>OX328014.1:21336918-23736918 GCA_946811545.1 Netelia fuscicornis | reverse complement strand
GTTTCCGAGCCCCGATCGGTCCACGCATCGTCTCCTAAGCCCCAATTAGTCCACGCGCCGTCTCCTAAGCCCTGATCCGTCCACGGGCCGTGTCCGAGCTCCGATCGGTTCACGCGCCGTCTCCAAACCTCGATCCGTACACGCGTCGTCTCCGAGCCCCGATCGGTTGACCCGTCGTCTCTTAAGTCCCAATCGGTCCACGCGCCGTCTCCGAGCCCCGATCGGTCCACGCACTGTCTCCTGATCCCCATGGGTCCACGCGGCGCCTCCGGGGCCCCAATCGATCCACGCGAGGCTCCTAAGCCCTGATCGGTCCACGTGCCGTCTCCGAGCCCCGATGTGTCCACGCGCCGCCTCCTGAGCCCGGATCGATCCACGCATCGGCTCCTGAGCCCCGATCGCTCTACGCGCCGATTTCTGAGCCCCGATCAATTGACGCGTCTTCTCCTGAGCCCCGATCGCTCCTCGCGCCGTCTCCTGAGCCCCGCTCGGTCCCTGCGCCGTCTTCTTAGCCCCGATGCCTCCACGCGCCGTCTCCGAGCCACGATCGGTCTATGCGTCGCTTCCTGATCCCCGATCGGGCCTCGCGCCGTCTCCTAAGCCCCAATCGGTACACGCGCCGTCTCCTAAGCCCCGATCGATCCACGCGCCGTCTCCGAGCGCCGATCTGTTCACGCGCCGTCTCCTTTGCTCCGATCGTTCCACGCGCCGTCTCCGAGGCCCGATCGGTCCACGCATCGTCTCCTAAGCCCCAGATGGTCCTCGTGCCGTCTCCGAACCCCGATCGGTCGACGCGCCGCCTCCGAGCGCCGATCGGTTCACGCCCCGTATTCTGAGCCCCGATCGTTCCACGCGCCGCCTCCTAAGCCCCGATTGGTCCAGGCTTCGTCTCCTAAGCCCCGACCGGTCGACGCGTCGTCTCCTGAGCCCCGGTCGGTTAACGCGCCGACTCCAAGCCCCGATCGGTCCACACGCAACCGCCTGAGCCCCAGTCGGTCCACGCGCTGTCTCCGAGCCCCGATCGGCCCACGCGTCGTCTCCGAGCACCGATTGGTCCACGCGCCGTCGCCGAGCCATGATCGGTCCACGCGCGGCCTCCTGAGCCCCGATCGGTCCACGCGTCGTCTCCGAGCCCCGATCGGTCCACGCGCCGTCGCCGAGTCATGATCTGTCCACGCGTGGCCGCCTGAGACCCGATCGGTCCACGCGCCGTCTTCGAGCCCCGATCGGTCCACGCATAGTCTCCTAAGCCCCAATCGGTTAACGCGCCGTCCCCGAGCCCCGATCGGTCCACGCGCCTTCTCCTGAGCCCCGATACGTCCACGCGCAGTCGCCGAGCCCTGATCGGTCCACGCGCTGTCTCCTGAGCCGCGATAGGTACACGCGTCGTCGCCTACACCCCGATCGATCCACTCGAGGCTCCTAGGCCCCGATCGGTCCACGTGCCATCTCCGAGCCCCGATCGGTCCACGCACCATCTTCTGCTCCCCAATCGGTCCACGCGCCGCCTCTGGAGCCCCGATCGGTCCACGCGCCGTCGCCGAGCCGCGATCGGTTCTCGCGCGGCCTCCTGAGCCCCGGTCGGTTCACGCGCCGTATCCGAGCCCCAATCGGGCCACGCGCCGTCTCCTGAGTCCCGATCGGTCCACGCGTCGTCTCCTAAGCCCCTATCGGTCCACGCGCCGCCTACGGAGCCCCGATCGATCCACGCGAATCTCCGGATCTCCGGTCGGTCGACGCGCCGTCTCCTGAGCCCCGATCCGTCCACGCGTCGTCTCCTAAGCCCCGATTCGTCGACGCGTCGTCTCCTGAGCGCTGATCATATGACGCGTCTTCTCCTGAGCCCCGATCGCTTCTCGTGCCGCCTCCTGAGCCCCGATCCGTCGAGGCGTCGTCTCCGGAGCCCCGATCAATTGACGTGTCTTCTCCTGAGCCCCGATCGCTCCTCGCGCCGTCTCCTGAATCCCGCTCGGTCCATGCGTCGTCTTCTTAGCCCGGATGCCTCCACGCGCCGTCTCCGAGCCACGATCGGTCGGGCACCGCTTCCTGCGCCCCGATCGGTCCACGCGCCGTCTCCTAAGCCCCAATCGGTTCACGCGGCGTCTCCGAGTGCGGATCATTTCACGCGCCGTCTCCTGAGACCCGATCGATCCACGCGTCGTCTCCGAACGCCGATCGGTTCACGCGCCGTCTCCTTTGCTCCGATCGTTCCACGCGCCGTCTCCGAGGCCCGATCGGTCCACACGCCGCCTCCTAAGCCCCGATCGATCCACGCGTCGTCTCCGAACGCCGATCGGTTCACGCGCCGTCTCCTTTGCTCCGATCGTTCCACGCGCCGTCTCCGAGGCCCGATCGGTCCACGCATCGTCTCCTAAGCCCCGATCGGTTAACGCGCCGTCTCCGAGCCCCGATTGGTCCACACGCCGTCTCCGAGTCCCGATCGGTCCGCATGCCGCATTCTTCGCCACGGTCAGTCCTCGCGCCGTCTCCGAGCACCGATCGGTCCACGCGTCGTCCCCTAATACCCGATCGGTCCACGCGCCGTCTCCTAAGCCCCGATCCGTCGACGCGTCGCCTCCTGAGCCCCGATCGATCCACGCGCCGCCTCCTCAACCCCGATCGCTCCACGTGCCGTTTCCTGATCCCCGATCGGTCCACACGCCTTCTCCGAGCCCCGATCGGTCCGCGTGCCGCATTCTAAGCCACGGTCCATCCACTCGCCATCTCCGAGCCCCGATCGGTCCACGCGCCGTCTCATAAGCCCCGATCGGTCCACTCGCCGTCTCCGAGCGCCGATCGGTTCACGCGCCGTCTCCTGAGCCCCGATCGTTCCACGCACCGTTTCCGAGCCCCGATCGGTCCACGCGCCGTCTCCTGAGCCCGGATCGGTCCACCCGTCGTCCGCGAATCCCCGATCAGTACACGCGTCGTCTCCGAACCTCGATCGGTCCACGCGTCGTCTCCTAAGCCCCGACCGGTCCACGCGCCGTCTCCTGAGCCCCGATCGTTCCACGCACCGTCTCCTATGCCGCGATCCGTCCACGGGCCGTCTCCCAGCTGCTATCGGTAAACACGCCGTCACCAAGCCCTGATCCGTACACGCGTCGTCTCCGAGCTCCGATCGGTCCACGCGCCGTCGCCGAGCCCGATCGGTCCACGCATCGTCTCCTAAGCCCCGATCGGTTAACGTGCCGTCTCCGAGCCCCGATCGGTCCACGCGCCGTCTCCTGAGCCCCGGTCGGTTCACGCGCCGTCTCCGAGCCCCGATCGGTCCACGCATCGTCTCGTAAGCCCCGCTCTGTTAACGCGTCGTCTCCTGAGCACCGATCGGTCAACGCGCCGTTTCCTGAGCCCTGATCGGTCCATGCGTCGTCTTTTAAGCCCCGATACCTCCACGCGACGTCTCCGAGTCACGATCGGTCCAGGCGACGCTTCCTGAGCCCCGATCGGCCCACGCGTATTCTCCTAAGCCCCGATAGGTCCACGCGCCGTCTCCTAAGCCCCGATTGATCCACGCGCCGTCTCTGAGCGCCGATCGGTTCACGCGCCATCTCCTGTGCTCCGATCGTTCCACGCGCCGTCTCCGAACCCCGATCGGTCCACGCGCCGTCTCCTGAGCCCCAATCGGTCCACGCGTCGGCTCCTAAGCCTCGATCGGTCCACGCGCGTCCTCCTTAGCCCCGGTCGGTCCACGCGCCATCTCCGAGCCCCGATCGGTCCACGCATCGTCTCCTAATCCCCGATCGGTTAACGCGCCGTCTCCACGCCCTGATCGGTCCACGCGCCGTCTCCTGAGCCCCGATACATCCACGCGCAGTCGCCGAGCCTCGATCAGTCCACGCGCCGTCGCCGAGGCTCGATCGGTCCACGCGCGGCCTCCTGAGCCCCGGTTGGTTCACGCGCCGCCTCCGAGCCCCGATCGATCCACGCGTCGTCTTCTAAGCCCAGATGCCTCCTCGCGCCGCCTCCGAGCCACGATCGGTCCAGACGCCGCTTCGTGAGCCCGATCGGTCCACGCGCCGTCACCGGAGCCCCGATCGTTCCACGTGCCGTCTCCTAGCCCCGATTGGTGCACGCGCCGTCTCCTGAGCACCGATCGTTCCACACGCCGCCTCCTAAGCTCGATCTGTCCACGCGCCGTCTCCTGAGCCCCGTTCGGCCCACGTGCCGTCTCCTAGCCCCGATCGGTTCACGCATCGTCTCCTAAGCCCCGATCGGTTAACGCGCGGCCTCCTGAGCCCCGATCGGTCCACGCGCCGTCACCGAGCCACGATCGCTCCACGCGCCGTCTCCTGAGCCCCAATCGGTCCACTCGCTGTCTCCTGATCCCCGATAGGTATACGCATCGTCTCCTACGCCCCGATCGGTCCACGCGCCGTCTCCTAAGCCCCGATTGATCCACGCGCCGTCTCTGAGCGCCGATCGGTTCACGCGCCATCTCCTGTGCTCCGATCGTTCCACGCGCCGTCTCCGAACCCCGATCGGTCCACGCGCCGTCTCCTGAACCCCAATCGGTCCACGCGTCGGCTCCTAAGCCTCGATCGGTCCACGCGCGTCCTCCTTAGCCCCGGTCGGTCCACGCGCCATCTCCGAGCCCCGATCGGTCCACGCATCGTCTCCTAATCCCCGATCGGTTAACGCGCCGTCTCCACGCCCTGATCGGTCCACGCGCCGTCTCCTGAGCCCCGATACATCCACGCGCAGTCGCCGAGCCCCGATCGGTCCACGCGCGGTCTACTGAGCCCCGGTCGGTCCACGCGCCGTCTCCGAGGCCCGGTCGGTCCACGCATCGTCTCCTAAGCCCCGATCGTTCCACGCGTCGTCCCCGAATCCCTGATCCGTACACGCGTCGTCTCCGAGCCTCGATCAGTCCACGCGCCGTCGCCGAGGCTCGATCGGTCCACGCGCGGCCTCCTGAGCCCCGGTTGGTTCACGCGCCGCCTCCGAGCCCCGATCGATCCACGCGTCGTCTTCTAAGCCCAGATGCCTCCTCGCGCCGCCTCCGAGCCACGATCGGTCCAGACGCCGCTTCGTGAGCCCGATCGGTCCACGCGCCGTCACCGGAGCCCCGATCGTTCCACGTGCCGTCTCCTAGCCCCGATTGGTGCACGCGCCGTCTCCTGAGCACCGATCGTTCCACACGCCGCCTCCTAAGCTCCGATCTGTCCACGCGCCGTCTCCTGAGCCCCGTTCGGCCCACGTGCCGTCTCCTAGCCCCGATCGGTTCACGCATCGTCTCCTAAGCCCCGATCGGTTAACGCGCGGCCTCCTGAGCCCCGATCGGTCCACGCGCCGTCACCGAGCCACGATCGGTCCACGCGCCGTCTCCTGAGCCCCAATCGGTCCACTCGCAGTCTCCTGATCCCCGATAGGTATACGCATCGTCTCCTACGCCCCGATCGGTCCACGCGCCGCCTTCGTGCCCCGATCGGTCCACGCACCGCCTCCTGATCCCCATCGGTCCACGCGCCGTCTCCTGAGCCACGATCGATCCACATGCCGTCTCCGAGCCCCGATCGGTCCGCGTGCCGCATTCTAAGCCACGGTCCATCCACGCGCCGTCTCCGAGCCCCGATCGGTCCACGCGTCGTCTCCTAAGCCCTGATCGGTCCTCCTGCCTTCTGCGAGCCCCGAAGGGTCCACGCGCAGCCTCCTGAGCCCCGATGGGTCCACGCGCCGTCCCCGAGCCCCGATCGGTCCACGCGCCGTTTCCTGAGCCCCGATACGTCCACGCGCAGTCGCCGAGCCCCGATCGGTCCACGCGCCATCTCCGAGCCCCGATCGGTCCACGCATCGTCTCCTAAGCCCCGATCGGTTAACGCGCCGTCTCCCCGCCCCGATCGGTCCACGCGCCGTCTCCTGAGCCCCGATCATTCCACGCGCCGTCTCCGAGCCCGGATCGGTCCACGCGCGGCCTCCTGAGCCCCGGTCGGTTCACGCGCCGTATCCGAGCCCCAATCGGTCCACGCGCCGTCTCCTGAGCCCCGATCGTTCCACGCGCCGTCTCCGAGCCCCGATCGTTCCACGCGGCGCCTCCAGAGCCCCGATCGATCCACGCGAATCTCCTGAGCCCCAGTCGGTCCGTGCGCCGTCTCCTGCGCCCCGATTGTTCGACGCGTCGTCTCCTGAGCCCCGATCGATCCACGCGTCGTCTCCTGAGCCCCGATCGCGCCACACGCCGTTTCCTGAGCCCCGATCGGTCCACGCGCCGTCTCCGAGCCGCGATCGGTAAACGCGCCGTCACCAAGCCCCGATCCGTGCACGCGTCGTTTCCGAGCCCCGATGGGTCCACGCGCCGTCGCCGAGCCTCGATCGGTCCACGCGCAGCCTCCTAAGCCCCGGTCGGTTCACGCGCTATCTCCGAGCCGCGATCGGTCCACGTGCCGTCTCCTGAGCCCCGATACGTCCACGCGCAGTCGCCGAGCCCCGATCGGTCCACGCGCGGTCTCCTGAGCCCCGATCTGTCCACGCGCCGTCTCCGAGCCCCGATCGGTCCACGCGCCGTCTCCGAGACCTGATCGGTCCACACGCCGTCTCCTGAGCCCCAATCGGTCCACGCATCCTCTCCTAAGCCCCGATCGGCTAACGCGTCGACTCCGAGCCGCGATCGTTCCACGCGCCGTCCCCGATCCCCGATCGATCCACGCGCCGTCTCCGAGCGCCGATCGGTTCACGCGCCGTCACCCGAGCCCCGATCGTTCCACACGCCGTCTCCGAGCCCCGATCGGTCCACGCTTCGTCTCCTGATCCCGGATCGTTCCACGCATCGTCACCTGATCCCCGATCCGTAATCGCGCCGTCTCCGAGCCCCGATCGGTCCACGCGTCGTCTCCTAAGCCCTGATCGGTACACGTGCCTTCTGCGAGCCCCGAAGGGTCCACGCGCAGCCTCCTGAGCCCCGATCGGTCCACGCGCCGTCCCCGAGCCCCGATCGGTCCACGCGCCGTCTCCGAGCCCCGATCGGTCCACGCGCCGACTCCTGAGCCCCGGTCGGTTCACGCGCCGTCTCCGAGCCCCGATCGGTCCACGCATCCTCTCCTAAGCCCCGATCGGCTAACGCGTCGACTCCGAGCCGCGATCGTTCCACGCGCCGTCCCCGATCCCCGATCCATCCACGCGCCGTCTCCGAGCGCCGATCGGTTCACGCGCCGTCACCCGAGCCCCGATCGTTCCACACGCCGTCTCCGAGCCCCGATCGGTCCACGCTTCGTCTCCTGATCCCGCATCGTTCCACGCGTCGTCACCTGATCCCCGATGCGTAATCGCGTCGTCTCCGAGCCTCGATCGGTCCACACGCCGTGTCCGATCCCCGATCGGTCCGCGTACCGCATTCTGAGCCGCGGTCCGTCCACGCGCTGTCTCCGAGCACCGATCGGTCCACGCGCCGTCTCAGAGCGCCGATCATTTCACGCCCCGTCTCCGGAGCTCCGATCGTTCAACGCGCCGTCTCCGAGCCCCGATCGGTCCACGCGCCGTCTCCTGAGCCCCAATCGGTCCACACGCTGTCTCGTGAGCCCCGATAGGTACACGCGTCGTGTCCTACGCCCCGATCGGTCCACGCGTCGTCTCCTAAGCCCCGATCGGTCCACGCGCCGTCTCCGAGCCCCGATCGGTCCGCGCACCGTCTCCTGATCCCCATCGCTTCACGCGGCGTCTCCGGAGCCCCGATCGATCTACGCGAGTCTTCTGAGCCCCGGTCGGTCCGCGCGCCGTCATCTGAGCCCCGATCGGTTGACGCGCCGTCTCCGAGCCCCGATCAGTCCACGCGCCGTCTCCTGAGCCCCGGTCGGTTCATGCGCCGTCTCCGAGCCCCGATCGGTCCACGCGTCGTCTCCGAGCCCCGATCGGTCCACGCGCCGTCGCCGAGTCATGATCTGTCCACGCGCGGCCTCCTGAGACCCGATCGGTCCACGCGCCGTCTCCGAGCCCCGATCGGTCCACGCGTCGTCTCCGAGCCCCGATCGGTCCACGCGCCGTCGCCGAGTCATGATCTGTCCATGCGCGGCCTCCTGAGACCCGATCGGTCCACGCGCCGTCGCCGAGCCGCGATCGGTCCACGAGCGGCCTCCTGAGCCCCGATTGGTTTACGCGCCGTATCCGAGCCCCAATCGGTCCAAGCGCTGTCTCCGAGCCCTGATCGGTGCACGCGTCTTCTCCGAGCCCCGATCGGTCTACGCGCCGTCACCGAGCCATGATCGGTCCACGCGCGGCCTCCTGAGCCCCGATCGGTCCACGCGCCGTCGCCGAGCCGCGATCGGTTCTCGCGCGGCCTCCTGAGCCCCGGTCGGTCTACGCGCCGTCTCCGAGCCCCGATCGGTCCACGCGCCGTCTCCTGGGCGCCGATGCGTCCACGCGCAGTCGCCGAGCCCCGATCGGTCCACGCGGGGTCTCCTGAGCCCCGATCGGTCCACGCGCCGTCTCCTAAGCCCCGATCGATCCACGCGCCGTCTCCGAGCGCCGCTCGGTTCACGCGCCGTCTCCTGTGCTCCGATCGTTCCACGCGCCGTCTCCGAGCCCCGATCGGTCCACGCGCCGTCTCCTGAGCCCCGATCGTTCCACGCGCCGCCTCCTAAGCCCCGATCGGTCCACGCGTCGTCTCCTAAGCCACCATTGGTCCACGTGCCGTCTCCCAGCCCCGATCGGTCCACGCGCCGTCTCCTAATCCCCAATCTGTCCACGACCCGTCTCCGGGCCCCGATCGGTGCACGCGCCGTCTCCTAAGCCCCGATCGGTCCACGCGCCGTCGCCGAACCCCAATTGGTCCACGCGAAACCGCCTGAGCCCCAGTCGGTCCACGCGCTGTCTCCGAGCCCCGATCGGTCCACGCGTCGTCTCCGAGCCCCGATCGGTCCACGCGCCGTATCCGAGCCCCGATCGGTCCGCGTGACGCATTCTAAGCCACGGTCCGTCCACGCGCCGTCTCTGAGCACCGATCGGTCCACGCGCCGTCTCCTGAGCCCCGTTCGGTCCATGCGTCGTCTTCTTAGCCCCGATGCCTCCACGCGTCGTCTCCTAAGCCCCGATCGGTCCACGCGCCGTCTCCGGGCCCCGATCGATCCACGCTAGGCTCCTGAGCCCCGGCCGGTCCGCGCGCCGTCTCCTGAGCCCCGAACGGTCGACGCGTCGTCTCCTGAGCCCCGATCGATCCACGCGCCGTCTCCTAAGCCCCTATCGGTGCACGCGCCGTCTCCGAGCGCCGATCGGTTCACGCGCCGTCTCCTGAGCCCCGATCATTCCACGCGATGTCTCCGAGCCCCGATCGGTCCACGAGCCGTTTTCTGAGCACCGTGCGGTCCACGCGTCGTCTTGAAAGCCCCGATGCCTCCACGCGCCGTCTCCGAGCCATGATCGGTCCACGCGTCGTATCCGAAACCCGATCGGTCCACGCGCCGTCGCCGAGCCATGATCGGTCAACGCGCGGCCTCCTGAGCCCCGCTTGGTTCACGCGCCGTATCCGAGCCCCCATCGGTCCACGCGTCGTCTCCGAGCCCCGATCGGTCCACGCGCCGTCGCCGAGCCATGATCGGCCCACGCGAGGCTCCTGAGCCCCGGTCGGTCCGCGAGCCGTCTCCTGAGCCCCGATCGGTCGACGCGCTGTTTCCGAGCCCCGATCGGTCCATGCGTCGTCTTCTAAGCCCCGATGCCTCCACGCGCCGTCCCCGAGCCACGATCGGTGCAGGCGCCGATTCGTGAACCCCGATCGGTCCACGCGTCGTCTCCTAAGCCCCGATCCGTCGCCGCGTCGTCTCCTGAGCCCCGATTGATCCACGCGCCGCCTCCTGAGCCCCGATCGCTCCACGTGCCGTTTCCTGATCCCCGATCGGTCCAAACGCCGTCTCCGAGCCCCGATCGGTCCGCGTGCCGCATTCTAAGCCACGTTCCATCCACGCGCCGTCTCCTGAGCCCCGGTCGGTCCACGCGCCGTCGCCGAACCCCAATTGGTCCACGCGCAACCTCCTAAGCCCCAGTCGGTACACGCGCTGTCTCCGAGCCCCGATCGGTCCACGTATCGTTTCCTAAGCCCCGGTCGGTTAACGCGTCGTTTCCGAGCCCCGATCGGTCTACGCGCCGTCTCCTGAGCCCCGATCGGTCCACGCGTCGTTCCCTAAGCCCCGATCCATCTACGCGCAGTCTCCTGAGCCCCGATCGGTCCACGCATCGTCTCCTAAGCCCCAGACGGTCCTCGTGCCGTCTCCGAACCCCGATCGGTCGACGCGCCGTCTCCGAGCGCCGATCGGTTCACGCGCCGTATTCTGAGCCCCGATCGTTCCACGCGCCGCCTCCTAAGCCCCGATCGGTCGAGGCTTCGTCTCCTAAGCCCCGACCGGTCGACGCGTCGTCTCCTGAGCCCCGGTCGGTTAACGCGCCGTCTCCAAGCCCCGATCGGTCCACGCGCAACCGCCTGAGCCCCAGTCGGTCAACGCGCTGTCTCCGAGCCCCGATCGGTCCACGCGTCGTCTCCGAGCACCGATTGGTCCACGCGCCGTCGCCGAGCCATGATCGGTCCACGAGCGGCCTCCTGAGCCCCGATCGCTCCTCGCGCCGTCTCCTGAGCCCCGCTCCGTCCATGCGTCCTCTTCTAAGCCCCCATGCCTCCACGCACCGTCTCCTGAGCCCCGATCGTTCCACGTGCCGTCTCCGTGCCCCGATCGCTCCACGCGCCGTCTCCGAGCGCCGATTGGTGCACGAGCCGTCTCCTGAGCACCGATCGTTCCACATGCCGCCTCCTAAGCCCCGATCTGTCCAGGCGTCGTCTCCTAAGCCCCGACCGGTCCACACGCCGTCTCCTGAGCCCCGTTCGGCCCACGCGCCGTCTCCTAAGCCCTGATCTGTCCACGGGCCGTCTCCGAGCCGCGATCGGTAAACGCGCCGTCACCAAGCCCCGATCCGTACACGCGTCGTCTCCGAGCCCCGATGGGTCCACGCGCCGTCGCCGAGCCTCGATCGGTCCACGCGCGGCCTCCTAAGCCCCGGTCGGTTCACGCGCCATCTCCGAGCCGCGATCGGTCCACGCGCCGTCTCCTGAGCCTCGATACGTCCACGCGCAGTCGCCGAGCCCCGATCGGTCCACGCGCGGTCTCCTGAGCCCCGATCTGCCCACGCGCCGTCTCCGAGCCCCGAACGGTCCACGCGCCGTCTCCGAGCCCTGATCGGTCCACGCGCCGTCTCCTGAGCCCCAATCGGTCCACTCGCTGTCTCCTGAGCCCCGATAGGTACACGCGTCGTCTCCTACGCCCCGATCGGTCCACGCGCCGCCTTCGTGCCCCGATCGGTCCACGCACCGCCTCCTGATCCCCGTCGGTCCACGCGCCGTCTCCTGAGCCACGATCGATCCACATGCCGTCTCCGAGCCCCGATCGGTCCGCGTGCCGCATTCTAAGCCACGGTCCATCCACGCGCCGTCTCCGAGCCCCGATCGGTCCACACGTCGTCTCCTAAGCCCTGATCGGTCCTCGTGCCTTCTGCGAGCCCCGAAGGGTCCACGCGCAGCCTCCTGAGCCCCGATCGGTCGACGCGTCGTCTCCGAGCCCCGATCGGTCCACGCATCATCTCCTGTGCCCCGATCGCTCCACACGCCGCTTCGAGAGCGCCGATCGGTGCACGCGTCGTCTCCTGATCTCCGATCGATCTACGCGCAGTCTCATAAGCCCCGATCGGTCGAGGCGCCGTCTCCGAGCGCCGATCGGTTCACGCGCCGTCTCCTGAGCCCCGATCGTTCCACGCGCCGTCTCCGAGCCCCGATCGGTCCACGCGCCGTCTCCTAAGCCCCGATCGGTCCACGCGCCTTCTCCTAAGCCCCGATCGGTCCACGCGCCGTCTCCGAGCGCCGATCGGTTCACGCGCCGTCTCCTAAGCCCCGATCGTTCCACACGCCGCTTCCGATCCCCGATCGGTCCACGCGCCGTCTCCTGAGCGCCGGTCGGTCCACGCGCCGTCGCCGAACCCCAATTGGTCCACGCGCAACCTCCTAAGCCCCAGTCGGTACACGCGCCGTCTCCTAAGCCCCGATCGGTCCACGCGCCGTCTCCTGAGCCCGGATCGGTCCACCCGTCGTCTTCGAATCCCCGATCCGCACACGCGTCGTCTCCGAGCCTCGACAGGTCCACGCGCCGTCTCCTAAGCCGCGATCCGTACACGGGCCGTCTCCGAGCTGCTATCGGTAAACGCGCCGTTACCAAGCCCTGATCCGTACACGCGTCGTCTCCGAGCCCCGACCGGTCCACGCGCCGTCGCCGAGCCTCGATCGGTCCACGCGCGGCCTCCTGAGCCCCGATCGGTTCACGCGCCGGCTCCGTGCCCGATCGGACCACGTGCCGTCTCCTGAGCCCCGGTCGGTTCACGCGCCGTCTCCGAGCCCCGATGGGTCCACGCGCCGTCTCCTGAGCCCGGATCGGTCCACCCGTCGTCCTCGAATCCCCGATCCGCACACGCGTCGTCTCCGAGCCTCGACCGGTCCACGCGCCGTCTCCTGAGCCCCGATCATTCCACGCGCCGTCTCCTAAGCCGCGATCCGTCCACGGGCCGTCTCCGAGCTGCTATCGGTAAACGCGCCGTCACCAAGCCCTGATCCGTACACGCGTCGTTTCCGAGCCCCGATCGGTCCACGCGCCGTCTCCGAGCACCGATTGGTCCACGCGCCGTCGCCCGAACCCCAATTGGTCCACGCGCCGTCGCCCGAACCCCAATTGGTCCACGAGCAACCTCCTGAGCTCCAGTCGGTCCACGTGCAGTCGCCGAGCCCCGATCGATCCCCGCATCGTCTCCTAAGCCCCGATCGGTTGCCGCGTCATTTACGAGCCCCGATCGGTCTACGCGCCGTCTCCTGAACCCCGATCGGTCCACGCGCCGTCACCGAGCCGCGATCGGTCCACGCGCGACCTCCTGAGCATCGGTTGGTTCACGCGCCGTATCCGAGCCCCCATCGGTCCACGCGTCGTCTCCGAGCCCCGATCCGTCCACGCGCCGTCGCCGAGCCATGATCGGCCCACGCGAGGCTCCTGAGCCCCGGTCGATGCGCGCGCCGTCTCCTGAGCCCCGATCGGTCGACGCGTCGTCTCCGAGCCTCGACCGGTCCACGCGCCGTCTCCTGAGCCCCGATCATTCCACGAGCCGTCTCCTAAGCCGCGATCCGTCCACGGGCCGTCTCCGAGCTGCTATCGGTAAACGCGCCGTCACCAAGCCCTGATCCGTACACGCGTCGTCTCCGAGCCCCGATCGGTCCACGCGCGGTCGCCGAGCCTCGATCGGTCCACGCGCGGCCTCCTGAGCCCCGATCGGTTCACGCGCCGGCTCCGAGCCCGATCGGACCACGTGCCGTCTCCTGAGCCCCGGTCGGTTCACGCGCCGTCTCCGAGCCCCGATGGGTCCACGCGCGGTCTCCTGAGCCCCGGTCGGTCCACGCGCCGTCGCCGAACCCCAATTCGTCCACGCGCAACCTCCTGAGCCCCAGTCGGTCCACGCGCCGTCTCCTGAGACCCGATCGGTCCACGTATCGTCTCCTACGCCCCGATCGGTCCACGCGTCGTCTCCTAAGCCCCGAACGGTCCACGCGCCGTCTCCGAGCCCCGATCGGTCCACGCACCGTCTCCTGATCCCCATCGATCCACGCGTCATCGCCGAATCCCCGATCGGTCCACGCGCCGTCTCCTGTGCCCCGATCTGTCGACGCGTCCTCTCCTAAACCCCGATCGGTCCACGCGTCGTCTCCTAAGCCCCGATCGGTCCACGCGTCGTCTCCTAAGCCCCGATCCGTCGACGCGTCGTCTCCTGAGCCACGATCAATTGACGCGTCTTCTCCTGAGCCCGATCGCTCCTCGCGCCGTCTCCTGAGCCCCGATCGGTCCACGCGTCGTCTCCGAGCTCCGATCGGTCCACACGCCGTTTCCTGAGCCCCGATCGGTCCATGCGTCGTCTTCTTAGCCCCGATGCATCCACGCGCCGTCTCCGAGCTCCGATCGGTCCCTGCGCCGTATCCTAACCCCCGATCGGTCCACGCGCCGTCTCCGAGCGCCGATAAGTTCAAGCGCCGTCTCCTGAGCCCCGATCGTTCCACGCGGCGTCTTCGAGCCTCGATCGATCCACGCGCCGTCTCCTGAGCCCCGATCGGTCGACGCGTCGTCTTCTGAGCCCCGATCGATCCACGCGTCGTCTCCTGAGCCACGATCAATTGACGCGTCTTCTCCTGAGCCCGATCGCTCCTCGCGCCGTCTCCTGAGCCCCGATCGGTCCACGCGTCGTCTCCGAGCTCCGATCGGTCCACACGCCGTCTCCGAGCGCCGATTAGTTCACGCGCCGTCTCCTGAGCCCCGATCGCTCCACGCTCCGTCTCCCAGCCCCGATCGGTCCACGCGCCGTCTCCTGAGCCCGGATCGGTCCACGCGCCGTCGCCGAACCCCAATTGGTCCACGCGCCACCGCCTGTGCCCCAGTCGGTCCACGCGCTGTCTCCGAGCGCAGATCGGTCCACGCGCCGTCTCCGAGCTCCGATCGGTCCACGCGCCGTCTCCTAAGCCCCGATCGGTCCAAGCGCCTTCTGCTAAGCCCCAATCGGTCCAAGCGCCTTCTGCTAAGCCCCGATCGGTCCACGCGCGGTCTTCGAGCGCCGATCGGTTCACGCGCCGTCACCTGAACCCCGATCGTTCCACGCGCCGTCTGCGAGCCCCGATCGGTCTACGCGCCGTCTCCTAAGCCCCGATCGGTCCACGCGCCTTCTCCTCATCCCCGATCGGTCCACGCGCCGTCTCGGAGCGCCGATTGGTTCACGCGCCGTCTCCTGAGCCCCGATCGCTCCACGCGCAGTCGCCGAGCCTCGATCGGTTCATGCGAGGTCTCCTGAGCCCCGGTCGGTCCACGCGCCGTCGCCGAACCCCAATTGGTCCACGCGCAACCTCCTGAGCCCCAGTCGGTACACGCGCTGTCTCCGAGCCCCGATCGGTCCCCGCATATTCTCCTAAGCCCCGCTCGGTTAACGCGTCGTCTCCTGAGCCCCGATCGGTCCACGCGTCGTCTCCTAAGCCCCGATCGGTCCTCGCGCCGTCTCCTAAGCCCCGGTCGGTTCACGCGCCGTCTCCGAGCCCCGTTCGATCCACGCGTCGTCTTCTAAGACCAGATGCCTCCTCGCCCCGTCTCCGAGCCAGGATCGGTTCAGGCGCTGCTTCGAGAGCCCCGATCGGTCCACACTCCGTCACCAAGCCCCGATCCGTACACGCGTCGTCTCCGAGCCCCGATCGCTCCTCGCGCCGTCTCCTGAGCCCCGATCGTTCCACGCGCCGTATCCGAGCCCCGATCGATCCACGCACCGTCTCCTGAGCCCCGATCGGTCCACGCGTCGTTCCCCAAGCCCCGATCCATCGACGCGCCGTCTCCTGATGCCCAATCGGTCCACGCGCAGTCTCCTGAGCCCCGATAGGTACACGCGTAGTCTCCTAAGCCCCGATCGGTCCACGCGCCGCCTCCGGAGCCCCAATCGATCAACGTGAGTCTCCTAAGCCCCCATCGGTCCACGTGCCGTCTCCGAGCCCCGATCGCTCCTCGCGCCGTCTCCTGAGCCCCGATCGTTCCACGCGCCGTATCCGAGCCCCGATCGATCCACGCACCGTCTCCTAACCCCCGATCGGTCCACGCGTCGTCTCCTAAGCCCCGATCCGTCGACGCGTCGTCTCCTGAGCCACGATCAATTGACGCGTCTTCTCCTGAGCCCGATCGCTCCACGCGCCATCTCCTGAGCCCCGATCGGTCCACGCGCCGTCTCCGAGCTCCGATCGGTCCACGCGCCGTCTCCTAAGCCCCGATCGGTCCAAGCGCCTTCTGCTAAGCCCCGATCGGTCCACGCGCCGTCTCCGAGCGCCGATCGGTTTACGCACCGTCACCTGAGCCCCATCGTTCCACGCCCCGTCTCCGAGCCCCGATCGGTCCACGCGCCGTCTCCTAAGCCCCGATCGGTCCACACGCCTTCTCCTCATCCCCGATCGGTCCACGCGCCGTCTCGGAGCGCCGATTGGTTCACGCGCCGTCTCCTGAGCCCCGATCGCTCCACGCGCCGTCTCCTGAGCCCCGATCGTTCCACGCGCCTTCTCCTAAGCCACGATCGGTCCACGCGCCGTCTCCGAGCGCCGATCATTTCACGCGCCGTCTCCTGAGCCCCTATCGTTCCACGCGCCGTCTCCGAACCCCGATCGATCCACGCGCCGTCTCCTGAGCCCCGATCGGTCCACGCGTCGTTCCCCAAGCCCCGATCCATCGACGCGCCGTCTCCTGATGCCCAATCGGTCCACGCGCTGTCTCCTGAGCCCCGATAGGTACACGCGTAGTCTCCTAAGCCCCGATCGGTCCACGCGCCGCCTCCTGAGCCCCAGTCGATCAACGTGAGTCTCCTAAGCCCCGACCGGTCCACGCGCCGTCTCCTGAGCCCCGATCGGTCCACGCGTCGTCCCCTAAGCCCCGATCCGTCGACGCGTCGTCTCCTGAGCCACGATCAATTGACGCGTCTTCTCCTGAGCCCGATCGCTCCTCGCGCCGTCTCCTGAGCCCCGATCGGTCCACGCGCCGTTTCCGAGCTCCGATCGGTCCACGCGCCGTGTCCTAAGCCCCGATCGGTCCAAGCGCCTCCTGCTAAGCCCCGATCGGTCCAAGCGCCGTCTCCGAGCGCCGATCGGTTCACGCGCCGTCACCTGAGCCCCGATCGTTCCACGCCCCGTCTCCGGGCCCCGATCGGTCCACGCGCCGTTTCCTAAGCCCCGACCGGTCCACACGCCTTCTCCTCATCCCCGATCGGTCCACGCGCCGTCTCGGAGCGCCGATTGGTTCACGCGCCGTCTCCTGAGCCCCGAACGCTCCACGCGCCGTCTCCTGAGCCCCGATCGTTCCACGCGCCTTCTCCTAAGCCACGATCGGTCCACGCGCCGTCTCCGCGCGCCGATCATTTCACGCGCCGTCTCCTGAGGCCCGATCGTTCCACGCGCCGTCTCCGAGCCCCGATCGATCCACGCGCCGTCTCCTGAGCCCCGATCGGTCCACGCGTCGTTCCCCAAGCCCCGATCCATCGACGCGCCGTCTCCTGATGCCCAATCGGTCCACGCGCTGTCTCCTGAGCCCCGATAGGTACACGCGTAGTCTCCTAAAGCCCCGATCGGTCCACGCGCCGCCTCCGGAGCCCCATCGATCAACGTGAGTCTCCTAAGCCCCGACCGGTCCACGCGCCGTCTCCTGAGCCCCGATCGGTCCACGTATCGTCTCCTAAGCCCCGATCGATCCACTCGTCGTCTCCTAAGTCCCGATCGGTCCACGCGCCGTCTCCGAGCCCCGATCGGTCCACGCGTCGTCTCCTAAACCCCGATCGGTCCACGCGCCGTCTCCTGTGCCCCGATCGGTCGACGCGTCCTCTCCTAAACCCCGATCGGTCCACGCGTCGTCTCCTAAGCCCCGCTCGGTCCACGCGTCGTCTCCTAAGCCCCGATCCGTGGACGCGTCGTCTCCTGAGCCACGATCAATTGACGCGTCTTCTCCTGAGCCCGATCGCTCCTCGCGCCGTCTCCTGAGCCCCGATCGGTCCACGCGTCGTCTCCGAGCTCCGATCGGTCCACACGCCGTTTCCTGAGCCCCGATCGGTCCATGCGTCGTCTTCTTAGCCCCGATGCCTCCACGCGCCGTCTCCGAGCCACGATCGGTCCAGGCGCCGCTTCCTGAGCCCCGATCGGTCCATGCGCCGTATCCTAAGCCCCGATCGGTCCACGCGCCGTCTCCGAGCGCCGATAAGTTCAAGCGCCGTCTCCTGAGCTCCGATCGTTCCACGCGCAACCTCCTGAGCCCCAGTCGGTCCACGCGCCGTCTCCTAAGCCCCAATCTGTTCACGACCCGTCTCTGGGCCCCGATCGGTGCACGCGCCGTCTCCTGAGCCCCGATCGGTCCACGCGCCGTCTCCTGAACCCCGATACGTCCACACGCAGTCGCCGAGCCCCGATCGGTACACGCGCCGTCGCCGAGCCTCGATCGGTCCACGCGCGGCCTCCTGAGCCCCGGTCGGTTCACGCGCCGTCTCCGAGCCCCGATCGATCCACGCGTCGTCTTCTAAGACCAGATGCCTCCTCGCCCCGTCTCCGAGCCAGGATCGGTTCAGGCGCCGCTTCGAGAGCCCCGATCGGTCCACACTCCGTCCCCAAGCCCCGATCCGTACACGCGTCGTCTCCGAGCCCCGATCGCTCCTCGCGCCGCCTCCTGAGCCCCGATCGTTCCACGCGCCGTATCCGAGCCCCGATCGATCCACGCACCGTCTCCTGAGCCCCGATCGGTCCACGCGTCGTTTCCCAAGCCCCGATACGTCCACACGCAGTCGCCGAGCCCCGATCGGTACACGCGTCGTCTCCGAGCCCCGATCGCTCCTCGCGCCGCCCCCTGAGCCCCGATCGGTCCCTGCGCCGTATCCTAAGCCCCGATCGGTCCACGCGCCGTCTCCGAGCGCCGATAAGTTCAAGCGCCGTCTCCTGAGCCCCGATCGTTCCACGCGGCGTCTTCGAGCCTCGATCGATCCACGCGCCGTCTCCTGAGCCCCGATCGGTCGACGCGTCGTCTTCTGAGCCCCGATCGATCCACGCGTCGTCTCCTGAGCCACGATCAATTGACGCGTCTTCTCCTGAGCCCGATCGCTCCTCGCGCCGTCTCCTGAGCCCCGATCGGTCCACGCGTCGTCTCCGAGCTCCGATCGGTCCACACGCCGTCTCCGAGCGCCGATTAGTTCACGCGCCGTCTCCTGAGCCCCGATCGCTCCACGCTCCGTCTCCCAGACCCGATCGGTCCAAGCGCCTTCTGCTAAGCCCCAATCGGTCCAAGCGCCTTCTGCTAAGCCCCGATCGGTCCACGCGCGGTCTCCGAGCGCCGATCGGTTCACGCGCCGTCACCTGAACCCCGATCGTTCCACGCGCCGTCTCCGAGCCCCGATCGGTCTACGCGCCGTCTCCTAAGCCCCGATCGGTCCACGCGCCTTCTCCTCATCCCCGATCGGTCCACGCGCCGTCTCGGAGCGCCGATTGGTTCACGCGCCGTCTCCTGAGCCCCGATCGCTCCACGCGCAGTCGCCGAGCCTCGATCGGTTCATGCAAGATCTCCTGAGCCCCGGTCGGTCCACGCGCCGTCGCCGAACCCCAATTGGTCCACGCGCAACCTCCTGAGCCCCAGTCGGTCCACGCGCCGTTTCCTGAGCCCCGATCGGTCCACGCGCCGTCTCCTGAGCCCCGATCGATCTACGCGTCGTCTCCTAAGCCCTGATTGGTGGACGAGCCGTCTCCCAACCACGATCGGTTCACGCGCCGTCTCCTAAGCCCCCATCTGTCTACGACCCGTCTCCGGGCCCCGATCGATGCACGCGCCGTCTCCTAAGCCCCGATCGATCCACGCGCCGTCGCCGAACCCCAATTGGTCCACGCGCAACCGCCTGAGCCCCAGTCGGTCCACGCACTGTCTCCGAGCCCCGATCGGTCCACGCGCCGTCTTCGAGCCCCGATCGGTCCACGCAACGTCTCCTAAGCCCCAATCGGTTAACGCGCGGTCTCCTGAGCCCCGATCGTTCTACGCGCCGTCTCCGAGCCCCGATCCGTCCACGCGCTGTCTCCGAGCCCCGATGGGTCCACGCATCGTCTCCTAAGCCCCGCTCGGTTAACGCGCCGTCTCCGAGCGTCGATCAGTCCACGCGCCGTCTTCTGAGCCCCGATCGGTCCAGGCGCCGTCTCCGAGCGCCGATCCGTCCACGCGCTGTCTCCGAGCCCCGATCGGTCCAGGCATCGTCTCCTAAGCCCCGGACGGTCCACCCGCCGTTTCCTAGCCCCGATCGCTCCACGCGCCGTCTCCTGCGCTCTGATCGGTCCACGCTTCGTCTCCTAAGCCCCGATCGCTCCACGCGCCGTCTCCTGAGCCCGATCGGTCCACGCATCGTCTCCTATGTCCCGATCGGTTTTACGCGCCGTCTCCGCGCCGCGATCGGTCCACGCGCCGTCGCCGAATCCCAATTGATCCACGCGCAACCGCCTGAGCCCCAATCGGTCCACGCGGGTCTCCTAAGCCCCGACCGCTCCACGCGCCGTCTCCTGAGCCCCTATCGCTCCACGCGTCGTCTCCGAGCCCCGATCGGTCCACGCGTCGTCTCCTAAGCCCCGATCGGTCCACGCGCCGTCTCCAAGCCCCGATCCGTCGCCGCGTCGTGTCCTGTGCCCCATCAATTGACGCCTCTTCTCCTGAGCCCCGATCGCTCCTCGCGCCGTCTCCTGAACCCCGATCATTCCACGCGCCTTCTCCTAAGCCACGATCGGTCCACGCGCCGTCTCCGAGCCCCAGTCGGTCCACGCGCTGTCTCCGAGCACCGATCGGACTACGCGTCGTCTCCGAGCCCCGATCGATCCACGCGCCGTCTCCGAGCGCCGATCGGTTCACGCGCCGTCTCCTGTGCTCCGATCGTTCCACGCGCCGTCTCCGAGCCCCGTTCGGTCCACGCGCCGTCTCCTCAGCCCCGATCGGTCCACGCGTCGGCTCCTAAGCCTCGATAGGTGGACGCGCGGCCTCCTTAGCCCCGGTCGGTCCACGCGCCGTCTCCGAGCCCCGATCGGTCCACGCGTCGTCTCCTAAGCCCCGATCGGTCCGTGCGCCGTCACCTGAGCCCCGATCGGTCCACGCGGCGTCTCCTGAGCCCCGATCGGTCCACGCGCCGTCTCCTGAGCCCCGATCGGCCGACGCGTCGTCTCCTAAGCGCCGATCCGTCGACGCATCGTCTCCTGAGCCCCGATCGATCCACGCGTCTTCTCCTGAGCCCCGACCGCTCCACCCGTCGTCTCCGAGCTCCGATCGGTCCAGGTGCCGTTTCCGAGTCCCGATTGGTCCACGCGCCGTCTCCGAGCCACGATCGGTGCAGGCGCCGCTTCCTGAGCCCCGATCGGTCCACGCGCGGCCTCCTGAGCCCCGATCGGTCCACGCGCCGTCTCCGAGCCCCGATCGGTCCACGCGTCGTCTCCTAAGACCCGATCGGTCCACGTATCGTCTCCTAAGCCCCGATCGGTCCACACGCCGTCTCCGAGCCCCGATGGGTCCACGCGTCGTCTCCTAAGCCCCAATCGGTCCACGCCCGCCTCCGGAGCCCCGATCGATCCACGCGAATCTCCTGAGCTCCGGTCGGCCGACGCGCCGTCTCCTCAGCCCCGATCGGTCCACGCGTCGTCTCCTAAGCCCCGATTAGTCGACGCGTCGTCTCCTGAGCCCCGATCAATTGACGCGTCTTCTCCTGATCCCCGATCGCTTCTCGTGCCGCCTCCTGAGCCCCGATCGGTCCAGGCGTCGTCTCCGGAGCCCCGATCAATTGACATGTCTTCTCCTGAGCCCCGATCGCTCCTCGCGCCGTCTCCTGAACCCCGCTCGGTCCATGCGTCGTCTTCTTAGCCCGGATGCCTCCACGCGCCATCTCCAAGCCACGATCGGTCCAGGCGCCGATTCCTGCGCCCCGATCGGTCCACGCGCCGTCTCCTAAGCCCCAATCGGTCCACGCGGCATCTCCGAGCGCCGATCATTTCACGCGCCGTCTCCTGAGACCCGATCGTTCCACGTGCCGTCTCCGAGCCCCGATCGATCCACGCGCCGCCTCCTGAGCCCCGATAGGTACACGCGTAGTTTCCTAAGCCCCGATCGGTCCACGCGTCGTCTCCGAGCTCTGATCGGTCCACACGCCGTTTCCTGAGCCCCGATCGGTCCATGCGTCGTCTTCTTAGCCCCGATGCCTCCACGCGTCGTCTCCGAGCCACGATCGGTCCAGGCGCCGCTTCCTGAGCCCCGATCGGTCCACGCGCCGTATCCTCAGCCCCGATCGGTCCACGCGCCGTCTCCTGAGCCCGATCTGTCCACGCGCCGTCTCCGAGCCCCGATCGGTTCACGGATCGTCTCCTAAGCCCCGATCGGTTAACGCGCCGTCTCCGAGCCCCGATCGGTCCACGCGCCATCGCCGAACCCCAATTGGTCCACGCGCAACCGCCTGCGCCCCAGTCGGTCCACGCGCGGTCTCCGAGCCCCGATCGGTCCACGCGTCGTCTCCGAGCCCCGGTCGGTCCACGCGCCGTCTCCGAGCCCCGATCGGTTCACGCATCGTCTCCTAAGCCCCGATCGGTTAACGCGCCGTCTCCGAGCCCCGATTGGTCCACACGCCGTCTCCGAGTCCCGATCGGTCCGCATGCCGCATTCTACGCCACGGTCAATCCTCGCGCCGTCTCCGAGCACCGATCGGTCCACGCGTCGTCCCCTAATACCCGATCGGTCCACGCGCCGTCTCCTAAGCCCCGATCCGTCGACGCGTCGCCTCCTGAGCCCCGATCGATCCACGCGCCGCCTCCTCAACCCCGATCGCTCCACGTGCCGTTTCCTGATCCCCGATCGGTCCACACGCCTTCTCCGAGCCCCGATCGGTCCGCGTGCCGCATTCTAAGCCACGGTCCATCCACTCGCCATCTCCGAGCCCCGATCGGTCCACGCGCCGTCTCATAAGCCCCGATCGGTCCACTCGCCGTCTCCGAGCGCCGATCGGTTCACGCGCCGTCTCCTGAGCCCCGATCGTTCCACGCACCGTTTCCGAGCCCCGATCGGTCCACGCGCCGTCTCCTGAGCCCGGATCGGTCCACCCGTCGTCCGCGAATCCCCGATCCGTACACGCGTCGTCTCCGAACCTCGATCGGTCCACGCGTCGTCTCCTAAGCCCCGACCGGTCCACGCGCCGTCTCCTGAGCCCCGATCGTTCCACGCACCGTCTCCTATGCCGCGATCCGTCCACGGGCCGTCTCCCAGCTGCTATCGGTAAACACGCCGTCACCAAGCCCTGATCCGTACACGCGTCGTCTCCGAGCTCCGATCGGTCCACGCGCCGTCGCCGAGCCCGATCGGTCCACGCATCGTCTCCTAAGCCCCGATCGGTTAACGTGCCGTCTCCGAGCCCCGATCGGTCCACGCGCCGTCTCCTGAGCCCCGGTCGGTTCACGCGCCGTCTCCGAGCCCCGATCGGTCCACGCATCGTCTTCTAAGCCCCGCTCTGTTAACGCGTCGTCTCCTGAGCACCGATCGGTCAACGCGCCGTTTCCTGAGCCCTGATCGCTCCACGCGCCGTCTCCTGAGCCCCTATCGCTCCACGCGTCGTCTCCGAGCCCCGATCGGTCCACGCGCCGTCTCCTGAGCCCCGATCGGTCCACGCGTCGTCTCCTAAGCCCCGATCGGTCCACGCGCCGTCTCCAAGCCCCGATCCGTCGCCGCGTCGTGTCCTGTGCCCCGATCAATTGACGCCTCTTCTCCTGAGCCCCGATCGCTCCTCGCGCCGTCTCCTGAACCCCGATCATTCCACACGCCTTCTCCTAAGCCACGATCGGTCCACGCGCCGTCTCCGAACCCCAGTCGGTCCACGCGCTGTCTCCGAGCACCGATCGGACTACGCGTCGTCTCCGAGCCCCGATCGGTCCACGCGCCGTCGCCGAGTCATGATCTGTCCACGCGCGGCCTCCTGAGACCCGATCGGTCCACGCGCCGTCTCCGAGCCCCGATCGGTCCACGCGTCGTCTCCGAGCCCCGATCGGTCCACGCGCCGTCGCCGAGTCATGATCTGTCCATGCGCGGCCTCCTGAGACCCGATCGGTCCACGCGCCGTCGCCGAGCCGCGATCGGTCCACGAGCGGCCTCCTGAGCCCCGATTGGTTTACGCGCCGTATCCGAGCCCCAATCGGTCCAAGCGCTGTCTCCGAGCCCTGATCGGTGCACGCGTCTTCTCCGAGCCCCGATCGGTCTACGCGCCGTCACCGAGCCATGATCGGTCCACGCGCGGCCTCCTGAGCCCCGATCGGTCCACGCGCCGTCGCCGAGCCGCGATCGGTTCTCGCGCGGCCTCCTGAGCCCCGGTCGGTCTACGCGCCGTCTCCGAGCCCCGATCGGTCCACGCGCCGTCTCCTGGGCGCCGATGCGTCCACGCGCAGTCGCCGAGCCCCGATCGGTCCACGCGGGGTCTCCTGAGCCCCGATCGGTCCACGCGCCGTCTCCTAAGCCCCGATCGATCCACGCGCCGTCTCCGAGCGCCGCTCGGTTCACGCGCCGTCTCCTGTGCTCCGATCGTTCCACGCGCCGTCTCCGAGCCCCGATCGGTCCACGCGCCGTCTCCTGAGCCCCGATCGTTCCACGCGCCGCCTCCTAAGCCCCGATCGGTCCACGCGTCGTCTCCTAAGCCACCATTGGTCCACGTGCCGTCTCCCAGCCCCGATCGGTCCACGCGCCGTCTCCTAATCCCCAATCTGTCCACGACCCGTCTCCGGGCCCCGATCGGTGCACGCGCCGTCTCCTAAGCCCCGATCGGTCCACGCGCCGTCGCCGAACCCCAATTGGTCCACGCGAAACCGCCTGAGCCCCAGTCGGTCCACGCGCTGTCTCCGAGCCCCGATCGGTCCACGCGTCGTCTCCGAGCCCCGATCGGCCCACGCGCCGTATCCGAGCCCCGATCGGTCCGCGTGACGCATTCTAAGCCACGGTCCGTCCACGCGCCGTCTCTGAGCACCGATCGGTCCACGCGCCGTCTCCTGAGCCCCGTTCGGTCCATGCGTCGTCTTCTTAGCCCCGATGCCTCCACGCGTCGTCTCCTAAGCCCCGATCGGTCCACGCGCCGTCTCCGGGCCCCGATCGATCCACGCTAGGCTCCTGAGCCCCGGCCGGTCCGCGCGCCGTCTCCTGAGCCCCGAACGGTCGACGCGTCGTCTCCTGAGCCCCGATCGATCCACGCGCCGTCTCCTAAGCCCCTATCGGTGCACGCGCCGTCTCCGAGCGCCGATCGGTTCACGCGCCGTCTCCTGAGCCCCGATCATTCCACGCGATGTCTCCGAGCCCCGATCGGTCCACGAGCCGTTTTCTGAGCACCGTGCGGTCCACGCGTCGTCTTGAAAGCCCCGATGCCTCCACGCGCCGTCTCCGAGCCATGATCGGTCCACGCGTCGTATCCGAAACCCGATCGGTCCACGCGCCGTCGCCGAGCCATGATCGGTCAACGCGCGGCCTCCTGAGCCCCGCTTGGTTCACGCGCCGTATCCGAGCCCCCATCGGTCCACGCGTCGTCTCCGAGCCCCGATCGGTCCACGCGCCGTCGCCGAGCCATGATCGGCCCACGCGAGGCTCCTGAGCCCCGGTCGGTCCGCGAGCCGTCTCCTGAGCCCCGATCGGTCGACGCGCTGTTTCCGAGCCCCGATCGGTCCATGCGTCGTCTTCTAAGCCCCGATGCCTCCACGCGCCGTCCCCGAGCCACGATCGGTGCAGGCGCCGATTCGTGAACCCCGATCGGTCCACGCGTCGTCTCCTAAGCCCCGATCCGTCGCCGCGTCGTCTCCTGAGCCCCGATCGATCCACGCGCCGTCTCCTATGCCCCGATTGGTGCACGCGCCGTCTCCGAGCGCCGATCGGTTCACGCGCCGTCTCCTGAGCCCCGATCATTCCACGCGATGTCTCCGAGCCCCGATCGGTCCACGAGCCGTTTTCTGAGCACCGTTCGGTCCACGCGTCGTCTTCAAAGCCCCGATGCCTCCACGCGCCGTCTCCGAGCCACGATCGGTCCGTGCGCTGCTTCCAAAGCCCTATCAGTCCAGGCGTCCTCTCCTGATCCCCGATCGCTCCACGCGCCGATTTCTGAGCCCCGATCAATTGACGCGTCTTCTCCTGAGCCCCGATCGCTCCTCGCGCCGTCTCCTGAGCCCCGCTCGGTCCCTGCGTCGTCTTCTTAGCCCCGATGCCTCCACGCGCCGTCTCCTAAGCCCCGATCGATCCACGCGCCGTCTTCGAGCACCGATCGGTCCACGCGTCGTCCCCTAATACCCGATCGGTCCACGCGTCTTCTCCTAAGCCCCGATCCGTCGACGCGTCGCCTCCTGAGCCCCGATTGATCCACGCGCCGCCTCCTGAGCCCCGATCGCTCCACGTGCCGTTTCCTGATCCCCGATCGGTCCAAACGCCGTCTCCGAGCCCCGATCGGTCCGCGTGCCGCATTCTAAGCCACGTTCCATCCACGCGCCGTCTCCTGAGCCCCGGTCGGTCCACGCGCCGTCGCCGAACCCCAATTGGTCCACGCGCAACCTCCTAAGCCCCAGTCGGTACACGCGCTGTCTCCGAGCCCCGATCGGTCCACGTATCGTTTCCTAAGCCCCGGTCGGTTAACGCGTCGTTTCCGAGCCCCGATCGGTCTACGCGCCGTCTCCTGAGCCCCGATCGGTCCACGCGTCGTTCCCTAAGCCCCGATCCATCTACGCGCAGTCTCCTGAGCCCCGATCGGTCCACGCATCGTCTCCTAAGCCCCAGACGGTCCTCGTGCCGTCTCCGAACCCCGATCGGTCGACGCGCCGTCTCCGAGCGCCGATCGGTTCACGCGCCGTATTCTGAGCCCCGATCGTTCCACGCGCCGCCTCCTAAGCCCCGATCGGTCGAGGCTTCGTCTCCTAAGCCCCGACCGGTCGACGCGTCGTCTCCTGAGCCCCGGTCGGTTAACGCGCCGTCTCCAAGCCCCGATCGGTCCACGCGCAACCGCCTGAGCCCCAGTCGGTCAACGCGCTGTCTCCGAGCCCCGATCGGTCCACGCGTCGTCTCCGAGCACCGATTGGTCCACGCGCCGTCGCCGAGCCATGATCGGTCCACGAGCGGCCTCCTGAGCCCCGATCGCTCCTCGCGCCGTCTCCTGAGCCCCGCTCCGTCCATGCGTCCTCTTCTAAGCCCCCATGCCTCCACGCACCGTCTCCTGAGCCCCGATCGTTCCACGTGCCGTCTCCGTGCCCCGATCGCTCCACGCGCCGTCTCCGAGCGCCGATTGGTGCACGAGCCGTCTCCTGAGCACCGATCGTTCCACATGCCGCCTCCTAAGCCCCGATCTGTCCAGGCGTCGTCTCCTAAGCCCCGACCGGTCCACACGCCGTCTCCTGAGCCCCGTTCGGCCCACGCGCCGTCTCCTAAGCCCTGATCTGTCCACGGGCCGTCTCCGAGCCGCGATCGGTAAACGCGCCGTCACCAAGCCCCGATCCGTACACGCGTCGTCTCCGAGCCCCGATGGGTCCACGCGCCGTCGCCGAGCCTCGATCGGTCCACGCGCGGCCTCCTAAGCCCCGGTCGGTTCACGCGCCATCTCCGAGCCGCGATCGGTCCACGCGCCGTCTCCTGAGCCTCGATACGTCCACGCGCAGTCGCCGAGCCCCGATCGGTCCACGCGCGGTCTCCTGAGCCCCGATCTGCCCACGCGCCGTCTCCGAGCCCCGAACGGTCCACGCGCCGTCTCCGAGCCCTGATCGGTCCACGCGCCGTCTCCTGAGCCCCAATCGGTCCACTCGCTGTCTCCTGAGCCCCGATAGGTACACGCGTCGTCTCCTACGCCCCGATCGGTCCACGCGCCGCCTTCGTGCCCCGATCGGTCCACGCACCGCCTCCTGATCCCCGTCGGTCCACGCGCCGTCTCCTGAGCCACGATCGATCCACATGCCGTCTCCGAGCCCCGATCGGTCCGCGTGCCGCATTCTAAGCCACGGTCCATCCACGCGCCGTCTCCGAGCCCCGATCGGTCCACACGTCGTCTCCTAAGCCCTGATCGGTCCTCGTGCCTTCTGCGAGCCCCGAAGGGTCCACGCGCAGCCTCCTGAGCCCCGATCGGTCGACGCGTCGTCTCCGAGCCCCGATCGGTCCACGCATCATCTCCTGTGCCCCGATCGCTCCACACGCCGCTTCGAGAGCGCCGATCGGTGCACGCGTCGTCTCCTGATCTCCGATCGATCTACGCGCAGTCTCATAAGCCCCGATCGGTCGAGGCGCCGTCTCCGAGCGCCGATCGGTTCACGCGCCGTCTCCTGAGCCCCGATCGTTCCACGCGCCGTCTCCGAGCCCCGATCGGTCCACGCGCCGTCTCCTAAGCCCCGATCGGTCCACGCGCCTTCTCCTAAGCCCCGATCGGTCCACGCGCCGTCTCCGAGCGCCGATCGGTTCACGCGCCGTCTCCTAAGCCCCGATCGTTCCACACGCCGCTTCCGATCCCCGATCGGTCCACGCGCCGTCTCCTGAGCGCCGGTCGGTCCACGCGCCGTCGCCGAACCCCAATTGGTCCACGCGCAACCTCCTAAGCCCCAGTCGGTACACGCGCCGTCTCCTAAGCCCCGATCGGTCCACGCGCCGTCTCCTGAGCCCGGATCGGTCCACCCGTCGTCTTCGAATCCCCGATCCGCACACGCGTCGTCTCCGAGCCTCGACAGGTCCACGCGCCGTCTCCTAAGCCGCGATCCGTACACGGGCCGTCTCCGAGCTGCTATCGGTAAACGCGCCGTTACCAAGCCCTGATCCGTACACGCGTCGTCTCCGAGCCCCGACCGGTCCACGCGCCGTCGCCGAGCCTCGATCGGTCCACGCGCGGCCTCCTGAGCCCCGATCGGTTCACGCGCCGGCTCCGTGCCCGATCGGACCACGTGCCGTCTCCTGAGCCCCGGTCGGTTCACGCGCCGTCTCCGAGCCCCGATGGGTCCACGCGCCGTCTCCTGAGCCCGGATCGGTCCACCCGTCGTCCTCGAATCCCCGATCCGCACACGCGTCGTCTCCGAGCCTCGACCGGTCCACGCGCCGTCTCCTGAGCCCCGATCATTCCACGCGCCGTCTCCTAAGCCGCGATCCGTCCACGGGCCGTCTCCGAGCTGCTATCGGTAAACGCGCCGTCACCAAGCCCTGATCCGTACACGCGTCGTTTCCGAGCCCCGATCGGTCCACGCGCCGTCTCCGAGCACCGATTGGTCCACGCGCCGTCGCCCGAACCCCAATTGGTCCACGCGCCGTCGCCCGAACCCCAATTGGTCCACGAGCAACCTCCTGAGCTCCAGTCGGTCCACGTGCAGTCGCCGAGCCCCGATCGATCCCCGCATCGTCTCCTAAGCCCCGATCGGTTGCCGCGTCATTTACGAGCCCCGATCGGTCTACGCGCCGTCTCCTGAACCCCGATCGGTCCACGCGCCGTCACCGAGCCGCGATCGGTCCACGCGCGACCTCCTGAGCATCGGTTGGTTCACGCGCCGTATCCGAGCCCCCATCGGTCCACGCGTCGTCTCCGAGCCCCGATCCGTCCACGCGCCGTCGCCGAGCCATGATCGGCCCACGCGAGGCTCCTGAGCCCCGGTCGATGCGCGCGCCGTCTCCTGAGCCCCGATCGGTCGACGCGTCGTCTCCGAGCCTCGACCGGTCCACGCGCCGTCTCCTGAGCCCCGATCATTCCACGAGCCGTCTCCTAAGCCGCGATCCGTCCACGGGCCGTCTCCGAGCTGCTATCGGTAAACGCGCCGTCACCAAGCCCTGATCCGTACACGCGTCGTCTCCGAGCCCCGATCGGTCCACGCGCGGTCGCCGAGCCTCGATCGGTCCACGCGCGGCCTCCTGAGCCCCGATCGGTTCACGCGCCGGCTCCGAGCCCGATCGGACCACGTGCCGTCTCCTGAGCCCCGGTCGGTTCACGCGCCGTCTCCGAGCCCCGATGGGTCCACGCGCGGTCTCCTGAGCCCCGGTCGGTCCACGCGCCGTCGCCGAACCCCAATTCGTCCACGCGCAACCTCCTGAGCCCCAGTCGGTCCACGCGCCGTCTCCTGAGACCCGATCGGTCCACGTATCGTCTCCTACGCCCCGATCGGTCCACGCGTCGTCTCCTAAGCCCCGAACGGTCCACGCGCCGTCTCCGAGCCCCGATCGGTCCACGCACCGTCTCCTGATCCCCATCGATCCACGCGTCATCGCCGAATCCCCGATCGGTCCACGCGCCGTCTCCTGTGCCCCGATCTGTCGACGCGTCCTCTCCTAAACCCCGATCGGTCCACGCGTCGTCTCCTAAGCCCCGATCGGTCCACGCGTCGTCTCCTAAGCCCCGATCCGTCGACGCGTCGTCTCCTGAGCCACGATCAATTGACGCGTCTTCTCCTGAGCCCGATCGCTCCTCGCGCCGTCTCCTGAGCCCCGATCGGTCCACGCGTCGTCTCCGAGCTCCGATCGGTCCACACGCCGTTTCCTGAGCCCCGATCGGTCCATGCGTCGTCTTCTTAGCCCCGATGCATCCACGCGCCGTCTCCGAGCTCCGATCGGTCCCTGCGCCGTATCCTAACCCCCGATCGGTCCACGCGCCGTCTCCGAGCGCCGATAAGTTCAAGCGCCGTCTCCTGAGCCCCGATCGTTCCACGCGGCGTCTTCGAGCCTCGATCGATCCACGCGCCGTCTCCTGAGCCCCGATCGGTCGACGCGTCGTCTTCTGAGCCCCGATCGATCCACGCGTCGTCTCCTGAGCCACGATCAATTGACGCGTCTTCTCCTGAGCCCGATCGCTCCTCGCGCCGTCTCCTGAGCCCCGATCGGTCCACGCGTCGTCTCCGAGCTCCGATCGGTCCACACGCCGTCTCCGAGCGCCGATTAGTTCACGCGCCGTCTCCTGAGCCCCGATCGCTCCACGCTCCGTCTCCCAGCCCCGATCGGTCCACGCGCCGTCTCCTGAGCCCGGATCGGTCCACGCGCCGTCGCCGAACCCCAATTGGTCCACGCGCCACCGCCTGTACCCCAGTCGGTCCACGCGCTGTCTCCGAGCGCAGATCGGTCCACGCGCCGTCTCCGAGCTCCGATCGGTCCACGCGCCGTCTCCTAAGCCCCGATCGGTCCAAGCGCCTTCTGCTAAGCCCCAATCGGTCCAAGCGCCTTCTGCTAAGCCCCGATCGGTCCACGCGCGGTCTTCGAGCGCCGATCGGTTCACGCGCCGTCACCTGAACCCCGATCGTTCCACGCGCCGTCTGCGAGCCCCGATCGGTCTACGCGCCGTCTCCTAAGCCCCGATCGGTCCACGCGCCTTCTCCTCATCCCCGATCGGTCCACGCGCCGTCTCGGAGCGCCGATTGGTTCACGCGCCGTCTCCTGAGCCCCGATCGCTCCACGCGCAGTCGCCGAGCCTCGATCGGTTCATGCGAGGTCTCCTGAGCCCCGGTCGGTCCACGCGCCGTCGCCGAACCCCAATTGGTCCACGCGCAACCTCCTGAGCCCCAGTCGGTACACGCGCTGTCTCCGAGCCCCGATCGGTCCCCGCATATTCTCCTAAGCCCCGCTCGGTTAACGCGTCGTCTCCTGAGCCCCGATCGGTCCACGCGTCGTCTCCTAAGCCCCGATCGGTCCTCGCGCCGTCTCCTAAGCCCCGGTCGGTTCACGCGCCGTCTCCGAGCCCCGTTCGATCCACGCGTCGTCTTCTAAGACCAGATGCCTCCTCGCCCCGTCTCCGAGCCAGGATCGGTTCAGGCGCTGCTTCGAGAGCCCCGATCGGTCCACACTCCGTCACCAAGCCCCGATCCGTACACGCGTCGTCTCCGAGCCCCGATCGCTCCTCGCGCCGTCTCCTGAGCCCCGATCGTTCCACGCGCCGTATCCGAGCCCCGATCGATCCACGCACCGTCTCCTGAGCCCCGATCGGTCCACGCGTCGTTCCCCAAGCCCCGATCCATCGACGCGCCGTCTCCTGATGCCCAATCGGTCCACGCGCAGTCTCCTGAGCCCCGATAGGTACACGCGTAGTCTCCTAAGCCCCGATCGGTCCACGCGCCGCCTCCGGAGCCCCAATCGATCAACGTGAGTCTCCTAAGCCCCCATCGGTCCACGTGCCGTCTCCGAGCCCCGATCGCTCCTCGCGCCGTCTCCTGAGCCCCGATCGTTCCACGCGCCGTATCCGAGCCCCGATCGATCCACGCACCGTCTCCTAACCCCCGATCGGTCCACGCGTCGTCTCCTAAGCCCCGATCCGTCGACGCGTCGTCTCCTGAGCCACGATCAATTGACGCGTCTTCTCCTGAGCCCGATCGCTCCACGCGCCATCTCCTGAGCCCCGATCGGTCCACGCGCCGTCTCCGAGCTCCGATCGGTCCACGCGCCGTCTCCTAAGCCCCGATCGGTCCAAGCGCCTTCTGCTAAGCCCCGATCGGTCCACGCGCCGTCTCCGAGCGCCGATCGGTTTACGCACCGTCACCTGAGCCCCATCGTTCCACGCCCCGTCTCCGAGCCCCGATCGGTCCACGCGCCGTCTCCTAAGCCCCGATCGGTCCACACGCCTTCTCCTCATCCCCGATCGGTCCACGCGCCGTCTCGGAGCGCCGATTGGTTCACGCGCCGTCTCCTGAGCCCCGATCGCTCCACGCGCCGTCTCCTGAGCCCCGATCGTTCCACGCGCCTTCTCCTAAGCCACGATCGGTCCACGCGCCGTCTCCGAGCGCCGATCATTTCACGCGCCATCTCCTGAGCCCCTATCGTTCCACGCGCCGTCTCCGAACCCCGATCGATCCACGCGCCGTCTCCTGAGCCCCGATCGGTCCACGCGTCGTTCCCCAAGCCCCGATCCATCGACGCGCCGTCTCCTGATGCCCAATCGGTCCACGCGCTGTCTCCTGAGCCCCGATAGGTACACGCGTAGTCTCCTAAGCCCCGATCGGTCCACGCGCCGCCTCCTGAGCCCCAGTCGATCAACGTGAGTCTCCTAAGCCCCGACCGGTCCACGCGCCGTCTCCTGAGCCCCGATCGGTCCACGCGTCGTCCCCTAAGCCCCGATCCGTCGACGCGTCGTCTCCTGAGCCACGATCAATTGACGCGTCTTCTCCTGAGCCCGATCGCTCCTCGCGCCGTCTCCTGAGCCCCGATCGGTCCACGCGCCGTTTCCGAGCTCCGATCGGTCCACGCGCCGTGTCCTAAGCCCCGATCGGTCCAAGCGCCTCCTGCTAAGCCCCGATCGGTCCAAGCGCCGTCTCCGAGCGCCGATCGGTTCACGCGCCGTCACCTGAGCCCCGATCGTTCCACGCCCCGTCTCCGGGCCCCGATCGGTCCACGCGCCGTTTCCTAAGCCCCGACCGGTCCACACGCCTTCTCCTCATCCCCGATCGGTCCACGCGCCGTCTCGGAGCGCCGATTGGTTCACGCGCCGTCTCCTGAGCCCCGAACGCTCCACGCGCCGTCTCCTGAGCCCCGATCGTTCCACGCGCCTTCTCCTAAGCCACGATCGGTCCACGCGCCGTCTCCGCGCGCCGATCATTTCACGCGCCGTCTCCTGAGGCCCGATCGTTCCACGCGCCGTCTCCGAGCCCCGATCGATCCACGCGCCGTCTCCTGAGCCCCGATCGGTCCACGCGTCGTTCCCCAAGCCCCGATCCATCGACGCGCCGTCTCCTGATGCCCAATCGGTCCACGCGCTGTCTCCTGAGCCCCGATAGGTACACGCGTAGTCTCCTAAAGCCCCGATCGGTCCACGCGCCGCCTCCGGAGCCCCATCGATCAACGTGAGTCTCCTTAGCCCCGACCGGTCCACGCGCCGTCTCCTGAGCCCCGATCGGTCCACGTATCGTCTCCTAAGCCCCGATCGATCCACTCGTCGTCTCCTAAGTCCCGATCGGTCCACGCGCCGTCTCCGAGCCCCGATCGGTCCACGCGTCGTCTCCTAAACCCCGATCGGTCCACGCGCCGTCTCCTGTGCCCCGATCGGTCGACGCGTCCTCTCCTAAACCCCGATCGGTCCACGCGTCGTCTCCTAAGCCCCGCTCGGTCCACGCGTCGTCTCCTAAGCCCCGATCCGTGGACGCGTCGTCTCCTGAGCCACGATCAATTGACGCGTCTTCTCCTGAGCCCGATCGCTCCTCGCGCCGTCTCCTGAGCCCCGATCGGTCCACGCGTCGTCTCCGAGCTCCGATCGGTCCACACGCCGTTTCCTGAGCCCCGATCGGTCCATGCGTCGTCTTCTTAGCCCCGATGCCCCCACGCGCCGTCTCCGAGCCACGATCGGTCCAGGCGCCGCTTCCTGAGCCCCGATCGGTCCATGCGCCGTATCCTAAGCCCCGATCGGTCCACGCGCCGTCTCCGAGCGCCGATAAGTTCAAGCGCCGTCTCCTGAGCCCCGATCGTTCCACGCGCAACCTCCTGAGCCCCAGTCGGTCCACGCGCCGTCTCCTAAGCCCCAATCTGTTCACGACCCGTCTCTGGGCCCCGATCGGTGCACGCGCCGTCTCCTGAGCCCCGATCGGTCCACGCGCCGTCTCCTGAACCCCGATACGTCCACACGCAGTCGCCGAGCCCCGATCGGTACACGCGCCGTCGCCGAGCCTCGATCGGTCCACGCGCGGCCTCCTGAGCCCCGGTCGGTTCACGCGCCGTCTCCGAGCCCCGATCGATCCACGCGTCGTCTTCTAAGACCAGATGCCTCCTCGCCCCGTCTCCGAGCCAGGATCGGTTCAGGCGCCGCTTCGAGAGCCCCGATCGGTCCACACTCCGTCCCCAAGCCCCGATCCGTACACGCGTCGTCTCCGAGCCCCGATCGCTCCTCGCGCCGCCTCCTGAGCCCCGATCGTTCCACGCGCCGTATCCGAGCCCCGATCGATCCACGCACCGTCTCCTGAGCCCCGATCGGTCCACGCGTCGTTTCCCAAGCCCCGATACGTCCACACGCAGTCGCCGAGCCCCGATCGGTACACGCGTCGTCTCCGAGCCCCGATCGCTCCTCGCGCCGCCCCCTGAGCCCCGATCGGTCCCTGCGCCGTATCCTAAGCCCCGATCGGTCCACGCGCCGTCTCCGAGCGCCGATAAGTTCAAGCGCCGTCTCCTGAGCCCCGATCGTTCCACGCGGCGTCTTCGAGCCTCGATCGATCCACGCGCCGTCTCCTGAGCCCCGATCGGTCGACGCGTCGTCTTCTGAGCCCCGATCGATCCACGCGTCGTCTCCTGAGCCACGATCAATTGACGCGTCTTCTCCTGAGCCCGATCGCTCCTCGCGCCGTCTCCTGAGCCCCGATCGGTCCACGCGTCGTCTCCGAGCTCCGATCGGTCCACACGCCGTCTCCGAGCGCCGATTAGTTCACGCGCCGTCTCCTGAGCCCCGATCGCTCCACGCTCCGTCTCCCAGCCCCGATCGGTCCAAGCGCCTTCTGCTAAGCCCCAATCGGTCCAAGCGCCTTCTGCTAAGCCCCGATCGGTCCACGCGCGGTCTCCGAGCGCCGATCGGTTCACGCGCCGTCACCTGAACCCCGATCGTTCCACGCGCCGTCTCCGAGCCCCGATCGGTCTACGCGCCGTCTCCTAAGCCCCGATCGGTCCACGCGCCTTCTCCTCATCCCCGATCGGTCCACGCGCCGTCTCGGAGCGCCGATTGGTTCACGCGCCGTCTCCTGAGCCCCGATCGCTCCACGCGCAGTCGCCGAGCCTCGATCGGTTCATGCAAGATCTCCTGAGCCCCGGTCGGTCCACGCGCCGTCGCCGAACCCCAATTGGTCCACGCGCAACCTCCTGAGCCCCAGTCGGTCCACGCGCCGTTTCCTGAGCCCCGATCGGTCCACGCGCCGTCTCCTGAGCCCCGATCGATCTACGCGTCGTCTCCTAAGCCCTGATTGGTGGACGAGCCGTCTCCCAACCACGATCGGTTCACGCGCCGTCTCCTAAGCCCCCATCTGTCTACGACCCGTCTCCGGGCCCCGATCGATGCACGCGCCGTCTCCTAAGCCCCGATCGATCCACGCGCCGTCGCCGAACCCCAATTGGTCCACGCGCAACCGCCTGAGCCCCAGTCGGTCCACGCACTGTCTCCGAGCCCCGATCGGTCCACGCGCCGTCTTCGAGCCCCGATCGGTCCACGCAACGTCTCCTAAGCCCCAATCGGTTAACGCGCGGTCTCCTGAGCCCCGATCGTTCTACGCGCCGTCTCCGAGCCCCGATCCGTCCACGCGCTGTCTCCGAGCCCCGATGGGTCCACGCATCGTCTCCTAAGCCCCGCTCGGTTAACGCGCCGTCTCCGAGCGTCGATCAGTCCACGCGCCGTCTTCTGAGCCCCGATCGGTCCAGGCGCCGTCTCCGAGCGCCGATCCGTCCACGCGCTGTCTCCGAGCCCCGATCGGTCCAGGCATCGTCTCCTAAGCCCCGGACGGTCCACCCGCCGTTTCCTAGCCCCGATCGCTCCACGCGCCGTCTCCTGCGCTCTGATCGGTCCACGCTTCGTCTCCTAAGCCCCGATCGCTCCACGCGCCGTCTCCTGAGCCCGATCGGTCCACGCATCGTCTCCTATGTCCCGATCGGTTTTACGCGCCGTCTCCGCGCCGCGATCGGTCCACGCGCCGTCGCCGAATCCCAATTGATCCACGCGCAACCGCCTGAGCCCCAATCGGTCCACGCGGGTCTCCTAAGCCCCGACCGCTCCACGCGCCGTCTCCTGAGCCCCTATCGCTCCACGCGTCGTCTCCGAGCCCCGATCGGTCCACGCGTCGTCTCCTAAGCCCCGATCGGTCCACGCGCCGTCTCCAAGCCCCGATCCGTCGCCGCGTCGTGTCCTGTGCCCCGATCAATTGACGCCTCTTCTCCTGAGCCCCGATCGCTCCTCGCGCCGTCTCCTGAACCCCGATCATTCCACGCGCCTTCTCCTAAGCCACGATCGGTCCACGCGCCGTCTCCGAGCCCCAGTCGGTCCACGCGCTGTCTCCGAGCACCGATCGGACTACGCGTCGTCTCCGAGCCCCGATCGATCCACGCGCCGTCTCCGAGCGCCGATCGGTTCACGCGCCGTCTCCTGTGCTCCGATCGTTCCACGCGCCGTCTCCGAGCCCCGTTCGGTCCACGCGCCGTCTCCTCAGCCCCGATCGGTCCACGCGTCGGCTCCTAAGCCTCGATAGGTGGACGCGCGGCCTCCTTAGCCCCGGTCGGTCCACGCGCCGTCTCCGAGCCCCGATCGGTCCACGCGTCGTCTCCTAAGCCCCGATCGGTCCGTGCGCCGTCACCTGAGCCCCGATCGGTCCACGCGGCGTCTCCTGAGCCCCGATCGGTCCACGCGCCGTCTCCTGAGCCCCGATCGGCCGACGCGTCGTCTCCTAAGCGCCGATCCGTCGACGCATCGTCTCCTGAGCCCCGATCGATCCACGCGTCTTCTCCTGAGCCCCGACCGCTCCACCCGTCGTCTCCGAGCTCCGATCGGTCCAGGTGCCGTTTCCGAGTCCCGATTGGTCCACGCGCCGTCTCCGAGCCACGATCGGTGCAGGCGCCGCTTCCTGAGCCCCGATCGGTCCACGCGCGGCCTCCTGAGCCCCGATCGGTCCACGCGCCGTCTCCGAGCCCCGATCGGTCCACGCGTCGTCTCCTAAGACCCGATCGGTCCACGTATCGTCTCCTAAGCCCCGATCGGTCCACACGCCGTCTCCGAGCCCCGATGGGTCCACGCGTCGTCTCCTAAGCCCCAATCGGTCCACGCCCGCCTCCGGAGCCCCGATCGATCCACGCGAATCTCCTGAGCTCCGGTCGGCCGACGCGCCGTCTCCTCAGCCCCGATCGGTCCACGCGTCGTCTCCTAAGCCCCGATTAGTCGACGCGTCGTCTCCTGAGCCCCGATCAATTGACGCGTCTTCTCCTGATCCCCGATCGCTTCTCGTGCCGCCTCCTGAGCCCCGATCGGTCCAGGCGTCGTCTCCGGAGCCCCGATCAATTGACATGTCTTCTCCTGAGCCCCGATCGCTCCTCGCGCCGTCTCCTGAACCCCGCTCGGTCCATGCGTCGTCTTCTTAGCCCGGATGCCTCCACGCGCCATCTCCAAGCCACGATCGGTCCAGGCGCCGATTCCTGCGCCCCGATCGGTCCACGCGCCGTCTCCTAAGCCCCAATCGGTCCACGCGGCATCTCCGAGCGCCGATCATTTCACGCGCCGTCTCCTGAGACCCGATCGTTCCACGTGCCGTCTCCGAGCCCCGATCGATCCACGCGCCGCCTCCTGAGCCCCGATAGGTACACGCGTAGTTTCCTAAGCCCCGATCGGTCCACGCGTCGTCTCCGAGCTCTGATCGGTCCACACGCCGTTTCCTGAGCCCCGATCGGTCCATGCGTCGTCTTCTTAGCCCCGATGCCTCCACGCGTCGTCTCCGAGCCACGATCGGTCCAGGCGCCGCTTCCTGAGCCCCGATCGGTCCACGCGCCGTATCCTCAGCCCCGATCGGTCCACGCGCCGTCTCCTGAGCCCGATCTGTCCACGCGCCGTCTCCGAGCCCCGATCGGTTCACGGATCGTCTCCTAAGCCCCGATCGGTTAACGCGCCGTCTCCGAGCCCCGATCGGTCCACGCGCCATCGCCGAACCCCAATTGGTCCACGCGCAACCGCCTGCGCCCCAGTCGGTCCACGCGCGGTCTCCGAGCCCCGATCGGTCCACGCGTCGTCTCCGAGCCCCGGTCGGTCCACGCGCCGTCTCCGAGCCCCGATCGGTTCACGCATCGTCTCCTAAGCCCCGATCGGTTAACGCGCCGTCTCCGAGCCCCGATTGGTCCACACGCCGTCTCCGAGTCCCGATCGGTCCGCATGCCGCATTCTACGCCACGGTCAATCCTCGCGCCGTCTCCGAGCACCGATCGGTCCACGCGTCGTCCCCTAATACCCGATCGGTCCACGCGCCGTCTCCTAAGCCCCGATCCGTCGACGCGTCGCCTCCTGAGCCCCGATCGATCCACGCGCCGCCTCCTCAACCCCGATCGCTCCACGTGCCGTTTCCTGATCCCCGATCGGTCCACACGCCTTCTCCGAGCCCCGATCGGTCCGCGTGCCGCATTCTAAGCCACGGTCCATCCACTCGCCATCTCCGAGCCCCGATCGGTCCACGCGCCGTCTCATAAGCCCCGATCGGTCCACTCGCCGTCTCCGAGCGCCGATCGGTTCACGCGCCGTCTCCTGAGCCCCGATCGTTCCACGCACCGTTTCCGAGCCCCGATCGGTCCACGCGCCGTCTCCTGAGCCCGGATCGGTCCACCCGTCGTCCGCGAATCCCCGATCCGTACACGCGTCGTCTCCGAACCTCGATCGGTCCACGCGTCGTCTCCTAAGCCCCGACCGGTCCACGCGCCGTCTCCTGAGCCCCGATCGTTCCACGCACCGTCTCCTATGCCGCGATCCGTCCACGGGCCGTCTCCCAGCTGCTATCGGTAAACACGCCGTCACCAAGCCCTGATCCGTACACGCGTCGTCTCCGAGCTCCGATCGGTCCACGCGCCGTCGCCGAGCCCGATCGGTCCACGCATCGTCTCCTAAGCCCCGATCGGTTAACGTGCCGTCTCCGAGCCCCGATCGGTCCACGCGCCGTCTCCTGAGCCCCGGTCGGTTCACGCGCCGTCTCCGAGCCCCGATCGGTCCACGCATCGTCTTCTAAGCCCCGCTCTGTTAACGCGTCGTCTCCTGAGCACCGATCGGTCAACGCGCCGTTTCCTGAGCCCTGATCGCTCCACGCGCCGTCTCCTGAGCCCCTATCGCTCCACGCGTCGTCTCCGAGCCCCGATCGGTCCACGCGCCGTCTCCTGAGCCCCGATCGGTCCACGCGTCGTCTCCTAAGCCCCGATCGGTCCACGCGCCGTCTCCAAGCCCCGATCCGTCGCCGCGTCGTGTCCTGTGCCCCGATCAATTGACGCCTCTTCTCCTGAGCCCCGATCGCTCCTCGCGCCGTCTCCTGAACCCCGATCATTCCACACGCCTTCTCCTAAGCCACGATCGGTCCACGCGCCGTCTCCGAACCCCAGTCGGTCCACGCGCTGTCTCCGAGCACCGATCGGACTACGCGTCGTCTCCGAGCCCCGATCGATCCACGCGCCATCTCCGAGCGCCGATCGGTTCACGCGCCGTCTCCTGTGCTCCGATCGTTCCACGCGCCGTCTCCGAGCCCCGTTCGGTCCACGCGCCGTCTCCTCAGCCCCGATCGGTCCACGCGTCGGCTCCTAAGCCTCGATAGGTGGACGCGCGGCCTCCTTAGCCCCGGTCGGTCCACGCGCCGTCTCCGAGCCCCGATCGGTCCACGCGTCGTCTCCTAAGCCCCGATAGGTACACGCGTCGTCTCCTACACCCCGATCGGTCCACGCGCGGCCTCCTGAGCCCCAATCGGTCCACGCGTCGTCTCCTAACCCCCGATCGGTCCGTGCGCCGTCTCCGAGCCCCGATCGGTCCACGCACCATCGCATGCTCCCCAATCGGTCCATGCGCCGCCTCCGGAGCCCTGATCGATCCACGCGAATCTCCTGAGCTCCGGTCGGTCCTCCTACCGTCTCCGAGCCCCGATCGGTCCACGCGTCGTCTCCTAAGCCCCGATCCGTCGCCGCGTCGTCTCCTGAGCCCCGATCATTTGACGCGTCTTCTCCTGAGCCTCGATCGCTCCTCGCGCCGTCTCCTGAGCCCCGCTCGGTCCATGCGTCGTGTTCTTAGCCCCGATGCCTCCACGCGCCGTCTCCGAGCCACGATAGGTCCAGGCGCCGCTTCCTGAGCCCCGATCGATCCACGCGCCGTCTCGTAAGTCACAATCGGTCCACGCGCCGTCTCAGAGCGCCGATCATTTCACGCGCCGTCTCCTGAGCCCCGATCGTTCCACGCGCCATCTCCGAGCCCCGATCGGTCCACGCGGCGTCTCCTGAGCCCCGATCGGTCCACGCGCCGTCTCCTGAGCCCCGATCGGTCCATGCGTCGTGTTCTTAGCCCCGATGCCTCCACGCGCCGTCTCCGAGCCACGATAGGTCCAGGCGCCGCTTCCTGAGCCCCGATCGATCCACGCGCCGTCTCGTAAGTCACAATCGGTCCACGCGCCGTCTCAGAGCGCCGATCATTTCACGCGCCGTCTCCTGAGCCCCGATCGTTCCACGCGCCATCTCCGAGCCCCGATCGGTCCACGCGGCGTCTCCTGAGCCCCGATCGGTCCACGCGCCGTCTCCTGAGCCCCGATCGGCCGACGCGTCGTCTCCTAAGCGCCGATCCGTCGACGCATCGTCTCCTGAGCCCCGATCGATCCACGCGTCTTCTCCTGAGCCCCGACCGCTCCACCCGTCGTCTCCGAGCTCCGATCGGTCCAGGTGCCGTTTCCGAGTCCCGATTGATCCACGCGCCGTCTCCGAGCCACGATCGGTGCAGGCGCCGCTTCCTGAGCCCCGATCGGTCCACGCGCGGCCTCCTGAGCCCCGATCGGTCCACGCGCCGTCTCCGAGCCCCGATCGGTCCACGCGTCGTCTCCTAAGACCCGATCGGTCCACGTATCGTCTCCTAAGCCCCGATCGGTCCACACGCCGTCTCCGAGCCCCGATGGGTCCACGCGTCGTCTCCTAAGCCCCAATCGGTCCACGCCCGCCTCCGGAGCCCCGATCGATCCACGCGAATCTCCTGAGCTCCGGTCGGTCGACGCGCCGTCTCCTCAGCCCCGATCGGTCCACGCGTCGTCTCCTAAGCCCCGATTAGTCGACGCGTCGTCTCCTGAGCCCCGATCAATTGACGCGTCTTCTCCTGATCCCCGATCGCTTCTCGTGCCGCCTCCTGAGCCCCGATCGGTCCAGGCGTCGTCTCCGGAGCCCCGATCAATTCACATGTCTTCTCCTGAGCCCCGATCGCTCCTCGCGCCGTCTCCTGAACCCCGCTCGGTCCATGCGTCGTCTTCTTAGCCCGGATGCCTCCACGCGCCGTCTCCAAGCCACGATCGGTCCAGGCGCCGATTCCTGCGCCCCGATCGGTCCACGCGCGGTCTCCTAAGCCCCAATCGGTCCACGCGGCATCTCCGAGCGCCGATCATTTCACGCGCCGTCTCCTGAGACCCGATCGTTCCACGTGCCGTCTCCGAGCCCCGATCGATCCACGCGCCGCCTCCTGAGCCCCGATAGGTACACGCGTAGTTTCCTAAGCCCCGATCGGTCCACGCGTCGTCTCCGAGCTCTGATCGGTCCACACGCCGTTTCCTGAGCCCCGATCGGTCCATGCGTCGTCTTCTTAGCCCCGATGCCTCCACGCGTCGTCTCCGAGCCACGATCGGTCCAGGCGCCGCTTCCTGAGCCCCGATCGGTCCACGCGCCGTATCCTCAGCCCCGATCGGTCCACGCGCCGTCTCCTGAGCCCGATCTGTCCACGCGCCGTCTCCGAGCCCCGATCGGTTCACGGATCGTCTCCTAAGCCCCGATCGGTTAACGCGCCGTCTCCGAGCCCCGATCGGTCCACGCGCCATCGCCGAACCCCAATTGGTCCACGCGCAACCGCCTGCGCCCCAGTCGGTCCACGCGCGGTCTCCGAGCCCCGATCGGTCCACGCGTCGTCTCCGAGCCCCGGTCGGTCCACGCGCCGTCTCCGAGCCCCGATCGGTTCACGCATCGTCTCCTAAGCCCCGATCGGTTAACGCGCCGTCTCCGAGCCCCGATCGGTCCACGCGCCATCGCCGAACCCCAATTGGTCCACGCGCAACCGCCTGCGCCCCAGTCGGTCCACGCGCGGTCTCCGAGCCCCGATCGGTCCACGCGTCGTCTCCGAGCCCCGGTCGGTCCACGCGCCGTCTCCGAGCCCCGATCGGTTCACGCATCGTCTCCTAAGCCCCGATCGGTTAACGCGCCGTCTCCGAGCCCCGATTGGTCCACACGCCGTCTCCGAGTCCCGATCGGTCCGCATGCCGCATTCTACGCCACGGTCAATCCTCGCGCCGTCTCCGAGCACCGATCGGTCCACGCGTCGTCCCCTAATACCCGATCGGTCCACGCGCAGTCTCCTAAGCCCCGATCCGTCGACGCGTCGCCTCCTGAGCCCCGATCGATCCACGCGCCGCCTCCTCAACCCCGATCGCTCCACGTGCCGTTTCCTGATCCCCGATCGGTCCACACGCCTTCTCCGAGCCCCGATCGGTCCGCGTGCCGCATTCTAAGCCACGGTCCATCCACTCGCCATCTCCGAGCCCCGATCGGTCCACGCGCCGTCTCATAAGCCCCGATCGGTCCACTCGCCGTCTCCGAGCGCCGATCGGTTCACGCGCCGTCTCCTGAGCCCCGATCGTTCCACGCACCGTTTCCGAGCCCCGATCGGTCCACGCGCCGTCTCCTGAGCCCGGATCGGTCCACCCGTCGTCCGCGAATCCCCGATCCGTACACGCGTCGTCTCCGAACCTCGATCGGTCCACGCGTCGTCTCCTAAGCCCCGACCGGTCCACGCGCCGTCTCCTGAGCCCCGATCGTTCCACGCACCGTCTCCTATGCCGCGATCCGTCCACGGGCCGTCTCCCAGCTGCTATCGGTAAACACGCCGTCACCAAGCCCTGATCCGTACACGCGTCGTCTCCGAGCTCCGATCGGTCCACGCGCCGTCGCCGAGCCCGATCGGTCCACGCATCGTCTCCTAAGCCCCGATCGGTTAACGTGCCGTCTCCGAGCCCCGATCGGTCCACGCGCCGTCTCCTGAGCCCCGGTCGGTTCACGCGCCGTCTCCGAGCCCCGATCGGTCCACGCGCCGTCGCCGAGCCTCGATCGGTCCACGCGCGGCCTCCTGAGCCCCGATCGGTTCACGCGCCGGCTCCGAGCCCGATCGGACCACGTGCCGTCTCCTGAGCCCCGGTCGGTTCACGCGCCGTCTCCGAGCCCCGATGGGTCCACGCGCCGTCTCCTGAGCCCGGATCGGTCCACCCGTCGTCCTCGAATCCCCGATCCGCACACGCGTCGTCTCCGAGCCTCGACCGGTCCACGCGCCGTCTCCTGAGCCCCGATCATTCCACGCGCCGTCTCCTAAGCCGCGATCCGTCCACGGGCCGTCTCCGAGCTGCTATCGGTAAACGCGCCGTCACCAAGCCCTGATCCGTACACGCGTCGTTTCCGAGCCCCGATCGGTCCACGCGCCGTCTCCGAGCACCGATTGGTCCACGCGCCGTCGCCCGAACCCCAATTGGTCCACGCGCCGTCGCCCGAACCCCAATTGGTCCACGAGCAACCTCCTGAGCTCCAGTCGGTCCACGTGCAGTCGCCGAGCCCCGATCGATCCCCGCATCGTCTCCTAAGCCCCGATCGGTTGCCGCGTCATTTACGAGCCCCGATCGGTCTACGCGCCGTCTCCTGAACCCCGATCGGTCCACGCGCCGTCACCGAGCCGCGATCGGTCCACGCGCGACCTCCTGAGCCCCGGTTGGTTCACGCGAGGTATCCGAGCCCCCATCGGTCCACGCGTCGTCTCCGAGCCCCGATCCGTCCACGCGCCGTCGCCGAGGCTCGATCGGTCCACGCGCGGCCTCCTGAGCCCCGGTTGGTTCACGCGCCGCCTCCGAGCCCCGATCGATCCACGCGTCGTCTTCTAAGCCCAGATGCCTCCTCGCGCCGCCTCCGAGCCACGATCGGTCCAGACGCCGCTTCGTGAGCCCGATCGGTCCACGCGCCGTCACCGGAGCCCCGATCGTTCCACGTGCCGTCTCCTAGCCCCGATTGGTGCACGCGCCGTCTCCTGAGCACCGATCGTTCCACACGCCGCCTCCTAAGCTCCGATCTGTCCAGGCGTCGTCTCCTAAGCCCCGACCGGTCCACGCGCCGTCTCCTGAGCCCCGTTCGGCCCACGTGCCGTCTCCTAGCCCCGATCGGTTCACGCATCGTCTCCTAAGCCCCGATCGGTTAACGCGCGGCCTCCTGAGGCCCGATCGGTCCACGCGCCGTCACCGAGCCACGATCGGTCCACGCGCCGTCTCCTGAGCCCCAATCGGTCCACTCGCTGTCTCCTGAGCCCCGATAGGTACACGCGTCGTTTCCTACGCCCCGATCGGTCCACGCGCCGCCTTCGTGCCCCGATCGGTCCACGCACCGCCTCCTGATCCCCGTCGGTCCACGCGCCGTCTCCTGAGCCACGATCGATCCACATGCCGTCTCCGAGCCCCGATCGGTCCGCGTGCCGCATTCTAAGCCACGGTCCATCCACGCGTCGTCTCCGAGCTCCGATCGGTCCACACGCCGTCTCCGAGCGCCGATTAGTTCACGCGCCGTCTCCTGAGCCCCGATCGCTCCACGCTCCGTCTCCCAGCCCCGATGGGTCCACGCGCCGTCTCCTGAGCCCGGATCGGTCCACGCGCCGTCGCCGAACCCCAATTGGTCCACGCGCCACCGCCTGTGCCCCAGTCGGTCCACGGGCTGTCTCCGAGCCCAGATCGGTCCACGCGCCGTCTCCGAGCTCCGATCGGTCCACGCGCCGTCTCCTAAGCCCCGATCGGTCCAAGCGCCGTCTCCGAGCGCCGATAAGTTCAAGCGCTGTCTCCGAGCCCCGATCGGTTAACGCGCCGTCTCCGAGCCCCGATCGGCCCACGCGCCGTCTCCTGAGCCCCGATCCGTCCACGCGCAGTCGCCGAGCACCGTTCGGTCCAGGCGCCGTCTCCTGAGCCCCGATCGGTCCACACGTCGTCTCCTAAGCCCCAATCGGGCCACGCGTCGTCTCCTAAGCCCCGATCAGTAGCCGCGTCGTCTCCTGAGCCCCGATCAATTGACGCGACTTCTCCTGAGCCCCGATCGCTCCTCGCGCCGTCTCCTGAGCCCCGCTCCGTCCATGCGTCCTCTTCTAAGCCCCCATGCCTCCACGCACCGTCTCCTGAGCCCCGATCGTTCCACGTGCCGTCTCCGTGCTCCGATCGCTCCACGCGCCGTCTCCGAGCGCCGATTGGTGCACGAGCCGTCTCCTGAGCACCGATCGTTCCACGCGCCGTCTCCTAAGCCCTGATCTGTCCACGGGCCGTCTCCGAGCCGCGATCGGTAAACGCGCCGTCACCAAGCCCCGATCCGTACACGCGTCGTCTCCGAGCCCCGATGGGTCCACGCGCCGTCGCCGAGCCTCGATCGGTCCACGCGCGGCCTCCTAAGCCCCGGTCGGTTCACGCGCCATCTCCGAGCCGCGATCGGTCCACGCGCCGTCTCCTGAGCCCCGATACGTCCACGCGCAGTCGCCGAGCCCCGATCGGTCCACGCGCGGTCTCCTGAGCCCCGATCTGTCCACGCGCCGTCTCCGAGCCCCGAACGGTCCACGCGCCGTCTCCGAGCCCTGATCGGTCCACGCGCCGTCTCCTGAGCCCCAATCGGTCCACTCGCTGTCTCCTGAGCCCCGATAGGTACACGCGTCGTCTCCTACGCCCCGATCGGTCCACGCGCCGCCTTCGTGCCCCGATCGGTCCACGCACCGCCTCCTGATCCCCGTCGGTCCACGCGCCGTCTCCTGAGCCACGATCGATCCACATGCCGTCTTCGAGCCCCGATCGGTCCGCGTGCCGCATTCTAAGCCACGGTCCATCCACGCGCCGTCTCCGAGCCCCGATCGGTCCACACGTCGTCTCCTAAGCCCTGATCGGTCCTCGTGCCTTCTGCGAGCCCCGAAGGGTCCACGCGCAGCCTCCTGAGCCCCGATCGGTCGACGCGTCGTCTCCGAGCCCCGATCGGTCCACGCATCATCTCCTGAGCCCCGATCGCTCCACACGCCGCTTCGAGAGCGCCGATCGGTGCACGCGTCGTCTCCTGATCTCCGATCGATCTACGCGCAGTCTCATAAGCCCCGATCGGTCGAGGCGCCGTCTCCGAGCGCCGATCGGTTCACGCGCCGTCTCCTGAGCCCCGATCGTTCCACGCGCCGTCTCCGAGCCCCGATCGGTCCACGCGCCGTCGCCGAGCCTCGATCGGTCCACGCGCGGCCTCCTGAGCCCCGATCGGTTCACGCGCCGGCTCCGAGCCCGATCGGACCACGTGCCGTCTCCTGAGCCCCGGTCGGTTCACGCGCCGTCTCCGAGCCCCGATGGGTCCACGCGCCGTCTCCTGAGCCCGGATCGGTCCACCCGTCGTCCTCGAATCCCCGATCCGCACACGCGTCGTCTCCGAGCCTCGACCGGTCCACGCGCCGTCTCCTGAGCCCCGATCATTCCACGCGCCGTCTCCTAAGCCGCGATCCGTCCACGGGCCGTCTCCGAGCTGCTATCGGTAAACGCGCCGTCACCAAGCCCTGATCCGTACACGCGTCGTTTCCGAGCCCCGATCGGTCCACGCGCCGTCTCCGAGCACCGATTGGTCCACGCGCCGTCGCCCGAACCCCAATTGGTCCACGCGCCGTCGCCCGAACCCCAATTGGTCCACGAGCAACCTCCTGAGCTCCAGTCGGTCCACGTGCAGTCGCCGAGCCCCGATCGATCCCCGCATCGTCTCCTAAGCCCCGATCGGTTGCCGCGTCATTTACGAGCCCCGATCGGTCTACGCGCCGTCTCCTGAACCCCGATCGGTCCACGCGCCGTCACCGAGCCGCGATCGGTCCACGCGCGACCTCCTGAGCCCCGGTTGGTTCACGCGAGGTATCCGAGCCCCCATCGGTCCACGCGTCGTCTCCGAGCCCCGATCCGTCCACGCGCCGTCGCCGAGCCATGATCGGCCCACGCGAGGCTCCTGAGCCCCGGTCGATGCGCGCGCCGTCTCCTGAGCCCCGATCGGTCGACGCGTCGTCTCCGAGCCTCGACCGGTCCACGCGCCGTCTCCTGAGCCCCGATCATTCCACGAGCCGTCTCCTAAGCCGCGATCCGTCCACGGGCCGTCTCCGAGCTGCTATCGGTAAACGCGCCGTCACCAAGCCCTGATCCGTACACGCGTCGTCTCCGAGCCCCGATCGGTCCACGCGCGGTCGCCGAGCCTCGATCGGTCCACGCGCGGCCTCCTGAGCCCCGATCGGTTCACGCGCCGGCTCCGAGCCCGATCGGACCACGTGCCGTCTCCTGAGCCCCGGTCGGTTCACGCGCCGTCTCCGAGCCCCGATGGGTCCACGCGCGGTCTCCTGAGCCCCGGTCGGTCCACGCGTCGTCTCCTAAGCCCCGATCGGTCCACGCGTCGTCTCCTAAGCCCCGATCCGTCGACGCGTCGTCTCCTGAGCCACGATCAATTGACGCGTCTTCTCCTGAGCCCGATCGCTCCTCGCGCCGTCTCCTGAGCCCCGATCGGTCCACGCGTCGTCTCCGAGCTCCGATCGGTCCACACGCCGTTTCCTGAGCCCCGATCGGTCCATGCGTCGTCTTCTTAGCCCCGATGCATCCACGCGCCGTCTCCGAGCCACGATCGGTCCAGGCGCCGCTTCGTGAGCCCCGATCGGTCCCTGCGCCGTATCCTAAGCCCCGATCGGTCCACGCGCCGTCTCCGAGCGCCGATAAGTTCAAGCGCCGTCTCCTGAGCCCCGATCGTTCCACGCGGCGTCTTCGAGCCTCGATCGATCCACGCGCCGTCTCCTGAGCCCCGATCGGTCGACGCGTCGTCTTCTGAGCCCCGATCGATCCACGCGTCGTCTCCTGAGCCACCATCAATTGACGCGTCTTCTCCTGAGCCCGATCGCTCCTCGCGCCGTCTCCTGAGCCCCGATCGGTCCACGCGTCGTCTCCGAGCTCCGATCGGTCCACACGCCGTCTCCGAGCGCCTATTAGTTCACGCGCCGTCTCCTGAGCCCCGATCGCTCCACGCTCCGTCTCCCAGCCCCGATGGGTCCACGCGCCGTCTCCTGAGCCCGGATCGGTCCACGCGCCGTCGCCGAACCCCAATTGGTCCACGCGCCACCGCCTGTGCCCCAGTCGGTCCACGCGCTGTCTCCGAGCCCAGATCGGTCCACGCACCGTCTCCGAGCTCCGATCGGTCCACGCGCCGTCTCCTAAGCCCCGATCGGTCCAAGCGCCTTCTGCTAAGCCCCAATCGGTCCAAGCGCCTTCTGCTAAGCCCCGATCGGTCCACGCGCGGTCTCCGAGCGCCGATCGGTTCACGCGCCGTCACCTGAACCCCGATCGTTCCACGCGCCGTCTCCGAGCCCCGATCGGTCTACGCGCCGTCTCCTAAGCCCCGATCGGTCCACGCGCCTTCTCCTCATCCCCGATCGGTCCACGCGCCGTCTCGGAGCGCCGATTGGTTCACGCGCCGTCTCCTGAGCCCCGATCGCTCCACGCGCAGTCGCCGAGCCTCGATCGGTTCATGCGAGGTCTCCTGAGCCCCGGTCGGTCCACGCGCCGTCGCCGAACCCCAATTGGTCCACGCGCAACCTCCTGAGCCCCAGTCGGTACACGCGCTGTCTCCGAGCCCCGATCGGTCCCCGCATAGTCTCCTAAGCCCCGCTCGGTTAACGCGTCGTCTCCTGAGCCCCGATCGGTCCACGCGTCGTCTCCTAAGCCCCGATCGGTCCTCGCGCCGTCTCCTAAGCCCCGGTCGGTTCACGAGCCGTCTCCGAGCCCCGTTCGATCCACGCGTCGTCTTCTAAGACCAGATGCCTCCTCGCCCCGTCTCCGAGCCAGGATCGGTTCAGGCGCTGCTTCGAGAGCCCCGATCGGTCCACACTCCGTCACCAAGCCCCGATCCGTACACGCGTCGTTTCCGAGCCCCGATCGCTCCTCGCGCCGTCTCCTGAGCCCCGATCGTTCCACGCGCCGTATCCGAGCCCCGATCGATCCACGCACCGTCTCCTGAGCCCCGATCGGTCCACGCGTCGTTCCCCAAGCCCCGATCCATCGACGCGCCGTCTCCTGATGCCCAATCGGTCCACGCGCAGTCTCCTGAGCCCCGATAGGTACACGCGTAGTCTCCTAAGCCCCGATCGGTCCACGCGCCGCCTCCGGAGCCCCAATCGATCAACGTGAGTCTCCTAAGCCCCCATCGGTCCACGTGCCGTCTCCGAGCCCCGATCGCTCCTCGCGCCGTCTCCTGAGCTCCGATCGTTCCACGCGCCGTATCCGAGCCCCGATCGATCCACGCACCGTCTCCTAACCCCCGATCGGTCCACGCGTCGTCTCCTAAGCCCCGATCCGTCGACGCGTCGTCTCCTGAGCCACGATCAATTGACGCGTCTTCTCCTGAGCCCGATCGCTCCACGCGCCATCTCCTGAGCCCCGATCGGTCCACGCGCCGTCTCCGAGCTCCGATCGGTCCACGCGCCGTCTCCTAAGCCCCGATCGGTCCAAGCGCCTTCTGCTAAGCCCCGATCGGTCCACGCGCCGTCTCCGAGCGCCGATCGGTTTACGCACCGTCACCTGAGCCCCATCGTTCCACGCCCCGTCTCCGAGCCCCGGTCGGTCCACGCGTCGTCTCCTAAGCCCCGATCGGTCCACGCGTCGTCTCCTAAGCCCTGATCCGTCGACGCGTCGTCTCCTGAGCCACGATCAATTGACGCGTCTTCTCCTGAGCCCGATCGCTCCTCGCGCCGTCTCCTGAGCCCCGATCGGTCCACGCGTCGTCTCCGAGCTCCGATCGGTCCACACGCCGTTTCCTGAGCCCCGATCGGTCCATGCGTCGTCTTCTTAGCCCCGATGCATCCACGCGCCGTCTCCGAGCCACGATCGGTCCAGGCGCCGCTTCCTGAGCCCCGATCGGTCCCTGCGCCGTATCCTAAGCCCCGATCGGTCCACGCGCCGTCTCCGAGCGCCGATAAGTTCAAGCGCCGTCTCCTGAGCCCCGATCGTTCCACGCGGCGTCTTCGAGCCTCGATCGATCCACGCGCCGTCTCCTGAGCCCCGATCGGTCGACGCGTCGTCTTCTGAGCCCCGATCGATCCACGCGTCGTCTCCTGAGCCACCATCAATTGACGCGTCTTCTCCTGAGCCCGATCGCTCCTCGCGCCGTCTCCTGAGCCCCGATCGGTCCACGCGTCGTCTCCGAGCTCCGATCGGTCCACACGCCGTCTCCGAGCGCCTATTAGTTCACGCGCCGTCTCCTGAGCCCCGATCGCTCCACGCTCCGTCTCCCAGCCCCGATGGGTCCACGCGCCGTCTCCTGAGCCCGGATCGGTCCACGCGCCGTCGCCGAACCCCAATTGGTCCACGCGCCACCGTCTGTGCCCCAGTCGGTCCACGCGCTGTCTCCGAGCCCAGATCGGTCCACGCGCCGTCTCCGAGCTCCGATCGGTCCACGCGCCGTCTCCTAAGCCCCGATCGGTCCAAGCGCCTTCTGCTAAGCCCCAATCGGTCCAAGCGCCTTCTGCTAAGCCCCGATCGGTCCACGCGCGGTCTCCGAGCGCCGATCGGTTCACGCGCCGTCACCTGAACCCCGATCGTTCCACGCGCCGTCTCCGAGCCCCGATCGGTCTACGCGCCGTCTCCTAAGCCCCGATCGGTCCACGCGCCTTCTCCTCATCCCCGATCGGTCCACGCGCCGTCTCGGAGCGCCGATTGGTTCACGCGCCGTCTCCTGAGCCCCGATCGCTCCACGCGCAGTCGCCGAGCCTCGATCGGTTCATGCGAGGTCTCCTGAGCCCCGGTCGGTCCACGCGCCGTCGCCGAACCCCAATTGGTCCACGCGCAACCTCCTGAGCCCCAGTCGGTACACGCGCTGTCTCCGAGCCCCGATCGGTCCCCGCATAGTCTCCTAAGCCCCGCTCGGTTAACGCGTCGTCTCCTGAGCCCCGATCGGTCCACGCGTCGTCTCCTAAGCCCCGATCGGTCCTCGCGCCGTCTCCTAAGCCCCGGTCGGTTCACGAGCCGTCTCCGAGCCCCGTTCGATCCACGCGTCGTCTTCTAAGACCAGATGCCTCCTCGCCCCGTCTCCGAGCCAGGATCGGTTCAGGCGCTGCTTCGAGAGCCCCGATCGGTCCACACTCCGTCACCAAGCCCCGATCCGTACACGCGTCGTTTCCGAGCCCCGATCGCTCCTCGCGCCGTCTCCTGAGCCCCGATCGTTCCACGCGCCGTATCCGAGCCCCGATCGATCCACGCACCGTCTCCTGAGCCCCGATCGGTCCACGCGTCGTTCCCCAAGCCCCGATCCATCGACGCGCCGTCTCCTGATGCCCAATCGGTCCACGCGCAGTCTCCTGAGCCCCGATAGGTACACGCGTAGTCTCCTAAGCCCCGATCGGTCCACGCGCCGCCTCCGGAGCCCCAATCGATCAACGTGAGTCTCCTAAGCCCCCATCGGTCCACGTGCCGTCTCCGAGCCCCGATCGCTCCTCGCGCCGTCTCCTGAGCCCCGATCGTTCCACGCGCCGTATCCGAGCCCCGATCGATCCACGCACCGTCTCCTAACCCCCGATCGGTCCACGCGTCGTCTCCTAAGCCCCGATCCGTCGACGCGTCGTCTCCTGAGCCACGATCAATTGACGCGTCTTCTCCTGAGCCCGATCGCTCCACGCGCCATCTCCTGAGCCCCGATCGGTCCACGCGCCGTCTCCGAGCTCCGATCGGTCCACGCGCCGTCTCCTAAGCCCCGATCGGTCCAAGCGCCTTCTGCTAAGCCCCGATCGGTCCACGCGCCGTCTCCGAGCGCCGATCGGTTTACGCACCGTCACCTGAGCCCCATCGTTCCACGCCCCGTCTCCGAGCCCCGATCGGTCCACGCGCCGTCTCCTAAGCCCCGATCGGTCCACACGCCTTCTCCTCATCCCCGATCGGTCCACGCGCCGTCTCGGAGCGCCGATTGGTTCACGCGCCGTCTCCTGAGCCCCGATCGCTCCACGCGCCGTCTCCTGAGCCCCGATCGTTCCACGCGCCTTCTCCTAAGCCACGATCGGTCCACGCGCCGTCTCCGAGCGCCGATCATTTCACGCGCCGTCTCCTGAGCCCCTATCGTTCCACGCGCCGTCTCCGAACCCCGATCGATCCACGCGCCGTCTCCTGAGCCCCGATCGGTCCACGCGTCGTTCCCCAAGCCCCGATCCATCGACGCGCCGTCTCCTGATGCCCAATCGGTCCACGCGCTGTCTCCTGAGCCCCGATAGGTACACGCGTAGTCTCCTAGGCCCCGATCGGTCCACGCGCCGCCTCCTGAGCCCCAGTCGATCAACGTGAGTCTCCTAAGCCCCGACCGGTCCACGCGCCGTCTCCTGAGCCCCGATCGGTCCAAGTATCGTCTCCTAAGCCCCGATCGGTCCACTCGTCGTCTCCTAAGCCCCGATCGGTCCACGCGCCGCCTCCTGAGCCCCAGTCGATCAACGTGAGTCTCCTAAGCCCCGACCGGTCCACGCGCCGTCTCCTGAGCCCCGATCGGTCCACGCGTCGTCTCCTAAGCCCCGATCCGTCGACGCGTCGTCTCCTGAGCCACGATCAATTGACGCGTCTTCTCCTGAGCCCGATCGCTCCTCGCGCCGTCTTCTGAGCCCCGATCGGTCGACGCGTCGTCTTCTGAGCCCCGATCGATCCACGCGTCGTCTCCTGAGCCACGATCAATTGACGCGTCTTCTCCTGAGCCCGAACGCTCCTCGCGCCGTCTCCTGAGCCCCGATCGATCCACGCGCCGTCTCCTGAGCCCCGATCGGTCCACGCGTCGTTCCCCAAGCCCCGATCCATCGACGCGCCGTCTCCTGATGCCCAATCGGTCCACGCGCAGTCTCGTGAGCACCGATCGGTCCACGCGTCGACTCCTAAGCCCCGATCGGTCCACGCGCCGTCTCCGGAGCCCCAATCGATCAACGTGAGTCTCCTAAGCCCCGACCGGTCCACGCGCCGTCTCCTGAGCCCCGATCGGTCCACGTATCGTCTCCTAAGCCCCGATCGGTCCACTCGTCGTCTCCTAAGTCCCGATCGGTCCACGCGCCGTCTCCGAGCCCCGATCGGTCCACGCGTTGTCTCCTAAACCCCGATCGGTCCACGCGCCGTCTCCTGTGCCCCGATCGGTCGACGCGTCCTCTCGTAAACCCCGATCGGTCCACGCGTCGTCTCCTAAGCCCCGATCGGTCCACGCGTCGTCTCCTAAGCCCCGATCGGTCCACGCGTCGTCTCCTAAGCCCCGATCCGTCGACGCGTCGTCTCCTGAGCCACGATCAATTGACGCGTCTTCTCCTGAGCCCGATCGCTCCTCGCGCCGTCTCCTGAGCCCCGATCGGTCCACGCGCCGTTTCCGAGCTCCGATCGGTCCACGCGCCGTGTCCTAAGCCCCGATCGGTCCAAGCGCCTCCTGCTAAGCCCCGATCGGTCCAAGCGCCGTCTCCGAGCGCCGATCGGTTCACGCGCCGTCACCTGAGCCCCGATCGTTCCACGCCCCGTCTCCGGGCCCCGATCGGTCCACGCGCCGTTTCCTAAGCCCCGACCGGTCCACACGCCTTCTCCTCATCCCCGATCGGTCCACGCGCCGTCTCGGAGCACCGATTGGTTCACGCGCCGTCTCCTGAGCCCCGATCGCTCCACGCGCCGTCTCCTGAGCCCCGATCGTTCCACGCGCCTTCTCCTAAGCCACGATCGGTCCACGCGCCGTCTCCGAGCGCCGATCATTTCACGCGCCGTCTCCTGAGGCCCGATCGTTCCACGCGCCGTCTCCGAGCCCCGATCGATCCACGCGCCGTCTCCTGAGCCCCGATCGGTCCACGCGTCGTTCCCCAAGCCCCGATCCATCGACGCGCCGTCTCCTGATGCCCAATCGGTCCACGCGCTGTCTCCTGAGCCCCGATAGGTACACGCGTAGTCTCCTAAAGCCCCGATCGGTCCACGCGCCGCCTCCGGAGCCCCATCGATCAACGTGAGTCTCCTAAGCCCCGACCGGTCCACGCGCCGTCTCCTGAGCCCCGATCGGTCCACGTATCGTCTCCTAAGCCCCGATCGATCCACTCGTCGTCTCCTAAGTCCCGATCGGTCCACGCGCCGTCTCCGAGCCCCGATCGGTCCACGCGTCGTCTCCTAAACCCCGATCGGTCCACGCGCCGTATCCTGTGCCCCGATCGGTCGACGCGTCCTCTCCTAAACCCCGATCGGTCCACGCGTCGTCTCCTAAGCCCCGCTCGGTCCACGCGTCGTCTCCTAAGCCCCGATCCGTCGACGCGTCGTCTCCTGAGCCACGATCAATTGACGCGTCTTCTCCTGAGCCCGATCGCTCCTCGCGCCGTCTCCTGAGCCCCGATCGGTCCACGCGTCGTCTCCGAGCTCCGATCGGTCCACACGCCGTTTCCTGAGCCCCGATCGTTCCATGCGTCGTCTTCTTAGCCCCGATGCCTCCACGCGCCGTCTCCGAGCCACGATCGGTCCAGGCGCCGCTTCCTGAGCCCCGATCGGTCCATGCGCCGTATCCTAAGCCCCGATCGGTCCACGCGCCGTCTCCGAGCGCCGATAAGTTCAAGCGCCGTCTCCTGAGCCCCGATCGTTCCACGCGGCGTCTTCGACCCTCGATCGATCCACGCGCCGTCTCCTGAGCCCCGATCGGTCGACGCGTTGTCTTCTGAGCCCCGATCGATCCACGCGTCGTCTCCTGAGCCACGATCAATTGACGCGTCTTCTCCTGAGCCCGATCGCTCTTCGCGCCATCTCCTGAGCCCCGATCGGTCCACGCGTCGTCTCCGTGCTCCGATCGGTCCACACGCCGTCTCCGAGCGCCGATAAGTTCAAGCGCCGTCTCCTGAGCCCCGATCGTTCCACGCGCAACCTCCTGAGCCCCAGTCGGTCCACGCGCCGTCTCCTAAGCCCCAATCTGTCCACGACCCGTCTCTGGGCCCCGATCGGTGCACGCGCCGTCTCCTGAGCCCCGATCGGTCCACGCGCCGTCTCCTGAACCCCGATACGTCCACACGCAGTCGCCGAGCCCCGATCGGTACACGCGCCGTCGCCGAGCCTCGATCGGTCCACGCGCGGCCTCCTGAGCCCCGGTCGGTTCACGCGCCGTCTCCGAGCCCCGATCGATCCACGCGTCGTCTTCTAAGACCAGATGCCTCCTCGCCCCGTCTCCGAGCCAGGATCGGTTCAGGCGCCGCTTCGAGAGCCCCGATCGGTCCACACTCCGTCCCCAAGCCCCGATCCGTACACGCGTCGTCTCCGAGCCCCGATCGCTCCTCGCGCCGCCTCCTGAGCCCCGATCGTTCCACGCGCCGTATCCGAGCCCCGATCGATCCACGCACCGTCTCCTGAGCCCCGATCGGTCCACGCGTCGTTCCCCAAGCCCCGATACGTCCACACGCAGTCGCCGAGCCCCGATCGGTACACGCGTCGTCTCCGAGCCCCGATCGCTCCTCGCGCCGCCTCCTGAGCCCCGATCGGTCCCTGCGCCGCATCCTAAGCCCCGATCGGTCCACGCGCCGTCTCCGAGCGCCGATAAGTTCAAGCGCCGTCTCCTGAGCCCCGATCGTTCCACGCGGCGTCTTCGAGCCTCGATCGATCCACGCGCCGTCTCCTGAGCCCCGATCGATGCACGCGCCGTCTCCTAAGCCCCGATCGATCCACGCGCCGTCGCCGAACCCCAATTGGTCCACGCGCAACCGCCTGAGCCCCAGTCGGTCCACGCACTGTCTCCGAGCCCCGATCGGTCCACGCGCCGTCTTCGAGCCCCGATCGGTCCACGCAACGTCTCCTAAGCCCCAATCGGTTAACGCGCGGTCTCCTGAGCCCCGATCGTTCTACGCGCCGTCTCCGAGCCCCGATCCGTCCACGCGCTGTCTCCGAGGCCCGATGGGTCCACGCATCGTCTCCTAAGCCCCGCTCGGTTAACGCGCCGTCTCCGAGCGTCGATCAGTCCACGCGCCGTCTTCTGAGCCCCGATCGGTCCAGGCGCCGTCTCCGAGCGCCGATCCGTCCACGCGCTGTCTCCGAGCCCCGATCGGTCCAGGCATCGTCTCCTAAGCCCCGGACGGTCCACCCGCCGTTTCCTAGCCCCGATCGCTCCACGCGCCGTCTCCTGCGCTCTGATCGGTCCACGCTTCGTCTCCTAAGCCCCGATCGCTCCACGCGCCGTCTCCTGAGCCCGATCGGTCCACGCATCGTCTCCTATGTCCCGATCGGTTTTACGCGCCGTCTCCGCGCCGCGATCGGTCCACGCGCCGTCGCCGAATCCCAATTGATCCACGCGCAACCGCCTGAGCCCCAATCGGTCCACGCGGGTCTCCTAAGCCCCGACCGCTCCACGCGCCGTCTCCTGAGCCCCTATCACTCCACGCGTCGTCTCCGAGCCCCGATCGGTCCACGCGCCGTCTCCTGAGCCCCGATCGGTCCACGCGTCGTCTCCTAAGCCCCGATCGGTCCACGCGCCGTCTCCAAGCCCCGATCCGTCGCCGCGTCGTGTCCTGAGCCCCGATCAATTGACGCGTCTTCTCCTGAGCCCCGATCGCTCCTCGCGCCGTCTCCTGAACCCCGATCATTCCACGCGCCTTCTCCTAAGCCACGATCGGTCCACGCGCCGTCTCCGAGCCCCAGTCGGTCCACGCGCTGTCTCCGAGCACCGATCGGACTACGCGTCGTCTCCGAGCCCCGATCGATCCACGCGCCGTCTCCGAGCGCCGATCGGTTCACGCGCCGTCTCCTGTGCTCCGATCGTTCCACGCGCCGTCTCCGAGCCCCGTTCGGTCCACGCGCCGTCTCCTCAGCCCCGATCGGTCCACGCGTCGGCTCCTAAGCCTCGATAGGTCCACGCGCGGCCTCCTTAGCCCCGGTCGGTCCACGCGCCGTCTCCGAGCCCCGATCGGTCCACGCGTCGTCTCCTAAGCCCCGATCGGTCCGTGCGCCGTCACCTGAGCCCCGATCGGTCCACGCGTCGTCTCCTAAGCCCCGATCGGTTCACGCGCCGTATCCGAGCCCCAATCGGTTCACGCGCCGTCTCATAAGCTCCAATCGGTCCACGCGCCGTCTCCTGAGCCCCGGTACGTCGACGCGCAGTCGCCGAGCCCCGATCGGTCCACGCGCTGTCTCCTGAGCCGCGATAGGTACACGCGTCGTCTCCTACACCCCGATCGGTCCACGCGCGGTCTCCTGAGCCCCAATCGGTCCACGCGTCGTCTCCTAACCCCCGATCGGTCCGTGCGCCGTCTCCGAGCCCCGATCGGTCCACGCACCATCGCATGCTCCCCAATCGGTCCATGCGCCGCCTCCGGAGCCCTGATCGATCCACGCGAATCTCCTGAGCTCCGGTCGGTCCTCCTACCGTCTCCGAGCCCCGATCGGTCCACGCGTCGTCTCCTAAGCCCCGATCCGTCGCCGCGTCGTCTCCTGAGCCCCGATCATTTGACGCGTCTTCTCCTGAGCCTCGATCGCTCCTCGCGCCGTCTCCTGAGCCCCGCTCGGTCCATGCGTCGTGTTCTTAGCCCCGATGCCTCCACGCGCCGTCTCCGAGCCACGATAGGTCCAGGCGCCGCTTCCTGAGCCCCGATCGATCCACGCGCCGTCTCGTAAGTCACAATCGGTCCACGCGCCGTCTCAGAGCGCCGATCATTTCACGCGCCGTCTCCTGAGCCCCGATCGTTCCACGCGCCATCTCCGAGCCCCGATCGGTCCACGCGGCGTCTCCTGAGCCCCGATCGGTCCACGCGCCGTCTCCTGAGCCCCGATCGGCCGACGCGTCGTCTCCTAAGCGCCGATCCGTCGACGCATCGTCTCCTGAGCCCCGATCGAGCCACGCGTCTTCTCCTGAGCCCCGACCGCTCCACCCGTCGTCTCCGAGCTCCGATCGGTCCAGGTGCCGTTTCCGAGTCCCGATTGGTCCACGCGCCGTCTCCGAGCCACGATCGGTGCAGGCGCCGCTTCCTGAGCCCCGATCGGTCCACGCGCGGCCTCCTGAGCCCCGATCGGTCCACGCGCCGTCTCCGAGCCCCGATCGGTCCACGCGTCGTCTCCTAAGACCCGATCGGTCCACGTATCGTCTCCTAAGCCCCGATCGGTCCACACGCCGTCTCCGAGCCCCGATGGGTCCACGCGTCGTCTCCTAAGCCCCAATCGGTCCACGCCCGCCTCCGGAGCCCCGATCGATCCACGCGAATCTCCTGAGCTCCGGTCGGTCGACGCGCCGTCTCCTCAGCCCCGATCGGTCCACGCGTCGTCTCCTAAGCCCCGATTAGTCGACGCGTCGTCTCCTGAGCCCCGATCAATTGACGCGTCTTCTCCTGATCCCCGATCGCTTCTCGTGCCGCCTCCTGAGCCCCGATCGGTCCAGGCGTCGTCTCCGGAGCCCCGATCAATTGACATGTCTTCTCCTGAGCCCCGATCGCTCCTCGCGCCGTCTCCTGAACCCCGCTCGGTCCATGCGTCGTCTTCTTAGCCCGGATGCCTCCACGCGCCGTCTCCAAGCCACGATCGGTCCAGGCGCCGATTCCTGCCCCCCGATCGGTCCACGCGCCGTCTCCTAAGCCCCAATCGGTCCACGCGGCGTCTCCGAGCGCCGATTATTTCACGCGCCGTCTCCTGAGACCCGATCGTTCCACGTGCCGTCTCCGAGCCCCGATCGATCCACGCGCCGCCTCCTGAGCCCCGATAGGTACACGCGTAGTTTCCTAAGCCCCGATCGGTCCACACGTCGTCTCCGAGCTCTGATCGGTCCACACGCCGTTTCCTGAGCCCCGATCGGTCCATGCGTCGTCTTCTTAGCCCCGATGCCTCCACGCGTCGTCTCCGAGCCACGATCGGTCCAGGCGCCGCTTCCTGAGCCCCGATCGGTCCACGCGCCGTATCCTCAGCCCCGATCTGTCCACGCGCCGTCTCCTGAGCCCGATCTGTCCACGCGCCGTCTCCGAGCCCCGATCGGTTCACGGATCGTCTCCTAAGCCCCGATCGGTTAACGCGCCGTCTCCGAGCCCCGATCGGTCCACGCGCCATCGCCGAACCCCAATTGGTCCACGCGCAACCGCCTGCGCCCCAGTCGGTCCACGCGCGGTCTCCGAGCCCCGATCGGTCCACGCGTCGTCTCCGAGCCCCGGTCGGTCCACGCGCCGTCTCCGAGCCCCGATCGGTTCACGCATCGTCTCCTAAGCCCCGATCGGTTAACGCGCCGTCTCCGAGTCGAGATTGGTCCACGCGCCGTCGCCGAACCCCAATTGGTCCACGCGCAACCGCCTGAGCTCCAGTCGGTCCACGCGTTGTCTCCGAGCTCCAATCGGTCCACGCCCCGTTTCCTGAGCCCCGATTCGGTCCATACGTCGTCTTCTAAACCCCGATGCCTCCACGCGCCGTCTCCGAGCCAGATCGGTTCAGGCGCCGCTTCCCGAGCCCCGATCAGTCCACGCGCCGTCTCCTAAGCCCCGACCGGCTCACGCGCCGTCTCCTGTGCCCCGATCGATTCACGTACCGTCTCCTAGGCCCCGATCGGTCCACCCGTCGTCTCTTAAGCCCCAATCGGTCCACGCGCCATCTCCGAGCGCCGATCATTTCACGCGCTGTCTCCTGAGCCCCGCTCGGTCCACACGCCGTTTCTTGAGCCACGATCGGTCCACGCGTCGTCTTCAAAGCCCCGATCCGTACACGCGTCGTCTCCGAGCCTCGATCTGTCCACGCGCCGTCGCCGAGCCCTGATCGGTCCACGCGCCGTCTCCGAGCGCCGATCGGTTGACGCGCCGTCTCCTGAGCCCCGATCGTTCCACGTGCCGTCTCCGAGCCCCGATCGGTCCACGCGCCGTCTCCTAAGCCCCGTTCGGTCCAAGCGCCTTCTCCTAAACCCCGGTCGGTCCACACGCCGTCTCCGAGCCCCGATCGGTCGACGCATCGTCTCCTAAGCCCCGATCGGCTAACGCGTCGACTCCGAGCCGCGATCGTTCCACGCGCCGTCCCCGATCCCCGATCGATCCACGCGCCGTCTCCGAGCGCCGATCGGTTCACGCGCCGTCACCCGAGCCCCGTTCGTTCCACACGGCGTCTCCGAGCCCCGATCGGTCCACGCGTCGTCTCCTAAGCCCTGATCGGTCCACGCGCCGTCTCCGTGCGCCGATCGGTTCACGCGCCGTCTCCTGAGCCCGGATCGGTCCACGCACCGTCGCCGAACCCCAATTGGTCCACGCGCAACCGCCTGAGCCCAGGTTGGTCCACGCGCTGTTTCCGAGCCCCGATCGGTCCACGCGTCGTATCCGAACCCCGATCGGTCCACGCGCCGTCGCCGAGCCATGATCGGTCCACGCGCGGCCTCCTGAGTCCCGGTTGCTTCACGCGCCGTATCCGAGCCCCCATCGGTCCACGCGTCGTCTCCGAGCCCCGATCGGTCCACGCGCCGACTCCTGAGCCCCGGTCGGTTCACGCGCCGTCTCCGAGCCCGATCGGTCCACGCATCGTCTCCTAAGCCCCTATCGGTTAACGCGCCGTCTCCGAGCCCAGATCGGTCCACGCGCAACCGCCTGAGCCCCGATCGGTCCACGCGTCGTCTCCAGCACGCCGATCGTTCCACGCGCCGTCTCCGAGCGTCGATCGGTCCACGCGCCGTCCCCTCAGCCCCGATCGGTCCACGCGCCGTCTCAGAGCGCCGATCTGTCCACGCGCCGTCTTCTGAGCCCCGATCGGTCCAGGCATCGTCTCTTAAGCCCCGGACGGTCCACCCGCCGTTTCCGAGCCCCGATCGCTCCAGGCGCCGTCTCCTGAGCCCCGATCGGTCCACGCATCGTCTCCTAAGCCACGATCCGTCGCCGCGTCGTGTCCTGAGCCCCGATCAATTGACGCGTCTTCTCCTGAGCCCCGATAGGTACACGCGTAGTCTCCTAGGCCCCGATCGGTCCACGCGCCGCCTCCTGAGCCCCAGTCGATCAACGTGAGTCTCCTAAGCCCCGACCGGTCCACGCGCCGTCTCCTGAGCCCCGATCGGTCCAAGTATCGTCTCCTAAGCCCCGATCGGTCCACTCGTCGTCTCCTAAGCCCCGATCGGTCCACGCGCCGCCTCCTGAGCCCCAGTCGATCAACGTGAGTCTCCTAAGCCCCGACCGGTCCACGCGCCGTCTCCTGAGCCCCGATCGGTCCACGCGTCGTCTCCTAAGCCCCGATCCGTCGACGCGTCGTCTCCTGAGCCACGATCAATTGACGCGTCTTCTCCTGAGCCCGATCGCTCCTCGCGCCGTCTTCTGAGCCCCGATCGGTCGACGCGTCGTCTTCTGAGCCCCGATCGATCCACGCGTCGTCTCCTGAGCCACGATCAATTGACGCGTCTTCTCCTGAGCCCGAACGCTCCTCGCGCCGTCTCCTGAGCCCCGATCGATCCACGCGCCGTCTCCTGAGCCCCGATCGGTCCACGCGTCGTTCCCCAAGCCCCGATCCATCGACGCGCCGTCTCCTGATGCCCAATCGGTCCACGCGCAGTCTCGTGAGCACCGATCGGTCCACGCGTCGACTCCTAAGCCCCGATCGGTCCACGCGCCGTCTCCGGAGCCCCAATCGATCAACGTGAGTCTCCTAAGCCCCGACCGGTCCACGCGCCGTCTCCTGAGCCCCGATCGGTCCACGTATCGTCTCCTAAGCCCCGATCGGTCCACTCGTCGTCTCCTAAGTCCCGATCGGTCCACGCGCCGTCTCCGAGCCCCGATCGGTCCACGCGTTGTCTCCTAAACCCCGATCGGTCCACGCGCCGTCTCCTGTGCCCCGATCGGTCGACGCGTCCTCTCGTAAACCCCGATCGGTCCACGCGTCGTCTCCTAAGCCCCGATCGGTCCACGCGTCGTCTCCTAAGCCCCGATCGGTCCACGCGTCGTCTCCTAAGCCCCGATCCGTCGACGCGTCGTCTCCTGAGCCACGATCAATTGACGCGTCTTCTCCTGAGCCCGATCGCTCCTCGCGCCGTCTCCTGAGCCCCGATCGGTCCACGCGCCGTTTCCGAGCTCCGATCGGTCCACGCGCCGTGTCCTAAGCCCCGATCGGTCCAAGCGCCTCCTGCTAAGCCCCGATCGGTCCAAGCGCCGTCTCCGAGCGCCGATCGGTTCACGCGCCGTCACCTGAGCCCCGATCGTTCCACGCCCCGTCTCCGGGCCCCGATCGGTCCACGCGCCGTTTCCTAAGCCCCGACCGGTCCACACGCCTTCTCCTCATCCCCGATCGGTCCACGCGCCGTCTCGGAGCGCCGATTGGTTCACGCGCCGTCTCCTGAGCCCCGATCGCTCCACGCGCCGTCTCCTGAGCCCCGATCGTTCCACGCGCCTTCTCCTAAGCCACGATCGGTCCACGCGCCGTCTCCGAGCGCCGATCATTTCACGCGCCGTCTCCTGAGGCCCGATCGTTCCACGCGCCGTCTCCGAGCCCCGATCGATCCACGCGCCGTCTCCTGAGCCCCGATCGGTCCACGCGTCGTTCCCCAAGCCCCGATCCATCGACGCGCCGTCTCCTGATGCCCAATCGGTCCACGCGCTGTCTCCTGAGCCCCGATAGGTACACGCGTAGTCTCCTAAAGCCCCGATCGGTCCACGCGCCGCCTCCGGAGCCCCATCGATCAACGTGAGTCTCCTAAGCCCCGACCGGTCCACGCGCCGTCTCCTGAGCCCCGATCGGTCCACGTATCGTCTCCTAAGCCCCGATCGATCCACTCGTCGTCTCCTAAGTCCCGATCGGTCCACGCGCCGTCTCCGAGCCCCGATCGGTCCACGCGTCGTCTCCTAAACCCCGATCGGTCCACGCGCCGTATCCTGTGCCCCGATCGGTCGACGCGTCCTCTCCTAAACCCCGATCGGTCCACGCGTCGTCTCCTAAGCCCCGCTCGGTCCACGCGTCGTCTCCTAAGCCCCGATCCGTCGACGCGTCGTCTCCTGAGCCACGATCAATTGACGCGTCTTCTCCTGAGCCCGATCGCTCCTCGCGCCGTCTCCTGAGCCCCGATCGGTCCACGCGTCGTCTCCGAGCTCCGATCGGTCCACACGCCGTTTCCTGAGCCCCGATCGGTCCATGCGTCGTCTTCTTAGCCCCGATGCCTCCACGCGCCGTCTCCGAGCCACGATCGGTCCAGGCGCCGCTTCCTGAGCCCCGATCGGTCCATGCGCCGTATCCTAAGCCCCGATCGGTCCACGCGCCGTCTCCGAGCGCCGATAAGTTCAAGCGCCGTCTCCTGAGCCCCGATCGTTCCACGCGGCGTCTTCGACCCTCGATCGATCCACGCGCCGTCTCCTGAGCCCCGATCGGTCGACGCGTTGTCTTCTGAGCCCCGATCGATCCACGCGTCGTCTCCTGAGCCACGATCAATTGACGCGTCTTCTCCTGAGCCCGATCGCTCTTCGCGCCATCTCCTGAGCCCCGATCGGTCCACGCGTCGTCTCCGTGCTCCGATCGGTCCACACGCCGTCTCCGAGCGCCGATAAGTTCAAGCGCCGTCTCCTGAGCCCCGATCGTTCCACGCGCAACCTCCTGAGCCCCAGTCGGTCCACGCGCCGTCTCCTAAGCCCCAATCTGTCCACGACCCGTCTCTAGGCCCCGATCGGTGCACGCGCCGTCTCCTGAGCCCCGATCGGTCCACGCGCCGTCTCCTGAACCCCGATACGTCCACACGCAGTCGCCGAGCCCCGATCGGTACACGCGCCGTCGCCGAGCCTCGATCGGTCCACGCGCGGCCTCCTGAGCCCCGGTCGGTTCACGCGCCGTCTCCGAGCCCCGATCGATCCACGCGTCGTCTTCTAAGACCAGATGCCTCCTCGCCCCGTCTCCGAGCCAGGATCGGTTCAGGCGCCGCTTCGAGAGCCCCGATCGGTCCACACTCCGTCCCCAAGCCCCGATCCGTACACGCGTCGTCTCCGAGCCCCGATCGCTCCTCGCGCCGCCTCCTGAGCCCCGATCGTTCCACGCGCCGTATCCGAGCCCCGATCGATCCACGCACCGTCTCCTGAGCCCCGATCGGTCCACGCGTCGTTCCCCAAGCCCCGATACGTCCACACGCAGTCGCCGAGCCCCGATCGGTACACGCGTCGTCTCCGAGCCCCGATCGCTCCTCGCGCCGCCTCCTGAGCCCCGATCGGTCCCTGCGCCGCATCCTAAGCCCCGATCGGTCCACGCGCCGCCTCCGAGCGCCGATAAGTTCAAGCGCCGTCTCCTGAGCCCCGATCGTTCCACGCGGCGTCTTCGAGCCTCGATCGATCCACGCGCCGTCTCCTGAGCCCCGATCGATGCACGCGCCGTCTCCTAAGCCCCGATCGATCCACGCGCCGTCGCCGAACCCCAATTGGTCCACGCGCAACCGCCTGAGCCCCAGTCGGTCCACGCACTGTCTCCGAGCCCCGATCGGTCCACGCGCCGTCTTCGAGCCCCGATCGGTCCACGCAACGTCTCCTAAGCCCCAATCGGTTAACGCGCGGTCTCCTGAGCCCCGATCGTTCTACGCGCCGTCTCCGAGCCCCGATCCGTCCACGCGCTGTCTCCGAGCCCCGATGGGTCCACGCATCGTCTCCTAAGCCCCGCTCGGTTAACGCGCCGTCTCCGAGCGTCGATCAGTCCACGCGCCGTCTTCTGAGCCCCGATCGGTCCAGGCGCCGTCTCCGAGCGCCGATCCGTCCACGCGCTGTCTCCGAGCCCCGATCGGTCCAGGCATCGTCTCCTAAGCCCCGGACGGTCCACCCGCCGTTTCCTAGCCCCGATCGCTCCACGCGCCGTCTCCTGCGCTCTGATCGGTCCACGCTTCGTCTCCTAAGCCCCGATCGCTCCACGCGCCGTCTCCTGAGCCCGATCGGTCCACGCATCGTCTCCTATGTCCCGATCGGTTTTACGCGCCGTCTCCGCGCCGCGATCGGTCCACGCGCCGTCGCCGAATCCCAATTGATCCACGCGCAACCGCCTGAGCCCCAATCGGTCCACGCGGGTCTCCTAAGCCCCGACCGCTCCACGCGCCGTCTCCTGAGCCCCTATCGCTCCACGCGTCGTCTCCGAGCCCCGATCGGTCCACGCGCCGTCTCCTGAGCCCCGATCGGTCCACGCGTCGTCTCCTAAGCCCCGATCGGTCCACGCGCCGTCTCCAAGCCCCGATCCGTCGCCGCGTCGTGTCCTGAGCCCCGATCAATTGACGCGTCTTCTCCTGAGCCCCGATCGCTCCTCGCGCCGTCTCCTGAACCCCGATCATTCCACGCGCCTTCTCCTAAGCCACGATCGGTCCACGCGCCGTCTCCGAGCCCCAGTCGGTCCACGCGCTGTCTCCGAGCACCGATCGGACTACGCGTCGTCTCCGAGCCCCGATCGATCCACGCGCCGTCTCCGAGCGCCGATCGGTTCACGCGCCGTCTCCTGTGCTCCGATCGTTCCACGCGCCGTCTCCGAGCCCCGTTCGGTCCACGCGCCGTCTCCTCAGCCCCGATCGGTCCACGCGTCGGCTCCTAAGCCTCGATAGGTCCACGCGCGGCCTCCTTAGCCCCGGTCGGTCTACGCGCCGTCTCCGAGCCCCGATCGGTCCACGCGTCGTCTCCTAAGCCACGATCGGTCCGTGCGCCGTCACCTGAGCCCCGATCGGTCCACGCGTCGTCTCCTAAGCCCCGATCGGTTCACGCGCCGTATCCGAGCCCCAATCGGTTCACGCGCCGTCTCATAAGCTCCAATCGGTCCACGCGCCGTCTCCTGAGCCCCGGTACGTCGACGCGCAGTCGCCGAGCCCCGATCGGTCCACGCGCTGTCTCCTGAGCCCCAATCGGTCCACGCGTCGTCTCCTAACCCCCGATCGGTCCGTGCGCCGTCTCCGAGCCCCGATCGGTCCACGCACCATCGCATGCTCCCCAATCGGTCCATGCGCCGCCTCCGGAGCCCTGATCGATCCACGCGAATCTCCTGAGCTCCGGTCGGTCCTCCTACCGTCTCCGAGCCCCGATCGGTCCACGCGTCGTCTCCTAAGCCCCGATCCGTCGCCGCGTCGTCTCCTGAGCCCCGATCATTTGACGCGTCTTCTCCTGAGCCTCGATCGCTCCTCGCGCCGTCTCCTGAGCCCCGCTCGGTCCATGCGTCGTGTTCTTAGCCCCGATGCCTCCACGCGCCGTCTCCGAGCCACGATAGGTCCAGGCGCCGCTTCCTGAGCCCCGATCGATCCACGCGCCGTCTCGTAAGTCACAATCGGTCCACGCGCCGTCTCAGAGCGCCGATCATTTCACGCGCCGTCTCCTGAGCCCCGATCGTTCCACGCGCCATCTCCGAGCCCCGATCGGTCCACGCGGCGTCTCCTGAGCCCCGATCGGTCCACGCGCCGTCTCCTGAGCCCCGATCGGCCGACGCGTCGTCTCCTAAGCGCCGATCCGTCGACGCATCGTCTCCTGAGCCCCGATCGATCCACGCGTCTTCTCCTGAGCCCCGACCGCTCCACCCGTCGTCTCCGAGCTCCGATCGGTCCAGGTGCCGTTTCCGAGTCCCGATTGGTCCACGCGCCGTCTCCGAGCCACGATCGGTGCAGGCGCCGCTTCCTGAGCCCCGATCGGTCCACGCGCGGCCTCCTGAGCCCCGATCGGTCCACGCGCCGTCTCCGAGCCCCGATCGGTCCACGCGTCGTCTCCTAAGACCCGATCGGTCCACGTATCGTCTCCTAAGCCCCGATCGGTCCACACGCCGTCTCCGAGCCCCGATGGGTCCACGCGTCGTCTCCTAAGCCCCAATCGGTCCACGCCCGCCTCCGGAGCCCCGATCGATCCACGCGAATCTCCTGAGCTCCGGTCGGTCGACGCGCCGTCTCCTCAGCCCCGATCGGTCCACGCGTCGTCTCCTAAGCCCCGATTAGTCGACGCGTCGTCTCCTGAGCCCCGATCAATTGACGCGTCTTCTCCTGATCCCCGATCGCTTCTCGTGCCGCCTCCTGAGCCCCGATCGGTCCAGGCGTCGTCTCCGGAGCCCCGATCAATTGACATGTCTTCTCCTGAGCCCCGATCGCTCCTCGCGCCGTCTCCTGAACCCCGCTCGGTCCATGCGTCGTCTTCTTAGCCCGGATGCCTCCACGCGCCGTCTCCAAGCCACGATCGGTCCAGGCGCCGATTCCTGCGCCCCGATCGGTCCACGCGCCGTCTCCTAAGCCCCAATCGGTCCACGCGGCGTCTCCGAGCGCCGATTATTTCACGCGCCGTCTCCTGAGACCCGATCGTTCCACGTGCCGTCTCCGAGCCCCGATCGATCCACGCGCCGCCTCCTGAGCCCCGATAGGTACACGCGTAGTTTCCTAAGCCCCGATCGGTCCACACGTCGTCTCCGAGCTCTGATCGGTCCACACGCCGTTTCCTGAGCCCCGATCGGTCCATGCGTCGTCTTCTTAGCCCCGATGCCTCCACGCGTCGTCTCCGAGCCACGATCGGTCCAGGCGCCGCTTCCTGAGCCCCGATCGGTCCACGCGCCGTATCCTCAGCCCCGATCTGTCCACGCGCCGTCTCCTGAGCCCGATCTGTCCACGCGCCGTCTCCGAGCCCCGATCGGTTCACGGATCGTCTCCTAAGCCCCGATCGGTTAACGCGCCGTCTCCGAGCCCCGATCGGTCCACGCGCCATCGCCGAACCCCAATTGGTCCACGCGCAACCGCCTGCGCCCCAGTCGGTCCACGCGCGGTCTCCGAGCCCCGATCGGTCCACGCGTCGTCTCCGAGCCCCGGTCGGTCCACGCGCCGTCTCCGAGCCCCGATCGGTTCACGCATCGTCTCCTAAGCCCCGATCGGTTAACGCGCCGTCTCCGAGTCGAGATTGGTCCACGCGCCGTCGCCGAACCCCAATTGGTCCACGCGCAACCGCCTGAGCTCCAGTCGGTCCACGCGTTGTCTCCGAGCTCCAATCGGTCCACGCCCCGTTTCCTGAGCCCCGATTCGGTCCATACGTCGTCTTCTAAACCCCGATGCCTCCACGCGCCGTCTCCGAGCCAGATCGGTTCAGGCGCCGCTTCCCGAGCCCCGATCAGTCCACGCGCCGTCTCCTAAGCCCCGACCGGCTCACGCGCCGTCTCCTGTGCCCCGATCGATTCACGTACCGTCTCCTAGGCCCCGATCGGTCCACCCGTCGTCTCTTAAGCCCCAATCGGTCCACGCGCCATCTCCGAGCGCCGATCATTTCACGCGCTGTCTCCTGAGCCCCGCTCGGTCCACGCGCCGTCACCTGAGCCCTGATCGGTCGACGCGTAGTCTCCTGAGCCCCGATCGCTCCACACGCCGTTTCTTGAGCCACGATCGGTCCACGCGTCGTCTTCAAAGCCCCGATCCGTACACGCGTCGTCTCCGAGCCTCGATCTGTCCACGCGCATTCGCCGAGCCCTGATCGGTCCACGCGCCGTCTCCGAGCGCCGATCGGTTGACGCGCCGTCTCCTGAGCCCCGATCGTTCCACGTGCCGTCTCCGAGCCCCGATCGGTCCACGCGCCGTCTCCTAAGCCCCGTTCGGTCCAAGCGCCTTCTCCTAAACCCCGGTCGGTCCACACGCCGTCTCCGAGCCCCGATCGGTCGACGCATCGTCTCCTAAGCCCCGATCGGCTAACGCGTCGACTCCGAGCCGCGATCGTTCCACGCGCCGTCCCCGATCCCCGATCGATCCACGCGCCGTCTCCGAGCGCCGATCGGTTCACGCGCCGTCACCCGAGCCCCGTTCGTTCCACACGGCGTCTCCGAGCCCCGATCGGTCCACGCGTCGTCTCCTAAGCCCTGATCGGTCCACGCGCCGTCTCCGTGCGCCGATCGGTTCACGCGCCGTCTCCTGAGCCCGGATCGGTCCACGCACCGTCGCCGAACCCCAATTGGTCCACGCGCAACCGCCTGAGCCCAGGTTGGTCCACGCGCTGTTTCCGAGCCCCGATCGGTCCACGCGTCGTATCCGAACCCCGATCGGTCCACGCGCCGTCGCCGAGCCATGATCGGTCCACGCGCGGCCTCCTGAGTCCCGGTTGCTTCACGCGCCGTATCCGAGCCCCCATCGGTCCACGCGTCGTCTCCGAGCCCCGATCGGTCCACGCGCCGACTCCTGAGCCCCGGTCGGTTCACGCGCCGTCTCCGAGCCCGATCGGTCCACGCATCGTCTCCTAAGCCCCTATCGGTTAACGCGCCGTCTCCGAGCCCAGATCGGTCCACGCGCAACCGCCTGAGCCCCGATCGGTCCACGCGTCGTCTCCAGCACGCCGATCGTTCCACGCGCCGTCTCCGAGCGTCGATCGGTCCACGCGCCGTCCCCTCAGCCCCGATCGGTCCACGCGCCGTCTCAGAGCGCCGATCTGTCCACGCGCCGTCTTCTGAGCCCCGATCGGTCCAGGCATCGTCTCTTAAGCCCCGGACGGTCCACCCGCCGTTTCCGAGCCCCGATCGCTCCAGGCGCCGTCTCCTGAGCCCCGATCGGTCCACGCATCGTCTCCTAAGCCACGATCCGTCGCCGCGTCGTGTCCTGAGCCCCGATCAATTGACGCGTCTTCTCCTGAGCCCCGATCGCTCCTCGCGCCGTCTCCTGAACCCCGATCATTCCACGCGCCTTCTCCTAAGCCACGATCGGTCCACGCGCCGTCTCCGAGCCCCGATCGGTCCACGCGCCGTCTCCGAGCCCCGAACGGTTCACGCACCGTCTCCTGGTCCCAATCGGTCCACGCGGCGCCTCTGGTGCCCCGATCGATCCACGCGAGTCTCGTGAGCCCCAGTCGGTCCGCGCGCCGTCTCCTGAGCCCCGATTGTTCGACGCGTCGTCTCCTGAGCCCCGATCGATCCACGCGCCGTCTCCGAGCGCCGATCGGTTCACGCGCGGTCACCCGAGCCCCGTTCGTTCCACACGGCGTCTCCGAGCTCCGATCGGTCCAGGTGCCGTTTCCGAGCCCCGATTGGTCCATGCGTCGTCTTCGAAGCCCCGATGCCTCCACGCGCCGTCTCCGAGCCACGATCGGTGCAGGCGCCGCTTCCTGAGCCCCGATCGGTCCACGCGCTGTCTCCTGAGCCCCGATCCATCCACGCGCAGTCGCCGAGCCGCGATCGGTCCACGCGCGGTCTACTGAGCTCCGGTTGGTCCACACGCCGCGGCGAACCCCAATTGGTCCACGCGCAACCTCTCGAGCCCCAGTCGGTAAACGCGCTGTCTCCGAGCCCCGATCGGTCCACGTATGTTCTCCAAAGCCCCAATTAGTCCACGCGCCGTCTCCTAAGCCCCGATCTGCCCACGGGCCGTCTCCGAGCTCCGATCGGTCCACGCGCCGTCTCCAAACCTCGATCCGTACACGCGTCGTCTCCGAGCCCCGATGGGTCCACGCGCCATCGCCGAACCCCGATCGGTCCACGCGCCGTCTCCTGAGCTCCGAACGGTCCACACCCCTTGTCCTGAGCCCCGCTCGGTCCATGCGTCGTCTTCTTAGCCCCGATGCCTCCACGCGCCGTCTCCTAAGCCCCGATCTGCCCACGGACCGTATCCGAGCCCCGATCGGTCCGCGTGACGCATTCTAAGTCACGGTCCGTCCACGCGCCGTCTCCGAGCACCGATCGGTCCACGCGCCGTCTCCTGAGCCCCGATCGGTCCACGCGTCGTCTCCTAAGCCCTGATCGGTTCACGTGTCGTCTCCGAGCCCCGATGTGTCCACGCGCCGCCTCCTGAGCCCCGATCGATCCACGCATCGGCTCCTGAGCCCCGATCGGCCCACGCATCGTCTTCGAGCACCGATCGATCCACGCGCCGTTTCCTGGGCCCCGATCGATCCAGGCGTCGCCGACGCAGCCCCGATCGGTCTACGCGCCGTCTCATGAACCCCGATCGGACAACGCATCGTGTCCTAAGCCCCGATACGTTCACACGCCGTCTCCGAGTCCCGATCGGTCCACGCGCCGTCTCCGAGACCCGATCGGTCCACGCATCGTCTCCTAAGCCCCGATCGGTTAACGCGCCGTCTCCGAGCCCCGATGGGTCCACGCGCCGCCTCCTAAGCCCCGATCGGTCCACGCGTCGTCTCCTAAGCCCCGATCGGTCGACGGGTAGTCTCCTAAGCCCCGATCGGTCGACGCGTCGTCTCCTAATCCCCGGTCGGTCCACGCGCCGTCGCCGAACCCCAATTGGTCCACGCGCCACCTCCTGAGCCCCAGTCGGTCCACGCGCTGTCTCCAAGCACCGATCGGTCCACGCATCGTCTCCTAAACCCCGCTCTGTTAACGCGTCGTCTCCTCCGCTCCGATCGCTCCACGCGCCGTCTCCTGAGCCCTGATCCGTCCACGCGCGGCGTCGAGCCGCGATCGGTCCACGCGCGGCCTCCTGAGCCCCGACCGCTCCACGCGTCGTCTCCGAGCTCCGATCGGTCCACGCGCCGTTTCCGAGCCCCGATCGGTCCATGCGTCGTCTTCTTAGCCCCGAAGCCTCCACGCGCCGTCTCCTAAGCCCCGATCTGCCCACGCGCCGTCTCCGAGCCACGATCGGTGCAGGCGCCGCTTCCTGAGCCCCGATCGGTCCACGCGCTGTCTCCTGAGCCCCGATCCATCCACGCGCAGTCGCCGAGCCCCGATCGGTCCACGCGCGGTCTGCTGAGCTCTGGTCGGTCCACACGCCGCGGCGAACCCCAATTGGTCCACGCGCAACCTCTCGACCCCCAGTCGGTAAACGCGCTGTCTCCGATCCCCGATCGGTCCAAGCGCCGTCTCCAAGCCTCGATCCGTACACGCGTCGTCTCGGAGCCCCGATCGCTCCACGCGCCATCGCCGAACCCTGATCGGTCGACGCGCCGTCTCCTGAGCTCCGAACGGTCCACACCCCTTGTCCTGAGCCCCGATCGGTCGACGCGTCGTCTCCTAAGCCCCGACCGGTTCACGCGCCGTCTCCTGTGCACCGATCGAATCACGGGCCGTCTCCTAAGCCCCGATCGGTCCACACGTCGCCTCCTAAGCCCCAATCGGTCAACGCGTCGTCTCCTAAGCCCCGATCCGTCGCCGCGTCGTCTCCTGAGCCCCGATCAATTGACGCGTCTTCTCCTGAGCCCCGATCGCTCCTCGCGCCGTCTCCTGAGCCCCGCTCGGTCCATGCGTCGTCTTCTTAGCCCCGATGCCACCACGCGCCGTATCCTAAGCCCCGATCTGCCCACGGGCCGTTTCCGAGCTCCGATCGGTCCACGCGCCGTCTCCAAGCCTCGATCCGTACACGCGCGGTCTCCGAGCCCCGATCGGTCCACGCGCCGTCTCCTGAGCCCCGATCGGTTCACGCATCGTCTCCTAAGCCCCGATACGTCCACATGCCGTATCCGAGCCCCGATCGGTCCGCGTGACGCATTCTAAGTCACGGTCCGTCCACGCGCCGTCTCCGAGCACCGATCGGTCCACGCGCCGCCTCCTGAGCCCCAATCGGTCCACGCGCTGTCTCCGAGCACCAATCGGTGCACGCATCGTCTCCTAAACACTGCTCTGTTAACGCGTCATCTCCTGCACTCCGATCGCTCCACGCGCCGTCTCCTGAGCGCCGATCGGTCCACGCGCCGTCTCCGAGCACCGTTCGGTCCACGCGCCGTTTCCTGAGCCCTGATCGGTCCATCCGTCGTCTTCTAAGCCCCGAACCGTCGCCGCGTCGTCTCCTGAGCCCCGATCAATTGACGCGTCTTCTCCTGAGCCCCGATCGCTCCTCGCGCCGTTTCCTGAGCCCCGCTCGGTCCATGCGTCGTGTTCTTAGCCCCGATGCCTCCACGCGCCGTCTCCGAGCCACGATAGGTCCAGGCGCCGCTTCCTGAGCTCCGATCGATCCACGCGCCGTCTCGTAAGCCACAATCGGTCCACGCGCCGTCTCAGAGCGCCGATCATTTCACGCGGCGTCTCCTGAGCCCTGATCGTTCCACGCGCCGTCTCCGAGCCCCGATCGGTCCACGCGTCGTCTCCGAGCCCCGATCCGTCCACGCGCCGTCGCCGAGCCATGATCGGTCCACGCGAGGCTCCTGAGCCCCGGTCGGTCCGCGCGCCGTCTCCTGAGCCCCGATCGGTCCACGCGCCGTCTCCTAAGCCCCGATCGTTTCACGCGCCTTCCTCGAGCCCCGATCGGTCCACGCGCCGTCTCCTGAGCCCGGATCGGTCCACGCGTCGGCTCCTAAGTCCCGATCGGTCCACGCGTCGTCTCCTACGCCCCGATCCGTCGACGCGTCGTCTCCTGAGCCCCGATCGATCCACGCGTCTTCTCCTGAGCCCCGACCGCACCACGCGTCGTCTCTGAGCTCCGATCGGTCCAGGCGCCGTTTCCGAGCCCCGATTGGTCCATGCGTCGTCTTCGAAGCCACGATGCTTCCACGCGCCGTCTCCGAGCCACGATCGGTGCAGGCGCCGCTTCCTGAGCCCCGATCGTTCCACGCGCCGTCTCCGAGCCCCGATGGGTCTACGCGCCGCCTCCTGAGCCCCGATCGATCCACGCATCGGCTCCTGAGCCCCGGTCGGTCCACGCGTCGTCTTCGAGCACCGATCGATCCACGCGCCGTTTCCTGGGCCCCGATCGGTCCACGCGTCGCCGCCGGAGCCCCGATCGGTCTACGCGCCGCCTCATGAGCCCCGATCGGTCAACGTATCGTCTCCTAAGACCCGATACGTTCACACGCCGTCTCCGAGTACCGATCGGTCCACGCGCCGTCGCCCAGCCTCGATCGGTCCACGCGCGGCCTCCTAAGCCCCGATCGGTTAACGCGCCGTCTCCGAGCCCCGATCAGTCCACGCGCCGTCTCCTGAGCCCCGGTCGGTTCATGCGGCGTCTCCGAGCCCCGATCGATCCACGCGTCGTCTTGTAAACCCAGATGCCTTCTCGCGCCGTCTCCGGGCCACGATCGGTCCAGGCGCCGCTTCCTGAGCCACGATCGGTCCACGCGCCTTCTCCGAGCCCCGATCGGTCCACGCGCAACCTCCTGAGCCCCAGTCGGTACACGCGCTGTCTCCGAGCCCCGATCGGTCCCCGCATAGTCTCCTAAGCCCCGCTCGGTTAACGCGTCGTCTCGGAGCCCCGATCGGTCCAGGCGCCGCTTCCTGAGCACCGACCAGTCCACGCGTCGACTCCTGAGCCCCGATCGGTCGACGGGTCCCCTCCTAAGCCCTGATCGGTCCACGCGCCGTCTCCGAGCCCCGATGGGTCTACGCGCCGCCTCCTGAGCCCCGATCGATCCACGCATCGGCTCCTGAGCCCCGGTCCGTCCACGCGCCGTCTCCGAGCACCGATCGGTCCACGCGCCGTCTCCTGAGCCCCGATCGGTCTACGCGCCGTCTCATGAGCCCCGATCGGTCAACGCATCCTTTCCTAAGCCCCGATACGTTCACACGCCGTCTCCTAAGCCCCGATCGGTTAACGCGCCGTCTCCGAGCCCCGATCAGTCCACGCGCCGTCTCATGAGCCCCGGTCGGTTCATGCGCCGTCTCCGAGCCTCCGTTCGATCCACGCATCGTCCTGTAAGCCCCGATGCCTTCTCGCGCCGTCTCCGGGCCACGATCGGTCCAGGCGCCGCTTCCTGAGCCACGATCGGTGGACGCGTTGTCTCCTAGGCCCCGATCGGTCCACGGGCCTTCTCCGAGCCCCGATCGGTTCACGCATCGTCTCCTAAGCCCCGATCGGTTAACGCGCCGTCTCCGAGCCCCGAACGGTCCACGCGCGGTCGCCGACCCCTAATTGGTCCACGCACAACCGCCTGAGACCCAGTCGGTTCACGCGCTGTCGCCGAACCTCGATCGGTCCACGCATCGTCTCCGAGCCCCGAACGGTCCACGCGCCGTCGCCGAGCCGCGATCGGTCCACGCGCGGCCTCCTGAGCCCCGATCGGTCCACGCGCCGTCGCCGAGCCGCGATCGGTCCACGCGCGGCCTCCTGAGCCCCGATTGGTTCACGCGCCGTATCCGAGCCCCAATCGGTCCACGCGCCGTCTCCTGAGCCCCGATCGGTCCACGACCCGTCTCCGGGCCCCGATCGGTGCACGCGCCGTCTCCTAAGCCCCGATCGGTCCACGCGCCGTCGCCGAACCCGAATTGGTCCACGCGAAACCGCCTTAGCCCCAGTCGGTCCACGCGCTGTCTCCGAGACCCGATCGGTCCACGCGTCGTCTCCGAGCCCCGATCGGTCCACGCGCCGTCGCCGAGTCATGATCTGTCCACGCGCGGCCTCCTGACACCCGATCGGTCCACGCGCCGTCTTCGAGCCCCGATCGGTCCACGCATGGTCTCCTAAGCCCCAATCGGTTAACGCGCCGTCCTCGAGCCCCGATCGGTCCACGCGTCGTCTCCTAAGCCCCCATTGGTCCACGTGCCGTCTCCCAGCCCCGATCGGTCCACGCGCCGTCTCCTAATCCCCAATCTGTCCACGACCCGTCTCCGGGCCCCGATCGGTGCACGCGCCGTCTCCTAAGCCCCGATCGGTCCACGCGCCGTCGCCGAACCCCAATTGGTCCACGCAAAACCGCCTGAGCCCCAGTCGGTCCACGCGCTGTCTCCGAGCCCCGATCGGTTAACGCGCCGTCTCCGAGCCCCGATCAGTCCACGCGCCGTCTCCTGAGCCCCGGTCGGTTCATGCGGCGTCTCCGAGCCCCGATCGATCCACGCGTCGTCTTGTAAACCCAGATGCCTTCTCGCGCCGTCTCCGGGCCACGATCGGTCCAGGCGCCGCTTCCTGAGCCACGATCGGTCCACGCGCCTTCTCCGAGCCCCGATCGGTCCACGCGCAACCTCCTGAGCCCCAGTCGGTACACGCGCTGTCTCCGAGCCCCGATCGGTCCCCGCATAGTCTCCTAAGCCCCGCTCGGTTAACGCGTCGTCTCGGAGCCCCGATCGGTCCAGGCGCCGCTTCCTGAGCACCGACCAGTCCACGCGTCGACTCCTGAGCCCCGATCGGTCGACGGGTCCCCTCCTAAGCCCCGATCGGTCCACGCGCCGTCTCCGAGCCCCGATGGGTCTACGCGCCGCCTCCTGAGCCCCGATCGATCCACGCATCGGCTCCTGAGCCCCGGTCCGTCCACGCGCCGTCTCCGAGCACCGATCGGTCCACGCGCCGTCTCCTGAGCCCCGATCGGTCTACGCGCCGTCTCATGAGCCCCGATCGGTCAACGCATCCTTTCCTAAGCCCCGATACGTTCACACGCCGTCTCCTAAGCCCCGATCGGTTAACGCGCCGTCTCCGAGCCCCGATCAGTCCACGCGCCGTCTCATGAGCCCCGGTCGGTTCATGCGCCGTCTCCGAGCCTCCGTTCGATCCACGCATCGTCCTGTAAGCCCCGATGCCTTCTCGCGCCGTCTCCGGGCCACGATCGGTCCAGGCGCCGCTTCCTGAGCCACGATCGGTGGACGCGTTGTCTCCTAGGCCCCGATCGGTCCACGGGCCTTCTCCGAGCCCCGATCGGTTCACGCATCGTCTCCTAAGCCCCGATCGGTTAACGCGCCGTCTCCGAGCCCCGAACGGTCCACGCGCGGTCGCCGACCCCTAATTGGTCCACGCACAACCGCCTGAGACCCAGTCGGTTCACGCGCTGTCGCCGAACCTCGATCGGTCCACGCATCGTCTCCGAGCCCCGAACGGTCCACGCGCCGTCGCCGAGCCGCGATCGGTCCACGCGCGGCCTCCTGAGCCCCGATCGGTCCACGCGCCGTCGCCGAGCCGCGATCGGTCCACGCGCGGCCTCCTGAGCCCCGATTGGTTCACGCGCCGTATCCGAGCCCCAATCGGTCCACGCGCCGTCTCCTGAGCCCCGATCGGTCCACGACCCGTCTCCGGGCCCCGATCGGTGCACGCGCCGTCTCCTAAGCCCCGATCGGTCCACGCGCCGTCGCCGAACCCCAATTGGTCCACGCGAAACCGCCTTAGCCCCAGTCGGTCCACGCGCTGTCTCCGAGACCCGATCGGTCCACGCGTCGTCTCCGAGCCCCGATCGGTCCACGCGCCGTCGCCGAGTCATGATCTGTCCACGCGCGGCCTCCTGACACCCGATCGGTCCACGCGCCGTCTTCGAGCCCCGATCGGTCCACGCATGGTCTCCTAAGCCCCAATCGGTTAACGCGCCGTCCTCGAGCCCCGATCGGTCCACGCGTCGTCTCCTAAGCCCCCATTGGTCCACGTGCCGTCTCCCAGCCCCGATCGGTCCACGCGCCGTCTCCTAATCCCCAATCTGTCCACGACCCGTCTCCGGGCCCCGATCGGTGCACGCGCCGTCTCCTAAGCCCCGATCGGTCCACGCGCCGTCGCCGAACCCCAATTGGTCCACGCAAAACCGCCTGAGCCCCAGTCGGTCCACGCGCTGTCTCCGAGCCCCGATCGGTCCACGCGTCGGCTCCGAGCCCCGATTGGTCCACGCGCCGTCTCCGAGCCCCGTTCGGTCCACGCACTGTCTCCTGATCCCCATGGGTGAACGCGGCGCCTCCGGAGCCCCGATCGATCCACGCGAGGCTCCTGAGCCCCGATCGGGCCACGCATCGTCTCCTAAGCCCCAATCGGTTAACGTGCCGTCTCCGAGCCCCGATCGGTCAACGCGCTGTCGCCGAACCCCAATTGGTCCACGCGCAACCGCCTGAGCCCCAGTCGGTCCACGCACTGTCTCCGAGCCCCGATCGGTCCACGCGTCGTCTCCGAGCCCCGATCGGTCCACGCGTCGTCTCCTAAGCCCTGATCGGTCCACGTGCCGTCTCCGAGCCCCGATGGGTCCACGCGCCGCCTCCTGAGCCCCGATCGATCCACGCATCGGCTCCTGAGCCCCGATCGGTTCACGCGTCGTCTTCGAGCCCCGATCGATCCACGCGCCGTCTCGTAAGCCACAATCGGTCCACGCGCCGTCTCTGAGCGCCGATCATTTCACGCGCCGTCTCCTGAGCCCCGATCGTTCCACGCGCCGTCTCCGAGCCCCGATCGGTCCACGCGGCGTCTCCGGAGCCCCGATCGGTTCACGCATCGTCTCCTAAGCCCCGATACGTCCACACGCCGTATCCGAGCCCCGATCGGTCCGCGTGACGCATTCTAAGCCACGGTCCGTCCACGCGCCGTCTCCGAGCACCGATCGGTCCACGCGTCGTCTCCTAAGCCCTGATCGGTCCACGTGCCGTCTCCGAGCCCCGATGGGTCCACGCGCCGCCTCCTGAGCCCCGATCGATCCACGCATCGGCTCCTGAGCCCCGATCGGTCCACGCGTTGTCTTCGAGCACCGATCGATCCACGCGCCGTTTCCTGGGCCCCGCTCAGTCCACTCGTCGCCGCCGGAGCCCCGATCGGTCTACGCGCCGTCTCATGAGCCCCGATCGGTCAACGCATCGTCTCCTAAGCCCCGATACGTTCACACGCCGTCTCCGAGTCCCGATCATTCCACGCCCCGTCTCCGAGCCCCGATCGGTCCACGCGTCATCGCCGAATCCCCGATCCGTACACGCGTCGTCTCCGAGCCGCGATCGGTCCACGCGCCGTCGCGGAGCCCCGATCGGTCCAGGCGTGGCCTCCTGAGCCTCGATCGGTCCACGCGCCGTCGCGGAGCCCCGATCGGTCCAGGCGTGGCCTCCTGAGCCTCGATCGGTCCACGCGCGGTCTCCTGAGCCCCGGTTGGTTCACGCGCCGTCTCCGAGCCCCGATCGATCCACGCGTCGTCTTCGAAGCCCAGATGCCTCCTCGCGCCGTCTCCGAGCCACGATCGGTCCAGGCGCTGCTTCCTGAGCCCCAATCGGTCCACGCATCGTCACCTAAGCCCCGATCGGTCCACGCGCCGTCACCGAGCCATGATCGGTCCACGCGCGGCTCCTGAGCCCCATCGGACCACGCGCCGTCGCCGAGCCGGGATCGGTCCACGCGCGGGTTCCTTAGTCCCGGTTGGTTCACGCGCCGTATCCGAGCCCCAATCGGTCCACGCGCCGGCTCCTGAGCCCCGATCGGTCCACACGCCATCTCCTAAGCCCCGATCTTTCCACGCGCCACCTCCGAGCCTCGATCGATCCACGCGCCGTCTCATAAGCCCCGATCGGACCACGCGCCTTCTCCTCAGCCCCGATCGGTCCACGCGCCGTCTCCGAGCGCCGATTAGTTCACGCGCCGTCTCCTGAGCCCCCATCGCTCCACGCTCCGTCTCCCAGCCCCGATCGGTCCACGCGCCGTCTCCTGAGCCCGGATCGGTCCACGCGCCGTCGCCGAACTCCAATTGGTCCACGCGCCACCGCATGTGCCCCAGTCGGTCCACGCGCTGTCTCCGAGCCCAGATCGGTCCACGCGCCGTCTCCGAGCGCCGATCGGTTCACGCGTCGTCTTCGAAGCCCAGATGCCTCCTCGCGCCGTCTCCGAGCCACGATCGGTCCAGGCGCTGCTTCCTGAGCCCCAATCGGTCCACGCATCGTCACCTAAGCCCCGATCGGTCCACGCGCCGTCACCGAGCCATGATCGGTCCACGCGCGGCTCCTGAGCCCCATCGGACCACGCGCCGTCGCCGAGCCGGGATCGGTCCACGCGCGGGTTCCTTAGTCCCGGTTGGTTCACGCGCCGTATCCGAGCCCCAATCGGTCCACGCGCCGGCTCCTGAGCCCCGATCGGTCCACACGCCATCTCCTAAGCCCCGATCTTTCCACGCGCCACCTCCGAGCCTCGATCGATCCACGCGCCGTCTCATAAGCCCCGATCGGACCACGCGCCTTCTCCTCAGCCCCGATCGGTCCACGCGCCGTCTCCGAGCGCCGATTAGTTCACGCGCCGTCTCCTGAGCCCCCATCGCTCCACGCTCCGTCTCCCAGCCCCGATCGTTCCACGCGCCGTCTCCGAGCTCCGATCGGTCCACCCGTCGTCTCCTAAGCCCCGATCGGTCCACGCGCCTTCTCCTCATCCCCGATCGGTCCACGCGCCGTCTTCGAGCGCCGATTGGTTCACGCGACGTCTCCTGAGCGCCGATCGCTCCACGCGCAGTCGCCGAGCCTCGATCGGTTCTCGCGCGGTCTCCTGAGCCCCGGTCGGTCCACGCGCCGTCGCCGAACCCCAATTGGTCCATGCGCAACCTCCTGAGCCCCAGTCGGTACACGCGCTGTCTCCGAGCCCCGATCGGTCCCCGCATAGTCTCCTAAGCCCCGCTCGGTTAACGCGTCGTCTCGGAGCCCCGATCGGTCCAGGCGCCGCTTCCTGAGCACCGACCGGTCCACGCGTCGTCTCCTGAGCCCCGATCGGTCGACGGGTCCCCTCCTAAGCCCCGATCGGTCCACGCGCCTTCTCCTGAGCCCCGATCGGTCCACGCGCCGTCGCCGAGCTATGATCGGTCCACGCGCGGCCTCCTGAGCCCCGATCGGTCGACGGGTCCCCTCCGAAGCCCCGATCGGTCCACGCGCCTTCTCCTGAGCCCCCATCGGTCCACGCGCCGTCTCCGAGCGCCGATCATTTCACGTGACGTCTCCTGAGCCCTGATCGTTCCACGCGCCGTCTTCGAGCCCCGAGCGGTCCACGCGCCGTCTCCATGAGCCCCAATCGATCCACGCGCAGCCTCCTGAGCCCCGATCGGTCCACGCGCCGTCGCCGAGCCGCGATCGTTCTACGCGCCGCTCCGAGCCCCGATCGGTCCACGCGCCGTCGCCGAGCTATGATCGGTCCACGCGCGGCCTCCTGAGCCCCGATCGGTCCACGCGCCGTCGCCGAGCCGCGATCGTTCTACGCGCCGCTCCGAGCCCCGATCGGTCCACGCGCCGTCGCCGAGCTATGATCGGTCCACGCGCGGCCTCCTGAGCCCCGATCGGTCCACGCGTCGTCTCCGAGCCTCGATCGGTCCACGCGCCGTCTCCTAAGCCGCGATCCGTCCACGGGCCGTATTCGAGCTGCTATCGGTAAACGCGCCGTCACCAAGCCCTGATCTGTACACGCGTCGTCTCCGAGCCCCGATCGGTCCACGCGCCGTCGCCGAGCCTCGATCGGTCCACGCGCCGTCTCCGAGCCACGATAGGTCCGTGCGCCGCTTCCACAGCCCTATCGGTCCACGCGTCCTCTCCTGATCTCCTATTAGTCCACGCGCCGTCTCCTAAGCCCCGATCGTTCCACGTGCCATCTCCGCGCGCCGATCGATTCACGCGCCGTCTCCTAAGCCCAGATCGGTCCACGCGTCGTTCCCGAAGCTCCGATCCATCCACGCGCAGTCTCCTGAGCCCCGATCGGTCCACGCATCGCCTCCTGACCCCGGACGGTCCAGGCGCCGTCTCCAAACCCCGAGCGGTCGACGCGCCGTCTCCGAGCCCCGATCGGTCCACGCGCCGTTGCCGAACCCCAATTGGTCCACGCGCAACCGCCTGAGCCCCAATCGGTTCACGCGAGTCTCCTAAGCCCCGACCGGTCCACGCGCCGTCTCCTGAGCCCCGATCGGTCGACGCGTCGTCTCCTAAGCCCCGATCGCTCCTCGCGCCGTCTCCTGAACCCCGCTCGGTCGATGCGTCGTCTTCTTAACCCCGATGCCTCCACGCGCCGTCTCCGAGCCACGATCGGTCCACGCGCCGTCTCCTGAGCCCCGATCATTCCACGCGCCTTCTCCTAAGCCACGATCGGTCCACGCGCCGTCTCCCAGCCCCAGTCGGTCCACGCGCTGTCTCCGAGCACCGATTGGTCTACGCGTCGTCTCCGAGCCCCGATCGGTCCACGCGCTGTCTCCGAGCACCAAACAGTTCACGCACCGTCTCCTGATCCCAATCGGTCCACGCGGCGCCTCCGGAGCCCCGATCGATCCACGCGAGTCTCCTGAGCCCCAGTCGGTCCGCACGCCGTCTCCTGAGCCCTGATTGGTCCACGCGCCGTCTCCTGAGTCCCGATCGTTCCACGCGCCGTCTCCGAGCCGCGATCGGTCCACGCGCCGTCTCCTGAGCCCCCATCGGTCCACGCGCCGTCTCCGAGCCCCGAACGGTTCACGCACCGTCTCCTGATCCCAATCGGTCTACGCGTCGTCTCCTAAGCCCCGATCGCTCCTCGCGCCGTCTCCTGAACCCCGCTCGGTCGATGCGTTGTCTTCTTAACCCCGATGCCTCCACGCGCCGTCTCCGAGCCCCGATCGTTCCGCGCGGCGTCTCCTGAGCCCCAATCGGTCCACACGCTGTGTCGTGAGCCCCGATAGGTACACGCGTCGTCTCCTACGCCCGATCGGTCCACGCGTCGTCTCCTGAGCCCCGATCGTTCCACGCGCCGTCTCCGAGCCGCGATCGGTCCACGCGCCGTCTCCTGAGCCCCCATCGGTCCACGCGCCGTCTCCGAGCCCCGAACGGTTCACGCACCGTCTCCTGATCCCAATCGGTCTACGCGGCGCCTCCGCAGCCCCGATCGATCCACGCGAGTCTCCTGAGCCCCAGTCGGTCCGCGCGCCGTCTCCTGAGCCCTGATTGGTCGACGCGTCGTCTCCTGAGCCCTGATCGATCCACGCGTCGTTTCCTGAGCTCCGATCGCGCCACACGCCGTTTCCTGGGCCCCGATCGGTCCACGCGTCGTCTTCAACGCCCCGATGCCTCCACGCGCCGTCTCCGAGCCACGATCGGTCCGTGCGCCGCTTCCACAACCCCGATCGGTCCACGCGTCATCTCCTGATCTCCGATCGGTCCACGCACCGTCTCCTAAGCCCCGATCGGTCCATGCGCCGTCTCCGAGCGCCGATCGGTTGACCCGCCGTCTCCTGAGCCCCGATCGTTACACGCGCCGTCTCCTGAGCCCCAATCGGTCCACACGCTGTGTCGTGAGCCCCGATAGGTACACGCGTCGTCTCCTACGCCCGATCGGTCCACGCGTCGTCTCCTGATCCCAATCGGTCCACGCGGCGCTTCCGGAGCCCCGATCGATCCACGCGAGTCTCCTGAGCCCCAGTCGGTCCGCGCGCCGTCTCCGAGCGCCGATCGGTTGACGCGCCTTCTCCTGAGCCCCGGTCGGTCCACGCGCCGTCTCCGAGACCCGATCGGCCCACGCATCGTCTCCTACGCCCCGATCGGCTAACGCGTCGACTCCGGGCCCCGATCGTTCCACGCGCCTTGTCCGAGCACCGATCGGTCCACGCGCCGTCTCAGAGCGCCGATCATTTCACGCCCCGTCTCCTGAGCTCCGATCGTTCCACGCGCCGTCTCCGAGCCCCGATCGGTCCACACGCCGTATCCGAGCCCCGATCGGTCCGCGTGACGCATTCTAAGCCACGGTCCGTCCACGCGCCGTCTCTGAGCACCGATCGGTCCACGCGCCGTCTCCTGAGCCCCGCTCGGTCCATGCGTCGTCTTCTTAGCCCCGATGCCTCCACGCGTCGTCTCCTAAGCCCCGATCGGTCCACGCGCCATCTCCGGGCCCCGATCGATCCACGCTAGGCTCCTGAGCCCCGGCCGGTCCGCGCGCCGTCTCCTGAGCCCCGAACGGTCGACGCGTCGTCTCCTGAGCCCCGATCGATCCACGCACCGTCTCCTAAGCCCCGATCGGTGCACGCGCCGTCTCCGAGCGCCGATCGGTTCACGCGCCGTCTCCTGAGCCCCGATCATTCCACGCGATGTCTCCGAGCCCCGATCGGTCCACGAGCCGTTTTCTGAGCACCGTTCGGTCCACGCGTCGTCTTCAAAGCCCCGATGCCTCCACGCGCCGTCACCGAGCCACGATCGGTCCGTGCGCCGCTTCCAAAGCCCTATTAGTCCAGGCGTCCTCTCCTGATCTCCGATCGGTCCACGCGCCGTCTCCTAAGCCCCGAATGGTGCACGCGTCGTCTCCGAGCGCCGATCGCTTCACGCGCCGTCTCCTGAGCCCCGATCATTCCACGCGATGTCTCCGAGCCCGGATCGGTCCACGCGCCGTCTCCTAAGCCCCGATCGGTCCACGCGCCGTCTCCGAGCGCCGATCGGTCCACGCGCGGTCTCCAAGCCTCGATCCGTACACGCGCCGTCTCCGAGCCCCGATCGGTCCACGCGTCGTCTCCGAGCACCGTTCGGTCCACGCGCCGTTTCCTGAGCCCCGATCGGTCCATCCGTCGTCTTTTAAGCCCCGATACCTCCACGCACCATCTCCGAGCCACGATCGATCCAGGCGCCGCTTCCTGAGCCCCGATCGGTCCACGCGTCGGCTCCTAAGCCTCGATAGGTCCACGCGCGGCCTCCTGAGCCCCGATCGGTCGACGCGTCGTCTCCTGAGCCCCGATCGATCCACGCACCGTCTCCTAAGCCCCGATCGGTGCACGCGCCGTCTCCGAGCGCCGATCGGTTCACGCGCCGTCTCCTGAGCCCCGATCATTCCACGCGATGTCTCCGAGCCCCGATCGGTCCACGAGCCGTTTTCTGAGCACCGTTCGGTCCACGCGTCGTCTTCAAAGCCCCGATGCCTCCACGCGCCGTCTCCGAGCCACGATCGGTCCGTGCGCCGCTTCCAAAGCCCTATCAGTCCAGGCGTCCTCTCCTGATCTCCGATCGGTCCACGCGCCGTCTCCTAAGCCCCGAACGGTGCACGCGCCGTCTCCGAGCGCCGATCGCTTCACGCGCCGTCTCCTGAGCCCCGATCATTCCACGCGATGTCTCCGAGCCCCGATCGGTCCACGCGCCGTCTCCTAAGCCCCGATCGGTCCACGCGCCGTCTCCGAGCGCCGATCGGTCCACGCGCGGTCTCCAAGCCTCGATCCGTACACGCGCCGTTTCCTGAGCCCCGATCGGTCCACGCGTCGTCTTTTAAGCCCCGATACCTCCACGCACCATCTCCGAGCCACGATCGATCCAGGCGCCGCTTCCTGAGCCCCGATCGGTCCACGCGTCGGCTCCTAAGCCTCGATAGGTCCACGCGCGGCCTCCTGAGCCCCGATCGTTCCACGCGCCGTCTCCGAGCCGCGATCGGTCCACGCGCCGTCTCCGAGCCCCGAACGGTTCACGCACCGTCTCCTGATCCCAATCGGTCCACGCGGCGCCTCCGGAGCCCCGATCGATCCACGCGAGTCTCATGAGCCCCAGTCGGTCCGCGCGCCGTCTCCGGAGCCCCGATCGGTCCACGCGCCGTCTCCTAAGCCCCGATCGGTGCACGCGCCGTCTCCGAGCGCCGATCGGTTCACGCGCCGTCTCCTGAGCCCCGATCATTCCACGCGATGTCTCCGAGCCCCGATCGGTCCACGAGCCGTTTTCTGAGCACCGTTCGGTCCACGCGTCGTCTTCAAAGCCCCGATGCCTCCACGCGCCGTCTCCGAGCCACGATCGGTCCGTCCGCCGCTTCCAAAGCCCTATCAGTCCAGGCGTCCTCTCCTGATCTCCGATCGGTCCACGCGCCGTCTCCTAAGCCCCGATCATTCCACGCGATGTCTCCGAGCCCCGATCGGTCCACGCGCCGTCTCCTAAGCCCCGATCGGTCCACGCGCCGTCTCCGAGCGCCGATCGGTCCACGCGCGGTCTCCAAGCCTCGATCCGTACACGCGCCGTCTGCGAGCCCCGATCGGTCCACGCGTCGTCTCCGAGCACCGTTCAGTCCAAGCGCCGTTTCCTGATCTCCGATCGGTCCACGCGCCGTCTCCTAAGCCCCGATCATTCCACGCGATGTCTCCGAGCCCCGATCGGTCCACGCGCCGTCTCCTAAGCCCCGATCGGTCCACGCGCCGTCTCCGAGCGCCGATCGGTCCACGCGCGGTCTCCAAGCCTCGATCCGTACACGCGCCGTCTGCGAGCCCCGATCGGTGCACGCGCCGTCTCCGAGCGCCGATCGGTTCACGCGCCGTCTCCTAAGCCCCGATCATTCCACGCGATGTCTCCGAGCCCCGATCGGTCCACGCGCCGTCTCCTAAGCCCCGATCGGTCCACGCGCCGTCTCCGAGCGCCGATCGGTCCACGCGCGGTCTCCAAGCCTCGATCCGTACACGCGCCGTCTGCGAGCCCCGATCGGTCCACGCGTCGTCTCCGAGCACCGTTCAGTCCAAGCGCCGTTTCCTGAGCCCCGATTGGTCCACGCGTCGGCTCCTAAGCCTCGACAGGTCCACGCGCGGCCTCCTTAGCCCCGGTCGGTCCACGCGCCGTCTCCGAGCCGCGATCGGCCCACGCATCGTCTCCTAAGCCCCGATCGGTTAACGCGCCGTCTCCCCGCCCCGATCGGTCCACGCGCCATCTCCTGAGCCCCGATACGTCCACGCGTAGTCGCCGAGCCCCAATCAGTCCACGCGCGGCCTCCTAAGCCCCGGTCGGGTCACGCGCCGTCTCCCCGCCCCGATCGGTCCACGCGCCGCCTCCTGAGCCCCAATCGGTCCACGCGTCGTATCCTAAGCCCCGATCCGTCGCCGCGTCGTCTCCTGAGCCCCGATCAATTGACGCGTCTTCTCCTGAGCCCCGATCGCTCCTCGCTCCGTCTCCTGAGCCCCGCTCGGTCCATGCGTCGTGTTCTTAGCCCCGATGCCTCCACGCGCCGTATCCGAGCCCCAATCGGTCCATGCGCCGTCTCCTGAGCCCTGATCGTTCGACGCGCCGTCTCCGAGCCCCGATCGGTCCACGCGCCGTATCCTGAGCCCCGATCGGTCCACGCGCCGTCTCCGAGCCCCGAACGGTTCACGCATCGTCTCCTAAGCCCCGGTCGGTTAACGCGTCGTTTCGGAGCCCCGATCGGTCTACGCGTCGTCTCCTGAGCCCCGATCGGTCCACGCGTCGTCTCCTGAGCCCCGATCGTTCCACGTGCCGTCTCCGAGCGTCGATCGGTCCACGTGCCGTCTCCTGAGCCCCGATCGATCCACGCGTCGTCTCCTAAGCTCCGATCGCTCCTCGCGCCGTCTCCTAAACCCCGCTCGGTCGATGCTCCGTCTTCTTAACCCCGATGCCTCCACGCGCCGTCTCCGAGCCACGATCGGTCCACGCGCCGTCTCCTGAGCCCCCAATCATTCCACGCGCCTTCTCCGAGCCACGATCGGTCCACGCATCGTCTCCTAAGCCCCGCTCGGTTAACGCGTCGTTTCGGAGCCCTGATCGGTCTACGCGTCGTCTCCTGAGCCCCGATCGGTCCACGCGTCGTCTCCTGAGCCCCGATCGTTCCACGTGCCGTCTCCGAGCGTCGATCGGTCCACGCGCCGTCTCCTGAGCCCCGATCGGTCCACGCGCCGTCTCCGAGCGCCGATCCGTCCACGCGCCGTCTTCTGAGCCCCGATCGGTCCACGCATCGTCTCCTAAACCCGAACGGTCCACCCGCCGTTTCCGAGCCCCGATCGCTCCACGAGCCGTCTCCTGAACCCCGATCGGTCCACGCATCGTCTCCTAAGCCCCGATCGGTCCACGCGCCGTTTCCGAGCCCCGATCGGTCCACGCATCGTCTGCTAAGCCCCGGACGGTCCACCCGCCGTTTCCGAGCCCGATCGCTCCACGCGCCGTCTCCTGAGCTCTGATCGGTCCACGCTTCGTCTCCTAAGCCCCGATCGCTCCACGCGCCGTCTCCTGAGCCCGATCGGTCCACGCATCGTCTCCTATGCTCCGATCGGTTAACGCGCCGTCTTCGCGCCGCGATCGGTCGACGCGCCGTCGCCGAACCCCAATTGTTCCACGCGCAACCGCCTGAGCCCCAATCGGTTCACGCGAGTCTCCTAAGCCCCGATCGGTCCAGGCGCCGACTCCAGAACCCCGATCGGTCCACGCGCCGTCTCTTAAGCCCCGATTGATCTACGCGCCGTCTCCGAGCGCCGATCGCTTCACGCGCCGTCTCCTGTGCTCCGATCGTTCCACGCGCCGTCTCCTGAGCCCCGATACGTCCACGCGCAGTCGCCGAGCCCCGATCGGTCCACGCATCGTCTCCTAAGCCCCGATCCATCGACGCGTAATTTCCTGAGCCCCGATCGCTCCACGCGCCGTTTTCTGAGCACCGTTCGGTCCACGCGTCGTCTTCAAAGCCCCGATGCCTCCACGCGCCGTCTCCGAGCCACGATCGGTCCGTGCGCCGCTTCCAGAGCCCTATCATTCCAGCTGTCCTCTCCAGATCTCCGATCGGTCCACGCGCCGTCTCCTAAGCCCCGATCGGTCCACGCGCCGTCTCCGAGCGCCGATCGGTTCACGCGCCGTCTTTTGAGCCCCGATCATTCCACGCGATGTCTCCGAGCCCCGATCGGTCCACGCGTCGTCTCCTGAGCCCCGATCGCTCCACGCGCCGTTTTCTGAGCACCGTTCGGTCCACGCGTCGTCTTCAAAGCCCAGATGCCTCCACGCGCCGTCTCCGAGCCACGATCGGTCCGTGCGCCGCTTCCAGAGCACTATCAATCCACGCGTCGTCTCCTGATCTCCGATCGGTCCACGCGCTGGCTCCTGAGCCCGGATCGGTCCACGCGCCGTCGCCGAACCCCAATTGGTCCACGCGCAACCGCCTGAGCCCCAGTCGGTCCACGCGCTGTCTCGGAGCGCCGATCGGTTCACGCGCCGTCTCCTGAGCCCCGATCGGTCCACGCGGCGCCTCCGGAGCTCCGATCGATCCACACGAGTCTCCTGAGCCCCGGTCGGTCCGCCCGCCGTCTCCTGAGCCCCGATCGGCCCACGCGCCGTCTCCTGAGCGCCGATCCGTCCACGCGCCGTCTCCTGAGCCCCGATCGTCCAACGCGCCGTCTCCGAGCACTGATCGGTCCACGCGCCGTCTCCTGAGCCCTGATCGGTCCACGCGTCGTCTCCAAAGCCCTGATCGGTCCACGTGCCGTCTCCGAGCCCCGATCGGTCCACGCGCCGTCTCCTGAACCCCGATACGTCCACACGCAGTCGCCGAGCCCCGATCGGTCCACGCGCCGTCGCCGAGCCTCGATCGGTCCACGCGCGGCCTCCTAAGCCCCGACCGGTTCACGCGCCGTCTCGTAAGCCCCAATCGGTCCACGCGCCGTCTCAGAGCGCCGTTCATTTCACGCGCCGTCTCCTGAGCCCCGATCGTTCCACGCGCCGTCTCCAAGCCGCGATCGGTCCACGCGCCATCTCCTGAGGCCTAATCGGTCCACACGCTGTCTCGTGAGCTCCGATAGGTACACGCGTCGTCTCCTACGCCCCGAGCAGTCCACGCGTAGTCTCCTAAGCCCCGCTCGGTTAACGCGTCGTTTCCGAGCCCCGATCGGTCCACGCGTCGTATCCTGAGCCCCAATTAGTCCATGCGCCGTCTCCTAAGCCCCGATCCGTCCACGGGCCGTGTCCGAGCTCCGATCGGTCCACGCGTCGTCTCCGAGCCCTGATCGGTACACGCGCCATCGCCGAGCCCCGATCGGTCCACGCGCCGTCTCCTGAGCCCCGATCTGTCCACACCCCTTCTCCTGTGCCCCGATCTGTCGACGCGTCGTCTCCTAAGCCCCGACCGGTGCACGCGCCGTCTCCTAAGCCCTGCTCGGTTAACGCCTCGTTTCCGAGCCCCGATCGGTCCACGCGTCGTCTCCTGAGCCCCAATTAGTCCACGCGCCGTCTCCTAAGCCCTGATCCGTCCACGGGCCGTGTCCGAGCTCCGATCGGTTCACGCGCCGTCTCCAAACCTCGATCCGTACACGTGTCGTCTCCGAGCCCTGATCGGTCCACGCGCCATCGCCGAGCCCCGATAGGTCCACGCGCCCTCTCCGAGCGCCGATCATTTCACGCGCCGTCTCCTGAGCCCCGATCGGTCCACACCCCTTCTCCTGAGCCCCGATCGGTCCACACCCCTTCTCCTGAGCCCCAGTCGGTCCACGCGCTGTCTCCGAGCCCCGATCGGTCCACGCGTCGTCTCCGAGCCCCGATCGGTCCACGCGCCGTCGCCGAGTCATGATCTGTCCACGCGCGGCCTCCTGAGACCCCATCGGTCCACGCGCCGTCTTCGAGCCCCGATCGGTCCACGCATGCTCTCCTAAGCCCCAATCGGTTAACGCGCCGTCCCCGAGCCCCGATCGGTCCACGCGCCGTCTCCTGAGCCCCGATACGTCCACGCGCAGTCGCCGAGCCCTGATCGGTCCACGCGCTGTCTCCTGAGCCCCGATAGGTAAACGCGTCGTCGCCTACACCCCAATCGGTCCACGCGTCGTCTCCTAAGCCCCGATCGGTCCACGCGCCGTCTCCGAGTCCCGATCGGTCCACGCACTGTCTCCTGATGCCCATGGGTCCACGCGGCGCCTCCGGGGCCCCGATCGGTCCACGTGCCGTCTCCTGAGCCCCGATCGTTACACGCGCCGTCTCCGGGCCCCGATCAGTCCACGCGCCGTCTCCGAGCCCCGATCGGTCCACGCACTGTCTCCTGATCCCTATGGGTCAACGCGGCGCCTCCGGAGCCCCGATCGATCCACGCGAGGCTCCTGAGCCCCGATCGGTCCACGCGTAGTCTCCTAAGCCCCGCTCGGTTAACGCGTCGTTTCCGAGCTCCGATCGGTCCACGCGTTGTCTCCTGAGCCCCAATGAGTCCATGCGCCGTCTCCTAAGCCCCGATCCGTCCACGGGACGTCTCCGAGCCCCGATCGGTCCACGCGTCGTCTCCTAAGACCCGATCGGTCCACGTATCGTCTCCTAAGCCCCGATCGGTCCACACGCCGTCTCCGAGCTCCGATTGGCCCACGCGCCGTCTCCTAAGCCCCGATCGGTCCAAGCGCCTTCTCCTAAGCCCCGATCGGTCCACGCGCCGTCTCCGAGCCCCGATCGGTCAACGCACCGTCTCCTGAGCCCGGATCGTTCCACGCGTCGTCCCCGAATCCCCGATCCGTACACGCGTCGTCTCCGAGCCTCGATCGGTCCACGCGCTGTCGCCGAACCCCAATTGGTCCACGCGAAACCGCCTGAGCCCCAGTCGGTCCACGCGCTGTCTCCGAGCCCCGATCGGTCCACGCGTCGTCTCCGAGCCCCGATCGGTACACGCGCCATCGCCGAGCCCCGATCGGTCCACGCGCCGTCTCCTGAGCCCCGATCTGTCCACACCCCTTCTCCTGTGCCCCGATCTGTCGACGCGTCGTCTCCTAAGCCCCGACCGGTGCACGCGCCGTCTCCTAAGCCCTGCTCGGTTAACGCCTCGTTTCCGAGCCCCGATCGGTCCACGCGTCGTCTCCTGAGCCCCAATTAGTCCACGCGCCGTCTCCTAAGCCCTGATCCGTCCACGGGCCGTGTCCGAGCTCCGATCGGTTCACGCGCCGTCTCCAAACCTCGATCCGTACACGTGTCGTCTCCGAGCCCTGATCGGTCCACGCGCCATCGCCGAGCCCCGATAGGTCCACGCGCCCTCTCCGAGCGCCGATCATTTCACGCGCCGTCTCCTGAGCCCCGATCGGTCCACACCCCTTCTCCTGAGCCCCGATCGGTCCACACCCCTTCTCCTGAGCCCCAGTCGGTCCACGCGCTGTCTCCGAGCCCCGATCGGTCCACGCGTCGTCTCCGAGCCCCGATCGGTCCACGCGCCGTCGCCGAGTCATGATCTGTCCACGCGCGGCCTCCTGAGACCCCATCGGTCCACGCGCCGTCTTCGAGCCCCGATCTGTCCACGCATGCTCTCCTAAGCCCCAATCGGTTAACGCGCCGTCCCCGAGCCCCGATCGGTCCACGCGCCGTCTCCTGAGCCCCGATACGTCCACGCGCAGTCGCCGAGTCCTGATCGGTCCACGCGCTGTCTCCTGAGCCCCGATAGGTAAACGCGTCGTCGCCTACACCCCAATCGGTCCACGCGTCGTCTCCTAAGCCCCGATCGGTCCACGCGCCGTCTCCGAGTCCCGATCGGTCCACGCACTGTCTCCTGATGCCCATGGGTCCACGCGGCGCCTCCGGGGCCCCGATCGGTCCACGTGCCGTCTCCTGAGCCCCGATCGTTACACGCGCCGTCTCCGGGCCCCGATCAGTCCACGCGCCGTCTCCGAGCCCCGATCGGTCCACGCACTGTCTCCTGATCCCTATGGGTCAACGCGGCGCCTCCGGAGCCCCGATCGATCCACGCGAGGCTCCTGAGCCCCGATCGGTCCACGCGTAGTCTCCTAAGCCCCGCTCGGTTAACGCGTCGTTTCCGAGCTCCGATCGGTCCACGCGTTGTCTCCTGAGCCCCAATGAGTCCATGCGCCGTCTCCTAAGCCCCGATCCGTCCACGGGACGTCTCCGAGCCCCGATCGGTCCACGCGTCGTCTCCTAAGACCCGATCGGTCCACGTATCGTCTCCTAAGCCCCGATCGGTCCACACGCCGTCTCCGAGCTCCGATTGGCCCACGCGCCGTCTCCTAAGCCCCGATCGGTCCAAGCGCCTTCTCCTAAGCCCCGATCGGTCCACGCGCCGTCTCCGAGCCCCGATCGGTCAACGCACCGTCTCCTGAGCCCGGATCGTTCCACGCGTCGTCCCCGAATCCCCGATCCGTACACGCGTCGTCTCCGAGCCTCGATCGGTCCACGCGCTGTCGCCGAACCCCAATTGGTCCACGCGAAACCGCCTGAGCCCCAGTCGGTCCACGCGCTGTCTCCGAGCCCCGATCGGTCCACGCGTCGTCTCCGAGCCCCGATCGGTCCACGCGCCGTCGCCGAGTCATGATCTGTCCACGCGCGGCCTCCTGAGACCCCATCGGTCCACACGCCGTCTTCGAGCCCCGATCGGTCCACGCATGCTCTCCTAAGCCCCAATCGGTTAACGCGCCGTCCCCGAGCCCCGATCGGTCCACGCGCCGTCTCCTGAGCCCCGATACGTCCACGCGCAGTCGCCGAGCCCTGATCGGTCCACGCGCTGTCTCCTGAGCCCCGATAGGTACACGCGTCGTCTCCTACGCCCCGAGCAGTCCACGCGTAGTCTCCTAAGCCCCGCTCGGTTAACCCGTCGTTTCCGAGCCCCGATCGGTCCACGCGTTGTCTCCTGAGCCCCAATGAGTCCATGCGCCGTCTCCTAAGCCCCGATCCGTCCACGGGCCGTCTCCGAGCCCCGATCGGTCCACGCGTCGTCTCCTAAGACCCGATCGGTCCACGTATCGTCTCCTAAGCCCCCATCGGTCCACACGCCGTCTCCGAGCCCCGATGGGTCCACGCGTCGCCTCCTGAGCCCCGGTCGGTCCACGGGCCGTCTCCTGAGCCCCGATCGGTCCACGCGTCGTCTTCTAAGCCCCGATCGGTCCACGCGTCGTCTCCTAAGCCCCGATCGGTCCACGCGCCGTCTCCGAGCGCCGATAACTTTACGCGCCGTCTCCTGAGCCCCGATCGTTCCACGCGCCGTCTCCGAGCCCCGATCGATCCACGCGCCGTCTCCTGAGCCCAAATCGGTCCACACGCTGTCTCGTGAGCCCCGATAGGTACACGCGTCGTCTCCTACGCCCCGAGCACTCCACGCGTAGTCTCCTAAGCCCCGCTCGGTTAACGCGTCGTTTCCGAGCCCCGATCGGTCCACGCGTCGTCTCCTAAGCCCCAATTAGTCCATGCGCCGTCTCCTAAGCCCCGATCCGTCCACGGGCCGTGTCCGAGCTCCGATCGGTCCACGCGTCGTCTCCGAGCCCTGATCGGTCCACGCGCCATCGCCGAGACCTGATCGGTCCACGCGCCATCGCCGAGCCCCGATCGGTCCACGCGCCGTCTCCTGAGCCCCGATCTGTCCACACCCCTTCTCCTGTGCCCCGATCTGTCCACGCGTCGTCTCCTATGCCCCGACCGGTGCACGCGCCGTCTCCTAAGCCCTGCTCGGTTAACGCGTCGTTTCCGAGCCCCGATCGGTCCACGCATCGTCTCCTGAGCCCCAATTAGTCCACGCGACGTCTCCTAAGCCCTGATCCGTCCACGGGCCGTGTCCGAGCTCCGATCGGTTCACGCGCCGTCTCCAAACCTCGATCCGTACACGTGTCGTCTCCGAGCCCTGATCGATCCACGCGCCATCGCCGAGCCCCGATCGGTCCACGCGCCCTCTCCGAGCGCCGATCATTTCACGCGCCGTCTCCTGAGCCCCGATCGGTCCACACCCCTTCTCCTGCGCCCCGATCGGTCCACACCCCTTCTCCTGAGCCCCGATCGATTCACGTGCCGTCTCCTAAGCCCCGATCGGTTCACCCGTCGTCTCTTAAGTCCCAATCGGTCCACGCGCCCTCTCCGAGCGCCGATCATTTCACGCGCCGTCTCCTGAGCCCCGGTCGGTCCGCGCGCCGTCACCTGAGCCCCGATCGGTCGACGCATCGTCTTCTGAGCCTCGATCGACCCACGCGTCGTCTCCTGAGCCCCGATCGGTCCACGCGCCGTCTCCGAGCGCCGATCGGTTCACGCGCCGTCTCCTGAGCCCCGATCGTTCCACGCGCCGTCTCCGAACTCCGATCGGCCCACGCGCCGTCTCCTAAGCCCCGATCGGTCCAAGCGCCTTCTCCTAAGCCCCGATCGGTCCACGCGCCGTCTCCGAGCCCCGATCGGTCAACGCACCGTCTCCTGAGCCCGGATCGTTCCACGCGTCGTCCCCGAATCCCCGATCCGTACACGCGTCGTCCCCGAGCCTCGATCGGTCCACGCGCCGTCGCCGAACCCCAATTGGTCCACGCGAAACCGCCTGAGCCCCAGTCGGTCCACGCGCTGTCTCCGAGCCCCGATCGGTCCACGCGTCGTCTCCGAGCCCCGATCGGTCCACGCGCCGTCGCCGAGTCATGATCTGTCCACGCGCGGCCTCCTGAGACCCCATCGGTCCACGCGCCGTCTTCGAGCCCCGATCGGTCCACGCATGCTCTCCTAAGCCCCAATCGGTTAACGCGCCGTCCCCGAGCCCTGATCGGTCCACGCGCTGTCTCCTGAGCCCCGATAGGTACACGCGTCGTCGCCTACACCCCAATCGGTCCACGCGCCGTCTCCGAGCCCCGATCGGTCCACGCACTGTCTCCTGATCCCCATGGGTCCACGCGGCGCCTCCGGGGCCCCGTTCGATCCACGCGAGGCTCCTAAGCCCCGATCGGTCCACGCGTAGTCTCCTAAGCCCCGCTCGGTTAACGCGTCGTTTCCGAGCTCCGATCGGTCCACGCGTTGTCTCCTGAACCCCAATGAGTCCATGCGCCGTCTCCTAAGCCCCGATCCGTCCACGGGCCGTCTCCGAGCCCCGATCGGTCCACGCGTCGTCTCCTAAGACCCGATCGGTCCACGTATCGTCTCCTAAGCCCCGATCGGTCCACACGCCGTCTCCGAGCCCCGATGGGTCCACGCGTCGCCTCCTGAGCCCCGGTCGGTCCACGCGCCGTCTCCTGAGCCCCGATCGGTCCACGCGTCGTCTTCTAAGCCCCGATCGGTCCACGCGTCGTCTCCTAAGCCCCGATCGGTCCACGCGCCGTCTCCGAGCGCCGATAACTTTACGCGCCGTCTCCTGAGCCCCGATCGTTCCACGCGCCGTCTCCGAGCCCCGATCGATCCACGTGCCGTCTCCTGAGCCCAAATCGGTCCACACGCTGTCTCGTGAGCCCCGATCGGTCCACGCGTCGTCTCCTGAGCCCCAATTAGTCCATGCGCCGTCTCCTAAGCCCCGATCCGTCCACGGGCCGTGTCCGAGCTCCGATCGGTCCACGCGTCGTCTCCGAGCCCTGATCGGTCCACGCGCCATCGCCGAGCCCCGATCGGTCCACGCGCCGTCTCCTGAGCCCCGATCTGTCCACACCCCTTCTCCTGTGCCCCGATCTGTCGACGCGTCGTCTCCTAAGCCCCGACCGGTGCACGCGCCGTCTCCTAAGCCCTGCTCGGTTAACGCCTCGTTTCCGAGCCCCGATCGGTCCACGCGTCGTCTCCTGAGCCCCAATTAGTCCACGCGCCGTCTCCTAAGCCCTGATCCGTCCACGGGCCGTGTCCGAGCTCCGATCGGTTCACGCGCCGTCTCCAAACCTCGATCCGTACACGTGTCGTCTCCGAGCCCTGATCGGTCCACGCGCCATCGCCGAGCCCCGATCGGTCCACGCGCCCTCTCCGAGCGCCGATCATTTCACGCGCCGTCTCCTGAGCCCCGATCGGTCCACACCCCTTCTCCTGAGCCCCGATCGGTCCACACCCCTTCTCCTGAGCCCCGGTCGGTCCACGCGCCGTTTCCTGAGCCCCGATCGGTCCACGCGTCGTCTTCTAAGCCCCGATCGGTCCACGCGTAGTCTCCTAAGCCCCGCTCGGTTAACGCGTCGTTTCCGAGCTCCGATCGGTCCACGCGTTGTCTCCTGAGCCCCAATGAGTCCATGCGCCGTCTCCTAAGCCCCGATCCGTCCACGGGCCGTCTCCGAGCCCCGATCGGTCCACGCGTCGTCTCCTAAGACCCGATCGGTCCACGTATCGTCTCCTAAGCCCCGATCGGTCCACACGCCGTCTCCGAGCTCCGATTGGCCCACGCGCCGTCTCCTAAGCCCCGATCGGTCCAAGCGCCTTCTCCTAAGCCCCGATCGGTCCACGCGCCGTCTCCGAGCCCCGATCGGTCAACGCACCGTCTCCTGAGCCCGGATCGTTCCACGCGTCGTCCCCGAATCCCCGATCCGTACACGCGTCGTCTCCGAGCCTCGATCGGTCCACGCGCTGTCGCCGAACCCCAATTGGTCCACGCGAAACCGCCTGAGCCCCAGTCGGTCCACGCGCTGTCTCCGAGCCCCGATCGGACCACGCGTCGTCTCCGAGCCCCGATCGGTCCACGCGCCGTCGCCGAGTCATGATCTGTCCACGCGCGGCCTCCTGAGACCCCATCGGTCCACGCGCCGTCTTCGAGCCCCGATCGGTCCACGCATGCTCTCCTAAGCCCCAATCGGTTAACGCGCCGTCCCCGAGCCCCGATCGGTCCACGCGCCGTCTCCTGAGCCCCGATACGTCCACGCGCAGTCGCCGAGCCCTGATCGGTCCACGCGCTGTCTCCTGAGCCCCGATAGGTAAACGCGTCGTCGCCTACACCCCAATCGGTCCACGCGTCGTCTCCTAAGCCCCGATCGGTCCACGCGCCGTCTCCGAGTCCCGATCGGTCCACGCACTGTCTCCTGATGCCCATGGGTCCACGCGGCGCCTCCGGGGCCCCGATCGGTCCACGTGCCGTCTCCTGAGCCCCGATCGTTACACGCGCCGTCTCCGGGCCCCGATCAGTCCACGCGCCGTCTCCGAGCCCCGATCGGTCCACGCACTGTCTCCTGATCCCTATGGGTCAACGCGGCGCCTCCGGAGCCCCGATCGATCCACGCGAGGCTCCTGAGCCCCGATCGGTCCACGCGTAGTCTCCTAAGCCCCGCTCGGTTAACGCGTCGTTTCCGAGCTCCGATCGGTCCACGCGTTGTCTCCTGAGCCCCAATGAGTCCATGCGCCGTCTCCTAAGCCCCGATCCGTCCACGGGCCGTCTCCGAGCCCCGATCGGTCCACGCGTCGTCTCCTAAGACCCGATCGGTCCACGTATCGTCTCCTAAGCCCCGATCGGTCCACACGCCGTCTCCGAGCTCCGATCGGCCCACGCGCCGTCTCCTAAGCCCCGATCGGTCCAAGCGCCTTCTCCTAAGCCCCGATCGGTCCACGCGCCGTCTCCGAGCCCCGATCGGTCAACGCACCGTCTCCTGAGCCCGGATCGTTCCACGCGTCGTCCCCGAATCCCCGATCCGTACACGCGTCGTCTCCGAGCCTCGATCGGTCCACGCGCTGTCGCCGAACCCCAATTGGTCCACGCGAAACTGCCTGAGCCCCAGTCGGTCCACGCGCTGTCTCCGAGCCCCGATCGGTTAACGCGCCGTCCTCGAGCCCCGATCGGTCCACGCGCCGTCTCCTGAGCCCCGATACGTCCACGCGCAGTCGCCGAGCCCTGATCGGTCCACGCGCTGTCTCCTGAGCCCCGATAGGTAAACGCGTCGTCGCCTACACCCCAATCGGTCCACGCGTCGTCTCCTAAGCCCCGATCGGTCCACGCGCCGTCTCCGAGTCCCGATCGGTCCACGCACTGTCTCCTGATGCCCATGGGTCCACGCGGCGCCTCCGGGGCCCCGATCGGTCCACGTGCCGTCTCCTGAGCCCCGATCGTTACACGCGCCGTCTCCGGGCCCCAATCAGTCAACGCGCCGTCTCATAAGCCCCGATCGGTCCACGCACTGTCTCCTGATCCCTATGGGTCAACGCGGCGCCTCCGAGCGCCGATTAGTTCACGCGCCGTCTCCTGAGCCCCGATCGCTCCACGCGCCGTCACCTGAGCCCCGATCGGTCCACGCGCCGTCTCCTGAGCCCGGATCGGTCCACGCGCCGTCGCCGAACCCCAATTGGTCCACGCGCCACCGCCTGTGCCCCAGTCGGTCCACGCGCTGTCTCCGAGCCCAGATCCGTCCACGCGCCGTCTCCGAGCACCGATCGGTTCACGCGCCGTCTCCTGAGCCCCGTTCGTTCCACGCGCCGTCTCCGAGCTCCGATCGGTCCACGCGCCGTCTCCTAAGCCCCGATCGGTCCAAGCGCCTTCTCCTAAGCCCCGATGGGTCCACGCGCCGTCTCCGAGCGCCGATCAGTTCACGCGCCGGCACCTGAGCCACGATCGTTCCACGCGCCGTCTCCGACCCCCGATCGGTCCACGCGCCGTCTCCTGAGCCCGGATCGTTCCACGCGTCGTCCCCGAATCCCTGATCCGTACACGCGTCGTCTCCGAGCCTCGATCAGTCCACGCGCCGTCGCCGAGGCTCGATCGGTCCACGCGCGGCCTCCTGAGCCCCGGTTGGTTCACGCGCCGCCTCCGAAGCTCCGATCTGTTCAGGCGTCGTCTCCTAAGCCCCGACCGGTCCACGCGCCGTCTCCTGAGCCCCATTCGGCCCACGTGCCGTCTCCTAGCCCCGATCGGTTCACGCATCGTCTCCTAAGCCCCGATCGGTTAACGCGCGGCCTCCTGAGCCCCGATCGGTCCACGCGCCGTCACCGAGCCGCGATCGGTCCACGCGTGGCCTCCTGAGCCCCGGTTGGTTAACGCACCGTCTCCTGATCCCCATCGGTCCACGCGGCGCCTCCGGAGCCCCGATCGATCCACACGAGTCTCCTGAGCCCCGGTCGGTCCACGCGCCGTCACCTGAGCCCCGATCGGTCCACGCATCGTCTCCTGAGCCCCGATCCCTCCACACGCCGCTTCTAGAGCCCCGATCGGTGCACGCGTCGTCTCGTGATCTCCGGTCGATCTACGCGCCGTCTCCTAAGCCCCGATCGGTCCACGCGCCTTCTCCTAAGCCCCGATCGGTCCAGGCACCGCTTCCTGAGCCCCGATCGGTCCACGCGCCGTCTCCGAGCGTCGATCATTTCACGCGCCGTCTCCTGAGCCCCGATCGTTCCACGCGCCGTCTCCGAGCCCCGATCGATCCACGCGCCGTCTCCGAGCCCCGATCGATCCACGCGCCGTCTCCTGAGCCCCGATCCGTCCACGCGCAGTCGCCGAGCCCCGATCGGTCCAGGCGCCATCTCCTGAGCCCCGATCGGTCCACGCGTCGTCTCCTACGCCCCGATCGGTCCACGTGCCGTCTCCGAGCACCGGTTGGTCCACGCGCCGTCGCCCGAACGCCAATTGGTCCGCGCGCCGTCGCCCGAACCCCAATTGGTCCACGAGCAACCTCCTGAGCTCCAGTCGGTCCACGCGCAGTCGCCGAGCCCCGATCGATCCCCGCATCGTCTCCTAAGTCCCGATCGGTTGACGCGTCATTTACGAGCCGCGATCGGTCTACGCGCCGTCTGCTGAGCCCCGATCGGCCCACGCGCCGTCTCCTGAGCCCCGATCCGTCCACGCGCAGTCGCCGAGCCCCGGTCGGTCCAGGCGCCGTCTCCTGAGCCCCGATCGGTCCACACCCCTTCCCCTGAGCCCCGTTCGGTCCACGCGTCGTCTCGTAAGCCCCAATCAGTCTACGCGCCGTCTCAGAGCGCCGATCATTTCACGCGCCATCTCGTGAGCCACGATCATTCCACGCCCCGTCTCCGAGCCCCGATCGGTCCACGCCCCGTCTCCTAACCCCCTATCGGTCCACGCGCCGTCGCGGAGCCCCGATCGGTCCAGGCGTGGCCTCCTGAGCCTCGATCGGTCCACGCGCGGCCTCCTGAGCCCCGGCCGGATCACGCGCCGTCTCCGAGCCCCGATCGATCCACGCGTCGTCTTCGAAGCCCAGATGCATCCTCGCGCCGTCTCCGAGCCACGATCGGTCCAGGCGCTGCTTCCTGAGCCCCACTCGGTCGACGCATCGTCACCTATGCCCCGATCGGTCCACGCGCCGTCACCGAGCCATGATCGGTCCACGCGCCGTCTCCTGAGCCCCGATCGCTCCACGCACCGTTTTCTGAGCACCGTTTGGTCCACGCGTCGTCTTCAAAGCCCCGATGCCTCCACGCGCCGTCTCCGAGCCACGATCCGTCCGTGCGCCGCTTCCAGAGCCTTCTCGGTCCACGCGTCGTCTCCTGATCTCCGATCGGTCCACACGCCATCTCCTAAGCCCCGATCATTCCACGCGCCACCTCCGAGCCCCGATTGATCCACGCGCCGTCTCATAAGCCCCGATCGGACCACGCGCCTTCTCCTCAGCCCCGATCGGTCCACGCGCCGTCTCCGAGCGCCGATTAGTTCACGCGCCGTCTCCTGAGCCCCCATCGCTCCACGCTCCGTCTCCCAGCCCCGATCGGTCCACGCGCCGTCTCCTGAGCCCGGATCGGTCCACGCGCCGTCGCCGAACCCCAATTGGTCCACGCGCCACCGCATGTGCCCCAGTCGGTCCACGCGCTGTCTCCGAGCCCAGATCGGTCCACGTGCCGTCTCCGAGCGCCGATCGGTTCACGCGTCGTCTCCTAAGCCCCGATCGGTCCACTCGCCGTCTCCGAGCGCCGATCATTTCACGTGACGTCTCCTGAGCCCTGATCGTTCCACGCGCCGTCTTCGAGCCCCGAGCGGTCCACGCGCCGTCTCCATGAGCCCCAATCGATCCACGCGCAGCCTCCTGAGCCCCGATCGGTCCACGCCCCGTCGCCGAGCTATGATCGGTCCACCCGCGGCCTCCTGAGCCCCGATCGGTCCACGCGCCGTCGCCGAGCCGCGATCGGTCCACGCGCGGCCTCCTGAGGCCCGATTGGTTCACGCGCCGTATCCGAGCCCCGATCGCTCTCCGCGCCGTCTCCTGAGCCCCGCTCGGTCCATGCGTGGTCTTCTAAGCCCCAATGCCTCCACGCACCGTCTCCTGGGCCCCGATCGTTCCACGTGCCGTCTCCGAGCCCCGATCGCTCCACGCGCCGTCTCCGAGCGCCGATTGGTGCACGCGCCGTCTCCTGAGCACCGATCGTTCCACACGCCGCCTCCTAAGCTCCGATCTGTCCAGGCGTCGTCTCCTAAGCCCCGACCGGTCTACGCGCCGTCTCCTGAGCCCCGATCGCTCTCCGCGCCGTCTCCTGAGCCCCGCTCGGTCCACGCATCGTCTCCTAAGCCCCGATACGTCCACACGCCGTCTCCGATCCCCGATCGGTCCGCGTGCCGCATTCTAAGCCGCGGTCCGTCCACGCGCAGTCTGCGAGCACCGATCGGTCCACGCGACGTCTCCTGAGCCACGATCGGTCCACGCGTCGTCTCCTAAGCGCCGATCGGTCCACGCGCCATCTCCGAGCCGCGATCGGTCCACGCACCGTCTCCTGATCCCCGATCGGTCCACGTGCCGCCTTCGGAGCCCCGATCGATCTACGCGAGTCTCCTAAGCCCCGACCCGTCCACGCGCCATCTCGTGAGCCACGATCATTCCACGCCCCGTCTCCGAGCCCCGATCGGTCCACGCGCCGTCTCCTAAGCACCTATCGATCCACGCGCCGTCGCGGAGCCCCGATCGGTCCACGTACCGTCTCCGAAGCCCCGATCGGTCCACACGCCATCTCCGAATCACGATCGGTCCACGCACCGTCTCCTGATCCCCGATCGGTCCACGTGCCGCCTCCGGAGCCCCGATCGATCTACGCGAGTCTCCTAAGCCCCGACCCGTCCACGCGCCGTCTCCTGAGCCACGATCGGTCCAGGCGCCGCCTTCTGAGTCCCGATCGGTCCACGTGTCGGCTCCTAAGCCCCGGTCGGTTAACGCGCCGTCTCCGAGCCCCGATCGGTCCACGTGCCATCTCCGAGCCCCGATCGGTGCACGCATCGTCTCCTAAGCGCCGATCGGTTAACGCGCCCTCTCCGAGCCCCGATCGGTCCACACGCCGTCTCCGAGCCCCGATCGGTACACGTGCCGCATTCTAAGCGATGGTCCATCCACGCGCCGACTCCGAGCACCGATCGGTCGATGCGTCGTCCCCTAATACGCGATCGGTCCACGCGGCGTCTCCTGAGCCCCGATCGATCCACGCGCCGCCTCCTGAGCCCCGATCGCTCCACGTATCGTCTCCTAAGCCTCGATCGGTCCACGCCCCGTCTCCTGCACCCCGATCAGCCCACGCGTCGGGACCTAAGCCCCGATCGGTCCACGTGCCGTCTCCGAGCCCCGATGGGTCCACGCGTCGCCTCCTGACCTCCGGTCGGTCGACGCGCCGTCTCCTGTGCCCGGATCGGTCCACGCGTCGTCTCCGAGCCCCGATGGGTCCACGCACCGCCTCCTGAGCCCCGATGGGTCCACGCGCCGTAGCCGAGCCTCGATCGATCCACGAGCATCCTCCTGAGCCCCGGTCGGTTCACGTGCCCTCTCCGAACCGCGATCGGTCCACGAATCGTCTCCTAAGCCCCGATCGGTTAACGCGCCGTCTCCGAGCCCCGATCGTTCTACGCGCCGTCTCCTGAACCCCGATACGTCCACGCGCACTCGCCGAGCCCCGATCCGTCGACGCGTCGTCTCCTGAGACCCGATCGATCCACGCGTCTTCTCCTGAGCCCCGATCGCTCCACGCGCCGTCTCCTGAGCCCCGATCGGTCCTCGCGTCGTCTTCGAGCACCGATTGGTTCACGCACCGTCTCCTGAGCCCCGATCGTTCCACGCGCCGTCTCCGAGCCCCGACCAGTTCACTCGCCGTCTCCTGAGCCCCGATCGTTCCACGCGCCGTCTCCGAGCAGCGATCGCTCCACGCATCGTCTCCTAAGCCCCGCTCGGTTAACGCATCGTTTCCGATCCCCGATCAGTCCACGCGCCGTCTCCTGAGCCCCGATCGGTCCTCGCGTCGTCTTCGAGCACCGATTGGTTCACGCACCGTCTCCTGAGCCCCGATCGGTCCACGCGTCGTCTCCTGAGCCCCGATCGGTCCATGAGTCGTCTCCTAAGCACTGATCGGTCCACGCGCCGTCTCCTGAGCCCCGATGCGTCGACGCGTCCTCTCCTGAGCCCCCATCAATTGACGCGTCTTCTGCTGAGCCCCGATCGCTCCTCGCGCCGTCTCCTGCGCCCCGCTCGGTCCATGCGTCGTCTTCTTAGGCCCGATGCCTCCACGCGCCGTCTCCGAGCCACGATCGGTCTAGGCGCCGCTTCCTGAGCCCCGATCGGTCCACGCGTCGTCTCCTAAGCCCCGATCGATCCACGCGTCGTCTCCTAAGCCCCGATGCGTCGACGCGTCGTCTCCTGAGCCCCGATCGATTGACGCGTCTTCTCCTGAGCCCCGATCGCTCCTCGCACCGTCTCCTGAGCCCCGCTCGGTCCATGCGTCGTCTTCTTAGGCCCGATGCCTCCACGCGCCGTCTCCGAGCCACGATCGGTTCAGGCGCCGCTTCCTGAGCCCCAGTCGGTCCACGCGCTGTCTCTGAGCCCCGATCGGTCCACGCGTCGTCTCCGAGCCCCGATCGGTCCACGCGCCGTCGCCGAGTCATGATCTGTCCACGCGCGGCCTCCTGAGACCCAATCGGTCCACGCGCCGTCTTCGAGCCCCGATCGGTCCACGCATGGTCTCCTAAGCCCCAATCGGTTAACGCGCCGTCTCCGAGCCCCGATCGGTCCGCGCGTCGTTCCCTAAGCCCCGATCGATCCACGCGCAGTCTCCAGAGCCGCGATCGGTCCACGCATCCTCTCCTGAGCCCCGGACGGTCCACGCGCAGTCTCCTGAGTCCCGATCAGTCCACGCGTCGTCTCCTAAGCCCCAATTGGTCCACGCGCCGCCTCCGGAGCCCCGATCGATCCACGCGAATCTCCTGAGCTCCGGTCGGTCGACGCGCCGTCTCCTCAGCCGCGATCGGTCCACGCGTCGTCTCCTAAGCCCCGATTCGTCGACGCGTCGTCTCCTGAGCCCCGATCAATTGACGCGTCTTCTCCTGAGCCCCGATCGCTTCTCGTGCCGCCTCCTGAGCCCCGATCCGTCGAGGCGTCGTCTCCGGAGCCCCGATCAATTGACGTGTCTTCTCCTGAGCCCCGATCGCTCCTCGCTCCGTCTCCTGAACCCCGCTCGGTCCATGCGTCGTCTTCTTAGCCCGGATGCCTCCACGCGCCGTCTCCGAGCCACGATCGGTCCAGGCGCCGCTTCCTGCGCCCCGATCGGTCCACGCGCCGTCTCCTAAACCCCAATCGGTCCACGCGTCGTCTCCGAGCCCGGATCGGTCCACGCGCTGTCTCCTGAGCCCCGATCCATCCACGCGCAGTCGGCGAGCCGCGATCGGTCCACGCGCGGTCTACTGAGCTCCGGTCGGTCCACACGCCGCGGCGAACCCCAATTGGTCCACGCGCAACCTCTCGAGCCCCAGTCGGTAAACGCGCTGTCTCCGAGCCCCGATCGGTCCACGCATCGTCTCCTAAGCCCCGATCGGCTAACGCGTCGACTCCGAGCCCCGATCATTCCACGCGCCGTCCCCGATCCCCGATCGATCCACGCGCCGTCTCCGAGCGCCGATCGGTTCACGCGCCGTCACCCGAGACCCGATCGTTCCACACGCCGTCTCCGAGTCCCAATCGGTCCACGCTCCGTCTCCTGAGCCCGGATCGTTCCACGCGTCGTCTCCTGATCCCCGATCCGTAAACGCGTCGTCTCCGAGCCTCGATCGGTCCACACGCCGTGTCCGATCCCCGATCGGTCCGCATACCGCATTCTGAGCCGCGGTCCGTCCACGCGCCGTCTCCGAGCCCCGATCGGTCCACGCGCCGTCGCCGAGCCGCGATCGGTCCACGCGCGGCCTCCTGAGCCCCGATCGGTCCACGCGCCGTCGCCGAGCCGCGATCGGTCCACGCGCGGCCTGCTGAGCCCCGATTGGTTCACGCGCCGTATCCGAGCCCCAATCGGTCCACGCGCCGTCTCCTGAGCCCCGATCGGTCCACGACCCGTCTCCGGGCCCCGATCGGTGCACGCGCCGTCTCCTAAGCCCCGATCGGTCCACGCGCCGTCGCCGAACCCCAATTGGTCCATGCGAAACCGCCTTAGCCCCAGGCGGTCCATGCGCTGTCTCCGAGACCCGATCGGTCCACGCGTCGTCTCCTAAGCCCCAATCGGTTAACGCGCCGGCTCCGAGCCCCGATCGGTCAACGCGCCGTCGTCGAACCCCAATTGGTCCACGCGCAACCGCCTGAGCCCCAGTCGGTCCACGCACTGTCTCCGAGCCCCGATCGGTCCACGCGTCGTCTCCGAGCCCCGATCGGTCCACGCGTCGTCTCCTAAGCCCTGATCGGTCCACGCGCCGTCTCCGAGCCCCGATGGGTCCACGCGCCACCTCCTGAGCCCCGATCGATCCACGCATCGGCTCCTGAGCCCCGATCGGTCCACGCGTCGTCTTCGAGCACCGATCGATCCACGCGCCGTTTCCTGGGCTCCGATTAGTCCACGCGTCGCCGCCGGAGCCCCGATCGGTCTACGCGCCGTCTCATGAGCCCCGATCGGTCAACGCATCGTCTCCTAAGCCCCGATACGTTCACACGCCGTCTCCGAGTCCCGATCATTCCACGCCCCGTCTCCGAGCCCCGATCGGTCCACGCGTCATCGCCGAATCCCCGATCCGTACACGCGTCGTCTCCGAGCCTCGATCGGTCCACGCGCCGTCGCGGAGCCCCGATCGGTCCAGGCGTGGCCTCCTGAGCTTCGATCGGTCCACGCGCGGTCTCCTGAGCCCCGGTTGGTTCACGCGCCGTCTCCGAGCCCCGATCGATCCACGCGTCGTCTTCGAAGCCCAGATGCATCCTCGCGCCGTCTCCGAGCCACGATCGGTCCAGGCGCTGCTTCCTGAGCCCCACTCGGTCCACGCATTGTCACCTATGCCCCGATCGGTCCACGCGCCGTCACCGAGCCATGATCGGTCCACGCGCGGCTCCTGAGCCCCATCTGTCCACGCGCCGTCTCCGAGCGCCGATCATTTCACGTGACGTCTCCTGAGCCCTGATCGTTCCACGCGCCGTCTTCGAGCCCCGAGCGGTCCACGCGCCGTCTCCATGAGCCCCAATCGATCCACGCGCAGCCTCCTGAGCCCCGATCGGTCCACGCGCCGTCGCCGAGCTATGATCGGTCCACCCGCGGCCTCCTGAGCCCCGATCGGTCCACGCGCCGTCGCCGAGCCGCGATCGGTCCACGCGCGGCCTCCTGAGGCCCGATTTGTTCACGCGCCGTATCCGAGCCCCGATCGGTCCACGCGCCGTCGCCGAGCCGCGATCGGTCCACGCGCGGCCTCCTGAGGCCCGATTGGTTCACGCGCCGTATCCGAGCCCCAATCGGTCCACGCGTCGTCTCCTAAGCCCCGATCGCTCCTCGCGCCGTCTCCTAAACCCCGCTCGGTCGATGCGTCGTCTTCTTAACCCCGATGCCTCCACGCGCCGTCTCCGAGCCACGATCGGTCCACGCGCCGTCTCCTGAGCCCCGATCATTCGACGCGCCTTCTCCTAAGCCACGATCGGTCCACGCGCCGTCTCCCAGCCCCAGTCGGTCCACGCGCTGTCTCCGAGCACCGATTGGTCTACTCGTCGTCTCCGAGCCCCGATCGGTCCACGCGCTGTCTCCGAGCACCGAACGGTTCACGCACCGTCTCCTGATCCCAATCGGTCCACGCGGCGCCTCCGGAGCCCCGATCGATCCACGCGAGTCTCCTGAGCCCCAGTCGGTCCGCACGCCGTCTCCTGAGCCCTGATTGGTCCACGCGCCGTCTCCTGAGTCCCGATCGGTCCACGCGTCGTCTCCTAAGCCCCGATCGCTCCTCGCGCCGTCTCCTGAACCCCGCTCGGTCGATGCGTCGTCTTCTTAACCTCGATGCCTCCACGCGCCGTCTCTGAGCCACGATCGGTCCACGCGCCGTCTCCTGAGCCCCGATCATTCCACGCGCCTTCTCCTAAGCCACGATCGGTCCACGCGCCGTCTCCTGAGCCCCGATCGTTCCACGCGCCGTCTCCGAGCCCCGATCGTTCCACGCGGCGTCTCCTGAGCCCCAATCGGTCCACACGCTGTGTCGTGAGCCCCGATAGGTACACGCGTCGTCTCCTACGCCCGATCGGTCCACGCGTCGTCTCCTGAGCCCCGATCGTTCCATGCGCCGTCTCCGAGCCGCGATCGGTCCACGCGCCGTCTCCTGAGCCCCGATCGGTCCACGCGCCGTCTCCGAGCCCCGAACGGTTCACGCACCGTCTCCTGATCCCAATCGGTCCACGCGGCGCCTCCGCAGCCCCGATCGATACACGCGAGTCTCCTGAGCCCCAGTCGGTCCGCGCGCCGTCGCCTGAGCCCTGATTGGTCGACGCGTCGTCTCCTGATCCCAATCGGTCCACGCGGCGCCTCCGGAGCCCCGATCGATCCACGCGAGTCTCCTGAGCCCCAGTCGGTCCGCGCGCCGTCTCCGAGCGCCGATCGGTTGACGCGCCTTCTCCTGAGCCCCGGTCGGTCCACGCGCCGTCTCCGAGACCCGATCGGCCCACGCATCGTCTCCTACGCCCCGATCGGCTAACGCGTCGACTCCGAGCCCCGATCGTTCCACGCGCCGTCTCCGAGCACCGATCGGTCCACGCGCCGTCTCAGAGCGCCGATCATTTCAGGCCCCGTCTCCTGAGCTCCGATCGTTCCACGCGCCGTCTCTGAGCACCGATCGGTCCACGCGCCGTCTCCTGAGCCTCGCTCGGTCCATGCGTCGTCTTCTTAGCCCCGATGCCTCCACGCGTCGTCTCCTAAGCCCCGATCGGTCCACGCGCCGTCTCCGGGCCCCGATCGATCCACGCTAGGCTCCTGAGCCCCGGCCGGTCCGCGCGCCGGCTCCTGAGCCCCGAACGGTCGACGCGTCGTCTCCTGAGCCCCGATCGATCCACGCACCGTCTCCTAAGCCCCGATCGGTGCACGCGCCGTCTCCGAGCGCCGATCGGTTCACGCGCCGTCTCCTGAGCCCCGATCATTCCACGCGATGTCTCCGAGCCCCGATCGGTCCACGAGCCGTTTTCTGAGCACCGTTCGGTCCACGCGTCGTCTTCAAAGCCCCGATGCCTCCACGCGCCGTCTCCGAGCCACGATCGGTCCGTGCGCCGCTTCCAAAGCCCTATCAGTCCAGGCGTCCTCTCCTGATCTCCGATCGGTCCACGCGCCGTCTCCTAAGCCCCGATCGGTGCACGCGCCGTCTCCGAGCGCCGATCGGTCCACGCGCGGTCTCCAAGCCTCGATCCGTACACGCGCCGTCTCCGAGCCCCGATCGGTCCACGCGTCGTCTCCGAGCACCGTTCGGTCCACGCGCCGTTTCCTGAGCCCCGATCGGTCCACGCGTCGGCTCCTAAGCCTCGATAGGTCCACGCGCGGCCTCCTTAGCCCCGGTCGGTCCACGCGCCGTCTCCGAGCCGCGATCGGTCCACGCATTGTCTCCTAAGCCCCGATCGGTTAACGCGCCGTCTCCCCGCCCCGATCGATCCACGCGCCATCTCCTGAGCCCCGATACGTCCACGTGCAGTCGCCGAGCCCCAATCAGTCCACGCGCGGCCTCCTAAGCCCCGGTTGGGTCACGCGCCGTCTCCCCACCCCGATCGGTCCACGCGCCGTCTCCTGAGCCCTGATCCGTCCACGCGCGGCGTCGAGCCGCGATCGGTCCACGCGCGGCCTCCTGAGCCCCAAACGGTCCACGCGTCGTATCCTAAGCCCCGATCCGTCGCCGCGTCGTCTCCTGAGCCCCGATCAATTGACGCGTCTTCTCCTGAGCCCCGATCGCTCCTCGCGCCGTCTCCTGAGCCCCGCTCGGTCCATGCGTCGTGTTCTTAGCCCCGATCGATCCACGCGCCGTCTCGTAAGCCACAATCGGTCCACGCGCCGTCTCAGAGCGCCGATCATTTCACGCGCCGTCTCCTGAGCCCCGATCGTTCCACGCGCCGTCTTCGAGCGCCGATCGATCCACGCGCCGTTTCCTGGGCCTCAATCAGTCCACGCGCGGACTCCTGAGCCCCGGTTGGTTCACGCGCCGTCTCCCCGCCCCGATCGGTCCACGCGCCGTCTCCTGAGCCCTGATCCGTCCACGCGCGGCGTCGAGCCGCGATCGGTCCACGCGCGGCCTCCTGAGCCCCAATCGGTCCACGCGTCGTATCCTAAGCCCCGATCCGTCGCCGCGTCGTCTCCTGAGCCCCGATCAATTGACGCGTCTTCTCCTGAGCCCCGATCGCTCCTCGCGCCGTCTCCTGAGCCCCGCTCGGTCCATGCGTCGTGTTCTTAGCCCCGATGCCTCCACGCGCCGTCTCCAAGCCACGATAGGTCGAGGCGCCGCCTCCTAAGCCCCGATCGGTCCACGCGTCGTCTCCTAAGCCACCATTGGTCCACGTGCCGTCTCCCAGCCCCGATCGGTCCACGCGCCGTCTCCTAATCCCCAATCTGTCCACGACCCGTCTCCGGGCCCCGATCGGTGCACGCGCCGTCTCCTAAGCCCCGATCGGTCCACGCGCCGTCGCCGAACCCCAATTGGTCCACGCGAAACCGCCTGAGCCCCAGTCGGTCCACGCGCTGTCTCCGAGCCCCGATCGGTCCACGCGTCATCTCCGAGCCCCGATCGGTCCACGCGCCGTATCCGAGCCCCGATCGGTCCGCGTGACGGATTCTAAGCCACGGTCCGTCCACGCGCCGTCTCTGAGCACCGATCGGTCCACGCGCCGTCTCCTGAGCCCCGCTCGGTCCATGCGTCGTCTTCTTAGCCCCGATGCCTCCACGCGTCGTCTCCTAAGCCCCGATCGGTCCACGCGCCGTCTCCGGGCCCCGATCGATCCACGCTAGGCTCCTGAGCCCCGGCCGGTCCGCGCGCCGTCTCCTGAGCCCCGAACGGTCGACGCGTCGTCTCCTGAGCCCCGATCGATCCACGCGCTGTCTCCTAAGCCCCTATCGGTGCACGCGCCGTCTCCGAGCGCCGATCGGTTCACGCGCCGTCTCCTGAGCCCCGATCATTCCACGCGATGTCTCCGAGCCCCGATCGGTCCACGAGCCGTTTTCTGAGCACCGTGCGGTCCACGCGTCGTCTTGAAAGCCCCGATGCCTCCACGCGCCGTCTCCGAGCCATGATCGGTCCACGCGTCGTATCCGAAACCCGATCGGTCCACGCGCCGTCGCCGAGCCATGATCGGTCCACGCGCGGCCTCCTGAGCCCCGCTTGGTTCACGCGCCGTATCCGAGCCCCCATCGGTCCACGCGTCGTCTCCGAGCCCCGATCGGTCCACGCGCCGTCGCCGAGCCATGATCGGCCCACGCGAGGCTCCTGAGCCCCGGTCGGTCCGCGAGCCGTCTCCTGAGCCCCGATCGGTCGACGCGCTGTTTCCGAGCCCCGATCGGTCCATGCGTCGTCTTCTAAGCCCCGATGCCTCCACGCGCCGTCCCCGAGCCACGATCGGTGCAGGCGCCGATTCGTGAACCCCGATCGGTCCACGCGTCGTCTCCTAAGCCCCGATCCGTCGCCGCGTCGTCTCCTGAGCCCCGATCGATCCACGCGCCGTCTCCTATGCCCCGATCGGTGCACGCGCCGTCTCCGAGCGCCGATCGGTTCACGCGCCGTCTCCTGAGCCCCGATCATTCCACGCGATGTCTCCGAGCCCCGATCGGTCCACGAGCCGTTTTCTGAGCACCGTTCGGTCCACGCGTCGTCTTCAAAGCCCCGATGCCTCCACGCGCCGTCTCCGAGCCACGATCGGTCCGTGCGCCGCTTCCAAAGCCCTATCAGTCCAGGCGTCCTCTCCTGATCTCCGATCGGTCCACGCGCCGTCTCCTAAGCCCCGATCGGTCCACGCGCTGTCTCCGAGCACCGATCGGTCTACGCATCGTCTCCTAAACCCCGCTCTGTTAACGCGTCGTCTCCTGAGCCCCGATCGCTCCTCGCGCCGTCTCCTGAACCCCGATCATTCCACGCGCCTTCTCCTAAGCCACGATCGGTCCACGCGCCGTCTCCGAGCCCCAGTCGGTCCACGCGCTGTCTCCGAGCACCGATCGGTCTACGCGTCGTCTCCGAGCCCCGATCGGTCCACGCACCGTCTCCGAGCCCCGAACGGTTCACGCACCGTCTCCTGGTCCCAATCGGTCCACGCGGCGCCTCTGGTGCCCCGATCGATCCACGCGAGTATCCTGAGCCCCAGTCGGTCCGCGCGCCGTCTCCTGAGCCCCGATTGTTCGACGCGTCGTCTTCTGAGCCCCGATCGTTCCACGTGCCGTCTCCGAGCCCCGATCGGTCCACGCGCCGTCTCCTAAGCCCCGTTCGGTCCAAGCGCCTTCTCCTAAACCCCGGTCGGTCCACACGCCGTCTCCGAGCCCCGATCGGTCCAGGCATCGTCTCCTAAGCCCCGATCGGCTAACGCGTCGACTCCGAGCCGCGATCGTTCCACGCGCCATCCCCGATCCCCGATCGGTCCGCGCTTCGTCTCCTGAGCCCCGATCGATCCACGCGCCGTCTCGTAAGCCACAATCGGTCCACGCTCCGTCTCAGAGCGCCGATCATTTCACGCGCCGTCTCCTGAGCCCTGATCGTTCCACGCGCCGTCTCCGAGACCCGATCGGTCCACGCGGCGTCTCCTGAGCCCCGATCGGTTCACGCATCGGCTCCTAAGCCCCGATACGTCCACACGCCGTATCCGAGCCCCGATCGATCCGCGTGACGCATTCTAAGCCACGGTCCGTCCACGCGCCGTCTCCGAGCACCGATCGGTCCACCCGCCGTCTCCTGAGGCCCGATCGGTCCACGCGTCGTCTCCTAAGCCCCGATCGGTTAACGCACCGTCTCCGAGCCCCAATCGGTCCACGCGTCGTCTCCGAGCCCCGATCCGTCCACGCGCCGTCGCCGAGCCATAATCGGTCCACGCGAGGCTCCTGAGCCCCGGTCGGTCCGCGCGCCGTCTCCTGAGCCCCGATCGGTCCACGCGCCGTCTCCTAAGCCCCGATCGTTTCACGCGCCTTCCTCGAGCCCCGATCGGTCCACACGCCGTCTCCTGAGCCCGGATCGGTCCACGCGTCGGCTCCTAAGTCCCGATCGGTCCACGCGTCGTCTCCTAAGCCCCGATCCGTCGACGTGTCGTCTCCTGAGCCCCGATCGATCCACGCGTCTTCTCCTGAGCCCCGACCGCTCCCCGCGTTGTCTCCGAGCTCCGATCGGTCCAGGCGCCGTTTCCGAGCCCCGATTGGTCCATGCGTCGTCTTCGAAGCCCCGATGCCTCCACGCGCCGTCTCCGAGCCACGATCGGTGCAGGCGCCGCTTCCTGAGCCCCGATCGGTCCACGCGCTATCTCCTGTGCCCCGATCCATCCACGCGCAGTCGCCGATCCCCGATCGGTCCAAGCGCCGTCTCCAAGCCTCGATCCGTACACGCGTCGTCTCCGAGCCCCGATCGCTCCACGCGCCATCGCCGAACCCCGATCGGTCCACGCGCCGTCTCCTGAGCTCCGAACGGTCCACACCCCTTGTCCTGAGCCCCGATCGGCCGACGCGTCGTCTCCTAAGCCCCGACCGGTTCACGCGCCGTCTCCTGAGCCCCGATCGGTCCACGCGCCGTCGCCGAACCCCAATTGGTCCACGCGCAACCGCCTGAGCCCCAGTCGGTCCACGCACTGTCCCCGAGCCCCGATCGGTCCACGCGCCGTATCCGTGCCCCCATCGGTCCACGCGTCGTGTCCTAAGCCCCGATCGGTCCAAGCGGCGTCTCCGAGCCCCGATCGGTCCACGCACCGTCTCCTGATCCCCATCGGTCCACGCGGCGTTTTCTGAGCACCGTTCGGTCCACGCGTCGTCTTCAAAGCCGCGATGCCTCCACGCGCCGTCTCCGAGCCACGATCGGTCCGTGCGCCGCTTCCAGAGCCCCGATCGGTGAACGCGTCTTCGCCTGATCTCCGATCGGTTCACGCGCCGTCTCATAAGCCCCGATCGGTCCACGCGCCGTCTCCTAAGCCCCGATCGGTCCACGCGCCTTCTCCTAAGCCCCGATCGGTCCACGTGCCGTCTCCGAGCGACGATCGGTTCACGCACGGTCTCCTGAGCCCCGATCGTTCCACGCGCCGTTTCCGAGCCCCGATCGGTCCACGAGCCGTCTCCGAGCTGCTATCGGTAAACGCGCCGTCACCAAGCCCTGATCCGTACACGCGTCGTCTCCGAGCCCCGATCGGTCCACGCGCCGTCGCCGAGCCTCGATCGGTCCACGCGCGGTCTCCTGAGCCCCGGTCGGTCCACGCGCCGTCGCCGAACCCCAATTCGTCCACGCGCAACCTCCCGAGGCCCAGTCGGTCCACGCGCCGTCTCCTAAGCCCCGAACGGTCCACGCGCCGTCTCCGAGCCCCGATCGGTCCACGCACCGTCTCCTGCGCCCCGATCGGCCCACGAACCGTCTCCTGAGCCCCGATCGTCCAACGCGCCGTCTCCGAGCACCGATCGGTCCACGCGTCGTCTCCTGAGCCCCGATCGGTCCACGCGTCGTCTCCAAAGCCCTGATCGGTCCACGTGCCGTCTGCGAGCCCCGATCGGTCCACGCGCCCTCTCCTGAACCCCGATACGCCCACACGCAGTCGCCGAGCCCCGATCGGTCCACACGCCGTCGCCGAGCCTCGATCGGTCCACGTGCGGCCTCCTGAGCCCCGGTCGGTTCACGCGCCGTCTCCGAGCCCCGATCGATCCACGCGTCGTCTTGTAAACCCAGATGCCTCCTCGCATCGTCTCCTAAGCCCCGATCGGTTAACGCGCCGTCTCCGAGCCCCGATCGGTCCACGCCCCGTCGCCGAACCCCAATTGGTCCACGCGCAACCTCCTGAGCCCCAGTCGGTCCACGCGCGGCCTCCTGAGCCATGGTCGGTTCACGCGCCGTCTCCTGAGCCCCGATCGGTCCACGCGTCGTTCCCTAAGCTCCGATCCATCTACGCGTAGTCTCCTGAGCCCCGATTGGTGGACGTGCCGTCTCCCAGCCACGATCGGTCCACGCGCCGTCTCCTAAGCCCCAATCTGTCCACGACCCGTCTCTGGGCCCCGATCGGTGCACGCGCCGTCTCCTGAGTCCCGGTCGGTTCACGCGCCATCTCCGAGCCGCGATCGGTCCACGCATCGTCTCCTAAGCCCCGATCGGTTAACGTGCCGTCTGCGAGCCCCGATCGGTCCACGCGCCGTCTCCTGAGCCCCGATACGTCCACGCGCAGTCGCCAAGCCCCGATCGGTCACCGCGCGGTCTCCTGAGCCCCGATCTGTCCACGCGCCGTTTCCGAGCCGCGATCAGTTCACGGATCGTCTCCTAAGCCCCGATCGGTTAACGTGCCGTCTCCGATCCCCGATCGGTCCACGCGCGGTCTCCGAGCCCCGGTCGGTCCACGCGCCGTCTCCGAGCCCCGATCGGTTCACGCATCGTCTGCTAAGCCCCGATCGGTTAACGCGCCGTCTCCGAGCCGCGATCGGTCCACCTGCCGTCGCCGAACCCCAATTGGTCCACGGGCAACCACCTGAGCCCCAGTCGGTCCACGCGTCGTCTCCGAGCTCCAATCGGTCCACGCGCCGTTTCCTGAGCCCCGATCGATCCATGCGTCGTCTTCTAAGCCCCGATGCCTCCACGCGCCGTCTCCGAGCCAGATCGGTTCAGGCGCCGCTTCCCGAGCCCCGATCAGTCAACGCGCCGTCTCCTAAGCCCCTATCGCTCCATGGACCGTCTCCGAGCCCCGATGGGTCCACGCGCCGCATCCTGAGCCCCGATCGGTCGACGCGCCGTCTCCTAAGACCCGATCGGTCCACGCGCCGTCTCCGAGCTCCGATCGGCCCACGCGCCGTCTCCTAAGCCCCGATCGGTCGACGCGTCGTTTCCTGAGCCCCGATCGATCCACGCGTCGTCTCCTGAGCCCCGATCGATCCACGCGTCGTCTCCTGAGCCCCGATCAATTGACGCGTCTTCTCCTGAGCCCCGATCGCTCCTCGCGCCGTCTCCTGAGCCCCGCTCGGTCCCTGCGTCGTCTTCTTAGCCCCGATGCCTCCACGCGCCGTCTCCGAGCCACGATCGGTCTATGCGTCGCTTCCAGATCCCCGATCGGTCCTCGCGCCGTCTCCTAAGCCCCAATCGGTCCACGCGCCGTCTCCTAAGCCCCGATCGATCCACGCGCCGTCTCCGAGCGCCGATCTGTTCACGCGCCGTCTCCTTTGCTCCGATCCTTCCACGCGCCGTCTCCGAGGCCCGATCGGTCCACGCATCGTCTCCTAAGCCCCGATCGGTTAACGCGCCGTCTCCGAGCCCCGATTGGTCCACACGCCGTCTCCGAGCCCCGATCGGTCCGCATACCGCATTCTAAGCCACGGTCCATCCACGCGCCGTCTCCTGAGCGCGGTCGGTCCACGCGCCGTCGCCGAACCCCAATTCGTCCACGCGCAACCTCCTGAGCCACAGTCGGTCCACGCGCCGTCTCCTAAGCCCCAATCTGTCCACGCGCGGTCTCCGAACGCCGATCATTTCACGCACTGTCTCCTGAGTCCCGATCGTTCCACGCGCCGTATCCGAGCCCCGATCGATCCACGCGCTGTCTCCTGAGCCCCGATCGGTCCACGCGTCGTTCCCCAAGCCCCGATCCATAGACGCGCCGTCTCCTGATGCCCAATCGGTCCACGCGCAGTCTCCTGAGCCCCGATAGGTACACGTGTAGTCTCCTAAGCCCCGATCGGTCCACGCGTCGCCTCCGGAGCCCCAATCGATCAACGTGAGTCTCCTAAGCCCCAATCGGTCCACGTGCCGTCTCCGAGCCCCGATCGGTCCACGCGTCGTCTCCTAATCCCCGATCGGTCCACACGCCGTCTCCGAGCCCCGATGGGTCTACGCGTCGCCTCCTGAGCCCCGGTCGGTCCACGCGCCGTCTCCTGATCCACGATCGGTCCACGCGTCGTCTCCTAAGCCCCGATCGGTCCGCACGTCGTCTCCTAAGCCTCGATCCGTCGACGCGTCGTCTCCTGAGCCACGATCAATTGACGCGTCTTCTCCTGAGCCCGATCGCTCCTCGCGCCGTCTCCTGAGCCCCGATCGGTCCACGCGTCGTCTCCGCGCTCCGATCGGTCCACACGCCGTTTCCTGAGCCCCGATCGGTCCATGCGCCGTCTCCTGAGCCCCAATCGGTCTACTCGCCGCCTCATGAGCCCCGATCGGTCAACGCATCGTCTCCTAAGCCCCGATACGTTCACTCGCCGTCTCCGAGTCCCGATCGGTCCACGCGCCGTCGCCGAGCCGCGATCGGTCCACGCGCGGCCTCCTGAGCCCCGATCGGTCCACGCGCCGTCTCCGAGCGCCGATCATTTCACGTGACGTCTCCTGAGCCCTGATCGTTCCACGCGCCGTCTTCGAGCCCCGAGCGGTCCACGCGCCGTCTCCATGAGCCCCAATCGATCCACGCGCAGCCTCCTGAGCCCCGATCGGTCCACGCGCCGTCGCCGAGCCGCGATCGTTCTACGCGCCGCTCCGAGCCCCGATCGGTCCACGCGCGGCCTCCTGAGGCCCGATTGGTTCACGCGCCGTATCCGAGCCCCAATCGGTCCACGCGCCGTCTCCTGAGCCCCGATCGGTCCACGCGCGGCCTCCTGAGCCCCGATCGGTCCACGCGCCGTCGCCGAACCGCGATCGGTCCACGCGCCGCCTCCTGAGTCCCGATCGGTCAACGCGTCGTGTCCTAAGCCTTGATCGGTCCACGTGCCGTCTCCGAGCCCTGATGGGTCCACGCGCCGCATCCTGAGCCCCGATCGGACGACGCGTCGTCTCCTGAGCCCGGATCGGTCCACCCGTCGTCCTCGAATCCCCGATCCGCACACGCGTCGTCTCCGAGCCTCGATCGGTCCACGCGCCGTCTCCTAAGCCGCGATCCGTCCACGGGCCGTCTTCGAGCTGCTATCGGTAAACGCGCCGTCACCAAGCCCTGATCTGTACACGCGTCGTCTCCGAGCCCCGATCGGTCCACGCGCCGTCGCCGAGCCTCGATCGGTCCACGCGCCGTCTCCGAGCCACGATCGTTCCACGCGGCGTCTCCTGAGCCCCAATCGGTCCACACGCTGTGTCGTGAGCCCCGATAGGTACACGCGTCGTCTCCTACGCCCGATCGGTCCACGCGTCGTCTCCTGAGCCCCGATCGTTCCACGCGCCGTCTCCGAGCCGCGATCGGTCCACGCGCCGTCTCCTGAGCCCCGATCGGTCCACGCGCCGTCTCCGAGCCCCGAACGGTTCACGCACCGTCTCCTGATCCCAATCGGTCCACGCGGCGCCTCCGCAGCCCCGATCGATCCACGCGAGTCTCCTGAGCCCCAGTCGGTCCGCGCGCCGTAGCCTGAGCCCTGATTGGTCGACGCGTCGTCTCCTGAGCCCTGATCGATCCACGCGTCGTTTCCTGAGCTCCGATCGTGCCACACGCCGTTTCCTGAGCCCCGATTGGTGCACGCGTCGTCTTCAACGCCCCGATGCCTCCACGCGCCGTCTCCGAGCCACGATCGGTCCGTGCGCCGCTTCCACAACCCCGATCGGTCCACGCGTCATCTCCTGATCTCCGATCGGTCCACGCACCGTCTCCTAAGCCCCGATCGGTCCATGCGCCGTCTCCGAGCGCCGATCGGTTGACGCGCCGTCTCCTGAGCCCCGATCGTTCCACGCGCCGTCTCCTGAGCCCCAATCGGTCCACACGCTGTGTCGTGAGCCCCGATAGGTACACGCGTCGTCTCCTACGCCCGATCGGTCCACGCGTCGTCTCCTGATCCCAATCGGTCCACGCGGCGCCTCCGGAGCCCCGATCGATCCACGCGAGTCTCCTGAGCCCCAGTCGGTCCGCGCGCCGTCTCCGAGCGCCGATCGGTTGACGCGCCTTCTCCTGAGCCCCGGTCGATCCACGCGCCGTCTCCGAGACCCGATCGGCCCACGCATCGTCTCCTACGCCCCGATCGGCTAACGCGTCGACTCCGAGCCCCGATCGTTCCACGCGCCGTCTCAGAGCGCCGATCATTTCACGCCCCGTCTCCTGAGCTCCGATCGTTCCACGCGCCGTCTCTGAGCACCTATCGGTCCACGCGCCGTCTCCTGAGCCCCGCTCGGTCCATGCGTCATCTTCTTAGCCCCGATGCCTCCACGCGTCGTCTCCTAAGCCCCGATCGGTCCACGCGCCGTCTCCGGGCCCCGATCGATCCACGCTAGGCTCCTGAGCCCCGGCCGGTCCGCGCGGTCTCCTGAGCCTCGAACGGTCGACGCGTCGTCTCCTAAGCCCCAATCGGTTAACGCGCCGTCTCCTGAGCCCCGATCGTTCTACGCACCGTCTCCGAGCCCCGATCCGTCCACGCGCAGTCGCCGAGCCCCGATCGGTTCACGCGCGGTCTCCTGAGCCCCAGTCGGTACACGCCCTGTCGCCGAGCCCCGATCGGTCCACGCGCCGTCTCCGAGCGCCGATCGGTCCACGCGCGGTCTCCAAGCCTCGATCCGTACACGCGCCGTCTCCGAGCCCCGATCGGTCCACGCGTCGTCTCCGAGCACCGTTCGTTCCACGCGCCGTTTCCTGAGCCCCGATCGGTCCATCCGTCGTCTTTTAAGCCCCGATACCTCCACGCGCCGTCTCCGAGCCACGATCGGTCCATCCGCCGCTTCCTGAGCCCCGATCGGTCCACGCGTCGGCTCCTAAGCCTCGATAGGTCCACGCGCGGCCTCCTTAGCCCCGGTCGGTCCACGCGCCGTCTCCGAGCCCCGATCGGTCTACGTGTCGTCTCCGAGCACCGTTCGTTCCACGCGCCGTTTCCTGAGCCCCGATCGGTCCATCCGTCGTCTTTTAAGCCCCGATACCTCCACGCGCCGTCTCCGAGCCACGATCGGTCCAGGCGCCGCTTCCTGAGCCGCGATCGGTCCACGCGGCGTCTCCTGGGCCCCGATGCGTCCACGCGCAGTCGCCGAGCCCCGATCGGTCCACGCGGGGTCTCCTGAGCCCCGATCGGTCCACGCGCCGTCTCCTAAGCCCCGATCGATCCACGCGCCGTTTCCGAGCGCCGCTCGGTTCACGCGCCGTCTCCTGTGCTCCGATACGTCCACGCGCAGTCGCCGAGCCCTGATCGGTCCACGCGCTGTCTCCTGAGCCCCGATAGGTACACGCGTCGTCGCCTACACCCCGATCGGTCCACGCGTCGTCTCCTAAGCCCCGATCGGTCCACGCGCTGTCTCCTGAGCCCCGATAGGTACACGCGTCGTCGCCTACACCCCGATCGATCCACGCGAGTCTCCTGAGCCCCAGTCGGTCCGCGCGCCGTCTCCGAGCGCCGATCGGTTGACGCGCCGTCTCCTGAGCCCCGGTCGGTCCACGCGCCGTCTCCGAGCCCCGATCGGCCCACGCATCGTCTCCTACGCCCCGATCGGCTAACGCGTCGACTCCGAGCCCCGATCGTTCCACGCGCCGTCTCCGAGCACTGATCGGTCCACGCGCCGTCTCAGAGCGCCGATCATTTCACGCCCCGTCTCATGAGCTCCGATCGTTCCACGCGCCGTCTCCGAGCCCCGATCGGTCCACACGCCGTATCCGAGCCCCGATCGGTCCGCGTGACGCATTCTAAGCCACGGTCCGTCCACGCGCCGTCTCTGAGCACCGATCGGTCCACGCGCCGTCTCCTGAGCCCCGCTCGGTCCATGCGTCGTCTTCTTAGCCCCGATGCCTCCACGCGTCGTCTCCTAAGCCCCGATCGGTCCACGCGCCGTCTCCGGGCCCCGATCGATCCACCCTAGGCGCCTGAGCCCCGGCCGGTCCGCGCGCCGTCTCCTGAGCCCCGAACGGTCGACGCGTCGTCTCCTGAGCCCCGATCGATCCACGCGCCGTCTCCTAAGCCCCGATCGGTGCACGCGCCGTCTCCGAGCGCCGATCGGTTCACGCGCCGTCTCCTGAGCCCCGATCGTTCCACGCGCCGCCTCCTAAGCCCCGATCGGTCCACGCGTCGTCTCATAAGCCACCATTGGTCCACGTGCCGTCTCCCAGCCCCGATCGGTCCACGCGCCGTCTCCTAATCCCCAATCTGTCCACGACCCGTCTCCGGGCCCCGATCGGTGCACGCGCCGTCTCCTAACCCCCGATCGGTCCACGCGCCGTCGCCGAACCCCAATTGGTCCACGCGAAACCGCCTGAGCCCCAGTCGGTCCACGCGCTGTCTCCGAGCCCCGATCGGTTCACGCGTCGTCTCCGAGCCCCGATCGGTCCACGCGCCGTCGCCGAGTCATGATCTGTCCACGCGCGGCCTCCTGAGACCCGATCGGTCCATGCGCCGTCTTCGAGCCCCGATCGGTCCACGCATGGTCTCCTAAGCCCCAATCGGTTAACGCGCCGTCCCCGAGCCCCGATCGGTCCACGCGTCGTCTCCTAAGTCCCGATCGGTCCACGCGCTGTCTCCTGAGCCCCGATAGGTACACGCGTCGTCGCCTACACCCCGATCGATCCACGCGAGTCTCCTGAGCCCCAGTCGGTCCGCGCGCCGTCTCCGAGCCCCGATCGGCCCACGCGCCGTCTCAGAGCGCCGATCATTTCACGCCCCGTCTCCTGAGCTCCGATCGTTCCACGCGCCGTCTCCGAGCCCCGATCGGGCCACACGCCGTATCCGAGCCCCGATCGGTCCGCGTGACGCATTCTAAGCCACGGTCCGTCCACGCGCCGTCTCTGAGCACCGATCGGTCCACGCTCCGTCTCCTGAGCCCCGCTCGGTCCATGCGTCGTCTTCTTAGCCCCGATGCCTCCACGCGTCGTCTCCTAAGCCCCGATCGGTCCACGCGCCGTCTCCGGGCCCCGATCGATCCACGCTAGGCTCCTGAGCCCCGGCCGGTCCGCGCGCCGTCTCCTGAGCCCCGAACGGTCGACGCGTCGTCTCCTGAGCCCCGATCGATCCACGCGCCGTCTCCTAAGCCCCGATCGGTGCACGCGCCGTCTCCGAGCGCCGATCGGTTCACGCGCCGTCTCCTGAGCCCCGATCATTCCACGCGATGTCTCCGAGCCCCGATTCGTCGACGCGTCGTCTCCTGAGCCCCGATCAATTGACGCGTCTTCTCCTGAGCCCTGATCGCTTCTCGTGCCGCCTCCTGAGCCCCACTCCGTCGAGGCGTCGTCTCCGGAGCCCCGATCAATTGACGTGTCTTCTCCTGAGCCCCGATCGTTCCACGCGCCGTCTCCTGAGCCCCAATCGGTCCACACGCTGTGTCGTGAGCCACGATAGGTACACGCGTCGTCTCCTACGCCCGATCGGTCCACGCGTCGTCTCCTGATCCCAATCGGTCCACGCGGCGCCTCCGGAGCCCCGATCGATCCACGCGAGTCTCCTGAGCCCCAGTCGGTCCGCGCGCCGTCTCCGGAGCCCCGATCGGTCCACGCGCCGTCTCCTAAGCCCCGTTCGGTCCAAGCGTCTTCTCCTAAACCCCGGTCGGTCCACGCGCCGTCTCCTAAGCCCCGATCGGTGCACGCGCCGTCTCCGAGCGCCGATCGGTTCACGCGCCGTCTCCTGAGCCCCGATCATTCCACGCAATGTCTCCGAGCCCCGATCGGTCCACGAGCCGTTTTCTGAGCACCGTTCGGTCCACGCGTCGTCTTCAAAGCCCCGATGCCTCCACGCGCCGTCTCCGAGCCACGATCGGTCCGTGCGCCGCTTCCAAAGCCCTATCAGTCCAGGCGTCCTCTCCTGATCTCCGATCGGTCCACGCGCCGTCTCCTAAGCCCCGATCGGTGCACGCGCCGTCTCCGAGCGCCGATCGGTTCACGCGCCGTCTCCTGAGCCCCGATCATTCCACGCGATGTCTCCGAGCCCCGATCGGCCCACGCGCCGTCTCCTAAGCCCCGATCGGTCCACGCGCCGTCTCCGAGCGCCGATCGGTTCACGCGCGGTCTCCAAGCCTCGATCCGTACACGCGCTGTCTCCGAGCCCCGATCGGTCCACGCGTCGTCTCCGAGCACCGTTCGGTCCACGCGCCGTTTCCTGAGCCCCGATCGGTCCACGCGTCGGCTCCTAAGCCTCGATAGGTCCACGCGCGGCCTCCTTAGCCCCGGTCGGTCCACGCGCCGTCTCCGAGCCGCGATCGGTCCCCGCATTGTCTCCTAAGCCCCGATCGGTTAACGCGCCGTCTCCCCGCCCCGATCGGTCCACGAGCCATCTCCTGAGCCCCGATACGTTCACGCGCAGTCGCCGAGCCCCAATCAGTCCACGCGCGGCCTCCTAAGCCCCGGTCGGGTCACGCGCCGTCTCCCCGCCCCGATCGGTCCACGCGCCGTCTCCTGAGCCCTGATCCGTCCACGCGCGGCGTCGAGCCGCGATCGGTCCACGCGCGGCCTCCTGAGCCCCAATCGGTCCACGCGTCGTATCCTAAGCCCCGATCCGTCGCCGCGTCGTCTCCTGAGCCCCGATCAATTGACGCGTCTTCTCCTGAGCCCCGATCGCTCCTCGCGCCGTCTCCTGAGCCCCGCTCGGTCCATGCGTCGTGTTCTTAGCCCCGATGCCTCCACGCGCCGTCTCCGAGCCACGATAGGTCGAGGCGCCGCTTCCTGAGCCCCGATCGATCCACGCGCCGTCTCGTAAGCCACAATCGGTCCGCGCGCCGTCTCAGAGCGCCGATCATTTCACGCGCCGTCTCCTGAGCCCCGATCGTTCCACTCGCCGTCTCCGTGCACCGATCGGTCCACGCGCCGTCTCCTGAGGCCCGATCGGTCCACGCGTCGTCTCCTAAGCCCCGATCGGTTAACGCGCCGTCTCCGAGCCCCAATCCGTCCACGCGCCGTCTCCTGAACCCCGATACGTCCACGCGCAGTCGCCGAGGCCCGATCGGTCCACGCGCCGTCTCCTGAGCCCCGATCGGTCCACGCGTCGTCTCCTAAGCCCTGATCGGTCCACGTGCCGTCTCCGAGCCCCGATGGGTCTACGCGCCGACTCCTGAGCCCCGATCGATCCACGCATCGGCTCCTGAGCCCCGGTCGGTCCACGCGTCGTCTTCGAGCACCGATCGATCCACGCGCCGTTTCCTGGGCCCCAATCAGTCCACGCGCGGCCTCCTAAGCCCCGATCGGTCCAAGCGGCGTCTCCGAGCCCCGATCGGTCCACGCACCGTCTCCTGATCCCCATCGGTCCACGCGGCGGTTTCTGAGCACCGTTCGGCCCACGCGTCGTCTTCAAAGCCCCGATGCCTCCACGCGCCGTCTCCGAGCCACGATCGGTCCGTGCGCCGCTTCCAGAGCCCGGATCGGTGAACGCGTCTTCTCCTGATCTCCGATCGGTTCACATGCCGTCTCATAAGCCCCGATCGGTCCACGCGCCGTCTCCGAGAGCCGATCGGTTCACACGACGTCTCCTGAGCCCCGATCGTTCCACGCGCCATCTCCGAGCCCCGATCGGTCCACGCGCCGTCTCCTAAGCCCCGATCGGTCCACGCGCCTTCTCCTAAGCCCCGATCGGTCCACGTGCCGTCTCCGAGCGATGATCGGTTCACGCACCGGCCCCTGAGCCCCGATCGTTCCACGCGCCGTTTCCGAGCCCCGATCGGTCCACGCGCCGTCTCCTGAGCCTGGATCGGTCCACCCGTCGTCCTCGAATCCCCGATCCGCACACGCGTCGTCTCCGAGCCTCGACCCGTTCACTCGCCGTCTCCTGAGCCCCGATCATTCCACGCGCCGTCTCCTAAGCCGCGATCCGTCCACCGGCCGTCTCCGAGCTGCTATCGGTAAACGCACCGTCACCAAGCCCTGATCCGTACACGCACCGTCACCAAGCCCTGATCCGTACACGCGTCGTCTCCGAGCCCCGAACGGTCCACGCGCCGTTTCCGAGCCCCGATCGGTCCGCGCGTCGTCTCCGAGCCTCGATCGGTCCTCGCGTCGTCTCCTAAGCCCCGACTGGTCCACGCGCCGTCTCCTGAGCCCTGGTCGGCCCACGCGCCGTCTCCTGAGCCCCGATCGGTCCACACCCCTTCCCCTGGGCCCCGATCGGTCGACGCGTCGTCTCCTAAGACCCGACCGGTTCACCCGCCGTCTCCTGTGCACCGATCGATTCACGTGCCGTCTCCTAAGCCCCGATCGGTCCACACGTCGTCTCCTAAGCCCCAATCGGGCCACGCGTCGTCTCCCAGCCCCGATCGGTCCACGCGCCGTCTCCTAATCCCCAATCTGTCCACGACCCGTCTCCGGGCCCCGATCGGTGCACGCGCCGTCTCCTAAGCCCCGATCGGTCCACGCGCCGTCGCCGAACCCCAATTGGTCCACACGAAACCGCCTGAGCCCCAGTCGGTCCACGCGCTGTCTCCGAGCCCCGATCGGTCCACGCGTCGTCTCCGTGCCCCGATCGGTCCACGCGCCGTCGCCGAGTCATGATCTGTCCACGCGCGGCCTCCTGAGACCCGATCGGTCCACGCGCTGTCTCCTGAGCCCCGATAGGTACACGCGTCGTCGCCTACACCCCGATCGATCCACGCGAGTCTCCTGAGCCCCAGTCAGTCCGCGCGCCGTCTCCGAACCCCAATTGGTCCACGCGAAACCGCCTGAGCCCCAGTCGGTCCACGCGCTGTCTCCGAGCCCCGATCGGTCCACGCGTCGTCTCCGTGCCCCGATCGGTCCACGCGCCGTCGCCGAGTCATGATCTGTCCACGCGCGGCCTCCTGAGACCCGATCGGTCCACGCGCTGTCTCCTGAGCCCCGATAGGTACACGCGTCGTCGCCTACACCCCGATCGATCCACGCGAGTCTCCTGAGCCCCAGTCGGTCCGCGCGCCGTCTCCTGAGCCCTGATTGGTCGAAGCGTCGTCTCCTGAGCCCTGATCGATCCACGCATCGTCTCCTGAGCTCCGATCGCACCACACGCCGTTTCCTGAGCCCCGATCGGTCCACGCGTCATCTCCTGATCTCCGATCGGTCCTCGCGCCGTCTCCTAAGCCCCGATCGGTCCATGCGCCGTCTCCGAGCGCCGATCGGTTGAGGCGCCGTCTCCTGAGCCCCGATCGTTCCACGCGCCGTCTCCTGAGCCCCAATCGGTCCACACGCTGTGTCGTGAGCCCCGATAGGTACACGCGTCGTCTCCTACGCCCGATCGGTCCACGCGTCATCTCCTGATCCCAATCGGTCCACGCGGCGCCTCCGGAACCCCGATCGATCCACGCGAGTCTCCTGAGCCCCAGTCGGTCCGCGCGCCGTCTGCAGAGCCCCGATCGGTCCACGCGCCGTCTCCTAAGCCCCGATCGGTTAACGCGCCGTCTCCCCGCCCCGATCGGTCCACGCGCCATCTCCTGAGCCCCGATACGTCCACGCGCAGTCGCCGAGCCCCAATCAGTCCACGCGCGGTCTCCTAAGCCCCGGTCGGGTCACGAGCCGTCTCCCCGCCCCGATCGGTCCACGCGCCGTCTCCTGAGCCCTGATCCGTCCACGCGCGGCGTCGAGCCGCGATCGGTCCACGCGCGGCCTCCTGAGCCCCAATCGGTCCACGCGTCGTATCCTAAGCCCCGATCCGTCGCCGCGTCGTCTTCTGAGCCCCGATCAATTGACGCGTCTTCTCCTGAGCCCCGATCGCTCCTCGCGCCGTCTCCTGAGCCCCGCTCGGTCCATGCGTCGTGTTCTTAGCCCCGATGCCTCCACGTGCCGTCTCCGAGCCCCGATGGGTCTACGCGCCGACTCCTGAGCCCCGATCGATCCACGCATCGGCTCCTGAGCCCCGGTCGGTCCACGCGTCGTCTTCGAGCACCGATCGATCCACGCGCCGTTTCCTGGGCCCCAATCAGTCCACGCGCGGCCTCCTGAGCCCCGGTTGGTTCACGCGCCGTCTCCCCGCCCCGATCGGTCCACGCGCCGTCTCCTGAGCCCTGATCCGTCCACGCGCGGCGTCGAGCCGCGATCGGTCCACGCGCGGCCTCCTGAGCCCCAATCGGTCCACGCGTCGTATCCTAAGCCCCGATCCGTCGCCGCGTCGTCTCCTGAGCCCCGATCAATTGACGCGTCTTCTCCTGAGCCCCGATCGCTCCTCGCGCCGTCTCCTGAGCCCCGCTCGGTCCATGCGTCGTGTTCTTAGCCCCGATGCCTCCACGCGCCGTCTCCGAGCCACGATAGGTCGAGGCGCCGCTTCCTGAGCCCCGATCGATCCACGCGCCGTCTCGTAAGCCACAATCGGTCCACGCGCCGTCTCAGAGCGCCGATCATTTCACGCGCCGTTTCCTGAGCCCCGATCGTTCCACGCGCCGTCTCCGAGCCCCGATCGGTCCACGCAGCGTCTCCTGAGCCCCGATCGGTTCACGCATCGTCTCCTAAGCCCCGATACGTCTACACGCCGTATCCGAGCCCCGATCGGTCCGCGTGACGCATTCTAAGCCACGGTCCGTCCACGCGCCGTCTCCGAGCCCCGATCGGTCCACGCGTCGTCTCCTAAGCCCTGATCGGTCCACGTGCCGTCTCCGAGCCCCGATGGGTCTACGCGCCGCCTCCTGAGCCCCGATCGATTCACGCATCGTCTCCTGAGCCCCGATCGGTTAACGCGCCGTCTGCGAGCCCCGATCAGTCCACGCGCCGTCTCCTGAGCCCCGGTCGGTTCATGCGCCGTCTCCGAGCCCCGATCGGTCCACGCGTCGTCTCCGAGCCCCGATCGGTCCACGCGCCGTCGCCGAGTCATGATTTGTCCACGCGCGGCCTCCTGAGACCCGATCGGTCCACGCGCCGTCGCCGAGCCGCGATCGGTCCACGAGCGGCCTCCTGAGCCCCGATTGGTTCACGCGCCGTATCCGAGCCCCAATCGGTCCAAGCGCTGTCTCCGAGCCCTGATCGGTGCACGCGTCGTCTCCGAGCCCCGATCGGTCTACGCGCCGTCGCCGAGCCATGATCGGTCCACGCGCGGCCTCCTGAGCCCCGATCGCTCCTCGCGCCATCTCCTGAACCCCGCTCGGTCCATGCGTCGTCTTCTTAGCCCTGATGCCTCCACGCGCCGTCTCCGAGCCACGATGGGTCCAGGCGCCGCTTCCTGCACCCCGATCGGTCCACACGCCGTCTCCGAGCCCCGATCGGTCCGCGTGCCGCATTCTAAGCCACGGTCCATCCACGCGTCGTCTCCTAAGCCCCGATCGGTCCACGCGCCGTCTCCTAAGTCCCTATTGGTCCACGTGCCGTCTCCCAGCCCCGATCGGTCCACGCACCGTCTCCTAAGCCCCAATCTGTCCACGACCCGTCTCCGGGCCCCGATCGGTGCACTCGCCGTCTCCTAAGCCCCGATCGGTCCACGCGCCGTCTCCGAGCCCCGATCGGTCCACGCGCTGTCTCCTGAGCCCCGATAGGTACACGCGTCGTCACCTACACCCCGATCGGTCCACGCGTCGTCTCCTAAGCCCCGATCGGTCCACGCGCCGTCTCCGAGCCCCGATCGGTCCACGCACTGTCTCCGGATCCCCATGGGTCAACGCGGCGCCTCCGGAGCCCCGATCGATCCACGCGAGGCTCCTGAGCCCCGATCGGACCACGCATCGTCTCCTAAGCCCCAATCGGTTAACGCGCCGTCTCCGAGCCCCGATCGGTCCACGCGCCGTCGCCGAACCCCAATTGGTCCACGCGCAACCGCCTGAGCCCCAGTCGGTCCACGCACTGTCTCCGAGCCCCGATCGGTCCACGCGTCGTCTCCGAGCCCCGATCGGTCCACGCGTCGTCTCCTAAGCCCCGATCGGTCCACGCACCGTCTCCTGAGCCCCGATCGATCCGCGCGCCGTCTCCTGAGCCCCAATCGCTCCACGCGCCGTTTTCTGAGCACCGTTCGGTCCACGCGTCGTCTTGAAAGCCCCGATGCCTCCACGCGCCGTCTCCGAGCCACGATCGGTCCACGCGTCGTATCCGAAACCCGATCGGTCCACGCGCCGTCGCCGAGCCATGATCGGTCCACGCGCGGCCTCCTGAGCCCCACTTGGTTCACGCGCCGTATCCGAGCCCCCATCGGTCCACGCGTCGTCTCCGAGCCCCGATCGGTCCACGCGCCGTCGCCGAGCCATAATCGGCCCACGCGAGGCTCCTGAGCCCCGGTCGGTCCGCGAGCCATCTCCTGAGCCCCGATCGGTCGACGCGCTGTTTCCGAGCCCCGATCGGTCCATGCGTCGTCTTCTAAGCCCCGATGCCTCCACGCGCCGTCTCCGAGCCACGATCGGTGCAGGCGCCGATTCGTGAACCCCGATCGGTCCACGCGCTGTCTCCTGAGCCCCGATCCATCCACGCGCAGTCGCCGAGCCCCGATCGGTCCACGCGCGGTCCACTGAGCTCCGGTCGGTCCACACGCCGCTGCGAACCCCAATTGGTCCACGCGCAACCTCTCGTGCCCCGTCGGTAAACGCGCTGTCTCCGAGCCCCGATCGGTCCACGTATGTTCTCCTAAGCCCCAATTAGTCCACGCGCCGTCTCCTAAGCCCCGATCTGCCCACGGGCCGTCTCCGAGCTCCGATCGGTCCACGCGCCGTCTCGAAGCCTCGATCCGTACACGCGTCGTCTCCGAGCCCCGATCGGTCCACGCGCCATCGCCGAACCCCGATCGGTCCACGCGCCGTCTCCTGAGCTCCGAACGGTCCACACCCCTTGTCCTGAGCCCCGATCGGCCGACGCGTCGTCTCATAAGCCCCGACCGGTTCACGCGCCGTCTCCTGTGCACCGATCGAATCTCGTGCCGTCGGCTAAGCCCCGATCGGTCCACACGTCCTCTCCTAAGCCCCAATCGGTCCACGCGTCGTGTCCTAAGCCCCGATCCGTCGCCGCGTCGTCTCCTGAGCCCCGATCGATCCACGCGCTGTCTCCTAAGCCCCGATCGGTGCACGCGCCGTCTCCGAGCGCCGATCGGTTCACGCGCCGTCTCCTGAGCCCCGATCATTCCACGCGATGTCTCCGAGCCCCGATCGGTCCACGAGCCGTTTTCTGAGCACCGTTCGGTCCACGCGTCGTCTTCAAAGCCCCGATGCCTCCACGCGCCGTCTCCGAGCCACGATCGGTCCGTGCGCCGCTTCCAAAGCCCTATCAGTCCAGGCGTCCTCTCCTGATCTCCGATCGGTCCACGCGCCGTCTCCTAAGCCCCGATCGGTGCACGCGCCGTCTCCGAGCGCCGATCGTTTCACGCGCCGTCTCCTGAGCCCCAATCATTCCACGCGATGTCTCCGAGCCCCGATCGGTCCACGCGCCGTCTCCTAAGCCCCGATCGGTCCACGCGCCGTCTCCGAGCGCCGATCGGTCCACGCGCGGTCTCCAAGCCTCGATCCGTACACGCGCCGTCTCCGAGCCCCGATCGCTCCACGCGTCGTCTCCGAGCACCGTTCGTTCCACGCGCCGTTTCCTGAGCCCCGATCGGTCCATCCGTCGTCTTTTAAGCCCCGATACCTCCACGCGCCGTCTCCGAGCCACGATCGGTCCAGGCGCCGCTTCCTGGGCCCCGATCGGTCCACGCGTTGGCTCCTAAGCCTCGATAGGTCCACGCGCGGCCTCCTTAGCCCCGGTCGGTCCACGCGCCGTCTCCTAAGCCGCGATCCGTCCACGGGCCGTCTCCGAGCTGCTATCGCTAAACGCGCCGTCACCAAGCCCTGATCCGTACACGCGTCGTCTCCGAGCCCCGATCGGTCCACGCGCCGTCGCCGAGCCTCGATCGGTCCACGCGCGGCCTCCTGAGCCCCGATCGGTTCACGCGCCGGCTCCGAGCCCGATCGGTCCACGCGCCGTCTCCGAGCGCCGATCGGTCCACGCGCGGTCTCCAAGCCTCGATCCGTACACGCGCCGTCTCCGAGCCCCGATCGCTCCACGCGTCGTCTCCGAGCACCGTTCGTTCCACGCGCCGTTTCCTGAGCCCCGATCGGTCCATCCGTCGTCTTTTAAGCCCCGATACCTCCACGCGCCGTCTCCGAGCCACGATCGGTCCAGGCGCCGCTTCCTGGGCCCCGATCGGTCCACGCGTTGGCTCCTAAGCCTCGATAGGTCCACGCGCGGCCTCCTTAGCCCCGGTCGGTCCACGCGCCGTCTCCTAAGCCGCGATCCGTCCACGGGCCGTCTCCGAGCTGCTATCGCTAAACGCGCCGTCACCAAGCCCTGATCCGTACACGCGTCGTCTCCGAGCCCCGATCGGTCCACGCGCCGTCGCCGAGCCTCGATCGGTCCACGCGCGGCCTCCTGAGCCCCGATCGGTTCACGCGCCGGCTCCGAGCCCGATCGGTCCACGCATCGTCTCCTAAGCCCCGATCGGTTAACGTGCCGTCTCCGAGCCCCGATCGGTGCACGCGCCGTCGCGGAACCCCAATTGGTCCACGCGCAACCGCCTGAGCCCCAGTCGGTCCACGCGCCGTTTCCTGAGCCCCGATCGGTCCACGCACCGTCTCCTGCGCCCCGATCGGTCTACGCGTCGTCTCCTAAGCCGCGATTGGTGGACCTGCCGTCTCCCAGCCACGATCGGTCCACGCGCCGTCTGCAAAGCCCCAATCTGTCCACGACCCGTCTCCGGGCCCCGATCGGTGCACGCGCCGTCTCCTAAGCCCCAATCGGTTAACGCGCCTTCTCCTGAGCCCCGGTCGGTCCACGCACCGTCGGCGAGCCATGATCGGTCCACGCGCGGCCTCCTGAGCCCCGGTCGCGGCTTGCGCCGTATCCAAGCCCCAATCGATCCACGCGCTGTCTCCTGAACCCCGATCGGTTCACGCGCCGGTTCCGAGCCCGATCGGTCCACGCATCGTCTCCTAAGCCCCGATCGATTAACGTGCCGTCTCCGGGCCCCGATCGGTCCACGCGCCTTCTCCTGAGCCCCGGTCGGTTCACGCGCCGACTCCGAGCCCCGATCGATCCACACGTCGTCTTGTAAACCCAGATGCCTCCTCGCATCGTCTCCTAAGCCCCGATTGGTTAACGCGCCGTCTCCGAGCCCCGATCGGTCCACGCCCCGTCGCCGAACCCCAATTGGTCCACGTGCAACCTCCTGAGCCCCAGTCGGTCCACGCGCGGCCTCCTGAGCCATGCTCGGTCCACGCGCCGTCTCCTAAGCCCCGATCGGTCAACGCGCCGCTCCCTAAGCTCCGATCCATCCACGCGCAGTCTCCTGAGCCCCGATCGGTCCACGCGCCGTCTTCGAGCGCCGATCGGACCACGCAACGTCTCCTAAGCCCCAATCGGTTCACGCGCCGTCTCCTGAGCCCCGATCGTTCTACGCGCCGTCTCCGAGCCCCGATCCGTCCACGCGCAGTCGCCGAGCCCCGATCGGTTCACGCGCGGTCTCCTGAGCCCCAGTCGGTAGACGCTCTGTCTCCGAGCCCCGATCGGTCCACGCATCGTCTCGTAAGCCCCGCTCGGTTAACCCGTCGTTTCGGAGACCCATCGGTTCACGCGCCGTCTCCTGAGCCCCGATCGTTCTACGCGCCGTCTCCGAGCCCCGATCCGTCCACGCGCAGTCGCCGAGCCCCGATCTGTCCACGCGCCGTCTCCGAGCCCCGATCGGTTCACGGATCGTCTCCTAAGACCCGACCGGTTCACCCGCCGTCTCCTGAGCCCCGGTCGGTCCACGCGCCGTCTCCGAGCCTCGGTCGATCCACGTACCGTCTCCGAAGCCCCTATCGGTCCACGCGCCGTCTGCTGAGCCCCGATCGGTCTACGCATCGTCTCCTAAGCCCCGATACGTCCACACGCCGTATCCGAGCCCCGATCGGTCCGCGTGACGCATTCTAAACCCCAATCGGTCCACGCCCCGTCTCCGAGCGCCGATCGGTTCACGCGCCGTCTCCTGAGTCCCGATCCGTCCACTCACTGTCTCCTGAGCCCCGATCGGTCGACGGGTCCTCTGCTAAACCTCGATCGGTCCACGCGTCTTCTCCTGAGCTCCGATCAGTCCACGCGTCGTCTCCTAAGCCCCGATAACGTCCACACGCCGTCTCCGAGCCCCGATGGGTCCCCGCGTTGCCTCCTGAGCCCCGATCGGTCCACGCGAGTCTCCTGAGCCCCGGTCGGTCCACGCGCCGTCTCCTGAGCCCCGGTCGTTCCACGCGTCGTCTCCTAAGCCCCGATCGGTCCACGTATCGTCGCCTAAGCTCCGATCCATCGACGCGTCGTCTCCTGAGCCCCGATCAATTGACGCGTCTTCTCCTGAGCCCCGATCGCTCCTCGCGCCGTCTCCTGAGCCCCGCTCGGTCCATGTGTCGTCTTCTTAGCCCCGATGAGTCTACGCGCCGTCTCCGATCCACGACCGGTTCAGGCGCCGCTTCCTGAGCCCCGATCGGTCCACGCGCCGTCTCCTAAGCCCCAATCGGTCCACGCACCGCCTCCTGCGCCCCGATCGGTCTGCGCTCCGTCTCCTGAGCCCCGATCGGTCCACGCGCCGTCTCGTGACCCCCGATCGGTCCACGCGCCGTCTCCTAAGCCCCAATCTGTCCACGACACGTCTCCGGGCCCCGATCGGTGCACGCGCCGTCTCCTAACCCCCGATCGGTCCACGCCCCGTCTCCGAGTGCCGATCGGTTCACGCGCCGTCTCCTGAGACCGATCCGTCAACGCGCCGTCTCCTGAGCCCCGATCGTCGACGGGTCCTCTCCTAAGCCCCGATCGGTCCACGCGTCTTCTCCTGAGCCCCGATCAGTCCACGCGTCGTCTCCTAAGTCCCGATACATCCACACGTCGTCTCCGAGCCGCGATGGGTCCACGCGTCGCCTCCTGAGCCCCGATCGATCCACGCGAGTCTCCTGAGCCCCGGTCGGTCTGCGCGCCGTCTCCTGAGCCCCGATCGTTCCACGCGTCGTCTCCTAAGCCCCGATCGGTTCACGCGTCGTCTCCTAAGCCCCGATCCGTCGACGCGTCGTCTCCTGAGCCCCGATCAATTGACGCGTCCTCTCCTGAGCCCCGATCGCTCCTCGCGCCGTCTCCTGAGACCCGCTCGGTCCATATGTCGTCTTTTTAGCCCCGATGCCTCCACCCGCCGTCTCCGAGCCACGATCGGTTCAGGCGCCGCTTCCTGAACCCGGATCGGTCCACGCGCTGTCTCCGAGTGCCGATCGGTTCACGCGCCGTCTCCTGAGCCCCGATGGGTCCACGCGCTGTCTCCGTGCGCCGATCGGTGCACGCGCCGTCTCCTGAGCGCCGATCATTCCTCGTACCGTCTCCGAGCCCCGATCGGTCCACGTACCGTCTCCGAAGCCCCGATCGGTCCACGCGCCGTCTCCTGAGCCCCGATCGGTCCACGCGTCGACTCCTAAGCCCCGATCGGTTCACGCGCCGTATCCGAGCCCCAATCGGTCCACGCGCCGTCTCCTAAGCTCCAATCGGTCCACGCGCCGTCTCCTGAGCCCCGATACGTCGACGCGCAGTCGCCGAGCCCCGATCGGTCTACGCGCTGTCTCCTGAGCCCCGATAGGTACACGCGTCGTCTCCTACACCCCGAACGGTCCACGCGTCGTCTGCTAAGCCCCGATCAGTCCACGCGCCGTCTCCGAGCCCCGATGGGTCCACGCACTGTCTCCTGATCCCCATGGGTCCACGAGGCGCCTCCGGAGCCCCGATCGATCCACGCGAGGATCCTGAGCCCCGATCGATCCACGAAGCGTCTCCTAAGCCCCAATCGGTTAACGCGCCGTCTCCGAGCCCCAATCGGTCCACGCGCCGTCTCCTGAACCCCGATCGTTCCACGCGCCTTCTCCTAAGCCACGATCGGTCAGCGCCGTCTCCGAGCGCCGATCGGTGTACGTGCCGTCGCACGAGCCGCGATCGGTCCACGCGCGGCCTCCTGAGCCCCGGTTGCTTCACGCGCCGTATCCGAGGCCCAATCGGTCCACGCACCGTCTCCTGAGCCCCGATCGCTCCACGCGCCGTCTCCGAGCCCCGATCGGTCCACGCGCCGTATCCTGAGCCCGGATCGGTCCACGCGCCGTCGCCGAACCCCAATTGGTCCACGCTCAACCGTCTGAGCCCCGATCGGTCCACGCGTCGTCTCCTGAGCCCCGATCAATTGACGCGTCTTCTCCTGAGCCCCGATCGCTCCTCGCGCCGTCTCCTGAGCCCCGCTCGGTCCATGCGTCGTCTTCAAAGCCCCGATGCCTCCACGCGCCGTCTCCGAGCCACGATCGGTCCGTGCGCCGCTTCCACAACCCCGATTGGTCCACGCGTCATCTCCTGATCTCCGATCGGTCCACGCGCCGTCTCCTAAGCCCCGATCGGTCCACGCGCCGTCTCCGAGCGCCGATCGGTTGACGCTCCGTCTCCTGAGCCCCGATCGGTCCACGCGCCGTCTCCGAGCCCCGATCGGTCCACGCGTCGGCTCCTAAGCCTCTATCGGTCCACGCGCGGCCTGCTTAGCCCCGGTCGGTCCACGCGCCGTCTCCGAGCCCCGATCGGTCCACGCGCCGTCTCCTCAGTCCCGATCGGTCCACGCGTCGTCTTCTAAGCCCCGATACGTCCACACGCCGTCTCCGATCCCCGATCGGTCCGCGTGCCGCATTCTAAGCCGCGGTCCGTCCACGCGCAGTCTCCGATCACCGATCGGTCCACGCGCCGTCTCCTGAGCCCCGATCGGTCCACGCGCCGTTTCCGAGCCCCGATCGATCCATGCGTCGTCTTCTAAGCCCCGATGCCTCCACGCGCCGTCTCCGTGCCCCGATCGGTGCAGGCGCCGCTTACTGAGCCCCGATCGGTCCACGCGCCGTCTCCTAAGCCCCGATCGGTTCACGCGCCGTCTCCGGAGCCCCGGTAGATCCACGCGAATCTCCTAAGCTTCGACCGGTCCACGCGCCGTCCCCTGAGCCCCGATCGATCCACGCGCCATCTCCGAGCCCCAGTCGGTCCACGCGCTGTCTCCGAGCACCGATCGGTCCACGCGCCGTCTCCGAGCGCAGATCATTTCACGCGCCGTCTCCTGAGCCCCCATCGGTCCACGCGTTGCCTTCTAACCCCGGACGGTCCACGCGTCGTCTTCTAAGCCCCGATCGGTCCACGCGCCGTTTTCCGAGCCCCGATCGGTCCACGCACCATCTCCTGCTCCCCAATCGGTCCACGCGCCGCCTCCGGCGCCCCGATCGATCCACGCGAAATGTGCTGAGCTCCGGTCGGTCCACGCGCCGTTTCCTGAGCCCCGTTCGGCCCACGCGCCGTCTCCTAAGCCCCGATCGGTCCACGAGCCGTCTCCTGAGCCTCCATCGATCGACGCGTCGTCTTCTAAGCCCAGATGCCTCCTCGCGCCGTCTCCGAGCCACGATCGGTCCAGGCGCCGTTTCCTGAGCCCCGATCGGTCCACGCGTTGTGTCCTAAGCCCGGATCGTTCCACGCGCCGCTTCCGATCCCCGATCGGTCCACGCGTCGTCTCCTGATCTCCGATCGGTCCACACACCATCTCCTAAGCCCCGATCATTCCACGCGCCATCTCCGAGCCCCGATCGGTCTACGCGCCGTCTCATAAGCCCCGATCGGACCACGCGCCTTCTCCTCGGCCCCGATCGGTCCACGCGCCGTCTCCGAGCGCCGATTAGTTCACGCGCCGTCTCCTGAGCCCCGATCGCTCCACTCTCCGTCTCCGAGCCCCGATCGGTCCACGCGCCGTCTCCTGAGCCCCGATCGGTCCACGCGTCGTTCCCCAAGCCCCGATCCATCGACGCGCCGTCTCCTGATGCCCAATCGGTCCACGCGCTGTCTCCTGAGCCCCGATCGGTCCACGCGCCGTTTTCCGAGCCCCGATCGATCCACGCACCATCTCCTGCTCCCCAATCGGTCCACGCGCCGCCTCCGGAGCCCCGATCGATCCACGCGAAATCTGCTGAGCTCCGGTCGGTCCACGCGCCGTTTCCTGAGCCCCGTTCGGCCCACGCGCCGTCTCCTAAGCCCCGATCGGTCCACGAGCCGTCTCCTGAGCCTCCATCGATCCACGCGTCGTCTTGTAAGCCCAGATGCCTCCTCGCGCCGTCTCCGAGCCACGATCGGTCCAGGCGCCGTTTCCTGAGCCCCGATCGGTCCACGCGGCGTCTCCTGAGCCCCAATTGGTCCACACGCTGTGTCGTGAGCCCCGATAGGTACACGCGTCGTCTCCTACGCCCGATCGGTCCACGCGTCGTATCCTGAGCCCCGATCGTTCCACGCGCCGTCTCCGAGCCGCGATCGGTCCACGCGCCGTCTCCTGAGCCCCGATCGGTCCACGCACCATCTCCGAGCCCCGAACGGTTCACGCACCGTCTCCTGGTCCCAATCGGTCCACGCGGCGCCTCCGGAGCCCCGATCGATCCACGCGAGTCTCCTGAGCCCCAGTCGGTCCGCGCGCCATCTCCTGAGCCCCGATTGTTCGACGCGTCGTCTCCTGAGCCCCGATCGAACCACGCGTCGTCTCCTGAGCCCCGATCGCGCCACACGCCGTTTCCTGAGCCCCGATCGGTCCACGCGCCGTCTCCTAAGCCCCGTTCGGACCAAGCGCCTTCTCGTAAACCCCGGTCGGTCCACGCGCCGTCTCCGAGCCCCGATCGGTCCATGCATCGTCTCCTAAGCCCCGATCGGCTAACGCGTCGACTCCGAGCCGCGATCGTTCCACGCGCCGTCCCCGATCCCCGATCGATCCACGCGCCGTCTCCGAGCGCCGATCGGTTCTCGCGCCGTCACCCGAGCCCCGTTCGTTCCACACGCCGTCTCCGAGCCCCGATCGGTCCACGCTTCGTCTCCTGAGCCCGGATCGTTCCACGCGTCGTCTCCTGATCCCCGATCCGTAATCGCGTCGTCTCCGAGCCTCGATCGGTCCACACGCCGTGTCCGATCCCCGATCGGTCCGCGCGGTGTCTCCGGAGCCCCGGTCGGTCCGCGCGCCATCATCAGAGCCCCCATCGGTCCACGCGTTGTCTCCTAAGCCCCGATCGGTCCACGCGCCGTCTCCGAGCCCCGATCGGTTCACGCGTTGTCTCCTTAGACCCGATCGCTCCACGCGCCGTCTCCGAGCGCCGAGCGGTCCACGCGCCGTCGCCGAACCCCAAATGGTCCACGCGCAACCGCCTGAGCCCCGATCGATCCACGCGAGTCTCCTGAGCCCCGGTCGGTCCGCGCGCCGTCATCTGAGCCCCCATCGGTCCACGCGTTGTCTCCTAAGCCCCGATCCGTCCACGCGCCGTCTCCGAGCCCCGATCGTTTCACGCATCGTCTCCTAAGCCCCGATCGGTTAACGCGCCGTTTCCGAGCGCCGAGCGGTCCACGTGCCGTCTCCTGAGCCCCGATCGGTCCACGCGCCATCTCCGAGCCCCGAACGGTTCACGCACCGTCTCCTGGTCCCAATCGGTCCACGCGGCGCCTCCGGAGCCCCGATCGATCCACGCGAGTCTCCTAAGCCCCGATCGGTTAACGCGCCGTCTCCGAGCCCCGATTGGTCCACACGCCGTCTCCGAGCCCCGATCGGTCCGCATGCCGCATTGTAAGTGACGGTCCATCCACGCGCCGTCTCCTGAGCCCCGATCGGTCCACGCGCCGTCTCCGAGCACCGATTGGTCCACGCGCCGTCTCCCGAACCCCAATTGGTCCACGCGCCGTCGCCCGAACCCCAATTGGTCCACGAGCAACCTCCTGAGCTCCAGTCGGTCCACGCGCAGTCGCCGAGCCCCGATCGATCACCGCATCGTCTCCTAAGCCCCGATCGGTTGACGCGTCATTTACGAGCCCCGATCGGTCTACGCGCCGTCTCCTGAGCCCCGATCGGTCCACACGCCGTCTCCTAAGCCGCGATCCGTCCACGGGCCGTCTGTAAATCGCGATCGGTCAACGCTCCATCACCAAGCCCCGATCCGTACAACCGTCGTGTCCGAGCCCCGATCGGTTAACGCGCCGTCTCCGAGCCGCGATCGGCCCACGCGCCGTCTCCTGAGCCCCGATCCTTCCACGCGCAGTCGCCGAGCACCGGTCGGTCCAGGCGTCGTCTCCTGAGCCCCGATCAATTGACGCGACTTCTCCTGAGCCCCGATCGCTCCTCGCGCCGTCTCCTGAGCCCCGCTCGGTCCATGCGTCGTCTTCTAAGCCCCCATGCCTCCACGCACCGTCTCCTGAGCCCCGATCGTTCCACGTGCCGTCTCCGAGCCCCGATTGCTCCACGCGCCGTCTCCGAGCGCCGATTGGTGCACGAGCCGTCTCCTGAGCACCGATCGTTCCACACGCCGCCTCCTAAGCCCCGATCTGTCCAGGCGTCGTCTCCTAAGCCCCGACCGGTCCACGCGCCGTCTCCTGAGCCCCGATACGTCCACGCGCAGTCGCCGAGCCCCGATCGGTCCACGCGCGGTCTCCTGAGCCCCGACCTGTCCACGCGCCGTTTCCGAGCCCCGATCGGTCCACTCGCCGTCTCCGAGCCCTGATCGGTCCACGCGCCTTCTCCTGAGCCCCAATCGGTCCACTCGCTGTCTCCTGAGCCCCGATAGGTACACACCTCTTCCCCTGAGCCCCAATCGGTCGACGCGTCGTCTCCTAAGACCCGACCGGTTCACCCGCCGTCTCCTGTGCACCGATCGATTCACGTGCCGTCTCCTAAGCCCCGATCGGTCCACACGTCGTCTCCTAAGCCCCAATCGGGCTACGCGTCGTCTCCTAAGCCCCGATCAGTCGCCGCGTCGTCTCCTGAGCCCCGATCAATTGACGCGACTTCTCCTGAGCCCCGATCGCTCCTCGCGCCGCCTTCGTGCCCCGATCGGTCCACGCACCGCCTCCTGATCCCCATCGGTCCACGCGCCGTCTCCTGAGCCACGATCGATCCTCATGCCGTCTCCGAGCCCCGATCGGTCCGCGTGCCGCATTCTAAGCCACGGTCCATCCACGCGCCGTCTCCGAGTCCCGATCGGTCCACGCGTCGTCTCCTAAGCCCTGATCGGTCCTCGTGCCTTCTGCGAGCCCCGAAGGGTCCACGCGCCGTCTCCTGAGCCCCGATCGGTCCACACCCCTTCCCCTGAGCCCCGATCGGTCGACGCGTCGTCTCCTAAGACCCGACCGGTTCACCCGCCGTCTCCTGTGCACCGATCGATTCACGTGCCGTCTCCTAAGCCCCGATCGGTCCACACGTCGTCTCCTAAGCCCCAATCGGGCTACGCGTCGTCTCTTAAGCCCCGATCAGTCGCCGCGTCGTCTCCTGAGCCCCGATCAATTGACGCGACTTCTCCTGAGCCCCGATCGCTCCTCGCGCCGTCTCCTGAGCCCCGCTCGGTCCATGCGTCGTCTTCTAAGACCCCATGCTTCCACGCACCGTCTCCTGAGCCCCGATCGTTCCACGTGCCGTCTCCGAGCCCCGATCGCTCCACGCGCCGTCTCCGAGCGCCGAACGGTTCACGCACCGTCTCCTGGTCCCAATCGGTCCACGCGGCGCCTCCGGAGCCCCGATCGATCCACGCGAGTCTCCTGAGCCCCAGTCGGTCCGCGCGCCGTCTCCTGAGCCCCGATTGTTCGACGCGTCGTCTCCTGAGCCCGGATCGAACCACGCGTCGTCTCCTGAGCCCCGATCGCGACACACGCCGTTTCCTGAGCCCCGATCGGTCCACGCGTCGTCTTCAAAGCCGCGATGCCTCCACGCGCCGTCTCCGAGCCACGATCGGTCCGTGCGCCGCTTCCACAACCCCGATCGGTCCACGCGTCACCTCCTGATCTCCGATCGGTCCACGCGCCGTCTCCTAAGCCCCGATCGTTCCACGCGCCGTCTCCGAGCCCCGATCGGTCCACGCGCCGTCTCCTAAGCCCCGTTCGGACCAAGCGCCTTCTCGTAAACCCCGGTCGGTCCACGCGCCGTCTCCGAGCCCCGATCGGTCCACGCATCGTCTCCTAAGCACCGATCGGCTAACGCGTCGACTCCGAGCCGCGATCGTTCCACGCGCCGTCCCCGATCCCCGATCGATCCACGCGCCGTCTCCAAGCGCCGATCGGTTCACGCGCCGTCACCCGAGCCCCGATCGTTCCACACGCCGTCTCCGAGCCCCGATCGGTCCACGCTTCGTCTCCTGAGCCCGGATCGTTCCACGCGTCGTCTCCTGATCCCCGATCCGTAATCGCGTCGTCTCCGAGCCTCGATCGGTCCACACGCCGTGTCCGATCCCCGATCGGTCCGCGCGGCGTCTCCGGAGCCCCGATCGATCCACGCGAGTCTCCTGAGCCCCGGTCGGTCCGCACGCCGTCATCTGAGCCCCCATCGGTCCACGCGTTGTCTCCTAAGCCCCGATCGGTCCACGCGCCGTCTCCGAGCCCCGATCGGTTCACGCATCGTCTCCTAAGCCCCGATCGGTTAACGCGTCGTCTCCTAAGCCCCGATCGGTCCACGCGCCGTCTCCGAGCCCCGATCGGTCCACGCACTGTCTCCTCATTCCCATGGGTCCACGCGGCGCCTCCGGGGCCCCGATCGATCCACTCGAGGCTCCTAAGCCCCGATCGTTCCACGCGCAACCGCCTGAGCCCCAGTCGGTTGACGCGCTGTCTCCGAGCCCCGATCGGTCCACGCGTCGTCTCCGAGCCCCGATCGGTCCACGCGCCGTCGCCGAGCCACGATCGGTCCACGCGCGGCCTCCTGAGCCCCGATCGGTCCACGCGCCGTCGCCGAACCCCAATTGGTCCACACGAAACCTCCTGAGCCCCAGTCGGTCCACGCGCTGTCACCGAGCCCCGATCGGTCCACGTGTGGTCTACGAGCCCCGATCGGTCCACGCGCCGTCGCCGAGCCACGATCGGTCCACGCGCGGCCTCCTGAGCCCCGATCGGTCCACGGGCCGTCTGTAAATCGCGATCGGTCAACGCTCCATCACCAAGCCCCGATCCGTACAACCGTCGTGTCCGAGCCCCGATCGGTTAACGCGCCGTCTCCGAGCCGCGATCGGCCCACGCGCCGTCTCCTGAGCCCCGATCCTTCCACGCGCCGTCGCCCGAACCCCAATTGGTCCACGAGCAACCTCCTGAGCTCCAGTCGGTCCACGCGCAGTCGCCGAGCCCCGATCGATCACCGCATCGTCTCCTAAGCCCCGATCGGTTGACGCGTCATTTACGAGCCCCGATCGGTCTACGCGCCGTCTCCTGAGCCCCGATCGGTCCACACGCCGTCTCCTAAGCCCCGATCCGTCCACGGGCCGTCTGTAAATCGCGATCGGTCAACGCTCCATCACCAAGCCCCGATCCGTACAACCGTCGTGTCCGAGCCCCGATCGGTTAACGCGCCGTCTCCGAGCCGCGATCGGCCCACGCGCCGTCTCCTGAGCCCCGATCCTTCCACGCGCAGTCGCCGAGCACCGGTCGGTCCAGGCGTCGTCTCCTGAGCCCCGATCAATTGACGCGACTTCTCCTGAGCCCCGATCGCTCCTCGCGCCGTCTCCTGAGCCCCGCTCGGTCCATGCGTCGTCTTCTAAGCCCCCATGCCTCCACGCACCGTCTCCTGAGCCCCGATCGTTCCACGTGCCGTCTCCGAGCCCCGATCGCTCCACGCGCCGTCTCCGAGCGCCGATTGGTGCACGAGCCGTCTCCTGAGCACCGATCGTTCCACACGCCGCCTCCTAAGCCCCGATCTGTCCAGGCGTCGTCTCCTAAGCCCCGACCGGTCCACGCGCCGTCTCCGAGCCCCGATCGGTCCACGCGCCGTCCCCTAAGCCCCGATCGGTCCACCCGCCGTTTCCGAGCCCCGATCAGTCCATGCGTCGTCTCCGAGCCCCGTTCGGTCCACGCGCCGTCGCCGAGCCATGATCGTTCCACGCGCGGCCTCCAGAGCCCCGATCGGTACACGCGCCGTCGCCGAGCCGCGATCGGTCCACGCGCCGTCGCCCAACCCGCCGAAGCCCAATTGGTCCACGCGCAACCTCCTGAGCCCCAGTCGGTCCACGCGCCATCTCCTGAGTCCCGATCGGTCCACGCATCGTCTTCTAAGCCCCGACACGTCCACACGCCGTCTCCGATCCCCGATCGGTCCGCGTGCCGCATTCTAAGCCGCGGTCCGTCCACGCGCAGTCTCCGATCACCGATCGGTCCACGCGCCGTCTCCTGAGCCCCGATCGGTCCACGCGCCGTTTCCGAGCCCCGATCGATCCATGCGTCGTCTTCTAAGCCCCGATGCCTCCACGCGCCGTCTCCGTGCCCCGATCGGTGCAGGCGCCGCTTAGTGAGCCCCGATCGGTCCACGCACCATCTCCTGCTCCCCAATCGGTCCACGCGCCGCCTCCGGCGCCCCGATCGATCCACGCGAAATCTGCTGAGCTCCGGTCGGTCCACGCGCCGTTTCCTGAGCCCCGTTCGGCCCACGCGCCGTCTCCTAAGCCCCGATCGGTCCACGAGCCGTCTCCTGAGCCTCCATCGATCGACGCGTCGTCTTCTAAGTCCAGATGCCTCCTCGCGCCGTCTCCGAGCCACGATCGGTCCAGGCGCCGTTTCCTGAGCCCCGATCGGTCCACGCGTTGTGTCCTAAGCCCGGATCGTTCCACGCGCCGCTTCCGATCCCCGATCGGTCCACGCGTCGTCTCCTGATCTCCGATCGGTCCACACACCATCTCCTAAGCCCCGATCATTCCACGCGCCATCTCCGAGCCCCGATCGGTCTACGCGCCGTCTCATAAGCCCCGATCGGACCACGCGCCTTCTCCTCGGCCCCGATCGGTCCACGCGCCGTCGCCGAGCGCCGATTAGTTCACGCGCCGTCTCCTGAGCCCCGATCGCTCCACTCTCCGTCTCCGAGCCCCGATCGGTCCACGCGCCGTCTCCTGAGCCCCGATCGCGACACACGCCGTTTCCTGAGCCCCGATCGGTCCACGCGTCGTCTTCAAAGCCGCGATGCCTCCACGCGCCGTCTCCGAGCCACGATCGGTCCGTGCGCCGCTTCCACAACCCCGATCGGTCCACGCGTCACCTCCTGATCTCCGATCGGTCCACGCGCCGTCTCCTAAGCCCCGATCGTTCCACGCGCCGTCTCCGAGCCCCGATCGGTCCACGCGCCGTCTCCTAAGCCCCGTTCGGACCAAGCGCCTTCTCGTAATCCCCGGTCGGTCCACGCGCCGTCTCCGAGCCCCGATCGGCCCACGCATCGTCTCCTACGCCCCGATCGGCTAACGCGGCGACTCCGAGCCCCGATCGTTCCACGCGCCGTCTCCGAGCACCGATCGGTCCACGCGCCGTCTCAGAGCGCCGATCATTTCACGCCCCGTCTCCTGAGCTCCGATCGTTCCACGCGCCGTCTCCGAGCCCCGATCGGTCCACACGCCGTATCCGAGCCCCGATCGGTCCGCGTGACGCATTCTAAGCCACGGTCCGTCCACGCGCCGTCGCTGAGCACCGATCGGTCCACGCGCCGTCTCCTGAGCCCCGCTCGGTCCATGCGTCGTCTTCTTAGCCCCGATGCCTCCACGCGTCGTCTCCTGAGCCCCGATCGGTCCACGCGCCATCTCCTGAGCCCCGATACGTCCACGCGCAGTCGCCGAGCCCCAATCAGTCCACGCGCGGCCTCCTAAGCCCCGGTCGGGTCACGCGCCGTCTCCCCGCCCCGATCGGTCCACGCGCCGTCTCCTGAGCCCTGATCATTCCACGCGCGGCGTCGAGCCGCGATCGGTCCACGCGCGGCCTCCTGAGCCCCAATCGGTCCACGCGTCGTATCCTAAGCCCCGATCCGTCGCCGCGTCGTCTCCTGAGCCCCGATCAATTGACGCGTCTTCTCCTGAGCCCCGATCGCTCCTCGCGCCGTCTCCTGAGCCCCGCTCGGTCCATGCGTCGTGTTCTTAGCCCCGATCGGTTCACGCATCGTCTCCTAAGCCCCGATACGTCTACACGCCGTATCCGAGCCCCGATCGGTCCGCGTGACGCATTCTAAGCCACGGTCCGTCCACGCGCCGTCTCCGAGCACCGATCGGTCCACGCGCGGCCTCCTGAGACCCGATCGGTCCACGCGCCGTCGCCGAGCCGCGATCGGTTCTCGCGCGGCCTCCTGAGCCCCGGTCGGTCCACGCGTCGTCTCCGGAGCCCCGATCGATCCACGCGAGGCTCCTGAGCCCCGATCGGACCACGCATCGTCTCCTAAGCCCCAATCGGTTAACGCGCCGTCTCCGAGCCCCGATCGGTCCACGCGCCGTCGCCGAACCCCAATTGGTCCACGCGCAACCGCCTGAGCCCCAGTCGGTCCACGCACTGTCTCCGAGCCCCGATCGGTCCACGCACCGTCTCCGAGCCCCGATCGGTCCACGCGCTGTCTCCTGAGCCCCGATCCATCCACGCGCAGTCGCCGAGCCCCGATCGGTCCACGCGCGGTCTACTGAGCTCCGGTCGGTCCACACGCCGCTGCGAACCCCAATTGGTCCACGCGCAACCTCTCGTGCCCCGTCGGTAAACGCGCTGTCTCCGAGCCCCGATCGGTCCACGTATGTTCTCCTAAGCCCCAATTAGTCCACGCGCCGTCTCCTAAGCCCCGATGTGCCCACGGGCCGTCTCCGAGCTCCGATCGGTCCACGCGCCGTCTCGAAGCCTCGATCCGTACACGCGTCGTCTCCGAGCCCCGATCGGTCCGCGCGCCATCGCCGAACCCCGATCGGTCCACGCGCCGTCTCCTGAGCTCCGAACGGTCCACACCCCTTCTCCTGAGCCCCGATCGTTCCACGCGCCGTCTCCGAGCCGCAATCGGTCCACGCGCCGTCTCCGAGCCCCGATCGGTCCACGCGCCGTCTCCGACCGCCGATCGGTCCACGCGCGGTCTCCAAGCCTCGATCCGTACACGCGCCGTCTCCGAGCCCCGATCGGTCCACGCGTCGTCTCCGAGCACCGTTCGGTCCACGCGCCGTTTCCTCAGGCCCGATCGGTCCACGCGTCGGCTCCTAAGCCTCGATAGGTCCACGCGCGGCCTCCTTAGCCCCGGTCGGTCCGCGCGCCGTCTCCGAGCCGCGATCGGTCCACGCATCGTCTCCTAAGCCCCGATCGGTTAACGCGCCGTCTCCCCGCCCCGATCGGTCCACGCGCCATCTCCTGAGCCCCGATACGTCCACGCGCAGTCGCCGAGCCCCAATCAGTCCACGCGCGGCCTCCTAAGCCCCGGTCGGGTCACGCGCCGTCTCCCCGCCCCGATCGGTCCATGCGCCGTCTCCTGAGCCCTGATCCGTCCACGCGCGGCGTCGAGCCGCGATCGGTCCACGCGCGGCCTCCTGAGCCCCAATCGGTCCACGCGTCGTATCCTAAGCCCCGATCCGTCGCCGCGTCGTCTTCTGAGCCCCGATCAATTGACGCGTCTTCTCCTGAGCCCCGATCGCTCCTCGCGCCGTCTCCTGAGCCCCGCTCGGTCCATGCGTCGTGTTCTTAGCCCCGATGCCTCCACGTGCCGTCTCCGAGCCCCGATGGGTCTACGCGCCGACTCCTGAGCCCCGATCGATCCACGCATCGGCTCCTGAGCCCCGGTCGGTCCACGCGTCGTCTTCGAGCATCGATCGATCCACGCGCCGTTTCCTGGGCCCCAATCAGTCCACGCGCGGCCTCCTGAGCCCCGGTTGGTTCACGCGCCGTCTCCCCGCCCCGATCGGTCCACGCGCCGTCTCCTGAGCCCTGATCCGTCCACGCGCGGCGTCGAGCCGCGATCGGTCCACGCGCGGCCTCCTGAGCCCCAATCGGTCCACGCGTCGTATCCTAAGCCCCGATCCGTCGCCGCGTCGTCTCCTGAGCCCCGATCAATTGACGCGTCTTCTCCTGAGACCCGATCGCTCCTCGCGCCGTCTCCTGAGCCCCGCTCGGTCCATGCGTCGTGTTCTTAGCCCCGATGCCTCCACGCGCCGTCTCCGAGCCACGATAGGTCGAGGCGCCGCTTCCTGAGCCCCGATCGATCCACGCGCCGTCTCGTAAGCCACAATCGGTCCACGCGCCGTCTCAGAGCGCCGATCATTTCACGCGCCGTTTCCTGAGCCCCGATCGTTCCACGCGCCGTCTCCGAGCCCCGATCGGTCCACGCAGCGTCTCCTGAGCCCCGATCGGTTCACGCATCGTCTCCTAAGCCCCGATACGTCTACACGCCGTATCCGAGCCCCGATCGGTCCGCGTGACGCATTCTAAGCCACGGTCCGTCCACGCGCCGTCTCCTGAGCCCCGGTCGGTTCATGCGCCGTCGCCGAGCCGCGATCGGTCCCCGAGCGGCCTCCCGAGCCCCGATTGGTTCACGCGCCGTATCCGAGCCCCAATCGGTCCAAGCGCTGTCTCCGAGCCCTGATCGGTGCACGCGTCGTCTCCGAGCCCCGATCGGTCTACGCGCCGTCGCCGAGCCATGATCGGTCCACGCGCGGCCTCCTGAGCCCCGATCGGTCCACGCGCCGTCGCCGAGCCGCGATCGGTTCTCGCGCGGCCTCCTGAGCCCCGGTCGGTCCACGCGCCGCCTACGGAGCCCCGATCGATCCACGCGAATCTCCTGAGCTCCGGTCGGTCGACGCGCCGTCTCCTGAGCCCCGATCGGTCCACGCGTCGTCTCCTAAGCCCCGATTCGTCGACGCGTCGTCTCCTGAGCCCCGATCAATTGACGCGTCTTCTCCTGAGCCCTGATCGCTTCTCGTGCCGCCTCCTGAGCCCCACTCCGTCGAGGCGTCGTCTCCGGAGCCCCGATCAATTGACGTGTCTTCTCCTGAGCCCCGATCGCTCCTCGCGCCATCTCCTGAACCCCGCTCGGTCCATGCGTCGTCTTCTTAGCCCTGATGCCTCCACGCGCCGTCTCCGAGCCACGATGGGTCCAGGCGCCGCTTCCTGCGCCCCGATCGGTCCACACGCCGTCTCCGAGCCCCGATCGGTCCGCGTGCCGCATTCTAAGCCACGGTCCATCCACGCGCCGTCTCCGAGCCCCGCTCGATTCACGCGTCGTCTCCTAAGCCCCGATCGGTCCACGCGCCGTCTCCTAAGTCCCTATTGGTCCACGTGCCGTCTCCCAGCCCCGATCGGTCCACGCGCCGTCTCCGAGCCCCGATCGGTCCACGCGCCGTCTCCTGAGCGCCGATACGTCCACGCGCAGTCGCCGAGCCCTGATCGGTCCACGCGCTGTCTCCTGAGCCCCGATAGGTACACGCGTCGTCGCCTACACCCCGATCGGTCCACGCGTCGTCTCCTAAGCCCCGATCGGTCCACGCGCCGTCTCCGAGCCCCGATCGGTCCACGCAATGTCTCCTGATCCCCATGGGTCAACGCGGCGCCTCCGGAGCCCCGATCGATCCACGCGAGGCTCCTGAGCCCCGATCGGACCACGCATCGTCTCCTAAGCCCCAATCGGTTAACGCGCCGTCTCCGAGCCCCGATCGGTCCACGCGCCGTCGCCGAACCCCAATTGGTCCACGCGCAACCGCCTGAGCCCCAGTCGGTCCACGCACTGTCTCCGAGCCCCGGTCGGTCCACGCATCGTCTCCGAGCCCCGATCGGTCCACGCGTCGTCTCCTAAGCCCCGATCGGTCCACGCACCGTCTCCTGAGAGCCGATCGATCCACGCGCCATCTCCTGAGCCCCAATCGCTCCACGCGCCGTTTTCTGAGCACCGTTCGGTCCACGCGTCGTCTTGAAAGCCCCGATGCCACCACACGCCGTCTCCGAGCCACGATCGGTCCACGCGTCGTATCCGAAACCCGATCGGTCCACGCGCCGTCGCCGAGCCATGATCGGTCCACGCGCGGCCTCCTGAGCCCCGCTTGGTTCACGCGCCGTATCCGAGCCCCCATCGGTCCACGCGTCGTCTCCGAGCACCGATTGGTCCACGCGCCGTCACCGAGCCGCGATCGGTCCACGCGCGACCACCTGAGCCCCGGTTGGTTCACGCGCCGTATCCGAGCCCCCATCGGTCCACGCGTCGTCTCCGAGCCCCGATCCGTCCACGCGCCGTCGCCGAGCCATGATCGGCCCACGCGAGGCTCCTGAGCCCCCCCGCCGGTCGATCCCCGGGACGTCACCTGAGCCCCGATCGGTCGACGCGTCGTTTCCTGAGCCGCGATCCATCCACGCGTCGTCTCCTGAGCCCCGATCGCTCCTCGCGCCGTCTCCTGAGCCCCGCTCGGTCCATGCGTCGTCTTCTTAGCCCCGATGCCTCCACGCGCCGTCTCCGAGCCCCGATCGGTCCAGGCGCCGCTTCCTGAGCCCCGATCGGTCCACGCGTCGTCTTCAAAGCCCCGATGCCTCCACGCGCCGTCTCCGAGCCACGATCGGTCCGTGCGCCGCTTCCAGAGCCCCGATCGGTGAACGCGTCTTCTCCTGATCTCCGATCGGTTCACATGCCGTCTCATAAGCCCCGATCGGTCCACGCGCCGTCTCCGAGAGCCGATCGGTTCACACGACGTCTCCTGAGCCCCGATCGTTCCACGCGCCATCTCCGAGCCCCGATCGGTCCACGCGCCGTCTCCTAAGCCCCGATCGGTCCACGCGCCTTCTCCTAAGCCCCGATCGGTCCACGTGCCGTCTCCGAGCGACGATCGGTTCACGCACCGGCCCCTGAGCCCCGATCGTTCCACGCGCCGTTTCCGAGCCCCGATCGGTCCACGCGCCGTCTCCTGAGCCTGGATCGGTCCACCCGTCGTCCTCGAATCCCCGATCCGCACACGCGTCGTCTCCGAGCCTCGACCCGTTCACTCGCCGTCTCCTGAGCCCCGATCATTCCACGCGCCGTCTCCTAAGCCGCGATCCGTCCACCGGCCGTCTCCGAGCTGCTATCGGTAAACGCGCCGTCACCAAGCCCTGATCCGTACACGCGTCGTCTCCGAGCCCCGATCGGTCCACGCGCCGTCGCCGAGCCTCGATCGGTCCACGCGCGGCCTCCTGAGCCCCGATCGGTTCACGCGCCGGCTCCGAGCCCGATCGGACCACGTGCCGTCTCCTGAGCCCCGGTCGGTTCACGCTCCGTCTCCGAGCCCCGATGAGTCCACGCGCGGTCTCCTGAGCCCCGGTCGGTCCACGCGCCGTCGCCGAACCCCAATTCGTACACGCGCAACCTCCTGAGCCCCAGTCGGTCCACGCGCCGTCTCCTAAGCCCCAATCTGTCCACGACCCGTCTCTGGGCCCCGATCAGTGCACGCGCCGTCTCCTGAGCCCCGATCGGTCCACGCGCCGTCTCCTGAACCCCGATACGTCCGCACGCAGTCGCCGAGCCCCGATCGGTCCACGCGCCGTCGCCGAGCCTCGATCGGTCCACGCGCGGCCTCCTGAGCCCCGGTCGGTTCATGCGCCGTCTCCGAGCCCCGATCGATCCACGCGTCGTCTTCTAAGACCAGATGCCTCCTCGCGCCGTCTCCGAGCCAGGATCGGTTCAGGCGCCGCTTCGTGAGCCCCGATCGGTCCACACTCCGTCACCAAGCCCCGATCCGTACACGCGTCGTCTCCGAGCCCCGAACGGTCCACGCGCCGTTTCCGAGCCCCGATCGGTCCGCGCGTCGTCTCCGAGCCTCGATCGGTCCTCGCGTCGTCTCCTAAGCCCCGACTGGTCCACGCGCCGTCTCCTGAGCCCTGGTCGGCCCACGCGCCGTCTCCTGAGCCCCGATCCGTCCACGCGCAGTCGCCGAGCACCGTTCGGTCCAGGCGCCGTCTCCTGAGCCCCGATCGGTCCACACCCCTTCCCCTGGGCCCCGATCGGTCGACGCGTCGTCTCCTAAGACCCGACCGGTTCACCCGCCGTCTCCTGTGCACCGATCGATTCACGTGCCGTCTCCTAAGCCCCGATCGGTCCACACGTCGTCTCCTAAGCCCCAATCGGGCCACGCGTCGTCTCCCAGCCCCGATCGGTCCACGCGCCGTCTCCTAATCCCCAATCTGTCCACGACCCGTCTCCGGGCCCCGATCGGTCCACGCGTCGTCTCCGTGCCCCGATCGGTCCACGCGCCGTCGCCGAGTCATGATCTGTCCACGCGCGGCCTCCTGAGACCCGATCGGTCCACGCGCCGTCTTCGAGCCCCGATCGGTCCACGCATGGTCTCCTAAGCCCCAATCGGTTAACGCGCGGACCCCGAGCCCCGATCGGTCCACGCGCCGTCTCCTGAGCGCCGATACGTCCACGCGCAGTCGCCGAGCCCTGATCGGTCCACGCGCTGTCTCCTGAGCCCCGATAGGTACACGCGTCGTCGCCTACACCCCGATCTGTCCACGCGTCGTCTCCTAAGCCCCGATCGGTCCACGCGCTGTCTCCTGAGCCCCGATAGGTACACGCGTCGTCGCCTACACCCCGATCGATTCACGCGAGTCTCCTGAGCCCCAGTCAGTCCGCGCGCCGTCTCCGAACCCCAATTGGTCCACGCGAAACCGCCTGAGCCCCAGTCGGTCCACGCGCCGTCGCCGAACCCCAATTGGTCCACGCGAAACCGCCTGAGCCCCAGTCGGTCCACGCGCTGTCTCCGAGCCCCGATCGTTCCACGCGCCGTCTCCGAGCACCGATCGGTCCACGCGCCGTCTCAGAGCGCCGATCATTTCACGCCCCGTCTCCTGAGCTCCGATCGTTCCACGCGCCGTCTCCGAGCCCCGGTCGGTCCACACGCCGTATCCGAGCCCCGATCGGTCCGCGTGACGCATTCTAAGCCACGGTCCGTCCACGCGCCGTCTCCGAGCGCCGATCGGTTCACGCGCCGTCTCCTGAGCACCGATCATTCCACGCGATGTCTCCGAGCCCCGATCGGTCCACGAGCCGTTTTCTGAGCACCGTGCGGTCCACGCGTCGTCTTCAAAGCCCCGATGCCTCCACGCGCCGTCTCCGAGCCACGATCGGTCCGTGCGCCGCTTCCAAAGCCCTATCAGTCCAGGCGTCCTCTCCTGATCTTCGATCGGTCCACGCGCAGTCTCCTAAGCCCCGATCGGTGCACGCGCCGTCTCCGAGCGCCGATCGGTTCACGCGCCGTCTCCTGAGCCCCGATCATTCCACGCGATGTCTCCGAGCCCCGATCGGTCCACGCGCCGTCTCCTAAGCCCCGATCGGTCCACGAGCCGTCTCCGAGCGCCGATCGGTCCACGCGCCGTCTCCGAGCCCCGAACGGTTCACGCACCGTCTCCTGATCCCAATCGGTCCACGCGGCGCCTCCGGAGCCCCGATCGATCCACGCGAGTCTCCTGAGCCCCAGTCGGTCCGCGCGCCGTCTCCTGAGCCCTGATTGGTCGAAGCGTCGTCTCCTGAGCCCTGATCGATCCACGCATCGTCTCCTGAGCTCCGATCGCGCCACACGCCGTTTCCTGAGCCCCGATCGGTCCACGCGTCATCTCCTGATCTCCGATCGGTCCACGCGCCGTCTCCTAAGCCCCGATCGGTCCATGCGCCGTCTCCGAGCGCCGATCGGTTGAGGCGCCGTCTCCTGAGCCCCGATCGTTCCACGCGCCGTCTCCTGAGCCCCAATCGGTCCACACGCTGTGTCGTGAGCCCCGATAGGTACACGCGTCGTCTCCTACGCCCGATCGGTCCACGCGTCATCTCCTGATCCCAATCGGTCCACGCGGCGCCTCCGGAACCCCGATCGATCCACGCGAGTCTCCTGAGCCCCAGTCGGTCCGCGCGCCGTCTGCGGAGCCCCGATCGGTCCACGCGCCGTCTCCTAAGCCCCGGTCGGGTCACGCGCCGTCTCCCCGCCCCGATCGGTCCACGCGCCGTCTCCTGAGCCCTGATCCGTCCACGCGCGGCGTCGAGCCGCGATCGGTCCACGCGCGGCCTCCTGAGCCCCAATCGGTCCACGCGTCGTATCCTAAGCCCCGATCCGTCGCCGCGTCGTCTCCTGAGCCCCGATCAATTGACGCGTCTTCTCCTGAGCCCCGATCGCTCCTCGCGCCGTCTCCTGAGCCCCGCTCGGTCCATGCGTCGTGTTCTTAGCCCCGATGCCTCCACGCGCCGTCTCCGAGCCACGATAGGTCGAGGCGCCGCTTCCTGAGCCCCTATCGATCCACGCGCCGTCTCAGAGCGCCGATCATTTCACGCGCCGTTTCCTGAGCCCCGATCGTTCCACGCGCCGTCTCCGAGCCCCGATCGGTCCACGCAGCGTCTCCTGAGCCCCGATCGGTTCACGCATCGTCTCCTAAGCCCCGATACGTCTACACGCCGTATCCGAGCCCCGGTCGGTCCGCGTGACGCATTCTAAGCCACGGTCCGTCCACGCGCCGTCTCCGAGCCCCGATCGGTCCACGCGTCGTCTCCTAAGCCCTGATCGGTCCACGTGCCGTCTCCGAGCCCCGATGGGTCTACGCGCCGCCTCCTGAGCCCCGATCGATTCACGCATCGTCTCCTGAGCCCCGATCGGTTAACGCGCCGTCTCCGAGCCCCGATCAGTCCACGCGCCGTCTCCTGAGCCCCGGTCGGTTCATGCGCCGTCTCCGAGCCCCGATCGGTCCACGCGTCGTCTCCGAGCCCCGATCGGTCCACGCGCCGTCGCCGAGTCATGATTTGTCCACGCGCGGCCTCCTGAGACCCGATCGGTCCACGCGCCGTCGCCGAGCCGCGATCGGTCCACGAGCGGCCTCCTGAGCCCCGATTGGTTCACGCGCCGTATCCGAGCCCCAATCGGTCCAAGCGCTGTCTCCGAGCCCTGATCGGTGCACGCGTCGTCTCCGAGCCCCGATCGGTCTACGCGCCGTCGCCGAGCCATGATCGGTCCACGCGCGGCCTCCTGAGCCCCGATCGCTCCTCGCGCCATCTCCTGAACCCCGCTCGGTCCATGCGTCGTCTTCTTAGCCCTGATGCCTCCACGCGCCGTCTCCGAGCCACGATGGGTCCAGGCGCCGCTTCCTGCACCCCGATCGGTCCACACGCCGTCTCCGAGCCCCGATCGGTCCGCGTGCCGCATTCTAAGCCACGGTCCATCCACGCGTCGTCTCCTAAGCCCCGATCGGTCCACGCGCCGTCTCCTAAGTCCCTATTGGTCCACGTGCCGTCTCCCAGCCCCGATCGGTCCACGCACCGTCTCCTAAGCCCCAATCTGTCCACGACCCGTCTCCGGGCCCCGATCGGTGCACTCGCCGTCTCCTAAGCCCCGATCGGTCCACGCGCCGTCTCCGAGCCCCGATCGGTCCACCCGCCGTCTCCTGAGCGCCGATACGTCCACGCGCAGTCGCCGAGCCCTGATCGGTCCACGCACTGTCTCCTGAGCCCCGATAGGTACACGCGCCGTCACCTACACCCCGATCGGTCCACGCGTCGTCTCCTAAGCCCCGATCGGTCCACGCGCCGTCTCCGAGCCCCGATCGGTCCACGCACTGTCTCCTGATCCCCATGGGTCAACGCGGCGCCTCCGGAGCCCCGATCGATCCACGCGAGGCTCCTGAGCCCCGATCGGACCACGCATCGTCTCCTAAGCCCCAATCGGTTAACGCGCCGTCTCCGAGCCCCGATCGGTCCACGCGCCGTCGCCGAACCCCAATTGGTCCACGCGCAACCGCCTGAGCCCCAGTCGGTCCACGCACTGTCTCCGAGCCCCGATCGGTCCACGCGTCGTCTCCGAGCCCCGATCGATCCACGCGTCGTCTCCTAAGCCCCGATCGGTCCACGCACCGTCTCCTGAGCCCCGATCGATCCGCGCGCCGTCTCCTGAGCCCCAATCGCTCCACGCGCCGTTTTCTGAGCACCGTTCGGTCCACGCGTCGTCTTGAAAGCCCCGATGCCTCCACGCGCCGTCTCCGAGCCACGATCGGTCCACGCGTCGTATCCGAAACCCGATCGGTCCACGCGCCGTCGCCGAGCCATGATCGGTCCACGCGCGGCCTCCTGAGCCCCACTTGGTTCACGCGCCGTATCCGAGCCCCCATCGGTCCACGCGTCGTCTCCGAGCCCCGATCGGTCCACGCGCCGTCGCCGAGCCATGATCGGCCCACGCGAGGCTCCTGAGCCCCGGTCGGTCCGCGAGCCATCTCCTGAGCCCCGATCGGTCGACGCGCTGTTTCCGAGCCCCGATCGGTCCATGCGTCGTCTTCTAAGCCCCGATGCCTCCACGCGCCGTCTCCGAGCCACGATCGGTGCAGGCGCCGATTCGTGAACCCCGATCGGTCCACGCGCTGTCTCCTGAGCCCCGATCCATCCACGCGCAGTCGCCGAGCCCCGATCGGTCCACGCGCGGTCTACTGAGCTCCGGTCGGTCCACACGCCGCTGCGAACCCCAATTGGTCCACGCGCAACCTCTCGTGCCCCGTCGGTAAACGCGCTGTCTCCGAGCCCCGATCGGTCCACGTATGTTCTCCTAAGCCCCAATTAGTCCACGCGCCGTCTCCTAAGCCCCGATCTGCCCACGGGCCGTCTCCGAGCTCCGATCGGTCCACGCGCCGTCTCGAAGCCTCGATCCGTACACGCGTCGTCTCCGAGCCCCGATCGGTCCACGCGCCATCGCCGAACCCCGATCGGTCCACGCGCCGTCTCCTGAGCTCCGAACGGTCCACACCCCTTGTCCTGAGCCCCGATCGGCCGACGCGTCGTCTCATAAGCCCCGACCGGTTCACGCGCCGTCTCCTGTGCACCGATCGAATCTCGTGCCGTCGGCTAAGCCGCGATCGGTCCACACGTCCTCTCCTAAGCCCCAATCGGTCCACGCGTCGTCTCCTAAGCCCCGATCCGTCGCCGCGTCGTCTCCTGAGCCCCGATCGATCCACGCGCTGTCTCCTAAGCCCCGATCGGTGCACGCGCCGTCTCCGAGCGCCGATCGGTTCACGCGCCGTCTCCTGAGCCCCGATCATTCCACGCGATGTCTCCGAGCCCCGATCGGTCCACGAGCCGTTTTCTGAGCACCGTTCGGTCCACGCGTCGTCTTCAAAGACCCATGCCTCCACGCGCCGTCTCCGAGCCACGATCGGTCCGTGCGCCGCTTCCAAAGCCCTATCAGTCCAGGCGTCCTCTCCTGATCTCCGATCGGTCCACGCGCCGTCTCCTAAGCCCCGATCGGTGCACGCGCCGTCTCCGAGCGCCGATCGTTTCACGCGCCGTCTCCTGAGCCCCAATCATTCCACGCGATGTCTCCGAGCCCCGATCGGTCCACGCGCCGTCTCCTAAGCCCCGATCGGTCCACGCGCCGTCTCCGAGCGCCGATCGGTCCACGCGCGGTCTCCAAGCCTCGATCCGTACACGCGCCGTCTCCGAGCCCCGATCGCTCCACGCGTCGTCTCCGAGCACCGTTCGTTCCACGCGCCGTTTCCTGAGCCCCGATCGGTCCATCCGTCGTCTTTTAAGCCCCGATACCTCCACGCGCCGTCTCCGAGCCACGATCGGTCCAGGCGCCGCTTCCTGGGCCCCGATCGGTCCACGCGTTGGCTCCTAAGCCTCGATAGGTCCACGCGCGGCCTCCTTAGCCCCGGTCGGTCCACGCGCCGTCTCCTAAGCCGCGATCCGTCCACGGGCCGTCTCCGAGCTGCTATCGCTAAACGCGCCGTCACCAAGCCCTGATCCGTACACGCGTCGTCTCCGAGCCCCGATCGGTCCACGCGCCGTCGCCGAGCCTCGATCGGTCCACGCGCGGCCTCCTGAGCCCCGATCGGTTCACGCGGCGGCTCCGAGCCCGATCGGTCCACGCATCGTCTCCTAAGCCCCGATCGGTTAACGTGCCGTCTCCGAGCCCCGATCGGTGCACGCGCCGTCGCGGAACCCCAATTGGTCCACGCGCAACCGCCTGAGCCCCAGTCGGTCCACGCGCCGTTTCCTGAGCCCCGATCGGTCCACGCACCGTCTCCTGCGCCCCGATCGGTCTACGCGTCGTCTCCTAAGCCGCGATTGGTGGACCTGCCGTCTCCCAGCCACGATCGGTCCACGCGCCGTCTGCAAAGCCCCAATCTCTCCACGACTCGTCTCCGGGCCCCGATCGGTGCACGCGCCGTCTCCTAAGCCCCGATCGATCCACGCGCCGTCGCCGAACCCCAATTGGTCCACGCGATATCGCCTGAGCCCCAGTCGGTCCACGCGCTGTCTCCGAACCCCGATCGGTCCACCCGCCGTCTTCGAGCCCCGATCGGTCCGCGCATCGTCTCCTAAGCCCCAATCGGTTAACGCGCCTTCTCCTGAGCCCCGGTCGGTCCACGCACCGTCGGCGAGCCATGATCGGTCCACGCGCGGCCTCCTGAGCCCCGGTCGCGGCTTGCGCCGTATCCAAGCCCCAATCGATCCACGCGCTGTCTCCTGAACCCCGATCGGTTCACGCGCCGGTTCCGAGCCCGATCGGTCCACGTATCGTCTCCTAAGCCCCGATCGATTAACGTGCCGTCTCCGGGCCCCGATCGGTCCACGCGCCTTCTCCTGAGCCCCGGTCGGTTCACGCGCCGACTCCGAGCCCCGATCGATCCACACGTCGTCTTGTAAACCCAGATGCCTCCTCGCATCGTCTCCTAAGCCCCGATTGGTTAACGCGCCGTCTCCGAGCCCCGATCGGTCCACGCCCCGTCGCCGAACCCCAATTGGTCCACGTGCAACCTCCTGAGCCCCAGTCGGTCCACGCGCGGCCTCCTGAGCCATGCTCGGTCCACGCGCCGTCTCCTAAGCCCCGATCGGTCAACGCGCCGCTCCCTAAGCTCCGATCCATCCACGCGCAGTCTCCTGAGCCCCGATCGGTCCACGCGCCGTCTTCGAGCGCCGATCGGACCACGCAACGTCTCCTAAGCCCCAATCGGTTCACGCGCCGTCTCCTGAGCCCCGATCGTTCTACGCGCCGTCTCCGAGAACCGATCCGTCCACGCGCAGTCGCCGAGCCCCGATCGGTTCACGCGCGGTCTCCTGAGCCCCAGTCGGTAGACGCTCTGTCTCCGAGCCCCGATCGGTCCACGCATCGTCTCGTAAGCCCCGCTCGGTTAACCCGTCGTTTCGGAGACCCATCGGTTCACGTACCGTCTCCGAAGCCCCGATCGGTCCACGCGCCGTCTCCTGAGCCCCGATCGGTCCACGCGTCGACTCCTAAGCCCCGATCGGTTCACGCGCCGTATCCGAGCCCCAATCGGTCCACGCGCCGTCTCCTAAGCTCCAATCGGTCCACGCGCCGTCTCCTGAGCCCCGATACGTCGACGCGCAGTCGCCGAGCCCCGATCGGTCTACGCGCTGTCTCCTGAGCCCCGATAGGTACACGCGTCGTCTCCTACACCCCGAACGGTCCACGCGTCGTCTGCTAAGCCCCGATCAGTCCACGCGCCGTCTCCGAGCCCCGATGGGTCCACGCACTGTCTCCTGATCCCCATGGGTCCACGAGGCGCCTCCGGAGCCCCGATCGATCCACGCGAGGATCCTGAGCCCCGATCGATCCACGAAGCGTCTCCTAAGCCCCAATCGGTTAACGCGCCGTCTCCGAGCCCCAATCGGTCCACGCGCCGTCTCCTGAACCCCGATCGTTCCACGCGCCTTCTCCTAAGCCACGATCGGTCAGCGCCGTCTCCGAGCGCCGATCGGTGTACGTGCCGTCGCACGAGCCGCGATCGGTCCACGCGCGGCCTCCTGAGCCCCGGTTGCTTCACGCGCCGTATCCGAGGCCCAATCGGTCCACGCACCGTCTCCTGAGCCCCGATCGCTCCACGCGCCGTCTCCGAGCCCCGATCGGTCCACGCGCCGTATCCTGAGCCCGGATCGGTCCACGCGCCGTCGCCGAACCCCAATTGGTCCACGCTCAACCGTCTGAGCCCCGATCGGTCCACGCGTCGTCTCCTGAGCCCCGATCAATTGACGCGTCTTCTCCTGAGCCCCGATCGCTCCTCGCGCCGTCTCCTGAGCCCCGCTCGGTCCATGCGTCGTCTTCAAAGCCCCGATGCCTCCACGCGCCGTCTCCGAGCCACGATCGGTCCGTGCGCCGCTTCCACAACCCCGATCGGTCCACGCGTCATCTCCTGATCTCCGATCGGTCCACGCACCGTCTCCTAAGCCCCGATCGGTCCACGCGCCGTCTCCGAGCGCCGATCGGTTGACGCTCCGTCTCCTGAGCCCCGATCGGTCCACGCGCCGTCTCCGAGCCCCGATCGGTCCACGCGTCGGCTCCTAAGCCTCTATCGGTCCACGCGCGGCCTGCTTAGCCCCGGTCGGTCCACGCGCCGTCTCCGAGCCCCGATCGGTCCACGCGCCGTCTCCTCAGTCCCGATCGGTCCACGCGTCGTCTTCTAAGCCCCGATACGTCCACACGCCGTCTCCGATCCCCGATCGGTCCGCGTGCCGCATTCTAAGCCGCGGTCCGTCCACGCGCAGTCTCCGATCACCGATCGGTCCACGCGCCGTCTCCTGAGCCCCGATCGGTCCACGCGCCGTTTCCGAGCCCCGATCGATCCATGCGTCGTCTTCTAAGCCCCGATGCCTCCACGCGCCGTCTCCGTGCCCCGATCGGTGCAGGCGCCGCTTACTGAGCCCCGATCGGTCCACGCGCCGTCTCCTAAGCCCCGATCGGTTCACGCGCCGTCTCCGGAGCCCCGGTAGATCCACGCGAATCTCCTAAGCTTCGACCGGTCCACGCGCCGTCCCCTGAGCCCCGATCGATCCAGGCGCCGTTTCCTGAGCCCCGATCGGTCCACGCGTTGTGTCCTAAGCCCGGATCGTTCCACGCGCCGCTTCCGATCCCCGATCGGTCCACGCGTCGTCTCCTGATCTCCGATCGGTCCACACACCATCTCCTAAGCCCCGATCATTCCACGCGCCATCTCCGAGCCCCGATCGGTCTACGCGCCGTCTCATAAGCCCCGATCGGACCACGCGCCTTCTCCTCGGCCCCGATCGGTCCACGCGCCGTCTCCGAGCGCCGATTAGTTCACGCGCCGTCTCCTGAGCCCCGATCGCTCCACTCTCCGTCTCCGAGCCCCGATCGGTCCACGCGCCGTCTCCTGAGCCCCGATCGGTCCACGCGTCGTTCCCCAAGCCCCGATCCATCGACGCGCCGTCTCCTGATGCCCAATCGGTCCACGCGCTGTCTCCTGAGCCCCGATCGGTCCACGCGCCGTTTTCCGAGCCCCGATCGATCCACGCACCATCTCCTGCTCCCCAATCGGTCCACGCGTCGCCTCCGGAGCCCCGATCGATCCACGCGAAATCTGCTGAGCTCCGGTCGGTCCACGCGCCGTTTCCTGAGCCCCGTTCGGCCCACGCGCCGTCTCCTAAGCCCCGATCGGTCCACGAGCCGTCTCCTGAGCCTCCATCGATCCACGCGTCGTCTTCTAAGCCCAGATGCCTCCTCGCGCCGTCTCCGAGCCACGATCGGTCCAGGCGCCGTTTCCTGAGCCCCGATCGGTCCACGCGGCGTCTCCTGAGCCCCAATTGGTCCACACGCTGTGTCGTGAGCCCCGATAGGTACACGCGTCGTCTCCTACGCCCGATCGGTCCACGCGCCGTATCCTAAGCCCCGATCGTTCCACGCGCCGTCTCCGAGCCGCGATCGGTCCACGCGCCGTCTCCTGAGCCCCGATCGGTCCACGCGCCATCTCCGAGCCCCGAACGGTTCACGAACCGTCTCCTGGTCCCAATCGGTCCACGCGGCGCCTCCGGAGCCCCGATCGATCCACGCGAGTCTCCTGAGCCCCGGTCGGTCCGCGCGCCATCATCAGAGCCCCCATCGGTCCACGCGTTGTCTCCTAAGCCCCGATCGGTCCACGCGCCGTCTCCGAGCCCCGATCGGTTCACGCATCGTCTCCTAAGCCCCGATCGGTTAACGCGCCGTCTCCGAGCGCCGAGCGGTCCACACGCCGTCGCCGAACCCCAATTGGTCCACGCGCAACCGCCTGAGTCCCAGTCGGTCCACGCGCTGTCTCCGAGCCCCGATCGGTCCACGCGCCGTCGCCGAGCCATGATCGGTCCACGCGCGGCCTCCTGAGCCCCAATCGGTCCACGGGCCGTCGCCGATCCACGATCGGTTCGTGCGCCGTTTCCAGAGCCCTATCGGTCCACGCATCGTCTCCTGATCTCCGATCGGTCCACGTGCCGTCTCCTAAGCCCCGATCGGTCCACGCACTGTCTCCGAGCGCCGATCGGTTCACGCGCCGTCTCCTGAGCCCCGATCATTCCACGCGCCGTCTCCGAGCCCCGATCGGTCCACGCGTTGTCTCCTTAGCCCCGATCGCTCCACGCGCTGTCTCCGAGCCCCGATCGGTCCACGCGCCGTCGCCGAGCCATGATCGGTCCACGCGCGGCCTCCTGAGCCCCAATCGGTCCGCGGGCCGTCGCCGATCCACGATCGGTCCGTGCGCCGTTTCCAGAGCCCTATCGGTCCACGCATCGTCTCCTGATCTCCGATCGGTCCACGCGCCTTCTCCTCGGCCCCGATCGGTCCACGCGCCGTCTCCGAGCGCCGATTAGTGCACGCGCCGTCTCCTGAGCCCCGATCGCTCCACGCTCCGTCTCCGAGCCCCGATCGGTCCACGCGCCGTCTCCTGAGCCCCGATCGGTCCACGCGTCGTTCCCCAAGCCCCGATCCATCGACGCGCCGTCTCCTGATGCCCAATCGGTCCACGCGCTGTCTCCTGAGCCCCGATCGGTCCACGCGCCGTTTTCCGAGCCCCGATCGATCCACGCACCATCTCCTGCTCCCCAATCGGTCCACGCGCCGCCTCCGGAGCCCCGATCGATCCACGCGAAATCTGCTGAGCTCCGGTCGGTCCACGCGCCGTTTCCTGAGCCCCGTTCGGCCCACGCGCCGTCTCCTAAGCCCCGATCGGTCCACGAGCCGTCTCCTGAGCCTCCATCGATCCACGCGTCGTCTTCTAAGCCCAGATGCCTCCTCGCGCCGTCTCCGAGCCACGATCGGTCCAGGCGCCGTTTCCTGAGCCCCGATCGGTCCACGCGGCGTCGCCTGAGCCCCAATTGGTCCACACGCTGTGTCGTGAGCCCCGATAGGTACACGCGTCGTCTCCTACGCCCGATCGGTCCACGCGTCGTATCCTGAGCCCCGATCGTTCCACGCGCCGTCTCCGAGCCGCGATCGGTCCACGCGCCGTCTCCTGAGCCCCGATCGGTCCACGCGCCATCTCCGAGCCCCGAATGGTTCACGCACCGTCTCCTGGTCCCAATCGGTCCACGCGGCGCCTCCGGAGCCCCGATCGATCCACGCGAGTCTCCTAAGCCCCGATCGGTTAACGCGCCGTCTCCGAGCCCCGATTGGTCCACACGCCGTCTCCGAGCCCCGATCGGTCCGCATGCCGCATTGTAAGTGACGGTCCATCCACGCGCCGTCTCCTGAGCCCCGATCGGTCCACGCGCCGTCTCGGAGCACCGATTGGTCCACGCGCCGTCTCCCGAACCCCAATTGGTCCACGCGCCGTCGCCCGAACCCCAATTGGTCCACGAGCAACCTCCTGAGCTCCAGTCGGTCCACGCGCAGTCGCCGAGCCCCGATCGATCACCGCATCGTCTCCTAAGCCCCGATCGGTTGACGCGTCATTTACGAGCCCCGATCGGTCTACGCGCCGTCTCCTGAGCCCCGATCGGTCCACACGCCGTCTCCTAAGCCCCGATCCGTCCTCGGGCCGTCTGTAAATCGCGATCGGTCAACGCTCCATCACCAAGCCCCGATCCGTCAACGCGCCGTCTCCTGAGCCCCGATCGTCCACGCGTCTTCTCCTGAGCCCCGATCAGTCCACGCGTCGTCTCCTAAGTCCCGATACATCCACACGTCGTCTCCGAGCCGCGATGGGTCCACGCGTCGCCTCCTGAGCCCCGATCGATCCACGCGAGTCTCCTGAGCCCCGGTCGGTCTGCGCGCCGTCTCCTGAGCCCCGATCGTTCCACGCGTCGTCTCCTAAGCCCCGATCGGTTCACGCGTCGTCTCCTAAGCCCCGATCCGTCGACGCGTCGTCTCCTGAGCCCCGATCAATTGACGCGTCTTCTCCTGAGCCCCGATCGCTCCTCGCGCCGTCTCCTGAGCCCCGCTCGGTTCATATGTCGTCTTTTTAGCCCCGATGCCTCCACCCGCCGTCTCCGAGCCACGATCGGTTCAGGCGCCGCTTCCTGAACCCGGATCGGTCCACGCGCTGTCTCCGAGTGCCGATCGGTTCACGCGCCGTCTCCTGAGCCCCGATCGGTCCACGCGCTGTCTCCGAGCGCCGATCGGTGCACGCGCCGTCTCCTGAGCGCCGATCATTCCTCGTACCGTCTCCGAGCCCCGATCGGTCCACGTACCGTCTCCGAAGCCCCGATCGGTCCACGCGCCGTCTCCTGAGCCCCGATCGGTCCACGCGTCGACTCCTAAGCCCCGATCGGTTCACGCGCCGTATCCGAGCCCCAATCGGTCCACGCGCCGTCTCCTAAGCTCCAATCGGTCCACGCGCCGTCTCCTGAGCCCCGATACGTCGACGCGCAGTCGCCGAGCCCCGATCGGTCTACGCGCTGTCTCCTGAGCCCCGATAGGTACACGCGTCGTCTCCTACACCCCGAACGGTCCACGCGTCGTCTGCTAAGCCCCGATCAGTCCACGCGCCGTCTCCGAGCCCCGATGGGTCCACGCACTGTCTCCTGATCCCCATGGGTCCACGAGGCGCCTCCGGAGCCCCGATCGATCCACGCGAGGATCCTGAGCCCCGATCGATCCACGAAGCGTCTCCTAAGCCCCAATCGGTTAACGCGCCGTCTCCGAGCCCCAATCGGTCCACGCGCCGTCTCCTGAACCCCGATCGTTCCACGCGCCTTCTCCTAAGCCACGATCGGTCAGCGCCGTCTCCGAGCGCCGATCGGTGTACGTGCCGTCGCACGAGCCGCGATCGGTCCACGCGCGGCCTCCTGAGCCCCGGTTGCTTCACGCGCCGTATCCGAGGCCCAATCGGTCCACGCACCGTCTCCTGAGCCCCGATCGCTCCACGCGCCGTCTCCGAGCCCCGATCGGTCCACGCGCCGTATCCTGAGCCCGGATCGGTCCACGCGCCGTCGCCGAACCCCAATTGGTCCACGCTCAACCGTCTGAGCCCCGATCGGTCCACGCGTCGTCTCCTGAGCCCCGATCAATTGACGCGTCTTCTCCTGAGCCCCGATCGCTCCTCGCGCCGTCTCCTGAGCCCCGCTCGGTCCATGCGTCGTCTTCAAAGCCCCGATGCCTCCACGCGCCGTCTCCGAGCCACGATCGGTCCGTGCGCCGCTTCCACAACCCCGATCGGTCCACGCGTCATCTCCTGATCTCCGATCGGTCCACGCACCGTCTCCTAAGCCCCGATCGGTCCACGCGCCGTCTCCGAGCGCCGATCGGTTGACGCTCCGTCTCCTGAGCCCCGATCGGTCCACGCGCCGTCTCCGAGCCCCGATCGGTCCACGCGTCGGCTCCTAAGCCTCTATCGGTCCACGCGCGGCCTGCTTAGCCCCGGTCGGTCCACGCGCCGTCTCCGAGCCCCGATCGGTCCACGCGCCGTCTCCTCAGTCCCGATCGGTCCACGCGTCGTCTTCTAAGCCCCGATACGTCCACACGCCGTCTCCGATCCCCGATCGGTCCGCGTGCCGCATTCTAAGCCGCGGTCCGTCCACGCGCAGTCTCCGATCACCGATCGGTCCACGCGCCGTCTCCTGAGCCCCGATCGGTCCACGCGCCGTTTCCGAGCCCCGATCGATCCATGCGTCGTCTTCTAAGCCCCGATGCCTCCACGCGCCGTCTCCGTGCCCCGATCGGTGCAGGCGCCGCTTACTGAGCCCCGATCGGTCCACGCGCCGTCTCCTAAGCCCCGATCGGTTCACGCGCCGTCTCCGGAGCCCCGGTAGATCCACGCGAATCTCCTAAGCTTCGACCGGTCCACGCGCCGTCCCCTGAGCCCCGATCGATCCAGGCGCCGTTTCCTGAGCCCCGATCGGTCCACGCGTTGTGTCCTAAGCCCGGATCGTTCCACGCGCCGCTTCCGATCCCCGATCGGTCCACGCGTCGTCTCCTGATCTCCGATCGGTCCACACACCATCTCCTAAGCCCCGATCATTCCACGCGCCATCTCCGAGCCCCGATCGGTCTACGCGCCGTCTCATAAGCCCCGATCGGACCACGCGCCTTCTCCTCGGCCCCGATCGGTCCACGCGCCGTCTCCGAGCGCCGATTAGTTCACGCGCCGTCTCCTGAGCCCCGATCGCTCCACTCTCCGTCTCCGAGCCCCGATCGGTCCACGCGCCGTCTCCTGAGCCCCGATCGGTCCACGCGTCGTTCCCCAAGCCCCGATCCATCGACGCGCCGTCTCCTGATGCCCAATCGGTCCACGCGCTGTCTCCTGAGCCCCGATCGGTCCACGCGCCGTTTTCCGAGCCCCGATCGATCCACGCACCATCTCCTGCTCCCCAATCGGTCCACGCGTCGCCTCCGGAGCCCCGATCGATCCACGCGAAATCTGCTGAGCTCCGGTCGGTCCACGCGCCGTTTCCTGAGCCCCGTTCGGCCCACGCGCCGTCTCCTAAGCCCCGATCGGTCCACGAGCCGTCTCCTGAGCCTCCATCGATCCACGCGTCGTCTTCTAAGCCCAGATGCCTCCTCGCGCCGTCTCCGAGCCACGATCGGTCCAGGCGCCGTTTCCTGAGCCCCGATCGGTCCACGCGGCGTCTCCTGAGCCCCAATTGGTCCACACGCTGTGTCGTGAGCCCCGATAGGTACACGCGTCGTCTCCTACGCCCGATCGGTCCACGCGCCGTCTCCTACGCCCGATCGGTCCACGCGCCGTATCCTAAGCCCCGATCGTTCCACGCGCCGTCTCCGAGCCGCGATCGGTCCACGCGCCGTCTCCTGAGCCCCGATCGGTCCACGCGCCATCTCCGAGCCCCGAACGGTTCACGAACCGTCTCCTGGTCCCAATCGGTCCACGCGGCGCCTCCGGAGCCCCGATCGATCCACGCGAGTCTCCTGAGCCCCGGTCGGTCCGCGCGCCATCATCAGAGCCCCCATCGGTCCACGCGTTGTCTCCTAAGCCCCGATCGGTCCACGCGCCGTCTCCGAGCCCCGATCGGTTCACGCATCGTCTCCTAAGCCCCGATCGGTTAACGCGCCGTCTCCGAGCGCCGAGCGGTCCACACGCCGTCGCCGAACCCCAATTGGTCCACGCGCAACCGCCTGAGTCCCAGTCGGTCCACGCGCTGTCTCCGAGCCCCGATCGGTCCACGCGCCGTCGCCGAGCCATGATCGGTCCACGCGCGGCCTCCTGAGCCCCAATCGGTCCACGGGCCGTCGCCGATCCACGATCGGTTCGTGCGCCGTTTCCAGAGCCCTATCGGTCCACGCATCGTCTCCTGATCTCCGATCGGTCCACGTGCCGTCTCCTAAGCCCCGATCGGTCCACGCACTGTCTCCGAGCGCCGATCGGTTCACGCGCCGTCTCCTGAGCCCCGATCATTCCACGCGCCGTCTCCGAGCCCCGATCGGTCCACGCGTTGTCTCCTTAGCCCCGATCGCTCCACGCGCTGTCTCCGAGCCCCGATCGGTCCACGCGCCGTCGCCGAGCCATGATCGGTCCACGCGCGGCCTCCTGAGCCCCAATCGGTCCGCGGGCCGTCGCCGATCCACGATCGGTCCGTGCGCCGTTTCCAGAGCCCTATCGGTCCACGCATCGTCTCCTGATCTCCGATCGGTCCACGCGCCTTCTCCTCGGCCCCGATCGGTCCACGCGCCGTCTCCGAGCGCCGATTAGTGCACGCGCCGTCTCCTGAGCCCCGATCGCTCCACGCTCCGTCTCCGAGCCCCGATCGGTCCACGCGCCGTCTCCTGAGCCCCGATCGGTCCACGCGTCGTTCCCCAAGCCCCGATCCATCGACGCGCCGTCTCCTGATGCCCAATCGGTCCACGCGCTGTCTCCTGAGCCCCGATCGGTCCACGCGCCGTTTTCCGAGCCCCGATCGATCCACGCACCATCTCCTGCTCCCCAATCGGTCCACGCGCCGCCTCCGGAGCCCCGATCGATCCACGCGAAATCTGCTGAGCTCCGGTCGGTCCACGCGCCGTTTCCTGAGCCCCGTTCGGCCCACGCGCCGTCTCCTAAGCCCCGATCGGTCCACGAGCCGTCTCCTGAGCCTCCATCGATCCACGCGTCGTCTTCTAAGCCCAGATGCCTCCTCGCGCCGTCTCCGAGCCACGATCGGTCCAGGCGCCGTTTCCTGAGCCCCGATCGGTCCACGCGGCGTCTCCTGAGCCCCAATTGGTCCACACGCTGTGTCGTGAGCCCCGATAGGTACACGCGTCGTCTCCTACGCCCGATCGGTCCACGCGTCGTATCCTGAGCCCCGATCGTTCCACGCGCCGTCTCCGAGCCGCGATCGGTCCACGCGCCGTCTCCTGAGCCCCGATCGGTCCACGCGCCATCTCCGAGCCCCGAACGGTTCACGCACCGTCTCCTGGTCCCAATCGGTCCACGCGGCGCCTCCGGAGCCCCGATCGATCCACGCGAGTCTCCTAAGCCCCGATCGGTTAACGCGCCGTCTCCGAGCCCCGATTGGTCCACACGCCGTCTCCGAGCCCCGATCGGTCCGCATGCCGCATTGTAAGTGACGGTCCATCCACGCGCCGTCTCCTGAGCCCCGATCGGTCCACGCGCCGTCTCGGAGCACCGATTGGTCCACGCGCCGTCTCCCGAACCCCAATTGGTCCACGCGCCGTCGCCCGAACCCCAATTGGTCCACGAGCAACCTCCTGAGCTCCAGTCGGTCCACGCGCAGTCGCCGAGCCCCGATCGATCACCGCATCGTCTCCTAAGCCCCGATCGGTTGACGCGTCATTTACGAGCCCCGATCGGTCTACGCGCCGTCTCCTGAGCCCCGATCGGTCCACACGCCGTCTCCTAAGCCCCGATCCGTCCTCGGGCCGTCTGTAAATCGCGATCGGTCAACGCTCCATCACCAAGCCCCGATCCGTACAACCGTCGTGTCCGAGCCCCGATCGGTTAACGCGCCGTCTCCGAGCCGCGATCGGCCCACGCGCCGTCTCCTGAGCCCCGATCCTTCCACGCGCAGTCGCCGAGCACCGGTCGGTCCAGGCGTCCTCTCCTGAGCCCCGATCAATTGACGCGACTTCTCCTGAGCCCCGATCGCTCCTCGCGCCGTCTCCTGAGCCCCGCTCGGTCCATGCGTCGTCTTCTAAGCCCCCATGCCTCCACGCACCGTCTCCTGAGCCCCGATCGTTCCACGTGCCGTCTCCGAGCCCCGATCGCTCCACGCGCCGTCTCCGAGCGCCGATTGGTGCACGAGCCGTCTCCTGAGCACCGATCGTTCCACACGCCGCCTCCTAAGCCCCGATCTGTCCAGGCGTCGTCTCCTAAGCCCCGACCGGTCCACGCGCCGTCTCCTGAGCCCCGATACGTCCACGCGCAGTCGCCGAGCCCCGATCGGTCCACGCGCGGTCTCCTGAGCCCCGATCTGTCCACGCGCCGTTTCCGAGCCCCGATCGGTCCACGCGCCGTCTCCGAGCCCTGATCGGTCCACGCGCCTTCTCCTGAGCCCCAATCGGTCGACTCGCTGTCTCCTGAGCCCCGATAGGTACACACCCCTTCCCCTGAGCCCCAATCGGTCGACGCGTCGTCTCCTAAGACCCGACCGGTTCACCCGCCGTCTCCTGTGCACCGATCGATTCACGTGCCGTCTCCTAAGCCCCGATCGGTCCACACGTCGTCTCCTAAGCCCCAATCGGGCTACGCGTCGTCTCCTAAGCCCCGATCAGTCGCCGCGTCGTCTCCTGAGCCCCGATCAATTGACGCGACTTCTCCTGAGCCCCGATCGCTCCTCGCGCCGCCTTCGTGCCCCGATCGGTCCACGCACCGCCTCCTGATCCCCATCGGTCCACGCGCCGTCTCCTGAGCCACGATCGATCCACATGCCGTCTCCGAGCCCCGATCGGTCCGCGTGCCGCATTCTAAGCCACGGTCCATCCACGCGCCGTCTCCGAGTCCCGATCGGTCCACGCGTCGTCTCCTAAGCCCTGATCGGTCCTCGTGCCTTCTGCGAGCCCCGAAGGGTCCACGCGCCGTCTCCTGAGCCCCGATCGGTCCACACCCTTTCCCCTGAGCCCCGATCGGTCGACGCGTCGTCTCCTAAGACCCGACCGGTTCACCCGCCGTCTCCTGTGCACCGATCGATTCACGTGCCGTCTCCTAAGCCCCGATCGGTCCACACGTCGTCTCCTAAGCCCCAATCGGGCTACGCGTCGTCTCTTAAGCCACGATCAGTCGCCGCGTCGTCTCCTGAGCCCCGATCAATTGACGCGACTTCTCCTGAGCCCCGATCGCTCCTCGCGCCGTCTCCTGAGCCCCGCTCGGGCCATGCGTCGTCTTCTAAGACCCCATGCTTCCACGCACCGTCTCCTGAGCCCCGATCGTTCCACGTGCCGTCTCCGAGCCCCGATCGCTCCACGCGCCGTCTCCGAGCGCCGAACGGTTCACGCACCGTCTCCTGGTCCCAATCGGTCCACGCGGCGCCTCCGGAGCCCCGATCGATCCACCCGAGTCTCCTGAGCCCCAGTCGGTCCGCGCGTCGTCTCCTGAGCCCCGATTGTTCGACGCGTCGTCTCCTGAGCCCCGATCGAACCACGCGTCGTCTCCTGAGCCCCGATCGCGACACACGCCGTTTCCTGAGCCCCGATCGGTCCACGCGTCGTCTTCAAAGCCGCGATGCCTCCACGCGCCGTCTCCGAGCCACGATCGGCCCGTGCGCCGCTTCCACAACCCCGATCGGTCCACGCGTCACCTCCTGATCTCCGATCGGTCCACGCGCCGTCTCCTAAGCCCCGATCGTTCCACGCGCCGTCTCCGAGCCCCGATCGGTCCACGCGCCGTCTCCTAAGCCCCGTTCGGACCAAGCGCCTTCTCGTAAACCCCGGTCGGTCCACGCGCCGTCTCCGAGCCCCGATCGGTCCACGCATCGTCTCCTAAGCCCCGATCGGCTAACGCGTCGACTCCGAGCCGCGATCGTTCCACGCGCCGTCCCCGATCCCCGATCGATCCACGCGCCGTCTCCAAGCGCCGATCGGTTCACGCGCCGTCACCCGAGCCCCGATCGTTCCACACGCCGTCTCCGAGCCCCGATCGGTCCACGCTTCGTCTCCTGAGCCCGGATCGTTCCACGCGTCGTCTCCTGATCCCCGATCCGTAATCGCGTCGTCTCCGAGCCTCGATCGGTCCACACGCCGTGTCCGATCCCCGATCGGTCCGCGCGGCGTCTCCGGAGCCCCGATCGATCCACGCGAGTCTCCTGAGCCCCGGTCGGTCCGCACGCCGTCATCTGAGCCCCCATCGGTCCACGCGTTGTCTCCTAAGCCCCGATCGGTCCACGCGCCGTCTCCGAGCCCCGATCGGTTCACGCATCGTCTCCTAAGCCCCGATCGGTTAACGCGTCGTCTCCTGAGCCCCGATCGGTCCACGCGCCGTCTCCGAGCCCCGATCGGTCCACGCACTGTCTCCTCATCCCCATGGGTCCACGCGGCGCCTCCGGGCCCCCGATCGATCCACTCGAGGCTCCTAAGCCCCGATCGGTCCACGCGCCGTCGCCGAGCCACGATCGGTCCACGCGCGGCCTCCTGAGCCCCGATCGGTCCACGCGCCGTCGCCGAACCCCAATTGGTCCACACGAAACCTCCTGAGCCCCAGTCGGTCCACGCGCTGTCACCGAGCCCCGATCGGTCCACGTGTGGTCTCCGAGCCCCGATCGGTCCACGCGCCGTCGCCGAGCCACGATCGGTTCACGCGCGGCCTCCTGAGCCCCGATCGGTCCACGGGCCGTCGCCGAGCCGCGATCGGTCCACGCGCCGTCTCCTGAGCCCCGATCTGTCCACGACCCGTCTCCGGGCCCCGATCGGTGCACGCGCCGTCTCCTAAGCCCCGATCGGTCCACGCGCCGTCGCCGAACCCCAATTGGTCCACGCGAAACCGCCTGAGCCCCAGTCGGTCCGGGCGCTGTCTCCGAGCCCCGATCGGTCCACGCGTCGTCTCCGAGCCCCGGTCGGTTAACGCTCCGTCTCCAAGCCCCGATCGGTCCACTCGCAACCGCCTGAGCCCCAGTCGGTCCACGCGCTGTCTCCGAGCCCCGATTGGTCCACGCGTCGTCTCCGAGTACCGATTGGTCCACGCGCCGTCGCCGAGCCATGATCGGCCCACGCGAGGCTCCTGATCCCCGGTCGATCTGCGCGCCGTCTCCTGAGCCCCGATCGGTCGACGCGTCGTCTCCGAGCCCCGATCGGTCCACGCGCCGTCGCCGAGCCACGATCGGTCCACGCGCGGCCTCCTGAGCCCCAATTGGTCCACGCGCAACCGCCTGAGTCCCAGTCGGTCCACGCGCTGTCTCCGAGCCCCGATCGGTCCACGCGCCGTCGCCGAGCCATGATCGGTCCACGCGCGGCCTCCTGAGCCCCAATCGGTCCACGGGCCGTCGCCGATCCACGATCGGTTCGTGCGTCGTTTCCAGAGCCCTATCGGTCCACGCATCGTCTCCTGATCTCCGATCGGTCCACGTGCCGTCTCCTAAGCCCCGATCGGACCACGCACTGTCTCCGAGCGCCGATCGGTTCACGCGCCGTCTCCTGAGCCCCGATCATTCCACGCGCCGTCTCCGAGCCCCGGTCGATCCACGCGCCGTCTCCTGAGCCCCGATCGGTCCATGCGTCGTCTTCTTAGTCCCGATGCCTCCACGCGCCGTCTCCGAGCCACGATCGGTCCAGGCGCCGTCTCCTGAGCCCCGATCGTTCCACGCGCCGTCTCCGACCCCCGATCGGTCCACGCGCCGTCTCATAAGCCCCGATCGGACCACGCGCCTTCTCCTCATCCCCGATCGGTCCACGCGCCGTCTCCGAGCCGCGATCGGTCCACGCGCCGTCTCCTGAGCCCCGATCGGTCCACGCGCCATCTCCGAGCCCCGAACGGTTCACGAACCGTCTCCTGGTCCCAATCGGTCCACGCGGCGCCTCCGGAGCCCCGATCGATCCACGCGAGTCTCCTGAGCCCCGGTCGGTCCGCGCGCCATCATCAGAGCCCCCATCGGTCCACGCGTTGTCTCCAAAGCCCCGATCGGTCCACGCGCCGTCTCCGAGCCCCGATCGGTTCACGCATCGTCTCCTAAGCCCCGATCGGTTAACGCGCCGTCTCCGAGCGCCGAGCGGTCCACACGCGGTCGCCGAACCCCAATTGGTCCACGCGCAACCGCCTGAGTCCCAGTCGGTCCACGCGCTGTCTCCGAGCCCCGATCGGTCCACGCGCCGTCGCCGAGCCATGATCGGTCCACGCGTGGCCTCCTGAGCCCCAATCGGTCCACGGGCCGTCGCCGATCCACGATCGGTCCGTGCGCCGTTTCCAGAGTCCTATCGGTCCACGCATCGTCTCCTGATCTCCGATCGGTCCACGTGCCGTCTCCTAAGCCCCGATCGGTCCACGCACTGTCTCTGAGCCCCCATCGGTCCACGCGTTGTCTCCTAAGCCCCGATCATTCCACGCGCTGTCTCCGAGCCCCGATCGGTCCACGCGTTGTCTCCTTAGACCCGATCGCTCCACGCGCCGTCTCCGAGCGCCGAGCGGTCCACGCGCCGTCGCCGAACCCCAATTGGTCCACGCGCAACCGCCTGAGTCCCAGTCGGTCCACGCGCTGTCTCCGAGCCCCGATCGGTCCACGCGCCGTCGCCGAGCTATGATCGGTCCACGCGCGGCCTCCTGAGCCCCAATCGGTCCACGGGCCGTCGCCGATCCACGATCGGTTCGTGCGCCGTTTCCAGAGCCCTATCGGTCCACGCATCGTCTCCTGATCTCCGATCGGTCCACGTGCCGTCTCCTAAGCCCCGATCGGTCCACGCACTGTCTCCGAGCGCCGATCGGTTCACGCGCCGTCTCCTGAGCCCCGATACGTCCACGCGCAGTCGCCGAGCCCCGATCGGTCCACGCGCGGTCTCCTGAGCCCCGATCTGTCCACGCGCCGTTTCCGAGCCCCGATCGGTCCACGCGCCGTCTCCGAGCCCTGATCGGTCCACGCGCCTTCTCCTGAGCCCCAATCGGTCGACTCGCTGTCTCCTGAGCCCCGATAGGTACACACCCCTTCCCCTGAGCCCCAATCGGTCGACGCGTCGTCTCCTAAGACCCGACCGGTTCACCCGCCGTCTCCTGTGCACCGATCGATTCACGTGCCGTCTCCTAAGCCCCGATCGGTCCACACGTCGTCTCCTAAGCCCCAATCGGGCTACGCGTCGTCTCCTAAGCCCCGATCAGTCGCCGCGTCGTCTCCTGAGCCCCGATCAATTGACGCGACTTCTCCTGAGCCCCGATCGCTCCTCGCGCCGCCTTCGTGCCCCGATCGGTCCACGCACCGCCTCCTGATCCCCATCGGTCCACGCGCCGTCTCCTGAGCCACGATCGATCCACATGCCGTCTCCGAGCCCCGATCGGTCCGCGTGCCGCATTCTAAGCCACGGTCCATCCACGCGCCGTCTCCGAGTCCCGATCGGTCCACGCGTCGTCTCCTAAGCCCTGATCGGTCCTCGTGCCTTCTGCGAGCCCCGAAGGGTCCACGCGCCGTCTCCTGAGCCCCGATCGGTCCACACCCTTTCCCCTGAGCCCCGATCTGTCGACGCGTCGTCTCCTAAGACCCGACCGGTTCACCCGCCGTCTCCTGTGCACCGATCGATTCACGTGCCGTCTCCTAAGCCCCGATCGGTCCACACGTCGTCTCCTAAGCCCCAATCGGGCTACGCGTCGTCTCTTAAGCCACGATCAGTCGCCGCGTCGTCTCCTGAGCCCCGATCAATTGACGCGACTTCTCCTGAGCCCCGATCGCTCCTCGCGCCGTCTCCTGAGCCCCGCTCGGGCCATGCGTCGTCTTCTAAGACCCCATGCTTCCACGCACCGTCTCCTGAGCCCCGATCGTTCCACGTGCCGTCTCCGAGCCCCGATCGCTCCACGCGCCGTCTCCGAGCGCCGAACGGTTCACGCACCGTCTCCTGGTCCCAATCGGTCCACGCGGCGCCTCCGGAGCCCCGATCGATCCACCCGAGTCTCCTGAGCCCCAGTCGGTCCGCGCGTCGTCTCCTGAGCCCCGATTGTTCGACGCGTCGTCTCCTGAGCCCCGATCGAACCACGCGTCGTCTCCTGAGCCCCGATCGCGACACACGCCGTTTCCTGAGCCCCGATCGGTCCACGCGTCGTCTTCAAAGCCGCGATGCCTCCACGCGCCGTCTCCGAGCCACGATCGGTCCGTGCGCCGCTTCCACAACCCCGATCGGTCCACGCGTCACCTCCTGATCTCCGATCGGTCCACGCGCCGTCTCCTAAGCCCCGATCGTTCCACGCGCCGTCTCCGAGCCCCGATCGGTCCACGCGCCGTCTCCTAAGCCCCGTTCGGACCAAGCGCCTTCTCGTAAACCCCGGTCGGTCCACGCGCCGTCTCCGAGCCCCGATCGGTCCACGCATCGTCTCCTAAGCCCCGATCGGCTAACGCGTCGACTCCGAGCCGCGATCGTTCCACGCGCCGTCCCCGATCCCCGATCGATCCACGCGCCGTCTCCAAGCGCCGATCGGTTCACGCGCCGTCACCCGAGCCCCGATCGTTCCACACGCCGTCTCCGAGCCCCGATCGGTCCACGCTTCGTCTCCTGAGCCCGGATCGTTCCACGCGTCGTCTCCTGATCCCCGATCCGTAATCGCGTCGTCTCCGAGCCTCGAGCGGTCCACACGCCGTGTCCGATCCCCGATCGGTCCGCGCGGCGTCTCCGGAGCCCCGATCGATCCACGCGAGTCTCCTGAGCCCCGGTCGGTCCGCACGCCGTCATCTGAGCCCCCATCGGTCCACGCGTTGTCTCCTAAGCCCCGATCGGTCCACGCGCCGTCTCCGAGCCCCGATCGGTTCACGCATCGTCTCCTAAGCCCCGATCGGTTAACGCGTCGTCTCCTGAGCCCCGATCGGTCCACGCGCCGTCTCCGAGCCCCGATCGGTCCACGCACTGTCTCCTCATCCCCATGGGTCCACGCGGCGCCTCCGGGCCCCCGATCGATCCACTCGAGGCTCCTAAGCCCCGATCGGTCCACGCGCCGTAGCCGAGCCACGATCGGTCCACGCGCGGCCTCCTGAGCCCCGATCGGTCCACGCGCCGTCGCCGAACCCCAATTGGTCCACACGAAACCTCCTGAGCCCCAGTCGGTCCACGCGCTGTCACCGAGCCCCGATCGGTCCACGTGTGGTCTCCGAGCCCCGATCGGTCCACGCGCCGTCGCCGAGCCACGATCGGTTCACGCGCGGCCTCCTGAGCCCCGATCGGTCCACGGGCCGTCGCCGAGCCGCGATCGGTCCACGCGCCGTCTCCTGAGCCCCGATCTGTCCACGACCCGTCTCCGGGCCCCGATCGGTGCACGCGCCGTCTCCTAAGCCCCGATCGGTCCACGCGCCGTCGCCGAACCCCAATTGGTCCACGCGAAACCGCCTGAGCCCCAGTCGGTCCGGGCGCTGTCTCCGAGCCCCGATCGGTCCACGCGTCGTCTCCGAGCCCCGGTCGGTTAACGCTCCGTCTCCAAGCCCCGATCGGTCCACTCGCAACCGCCTGAGCCCCAGTCGGTCCACGCGCTGTCTCCGAGCCCCGATTGGTCCACGCGTCGTCTCCGAGTACCGATTGGTCCACGCGCCGTCGCCGAGCCATGATCGGCCCACGCGAGGCTCCTGAGCCCCGGTCGATCTGCGCGCCGTCTCCTGAGCCCCGATCGGTCGACGCGTCGTCTCCGAGCCCCGATCGGTCCACGCGCCGTCGCCGAGCCACGATCGGTCCACGCGCGGCCTCCTGAGCCCCAATTGGTCCACGCGCAACCGCCTGAGTCCCAGTCGGTCCACGCGCTGTCTCCGAGCCCCGATCGGTCCACGCGCCGTCGCCGAGCCATGATCGGTCCACGCGCGGCCTCCTGAGCCCCAATCGGTCCACGGGCCGTCGCCGATCCACGATCGGTTCGTGCGTCGTTTCCAGAGCCCTATCGGTCCACGCATCGTCTCCTGATCTCCGATCGGTCCACGTGCCGTCTCCTAAGCCCCGATCGGACCACGCACTGTCTCCGAGCGCCGATCGGTTCACGCGCCGTCTCCTGAGCCCCGATCATTCCACGCGCCGTCTCCGAGCCCCGGTCGATCCACGCGCCGTCTCCTGAGCCCCGATCGGTCCATGCGTCGTCTTCTTAGTCCCGATGCCTCCACGCGCCGTCTCCGAGCCACGATCGGTCCAGGCGCCGTCTCCTGAGCCCCGATCGTTCCACGCGCCGTCTCCGACCCCCGATCGGTCCACGCGCCGTCTCATAAGCCCCGATCGGACCACGCGCCTTCTCCTCATCCCCGATCGGTCCACGCGCCGTCTCCGAGCCGCGATCGGTCCACGCGCCGTCTCCTGAGCCCCGATCGGTCCACGCGCCATCTCCGAGCCCCGAACGGTTCACGAACCGTCTCCTGGTCCCAATCGGTCCACGCGGCGCCTCCGGAGCCCCGATCGATCCACGCGAGTCTCCTGAGCCCCGGTCGGTCCGCGCGCCATCATCAGAGCCCCCATCGGTCCACGCGTTGTCTCCAAAGCCCCGATCGGTCCACGCGCCGTCTCCGAGCCCCGATCGGTTCACGCATCGTCTCCTAAGCCCCGATCGGTTAACGCGCCGTCTCCGAGCGCCGAGCGGTCCACACGCGGTCGCCGAACCCCAATTGGTCCACGCGCAACCGCCTGAGTCCCAGTCGGTCCACGCGCTGTCTCCGAGCCCCGATCGGTCCACGCGCCGTCGCCGAGCCATGATCGGTCCACGCGTGGCCTCCTGAGCCCCAATCGGTCCACGGGCCGTCGCCGATCCACGATCGGTCCGTGCGCCGTTTCCAGAGTCCTATCGGTCCACGCATCGTCTCCTGATCTCCGATCGGTCCACGTGCCGTCTCCTAAGCCCCGATCGGTCCACGCACTGTCTCTGAGCCCCCATCGGTCCACGCGTTGTCTCCTAAGCCCCGATCATTCCACGCGCTGTCTCCGAGCCCCGATCGGTCCACGCGTTGTCTCCTTAGACCCGATCGCTCCACGCGCCGTCTCCGAGCGCCGAGCGGTCCACGCGCCGTCGCCGAACCCCAATTGGTCCACGCGCAACCGCCTGAGTCCCAGTCGGTCCACGCGCTGTCTCCGAGCCCCGATCGGTCCACGCGCCGTCGCCGAGCCATGATCGGTCCACGCGCGGCCTCCTGAGCCCCAATCGGTCCACGGGCCGTCGCCGATCCACGATCGGTTCGTGCGCCGTTTCCAGAGCCCTATCGGTCCACGCATCGTCTCCTGATCTCCGATCGGTCCACGTGCCGTCTCCTAAGCCCCGATCGGTCCACGCACTGTCTCCGAGCGCCGATCGGTTCACGCGCCGTCTCCTGAGCCCCGATCATTCCACGCGCCGTCTCCGAGCCCCGATCGGTCCACGCGTTGTCTCCTTAGCCCCGATCGCTCCACGCGCTGTCTCCGAGCCCCGATCGGTCCACGCGCCGTCGCCGAGCCATGATCGGTCCACGCGCGGCCTCCTGAGCCCCAATCGGTCCACGGGCCGTCGCCGATCCACGATCGGTCCGTGCGCCGTTTCCAGAGCCCTATCGGTCCACGCATCGTCTCCTGATCTCCGATCGGTCCACGCGCCTTCTCCTCGGCCCCGATCGGTCCACGCGCCGTCTCCGAGCGCCGATTAGTTCACGCGCCGTCTCCTGAGCCCCGATCGCTCCACGCTCCGTCTCCGAGCCCCGATCGGTCCACGCGCCGTCTCCTGAGCCCCGATCGGTCCACGCGTCGTTCCCCAAGCCCCGATCCATCGACGCGCCGTCTCCTGATGCCCAATCGGTCCACGCGCTGTCTCCTGAGCCCCGATCGGTCCACGCGCCGTTTTCCGAGCCCCGATCGATCCACGCACCATCTCCTGCTCCCCAATCGGTCCACGCGCCGCCTCCGGAGCCCCGATCGATCCACGCGAAATCTGCTGAGCTCCGGTCGGTCCACGCGCCGTTTCCTGAGCCCCGTTCGGCCCACGCGCCGTCTCCTAAGCCCCGATCGGTCCACGAGCCGTCTCCTGAGCCTCCATCGATCCACGCGTCGTCTTCTAAGCCCAGATGCCTCCTCGCGCCGTCTCCGAGCCACGATCGGTCCAGGCGCCGTTTCCTGAGCCCCGATCGGTCCACGCGGCGTCTCCTGAGCCCCAATTGGTCCACACGCTGTGTCGTGAGCCCCGATAGGTACACGCGTCGTCTCCTACGCCCGATCGGTCCACGCGGCGCCTCCGGAGCCCCGATCGATCCACGCGAGTCTCCTAAGCCCCGATCGGTTAACGCGCCGTCTCCGAGCCCCGATTGGTCCACACGCCGTCTCCGAGCCCCGATCGGTCCGCATGCCGCATTGTAAGTGACGGTCCATCCACGCGCCGTCTCCTGAGCCCCGATCGGTCCACGCGCCATCTCCGAGCACCGATTGGTCCACGCGCCGTCTCCCGAACCCCAATTGGTCCACGCGCCGTCGCCCGAACCCCAATTGGTCCACGAGCAACCTCCTGAGCTCCAGTCGGTCCACGCGCAGTCGCCGAGCCCCGATCGATCACCGCATCGTCTCCTAAGCCCCGATCGGTTGACGCGTCATTTACGAGCCCCGATCGGTCTACGCGCCGTCTCCTGAGCCCCGATCGGTCCACACGCCGTCTCCTAAGCCCCGATCCGTCCACGGGCCGTCTGTAAATCGCGATCGGTCAACGCTCCATCACCAAGCCCCGATCCGTACAACCGTCGTGTCCGAGCCCCGATCGGTTAACGCGCCGTCGCCGAGCCACGATCGGTTCACGCGCGGCCTCCTGAGCCCCGATCGGTCCACGGGCCGTCGCCGAGCCGCGATCGGTCCACGCGCCGTCTCCTGAGCCCCGATCTGTCCACGACCCGTCTCCGGGCCCCGATCGGTGCACGCGCCGTCTCCTAAGCCCCGATCGGTCCACGCGCCGTCGCCGAACCCCAATTGGTCCACGCGAAACCGCCTGAGCCCCAGTCGGTCCGGGCGCTGTCTCCGAGCCCCGATCGGTCCACGCGTCGTCTCCGAGCCCCGGTCGGTTAACGCTCCGTCTCCAAGCCCCGATCGGTCCACTCGCAACCGCCTGAGCCCCAGTCGGTCCACGCGCTGTCTCCGAGCCCCGATTGGTCCACGCGTCGTCTCCGAGTACCGATTGGTCCACGCGCCGTCGCCGAGCCATGATCGGCCCACGCGAGGCTCCTGAGCCCCGGTCGATCTGCGCGCCGTCTCCTGAGCCCCGATCGGTCGACGCGTCGTCTCCGAGCCCCGATCGGTCCACACGCCGTCGCCGAGCCACGATCGGTCCACGCGCGGCCTCCTGAGCCCCAATTGGTCCACGCGCAACCGCCTGAGTCCCAGTCGGTCCACGCGCTGTCTCCGAGCCCCGATCGGTCCACGCGCCGTCGCCGAGCCATGATCGGTCCACGCGCGGCCTCCTGAGCCCCAATCGGTCCACGGGCCGTCGCCGATCCACGATCGGTTCGTGCGTCGTTTCCAGAGCCCTATCGGTCCACGCATCGTCTCCTGATCTCCGATCGGTCCACGTGCCGTCTCCTAAGCCCCGATCGGACCACGCACTGTCTCCGAGCGCCGATCGGTTCACGCGCCGTCTCCTGAGCCCCGATCATTCCACGCGCCGTCTCCGAGCCCCGGTCGATCCACGCGCCGTCTCCTGAGCCCCGATCGGTCCATGCGTCGTCTTCTTAGTCCCGATGCCTCCACGCGCCGTCTCCGAGCCACGATCGGTCCAGGCGCCGTCTCCTGAGCCCCGATCGTTCCACGCGCCGTCTCCGACCCCCGATCGGTCCACGCGCCGTCTCATAAGCCCCGATCGGACCACGCGCCTTCTCCTCATCCCCGATCGGTCCACGCGCCGTCTCCGAGCCGCGATCGGTCCACGCGCCGTCTCCTGAGCCCCGATCGGTCCACGCGCCATCTCCGAGCCCCGAACGGTTCACGAACCGTCTCCTGGTCCCAATCGGTCCACGCGGCGCCTCCGGAGCCCCGATCGATCCACGCGAGTCTCCTGAGCCCCGGTCGGTCCGCGCGCCATCATCAGAGCCCCCATCGGTCCACGCGTTGTCTCCAAAGCCCCGATCGGTCCACGCGCCGTCTCCGAGCCCCGATCGGTTCACGCATCGTCTCCTAAGCCCCGATCGGTTAACGCGCCGTCTCCGAGCGCCGAGCGGTCCACACGCGGTCGCCGAACCCCAATTGGTCCACGCGCAACCGCCTGAGTCCCAGTCGGTCCACGCGCTGTCTCCGAGCCCCGATCGGTCCACGCGCCGTCGCCGAGCCATGATCGGTCCACGCGTGGCCTCCTGAGCCCCAATCGGTCCACGGGCCGTCGCCGATCCACGATCGGTCCGTGCGCCGTTTCCAGAGTCCTATCGGTCCACGCATCGTCTCCTGATCTCCGATCGGTCCACGTGCCGTCTCCTAAGCCCCGATCGGTCCACGCACTGTCTCTGAGCCCCCATCGGTCCACGCGTTGTCTCCTAAGCCCCGATCATTCCACGCGCTGTCTCCGAGCCCCGATCGGTCCACGCGTTGTCTCCTTAGACCCGATCGCTCCACGCGCCGTCTCCGAGCGCCGAGCGGTCCACGCGCCGTCGCCGAACCCCAATTGGTCCACGCGCAACCGCCTGAGTCCCAGTCGGTCCACGCGCTGTCTCCGAGCCCCGATCGGTCCACGCGCCGTCGCCGAGCCATGATCGGTCCACGCGCGGCCTCCTGAGCCCCAATCGGTCCACGGGCCGTCGCCGATCCACGATCGGTTCGTGCGCCGTTTCCAGAGCCCTATCGGTCCACGCATCGTCTCCTGATCTCCGATCGGTCCACGTGCCGTCTCCTAAGCCCCGATCGGTCCACGCACTGTCTCCGAGCGCCGATCGGTTCACGCGCCGTCTCCTGAGCCCCGATCATTCCACGCGCCGTCTCCGAGCCCCGATCGGTCCACGCGTTGTCTCCTTAGCCCCGATCGCTCCACGCGCTGTCTCCGAGCCCCGATCGGTCCACGCGCCGTCGCCGAGCCATGATCGGTCCACGCGCGGCCTCCTGAGCCCCAATCGGTCCACGGGCCGTCGCCGATCCACGATCGGTCCGTGCGCCGTTTCCAGAGCCCTATCGGTCCACGCATCGTCTCCTGATCTCCGATCGGTCCACGCGCCTTCTCCTCGGCCCCGATCGGTCCACGCGCCGTCTCCGAGCGCCGATTAGTTCACGCGCCGTCTCCTGAGCCCCGATCGCTCCACGCTCCGTCTCCGAGCCCCGATCGGTCCACGCGCCGTCTCCTGAGCCCCGATCGGTCCACGCGTCGTTCCCCAAGCCCCGATCCATCGACGCGCCGTCTCCTGATGCCCAATCGGTCCACGCGCTGTCTCCTGAGCCCCGATCGGTCCACGCGCCGTTTTCCGAGCCCCGATCGATCCACGCACCATCTCCTGCTCCCCAATCGGTCCACGCGCCGCCTCCGGAGCCCCGATCGATCCACGCGAAATCTGCTGAGCTCCGGTCGGTCCACGCGCCGTTTCCTGAGCCCCGTTCGGCCCACGCGCCGTCTCCTAAGCCCCGATCGGTCCACGAGCCGTCTCCTGAGCCTCCATCGATCCACGCGTCGTCTTCTAAGCCCAGATGCCTCCTCGCGCCGTCTCCGAGCCACGATCGGTCCAGGCGCCGTTTCCTGAGCCCCGATCGGTCCACGCGGCGTCTCCTGAGCCCCAATTGGTCCACACGCTGTGTCGTGAGCCCCGATAGGTACACGCGTCGTCTCCTACGCCCGATCGGTCCACGCGGCGCCTCCGGAGCCCCGATCGATCCACGCGAGTCTCCTAAGCCCCGATCGGTTAACGCGCCGTCTCCGAGCCCCGATTGGTCCACACGCCGTCTCCGAGCCCCGATCGGTCCGCATGCCGCATTGTAAATGACGGTCCATCCACGCGCCGTCTCCTGAGCCCCGATCGGTCCACGCGCCATCTCCGAGCACCGATTGGTCCACGCGCCGTCTCCCGAACCCCAATTGGTCCACGCGCCGTCGCCCGAACCCCAATTGGTCCACGAGCAACCTCCTGAGCTCCAGTCGGTCCACGCGCAGTCGCCGAGCCCCGATCGATCACCGCATCGTCTCCTAAGCCCCGATCGGTTGACGCGTCATTTACGAGCCCCGATCGGTCTACGCGCCGTCTCCTGAGCCCCGATCGGTCCACACGCCGTCTCCTAAGCCCCGATCCGTCCACGGGCCGTCTGTAAATCGCGATCGGTCAACGCTCCATCACCAAGCCCCGATCCGTACAACCGTCGTGTCCGAGCCCCGATCGGTTAACGCGCCGTCTCCGAGCCGCGATCGGCCCACGCGCCGTCTCCTGAGCCCCGCTCGGTCCATGCGTCGTCTTCTAAGCCCCCATGCCTCCACGCACCGTCTCCTGAGCCCCGATCGTTCCACGTGCCGTCTCCGAGCCCCGATCGCTCCACGCGCCGTCTCCGAGCGCCGATTGGTGCACGAGCCGTCTCCTGAGCACCGATCGTTCCACACGCCGCCTCCTAAGCCCCGATCTGTCCAGGCGTCGTCTCCTAAGCCCCGACCGGTCCACGCGCCGTCTCCTGAGCCCCGATACGTCCACGCGCGGTCGCCGAGCCCCGATCGGTCCACGCGCGGTCTCCTGAGCCCCGATCTGTCCACGCGCCGTTTCCGAGCCCCGATCGGTCCACGCGCCGTCTCCGAGCCCTGATCGGTCCACGCGCCTTCTCCTGAGCCCCGATCGTTCCACGTGCCGTCTCCGAGCCCCGATCGCTCCACGCGCCGTCTCCGAGCGCCGAACGGTTCACGCACCGTCTCCTGGTCCCAATCGGTCCACGCGGCGCCTCCGGAGCCCCGATCGATCCACGCGAGTCTCCTGAGCCCCAGTCGGTCCGCGCGCCGTCTCCTGAGCCCCGATTGTTCGACGCGTCGTCTCCTGAGCCCCGATCGCGACACACGCCGTTTCCTGAGCCCCAATCGGTCCACGCGTCGTCTTCAAAGCCGCGATGCCTCCACGCGCCGTCTCCGAGCCACGATCGGTCCGTGCGCCGCTTCCACAACCCCGATCGGTCCACGCGTCACCTCCTGATCTCCGATCGGTCCACGCGCCGTCTCCTAAGCCCCGATCGTTCCACGCGCCGTCTCCGAGCCCCGATCGGTCCACGCGCCGTCTCCTAAGCCCCGTTCGGACCAAGCGCCTTCTCGTAAACCCCGGTCGGTCCACGCGCCGTCTCCGAGCCCCGATCGGTCCACGCATCGTCTCCTAAGCCCCGATCGGCTAACGCGTCGACTCCGAGCCGCGATCGTTCCACGCGCCGTCCCCGATCCCCGATCGATCCACGCGCCGTCTCGGAGCACCGATTGGTTCACGCGCCGTCTCCTGAGCCCCGATCGCTCCACGCGCCGTCTCCGAGCCCCGATCAGTCCACGCGCCGTCGCCGAGCCATGATCGTTCCACGCGCGGCCTCCAGAGCCCCGATCGGTACACGCGCCGTCGCCGAGCCGCGATCGGTCCACGCGCCGTCGCCCAACCCGCCGAAGCCCAATTGGTCCACGCGCAACCTCCTGAGCCCCAGTCGGTCCACGCGCCATCTCCTGAGCCCCGATCGGTCCACGCATCGTCTTCTAAGCCCCGATACGTCCACACGCCGTCTCCGATCCCCGATCGGTCCGCGTGCCGCATTCTAAGCCGCGGTCCGTCCACGCGCAGTCTCCGATCACCGATCGGTCCACGCGCCGTCTCCTGAGCCCCGATCGGTCCACGCGCCGTTTCCGAGCCCCGATCGATCCATGCGTCGTCTTCTAAGCCCCGATGCCTCCACGCGCCGTCTCCTGAGCCCCGATCGGTCCACGCGCCGTTTTCCGAGCCCCGATCGATCCACGCACCATCTCCTGCTCCCCAATCGGTCCACGCGTCGCCTCCGGAGCCCCGATCGATCCACGCGAAATCTGCTGAGCTCCGGTCGGTCCACGCGCCGTTTCCTGAGCCCCGTTCGGCCCACGCGCCGTCTCCTAAGCCCCGATCGGTCCACGAGCCGTCTCCTGAGCCTCCATCGATCCACGCGTCGTCTCCTAAGCCCCAATCGGGCTACGCGTCGTCTCTTAAGCCCCGATCAGTCGCCGCGTCGTCTCCTGAGCCCCGATCAATTGACGCGACTTCTCCTGAGCCCCGATCGCTCCTCGCGCCGTCTCCTGAGCCCCGCTCGGTCCATGCGTCGTCTTCTAAGACCCCATGCTTCCACGCACCGTCTCCTGAGCCCCGATCGTTCCACGTGCCGTCTCCGAGCCCCGATCGCTCCACGCGCCGTCTCCGAGCGCCGAACGGTTCACGCACCGTCTCCTGGTCCCAATCGGTCCACGCGGCGCCTCCGGAGCCCCGATCGATCCACGCGAGTCTCCTGAGCCCCAGTCGGTCCGCGCGCCGTCTCCTGAGCCCCGATTGTTCGACGCGTCGTCTCCTGAGCCCCGATCGAACCACGCGTCGTCTCCTGAGCCCCGATCGCGACACACGCCGTTTCCTGAGCCCCGATCGGTCCACGCGTCGTCTTCAAAGCCGCGATGCCTCCACGCGCCGTCTCCGAGCCACGATCGGTCCGTGCGCCGCTTCCACAACCCCGATCGGTCCACGCGTCACCTCCTGATCTCCGATCGGTCCACGCGCCGTCTCCTAAGCCCCGTTCGGACCAAGCGCCTTCTCGTAAACCCCGGTCGGTCCACGCGCCGTCTCCGAGCCCCGATCGGTCCACGCATCGTCTCCTAAGCCCCGATCGGCTAACGCGTCGACTCCGAGCCGCGATCGTTCCACGCGCCGTCCCCGATCCCCGATCGATCCACGCGCCGTCTCCAAGCGCCGATCGGTTCACGCGCCGTCACCCGAGCCCCGATCGTTCCACACGCCGTCTCCGAGCCCCGATCGGTCCACGCTTCGTCTCCTGAGCCCTGATCGTTCCACGCGTCGTCTCCTGATCCCCGATCCGTAATCGCGTCGTCTCCGAGCCTCGATCGGTCCACACGCCGTGTCCGATCCCCGATCGGTCCGCGCGGCGTCTCCGGAGCCCCGATCGATCCACGCGAGTCTCCTGAGCCCCGGTCGGGCCGCACGCCGTCATCTGAGCCCCCATCGGTCCACGCGTTGTCTCCTAAGCCCCGATCGGTCCACGCGCCGTCTCCGAGCCCCGATCGGTTCACGCATCGTCTCCTAAGCCCCGATCGGTTAACGCGTCGTCTCCTGAGCCCCGATCGGTCCACGCGCCGTCTCCGAGCCCCGATCGGTCCACGCACTGTCTCCTCATCCCCATGGGTCCACGCGGCGCCTCCGGGCCCCCGATCGATCCACTCGAGGCTCCTAAGCCCCGATCGGTCCACTCGCAACCGCCTGAGCCCCAGTCGGTCCACGCGCTGTCTCCGAGCCCCGATTGGTCCACGCGTCGTCTCCGAGTACCGATTGGTCCACGCGCCGTCGCCGAGCCATGATCGGCCCACGCGAGGCTCCTGAGCCCCGGTCGATCTGCGCGCCGTCTCCTGAGCCCCGATCGGTCGACGCGTCGTCTCCGAGCCCCGATCGGTCCACGCGCCGTCGCCGAGCCACGATCGGTCCACGCGCGGCCTCCTGAGCCCCAATTGGTCCACGCGCAACCGCCTGAGTCCCAGTCGGTCCACGCGCTGTCTCCGAGCCCCGATCGGTCCACGCGCCGTCGCCGAGCCATGATCGGTCCACGCGCGGCCTCCTGAGCCCCAATCGGTCCACGGGCCGTCGCCGATCCACGATCCGTTCGTGCGTCGTTTCCAGAGCCCTATCGGTCCACGCATCGTCTCCTGATCTCCGATCGGTCCACGTGCCGTCTCCTAAGCCCCGATCGGACCACGCACTGTCTCCGAGCGCCGATCGGTTCACGCGCCGTCTCCTGAGCCCCGATCATTCCACGCGCCGTCTCCGAGCCCCGGTCGATCCACGCGCCGTCTCCTGAGCCCCGATCGGTCCATGCGTCGTCTTCTTAGTCCCGATGCCTCCACGCGCCGTCTCCGAGCCACGATCGGTCCAGGCGCCGTCTCCTGAGCCCCGATCGTTCCACGCGCCGTCTCCGACCCCCGATCGGTCCACGCGCCGTCTCATAAGCCCCGATCGGACCACGCGCCTTCTCCTCATCCCCGATCGATCCACGGGCTGTCTCGGAGCACCGATTGGTTCACGCGCCGTCTCCTGAGCCCCGATCGCTCCACGCGCCGTCTCCGAGCCCCGATCGGTCCACGCGCCGTCCCCTAAGCCCCGATCGGTCCACCCGCCGTTTCCGAGCCCCGATCAGTCCATGCGTCGTCTCCGAGCCCCGTTCGGTCCACGCGCCGTCGCCGAGCCATGATCGTTCCACGCGCGGCCTCCAGAGCCCCGATCGGTACACGCGCCGTCGCCGAGCCGCGATCGGTCCACGCGCCGTCGCCCAACCCGCCGAAGCCCAATTGGTCCACGCGCAACCTCCTGAGCCCCAGTCGGTCCACGCGCCATCTCCTGAGCCCCGATCGGTCCACGCATCGTCTTCTAAGCCCCGATACGTCCACACGCCGTCTCCGATCCCCGATCGGTCCGCGTGCCGCATTCTAAGCCGCGGTCCGTCCACGCGGAGTCTCCGATCACCGATCGGTCCACGCGCCGTCTCCTGAGCCCCGATCGGTCCACGCGCCGTTTCCGAGCCCCGATCGATCCATGCGTCGTCTCCTGAGCCCCGATCGGTTCACGCATCGGCTCCTAAGCCCCGATACGTCCACACGCCGTATCCGAGCCCCGATCGATCCGCGTGACGCATTCTAAGCCACGGTCCGTCCACGCGCCGTCTCCGAGCACCGATCGGTGCACGCGCCGTCTCCTGAGGCCCGATCGGTCCACGCGTCGTCTCCTAAGCCCCGATCGGTTAACGCACCGTCTCCGAGCCCCAATCGGTCCGCGCGTCGTCTCCGAGCCCCGATCCGTCCACGCGCCGTCGCCGAGCCATAATCGGTCCACGCGAGGCTCCTGAGCCCCGGTCGGTCCGCGCGCCGTCTCCTGAGCCCCGATCGGTCCACGCGCCGTCTCCTAAGCCCCGATCGTTTCACGCGCCTTCCTCGAGCCCCGATCGGTCCACACGCCGTCTCCTGAGCCCGGATCGGTCCACGCGTCGGCTCCTAAGTCCCGATCGGTCCACGCGTCGTCTCCTAAGCCCCGATCCGTCGACGTGTCGTCTCCTGAGCCCCGATCGATCCACGCGTCTTCTCCTGAGCCCCGACCGCTCCCCGCATCGTCTCCGAGCGCCGATCGGTCCAGGCGCCGTTTCCGAGCCCCGATTGGTCCATGCGTCGTCTTCGAAGCCCCGATGCCTCCACGCGCCGTCTCCGAGCCACGATCGGTGCAGGCGCCGCTTCCTGAGCCCCGATCGGTCCACGCGCTATCTCCTGTGCCCCGATCCATCCACGCGCAGTCGCCGATCCCCGATCGGTCCAAGCGCCGTCTCCAAGCCTCGATCCGTACACGCGTCGTCTCCGAGCCCCGATCGCTCCACGCGCCATCGCCGAACCCCGATCGGTCCACGCGCCGTCTCCTGAGCTCCGAACGGTCCACACCCCTTGTCCTGAGCCCCGATCGGCCGACGCGTCGTCTCCTAAGCCCCGACCGGTTCACGCGCCGTCTCCTGTGCACCGATCGAATCACGGGCCGTCTCCTAAGCCCCGATCGGTCCACACATCGTCTCCTAAGCCCCAATCGGTCCACGTGTCGTCTCCTAAGCCCCGATCCGTCGCCGCGTCGTCTCCTGAGCCCCGATCAATTGACCCGTCTTCTCCTGAGCCCGATCGCTCCTCGCGCCGTCTCCTGAGCCCCGATCGGTCCACGCATGGTCTCCTAAGCCCCAATCGGTTAACGCGCCGTCCCCGAGCCCCGATCGGTCCACGCGCCGTCTCCTGAGCCCCGATCGGTCCACGCGCCGTCGCCGAACCCCAATTGGTCCACGCGCAACCGCCTGAGCCCCAGTCGGTCCACGCACTGTCCCCGAGCCCCGATCGGTCCACGCGCCGTATCCGTGCCCCCATCGGTCCACGCGTCGTGTCCTAAGCCCCGATCGGTCCACGCGCCTTCTCCTAAGCCCCGATCGGTCCACGTGCCGTCTCCGAGCGACGATCGGTTCACGCACGGTCTCCTGAGCCCCGATCGTTCCACGCGCCGTTTCCGAGCCCCGATCGGTCCACGCGCCGTCGCCGAGCCTCGATCGGTCCACGCGCGGTCTCCTGAGCCCCGGTCGGTCCACGCGCCGTCGCCGAACCCCAATTCGTCCACGCGCAACCTCCCGAGGCCCAGTCGGTCCACGCGCCGTCTCCTAAGCCCCGAACGGTCCACGCGCCGTCTCCGAGCCCCGATCGGTCCACGCACCGTCTCCTGCGCCCCGATCGGCCCACGAACCGTCTCCTGAGCCCCGATCGTCCAACGCGCCGTCTCCGAGCACCGATCGGTCCACGCGTCGTCTCCTGAGCCCCGATCGGTCCACGCGTCGTCTCCAAAGCCCTGATCGGTCCACGTGCCGTCTGCGAGCCCCGATCGGTCCACGCGCCCTCTCCTGAACCCCGATACGCCCACACGCAGTCGCCGAACCCCGATCGGTCCACACGCCGTCGCCGAGCCTCGATCGGTCCACGTGCGGCCTCCTGAGCCCCGGTCGGTTCACGCGCCGTCTCCGAGCCCCGATCGATCCACGCGTCGTCTTGTAAACCCAGATGCCTCCTCGCATCGTCTCCTAAGCCCCGATCGGTTAACGCGCCGTCTCCGAGCCCCGATCGGTCCACGCCCCGTCGGCGAACCCCAATTGGTCCACGCGCAACCTCCTGAGCCCCAGTCGGTCCACGCGCGGCCTCCTGAGCCATGGTCGGTTCACGCGCCGTCTCCTGAGCCCCGATCGGTCCACGCGTCGTTCCCTAAGCTCCGATCCATCTACGCGTAGTCTCCTGAGCCCCGATTGGTGGACGTGCCGTCTCCCAGCCACGATCGGTCCACGCGCCGTCTCCTAAGCCCCAATCTGTCCACGACCCGTTTCTGGGCCCCGATCGGTGCACGCGCCGTCTCCTAAGCCCCGATCGGTTAACGTGCCGTCTCCGATCCCCGATCGGTCCACGCGCGGTCTCCGAGCCCCGGTCGGTCCACGCGCCGTCTCCGAGCCCGGATCGGTTCACGCATCGTCTGCTAAGCCCCGATCGGTTAACGCGCCGTCTCCGAGCCGCGATCGGTCCACCTGCCGTCGCCGAACCCCAATTGGTCCACGGGCAACCACCTGAGCCCCAGTCGGTCCACGCGTCGTCTCCGAGCTCCAATCGGTCCACGCGCCGTTTCCTGAGCCCCGATCGATCCATGCGTCGTCTTCTAAGCCCCGATGCCTCCCCGCGCCGTCTCCGAGCCAGATCGGTTCAGGCGCCGCTTCCCGAGCCCCGATCAGTCAACGCGCCGTCTCCTAAGCCCCTATCGCTCCACGGACCGTCTCCGAGCCCCGATGGGTCCACGCGCCGCATCCTGAGCCCCGATCGGTCGACGCGCCGTCTCCTAAGACCCGATCGGTCCACGCGCCGTCTCCGAGCTCCGATCGGCCCACGCGCCGTCTCCTAAGCCCCGATCGGTCCACGCGCCGTCTCCTAAGCCCCGATCGATCCACGCGCCGTCTCCGAGCGCCGATCTGTTCACGCGCCGTCTCCTTTGCTCCGATCGTTCCACGCGCCGTCTCCGAGGCCCGATCGGTCCACGCATCGTCTCCTAAGCCCCGATCGGTTAACGCGCCGTCTCCGAGCCCCGATTGGTCCACGCGCCGTCTCCTGATGCCCAATCGGTCCACGCGCAGTCTCCTGAGCCCCGATAGGTACACGTGTAGTCTCCTAAGCCCCGATCGGTCCACGCGTCGCCTCCGGAGCCCCAATCGATCAACGTGAGTCTCCTAAGCCCCGATCGGTCCACGTGCCGTCTCCGAGCCCCGATCGGTCCACGCGTCGTCTCCTAATCCCCGATCGGTCCACACGCCGTCTCCTGAGCCACGATCGGTCCACGCGTCGTCTCCTAAGCCCCGATCGGTCCGCGCGTCGTCTCCTAAGCCTCGATCCGTCGACGCGTCGTCTCCTGAGCCACGATCAATTGACGCGTCTTCTCCTGAGCCCGATCGCTCCTCGCGCCGTCTCCTGAGCCCCGATCGGTCCACGCGTCGTCTCCGCGCTCCGATCGGTCCACACGCCGTTTCCTGAGCCCCGATCGGTCCATGCGCCGTCTCCTGAGCCCCAATCGGTCTACTCGCCGCCTCATGAGCCCCGATCGGTCAACGCATCGTCTCCTAAGCCCCGATACGTTCACTCGCCGTCTCCGAGTCCCGATCGGTCCACGCGCCGTCGCCGAGCCTCGATCGGTCCACGCGCGGCCTCCTAAGCCCCGATCGGTTAACGCGCCGTCTCCGAGCCCCGATCAGTCCACGCGCCGTCTCCTGAGCCCCGGTCGGTTCATGCGCCGTCTCCGAGCCCCGATCGATCCACGCGTCGTCTTGTAAGCCCAGATGCCTTCTCGCGCCGTCTCCGGGCCACGATCGGTCGTGGCGCCACTTCCTGAGCCACGATCGGTCCACGCGCCTTCTCCGAGCCCCGATCGGTCCACGGACAACCGCCTGGGACCCAGTCGGTTCACGCGCTGTCGCTGAACCTCGATCGGTCCACGCATCGTCTCCGAGCCCCGATCGGTCCACGCGCCGTCGCCGAGCCGCGATCGGTCCACGCGCGGCCTCCTGAGCCCCGATCGGTCCACGCGCCGTCGCCGAGCCGCGATCGGTCCACGCGCGGCCTCCTGAGCCCCGATTGGTTCACGCGCCGTATCCGAGCCCCAATCGGTCCACGCGCCGTCTCCTGAGCCCCGATCGGTCCACGACCCGTCTCCGGGCCCCGATCGGTGCACGCGCCGTCTCCTAAGCCCCGATCGGTCCACGCGCCGTCGCCGAACCCCAATTGGTCCACGCGAAACCGCCTTAGCCCCAGGCGGTCCACGCGCTGTCTCCGAGACCCGATCGGTCCACGCGTCGTCTCCGAGCCCCGATCGGTCCACGCGCCGTCGCCGAGTCATGATCTGTCCACGCGCAGCCTCCTGACACGCGATCGGTCCACGCGCCGTCTCCTGAGCCCCCATCGCTCCACGCTCCGTCTCCCAGCCCCGATCGGTCCACGCGCCGTCTCCTGAGCCCGGATCGGTCCACGCGCCGTCGCCGAACCCCAATTGGTCCACGCGCCACCGCATGTGCCCCAGTCGGTCCACGCGCTGTCTCCGAGCCCAGATCGGTCCACGCGCCGTCTCCGAGCGCCGATCGGTTCACGCGCCGTCCTCTGAGCCCCGATCGTTCCACGCGCCGTCTCCGAGCTCCGATCGGTCCACGCGTCGTCTCCTAAGCCCCGATCGGTCCAAGCGCCTTCTACTAAGCCCCGATCGGTCCACGCGCCGTCTCCGAGCGCCGATCGGTTCACGCGCCGTCTCCTGAGCCCCGATCGTTCCACGCGCCGTCTCCGAGCCCCGATCGGTCTACGCACCGTCTCCTAAGCCCCGATCGGTCCACGCGCCTTCTCCTCATCCCCGATCGGTCCACGCGCCGTCTTCGAGCGCCGATTGGTTCACGCGACGTCTCCTGAGCCCCGGTCGGTCCACGCGCCATCGCCGAACCCCAATTGGTCCACGCGCAACCTCCTGAGCCCCAGTCGGTACACGCGCTGTCTCCGAGCCCCGATCGGTCCCCGCATAGTCTCCTAAGCCCCGCTCGGTTAACGCGTCGTCTCGGAGCCCCGATCGGTCCAGGCGCCGCTTCCTGAGCACCGACCGGTCCACGCGTCGTCTCCTGAGCCCCGATCGGTCGACGGGTCCCCTCCTAAGCCCCGATCGGTCCACGCGCCTTCTCCTGAGCCCCGATCGGTCCACGCGCCGTCTCCGAGCGCCGATCATTTCACGTGACGTCTCCTGAGCCCTGATCGTTCCACGCGCCGTCTTCGAGCCCCGAGCGGTCCACGCGCCGTCTCCATGAGCCCCAATCGATCCACGCGCAGCCTCCTGAGCCCCGATCGGTCCACGCGCCGTCGCCGAGCCGCGATCGTTCTACGCGCCGCTCCGAGCCCCGATCGGTCCACGCGCCGTCGCCGAGCTATGATCGGTCCACGCGCGGCCTCCTGAGCCCCGATCGGTCCACGCGCCGTCGCCGAGCCGCGATCGGTCCACGCGCGGCCTCCTGAGGCCCGATTGGTTCACGCGCCGTATCCGAGCCCCAATCGGTCCACGCGCCGTCTCCTGAGCCCCGATCGGTCCACGCGCGGCCTCCTGAGCCCCGATCGGTCCACGCGCCGTCGCCGAACCGCGATCGGTCCACGCGCCGCCTCCTGAGTCCCGATCGGTCAACGCGTCGTGTCCTAAGCCTTGATCGGTCCACGTGCCGTCTCCGAGCCCTGATGGGTCCACGCGCCGCATCCTGAGCCCCGATCGGACGACGCGTCGTCTCCTGAGCCCGGATCGGTCCACCCGTCGTCCTCGAATCCCCGATCCGCACACGCGTCGTCTCCGAGCCTCGATCGGTCCACGCGCCGTCTCCTAAGCCGCGATCCGTCCACGGGCCGTCTTCGAGCTGCTATCGGTAAACGCGCCGTCACCAAGCCCTGATCTGTACACGCGTCGTCTCCGAGCCCCGATCGGTCCACGCGCCGTCGCCGAGCCTCGATCGGTCCACGCGCCGTCTCCGAGCCACGATCGTTCCACGCGGCGTCTCCTGAGCCCCAATCGGTCCACACGCTGTGTCGTGAGCCCCGATAGGTACACGCGTCGTCTCCTACGCCCGATCGGTCCACGCGTCGTCTCCTGAGCCCCGATCGTTCCACGCGCCGTCTCCGAGCCGCGATCGGTCCACGCGCCGTCTCCTGAGCCCCGATCGGTCCACGCGCCGTCTCCGAGCCCCGAACGGTTCACGCACCGTCTCCTGATCCCAATCGGTCCACGCGGCGCCTCCGCAGCCCCGATCGATCCACGCGAGTCTCCTGAGCCCCAGTCGGTCCGCGCGCCGTAGCCTGAGCCCTGATTGGTCGACGCGTCGTCTCCTGAGCCCTGATCGATCCACGCGTCGTTTCCTGAGCTCCGATCGCGCCACACGCCGTTTCCTGAGCCCCGATTGGTCCACGCGTCGTCTTCAACGCCCCGATGCCTCCACGCGCCGTCTCCGAGCCACGATCGGTCCGTGCGCCGCTTCCACAACCCCGATCGGTCCACGCGTCATCTCCTGATCTCCGATCGGTCCACGCACCGTCTCCTAAGCCCCGATCGGTCCATGCGCCGTCTCCGAGCGCCGATCGGTTGACGCGCCGTCTCCTGAGCCCCGATCGTTCCACGCGCCGTCTCCTGAGCCCCAATCGGTCCACACGCTGTGTCGTGAGCCCCGATAGGTACACGCGTCGTCTCCTACGCCCGATCGGTCCACGCGTCGTCTCCTGATCCCAATCGGTCCACGCGGCGCCTCCGGAGCCCCGATCGATCCACGCGAGTCTCCTGAGCCCCAGTCGGTCCACGCGTCGTCTCCTGATCCCAATCGGTCCACGCGCCGTCTCCGAGACCCGATCGGCCCACGCATCGTCTCCTACGCCTCGATCGGCTAACGCGTCGACTCCGAGCCCCGATCGTTCCACGCGCCGTCTCAGAGCGCCGATCATTTCACGCCCCGTCTCCTGAGCTCCGATCGTTCCACGCGCCGTCTCTGAGCACCGATCGGTCCACGCGCCGTCTCCTGAGCCCCGCTCGGTCCATGCGTCATCTTCTTAGCCCCGATGCCTCCACGCGTCGTCTCCTAAGCCCCGATCGGTCCACGCGCCGTCTCCGGGCCCCGATCGATCCACGCTAGGCTCCTGAGCCCCGGCCGGTCCGCGCGGTCTCCTGAGCCCCGAACGGTCGACGCGTCGTCTCCTGAGCCCCGATCGATCCACGCACCGTCTCCTAAGCCCCGATCGGTGCACGCGCCGTCTTCGAGCGCCGATCGGTCCACGCAACGTCTCCTAAGCCCCAATCGGTTAACGCGCCGTCTCCTGAGCCCCGATCGTTCTACGCACCGTCTCCGAGCCCCGATCCGTCCACGCGCAGTCGCCGAGCCCCGATCGGTTCACGCGCGGTCTCCTGAGCCCCAGTCGGTACACGCCCTGTCGCCGAGCCCCGATCGGTCCACGCGTCGTCTCCTAAGCCCCGATCCGTCGCCGCGTCGTCTCCTGAGCCCCGATCGATCCACGCGCCGTCTCCTAAGCCCCGATCGGTGCACGCGCCGTCTCCGAGCGCCGATCGGTTCACGCGCCGTCTCCTGAGCCCCGATCATTCCACGCGATGTCGCCGAGCCACGATCGGTCCACGAGCCGTTTTCTGAGCACCGCTCGGTCCACGCGCCGTCTCGTAAGCCACAATCGGTCCACGCGCCGTCTCAGAGCGCCGATCATTTCACGCGCCGTTTCCTGAGCCCCGATCGTTCCACGCGCCGTCTCCGAGCCCCGATCGGTCCACGCAGCGTCTCCTGAGCCCCGATCGGTTCACGCATCGTCTCCTAAGCCCCGATACGTCTACACGCCGTATCCGAGCCCCGATCGGTCCGCGTGACGCATTCTAAGCCACGGTCCGTCCACGCGCCGTCTCCGAGCCCCGATCGGTCCACGCGTCGTCTCCTAAGCCCTGATCGGTCCACGTGCCGTCTCCGAGCCCCGATGGGTCTACGCGCCGCCTCCTGAGCCCCGATCGATTCACGCATCGTCTCCTGAGCCCCGATCGGTTAACGCGCCGTCTCCGAGCCCCGATCAGTCCACGCGCCGTCTCCTGAGCCCCGGTCGGTTCATGCGCCGTCGCCGAGCCGCGATCGGTCCACGATCGGCCTCCCGAGCCCCGATTGGTTCACGCGCCGTATCCGAGCCCCAATCGGTCCAAGCGCTGTCTCCGAGCCCTGATCGGTGCACGCGTCGTCTCCGAGCCCCGATCGGTCTACGCGCCGTCGCCGAGCCATGATCGGTCCACGCGCGGCCTCCTGAGCCCCGATCGGTCCACGCGCCGTCGCCGAGCCGCGATCGGTTCTCGCGCGGCCTCCTGAGCCCCGGTCGGTCCACGCGCCGCCTACGGAGCCCCGATCGATCCACGCGAATCTCCTGAGCTCCGGTCGGTCGACGCGCCGTCTCCTGAGCCCCGATCGGTCCACGCGTCGTCTCCTAAGCCCCGATTCGTCGACGCGTCGTCTCCTGAGCCCCGATCAATTGACGCGTCTTCTCCTGAGCCCTGATCGCTTCTCGTGCCGCCTCCTGAGCCCCACTCCGTCGAGGCGTCGTCTCCGGAGCCCCGATGAATTGACGTGTCTTCTCCTGAGCCCCGATCGCTCCTCGCGCCATCTCCTGAACCCCGCTCGGTCCATGCGTCGTCTTCTTAGCCCTGATGCCTCCACGCGCCGTCTCCGAGCCACGTTGGGTCCAGGCGCCGATTCCTGCGCCCCGATCGGTCCACACGCCGTCTCCGAGCCCCGATCGGTCCGCGTGCCGCATTCTAAGCCACGGTCCATCCACGCGCCGTCTCCGAGCCCCGCTCGATTCACGCGTCGTCTCCTAAGCCCCGATCGGTCCACGCGCCGTCTCCTAAGTCCCTATTGGTCCACGTGCCGTCTCCCAGCCCCGATCGGTCCACGCGCCGTCTCCGAGCCCCGATCGGTCCACGCGCCGTCTCCTGAGCGCCGATACGTCCACGCGCAGTCGCCGAGCCCTGATCGGTCCACGCGCTGTCTCCTGAGCCCCGATAGGTACACGCGTCGTCGCCTACACCCCGATCGGTCCACGCGTCGTCTCCTAAGCCCCGATCGGTCCACGCGCCGTCTCCGAGCCCCGATCGGTCCACGCAATGTCTCCTGATCCCCATGGGTCAACGCGGCGCCTCCGGAGCCCCGATCGATCCACGCGAGGCTCCTGAGCCCCGATCGGACCACGCATCGTCTCCTAAGCCCCAATCGGTTAACGCGCCGTCTCCGAGCCCCGATCGGTCCACGCGCCGTCGCCGAACCCCAATTGGTCCACGCGCAACCGCCTGAGCCCCAGTCGGTCCACGCACTGTCTCCGAGCCCCGGTCGGTCCACGCGTCGTCTCCGAGCCCCGATCGGTCCACGCGTCGTCTCCTAAGCCCCGATCGGTCCACGCACCGTCTCCTGAGCCCCGATCGATCCACGCGCCATCTCCTGAGCCCCAATCGTTCCACGCGCCGTTTTCTGAGCACCGTTCGGTCCACGCGTCGTCTTGAAAGCCCCGATGCCACCACGCGCCGTCTCCGAGCCACGATCGGTCCACGCGTCGTATCCGAAACCCGATCGGTCCACGCGCCGTCGCCGAGCCATGATCGGTCCACGCGCCATCTCCTGAGCCCCAATCGCTCCACGCGCCGTTTTCTGAGCCCCGATCGGTCCATGCGTCGTCTTCTAAGCCCCGATGCCTCCACGCGCCGTCTCCGAGCCACGATCGGTGCAGGCGCCGATTCGTGAACCCCGATCGGTCCACGCGTCGTCTCCTAAGCCCCGATCCGTCGCCGCGTCGTCTCCTGAGCCCCGATCGATCCACGCGTCGTCTCCTAAGCCCCGATCGGTGCACGCGCCGTATCCGAGCGCCGATCGGTTCACGCGCCGTCTCCTGAGCCCCGATCATTCCACGCGATGTCTCCGAGCGCAGATCGGTCCACGCGCGGTCTCCAAGCCTCGATCCGTACACGCGCCGTCTCCGAGCCCCGATCGGTCCACGCGTCGTCTCCGAGCACCGTTCGTTCCACGCGCCGTTTCCTGAGCCCCGATCGGTCCATCCGTCGTCTTTTAAGCCCCGATACCTCCACGCGCCGTCTCCGAGCCACGATCGGTCCACGAGCCGTCTCCTGAGCCTCCATCGATCCACGCGTCGTCTTCTAAGCCCAGATGCCTCCTCGCGCCGTCTCCGAGCCACGATCGGTCCAGGCGCCGTTTCCTGAGCCCCGATCGGTCCACGCGTTGTGTCCTAAGCCCGGATCGTTCCACGCGCCGCTTCCGATCCCCGATCGGTTCACGCGTCGTCTTCTGATCTCCGATCGGTCCACACACCATCTCCTAAGCCCCGATCATTCCACGCGCCATCTCCGAGCCCCGATCGGTCTACGCGCCGTCTCATAAGCCCCGATCGGACCACGCGCCTTCTCCTCAGCCCCGATCGGTCCACGCGCCGTCTCCGAGCGCCGATTAGTTCACGCGCCGTCTCCTGAGCCCCGATCGCTCCCGCTCCGTCTCCGAGCCCCGATCGGTCGACGCGCCGTCTCCTGAGCCCGGATCGGTCCACGCGCCGTCGCCGAACCCCAATTGGTCCACGCGCAACCGCCTGAGCCCCCGTCGGTCCACGCGCTGTCTCCGAGCCCCGATCGTTCCACGCGCCGTCTCCGAGCCTCGATCGGTCCACGCGCCGTCGCCGAGCCCCGATCGGTCCAGGCGTATCCTCCTGTGCCCCGGTCGGTCCACGCGCCTTCTCCGAGCCCCGATCATTCCACGCGCCGTTTCGGAGCCCCGATCGATCCACGCGCCGTCTCCTGAACCCCGGTCGGTCCACGCGCCGACTCCTGAGCCCCGATCGGTCCACGCGTCGTCTCCTAAGCCCCGATCGGTCCACGCGTCGTCTCCTAAGCCCCGATCCGTCGACGCGTCGTCTCCTGAGCCACGATCAATTGACGCGTCTTCTCCTGAGCCCAATCGCTCCTCGCGCCGTCTCCTGAGCCCCGATCGGTCCACGGGTCGTCTCCTAAGCCCCGATCGGTCCACGCGCCGTCTCCTGTGCCCCGATCAGTCGACGCGTCCTCTCCTAAACCCCGATCGGTCCACGCGTCGTCTCCTAAGCCCCGATCGGTCCACACGCCGTCTCCGAGCCCCGATGGGTCCACGCGTCGCCTCCTGAGCCCCGGTCGGTCCACGCGCCGTCTCCTGAGCCCCGATCGGTCCATGCGTCGTCTTCTTAGCCCCGATGCCTCCACGCGCCGTCTCCGAGCCACGATCGGTCCAGGCGCCGCTTCCTGAGCCCCCATCGGTCCATGCGCCGTATCCTAAGCCCCGATCGGTCCACGCGCCGTCTCCGAGCGCCGATAAGTTCAAGCGCCGTCTCCTGAGCCCCGATCGTTCCACGCGGCGTCTCCGAGACCCGATCGATCCACGCGTCGTCTCCTGAGCCCCAACCGCTCCAAACGCCGTTTCCTGAGCCCCGATCGGTCCACGCATCGTCTCCGAGCACCGATCGGTCCACGCGCCGTTTTCTGAGCACCGTTCGGTCCACGCGTCGTCTTCAAAGCCCCGATGCCTCCACGCGCCGTCTCCGAGCCCCGATCGCTCCTCGCGCCGTCTCCTGAGCCCCGATCGTTCCACGCGCCGTCTCCGACCCCCGATCGGTCCACGCGCCGTCTCATAAGCCCCGATCGGACCACGCGCCTTCTCCTCAGCCCCGATCGTTCCACGCGCCGTCTCCGACCCCCGATCGGACCACGCGCCGTTTCCGAGCCCCGATCGGTCCATGCGTCGTCTTCTAAGCCCCGATGCCTCCACGCGCCGTCTCCGTGCCCCGATCGGTGCAGGCGCCGCTTACTAAGCCCCGATCGGTCCACGCGCCGTCTCCTGAGCCCCGATCGGTCCACGCGCCGTTTCCGAGCCCCGATCGGTCCATGCGTCGTCTTCTAAGCCCCGATGCCTCCACGCGCCGTCTCCTAAGCCCCGATCGGTTCACGCGCCGTCTCCGGAGCCCCGGTAGATCGACGCGAGTCTCCTAAGCCTCGACCGGTCCACGCGCCGTCCCCTGAGCCCCGATCGATCCACGCGCCGTCTCCGAGCCCCAGTCGATCCACGCGCTGTCTCCGACCCCCGATCGGTCCACGCGCCGTCTCCGAGCGCAGATCATTTCACGCGCCGTGTCCTGAGCCCCGATCGTTCCACGCGCCGGCTGCTGAGCCCCCATCGGTCCACGCGTCGCCTTCTAACCCCGGACGGTCCACGCGTCGTCTTCTAAGCCCCGATCGGTCCACGCGCCGTTTTCCGAGCCCCGATCGGTCCACGCACCATCTCCTGCTCCCCAATCGGTCCACGCGCCGCCTCCGGAGCCCCGATCGATCCACGCGAAATCTGCTGAGCTCCGGTCGGTCCACGCGCCGTTTCCTGAGCCCCGTTCGGCCCACGCGCCGTCTCCTAAGCCCCGATCGGTCCACGAGCCGTCTCCTGAGCCTCCATCGATCCACGCGTCGTCTTCTAAGCCCAGATGCCTCCTCGCGCCGTCTCCGAGCCACGATCGGTCCAGGCGCCGTTTCCTGAGCCCCGATCGGTCCATGCGTTGTGTCCTAAGCCCGAATCGTTCCACGCGCCGCTTCCGATCCCCGATCGGTCCACGCGTCGTCTCCTGATCTCCGATCGGTCCACACACCATCTCCTAAGCCCCGATCATTCCACGCGCCATCTCCGAGCCCCGATAGGTCTACGCGCCGTCTCATAAGCCCCGATCGGACCACGCGCCTTCTCCTCAGCCCCGATCGGTCCACGCGCCGTCTCCGAGCGCCGATTAGTTCACGCGCCGTCTCCTGAGCCCCGATCGCTCCACGCTCCGTCTCCGAGCCCCGATCGGTCCACGCGCCGTCTCCTGAGCCCCGATCGGTCCACGCGCCATCTCCGAGCCCCGAACGGTTCACGCACAATCTCCTGGTCCCAATCGGTCCACGCGGCGCCTCCGGAGCCCCGATCGATCCACGCGAGTCTCCTGAGCCCCAGTCGGTCCGCGCGCCATCTCCTGAGCCCCGATTGTTCGACGCGTCGTCTCCTGAGCCCCGATCGAACCACGCGTCGTCTCCTGAGCCCCGATCGCGCCACACGCCGTTTCCTGAGCCCCGATCGGTCCACGCGTCGTCTTCAAAGCTGCGATGCCTCCACGCGCCGTCTCCGAGCCACGATCGGTCCGTGCGTCGTTCCCTAAGCCCCGATCCATCCACGCGCAGTCTCCTGAGCCCCGATCGTTCCACGCGCCGCCTCCTAAGCCCCGATCGGTCGAGGCTTCGTCTCCTAAGCCCCGACCGGTCGACGCGTCGTCTCCTGAGCCCCGGTCGGTTAACGCGCCGTCTCCAAGCCCCGATCGGTCCACGCGCAACCGCCTGAGCCCCAGTCGGTCAACGCGCTGTCTCCGAGCCCCGATCGGTCCACGCGTCGTCTCCGAGCACCGATTGGTCCACGCGCCGTCACCGAGCCGCGATCGGTCCACGCGCGACCACCTGAGCCCCGGTTGGTTCACGCGCCGTATCCGAGCCCCCATCGGTCCACGCGTCGTCTCCGAGCCCCGATCCGTCCACGCGCCGTCGCCGAGCCATGATCGGCCCACGCGAGGCTCCTGAGCCCCCCGCCGGTCGATCCCCGCGACGTCACCTGAGCTCCGATCGGTCGACGCGTCGTTTCCTGAGCCGCGATCCATCCACGCGTCGTCTCCTGAGCCCCGATCGCTCCTCGCGCCGTCTCCTGAGCCCCGCTCGGTCCATGCGTCGTCTTCTTAGCCCCGATGCCTCCACGCGCCGTCTCCGAGCCCCGATCGGTCCAGGCGCCGCTTCCTGAGCCCCGATCGGTCCACGCGCCGTCTCCTAAGCCCCAGTCGGTCCACGCGCCGTCTCCTAAGCCCCGATCGGTCCAAGCGGCGTCTCCGAGCCCCGATCGGTCCACGCACCGTCTCCTGATCCCCATCGGTCCACGCGGCGGTTTCTGAGCACCGTTCGGCCCACGCGTCGTCTTCAAAGCCCCGATGCGTCCACGCGCCGTCTCCGAGCCACGATCGGTCCGTGCGCCGCTTCCAGAGCCCCGATCGGTGAACGCGTCTTCTCCTGATCTCCGATCGGTTCACATGCAGTCTCATAAGCCCCGATCGGTCCACGCGCCGTCTCCGAGAGCCGATCGGTTCACACGACGTCTCCTGAGCCCCGATCGTTCCACGCGCCATCTCCGAGCCCCGATCGGTCCACGCGCCGTCTCCTAAGCCCCGATCGGTCCACGTGCCGTCTCCGAGCGACGATCGGTTCACGCACCGGCCCCTGAGCCCCGATCGTTCCACGCGCCGTTTCCGAGCCCCGAGCGGTCCACGCGCCGTCTCCTGAGCCTGGATCGGTCCACCCGTCGTCCTCGAATCCCCGATCCGCACACGCGTCGTCTCCGAGCCTCGACCCGTTCACTCGCCGTCTCCTGAGCCCCGATCATTCCACGCGCCGTCTCCTAAGCCGCGATCCGTCCACGGGCCGTCTCCGAGCTGCTATCGGTAAACGCGCCGTCACCAAGCCCTGATCCGTACACGCGTCGTCTCCGAGCCCCGATCGGTCCACGCGCCGTCGCCGAGCCTCGATCGGTCCACGCGCGGCCTCCTGAGCCCCGATCGGTTCACGCGCCGGCTCCGAGCCCGATCGGACCACGTGCCGTCTCCTGAGCCCCGGTCGGTTCACGCTCCGTCTCCGAGCCCCGATGGGTCCACGCGCGGTCTCCTGAGCCCCGGTCGGTCCACGCGCCGTCGCCGAACCCCAATTCGTACACGCGCAACCTCCTGAGCCCCAGTCGGTCCACGCGCCGTCTCCTAAGCCCCAATCTGTCCACGACCCGTCTCTGGGCCCCGATCAGTGCACGCGCCGTCTCCTGAGCCCCGATCGGTCCACGCGCCGTCTCCTGAACCCCGATACGTCCGCACGCAGTCGCCGAGCCCCGATCGGTCCACGCGCCGTCGCCGAGCCTCGATCGGTCCACGCGCGGCCTCCTGAGCCCCGGTCGGTTCACGCGCCGTCTCCGAGCCCCGATCGATCCACGCGTCGTCTTCTAAGACCAGATGCCTCCTCGCGCCGTCTCCGAGCCAGGATCGGTTCAGGCGCCGCTTCGTGAGCCCCGATCGGTCCACACTCCGTCACCAAGCCCCGATCCGTACACGCGTCGTCTCCGAGCCCCGAACGGTCCACGCGCCGTTTCCGAGCCCCGATCGGTCCGCGCGTCGTCTCCGAGCCTCGATCGGTCCTCGCGTCGTCTCCTAAGCCCCGACTGGTCCACGCGCCGTCTCCTGAGCCCTGGTCGGCCCACGCGCCGTCTCCTGAGCCCCGATCCGTCCACGCGCAGTCGCCGAGCACCGTTCGGTCCAGGCGCCGTCTCCTGAGCCCCGATCGGTCCACACCCCTTCCCCTGGGCCCCGATCGGTCGACGCGTCGTCTCCTAAGACCCGACCGGTTCACCCGCCGTCTCCTGTGCACCGATCGATTCACGTGCCGTCTCCTAAGCCCCGATCGGTCCACACGTCGTCTCCTAAGCCCCAATCGGGCCACGCGTCGTCTCCCAGCCCCGATCGGTCCACGCGCCGTCTCCTAATCCCCAATCTGTCCACGACCCGTCTCCGGGCCCCGATCGGTGCACGCGCCGTCTCCTAAGCCCCGATCGGTCCACGCGCCGTCGCCGAACCCCAATTGGTCCACGCGAAACCGCCTGAGCCCCAGTCGGTCCACGCGCTGTCTCCGAGCCCCGATCGGTCCACGCGTCGTCACCGTGCCCCGATCGGTCCACGCGCCGTCGCCGAGTCATGATCTGTCCACGCGCGGCCTCCTGAGACCCGATCGGTCCACGCGCCGTCTTCGAGCCCCGATCGGTCCACGCATGGTCTCCTAAGCCCCAATCGGTTAACGCGCGGACCCCGAGCCCCGATCGGTCCACGCGCCGTCTCCTGAGCGCCGATACGTCCACGCGCAGTCGCCGAGCCCTGATCGGTCCACGCGCTGTCTCCTGAGCCCCGATAGGTACACGCGTCGTCGCCTACACCCCGATCTGTCCACGCGTCGTCTCCTAAGCCCCGATCGGTCCACGCGCTGTCTCCTGAGCCCCGATAGGTACACGCGTCGTCGCCTACACCCCGATCGATCCACGCGAGTCTCCTGAGCCCCAGTCAGTCCGCGCGCCGTCTCCGAACCCCAATTGGTCCACGCGAAACCGCCTGAGCCCCAGTCGGTCCACGCGCCGTCGCCGAACCCCAATTGGTCCACGCGAAACCGCCTGAGCCTTCACGCCCCGTCTCCTGAGCTCCGATCGTTCCACGCGCCGTCTCCGAGCCCCGATCGGTCCACACGCCGTATCCGAGCCCCGATCGGTCCGCGTGACGCATTCTAAGCCACGGTCCGTCCACGCGCCGTCTCCGAGCGCCGATCGGTTCACGCGCCGTCTCCTGAGCACCGATCATTCCACGCGATGTCTCCGAGCCCCGATCGGTCCACGAGCCGTTTTCTGAGCACCGTGCGGTCCACGCGTCGTCTTCAAAGCCCCGATGCCTCCACGCGCCGTCTCCGAGCCACGATCGGTCCGTGCGCCGCTTCCAAAGCCCTATCAGTCCAGGCGTCCTCTCCTGATCTCCGATCGGTCCACGCGCAGTCTCCTAAGCCCCGATCGGTGCACGCGCCGTCTCCGAGCGCCGATCGGTTCACGCGCCGTCTCCTGAGCCCCGATCATTCCACGCGATGTCTCCGAGCCCCGATCGGTCCACGCGCCGTCTCCTAAGCCCCGATCGGTCCACGCGCCGTCTCCGAGCGCCGATCGGTCCACGCGCGGTCTCCAAGCCTCGATCCGTACACGCGCCGTCTGCGAGCCCCGATCGGTCCACGCGTCGTCTCCGAGCACCGTTCGGTCCACGCGCCGTCTCCGAGCCACGATCGGTCCAGGCGCCGCTTCCTGAGCCCCGATCGGTCCACGCGTCGGCTCCTAAGCCTCGATTAGGTCCACGCGCGGCCTCCTGAGCCCCGATCGTTCCACGCGCCGTCTCCGAGCCGCAATCGGTCCACGCGCCGTCTCCGAGCCCCGATCGATCCACGCGAGTCTCCTGAGCCCCAGTCGGTCCGCGCGCCGTCTCCTGAGCCCTGATTGGTCGAAGCGTCGTCTCCTGAGCCCTGATCGATCCACGCATCGTCTCCTGAGCTCCGATCGCGCCACACGCCGTTTCCTGAGCCCCGATCGGTCCACGCGTCATCTCCTGATCTCCGATCGGTCCACGCGTCGTATCCTAAGCCCCGATCCGTCGCCGCGTCGTCTTCTGAGCCCCGATCAATTGACGCGTCTTCTCCTGAGCCCCGATCGCTCCTCGCGCCGTCTCCTGAGCCCCGCTCGGTCCATGCGTCGTGTTCTTAGCCCCGATGCCTCCACGTGCCGTCTCCGAGCCCCGATGGGTCTACGCGCCGACTCCTGAGCCCCGATCGATCCACGCATCGGCTCCTGAGCCCCGGTCGGTCCACGCGTCGTCTTCGAGCACCGATCGATCCACGCGCCGTTTCCTGGGCCCCAATCAGTCCACGCGCGGCCTCCTGAGCCCCGGTTGGTTCACGCGCCGTCTCCCCGCCCCGATCGGTCCACGCGCCGTCTCCTGAGCCCTGATCCGTCCACGCGCGGCGTCGAGCCGCGATCGGTCCACGCGCGGCCTCCTGAGCCCCAATCGGTCCACGCGTCGTATCCTAAGCCCCGATCCGTCGCCGCGTCGTCTCCTGAGCCCCGATCAATTGACGCGTCTTCTCCTGAGCCCCGATCGCTCCTCGCGCCGTCTCCTGAGCCCCGCTCGGTCCATGCGTCGTGTTCTTAGCCCCGATGCCTCCACGCGCCGTCTCCGAGCCACGATAGGTCGAGGCGCCGCTTCCTGAGCCCCGATCGATCCACGCGCCGTCTCGTAAGCCACAATCGGTCCACGCGCCGTCTCCGAGCACCGATCGGTGCACGCGCCGTCTCCTGAGGCCCGATCGGTCCACGCGTCGTCTCCTAAGCCCCGATCGGTTAACGCACCGTCTCCGAGCCCCAATCGGTCCGCGCGTCGTCTCCGAGCCCCGATCCGTCCACGCGCCGTCGCCGAGCCATAATCGGTCCACGCGAGGCTCCTGAGCCCCGGTCGGTCCGCGCGCCGTCTCCTGAGCCCCGATCGGTCCACGCGCCGTCTCCTAAGCCCCGATCGTTTCACGCGCCTTCCTCGAGCCCCGATCGGTCCACACGCCGTCTCCTGAGCCCGGATCGGTCCACGCGTCGGCTCCTAAGTCCCGATCGGTCCACGCGTCGTCTCCTAAGCCCCGATCCGTCGACGTGTCGTCTCCTGAGCCCCGATCGATCCACGCGTCTTCTCCTGAGCCCCGACCGCTCCCCGCATCGTCTCCGAGCTCCGATCGGTCCAGGCGCCGTTTCCGAGCCCCGATTGGTCCATGCGTCGTCTTCGAAGCCCCGATGCCTCCACGCGCCGTCTCCGAGCCACGATCGGTGCAGGCGCCGCTTCCTGAGCCCCGATCGGTCCACGCGCTATCTCCTGTGCCCCGATCCATCCACGCGCAGTCGCCGATCCCCGATCGGTCCAAGCGCCGTCTCCAAGCCTCGATCCGTACACGCGTCGTCTCCGAGCCCCGATCGCTCCACGCGCCATCGCCGAACCCCGATCGGTCCACGCGCCGTCTCCTGAGCTCCGAACGGTCCACACCCCTTGTCCTGAGCCCCGATCGGCCGACGCGTCGTCTCCTAAGCCCCGACCGGTTCACGCGCCGTCTCCTGTGCACCGATCGAATCACGGGCCGTCTCCTAAGCCCCGATCGGTCCACACATCGTCTCCTAAGCCCCAATCGGTCCACGTGTCGTCTCCTAAGCCCCGATCCGTCGCCGCGTCGTCTCCTGAGCCCCGATCAATTGACCCGTCTTCTCCTGAGCCCGATCGCTCCTCGCGCCGTCTCCTGAGCCCCGATCGGTCCACGCATGGTCTCCTAAGCCCCAATCGGTTAACGCGCCGTCCCCGAGCCCCGATCGGTCCACGCGCCGTCTCCTGAGCCCCGATCGGTCCACGCGCCGTCGCCGAACCCCAATTGGTCCACGCGCAACCGCCTGAGCCCCAGTCGGTCCACGCACTGTCCCCGAGCCCCGATCGGTCCACGCGCCGTATCCGTGCCCCCATCGGTCCACGCGTCGTGTCCTAAGCCCCGATCGGTCCACGCGCCTTCTCCTAAGCCCCGATCGGTCCACGTGCCGTCTCCGAGCGACGATCGGTTCACGCACGGTCTCCTGAGCCCCGATCGTTCCACGCGCCGTTTCCGAGCCCCGATCGGTCCACGAGCCGTCTCCGAGCTGCTATCGGTAAACGCGCCGTCACCAAGCCCTGATCCGTACACGCGTCGTCTCCGAGCCCCGATCGGTCCACGCGCCGTCGCCGAGCCTCGATCGGTCCACGCGCGGTCTCCTGAGCCCCGGTCGGTCCACGCGCCGTCGCCGAACCCCAATTCGTCCACGCGCAACCTCCCGAGGCCCAGTCGGTCCACGCGCCGTCTCCTAAGCCCCGAACGGTCCACGCGCCGTCTCCGAGCCCCGATCGGTCCACGCACCGTCTCCTGCGCCCCGATCGGCCCACGAACCGTCTCCTGAGCCCCGATCGTCCAACGCGCCGTCTCCGAGCACCGATCGGTCCACGCGTCGTCTCCTGAGCCCCGATCGGTCCACGCGTCGTCTCCAAAGCCCTGATCGGTCCACGTGCCGTCTGCGAGCCCCGATCGGTCCACGCGCCCTCTCCTGAACCCCGATACGCCCACACGCAGTCGCCGAGCCCCGATCGGTCCACACGCCGTCGCCGAGCCTCGATCGGTCCACGTGCGGCCTCCTGAGCCCCGGTCGGTTCACGCGCCGTCTCCGAGCCCCGATCGATCCACGCGTCGTCTTGTAAACCCAGATGCCTCCTCGCATCGTCTCCTAAGCCCCGATCGGTTAACGCGCCGTCTCCGAGCCCCGATCGGTCCACGCCCCGTCGCCGAACCCCAATTGGTCCACGCGCAACCTCCTGAGCCCCAGTCGGTCCACGCGCGGCCTCCTGAGCCATGGTCGGTTCACGCGCCGTCTCCTGAGCCCCGATCGGTCCACGCGTCGTTCCCTAAGCTCCGATCCATCTACGCGTAGTCTCCTGAGCCCCGATTGGTGGACGTGCCGTCTCCCAGCCACGATCGGTCCACGCGCCGTCTCCTAAGCCCCAATCTGTCCACGACCCGTTTCTGGGCCCCGATCGGTGCACGCGCCGTCTCCTGAGTCCCGGTCGGTTCACGCGCCATCTCCGAGCCGCGATCGGTCCACGCATCGTCTTCTAAGCCCCGATCGGTTAACGTGCCGTCTCCGATCCCCGATCGGTCCACGCGCCGTCTCCTGAGCCCCGATACGTCCACGCGCAGTCGCCAAGCCCCGATCGGTCACCGCGCGGTCTCCTGAGCCCCGATCTGTCCACGCGCCGTTTCCGAGCCGCGATCAGTTCACGGATCGTCTCCTAAGCCCCGATCGGTTAACGTGCCGTCTCCGATCCCCGATCAGTCCACGCGCGGTCTCCGAGCCCCGATCGGTTCACGCATCGTCTGCTAAGCCCCGATCGGTTAACGCGCCGTCTCCGAGCCGCGATCGGTCCACCTGCCGTCGCCGAACCCCAATTGGTCCACGGGCAACCACCTGAGCCCCAGTCGGTCCACGCGTCGTCTCCGAGCTCCAATCGGTCCACGCGCCGTTTCCTGAGCCCCGATCGATCCATGCGTCGTCTTCTAAGCCCCGATGCCTCCCCGCGCCGTCTCCGAGCCAGATCGGTTCAGGCGCCGCTTCCCGAGCCCCGATCAGTCAACGCGCCGTCTCCTAAGCCCCTATCGCTCCACGGACCGTCTCCGAGCCCCGATGGGTCCACGCGCCGCATCCTGAGCCCCGATCGGTCGACGCGCCGTCTCCTAAGACCCGATCGGTCCACGCGCCGTCTCCGAGCTCCGATCGGCCCACGCGCCGTCTCCTAAGCCCCGATCGGTCCACGCGCCGTCTCCTAAGCCCCGATCGATCCACGCGCCGTCTCCGAGCGCCGATCTGTTCACGCGCCGTCTCCTTTGCTCCGATCGTTCCACGCGCCGTCTCCGAGGCCCGATCGGTCCACGCATCGTCTCCTAAGCCCCGATCGGTTAACGCGCCGTCTCCGAGCCCCGATTGGTCCACGCGCCGTCTCCTGAGCCCCGGTCGGTCCACGCGCCGTCGCCGAACCCCAATTCGTCCACGCGCAACCTCCTGAGCCACAGTCGGTCCACGCGCCGTCTCCTAAGCCCCAATCTGTCCACGCGCGGTCTCCGAACGCCGATCATTTCACGCACTGTCGCCTGAGTCCCGATCGTTCCACGCGCCGTATCCGAGCCCCGATCGATCCACGCGCTGTCTCCTGAGCCCCGATCGGTCCACGCGTCGTTCCCCAAGCCCCGATCCATAGACGCGCCGTCTCCTGATGCCCAATCGGTCCACGCGCAGTCTCCTGAGCCCCGATAGGTACACGTGTAGTCTCCTAAGCCCCGATCGGTCCACGCGTCGCCTCCGGAGCCCCAATCGATCAACGTGAGTCTCCTAAGCCCCGATCGGTCCACGTGCCGTCTCCGAGCCCCGATCGGTCCACGCGTCGTCTCCTAATCCCCGATCGGTCCACACGCCGTCTCCTGAGCCACGATCGGTCCACGCGTCGTCTCCTAAGCCCCGATCGGTCCGCGCGTCGTCTCCTAAGCCTCGATCCGTCGACGCGTCGTCTCCTGAGCCACGATCAATTGACGCGTCTTCTCCTGAGCCCGATCGCTCCTCGCGCCGTCTCCTGAGCCCCGATCGGTCCACGCGTCGTCTCCGCGCTCCGATCGGTCCACACGCCGTTTCCTGAGCCCCGATCGGTCCATGCGCCGTCTCCTGAGCCCCAATCGGTCTACTCGCCGCCTCATGAGCCCCGATCGGTCAACGCATCGTCTCCTAAGCCCCGATACGTTCACTCGCCGTCTCCGAGTCCCGATCGGTCCACGCGCCGTCGCCGAGCCTCGATCGGTCCACGCGCGGCCTCCTAAGCCCCGATCGGTTAACGCGCCGTCTCCGAGCCCCGATCAGTCCACGCGCCGTCTCCTGAGCCCCGGTCGGTTCATGCGCCGTCTCCGAGCCCCGATCGATCCACGCGTCGTCTTGTAAGCCCAGATGCCTTCTCGCGCCGTCTCCGGGCCACGATCGGTCGTGGCGCCACTTCCTGAGCCACGATCGGTCCACGCGCCTTCTCCGAGCCCCGATCGGTCCACGGACAACCGCCTGGGACCCAGTCGGTTCACGCGCTGTCGCTGAACCTCGATCGGTCCACGCATCGTCTCCGAGCCCCGATCGGTCCACGCGCCGTCGCCGAGCCGCGATCGGTCCACGCGCGGCCTCCTGAGCCCCGATCGGTCCACGCGCCGTCGCCGAGCCGCGATCGGTCCACGCGCGGCCTCCTGAGCCCCGATTGGTTCACGCGCCGTATCCGAGCCCCAATCGGTCCACGCGCCGTCTCCTGAGCCCCGATCGGTCCACGACCCGTCTCCGGGCCCCGATCGGTGCACGCGCCGTCTCCTAAGCCCCGATCGGTCCACGCGCCGTCGCCGAACCCCAATTGGTCCACGCGAAACCGCCTTAGCCCCAGGCGGTCCACGCGCTGTCTCCGAGACCCGATCGGTCCACGCGTCGTCTCCGAGCCCCGATCGGTCCACGCGCCGTCGCCGAGTCATGATCTGTCCACGCGCAGCCTCCTGACACGCGATCGGTCCACGCGCCGTCTCCTGAGCCCCCATCGCTCCACGCTCCGTCTCCCAGCCCCGATCGGTCCACGCGCCGTCTCCTGAGCCCGGATCGGTCCACGCGCCGTCGCCGAACCCCAATTGGTCCACGCGCCACCGCATGTGCCCCAGTCGGTCCACGCGCTGTCTCCGAGCCCAGATCGGTCCACGCGCCGTCTCCGAGCGCCGATCGGTTCACGCGCCGTCCTCTGAGCCCCGATCGTTCCACGCGCCGTCTCCGAGCTCCGATCGGTCCACGCGTCGTCTCCTAAGCCCCGATCGGTCCAAGCGCCTTCTACTAAGCCCCGATCGGTCCACGCGCCGTCTCCGAGCGCCGATCGGTTCACGCGCCGTCTCCTGAGCCCCGATCGTTCCACGCGCCGTCTCCGAGCCCCGATCGGTCTACGCACCGTCTCCTAAGCCCCGATCGGTCCACGCGCCTTCTCCTCATCCCCGATCGGTCCACGCGCCGTCTTCGAGCGCCGATTGGTTCACGCGACGTCTCCTGAGCCCCGGTCGGTCCACGCGCCATCGCCGAACCCCAATTGGTCCACGCGCAACCTCCTGAGCCCCAGTCGGTACACGCGCTGTCTCCGAGCCCCGATCGGTCCCCGCATAGTCTCCTAAGCCCCGCTCGGTTAACGCGTCGTCTCGGAGCCCCGATCGGTCCAGGCGCCGCTTCCTGAGCACCGACCGGTCCACGCGTCGTCTCCTGAGCCCCGATCGGTCGACGGGTCCCCTCCTAAGCCCCGATCGGTCCACGCGCCTTCTCCTGAGCCCCGATCGGTCCACGCGCCGTCTCCGAGCGCCGATCATTTCACGTGACGTCTCCTGAGCCCTGATCGTTCCACGCGCCGTCTTCGAGCCCCGAGCGGTCCACGCGCCGTCTCCATGAGCCCCAATCGATCCACGCGCAGCCTCCTGAGCCCCGATCGGTCCACGCGCCGTCGCCGAGCCGCGATCGTTCTACGCGCCGCTCCGAGCCCCGATCGGTCCACGCGCCGTCGCCGAGCTATGATCGGTCCACGCGCGGCCTCCTGAGCCCCGATCGGTCCACGCGCCGTCGCCGAGCCGCGATCGGTCCACGCGCGGCCTCCTGAGGCCCGATTGGTTCACGCGCCGTATCCGAGCCCCAATCGGTCCACGCGCCGTCTCCTGAGCCCCGATCGGTCCACGCGCGGCCTCCTGAGCCCCGATCGGTCCACGCGCCGTCGCCGAACCGCGATCGGTCCACGCGCCGCCTCCTGAGTCCCGATCGGTCAACGCGTCGTGTCCTAAGCCTTGATCGGTCCACGTGCCGTCTCCGAGCCCTGATGGGTCCACGCGCCGCATCCTGAGCCCCGATCGGACGACGCGTCGTCTCCTGAGCCCGGATCGGTCCACCCGTCGTCCTCGAATCCCCGATCCGCACACGCGTCGTCTCCGAGCCTCGATCGGTCCACGCGCCGTCTCCTAAGCCGCGATCCGTCCACGGGCCGTCTTCGAGCTGCTATCGGTAAACGCGCCGTCACCAAGCCCTGATCTGTACACGCGTCGTCTCCGAGCCCCGATCGGTCCACGCGCCGTCGCCGAGCCTCGATCGGTCCACGCGCCGTCTCCGAGCCACGATCGTTCCACGCGGCGTCTCCTGAGCCCCAATCGGTCCACACGCTGTGTCGTGAGCCCCGATAGGTACACGCGTCGTCTCCTACGCCCGATCGGTCCACGCGTCGTCTCCTGAGCCCCGATCGTTCCACGCGCCGTCTCCGAGCCGCGATCGGTCCACGCGCCGTCTCCTGAGCCCCGATCGGTCCACGCGCCGTCTCCGAGCCCCGAACGGTTCACGCACCGTCTCCTGATCCCAATCGGTCCACGCGGCGCCTCCGCAGCCCCGATCGATCCACGCGAGTCTCCTGAGCCCCAGTCGGTCCGCGCGCCGTAGCCTGAGCCCTGATTGGTCGACGCGTCGTCTCCTGAGCCCTGATCGATCCACGCGTCGTTTCCTGAGCTCCGATCGCGCCACACGCCGTTTCCTGAGCCCCGATTGGTCCACGCGTCGTCTTCAACGCCCCGATGCCTCCACGCGCCGTCTCCGAGCCACGATCGGTCCGTGCGCCGCTTCCACAACCCCGATCGGTCCACGCGTCATCTCCTGATCTCCGATCGGTCCACGCACCGTCTCCTAAGCCCCGATCGGTCCATGCGCCGTCTCCGAGCGCCGATCGGTTGACGCGCCGTCTCCTGAGCCCCGATCGTTCCACGCGCCGTCTCCTGAGCCCCAATCGGTCCACACGCTGTGTCGTGAGCCCCGATAGGTACACGCGTCGTCTCCTACGCCCGATCGGTCCACGCGTCGTCTCCTGATCCCAATCGGTCCACGCGGCGCCTCCGGAGCCCCGATCGATCCACGCGAGTCTCCTGAGCCCCAGTCGGTCCACGCGTCGTCTCCTGATCCCAATCGGTCCACGCGCCGTCTCCGAGACCCGATCGGCCCACGCATCGTCTCCTACGCCTCGATCGGCTAACGCGTCGACTCCGAGCCCCGATCGTTCCACGCGCCGTCTCAGAGCGCCGATCATTTCACGCCCCGTCTCCTGAGCTCCGATCGTTCCACGCGCCGTCTCTGAGCACCGATCGGTCCACGCGCCGTCTCCTGAGCCCCGCTCGGTCCATGCGTCATCTTCTTAGCCCCGATGCCTCCACGCGTCGTCTCCTAAGCCCCGATCGGTCCACGCGCCGTCTCCGGGCCCCGATCGATCCACGCTAGGCTCCTGAGCCCCGGCCGGTCCGCGCGGTCTCCTGAGCCCCGAACGGTCGACGCGTCGTCTCCTGAGCCCCGATCGATCCACGCACCGTCTCCTAAGCCCCGATCGGTGCACGCGCCGTCTTCGAGCGCCGATCGGTCCACGCAACGTCTCCTAAGCCCCAATCGGTTAACGCGCCGTCTCCTGAGCCCCGATCGTTCTACGCACCGTCTCCGAGCCCCGATCCGTCCACGCGCAGTCGCCGAGCCCCGATCGGTTCACGCGCGGTCTCCTGAGCCCCAGTCGGTACACGCCCTGTCGCCGAGCCCCGATCGGTCCACGCGCCGTCGCCGAGCCATGATCGGCCAACGCGAGGCTCCTGAGCCCCGGTCGGTCCGCGAGCCGTCTCCTGAGCCCCGATCGGTCGACGCGCTGTTTCCGAGCCCCGATCGGTCCATGCGTCGTCTTCTAAGCCCCGATGCCTCCACGCGCCGTCTCCGAGCCACAATCGGTGCAGGCGCCGATTCGTGAACCCCGATCGGTCCACGCGTCGTCTCCTAAGCCCCGATCCGTCGCCGCGTCGTCTCCTGAGCCCCGATCGATCCACGCGCCGTCTCCTAAGCCCCGATCGGTGCACGCGCCGTCTCCGAGCGCCGATCGGTTCACGCGCCGTCTCCTGAGCCCCGATCATTCCACGCGATGTCGCCGAGCCACGATCGGTCCACGAGCCGTTTTCTGAGCACCGCTCGGTCCACGCGCCGTCTCGTAAGCCACAATCGGTCCACGCGCCGTCTCAGAGCGCCGATCATTTCACGCGCAGTTTCCTGAGCCCCGATCGTTCCACGCGCCGTCTCCGAGCCCCGATCGGTCCACGCAGCGTCTCCTGAGCCCCGATCGGTTCACGCATCGTCTCCTAAGCCCCGATACGTCTACACGCCGTATCCGAGCCCCGATCGGTCCGCGTGACGCATTCTAAGCCACGGTCCGTCCACGCGCCGTCTCCGAGCCCCGATCGGTCCACGCGTCGTCTCCTAAGCCCTGATCGGTCCACGTGCCGTCTCCGAGCCCCGATGGGTCTACGCGCCGCCTCCTGAGCCCCGATCGATTCACGCATCGTCTCCTGAGCCCCGATCGGTTAACGCGCCGTCTCCGAGCCCCGATCAGTCCACGCGCCGTCTCCTGAGCCCCGGTCGGTTCATGCGCCGTCGCCGAGCCGCGATCGGTCCACGAGCGGCCTCCCGAGCCCCGATTGGTTCACGCGCCGTATCCGAGCCCCAATCGGTCCAAGCGCTGTCTCCGAGCCCTGATCGGTGCACGCGTCGTCTCCGAGCCCCGATCGGTCTACGCGCCGTCGCCGAGCCATGATCGGTCCACGCGCGGCCTCCTGAGCCCCGATCGGTCCACGCGCCGTCGCCGAGCCGCGATCGGTTCTCGCGCGGCCTCCTGAGCCCCGGTCGGTCCACGCGCCGCCTACGGAGCCCCGATCGATCCACGCGAATCTCCTGAGCTCCGGTCGGTCGACGCGCCGTCTCCTGAGCCCCGATCGGTCCACGCGTCGTCTCCTAAGCCCCGATTCGTCGACGCGTCGTCTCCTGAGCCCCGATCAATTGACGCGTCTTCTCCTGAGCCCTGATCGCTTCTCGTGCCGCCTCCTGAGCCCCACTCCGTCGAGGCGTCGTCTCCGGAGCCCCGATGAATTGACGTGTCTTCTCCTGAGCCCCGATCGCTCCTCGCGCCATCTCCTGAACCCCGCTCGGTCCATGCGTCGTCTTCTTAGCCCTGATGCCTCCACGCGCCGTCTCCGAGCCACGTTGGGTCCAGGCGCCGATTCCTGCGCCCCGATCGGTCCACACGCCGTCTCCGAGCCCCGATCGGTCCGCGTGCCGCATTCTAAGCCACGGTCCATCCACGCGCCGTCTCCGAGCCCCGCTCGATTCACGCGTCGTCTCCTAAGCCCCGATCGGTCCACGCGCCGTCTCCTAAGTCCCTATTGGTCCACGTGCCGTCTCCCAGCCCCGATCGGTCCACGCGCCGTCTCCGAGCCCCGATCGGTCCACGCGCCGTCTCCTGAGCGCCGATACGTCCACGCGCAGTCGCCGAGCCCTGATCGGTCCACGCGCTGTCTCCTGAGCCCCGATAGGTACACGCGTCGTCGCCTACACCCCGATCGGTCCACGCGTCGTCTCCTAAGCCCCGATCGGTCCACGCGCCGTCTCCGAGCCCCGATCGGTCCACGCAATGTCTCCTGATCCCCATGGGTCAACGCGGCGCCTCCGGAGCCCCGATCGATCCACGCGAGGCTCCTGAGCCCCGATCGGACCACGCATCGTCTCCTAAGCCCCAATCGGTTAACGCGCCGTCTCCGAGCCCCGATCGGTCCACGCGCCGTCGCCGAACCCCAATTGGTCCACGCGCAACCGCCTGAGCCCCAGTCGGTCCACGCACTGTCTCCGAGCCCCGGTCGGTCCACGCGTCGTCTCCGAGCCCCGATCGGTCCACGCGTCGTCTCCTAAGCCCCGATCGGTCCACGCACCGTCTCCTGAGCCCCGATCGATCCACGCGCCATCTCCTGAGCCCCAATCGTTCCACGCGCCGTTTTCTGAGCACCGTTCGGTCCACGCGTCGTCTTGAAAGCCCCGATGCCACCACGCGCCGTCTCCGAGCCACGATCGGTCCACGCGTCGTATCCGAAACCCGATCGGTCCACGCGCCGTCGCCGAGCCATGATCGGTCCACGCGCCATCTCCTGAGCCCCAATCGCTCCACGCGCCGTTTTCTGAGCCCCGATCGGTCCATGCGTCGTCTTCTAAGCCCCGATGCCTCCACGCGCCGTCTCCGAGCCACGATCGGTGCAGGCGCCGATTCGTGAACCCCGATCGGTCCACGCGTCGTCTCCTAAGCCCCGATCCGTCGCCGCGTCGTCTCCTGAGCCCCGATCGATCCACGCGTCGTCTCCTAAGCCCCGATCGGTGCACGCGCCGTATCCGAGCGCCGATCGGTTCACGCGCCGTCTCCTGAGCCCCGATCATTCCACGCGATGTCTCCGAGCGCAGATCGGTCCACGCGCGGTCTCCAAGCCTCGATCCGTACACGCGCCGTCTCCGAGCCCCGATCGGTCCACGCGTCGTCTCCGAGCACCGTTCGTTCCACGCGCCGTTTCCTGAGCCCCGATCGGTCCATCCGTCGTCTTTTAAGCCCCGATACCTCCACGCGCCGTCTCCGAGCCACGATCGGTCCACGAGCCGTCTCCTGAGCCTCCATCGATCCACGCGTCGTCTTCTAAGCCCAGATGCCTCCTCGCGCCGTCTCCGAGCCACGATCGGTCCAGGCGCCGTTTCCTGAGCCCCGATCGGTCCACGCGTTGTGTCCTAAGCCCGGATCGTTCCACGCGCCGCTTCCGATCCCCGATCGGTTCACGCGTCGTCTTCTGATCTCCGATCGGTCCACACACCATCTCCTAAGCCCCGATCATTCCACGCGCCATCTCCGAGCCCCGATCGGTCTACGCGCCGTCTCATAAGCCCCGATCGGACCACGCGCCTTCTCCTCAGCCCCGATCGGTCCACGCGCCGTCTCCGAGCGCCGATTAGTTCACGCGCCGTCTCCTGAGCCCCGATCGCTCCCGCTCCGTCTCCGAGCCCCGATCGGTCGACGCGCCGTCTCCTGAGCCCGGATCGGTCCACGCGCCGTCGCCGAACCCCAATTGGTCCACGCGCAACCGCCTGAGCCCCCGTCGGTCCACGCGCTGTCTCCGAGCCCCGATCGTTCCACGCGCCGTCTCCGAGCCTCGATCGGTCCACGCGCCGTCGCCGAGCCCCGATCGGTCCAGGCGTATCCTCCTGTGCCCCGGTCGGTCCACGCGCCTTCTCCGAGCCCCGATCATTCCACGCGCCGTTTCGGAGCCCCGATCGATCCACGCGCCGTCTCCTGAACCCCGGTCGGTCCACGCGCCGACTCCTGAGCCCCGATCGGTCCACGCGTCGTCTCCTAAGCCCCGATCGGTCCACGCGTCGTCTCCTAAGCCCCGAGCCGTCGACGCGTCGTCTCCTGAGCCACGATCAATTGACGCGTCTTCTCCTGAGCCCAATCGCTCCTCGCGCCGTCTCCTGAGCCCCGATCGGTCCACGGGTCGTCTCCTAAGCCCCGATCGGTCCACGCGCCGTCTCCTGTGCCCCGATCAGTCGACGCGTCCTCTCCTAAACCCCGATCGGTCCACGCGTCGTCTCCTAAGCCCCGATCGGTCCACACGCCGTCTCCGAGCCCCGATGGGTCCACGCGTCGCCGCCTGAGCCCCGGTCGGTCCACGCGCCGTCTCCTGAGCCCCGATCGGTCCATGCGTCGTCTTCTTAGCCCCGATGCCTCCACGCGCCGTCTCCGAGCCACGATCGGTCCAGGCGCCGCTTCCTGAGCCCCCATCGGTCCATGCGCCGTATCCTAAGCCCCGATCGGTCCACGCGCCGTCTCCGAGCGCCGATAAGTTCAAGCGCCGTCTCCTGAGCCCCGATCGTTCCACGCGGCGTCTCCGAGACCCGATCGATCCACGCGTCGTCTCCTGAGCCCCAACCGCTCCAAACGCCGTTTCCTGAGCCCCGATCGGTCCACGCATCGTCTCCGAGCACCGATCGGTCCACGCGCCGTTTTCTGAGCACCGTTCGGTCCACGCGTCGTCTTCAAAGCCCCGATGCCTCCACGCGCCGTCTCCGAGCCCCGATCGCTCCTCGCGCCGTCTCCTGAGCCCCGATCGTTCCACGCGCCGTCTCCGACCCCCGATCGGTCCACGCGCCGTCTCATAAGCCCCGATCGGACCACGCGCCTTCTCCTCAGCCCCGATCGTTCCACGCGCCGTCTCCGACCCCCGATCGGACCACGCGCCGTTTCCGAGCCCCGATCGGTCCATGCGTCGTCTTCTAAGCCCCGATGCCTCCACGCGCCGTCTCCGTGCCCCGATCGGTGCAGGCGCCGCTTACTAAGCCCCGATCGGTCCACGCGCCGTCTCCTGAGCCCCGATCGGTCCACGCGCCGTTTCCGAGCCCCGATCGGTCCATGCGTCGTCTTCTAAGCCCCGATGCCTCCACGCGCCGTCTCCTAAGCCCCGATCGGTTCACGCGCCGTCTCCGGAGCCCCGGTAGATCGACGCGAGTCTCCTAAGCCTCGACCGGTCCACGCGCCGTCCCCTGAGCCCCGATCGATCCACGCGCCGTCTCCGAGCCCCAGTCGATCCACGCGCTGTCTCCGACCCCCGATCGGTCCACGCGCCGTCTCCGAGCGCAGATCATTTCACGCGCCGTGTCCTGAGCCCCGATCGTTCCACGCGCCGGCTGCTAAGCCCCCATCGGTCCACGCGTCGCCTTCTAACCCCGGACGGTCCACGCGTCGTCTTCTAAGCCCCGATCGGTCCACGCGCCGTTTTCCGAGCCCCGATCGGTCCACGCACCATCTCCTGCTCCCCAATCGGTCCACGCGCCGCCTCCGGAGCCCCGATCGATCCACGCGAAATCTGCTGAGCTCCGGTCGGTCCACGCGCCGTTTCCTGAGCCCCGTTCGGCCCACGCGCCGTCTCCTAAGCCCCGATCGGTCCACGAGCCGTCTCCTGAGCCTCCATCGATCCACGCGTCGTCTTCTAAGCCCAGATGCCTCCTCGCGCCGTCTCCGAGCCACGATCGGTCCAGGCGCCGTTTCCTGAGCCCCGATCGGTCCATGCGTTGTGTCCTAAGCCCGAATCGTTCCACGCGCCGCTTCCGATCCCCGATCGGTCCACGCGTCGTCTCCTGATCTCCGATCGGTCCACACACCATCTCCTAAGCCCCGATCATTCCACGCGCCATCTCCGAGCCCCGATAGGTCTACGCGCCGTCTCATAAGCCCCGATCGGACCACGCGCCTTCTCCTCAGCCCCGATCGGTCCACGCGCCGTCTCCGAGCGCCGATTAGTTCACGCGCCGTCTCCTGAGCCCCGATCGGTCCACGCGCCGTCGCCGAGCCTCGATCGGTCCACGCGCGGCCTCCTGAGCCCCGATCGGTTCACGCGCCGGCTCCGAGCCCGATCGGACCACGTGCCGTCTCCTGAGCCCCGGTCGGTTCACGCTCCGTCTCCGAGCCCCGATGGGTCCACGCGCGGTCTCCTGAGCCCCGGTCGGTCCACGCGCCGTCGCCGAACCCCAATTCGTACACGCGCAACCTCCTGAGCCCCAGTCGGTCCACGCGCCGTCTCCTAAGCCCCAATCTGTCCACGACCCGTCTCTGGGCCCCGATCAGTGCACGCGCCGTCTCCTGAGCCCCGATCGGTCCACGCGCCGTCTCCTGAACCCCGATACGTCCGCACGCAGTCGCCGAGCCCCGATCGGTCCACGCGCCGTCGCCGAGCCTCGATCGGTCCACGCGCGGCCTCCTGAGCCCCGGTCGGTTCACGCGCCGTCTCCGAGCCCCGATCGATCCACGCGTCGTCTTCTAAGACCAGATGCCTCCTCGCGCCGTCTCCGAGCCAGGATCGGTTCAGGCGCCGCTTCGTGAGCCCCGATCGGTCCACACTCCGTCACCAAGCCCCGATCCGTACACGCGTCGTCTCCGAGCCCCGAACGGTCCACGCGCCGTTTCCGAGCCCCGATCGGTCCGCGCGTCGTCTCCGAGCCTCGATCGGTCCTCGCGTCGTCTCCTAAGCCCCGACTGGTCCACGCGCCGTCTCCTGAGCCCTGGTCGGCCCACGCGCCGTCTCCTGAGCCCCGATCCGTCCACGCGCAGTCGCCGAGCACCGTTCGGTCCAGGCGCCGTCTCCTGAGCCCCGATCGGTCCACACCCCTTCCCCTGGGCCCCGATCGGTCGACGCGTCGTCTCCTAAGACCCGACCGGTTCACCCGCCGTCTCCTGTGCACCGATCGATTCACGTGCCGTCTCCTAAGCCCCGATCGGTCCACACGTCGTCTCCTAAGCCCCAATCGGGCCACGCGTCGTCTCCCAGCCCCGATCGGTCCACGCGCCGTCTCCTAATCCCCAATCTGTCCACGACCCGTCTCCGGGCCCCGATCGGTGCACGCGCCGTCTCCGAGCCACGATCGGTCCAGGCGCCGCTTCCTGAGCCCCGATCGGTCCACGCGTCGGCTCCTAAGCCTCGATTAGGTCCACGCGCGGCCTCCTGAGCCCCGATCGTTCCACGCGCCGTCTCCGAGCCGCAATCGGTCCACGCGCCGTCTCCGAGCCCCGATCGATCCACGCGAGTCTCCTGAGCCCCAGTCGGTCCGCGCGCCGTCTCCTGAGCCCTGATTGGTCGAAGCGTCGTCTCCTGAGCCCTGATCGATCCACGCATCGTCTCCTGAGCTCCGATCGCGCCACACGCCGTTTCCTGAGCCCCGATCGGTCCACGCGTCATCTCCTGATCTCCGATCGGTCCACGCGCCGTCTCCTAAGCCCCGATCGGTCCATGCGCCGTCTCCGAGCGCCGATCGGTTGAGGCGCCGTCTCCTGAGCCCCGATCGTTCCACGCGCCGTCTCCTGAGCCCCAATCGGTCCACACGCTGTGTCGTGAGCCCCGATAGGTACACGCGTCGTCTCCTACGCCCGATCGGTCCACGCGTCATCTCCTGATCCCAATCGGTCCACGCGGCACCTCCGGAACCCCGATCGATCCACGCGAGTCTCCTGAGCCCCAGTCGGTCCGCGCGCCGTCTGCGGAGCCCCGATCGGTCCACGCGCCGTCTCCTAAGCCCCGATCGGTTAACGCGCCGTCTCCCCGCCCCGATCGGTCCACGCGCCATCTCCTGAGCCCCGATACGTCCACGCGCAGTCGCCGAGCCCCAATCAGTCCACGCGCGGCCTCCTAAGCCCCGGTCGGGTCACGCGCCGTCTCCCCGCCCCGATCGTTCCACGCGCCGTCTCCTGAGCCCTGATCCGTCCACGCGCGGCGTCGAGCCGCGATCGGTCCACGCGCGGCCTCCTGAGCCCCAATCGGTCCACGCGTCGTATCCTAAGCCCCGATCCGTCGCCGCGTCGTCTTCTGAGCCCCGATCAATTGACGCGTCTTCTCCTGAGCCCCGATCGCTCCTCGCGCCGTCTCCTGAGCCCCGCTCGGTCCATGCGTCGTGTTCTTAGCCCCGATGCCTCCACGTGCCGTCTCCGAGCCCCGATGGGTCTACGCGCCGACTCCTGAGCCCCGATCGATCCACGCATCGGCTCCTGAGCCCCGGTCGGTCCACGCGTCGTCTTCGAGCACCGATCGATCCACGCGCCGTTTCCTGGGCCCCAATCAGTCCACGCGCGGCCTCCTGAGCCCCGGTTGGTTCACGCGCCGTCTCCCCGCCCCGATCGGTCCACGCGCCGTCTCCTGAGCCCTGATCCGTCCACGCGCGGCGTCGAGCCGCGATCGGTCCACGCGCGGCCTCCTGAGCCCCAATCGGTCCACGCGTCGTATCCTAAGCCCCGATCCGTCGCCGCGTCGTCTCCTGAGCCCCGATCAATTGACGCGTCTTCTCCTGAGCCCCGATCGCTCCTCGCGCCGTCTCCTGAGCCCCGCTCGGTCCATGCGTCGTGTTCTTAGCCCCGATGCCTCCACGCGCCGTCTCCGAGCCACGATAGGTCGAGGCGCCGCTTCCTGAGCCCCGATCGATCCACGCGCCGTCTCGTAAGCCACAATCGGTCCACGCGCCGTCTCCGAGCACCGATCGGTGCACGCGCCGTCTCCTGAGGCCCGATCGGTCCACGCGTCGTCTCCTAAGCCCCGATCGGTTAACGCACCGTCTCCGAGCCCCAATCGGTCCGCGCGTCGTCTCCGAGCCCCGATCCGTCCACGCGCCGTCGCCGAGCCATAATCGGTCCACGCGAGGCTCCTGAGCCCCGGTCGGTCCGCGCGCCGTCTCCTGAGCCCCGATCGGTCCACGCGCCGTCTCCTAAGCCCCGATCGTTTCACGCGCCTTCCTCGAGCCCCGATCGGTCCACACGCCGTCTCCTGAGCCCGGATCGGTCCACGCGTCGGCTCCTAAGTCCCGATCGGTCCACGCGTCGTCTCCTAAGCCCCGATCCGTCGACGTGTCGTCTCCTGAGCCCCGATCGATCCACGCGTCTTCTCCTGAGCCCCGACCGCTCCCCGCATCGTCTCCGAGCTCCGATCGGTCCAGGCGCCGTTTCCGAGCCCCGATTGGTCCATGCGTCGTCTTCGAAGCCCCGATGCCTCCACGCGCCGTCTCCGAGCCACGATCGGTGCAGGCGCCGCTTCCTGAGCCCCGATCGGTCCACGCGCTATCTCCTGTGCCCCGATCCATCCACGCGCAGTCGCCGATCCCCGATCGGTCCAAGCGCCGTCTCCAAGCCTCGATCCGTACACGCGTCGTCTCCGAGCCCCGATCGCTCCACGCGCCATCGCCGAACCCCGATCGGTCCACGCGCCGTCTCCTGAGCTCCGAACGGTCCACACCCCTTGTCCTGAGCCCCGATCGGCCGACGCGTCGTCTCCTAAGCCCCGACCGGTTCACGCGCCGTCTCCTGTGCACCGATCGAATCACGGGCCGTCTCCTAAGCCCCGATCGGTCCACACATCGTCTCCTAAGCCCCAATCGGTCCACGTGTCGTCTCCTAAGCCCCGATCCGTCGCCGCGTCGTCTCCTGAGCCCCGATCAATTGACCCGTCTTCTCCTGAGCCCGATCGCTCCTCGCGCCGTCTCCTGAGCCCCGATCGGTCCACGCATGGTCTCCTAAGCCCCAATCGGTTAACGCGCCGTCCCCGAGCCCCGATCGGTCCACGCGCCGTCTCCTGAGCCCCGATCGGTCCACGCGCCGTCGCCGAACCCCAATTGGTCCACGCGCAACCGCCTGAGCCCCAGTCGGTCCACGCACTGTCCCCGAGCCCCGATCGGTCCACGCGCCGTATCCGTGCCCCCATCGGTCCACGCGTCGTGTCCTAAGCCCCGATCGGTCCACGCGCCTTCTCCTAAGCCCCGATCGGTCCACGTGCCGTCTCCGAGCGACGATCGGTTCACGCACGGTCTCCTGAGCCCCGATCGTTCCACGCGCCGTTTCCGAGCCCCGATCGGTCCACGAGCCGTCTCCGAGCTGCTATCGGTAAACGCGCCGTCACCAAGCCCTGATCCGTACACGCGTCGTCTCCGAGCCCCGATCGGTCCACGCGCCGTCGCCGAGCCTCGATCGGTCCACGCGCGGTCTCCTGAGCCCCGGTCGGTCCACGCGCCGTCGCCGAACCCCAATTCGTCCACGCGCAACCTCCCGAGGCCCAGTCGGTCCACGCGCCGTCTCCTAAGCCCCGAACGGTCCACGCGCCGTCTCCGAGCCCCGATCGGTCCACGCACCGTCTCCTGCGCCCCGATCGGCCCACGAACCGTCTCCTGAGCCCCGATCGTCCAACGCGCCGTCTCCGAGCACCGATCGGTCCACGCGTCGTCTCCTGAGCCCCGATCGGTCCACGCGTCGTCTCCAAAGCCCTGATCGGTCCACGTGCCGTCTGCGAGCCCCGATCGGTCCACGCGCCCTCTCCTGAACCCCGATACGCCCACACGCAGTCGCCGAGCCCCGATCGGTCCACACGCCGTCGCCGAGCCTCGATCGGTCCACGTGCGGCCTCCTGAGCCCCGGTCGGTTCACGCGCCGTCTCCGAGCCCCGATCGATCCACGCGTCGTCTTGTAAACCCAGATGCCTCCTCGCATCGTCTCCTAAGCCCCGATCGGTTAACGCGCCGTCTCCGAGCCCCGATCGGTCCACGCCCCGTCGCCGAACCCCAATTGGTCCACGCGCAACCTCCTGAGCCCCAGTCGGTCCACGCGCGGCCTCCTGAGCCATGGTCGGTTCACGCGCCGTCTCCTGAGCCCCGATCGGTCCACGCGTCGTTCCCTAAGCTCCGATCCATCTACGCGTAGTCTCCTGAGCCCCGATTGGTGGACGTGCCGTCTCCCAGCCACGATCGGTCCACGCGCCGTCTCCTAAGCCCCAATCTGTCCACGACCCGTTTCTGGGCCCCGATCGGTGCACGCGCCGTCTCCTGAGTCCCGGTCGGTTCACGCGCCATCTCCGAGCCGCGATCGGTCCACGCATCGTCTTCTAAGCCCCGATCGGTTAACGTGCCGTCTCCGATCCCCGATCGGTCCACGCGCCGTCTCCTGAGCCCCGATACGTCCACGCGCAGTCGCCAAGCCCCGATCGGTCACCGCGCGGTCTCCTGAGCCCCGATCTGTCCACGCGCCGTTTCCGAGCCGCGATCAGTTCACGGATCGTCTCCTAAGCCCCGATCGGTTAACGTGCCGTCTCCGATCCCCGATCAGTCCACGCGCGGTCTCCGAGCCCCGGTCGGTCCACGCGCCGTCTCCGAGCCCCGATCGGTTCACGCATCGTCTGCTAAGCCCCGATCGGTTAACGCGCCGTCTCCGAGCCGCGATCGGTCCACCTGCCGTCGCCGAACCCCAATTGGTCCACGGGCAACCACCTGAGCCCCAGTCGGTCCACGCGTCGTCTCCGAGCTCCAATCGGTCCACGCGCCGTTTCCTGAGCCCCGATCGATCCATGCGTCGTCTTCTAAGCCCCGATGCCTCCCCGCGCCGTCTCCGAGCCAGATCGGTTCAGGCGCCGCTTCCCGAGCCCCGATCAGTCAACGCGCCGTCTCCTAAGCCCCTATCGCTCCACGGACCGTCTCCGAGCCCCGATGGGTCCACGCGCCGCATCCTGAGCCCCGATCGGTCGACGCGCCGTCTCCTAAGACCCGATCGGTCCACGCGCCGTCTCCGAGCTCCGATCGGCCCACGCGCCGTCTCCTAAGCCCCGATCGGTCCACGCGCCGTCTCCTAAGCCCCGATCGATCCACGCGCCGTCTCCGAGCGCCGATCTGTTCACGCGCCGTCTCCTTTGCTCCGATCGTTCCACGCGCCGTCTCCGAGGCCCGATCGGTCCACGCATCGTCTCCTAAGCCCCGATCGGTTAACGCGCCGTCTCCGAGCCCCGATTGGTCCACGCGCCGTCTCCTGAGCCCCGGTCGGTCCACGCGCCGTCGCCGAACCCCAATTCGTCCACGCGCAACCTCCTGAGCCACAGTCGGTCCACGCGCCGTCTCCTAAGCCCCAATCTGTCCACGCGCGGTCTCCGAACGCCGATCATTTCACGCACTGTCTCCTGAGTCCCGATCGTTCCACGCGCCGTATCCGAGCCCCGATCGATCCACGCGCTGTCTCCTGAGCCCCGATCGGTCCACGCGTCGTTCCCCAAGCCCCGATCCATAGACGCGCCGTCTCCTGATGCCCAATCGGTCCACGCGCAGTCTCCTGAGCCCCGATAGGTACACGTGTAGTCTCCTAAGCCCCGATCGGTCCACGCGTCGCCTCCGGAGCCCCAATCGATCAACGTGAGTCTCCTAAGCCCCGATCGGTCCACGTGCCGTCTCCGAGCCCCGATCGGTCCACGCGTCGTCTCCTAATCCCCGATCGGTCCACACGCCGTCTCCTGAGCCACGATCGGTCCACGCGTCGTCTCCTAAGCCCCGATCGGTCCGCGCGTCGTCTCCTAAGCCTCGATCCGTCGACGCGTCGTCTCCTGAGCCACGATCAATTGACGCGTCTTCTCCTGAGCCCGATCGCTCCTCGCGCCGTCTCCTGAGCCCCGATCGGTCCACGCGTCGTCTCCGCGCTCCGATCGGTCCACACGCCGTTTCCTGAGCCCCGATCGGTCCATGCGCCGTCTCCTGAGCCCCAATCGGTCTACTCGCCGCCTCATGAGCCCCGATCGGTCAACGCATCGTCTCCTAAGCCCCGATACGTTCACTCGCCGTCTCCGAGTCCCGATCGGTCCACGCGCCGTCGCCGAGCCTCGATCGGTCCACGCGCGGCCTCCTAAGCCCCGATCGGTTAACGCGCCGTCTCCGAGCCCCGATCAGTCCACGCGCCGTCTCCTGAGCCCCGGTCGGTTCATGCGCCGTCTCCGAGCCCCGATCGATCCACGCGTCGTCTTGTAAGCCCAGATGCCTTCTCGCGCCGTCTCCGGGCCACGATCGGTCGTGGCGCCACTTCCTGAGCCACGATCGGTCCACGCGCCTTCTCCGAGCCCCGATCGGTCCACGGACAACCGCCTGGGACCCAGTCGGTTCACGCGCTGTCGCTGAACCTCGATCGGTCCACGCATCGTCTCCGAGCCCCGATCGGTCCACGCGCCGTCGCCGAGCCGCGATCGGTCCACGCGCGGCCTCCTGAGCCCCGATCGGTCCACGCGCCGTCGCCGAGCCGCGATCGGTCCACGCGCGGCCTCCTGAGCCCCGATTGGTTCACGCGCCGTATCCGAGCCCCAATCGGTCCACGCGCCGTCTCCTGAGCCCCGATCGGTCCACGACCCGTCTCCGGGCCCCGATCGGTGCACGCGCCGTCTCCTAAGCCCCGATCGGTCCACGCGCCGTCGCCGAACCCCAATTGGTCCACGCGAAACCGCCTTAGCCCCAGGCGGTCCACGCGCTGTCTCCGAGACCCGATCGGTCCACGCGTCGTCTCCGAGCCCCGATCGGTCCACGCGCCGTCGCCGAGTCATGATCTGTCCACGCGCAGCCTCCTGACACGCGATCGGTCCACGCGCCGTCTCCTGAGCCCCCATCGCTCCACGCTCCGTCTCCCAGCCCCGATCGGTCCACGCGCCGTCTCCTGAGCCCGGATCGGTCCACGCGCCGTCGCCGAACCCCAATTGGTCCACGCGCCACCGCATGTGCCCCAGTCGGTCCACGCGCTGTCTCCGAGCCCAGATCGGTCCACGCGCCGTCTCCGAGCGCCGATCGGTTCACGCGCCGTCCTCTGAGCCCCGATCGTTCCACGCGCCGTCTCCGAGCTCCGATCGGTCCACGCGTCGTCTCCTAAGCCCCGATCGGTCCAAGCGCCTTCTACTAAGCCCCGATCGGTCCACGCGCCGTCTCCGAGCGCCGATCGGTTCACGCGCCGTCTCCTGAGCCCCGATCGTTCCACGCGCCGTCTCCGAGCCCCGATCGGTCTACGCACCGTCTCCTAAGCCCCGATCGGTCCACGCGCCTTCTCCTCATCCCCGATCGGTCCACGCGCCGTCTTCGAGCGCCGATTGGTTCACGCGACGTCTCCTGAGCCCCGGTCGGTCCACGCGCCATCGCCGAACCCCAATTGGTCCACGCGCAACCTCCTGAGCCCCAGTCGGTACACGCGCTGTCTCCGAGCCCCGATCGGTCCCCGCATAGTCTCCTAAGCCCCGCTCGGTTAACGCGTCGTCTCGGAGCCCCGATCGGTCCAGGCGCCGCTTCCTGAGCACCGACCGGTCCACGCGTCGTCTCCTGAGCCCCGATCGGTCGACGGGTCCCCTCCTAAGCCCCGATCGGTCCACGCGCCTTCTCCTGAGCCCCGATCGGTCCACGCGCCGTCTCCGAGCGCCGATCATTTCACGTGACGTCTCCTGAGCCCTGATCGTTCCACGCGCCGTCTTCGAGCCCCGAGCGGTCCACGCGCCGTCTCCATGAGCCCCAATCGATCCACGCGCAGCCTCCTGAGCCCCGATCGGTCCACGCGCCGTCGCCGAGCCGCGATCGTTCTACGCGCCGCTCCGAGCCCCGATCGGTCCACGCGCCGTCGCCGAGCTATGATCGGTCCACGCGCGGCCTCCTGAGCCCCGATCGGTCCACGCGCCGTCGCCGAGCCGCGATCGGTCCACGCGCGGCCTCCTGAGGCCCGATTGGTTCACGCGCCGTATCCGAGCCCCAATCGGTCCACGCGCCGTCTCCTGAGCCCCGATCGGTCCACGCGCGGCCTCCTGAGCCCCGATCGGTCCACGCGCCGTCGCCGAACCGCGATCGGTCCACGCGCCGCCTCCTGAGTCCCGATCGGTCAACGCGTCGTGTCCTAAGCCTTGATCGGTCCACGTGCCGTCTCCGAGCCCTGATGGGTCCACGCGCCGCATCCTGAGCCCCGATCGGACGACGCGTCGTCTCCTGAGCCCGGATCGGTCCACCCGTCGTCCTCGAATCCCCGATCCGCACACGCGTCGTCTCCGAGCCTCGATCGGTCCACGCGCCGTCTCCTAAGCCGCGATCCGTCCACGGGCCGTCTTCGAGCTGCTATCGGTAAACGCGCCGTCACCAAGCCCTGATCTGTACACGCGTCGTCTCCGAGCCCCGATCGGTCCACGCGCCGTCGCCGAGCCTCGATCGGTCCACGCGCCGTCTCCGAGCCACGATCGTTCCACGCGGCGTCTCCTGAGCCCCAATCGGTCCACACGCTGTGTCGTGAGCCCCGATAGGTACACGCGTCGTCTCCTACGCCCGATCGGTCCACGCGTCGTCTCCTGAGCCCCGATCGTTCCACGCGCCGTCTCTGAGCCGCGATCGGTCCACGCGCCGTCTCCTGAGCCCCGATCGGTCCACGCGCCGTCTCCGAGCCCCGAACGGTTCACGCACCGTCTCCTGATCCCAATCGGTCCACGCGGCGCCTCCGCAGCCCCGATCGATCCACGCGAGTCTCCTGAGCCCCAGTCGGTCCGCGCGCCGTAGCCTGAGCCCTGATTGGTCGACGCGTCGTCTCCTGAGCCCTGATCGATCCACGCGTCGTTTCCTGAGCTCCGATCGCGCCACACGCCGTTTCCTGAGCCCCGATTGGTCCACGCGTCGTCTTCAACGCCCCGATGCCTCCACGCGCCGTCTCCGAGCCACGATCGGTCCGTGCGCCGCTTCCACAACCCCGATCGGTCCACGCGTCATCTCCTGATCTCCGATCGGTCCACGCACCGTCTCCTAAGCCCCGATCGGTCCATGCGCCGTCTCCGAGCGCCGATCGGTTGACGCGCCGTCTCCTGAGCCCCGATCGTTCCACGCGCCGTCTCCTGAGCCCCAATCGGTCCACACGCTGTGTCGTGAGCCCCGATAGGTACACGCGTCGTCTCCTACGCCCGATCGGTCCACGCGTCGTCTCCTGATCCCAATCGGTCCACGCGGCGCCTCCGGAGCCCCGATCGATCCACGCGAGTCTCCTGAGCCCCAGTCGGTCCACGCGTCGTCTCCTGATCCCAATCGGTCCACGCGCCGTCTCCGAGACCCGATCGGCCCACGCATCGTCTCCTACGCCTCGATCGGCTAACGCGTCGACTCCGAGCCCCGATCGTTCCACGCGCCGTCTCAGAGCGCCGATCATTTCACGCCCCGTCTCCTGAGCTCCGATCGTTCCACGCGCCGTCTCTGAGCACCGATCGGTCCACGCGCCGTCTCCTGAGCCCCGCTCGGTCCATGCGTCATCTTCTTAGCCCCGATGCCTCCACGCGTCGTCTCCTAAGCCCCGATCGGTCCACGCGCCGTCTCCGGGCCCCGATCGATCCACGCTAGGCTCCTGAGCCCCGGCCGGTCCGCGCGGTCTCCTGAGCCCCGAACGGTCGACGCGTCGTCTCCTGAGCCCCGATCGATCCACGCACCGTCTCCTAAGCCCCGATCGGTGCACGCGCCGTCTTCGAGCGCCGATCGGTCCACGCAACGTCTCCTAAGCCCCAATCGGTTAACGCGCCGTCTCCTGAGCCCCGATCGTTCTACGCACCGTCTCCGAGCCCCGATCCGTCCACGCGCAGTCGCCGAGCCCCGATCGGTTCACGCGCGGTCTCCTGAGCCCCAGTCGGTACACGCCCTGTCGCCGAGCCCCGATCGGTCCACGCGCCGTCGCCGAGCCATGATCGGCCAACGCGAGGCTCCTGAGCCCCGGTCGGTCCGCGAGCCGTCTCCTGAGCCCCGATCGGTCGACGCGCTGTTTCCGAGCCCCGATCGGTCCATGCGTCGTCTTCTAAGCCCCGATGCCTCCACGCGCCGTCTCCGAGCCACAATCGGTGCAGGCGCCGATTCGTGAACCCCGATCGGTCCACGCGTCGTCTCCTAAGCCCCGATCCGTCGCCGCGTCGTCTCCTGAGCCCCGATCGATCCACGCGCCGTCTCCTAAGCCCCGATCGGTGCACGCGCCGTCTCCGAGCGCCGATCGGTTCACGCGCCGTCTCCTGAGCCCCGATCATTCCACGCGATGTCGCCGAGCCACGATCGGTCCACGAGCCGTTTTCTGAGCACCGCTCGGTCCACGCGCCGTCTCGTAAGCCACAATCGGTCCACGCGCCGTCTCAGAGCGCCGATCATTTCACGCGCCGTTTCCTGAGCCCCGATCGTTCCACGCGCCGTCTCCGAGCCCCGATCGGTCCACGCAGCGTCTCCTGAGCCCCGATCGGTTCACGCATCGTCTCCTAAGCCCCGATACGTCTACACGCCGTATCCGAGCCCCGATCGGTCCGCGTGACGCATTCTAAGCCACGGTCCGTCCACGCGCCGTCTCCGAGCCCCGATCGGTCCACGCGTCGTCTCCTAAGCCCTGATCGGTCCACGTGCCGTCTCCGAGCCCCGATGGGTCTACGCGCCGCCTCCTGAGCCCCGATCGATTCACGCATCGTCTCCTGAGCCCCGATCGGTTAACGCGCCGTCTCCGAGCCCCGATCAGTCCACGCGCCGTCTCCTGAGCCCCGGTCGGTTCATGCGCCGTCGCCGAGCCGCGATCGGTCCACGAGCGGCCTCCCGAGCCCCGATTGGTTCACGCGCCGTATCCGAGCCCCAATCGGTCCAAGCGCTGTCTCCGAGCCCTGATCGGTGCACGCGTCGTCTCCGAGCCCCGATCGGTCTACGCGCCGTCGCCGAGCCATGATCGGTCCACGCGCGGCCTCCTGAGCCCCGATCGGTCCACGCGCCGTCGCCGAGCCGCGATCGGTTCTCGCGCGGCCTCCTGAGCCCCGGTCGGTCCACGCGCCGCCTACGGAGCCCCGATCGATCCACGCGAATCTCCTGAGCTCCGGTCGGTCGACGCGCCGTCTCCTGAGCCCCGATCGGTCCACGCGTCGTCTCCTAAGCCCCGATTCGTCGACGCGTCGTCTCCTGAGCCCCGATCAATTGACGCGTCTTCTCCTGAGCCCTGATCGCTTCTCGTGCCGCCTCCTGAGCCCCACTCCGTCGAGGCGTCGTCTCCGGAGCCCCGATGAATTGACGTGTCTTCTCCTGAGCCCCGATCGCTCCTCGCGCCATCTCCTGAACCCCGCTCGGTCCATGCGTCGTCTTCTTAGCCCTGATGCCTCCACGCGCCGTCTCCGAGCCACGTTGGGTCCAGGCGCCGATTCCTGCGCCCCGATCGGTCCACACGCCGTCTCCGAGCCCCGATCGGTCCGCGTGCCGCATTCTAAGCCACGGTCCATCCACGCGCCGTCTCCGAGCCCCGCTCGATTCACGCGTCGTCTCCTAAGCCCCGATCGGTCCACGCGCCGTCTCCTAAGTCCCTATTGGTCCACGTGCCGTCTCCCAGCCCCGATCGGTCCACGCGCCGTCTCCGAGCCCCGATCGGTCCACGCGCCGTCTCCTGAGCGCCGATACGTCCACGCGCAGTCGCCGAGCCCTGATCGGTCCACGCGCTGTCTCCTGAGCCCCGATAGGTACACGCGTCGTCGCCTACACCCCGATCGGTCCACGCGTCGTCTCCTAAGCCCCGATCGGTCCACGCGCCGTCTCCGAGCCCCGATCGGTCCACGCAATGTCTCCTGATCCCCATGGGTCAACGCGGCGCCTCCGGAGCCCCGATCGATCCACGCGAGGCTCCTGAGCCCCGATCGGACCACGCATCGTCTCCTAAGCCCCAATCGGTTAACGCGCCGTCTCCGAGCCCCGATCGGTCCACGCGCCGTCGCCGAACCCCAATTGGTCCACGCGCAACCGCCTGAGCCCCAGTCGGTCCACGCACTGTCTCCGAGCCCCGGTCGGTCCACGCGTCGTCTCCGAGCCCCGATCGGTCCACGCGTCGTCTCCTAAGCCCCGATCGGTCCACGCACCGTCTCCTGAGCCCCGATCGATCCACGCGCCATCTCCTGAGCCCCAATCGTTCCACGCGCCGTTTTCTGAGCACCGTTCGGTCCACGCGTCGTCTTGAAAGCCCCGATGCCACCACGCGCCGTCTCCGAGCCACGATCGGTCCACGCGTCGTATCCGAAACCCGATCGGTCCACGCGCCGTCGCCGAGCCATGATCGGTCCACGCGCCATCTCCTGAGCCCCAATCGCTCCACGCGCCGTTTTCTGAGCCCCGATCGGTCCATGCGTCGTCTTCTAAGCCCCGATGCCTCCACGCGCCGTCTCCGAGCCACGATCGGTGCAGGCGCCGATTCGTGAACCCCGATCGGTCCACGCGTCGTCTCCTAAGCCCCGATCCGTCGCCGCGTCGTCTCCTGAGCCCCGATCGATCCACGCGTCGTCTCCTAAGCCCCGATCGGTGCACGCGCCGTATCCGAGCGCCGATCGGTTCACGCGCCGTCTCCTGAGCCCCGATCATTCCACGCGATGTCTCCGAGCGCAGATCGGTCCACGCGCGGTCTCCAAGCCTCGATCCGTACACGCGCCGTCTCCGAGCCCCGATCGGTCCACGCGTCGTCTCCGAGCACCGTTCGTTCCACGCGCCGTTTCCTGAGCCCCGATCGGTCCATCCGTCGTCTTTTAAGCCCCGATACCTCCACGCGCCGTCTCCGAGCCACGATCGGTCCACGAGCCGTCTCCTGAGCCTCCATCGATCCACGCGTCGTCTTCTAAGCCCAGATGCCTCCTCGCGCCGTCTCCGAGCCACGATCGGTCCAGGCGCCGTTTCCTGAGCCCCGATCGGTCCACGCGTTGTGTCCTAAGCCCGGATCGTTCCACGCGCCGCTTCCGATCCCCGATCGGTTCACGCGTCGTCTTCTGATCTCCGATCGGTCCACACACCATCTCCTAAGCCCCGATCATTCCACGCGCCATCTCCGAGCCCCGATCGGTCTACGCGCCGTCTCATAAGCCCCGATCGGACCACGCGCCTTCTCCTCAGCCCCGATCGGTCCACGCGCCGTCTCCGAGCGCCGATTAGTTCACGCGCCGTCTCCTGAGCCCCGATCGCTCCCGCTCCGTCTCCGAGCCCCGATCGGTCGACGCGCCGTCTCCTGAGCCCGGATCGGTCCACGCGCCGTCGCCGAACCCCAATTGGTCCACGCGCAACCGCCTGAGCCCCCGTCGGTCCACGCGCTGTCTCCGAGCCCCGATCGTTCCACGCGCCGTCTCCGAGCCTCGATCGGTCCACGCGCCGTCGCCGAGCCCCGATCGGTCCAGGCGTATCCTCCTGTGCCCCGGTCGGTCCACGCGCCTTCTCCGAGCCCCGATCATTCCACGCGCCGTTTCGGAGCCCCGATCGATCCACGCGCCGTCTCCTGAACCCCGGTCGGTCCACGCGCCGTCTCCTGAGCCCCGATCGGTCCACGCGTCGTCTCCTAAGCCCCGATCGGTCCACGCGTCGTCTCCTAAGCCCCGATCCGTCGACGCGTCGTCTCCTGAGCCACGATCAATTGACGCGTCTTCTCCTGAGCCCAATCGCTCCTCGCGCCGTCTCCTGAGCCCCGATCGGTCCACGGGTCGTCTCCTAAGCCCCGATCGGTCCACGCGCCGTCTCCTGTGCCCCGATCAGTCGACGCGTCCTCTCCTAAACCCCGATCGGTCCACGCGTCGTCTCCTAAGCCCCGATCGGTCCACACGCCGTCTCCGAGCCCCGATGGGTCCACGCGTCGCCTCCTGAGCCCCGGTCGGTCCACGCGCCGTCTCCTGAGCCCCGATCGGTCCATGCGTCGTCTTCTTAGCCCCGATGCCTCCACGCGCCGTCTCCGAGCCACGATCGGTCCAGGCGCCGCTTCCTGAGCCCCCATCGGTCCATGCGCCGTATCCTAAGCCCCGATCGGTCCACGCGCCGTCTCCGAGCGCCGATAAGTTCAAGCGCCGTCTCCTGAGCCCCGATCGTTCCACGCGGCGTCTCCGAGACCCGATCGATCCACGCGTCGTCTCCTGAGCCCCAACCGCTCCAAACGCCGTTTCCTGAGCCCCGATCGGTCCACGCATCGTCTCCGAGCACCGATCGGTCCACGCGCCGTTTTCTGAGCACCGTTCGGTCCACGCGTCGTCTTCAAAGCCCCGATGCCTCCACGCGCCGTCTCCGAGCCCCGATCGCTCCTCGCGCCGTCTCCTGAGCCCCGATCGTTCCACGCGCCGTCTCCGACCCCCGATCGGTCCACGCGCCGTCTCATAAGCCCCGATCGGACCACGCGCCTTCTCCTCAGCCCCGATCGTTCCACGCGCCGTCTCCGACCCCCGATCGGTCCACGCGCCGTTTCCGAGCCCCGATCGGTCCATGCGTCGTCTTCTAAGCCCCGATGCCTCCACGCGCCGTCTCCGTGCCCCGATCGGTGCAGGCGCCGCTTACTAAGCCCCGATCGGTCCACGCGCCGTCTCCTGAGCCCCGATCGGTCCACGCGCCGTTTCCGAGCCCCGATCGGTCCATGCGTCGTCTTCTAAGCCCCGATGCCTCCACGCGCCGTCTCCTAAGCCCCGATCGGTTCACGCGCCGTCTCCGGAGCCCCGGTAGATCGACGCGAGTCTCCTAAGCCTCGACCGGTCCACGCGCCGTCCCCTGAGCCCCGATCGATCCACGCGCCGTCTCCGAGCCCCAGTCGGTCCACGCGCTGTCTCCGACCCCCGATCGGTCCACGCGCCGTCTCCGAGCGCAGATCATTTCACGCGCCGTGTCCTGAGCCCCGATCGTTCCACGCGCCGGCTGCTGAGCCCCCATCGGTCCACGCGTCGCCTTCTAACCCCGGACGGTCCACGCGTCGTCTTCTAAGCCCCGATCGGTCCACGCGCCGTTTTCCGAGCCCCGATCGGTCCACGCACCATCTCCTGCTCCCCAATCGGTCCACGCGCCGCCTCCGGAGCCCCGATCGATCCACGCGAAATCTGCTGAGCTCCGGTCGGTCCACGCGCCGTTTCCTGAGCCCCGTTCGGCCCACGCGCCGTCTCCTAAGCCCCGATCGGTCCACGAGCCGTCTCCTGAGCCTCCATCGATCCACGCGTCGTCTTCTAAGCGCAGATGCCTCCTCGCGCCGTCTCCGAGCCACGATCGGTCCAGGCGCCGTTTCCTGAGCCCCGATCGGTCCATGCGTTGTGTCCTAAGCCCGAATCGTTCCACGCGCCGCTTCCGATCCCCGATCGGTCCACGCGTCGTCTCCTGATCTCCGATCGGTCCACACACCATCTCCTAAGCCCCGATCATTCCACGCGCCATCTCCGAGCCCCGATAGGTCTACGCGCCGTCTCATAAGCCCCGATCGGACCACGCGCCTTCTCCTCAGCCCCGATCGGTCCACGCGCCGTCTCCGAGCGCCGATTAGTTCACGCGCCGTCTCCTGAGCCCCGATCGCTCCACGCTCCGTCTCCGAGCCCCGATCGGTCCACGCGCCGTCTCCTGAGCCCCGATCGGTCCACGCGCCATCTCCGAGCCCCGAACGGTTCACGCACAATCTCCTGGTCCCAATCGGTCCACGCGGCGCCTCCGGAGCCCCGATCGATCCACGCGAGTCTCCTGAGCCCCAGTCGGTCCGCGCGCCATCTCCTGAGCCCCGATTGTTCGACGCGTCGTCTCCTGAGCCCCGATCGAACCACGCGTCGTCTCCTGAGCCCCGATCGCGCCACACGCCGTTTCCTGAGCCCCGATCGGTCCACGCGTCGTCTTCAAAGCCCCGATGCGTCCACGCGCCGTCTCCGAGCCACGATCGGTCCGTGCGCCGCTTCCAGAGCCCCGATCGGTGAACGCGTCTTCTCCTGATCTCCGATCGGTTCACATGCAGTCTCATAAGCCCCGATCGGTCCACGCGCCGTCTCCGAGAGCCGATCGGTTCACACGACGTCTCCTGAGCCCCGATCGTTCCACGCGCCATCTCCGAGCCCCGATCGGTCCACGCGCCGTCTCCTAAGCCCCGATCGGTCCACGCGCCTTCTCCTAAGCCCCGATCGGTCCACGTGCCGTCTCCGAGCGACGATCGGTTCACGCACCGGCCCCTGAGCCCCGATCGTTCCACGCGCCGTTTCCGAGCCCCGAGCGGTCCACGCGCCGTCTCCTGAGCCTGGATCGGTCCACCCGTCGTCCTCGAATCCCCGATCCGCACACGCGTCGTCTCCGAGCCTCGACCCGTTCACTCGCCGTCTCCTGAGCCCCGATCATTCCACGCGCCGTCTCCTAAGCCGCGATCCGTCCACGGGCCGTCTCCGAGCTGCTATCGGTAAACGCGCCGTCACCAAGCCCTGATCCGTACACGCGTCGTCTCCGAGCCCCGATCGGTCCACGCGCCGTCGCCGAGCCTCGATCGGTCCACGCGCGGCCTCCTGAGCCCCGATCGGTTCACGCGCCGGCTCCGAGCCCGATCGGACCACGTGCCGTCTCCTGAGCCCCGGTCGGTTCACGCTCCGTCTCCGAGCCCCGATGGGTCCACGCGCGGTCTCCTGAGCCCCGGTCGGTCCACGCGCCGTCGCCGAACCCCAATTCGTACACGCGCAACCTCCTGAGCCCCAGTCGGTCCACGCGCCGTCTCCTAAGCCCCAATCTGTCCACGACCCGTCTCTGGGCCCCGATCAGTGCACGCGCCGTCTCCTGAGCCCCGATCGGTCCACGCGCCGTCTCCTGAACCCCGATACGTCCGCACGCAGTCGCCGAGCCCCGATCGGTCCACGCGCCGTCGCCGAGCCTCGATCGGTCCACGCGCGGCCTCCTGAGCCCCGGTCGGTTCACGCGCCGTCTCCGAGCCCCGATCGATCCACGCGTCGTCTTCTAAGACCAGATGCCTCCTCGCGCCGTCTCCGAGCCAGGATCGGTTCAGGCGCCGCTTCGTGAGCCCCGATCGGTCCACACTCCGTCACCAAGCCCCGATCCGTACACGCGTCGTCTCCGAGCCCCGAACGGTCCACGCGCCGTTTCCGAGCCCCGATCGGTCCGCGCGTCGTCTCCGAGCCTCGATCGGTCCTCGCGTCGTCTCCTAAGCCCCGACTGGTCCACGCGCCGTCTCCTGAGCCCTGGTCGGCCCACGCGCCGTCTCCTGAGCCCCGATCCGTCCACGCGCAGTCGCCGAGCACCGTTCGGTCCAGGCGCCGTCTCCTGAGCCCCGATCGGTCCACACCCCTTCCCCTGGGCCCCGATCGGTCGACGCGTCGTCTCCTAAGACCCGACCGGTTCACCCGCCGTCTCCTGTGCACCGATCGATTCACGTGCCGTCTCCTAAGCCCCGATCGGTCCACACGTCGTCTCCTAAGCCCCAATCGGGCCACGCGTCGTCTCCCAGCCCCGATCGGTCCACGCGCCGTCTCCTAATCCCCAATCTGTCCACGACCCGTCTCCGGGCCCCGATCGGTGCACGCGCCGTCTCCTAAGCCCCGATCGGTCCACGCGCCGTCGCCGAACCCCAATTGGTCCACGCGAAACCGCCTGAGCCCCAGTCGGTCCACGCGCTGTCTCCGAGCCCCGATCGGTCCACGCGTCGTCTCCGTGCCCCGATCGGTCCACGCGCCGTCGCCGAGTCATGATCTGTCCACGCGCGGCCTCCTGAGACCCGATCGGTCCACGCGCCGTCTTCGAGCCCCGATCGGTCCACGCATGGTCTCCTAAGCCCCAATCGGTTAACGCGCGGACCCCGAGCCCCGATCGGTCCACGCGCCGTCTCCTGAGCGCCGATACGTTCACGCGCAGTCGCCGAGCCCTGATCGGTCCACGCGCTGTCTCCTGAGCCCCGATAGGTACACGCGTCGTCGCCTACACCCCGATCTGTCCACGCGTCGTCTCCTAAGCCCCGATCGGTCCACGCGCTGTCTCCTGAGCCCCGATAGGTACACGCGTCGTCGCCTACACCCCGATCGATCCACGCGAGTCTCCTGAGCCCCAGTCAGTCCGCGCGCCGTCTCCGAACCCCAATTGGTCCACGCGAAACCGCCTGAGCCCCAGTCGGTCCACGCGCCGTCGCCGAACCCCAATTGGTCCACGCGAAACCGCCTGAGCCTTCACGCCCCGTCTCCTGAGCTCCGATCGTTCCACGCGCCGTCTCCGAGCCCCGATCGGTCCACACGCCGTATCCGAGCCCCGATCGGTCCGCGTGACGCATTCTAAGCCACGGTCCGTCCACGCGCCGTCTCCGAGCGCCGATCGGTTCACGCGCCGTCTCCTGAGCACCGATCATTCCACGCGATGTCTCCGAGCCCCGATCGGTCCACGAGCCGTTTTCTGAGCACCGTGCGGTCCACGCGTCGTCTTCAAAGCCCCGATGCCTCCACGCGCCGTCTCCGAGCCACGATCGGTCCGTGCGCCGCTTCCAAAGCCCTATCAGTCCAGGCGTCCTCTCCTGATCTCCGATCGGTCCACGCGCAGTCTCCTAAGCCCCGATCGGTGCACGCGCCGTCTCCGAGCGCCGATCGGTTCACGCGCCGTCTCCTGAGCCCCGATCATTCCACGCGATGTCTCCGAGCCCCGATCGGTCCACGCGCCGTCTCCTAAGCCCCGATCGGTCCACGCGCCGTCTCCGAGCGCCGATCGGTCCACGCGCGGTCTCCAAGCCTCGATCCGTACACGCGCCGTCTGCGAGCCCCGATCGGTCCACGCGTCGTCTCCGAGCACCGTTCGGTCCACGCGCCGTCTCCGAGCCACGATCGGTCCAGGCGCCGCTTCCTGAGCCCCGATCGGTCCACGCGTCGGCTCCTAAGCCTCGATTAGGTCCACGCGCGGCCTCCTGAGCCCCGATCGTTCCACGCGCCGTCTCCGAGCCGCAATCGGTCCACGCGCCGTCTCCGAGCCCCGATCGATCCACGCGAGTCTCCTGAGCCCCAGTCGGTCCGCGCGCCGTCTCCTGAGCCCTGATTGGTCGAAGCGTCGTCTCCTGAGCCCTGATCGATCCACGCATCGTCTCCTGAGCTCCGATCGCGCCACACGCCGTTTCCTGAGCCCCGATCGGTCCACGCGTCATCTCCTGATCTCCGATCGGTCCACGCGCCGTCTCCTAAGCCCCGATCGGTCCATGCGCCGTCTCCGAGCGCCGATCGGTTGAGGCGCCGTCTCCTGAGCCCCGATCGTTCCACGCGCCGTCTCCTGAGCCCCAATCGGTCCACACGCTGTGTCGTGAGCCCCGATAGGTACACGCGTCGTCTCCTACGCCCGATCGGTCCACGCGTCATCTCCTGATCCCAATCGGTCCACGCGGCACCTCCGGAACCCCGATCGATCCACGCGAGTCTCCTGAGCCCCAGTCGGTCCGCGCGCCGTCTGCGGAGCCCCGATCGGTCCACGCGCCGTCTCCTAAGCCCCGATCGGTTAACGCGCCGTCTCCCCGCCCCGATCGGTCCACGCGCCATCTCCTGAGCCCCGATACGTCCACGCGCAGTCGCCGAGCCCCAATCAGTCCACGCGCGGCCTCCTAAGCCCCGGTCGGGTCACGCGCCGTCTCCCCGCCCCGATCGTTCCACGCGCCGTCTCCTGAGCCCTGATCCGTCCACGCGCGGCGTCGAGCCGCGATCGGTCCACGCGCGGCCTCCTGAGCCCCAATCGGTCCACGCGTCGTATCCTAAGCCCCGATCCGTCGCCGCGTCGTCTTCTGAGCCCCGATCAATTGACGCGTCTTCTCCTGAGCCCCGATCGCTCCTCGCGCCGTCTCCTGAGCCCCGCTCGGTCCATGCGTCGTGTTCTTAGCCCCGATGCCTCCACGTGCCGTCTCCGAGCCCCGATGGGTCTACGCGCCGACTCCTGAGCCCCGATCGATCCACGCATCGGCTCCTGAGCCCCGGTCGGTCCACGCGTCGTCTTCGAGCACCGATCGATCCACGCGCCGTTTCCTGGGCCCCAATCAGTCCACGCGCGGCCTCCTGAGCCCCGGTTGGTTCACGCGCCGTCTCCCCGCCCCGATCGGTCCACGCGCCGTCTCCTGAGCCCTGATCCGTCCACGCGCGGCGTCGAGCCGCGATCGGTCCACGCGCGGCCTCCTGAGCCCCAATCGGTCCACGCGTCGTATCCTAAGCCCCGATCCGTCGCCGCGTCGTCTCCTGAGCCCCGATCAATTGACGCGTCTTCTCCTGAGCCCCGATCGCTCCTCGCGCCGTCTCCTGAGCCCCGCTCGGTCCATGCGTCGTGTTCTTAGCCCCGATGCCTCCACGCGCCGTCTCCGAGCCACGATAGGTCGAGGCGCCGCTTCCTGAGCCCCGATCGATCCACGCGCCGTCTCGTAAGCCACAATCGGTCCACGCGCCGTCTCAGAGCGCCGATCATTTCACGCGCCGTTTCCTGAGCCCCGATCGTTCCACGCGCCGTCTCCGAGCCCCGATCGGTCCACGCAGCGTCTCCTGAGCCCCGACCGGTTCACGCATCGTCTCCTAAGCCCCGATACGTCTACACGCCGTATCCGAGCCCCGATCGGTCCGCGTGACGCATTCTAAGCCACGGTCCGTCCACGCGCCGTCTCCGAGCCCCGATCGGTCCACGCGTCGTCTCCTAAGCCCTGATCGGTCCACGTGCCGTCTCCGAGCCCCGATGGGTCTACGCGCCGCCTCCTGAGCCCCGATCGATTCACGCATCGTCTCCTGAGCCCCGATCGGTTAACGCGCCGTCTCCGAGCCCCGATCAGTCCACGCGCCGTCTCCTGAGCCCCGGTCGGTTCATGCGCCGTCTCCGAGCCCCGATCGGTCCACGCGTCGTCTCCGAGCCCCGATCGGTCCACGCGCCGTCGCCGAGTCATGATTTGTCCACGCGCGGCCTCCTGAGACCCGATCGGTCCACGCGCCGTCGCCGAGCCGCGATCGGTCCACGAGCGGCCTCCTGAGCCCCGATTGGTTCACGCGCCGTATCCGAGCCCCAATCGGTCCAAGCGCTGTCTCCGAGCCCTGATCGGTGCACGCGTCGTCTCCGAGCCCCGATCGGTCTACGCGCCGTCGCCGAGCCATGATCGGTCCACGCGCGGCCTCCTGAGCTCCGATCGCTCCTCGCGCCATCTCCTGAACCCCGCTCGGTCCATGCGTCGTCTTCTTAGCCCTGATGCCTCCACGCGCCGTCTCCGAGCCACGATGGGTCCAGGCGCCGCTTCCTGCACCCCGATCGGTCCACACGCCGTCTCCGAGCCCCGATCGGTCCGCGTGCCGCATTCTAAGCCACGGTCCATCCACGCGTCGTCTCCTAAGCCCCGATCGGTCCACGCGCCGTCTCCTAAGTCCCTATTGGTCCACGTGCCGTCTCCCAGCCCCGATCGGTCCACGCACCGTCTCCTAAGCCCCAATCTGTCCACGACCCGTCTCCGGGCCCCGATCGGTGCACTCGCCGTCTCCTAAGCCCCGATCGGTCCACGCGCCGTCTCCGAGCCCCGATCGGTCCACCCGCCGTCTCCTGAGCGCCGATACGTCCACGCGCAGTCGCCGAGCCCTGATCGGTCCACGCGCTGTCTCCTGAGCCCCGATAGGTACACGCGTCGTCACCTACACCCCGATCGGTCCACACGTCGTCTCCTAAGCCCCGATCGGTCCACGCGCCGTCTCCGAGCCCCGATCGGTCCACGCGCCGTCTCCTGAGCGCCGATACGTCCACGCGCAGTCGCCGAGCCCTGATCGGTCCACGCGCTGTCTCCTGAGCCCCGATAGGTACACGCGTCGTCACCTACACCCCGATCGGTCCACGCGTCGTCTCCTAAGCCCCGATCGGTGCACGCGCCGTCTCCGAGCGCCGATCGGTCCACGCGCCGTCTCCGAGCGCCGATCGGTCCACGCGCGGTCTCCAAGCCTCGATCCGTACACGCGCCGTCTCCGAGCCCCGATCGCTCCACGCGTCGTCTCCGAGCACCGTTCGTTCCACGCGCCGTTTCCTGAGCCCCGATCGGTCCATCCGTCGTCTTTTAAGCCCCGATACCTCCACGCGCCGTCTCCGAGCCACGATCGGTCCAGGCGCCGCTTCCTGGGCCCCGATCGGTCCACGCGTTGGCTCCTAAGCCTCGATAGGTCCACGCGCGGCCTCCTTAGCCCCGGTCGGTCCACGCGCCGTCTCCTAAGCCGCGATCCGTCCACGGGCCGTCTCCGAGCTGCTATCGCTAAACGCGCCGTCACCAAGCCCTGATCCGTACACGCGTCGTCTCCGAGCCCCGATCGGTCCACGCGCCGTCGCCGAGCCTCGATCGGTCCACGCGCGGCCTCCTGAGCCCCGATCGGTTCACGCGCCGGCTCCGAGCCCGATCGGTCCACGCATCGTCTCCTAAGCCCCGATCGGTTAACGTGCCGTCTCCGAGCCCCGATCGGTGCACGCGCCGTCGCGGAACCCCAATTGGTCCACGCGCAACCGCCTGAGCCCCAGTCGGTCCACGCGCCGTTTCCTGAGCCCCGATCGGTCCACGCACCGTCTCCTGCGCCCCGATCGGTCTACGCGTCGTCTCCTAAGCCGCGATTGGTGGACCTGCCGTCTCCCAGCCACGATCGGTCCACGCGCCGTCTGCAAAGCCCCAATCTGTCCACGACCCGTCTCCGGGCCCCGATCGGTGCACGCGCCGTCTCCTAAGCCCCGATCGATCCACGCGCCGTCGCCGAAGCCCAATTGGTCCACGCGATATCGCCTGAGCCCCAGTCGGTCCACGCGCTGTCTCCGAACCCCGATCGGTCCACCCGCCGTCTTCGAGCCCCGATCGGTCCGCGCATCGTCTCCTAAGCCCCAATCGGTTAACGCGCCTTCTCCTGAGCCCCGGTCGGTCCACGCACCGTCGGCGAGCCATGATCGGTCCACGCGCGGCCTCCTGAGCCCCGGTCGCGGCTTGCGCCGTATCCAAGCCCCAATCGATCCACGCGCTGTCTCCTGAACCCCGATCGGTTCACGCGCCGGTTCCGAGCCCGATCGGTCCACGCATCGTCTCCTAAGCCCCGATCGATTAACGTGCCGTCTCCGGGCCCCGATCGGTCCACGCGCCTTCTCCTGAGCCCCGGTCGGTTCACGCGCCGACTCCGAGCCCCGATCGGTCCACGCCCCGTCGCCGAACCCCAATTGGTCCACGTGCAACCTCCTGAGCCCCAGTCGGTCCACGCGCGGCCTCCTGAGCCATGCTCGGTCCACGCGCCGTCTCCTAAGCCCCGATCGGTCAACGCGCCGCTCCCTAAGCTCCGATCCATCCACGCGCAGTCTCCTGAGCCCCGATCGGTCCACGCGCCGTCTTCGAGCGCCGATCGGACCACGCAACGTCTCCTAAGCCCCAATCGGTTCACGCGCCGTCTCCTGAGCCCCGATCGTTCTACGCGCCGTCTCCGAGCCCCGATCCGTCCACGCGCAGTCGCCGAGCCCCGATCGGTTCACGCGCGGTCTCCTGAGCCCCAGTCGGTAGACGCTCTGTCTCCGAGCCCCGATCGGTCCACGCATCGTCTCGTAAGCCCCGCTCGGTTAACCCGTCGTTTCGGAGACCCATCGGTTCACGCGCCGTCTCCTGAGCCCCGATCGTTCTACGCGCCGTCTCCGAGCCCCGATCCGTCCACGCGCAGTCGCCGAGCCCCGATCTGTCCACGCGCCGTCTCCGAGCCCCGATCGGTTCACGGATCGTCTCCTAAGACCCGACCGGTTCACCCGCCGTCTCCTGAGCCCCGGTCGGTCCACGCGCCGTCTCCGAGCCTCGGTCGATCCACGTACCGTCTCCGAAGTCCCTATCGGTCCACGCGCCGTCTGCTGAGCCCCGATCGGTCTACGCATCGTCTCCTAAGCCCCGATACGTCCACACGCCGTATCCGAGCCCCGATCGGTCCGCGTGACGCATTCTAAGCCCCGATCGGTCCACGCCCCGTCTCCGAGCACCGATTGGTTCACGCGCCGTCTCCTGAGACTCGATCCGTCCACGCGCTGTCTCCTGAGCCCCGATCGGTCGACGCGTCCTCTGCTAAACCCCAATCGGTCCACGCCCCGTCTCCGAGCGCCGATCGGTTCACGCGCCGTCTCCTGAGTCCCGATCCGTCCACTCACTGTCTCCTGAGCCCCGATCGGTCGACGGGTCCTCTGCTAAACCTCGATCGGTCCACGCGTCGTCTCCTGAGCCCCGATCGGTCGACGGGTCCTCTCCTAAGCCCCGATCGGTCCACGCGTCTTCTCCTGAGCTCCGATCAGTCCACGCGTCGTCTCCTAAGCCCCGATAACGTCCACACGCCGTCTCCGAGCCCCGATGGGTCCCCGCGTTGCCTCCTGAGCCCCGATCGGTCCACGCGAGTCTCCTGAGCCCCGGTCGGTCCACGCGCCGTCTCCTGAGCCCCGGTCGTTCCACGCGTCGTCTCCTAAGCCCCGATCGGTCCACGTATCGTCGCCTAAGCTCCGATCCATCGACGCGTCGTCTCCTGAGCCCCGATCAATTGACGCGTCTTCTCCTGAGCCCCGATCGCTCCTCGCGCCGTCTCCTGAGCCCCGCTCGGTCCATGTGTCGTCTTCTTAGCCCCGATGAGTCTACGCGCCGTCTCCGATCCACGACCGGTTCAGGCGCCGCTTCCTGAGCCCCGATCGGTCCACGCGCCGTCTCCTAAGCCCCAATCGGTCCACGCACCGCCTCCTGCGCCCCGATCGGTCTGCGCTACGTCTCCTAAGCCCCGATCGGTCCACGCGCCGTCTCGTGACCCCCGATCGGTCCACGCGCCGTCTCCTAAGCCCCAATCTGTCCACGACACGTCTCCGGGCCCCGATCGGTGCACGCGCCGTCTCCTAACCCCCGATCGGTCCACGCCCCGTCTCCGAGTGCCGATCGGTTCACGCGCCGTCTCCTGAGACCGATCCGTCAACGCGCCGTCTCCTGAGCCCCGATCGTCGACGGGTCCTCTCCTAAGCCCCGATCGGTCCACGCGTCTTCTCCTGAGCCCCGATCAGTCCACGCGTCGTCTCCTAAGTCCCGATACATCCACACGTCGTCTCCGAGCCGCGATGGGTCCACGCGTCGCCTCCTAAGCCCCAATCGGGCTACGCGTCGTCTCCTAAGCCCCGATCAGTCGCCGCGTCGTCTCCTAAGCCCCGATCGGTCCACACGTCGTCTCCTAAGCCCCAATCGGGCTACGCGTCGTCTCTTAAGCCCCGATCAGTCGCCGCGTCGTCTCCTGAGCCCCGATCAATTGACGCGACTTCTCCTGAGCCCCGATCGCTCCTCGCGCCGTCTCCTGAGCCCCGCTCGGTCCATGCGTCGTCTTCTAAGACCCCATGCTTCCACGCACCGTCTCCTGAGCCCCGATCGTTCCACGTGCCGTCTCCGAGCCCCGATCGCTCCACGCGCCGTCTCCGAGCGCCGAACGGTTCACGCACCGTCTCCTGGTCCCAATCGGTCCACGCGGCGCCTCCGGAGCCCCGATCGATCCACGCGAGTCTCCTGAGCCCCAGTCGGTCCGCGCGCCGTCTCCTGAGCCCCGATTGTTCGACGCGTCGTCTCCTGAGCCCCGATCGAACCACGCGTCGTCTCCTGAGCCCCGATCGCGACACACGCCGTTTCCTGAGACCCAATCGGTCCACGCGTCGTCTTCAAAGCCGCGATGCCTCCACGCGCCGTCTCCGAGCCACGATCGGTCCATGCGCCGCTTCCACAACCCCGATCGGTCCACGCGTCACCTCCTGATCTCCGATCGGTCCACGCGCCGTCTCCTAAGCCCCGATCGTTCCACGCGCCGTCTCCGAGCCCCGATCGGTCCACGCGCCGTCTCCTAAGCCCCGTTCGGACCAAGCGCCTTCTCGTAAACCCCGGTCGGTCCACGCGTCGTCTCCGAGCCCCGATCGGTCCACGCGCCGTCGCCGAGCCTCGATCGGTCCACGCGCGGCCTCCTGAGCCCCGATCGGTTCACGCGCCGGCTCCGAGCCCGATCGGTCCACGCGCCGTCTCCGAGCGCCGATCGGTCCACGCGCGGTCTCCAAGCCTCGATCCGTACACGCGCCGTCTCCGAGCCCCGATCGCTCCACGCGTCGTCTCCGAGCACCGTTCGTTCCACGCGCCGTTTCCTGAGCCCCGATCGGTCCATCCGTCGTCTTTTAAGCCCCGATACCTCCACGCGCCGTCTCCGAGCCACGATCGGTCCAGGCGCCGCTTCCTGGGCCCCGATCGGTCCACGCGTTGGCTCCTAAGCCTCGATAGGTCCACGCGCGGCCTCCTTAGCCCCGGTCGGTCCACGCGCCGTCTCCTAAGCCGCGATCCGTCCACGGGCCGTCTCCGAGCTGCTATCGCTAAACGCGCCGTCACCAAGCCCTGATCCGTACACGCGTCGTCTCCGAGCCCCGATCGGTCCACGCGCCGTCGCCGAGCCTCGATCGGTCCACGCGCGGCCTCCTGAGCCCCGATCGGTTCACGCGCCGGCTCCGAGCCCGATCGGTCCACGCATCGTCTCCTAAGCTCCGATCGGTTAACGTGCCGTCTCCGAGCCCCGATCGGTGCACGCGCCGTCGCGGAACCCCAATTGGTCCACGCGCAACCGCCTGAGCCCCAGTCGGTCCACGCGCCGTTTCCTGAGCCCCGATCGGTCCACGCACCGTCTCCTGCGCCCCGATCGGTCTACGCGTCGTCTCCTAAGCCGCGATTGGTGGACCTGCCGTCTCCCAGCCACGATCGGTCCACGCGCCGTCTGCAAAGCCCCAATCTGTCCACGACCCGTCTCCGGGCCCCGATCGGTGCACGCGCCGTCTCCTAAGCCCCGATCGATCCACGCGCCGTCGCCGAAGCCCAATTGGTCCACGCGATATCGCCTGAGCCCCAGTCGGTCCACGCGCTGTCTCCGAACCCCGATCGGTCCACCCGCCGTCTTCGAGCCCCGATCGGTCCGCGCATCGTCTCCTAAGCCCCAATCGGTTAACGCGCCTTCTCCTGAGCCCCGGTCGGTCCACGCACCGTCGGCGAGCCATGATCGGTCCACGCGCGGCCTCCTGAGCCCCGGTCGCGGCTTGCGCCGTATCCAAGCCCCAATCGATCCACGCGCTGTCTCCTGAACCCCGATCGGTTCACGCGCCGGTTCCGAGCCCGATCGGTCCACGCATCGTCTCCTAAGCCCCGATCGATTAACGTGCCGTCTCCGGGCCCCGATCGGTCCACGCGCCTTCTCCTGAGCCCCGGTCGGTTCACGCGCCGACTCCGAGCCCCGATCGGTCCACGCCCCGTCGCCGAACCCCAATTGGTCCACGTGCAACCTCCTGAGCCCCAGTCGGTCCACGCGCGGCCTCCTGAGCCATGCTCGGTCCACGCGCCGTCTCCTAAGCCCCGATCGGTCAACGCGCCGCTCCCTAAGCTCCGATCCATCCACGCGCAGTCTCCTGAGCCCCGATCGGTCCACGCGCCGTCTTCGAGCGCCGATCGGACCACGCAACGTCTCCTAAGCCCCAATCGGTTCACGCGCCGTCTCCTGAGCCCCGATCGTTCTACGCGCCGTCTCCGAGCCCCGATCCGTCCACGCGCAGTCGCCGAGCCCCGATCGGTTCACGCGCGGTCTCCTGAGCCCCAGTCGGTAGACGCTCTGTCTCCGAGCCCCGATCGGTCCACGCATCGTCTCGTAAGCCCCGCTCGGTTAACCCGTCGTTTCGGAGACCCATCGGTTCACGCGCCGTCTCCTGAGCCCCGATCGTTCTACGCGCCGTCTCCGAGCCCCGATCCGTCCACGCGCAGTCGCCGAGCCCCGATCTGTCCACGCGCCGTCTCCGAGCCCCGATCGGTTCACGGATCGTCTCCTAAGACCCGACCGGTTCACCCGCCGTCTCCTGAGCCCCGGTCGGTCCACGCGCCGTCTCCGAGCCTCGGTCGATCCACGTACCGTCTCCGAAGTCCCTATCGGTCCACGCGCCGTCTGCTGAGCCCCGATCGGTCTACGCATCGTCTCCTAAGCCCCGATACGTCCACACGCCGTATCCGAGCCCCGATCGGTCCGCGTGACGCATTCTAAGCCCCGATCGGTCCACGCCCCGTCTCCGAGCACCGATTGGTTCACGCGCCGTCTCCTGAGACTCGATCCGTCCACGCGCTGTCTCCTGAGCCCCGATCGGTCGACGCGTCCTCTGCTAAACCCCAATCGGTCCACGCCCCGTCTCCGAGCGCCGATCGGTTCACGCGCCGTCTCCTGAGTCCCGATCCGTCCACTCACTGTCTCCTGAGCCCCGATCGGTCGACGGGTCCTCTGCTAAACCTCGATCGGTCCACGCGTCGTCTCCTGAGCCCCGATCGGTCGACGGGTCCTCTCCTAAGCCCCGATCGGTCCACGCGTCTTCTCCTGAGCTCCGATCAGTCCACGCGTCGTCTCCTAAGCCCCGATAACGTCCACACGCCGTCTCCGAGCCCCGATGGGTCCCCGCGTTGCCTCCTGAGCCCCGATCGGTCCACGCGAGTCTCCTGAGCCCCGGTCGGTCCACGCGCCGTCTCCTGAGCCCCGGTCGTTCCACGCGTCGTCTCCTAAGCCCCGATCGGTCCACGTATCGTCGCCTAAGCTCCGATCCATCGACGCGTCGTCTCCTGAGCCCCGATCAATTGACGCGTCTTCTCCTGAGCCCCGATCGCTCCTCGCGCCGTCTCCTGAGCCCCGCTCGGTCCATGTGTCGTCTTCTTAGCCCCGATGAGTCTACGCGCCGTCTCCGATCCACGACCGGTTCAGGCGCCGCTTCCTGAGCCCCGATCGGTCCACGCGCCGTCTCCTAAGCCCCAATCGGTCCACGCACCGCCTCCTGCGCCCCGATCGGTCTGCGCTACGTCTCCTAAGCCCCGATCGGTCCACGCGCCGTCTCGTGACCCCCGATCGGTCCACGCGCCGTCTCCTAAGCCCCAATCTGTCCACGACACGTCTCCGGGCCCCGATCGGTGCACGCGCCGTCTCCTAACCCCCGATCGGTCCACGCCCCGTCTCCGAGTGCCGATCGGTTCACGCGCCGTCTCCTGAGACCGATCCGTCAACGCGCCGTCTCCTGAGCCCCGATCGTCGACGGGTCCTCTCCTAAGCCCCGATCGGTCCACGCGTCTTCTCCTGAGCCCCGATCAGTCCACGCGTCGTCTCCTAAGTCCCGATACATCCACACGTCGTCTCCGAGCCGCGATGGGTCCACGCGTCGCCTCCTAAGCCCCAATCGGGCTACGCGTCGTCTCCTAAGCCCCGATCAGTCGCCGCGTCGTCTCCTAAGCCCCGATCGGTCCACACGTCGTCTCCTAAGCCCCAATCGGGCTACGCGTCGTCTCTTAAGCCCCGATCAGTCGCCGCGTCGTCTCCTGAGCCCCGATCAATTGACGCGACTTCTCCTGAGCCCCGATCGCTCCTCGCGCCGTCTCCTGAGCCCCGCTCGGTCCATGCGTCGTCTTCTAAGACCCCATGCTTCCACGCACCGTCTCCTGAGCCCCGATCGTTCCACGTGCCGTCTCCGAGCCCCGATCGCTCCACGCGCCGTCTCCGAGCGCCGAACGGTTCACGCACCGTCTCCTGGTCCCAATCGGTCCACGCGGCGCCTCCGGAGCCCCGATCGATCCACGCGAGTCTCCTGAGCCCCAGTCGGTCCGCGCGCCGTCTCCTGAGCCCCGATTGTTCGACGCGTCGTCTCCTGAGCCCCGATCGAACCACGCGTCGTCTCCTGAGCCCCGATCGCGACACACGCCGTTTCCTGAGACCCAATCGGTCCACGCGTCGTCTTCAAAGCCGCGATGCCTCCACGCGCCGTCTCCGAGCCACGATCGGTCCATGCGCCGCTTCCACAACCCCGATCGGTCCACGCGTCACCTCCTGATCTCCGATCGGTCCACGCGCCGTCTCCTAAGCCCCGATCGTTCCACGCGCCGTCTCCGAGCCCCGATCGGTCCACGCGCCGTCTCCTAAGCCCCGTTCGGACCAAGCGCCTTCTCGTAAACCCCGGTCGGTCCACGCGTCGTCTCCGAGCCCCGATCGGTCCACGCGCCGTCGCCGAGCCTCGATCGGTCCACGCGCGGCCTCCTGAGCCCCGATCGGTTCACGCGCCGGCTCCGAGCCCGATCGGTCCACGCGCCGTCTCCGAGCGCCGATCGGTCCACGCGCGGTCTCCAAGCCTCGATCCGTACACGCGCCGTCTCCGAGCCCCGATCGCTCCACGCGTCGTCTCCGAGCACCGTTCGTTCCACGCGCCGTTTCCTGAGCCCCGATCGGTCCATCCGTCGTCTTTTAAGCCCCGATACCTCCACGCGCCGTCTCCGAGCCACGATCGGTCCAGGCGCCGCTTCCTGGGCCCCGATCGGTCCACGCGTTGGCTCCTAAGCCTCGATAGGTCCACGCGCGGCCTCCTTAGCCCCGGTCGGTCCACGCGCCGTCTCCTAAGCCGCGATCCGTCCACGGGCCGTCTCCGAGCTGCTATCGCTAAACGCGCCGTCACCAAGCCCTGATCCGTACACGCGTCGTCTCCGAGCCCCGATCGGTCCACGCGCCGTCGCCGAGCCTCGATCGGTCCACGCGCGGCCTCCTGAGCCCCGATCGGTTCACGCGCCGGCTCCGAGCCCGATCGGTCCACGCATCGTCTCCTAAGCTCCGATCGGTTAACGTGCCGTCTCCGAGCCCCGATCGGTGCACGCGCCGTCGCGGAACCCCAATTGGTCCACGCGCAACCGCCTGAGCCCCAGTCGGTCCACGCGCCGTTTCCTGAGCCCCGATCGGTCCACGCACCGTCTCCTGCGCCCCGATCGGTCTACGCGTCGTCTCCTAAGCCGCGATTGGTGGACCTGCCGTCTCCCAGCCACGATCGGTCCACGCGCCGTCTGCAAAGCCCCAATCTGTCCACGACCCGTCTCCGGGCCCCGATCGGTGCACGCGCCGTCTCCTAAGCCCCGATCGATCCACGCGCCGTCGCCGAAGCCCAATTGGTCCACGCGATATCGCCTGAGCCCCAGTCGGTCCACGCGCTGTCTCCGAACCCCGATCGGTCCACCCGCCGTCTTCGAGCCCCGATCGGTCCGCGCATCGTCTCCTAAGCCCCAATCGGTTAACGCGCCTTCTCCTGAGCCCCGGTCGGTCCACGCACCGTCGGCGAGCCATGATCGGTCCACGCGCGGCCTCCTGAGCCCCGGTCGCGGCTTGCGCCGTATCCAAGCCCCAATCGATCCACGCGCTGTCTCCTGAACCCCGATCGGTTCACGCGCCGGTTCCGAGCCCGATCGGTCCACGCATCGTCTCCTAAGCCCCGATCGATTAACGTGCCGTCTCCGGGCCCCGATCGGTCCACGCGCCTTCTCCTGAGCCCCGGTCGGTTCACGCGCCGACTCCGAGCCCCGATCGGTCCACGCCCCGTCGCCGAACCCCAATTGGTCCACGTGCAACCTCCTGAGCCCCAGTCGGTCCACGCGCGGCCTCCTGAGCCATGCTCGGTCCACGCGCCGTCTCCTAAGCCCCGATCGGTCAACGCGCCGCTCCCTAAGCTCCGATCCATCCACGCGCAGTCTCCTGAGCCCCGATCGGTCCACGCGCCGTCTTCGAGCGCCGATCGGACCACGCAACGTCTCCTAAGCCCCAATCGGTTCACGCGCCGTCTCCTGAGCCCCGATCGTTCTACGCGCCGTCTCCGAGCCCCGATCCGTCCACGCGCAGTCGCCGAGCCCCGATCGGTTCACGCGCGGTCTCCTGAGCCCCAGTCGGTAGACGCTCTGTCTCCGAGCCCCGATCGGTCCACGCATCGTCTCGTAAGCCCCGCTCGGTTAACCCGTCGTTTCGGAGACCCATCGGTTCACGCGCCGTCTCCTGAGCCCCGATCGTTCTACGCGCCGTCTCCGAGCCCCGATCCGTCCACGCGCAGTCGCCGAGCCCCGATCTGTCCACGCGCCGTCTCCGAGCCCCGATCGGTTCACGGATCGTCTCCTAAGACCCGACCGGTTCACCCGCCGTCTCCTGAGCCCCGGTCGGTCCACGCGCCGTCTCCGAGCCTCGGTCGATCCACGTACCGTCTCCGAAGTCCCTATCGGTCCACGCGCCGTCTGCTGAGCCCCGATCGGTCTACGCATCGTCTCCTAAGCCCCGATACGTCCACACGCCGTATCCGAGCCCCGATCGGTCCGCGTGACGCATTCTAAGCCCCGATCGGTCCACGCCCCGTCTCCGAGCACCGATTGGTTCACGCGCCGTCTCCTGAGACTCGATCCGTCCACGCGCTGTCTCCTGAGCCCCGATCGGTCGACGCGTCCTCTGCTAAACCCCAATCGGTCCACGCCCCGTCTCCGAGCGCCGATCGGTTCACGCGCCGTCTCCTGAGTCCCGATCCGTCCACTCACTGTCTCCTGAGCCCCGATCGGTCGACGGGTCCTCTGCTAAACCTCGATCGGTCCACGCGTCGTCTCCTGAGCCCCGATCGGTCGACGGGTCCTCTCCTAAGCCCCGATCGGTCCACGCGTCTTCTCCTGAGCTCCGATCAGTCCACGCGTCGTCTCCTAAGCCCCGATAACGTCCACACGCCGTCTCCGAGCCCCGATGGGCCCCCGCGTTGCCTCCTGAGCCCCGATCGGTCCACGCGAGTCTCCTGAGCCCCGGTCGGTCCACGCGCCGTCTCCTGAGCCCCGGTCGTTCCACGCGTCGTCTCCTAAGCCCCGATCGGTCCACGTATCGTCGCCTAAGCTCCGATCCATCGACGCGTCGTCTCCTGAGCCCCGATCAATTGACGCGTCTTCTCCTGAGCCCCGATCGCTCCTCGCGCCGTCTCCTGAGCCCCGCTCGGTCCATGTGTCGTCTTCTTAGCCCCGATGAGTCTACGCGCCGTCTCCGATCCACGACCGGTTCAGGCGCCGCTTCCTGAGCCCCGATCGGTCCACGCGCCGTCTCCTAAGCCCCAATCGGTCCACGCACCGCCTCCTGCGCCCCGATCGGTCTGCGCTACGTCTCCTAAGCCCCGATCGGTCCACGCGCCGTCTCGTGACCCCCGATCGGTCCACGCGCCGTCTCCTAAGCCCCAATCTGTCCACGACACGTCTCCGGGCCCCGATCGGTGCACGCGCCGTCTCCTAACCCCCGATCGGTCCACGCCCCGTCTCCGAGTGCCGATCGGTTCACGCGCCGTCTCCTGAGACCGATCCGTCAACGCGCCGTCTCCTGAGCCCCGATCGTCGACGGGTCCTCTCCTAAGCCCCGATCGGTCCACGCGTCTTCTCCTGAGCCCCGATCAGTCCACGCGTCGTCTCCTAAGTCCCGATACATCCACACGTCGTCTCCGAGCCGCGATGGGTCCACGCGTCGCCTCCTAAGCCCCAATCGGGCTACGCGTCGTCTCCTAAGCCCCGATCAGTCGCCGCGTCGTCTCCTAAGCCCCGATCGGTCCACACGTCGTCTCCTAAGCCCCAATCGGGCTACGCGTCGTCTCTTAAGCCCCGATCAGTCGCCGCGTCGTCTCCTGAGCCCCGATCAATTGACGCGACTTCTCCTGAGCCCCGATCGCTCCTCGCGCCGTCTCCTGAGCCCCGCTCGGTCCATGCGTCGTCTTCTAAGACCCCATGCTTCCACGCACCGTCTCCTGAGCCCCGATCGTTCCACGTGCCGTCTCCGAGCCCCGATCGCTCCACGCGCCGTCTCCGAGCGCCGAACGGTTCACGCACCGTCTCCTGGTCCCAATCGGTCCACGCGGCGCCTCCGGAGCCCCGATCGATCCACGCGAGTCTCCTGAGCCCCAGTCGGTCCGCGCGCCGTCTCCTGAGCCCCGATTGTTCGACGCGTCGTCTCCTGAGCCCCGATCGAACCACGCGTCGTCTCCTGAGCCCCGATCGCGACACACGCCGTTTCCTGAGACCCAATCGGTCCACGCGTCGTCTTCAAAGCCGCGATGCCTCCACGCGCCGTCTCCGAGCCACGATCGGTCCATGCGCCGCTTCCACAACCCCGATCGGTCCACGCGTCACCTCCTGATCTCCGATCGGTCCACGCGCCGTCTCCTAAGCCCCGATCGTTCCACGCGCCGTCTCCGAGCCCCGATCGGTCCACGCGCCGTCTCCTAAGCCCCGTTCGGACCAAGCGCCTTCTCGTAAACCCCGGTCGGTCCACGCGCCGTCTCCGAGCCCCGATCGGTCCACGCATCGTCTCCTAAGCCCCGATCGGCTAACGCGTCGACTCCGAGCCGCGATCGTTCCACGCGCCGTCCCCGATCCCCGATCGATCCACGCGCCGTCTCGGAGCACCGATTGGTTCACGCGCCGTCTCCTGAGCCCCGATCGCTCCACGCGCCGTCTCCGAGCCCCGATCGGTCCACGCGCCGTCCCCTAAGCCCCGATCGGTCCACCCGCCGTTTCCGAGCCCCGATCAGTCCATGCGTCGTCTCCGAGCCCCGTTCGGTCCACGCGCCGTCGCCGAGCCATGATCGTTCCTCGCGCGGCCTCCAGAGCCCCGATCGGTACACGCGCCGTCGCCGAGCCGCGATCGGTCCACGCGCCGTCGCCCAACCCGCCGAAGCCCAATTGGTCCACGCGCAACCTCCTGAGCCCCAGTCGGGCCACGCGCCATCTCCTGAGCCCCGATCGGTCCACGCATCGTCTTCTAAGCCCCGATACGTCCACACGCCGTCTCCGATCCCCGATCGGTCCGCGTGCCGCATTCTAAGCCGCGGTCCGTCCACGCGCAGTCTCCGATCACCGATCGGTCCACGCGCCGTCTCCTGAGCCCCGATCGGTCCACGCGCCGTTTCCGAGCCCCGATCGATCCATGCGTCGTCTTCTAAGCCCCGATGCCTCCACGCGCCGTCTCCGTGTCCCGATCGGTGCAGGCGCCGCTTACTGAGCCCCGATCGGTCCACGCACCATCTCCTGCTCCCCAATCGGTCCACGCGCCGCCTCCGGCGCCCCGATCGATCCACGCGAAATCTGCTGAGCTCCGGTCGGTCCACGCGCCGTTTCCTGAGCCCCGTTCGGCCCACGCGCCGTCTCCTAAGCCCCGATCGGTCCACGAGCCGTCTCCTGAGCCTCCATCGATCGACGCGTCGTCTTCTAAGCCCAGATGCCTCCTCGCGCCGTCTCCGAGCCACGATCGGTCCAGGCGCCGTTTCCTGAGCCCCGATCGGTCCACGCGTTGTGTCCTAAGCCCGGATCGTTCCACGCGCCGCTTCCGATCCCCGATCGGTCCACGCGTCGTCTCCTGATCTCCGATCGGTCCACACACCATCTCCTAAGCCCCGATCATTCCACGCGCCATCTCCGAGCCCCGATCGGTCTACGCGCCGTCTCATAAGCCCCGATCGGACCACGCGCCTTCTCCTCGGCCCCGATCGGTCCACGCGCCGTCTCCGAGCGCCGATTAGTTCACGCGCCGTCTCCTGAGCCCCGATCGCTCCACTCTCCGTCTCCGAGCCCCGATCGGTCCACGCGCCGTCTCCTGAGCCCCGATCGGTCCACGCGTCGTTCCCCAAGCCCCGATCCATCGACGCGCCGTCTCCTGATGCCCAATCGGTCCACGCGCTGTCTCCTGAGCCCCGATCGGTCCACCTGCCGTTTTCCGAGCCCCGATCGATCCACGCACCATCTCCTGCTCCCCAATCGGTCCACGCGTCGCCTCCGGAGCCCCGATCGATCCACGCGAAATCTGCTGAGCTCCGGTCGGTCCACGCGCCGTTTCCTGAGCCCCGTTCGGCCCACGCGCCGTCTCCTAAGCCCCGATCGGTCCACGAGCCGTCTCCTGAGCCTCCATCGATCCACGCGTCGTCTTCTAAGCCCAGATGCCTCCTCGCGCCGTCTCCGAGCCACGATCGGTCCAGGCGCCGTTTCCTGAGCCGCGATCGGTCCACGCGGCGTCTCCTGAGCCCCAATTGGTCCACACGCTGTGTCGTGAGCCCCGATAGGTACACGCGTCGTCTGCTACGCCCGATCGGTCCACGCGCCGTATCCTAAGCCCCGATCGTTCCACGCGCCGTCTCCGAGCCGCGATCGGTCCACGCGCCGTCTCCTGAGCCCCGATCGGTCCACGCGCCATCTCCGAGCCCCGAACGGTTCACGCACCGTCTCCTGGTCCCAATCGGTCCACGCGGCGCCTCCGGAGCCCCGATCGATCCACGCGAGTCTCCTGAGCCCCAGTCGGTCCGCGAGCCATCTCCTGAGCCCCGATTGTTCGACGCGTCGTCTCCTGAGCCCCGATCGAACCACGCGCCGTCCCCGATCCCCGATCGATCCACGCGCCGTCTCGGAGCACCGGTCGGTCCAGGCGTCGTCTCCTGAGCCCCGATCAATTGACGCGACTTCTCCTGAGCCCCGATCGCTCCTCGCGCCGTCTCCTGAGCCCCGCTCGGTCCATGCGTCGTCTTCTAAGCCCCCATGCCTCCACACACCGTCTCCTGCGCCCCGATCGTTCCACGTGCCGTCTCCGAGCCCCGACCGGTCCCTGCGCCGTCTTCTTAGCCCCGATGCCTCCACGCGCCGTCTCCGAGCCACGATCGGTCTATGCGTCGCTTCCTGATCCCCGATCGGGCCTCGCGCCGTCTCCTAAGCCCCAATCGGTCCACGCGCTGTCTCCTAAGCCCCGATCGATCCACGCGCCGTCTGCGAGCGCCGATCTGTTCACGCGCCGTCTCCTTTGCTCCGATCGTTCCACGCGCCGTCTCCGAGCCCCAGTCGGTCCGCGCGCCATCTCCTGAGCCCCGATTGTTCGACGCGTCGTCTCCTGAGCCCCGATCGAACCACGCGTCGTCTCCTGAGCCCCGATCGCGCCACACGCCGTTTCCTGAGCCCCGATCGGTCCACGCGCCGTCTCCTAAGCCCCGTTCGGACCAAGCGCCTTCTCGTAAACCCCGGTCGGTCCACGCGCCGTCTCCGAGCCCCGATCGGTCCACGCATCGTCTCCTAAGCCCCGATCGGCTAACGCGTCGACTCCGAGCCGCGATCGTTCCACGCGCCGTCCCCGATCCCCGATCGATCCACGCGCCGTCTCCGAGCGCCGATCGGTTCTCGCGCCGTCACCCGAGCCCCGTTCGTTCCACACGCCGTCTCCGAGCCCCGATCGGTCCACGCTTCGTCTCCTGAGCCCGGATCGTTCCACGCGTCGTCTCCTGATCCCCGATCCGTAATCGCGTCGTCTCCGAGCCTCGATCGGTCCACACGCCGTGTCCGATCCCCGATCGGTCGGCGCGGTGTCTCCGGAGCCCCGGTCGGTCCGCGCGCCATCATCAGAGCCCCCATCGGTCCACGCGTTGTCTCCTAAGCCCCGATCGGTCCACGCGCCGTCTCCGAGCCCCGATCGGTTCACGCGTTGTCTCCTTAGACCCGATCGCTCCACGCGCCGTCTCCGAGCGCCGAGCGGTCCACGCGCCGTCGCCGAACCCCAAATGGTCCACGCGCAACCGCCTGAGCCCCGATCGATCCACGCGAGTCTCCTGAGCCCCGGTCGGTCCGCGCGCCGTCATCTGAGCCCCCATCGGTCCACGCGTTATCTCCTAAGCCCCGATCCGTCCACGCGCCGTCTCCGAGCCCCGATCGTTTCACGCATCGTCTCCTAAGCCCCGATCGGTTAACGCGCCGTCTCCGAGCGCCGAGCGGTCCACGCGCCGTCTCCTGAGCCCCGATCGGTCCACGCGCCATCTCCGAGCCCCGAACGGTTCACGCACCGTCTCCTGGTCCCAATCGGTCCACGCGGCGCCTCCGGAGCCCCGATCGATCCACGCGAGTCTCCTAAGCCCCGATCGGTTAACGCGCCGTCTCCGAGCCCCGATTGGTCCACACGCCGTCTCCGAGCCCCGATCGGTCCGCATGCCGCATTGTAAGTGACGGTCCATCCACGCGCCGTCTCCTGAGCCCCGATCGGTCCACGCGCCGTCTCCGAGCACCGATTGGTCCACGCGCCGTCTCCCGAACCCCAATTGGTCCACGCGCCGTGGCCCGAACCCCAATTGGTCCACGAGCAACCTCCTGAGCTCCAGTCGGTCCACGCGCAGTCGCCGAGCCCCGATCGATCACCGCATCGTCTCCTAAGCCCCGATCGGTTGACGCGTCATTTACGAGCCCCGATCGGTCTACGCGCCGTCTCCTGAGCCCCGATCGGTCCACACGCCGTCTCCTAAGCCCCGATCCGTCCACGGGCCGTCTGTAAATCGCGATCGGTCAACGCTCCATCACCAAGCCCCGATCCGTACAACCGTCGTGTCCGAGCCCCGATCGGTTAACGCGCCGTCTCCGAGCCGCGATCGGCCCACGCGCCGTCTCCTGAGCCCCGCTCGGTCCATGCGTCGTCTTCTCAGCCCCCATGCCTCCACGCACCGTCTCCTGAGCCCCGATCGTTCCACGTGCCGTCTCCGAGCCCCGATCGCTCCACGCGCCGTCTCCGAGCGCCGATTGGTGCACGAGCCGTCTCCTGAGCACCGATCGTTCCACACGCCGCCTCCTAAGCCCCGATCTGTCCAGGCGTCGTCTCCTAAGCCCCGACCGGTCCACGCGCCGTCTCCTGAGCCCCGATACGTCCACGCGCAGTCGCCGAGCCCCGATCGGTCCACGCGCGGTCTCCTGAGCCCCGATCTGTCCACGCGCCGTTTCCGAGCCCCGATCGGTCCACTCGCCGTCTCCGAGCCCTGATCGGTCCACGCGCCTTCTCCTGAGCCCCAATCGGTCCACTCGCTGTCTCCTGAGCCCCGATAGGTACACACCCCTTCCCCTGAGCCCCAATCGGTCGACGCGTCGTCTCCTAAGACCCGACCGGTTCACCCGCCGTCTCCTGTGCACCGATCGATTCACGTGCCGTCTCCTAAGCCCCGATCGGGTTCACACGTCGTCTCCTAAGCCCCAGTCGGGCTACGCGTCGTCTCCTAAGCCCCGATCAGTCGCCGCGTCGTCTCCTGAGCCCCGATCAATTGACGCGACTTCTCCTGAGCCCCGATCGCTCCTCGCGCCGCCTTCGTGCCCCGATCGGTCCACGCACCGCCTCCTGATCCCCATCGGTCCACGCGCCGTCTCCTGAGCCACGATCGATCCACATGCCGTCTCCGAGCCCCGATCGGTCCGCGTGCCGCATTCTAAGCCACGGTCCATCCACGCGCCGTCTCCGAGTCCCGATCGGTCCACGCGTCGTCTCCTAAGCCCTGATCGGTCCTCGTGCCTTCTGCGAGCCCCGAAGGGTCCACGCGCCGTCTCCTGAGCCCCGATCGGTCCACACCCCTTCCCCTGAGCCCCGATCGGTCGACGCGTCGTCTCCTAAGACCCGACCGGTTCACCCGCCGTCTCCTGTGCACCGATCGATTCACGTGCCGTCTCCTAAGCCCCGATCGGTCCACACGTCGTCTCCTAAGCCCCAATCGGGCTACGCGTCGTCTCTTAAGCCCCGATCAGTCGCCGCGTCGTCTCCTGAGCCCCGATCAATTGACGCGACTTCTCCTGAGCCCCGATCGCTCCTCGCGCCGCCTCCTGAGCCCCGCTCGGTCCATGCGTCGTCTTCTAAGACCCCATGCTTCCACGCACCGTCTCCTGAGCCCCGATCGTTCCACGTGCCGTCTCCGAGCCCCGATCGCTCCACGCGCCGTCTCCGAGCGCCGAACGGTTCACGCACCGTCTCCTGGTCCCAATCGGTCCACGCGGCGCCTCCGGAGCCCCGATCGATCCACGCGAGTCTCCTGAGCCCCAGTCGGTCCGCGCGCCGTCTCCTGAGCCCCGATTGTTCGACGCGTCGTCTCCTGAGCCCGGATCGAACCACGCGTCGTCTCCTGAGCCCCGATCGCGACACACGCCGTTTCCTGAGCCCCGATCGGTCCACGCGTCGTCTTCAAAGCCGCGATGCCTCCACGCGCCGTCTCCGAGCCACGATCGGTCCGTGCGCCGCTTCCACAACCCCGATCGGTCCACGCGTCACCTCCTGATCTCCGATCGGTCCACGCGCCGTCTCCTAAGCCCCGATCGTTCCACGCGCCGTCTCCGAGCCCCGATCGGTCCACGCGCCGTCTCCTAAGCCCCGTTCGGACCAAGCGCCTTCTCGTAAACCCCGGTCGGTCCACGCGTCGTCTCCGAGCCCCGGTCGGTTAACGCGCCGTCTCCAAGCCCCGATCGGTCCACTCGCAACCGCCTGAGCCCCAGTCGGTCCACGCGCTGTCTCCGAGCCCCGATCGGTCCACGCATCGTCTCCGAGTACCGATTGGTCCACGCGCCGTCGCCGAGCCATGATCGGCCCACGCGAGGCTCCTGAGCCCCGGTCGATCTGCGCGCCGTCTCCTGAGCCCCGATCGGTCGACGCGTCGTTTCCTGAGCCCCGGTCGATCTGCGCGCCGTCTCCTGAGCCCCGATCGCTCCTCGCGCCGTCTCCTGAGCCCCGCTCGGTCCATGCGTCGTCTTCTTAGCCCCGATGCCTCCACACGCCGTCTCCGAGCCACGATCGGTCTAGGCGCCACTTCCTGAGCCCCAATCGGTCCAGGCGCCGCTTCCTGAGCCCCGATCGGTCCACGCGGCGTCTCCTAAGCCCCAATCGGTCCACGCGCCGTCTCCTAAGCCCCGATCGGTCCAAGCGGCGTCTCCGAGCCTCGATCGGTCCACGCGCCGTCGCCGAGCCCCGATCGGTCCAGGCGTATCCTCCTGAGCCCCGGTCGGTCCGCGCGCCGTCTCCTGAGCCCCGATCGGTCGACGCCTCGTTTCCTGAGCCCCGATCGATCCACGCATCGTCTCCTGAGCCACGATCGCTCCACACGCCGATTTCTGAGCCCCGATCAATTGACGCGTCTTCTCCTGAGCCCCGATCTTTCCTCGCGCCGGCTCCTGAGCCCCGCTCGGTCCCTGCGCCGTCTTCTTAGCCCCGATGCCTCCACGCGCCGTCTCCGAGCCACGATCGGTCTATGCGTCGCTTCCTGATCCCCGATCGGGCCTCGCGCCGTCTCCTAAGCCCCAATCGGTCCACGCGCTGTCTCCTAAGCCCCGATCGATCCACGCGCCGTCTGCGAGCGCCGATCTGTTCACGCGCCGTCTCCTTTGCTCCGATCGTTCCACGCGCCGTCTCCGAGGCCCGATCGGTCCACGCATCGTCTCCTAAGCCCCGATCGGTTAACGCGCCGTCTCCGAGCCCCGATCGATCCACGCGCCGTCTCCGAGCGCCGATCGGTTCTCGCGCCGTCACCCGAGCCCCGTTCGTTCCACACGCCGTCTCCGAGCCCCGATCGGTCCACGCTTCGTCTCCTGAGCCCGGATCGTTCCACGCGTCGTCTCCTGATCCCCGATCCGTAATCGCGTCGTCTCCGAGCCTCGATCGGTCCACACGCCGTGTCCGATCCCCGATCGGTCCGCGCGGTGTCTCCGGAGCCCCGGTCGGTCCGCGCGCCATCATCAGAGCCCCCATCGGTCCACGCGTTGTCTCCTAAGCCCCGATCGGTCCACGCGCCGTCTCCGAGCCCCGATCGGTTCACGCGTTGTCTCCTTAGACCCGATCGCTCCACGCGCCGTCTCCGAGCGCCGAGCGGTCCACGCGCCGTCGCCGAACCCCAAATGGTCCACGCGCAACCGCCTGAGCCCCGATCGATCCACGCGAGTCTCCTGAGCCCCGGTCGGTCCGCGCGCCGTCATCTGAGCCCCCATCGGTCCACGCGTTATCTCCTAAGCCCCGATCCGTCCACGCGCCGTCTCCGAGCCCCGATCGTTTCACGCATCGTCTCCTAAGCCCCGATCGGTTAACGCGCCGTCTCCGAGCGCCGAGCGGTCCACGCGCCGTCTCCTGAGCCCCGATCGGTCCACGCGCCATCTCCGAGCCCCGAACGGTTCACGCACCGTCTCCTGGTCCCAATCGGTCCACGCGGCGCCTCCGGAGCCCCGATCGATCCACGCGAGTCTCCTAAGCCCCGATCGGTTAACGCGCCGTCTCCGAGCCCCGATTGGTCCACACGCCGTCTCCGAGCCCCGATCGGTCCGCATGCCGCATTGTAAGTGACGGTCCATCCACGCGCCGTCTCCTGAGCCCCGATCGGTCCACGCGCCGTCTCCGACCACCGATTGGTCCACGCGCCGTCTCCCGAACCCCAATTGGTCCACGCGCCGTCGCCCGAACCCCAATTGGTCCACGAGCAACCTCCTGAGCTCCAGTCGGTCCACGCGCAGTCGCCGAGCCCCGATCGATCACCGCATCGTCTCCTAAGCCCCGATCGGTTGACGCGTCATTTACGAGCCCCGATCGGTCTACGCGCCGTCTCCTGAGCCCCGATCGGTCCACACGCCGTCTCCTAAGCCCCGATCCGTCCACGGGCCGTCTGTAAATCGCGATCGGTCAACGCTCCATCACCAAGCCCCGATCCGTACAACCGTCGTGTCCGAGCCCCGATCGGTTAACGCGCCGTCTCCGAGCCGCGATCGGCCCACGCGCCGTCTCCTGAGCCCCGCTCGGTCCATGCGTCGTCTTCTCAGCCCCCATGCCTCCACGCACCGTCTCCTGAGCCCCGATCGTTCCACGTGCCGTCTCCGAGCCCCGATCGCTCCACGCGCCGTCTCCGAGCGCCGATTGGTGCACGAGCCGTCTCCTGAGCACCGATCGTTCCACACGCCGCCTCCTAAGCCCCGATCTGTCCAGGCGTCGTCTCCTAAGCCCCGACCGGTCCACGCGCCGTCTCCTGAGCCCCGATACGTCCACGCGCAGTCGCCGAGCCCCGATCGGTCCACGCGCGGTCTCCTGAGCCCCGATCTGTCCACGCGCCGTTTCCGAGCCCCGATCGGTCCACTCGCCGTCTCCGAGCCCTGATCGGTCCACGCGCCTTCTCCTGAGCCCCAATCGGTCCACTCGCTGTCTCCTGAGCCCCGATAGGTACACACCCCTTCCCCTGAGCCCCAATCGGTCGACGCGTCGTCTCCTAAGACCCGACCGGTTCACCCGCCGTCTCCTGTGCACCGATCGATTCACGTGCCGTCTCCTAAGCCCCGATCGGTTCACACGTCGTCTCCTAAGCCCCAATCGGGCTACGCGTCGTCTCCTAAGCCCCGATCAGTCGCCGCGTCGTCTCCTGAGCCCCGATCAATTGACGCGACTTCTCCTGAGCCCCGATCGCTCCTCGCGCCGCCTTCGTGCCCCGATCGGTCCACGCACCGCCTCCTGATCCCCATCGGTCCACGCGCCGTCTCCTGAGCCACGATCGATCCACATGCCGTCTCCGAGCCCCGATCGGTCCGCGTGCCGCATTCTAAGCCACGGTCCATCCACGCGCCGTCTCCGAGTCCCGATCGGTCCACGCGTCGTCTCCTAAGCCCTGATCGGTCCTCGTGCCTTCTGCGAGCCCCGAAGGGTCCACGCGCCGTCTCCTGAGCCCCGATCGGTCCACACCCCTTCCCCTGAGCCCCGATCGGTCGACGCGTCGTCTCCTAAGACCCGACCGGTTCACCCGCCGTCTCCTGTGCACCGATCGATTCACGTGCCGTCTCCTAAGCCCCGATCGGTCCACACGTCGTCTCCTAAGCCCCAATCGGGCTACGCGTCGTCTCTTAAGCCCCGATCAGTCGCCGCGTCGTCTCCTGAGCCCCGATCAATTGACGCGACTTCTCCTGAGCCCCGATCGCTCCTCGCGCCGCCTCCTGAGCCCCGCTCGGTCCATGCGTCGTCTTCTAAGACCCCATGCTTCCACGCACCGTCTCCTGAGCCCCGATCGTTCCACGTGCCGTCTCCGAGCCCCGATCGCTCCACGCGCCGTCTCCGAGCGCCGAACGGTTCACGCACCGTCTCCTGGTCCCAATCGGTCCACGCGGCGCCTCCGGAGCCCCGATCGATCCACGCGAGTCTCCTGAGCCCCAGTCGGTCCGCGCGCCGTCTCCTGAGCCCCGATTGTTCGACGCGTCGTCTCCTGAGCCCGGATCGAACCACGCGTCGTCTCCTGAGCCCCGATCGCGACACACGCCGTTTCCTGAGCCCCGATCGGTCCACGCGTCGTCTTCAAAGCCGCGATGCCTCCACGCGCCGTCTCCGAGCCACGATCGGTCCGTGCGCCGCTTCCACAACCCCGATCGGTCCACGCGTCACCTCCTGATCTCCGATCGGTCCACGCGCCGTCTCCTAAGCCCCGATCGTTCCACGCGCCGTCTCCGAGCCCCGATCGGTCCACGCGCCGTCTCCTAAGCCCCGTTCGGACCAAGCGCCTTCTCGTAAACCCCGGTCGGTCCACGCGTCGTCTCCGAGCCCCGGTCGGTTAACGCGCCGTCTCCAAGCCCCGATCGGTCCACTCGCAACCGCCTGAGCCCCAGTCGGTCCACGCGCTGTCTCCGAGCCCCGATCGGTCCACGCATCGTCTCCGAGTACCGATTGGTCCACGCGCCGTCGCCGAGCCATGATCGGCCCACGCGAGGCTCCTGAGCCCCGGTCGATCTGCGCGCCGTCTCCTGAGCCCCGATCGGTCGACGCGTCGTTTCCTGAGCCCCGGTCGATCTGCGCGCCGTCTCCTGAGCCCCGATCGCTCCTCGCGCCGTCTCCTGAGCCCCGCTCGGTCCATGCGTCGTCTTCTTAGCCCCGATGCCTCCACACGCCGTCTCCGAGCCACGATCGGTCTAGGCGCCACTTCCTGAGCCCCAATCGGTCCAGGCGCCGCTTCCTGAGCCCCGATCGGTCCACGCGGCGTCTCCTAAGCCCCAATCGGTCCACGCGCCGTCTCCTAAGCCCCGATCGGTCCAAGCGGCGTCTCCGAGCCTCGATCGGTCCACGCGCCGTCGCCGAGCCCCGATCGGTCCAGGCGTATCCTCCTGAGCCCCGGTCGGTCCGCGCGCCGTCTCCTGAGCCCCGATCGGTCGACGCCTCGTTTCCTGAGCCCCGATCGATCCACGCATCGTCTCCTGAGCCACGATCGCTCCACGCGCCGATTTCTGAGCCCCGATCAATTGACGCGTCTTCTCCTGAGCCCCGATCTTTCCTCGCGCCGGCTCCTGAGCCCCGCTCGGTCCCTGCGCCGTCTTCTTAGCCCCGATGCCTCCACGCGCCGTCTCCGAGCCACGATCGGTCTATGCGTCGCTTCCTGATCCCCGATCGGGCCTCGCGCCGTCTCCTAAGCCCCAATCGGTCCACGCGCTGTCTCCTAAGCCCCGATCGATCCACGCGCCGTCTGCGAGCGCCGATCTGTTCACGCGCCGTCTCCTTTGCTCCGATCGTTCCACGCGCCGTCTCCGAGGCCCGATCGGTCCACGCATCGTCTCCTAAGCCCCGATCGGTTAACGCGCCGTCTCCGAGCCCCGATTGGTCCACACGCCGTCTCCGAGCCCCGATCGGTCCGCATGCCGCATTGTAAGTGACGGTCCATCCACGCGCCGTCTCCTGAGCCCCGATCGGTCCACGCGCCGGCTCCGAGCACCGATTGGTCCACGCGACGTCTCCCGAACCCCAATTGGTCCACGCGCCCTCGCCCGAACCCCAATTGGTCCACGAGCAACCTCCTGAGCTCCAGTCGGTCCACGCGCAGTCGCCGAGCCCCGATCGATCACCGCATCGTCTCCTAAGCCCCGATCGGTTGACGCGTCATTTACGAGCCCCGATCGGTCTACGCGCCGTCTCCTGAGCCCCGATCGGTCCACACGCCGTCTACAAGCCCCGATCGGTCCACTCGCAACCGCCTGAGCCCCAGTCGGTCCACGCGCTGTCTCCGAGCCCCGATTGGTGCACGAGCCGTCTCCTGAGCACCGATCGTTCCACACGCCGCCTCCTAAGCCCCGATCTGTCCAGGCGTCGTCTCCTAAGCCCCGACCGGTCCACGCGCCGTCTCCTGAGCCCCGATACGTCCACGCGCAGTCGCCGAGCCCCGATCGGTTCACGCGCGGTCTCCTGAGCCCCGATCTGTCCACGCGCCGTTTCCGAGCCCCGATCGGTCCACGCGCCGTCTCCGAGCCCTGATCGGTCCACGCGCCTTCTCCTGAGCCCCAATCGGTCCACTCGCTGTCTCCTGAGCCCCGATAGGTACACACCCCTTCCCCTGAGCCCCAATCGGTCGACGCGTCGTCTCCTAAGACCCGACCGGTTCACCCGCCGTCTCCTGTGCACCGATCGATTCACGTGCCGTCTCCTAAGCCCCGATCGGTCCACACGTCGTCTCCTAAGCCCCAATCGGGCTACGCGTCGTCTCCTAAGCCCCGATCAGTCGCCGCGTCGTCTCCTGAGCCCCGATCAATTGACGCGACTTCTCCTGAGCCCCGATCGCTCCTCGCGCCGCCTTCGTGCCCCGATCGGTCCACGCGCCGTCTCCTGAGCCACGATCGATCCACATGCCGTCTCCGAGCCCCGATCGGTCCGCGTGCCGCATTCTAAGCCACGGTCCATCCACGCGCCGTCTCCGAGTCCCGATCGGTCCACGCGTCGTCTCCTAAGCCCTGATCGGTCCTCGTGCCTTCTGCGAGCCCCGAAGGGTCCACGCGCCGTCTCCTGAGCCCCGATCGGTCCACACCCCTTCCCCTAAGCCCCGATCGGTCGACGCGTCGTCTCCTAAGACCCGACCGGTTCACCCGCCGTCTCCTGTGCACCGATCGATTCACGTGCCGTCTCCTAAGCCCCGATCGGTCCACACGTCGTCTCCTAAGCCCCAATCGGGCTACGCGTCGTCTCTTAAGCCCCGATCAGTCGCCGCGTCGTCTCCTGAGCCCCGATCAATTGACGCGACTTCTCCTGAGCCCCGATCGCTCCTCGCGCCGTCTCCTGAGCCCCGCTCGGTCCATCCGTCGTCTTCTAAGACCCCATGCTTCCACGCACCGTCTCCTGAGCCCCGATCGTTCCACGTGCCGTCTCCGAGCTCCGATCGCTCCACGCGCCGTCTCCGAGCGCCGAACGGTTCACGCACCGTCTCCTGGTCCCAATCGGTCCACGCGGCGCCTCCGGAGCCCCGATCGATCCACGCGAGTCTCCTGAGCCCCAGTCGGTCCGCGCGCCGTCTCCTGAGCCCCGATTGTTCGACGCGTCGTCTCCTGAGCCCGGATCGAACCACGCGTCGTCTCCTGAGCCCCGATCGCGACACACGCCGTTTCCTGAGCCCCGATCGGTCCACGCGTCGTCTTCAAAGCCGCGATGCCTCCACGCGCCGTCTCCGAGCCACGATCGGTCCGTGCGCCGCTTCCACAACCCCGATCGGTCCACGCGTCACCTCCTGATCTCCGATCGGTCCACGCGCCGTCTCCTAAGCCCCGATCGTTCCACGCGCCGTCTCCGAGCCCCGATCGGTCCACGCGCCGTCTCCTAAGCCCCGTTCGGACCAAGCGCCTTCTCGTAAACCCCGGTCGGTCCACGCGCCGTCTCCAAGCCCCGATCGGTCCACGCATCGTCTCCTAAGCCCCGATCGGCTAACGCGTCGACTCCGAGCCCCGATCGTTCCACACGCCGTCTCCGAGCCCCGATCGGTCCACGCTTCGTCTCCTGAGCCCGGATCGTTCCACGCGTCGTCTCCTGATCCCCGATCCGTAATCGCGTCGTCTCCGAGCCTCGATCGGTCCACACGCCGTGTCCGATCCCCGATCGGTCCGCGCGGCGTCTCCGGAGCCCCGATCGATCCACGCGAGTCTCCTGAGCCCCGGTCGGTCCGCACGCCGTCATCTGAGCCCCCATCGGTCCACGCGTTGTCTCCTAAGCCCCGATCGGTCCACGCGCCGTCTCCGAGCCCCGATCGGTTCACGCATCGTCTCCTAAGCCCCGATCGGTTAACGCGTCGTCTCCTAAGCCCCGATCGGTCCACGCGCCGTCTCCGAGCCCCGATCGGTCCACGCACTGTCTCCTCATCCCCATGGGTCCACGCGGCGCCTCCGGGGCCCCGATCGATCCACTCGAGGCTCCTAAGCCCCGATCGGTCCACGCGCAACCGCCTGAGCCCCAGTCGGTCGACGCGCTGTCTCCGAGCCCCGATCGGTCCACGCGTCGTCTCCGAGCCCCGATCGGTCCACGCGCCGTCGCCGAGCCACGATCGGTCCACGCGCGGCCTCCTGAGCCCCGATCGGTCCACGCGCCGTCGCCGAACCCCAATTGGTCCACACGAAACCTCCTGAGCCCCAGTCGGTCCACGCGCTGTCACCGAGCCCCGATCGGTCCACGTGTGGTCTCCGAGCCCCGATCGGTCCACGCGCCGTCGCCGAGCCACGATCGGTCCACGCGCGGCCTCCTGAGCCCCGATCGGTCCACGGGCCGTCGCCGAGCCGCGATCGGTCCACGCGCCGTCTCCTGAGCCCCGATCTGTCCACGACCCGTCTCCGGGCCCCGATCGGTGCACGCGCCGTCTCCTAAGCCCCGATCGGTCCACGCGCCGTCGCCGAACCCCAATTGGTCCACGCGAAACCGCCTGAGCCCCAGTCGGTCCGGGCGCTGTCTCCGAGCCCCGATCGGTCCACGCGTCGTCTCCGAGCCCCGGTCGGTTAACGCGCCGTCTACAAGCCCCGATCGGTCCACTCGCAACCGCCTGAGCCCCAGTCGGTCCACGCGCTGTCTCCGAGCCCCGATTGGTCCACGCGTCGTCTCCGAGTACCGATTGGTCCACGCGCCGTCGCCGAGCCATGATCGGCCCACGCGAGGCTCCTGAGCCCCGGTCGATCTGCGCGCCGTCTCCTGAGCCCCGATCGGTCGACGCGTCGTTTCCGAGCCCCGATCGCTCCTCGCGCCGTCTCCTGAGCCCCGCTCGGTCCATGCGTCGTCTTCTAAGACCCCATGCTTCCACGCACCGTCTCCTGAGCCCCGATCGTTCCACGTGCCGTCTCCGAGCCCCGATCGCTCCACGCGCCGTCTCCGAGCGCCGATTGGTGCACGAGCCGTCTCCTGAGCACCGATCGTTCCACACGCCGCCTCCTAAGCCTCGATCTGTCCAGGCGTCGTCTCCCAAGCCCCGACCGCTCCACACGCCGTTTCCTGAGCCCCGATCGGTCCACGCATCGTCTTCGAGCACCGATCGGTCCACGCGCCGTTTTCTGAGCACCGTTCGGTCCACGCGTCGTCTTCAAAGCCCCGATGCCTCCACGCGCCGTCTCCGAGCCCCGATCGTTCCTCGCGCCGTCTCCTGAGCCCCGCTCGATCCATGCGTCGTCTTCTTAGCCCCGATGCCTCCACGCGCCGTCTCCTGAGCCCCGATCGTTCCACGCGCCTTCTCCGAGCCCCGATCGGTCCACGCGCCGTCTCCTGAGCCCGGATCGGTCCACGCGTCATCGCCGAATCCCCGATCCTTACACGCGTCGTCTCCGAGCCTCGATCGGTCCACGCGCTGCTTCCTGAGCCCCAATCGGTCCACGCGTTGTCACCTAAGCCCCGATCGGTCCACGCCCCGTCTCCTGAGCCCGGATCGGTCCACCCGTCGTCCTCGAATCCCCGATCCGCACACGCGTCGTCTCCAAGCCTCAACCGGTCCACGCGCCGTCTCCTGAGCCCCGATCATTCCACGCGCCGTCTCCTAAGCCGCGATCCGTCCACGGGCCGTCTCCGAGCTGCTATCGGTTCACGTGCCGTCTCGTGAGCCCCGATCGATCCACGCGCCGTCTCGTGAGCCCCAATCGCTCCACGCGCCGTTTTCTGAGCACCGTTCAGTCCACGCGTCGTCTTGAAAGCCCCGATGCCTCCACGCGCCGTCTCCGAGCCACGATCGGTCCACGCGTCGTATCCGAAACCCGATCGGTCCACGCGCCGTCGCCGAGCCATGATCGGTCCACGCGCGGCCTCCTGAGCCCCGCTTGGTTCACGCGCCGTATCCGAGCCCCCATCGGTCCACGCGTCGTCTCCGAGCCCCGATCGGTCCACGCGCCGTCGCCGAGCCATGATCGGCCCACGCGAGGCTCCTGAGCCCCGGTCGGTCCGCGAGCCGTCTCCTGAGCCCCGATCGGTCGACGCGCTGTTTCCGAGCCCCGATCGGTCCATGCGTCGTCTTCTAAGCCCCGATGCCTCCACGCGCCGTCTCCGAGCCACGATCGGTGCAGGCGTCGTCTTCTAAGCCCCGATCTGTCGACGCGTCGTCTCCTGAGCCCCGATCGGTCCACGCGTCGTCTCCAAGCCTCGATGCGTACACGCGCCGTCTCCGAGCCCCGATCGGTCCACGCGTCGTCTCCGAGCACCGTTCGTTCCACGCGCCGTTTCCTGAGCCCCGATCGGTCCATCCGTCGTCTTTTAAGCCCCGATACCTCCACGCGCCGTCTCCGAGCCACGATCGGTCCAGGCGCCGCTTCCTGAGCCCCGATCGGTCCACGCGTCGGCTCCTAAGCCTCGATAGGTCCACGCGCGGCCTCCTTAGCCCCGGTCGGTCCACGCGCCGTCTCCGAGCCGCGATCGGTACCCGCATCGTCTCCTAAGCCCCGATCGGTTAACGCGCCGTCTCCCCACCCCGATCGGTCCACGCGCCATCTCCTGAGCCCCGATACATCCACGCGCAGTCGCCGAGCCCCAATCAGTCCACGCGCGGCCTCCTGAGCCCCGGTCGGTTCACGCGCCGTCTCCCCGCCCCGATCGGTCCACGCGCCGTATCCGAGCCACGATCGGTCTAGGCGTCGCTTCCTGAGCCCCGATCGGTCCACGCGCCGTCTCCTGAGCCCCGATCGTTCCACGCGCCGTCTCCTAAGCCGCGATCCGTCCACGTGCCGTCTCCGAGCTGCTATCGCTAAACGCGCCGTCACCAAGCCCTGATCCGTACACGCGTCGTCTCCGAGCCCCGATCGGTCCACCCGCCGCCTTCGAGCCCCGATCGGTCCGCGCATCGTCTCCTAAGCCCCAATCGGTTAACGCGCCTTCTCCTGAGCCCCGATCGTTCCACGCGCCGTCTCCGAGCCGCAATCGGTCCACGCGCCGTCTCCGAGCCCCGATCGGTCCACGCGCCGTCTCCGACCGCCGATCGGTCCACGCGCGGTCTCCAAGCCTCGATCCGTACACGCGCCGTCTCCGAGCCCCGATCGGTCCACGCGTCGTCTCCGAGCACCGTTCGGTCCACGCGCCGTTTCCTCAGGCCCGATCGGTCCACGCGTCGGCTCCTAAGCCTCGATAGGTCCACGCGCGGCCTCCTTAGCCCCGGTCGGTCCACGCGCCGTCTCCGAGCCGCGATCGGTCCACGCATCGTCTCCTAAGCCCCGATCGGTTAACGCGCCGTCTCCCCGCCCCGATCGGTCCACGCGCCATCTCCTGAGCCCCGATACGTCCACGCGCAGTCGCCGAGCCCCAATCAGTCCACGCGCGGCCTCCTAAGCCCCGGTCGGGTCACGCGCTGTCTCCCCGCCCCGATCGGTCCATGCGCCGTCTCCTGAGCCCTGATCCGTCCACGCGCGGCGTCGAGCCGCGATCGGTCCACGCGCGGCCTCCTGAGCCCCAATCGGTCCACGCGTCGTATCCTAAGCCCCGATCCGTCGCCGCGTCGTCTTCTGAGCCCCGATCAATTGACGCGTCTTCTCCTGAGCCCCGATCGCTCCTCGCGCCGTCTCCTGAGCCCCGCTCGGTCCATGCGTCGTGTTCTTAGCCCCGATGCCTCCACGTGACGTCTCCGAGCCCCGATGGGTCTACGCGCCGACTCCTGAGCCCCGATCGATCCACGCATCGGCTCCTGAGCCCCGGTCGGTCCATGCGTCGTCTTCTAAGCCCCGATGCCTCCACGCGCCGTCTCCGAGCCACGATCGGTGCAGGCGCCGATTCGTGAACCCCGATCGGTGCACGCGTCGTCTCCTAAGCCCCGATCCGTCGCCGCGTCGTCTCCTGAGCCCCGATCGATCCACGCGTCGTCTCCTAAGCCCCGATCGGTGCACGCGCCGTCTCCGAGCACCGTTCGTTCCATGCGCCGTTTCCTGAGCCCCGATCGGTCCATCCGTCGTCTTTTAAGCCCCGATACCTCCACGCGCCGTCTCCGAGCCACGATCGGTCCACGAGCCGTCTCCTGAGCCTCCATCGATCCACGCGTCGTCTTCTAAGCCCAGATGCCTCCTCGCGCCGTCTCCGAGCCACGATCGGTCCAGGCGCCGTTTCCTGAGCCCCGATCGGTCCACGCGTTGTGTCCTAAGCCCGGATCGTTCCACGCGCCGCTTCCGATCCCCGATCGGTTCACGCGTCGTCTTCTGATCTCCGATCGGTCCACACACCATCTCCTAAGCCCCGATCATTCCACGCGCCATCTCCGAGCCCCGATCGGTCTACGCGCCGTATCATAAGCCCCGATCGGACCACGCGCCTTCTCCTCAGCCCCGATCGGTCCACGCGCCGTCTCCGAGCGCCGATTAGTTCACGCGCCGTCTCCTGAGCCCCGATCGCTCCCGCTCCGTCTCCGAGCCCCGATCGGTCGACGCGCCGTCTCCTGAGCCCGGATCGGTCCACGCGCCGTCGCCGAACCCCAATTGGTCCACGCGCAACCGCCTGAGCCCCCGTCGGTCCACGCGCTGTCTCCGAGCCCCGATCGTTCCACGCGCCGTCTCCGAGCCTCGATCGGTCCACGCGCCGTCGCCGAGCCCCGATCGGTCCAGGCGTATCCTCCTGTGCCCCGGTCGGTCCACGCGCCTTCTCCGAGCCCCGATCATTCCACGCGCCGTTTCGGAGCCCCGATCCATCCACGCGCCGTCTCCTGAACCCCGGTCGGTCCACGCGCCGTCTCCTGAGCCCCGATCGGTCCACGCGTCGTCTCCTAAGCCCCGATCGGTCCACGCGTCGTCTCCTAAGCCCCGATCCGTCGACGCGTCGTCTCCTGAGCCACGATCAATTGACGCGTCTTCTCCTGAGCCCAATCGCTCCTCGCGCCGTCTCCTGAGCTCCGATCGGTCCACGGGTCGTCTCCTAAGCCCCGATCGGTCCACGCGCCGTCTCCTGTGCCCCGATCAGTCGACGCGTCCTCTCCTAAACCCCGATCGGTCCACGCGTCGTCTCCTAAGCCCCGATCGGTCCACACGCCGTCTCCGAGCCCCGATGGGTCCACGCGTCGCCTCCTGAGCCCCGGTCGGTCCACGCGCCGTCTCCTGAGCCCCGATCGGTCCATGCGTCGTCTTCTTAGCCCCGATGCCTCCACGCGCCGTCTCCGAGCCACGATCGGTCTAGGCGCCACTTCCAGAGCCCCCATCGGTCCATGCGCCGTATCCTAAGCCCCGATCGGTCCACGCGCCGTCTCCGAGCGCCGATAAGTTCAAGCGCCGTCTCCTGAGCCCCGATCGTTCCACGCGGCGTCTCCGAGACCCGATCGATCCACGCGTCGTCTCCTGAGCCCCAACCGCTCCAAACGCCGTTTCCTGATCCCCGATCGGTCCACGCATCGTCTCCGAGCACCGATCGGTCCACGCGCCGTTTTCTGAGCACCGTTCGGTCCACGCGTCGTCTTCAAAGCCCCGATGCCTCCACGCGCCATCTCCGAGCCCCGATCGCTCCTCGCGCCGTCTCCTGAGCCCCGATCGTTCCACGCGCCGTCTCCGACCCCCGATCGGTCCACGCGCCGTCTCATAAGCCCCGATCGGACCACGCGCCTTCTCCTCAGCCCCGATCGTTCCACGCGCCGTCTCCGACCCCCGATCGGTCCACGCGCCGTTTCCGAGCCCCGATCGGTCCATGCGTCGTCTTCTAAGCCCCGATGCCTCCACGCGCCGTCTCCGTGCCCCGATCGGTGCAGGCGCCGCTTACTAAGCCCCGATCGGTCCACGCGCCGTCTCCTGAGCCCCGATCGGTCCACGCGCCGTTTCCGAGCCCCGATCGGTCCATGCGTCGTCTTCTAAGCCCCGATGCCTCCACGCGCCGTCTCCTAAGCCCCGATCGGTTCACGCGCCGTCTCCGGAGCCCCGGTAGATCGACGCGAGTCTCCTAAGCCTCGACCGGTCCACGCGCCGTCCCCTGAGCCCCGATCGATCCACGCGCCGTCTCCGAGCCCCAGTCGGTCCACGCGCTGTCTCCGACCCCCGATCGGTCCACGCGCCGTCTCCGAGCGCAGATCATTTCACGCGCCGTCTCCTGAGCCCCGATCGTTCCACGCGCCGTCTCCTGAGCCCCGATCGTTCCACGCGCCGTCTCGTGAGCCCCGCTCGGTCCATGCGTCGTGTTCTTAGCCCCGATGCCTCCACGCCCCGTCTCCGAGCCACGATAGGTCCAGGCGCCGCTTCCTGAGCCCCGATCGATCCACGCGCCGTCTCGTAAGCCACAATCGGTCCACGCGCCGTCTCCGAGCACCGATCGGTCCACGCGCCGTCTCCTGAGCCCCGATCGGTCCACGCGTCGTCTCCTAAGCCCTGATCGGTCCACGGACCGTCTCCGAGCCCCGATGGGTCCACGCGCCGCATCCTGCGCCCCGATCGGTCGACGCGCCGTCTCCTAAGACCCGATCGGTCCACGCGCCGTCTCCGAGCTCCGATCGGCCCACGCGCCGTCTCCTAAGCCCCGATCGGTCGACGCGTCGTTTCCTGAGCCCCGATCGATCCACGCGTCGTCTCCTGAGCCCCGATCGCTCAACGCGCCGATTTCTGAGCCCCGATCAATTGACGCGTCTTCTCCTGAGCCCCCATCGCTCCTCGCGCCGTCTCCTGAGCCCCGCTCGGTCCCTGCGTCGTCTTCTTAGCCCCGATGCCTCCACGCGCCGTCTCCGAGCCACGATCGGTCTATGCGTCGCTTCCAGATCCCCGATCGGTCCTCGCTCCGTCTCCTAAGCCTCAATCGGTCCACGCGCCGTCTCCTAAGCCCCGATCGATCCACGCGCCGTCTTCGAGCACCGATCGGTCCACGCGTCGTCCCCTAATACCCGATCGGTCCACGCGTCTTCTCCTAAGCCCCGATCCGTCGACGCGTCGCCTCCTGAGCCCCGATTGATCCACGCGCCGCCTCCTGAGCCCCGATCGCTCCACGTGCCGTTTCCTGATCCCCGATCGGTCCACACGCCGCCTCCGAGCCCCGATCGGTCCGCGTGCCGCATTCTAAGCCACGTTCCATCCACGCGCCGTCTCCTGAGCCCCGGTCGGTCCACGCGCCGTCGCCGAACCCCAATTGGTCCACGCGCAACCTCCTAAGCCCCAGTCGGTACACGCGCTGTCTCCGAGCCCCGATCGGTCCACGTATCGTCTCCTAAGCCCCGCTCGGTTAACGCGTCGTTTCCGAGCCCCGATCGGTCTACGCGCCGTCTCCTGAGCCCCGATCGGTCCACGCGTCGTTCCCTAAGCCCCGATCCATCCACGCGCAGTCTCCTGAGCCCCGATCGGTCCACGCGCCGCCTCCTAAGCCCCGATCGGTCGAGGCTTCGTCTCCTAAGCCCCGACCGGTCGACGCGTCGTCTCCTGAGCCCCGGTCGGTTAACGCGCCGTCTCCAAGCCCCGATCGGTCCACGCGCAACCGCCTGAGCCCCAGTCGGTCAACGCGCTCTCTCCGAGCCCCGATCGGTCCACGCGTCGTCTCCGAGCACCGATTGGTCCACGCGCCGTCACCGAGCCGCGATCGGTCCACGCGCGACCACCTGAGCCCCGGTTGGTTCACGCGCCGTATCCGAGCCCCCATCGGTCCACGCGTCGTCTCCGAGCCCCGATCCGTCCACGCGCCGTCGCCGAGCCATGATCGGCCCACGCGAGGCTCCTGAGCCCCCCCGCCGGTCGATCCCCGCGACGTCACCTGAGCCCCGATCGGTCGACGCGTCGTTTCCTGAGCCGCGATCCATCCACGCGTCGTCTCCTGAGCCCCGATCGCTCCTCGCGCCGTCTCCTGAGCCCCGCTCGGTCCATGCGTCGTCTTCTTAGCCCAGATGCCTCCACGCGCCGTCTCCGAGCCCCGATCGGTCCAGGCGCCGCTTCCTGAGCCCCGATCGGTCCACGCGCCGTCTCCTAAGCCCCAGTCGGTCCACGCGCCGTCTCCTAAGCCCCGATCGGTCCAAGCGGCGTCTCCGAGCCCCGATCGGTCCACGCACCGTCTCCTGATCCCCATCGGTCCACGCGCCGTCTCCGAGAGCCGATCGGTTCACACGACGTCTCCTGAGCCCCGATCGTTCCACGCGCCATCTCCGAGCCCCGATCGGTCCACGCGCCGTCTCCTAAGCCCCGATCGGTCCACGCGCCTTCTCCTAAGCCCCGATCGGTCCACGTGCCGTCTCCGAGCGACGATCGGTTCACGCACCGGCCCCTGAGCCCCGATCGTTCCACGCGCCGTTTCCGAGCCCCGATCGGTCCACGCGCCGTCTCCTGAGCCTGGATCGGTCCACCCGTCGTCCTCGAATCCCCGATCCGCACACGCGTCGTCACCGAGCCTCGACCCGTTCACTCGCCGTCTCCTGAGCCCCGATCATTCCACGCGCCGTCTCCTAAGCCGCGATCCGTCCACCGGCCGTCTCCGAGCTGCTATCGGTAAACGCGCCGTCACCAAGCCCTGATCCGTACACGCGTCGTCTCCGAGCCCCCATCGGTCCACGCGCCGTCGCCGAGCCTCGATCGGTCCACGCGCGGCCTCCTGAGCCCCGATCGGTTCACGCGCCGGCTCCGAGCCCGATCGGACCACGTGCCGTCTCCTGAGCCCCGGTCGGTTCACGCTCCGTCTCCGAGCCCCGATGGGTCCACGCGCGGTCTCCTGAGCCCCGGTCGGTCCACGCGCCGTCGCCGAACCCCAATTCGTACACGCGCAACCTCCTGAGCCCCGGTCGGTCCACGCGCCGTCTCCTAAGCCCCAATCTGTCCACGACCCGTCTCTGGGCCCCGATCAGTGCACGCGCCGTCTGCTGAGCCCCGATCGGTCCACGCGCCGTCTCCTGAACCCCGATACGTCCGCACGCAGTCGCCGAGCCCCGATCGGTCCACGCGCCGTCGCCGAGCCTCGATCGGTCCACGCGCGGCCTCCTGAGCCCCGGTCGGTTCACGCGCCGTCTCCGAGCCCCGATCGATCCACGCGTCGTCTTCTAAGACCAGATGCCTCCTCGCGCCGTCTCCGAGCCAGGATCGGTTCAGGCGCCGCTTCGTGAGCCCCGATCGGTCCACACTCCGTCACCAAGCCCCGATCCGTACACGCGTCGTCTCCGAGCCCCGAACGGTCCACGCGCCGTTTCCGAGCCCCGATCGGTCCGCGCGTCGTCTCCGAGCTTCGATCGGTCCTCGCGTCGTCTCCTAAGCCCCGACTGGTCCACGCGCCGTCTCCTGAGCCCTGGTCGGCCCACGCGCCGTCTCCTGAGCCCCGATCCGTCCACGCGCAGTCGCCGAGCACCGTTCGGTCCAGGCGCCGTCTCCTGAGCCCCGATCGGTCCACACCCCTTCCCCTGGGCCCCGATCGGTCGACGCGTCGTCTCCTAAGACCCGACCGGTTCACCCGCCGTCTCCTGTGCACCGATCGATTCACGTGCCGTCTCCTAAGCCCCGATCGGTCCACACGTCGTCTCCTAAGCCCCAATCGGGCCACGCGTCGTCTCCCAGCCCCGATCGGTCCACGCGCCGTCTCCTAATCCCCAATCTGTCCACGACCCGTCTCCGGGCCCCGATCGGTGCACGCGCCGTCTCCTAAGCCCCGATCGGTCCACGCGCCGTCGCCGAACCCCAATTGGTCCACGCGAAACCGCCTGAGCCCCAGTAGGTCCACGCGCTGTCTCCGAGCCCCGATCGGTCCACGCGTCGTCTCCGTGCCCCGATCGGTCCACGCGCCGTCGCCGAGTCACGATCTGTCCACGCGAGGCCTCCTGAGACCCGATCGGTCCACGCGCCGTCTTCGAGCCCCGATCGGTCCACGCATGGTCTCCTAAGCCCCAATCGGTTAACGCGCGGACCCCGAGCCCCGATCGGTCCACGCGCCGTCTCCTAAGCCCCGATCGGTCCACGCGCCGTCGCCGAACCCCAATTGGTCCACGCGAAACCGCCTGAGCCCCAGTCGGTCCGGGCGCTGTCTCCGAGCCCCGATCGGTCCACGCGTCGTCTCCGAGCCCCGGTCGGTTAACGCGCCGTCTCCAAGCCCCGATCGGTCCACTCGCAACCGCCTGAGCCCCAGTCGGTCCACGCGCTGTCTCCGAGCCCCGATTGGTCCACGCGTCGTCTCCGAGTACCGATTGGTCCACGCGCCGTCGCCGAGCCATGATCGGCCCACGCGAGGCTCCTGAGCCCCGGTCGATCTGCGCGCCGTCTCCTGAGCCCCGATCGGTCGACGCGTCGTCTCCGAGCCCCGATCGGTCCACGCGCCGTTTCCAGAGCCCTATCGGTCCACGCATCGTCTCCTGATCTCCGATCGGTCCACGTGCCGTCTCCTAAGCCCCGATCGGTCCACGCACTGTCTCCGAGCGCCGATCGGTTCACGCGCCGTCTCCTGAGCCCCGATCATTCCACGCGCCGTCTCCGAGCCCCGGTCGATCCACGCGCCGTCTCCTGAGCCCCGATCGGTCCATGCGTCGTCTTCTTAGTCCCGATGCCTCCACGCGCCGTCTCCGAGCCACGATCGGTCCAGGCGCCGTCTCCTGAGCCCCGATCGTTCCACGCGCCGTCTCCGACCCCCGATCGGTCCACGCGCCGTCTCATAAGCCCCGATCGGACCACGCGCCTTCTCCTCATCCCCGATCGGTCCACGCGCCGTCTCGGAGCACCGATTGGTTCACGCGCCGTCCCCTGAGCCCTGATCGCTCCACGCGCCGTCTCCGAGCCCCGATCGGTCCACGCGCCGTCCCCTAAGCCCCGATCGGTCCACCCGCCGTTTCCGAGCCCCGATCAGTCCATGCGTCGTCTCCGAGCCCCGTTCGGTCCACGCGCCGTCGCCGAGCCATGATCGTTCCACGCGCGGCCTCCAGAGCCCCGATCGGTACACGCGCCGTCGCCGAGCCGCGATCGGTCCACGCGCCGTCGCCCAACCCGCCGAAGCCCAATTGGTCCACGCGCAACCTCCTGAGCCCCAGTCGGTCCACGCGCCATCTCCTGAGCCCCGATCGGTCCACGCATCCTGTTCTACGCCCCGATACGTCCACACGCCGTCTCCGATCCCCGATCGGTCCGCGTGCCGCATTCTAAGCCGCGGTCCGTCCACGCGCAGTCTCCGATCACCGATCGGTCCACGCGCCGTCTCCTGAGCCCCGATCGGTCCACGCGCCGTTTCCGAGCCCCGATCGATCCATGCGTCGTCTTCTAAGCCCCGATGCCTCCACGCGCCGTCTCCGTGCCCCGATCGGTGCAGGCGCCGCTTACTGAGCCCCGATCGGTCCACGCGCCGTCTCCTAAGCCCCGATCGGTTCACGCGCCGTCTCCGGAGCCCCGGTAGATCCACGCGAATCTCCTAAGCCTCGACCGGTCCACGCGCCGTCCCCTGAGCCCCGATCGATCCACGCGCCATCTCCGAGCCCCAGTCGGTCCACGCGCTGTCTCCGAGCACCGATCGGTCCACGCGCCGTCTCCGAGCGCAGATCATTTCACGCGCCGTCTCCTGAGCCCCCATCGGTCCACGCGTTGCCTTCTAACCCCGGACGGTCCACGCGTCGTCTTCTAAGCCCCGATCGGTCCACGCGCCGTTTTCCGAGCCCCGATCGGTCCAGGCACCATCTCCTGCTCCCCAATCGGTCCACGCGCCGCCTCCGGCGCCCCGATCGATCCACGCGAAATCTGCTGAGCTCCGGTCGGTCCACGCGCCGTTTCCTGAGCCCCGTTCGGCCCACGCGCCGTCTCCTAAGCCCCGATCGGTCCACGAGCCGTCTCCTGAGCCTCCATCGATCGACGCGTCGTCTTCTAAGCCCAGATGCCTCCTCGCGCCGTCTCCGAGCCACGATCGGTCCAGGCGCCGTTTCCTGAGCCCCGATCGGTCCACGCGTTGTGTCCTAAGCCCGGATCGTTCCACGCGCCGCTTCCGATCCCCGATCGGTCCACGCGTCGTCTCCTGATCTCCGATCGGTCCACACACCATCTCCTAAGCCCCGATCATTCCACGCGCCATCTCCGAGCCCCGATCGGTCTACGCGCGGTCTCAGAAGCCCCGATCGGACCACGCGCCTTCTCCTCGGCCCCGATCGGTCCACGCGCCGTCTCCGAGCGCCGATTAGTTCACGCGCCGTCTCCTGAGCCCCGATCGCTCCACTCTCCGTCTCCGAGCCCCGATCGGTCCACGCGCCGTCTCCTGAGCCCCGATCGGTCCACGCGTCGTTCCCCAAGCCCCGATCCATCGACGCGCCGTCTCCTGATGCCCAATCGGTCCACGCGCTGTCTCCTGAGCCCCGATCGGTCCACGCGCCGTTTTCCGAGCCCCGATCGATCCACGCACCATCTCCTGCTCCCCAATCGGTCCACGCGTCGCCTCCGGAGCCCCGATCGATCCACGCGAAATCTGCTGAGCTCCGGTCGGTCCACGCGCCGTTTCCTGAGCCCCGTTCGGCCCACGCGCCGTCTCCTAAGCCCCGATCGGTCCACGAGCCGTCTCCTGAGCCCCGATTGTTCGACGCGTCGTCTCCTGAGCCCCGATCGAACCACGCGTCGTCTCCTGAGCCCCGATCGCGCCACACGCCGTTTCCTGAGCCCCGATCGGTCCACGCGCCGTCTCCTAAGCCCCGTTCGGACCAAGCGCCTTCTCGTAAACCCCGGTCGGTCCACGCGCCGTCTCCGAGCCCCGATCGGTCCACGCATCGTCTCCTAAGCCCCGATCGGCTAACGCGTCGACTCCGAGCCGCGATCGTTCCACGCGCCGTCCCCGATCCCCGATCGATCCACGCGCCGTCTCCGAGCGCCGATCGGTTCTCGCGCCGTCACCCGAGCCCCGTTCGTTCCACACGCCGTCTCCGAGCCCCGATCGGTCCACGCTTCGTCTCCTGAGCCCGGATCGTTCCCCGCGTCGTCTCCTGATCCCCGATCCGTAATCGCGTCGTCTCCGAGCCTCGATCGGTCCACACGCCGTGTCCGATCCCCGATCGGTCCGCGCGGTGTCTCCGGAGCCCCGGTCGGTCCGCGCGCCATCATCAGAGCCCCCATCGGTCCACGCGTTGTCTCCTAAGCCCCGATCGGTCCACGCGCCGTCTCCGAGCCCCGATCGGTTCACGCGTTGTCTCCTTAGACCCGATCGCTCCACGCGCCGTCTCCGAGCGCCGAGCGGTCCACGCGCCGTCGCCGAACCCCAAATGGTCCACGCGCAACCGCCTGAGCCCCGATCGATCCACGCGAGTCTCCTGAGCCCCGGTCGGTCCGCGCGCCGTCATCTGAGCCCCCATCGGTCCACGCGTTGTCTCCTAAGCCCCGATCCGTCCACGCGCCGTCTCCGAGCCCCGATCGTTTCACGCATCGTCTCCTAAGCCCCGATCGGTTAACGCGCCGTCTCCGAGCGCCGAGCGGTCCACGCGCCGTCTCCTGAGCCCCGATCGGTCCACGCGCCGTCTCCGAGCCCCGATCGGTTCACGCGTTGTCTCCTTAGACCCGATCGCTCCACGCGCCGTCTCCGAGCGCCGAGCGGTCCACGCGCAGTCGCCGAGCCCCGATCGATCACCGCATCGTCTCCTAAGCCCCGATCGGTTGACGCGTCATTTACGAGCCCCGATCGGTCTACGCGCCGTCTCCTGAGCCCCGATCGGTCCACACGCCGTCTCCTAAGCCCCGATCCGTCCACGGGCCGTCTGTAAATCGCGATCGGTCAACGCTCCATCACCAAGCCCCGATCCGTACAACCGTCGTGTCCGAGCCCCGATCGGTTAACGCGCCGTCCCCGAGCCGCGATCGGCCCACGCGCCGTCTCCTGAGCCCCGATCCTTCCACGCGCAGTCGCCGAGCACCGGTCGGTCCAGGCGTCGTCTCCTGAGCCCCGATCAATTGACGCGACTTCTCCTGAGCCCCGATCGCTCCTCGCGCCGTCTCCTGAGCCCCGCTCGGTCCATGCGTCGTCTTCTAAGCCCCCATGCCTCCACGCACCGTCTCCTGAGCCCCGATCGTTCCACGTGCCGTCTCCGAGCCCCGATCGCTCCACGCGCCGTCTCCGAGCGCCGATTGGTGCACGAGCCGTCTCCTGAGCACCGATCGTTCCACACGCCGCCTCCTAAGCCCCGATCTGTCCAGGCGTCGTCTCCTAAGCCCCGACCGGTCCACGCGCCGTCTCCTGAGCCCCGATACGTCCACGCGCAGTCGCCGAGCCCCGATCGGTCCACGCGCGGTCTCCTGAGCCCCGATCTGTCCACGCGCCGTTTCCGAGCCCCGATCGGTCCACGCGTCGTCTCCGAGCCCTGATCGGTCCACGCGCCTTCTCCTGAGCCCCAATCGGTCCACTCGCTGTCTCCTGAGCCCCGATAGGTACACACCCCTTCCCCTGAGCCCCAATCGGTCGACGCGTCGTCTCCTAAGACCCGACCGGTTCACCCGCCGTCTCCTGTGCACCGATCGATTCACGTGCCGTCTCCTAAGCCCCGATCGGTCCACACGTCGTCTCCTAAGCCCCAATCGGGCTACGCGTCGTCTCCTAAGCCCCGATCAGTCGCCGCGTCGTCTCCTGAGCCCCGATCAATTGACGCGACTTCTCCTGAGCCCCGATCGCTCCTCGCGCCGCCTTCGTGCCCCGATCGGTCCACGCACCGCCTCCTGATCCCCATCGGTCCACGCGCCGTCTCCTGAGCCACGATCGATCCACATGCCGTCTCCGAGCCCCGATCGGTCCGCGTGCCGCATTCTAAGCCACGGTCCATCCACGCGCCGTCTCCGAGTCCCGATCGGTCCACGCGTCGTCTCCTAAGCCCTGATCGGTCCTCGTGCCTTCTGCGAGCCCCGAAGGGTCCACGCGCCGTCTCCTGAGCCCCGATCGGTCCACACCCCTACCCCTGAGCCCCGATCGGTCGACGCGTCGTCTCCTAAGACCCGACCGGTTCACCCGCCGTCTCCTGTGCACCGATCGATTCACGTGCCGTCTCCTAAGCCCCGATCGGTCCACACGTCGTCTCCTAAGCCCCAATCGGGCTACGCGTCGTCTCTTAAGCCCCGATCAGTCGCCGCGTCGTCTCCTGAGCCCCGATCAATTGACGCGACTTCTCCTGAGCCCCAGTCGGTCCGCGCGCCGTCTCCTGAGCCCCGATTGTTCGACGCGTCGTCTCCTGAGCCCGGATCGAACCACGCGTCGTCTCCTGAGCCCCGATCGCGACACACGCCGTTTCCTGAGCCCCGATCGGTCCACGCGTCGTCTTCAAAGCCGCGATGCCTCCACGCGCCGTCTCCGAGCCACGATCGGTCCGTGCGCCGCTTCCACAACCCCGATCGGTCCACGCGTCACCTCCTGATCTCCGATCGGTCCACGCGCCGTCTCCTAAGCCCCGATCGTTCCACGCGCCGTCTCCGAGCCCCGATCGGTCCACGCGCCGTCTCCTAAGCCCCGTTCGGACCAAGCGCCTTCTCGTAAACCCCGGTCGGTCCACGCGCCGTCTCCGAGCCCCGATCGGTCCACGCATCGTCTCCTAAGCCCCGATCGGCTAACGCGTCGACTCCGAGCCGCGATCGTTCCACGCGCCGTCCCCGATCCCCGATCGATCCACGCGCCGTCTCCAAGCGCCGATCGGTTCACGCGCCGTCACCCGAGCCCCGATCGTTCCACACGCCGTCTCCGAGCCCCGATCGGTCCACGCGTCGTCTCCTGAGCCCCGATCGGTTAACGCGTCGTCTCCTAAGCCCCGATCGGTCCACGCGCCGTCTCCGAGCCCCGATCGGTCCACGCACTGTCTCCTCATCCCCATGGGTCCACGCGGCGCCTCCGGGGCCCCGATCGATCCACTCGAGGCTCCTAAGCCCCGATCGGTCCACGCGCAACCGCCTGAGCCCCAGTCGGTCGACGCGCTGTCTCCGAGCCCCGATCGGCCCACGCGTCGTCTCCGAGCCCCGATCGGTCCACGCGCCGTCGCCGAGCCACGATCGGTCCACGCGCGGCCTCCTGAGCCCCGATCGGTCCACGCGCCGTCGCCGAACCCCAATTGGTCCACACGAAACCTCCTGAGCCCCAGTCGGTCCACGCGCTGTCACCGAGCCCCGATCGGTCCACGTGTGGTCTCCGAGCCCCGATCGGTCCACGCGCCGTCGCCGAGCCACGATCGGTCCACGCGCGGCCTCCTGAGCCCCGATCGGTCCACGGGCCGTCGCCGAGCCGCGATCGGTCCACGCGCCGTCTCCTGAGCCCCGATCTGTCCACGACCCGTCTCCGGGCCCCGATCGGTGCACGCGCCGTCTCCTAAGCCCCGATCGGTCCACGCGCCGTCGCCGAACCCCAATTGGTCCACGCGAAACCGCCTGAGCCCCAGTCGGTCCGGGCGCTGTCTCCGAGCCCCGATCGGTCCACGCGTCGTCTCCGAGCCCCGGTCGGTTAACGCGCCGTCTACAAGCCCCGATCGGTCCACTCGCAACCGCCTGAGCCCCAGTCGGTCCACGCGCTGTCTCCGAGCCCCGATTGGTCCACGCGTCGTCTCCGAGTACCGATTGGTCCACGCGCCGTCGCCGAGCCATGATCGGCCCACGCGAGGCTCCTGAGCCCCGGTCGATCTGCGCGCCGTCTCCTGAGCCCCGATCGGTCGACGCGTCGTCTCCGAGCCCCGATCGGTCCACGCGCCGTCGCCGAGCCACGATCGGTCCACGCGCGGCCTCCTGAGCCCCGATCGGTCCACGCGCCGTCGCCGAACCCCAATTGGTCCACACGAAACCGCCTGAGTCCCAGTCGGTCCACGCGCTGTCACCGAGCCCCGATCGGTCCACGTGTGGTCTCCGAGCCCCGATCGGTCCACGCGCCGTCGCCGAGCCACGATCGGTCCACGCGCGGCCTCCTGAGCCCCGATTGGTTCACGCGCCGTATCCGAGCCCCAATCGGTCCACGCGCCGTCTCCTGAGCCCCGATCTGTCCACGACCCGTCTCCGGGCCCCGATCGGTGCACGCGCCGTCTCCTAAGCCCCGATCGGTCCACGCGCCGTCGCCGAACCCCAATTGGTCCACGCGAAACCGCCTGAGTCCCAGTCGGTCCGGGCGCTGTCTCCGAGCCCCGATCGGTCCACGCGTCGTCTCCGAGCCCCGGTCGGTTAACGCGCCGTCTCCAAGCCCCGATCGGTCCACTCGCAACCGCCTGAGCCCCAGTCGGTCCACGCGCTGTCTCCGAGCCCCGATCGGTCCACGCATCGTCTCCGAGTACCGATTGGTCCACGCGCCGTCGCCGAGCCATGATCGGCCCACGCGAGGCTCCTGAGCCCCGGTCGATCTGCGCGCCGTCTCCTGAGCCCCGATCGGTCGACGCGTCGTTTCCTGAGCCCCGGTCGATCTGCGCGCCGTCTCCTGAGCCCCGATCGCTCCTCGCGCCGTCTCCTGAGCCCCGCTCGGTCCATGCGCCGTCTTCTTAGCCCCGATGCCTCCACGTGCCGTCTCCGAGCCACGATCGGTCTATGCGTCGCTTCCTGATCCCCGATCGGGCCTCGCGCCGTCTCCTAAGCCCCAATCGGTCCACGCGCTGTCTCCTAAGCCCCGATCGATCCACGCGCCGTCTGCGAGCGCCGATCTGTTCACGCGCCGTCTCCTTTGCTCCGATCGTTCCACGCGCCGTCTCCGAGGCCCGATCGGTCCACGCATCGTCTCCTAAGCCCCGATCGGTTAACGCGCCGTCTCCGAGCCCCGATTGGTCCACACGCCGTTTCCGAGCCCCGATCGGTCCGCATGCCGCATTGTAAGTGACGGTCCATCCACGCGCCGTCTCCTGAGCCCCGATCGGTCCACGCGCCGGCTCCGAGCACCGATTGGTCCACGCGCCGTCTCCCGAACCCCAATTGGTCCACGCGCCGTCGCCCGAACCCCAATTGGTCCACGAGCAACCTCCTGAGCTCCAGTCGGTCCACGCGCAGTCGCCGAGCCCCGATCGATCACCGCATCGTCTCCTAAGCCCCGATCGGTTGACGCGTCATTTACGAGCCCCGATCGGTCTACGCGCCGTCTCCTGAGCCCCGATCGGTCCACACGCCGTCTCCTAAGCCCCGATCCGTCCACGGGCCGTCTGTAAATCGCGATCGGTCAACGCTCCATCACCAAGCCCCGATCCGTACAACCGTCGTGTCCGAGCCCCGATCGGTTAACGCGCCGTCTCCGAGCCGCGATCGGCCCACGCGCCGTCTCCTGAGCCCCGATCCTTCCACGCGCAGTCGCCGAGCACCGGTCGGTCCAGGCGTCGTCTCCTGAGCCCCGATCAATTGACGCGACTTCTCCTGAGCCCCGATCGCTCCTCGCGCCGTCTCCTGAGCCCCGCTCGGTCCATGCGTCGTCTTCTAAGCCCCCATGCCTCCACGCACCGTCTCCTGAGCCCCGATCGTTCCACGTGCCGTCTCCGAGCCCCGATCGCTCCACGCGCCGTCTCCGAGCGCCGATTGGTGCACGAGCCGTCTCCTGAGCACCGATCGTTCCACACGCCGCCTCCTAAGCCCCGATCTGTCCAGGCGTCGTCTCCTAAGCCCCGACCGGTCCACGCGCCGTCTCCTGAGCCCCGATACGTCCACGCGCAGTCGCCGAGCCCCGATCGGTCCACGCGCGGTCTCCTGAGCCCCGATCTGTCCACGCGCCGTTTCCGAGCCCCGATCGGTCCACGCGCCGTCTCCGAGCCCTGACCGGTCCACGCGCCTTCTCCTGAGCCCCAATCGGTCCACTCGCTGTCTCCTGAGCCCCGATAGGTACACACCCCTTCCCCTGAGCCCCAATCGGTCGACGCGTCGTCTCCTAAGACCCGACCGGTTCACCCGCCGTCTCCTGTGCACCGATCGATTCACGTGCCGTCTCCTAAGCCCCGATCGGTCCACACGTCGTCTCCTAAGCCCCAATCGGGCTACGCGTCGTCTCCTAAGCCCCGATCAGTCGCCGCGTCGTCTCCTGAGCCCCGATCAATTGACGCGACTTCTCCTGAGCCCCGATCGCTCCTCGCGCCGCCTTCGTGCCCCGATCGGTCCACGCACCGCCTCCTGATCCCCATCGGTCCACGCGCCGTCTCCTGAGCCACGATCGATCCACATGCCGTCTCCGAGCCCCGATCGGTCCGGGTGCCGCATTCTAAGCCACGGTCCATCCACGCGCCGTCTCCGAGTCCCGATCGGTCCACGCGTCGTCTCCTAAGCCCTGATCGGTCCTCGTGCCTTCTGCGAGCCCCGAAGGGTCCACGCGCCGTCTCCTGAGCCCCGATCGGTCCACACCCCTTCCCCTGAGCCCCGATCGGTCGACGCGTCGTCTCCTAAGACCCGACCGGTTCACCCGCCGTCTCCTGTGCACCGATCGATTCACGTGCCGTCTCCTAAGCCCCGATCGGTCCACACGTCGTCTCCTAAGCCCCAATCGGGCTACGCGTCGTCTCTTAAGCCCCGATCAGTCGCCGCGTCGTCTCCTGAGCCCCGATCAATTGACGCGACTTCTCCTGAGCCCCGATCGCTCCTCGCGCCGTCTCCTGAGCCCCGCTCGGTCCATGCGTCGTCTTCTAAGACCCCATGCTTCCACGCACCGTCTCCTGAGCCCCGATCGTTCCACGTGCCGTCTCCGAGCCCCGATCGCTCCACGCGCCGTCTCCGAGCGCCGAACGGTTCACGCACCGTCTCCTGGTCCCAATCGGTCCACGCGGCGCCTCCGGAGCCCCGATCGATCCACGCGAGTCTCCTGAGCCCCAGTCGGTCCGCGCGCCGTCTCCTGAGCCCCGATTGTTCGACGCGTCGTCTCCTGAGCCCGGATCGAACCACGCGTCGTCTCCTGAGCCCCGATCGCGACACACGCCGTTTCCTGAGCCCCGATCGGTCCACGCGTCGTCTTCAAAGCCGCGATGCCTCCACGCGCCGTCTCCGAGCCACGATCGGTCCGTGCGCCGCTTCCACAACCCCGATCGGTCCACGCGTCACCTCCTGATCTCCGATCGGTCCACGCGCCGTCTCCTAAGCCCCGATCGTTCCACGCGCCGTCTCCGAGCCCCGATCGGTCCACGCGCCGTCTCCTAAGCCCCGTTCGGACCAAGCGCCTTCTCGTAAACCCCGGTCGGTCCACGCGCCGTCTCCGAGCCCCGATCGGTCCACGCATCGTCTCCTAAGCCCCGATCGGCTAACGCGTCGACTCCGAGCCGCGATCGTTCCACGCGCCGTCCCCGATCCCCGATCGATCCACGCGCCGTCTCCAAGCGCCGATCGGTTCACGCGCCGTCACCCGAGCCCCGATCGTTCCACACGCCGTCTCCGAGCCCCGATCGGTCCACGCGTCGTCTCCTGAGCCCCGATCGCGACACACGCCGTTTCCTGAGCCCCGATCGGTCCACGCGTCGTCTTCAAAGCCGCGATGCCTCCACGCGCCGTCTCCGAGCCACGATCGGTCCGAGCGCCGCTTCCACAACCCCGATCGGTCCACGCGTCACCTCCTGATCTCCGATCGGTCCACGCGCCGTCTCCTAAGCCCCGATCGTTCCACGCGCCGTCTCCGAGCCCCGATCGGTCCACGCGCCGTCTCCTAAGCCCCGTTCGGACCAAGCGCCTTCTCGTAAACCCCGGTCGGTCCACGCGCCGTCTCCGAGCCCCGATCGGTCCACGCATCGTCTCCTAAGCCCCGATCGGCTAACGCGTCGACTCCGAGCCGCGATCGTTCCACGCGCCGTCCCCGATCCCCGATCGATCCACGCGCCGTCTCCAAGCGCCGATCGGTTCACGCGCCGTCACCCGAGCCCCGATCGTTCCACACGCCGTCTCCGAGCCCCGATCGGTCCACGCTTCGTCTCCTGAGCCCGGATCGTTCCACGCGTCGTCTCCTGATCCCCGATCCGTAATCGCGTCGTCTCCGAGCCTCGATCGGTCCACACGCCGTGTCCGATCCCCGATCGGTCCGCGCGGCGTCTCCGGAGCCCCGATCGATCCACGCGAGTCTCCTGAGCCCCGGTCGGTCCGCACGCCGTCATCTGAGCCCCCATCGGTCCACGCGTTGTCTCCTAAGCCCCGATCGGTCCACGCGCCGTCTCCGAGCCCCGATCGGTTCACGCATCGTCTCCTAAGCCCCGATCGGGTAACGCGTCGTCTCCTAAGCCCCGATCGGTCCACGCGCCGTCTCCGAGCCCCGATCGGTCCACGCACTGTCTCCTCATCCCCATGGGTCCACGCGGCGCCTCCGGGGCCCCGATCGATCCACTCGAGGCTCCTAAGCCCCGATCGGTCCACGCGCAACCGCCTGAGCCCCAGTCGGTCGACGCGCTGTCTCCGAGCCCCGATCGGTCCACGCGTCGTCTCCGAGCCCCGATCGGTCCACGCGCCGTCGCCGAGCCACGATCGGTCCACGCGCGGCCTCCTGAGCCCCGATCGGTCCACGCGCCGTCGCCGAACCCCAATTGGTCCACACGAAACCTCCTGAGCCCCAGTCGGTCCACGCGCTGTCACCGAGCCCCGATCGGTCCACGTGTGGTCTCCGAGCCCCGATCGGTCCACGCGCCGTCGCCGAGCCACGATCGGTCCACGCGCGGCCTCCTGAGCCCCGATCGGTCCACGGGCCGTCGCCGAGCCGCGATCGGTCCACGCGCCGTCTCCTGAGCCCCGATCTGTCCACGACCCGTCTCCGGGCCCCGATCGGTGCACGCGCCGTCTCCTAAGCCCCGATCGGTCCACGCGCCGTCGCCGAACCCCAATTGGTCCACGCGAAACCGCCTGAGCCCCAGTCGGTCCGGGCGCTGTCTCCGAGCCCCGATCGGTCCACGCGTCGTCTCCGAGCCCCGGTCGGTTAACGCGCCGTCTACAAGCCCCGATCGGTCCACTCGCAACCGCCTGAGCCCCAGTCGGTCCACGCGCTGTCTCCGAGCCCCGATTGGTCCACGCGTCGTCTCCGAGTACCGATTGGTCCACGCGCCGTCGCCGAGCCATGATCGGCCCACGCGAGGCTCCTGAGCCCCGGTCGATCTGCGCGCCGTCTCCTGAGCCCCGATCGGTCGACGCGTCGTCTCCGAGCCCCGATCGGTCCACGCGCCGTCGCCGAGCCACGATCGGTCCACGCGCGGCCTCCTGAGCCCCGATCGGTCCACGCGCCGTCGCCGAACCCCAATTGGTCCACACGAAACCGCCTGAGTCCCAGTCGGTCCACGCGCTGTCACCGAGCCCCGATCGGTCCACGTGTGGTCTCCGAGCCCCGATCGGTCCACGCGCCGTCGCCGAGCCACGATCGGTCCACGCGCGGCCTCCTGAGCCCCGATTGGTTCACGCGCCGTATCCGAGCCCCAATCGGTCCACGCGCCGTCTCCTGAGCCCCGATCTGTCCACGACCCGTCTCCGGGCCCCGATCGGTGCACGCGCCGTCTCCTAAGCCCCGATCGGTCCACGCGCCGTCGCCGAACCCCAATTGGTCCACGCGAAACCGCCTGAGTCCCAGTCGGTCCGGGCGCTGTCTCCGAGCCCCGATCGGTCCACGCGTCGTCTCCGAGCCCCGGTCGGTTAACGCGCCGTCTCCAAGCCCCGATCGGTCCACTCGCAACCGCCTGAGCCCCAGTCGGTATACGCGCTGTCTCCGAGCCCCGATCGGTCCACGCATCGTCTCCGAGTACCGATTGGTCCACGCGCCGTCGCCGAGCCATGATCGGCCCACGCGAGGCTCCTGAGCCCCGGTCGATCTGCGCGCCGTCTCCTGAGCCCCGATCGGTCGACGCGTCGTTTCCTGAGCCCCGGTCGATCTGCGCGCCGTCTCCTGAGCCCCGATCGCTCCTCGCGCCGTCTCCTGAGCCCCGCTCGGTCCATGCGTCGTCTTCTTAGCCCCGATGCCTCCACACGCCGTCTCCGAGCCACGATCGGTCTAGGCGCCACTTCCTGAGCCCCAATCGGTCCAGGCGCCGCTTCCTGAGCCCCGATCGGTCCACGCGGCGTCTCGTAAGCCCCAATCGGTCCACGCGCCGTCTCCTAAGCCCCGATCGGTCCAAGCGGCGTCTCCGAGCCTCGATCGGTCCACGCGCCGTCGCCGAGCCCCGATCGGTCCAGGCGTATCCTCCTGAGCCCCGGTCGGTCCGCGCGCCGTCTCCTGAGCCCCGATCGGTCGACGCGTCGTTTCCTGAGCCCCGATCGATCCACGCATCGTCTCCTGAGCCACGATCGCTCCACGCGCCGATTTCTGAGCCCCGATCAATTGACGCGTCTTCTCCTGAGCCCCGATCTTTCCTCGCGCCGGCTCCTGAGCCCCGCTCGGTCCCTGCGCCGTCTTCTTAGCCCCGATGCCTCCACGCGCCGTCTCCGAGCCACGATCGGTCTATGCGTCGCTTCCTGATCCCCGATCGGGCCTCGCGCCGTCTCCTAAGCCCCAATCGGTCCACGCGCTGTCTCCTAAGCCCCGATCGATCCACGCGCCGTCTGCGAGCGCCGATCTGTTCACGCGCCGTCTCCTTTGCTCCGATCGTTCCACGCGCCGTCTCCGAGGCCCGATCGGTCCACGCATCGTCTCCTAAGCCCCGATCGGTTAACGCGCCGTCTCCGAGCCCCGATTGGTCCACACGCCGTCTCCGAGCCCCGATCGGTCCGCATGCCGCATTGTAAGTGACGGTCCATCCACGCGCCGTCTCCTGAGCCCCGATCGGTCCACGCGCCGGCTCCGAGCACCGATTGGTCCACGCGCCGTCTCCCGAACCCCAATTGGTCCACGCGCCGTCGCCCGAACCCCAATTGGTCCACGAGCAACCTCCTGAGCTCCAGTCGGTCCACGCGCAGTCGCCGAGCCCCGATCGATCACCGCATCGTCTCCTAAGCCCCGATCGGTTGACGCGTCATTTACGAGCCCCGATCGGTCTACGCGCCGTCTCCTGAGCCCCGATCGGTCCACACGCCGTCTCCTAAGCCCCGATCCGTCCACGGGCCGTCTGTAAATCGCGATCGGTCAACGCTCCATCACCAAGCCCCGATCCGTACAACCGTCGTGTCCGAGCCCCGATCGGTTAACGCGCCGTCTCCGAGCCGCGATCGGCCCACGCGCCGTCTCCTGAGCCCCGATCCTTCCACGCGCAGTCGCCGAGCACCGGTCGGTCCAGGCGTCGTCTCCTGAGCCCCGATCAATTGACGCGACTTCTCCTGAGCCCCGATCGCTCCTCGCGCCGTCTCCTGAGCCCCGCTCGGTCCATGCGTCGTCTTCTAAGCCCCCATGCCTCCACGCACCGTCTCCTGAGCCCCGATCGTTCCACGTGCCGTCTCCGAGCCCCGATCGCTCCACGCGCCGTCTCCGAGCGCCGATTGGTGCACGAGCCGTCTCCTGAGCACCGATCGTTCCACACGCCGCCTCCTAAGCCCCGATCTGTCCAGGCGTCGTCTCCTAAGCCCCGACCGGTCCACGCGCCGTCTCCTGAGCCCCCATACGTCCACGCGCAGTCGCCGAGCCCCGATCGGTCCACGCGCCGTTTTCTGAGCACCGTTCGGTCCACGCGTCGTCTTCAAAGCCCCGATGCCTCCACGCGCCGTCTCCGAGCCCCGATCGCTCCTCGCGCCGTCTCCTGAGCCCCGCTCGATCCATGCGTCGTCTTCTTAGCCCCGATGCCTCCACGCGCCGTCTCCTGAGCCCGGATCGTTCCACGCGCCGTCTCCTGAGCCCCGATCGTTCCACGCGCCTTCTCCTGAGCCACGATCGGTCCACGCGCCGTCTCCGAGCGCCGATCATTTCACGCGCCGTCTCCGAGCTCCGATCGGTCCACGCGCCGTCACCTGAGCCCCGATCGGTCGACGCGTCGGCTTCTGAGCCCCGATCGACCCACGCGTCGTCTCCTGAGCCCCGACCGCTCCACACGCCCTTTCCTGAGCCCCGATCGGTCCACGCATCGTCTCCGAGCACCGATCGGTCCACGCGCCGTCCCCTAAGCCCCGATCGGTCCACGCGCCGTCTCCGAGCGCCGATCGGTTCACGCGCCGTCTCCTGAGCCCCGATCGTTCCACGCGCCGTCTCCGAGCTCCGATCGGCCCACGCGCCGCCTCCTAAGCCGCGATCGGTCGACGCGTCGTCTCCTGAGCCCCGATCGGTCCACGCGTCGGCTCCTAAGCCCCGATCAGTCCACGCGCCGTCTCCGAGCCCCGATCGGTCCACGCGTCGTCTCCTAAGACCCGATCGGTCCACGCGCCGTCTCCGAGCCCCGATCAGTCCACGCATCGTCTCCTAAGCCCCGATCGGTTAACGCGCCGTCTCCGAGCCCCGATGGTTCCACGCGCCGTCTCCGATCCCCGATCGGTCCGCGTGTCGCATTCTAAGCCGCGGTCCGTCCACGCGCAGTCTGCGAGCACCGATTAGTCCACGCGACGTCTCCTGAGCCCCGATCGGTTCACTCGTCGTCTCCGAGCCCCGATCGGTCCACGCGCCGTCGCCGAGCCGCGATCGGTCCACGCGCGGCCTCCTGACCCCCGGTCGGTTCACGCGCCGTATCCGAACCCCAATCGGTCCACGCGCCGTCTCCTGACTCCCAATCGGTCCACGCGCCGCCTCCTGAGCCCCGATCGGTCGACGCGTCGTCTCCTGAGCCCCGATCGATCCACGCGTCGTCTCCTGAGCCCCGATCGCTCCACGCGCCGTCTCCGAGCGCTGGTCGGTGAACGCGCCGTCTCCTGAGCCCCGATCGTTCCAAGCGTCGTCCCCTAATACCCGATCCATACACGCGTCGTCTCCGAGCCTCGATCGGTCCACGCGCCGTCGCCGAGCCTCGATCGGTCCACGCGCGGCCTCCTGAGCCCCGATCGGTGCACGCGCCGTCTCCTGAGCCCCGATCGGTCCACGCGTCGTCTCCTGAGCCCCGATTGGTCCACGCGCCGTCTCCTGAGCCCCGATCGGTCCACGCGCCGTCGCAGAACCCCAATTGGTCCACGCGAAACCGCTTGAGCCCCAGTCGGTCCACGCGCTGTCTCCGAGCCCCGATCGGTCCACGTGCCGTCTCCCAGCCCCGATAGGTCCACGCGCCGTCTCCTAATCCCCAATCTGTCCACGACCCGTCTCCGGGCCCCGATCGGTGCACGCGCCGTCTCCTAAGCCCCGATCGGTCCACGGGCCGTCGCCGAACCCCAATTGGTCCACGCGAAACCGCCTGAGCCCCAGTCGGTCCACGCGCTGTCTCCGAGCCCCGATCGGTCCACGCGTCGTCTCCGAGCCCCGATCGGTCCACGCGCCGTCGCCGTGTCATGATCTGTCCACGCGCGGCCTCCTGAGACCCGATCGGTCCACGCGCCGTCGCCGAGCCATGATCGGTCCACGCGCGGCCTCCTGAGCCCCGATCGGTCCACGCGCCGTCACCGAGCCGCGATCGGTCCACGCGCGACCTCCTGAACCCCGGCTGGTTCACGCGCCGTATCCGAGCCCCCATCGGTCCACGCGTCGTCTCCGAGCCCCGATCCGTCCACGCGCCGTCGCCGAGCCAGGATCGGTCCACGCGAGGCTCCTGAGCCCCGGTCGGTCCGCGCGCCGTCTCCTGAGCCCCGATCGTTCCACCCGTCATATCCGAGCCCCATCAGTCGATGCGCGGCCTCCTGAGCCCCGGTCGGTTCACGCGCCGTATCCGAGCCCCGATCGGTCCACGTATCGTCTCCTAAGCCCCGATCGGTTAACATGCCGTCTCCGAGCCCCGATCGGTCCACCGCCGTCTCCTGAGCACCGATCCGTCCACGGCCCATCTCCTGCTCCCCAATCGGTCCACGCGCCGCCTCCGGAGCCCGGATCGATCCACGCGAATCTCCTGAGCTCCGGTCGGTCCACGCGCCGTCTCCTGAGTCCCGGTCGGTCCTCGCGCCGTCTCCGAGCCCCGATCGGTCCACGTACCGTCTCCGAAGCCCCGATCGGTCCACACGCCGTCTCCTGAGCCCCGATCGGTTCACGCGCCGTTTCCTGAGCCCTGATCGGTCCACGCGTCGTCTTCTAACCCCAGATGCCCCAAGGCGCCGTCCCCGAGTCACGATCGGTCCAGGCGCCACTTCCTGAGCACCGATCGGTCCACGTGTCGTGTCCTAAGCCCCGATCGGTCTACGCGCCGTGTCCTGAGCCCCGATCGGTCGACGCGTCCTCTGCTAAACCCCGATCGGTCCACGCGGCTCCTCCGAGCCTCGATCGGTCCACGCGCCGTCGCCGAGACCCGATCGGTCCAGGCGTGGCCTCCTGAGCCCCGGTCGGTCCACGTGCCGTCGCTGAGACCCGATCGGTCCGCGCATCGTCTCCTAAGCCCCGATCGGTCCACGCGCCGTCTCCGAGCGCCGATCGGTTCACGCGCCTTCTCCTGAGCCCCGATCCGTCCACGCGTCGTCTCCTAAGCCCCGATACGTCCACACGCCGTCTCCGAGCCCCGATGGGTGCACGCGTCGCCTCCTGAGCCCCGATCGATCCACGCGAGTCTCCTGAGCCCCGGTCGGTCCACGCGCCGTCTCCTGAGCCCCGATGCGTCGACGCGCCCTTTCCTGAGCCCCGATCAATTGACGCGTCTTCTCCTGAGCCCCGATCGCTCCTCGCGCCGTCTCCTGCGCCCCGCTCGGTCCATGCGTCGTCTTCTTAGGCCCGATGCCTCCACGCGCCGTCTCCGAGCCACGATCGGTCTAGGCGCCGCTTCCTGAGCCCCGATCGGTCCACGCGTCGTCTCCTACGCCCCGATCGGTCCACGCGTCGTCTCCTAAGCCCCGATCGGTCCACGCCTCGTCCCCGAAACCCCGATCCGTACACGCGTCATCTCCGAGCCCCGATCTGTCCACGCGCCGTCTCGTGAGGCCCAATCGGACCACGCGCTGTCTCCTGAGCCCCGATAGGTACACGCGTCGTCTCCTATGCCCCGATCGGTCCACACGTCGTCTCCTTAGCCCCGATCGGTCCACGCGCAGTCGCCGAGCCCCGATCGGTTCACGCGCGGTCTCCTGAGCCCCGGTCGGTCCACGCGCCGTCGCCGAACCCCAATTGGTCCACGCGCAACCTCCTGAGCCCCAGTCGGTACACGCGCTGTCTCCGAGCCCCGATCGGTCCACGCATAGTCTCCTAAGCCCCGCTCGGTTAACGCGTCGTTTCCGAGCCCCAATCGGCCCACACGCTGTCTCGTGAGCCCCGATAGGTACACGCGCCGTCTCCTGAGCTCCGATCGTTCCACGCGCCGTCTCCGAGCCCCGATGGGTCCACGCGTCGCCTCCTGAGCCCCGGTCGGTCCACGCGTCGTCTCCTACGCCCCGATCGGTCCACGCGTAGTCTCCTAAGCCCCGCTCGGTTAACGCGTCGTTTCCGAGCCTCGATCGGTCCACGCGTCGTCTCCTGAGCCCCAATTAGTCCATGCGCCGTCTCCTAAGCCCCGATCCGTCCACGGGCCGTGTCCGAGCTCCGATCGGTCCACGCGTCGTCTCCGAGCCCTGATCGGTCCACGCGCCATCGCCGAGACCCGATCGGTCGACGCGTCGTCTTCTGAGCCCCGATCGGTCCACGCGCCGTCTCCGAGCGCCGATCGGTTCACGCGCCGTCTCCTGAGCCCCGATCGTTCCACGCGCCGTCTCCGAGCTCCGATCGGCCCACGCGCCGTCTCCTAAGCCCCGATCGGTCCACGCGTCGTCTCCTAACCCCCGATTGGTCCACGTGCCGTCTCCCAGCCCCGATCGGTCCAGGCGCCGTCTTCTAATCCCCAATCTGTCCACGACCCGTCTTCGGGCCCCGATCGGTGCTCGCGCGGTCGCCGAATCCAAATTGGTCCACGCGCAACCCCCTGAGCCCCAGTCGGTCCACGCGCCGTCTCCGAGCCCCGATCGGTCCACGCTTCGTCTCCGAGCCCCGATCAGTCCACACGCCGTCGCCGAGTCGCGATCGGTCCACGCGCGGCCTCCTGAGCCCCGGTTGGTTCACGCGCCGTATCCGAGCCCCAATCGGTCCACGCGCCGTCTCCTGAGCCCCGATTGGTCCACGCGCCGTCTCCTGAGCCCCGATCGGTAACACGCGTCGTCGCCTAACCCCCGATTGGTCCACGTGCCGTCTCCTCAGCCCCGATCGGTCCACGCGCCGTCTCCGAGCGCCGATCGGTTCACGCGCCGTCTCCTGAGCCCTCATCGCTCCACGCGCCGTCTCCGAGCCCCCATCTCTCCACCCGCCGTCGCCGAGCCCCGATCGGTCCACGCGCCGTCTCCTGAGCCCGGATCGGTCCACGCGCCGTCGCCGAACCCCAATTGGTCCACGCGCAACCGCCTGAGCCCAAGTCGGTCCACGCGCTGTCTCCGAGTCCCGATGGGTCCACGCGTCGTCTCCGTGCCCCGATCGGTCCACGCGCCGTCGCCGAGCCATGATCGGTCCACGCGCGGCCTCCTGAGCCCCGATTGGTCCACGCGCCGCCTCCGTACCCCGATGGGTCCACGCGCCGTGTCCTGTGCCCTGATCGGTCGACGCGCCGTCGCCGAGCCCCGATCGGTCCGCGCGCCGCCGCCGATCCTCGATTGGTCCACGCATCGTGTCCTAAACCCCGATCGTTCCACGCGCTGCCGCCGAGCCCCGAACGGTTCACGCGCGGTCTCCTGAGCCCCGGTCGGTCCACGCGCCGTCGCCGAGCCCCGATCGTTCCACGCGCCGTCTCCGAGCCCCGATCGGTCTACGCGCCCTCTCCTGAGCCTCGATCGGGGCACGCGCCGTCTCCGAGCCCCGATCGGGCCATGCATCGTCTCCTAAGCCCCGATCGGTTAACGCGCTGTCTCCGAGCCCCGATCGGTCCACGCGCCGTCTCCTGAGCCCCAATTAGTCCACGCGTCGTCTTCTAAGTCCCGATCCGTCCACGGGCCGTCTGCGACCTCCGATCGGTCCACGCGCCGTCACCAAGCCCCGATCCATACACGCGTTGTCTCCGAGCCCCGATCGGTCCACGCGCCGTCGGCGAGCCCCGATCGGTTCACGCGCCGTCTCCTGATCCCCGATCGTTCCACGCGTCGTCTCCGAGTCCCGATGGGTCCACGCGCCACCACCTGAGTCTCGATCGGTCCACGCATCGTCTTCTAAGCCCCGCTCGGTTAACGCGTCGTTTCCGAGCCCCGATCGGTCTACGCGCCGTCTCCTAAGCCCCGATCGGTCCAGGCGTAGTCTCCTTAGCCCCGATCGGTCCACACGCCGTCTTCGAGTTCCGATGGGTCCACGCGTCGCCTCCTGAGCCCCAGTCGGTCCACGCGCGGCCTCCCGAGCCGTGGTCGGTTCACGCGCCGTCTCCTGAGCCCCGATCGATCCACGCGTCGTCTCCTCAGCCCCGATCTCTCCACGCGCCGTCTCCGAGCGCCGATCGGTGCACGCGCTATCTCCTGAGCCCCGATCGTTCCACACGCCGCCTCCTAAGCCCCGATCGGTGCAGGCGTCGTCTCCTAAGCCCCGACCGGTCCACGCGCCGTCTCCTAAGCCTCAATCTGTCCACGGGCCGTCTCCGAGCCGCGATCGGTAAAGCCGCGGTCATCAAGCCCCGATCCGTACACGCGTCGCCTCCGAGCCCCGATGGGTCCACGTCCCGTCGCCGAGCCTCGATCGGTCCACGCGCGGCCTCCTGAGCCCCGGTCGGTTCACACACCGTCTACGAGCCGCGATCGGTCCACGCATCGTCTCCTAAGCCCCGATCGGTCCACGCGCGGTCTCCTGAGCCCCGATCGGTCCACGCGCCGTCGCCGAACCGCAATTGGTCCACGCGCAACCGCCTGAGCCGCAGGCGGTCCATGCGCTGTCTCCGAGCCCCGATCGGTCCACGCGCCGTCGCTGAGCCATAATCGGTCCACGCGCGGCCTCCTGAGCCCCGATCGGTTCACGCGCCGTATCCAAGCCCCAATCGGTCCACGCGCCGTCTCCTGAGCCCCAGTCGGTCCACGCGCTGTCTCCGAGCCCGGATCGGTCCACGCGTCGTCTCCGAGCGCCGTTCGGTGCACGCGCCGTCGCCGAACCCCAATTGGTCCACGCGCAACCGCCTGAGCCCCAGTCGGTCCACGCGCTGTCTGCGAGCCCCGATCGGTCCACGCGCCGTCGCCGAACCGCAATTGGTCCACGCGCAACCGCCTGAGCCTCAGTCGGTCCACGCGCTGTCTCCGAGCCCTGATCGGTCCACGCGTCGTCTCCGAGCCCCGGTCGGTCCACGCGCTGTCTCCGAGCTGCGATCGGTCCACGCGCCGTTTCCTGAGCCCCAATTAGTCCACGCGCCGTCTCCTGAGCCCCGATCTGCTCACGCGCCGTCTCCTAAGCCCCGATCGGTTAACGCGCCGTCTCCGAGCGCCGATCGGTCCACGCATCGTCCCCTAAGCCCCTCTCGATTAACGCGTAGTTTCCGAGCCCCGATCGGTTTACGCGCCGTCTCCTGTGCACCGATCGATTCACATTCCGTCTCCTAAGCCCCGATCGGTCCACAGGTCGTCTCCTAAGCCCCAATCGGTCCACGGGGCGTCTTCTAAGCCCCGATCCGTCGCCGCGTCGTCTCCTGAGCCCCGATCAATTGACGCGTCTTCTCCTGAGCCCCGATCGCTTCTCGCGCCGTCTCCTGAGCCCCGCTCGGTCCATGCGTCGTCTTCTTAGCCCCGATGCCTCCACGCGCCATCTCCCAGCCACGATAGGTCCACGCGCCGCTTCCTGAGCCCCTTTACGGTCCACGCACCGCCTCCTGATCCCCATCGATCCACGCGCCGTCTCCGAGCGCCGATCGGTTCACGCGCCGTCGCCTGAGCCCCGATCGTTCCACGCGTCGTCACCGAGCCCCGATGGGTCCTCGCGCCGCCTCCTAAGCTCCGATCGGTCCACGCGCCCGATCCTGAGCCCCGATCGATCCACGCGCCGTCTCCTAAACCCCGATCCGTTCACGGGGCGTCTCCTGAGCCCCGATCGATCCACGCGCCGTCTCCTAAGCCCCGATCCGTCCACGGGCCGTCTTCGAGCCGTGTCTGCAAAGGTGGGGGCAGACCCGGGATCTGGTTTAGGTGAAGTGAGGGAACGGAGAAACACAGTGAACGGTGAACTGGCGAAAGAAAAATAGCTGAAGAGACCGGAAGAATTAACAAAAAAATGTAACAATGTTTATTATAATACGATAAATTACACAATGATGATGTACCGGCGTGCGAGCCGATTAATGGCGGCAGCGTCACTCGCGACCGCGTGGCCGTTAGAATTAGTCCCAAGAAAAAGCCGGTGTCGTTATGAATAAGCGTTAATAGAAATACCACAATCAATTCAGAATCAATGGAAGGATAGCCGGTCAGAAAATAATCCACAGAATCGCACAGAACTGAATAGAAAGAATAGCCGAAGTCGAATTATGTGTAAGAATAAACTGGGTTGAAGCGCGTGTCGAAGATCCGTTATCAGTAGAAGCCGAACTAGAAGTAAAGATGCCGGAAATCGATGTAGTTGATCGATTGATGAGTGGGGGGATATCTCGTTACGCGCGAGTACAGCCGAGTCCACCCGAGAGTCAAAGGCCGAGACCTGCTGACCTCTCGCATGGACTCCCGACACTACGCACTTTCCTGAACATACTCCCCGCCTTCGTCTACTGAGTTGACGAAGAGTCCACCGGAAGAACCGCTAGTTTGGAAGTTGGCCGTTTGAAGGTTGAAGAAGCCGTGCGAAGCGTCACGACTCGAGTGAGGCCGTCCGATCCGGGATGAAGTTCGATCACTCGAGCCATTGGCCATCTTGAAGGTGGAAGTCTCTCATCCGTGATGAGCACGAGAGTACCGACTCGAATCTCGTGCGAAGGATGATGCCATTTAGAAAGAGATAGGCTTCGTTGGAGGTATTCCGAAGACCATCGTTGCCAGAAGTGTTGAAGCCTCGCTTGTAGAAGTTGCCACCGTGCAAGCCGTGATTCCTGAAGAGACGTAAGGGATGGTTCCGGCACGGTGGTTAATGCCTCTCCGATGATGAAGTGACCCGGGGTGAGGGGAGCTACGTCCTCAGGGTCGTCTGACAAAGGACAAAGTGACCTTGAATTCAGGATGGCCTCCACCTGCGTAAGAAGAGTCGTAAATTCCTCATACGTGAGTGAAGTGTCTCCGATTATCCGGCGAAGGTGGTGTTTCGCGGATTTTACAGCAGCCTCCCATTTCCCTCCCATGTGAGGTGCTGCTGGAGGGTTGAAGGACCACTTAGTCCCAAGGTTGGTCAGAGAGATGATTGTAGAGTTCATCTCTGCTGAGCCAGCCTTGAATAGCTCTTGAAGGGCCACATCTGCCCCGATGAAGTTCGTCCCACAGTCACTGTAGAGGGTGTGGCAGATGCCTCGTCTGGCCGAAAACCGTCGATATGCTGCAATGAAGGCGTCCGAAGTGTAATCCGTGACGAGTTCCAGGTGGACCGCTGATGTTGAAAAACAGACGAAAACTGCGAGGTAAGCCTTGTAAGTTTTCGCTCGTCGTCCACGCCAAGTCTTGATGATGAAGGGTCCAGCGTAGTCAAGACCTGAGTGGAAGAAGGGTCTCGAAGGAGTGACGCGTGCGGGTGGAAGTTGACCAATTAATTGTTGTGCCTGAAGTCCGCGATGCCTCGCACACGTCGTGCAGCGAAGAATGAACGATCGTACTGGTGCTCGACCTCCTGGTATCCAGTACGAGCGTCGAAGGAAGGCGAGCGTGGCTTGCGTGCCTCCATGAAGTGTACGGAAGTGTGCATCCGAGATGACTAATGATGTAAGCCGAGAAGTTCGAGGCAAGATCGGTGGGTGTTTAGCCTCTGGTTGAAGAAGTGAATGCTTCAGCCGTCCTCCGACACGAAGGGTCCCTTGATTGTCGATGAAGGGTGTGAGGGCGGTTAAAGGATTCCCTTTTTGAAGTGCTGATCCGGCTGCAAGAAGTCTCAGCTCCGTGGCGAAGTACGCTTGCTGAAGATGTCGAATCCAGAAGAATTTTGCTTCTTCTAAGTCTCCCGGTGTTAATGGAGAAGTCAACGATAAGTGTGGAAGTCGTCTGAAGCAGGCTATCGCTCGTTGACACACAGCTGTGACCCTGAGCAATCGCGTTAAGGAGGAATATCTCTCGAGGAGACCCCACACTGGTGGGTCGCGCTCCGAGGTGGCGATGAAGGCGATCCCGGGGCGTTGCTCAAGGTCGCTCTCTGCCGGAGGATCCGTAGAAGAGGCTGGCCACGACTGAGAAGGAAGTAGAAGCCAAGATGGACCGTGCCACCATAGAAGGTGCTTGGATAGCTGTCGGGGTATAAGCCCGCGTGAAGCACAATCCGCCGGATTTTCCTTGCCTGCAATGAACCGCCATCTTGCAAGCGAAGTGAGCTCTTGTATGGACGTTACCCGGTTCCGTACGAAGTCCTTCCATTTGGCGGGATGTGAAGTAATCCATGTCAATGCCACTGAAGAATCTGTCCAGAGAAAGATCGGAGCGTCTCCGAGGTCGAGCGTTCTCTGAACATACACCAGAAGCCGCGCCAGAAGAAGAGCAGCATTCAATTCGAGTCGGGGAATTGACAGTCGTTTCGATGGTGCGACTCACGTTTTTGAAGAAATTAACGTGACTGTGGTGGAGCCGTCGAAAGAAGTTGAACGAAGGTAAACGACTGCTGACATGGCCAATTGTGAAGCGTCCGAAAACCCATGAAGTTCAACTGCGTGTGAAGGTGACAGTTGAAGCCATCTCGGGAGACGAATGAGCGAAAGATCGCTCAGATTGTCTCGGAAGCCTTGCCATTTATCTTGAAGACGAAGTGGGAGTTGGTCGTCCCAGTGAAGTTTGGCCATCCATAGTTCCTGCAAGAATACTTTTGCTGTGATGATAACTGGTGCGATGAATCCTAAGGGATCGAAGAGCGAAGCGGTCTCTGATAAAATTGTTCTCTTCGTCATCTCAGCATTGAAGGAAGTCTGAATCTGGAACCGGAAGTTGTCCTCGATGGGATTCCAAATGAGGCCAAGAAGTTTTACGGTAGGCTCTTCCGGCTGTATCACGATGGAGTCTGAATGTGAAGTCGAAGAGACGTGCTGAAGGGCTTCACTGGAATTTGCTGACCATTTTTGAAGTGGAAAGCATCCGCGTTCACAAATGCCTTGAAGTTGGACCGCTGTGGATTGAAGTTCCTCGATCGTGTCGGCACCGCCGAAGATGTCATCGACATATCTTCCCTTTGTTAAAGGCGAAGCAGCTAGAGGGAAGTCGTGTCCCTCGTCTTCGACCAACTGAAGCATGACGCGAATGGCTAGGAAGGATGCGCAACTGAGACCATAGGTGACGGTGGTCAATTGATAAGGGACGATTTGATTGTTGCAATCAGTCCACAAGATTTGCTGTAGCGGCCAATCGTCAGGGTGCACCGCAATCTGACGGAACATTTTCGCAATATCTGTTGCGAAGACGAAGCGATGCCGGCGGATCCATAACAGCACGTCTGAAGTATCTTGCTGAAGTTTGGCTCCGGTATGAAGAAGGTCGTTTAGAGACGTTCCATTCGAAGTCTTGAACGATCCATTGAAGACAACACGTAGCTTCGTTGACGTGCTCTGAGCACGGAAGACGCCATGATGTGGAAGAAAATATTGAAGTGTTGAAGGGTCCATGGTCGGCGCACGAATCATGTGGGAGAGCGCTTCGTATTCTTGAAGGAAACCGGAATACAATTCACGATACATTTCGTTCGAAGATAACCTCCGTTGAAGCTGAAGTAGACATCGCTTGGCGCCATGGCACGAATCGCAAAGTGACGAAGGTGCCGCCTTCAAGGGAAGTCGCACGATGTATTGTCCTGAAGCGTCTCTCGTGTGCGTCTCTCGGAAGTGTTGCTCACAGGAGGCTTCATCCGGGTCGGGTGTAGAGGCCGAATCCGGAAGAATTTCCTCTTGTTCCCAAAACTTCGCGAGCAATGAAGTGACCTCCTCCTCTGTTGAAGAATGCTGAATACGAACCGGGTTGGAAGTGGAAGTGTCAACCGGGCCAAGCACTATCCATCCTAACTTCATCCGCTGAGCTATTGGCTCGGTGACAAGACCCCTTACAATCTCCGATTCCACGAGAAGGCCGTAGGAATCTGCTCCGATAATGAAGTCAATGAGTCCTGGTTTAAGGAAGTCAGGGTCTGCCAGAAGTAGACCCTGAAGATGTAGCCATTGTTTAGAAGAAGTGAAGGATGGCAGCGTTGAAGTTAGAACGGGTAAGATATACGCCGTGACCGGAATGACTGTCGATGGATCGTGTATGGACGTGAGTTTGACCGTAGTTACTCCCCGCGTCATCCCAGCTCGTTGACTGCCAATACTGATGATATTAATGGATGCGGCCGTTCGACTCAGACGTAGAAGTTGAACTATGCGTTCAGAAATGAACGATAGTTCGGCGCCTGGATCGACTAAAAGTCTGTTCCGATGTGAAGCACCAGACAGTGAAGTGATCATGGCTTGGCTAGTTGCCAATAAAACTGAAGGTCTTACCGTATCGCAGGTTGAAGAGACCTTACTATTGACTGAATGAAGCGCTCCATTAGAAGTGTCGAAGTGGCCAGAAGTGTCCGATGGGAAGAGCTCTGTTGAAGAAGTGACCGGACTAGAAGTGGCATCGCATTGTTGACTGCTGAGGCGTCAAGCCTTCGGTCAAGCCTTGATGAAAAGGTCGGAGATGCACTGCACCGTGCTGACCAGTCCGGCAACCCGACGTTCCATTTTCACAGCGTTGTTCGTCATGTTACCGCACCGAAATGTAGAAGTGAATGCGGTGAAGAGTCTATTGACTAGCACGAAAACCAACCAAAAAAAACAAAGAGTCCGAAAAGAATAGAAGAGTCCGAACGTCAACTATACGAGAACGCGTACACTCGCGAAGATACACCTTGTATAGTCTCGCGCACTCACACGCACTGGAAGCGACCGTTGATTGTATCTCGCACTAACACTCGGAGAACTTGTCAGCTCGTATAGACGTGAGCCACGTGAGTGAGAGAGCGCGATATACATCGGCCCGTAAGCGCAAGTGAGACAGAAGTGCTCGAAGAGTTCGCGAATACGAATCACCGCACAAAACGGACGCCGCGAAGATAGGCTGTATGTACTAGTAAGAGAGAGAGCAATATAGTTTACTGCGCGAGGTACGAATATCCGCACAAAAGGGACAACGCGAAGATAGGCCGTATGTATTGTCCACTGCGGGAGGTGCGAAGATCGGCACAAAGCGGAGACGAAGATAACCGTCGCGCGACACTTTCTTTGTCCGTTACTTCTGGAAAATTCCCGAAATGACGAAGCATTCTCACTTTCACGAAATTCACTGAATATTATCCGAAATTCACTTCACCTAGATCCGGCTCGAAGGACCATTAAATGTCTGCAAAGGTGGGGGCAGACCCGGGATCTGGTTTAGGTGAAGTGAGGGAACGGAGAAACACAGTGAACGGTGAACTGGCGAAAGAAAAATAGCTGAAGAGACCGGAAGAATTAACAAAAAAATGTAACAATGTTTATTATAATACGATAAATTACACAATGATGATGTACCGGCGTGCGAGCCGATTAATGGCGGCAGCGTCACTCGCGACCGCGTGGCCGTTAGAATTAGTCCCAAGAAAAAGCCGGTGTCGTTATGAATAAGCGTTAATAGAAATACCACAATCAATTCAGAATCAGTGGAAGGATAGCCGGTCAGAAAATAATCCACAGAATCGCACAGAACTGAATAGAAAGAATAGCCGAAGTCGAATTATGTGTAAGAATAAACTGGGTTGAAGCGCGTGTCGAAGATCCGTTATCAGTAGAAGCCGAACTAGAAGTAAAGATGCCGGAAATCGATATAGTTGATCGATTGATGAGTGGGGGGAGATCTCGTTACGCGCGAGTACAGCCGAGTCCACCCGAGAGTCAAAGGCCGAGACCTGCTGACCTCTCGCATGGACTCCCGACACTACGCACTTTCCTGAACAAGCCGCGATCGGTAAACGCGCCGTCATCAAGCCCCAATCCATACAGGCGTCGTCTCCGAGCTCCGATCGCTCCACACACCGTCTCCTGATCCCCGATCGGTTCTCGCGCCGCCTGCGGAGCCCCGATCGTTCCACGCGAGTGTCCCGAGGCCCGGTCGGTCCGCGCGCCGTCTCCTGAGCCCCGATCGGTCCACGCGCCATCTCCTGAGCCCCGATCGGTCCACGCGTCGTCTCCGAGCTCCGATCGGTCCACGCGCCGTTTCCTGAGCCCCGATCGGTCCATTCGTCGTCTTCTAAACCCCGATGCCTCCACGCGCCGTCTCCGAGCCACGAGCGATCCAGGCGCCGCTTCACCAGCCCCGATCGGTCCACGCGCCGTCTCCGAGCCCCGATCGGTCCACGCGTCGTCTCCTAACCCCGATCGGCCGACGCGTCGTCTCCTAAGCCCCGATCGGTCGACGCGTCGTCTCCTGAGCCCTGATCGCTCCACGCGCCGTCTCCTGAGCCCCAATCGGTCCACGCGTCGTCTCCGAGCACCGATCGGTCCACGCGCCGTCTCCGAGCGCCGATCGGTCCAGGCGTCGCCTCCTGAGCCCCGGTCGGTTCACGCGCCGTCTCCGAGCCCGATCGGTCCAGGCTTCGTTTCCTAAGCCCCGATCGGTTAACGCGCCGTCTCCGAGCCCCGATCGGTCCACGCGCCGTCGCCGAACCCCAATTGGTCCACGCGCAACCGCCTGAGCTCCAGTTGGCCCACGCGCTGTCTCCCAGCCCCGATCGGTCCACGCGTCGTCTCCTGAGCCCCGATCGTTCCACGCGCCGTCTCCGAGCCCCGATCCGTCCACGCGTCGTTCCCTAAGCCCCGATCCATCCACGCGCAGTCTTCTGTGCCCCGATCGGTCCACGCAGCGTCTCCTAAGCCCCAGACGGTCCACGCGCCGTCTCCGAAACCCGATCGGTCGAAGCGCCGTCGTCGAACCCCAATTGGTCCACGCGCAACTGCCTGAGCCCCAGTCGGTCCACGCGTTGTCTCCCAGCCCCGATCGGTTTACGCGTCGTCTCCTAAGCCCCGATCCGTCCACGGGCCGTCTCCGAGCCCCGATCGGTCCACGCGCCGTCACCGAGCCCTGATCGGTCCACGCGCCGTCTCCTGAGCCCCGATACGTCCACGCGCTGCCGCCTAGCAGCGATCGGTCCATGAGCCGTTTCCTGAGCCCCGATCCGCCCACGCGCAGTCGCCGAGCCCCGGTCGGTCCACGCGCCGTCTCCTGAGCCCCGATACGTCCACGCGCTGCCGCCGAGCAGCGATCGGTCCACGCGCGGCCTCCTTAGCCCCAATCGGTCCACGCGCCGTCTCCTGAGCCCCGATCGGTCCACGCGTCACTTCCTATGCCCCATCGGTTCACGCATCGCTTCCAAACCCCGGACGGTCCACGCGTCGTCTCCTAAGCCCCGCTAGGTTAACGCGTCGTTTCCGAGCCCCCATCGGTCTACGGGCCGTCTCCTGAGCCCCGATCGGTCCACGTGTCATCTCCTAAGCCCCAATCTGTCTACGACCCGTCTCCGGGCCCCGATCGGTGCACGCGCCGTCTCCTAAGCCCCGATCGGTCCACGCGTCGTCCCCGAATCCCCGATCCGTACACGCGTCATCTCCGAGCCTCGATCGGTTAACGCGCCGTCGCCGAGCCCCGATCGGTCCAGGCGTCGCCTCCTGAGCCCCGGTCGGTTCACGCGCCCTCTCCGAGCCCGATCGGTCTACGCATCGTCTCCTAAGCCCCGATCTGTCCACGACCCGTTTCCGGGCCCCGATCGGTGCACGCCCCGTTTCCTAAGCCCCGATCGGTCCACGCGCCGTATCCGAGCCCCGATGGGTCCACGCGTCGTCGCCTGAGCCCCGATCGATCCACGGGTCGTCTCCTGAACTCCGATCGCTCCACGCGTCGTCTCCTGAGCCCCGATCGGTCCATGCGTCGTCTCCTGAGTCCCGATCGTTCCACGCGCCGTCTCCGAGCCCCGATCCGTCCACGCGTCATTCCCTAAGCCCCGATCCCTCTACGCGCAGGCTCCTGTGCCCCGATCGGTCCACACAGCGTCCCCTAAGCCCCAGACGGTCCACGCGCCGTCTCCGAAACCCGATCGGTCGACGCGCCGTCTCCGAGCGCCGATCGGTCCACGCGCCGTTTCCTGAGCCCCGATCCGCCCACGCGCCGTCGCCGAGCCGCGATCGGTCCACGCGCGGCCTCCTGAGCCCCGGTTGGTTCACGCGCCATATCCGAGCCCCAATCGGTCCACGCGCCTTCGCCAAAACCCAATTGGTCCACGCGCAACCGCCTGAGCCCCAGTCGGTCCGCGCGCTGTCTCCGAGTCCCGATGGGTCCACGCGTCGCCTCCTGAACCCCGATCGATCCACGCGAGTCTCCTGAGCCCCGGTCGGTAAACGCGCCGTCTCCGAGCTCCGATCCGTCTGCGCGTCGTCTTCTAAGATCCGATCGATCCATGCGCCGTCTCCTGAGCCCCGACGGGTCCACGCGTCGCCACCGAACTCCGATCGGTCCACGCGCCGTTTCCTGAACCCCGATCGCTCCACGCGTCGTCGCCTGAGCCCCGATCGGTCCACGCGCAGTCTCCTCAGCCCCGATCGGTCCACGTATTGTCTCCTAAGCCCCAGACGGTCCACGTGCCATCTCCGAACCCCGACCGGTCGACGCGCCGTCTCCGAGCGCCGATGGGTCTACGCGCCGTCTCCTGAGCCCCGATCGGTCCACGCGTCGGCTCCTAAGCCTCGATCGGTCCATGCGCGGCCTCCTGAGCCCCGGTCGGATCACGCGCCGTATCCGAGCCCCAATCGGTCCACGCGCCGTCTCCTAAGCCCAAATCTGTCCACGACCCGTCTCCGGGCCCCGATCGGTGCACTCGCCGTCTCCTAAGCCCCGATCGGTCCACGCGCCGTCGCCGAGCGCCGATCGGTTCACGCGCCGTCTAATGAGCCCGGATCGGTCCACGCGTCGTCCCCGGATCCCCGATCCGTACACGCGTCGTCTTCGAGCCTCGATCGGCCCACGCGCCGTCGCCGAGCCCCGATCGGTCCAGGCGTCGCCTCCTGAGCCCCGGTCGGTTCACGCACCCTCTCCGAGCCCGATCGGTATACGCATCGTCTCCTAAGCCCCGATCTGTCCACGACCCGTTTCCGGGCCCCGATCGGTGCACGCCCCGTCCCCTAAGCCCCGATCGGTCCACGCGCCGTATCCGAGCCCCGATGGGTCCACGCGTCGTCGCCTGAGCCCCGATCGATCCACGGGTCGTTTCCTGAACTCCGATCGCTCCACGCGTCGTCTCCTGAGCCCCGATCGGTCCATGCGTCGTCTCCTGAGTCCCGATCGTTCCACGCGCCGTCTCCGAGCCCCGATCCGTCCACGCGTCATTCCCTAAGCCCCGATCCATCTACGCGCAGGCTCCTGTGCCCCGATCGGTCCACGCAGCGTCCCCTAAGCCCCAGACGGTCCACCCGCCGTCTCCGAAACCCGATCGGTCGACGCGCCGTCTTCGAGCGCCGATCGGTCCACGCGCCGTTTCCTGAGCCCCGATCCGCCCACGCGCCGTCGCCGAGCCGCGATCGGTCCACGCGCGGCCTCCTGAGCCCCGATTGGTTCACGCGCCGTCTCCTGAGCCCCGATCGATAACACTCGTCGTCTCCTAACCCCCGATTGGTCCGCGTGCCGTCTCCTCAGCCCCGATCGGTCCACGCGCCGTCTAAGAGCGTCGATCGGTTCACGCGCCGTCTCCTGAGCCCCCATCGCTCCACGCGCCGTCTCCGAGCCCCCATCGCTCCACGCGCCGTCTCCGAGCCCCGATCGGTCCACGCGCCGTCTCCTGAGCCCGGATCGGTCCACCCGTCGTCCTCGAATCCCCGATCCGCACACGCGTCGTCTCCGAGCCTCGACCGGTCCACGCGTCGTCTCCTGAGCCCTGATCATTCCACGCGCCGTCTCCTAAGCCGCGATCCGTCCACGGGCCGTCTCCGAGCTGCTATCGGTAAACGCGCCGTCACCAAGCCCTGATCCGTACACGCGTCGTCTCCGAGCCCCGATCGGTCCAAGCGCCGTCTCCGAGCACCGATTGGCCCACGCGCCGTCGCCCGAACCCCAATTGGTCCACGCGCCGTCGCCCGAACCCCAATTGGTCCACGAGCAACCTCCTGAGCTCCAGTCGGTCCACGCGCAGTAGCCGAGCCCCGATCGATCCCCGCATCGTCTCCTAAGCCCCGATCGATTGACGCGTCATTTACGAGCCCCGATCGGTCTACGCGCCGTCTCCTGAGCCCCGATCGGTCCACACGCCGTCTCCTAAGCCCCGATCCGTCCACGGGCCGTCTGTAAACCGCGATCGGTCAACGCTCCGTCACCAAGCCCCGATCCGTACAAGCGTAGTGTCCGAGCCCCGATCGGTTAACGCGCCGTCTCCGAGCCCCGATCGGCCCACGCGCCGTCTCCTGAGCCCCGATCCGTCCACGCGCAGTCGCCGAGCACCGGTCGGTCCAGGCGCCGTCTCCTGAGCCCCGATCGGTCCACACCCCTTCCCCTGAGCCCCAATCGGTCGACGCGTCGTCTCCTAAGACCCGACCGGTTCACCCGCCGTCTCCTGTGCACCGATCGATTCACGTGCCGTCTCCTAAGCCCCGATCGGTCCACACGTCGTCTCCTAAGCCCCAATCGGGCCACGCGTCGTCTCCTAAGCCCCGATCAGTCGCCGCGTCATCTCCTGAGCCCCGATCAATTGGCGCGCCTTCTCCTGAGCCCCGATCGCTCCTCGCGCCGTCTCCTGAGCCCCGCTCGGTCCATGCATCGTCTTCTAAGCCCCCATGCCTCCACGCACCGTCTCCTGAGCCCCGATCGTTCCACGTGCCGTCTCCGAGCCCCGATCGCTCCACGCGCCGTCTCCGAGCGCCGATTGGTGCACGAGCCGTCTCCTGCGCACCGATCGTTCCACACGCCGCCTCCTAAGCCCCGATCTGTCCAGGCGTCGTCTCCTAAGCCCCGACCGGTCCACGCGCCGTCTCCTGAGCCCCGTTCGGCCCACGCGCCGTCTCCTAAGCCCCGATCTGCCCACGGGCCGTCTCCGAGCTCCGATCGGTCCACGCGCCGTCTCCAAGCCTCGATCCGTACACGCGTCGTCTCCGAGCCCCGATCGGTCCACGCGCCATCGCCGAACCCCGATCGGTCCACGCGCCGTCTCCTGAGCTCCGAACGGTCCACACCCCTTGTCCTGAGCCCCAATCGGTCCACGCGTCGTCTCCTAAGCCCCGATCCGTCGCCGCGTCGTCTCCGGAGCCCCGATCAATTGACGCGTCTTCTCCTGAGCCCCGATCGCTCCTCGCGCCGTCTGCTGAGCCCCGCTCGGTCCATGCGTCGTGTTCTTAGCCCCGATGCCTCCACGCGCCGTCTCCGAGCCACGATAGGTCCAGGCTCCGCTTCCTGAGCCCCGATCGATCCACGCGCCGTCTCGTAGGCCACAATCGGTCCACGCGCCGTCTCCGAGCGCCGATCATTTCACGCGCCTTCTCCTGAGCCCCGATCATTCCACGCGCCGTCTCCGAGCCCCGATTGGTCCACGCGGCGTCTCCTGAGCCCCGATCGGTTCACGCATTGTCTCCTAAGCCCCGATACGTCCACACGCCGTATCCGAGCCCCGATCGGTCCGCGTGACGCATTCTAAGCCACGGTCCGTCCACGCGCCGTCTCCGAGCACCGATCGGTCGACGCGCCATCTCCTGAGCCCCGATCGGTCCACGCGTCGTCTCCTAAGCCCTGATCGGTCCACGTGCCGTCTCCGAGCCCCGATGGGTCTACGCGCCGCCTCCTGAGCCCCGATCGATCCACGCATCGGCTCCTGAGCCCCGGTCGGTCCACGCGTCGTCTTCGAGCACCGATATGTTCACACGCCGTCTCCGAGTCCCGATCGGTCCACGCGCCGTCGCCGAGCCTCGATCGGTCCACGCGCGGCCTCCTAAGCCCCGATCGGTTAACGCGCCGTCTCCGAGCCCCGATCAGTCCACGCGCCGTCTCCTGAGCCCCGGTCGGTTCATGCGCCGTCTCCGAGCCCCGATCGATCCACGCGTCGTCTTGTAAGCCCAGATGCCTTCTCGCGCCGTCTCCGGGCCACGATCGGTCCAGGCGCCGCTTCCTGAGCCACGATCGGTCCACGCGCCTTCTCCGAGCCCCGATCGGTCCACGCGCCGTCTCCTGAGCCCCGATCGGTCCACGTGTCGTCTCCTGAGCCCCGATCGGTCCACGCGCCGTCTCCTGAGCCCCGATCGGTCCACGCGCCGTCGCCGAACCCCAATTGGTCGACGCGAAACCGCCTGAGCCCCAGTCGGTCCACGCGCTGTCTCCGAGCCCCGATCGGTCCACGCGTCGTCTCCGAGCCCCGATCGGTCCACGCGCCATCGCCGAGTCATGATCGGTTCACGCGCGGTCTCCTGAGCCCCGGTCGGTCCACGCGCCATCTCCTGAGCCCCGATCTGTCCACGCGTCGTCTCCTGAGCCCCGATTGTTCCACGCGCCCTCTTCGAGCCCCGATCCGTCCACGCGTCGTTTCCGAAGCCCCGATCTATCCCCGCGCAGTCTCCTGAGCCCCGATCGGTCCACGCATCGTCTCCTAAGCCCCAGACGGTCCACGCGCCGTCACCCGAGCCCCAATCGGTCCACGCGCCGTCTCCTGAGCCCAGATCGGTTCACGCGCCGTCTCCTGAGCCCCCATCGGTCCACGCGACGTCTCCTAAGCCCCGATCGGTCCACGCGCCGTCTCCGAGCCCGGATCGGTCCCCGCTTCGTCTCCTAAGCCCCAATCTGTCCACGACCCGTCTCCGGGCCCCGATCGGTGCACGCGCCGTCTCCTGAGCCCCGATCCGTCCACGCGCAGTCGCCGAGACCCGATCCGTCCACGCGCCGTCGCCGAACCCGAATGGGTCCACGCGCAACCGCCTGAGCCACAGTCGGTCCACGCGCTGCCTCCCAGCCCCGATCGGTCCTCGCGCCGTCTCCTGAGCCCCGATCATTCCACGCGCTGTCTCCGAGCCCCGATCGGTCCACGTGCCGTCTCCTGAGCCCCATCCGTCCACGCGGCGCCTCCGGAGCCCCGATTGCTACACGCGAATCTCCAGAGCCCCGGTCGGTCCGCGCGCCGTCTCCTGAGCCCCGATCGGTCCACGCGTCGTCTCCTGAGCCCCGATTATTCCACGCGCCCTCTTCGAGCCCCGATCCGTCCACGCGTCGTTTCCGAAGCCCCGATCTATCCACGCGCGGTCTCCTGAGCCCCGATCGGTCCACGCATCGCCTCCTGAGCCCTGGACGTTCCAGGCGCCGTCTCCGAACCCCGATCGGTTCACGCGCCGGCTCGGAGCCCGATCTGTCCACGCATCGTCTCCTAAGCCCCGATCGATTAACGTGACGTCTCCGAGCCCCGATCGGTCCACGCGCCGTCTCCTGAGCCCCGGTCGGTTCACGCGCCGTCTCCGAACCCCGATCGATCCACGCGTCGTCTTGTAAACCCAGATGCCTCCTCGCATCGTCTCCTATGCCCCGATTGGTTAACGCGCCATCTCCGAGCCCCGATCGGTCCACGCCCCGTCGCCGAACCCCAATTGGTCCACGCGCAACCGCCTGAGCCCCAGTCGGTCCACGCGCGGCCTCCTGAGCCGTGGTCGGTGCACGCGCTATATCCTGAGCCCCGATCGTTCCACACGCTGCCTCCTAAGCCCCGATCGGTCCAGGCGTCGTCTCCTAAGCCCCGACCGGGCCACGCGCCGTCTCCTAAGCCTCAATCTGTCCACGGGCCGTCTCCGAGCCGCGATCGGTAAAGCCGCGGTCATCAAGCCCCGATCCGTACACGCGTCGCCTCCGAGCCCCGATGGGTCCACGTCCCGTCGCCGAGCCTCGATCGGTCCACGCGCGGCCTCCTGAGCCCCGGTCGGTTCACACACCGTCTACGAGCCGCGATCGGTCCACGCATCGTCTCCTAAGCCCCGATCGGTCCACGCGCGGTCTCCTGAGCCCCGATCGGTCCACGCGCCGTCGCCGAACCGCAATTGGTCCACGCGCAACCGCCTGAGCCCCAGTCGGTCCATGCGCTGTCTCCGAGCCCCGATCGGTCCACGCGCCGTCGCTGAGCCATAATCAGTCCACGCGCGGCCTCCTGAGCCCCGATCGGTTCACGCGCCGTATCCAAGCCCCAATCGGTCCACGCGCCGTCTCCTGAGCCCCAGTCGGTCCACGCGCGGTCTCCGAGCCCCGATCGGTCCACGCGTCGTCTCCTGAGCCCCGATCGGTCCACGCGCCGTTTCCAAGCCCCGATCGGTCCATGCATCGTCTCCTAAGCCCCGATTGGTTAACGCGCTGTCTCCGAGCGCCGTTCGGTGCACGCGCCGTCGCCGAACCCCAATTGGTCCACGCGCAACCGCCTGAGCCCCAGTCGGTCCACGCGCTGTCTGCGAGCCCCGATCGGTCCACGCGCCGTCGCCGAACCGCAATTGGTCCACGCGCAACCGCCTGAGCCCCAGTCGGTCCACGCGCTGTCTCCTAGCCCTGATCGGTCCACGCGTCGTCGCCGAGCCCCGGTCGGTCCACGCGCTGTCTCCGAGCTGCGATCGGTCCACGCGCCGTTTCCTGAGCCCCAATTAGTCCACGCGCCGTCTCCTGAGCCCCGATCTGCTCACGCGCCGTCTCCTAAGCCCCGATCGGTTAACGCGCCGTCTCCGAGCGCCGATCGGTCCACGCATCGTCTCCTAAGCCCCTCTCGATTAACGCGTAGTTTCCGAGCCCCGATCGGTTTACGCGCCGTCTCCTGAGCCCCGATCGGTCCGCGCGTCGTCTCCGAGCCCCGATCGGTTAACGCGCCGTCTCCGCGCCCCGATCCGCCCACGCGCCGTCTCGTGAGCCCCGATCCATCCACGCGCAGTCGCCGAGCCCCGATCGGTTCACGCGCGGTCTACTGAGCTCCGGTCGGTCCACACGCCGCGGCGAACCCCAATTGGTCCACGCGCAACCTCTCGAGCCCCAGTCGGTACACGCGGTGTCTCCGAGCGCCGGTCGGTCCACGCGCCGTCGCCGAACCGCAATTGGTCCACGCGCAACCGCATGAGCCCCAGTCGGTCCACGCGCTGTCTCCGAGCCCCGATCGGTCCACGCGCCGTCGCCGAGCCATAATCGGTCCACGCGCGGCCTCCTGAGCCCCGATCGGTTCACGCGCCGTATCCAAGCCCCAATCGGTCCACGCGCCGTCTCCTGAGCCCCAGTCGGTCCACGCGCTGTCTCCGAGCCCCGATCGGTCCACGCGTCGTCTCCTGAGCCCCGATCGGTCCACGCGCCGTCTCCAAGCCCCGATCGGTCCATGCATCGTCTCCTAAGCCCCGATCGGTTAACGCGCTGTCTCCGAGCGCCGTTCGGTCCACGCGCCGTCGGTGAACCCCAATTGGTCCACGGGCAACCGCCTGAGCCCCAGTCGGTCCACGCGCTGTCTGCGAGCCCCGATCGGTCCACGCGCCGTCGCCGAACCGCAATAGGTCCACGCGCAACCGCCTGAGCCCCAGTCGGTCCACGCGCTGTCTCCGAGCCCTGATCGGTCCACGCGTCGTCTCCGAGCCCCGGTCGGTCCACGCGCCGTCTCCGAGCCGCGATCGGTCCACGCGCCGTTTCCTGAGCCCCAATTAGTCCACGCGCCGTCTCCTGAGCCCCGATCTGCCCACGCGCCGTCTCCTAAGCCCCGATCGGTTAACGCGCCGTCTCCGAGCGCCGATCGGTCCACGCATCGTCTCCTAAGCCCCTCTCGGTTAACACGTAGTTTCCGAGCCCCGATCGGTTTACGCGCCGTCTCCTGAGCCCCGATCGGTCCACGCGTCGTCTCCGAGCCCCGATCGGTTAACGCGCCGTCTCCGCGCCCTGATCCGCCCACGCGCCGTCTCGTGAGCCCCGATCCGTCCAAGCCCAGTCGCCGAGCCCTGATCGGTCCACGTGCTATCTCCTGAGCCCCGATCCATCCACGCGCAGTCGCCGAGCCCCGATCGGTTCACGCGCGGTTTACTGAGCACCGGTCGGTCCACACGCCGCGGCGAACCCCAATTGGTCCACGCGCAACCTCTCGAGCCCCAGTCGGTACACGCGCTGTCTCCGAGCCCCGATCGGTCCACGTATGTTCTCCTAAGACCCGCTCGGTTAACGCGTAGTTTCCGAGCCCCGATCGGTTTACGCGCCGTCTCCTGAGCCTCGATCCGTACACGCGTCGTCTCCGAGCCCCGATCGGTCCACGCGCCGTCTCCGAGCCGCGATCGGTCCACGCGCCGTTTCCTGAGCCCCAATTAGTCCACGCGCCGTCTCCTGAGCCCCGATCTGCCCACGTGCCGTCTCCTAAGCCCCGACCGGTTCACGCGCCGTCTCCTGTGCACCGATCGATTCACATTCCGTCTCCTAAGCCCCGATCGGTCCACAGGTCGTCTCCTAAGCCCCAATCGGTCCACGGGGCGTCTTCTAAGCCCCGATCCGTCGCCGCGTCGTCTCCTGAGCCCCGATCAATTGACGCGTCTTCTCCTGAGCCCCGATCGCTTCTCGCGCCGTCTCCTGAGCCCCGCTCGGTCCATGCGCCATCTCCTGAGCCCCGATCGGTCCACGCGTCGTCTCCGAGCTCCGATCGGTCCACGCGCCGTTTCCTGAGCCCCGATCAGTCCACTCGTCGTCCTCTAAACCCCGATGCCTCCACGCGCCGTCTCCGAGCCACGATCGATCCAGGCGCCGCTTCACCAGCCCCGATCGGTCCACGCGCCGTCTCCTAAGCCCCGACCGGTCCACGTGCTGTCTCCTGAGCCCCGATCGGTCCAGGCGTGGCCTCCTGAGCCCCGGTCGGTCCACGCGCCGTCTCCGAGCCCCGATCGGTCCACGCGTCGTCTCCTAAGCCCCGATCGGCCGACGCGTCGTCTCCAAAGCCCCGATCGGTCGACGCGTCGTCTCCTGAGCCCTGATCGCTCCACGCGCCGTCTCCTGAGCCCCGATCGGTCCACGCGTCGTCTCCGAGCACCGATCGGTCCACGCGCCGTCTCGGAGCGCCGATCGGTCCAGGCGTCGCCTCCTGAGCCCCGGTCGGTTCACGCGCCGTCTCCGAGCCCGATCGGTCCACGCTTCGTTTCCTAAGCCCCGATCGGTTAACGCGCCGTCTCCGAGCCCCGATCGGTCCACGCGCCGTCGCCGAACCCCAATTGGTCCACGCGCAACCGCCGGAGCTCCAGTTGGCCCACGCGCTGTCTCCCAGCCCCGATCGGTCCACGCGTCGTCTCCTGAGCCCCGATCGGTCCACGCGTCGTCTCCTAAGCCGTGATGGGTTAACGCGCCGTCTCCTGAGCCCCGATCCGTCCACGCGCAATCGCCGAGCCCCGATCGGTTCATGCGCGGTCTCCTGAGCCCCCGTCGGTTCACGCGTCGGCTCCTAAGCCACGATCGGTCCACGCGTCGTCTCCGAGCCCCGATCGGTCCACGCGCCGTCGCCGAGCCATGATCGCTCCACGCGCGGCCTCCTGAGCCCCGGTCGCGTCAAGTGCCGTATCCAAGCCCCAATCGGTCCACGCACCGTCTCCTGAATCCCGATCGGTCCACGCGCCGTCTCCTGAGCCCCGATCGGTCCACGCGTCATCTCCTAAGCTCCGATCGGTCCACGCGCCGTCTCCTGAGCCTCGATCCGTCCACGCGCAGTCGCCGAGCCCCGATCGGTTCACGCGCGGTTTCCTGAGCCCCAGTCGGTACACTCGCCGTCTTCTGAGCCCCGTTCGGTCCGCGCGCCGTCTCCGAGCGCCGATCGGTCCACGCGCCGTCTCCTGAGCCCCGATCGATCCACGCGTCATCTCCTAAGCTCCGATCGGTTCGCGCGTCGGCTCCTGAGCCCCGGTCGCGTCACGCGCCGTATCCAAGCCCCAATCGGTCCACGCGTCGTCTCCTAAGCCCCGATCGGTCCACGCGCCGTCTCCGAGCCCCGATGGGCCCACGCGTCGCCTCCTGAGCCCCGATCATTTCACGCGAGTCTCCTGAGCCCCGATCGTTCCACGCGCCGTCTCCTACACCCCGATCGGTCCACGCGTCGTCTCCTAAGCCCCGATCGATCCACGCGTCATCTCCTAAGCTCCGATCGGTTCACGCGTCGGCTCCTGAGCCCCGGTCGCGTCACGCGCCGTATCCAAGCCCCAATCGGTCCACGCGTCGTCTCCTGAGCCCCGATCGCTCTACGCGTTGTCTCCTGAGCCCCGATCGGTCCACGCGTCATCTCCTAAGCTCCGATCGGTCCACGCGCCGTCTCCTGAGCCTCGATCCGTCCACGCACAGTCGCCGAGCCCCGATCGGTTCACGCGCGGTTTCCTGAGCCCCAGTCGGTACACGCGCCGTCTTCTGAGCCCCGATCGGTCCACGCGCCGTCTCCGAGCGCCGATCGGTCCACTCGCCGTCTTCTGAGCCCCGGTCGGTCCACGCATCGTCTCCTAAGCCCCGGAGGGTCCACGCGCCGTCTCCTGAGCCCCGATCGGTCCAAGCGTCGTCTCCTGAGCCGCGATCGCTCCACGCGCCGTCTCCTGAGCCCCGATCGATCCACGCGTCATCTCCTAAGCTCCGATCGGTTCACGCGTCGGCTCCTGATCCCCGGTCGCGTCACGCGCCGTATCCAAGCCCCAATCGGTCCACGCGCCGTCTCCTGAGTCCCGATCGGTCCACGCGTCGTCTCCTGAGCCCCGATCGGTCCACGCGTCGTCTCCTAAGCCCCGATAGGTCCACGCGTCGTCTCCGAGCCGCGATCGGTCCACGCGCCGTCTCCTAAGCCCCGATCATTCCACGCGTCGTCTTCCAAGCCCCGATCGGTCCACGCGCCGTCTCCTGAGCCCCAATCGGTCCACACGCTGTCTCGTGGGCCCCGATCGATCCACGCGTCGTCTCCTGAGCCCCGATCGCTCCACGCGCCGTTTACTGAGCCCCGATCGATCCACGCGTCGTCTCCTGAGCCCCGATCGCTCCACGCGCCGTTTCCTGAGCCGCGATGGGTCCACGCATCGTCTCTGAGCACCGATCGGTTCACGCGTCGTTTTCTGAGCACCGTTCGGTCCACGCGTAGTCTTCAAAGCCCCGATGCCGGAGCGCGCCGTCTCCGAGCCACGATCGTTCCACGCGCCGTCTCCCAGCCCCGATAGGTCCACGCGCCGTCTCCGAGCCACGATCGGTCCAGGCGCCGCTTCCTGAGCCCCGATCGGTTCACGCCCCCCCGCCGGAGCCCCGATAGATCCACCCGAGTCACCTAAGCCCTGAACGGTCCACGCGCCGTCTCCTCAGCCCCGATTGATCCACGCGTCGTCTCCTGAGCCCCGATCGCTCCACGCGTCGTTTCCTAAGCCCCGATCGGTCCACGCGCCGTCTCGGAGCCCCGATCGGTCCACGCGTCGTCTCCTAATCCCCGATCGGTGCACGCCCCATTTCCTGAGCCCCGATCGGTCCACGCGCCGTCTCCTAAGCGCGATCGGTCCACGCGCGGTCTCCGAGCGCCGATTGGTTCACGCGCCGTTTCCTGAGCCCCGATCGTTCTACGCGTCCTCTCCGAGCCTCGATGGGTCCACGCGCCGCCTCCTGAGCTCCGATCGGTCCACACGTCGTCTCCTGAGCCCCGATCGGTCCACGCGTCGTCTTCCAAGCCCCGATCGGTCCACGCGCCGTCTCCTGAGGCCCGATCGGTCCACGCGCCGTCCCCTAAGCTCCGGTTGGTCCACTCACCGTCTCCTGATCCCCGATCGGTCCACCCCCCCGCCGCCGGAGCCCCGATAGATACTCCCGAGTCTCCTAAGCCCTGAACGGTCCACGCGCCGTCTCCTGAGCCCCAATCGACCCACGCGTCGTCTCCTGAGCCCCGATCGCTCCACGCGTCGTCTCTTAAGCCCCGATCGGTCCACGCGCCGTCTCCGAGCCCCGATCGGTCCACGCACCGTCTCCTGATCCCCGATTGGTCCACGCGCCGCCTCCGGAGCCCCGATAGATCCACGCGATTCTCCTAAGCCCCGACCGGTCCTCGCGCCGTCTCCTGAGACACGATCCGTCCACGCGTCGTCTCGTAAGCCCTGATCGGTCCACGCGCCGTCTCCTTAGCCCGGATCGGTCCACGTGCCGTCTCCGAGCCCCGATGGGTCCACGCTCTGCCTCCTGAGCCCCGATCGGTTCACGCATCGTCTCCTAAGCCCCGATCGGTCCACGCGTCGTCTCCTAAGCCCCGATCGGTCCACGCGCCGTCTCCGAGCCCCAATCGATCCACGCGCTGTCTCCTGAGCATCGATCGGTCCACGCGTCGTCTCCTAAGCCCCGATCGGTCCACGCATCGGCTCCTAAGCCCCGATCAGTCCACGCGTCGTCTCCTAAGCCCCGATCGGTTCGCCCCCCGTTTCCTGAGCGCCGCTCGGTCCACGCGTCGTCTTCTAAGCTCAGATACCTCCTCACGCCATCTCCGAGCCACGATCGGTCCACGCGTCGTCTCCTAAGCCCCGATCCATCCACGAGCCGTCTCCTAAGCTCCGATCGGTCCACGCGCCGTCTCCGAGCGCCGATCGGTTCACGCGCCGCCTCCTGAGCCCCGATCGTTCCACGCGTCGTCTCCGAGCCCCAATCGGTCCACGCGCTGTCTCCTGCTCATCGATCGGTCCACGAGTCGTCTCCTAAGCCCCGATCGTTCCACGCGTCGTCTCCGAGCCCCGATGTGTCCACGCGCCGTCTCCTGATCTCCAATCGGTCCACGCGCTGTCTCCTGAGCCACGGTAGGTACACGCGCCGTTTCCAAGCGCCGATCGGTTCACGCCCCGTTTCCTGAGCCCCGCTCGGTTCACGCGTCGTCTCCTAAGCCCCGATTGGTCCACGCGACGTCTCCTAAGCCCCGATCGGTTCGCGCCCCGTTTTCTGAGCTCCGCTCGGTCCACGCGTCGTCTTCTAAGCTCAGATGCCTCCTAGCGACGTCTCCGAGCCACGATCGGTCCAGGCGCCGCTTCCTGAGCCCCGATCGGTCCACGCGACGTCTCCTAAGCCCCGATCGGTCCACGCGTCGTCTCCTAAGCCCCGATCGATCCAGGCGTCGTCTCCTAAGCCCCGATCGGTCCGCGCGTCGTGTCCTAAGCCCCGACCGGTCCACGCGCCGTCTCCTGATCCCCGATTGGTCCACGCGCCGTCTCCACGCGCCGATTGGTTCACGCGCCGTCTCCTGAGCCCCGATCGTTCCACGCGCCGTCTCCGAGCCCCGATCGGGCCATGCATCGTCTCCTACGCCCCGATCAGTTAACGCGCCGTCTCCGAGCCTCGATCGGTCCACGCGCCGTCTCCTGAGCCCCAATTAGTCCACGCGCCATCTCCTAAGCTCCGATCTGGCCACGGGCCGTCTGCGAGCTCCGAACAGTCCACGCGCTGTCTCCAAGCCCCGATCCATACACGCGTCGTCTCCGAGTCCCGATGGGTCCACGCGCCGCCTCCTGAGCGCCGATCGGTCCACGCGTCGTCTCCTGAGCGCCGATCGGTCGACGCGTCCTCTGCTAAACCCCGATCGGTCCACGCGTCGTCTCCTAAGCCCCGATACGTCCACGCGTCATCTCCTAAGCCCCGATCGGTCCACGCGTCGTCTCCTAAGCCGTGATCGGTTAACGCGCCGTCTCCGACCCCCGATCGGTCCACGCGCCGTCTCCTGAGCCCCGATCCGTCCACACGCAGTCGCCGTGCCCCGATCGGTTCACGCGCGGTCTCCTAAGCCCCGGTCGGTCCACTAGCCGTCGCCGAACCCCAATTCGTCCACGCGCAACCTTTCGAGCCCCGATCGGTTCACGCGCCGTCTCCTGAGCCCCAATTAGTCCACGTGCCGTCTCCTAAGCCCCGATCGGTCCACACGTCGTCTCCTACGGCCCAATCGGTCCACGCGTCGCCTCCTAACCCCCGATCGGTTAACGCGTCGTTTCCGAACCCCGATCGGTCTACGCGCCGTCTCCTGAGCCCCGATCGGTCGACTCGTCCTCTGCTAAACCCCGAACGGCCCACACATCGTGTCCTAAGCTTCGATCGGTTCACGCGTGGTCTCCTGAGCCCCGATCGGTCCACGCCTCGTTCCCTAAGCCAGGTCCATCCACGCGCAGTCTCCTGAGCCCCAATCGGTCCACGCATCGTCTCCTAAGCCCCAGACGGTCCACGTGCCGTTTCCGAACCCCGATCGGTCGACGCGCCATCTCCGAGCGACGATCGGTCCACGCGCCGTCTCCTGAGCCCCGATCGGTCCACTCGCCGTCTTCTGAGCCCCGATCGATCCACGCATCGTGTTCTAAGCCCCGGACGGTCCACGCGCCGTCTCCTGAGCCCCGATCGGTCCAAGCGTCGTCTCCTGAGCCCCGATCTCTCCACGCGCCGTCTCCTGAGCCCCGATCGGTCCACGCGTTATCTCCTAAGCTCCGATCGGTTCACGCGTCGGCTCCTAAGCCCCGAGCGGTCCACCCGTCGTCTCCGAGCCCCGATCGGTCCACGCACCGTCGCCGAGCCATGATGGCGGAACGTGCGGCCTCCTGAGCCCCGGTCGCGTCACGTGCCGTATCCAAGCCCCAATCGGTCCACGCACCGTCTCCTGAGTCCCGATCGGTCCACGCGCCGTCTCCTGAGCCCCGATCGGTCCACGCGTCATCTCCTAAGCTCCGATCGGTCCACGCGCCGTCTCCTGAGCCTCGATCCGTCCACGCGCAGTCGCCGAGCCCCGATCGGTTCACGCGCGGTTTCCTGAGCCCCAGTCGGTACACTCGCCGTCTTCTGAGCCCCGTTCGGTCCGCGCGCCGTCTCCGAGCGCCGATCGGTCCACGCGCCGTCTCCTGAGCCCCGATCGATCCACGCGTCATCTCCTAAGCTCCGATCGGTTCGCGCGTCGGCTCCTGAGCCCCGGTCGCGTCACGCGCCGTATCCAAGCCCCAATCGGTCCACGCGTCGTCTCCTAAGCCCCGATCGGTCCACGCGCCGTCTCCGAGCCCCGATGGGCCCACGCGTCGCCTCCTGAGCCCCGATCATTTCACGCGAGTCTCCTGAGCCCCGATCGTTCCACGCGCCGTCTCCTACGCCCCAATCGGTCCACGCGTCGTCTCCTAAGCCCCGATCGGTCCACGCGTCGTCTCCTAAGCCCCGATCGGTCCACGCGTCATCTCCTAAGCTCCGATCGGTCCACGCGCCGTCTCCTGAGCCTCGATCCGTCCACGCACAGTCGCCGAGCCCCGATCGGTTCACGCGCGGTTTCCCGAGCCCCAGTCGGTACACGCGCCGTCTTCTGAGCCCCGATCGGTCCACGCGCCGTCTCCGAGCGCCGATCGGTCCACTCGCCGTCTTCTGAGCCCCGGTCGGTCCACGCATCGTCTCCTAAGCCCCGGAGGGTCCACGCGCCGTCTCCTGAGCCCCGATCGGTCCAAGCGTCGTCTCCTGAGCCGCGATCGCTCCACGCGCCGTCTCCTGAGCCCCGATCGATCCACGCGTCATCTCCTAAGCTCCGATTGGTTCACGCGTCGGCTCCTGATCCCCGGTCGCGTCACGCGCCGTATCCAAGCCCCAATCGGTCCACGCGCCGTCTCCTGAGTCCCGATCGGTCCACGCGCCGTCTCCTGAGCCCCGATCGGTCCACGCGTCTTCTCCTAAGCCCCGATCGCTCCACGCGCCGTTTACTGAGCCCCGATCGATCCACGCGTCGTCTCCTGAACCCCGATCGCTCCACGCGCCGTTTCCTGAGCCGCGATCGGTCCACGCATCGTCTTTGAGCACCGATCGGTTCACGCGTCGTTTTCTGAGCACCGTTCGGTCCACGCGTAGTCTTCAAAGCCCCGATGCCGGAGCGCGCCGTCTCCGAGCCACGATCGTTCCACGCGCCGTCTCCCAGCCCCGATAGGTCCACGCGCCGTCTCCGAGCCACGATCGGTCCAGGCGCCGCTTCCTGAGCCCCGATCGGTTCACGCCCCCCCGCCGGAGCCCCGATAGATCCACCCGAGTCACCTAAGCCCTGAACGGTCCACGCGCCGTCTCCTCAGCCCCGATTGATCCACGCGTCGTCTCCTGAGCCCCGATCGCTCCACGCGTCGTTTCCTAAGCCCCGATCGGTCCACGCGCCGTCTCGGAGCCCCGATCGGTCCACGCGTCGTCTCCTAATCCCCGATCGGTGCACGCCCCATTTCCTGAGCCCCGATCGGTCCACGCGCCGTCTCCTAAGCGCGATCGGTCCACGCGCCGTCTCCGAGCGCCGATTGGTTCACGCGCCGTTTCCTGAGCCCCGATCGTTCTACGCGTCCTCTCCGAGCCTCGATGGGTCCACGCGCCGCCTCCTGAGCTCCGATCGGTCCACACGTCGTCTCCTGAGCCCCGATCGGTCCACGCGTCGTCTTCCAAGCCCCGATCGGTCCACGCGCCGTCTCCTGAGGCCCGATCGGTCCACGCGCCGTCCCCTAAGCTCCGGTTGGTCCACTCACCGTCTCCTGATCCGCGATCGGTCCACCCCCCCGCCGCCGGAGCCCCGATAGATACTCCCGAGTCTCCTAAGCCCTGAACGGTCCACGCGCCGTCTCCTGAGCCCCAGTCGACCCACTCGTCGTCTCCTGAGCCCCGATCGCTCCACGCGTCGTCTCTTAAGCCCCGATCGGTCCACGCGCCGTCTCCGAGCCCCGATCGGTCCACGCACCGTCTCCTGATCCCCGATTGGTCCACGCGCCGCCTCCGGAGCCCCGATAGATCCACGCGATTCTCCTAAGCCCCGACCGGTCCTCGCGCCGTCTCCTGAGACACGATCCGTCCACGCGTCGTCTCGTAAGCCCTGATCGGTCCACGCGCCGTCTCCTTAGCCCGGATCGGTCCACGTGCCGTCTCCGAGCCCCGATGGGTCCACGCTTCGCCTCCTGAGCCCCGATCGATCGACGCGTCGTCTCCTAAGCCCCGATCGATCCACGCGTCGTCTCCTGAGCCCCAATCGGTCCACGCGCTGTCTCCTGAGCACCGATCGGTCTACGTGTCGTCTCCTGAGGCCCGATCGGTCCACGCGCCGTCCCCTAAGCTCCGGTTGGTCCACTCACCGTCTCCTGATCCGCGATCGGTCCACCCCCCCGCCGCCGGAGCCCCGATAGATACTCCCGAGTCTCCTAAGCCCTGAACGGTCCACGCGCCGTCTCCTGAGCCCCAGTCGACCCACTCGTCGTCTCCTGAGCCCCGATCGCTCCACGCGTCGTCTCTTAAGCCCCGATCGGTCCACGCGCCGTCTCCGAGCCCCGATCGGTCCACGCACCGTCTCCTGATCCCCGATTGGTCCACGCGCCGCCTCCGGAGCCCCGATAGATCCACGCGATTCTCCTAAGCCCCGACCGGTCCTCGCGCCGTCTCCTGAGACACGATCCGTCCACGCGTCGTCTCGTAAGCCCTGATCGGTCCACGCGCCGTCTCCTTAGCCCGGATCGGTCCACGTGCCGTCTCCGAGCCCCGATGGGTCCACGCTTCGCCTCCTGAGCCCCGATCGATCGACGCGTCGTCTCCTAAGCCCCGATCGATCCACGCGTCGTCTCCTGAGCCCCAATCGGTCCACGCGCTGTCTCCTGAGCACCGATCGGTCTACGTGTCGTCTCCTAAGCCCCGATCGGTCGACGCGTCGTCTCCTAAGCCACGATCTGTCCACGCATCGTCTTCTAAGCCCCGATGCCTCCACGCGCCGTCTCCGAGCCACGATCGGTCCAGTCGCCGCTTCCTGAGCCCCGATCGGTCTACGCGCCGTCTCCTAGGCCTCGACCGGTCCACGCGTCATCTCCTAAGCTCCGATCGGTCCACGCGCCGTCTCCTGAGCCTCGATCCGTCCACGCGCAGTCGCCGAGCCCCGATCGGTTCACGCGCGGTTTCCTGAGCCCCAGTCGGTACACTCGCCGTCTTCTGAGCCCCGTTCGGTCCGCGCGCCGTCTCCGAGCGCCGATCGGTCCACGCGCCGTCTCCTGAGCCCCGATCGATCCACGCGTCATCTCCTAAGCTCCGATCGGTTCGCGCGTCGGCTCCTGAGCCCCGGTCGCGTAACGCGCCGTATCCAAGCCTCAATCGGTCCACGCGTCGTCTCCTAAGCCCCGATCGGTCCACGCGCCGTCTCCGAGCCCCGATGGGCCCACGCGTCGCCTCCTGAGCCCCGATCATTTCACGCGAGTCTCCTGAGCCCCGATCGTTCCACGCGCCGTCTCCTACGCCCCAATCGGTCCACGCGTCGTCTCCTAAGCCCCGATCGGTCCACGCGCCGTCTCCGAGCCCCGATGGGCCCACGCGTCGCCTCCTGAGCCCCGATCATTTCACGCGAGTCTCCTGAGCCCCGATCGTTCCACGCGCCGTCTCCTACGCCCCGATCGGTCCACGCGTCGTCTCCTAAGCCCCGATCGATCCACGCGTCATCTCCTAAGCTCCGATCGGTCCACGCGTCGTCTCCTAAGCCCCGATCGGTCCACGCGCCGTCTCCGAGCCCCGATGGGCCCACGCGTCGCCTCCTGAGCCCCGATCATTTCACGCGAGTCTCCTGAGCCCCGATCGTTCCACGCGCCGTCTCCTACGCCCCGATCGGTCCACGCGTCGTCTCCTAAGCCCCGATCGGTCCACGCGTCATCTCCTAAGCTCCGATCGGTCCACGCGCCGTCTCCTGAGCCTCGATCCGTCCACGCACAGTCGCCGAGCCCCGATCGGTTCACGCGCGGTTTCCCGAGCCCCAGTCGGTACACGCGCCGTCTTCTGAGCCCCGGTCGGTCCACGCATCGTCTCCTAAGCCCCGGAGGGTCCACGCGCCGTCTCCTGAGCCCCGATCGGTCCAAGCGTCGTCTCCTGAGCCGCGATCGCTCCACGCGCCGTCTCCTGAGCCCCGATCGATCCACGCGTCATCTCCTAAGCTCCGATTGGTTCACGCGTCGGCTCCTGATCCCCGGTCGCGTCACGCGCCGTATCCAAGCCCCAATCGGTCCACGCGCCGTCTCCTGAGTCCCGATCGGTCCACGCGCCGTCTCCTGAGCCCCGATCGGTCCACGCGTCTTCTCCTAAGCCCCGATCGCTCCACGCGCCGTTTACTGAGCCCCGATCGATCCACGCGTCGTCTCCTGAGCCCCGATCGCTCCACGCGCCGTTTCCTGAGCCGCGATCGGTCCACGCATCGTCTCTGAGCACCGATCGGTTCACGCGTCGTTTTCTGAGCACCGTTCGGTCCACGCGTAGTCTTCAAAGCCCCGATGCCGGAGCGCGCCGTCTCCGAGCCACGATCGTTCCACGCGCCGTCTCCCAGCCCCCATAGGTCCACGCGCCGTCTCCGAGCCACGATCGGTCCAGGCGCCGCTTCCTGAGCCCCGATCGGTTCACGCCCCCCCGCCGGAGCCCCGATAGATCCACCCGAGTCACCTAAGCCCTGAACGGTCCACGCGCCGTCTCCTCAGCCCCGATTGATCCACGCGTCGTCTCCTGAGCCCCGATCGCTCCACGCGTCGTTTCCTAAGCCCCGATCGGTCCACGCGCCGTCTCGGAGCCCCGATCGGTCCACGCGTCGTCTCCTAATCCCCGATCGGTGCACGCCCCATTTCCTGAGCCCCGATCGGTCCACGCGCCGTCTCCTAAGCGCGATCGGTCCACGCGCCGTCTCCGAGCGCCGATTGGTTCACGCGCCGTTTCCTGAGCCCCGATCGTTCTACGCGTCCTCTCCGAGCCTCGATGGGTCCACGCGCCGCCTCCTGAGCTCCGATCGGTCCACACGTCGTCTCCTGAGCCCCGATCGGTCCACGCGTCGTCTTCCAAGCCCCGATCGGTCCACGCGCCGTCTCCTGAGGCCCGATCGGTCCACGCGCCGTCCCCTAAGCTCCGGTTGGTCCACTCACCGTCTCCTGATCCGCGATCGGTCCACCACCCCGCCGCCGGAGCCCCGATAGATACTCCCGAGTCTCCTAAGCCCTGAACGGTCCACGCGCCGTCTCCTGAGCCCCAGTCGACCCACTCGTCGTCTCCTGAGCCCCGATCGCTCCACGCGTCGTCTCTTAAGCCCCGATCGGTCCACGCGCCGTCTCCGAGCCCCGATCGGTCCATGCACCGTCTCCTGATCCCCGATTGGTCCACGCGCCGCCTCCGGAGCCCCGATAGATCCACGCGATTCTCCTAAGCCCCGACCGGTCCTCGCGCCGTCTCCTGAGACACGATCCGTCCACGCGTCGTCTCGTAAGCCCTGATCGGTCCACGCGCCGTCTCCTTAGCCCGGATCGGTCCACGTGCCGTCTCCGAGCCCCGATGGGTCCACGCTTCGCCTCCTGAGCCCCGGTCGATCGACGCGTCGTCTCCTAAGCCCCGATCGATCCACGCGTCGTCTCCTGAGCCCCAATCGGTCCACGCGCTGTCTCCTGAGCACCGATCGGTCTACGTGTCGTCTCCTAAGCCCCGATCGGTCGACGCGTCGTCTCCTAAGCCACGATCTGTCCACGCATCGTCTTCTAAGCCCCGATGCCTCCACGCGCCGTCTCCGAGCCACGATCGGTCCAGTCGCCGCTTCCTGAGCCCCGATCGGTCTACGCGCCGTCTCCTAGGCCTCGACCGGTCCACGCGTCATCTCCTAAGCTCCGATCGGTCCACGCGCCGTCTCCTGAGCCTCGATCCGTCCACGCGCAGTCGCCGAGCCCCGATCGGTTCACGCGCGGTTTCCTGAGCCCCAGTCGGTACACTCGCCGTCTTCTGAGCCCCGTTCGGTCCGCGCGCCGTCTCCGAGCGCCGATCGGTCCACGCGCCGTCTCCTGAGCCCCGATCGATCCACGCGTCATCTCCTAAGCTCCGATCGGTTCGCGCGTCGGCTCCTGAGCCCCGGTCGCGTCACGCGCCGTATCCAAGCCCCAATCGGTCCACGCGTCGTCTCCTAAGCCTCGACCGGTCCACGCGTCATCTCCTAAGCTCCGATCGGTCCACGCGCCGTCTCCTGAGCCTCGATCCGTCCACGCGCAGTCGCCGAGCCCCGATCGGTTCACGCGCGGTTTCCTGAGCCCCAGTCGGTACACTCGCCGTCTTCTGAGCCCCGTTCGGTCCGCGCGCCGTCTCCGAGCGCCGATCATTTCACGCGAGTCTCCTGAGCCCCGATCGTTCCACGCGCCGTCTCCTACGCCCCGATCGGTCCACGCGTCGTCTCCTAAGCCCCGATCGATCCACGCGTCATCTCCTAAGCTCCGATCGGTTCACGCGTCGGCTCCTGAGCCCCGGTCGCGTCACGCGCCGTATCCAAGCCCCAATCGGTCCACGCGTCGTCTCCTGAGCCCCGATCGCTCTACGCGCCGTCTCCTGAGCCCCGATCGGTCCACGCGTCATCTCCTAAGCTGCGATCGGTCCACGCGCCGTCTCCTGAGCCTCGATCCGTCCACGCACAGTCGCCGAGCCCCGATCGGTTCACGCGCGGTTTCCCGAGCCCCAGTCGGTACACGCGCCGTCTTCTGAGCCCCGATCGGTCCACGCGCCGTCTCCGAGCGCCGATCGGTCCACTCGCCGTCTTCTGAGCCCCGGTCGGTCCACGCATCGTCTCCTAAGCCCCGGAGGGTCCACGCGCCGTCTCCTGAGCCCCGATCGGTCCAAGCGTCGTCTCCTGAGCCGCGATCGCTCCACGCGCCGTCTCCTGAGCCCCGATCGATCCACGCGTCATCTCCTAAGCTCCGATCGGTTCACGCGTCGGCTCCTGATCCCCGGTCGCGTCACGCGCCGTATCCAAGCCCCAATCGGTCCACGCGCCGTCTCCTGAGTCCCGATCGGTCCACGCGCCGTCTCCTGAGCCCCGATCGGTCCACGCGTCTTCTCCTAAGCCCCGATCGCTCCACGCGCCGTTTACTGAGCCCCGATCGATCCACGCGTCGTCTCCTGAGCCCCGATCGCTCCACGCGCCGTTTCCTGAGCCGCGATCGGTCCACGCATCGTCTCTGAGCACCGATCGGTTCACGCGTCGTTTTCTGAGCACCGTTCGGTCCACGCGTAGTCTTCAAAGCCCCGATGCCGGAGCGCGCCGTCTCCGAGCCACGATCGTTCCACGCGCCGTCTCCCAGCCCCGATAGGTCCACGCGCCGTCTCCGAGCCACGATCGGTCCAGGCGCCGCTTCCTGAGCCCCGATCGGTTCACGCCCCCCCGCCGGAGCCCCGATAGATCCACCCGAGTCTCCTAAGCCCTGAACGGTCCACGCGCCGTCTCCTGAGCCCCAGTCGACCCACTCGTCGTCTCCTGAGCCCCGATCGCTCCACGCGTCGTCTCTTAAGCCCCGATCGGTCCACGCGCCGTCTCCGAGCCCCGATCGGTCCACGCACCGTCTCCTGATCCCCGATTGGTCCACGCGCCGCCTCCGGAGCCCCGATAGATCCACGCGATTCTCCTAAGCCCCGACCGGTCCTCGCGCCGTCTCCTGAGACACGATCCGTCCACGCGTCGTCTCGTAAGCCCTGATCGGTCCACGCGCCGTCTCCTTAGCCCGGATCGGTCCACGTGCCGTCTCCGAGCCCCGATGGGTCCACGCTTCGCCTCCTGAGCCCCGATCGATCGACGCGTCGTCTCCTAAGCCCCGATCGATCCACGCGTCGTCTCCTGAGCCCCAATCGGTCCACGCGCTGTCTCCTGAGCACCGATCGGTCTACGTGTCGTCTCCTAAGCCCCGATCGGTCGACGCGTCGTCTCCTAAGCCACGATCTGTCCACGCATCGTCTTCTAAGCCCCGATGCCTCCACGCGCCGTCTCCGAGCCACGATCGGTCCAGTCGCCGCTTCCTGAGCCCCGATCGGTCTACGCGCCGTCTCCTAGGCCTCGACCGGTCCACGCGCCGTCTCCAAGCGCCGATCGGTTCACGCCCCGTCTCCTGAGTCCCGATCGTTCCACGCGTTGTCTCCGAGCCCCGATCGGTTAACACGCCGTCTCGTGAGCCCGATTGGTCCACGCATCGTTCCCTCAGCCCCGATCCATCCAAGCGCCGTCTCCTCATCCCCAATCGGTCCACGCGCTGTTTCCTGAGCCCCGATAGATCCCCGCGCCGTCTCCTGAGCCCCGATCGGTCCACGCGTCGTATCCCAAGCCCCGATCGGTCCACGCGCCGTCTCCTGAGGCCCGATCGGTCCACGCGCCGTCTCCTAAGCCCTGATCGGTCCACGCGCCGTATCCGAGCCCCGATGTATCCACGCGCCGCCTCCTGAGCTCCGATCGGTCCACGCGTCGTTTCCGAGCACCGATCGATCCACGCGCCGTATCCTGGGCCGCGATCGATCCACACGTCGTTCCCTAACCCCCGTTCCATCCACGCGCCGTCTCCTGATCCCCAATCGGTCCACGCGCTGCCTCCTGAGCCCCGATCGGTTCACGCATCGTCTCCTAAGCCCCGATCGGTCCACGCGTCGTCTCCTAAGCCCCGAACGGTCCACGCGCCGTCTCCTGAGCCCCGATCGACCCACGCGTCGTCTCCTGAGCCCCGATCGCTCGACGCGTCGTCTCCTAAGCCCCGATCGGTCAACGCGCCGTCTCCGAGCGCCGATCGGTTCTCGCCCCGTCTCCTGAGCCCCGATCGTTCCACGCGCTGTCTCCTGAGCCCCGATCGGTCGACGCGTCCTCTCCTAAACCCCGATCGTTCAACGCATCGTCTCCTAATTCCCGTTCGGTCCACGCGCCGTCTCCTGAGCGCCGATCGGTTCATGCGCTGACTCCGAGCCCCGATGGGTTCACGCGTCGTCTCCTAAGCCCCGATCGGTCCACGCGCCGTCTCCGAGCCCCAATCGGTCCACGCTCTGCCTCCTGAGCCCCGATCGGTCCACGCGTCATCTCCTAAGCCCCGATCGGTCCACGCATCGGCTCCTAAGCCCCGATCAGTCCACGCGTCGTCTCCTAAGCCCCGATCGGTTCGCCCCCCGTTTCCTGAGCCCCGCTCGGTCCACGCGTCGTCTTCTAAGCTCAGATACCTCCTCACGCCATCTCCGAGCCACGATCGGTCCACGCGTCGTCTCCTAAGCCCCGATCCATCCACGAGCCGTCTCCTAAGCTCCGATCGGTCCACGCGCCGTCTCCGAGCGCCGATCGGTTCACGCGCCGCCTCCTGAGCCCCGATCGTTCCACGCGTCGTCTCCTAAGCCCCGATCGGTCCACGCGCCGTCTCCGAGCCCCAATCGGTCCACGCGCTGTCTCCTGCTCATCGATCGGTCCACGAGTCGTCTCCTAAGCCCCGATCGTTCCACGCGTCGTCTCCGAGCCCCGATGTGTCCACGCGCCGTCTCCTGATCTCCAATCGGTCCACGCGCTGTCTCCTGAGCCACGGAAGGTACACGCGCCGTTTCCAAGCGCCGATCGGTTCACGCCCCGTTTCCTGAGCCCCGCTCGGTTCACGCGTCGTCTCCTAAGCCCCGATTGGTCCACGCGACGTCTCCTAAGCCCCGATCGGTTCGCGCCCCGTTTTCTGAGCTCCGCTCGGTCCACGCGTCGTCTTCTAAGCTCAGATGCCTCCTAGCGACGTCTCCGAGCCACGATCGGTCCAGGCGCCGCTTCCTGAGCCCCGATCGGTCCACGCGACGTCTCCTAAGCCCCGATCGGTCCACGCGTCGTCTCCTAAGCCCCGATCGATCCAGGCGTCGTCTCCTAAGCCCCGATCGGTCCGCGCGTCGTGTCCTAAGCCCCGACCGGTCCACGCGCCGTCTCCTGATCCCCGATTGGTCCACGCGCCGTCTCCACGCGCCGATTGGTTCACGCGCCGTCTCCTGAGCCCCGATCGTTCCACGCGTCGTCTCCGAGCTCCGATGTGTCCACGCGTCGTCTTCTAAGCCCCGATCGGTCCACGCGCCATCTCCGAGCCCCGATGGGTCCACGCGCCGCCTCCTGACGCCCGATCGGTCCACGACCCGTCTCCCAGCGCCGATGGGTTCTCGCGCCGTCTCCTGAGCCTCGATCGTTCCACGCGCTGTATCCTGAGCCCCGATCGGTCGACGCGTCCTCTCCTAAACCCCGATCGTTCAACGCATCGTCTCCTAATTCCCGTTCGGTCCACGCGCCGTCTCCTGAGCGCCGATCGGTTCATGCGCTGACTCCGAGCCCCGATGGGTTCACGCGTCGGCTCCTAAGCCCCTATCAGTCCACGCGCAGTCGCCGAGCCCCGATCGCTTCACGCGCGGTCTCCTGAGCCCCGGTCGGTCCACGCGCCGCCGCTGAATCCCAATTGGTCCACGCGCAACCTCCTGAGCCCCAGTCGGTACACGCGCTGTCTCCGAGTCCCGATCGGTCCACGCATCGTCTCCTAATCCCTGCTCGCGGTTAACGCGTCGTTTCCGAGCCCCGATCGGTCTACGCGCCCTCTCCTGAGCCCCGATCGGTCCACGCGTCGTTCCCTAAGCCCAGATCCATCTACGCGTAGTCTCCTGAGCCCCGATCGGTCCACGCATCGTCTCCTAAGCCCCAGACGGTCCACGTGCCGTTTCCGAACCCCGATCGGTCGACGCGCCGTCTCCGAGCGACGATCGGTCGACGCGCCGTCTCCGAGCGACGATCGGTCCACGCGCCGTCTCCTGAGCCCCGATCGGGGCACGCGCCGTCTCCGAGCCCCGATCGGGCCATGCATCGTCTCCTACGCCCCGATCGGTTAACGCGCCGTCTCCGAGCCTCGATCGGTCCACGCGCCGTCTCCTGAGCCCCAATTAGTCCACGCGCCATCTCCTAAGCTCCGATCCGGCCACGGGCCGTCTGCGAGCTCCGAACAGTCCACGCGCTGTCTCCAAGCCCCGATCCATACACGCGTCGTCTCCGAGTCCCGATGGGTCCACGCGCCGCCTCCTGAGCGCCGATCGGTCCACGCGTCGTCTCCTGAGCGGCGATCGGTCGACGCGTCCTCTGCTAAACCCCGATCGGTCCACGCGTCGTCTCCTAAGCCCCGATACGTCCACGCGTCGTCTCCTAAGCCCCGATCGGTCCACGCGTCGTCTCCTAAGCCGTGATCGGTTAACGCGCCGTCTCCGACCCCCGATCAGTCCACGCGCCGTCTCCTGAGCCCCGATCCGTCCACACGCAGTCGCCGTGCCCCGATCGGTTCATGCGCGGTCTCCTGAGCCCCGGTCGGTCCACTAGCCGTCGCCGAACCCCAATTCGTCCACGCGCAACCTTTCGAGCCCCGATCGGTTCACGCGCCGTCTCCTGAGCCCCAATTAGTCCACGTGCCGTCTCCTAAGCCCCGATCGGTCCACACGTCGTCTCCTACGGCCCAATCGGTCCACGCGTCGCCTCCTAACCCCCGATCGGTTAACGCGTCGTTTCCGAACCCCGATCGGTCTACGCGCCGTCTCCTGAGCCCCGATCGGTCGACGCGTCCTCTGCTAAACCCCGAACGGCCCACATATCGTGTCCTAAGCTTCGATCGGTTCACGCGCGGTCTCCTGAGCCCCGGTCGGTCCACGCGCCGTCGCCGAACCCCAATTGGTCCACGCGCTACCTCCTGAGCCCCAGTCGGTACACGCGCTGTCTCCGAGCCCCGATCGGTCCACCCATCGTCTCCTAAGCCCCGCTCGGTTAACGCGTCGTTTCCGAGCCCCGATCGGTCTACGCGCCCTCTCCTGAGCCCCGATCGGTCCACGCCTCGTTCCCTAAGCCAGGTCCATCCACGCGCAGTCTCCTGAGCCCCAATCGGTCCACGCATCGTCTCCTAAGCCCCGGACGGTCCACGTGCCGTTTCCGAACCCCGATCGGTCGACGCGCCATCTCCGAGCGACGATCGGTCCACGCGCCGTCTCCTGAGCCCCGATCGGTCCACTCGCCGTCTTCTGAGCCCCGATCGGTCCACGCACCGTCGCCGAGCCATGATCGCTCCACGCGCGGCCTCCTGAGCCCCGGTCGCGTCACGTGCCGTATCCAAGCCCCAATCGGTCCACCCGCCGTCTCCTGAGTCCCGATCGGTCCACGCGCCGTCTCCTGAGACCCGATCGGTCCACGCGCCGTCTCCCAGCCCCAATAGGTCCACGCGCCGTCTCCGAGCCACGATCGGCCCAGGCGCCGCTTCCTGTGCCCCATCGGTCCACGCGTCGTCTCCTAACCCCGGACGATACACGCGTTGTCTCCTAAGCCCCGATCGGTCCACGCGCCGTCTCCGAGCCCCGATCGGTCCACGCACCATCTCCTGCTCCCCAAACGGTCCACGCGCCGCCTCCGGAGCCCCGATCGATCCACGCGAATCTCCTGAGCTCCGGTCGGTCCACGCGCCGTCTCCTGAGCCCCGGTCGGTCCTCGCACCGTCTCCGAGCCCCGATCGGTCCACGAACCGTCTCCTGAGCTCCGATCGGTCCACGCGTCGTCTCCTAAGCCCCGATCGGTCCACCCGACGTCTCTGAGCCCCGATCCGTCCACGCGTCGTCCCCGAATCCCCGATCCGTACACGCGTCATCTCCGAGCCTCGATCGGTCCACGCGCCGTCTCCGAGCCCCGATCGGTCCACGCATCGTCTCCTAAGCCCCGATCGGTTAACGCGCCGACTCCGAGCCCCGATCGTTCCACGCGCCGTCTCCGAGCCCCGATCGACCCACGCGCCGTCTCCTGAGCCCCGATCGGTCCACGCGCGGTCTCCTGAGCCCCGGTCGGTCCACGCGCCCTCGCCGAAACCCAATTGGTCCACGCGCAACCTCCTGAGCCCCAGTCGGTCCACGCGCCCTCTTCGATCCCCGATCGGGCCACCCATCGTCTTCTGTGCCCCGATCGGTTAACGCGCCGCCTCCGAGTCCCGATCGGTCCACGCGCTGTCTCCGAGCCCCGATCGGTCTACGCATCGTCTCCGAAGCCCCCCTTGGTTAACGCGTACTTTCCGAGCCCCGATCGGTCTACGCGCCGCCTCCTGAGCCCCGATCGGTCCACGCGTCGTCTCCGAGCCCCGATCGGTTAACGCGCCGTCTCCGAGCCACGATCAATTGACGCGTCTTCTCCTGAGCCGGGATCGCTCCTCGCGCCGTCTCCTGAGCCCAGCTGGGTCCATGCGTCGTCTTCTTAGACCAGATGCCTCCTCGCGCCGTCTCCGAGCCACGATCGGTCCAGGCGCCGCTTCCTGAGCCCCGATCGGTCCACGCGTCGTCTTCTAAGCCCAGATGCCCCCAGGCGCCGTCTGCGAGCCACGATCGGTCCAGGCGCCACTTCCTGAGTACCGATCGGTCCACGCGTCGTGTCCTGAGCCCCGATCGGTCCACGCGCCGTCTCCTGAGCCCCGATCGGTCGACGCGTCCTCTGCTAAACCCCGATCGGTCCACGCGTCGTCTCCTGAGCCCCGATCGATACACGCGTCGTCTCCTGAGCCCCGATCGCTCCACGCACCGTTTCCTGGGGCCCGATCGGTCCACGCATCGTCTCCTAAGCCCCGATCGGTCCACGCGCTGTCGCCAAGCCTCGATCGGTCCACGCGTCGTCTCCGAGCCCGGATCGGTCCACGCGTCGTCCCCGGATCCCCGATCCGTACACGCGTCGTCTCCGAGCCTCGATCGGTCCTCGCGCCGTCTCCGAGCCACGATCGGTCAAGGCGCCGCTTCCTGAGCCCCGATCGGTCCACGCGCCATCTCCGAGCCCCGATCGGTTCACGCATCGTCTCCTAAGCCCCGATCGGTCGACGCGTCGTCTCCTGAGCCCCGATCGCTCCACGCGCCGTTTTCTGAGCACCGTTCGGTCCACGCATCGTCTTCAAAGCCCCGATGCCTCCACGCGCCGTCTCCGAGCCACGATAGGTCTGTGCGCCACTTCCAGAGCACTATCAGTCCACGCGTCGTCTCCTGATCTCCGATCGGTCGACGCGCCGTCTCCTAAGCCCCGATCGGTCCACGCGCCGTCTCCGAGCGCCGATCGGTTCACGCGCCGTCTCCTGAGCCCCGATCATTCCACGCGCTGTCTCCGAGCCCCGATCGGTCCACGCGTTGTCTCCTAAACCCCGATCGGTCCGCGCGCCGTCTCCGAGCGCCGAGCGTTCAACGAGCCGTCGCCGAACGCCAATTGGTCCACGCGCAACCACCTGAGCCCCAGTCGGTCCACGCGCCGTCTCCGAGCCCCGATCGGTCCACGCTTCGTCTCCGAGCCCCGATCAGTCCACGCGCCGTCGCCGAGCCATGATCGGTCCACGCGCGGCCTCCTGAGCCCCGATCGGTCCACGCGCCGTCGCCGAGTCGCGATCGGTCCACGCGCGGCCTCCTGAGCCCCGGTTGGTTCACGCGCCGTATCCGAGCCCTAATCGGTCCACGCGCCGTCTCCTGAGCCCCGATTGGTCCACGCCCCGTCTCCTGAGCCCCGATCGGTAACACGCGTCGTCGCCTAACCCCCGATTGGTCCACGTGCCGTCTCCTCACCCCCGATCGGTCCACGCGCCGTCTCCGAGCGCCGATCGGTTCACGCGCCGTCTCCTGAGCCCCCATCGCTCCACGCGCCGTCTCCGAGCCCCCATCACTCCACCCGCCGTCTCCGAGCCCCGATCGGTCCACGCGCCGTCTCCTGAGCCCGGATCGGTCCACGTGCCGTCGCCGAACCCCAATTGGTCCACGCGCAACCGCCTGAGCCCAAGTCGGTCCACGCGCTGTCTCCGAGTCCCGATGGGTCTACGCGTCGTCTCCGAGCCCCGATCGGTCCACGCGCCGTCGCCGAGCCATGATCGGTCCACGCGCGGCCTCCTGAGCCCCGATCGGTCCACGCGCCGTTGCCGAGCCACGATCGGTCCACGCGCGGCCTCCTTAGCCCCGGTCGGTCCACGCGCCATCTCTGAGCCCCGATCGGTCCACGCATCGTCTCCTAAGCCCCTATCGGTTAACGCGCCGTCTCTGAGGCCCGATCGGTCCATGCGCGGTCTCCTGAACTCCGATGAGTCCACGCGCAGTCGCCTTGCCCCGATCGGTCCACGCGCGGCCTCTTGAGCCCCGGTCGGTTCACGCGCCGTGTCCGAGCCCCAATCGGTCCACGCGCCGTCTCCTAAGCCCCAATCTGTCCACGACCCGTCTCCGGGCCCCGATCGGTGCACTCGCCGTCTCCTAAGCCCCGATCGGTCCACGCATCGTCTCCGAGCACCGATCGGTCCACGCGCCGTTTTCTGAGCACCTTTCGGTCCACGCGTCGTCTTCAAAGCCCCGATGCCTCCACCCGCCGTCTCCGAGCCACGATAGGTCCGTGCGCCGCTGCCAGAGCCCCGAACGGTCCACGCGTCGTCTCCTAAGCCCCGATCGGTCCACGCGCCGTCTCCTGAGCCCCGATCGGTCCACGCGTCGTCTCCTAAACCCGATCGGTCCAAGCGTCGTCCCCGAATCCCCGATCCGTACACGCGTCATCTCCGAGCCTCGATCGGTCAACGCGCCGTCGCCGAGCCCCGATCGGTCCTGGCGTCGCCTCCTGAGCCCCGGTCGGTTCACGCACCGTCTCCGAGCCCGATCGGTCCACGCGCCGTCTCCCGAGCCCCAATCGGTCCACGCGCCATCTCCTGAGCCCAGATCGGTCCACGCGCCGTCTCCTGAGCCCCCATCGGTCCACGAGACGTCGCCTAAGCCCCGATCGGTAGACGCGCCGTCTCGTGAGCCCCGATCAGTCGACGCGTCCTCTCCTAAACCCCGAGCGGTTCACGCGCCGTCTCCGAGCTCCGGTCGGTCCACGCCCCTTCTCTTGAACCCCGATCGGTCGACGCGTCGTCTCCTAAGCCCCGATCGGTTAACGCGCCGTCTCCGAGCCCCGATCGGTCCACGCGCGGTCTCCTGAGCCCCGGTCGGTCCACGCGCCGTCTCCGAGCCCCGATCGGTTCACGCATCGTCTCCTAAGCCCCGATCGGTTAACTTGCTGTCTCCGAGCCCCGATCGGTGCACATGCCGTCTCCTAAGCCCCGATCGGTCCACGCGTCGTCTCCTAAGAGCCGATCGGTCCACGCGTCGTCTCCTAAGCCTCGATCGGTCCACGCGCCGTCTCCGAGCGCCGATCGGTTCACGCGCCGTCTCCTGAGCTCCTATCGTTCCACGCGTCGTCTCAGACTCCCTATCGGTCCACGCGCCGTCTCCTAAGCCCCGACCGGTCCACGCGCTCTCTCGGGAGCCCCAATCGGTCCACGCGTCGTCCCCTGAGCCCCGATCGGTCCACGCATCATCTCCTAAGCCCCGATCGGTCCACGCGCCGTCTCCGAGCCCCGATCGGTCCACGCACCGTCTCTTGATCCCCGATCGGTCCACGCGCCGCCTCCGGAGTCCCGATAGATCCACGCGAGTCTCCTAAGCCCCTACCAGTACACGCGCCGTCTCCTGAGCCCCGATCGGTCCACGCGTCGTCTCCTAAGCCCCGATCGGTCCACGCTTCGTCTCCTAAGCGCCGATCGGTTCACGCGCCGTCTCCGCGCCACGATCGGTCCTCGCGCCGTCTCCTGAGCCCCGATCAGTCCACACGTCGTCTCCTAAGCCCCGATCGGTCCACGCGCCGTCTACGAACGCCGATCCGTTCACGGGCCGTCTCCTGAGCCCCGTTCGGTCCACGCGCCGTCGCCCGAACCCCAATTGGTCCACGAGCAACCTCCCGAGCACCAGTCGGTCCGCGCGCTATCTCTGAGCCCCGATCGATCCACGCATCGTCTCCTAAGCCCCGATCGGTTAACGCGTCGTTTACGAGCCCCGATCGGTCTACACGCCGTCTCCTGAGCCCCGATCGGTCCACACGCCGTCTCCTAAGCCCCGATCCGTGCACGGGCCGTCTCTAAGCTGCGATCGGTCAACCCGCCGTCACCAAACCCCGATCCGTACACGCGGCGTCTCCGCGCCCCGAGCGGCCCACGCGCCGTCTCCTGAGCCCCGATACGTCCACGCGCAGTCGCCGAGCCCCGATCGGTTAACGCGTAGTTTCCGAGCCCTGATCTGTCCACGCGTCATCTCCTGATCTCCGATCGGTCCACACGCCGTCTCGTAAGCCCCGATCCATCCACGCGCAGTCTCCTGAGCCCCGATCGGTCCACGCATCGCCTCCTGAGCCCCGGACGGTCCACGCACTGTCACCGAACCCCGATCGGTCGACGCGCCGTCTCCGAACGCCGATCGGTCCACATGCTGTCTCGTGAGCCCCGATAGGTACACGCGCCGTGTCCTATGCCCCGATCGGTCCAGGCGTGGCCTCCTGAGCCGTGATCGGTCCACGCGCGGCCTCCTGAGCCCCGGTCGGTTCACGCGCCGTCTCCGAGCCCCGATCGATCCACGCGTCGTCTTCTAAGCCCAGATGCCTCCTCGCGCCGTCTCCGAGCCACGATCGGTCCGTGCGCCGCTTCCAGAGCCCCGATCGGTCCATGCGTCATCTCCTGATCTCCGATCGGTTCACGCGCCGTCACCTAAGCCCCGATCGGTCCACGCGAAGTCGCCGAGCCCCGATCGATTAACGCGTGGTTTCCGAGCCCCGATCTGTCCACGCGTCATCTCCTGATCTCCGATCGGTCCACACGCCGTCTCCTGAGCCCCGATCGTTCCACGCGCCGGCTACGAGCCCCGATCGGTCCACGCTCCGTCTCCTGAGCCCGGATCATTCCACGCGTCGTCTCCTGATCCCCGATGCGTAAACGCGTCGTCTCCGAGCCTCGATCGGTCCACACGCCGTCTCCTAAGCCCCGATCGGTTCACGCGTCGTCGCCAACTCCCAATTGGTACACGCGAAACCGCCTGAGCCCCAGTCGGTCCACGCGCTGGCTCCGATCCACGATCGGTCCGTGCGCCGCTTCCAGAGCCCCATCGGTTCACGCGCCGTCTCCTGAGCCCCGGTAATTCCAAGGGCCGTCTCCGAGCCCCGATCGGTCCACGCGTCGTCTCCTGAGCCCCGATCGCTCCACGCGCCGTTTTCTGAGCACCGTTCGGTCCCGATGCCTCCACGCGCCGTCTCCGAGCCACGATCGGTCTGTGCGCCGCTTCCAGAGCACTATCAGTCCATGCGTCGTCTCCTGATCTCCGATCGGTCGACGCGCCGTCTCCTAAGCCCCGATCGGTCCACGCGCCGTCTCCGAGCCCCGATCGGTTCACGCGCCGTCTCCTGAGCCCCGATCATTCCACGCGCCGTCTCCGAGCCCCGATCGGTCCACGCGCCGTCTCCGGAGCCCCGATCGCTTTACGCGTCGTTTTTTGAGCACCGTTCGTTCCATGCGTCGTCTTCATAGCGCCGATGCCTCAACGCGCCGTCTCCGAGCCACGATCGATCCGTGCGCCGCTTCCAGAGCTCTATCGATGCACGCATCGTCTCGTGATCTCCGATCGGTCCACGCGCCGTCTCCTAAGCCCCGATCGGTCCACGCACTGTCTCCTGATCCCCATGGGTCCACGCGGCGCCTCCAGAGCCCAGATCGATCCACGCGAGGATCCTGAGCCCCGATCGGTCCACGCATCGTCTCCTAAGCCCCAATCGGTTAACACGCCGTCTCCGAGCCCCGATCGGTCCACGCGCCGTCTCCTGAGCCCCGATACGTCCACGCGCAGTCGCCGAGCCCCGATCGGTCCACGCGCCGTTTTCTGAGCACCGTTCGGTCCCGATGCCTCCACGCGCCGTCTCCGAGCCACGATCGGTCTGTGCGCCGCTTCCAGAGCACTATCAGTCCATGCGTCGTCTCCTGAGCCCCGATCGGTCCACGCGCCGACTGCAAGCCCCGATCGGTCCATGCATCGTCTCCTAAGCCCCGATCCGTTAACGCGCTGTCTCCGAGCGCCGATCGGTCCACGCGCCGTCGCCGAACCGCAATTGGTCCACGCGCAACCGTCTGAGCCCCAGTCGGTCCACGCGCTGTCTCCGAGCCCCGATCGGTCCACGCGCCGTCGCCGAGCCATAATCGGTCCACGCGCGGCCTCCTGAGCCCCGATCGGTTCACGCGCCGTATCCAAGCCCCAATCGGTCCTCGCGCCGTCTCCTGAGCCCCAGTCGGTCCACGCGCTGTCTCCGAGCCCCAGTCGGTACACGCGCCGCCGCCGATCCTCGATTGGTCCACGCATCGTGTCCTAAACCCCGATCGTTCCACGCGCAGCCGCCGAGCCCCGATCGGTTCACGCGCGGTCGCCTGAGCCCCGATCCGTCCACGCGTCGTCTCCAAAGATCCGATCGGTCCACGCGCCGTCTCCTGAGCCCCGATCGGTCCACGCGTCGGCTCCTAAGCCTCGATCGGTCCACGCGCGGCCTCCTTAGCCCCGGTCGGTCCACGCGCGGCCTCCTTAGCCCCGGTCGGTCCACGCGCCATCTCTGAGCCCCGATCGGTCCACGCATCGTCTCCTAAGCCCTTATCGGTTAACGCGCCGTCTCCGAGGCCCGATCGGTCCACGCGCGGCCTCCTGAGCCCCGATCGGTTCACGCGCCGTGTCCGAGCCCCAATCGGTCCACGCGCCGTCTCCTAAGCCCCAACCTATCCACGACCCGTCTCCGGGCCCCGATCGGCGCACTCGCCGTCTCCTAAGCCCCGATCGGTCCACGCGCCGTCTCCGAGCGCCGATCGGTTCACGCGCCGTCGCCTGAGCCCTGCTCCGTCCACGCGTCGTCCCCGAGCCCCGCTCGGTCCACGCACCATCTCCTGCTCTCCAATCGGTCCTCGCGCCGTCTCCTGAGCCCCGATCGGTCCACGCATCGTCTCCGAGCACCGATCGGTCCACGCGCCGTTTTCTGAGCACCGTTCGGTCCACGCGTCGTCTTCAAAGCCCCGATGCCTCCACCCGCCGTCTCCGAGCCACGATCGGTCCGTGCGCCGCTGCCAGAGCCCCGATCGGTCCACGCGTCGTCTCCTAAGCCCCGATCGGGTAACGCGCCGTCTCCGAGCCTCGATCGGTCCCCGCGCCGTCGCCGAACCCCAATCGGTCCACGCGCAACCGCCTGAGCTCCAGGCGGTCCACGCGCTGTCCCCCAGCCCAGATCCGTACACGCGTCGTCTCCGAGCCCCGATCGTTCCACGCATCGTCTTCTAAGCTCAGATGCCTCCTCGCGCCGTCTCCGAACCAGGATCGGTCCACGCGCCGTCTCCTGAGCCCCGATCGGTCCACGCGCGGCCTCCTGAGCCCCGATCGTTCCACGCGCCGTCTCCGAGCCCCGATCGGTCCACGCACTGTCTCCTGAGCCCCATCCGTCCACGCGGCGCCTCCGGAGCCCCGATCGATCCACGCGTCGTCACCTCAGCCCTGATCGCTCCACGCGCCGTTTCTTGAGCCCCGATCGGTCCACGCATCGTCTCCGAGCACCGATCGGTCCACGCGCCGTTTTCTGAGCACCGTTCGGTCCACGCGTCGTCTTCAAAGCCCCGATGCCTCCACCCGCCGTCTCCGAGCCACGATCGGTCCGTGCGCCGCTGCCAGAGCCCCGATCGGTCCACGCGTCGTCTCCTGATCTCCGATCGGTCCACGCGCCGTCTCCTAAGCCCCGATCGGTCCACGCGCCGTCGCCGAGCCCCGATCGGTCCACGCGCGGCCTCCTGAGCCTCGATCGGTCCTCGCGCCGTCTCCGAGCCACGATCGGTCCAGGCGCCGCTTCCTGAGCCCCGATCGGTTCACGCATCGTCTCCTAAGCCCCGATCGGTCCACACGCCGTCTCCTAGCGCCGATCGGTTCACGCGCCTTCTGAGCCCCGATCCGTCCACGCGTCGTCTTCTTAGGCCCGATGCCGCCACGCGCCGTCTCCGAGCCCCGAGCGGTCCACGTGCCGTCTCCTGAGCCCCAATCGGTCCACGCGCTATCTCCTGAGCCCCGATAGGTACACGCGTCGTGTCCTACGCTCCGATCGGTCCACGCGTCGTCTCCTAAGCCCCGATCGGGTAACGCGCCGTCTCCGAGCCTCGATCGGTCCCCGCGCCGTCGCCGAACCCCAATCGGTCCACGCGCAACCGCCTGAGCTCCAGGCGGTCCACGCGCTGTCCCCCAGCCCAGATCCGTACACGCGTCGTCTCCGAGCCCCGATCGTTCCACGCATCGTCTTCTAAGCTCAGATGCCTCCTCGCGCCGTCTCCGAACCAGGATCGGTCCACACGCCGTCTCCTGAGCCCCGATCGGTCCACGCGCGGCCTCCTGAGCCCCGATCGTTCCACGCGCCGTCTCCGAGCCCCGATCGGTCCACGCACTGTCTCCTGAGCCCCATCCGTCCACGCGCCGTCTCCGGAGCCCCGATCGCTTTACGCGTCGTTTTCTGAGCACCGTTCGTTCCACGCGTCGTCTTCATAGCGCCGATGCCTCAACGCGCCGTCTCCGAGCCACGATCGATCCGTGCGCCGCTTCCAGAGCTCTATCGATGCACGCATCGTCTCGTGATCTCCGATCGGTCCACGCGCCGTCTCCTAAGCCCCGATCGGTCCACGCACTGTCTCCTGATCCCCATGGGTCCACGCGGCGCCTCCAGAGCCCAGATCGATCCACGCGAGGATCCTGAGCCCCGATCGGTCCACGCATCGTCTCCTAAGCCCCAATCGGTTAACACGCCGTCTCCGAGCCCCGATCGGTCCACGCGCCGTCTCCTGAGCCCCGATACGTCCACGCGCAGTCGCCGAGCCCCAAACGGTCCACGCGCTGTCTCCTGAGCCCCGATAGGTACACGCGTCGTCTCGTACGCCCCGATCGGTCCACGCGTCCTCTCCTGAGCCCCGATCGGTCCACGCGCCGACTGCAAGCCCCGATCGGTCCATGCATCGTCTCCTAAGCCCCGATCCGTTAACGCGCTGTCTCCGAGCGCCGATCGGTCCACGCGCCGTCGCCGAACCGCAATTGGTTCACGCGCAACCGTCTGAGCCCCAGTCGGTCCACGCGCTGTCTCCGAGCCCCGATCGGTCCACGCGCCGTCGCCGAGCCATAATCGGTCCACGCGCGGCCTCCTGAGCCCCGATCGGTTCACGCGCCGTATCCAAGCCCCAATCGGTCCTCGCGCCGTCTCCTGAGCCCCAGTCGGTCCACGCGCTGTCTCCGAGCCCCAGTCGGTACACGCGCCGCCGCCGATCCTCGATTGGTCCACGCATCGTGTCCTAAACCCCGATCGTTCCACGCGCAGCCGCCGAGCCCCGATCGGTTCACGCGCGGTCGCCTGAGCCCCGATCCGTCCACGCGTCGTCTCCAAAGATCCGATCGGTCCACGCGCCGTCTCCTGAGCCCCGATCGGTCCACGCGTCGGCTCCTAAGCCTCGATCGGTCCACGCGCGGCCTCCTTAGCCCCGGTCGGTCCACGCGCGGCCTCCTTAGCCCCGGTCGGTCCACGCGCCATCTCTGAGCCCCGATCGGTCCACGCATCGTCTCCTAAGCCCTTATCGGTTAACGCGCCGTCTCCGAGGCCCGATCGGTCCACGCGCGGCCTCCTGAGCCCCGATCGGTTCACGCGCCGTGTCCGAGCCCCAATCGGTCCACGCGCCGTCTCCTAAGCCCCAACCTATCCACGACCCGTCTCCGGGCCCCGATCGGCGCACTCGCCGTCTCCTAAGCCCCGATCGGTCCACGCGCCGTCTCCGAGCGCCGATCGGTTCACGCGCCGTCGCCTGAGCCCTGCTCCGTCCACGCGTCGTCCCCGAGCCCCGCTCGGTCCACGCACCATCTCCTGCTCTCCAATCGGTCCTCGCGCCGTCTCCTGAGCCCCGATCGGTCCACGCATCGTCTCCGAGCACCGATCGGTCCACGCGCCGTTTTCTGAGCACCGTTCGGTCCACGCGTCGTCTTCAAAGCCCCGATGCCTCCACCCGCCGTCTCCGAGCCACGATCGGTCCGTGCGCCGCTGCCAGAGCCCCGATCGGTCCACGCGTCGTCTCCTAAGCCCCGATCGGGTAACGCGCCGTCTCCGAGCCTCGATCGGTCCCCGCGCCGTCGCCGAACCCCAATCGGTCCACGCGCAACCGCCTGAGCTCCAGGCGGTCCACGCGCTGTCCCCCAGCCCAGATCCGTACACGCGTCGTCTCCGAGCCCCGATCGTTCCACGCATCGTCTTCTAAGCTCAGATGCCTCCTCGCGCCGTCTCCGAACCAGGATCGGTCCACGCGCCGTCTCCTGAGCCCCGATCGGTCCACGCGCGGCCTCCTGAGCCCCGATCGTTCCACGCGCCGTCTCCGAGCCCCGATCGGTCCACGCACTGTCTCCTGAGCCCCATCCGTCCACGCGGCGCCTCCGGAGCCCCGATCGATCCACGCGTCGTCACCTCAGCCCTGATCGCTCCACGCGCCGTTTCTTGAGCCCCGATCGGTCCACGCATCGTCTCCGAGCACCGATCGGTCCACGCGCCGTTTTCTGAGCACCGTTCGGTCCACGCGTCGTCTTCAAAGCCCCGATGCCTCCACCCGCCGTCTCCGAGCCACGATCGGTCCGTGCGCCGCTGCCAGAGCCCCGATCGGTCCACGCGTCGTCTCCTGATCTCCGATCGGTCCACGCGCCGTCTCCTAAGCCCCGATCGGTCCACGCGCCGTCGCCGAGCCCCGATCGGTCCACGCGCGGCCTCCTGAGCCTCGATCGGTCCTCGCGCCGTCTCCGAGCCACGATCGGTCCAGGCGCCGCTTCCTGAGCCCCGATCGGTCCATGCGTTGTCTCCTAAGCCCCGATCGGTCCACGCGCCGTCTCCGAGCCCCGATCGGTTCACGCATCGTCTCCTAAGCCCCGATCGGTCCACACGCCGTCTCCTAGCGCCGATCGGTTCACGCGCCTTCTGAGCCCCGATCCGTCCACGCGTCGTCTTCTTAGGCCCGATGCCGCCACGCGCCGTCTCCGAGCCCCGAGCGGTCCACGTGCCGTCTCCTGAGCCCCAATCGGTCCACGCGCTATCTCCTGAGCCCCGATAGGTACACGCGTCGTGTCCTACGCTCCGATCGGTCCACGCGTCGTCTCCTAAGCCCCGATCGGGTAACGCGCCGTCTCCGAGCCTCGATCGGTCCCCGCGCCGTCGCCGAACCCCAATCGGTCCACGCGCAACCGCCTGAGCTCCAGGCGGTCCACGCGCTGTCCCCCAGCCCAGATCCGTACACGCGTCGTCTCCGAGCCCCGATCGTTCCACGCATCGTCTTCTAAGCTCAGATGCCTCCTCGCGCCGTCTCCGAACCAGGATCGGTCCACACGCCGTCTCCTGAGCCCCGATCGGTCCACGCGCGGCCTCCTGAGCCCCGATCGTTCCACGCGCCGTCTCCGAGCCCCGATCGGTCCACGCACTGTCTCCTGAGCCCCATCCGTCCACGCGGCGCCTCCGGAGCCCCGATCGATCCACGCGTCGTCACCTCAGCCCTGATCGCTCCACGCGCCGTTTCTTGAGCCCCGATCGGTCCACGCATCGTCTCCGAGCACCGATCGGTCCACGCGCCGTTTTCTGAGCACCGTTCGGTCCACGCGTCGTCTTCAAAGCCCCGATGCCTCCACCCGCCGTCTCCGAGCCACGATCGGTCCGTGCGCCGCTGCCAGAGCCCCGATCGGTCCACGCGTCGTCTCCTGATCTCCGATCGGTCCACGCGCCGTCTCCTAAGCCCCGATCGGTCCACGCGCCGTCGCCGAGCCCCGATCGGTCCACGCGCGGCCTCCTGAGCCTCGATCGGTCCTCGCGCCGTCTCCGAGCCACGATCGGTCCAGGCGCCGCTTCCTGAGCCCCGATCGGCCCATGCGTTGTCTCCTAAGCCCCGATCGGTCCACGCGCCGTCTCCGAGCCCCGATCGGTTCACGCATCGTCTCCTAAGCCCCGATCGGTCCACACGCCGTCTCCTAGCGCCGATCGGTTCACGCGCCTTCTGAGCCCCGATCCGTTCACGCGTCGTCTTCTTAGGCCCGATGCCGCCACGCGCCGTCTCCGAGCCCCGAGCGGTCCACGTGCCGTCTCCTGAGCCCCAATCGGTCCACGCGCTATCTCCTGAGCCCCGATAGGTACACGCGTCGTCTCCTACGCTCCGATCGGTCCACGCGTCGTCTCCTAAGCCCCGATCCGTCCACGGGCCGTTTCCGAGCCGCGATCGGTAAACACGCTGTCACCAAGCCCCGATCCGTACACGCGTCGTCTCCGAGCCCCAGAAGGTCCACGCGCCGTCTCCGAAACCCGATCGGTGGACGCGCCGTCTCCGAGCGCCGATCGGTCCACGCGCCGTCGCCTAAGCCCCGATCGGTCCACGCGCCGTCTCCTAAGCCCTTATCGGTTAACGCGCCGTCTCCGAGGCCCGATCGGTCCATGCGCGGTCTCCTGAACCCCGATACGTCCACGCGCAGTCGCCTAGCCCCGATCGGTCCACGCGCCGTCTCCTGAGCCCCGATCGGTCCACGCGTCGCTTCCTATGCCCCATCGGTCCACGCGTCGCCTCCAAACCCCGGACGGTCCACGCGTCGTCTCCTAAGCCCCGATCGCTCCACGTGCCGTCTCCTGAGCCCCGATCGCTTCCCGCGCCGTCTCCTGAGCCCCGAACGGTCCACCCGTCGTCTCCGAGCATCGATCGATCCACGCCCCGTTTCCTGAGCCCCGATCGTTCCACGCGTCGTCTTCTAAGCTCAGATGCCTCCTCGTGCCGTCTCCGAACCACGATCGGTCCAGGCGCCGCTTCCTGAGCCCCGATCGGTCCACGCGTCGTCTCCTGAGCCCCGATCGGTTCACGTGCTGTCTCCTAAGGCCCGATCGGTTCACGCGCCGTCTCCGAGAGCCGATCGGTTCACGCGCCGTCTCCTGAGGCCCGATCGTTTCACGCGTCGTCTCCGAGCGCCGATGGGTCCCCGCGCCGTGTCCGAGCCCCCATCGGTTCACGCACCGTGTCCTGATCCCCGATCGGTCCACGCGCGGCCTCCTGAACTCCGTTCGGTCCACGCGCCGTCTCGTGAGCTCCGTTCGGTCCACGCGCCGTCTCCTGAGCCCCGGTCGGTCCTCGCGCCGTCTCCTGAGCCCCGATCGTTCCACGCGCCGTCTCCGAGCCCCGATCGGTTCACGCATCGTCTCCTAAGCCCCGATCGGTTAACTTGCTGTCTCCGAGCCCCGATCGGTGCACATGCCGTCTCCTAAGCCCCGATCGGTCCACGCGTCGTCTCCTAAGAGCCGATTGGTCCACGCGTCGTCTCCTAAGCCCCGATCGGTCCACGCGCCGTCTCCGAGCGCCGATGGGTTCACGCGCCGTCTCCTGAGCTCCTATCGTTCCACGCGTCGTCTCAGACTCCCGATCGGTCCACGCGCCGTCTCCTAAGCCCCGATCGGTCCACGCGCCGTCTACGAATGCCGATCCGTTCACGCGCCGTCTCCTGAGCCCCGTTCGGTCCACGCGCCGTCGCCGAGAGCCGATCGGTCCACGCGCCGTCTCCGAGACGCGATCGGTCGAGGCGCCGCTTCACCAGCCCCGACCGGTCCACGCGCTGTCTCCTGAGCCCCGATCGGTCCACGAGTCGTCTCCTAAGCCCTGATCGGTCCACGTGCCGTCTCCGAGCCCCGATGGGTCCATGCGCCGCCTCCTGACCTCCGATCGGTCGACGCGTCGTCTCCTGAGCTCCACGCGCCGTTTCCTGAACCCCGATCCGTACACGCGTCGTCGCCGAGCCCCGATCGGTCCACGCTGCGTCTCCTAAGCCCCGATACGTTCACACGCCGTCTCCGAGCCCCGATCGGTCCGCGTGCCGCATTCTCAGCCACGGTCCGTCGACGCGCCGTCTCCGAGCACCGATCGGTCCGCGCGCCGTCTCCTGAGCCCCGATCGATCCACGCGTCGTCTCCTGAGCCCGAATCGCTCCACGTGTCGTCTCCGAGCCCCGATGTGTCCACGCGCCCCCTCCTGAGCCCCGATCGGTCGACGCGTCGTCTCCTGAGCCCCGATCGGTCCAGGCGTCGCCTCCTGAGCCCCGATCGGTTCACGCACCGTCACCGAGCCCGATCGGTCCACGCATCGTCTCCTAAGCCCCGCTAGGTTAACGCGTCGTTTCCGAGCCCCCATCGGTCTACGGGCCGTCTCCTTAGCCCCGATCGGTCCACGTGTCGTCTCCTAAGCCCCGATCGGTCCACGCGCCGTATCCGAGCCCCGATGGGTCCACGCGTCGTCGCCTGAGCCCCGATCGATCCACGGGTCGTCTCCTGAACCCCGATCGCTCCACGCGTCGTCCCCTAATCCCCGATCCGTACACGCGCCGTCGCCGAGCCTCGATCGGTCCACGCGCGGCCTCCTTAGCTCCGATCGGCCCACGCGCCGTCTCCGGGCCCCAATCGGTCCACGCATCGGATCCTAAGCCCCGTACGGTCCACGCGCCGTCTCCGAACCCCGATCGATCCACGCGAGGCTCCTAACCCCGACCGGTCCTCGCGCAGTCTCCTGAGCCCCGATCGGTCCACGCGTCGTCTCCTAAGCGCCGATCGGTTCACGCGCCGTCTCCGAGCCGCGACCGGTCCACGCGCCGCCTCCTGAGCCCCGATCAGTCCACGCGTCGTCTCCTAAGCCCCGATCGGCCCACGCGCTCTCTCCGAGCGCCGATCGGTTCACGCGCCGTCTCCTGAGCCCTGTTCGGTCCACGCGCTGTCTCCGTGCGCCGAACGGTTCACGCGCCGTCTCCTGAGCCCCGATCGTTCCACGCGTTGTCTCCAAGCCCCGATCGTTCCAAGCGACGTCTCCTAAGCCCCGATCGGACCAGGAGTCGTCTCCTTAGCCCCGATCGGTCCACGCGTCGTCTCCTAAGCGCCGATCGATTCACACGCCGTTTCCGAGTCGCGACCGGTCCACGCGCCGTCTCCTGAGCCCCGATCGGTCCACGCATTGTCTCCTAAGCCCCAGACGGTCCACGCGCCGTCTCCGGACCCCGATCGGTCGACGCGCCGTCTCCTGTGCCCCGATCGCTCCACGCGTCGTTCCCTAAGCCCTGATCCATCCACGCGCTGTCTCCTGAGCCCCCATCGGGCCACGCGCCGTCGCCGAGCCATGATCGGTCCACGCGCGGCCTCCTGAGCCCCGATCGGTCCACGCATCGTCGCCTGAGCCCCGATCTATCCACGGGTCGTCGTCTGAATCCCGACGGCTCCACGCGCCGTCTCCTGAGTCCCGATACGTCCACGCGCCGTCGCCGAGCCCCGATCGGTCCGCGCGCCGCCGCCGATCCTCGATTGGTCCACGCATCGTGTCCTAAACCCCGATCGTTCCACGCGCAGCCGCCGAGCCCCGATCGGTTCACGCGCGGTCTTCTGAGCCCCGGTCGGTCCACGCGCCGTCGCCGAGCCCCGGTCGTTCCACGCGCCGTCTCCTGAGCCCCGATACGCCCACGCGCTGCCGCCGAGCAGCGATCGGTCCACGCGCAGCCTCCTGAGCCCCGATCGTTCCACGCGCCGTCTCCGAGCCCCGATCCGTCCACGCGTCGTTCCCTAAGCCCCGATCCATCCACGCGCAGTCTCCTGTGCCCCGATCGGTCCACGCAGCGTCTCCTAAGCCCCAGACGGTCCACGCGCCGTCTCCGAAACCCGATCGGTCGACGCGCCGTCTCCGAGCGCCGATCGGTCCACGGGCCGTTTCCGAGCCGCGATCGGTAAACGCGCTGTCAGCAAGCCCCGATCCGTACACGCGTCGTCTCCGAGCCCCGATCGGTCCACGCGCGGTATCGTAAACCCCGATCGGTCCACGCGCCGTCTCCTGAGCCCCGATCGTTCCACGCGCCGCCTCCTAAGCCACGATCGGTCCAGGAGTCGTCTCCGAGCCACGATCGGTCCAGGCGCCGCTTCCTGAGCCCCGATCGGTCCACGCGCCGTCTCCTAAGCCAGGATCGGTCCACGCGCCGTCTCCTAAGCCCCGATCGGTCCACGCGCCTTCTCCTAAGCCCCGATAGGTCCACGCGTCGTCTCCTGAGCCCCGATCGATCCACGGCCACCTCCTGAGCCCCGATCGATCCACGCGCCACCTCCTGAGCCCCGATCGATCCACGCGCCGTCTCCTAAGCCCCGATCGGTCCACGCGTCGTCTCCCAGCCCCGATCGGTCCACGCGCCGTCTCCTGAGCCCCGATCGGTCCACGCGTCGTTTCCTAAGCCCCGATCCATCCACGCGCCGTCTCCTGAGCCCCGATCGGTCCACGCGTCGTTCCCTAAGCCCTGATCCATCCACGCGCCGTCTCCTGAGCCCCGATCGGTGCACGCATCGTCTCCTAAGCCCCGACACGTCCACACGTCGTCTCCGAGCCCCGATCGGTCCACGCGCGATCGCCGAGCCTCGATTGGTCCACGCATCGTGTCCTAACCCCCAATCGATCCACGCGCAGTCGCCGAGCCCCGATTGGTTCACGCGCGGTCTCCTGAGCCCCGGTCGGTCCACGCGCCGTCGCCGAACCCCAATTGATCCACGCGCAACCTCCTGAGCCCCGATCGGTCCACGCGCCGTCGAAGAGCCCCGATCGGTCCACGCGCCGTCTCCTGAGCCCCGATATGTCCACGCGCTGCCGCCGAGCAGCGATCGGTCCACGCGCAGCCGCCGAGCCCCGATCGGTTCACGCGCGGTCTTCTGAGCCCCGGTCGGTCCACGCGCCGTCGCCGAGCCCCGGTCGTTCCACGCGCCGTCTCCTGAGCCCCGATACGCCCACGCGCTGCCGTCGAGCAGCGATCGGTCCACGCGCAGCCTCCTGAGCCCCGATCGTTCCACGCGCCGTCTCCGAGCCCCGATCCGTCCACGCGTCGTTCCCTAAGCCCCGATCCATCCACGCGCAGTCTCCTGTGCCCCGATCGGTCCACGCAGCGTCTCCTAAGCCCCAGACGGTCCACGCGCCGTCTCCGAAACCCGATCGGTCGACGCGCCGTCTCCGAGCGCCGATCGGTCCACGGGCCGTTTCCGAGCCGCGATCGGTAAACGCGCTGTCAGCAAGCCCCGATCCGTACACGCGTCGTCTCCGAGCCCCGATCGGTCCACGCGCGGTCTCGTAAACCCCGATCGGTCCACGCGCCGTCTCCTGAGCCCCGATCGTTCCACGCGCCGCCTCCTAAGCCACGATCGGTCCAGGAGTCGTCTCCGAGCCACGATCGGTCCAGGCGCCGCTTCCTGAGCCCCGATCGGTCCACGCGCCGTCTCCTAAGCCCCGATCGGTCCACGCGCCGTCTCCTAAGCCCCGATCGGTCCACGCGCCTTCTCCTAAGCCCCGATAGGTCCACGCGCCGTCTACGAGCGCCGATCGGTTAAGGCGCCATCTCCTGAGCCCCGATCGTTCCACGCGCCGTCTCCGAGCGCCGGTCGGTCCACGCGCCGTCTGCGAGCTCCGATCCGTCGACGCGTCGTCTCCTGAGCCCCGATCGATCCACGGCCACCTCCTGAGCCCCGATCGATCCACGCGCCGTCTCCTAAGCCCCGATCGGTCCACGCGTCGTCTCCCAGCCCCGATCGGTCCACGCGCCGTCTCCTGAGCCCCGATCGGTCCACGCGTCGTTTCCTAAGCCCCGATCCATCCACGCGCCGTCTCCTGAGCCCCGATCGGTCCACGCGTCGTTCCCTAAGCCCTGATCCATCCACGCGCCGTCTCCTGAGCCCCGATCGGTGCACGCATCGTCTCCTAAGCCCCGACACGTCCACACGTCGTCTCCGAGCCCCGATCGGTCCACGCAGCGTCTCCAAAGCCCCAGAGGGTCCACGCGCCGTCTCCGAAACCCGATCGGTCGAAGCGCCGTCTCCGAGCGCCGATCGGTCCACGCGCCGTTTCCTGAGCCCCGATCCGCCCACGCGCAGTCGCCGAGCCCCGATCGGTCCACGCGCGGTCTCGTGAGCCCTGGTCGGTCCACGCGCCGTCTCCTGAGCCCCGATCCGTCCACGCGCAGTCGCCGAGCCCCGATCGGGGCTCGGCGACTGCGCGTGGACGGATCGGGGCTCAGGAGACGGCGCGTGGACCGACCAGGGCTCACGAGACCGCGCGTGGACCGATCGGGGCTCGGCGACTGCGCGTGGGCGGATCGGGGCTCAGGAAACGGCGCGTGGACCGATCGGCGCTCGGAGACGGCATGTGGACCGATCGGGGTTAAGGAGACGACGCGTGGACCGATCGGGATTTAGGAAAGGATGCGTGGACCGATCGGGGCTCAGGAGGCCGCGCGTGGACCGATCATGGCTCGGCGACGGCGCGTGGACTGATCGGGGCTCGGAGACGACGCGTGGACCCATCGGGACTCGGAGACAGCGCGTGGACCGACTTGGGCTCAGGCGGTTGGGCGTGGACCAATTGGGGCTCGGCGACTGCGCGTGGGCGGATCGGGGCTCAGGAAACGGCGCGTGGACCGATCGGCGCTCGGAGACGGCGCGTGTACGGATCGGGGCTTGGTGACGGCGCGTTTACCGATCGCGGCTCGGAGACGGCCCGTGGACGGATCGGGGCTTAGGAGACGACGCGTGGACCGATCGGGGCTGGGAGACAGCGCGTGGACCGACTGGAGCTCAGGCGGTTGCGCGTGGACCAATTGGGGTTCGGAGACGGCGCGTGGACCGATCGGGGCTCGGAGACGGCGCGTTAACCGATCGGGGCTTAGGAGACGATGCGTAGACCGATCAGGCTCGGAGACGGCGCGTGAACCGACCGGGGCTCAGGAGGCGACGCCTGGACCGATCGGGGCTCGGCGACGGCGCGTTGACCGATCGAGGCTCGGAGATGACGCGTGTACGGATCGGGGATTCGGGGACGACGCGTAGACCGATCGGGGCTTAGGAGACGACGCGTGGACCGTCGGGGGTTAGGAGACGAGGCGTGGGCCGATGGGGCTTAGGAAGCGATGCGTGGACCGGTCGAGGCTCTGGCAGCGGCGCACGGACCGATCGTGACTCGGAGACGGCGGGTGGAGGCATCGGGGCTTTGAAGACGATGCGTGGACCGAACGGTGCTCAGAAAACGGCGCGTGGACCGATCGGTGCTCGGAGACGATGCGTGGACCGATCGGGGCTCAGGAAACGGCGCGTGGAGCGATCGGGGCTCAGGTGACGACGCGTGGATCGATCGGGGCTCCGGAGGCGCCGCGTGGACGGATGGGGCTCAGGAGACGGTGCGTGGACCGATCGGGGCTCGGAGACGGCGCGTGGAACGATCGGGGCTCAGGAGACGGCGCGAGGACCGACGGGGGCACAGGAGACGGCGCGTGGAGCGATCGGGGTTCAGGAGCCGACCCGTTGATCGATCGGTGCTCAGGCGACGACGCGTGGACCCATCGGGTCTCGGATACGGCGCGTGGACCGATCGGGGCTTAGGAGACGGCGCGTGCACCGATCGGGGCCCGGAGACGGGTCGTAGACAGATTGGGGCTTAGGAGACGACACGTGGACCGATCGGGGCACAGGAGACTGCGCGTGGATGCATCGGGGCTTAGGGAACGACGCGTGGACGGATCGGGGCTCGGAGACGGCGCGCGGGACGATCGGGGCTCAGGAGACCGCGCGTGGACCGATCGGGGCTCGGCGACTGCGCGTGGGCGGATCGGGACTCAGGAAACGGCGCGTGGACGGATCGGCGCTCGGAGACGGCGCGTCGACCGATCGGGTTTCGGAGACGGCGCGTGGACCGTCTGGGGCATAGGAGACGCTGCGTGGACCGATCGGGGCACAGCAGACTGCGCGTAGATGGATCGGGGCTTAGGGAACGACGCGTGGACGGATCGGGGCTCGGAGACGGCGCGTGGAACGATCGGGGCTCAGGAGACCGCGCGTGGACGGATCGGGGCTCGGAGACGGCACGTGGACCGATCGGGGTCGGAGACGGCGCGTTGACCGTTCGAGGCTCGGGGATGACGCGTGTACGGATCGGGGATTCGGGGACGACGCGTGGACCGATCGGGGCTTAGGAGAGGACGCGTGGACCGATCGTGGCTCAGGAGGCCGCGCGTGGACCGATCCAGGCTCGGCGACGGGGCGTGGACCGATCGGGGCTCGGAGACGACGCGTGTACGGATCGGGGCTTGGTGACGGCGCGTTTACCGATCGCGGCTCGGAGACAGCCCGTGGACTGATCGGGGCGTAGGAAACGACGAGTGGACCGATCGGGGGTTAGGAGCCGACGCGTGAACCGACCATGGCTCAGGAGACCGCGCGTGGACCGATCGGGGCTCAGGAGGCGATGCGTGGACCGATCGGGGCTCAGGAGACTGCGCGTGGATGGTTCGGGGCTTAGGGAACGACGCGTGGACCGATCGGGGTTCAGGAGACGGCGCGTGAACCGACCATGGCTCAGGAGGCCGCGCGTGGACCGACTGGGGCTGAGGCGGGTGCGCATGGACCAATTGGGGTTCGGCGACGGCGCGTGGACCGATCGGGGCTCGGAGACGGCGCGTTAACCGATCGGGGTTTAGGAGACGATGCGAGGAGGCATCTGGGTTTACAAGAAGACGCGTGGATCGATCGGGGCTCGGAGACGGCGCGTGAACCGACCGGGGCTCAGGAGACGGCGCGTGGACCGATCGGGGCTCGGAGACGGCACGTTAACCGATCGGGGCTTAGGAGACGATGCGTGGACCGATCGGGCTCGGAGCCGGCGCGTGAACCGATCGGGGCTCAGGAGGCTGCGCGTGGACCGATCGAGGCTCGGCGACGGCGCGTGGACCGATCGGGGCTCGGAGACGAGGCGTGTACAGATCAGGGCTTGGTGATGGCGCTTTTACCGATAGCAGCTCGGAGACAGCCCGTGGACGGATCGCGGCTTAGGAGACGGTGCGTGGACCGATCGGGGCTCAGGAGACGGTGCGTGGACCGGTCGGGGCTTAGGAGACGACGCGTGGAACGATCGGGGCTCAGGAGACGACGCGTGGACCGATCGGGGCTCAGGAGATGGCGCGTGGACCGATCGGGGCTCGGAGACGGTGCGTGGACCGATCGGGGCTCGGAGATAGCGCGTTGGGGCATCTGGGCTTAGAAGACGACGCGTGGACCGATCGGGGCTCAGGAAACGGCGCGTGGACCGATCGGGGCTGGGAGACGGCGCGTAGAACGATCGGGGCTCAGGAGACGGCGCGTGGACCGATCGGGGCTCGGAGACAGCGCGTGGATCGATCGGGGCACAGGAGACGGCACGTGAAATGATCGGCGCTCGGAGACGGCGCGTGGACCGATCGGGGCTCAGGAAGCGGCGCCTGGACCGATCGTGGCTCGGAGACGGCGCGTGGACCTATTGGGGCTGGGAGACGGCGCGTGGAACGATCGGGGCCCAGGAGACGGCGCGTGGACCGATCGGGGCTCGGAGACAGCGCGTTGGGGCATCTGGGCTTAGAAGACGACGCGTGGACCGATCGGGGCTCAGGAAACGGCGCGTGAACCGATCGGGGATCGGAGACGGCGCGTGGACGGACCGGGGATTAGAATGCGGCACGCGGACCGATCGGGGCTCGCAAACAGCGTGTGAACGTATCGGGGCTTCGGATACCGTACGTGGACCGATCGGGGCTGGGAGACGACGCGTGAACCGATCGGGGCTCGGAGACGACGCGTGGAACGATCGGGGCTCAGGAGACGGCGCGTGAACCGATCGGCGCTCGGAGACGGCGCGTGGACCGATCGGGCCTTAGGAGACGGCGCGTGGACCGATCGGTGCTCGGAGACAGCGCGTGGAATGATCGGGGCTCAGGAGACGGCGCGTGAACCGATCGGCGCTCGGAGACGGCGCGTGGAATGATCGGGGCTTAGGAGAGGGCGCGTGGACCAATCGGGGCTCGGAGACGACGCGTGGACCGATCGGGGCTCAGGAGACGGCGCGTGGACCGATCGGGACTCAGGAGACGGCGCGTGGACCGATTGGGGCTTGGATACGGCACGTGACGCGACCGGGGCTCAGGAGGCCGCGCGTGGAGCGATCATGGCTCGGCGACAGCGCGTGGACCGATCGGGGCTCGGAGACGACGCGTGGACCGATCGGGGCTTAGGAGCCGACGCGTGAACCGATCGGAGCTTAGGAGATGACGCGTGGACCGATCGGGGCTCAGGAGACGGCGCGTGGAACGATCGGGGCTCGGGAGACGACGCTTGGACCGATCCGGGCTCAGGACACGGCGCGTGGACCATCCGGGGCTTAGGAGACGATGCGTGGACCGATCGGGGCTCAGAAGACGACGCGTGGATCGATCGGGGCTCAGGAGACGGAGCGTGGACCGGTCGGGGCTTAGGGAACGACGCGTGGATCGATCGAGGCACAGGAGACGGCGCGTGAACGGATCGGCGTTTGGAGACGGCGCGTGGAACTATCGTGGCTCAGGAGACAGCGCGTGGACCGATTGGAGATCAGGAGACGGCGCGTGGACACATCGGGGCTCGGAGACGACGCGTGGAACGATCGGTTCTCAGGGGACGGCGCGTGGACCGACTGGCGATCAGGAGGCCACGCGTGGACCAACTGGGGTTCGGCGAAGGCGCGTGGACCGATCGGGGCTCGGAGACACCGCGTGTACGGATCGTGGATTAGGGGACGACGCGTGGACCGATCCGGGCTCAGGAGACGGCGCGTGGACTGAACGGGAGTTAGGAGACGACGCGTGGACCGACTGGAGCTCAGGAGGTTGCGCGTGGACCAATTGGGGTTCGGCGACGGCGCGTGGACCGACCGGGGCTCAGGAGACCGCGCGTGAAGCGATCGGGGCTCGGCGACTGCGCGTGGACTGATCGGGGCTTAGGAGACGACGCGTGAACCCATCGGGGCTCGGAGTCAGCGCATGAACCGATCGGCGCTCAGGAGACGGTGCGTGGACCGAACGGGAATTAGGAGACAATGCGTTGAACGATCGGGGTTTAGGAGAGGACGCGTCGACCGATCGGGGCTCAGGAGACGGCGCGTGGACCCATCGAGGCTCGGAGACGACGCGTGGAACGATCGGGGCTCAGGAGACGGCGCGTAAACCGATCGGCGCTCGGAGACGGCGCGCGGACCGATCGGGGCTTAGGAGACGACGCGTAGACGAATCGGGGCTTAGGAGACGACGCGTGGACCAATCGGGGCTTAGGAGACGACGCGTGGACCGACTGGCGATCAGGAGGCCACGCGTGGACCAACTGGGGTTCGGCGAAGGCGCGTGGACCGATCGGGGCTCGGAGACACCGCGTGTACGGATCGTGGATTAGGGGACGACGCGTGGACCGATCCGGGCTCAGGAGACGGCGCGTGGACTGAACGGGAGTTAGGAGACGACGCGTGGACCGACTGGAGCTCAGGAGGTTGCGGGTGGACCAATTGGGGTTCGGCGACGGCGCGTGGACGGACCGGGGCTCAGGAGACCGCGCGTGAAGCGATCGGGGCTCGGCGACTGCGCGTGGACTGATCGGGGCTTAGGAGACGACGCGTGAACCCATCGGGGCTCGGAGTCAGCGCATGAACCGATCGGCGCTCAGGAGACGGCGCGTGGACCGAACGGGAATTAGGAGACAATGCGTTGAACGATCGGGGTTTAGGAGAGGACGCGTCGACCGATCGGGGCTCAGGAGACAGCGCGTGGAACGATCGGGGCTCAGGAGACGGCGCGAGAACCGATCGGCGCTCAGGAGACGGCGCGCGGACCGACCGGGGCTCAGGAGACTCGCGTGGATCGATCGGGGCTTAGGAGACGACGCGTGGACCGATCGGGGCTCAGGAGGCAGCGCGTGGACCGATCGGGGCTCAGGAAGCGCCCCCTGGACCGATCGTGGTTCGGAGACGGCGCGTGGAACGATCGAGGATCAGAAGATGGTGCGTGGACCGATCGGGGCTCGGAGACGGCGCGCGGACCGATCGGGGCTTAGGAGACGACGCGTGGAGCGATCGGGGCTCAGTAAACGGCGCGTGGAGCGATCGGGGCTCAGGAGACGACGCGTGGATCGATCGGGGCCCACGCGACAGCGTGTGGACCGACTGGGGCTCAGGAGACGGCGCGTGAACCAATCGGCGCTTGGAGACGGCGCGTGGACCAATCGGGGATCAGGAGACGGCGCGTGGACCGATTGGAGATCAGGAGACGGCGCGTGGACACATCGGGGCCCGGAGACGACGCGTGGAACGATCGGGGCTTAGGAGACGACGCGTGGACCGATCGATGCTCAGGAGACAGCGCGTGGACCGATTGGGGCTCGGCGACGGCGCGTGGACCGATCGGGGCTTAGGAGACGACGCGTGGAACGATCGGGGCTCAGGAGGCGGCGCGTGAACCGATCGGCGCTCGGAGACGATGCGCGGACCGATCGGGGCTTAGGAGACGACGCGTGGATCGATCGGGGCTTAGGAGACGACGCGTAGACCAATCGGGGCTTAGGAGACGACGCGTGGACCGACTGGCGATCAGGAGGCCACGCCTGTACCAACTGGGGTTCGGCGAAGGCGCGTGGACCGATCGGGGCTCGGAGACAACGCGTGTACGGATCGTGGATTAGGGGACGACGCGTGGACCGATCCGGGCTCAGGAGAGGGCGTGTGGACTGAACGGGAGTTAGGAGACGACGCGTGGACCGACTGGAGCTCAGGGGGCCGCGCGTGGACCAACTGGGGTTCGGCGAAGGCGTGTGGACCGATCGGGTCTCAGGAGACGGCGCGTGGACCGGTCGGGGCTGAGGAGACGGCGCGTGGAGCGATCAGGGCTCACGAGATAACGCGAGGATCCATCGGGGCTCAGGAGACGACGCGTCGACCGATCGGGGCTCAGGAGACAGCGCGTCGAACGATAGGGGCTTAGAGGCCGACGCGTCGACCGATCGGGGCTCAGGAGAAGGGGCGTGGACCGAACGGGAGTTTGGCGACGACGCGTGGAACGATCGGGGCTCGCAGACGACGCCTGGACCGATCGGGGCTCAGGAGACCGCGCGTGGACCGATCGGGGCTCGGCGACGGCGCGTGGACCGATCGGTGCTCGGAGACGACGCGTAGACCGATCGGGGCCGAGGAGACGACGCGTGGACCGATCGGTGCTCAGGAGACGACGTGTGGACCGATCGGAGCTCAGGAGGCGGCGCGTGAGCCGACCGGGGCTCAGAAGGCCGCGCGTGGACCGATCGCGCCTCGGCGACGGCGGGTGGACCGATCGGGGCTCAGGAGGCCGCGCGTGGACCGATCATCGCTCGGCAACGGCGCGTGCACCGATCGGGGCTCGGAGACGACGCGTGGACCGATCGGTGCTCGGAGACAGCGCGTGGACCGACTGGGGCTCGGAGACGGCGCGTGGACCGATCGTGGCTTAGGAGAAGGCGCGTGGAATGATCGGGGCTCAGGAGACGGCGCGTTGACCGATCGTGGCTCGGAGACGGTGCGTGAAGGCATCGGGGCTAAGAAGACGACGCATCGACCGAGCGGGGCGCAGGAGCCGGCGCGAGGAGCGTTCCGGGCTCAGGAGAAGACGCGTCAATTGATCGGGGCTCAGGAGTCGACGCGGAGACGGATCGGGGATCGGAGACGGCGCGTGGACCGATCGGACCTCGGAGACGGCGCGTAAACCGATCGGGGCTCGGAAACTACGCGTTAACCGAGAGGGGCTTAGGAGACGATGCATGGACCGATCGGGGCTTAGGAGCCGACGCGTGGACCGATTGGGGGTCAGGAGACAGCGCGTGGACCGATCGCGGCTCGGAGACGGCGCGTTAACCGATCGGGGCTTAGGGGACGATGCGTGAACCGATCGGGGCTCGGAGACGGCGCGTGGACCGACCGGGGCTCAGAGACCGGGCGTGGAACGATCGGGGCTCAGGAGACGGCGCGTGTACCGATCGGCGCTCGGAGACGGCGCGTGGACCGATTGGGGCTTAGGAGACGGCGCGTGGACCGATCGGAGATCAGGAGATGACGCGTGGACAGATCGGGGCTCTGGAAGCGGCGCACGGACCGATCGTGGCTCGAAGACGGCGCGTGGACCGATCGGGGCTCGGAGACGGCGCGTTAACCGATCGGGCCTTAGGAGGCGGCGCGTGAACCGATCGGAGATCAGGAGATGACGCGTAGACCGATCGGGGCTCGGAAACTACGCGTTAACCGATCGGGGCTCGGCGACTGCGCGTGGACGTATCGGGGCTCAGGAGACGGCGCGTGGGCCGATAGGAGCTCGGAGACGGCGTATGGACCGATCGGGGCTTGGAGACGACGGGATGAACGATCGGGGCTTAGGGGACGACGCGTCGACCGATCGGGGCTCGGGAGACGGCGTCTGGACTGAACGGGAGTTAGGAGACGACGCGTGTTCCGATCGGGGCTTAGGAGACGAAGCCTGCACCGATAGGGGCTCAGGCGACGGTGCGTGGACCGACCGAAGCTTGGAAACGGCACATGGACTGATCGGGGCTCGGAGACGACGCGTGTACGGATCGGGGATTCGGGGACGACGCGTGGAACCATCCGGGCTCAGGAAACGGCGTGTAGAGCGATCGGGACTCAGGAGACGACGCGTGAACCGATCGGGGCTCGGAGACGGCGCGTGGACCGATCGGGGCTTAGAAGACGGCCTCTTGAGCCCCGATCGGTCCACGCGCGGTCTCCTGAGCCCCGATCGTTCCACGCGCCGTCTCCTGAGCCCCGGTCGTTCCACGCGTCGTCTCCTACGCCCCGATCGGTCCACGCTTCGTCTCCTAAGCCCCGATAGGTCCACGCACCGTCTTCTGATCCCCATCGGTCCACGCGGCGCCTCCCGAGACCCGATCGATCCACGCGAGTCTCCTGAGCCCCGGTCGGTCCACGCGCCGTCTCCGAGCCCCGATCGGTTCACGCATCGTCTCCTAAGCCCCGATCGGTTAACGCGCCGTCTCCGAGCCGCGATCGGTCCACGCGCTGTCTCCTGACCCCCAATCGGTCCACGCGTCGGCTCCTAAGCCCCGATCGGTCCACGCATTGTCTCCTAAGCCCCTCTCGGTTAACGCGTAGTTTCCGAGCCCCGATCGGTTTACGCGCCATCTCCGAGGTCCGATCGGTCCACGCGCCGTCTCCTGAGCCCCGATCGGTTCAGGCGTCGTCTCCTAAGCCCTGATCCGTCCATGTGCAGTCTCCGAGCTCCGGTGGGTCCAGGCGCTGCCTCCTAAGCCCCGATCGGTCAACGCATCGTCTCCTAAGCCCTGATACGTTCACACTCCGTCTCCGAGTCCCGATCGGTCCACGCGCCGTCGCCGGGCCTCGATCGGGCCACGCGCGGCCTCCTTAGCCCCGGTCGGTCCACGCGCCGTCTCCGAGCCCCGATCGGTCCACGCATCGTCTCCTAAGCCCCGATCGGTTAACGCGCCGTCTCCGAGCCCCGATGGGTCCACGCGCCGCCTCCTAAGCCCCGATCGGTCCACGCGTCGTCTCCTAAGCCCCGATCGGTCGACGGGTCGTCTCCTAAGCCCCGATCGGTCGACGCGTCGTCTCCTAAGCCCCGATCGGTCGACGCGTCGTCTCCTAAGCCCCGGTCGGTCCACGAGCCGTCTCCTGAGCCCCGATCGGTCCATGCGCGGCCTCCTGAGCTCCGGTCGGTCCACGCACCGTCTCCGAGCCCCGATCGGTCCACGCATCGTCTCCAAAGCCCCGATCGGTTCACGCACCGTTTGCGAACCCCGATCGGTCTACGCGCCGTCTCCGAGCCCCGATCGGTCCACGCGCCGTCTCCTGAGCCCTGATCGGTCCGCGCGCGGCCTCCTGAGCCCCGGTCGGTCCACGCGCCGTTTCCGAGCCCCGATCGGTCCACGCATCGTCACCGAAGCCCCGATCGGTTAGCGCGCCGTCTCCGCGCCCCGATAGGTCCACGCGCCGTCTCCTGAGCCTCGATCGGTCCACGCGTTGTATCCTATGCCCCGGACGGTCCACGCGCCGACTCCGAGCCCGATCGGTCCACGCGCCGTCTCCTGAGCTCCGATCGGTCCATGCGTCGTCTCCTAAGCCCCGGACGGTCCACGCGCCGTCTCCGAGACCCGATCGGTGCACGTGTCGTCTCCTAAGCCCCGATCGGTCCATGCGTCTTCTCCGAGCCCCTATCGTTCCACGCGCCGTCTCCGAGCCCGATCCGTCCACGCGTCGTTCCCTAAGCCCCGATCCATCCACGCGCAGCCTCCTGTGCCCCGATCGGTCCACGCAGCGTCCCCTAAGCCCCAGACGGTCCACGCGCCGTCTCCGAAACACGATCGGTCCTCGCGCCGTCTCCGAGCCACGATTGGTCCAGGCGCCGCTTCCTGAGCCCCGATCGGTCCACGCGTTGTCTCCTAAGCCCCGATCGGTCCACGCGCCATCTCCGAGCCCCGATAGGTTCACGCATCGTCTCCTAAGCCCCGATCGGTCCACGCGTCGTCTCCTGAGCCCCGATCGCTCCACGCGCCATTTTCTGAGCACCGTTCGATCCACGCGTCGTCTTCAAAGCCCCGATGCCTCCACGCGCCGTCTCCGAGCCACGATAGGTCTGTGCGCCACTTCCAGAGCACTATCAGTCCACGCGTCGTCTCCTGATCTCCGATCGGTTGACGCGCCGTCTCCTAAGCCCCGATCGGTCCGCGCGCCGTCTCCGAGCGCCGAGCGTTTCACGAGCCGTCGCCGAACGCCAATTGGTCCACGCGCAACCACCTGAGCCCCGATCATTCCACGCGCCGTCTCCGAGCCCCGATCGGTCCACTCGCCATCTCCTGAGCCCCGATCGCTCGACGCGCCGTTTTCTGAGCACCGATCGGTCCACGCGTCGTCTTCGAGTACCGATCGATCCACGCGCCGTTTCCTGGGCCCCGATCGGTCCTAGCGTCGCCGCCGGAGCCCCGATCGGCCTACGCGCCGTCTCATGAGCCAAGATCGGTCAACGCATCGTCTCCTAAGCCCCGATACGTTCACACGCCGTCTCCGAGCCCCGATCGCTCCACGTATCGTCTCCTAAGCCGCGATCGGTTAACGTGCCGTCTCCGAGCCCCGATCGGTCCACGCATCGTCTTCTAAGCCCTGATCGGTCCACGTGCCGTCTCCGAGCCCCGATAGGTCCACACGCCGCCTCCTGAGCCCCGATCGGTCGACGTGTCGTCTCCTGAGCCCCGATCGATCCACGCATCGGCTCCTGAGCCCCGATCGGTCCACGCGTCGTCTTCGAGTACCGATCGATCCACGCGCCGTTTCCTGGGCCCCGATCGGTCCTAGCGTCGCCGCCGGAGCCCCGATCGGCCTACGCGCCGTCTCATGAGCCAAGATCGGTCAACGCATCGTCTCCTAAGCCCCGATACGTTCACACGCCGTCTCCGAGCCCCGATCGCTCCACGTATCGTCTCCTAAGCCGCGATCGGTTAACGTGCCGTCTCCGAGCCCCGATCGGTCCACGCATCGTCTTCTAAGCCCTGATCGGTCCACGTGCCGTCTCCGAGCCCCGATAGGTCCACACGCCGCCTCCTGAGCCCCGATCGGTCGACGTGTCGTCTCCTGAGCCCCGATCGATCCACGCATCGGCTCCTGAGCCCCGATCGGTCCACGCGTCGTCTTCGAGTACCGATCGATCCACGCGCCGTTTCCTGGGCCCCGATCGGTCCACGCGTCGCCGCCGGAGCCCCGATCGGCCTACGCGCCGTCTCATGAGCCACGATCGGTAGACGCATCGTCTCCTAACCCCCGATACGTTGACACGCCGTCTTCGAGCCCCGATCGGTCCACGCGCAGTCGCCTAGCCCCGATCGGTCCACGCGCGGCCTCCTGAGCCCCGGTCGGTCCACGCGCCGTTTCCTGAGTCCCGATCGGTCCATGCGTCGTCTTCTAAACCCCGATGCCTCCATGCGCCGTCTCCGAGCCACGATCGGTCCAGGTGCCGCTTCACCAGCCCCGATCGGTCCACGCGCCGTCTCCTAAGCCCCGATCGCTCCACGCACCGTCTCCTAATCCCCGATCGGTTCACACGCCGCCTCCGAAGGTCCGTTAGATCCACGCGAGTCTCCTAAGCCCCGACCGGTCCACGCGCTGTCTCCTGAGCCCCGATCGGTCCACGTGCCGTCTCCGAGCCCCGATGGGTCCACGCGCCGCCTGCTGACCTCCGATCGGTCGACGCGTCGTCTCCTGAGCCCCGATAGCTCCACGCGCCGTTTCCTGAGCCCCGATCCGTACACGCGTCGTCACCGAGCCCCGATCGGTCCACGCTGCGTCTCCTAAGCCCCGATACGTTCACACGCCGTCTCCGAGCCCCGATCGGTCCGCGTGCCGCATTCTAAGCCACGGTCCGTCGACGCGCCGTCTCCGAGCACCGATCGGTCCGCGCGCCGTCTCCTGAGCCCCGATCGTTTCACACGCCGCCTCCTAAGCCCCGATCGGTCCAGGCGTCGTGTCCTCAGCTCCAATCCGTACACGCGCCTTCTCCGAGTTCCGATCGGTTCACGCGCTGTCGCCGAGCCCCGATCGCGACACTCGCCGTCTTCAAGTGCCGATCCGTACACGCGCCGTCTCCGAGCCCCGATCGGTACTCGCGCCGTCGCCGATCCCGAATTGGTCCACACGCGGCGTCCTGAGCCCCAGTCGGTCCACGAGCCGTCTTCGAGTCCCGATCGGTCCACGCGTCATCTCCTGAGCCCCGATCGGTCCACGCGTCGTCTCCTAAGCCCCGATCGCTCCACGCGCCGTCTCCTCAGCCCCGATCGGTCCACGCGTCGGCTCCTAAGCCTCGATCGGTCCATGCGCGGCCTCCTGAGCCCCGGTCGGATCACGCGCCGTATCCGAGCCCCAATCGGTCCACGCGCCGTCTCCTAAGCCCAAATCTGTCCACGACCCGTCTCCGGGCCCCGATCGGTGCACTCGCCGTCTCCTAAGCCCCGATCGGTCCACGCGCCGTCGCCGAGCGCCGATCGGTTCACGCGCCGTCTAATGAGCCCGGATCGGTCCACGCGTCGTCCCCGGATCCCCGATCCGTACACGCGTCGTCTTTGAGCCTCGATCGGCCCACGCGCCGTCGCCGAGCCCCGATCGGTCCAGGCGTCGCCTCCTGAGCCCCGGTCGGTTCACGCACCCTCTCCGAGCCCGATCGGTATACGCATCGTCTCCTAAGCCCCGATCTGTCCACGACCCGTTTCCGGGCCCCGATCGGTGCACGCCCCGTCCCCTAAGCCCCGATCGGTCCACGCGCCGTATCCGAGCCCCGATGGGTCCACGCGTCGTCGCCTGAGCCCCGATCGATCCACGGGTCGTTTCCTGAACTCCGATCGCTCCACGCGTCGTCTCCTGAGCCCCGATCGGTCCATGCGTCGTCTCCTGAGTCCCGATCGTTCCACGCGCCGTCTCCGAGCCCCGATCCGTCCACGCGTCATTCCCTAAGCCCCGATCCATCTACGCGCAGGCTCCTGTGCCCCGATCGGTCCACGCAGCGTCCCCTAAGCCCCAGACGGTCCACGCGCCGTCTCCGAAACCCGATCGGTCGACGCGCCGTCTCCGAGCGCCGATCGGTCCATGCGCCGTTTCCTGAGCCCCGATCCGCCCACGCGCCGTCGCCGAGCCGCGATCGGTCCACGCGCGGCCTCCTGAGCCCCGATTGGTTCACGCGCCGTCTCCTGAGCCCCGATCGATAACACTCGTCGTCTCCTAACCCCCGATTGGTCCGCGTGCCGTCTCCTCAGCCCCGATCGGTCCACGCGCCGTCTAAGAGCGTCGATCGGTTCACGCGCCGTCTCCTGAGCCCCCATCGCTCCACGCGCCGTCTCCGAGCCCCCATCGCTCCACGCGCCGTCTCCGAGCCCCGATCGGTCCACGCGCCGTCTCCTGAGCCCGGATCGGTCCACCCGTCGTCCTCGAATCACCGATCCGCACACGCGTCGTCTCCGAGCCTCGACCGGTCCACGCGTCGTCTCCTGAGCCCTGATCATTCCACGCGCCGTCTCCTAAGCCGCGATCCGTCCACGGGCCGTCTCCGAGCTGCTATCGGTAAACGCGCCGTCACCAAGCCCTGATCCGTACACGCGTCGTCTCCGAGCCCCGATCGGTCCAAGCGCCGTCTCCGAGCACCGATTGGCCCACGCGCCGTCGCCCGAACCCCAATTGGTCCACGCGCCGTCGCCCGAACCCCAATTGGTCCACGAGCAACCTCCTGAGCTCCAGTCGGTCCACGCGCAGTAGCCGAGCCCCGATCGATCCCCGCATCGTCTCCTAAGCCCCGATCGGTTGACGCGTCATTTACGAGCCCCGATCGGTCTACGCGCCGTCTCCTGAGCCCCGATCGGTCCACACGCCGTCTCCTAAGCCCCGATCCGTCCACGGGCCGTCTGTAAACCGCGATCGGTCAACGCTCCGTCACCAAGCCCCGATCCGTACAAGCGTAGTGTCCGAGCCCCGATCGGTTAACGCGCCGTCTCCGAGCCCCGATCGGCCAACGCGCCGTCTCCTGAGCCCCGATCCGTCCACGCGCAGTCGCCGAGCACCGGTCGGTCCAGGCGCCGTCTCCTGAGCCCCGATCGGTCCACACCCCTTCCCCTGAGCCCCAATCGGTCGACGCGTCGTCTCCTAAGACCCGACCGGTTCACCCGCCGTCTCCTGTGCACTGATCGATTCACGTGCCGTCTCCTAAGCCCCGATCGGTCCACACGTCGTCTCCTAAGCCCCAATCGGGCCACGCGTCGTCTCCTAAGCCCCGATCAGTCGCCGCGTCATCTCCTGAGCCCCGATCAATTGGCGCGCCTTCTCCTGAGCCCCGATCGCTCCTCGCGCCGTCTCCTGAGCCCCGCTCGGTCCATGCATCGTCTTCTAAGCCCCCATGCCTCCACGCACCGTCTCCTGAGCCCCGATCGTTCCACGTGCCGTCTCCGAGCCCCGATCGCTCCACGCGCCGTCTCCAAGCCTCGATCCGTACACGCGTCGTCTCCGAGCCCCGATCGGTCCACGCGCCATCGCCGAACCCCGATCGGTCCACGCGCCGTCTCCTGAGCTCCGAACGGTCCACACCCCTTGTCCTGAGCCCCGATCGGCCGACGCGGCGTCTCCTAAGCCCCGACCGGTTCACGCGCCGTCTCCTGTACACCGATCGAATCACGTGCCGTCTCCTAAGCCCCGATCGGTCCACACGTCGTCTCCTAAGCCCCAATCGGTCCACGCGTCGTCTCCTAAGCCCCGATCCGTCGCCGCGTCGTCTCCTGAGCCCCGATCAATTGACGCGTCTTCTCCTGAGCCCCGATCGCTCCTCGCGCCGTCTGCTGAGCCCCGCTCGGTCCATGCGTCGTGTTCTTAGCCCCGATGCCTCCACGCGCCGTCTCCGAGCCACGATAGGTCCAGGCGCCGCTTCCTGAGCCCCGATCGATCCACGCGCCGTCTCAGAGCGCCGATCATTTCACGCGCCGTCTCCTGAGCCCCGATCGTTCCACGCGCCGTCGCTGATCCCCGATCGGTCCACGCGTCGTTTCCTAAGCCCTGATCGGTCCTCGTGCCTTCTGCGAGCCCCGAAGGGTCCACGCGCAGCCTCCTGAGCCCCGATCGGTCGACGCGTCGTCTCCGAGCCCCGATCGGTCCACGAGCCGTCTCCTGAGCCCCGGTTGGTTCACGCACCGTCTCCTGATCCCCATCGGTCCACGCGGCGCCTCCGGAGCCCCGATCGATCCACGCGAGTCTCCTGAGCCCCGGTCGGTCCGCGCGCCGTCACCTGAGCCCCGATCGGTCCACGCATCGTCTCCTGAGCCCCGATCGCTCCACACGCCGCTTCGAGAGCGCCGATCGGTGCACGCGTCGTCTCCTGATCTCCGATCGATCTACGCGCAGTCTCATAAGCCCCGATCGGTCGAGGCGCCGTCTCCGAGCGCCGATCGGTTCACGCGCCGTCTCCTGAGCCCCGATCGTTCCACGCGCCGTCTCCGAGCCCCGATCGGTCCACGCGCCGTCTCCTAAGCCCCGATCTGCCCACGGGCCGTCTCCGAGCTCCGATCGGTCCACGCGCCGTCTCCAAGCCTCGATCCGTACACGCGTCGTCTCCGAGCCCCGATCGGTCCACGCGCCATCGCCGAACCCCGATCGGTCCACGCGCCGTCTCCTGAGCTCCGAACGGTCCACACCCCTTGTCCTGAGCCCCGATCGGCCGACGCGTCGTCTCCTAAGCCCCGACCGGTTCACGCGCCGTCTCCTGTACACCGATCGAATCACGTGCCGTCTCCTAAGCCCCGATCGGTCCACACGTCGTCTCCTAAGCCCCAATCGGTCCACGCGTCGTCTCCTAAGCCCCGATCCGTCGCCGCGTCGTCTCCGGAGCCCCGATCAATTGACACGTCTTCTCCTGAGCCCCGATCGCTCCTCGCGCCGTCTGCTGAGCCCCGCTCGGTCCATGCGTCGTGTTCTTAGCCCCGATGCCTCCACGCGCCGTCTCCGAGCCACGATAGGTCCAGGCGCCGCTTCCTGAGCCCCGATCGATCCACGCGCCGTCTCGTAGGCCACAATCGGTCCACGCGCCGTCTCCGAGCGCCGATCATTTCACGCGCCGTCTCCTGAGCCCCGATCATTCCACGCGCCGTCTCCGAGCCCCGATTGGTCCACGCGGCGTCTCCTGAGCCCCGATCGGTTCACGCATTGTCTCCTAAGCCCCGATACGTCCACACGCCGTATCCGAGCCCCGATCGGTCCGCGTGACGCATTCTAAGCCACGGTCCGTCTACGCGCCGTCTCCGAGCACCGATCGGTCGACGCGCCATCTCCTGAGCCCCGATCGGTCCACGCGTCGTCTCCTAAGCCCTGATCGGTCCACGTGCCGTCTCCGAGCCCCGATGGGTCTACGCGCCGCCTCCTGAGCCCCGATCGATCCACGCATCGGCTCCTGAGCCCCGGTCGGTCCACGCGTCGTCTTCGAGCACCGATCGATCCACGCGCCGTTTTCTGGGCCCCGATCGGTCCACGCGTCGCCGCCGGAGCCCCGATCGATCTACGCGCCGTCTCATGAGCCCCGATCGGTCAACGCATCGTCTCCTAAGCCCCGATATGTTCACACGCCGTCTCCGAGTCCCGATCGGTCCACGCGCCGTCGCCGAGCCTCGATCGGTCCACGCGCGGCCTCCTAAGCCCCGATCGGTTAACGCGCCGTCTCCGAGCCCCGATCAGTCCACGCGCCGTCTCCTGAGCCCCGGTCGGTTCATGCGCCGTCTCCGAGCCCCGATCGATCCACGCCTCGTCTTGTAAGCCCAGATGCCTTCTCGCGCCGTCTCCGGGCCACGATCGGTCCAGGCGCCGCTTCCTGAGCCACGATCGGTCCACGCGCCTTCTCCGAGCCCCGATCGGTCCACGCGCCGTCTCCTGAGCCCCGATCGGTCCACGTGTCGTCTCCTGAGCCCCGATCGGTCCACGCGCCGTCTCCTGAGCCCCGATCGGTCCACGCGCCGTCGCCGAACCCCAATTGGTCGACGCGAAACCGCCTGAGCCCCAGTCGGTCCACGCGCTGTCTCCGAGCCCCGATCGGTCCACGCGTCGTCTCCGAGCGCCGATCGGTCCACGCGCCATCGCCGAGTCATGATCTGTCCACGCGCGGCCTCCTGAGACCCGATCGGTCCACGCGCCGTCTTCGAGCCCCGATCGGTCCACGCATGGTCTCCTAAGCCCCAATCGGAAACGCGCCGTCCCCGAGCCCCGATCGGTCCACGCGCCGTCTCCTGAGCCCCGATACGTCCACGCGCAGTCGCCGAGCCCTGATCCGTTCACGCGCTGTCTCCTGAGCCCCGATAGGTACACGCGTCGTCGCCTACACCCCGATCGGTCCACACCCCTTCCCCTGAGCCCCAATCGGTCGACGCGTCGTCTCCTAAGACCCGACCGGTTCACCCGCCGTCTCCTGTGCACTGATCGATTCACGTGCCGTCTCCTAAGCCCCGATCGGTCCACACGTCGTCTCCTAAGCCCCAATCGGGCCACGCGTCGTCTCCTAAGCCCCGATCAGTCGCCGCGTCATCTCCTGAGCCCCGATCAATTGGCGCGCCTTCTCCTGAGCCCCGATCGCTCCTCGCGCCGTCTCCTGAGCCCCGCTCGGTCCATGCATCGTCTTCTAAGCCCCCATGCCTCCACGCACCGTCTCCTGAGCCCCGATCGTTCCACGTGCCGTCTCCGAGCCCCGATCGCTCCACGCGCCGTCTCCAAGCCTCGATCCGTACACGCGTCGTCTCCGAGCCCCGATCGGTCCACGCGCCATCGCCGAACCCCGATCGGTCCACGCGCCGTCTCCTGAGCTCCGAACGGTCCACACCCCTTGTCCTGAGCCCCGATCGGCCGACGCGGCGTCTCCTAAGCCCCGACCGGTTCACGCGCCGTCTCCTGTACACCGATCGAATCACGTGCCGTCTCCTAAGCCCCGATCGGTCCACACGTCGTCTCCTAAGCCCCAATCGGTCCACGCGTCGTCTCCTAAGCCCCGATCCGTCGCCGCGTCGTCTCCTGAGCCCCGATCAATTGACGCGTCTTCTCCTGAGCCCCGATCGCTCCTCGCGCCGTCTGCTGAGCCCCGCTCGGTCCATGCGTCGTGTTCTTAGCCCCGATGCCTCCACGCGCCGTCTCCGAGCCACGATAGGTCCAGGCGCCGCTTCCTGAGCCCCGATCGATCCACGCGCCGTCTCAGAGCGCCGATCATTTCACGCGCCGTCTCCTGAGCCCCGATCGTTCCACGCGCCGTCGCTGATCCCCGATCGGTCCACGCGTCGTTTCCTAAGCCCTGATCGGTCCTCGTGCCTTCTGCGAGCCCCGAAGGGTCCACGCGCAGCCTCCTGAGCCCCGATCGGTCGACGCGTCGTCTCCGAGCCCCGATCGGTCCACGAGCCGTCTCCTGAGCCCCGGTTGGTTCACGCACCGTCTCCTGATCCCCATCGGTCCACGCGGCGCCTCCGGAGCCCCGATCGATCCACGCGAGTCTCCTGAGCCCCGGTCGGTCCGCGCGCCGTCACCTGAGCCCCGATCGGTCCACGCATCGTCTCCTGAGCCCCGATCGCTCCACACGCCGCTTCGAGAGCGCCGATCGGTGCACGCGTCGTCTCCTGATCTCCGATCGATCTACGCGCAGTCTCATAAGCCCCGATCGGTCGAGGCGCCGTCTCCGAGCGCCGATCGGTTCACGCGCCGTCTCCTGAGCCCCGATCGTTCCACGCGCCGTCTCCGAGCCCCGATCGGTCCACGCGCCGTCTCCTAAGCCCCGATCTGCCCACGGGCCGTCTCCGAGCTCCGATCGGTCCACGCGCCGTCTCCAAGCCTCGATCCGTACACGCGTCGTCTCCGAGCCCCGATCGGTCCACGCGCCATCGCCGAACCCCGATCGGTCCACGCGCCGTCTCCTGAGCTCCGAACGGTCCACACCCCTTGTCCTGAGCCCCGATCGGCCGACGCGTCGTCTCCTAAGCCCCGACCGGTTCACGCGCCGTCTCCTGTACACCGATCGAATCACGTGCCGTCTCCTAAGCCCCGATCGGTCCACACGTCGTCTCCTAAGCCCCAATCGGTCCACGCGTCGTCTCCTAAGCCCCGATCCGTCGCCGCGTCGTCTCCGGAGCCCCGATCAATTGACGCGTCTTCTCCTGAGCCCCGATCGCTCCTCGCGCCGTCTGCTGAGCCCCGCTCGGTCCATGCGTCGTGTTCTTAGCCCCGATGCCTCCACGCGCCGTCTCCGAGCCACGATAGGTCCAGGCGCCGCTTCCTGAGCCCCGATCGATCCACGCGCCGTCTCGTAGGCCACAATCGGTCCACGCGCCGTCTCCGAGCGCCGATCATTTCACGCGCCGTCTCCTGAGCCCCGATCATTCCACGCGCCGTCTCCGAGCCCCGATTGGTCCACGCGGCGTCTCCTGAGCCCCGATCGGTTCACGCATTGTCTCCTAAGCCCCGATACGTCCACACGCCGTATCCGAGCCCCGATCGGTCCGCGTGACGCATTCTAAGCCACGGTCCGTCCACGCGCCGTCTCCGAGCACCGATCGGTCGACGCGCCATCTCCTGAGCCCCGATCGGTCCACGCGTCGTCTCCTAAGCCCTGATCGGTCCACGTGCCGTCTCCGAGCCCCGATGGGTCTACGCGCCGCCTCCTGAGCCCCGATCGATCCACGCATCGGCTCCTGAGCCCCGGTCGGTCCACGCGTCGTCTTCGAGCACCGATCGATCCACGCGCCGTTTTCTGGGCCCCGATCGGTCCACGCGTCGCCGCCGGAGCCCCGATCGATCTACGCGCCGTCTCATGAGCCCCGATCGGTCAACGCATCGTCTCCTAAGCCCCGATATGTTCACACGCCGTCTCCGAGTCCCGATCGGTCCACGCGCCGTCGCCGAGCCTCGATCGGTCCACGCGCGGCCTCCTAAGCCCCGATCGGTTAACGCGCCGTCTCCGAGCCCCGATCAGTCCACGCGCCGTCTCCTGAGCCCCGGTCGGTTCATGCGCCGTCTCCGAGCCCCGATCGATCCACGCCTCGTCTTGTAAGCCCAGATGCCTTCTCGCGCCGTCTCCGGGCCACGATCGGTCCAGGCGCCGCTTCCTGAGCCACGATCGGTCCACGCGCCTTCTCCTGAGCCCCAGTCGGTCCACGCGCGGTCTCCAAGCCCCAATCGGTCCACGCGCCGTCTCCTGAGCCCCAGTCGGTCCACGCGCGGTCTCCGAGCCCCGATCGGTCCACGCGTCGTCTCCTGAGCCCCGATCGGTCCACGCGCCGTTTCCAAGCCCCGATCGGTCCATGCATCGTCTCCTAAGCCCCGATTGGTTAACGCGCTGTCTCCGAGCGCCGATCGGTCCACGCATCGTCTCCTAAGCCCCTCTCGATTAACGCGTAGTTTCCGAGCCCCGATCAGTTTACGCGCCGTCTCCTGAGCCCCGATCGGTCCGCGCGTCGTCTCCGAGCCCCGATCGGTTAACGCGCCGTCTCCGCGCCCCGATCCGCCCACGCGCCGTCTCGTGAGCCCCGATCCATCCACGCGCAGTCGCCGAGCCCCGATCGGTTCACGCGCGGTCTACTGAGCTCCGGTCGGTCCACACGCCGCGGCGAACCCCAATTGGTCCACGCGCAACCTCTCGAGCCCCAGTCGGTACACGCGCTGTCTCCGAGCGCCGGTCGGTCCACGCGCCGTCGCCGAACCGCAATTGGTCCACGCGCAACCGCATGAGCCCCAGTCGGTCCACGCGCTGTCTCCGAGCCCCGATCGGTCCACGCGCCGTCGCCGAGCCATAATCGGTCCACGCGCGGCCTCCTGAGCCCCGATCGGTTCACGCGCCGTATCCAAGCCCCAATCGGTCCACGCGCCGTCTCCTGAGCCCCAGTCGGTCCACGCGCTGTCTCCGAGCCCCGATCGGTCCACGCGTCGTCTCCTGAGCCCCGATCGGTCCACGCGCCGTCTCCAAGCCCCGATCGGTCCATGCATCGTCTCCTAAGCCCCGATCGGTTAACGCGCTGTCTCCGAGCGCCGTTCGGTCCACGCGCCGTCGCCGAACCGCAATAGGTCCACGCGCAACCGCCTGAGCCCCAGTCAGTCCACGCGCTGTCTCCGAGCCCTGATCGGTCCACGCGTCGTCTCCGAGCCCCGGTCGGTCCACGCGCCGTCTCCGAGCCGCGATCGGTCCACGCGCCGTTTCCTGAGCCCCAATTAGTCCACGCGCCGTCTCCTGAGCCCCGATCTGCCCACGCGCCGTCTCCTAAGCCCCGATCGGTTAACGCGCCGTCTCCGAGCGCCGATCGGTCCACGCATCGTCGCCTAAGCCCCTCTCGGTTAACACGTAGTTTCCGAGCCCCGATCGGTTTACGCGCCGTCTCCTAAGCCCCGATCGGTCCACAGGTCGTCTCCTAAGCCCCAATCGGTCCACGGGGCGTCTTCTAAGCCCCGATCCGTCGCCGCGTCGTCTCCTGAGCCCCGATCAATTGACGCGTCTTCTCCTGAGCCCCGATCGCTTCTCGCGCCGTCTCCTGAGCCCCGCTCGGTCCATGCGCCATCTCCTGAGCCCCGATCGGTCCACGCGTCGTCTCCGAGCTCCGATCGGTCCACGCGCCGTTTCCTGAGCCCCGATCAGTCCACTCGTCGTCCTCTAAACCCCGATGCCTCCACGCGCCGTCTCCGAGCCACGATCGATCCAGGCGCCGCTTCACCAGCCCCGATCGGTCCACGCGCCGACTCCTAAGCCCCGACCGGTCCACGTGCTGTCTCCTGAGCCCCGATCGGTCCAGGCGTGGCCTCCTGAGCCCCGGTCGGTCCACGCGCCGTCTCCGAGCCCCGATCGGTCCACGCGTCGTCTCCTAAGCCCCGATCGGCCGACGCGTCGTCTCCTAAGCCCCGATCGGTCGACGCGTCGTCTCCTGAGCCCTGATCGCTCCACGCGCCGTCTCCTGAGCCCCGATCGGTCCACGCGTCGTCTCCGAGCACCGATCGGTCCACGCGCCGTCTCGGAGCGCCGATCGGTCCAGGCGTCGCCTCCTGAGCCCCGGTCGGTTCACGCGCCGTCTCCGAGCCCGATCGGTCCACGCTTCGTTTCCTAAGCCCCGATCGGTTAACGCGCCGTCTCCGAGCCCCGATCGGTCCACGCGCCGTCGCCGAACCCCAATTGGTCCACGCGCAACCGCCGGAGCTCCAGTTGGCCCACGCGCTGTCTCCCAGCCCCGATCGTTCCACGCGTCGTCTCCTGAGCCCCGATCGGTCCACGCGTCGTCTCCTAAGCCGTGATGGGTTAACGTGCCGTCTCCTGAGCCCCGATCCGTCCACGCGCAATCGCCGAGCCCCGATCGGTTCATGCGCGGTCTCCTGAGCCCCCGTCGGTTCACGCGTCGGCTCCTAAGCCCCGATCGGTCCACGCGTCGTCTCCGAGCCCCGATCGGTCCACGCGCCGTCGCCGAGCCATGATCGCTCCACGCGCGGCCACCTGAGCCCCGGTCGCGTCAAGTGCCGTATCCAAGCCCCAATCGGTCCACGCACCGTCTCCTGAGTCCCGATCGGTCCACGCGCCGTCTCCTGAGCCCCGATCGGTCCACGCGTCATCTCCTAAGCTCCGATCGGTCCACGCGCCGTCTCCTGAGCCTCGATCCGTCCACGCGCAGTCGCCGAGCCCCGATCGGTTCACGCGCGGTTTCCTGAGCCCGAGTCGGTACACTCGCCGTCTTCTGAGCCCCGTTCGGTCCGCGCGCCGTCTCCGAGCGCCGATCGATCCACGCGCCGTCTCCTGAGCCCCGATCGATCCACGCGTCATCTCCTAAGCTCCGATCGGTTCGCGCGTCGGCTCCTGAGCCCCGGTCGCGTCACGCGCCGTATCCAAGCCCCAATCGGTCCACGCGTCGTCTCCTAAGCCCCGATCGGTCCACGCGCCGTCTCCGAGCCCCGATGGGCCCACGCGTCGCCTCCTGAGCCCCGATCATTTCACGCGAGTCTCCTGAGCCCCGATCGTTCCACGCGCCGTCTCCTACGCCCCGATCGGTCCACGCGTCGTCTCCTAAGCCCCGATCGATCCACGCGTCATCTCCTAAGCTCCGATCGGTTCACGCGTCGGCTCCTGAGCCCCGGTCGCGTCACGCGCCGTATCCAAGCCCCAATCGGTCCACGCGTCGTCTCCTGAGCCCCGATCGCTCTACGCGTTGTCTCCTGAGCCCCGATCGGTCCACGCGTCATCTCCTAAGCTCCGATCGGTCCACGCGCCGTCTCCTGAGCCTCGATCCGTCCACGCACAGTCGCCGAGCCCCGATCGGTTCACGCGCGGTTTCCTGAGCTCCAGTCGGTACACGCGCCGTCTTCTGAGCCCCGATCGGTCCACGCGCCGTCTCCGAGCGCCGATCGGTCCACTCGCCGTCTTCTGAGCCCCTGTCGGTCCACGCATCGTCTCCTAAGCCCCGGAGGGTCCACGCGCCGTCTCCTGAGCCCCGATCGGTCCAAGCGTCGTCTCCTGAGCCGCGATCGCTCCACGCGCCGTCTCCTGAGCCCCGATCGATCCACGCGTCATCTCCTAAGCTCCGATCGGTTCACGCGTCGGCTCCTGATCCCCGGTCGCGTCACGCGCCGTATCCAAGCCCCAATCGGTCCACGCGCCGTCTCCTGAGTCCCGATCGGTCCACGCGCCGTCTCCTGAGCCCCGATCGGTCCACGCGTCGTCTCCTAAGCCCCGATAGGTCCACGCGTCGTCTCCGAGCCACGATCGGTCCACGCGCCGTCTCCTAAGCCCCGATCATTCCACGCGTCGTCTTCCAAGCCCCGATCGGTCCACGCGCCGTCTCCTGAGCCCCAATCGGTCCACACGCTGTCTCGTGGGCCCCGATCGATCCACGCGTCGTCTCCTGAGCCCCGATCGCTCCACGCGCCGTTTACTGAGCCCCGATCGATCCACGCGTCGTCTCCTGAGCCCCGATCGCTCCACGCGCCGTTTCCTGAGCCGCGATCGGTCCACGCATCGTCTCTGAGCACCGATCGGTTCACGCGTCGTTTCCGAGCCCCGATCGGTCTACGCGCCCTCTCCTGAGCCCCGATCGGTCCACGCCTCGTTCCCTAAGCCAGGTCCATCCACGCGCACTCTCCTGAGCCCCAATCGGTCCACGCATCGTCTCCTAAGCCCCAGACGGTCCACGTGCCGTTTCCGAACCCCGATCGGTCGACGCGCCATCTCCGAGCGACGATCGGTCCACGCGCCGTCTCCTGAGCCCCGATCGGTCCACTCGCCGTCTTCTGAGCCCCGATTGATCCACGCATCGTGTTCTAAGCCCCGGACGGTCCACGCGCCGTCTCCTGAGCCCCGATCGGTCCAAGCGTCGTCTCCTGAGCCCCGATCTCTCCACGCGCCGTCTCCTGAGCCCCGATCGGTCCACGCGTTATCTCCTAAGCTCCGATCGGTTCACGCGTCGGCTCCTAAGCCCCGAGCGGTCCACCCGTCGTCTCCGAGCCCCGATCGGTCCACGCACCGTCGCCGAGCCATGATGGCTCCACGCGCGGCCTCCTGAGCCCCGGTCGCGTCACGTGCCGTATCCAAGCCCCAATCGGTCCACGCACCGTCTCCTGAGTCCCGATCGGTCCACGCGCCGTCTCCTGAGCCCCGATCGGTCCACGCATCATCTCCTAAGCTCCGATCGGTCCACGCGCCGTCTCGTGAGCCTCGATCCGTCCACGCGCAGTCGCCGAGCCCCGATCGGTTCACGCGCGGTTTCCTGAGCCCCAGTCGGTACACTCGCCGTCTTCTGAGCCCCGTTCGGTCCGCGCGCCGTCTCCGAGCGCCGATCGGTCCACGCGCCGTCTCCTGAGCCCCGATCGATCCACGCGTCATCTCCTAAGCTCCGATCGGTTCGCGCGTCGGCTCCTGAGCCCCGGTCGCGTCACGCGCCGTATCCAAGCCCCAATCGGTCCACGCGTCGTCTCCTAAGCCCCGATCGGTCCACGCGCCGTCTCCGAGCCCCGATGGGCCCACGCGTCGCCTCCTGAGCCCCGATCATTTCACGCGAGTCTCCTGAGCCCCGATCGTTCCACGCGCCGTCTCCTACGCCCCGATCGGTCCACGCGTCGTCTCCTAAGCCCCGATCGATCCACGCGTCATCTCCTAAGCTCCGATCGGTTCACGCGTCGGCTCCTGAGCCCCGGTCGCGTCACGCGCCGTATCCAAGCCCCAATCGGTCCACGCGTCGTCTCCTGAGCCCCGATCGCTCTACGCGCCGTCTCCTGAGCCCCGATCGGTCCACGCGTCATCTCCTAAGCTCCGATCGGTCCACGCGCGGTCTCCTGAGCCTCGATCCGTCCACGCACAGTCGCCGAGCCCCGATCGGTTCACGCGCGGTTTCCTGAGCCCCAGTCGGTACACGCGCCGTCTTCTGAGCCCCGATCGGTCCACGCGCCGTCTCCGAGCGCCGATCGGTCCACTCGCCGTCTTCTGAGCCCCGGTCGGTCCACGCATCGTCTCCTAAGCCCCGGAGGGTCCACGCGCCGTCTCCTGAGCCCCGATCGGTCCAAGCGTCGTCTCCTGAGCCGCGATCGCTCCACGCGCCGTCTCCTGAGCCCCGATCGATCCACGCGTCATCTCCTAAGCTCCGATCGGTTCACGCGTCGGCTCCTGATCCCCGGTCGCGTCACGCGCCGTATCCAAGCCCCAATCGGTCCACGCGCCGTCTCCTGAGTCCCGATCGGTCCACGCGCCGTCTCCTGAGCCCCGATCGGTCCACGCGTCTTCTCCTAAGCCCCGATAGGTCCACGCGTCGTCTCCGAGCCGCGATCGGTCCACGCGCCGTCTCCTAAGCCCCGATCATTCCACGCGTCGTCTTCCAAGCCCCGATCGGTCCACGCGCCGTCTCCTCAGCCCCGATTGATCCACGCGTCGTCTCCTGAGCCCCGATCGCTCCACGCGTCGTTTCCTAAGCCCCGATCGGTCCACGCGCCGTCTCGGAGCCCCGATCGGTCCACGCGTCGTCTCCTAATCCCCGATCGGTGCACGCCCCATTTCCTGAGCCCCGATCGGTCCACGCGCCGTCTCCTAAGCGCGATCGGTCCACGCGCCGTCTCCGAGCGCCGATTGATTCACGCGCCGTTTCCTGAGCCCCGATCGTTCTACGCGTCCTCTCCGAGCCTCGATGGGTCCACGCGCCGCCTCCTGAGCTCCGATCGGTCCACACGTCGTCTCCTGAGCCCCGATCGGTCCACGCGTCGTCTTCCAAGCCCCGATCGGTCCACGCGCCGTCTCCTGAGGCCCGATCGGACCACGCGCCGTCCCCTAAGCTCCGGTTGGTCCACTCACCGTCTCCTGATCCGCGATCGGTCCACCCCCCCGCCGCCGGAGCCCCGATAGATACTCCCGAGTCTCCTAAGCCCTGAACGGTCCACGCGCCGTCTCCTGAGCCCCAATCGACCCACGCGTCGTCTCCTGAGCCCCGATCGCTCCACGCGTCGTCTCTTAAGCCCCGATCGGTCCACGCGCCGTCTCCGAGCCCCGATCGGTCCACGCACCGTCTCCTGATCCCCGATTGGTCCACGCGCCGCCTCCGGAGCCCCGATAGATCCACGCGATTCTCCTAAGCCCCGACCGGTCCTCGCGCCGTCTCCTGAGACACGATCCGTCCACGCGTCGTCTCGTAAGCCCTGATCGGTCCACGCGCCGTCTCCTTAGCCCGGATCGGTCCACGTGCCGTCTCCGAGCCCCGATGGGTCCACGCTTCGCCTCCTGAGCCCCGATCGATCGACGCGTCGTCTCCTAAGCCCCGATCGATCCACGCGTCGTCTCCTGAGCCCCAATCGGTCCACGCGCTGTCTCCTGAGCACCGATCGGTCTACGTGTCGTCTCCTAAGCCCCGATCGGTCGACGCGTCGTCTCCTAAGCCACGATCTGTCCACGCATCGTCTTCTAAGCCCCGATGCCTCCACGCGCCGTCTCCGAGCCACGATCGGTCCAGTCGCCGCTTCCTGAGCCCCGATCGGTCTACGCGCCGTATCCTAGGCCTCGACCGGTCCACGCGCCGTCTCCAAGCGCCGATCGGTTCACGCACCGTCTCCTGAGTCCCGATCGTTCCACGCGTTGTCTCCGAGCCCCGATCGGTTAACACGCCGTCTCGTGAGCCCGATTGGTCCACGCATCGTTCCCTCAGCCCCGATCCATCCAAGCGCCGTCTCCTCATCCCCAATCGGTCCACGCGCTGTTTCCTGAGCCCCGATAGATCCACGCGCCGTCTCCTAATCCCCCATCGGTGCACGCCCCATTTCCTGAGCCCCGATCGGTCCACGCGCCGTCTCCTAAGCGCGATCGGTCCACGCGCCGTCTCCGAGCGCCGATTGGTTCACGTGCCGTTTCCTGAGCCCCGATCGTTCTACGCGTCCTCTCCGAGCCTCGATGGGTCCACGCGCCGCCTCCTGAGCTCCGATCGGTCCACACGTCGTCTCCTGAGCCCCGATCGGTCCACGCGTCGTCCCCTAAGCTCCGGTTGGTCCACTCACCGTCTCCTGATCCCCGATCGGTCCACCCCCCCGCCGCCGGAGCCCCGATAGATACTCCCGAGTCTCCTAAGCCCTGAACGGTCCACGCGCCGTCTCCTGAGCCCCAATCGACCCACGCGTCGTCTCCTGAGCCCCGATCGCTCCACGCGTCGTCTCTTAAGCCCCGATCGGTCCACGCGCCGTCTCCGAGCCCCGATCGGTCCACGCACCGTCTCCTGATCCCCGATTGGTCCACGCGCCGCCTCCGGAACCCCGATAGATCCACGCGATTCTCCTAAGCCCCGACCGGTCCTCGCGCCGTCTCCTGAGACACGATCCGTCCACGCGTCGTCTCGTAAGCCCTGATCGGTCCACGCGCCGTCTCCTTAGCCCGGATCGGTCCACGTGCCGTCTCCGAGCCCCGATGGGTCCACGCTTCGCCTCCTGAGCCCCGATCGATCGACGCGTCGTCTCCTAAGCCCCGATCGATCCACGCGTCGTCTCCTGAGCCCCAATCGGTCCACGCGCTGTCTCCTGAGCACCGATCGGTCTACGTGTCGTCTCCTAAGCCCCGATCGGTCGACGCGTCGTCTCCTAAGCCACGATCTGTCCACGCATCGTCTTCTAAGCCCCGATGCCTCCACGCGCCGTCTCCGAGCCACGATCGGTCCAGTCGCCGCTTCCTGAGCCCCGATCGGTCTACGCGCCGTCTCCTAGGCCTCGACCGGTCCACGCGCCGTCTCCAAGCGCCGATCGGTTCACGCCCCGTCTCCTGAGTCCCGATCGTTCCACGCGTTGTCTCCGAGCCCCGATCGGTTAACACGCCGTCTCGTGAGCCCGATTGGTCCACGCATCGTTCCCTCAGCCCCGATCCATCCAAGCGCCGTCTCCTCATCCCCAATCGGTCCACGCGCTGTTTCCTGAGCCCCGATAGATCCACGCGCCGTCTTCTAAGCTCAGATGCCTCCTAGCGACGTCTCCGAGCCACGATCGGTCCAGGCGCCGCTTCCTGAGCCCCGATCGGTCCACGCGACGTCTCCTAAGCCCCGATCGGTCCACGCGTCGTCTCCTAAGCCCCGATCGATCCAGGCGTCGTCTCCTAAGCCCCGATCGGTCCGCGCGTCGTGTCCTAAGCCCCGACCGGTCCACGCGCCGTCTCCTGATCCCCGATTGGTCCACGCGCCGTCTCCACGCGCCGATTGGTTCACGCGCCGTCTCCTGAGCCCCGATCGTTCCACGCGTCGTCTCCGAGCTCCGATGTGTCCACGCGTCGTCTTCTAAGCCCCGATCGGTCCACGCGCCATCTCCGAGCCCCGATGGGTCCACGCGCCGCCTCCTGACGCCCGATCGGTCCACGACCCGTCTCCCAGCGCCGATGGGTTCTCGCGCCGTCTCCTGAGCCTCGATCGTTCCACGCGCTGTATCCTGAGCCCCGATCGGTCGACGCGTCCTCTCCTAAACCCCGATCGTTCAACGCATCGTCTCCTAATTCCCGTTCGGTCCACGCGCCGTCTCCTGAGCGCCGATCGGTTCATGCGCTGACTCCGAGCCCCGATGGGTTCACGCGTCGGCTCATAAGCCCCTATCGGTCCACGCGCAGTCGCCGAGCCCCGATCGCTTCACGCGCGGTCTCCTGAGCCCGGGTCGGTCCACGCGCCGCCGCTGAATCCCAATTGGTCCACGCGCAACCTCCTGAGCCCCAGTCGGTACACGCGCTGTCTCCGAGTCCCGATCGGTCCACGCATCGTCTCCTAATCCCTGCTCGCGGTTAACGCGTCGTTTCCGAGCCCCGATCGGTCTACGCGCCCTCTCCTGAGCCCCGATCGGTCCACGCGTCGTTCCCTAAGCCCAGATCCATCTACGCGCAGTCTCCTGAGCCCCGATCGGTCCACGCATCGTCTCCTAAGCCCCAGACGGTCCACGTGCCGTTTCCGAACCCCGATCGGTCGACGCGCCGTCTCCGAGTCCCGATGGGTCCACGCGCCGCCTCCTGAGCGCCGATCGGTCCACGCGTCGTCTCCTGAGCGCCGATCGGTCGACGCGTCCTCTGCTAAACCCCGATCGGTCCACGCGTCGTCTCCTAAGCCCCGATACGTCCACGCGTCGTCTCCTAAGCCCCGATCGGTCCACGCGTCGTCTCCTAAGCCGTGATCGGTTAACGCGCCGTCTCCGACCCCCGATCAGTCCGCGCGCCGTCTCCTGAGCCCCGATCCGTCCACACGCAGTCGCCGTGCCCCGATCGGTTCATGGGCGGTCTCCTGAGCCCCGGTCGGTCCACTAGCCGTCGCCGAACCCCAATTCGTCCACGCGCAACCTTTCGAGCCCCGATCGGTTCACGCGCCGTCTCCTGAGCCCCAATTAGTCCACGTGCCGTCTCCTAAGCCCCGATCGGTCCACACGTCGTCTCCTACGGCCCAATCGGTCCACGCGTCGCCTCCTAACCCCCGATCGGTTAACGCGTCGTTTCCGAACCCCGATCGGTCTACGCGCCGTCTCCTGAGCCCCGATCGGTCGACGCGTCCTCTGCTAAACCCCGAACGGCCCACACATCGTGTCCTAAGCTTCGATCGGTTCACGCGCGGTCTCCTGAGCCCCGGTCGGTCCACGCGCCGTCGCCGAACCCCAATTGGTCCACGCGCTACCTCCTGAGCCCCAGTCGGTACACGCGCTGTCTCCGAGCCCCGATCGGTCCACCCATCGTCTCCTAAGCCCCGCTCGGTTAACGCGTCGTTTCCGAGCCCCGATCGGTCCACGCCTCGTTCCCTAAGCCAGGTCCATCCACGCGCAGTCTCCTGAGCCCCAATCGGTCCACGCATCGTCTCCTAAGCCCCAGACGGTCCACGTGCCGTTTCCGAACCCCGATCGGTCGACGCGCCATCTCCGAGCGACGATCGGTCCACGCGCCGTCTCCTGAGCCCCGATCGGTCCACTCGCCGTCTTCTGAGCCCTGATCGATCCACGCATCGTGTTCTAAGCCCCGGACGGTCCACGCGCCGTCTCCTGAGCCCCGATCGGTCCAAGCGTCGTCTCCTGAGCCCCGATCTCTCCACGCGCCGTCTCCTGAGCCCCGATCGGTCCACGCGTTATCTCCTAAGCTCCGATCGGTTCACGCGTCGGCTCCTAAGCCCCGAGCGGTCCACCCGTCGTCTCCGAGCCCCGATCGGTCCACGCACCGTCGCCGAGCCATGATGGCTCCACGCGCGGCCTCCTGAGCCCCGGTCGCGTCACGTGCCGTATCCAAGCCCCAATCGGTCCACCCGCCGTCTCCTGAGTCCCGATGGGTCCACGCGCCGTCTCCTGAGACCCGATCGGTCCACGGGCCGTCTCCCATCCCCGATAGGTCCACGCGCCGTCTCCGAGCCACGATCGGTCCAGGCGCCGCTTCCTGTGCCCCGATGGGTCCACGCGTCGTCTCCTGAGCCCCGATCGCTCCACTTGCTGTCTCCTGAGCCCCAATCGGTCCACGCGTCGTCTCCTGAGCCCCGATCGCTCCACGCCCCTTCTCCTAAGCCACGATCGGTCAACGCGTCGTCTCCGAGCCCCGATCGGTCCACGCGCCGTTGCCGAGCGATGATCGGTCCACGCGCGGCCTCCTGAGCCCGGATCGGTCTACCCGCCGTCGCCGAGGCGCGATCTGTCGACGCGCGGTCTCCTAAGCCCCGGTCGGTCCACGCGCCGTCGCCGAACCCCAATTGGTCCACGCGCAACCTCCTGAGCCGCAGTCGGTCCGCGTGCCGTCTCCTGAGCCCCGATCGGTCCACCCGCCGTCTCCGCGCCCCGATCGGTCCACCCGCCATCTCCTGAGCCCCGATACGTCCACGCGCAGTCGCCGAGCCCCGATCGGCCCACGCGCGGTCTCCTGAGCCCCGATCGGTGCACTCGCCGTCTCCTAAGCCCCGATCGGTCGCGCGCCGTCTCCGAGCGCCGATTGGTTCACGCGCCGTCTCCTGAGCCCTGATCCGTCCACGCGCGGCGTCGAGCCGCGATCGGTCCACGCGCGGCCTCCTAAGCCCCGATCGGTCCACGCACCATCTCCTGCTCTCCAATCGGTCCACGCGCCGCCTCCGGAGCCCCGATCGATCCACGCGAATCTTCTGAGCTCCGGTCGGTCCACGCACCGCCTCCTGATCCCCACCGGTCCACTCTGCGCGTCCGGAGCCCCGATCGATCCACACTAGGCTCCTGAGCCCCGGCCGGTCCGCGCGCCGTCTCCTGAGCTCCGAACGGTCGACGCGTCGTCTCCTGAGCCCCGATCGATCGACGCGTCGTTTCCTGAGCCCCTATCGCTCCACGCGCCGTCTCCATAGCCCCCATCGTTCCACGCGCCGGCTCCGAGCCCCGATCAGCCGACTCGCCCTCTCCTGAGCCCCGATCGTTCCACGCGCCGTCTCCTGAGCCCCGGTCGTTCCACGCGTCGTCTCCTACGCCCCGATCGGTCCACGCTTCGTCTCCTAAGCCCCGATCGGTCCACGCACCGTCTCCTGATCCCCATCGGTCCACGCGGCGCCTACCGAGCCCCGATCGATCCACGCGAGTCTCCTGAGCCCCGGTCGGTCCACGCGCCGTCTCCTGAGCACTGCTCGGTCGACGCGTCCTCTGCTAAACCCCGATCGGTCCACGCGTCGTCTTCTGAGCCCCGATCGGTCGACGGGTCCTCTCCTAAGCCCCGATCGGTCCACGCGCCTTCTCCTGAGCCCCGATCCGTCCACGCGTCGTCTCCTAAGCCCCGATACGTCCACACGCCGTCTCCGAGCCCCGATAGGTCCACGCATCGTCTCCGAGCACCGATCGGTTAACGCGCCGTCTCCGAGCCCCGATCGGTCCACGCTTCGTCTCCGAGCCCCGATCAGTCCACACGCCGTCGCAGACCCATGATCGGTCCACGCGCGGCCTCCTGAGCCCCGATCGGTCCACGCGCCGTCGCCGAGTCGCGATCGGTCCACGCGCGGCCTCCTGAGCCCCGGTTGGTTCACGCGCCGTATCCGAGCCCTAATCGGTCCACGCGCCGTCTCCTGAGCCCCGATTGGTCCACGCCCCGTCTCCTGAGCCCCGATCGGTAACACGCGTCGTCGCCTAACCCCCGATTGGTCCACGCATCGTCTCCTAAGCCCCTATCGGTTAACGCGCCGTCTCTGAGGCCCGATCGGTCCATGCGCGGTCTCCTGAACTCCGATGAGTCCACGCGCAGTCGCCTTGCCCCGATCGGTCCACGCGCGGCCTCTTGAGCCCCGGTCGGTTCACGCGCCGTGTCCGAGCCCCAATCGGTCCACGCGCCGTCTCCTAAGCCCCAATCTGTCCACGACCCGTCTCCGGGCCCCGATCGGTGCACTCGCCGTCTCCTAAGCCCCGATCGGTCCACGCATCGTCTCCGAGCACCGATCGGTCCACGCGCCGTTTTCTGAGCACCTTTCGGTCCACGCGTCGTCTTCAAAGCCCCGATGCCTCCACCCGCCGTCTCCGAGCAACGATAGGTCCGTGCGCCGCTGCCAGAGCCCCGAACGGTCCACGCGTCGTCTCCTAAGCCCCGATCGGTCCACGCGCCGTCTCCTGAGCCCCGATCGGTCCACGCGTCGTCTCCTAAACCCGATCGGTCCAAGCGTCGTCCCCGAATCCCCGATCCGTACACGCGTCATCTCCGAGCCTCGATCGGTCAACGCGCCGTCGCCGAGCCCCGATCGGTCCAGGCGTCGCCTCCTGAGCCCCGGTCGGTTCACGCACCGTCTCCGAGCCCGATCGGTCCACGCGCCGTCTCCCGAGCCCCAATCGGTCCACGCGCCATCTCCTGAGCCCAGATCGGTCCACGCGCCGTCTCCTGAGCCCCCATCGGTCCACGAGACGTCTCCTAAGCCCCGATCGGTAGACGCGCCGTCTCGTGAGCCCCGATCAGTCGACGCGTCCTCTCCTAAACCCCGAGCGGTTCACGCGCCGTCTCCGAGCTCCGGTCGGTCCACGCCCCTTCTCTTGAACCCCGATCGGTCGACGCGTCGTCTCCTAAGCCCCGATCGGTCCACGCGCCGTCTCCGAGCCTCGATCGGTCCCCGCGCCGTCGCCGAACCCCAATCGGTCCACGCGCAACCGCCTGAGCTCCAGGCGGTCCACGCGCTGTCCCCCAGCCCAGATCCGTACACGCGTCGTCTCCGAGCCCCGATCGTTCCACGCATCGTCTTCTAAGCTCAGATGCCTCCTCGCGCCGTCTCCGAACCAGGATCGGTCCACGCGCCGTCTCCTGAGCCCCGATCGGTCCACGCGCGGCCTCCTGAGCCCCGATCGTTCCACGCGCCGTCTCCGAGCCCCGATCGGTCCACGCACTGTCTCCTGAGCCCCATCCGTCCACGCGGCGCCTCCGGAGCCCCGATCGATCCACGCGTCGTCACCTCAGCCCTGATCGCTCCACGCGCCGTTTCTTGAGCCCCGATCGGTCCACGCATCGTCTCCGAGCACCGATCGGTCCACGCGCCGTTTTCTGAGCACCGTTCGGTCCACGCGTCGTCTTCAAAGCCCCGATGCCTCCACCCGCCGTCTCCGAGCCACGATCGGTCCGTGCGCCGCTGCCAGAGCCCCGATCGGTCCACGCGTCGTCTCCTGATCTCCGATCGGTCCACGCGCCGTCTCCTAAGCCCCGATCGGTCCACGCGCCGTCGCCGAGCCCCGATCGGTCCACGCGCGGCCTCCTGAGCCTCGATCGGTCCTCGCGCCGTCTCCGAGCCACGATCGGTCCAGGCGCCGCTTCCTGAGCCCCGATCGGTCCATGCGTTGTCTCCTAAGCCCCGATCGGTCCACGCGCCGTCTCCGAGCCCCGATCGGTTCACGCATCGTCTCCTAAGCCCCGATCGGTCCACACGCCGTCTCCTAGCGCCGATCGGTTCACGCGCCTTCTGAGCCCCGATCCGTCCACGCGTCGTCTTCTTAGGCCCGATGCCGCCACGCGCCGTCTCCGAGCCCCGAGCGGTCCACGTGCCGTCTCCTGAGCCCCAATCGGTCCACGCGCTATCTCCTGAGCCCCGATAGGTACACGCGTCGTCTCCTACGCTCCGATCGGTCCACGCGTCGTCTCCTAAGCCCCGATCGGGTAACGCGCCGTCTCCGAGCCTCGATCGGTCCCCGCGCCGTCGCCGAACCCCAATCGGTCCACGCGCAACCGCCTGAGCTCCAGGCGGTCCACGCGCTGTCCCCCAGCCCAGATCCGTACACGCGTCGTCTCCGAGCCCCGATCGTTCCACGCATCGTCTTCTAAGCTCAGATGCCTCCTCGCGCCGTCTCCGAACCAGGATCGGTCCACGCGCCGTCTCCTGAGCCCCGATCGGTCCACGCGCGGCCTCCTGAGCCCCGATCGTTCCACGCGCCGTCTCCGAGCCCCGATCGGTCCACGCACTGTCTCCTGAGCCCCATCCGTCCACGCGGCGCCTCCGGAGCCCCGATCGATCCACGCGTCGTCACCTCAGCCCTGATCGCTCCACGCGCCGTTTCTTGAGCCCCGATCGGTCCACGCATCGTCTCCGAGCACCGATCGGTCCACGCGCCGTTTTCTGAGCACCGTTCGGTCCACGCGTCGTCTTCAAAGCCCCGATGCCTCCACCCGCCGTCTCCGAGCCACGATCGGTCCGTGCGCCGCTGCCAGAGGCCCGATCGGTCCACGCGTCGTCTCCTGATCTCCGATCGGTCCACGCGCCGTCTCCTAAGCCCCGATCGGTCCACGCGCCGTCGCCGAGCCCCGATCGGTCCACGCGCGGCCTCCTGAGCCTCGATCGGTCCTCGCGCCGTCTCCGAGCCACGATCGGTCCAGGCGCCGCTTCCTGAGCCCCGATCGGTCCATGCGTTGTCTCCTAAGCCCCGATCGGTCCACGCGCCGTCTCCGAGCCCCGATCGGTTCACGCATCGTCTCCTAAGCCCCGATCGGTCCACACGCCGTCTCCTAGCGCCGATCGGTTCACGCGCCTTCTGAGCCCCGATCCGTTCACGCGTCGTCTTCTTAGGCCCGATGCCGCCACGCGCCGTCTCCGAGCCCCGAGCGGTCCACGTGCCGTCTCCTGAGCCCCAATCGGTCCACGCGCTATCTCCTGAGCCCCGATAGGTACACGCGTCGTCTCCTACGCTCCGATCGGTCCACGCGTCGTCTCCTAAGCCCCGATCCGTCCACGGGCCGTTTCCGAGCCGCGATCGGTAAACACGCTGTCACCAAGCCCCGATCCGTACACGCGTCGTCTCCGAGCCCCAGAAGGTCCACGCGCCGTCTCCGAAACCCGATCGGTGGACGCGCCGTCTCCGAGCGCCGATCGGTCCACGCGCCGTCTCCTAAGCCCCGATCGGTCCACGCGCCGTCTCCTAAGCCCTTATCGGTTAACGCGCCGTCTCCGAGGCCCGATCGGTCCATGCGCGGTCTCCTGAACCCCGATACGTCCACGCGCAGTCGCCTAGCCCCAATCGGTCCACGCGCCGTCTCCTGAGCCCCGATCGGTCCCCGCGTCGCTTCCTATGCCCCATCGGTCCACGCGTCGCCTCCAAACCCCGGACGGTCCACGCGTCGTCTCCTAAGCCCCGCTAGGTTAACGCGTCGTTTCCGAGCCCCCATCGGTCTACGGGCCGTCTCCTGAGCCCCGATCGGTCCACGTGTCGTCTCCTAAGCCCCAATCTGTCCACGACCCGTCTCCGGGCCCCGATCGGTGCACGCGCCGTCTCCTAAGCCCCGATCGGTCCACGCGCCGTATCCGAGCCCCGATGGGTCCACGCGTCGTCGCCTCAGCCCCGATCGATCCACGGGTCGTCTCCTGAACCCCGATCGCTCCACGCGCCGTCTCCTGAGCCCCGATCGCTCCACGTGCCGTCTCCTGAGCCCCGATCGCTCCCCGCGCCGTCTCCTGAGCCCCGAACGGTCCACCCGTCGTCTCCGAGCATCGATCGATCCACGCCCCGTTTCCTGAGCCCCGATCGTTCCACGCGTCGTCTTCTAAGCTCAGATGCCTCCTCGTGCCGTCTCCGAACCACGATCGGTCCAGGCGCCGCTTCCTGAGCCCCGATCGGTCCACGCGTCGTCTCCTGAGCCCCGATCGGTTCACGTGCTGTCTCCTAAGGCCCGATAGGTTCACGCGCCGTCTCCGAGAGCCGATCGGTTCACGCGCCGTCTCCTGAGGCCCGATCGTTTCACGCGTCGTCTCCGAGCGCCGATGGGTCCCCGCGCCGTGTCCGAGCCCCCATCGGTTCACGCACCGTGTCCTGATCCCCGATCGGTCCACGCGCGGCCTCCTGAACTCCGTTCGGTCCACGCGCCGTCTCGTGAGCTCCGTTCGGTCCACGCGCCGTCTCCTGAGCCCCGGTCGGTCCTCGCGCCGTCTCCTGAGCCCCGATCGTTCCACGCGCCGTCTCCGAGCCCCGATCGGTTCACGCATCGTCTCCTAAGCCCCGATCGGTTAACTTGCTGTCTCCGAGCCCCGATCGGTGCACATGCCGTCTCCTAAGCCCCGATCGGTCCACGCTTCGTCTCCTAAGAGCCGATTGGTCCACGCGTCGTCTCCTAAGCCCCGATCGGTCCACGCGCCGTCTCCGAGCGCCGATCGGTTCACGCGCCGTCTCCTGAACTCCTATCGTTCCACGCGTCGTCTCAGACTCCCGATCGGTCCACGCGCCGTCTCCTAAGCCCCGATCGGTCCACGCGCCGTCTACGAATGCCGATCCGTTCACGCGCCGTCTCCTGAGCCCCGTTCGGTCCACGCGCCGTCGCCGAGAGCCGATCGGTCCACGCGCCGTCTCCGAGACGCGATCGGTCCACGCACCGTCTTCTGATCCCCGATCGGTCGACGTGCCACGTCCTGAGCCCCATCGATCAACGCGAGTCTCCTGAGTCCCGGTCGGTCCACGCGACGTCTCCTGATCCCCGATCGGTCCACGCGCCGTCTCCGACCACCGATTGATCGACACGCCATCGCCGAACCCCGATCGTTCCACGGGCGGTCTCCTGAGCCCGGATCGTCGCACGTGTCGTCTCCTAAGCCCCGATGCGTCCACGGGCCGTCTGCGAGCCCCGATCGTTCCACGCGCGTGCTCCTCAGCCCGGATCCGTCCACGCATCGTCTCCTAAACCCCGATCAGTACACGCGCCGTCTCCGAGCCCCGATTGGTCCACGCGTCGTCTCCTAAGTCCCGATCGGTCCACACGCCGTCTCCGAGCCCCGATTGGTCCGCGTGCCGCATCCTAATCCACGCTCCGTCCACGCGCCGTCTCCGAGCACCGATCGGTCCACGCGCCGTCGCCCGAACCCCAATTGGTCCACGCGCAACCTCCTGAGCAGCAGTCGGACCACGCGCTCTCTCCGAGCCCCGATTGGTCCACGCATCGTCTCCTAAGCCCCGATCGGTTAACGCGTCGTTTCCGAGCCCCAATCAGTCTACGCGCCGTCTCCTGAGCCCCGATCGGTCCACGCGCCGTCTCCTAAGCCCCGAACCGTCCACGGGCCGTTTCCGAGCCGCGATCGGTCAACGAGCCGTCACCAAGCCCCGATCCGTACACGCGTCGTCTCCTAAGCGTCGATCGGTCCACGCGTCGTCTCCTAAGCGCCGATCGGTTCACGCGCCGTCTCCGAGCCGCCACCGGTCCACGCGCCGCCTCCTGAGCCCCGATCAGTCCACGCGTCGTCTCCTAAGCCCCGATCGGTCCACGCGCTCTCTCCGAGCGCCGATCGGTTCACGCGCCGTCTCCTGAGCCCTGTTCGGTCCACGCGCGGTCTCCGTGCGCCGAACGGTTCACGCACCGTCTCCGAGCCCCGATCGGTCCACGCGCCATCTCCTGAGCCCCGATCAGTCGACGCGTCCTCTCCTAAACCCCGAACGGTTCACGCACCGTCTCCGAGCCCCGGTCGATACGCGTGCCGCATTCTAAGCCATGGTCCATCCACGCGCCGACTCCGAGCACCGATCGGTCGATGCGTCGTCCCCTAATACGCGATCGGTCCACGCGTCGTCTCCTAAGCCCCGATCCGTCGACGCGGCGTCGCTTGAGCCACGATCGATCCACGCGCGGCCACCTGAGCGCCAATCGGTCCACGCGCCGTCTCCTGAGCCCCGATCGGTCCACGCGCGTTCTCCTGAGCCCCGATCGGTCCACGCGTCGGCTCCTAACCCCCGATCGATCCACGCCTCTTCTCCTGAGCCCCGATCGCTCCACGCGCCATCTCCTGAGCCCCGATCGCTCCAGGCGCCGCTTCACCAGCCCCGATCGGTCCACGCGCCGTCTCCTAAGCCCCGATCGCTCCACGCACCGTCTCCTAATCCCCGATCGGTTCACGCGCCGGCTCCTAAACCCCGATTGCTCCACGCACCGTCTCCTAATCCCCGATCGGTTCACACGCCGGCTCCTGAGCCCCGATAGATCCACGCGAGTCTCCTAAGCCCCGACCGGTCCACGCGCTGTCTACTGGGCCCCGATCCGTACACGCGTCGTCTCCGAGCCCCGATGGGTTCGCGCGCCGTAGCCGAGCCTCGATAGGTCCACGCGCATCCTCCTGAGCCCCGGTCGGTTCACGCGCCGTCTCCGAACCGCGATCGGTCCACGCATCGTCTCCTAAGCCCCGATCGGTTAACGCGCCGTCTCCGAGCCCCGATCGGTCCACGCGCCGTCTCCTGAGCCCCGATACGTCCACGCGCAGTCGCCGAGCCCCGATCCGTCGACGCGTCGTCTCCTGAGACGCGATCGATCCACGCGTCTTCTCCTGAGTCACGGTCGCTCCACGCGCCGTCTCCTGAGCCCCGATCGGTCCATGCGTCGTCTTCGAAACCCCGATGCCTCCACGCGCCGTCTCCGAGCCACGATCGGTCGAGGCGCCGCTTCACCAGCCCCGATCGGTCCACGCACCGTCTCCTACGCCCCGATCGCTCCACGCACCGTCTCCTACTCCCCGATCGGTTCACACGCCGCCTCCGAAGGTCCGTTAGATCCACGCGAGTCTCCTAAGCCCCGACCGGTCCACGCGCTGTCTCCTGAGCCCCGATCGGTCCACGAGTCGTCTCCTAAGCCCTGATCGGTCCACGTGCCGTCTCCGAGCCCCGATGGGTCCATGCGCCGCCTCCTGACCTCCGATCGGTCGACGCGTCGTCTCCTGAGCCCCGATCGCTCCACGCGCCGTTTCCTGAACCCCGATCCGTACACGCGTCGTCGCCGAGCCCCGATCGGTCCACGCTGCGTCTCCTAAGCCCCGATACGTTCACACGCCGTCTCCGAGCCCCGATCGGTCCGCGTGCCGCATTCTAAGCCACGGTCCGTCGACGCGCCGTCTCCGAGCACCGATCGGTCCGCGCGCCGTCTCCTGAGCCCCGATCGATCCACGCGTCGTCTCCTGAGCCCGAATCGCTCCACGTGTCGTCTCCGAGCCCCGATGTGTCCACGCGCCCCCTCCTGAGCCCCGATCGGTCGACGCGTCGTCTCCTGAGCCCCGATCGGTCCAGGCGTCGCCTCCTGAGCCCCGATCGGTTCACGCACCGTCACCGAGCCCGATCGGTCCACGCATCGTCTCCTAATCCCCGCTAGGTTAACGCGTCGTTTCCGAGCCCCCATCGGTCTACGGGCCGTCTCCTTAGCCCCGATCGGTCCACGTGTCGTCTCCTAAGCCCCAATCTGTCCACGACCCGTCTCCGGGCCCCGATCGGTGCACGCGCCGTCTCCTAAGCCCCGATCGGTCCACGCGCCGTATCCGAGCCCCGATGGGTCCACGCGTCGTCGCCTGAGCCCCGATCGATCCACGGGTCGTCTCCTGAACCCCGATCGCTCCACACGTCATCCCCTAATCCCCGATCCGTACACGCGCCGTCGCCGAGCCTCGATCGGTCCACGCGCGGCCTCCTTAGCTCCGATCGGCCCACGCGCCGTCTCCGGGCCCCGATCGGTCCACGCATCGGATCCTAAGCCCCGTACGGTCCACGCGCCGTCTCCGAGCCCCGATCGATCCACGCGAGGCTCCTAACCCCGACCGGTCCTCGCGCAGTCTCCTGAGCCCCGATCGGTTCACGCGTCGGCTCCTAAGCCTCGATCGGTCCACGCGCGGCCTCCTTAGCCCCGGTCGGTCCACGCGCGGCCTCCTTAGCCCCGGTCGGTCCACGCGCCATCTCTGAGCCCCGATCGGTCCACGCATCGTCTCCTAAGCCCTTATCGGTTAACGCGCCGCCGCCGAGGCCCGATCGGTCCATGCGCGGTCTCCTGAACCCCGATACGTCCACGCGCAGTCGCCTAGGCCCGATCGGTCCACGCGCGGCCTCCGGAGCCCCGATCGGTTCACGCGCCGTGTCCGAGCCCCAATCGGTCCACGCGCCGTCTCCTAAGCCCCAATCTGTCCACGACCCGTCTCCGGGCCCCGATCGGCGCACTCGCCGTCTCCTAAGCCCCGATCGGTCCACGCGCCGTCTCCGAGCGCCGATCGGTTCACGCGCCGTCGCCTGAGCCCTGCTCCGTCCACGCGTCGTCCCCGAGCCCCGATCGGTCCACGCACCATCTCCTGCTCTCCAATCGGTCCTCGCGCCGTCTCCTGAGCCCCGATCGTTCCACGCGCCGTCTCCGAGCCCCGATCGGTCCACGCACCGTCTCCTGAGCACCGATCGGTCCACGCGCCGTTTTCTGAGCACCGTTCGGTCCACGCGTCGTCTTCAAACCCCCGATGCCTCCACCCGCCGTCTCCGAGCCACGATCGGTCCGTGCGCCGCTGACAGAGCCCCGATCGGTCCACGCGTCGTCTCCTAAGCCCCGATCGGTCTACGCGCCGTCTCCTGAGCCCCGATCGGTCCACGCGTCGCTTCCTATGCCCCATCGGTCCACGCGTCGCCTCCAAACCCCGGACGGTCCACGCGTCGTCTCCTAAGCCCCGCTAGGTTAACGCGTCGTTTCCGAGCCCCCATCGGTCTACGGGCCGTCTCCTGAGCCCCGATCGGTCCACGTGTCGTCTCCTAAGCCCCAATCTGTCCACGACCCGTCTCCGGGCCCCGATCGGTGCACGCGCCGTCTCCTAAGCCCCGATCGGTCCACGCGCCGTATCCGAGCCCCGATGGGTCCACGCGTCGTCGCCTCAGCCCCGATCGATCCACGGGTCGTCTCCTGAACCCCGATCGCTCCACGCGCCGTCTCCTGAGCCCCGATCGCTCCACGTGCCGTCTCCTGAGCCCCGATCGCTCCCCGCGCCGTCTCCTGAGCCCCGAACGGTCCACCCGTCGTCTCCGAGCATCGATCGATCCACGCCCCGTTTCCTGAGCCCCGATCGTTCCACGCGTCGTCTTCTAAGCTCAGATGCCTCCTCGTGCCGCCGCCGAACCACGATCGGTCCAGGCGCCGCTTCCTGAGCCCCGATCGGTCCACGCGTCGTCTCCTGAGCCCCGATCGGTTCACGTGCTGTCTCCTAAGGCCCGATCGGTTCACGCGCCGTCTCCGAGAGCCGATCGGTTCACGCGCCGTCTCCTGAGCCCCGATCGTTCCACGCGTCGTCTTCTAAGCTCAGATGCCTCCTCGTGCCGCCGCCGAACCACGATCGGTCCAGGCGCCGCTTCCTGAGCCCCGATCGGTCCACGCGTCGTCTCCTGAGCCCCGATCGGTTCACGTGCTGTCTCCTAAGGCCCGATCGGTTCACGCGCCGTCTCCGAGAGCCGATCGGTTCACGCGCCGTCTCCTGAGTCCCGGTCGGTCCACGCGACGTCTCCTGATCCCCGATCGGTCCACGCGCCGTCTCCGACCACCGATTGATCCACGCGCCATCGCCGAACCCCGATCGTTCCACGGGCGGTCTCCTGAGCCCGGATCGTCGCACGTGTCGTCTCCTAAGCCCCGATGCGTCCACGGGCCGTCTGCGAGCCCCGATCGTTCCACGCGCGTGCTCCTCAGCCCGGATCCGTCCACGCATCGTCTCCTAAACCCCGATCAGTACACGCGCCGTCTCCGAGCCCCGATTGGTCCACGCGTCGTCTCCTAAGTCCCGATCGGTCCACACGCCGTCTCCGAGCCCCGATTGGTCCGCGTGCCGCATCCTAATCCACGCTCCGTCCACGCGCCGTCTCCGAGCACCGATCGGTCCACGCGCCGTCGCCCGAACCCCAATTGGTCCACGCGCAACCTCCTGAGCAGCAGTCGGTCCACGCGCTCTCTCCGAGCCCCGATTGGTCCACGCATCGTCTCCTAAGCCCCGATCGGTTAACGCGTCGTTTCCGAGCCCCAATCAGTCTACGCGCCGTCTCCTGAGCCCCGATCGGTTCACGCCGTCTCCTAAGCCCCGATCCGTCCACGGGCCGTTTCCGAGCCGCGATCGGTCAACGCGCCGTCACCAAGCCCCGATCCGTACACGCGTCGTTTTCTAAGCCCCGATCGGTCCACGCGTCGTCTCCTAAGCCCCGATCGGTCCACGCCCCTTCTCCTGAGCCCCGATCGGTCGACGCGTCGGCCCCTAAGCCCCGATCGATCGACCCGCTGTCTCCTGAGCCCCGATCGGTTTACGCGTCGTCTCCAAAGCGTCGATCGGTATACGCGCCGTCTCCTGATCACCGATCGGTCCACGCGCCGCCTCCGGAGCCCCGATCGATTCTCGCGAGTCTCCTAAGCCCCGACCGGTCCACACGCCATCTCCTGAGCCCCGCTGGGTCCACGCGTCGTCTCCTAAGCCCCGATCGGTCCACGCGTCGTCCCCGAATCCCCGATCCGTACACGCGTCATCTCCGAGCCTCGATCGGTCAACGCGCCGTCGCCGAGCCCCGATCGGTCCAGGCGTCGCCTCCTGAGCCCCGGTCGGTCCACGCGCCGTTTCCGAGCCCCGATCCGTCGACGCGCCGTCTCCTGAGCCCCGATCGTTCCACGCGTCGTCTCCTACCCCCCGTACGGTCCGCGCGCCGTCTCCGAGCCCCGATCGATTCACGCGAGGCTCCTAACCCCGACCGGTCCACGCGCAGTCTCCTGACCCCCGATCGGTCCACGCGTCGTCTCCTAAGCGCCGATCGGTTCACGCGCCGTCTCCGAGCTGCGACCGGTCCACGCGCCGCCTCCTGAGCCCCGATCAGTCCACGCGTCGTCTCCTAAGCCCCGATCGGTCCACGCGCTCTCTCCGAGCGCCGATCGGTTCACGCGCCGTCTCCTGAGCCCTGTTCGGTCCACGCGCGGTCTCCGTGCGCCGAACGGTTCACGCACCGTCTCCGAGCCCCGATCGGTCCACGCGCCATCTCCTGAGCCCCGATCAGTCGACGCGTCCTCTCCTAAACCGCGAGCGGTTCACGCACCGTCTCCGAGCCCCGGTCGATACGCGTGCCGCATTCTAAGCCATGGTCCATCCACGCGCCGACTCCGAGCACCGATCGGTCGATGCGTCGTCCCCTAATACGCGATCGGTCCACGCGTCGTCTCCTAAGCCCCGATCCGTCGACGCGGCGTCGCTTGAGCCACGATCGATCCACGCGCGGCCGCCTGAGCGCCAATCGGTCCACGCGCCGTCTCCTGAGCCCCGATCGGTCCACGCGCGTTCTCCTGAGCCCCGATCGGTCCACGCGTCGGCTCCTAACCCCCGATCGATCCACGCGTCTTCTCCTGAGCCCCGATCGCTCCACGCGCCATCTCCTGAGCCCCGATCGCTCCAGGCGCCGCTTCACCAGCCCCGATCGGTCCACGCGCCGTCTCCTAAGCCCCGATCGCTCCACGCACCGTCTCCTAATCCCCGATCGGTTCACGCGCCGGCTCCTAAGCCCCGATCGGTCCACGCGCCGTCTCCTAAGCCCCGATCGGTCCACGCGTCGTCTACTAAGCGCCGATCGGTCTACGCGCCGTCTCCTGAGCCCGGATCGTTCCATGCGTCGTCTTCTAAACCCCGATTGCTCCACGCACCGTCTCCTAATCCCCGATCGGTTCACACGCCGGCTCCGGAGCCCCGATAGATCCACGCGAGTCTCCTAAGCCCCGACCGGTCCACGCGCTGTCTACTGGGCCCCGATCCGTACACGCGTCGTCTCCGAGCCCCGATGGGTTCGCGCGCCGTAGCCGAGCCTCGATAGGTCCACGCGCATCCTCCTGAGCCCCGGTCGGTTCACGCGCCGTCTCCGAACCGCGATCGGTCCACGCATCGTCTCCTAAGCCCCGATCGGTTAACGCGCCGTCTCCGAGCCCCGAACGGTCCACGCGCCGTCTCCTGAGCCCCGATACGTCCACGCGCAGTCGCCGAGCCCCGATCCGTCGACGCGTCGTCTCCTGAGACGCGATCGATCCACGCGTCTTCTCCTGAGTCACGGTCGCTCCACGCGCCGTCTCCTGAGCCCCGATCGGTCCATGCGTCGTCTTCGAAACCCCGATGCCTCCACGCGCCGTCTCCGAGCCACGATCGGTCGAGGCGCCGCTTCACCAGCCCCGACCGGTCCACGCGCTGTCTCCTGAGCCCCGATCGGTCCACGAGTCGTCTCCTAAGCCCTGATCGGTCCACGTGCAGTCTCCGAGCCCCGATGGGTCCATGCGCCGCCTCCTGACCTCCGATCGGTCGACGCGTCGTCTCCTGAGCCCCGATCGCTCCACGCGCCGTTTCCTGAACCCCGATCCGTACACGCGTCGTCGCCGAGCCCCGATCGGTCCACGCTGCGTCTCCTAAGCCCCGATACGTTCACACGCCGTCTCCGAGCCCCGATCGGTCCGCGTGCCGCATTCTAAGCCACGGTCCGTCGACGCGCCGTCTCCGAGCACCGATCGGTCCGCGCGCCGTCTCCTGAGCCCCGATCGATCCACGCGTCGTCTCCTGAGCCCGAATCGCTCCACGTGTCGTCTCCGAGCCCCGATGTGTCCACGCGCCCCCTCCTGAGCCCCGATCGGTCGACGCGTCGTCTCCTGAGCCCCGATCGGTCCAGGCGTCGCCTCCTGAGCCCCGATCGGTTCACGCACCGTCACCGAGCCCGATCGGTCCACGCATCGTCTCCTAAGCCCCGCTAGGTTAACGCGTCGTTTCCGAGCCCCCATCGGTCTACGGGCCGTCTCCTTAGCCCCGATCGGTCCACGTGTCGTCTCCTAAGCCCCGATCGGTCCACGCGCCGTATCCGAGCCCCGATGGGTCCACGCGTCGTCGCCTGAACCCCGATCGCTCCACGCGTCGTCCCCTAATCCCCGATCCGTACACGCGCCGTCGCCGAGCCTCGATCGGTCCACGCGCGGCCTCCTTAGCTCCGATCGGCCCACGCGCCGTCTCCGGGCCCCGATCGGTCCACGCATCGGATCCTAAGCCCCGTGCGGTCCACGCGCCGTCTCCGAGCCCCGATCGATCCACGCGAGGCTCCTAACCCCGACCGGTCCTCGCGCAGTCTCCTGAGCCCCGATCGGTCCACGCGTCGTCTCCTAAGCGCCGATCGGTTCACGCGCCGTCTCCGAGCCGCGACCGGTCCACGCGCCGCCTCCTGAGCCCCGATCAGTCCACGCGTCGTCTCCTAAGCCCCGATCGGCCCACGCGCTCTCTCCGAGCGCCGATCGGTTCACGCGCCGTCTCCTGAGCCCTGTTCGGTCCACGCGCTGACTCCGTGCGCCGAACGGTTCACGCGCCGTCTCCTGAGCCCCGATCGTTCCACGCGTTGTCTCCAAGCCCCGATCGTTCCAAGCATCGTCTCCTAACCCCGACCGGTCCACGCGCAGTCTCCTGAGCCCCGATCGGTCCACGTGTCGTCTCCGGAGCCCCGATCGTTCCACCCGCCGCCTCCTAAGCCCCGATCGGTCCACGCGCCGCCTCCGAGCGCCGATCGGTTCACGCGCCGTCTCTTGAGCCCCGATCGTTCCACGCGCCGCCTCCTAAGCCCCGATCGGACCAGGAGTCGTCTCCTTAGCCCCGATCGGTCCACGCGTCGTCTCCTAAGCGCCGATCGATTCACACGCCGTTTCCGAGTCGCGACCGGTCCACGCGCCGTCTCCTGAGCCCCGATCAGTCCACGCGTCGTCTCCTAAGCTCCGCTCGGTTAACGCGTCGTTTCCGAGCCCTGATAGGTCTACGCGCCGTCTCCAGAGCCACGATCGGTCCACGCGTCGTCTCCTGAGCCCCGATCGTTCCACGCGCCATCTCCGAGCCCCGATCGGTCCACGCGCCGACTCCTGAGCCCCGATCGCTCCACGCGTCGTTCCCTAAGCCCTGATCCATCCACGCGCACTCTCCTGAGCCCCGATCGGTCCACGCATTGTCTCCTAAGCCCCAGACGGTCCACTCGCCGTCTCCGGACCCCGATCGGTCGACGCGCCGTCTCCTGTGCCCCGATCGCTCCACGCGTCGTTCCCTAAGCCCTGATCCATCCACGCGCTGTCTCCTGAGCCCCCATCGGGCCACGCGCCGTCGCCGAGCCATGATCGGTCCACGCGCGGCCTCCTGAGCCCCGATCGGTCCACGCATCGTCGCCTGAGCCCCGATCTATCCACGGGTCGTCGTCTGAATCCCGACGGCTCCACGCGCCGTCTCCTGAGTCCCGATACGTCCACGCGCCGTCGCCGAGCCCCGATCGGTCCGCGCGCCGCCGCCGATCCTCGATTGGTCCACGCATCGTGTCCTAAACCCCGATCGTTCCACGCGCAGCCGCCGAGCCCCGATCGGTTCACGCGCGGTCTTCTGAGCCCCGGTCGGTCCACGCGCCGTCGCCGAGCCCCGGTCGTTCCACGCGCCGTCTCCTGAGCCCCGATACGCCCACGCGCTGCCGCCGAGCAGCGATCGGTCCACGCGCAGCCTCCTGAGCCCCGATTGTTCCACGCGCCGTCTCCGAGCCCCGATCCGTCCACGCGTCGTTCCCTAAGCCCCGATCCATCCACGCGCAGTCTCCTGTGCCCCGATCGGTCCACGCAGCGTCTCCTAAGCCCCAGACGGTCCACGCGCCGTCTCCGAAACCCGATCGGTCGACGCGCCGTCTCCGAGCGCCGATCGGTCCACGGGCCGTTTCCGAGCCGCGATCGGCAAACGCGCTGTCAGCAAGCCCCGATCCGTACACGCGTCGTCTCCGAGCCCCGATCGGTCCACGCGCGGTATCGTAAACCCCGATCGGTCCACGCGCCGTCTCCTGAGCCCCGATCGTTCCACGCGCCGCCTCCTAAGCCACGATCCGTCCAGGAGTCGTCTCCGAGCCACGATCGGTCCAGGCGCCGCTTCCTGAGCCCCGATCGGTCCACGCGCCGTCTCCTAAGCCAGGATCGGTCCACGCGCCGTCTCCTAAGCCCCGATCGGTCCACGCGCCTTCTCCTAAGCCCCGATAGGTCCACGCGTCGTCTCCTGAGCCCCGATCGGTCCACGCGCCGTCTCCTGAGCCCCGATCGGTCCACGCGTCGTTTCCTAAGCCCTGATCCATCCACGCGCCGTCTCCTGAGCCCCGATCGGTGCACGCATCGTCTCCTAAGCCCCGACACGTCCACACGTCGTCTCCGAGCCCCGATCGGTCCACGCGCGATCGCCGAGCCTCGATTGGTCCACGCATCGTGTCCTAACCCCCAATCGATCCACGCGCAGTCGCCGAGCCCCGATTGGTTCACGCGCGGTCTCCTGAGCCCCGGTCGGTCCACGCGCCGTCGCCGAACCCCAATTGATCCACGCGCAACCTCCTGAGCCCCGATCGGTCCACGCGCCGTCTCCGAGCCCCGGTCGTTCCACGCGCCGTCTCCTGAGCCCCGATACGCCCACGCGCTGCCGCCGAGCAGCGATCGGTCCACGCGCAGCCTCCTGAGCCCCGATCGTTCCACGCGCCGTCTCCGAGCCCCGATCCGTACACGCGTCGTCTCCGAGCCCCGATCGGTCCACGCGCCGTCGAAGAGCCCCGATCGGTCCACGCGCCGTCTCCTGAGCCCCGATATGTCCACGCGCTGCCGCCGAGCAGCGATCGGTCCACGCGCAGCCGCCGAGCCCCGATCGGTTCACGCGCGGTCTTCTGAGCCCCGGTCGGTCCACGCGCCGTCGCCGAGCCCCGGTCGTTCCACGCGCCGTCTCCTGAGCCCCGATACGCCCACGCGCTGCCGCCGAGCAGCGATCGGTCCACGCGCAGCCTCCTGAGCCCCGATCGTTCCACGCGCCGTCTCCGAGCCCCGATCTGTCCACGCGTCGTTCCCTAAGCCCCGATCCATCCACGCGCAGTCTCCTGTGCCCCGATCGGTCCACGCAGCGTCTCCTAAGCCCCAGACGGTCCACGCGCCGTCTCCGAAACCCGATCGGTCGACGCGCCGTCTCCGAGCGCCGATCGGTCCACGGGCCGTTTCCGAGCCGCGATCGGTAAACGCGCTGTCAGCAAGCCCCGATCCGTACACGCGTCGTCTCCGAGCCCCGATCGGTCCACGCGCGGTCTCGTAAACCCCGATCGGTCCACGCGCCGTCTCCTGAGCCCCGATCGTTCCACGCGCCGCCTCCTAAGCCACGATCGGTCCAGGAGTCGTCTCCGAGCCACGATCGGTCCAGGCGCCGCTTCCTGAGCCCCGATCGGTCCACGCGCCGTCTCCTAAGCCCCGATCGGTCCACGCGCCGTCTCCTAAGCCCCGATCGGTCCACGCGCCTTCTCCTAAGCCCCGATAGGTCCACGCGCCGTCTACGAGCGCCGATCGGTTAAGGCGCCATCTCCTGAGCCCCGATCGTTCCACGCGCCGTCTCCGAGCGCCGATCGGTCCACGCGCCGTTTCCTGAGCCCCGATCCGCCCACGCGCAGTCGCCGAGCCCCGATCGGTCCACGCGCGGTCTCGTGAGCCCCGGTCGGTCCACGCGCCGTCTCCTGAGCCCCGATCCGTCCACGCGCAGTCGCCGAGCCCCGATCGGTCCACGCGCCGTCTCCTGAGCCCCGATCGGTCCACGCGTCGTCTCCTAAGCCTCGATCGGTCCACGCGCTGTCTCCAAGCGCCGATCGGTTCACGCACCGTCTCCTGAGCCCCGTTCGGTTCACGCGCCGTCTCCTAAGCCCCGATCGGTCCACGTGCCACCTCCTGAGCCCCAACGATCCACGCGATCAGGGCTTAGGGAACGACGCGTGGACCGATTCGGCGCGTGGAGCCGTCGGGATTCAGACGACGACCCGTGGATAGATCGGGGCTCAGGCGACGACGCGTGGAGCGATCGGGGTTCAGGGAACGGCGTGTGGACCGATCGGATCTCGGAGGCGACGCGTGGACCCGTCGGGGCTCAGGAGATGGCGCATGGACCGATCGGATCTTAGGAGACGACGCGTGTACTTATCGGGGCTCAGGAGACGGCGCGTGGACCGATCGGGGCATAGCAGACGACGCGTAGACCGATCGGAGCTCGGAGGCGACGCGTGGACCCGTCGGGGCTCAGAAGATGGCGCATGGACCGATCGGATCTTAGGAGACGACGCACGGACGGATCGGAGCTCGGAGACGGCGCGTGGACCGACAGGGGCTCAGGAAACTCGCGTGGATCGATCGGGGTTCAGGAGGCGACGCGTGGACCCATCGGGGCTCGGAGACGGCATGTGGACCGATCGGGGTTAAGGAGACGACGCGTGGACCGATCGGGATTTAGGAAAGGATGCGTGGACCGATCGGGGCTCAGGAGGCCGCGCGTGGACCGATCATGGCTCGGCGACGGCGCGTGGACTGATCGGGGCTCGGAGACGACGCGTGGACCCATCGGGACTCGGAGACAGCGCGTGGACCGACTTGGGCTCAGGCGGTTGCGCGTGGACCAATTGGGGTTCGGCGACGGCGCGTGGACCGATCCGGGCTCAGGAGACGGCGCGTGGACCGATCGGGGCTCGGAGACGGCGCGTGGAGTGATGGGGGCACGGAGACGGCGCGTGGAGCGACGGGGACTCAGGAGACGGCGCGTGAACCGATCGGCGCTCGGAGACGGCGCGTGGACCGATCGGGGCTGAGGAGACGGAACGTGGACCAATCGGGGGTTAGGCGACGACGCGTGTTACCGATCGGGGCTCAGGAGACGGCGCGTGGAACAATCGGGGCTCAGGAGACGGCGCGTGGACCGATTGGAGCTCGGATACGGCGCGTGAACCAACCGCGGCTCAGGAGGCCGCGCGTGGACTGATCGCGACGCGGCGACGGCGCGTGGACCGATCGGGGCTCAGGAGGCCGCGCGTGGACCGATCATGGCTCGGCGACGGCGCGTGGACTGATCGGGGCTCGGAGACGAAGCGTGGACCGATCGGGGCTCGGCGACGGCGCGTGGACCGACCGGGGCTCACGAGAACGCGCGTGGACCGATCGGGGCTCGGCGACTGCGCGTGGGCGGATCGGGGCTCAGGAAACGGCGCGTGGACCGATCGGCGCTCGGAGACGGCGCGTGTACGGATCGGGGCTTGGTGACGGCGCGTTTACCGATCGCGGCTCGGAGACGGCCGGTGGACGGATCGGGGCTTAGGAGACGACGCGTGGACCGATCGGGGCTGGGAGACAGCGCGTGGACCGACTGGAGCTCAGGCGGTTGCGCGTGGACCAATTGGGGTTCGGAGACGGCGCGTGGACCGATCGGGGCTCGGAGACGGCGCGTTAACCGATCGGGGCTTAGGAGACGATGCGTAGACCGATCAGGCTCGGAGACGGCGCGTGAACCGACCGGGGCTCAGGAGGCGACGCCTGGACCGATCGGGGCTCGGCGACGGCGCGTTGACCGATCGAGGCTCGGAGATGACGCGTGTACGGATCGGGGATTCGGGGACGACGCGTAGACCGATCGGGGCTTAGGAGACGGCGCGTGGACCGATCGGTGCTCGGAGACGATGCGTGGACCGATCGGGGCTCAGGAAACGGCGCGTGGAGCGATCGGGGCTCAGGTGACGACGCGCGGATCGATCGGGGCTCCGGAGGCACCGCGTGGACGGATGGGGCTCAGGAGACGGTGCGTGGACCGATCGGGGCTCGGAGACGGCGCGTGGAACGATCGGGGCTCAGGAGACGGCGCGAGGACCGACGGGGGCACAGGAGACGGCGCGTGGAGCGATCGGGGTTCAGGAGCCGACCCGTTGATCGATCGGTGCTCAGGCGACGACGCGTGGACCCATCGGGGCTCGGATACGGCGCGTGGACCGATCGGGGCTTAGGAGACGGCGCGTGCACCGATCGGGGCCCGGAGACGCGTCGTAGACAGATTGGGGCTTAGGAGACGACACGTGGACCGATCGGGGCACAGGAGACTGCGCGTGGATGCATCGGGGCTTAGGGAACGACGCGTGGACGGATCGGGGCTCGGAGACGGCGCGCGGGACGATCGGGGCTCAGGAGACCGCGCGTGGACCGATCGGGGCTCGGCGACTGCGCGTGGGCGGATCGGGACTCAGGAAACGGCGCGTGGACGGATCGGCGCTCGGAGACGGCGCGTCGACCGATCGGGTTTCGGAGACGGCGCGTGGACCGTCTGGGGCATAGGAGACGCTGCGTGGACCGATCGGGGCACAGCAGACTGCGCGTAGATGGATCGGGGCTTAGGGAACGACGCGTGGACGGATCGGGGCTCGGAGACGGCGCGTGGAACGATCGGGGCTCAGGAGACCGCGCGTGGACCGATCGGGGCTCGGAGACGGCGCGTGGACCGATCGGGGTCGGAGACGGCGCGTTGACCGTTCGAGGCTCGGGGATGACGCGTGTACGGATCGGGGATTCGGGGACGACGCGTGGACCGATCGGGGCTTAGGAGAGGACGCGTGGACCGATCGTGGCTCAGGAGGCCGCGCGTGGACCGATCCAGGCTCGGCGACGGGGCGTGGACCGATCGGGGCTCGGAGACGACGCGTGTACCGATCGCGGCTCGGAGACAGCCCGTGGACTGATCGGGGCGTAGGAAACGACGAGTGGACCGATCGGGGGTTAGGAGCCGACGCGTGGACCGGTCGGGGCTCAGGAGACCGCGCGTGGACCGATCGGGGCTCAGGAGGCGATGCGTGGACCGATCGGGGCTCAGGAGACTGCGCGTGGATGGTTCGGGGCTTAGGGAACGACGCGTGGACCGATCGGGGTTCAGGAGACGGCGCGTGAACCGACCATGGCTCAGGAGGCCGCGCGTGGACCGACTGGGGCTGAGGCGGGTGCGCATGGACCAATTGGGGTTCGGCGACGGCGCGTGGACCGATCGGGGCTCGGAGACGGCGCGTTAACCGATCGGGGTTTAGGAGACGATGCGAGGAGGCATCTGGGTTTACAAGAAGACGCGTGGATCGATCGGGGCTCGGAGACGGCGCGTGAACCGACCGGGGCTCAGGAGACGGCGCGTGGACCGATCGGGGCTCGGAGACGGCACGTTAACCGATCGGGGCTTAGGAGACGATGCGTGGACCGATCGGGCTCGGAGCCGGCGCGTGAACCGATCGGGGCTCAGGAGGCGACGCCTGGACCGATCGGGGCTCGGCGACGGCGCGTTGACCGATCGAGGCTCGGAGATGACGCGTGTACGGATCGGGGATTCGGGGACGACGCGTAGACCGATCGGGGCTTAGGAGACGACGCGTGGACCGTCGGGGGTTAGGAGACGAGGCGTGGGCCGATGGGGCTTAGGAAGCGATGCGTGGACCGGTCGAGGCTCTGGCAGCGGCGCACGGACCGATCGTGACTCGGAGACGGCGGGTGGAGGCATCGGGGCTTTGAAGACGACGCGTGGACCGAACGGTGCTCAGAAAACGGCGCGTAGACCGATCGGTACTCGGAGACGATGTGAGGACCGATCGGGGCTCAGGAAACGGCGCGTGGAGCGATCGGGGCTCAGGTGACGACGCGTGGATCGATCGGGGCTCCGGAGGCGCCGCGTGGACGGATGGGGCTCAGGAGACGGTGCGTGGACCGATCGGGGCTCGGAGACGGCGCGTGGAACGATCGGGGCTCAGGAGACGGCGCGAGGACCGACGGGGGCACAGGAGACGGCGCGTGGAGCGATCGGGGTTCAGGAGCCGACCCGTTGATCGATCGGTGCTCAGGCGACGACGCGTGGACCCATCAGGGCTCGGATACGGCGCGTGGACCGATCGGGGCTTAGGAGACGGCGCGTGCACCGATCGGGGCCCGGAGACGGGTCGTAGACAGATTGGGGCTTAGGAGACGACACGTGGACCGATCGGGGCACAGGAGACTGCGCGTGGATGCATCGGGGCTTAGGGAACGACGCGTGGACGGATCGGGGCTCGGAGACGGCGCGCGGGACGATCGGGGCTCAGGAGACCGCGCGTGGACCGATCGGGGCTCGGCGACTGCGCGTGGGCGGATCGGGACTCAGGAAACGGCGCGTGGACGGATCGGCGCTCGGAGACGGCGCGTCGACCGATCGGGTTTCGGAGACGGCGCGTGGACCGTCTGGGGCATAGGAGACGCTGCGTGGACCGATCGGGGCACAGCAGACTGCGCGTAGATGGATCGGGGCTTAGGGAACGACGCGTGGACGGATCGGGGCTCGGAGACGGCGCGTGGAACGATCGGGGCTCAGGAGACCGCGCGTGGACCGATCGGGGCTCGGAGACGGCGCGTGGACCGATCGGGGTCGGAGACGGCGCGTTGACCGTTCGAGTCTCGGGGATGACGCGTGTACGGATCGGGGATTCGGGGACGACGCGTGGACCGATCGGGGCTTAGGAGAGGACGCGTGGACCGATCGTGGCTCAGGAGGCCGCGCGTGGACCGATCCAGGCTCGGCGACGGGGCGTGGACCGATCGGGGCTCGGAGACGACGCGTGTACGGATCGGGGCTTGGTGACGGCGCGTTTACCGATCGCGGCTCGGAGACAGCCCGTGGACTGATCGGGGCGTAGGAAACGACGAGTGGACCGATCGGGGGTTAGGAGCCGACGCGTGGACCGGTCGGGGCTCAGGAGACCGCGCGTGGACCGATCGGGGCTCAGGAGGCGATGCGTGGACCGATCGGGGCTCAGGAGACTGCGCGTGGATGGTTCGGGGCTTAGGGAACGACGCGTGGACCGATCGGGGTTCAGGAGACGGCGCGTGAACCGACCATGGCTCAGGAGGCCGCGCGTGGACCGACTGGGGCTGAGGCGGGTGCGCATGGACCAATTGGGGTTCGGCGACGGCGCGTGGACCGATCGGGGCTCGGAGACGGCGCGTTAACCGATCGGGGTTTAGGAGACGATGCGAGGAGGCATCTGGGTTTACAAGAAGACGCGTGGACCGATCGGGGCTCGGAGACGGCACGTTAACCGATCGGGGCTTAGGAGACGATGCGTGGACCGATCGGGCTCGGAGCCGGCGCGTGAAACGATCGGGGCTCAGGAGGCTGCGCGTGGACCGATCGAGGCTCGGCGACGGCGCGTGGACCGATCGGGGCTCGGAGACGAGGCGTGTACAGATCAGGGCTTGGTGATGGCGCTTTTACCGATAGCAGCTCGGAGACAGCCCGTGGACGGATCGCGGCTTAGGAGACGGTGCGTGGACCGATCGGGGCTCAGGAGACGGTGCGTGGACCGGTCGGGGCTTAGGAGACGACGCGTGGAACGATCGGGGCTCACGAGACGACGCGTGGACCGATCGGGGCTCAGGAGATGGCGCGTAGACCGATCGGGGCTCCGAAACGACGCGTTAACCGAGCGGGGCTTAGGAGACGATGCGTGGACCGATCGGGGCTCGGAGACAGCGCGTGTACCGACTGGGGCACAGGAGACCGCGCGGGAACCGATCGGGGCTCGGCGTCTGCGCGTGGAATGATCGGGGCTCAGGAGACGGCGCGTGAACCGATCGGCGCTCGGAGACGGCGCGTGGAATGATCGGGGCTTAGGAGAGGGCGCGTGGACCAATCGGGGCTCGGAGACGACGCATGGACCGATCGGGGCTCAGGAGACGGCGCGTGGACCGATCGGGACTCAGGAGACGGCGCGTGGACCGATTGGGGCTTGGATACGGCACGTGACGCGACCGGGGCTCAGGAGGCCGCGCGTGGAGCGATCATGGCTCGGCGACAGCGCGTGGACCGATCGGGGCTCGGAGACGACGCGTGGACCGATCGGGGCTTAGGAGCCGACGCGTGAACCGATCGGAGCTTAGGAGATGACGCGTGGACCGATCGGGGCTCAGGAGACGGCGCGTGGAACGATCGGGGCTCGGGAGACGACGCTTGGACCGATCCGGGCTAAGGACACGGCGCGTGGACCATCCGGGGCTTAGGAGACGATGCGTGGACCGATCGGGGCTCAGAAGACGACGCGTGGATCGATCGGGGCTCAGGAGACGGAGCGTGGACCGGTCGGGGCTTAGGGAACGACGCGTGGATCGATCGAGGCACAGGAGACGGCGCGTGAACGGATCGGCGTTTGGAGACGGCGCGTGGAACTATCGTGGCTCAGGAGACAGCGCGTGGACCGATTGGAGATCAGGAGACGGCGCGTGGACACATCGGGGCTCGGAGACGACGCGTGGAACGATCGGTTCTCAGGGGACGGCGCGTGGACCGACTGGCGATCAGGAGGCCACGCGTGGACCAACTGGGGTTCGGCGAAGGCGCGTGGACCTATCGGGGCTCGGAGACACCGCGTGTACGGATCGTGGATTAGGGGACGACGCGTGGACCGATCCGGGCTCAGGAGACGGCGCGTGGACTGAACGGGAGTTAGGAGACGACGCGTGGACCGACTGGAGCTCAGGAGGTTGCGCGTGGACCAATTGGGGTTCGGCGACGGCGCGTGGACCGACCGGGGTTCAGGAGACCGCGCGTGAAGCGATCGGGGCTGGGAGACGGCGCGTAGAACGATCGGGGCCCAGGAGACGGCGCGTGGACCGATCGGGGCTCGGAGACAGCGCGTTGGGGCATCTGGGCTTAGAAGACGACGCGTGGACCGATTGGGGCTCAGGAAACGGCGCGTGAACCGATCGGGGATCGGAGACGGCGCGTGGACGGACCGGGGATTAGAATGCGGCACGCGGACCGATCGGGGCTCGCAAACAGCGTGTGAACGTATCGGGGCTTCGGATACCGTACGTGGACCGATCGGGGCTCGGAGACGACGCGTGGAACGATCGGGGCTCAGGAGACGGCGCGTGAACCGATCGGGGCTCGGAGACGACGCGTGGAACGATCGGGGCTCAGGAGACGGCGCGTGAACCGATCGGCGCTCGGAGACGGCGCGTGGACCGATCGGGCCTTAGGAGACGGCGCGTGGACCGATCGGTGCTCGGAGACAGCGCGTGGAATGATCGGGGCTCAGGAGACGGCGCGTGAACCGATCGGCGCTCGGAGACGGCGCGTGGAATGATCGGGGCTTAGGAGAGGGCGCGTGGACCAATCGGGGCTCGGAGACGACGCGTGGACCGATCGGGGCTCAGGAGACGGCGCGTGGACCGATCGGGACTCAGGAGACGGCGCGTGGACCGATTGGGGCTTGGATACGGCACGTGACGCGACCGGGGCTCAGGAGGCCGCGCGTGCAGCGATCATGGCTCGGCGACAGCGCGTGGACCGATCGGGGCTCGGAGACGACGCGTTGACCGATCGGGGCTTAGGAGCCGACGCGGGAACCGATCGGAGCTTAGGAGATGACGCGTGGAACGATCGGGGCTCAGGAGACGGCGCGTGGAACGATCGGGGCTCGGGAGACGACGCTTGGACCGATCCGGGCTCAGGAGACGGCGCGTGGACCATCCGGGGCTTAGGAGACGATGCGTGGACCGATCGGGGCTCAGAAGACGACGCGTGGATCGATCGGGGCTCAGGAGACGGAGCGTGGACCGGTCGGGGCTTAGGGAACGACGCGTGGATCGATCGAGGCACAGGAGACGGCGCGTGAACGGATCGGCGTTTGGAGACGGCGCGTGGAACTATCGTGGCTCAGGAGACAGCGCGTGGACCGATTGGAGATCAGGAGACGGCGCGTGGACACATCGGGGCTCGGAGACGACGCGTGGAACGATCGGTTCTCAGGGGACGGCGCGTGGACCGACTGGCGATCAGGAGGCCACGCGTGGACCAACTGGGGTTCGGCGAAGGCGCGTGGACCGATCGGGGCTCGGAGACACCGCGTGTACGGATCGTGGATTAGGGGACGACGCGTGGACCGATCCGGGCTCAGGAGACGGCGCGTGGACTGAACGGGAGTTAGGAGACGACGCGTGGACCGACTGGAGCTCAGGAGGTTGCGCGTGGACCAATTGGGGTTCGGCGACGGCGCGTGGACCGACCGGGGCTCAGGAGACCGCGCGTGAAGCGATCGGGGCTCGGCGACTGCGCGTGGACTGATCGGGGCTTAGGAGACGACGCGTGAACCCATCGGGGCTCGGAGTCAGCGCATGAACCGATCGGCGCTCAGGAGACGGTGCGTGGACCGAACGGGAATTAGGAGACAATGCGTTGAACGATCGGGGTTTAGGAGAGGACGCGTCGACCGATCGGGCCTCAGGAGACGACGTGTGGACCGATCGGAGCTCAGGAGGCGGCGCGTGGACCCATCAAGGCTCGGAGAGGACGCGTAGAACGATCGGGGCTCAGGAAACGGCGCGTGAACCAATCGGCGCTCGGAGACGGCGCGTGGACCGATCGCGCTTAGGAGACGGCACGTGGACCGATCGGGGCTTAGGAGACGACGCGTGGACCGATCGGGGCTCAGGAGATGGCGCTTTAACCAATCGGCGCTTCGATACGGCGCGTGGACCGATCGGGGCTTAGGAGACGGCGCGTGGACCGATCGGGGCTCACGAGACGGCGCGTGGACCCATCGAGGCTCGGAGACGACGCGTGGAACGATCGGGGCTCAGGAGACGGCGCGTAAACCGATCGGCGCTCGGAGACGGCGCGCGGACCGATCGGGGCTTAGGAGACGACGCGTAGACGAATCGGGGCTTAGGAGACGACGCGTGGACCAATCGGGGCTTAGGAGACGACGCGTGGACCGACTGGCGATCAGGAGGCCACGCGTGGACCAACTGGGGTTCGGCGAAGGCGCGTGGACCGATCGGGGCTCGGAGACACCGCGTGTACGGATCGTGGATTAGGGGACGATGCGTGGACCGATCCGGGCTCAGGAGACGGCGAATGGACTGAACGGGAGTTAGGAGACGACGCGTGGACCGACTGGAGCTCAGGAGGTTGCGCGTGGACCAATTGGGGTTCGGCGACGGCGCGTGGACCGACCGGGGCTCAGGAGACCGCGCGTGAAGCGATCGGGGCTCGGCGACTGCGCGTGGACCGATCGGCGCTCAGGAGACGGCGCGTGGACCGAACGGGAATTAGGAGACAATGCGTTGAACGATCGGGGTTTAGGAGAGGACGCGTCGACCGATCGGGGCTCAGGAGACAGCGCGTGGAACGATCGGGGCTCAGGAGACGGCGCGAGAACCGATCGGCGCTCAAGAGACGGCGCGCGGACCGACCGGGGCTCAGGAGACTCGCGTGGATCGATCGGGGCTTAGGAGGCAGCGCGTGGACCGATCGGGGCTCAGGAAGCGCCCCCTGGACCGATCGTGGTTCGGAGACGGCGCGTGGAACGATCGGGGATCAGAAGATGGTGCGTGGACCGATCGGGGCTCGGAGACGGCGCGCGGACCGATCGGGGCTTAGGAGACGACGCGTGGAGCGATCGGGGCTCAGTAAACGGCGCGTGGAGCGATCGGGGCTCAGGAGACGACGCGTGGATCGATCGGGGCCCACGCGACAGCGTGTGGACCGACTGGGGCTCAGGAGACGGCGCGTGAACCAATCGGCGCTTGGAGACGGCGCGTGGACCAATCGGGGATCAGGAGACGGCGCGTGGACCGATTGGAGATCAGGAGACGGCGCGTGGACACATCGGGGCCCGCAGACGACGCGTGGAACGATCGGGGCTTAGGAGACGACGCGTGGACCGATCGATGCTCAGGAGACAGCGCGTGGACCGATTGGGGCTCGGCGACGGCGCGTGGACCGATCGGGGCTTAGGAGACGACGCGTGGAACGATCGGGGCTCAGGAGGCGGCGCGTGAACCGATCGGCGCTCGGAGACGATGCGCGGACCGATCGGGGCTTAGGAGACGACGCGTGGATCGATCGGGGCTTAGGAGACGACGCGTAGACCAATCGGGGCTTAGGAGACGACGCGTGGACCGACTGGCGATCAGGAGGCCACGCCTGTACCAACTGGGGTTCGGCGAAGGCGCGTGGACCGATCGGGGCTCGGAGACAACGCGTGTACGGATCGTGGATTAGGGGACGACGCGTGGACCGATCCGGGCTCAGGAGAGGGCGTGTGGACTGAACGGGAGTTAGGAGACGACGCGTGGACCGATCGGAGATCAGGAGATGACGCGTGGACAGATCGGGGCTCTGGAAGCGGCGCACGGACCGATCGTGGCTCGAAGACGGCGCGTGGACCGACCGGGGCTCAGAGACCGGGCGTGGAACGATCGGGGCTCAGGAGACGGCGCGTGTACCGATCGGCGCTCGGAGACGGCGCGTGGGCCGATTGGGGCTTAGGAGACGGCGCGTGGACCGATCGGAGATCAGGAGATGACGCGTGGACAGATCGGGGCTCTGGAAGCGGCGCACGGACCGATCGTGGCTCGAAGACGGCGCGTGGACCGATCGGGGCTCGGAGACGGCGCGTTAACCGATCGGGCCTTAGGAGGCGGCGCGTGAACCGATCGGAGATCAGGAGATGACGCGTAGACCGATCGGGGCTCGGAAACTACGCGTTAACCGATCGGGGCTCGGCGACTGCGCGTGGACGTATCGGGGCTCAGGAGACGGCGCGTGGGCTGATAGGAGCTCGGAGACGGCGTATGGACCGATCGGGGCTTGGAGACGACGGGTCGAACGATCGGGGCTTAGGGGACGACGCGTCGACCGATCGGGGCTCGGGAGACGGCGTCTGGACTGAACGGGAGTTAGGAGACGACGCGTGTTCCGATCGGGGCTTAGGAGACGAAGCCTGCACCGATAGGGGCTCAGGCGACGGTGCGTGGACCGACCGAAGCTTGGAAACGGCACATGGACTGATCGGGGCTCGGAGACGGATCGTGTACTGATCGGGGTTTAGGAGACGATGCGTGGACGGATCCGGGTTGAGGAGCACGCGCGTCAACCGATCGGGGCTTAGGAGACGATGCGTGGAGCGATCGGGGCTCAGGAGACGACACGTGGACCGATCGGGGCTTAGGAGACGATGCGTGAACCTATCGGGACTCGGAGATGGCGCGTGGACCGATCGGGGCTTAGGAGACAACGCGTGGACCGATCGGGGCTCAGGAAGCGGCGCCTGGACCAATCGTGGCTCGGAGACGGCGCGAGGACCGATCGAGGCTCGGAGACGACGCGAGGACCGATCGAGGCTCGGAGACGACGCGTGTACCGATCGGCGCTCGGAGACGGCGCGTCGACCGATCGGGTTTCGGAGACGGCGCGTGGACCGTCTGGGGCTTAGGGGACGCTGCGTGGACCGATCGGGGCACAGGCCGCGATCGGTTAACGTGCCGTCTCCGAGCCCCGATCGGTCCACGCATCGTCTTCTAAGCCCTGATCGGTCCACGTGCCGTCTCCGAGCCCCGATAGGTCCACACGCCGCCTCCTGAGCCCCGATCGGTCGACGTGTCGTCTCCTGAGCCCCGATCGATCCACGCATCGGCTCCTGAGCCCCGATCGGTCCACGCGTCGTCTTCGAGTACCGATCGATCCACGCGCCGTTTCCTGGGCCCCGATCGGTCCACGCGTCGCCGCCGGAGCCCCGATCGGCCTACGCGCCGTCTCATGAGCCACGATCGGTAGACGCATCGTCTCCTAACCCCCGATACGTTGACACGCCGTCTTCGAGCCCCGATCGGTCCACGCGCAGTCGCCTAGCCCCGATCGGTCCACGCGCGGCCTCCTGAACCCCGGTCGGTCCACGCGCCGTTTCCTGAGCCCCGATCGGTCCATGCGTCGTCTTCTAAACCCCGATGCCTCCATGCGCCGTCTCCGAGCCACGATCGGTCCAGGTGCCGCTTCACCAGCCCCGATCGGTCCACGCGCCGTCTCCTAAGCCCCGATCGCTCCACGCACCGTCTCCTAATCCCCGATCGGTTCACACGCCGCCTCCGAAGGTCCGTTAGATCCACGCGAGTCTCCTAAGCCCCGACCGGTCCACGCGCTGTCTCCTGAGCCCCGATCGGTCCACGAGTCGTCTCCTAAGCCCTGATCGGTCCACGTACCGTCTCCGAGCCCCGATGGGTCCACGCGCCGCCTGCTGACCTCCGATCGGTCGACGCGTCGTCTCCTGAGCCCCGATAGCTCCACGCGCCGTTTCCTGAGCCCCGATCCGTACACGCGTCGTCGCCGAGCCCCGATCGGTCCACGCTGCGTCTCCTAAGCCCCGATCGGTCCACTCTGCGTCTCCTAAGCCCCGATACGTTCACACGCCGTCTCCGAGCCCCGATCGGTCCGCGTGCCGCATTCTAAGCCACGGTCCGTCGACGCGCCGTCTCCGAGCACCGATCGGTCCGCGCGCCGTCTCCTGAGCCCCGATCGTTCCACACGCCGCCTTCTAAGCCCCGATCGGTCCAGGCGTCGTGTCCTCAGCTCCAATCCGTACACGCGCCTTCTCCGAGTTCCGATCGGTTCACGCGCCGTCGCCGAGCCCCGATCGCGACACTCGCCGTCTTCAAGCGCCGATCCGTACACGCGCCGTCTCCGAGCCCCGATCGGTACTCGCGCCGTCGCCGATCCCGAATTGGTCCACACGCGGCGTCCTGAGCCCCAGTCGGTCCACGAGCCGTCTTCGAGTCCCGATCGGTCCACGCGTCATCTCCTGAGCCCCGATCGGTCCACGCGTCGTCTCCTAAGCCCCGATCGCTCCACGCGCCGTCTCCTCAGCCCCGATCGGTCCACGCGTCGTCTCCGAGCACCGATCGGTCCACGCGCCGTCTCCGAGCCCCGATCGATCCACGCGAGCCTCCTAACCCCGACCGGTCCACGCGCCGTATCCTGAGCCCCGATCAGTCCACGCGTCGTCTCCTAAGCCCCGATCGGTCCACGCGCCGTCTCCGAGCGCCGATCGGTTCACGCGCCGTCTCCTAAGCCCCGATCGGTCCACGCCCCGCCTCCGAGCCCCGATCGGTCCTCGCACCGTCTCCTGATCCCCGCCCGGTTCACGCGCCGCCTCCGGAGTCCCGATAGATTCACGCGAGTCTCCGAAGCCCCGACCAGTCCACGCGCCGTCTCCTGAGCCCCGATCGGTCCACGAGTCGTCTCCTAAGCCCCGACCGGTTCACGCGCCGTATCCGAGCCCCGATCGTCCCACGCGCGTGCGCCTCAGCGCGGATCCGTCCAGGCATCGTCTCCTAAACTCCGATCAGTACACGTGCTGTCTCTGAGCCACGATCTGTCCACGCGTCGTCTTCTAAGCCCAGATGCCTCCTCGCGCCGTCTCCGAGGCACGATCGGTCCAGTCGCCGCTTCGTGCGCCCCTATCGATTCACACGCTGTCTCCTGAACCCCGATCGGTCCACGCGTCGTCTCCTAAGCCCCGATCGTTCCACGCGCGTGCTCCTCAGCCCGGATCCGTCCACGCATCGTCTCCTGAACCCCGATCAGTTCACGCGCCGTCTCCGAGCCCCGATCGGTCAATGCGTCGTCTGCGAGCCCCGATCGTTCCACGAGTCGTCTCCAAACTCCCGATCGGTCCACGCGTCGTCTCCTAGGCCCTCATCAGTCCACGCGTCGTCTCCTAACCCCCGGACGGTCCATGCGCCGTCTCCGAGTCCCGATCGATCAACGCGTGCCTCCTAACCCCGACCGGTCCACGCGCCGTCTCCTAACCCCCGATCGGTTCACGCGCCGTTTCCAAACCCGATCGGTCCACGCATCGTCTCCTAAGCCCCGATTGGTCAACGCGCCGTCTCCGAGCCCCAATCGGTCCACGCACCGTCGCCGAACCCCAATTGGTCCACGCGCAACCGCCTGAGCCCCAGTCGGTCCACGCGCTGTCTCCCAGCCCCGATCGATCGACGCGTCGTCTCCTGAGCCCCGATCAATCTACGCGTCGTCCCCTGAGCCCCGATCGTTGCACGCGCCGCCTCCTGAGCCCCGATCGGTCCACGTATCGTCTCGTAAGCTCCGATCAATCCACGCGTCGTCCCTTAATCCCCGATCCGTACACGCAACGTCTCCGAGCCCCGATCGGTCCACGCGCCGTCTCCTGAGCCCCGATCAGCCGACTCGTCCTCTCCTAAACCCCGAGTGGTTCACGCGCCGTCTCCGAGCTCCGGTCGGTCCACGCCCCTTCTCCTGAGCCCCGATCGGTCGACGTACCGTCTCCTCAGCCCCGATCGGTCCACGCGTCGTCTCCGAGCACCGATCGGTCCACGCGCCGTATCCGAGCCTCAATCGGTCCACGCGCCGTCTCCTAAGCCCCAATCTGTCCACGACCCGTCTCCGTGCCCCGATCAGTGAACTCGCCGTCTCCTAAGCCCCGATCGGTCCACGCGCCGTCCCCGAGGCCCGATCGGTCCACGCATCGTCTCCTAAGCCCCGATCGGTTAACGCGCCGTCTCCGAGCCCCGATCGGTCCACACGCCGTCTCCGAGCCCCGATCGGTTCACGCGCCGTATCCGAGCCTCAATCGGTCCACGCGCCGTCTCCTAAGCCCCAATCTGTCCACGACCCGTCTCCGTGCCCCGATCAGTGAACTCGCCGTCTCCTAAGCCCCGTTCGGTCCACGCGCCGTCTCCGAGCCCCGATCGGTCCAGGCGCCGTCTCCTAAGCCCGGATCGGGCCACGCGCCTTCTTCTCAGCCCCGATCGGTCCACGCGCCGTCTCCTAAGCCCCGATCGGTTAACGCGCCGTCTCCGAGCCCCGATGGGTCCAAGCGCCGCCTCCTAAGCCCCGATCGGTCCACACGCCGTCTCCGAGCCCCGATCGGTTCACGCGCCGTATCCGAGCCTCAATCGGTCCACGCGCCGTCTCCTAAGCCCCAATCTGTCCACGACCCGTCTCCGTGCCCCGATCAGTGAACTCGCCGTCTCCTAAGCCCCGATCGGTCCACGCGCCGTCTCCGAGCCCCGATCGGTCCACGCGCCGTCGCGGAGCCTCGATCCGTCCACGCGCGGCCTCCTTAGCCCCGGTCGGTCCACGCGCCGTCTCCGAGCCCCGATCGGTCCACGTATCGTCTCCTAAGCCCCGATCGGTTAACGCGCCGTCTCCGAGCCCCGATGGGTCCACGCGCCGCCTCCTAAGCCCCGATCGGTCCACGCGTCGTCTCCTAAGCCCCGGTCGGTCCACGCGCCGTTTCCGAGCCCCGATCGGTCCACGCATCGTCTCCTAAGACCCGATCGGTCCACGCATCGTCTCCTAAGACCCGATCGGTTAACGCGCCGCCTCCGAGCCCCGATGGGTCCACGCGCCGCCTCCTAAGCCCCGATCGGTCCACGCGTCGACTGCTATGCCCCGATCGGTCCACGCGCCGTCTCCTGAGCCCCGATAGGTACACGCGTCGTCTCCTATGCCCCGATCGGTCCACGCATCGTCTCCTAAGCCCCGATCGGTTAACGCGCTGTCTCCGAGCGCCGATCGGTCCACGCGCCGTCGCGTAACCCCAATTGGTCCACGCGCAACCACCAGAGCCCCAGTCGGTCCACGCGCTGTCTCCGAGTCCCGATGGGTCCACGCGTCATCTCCGAGCCCCGATCGGTCCACGCGCCGTCGCCGAGCCCCGATCGCGACACTCGCCGTCTTCAAGCGCCGATCCGTACACGCGCCGTCTCCGAGCCCCGATCGGTACTCGCGCCGTCGCCGATCCCGAATTGGTCCACACGCGGCGTCCTGAGCCCCAGTCGGTCCACGAGCCGTCTTCGAGTCCCGATCGGTCCACGCGTCATCTCCTGAGCCCCGATCGGTCCACGCGTCGTCTCCTAAGCCCCGATCGCTCCACGCGCCGTCTCCTCAGCCCCGATCGGTCCACGCGTCGTCTCCGAGCACCGATCGGTCCACGCGCCGTCTCCGAGCCCCGATCGATCCACGCGAGCCTCCTAACCCCGACCGGTCCACGCGCCGTATCCTGAGCCCCGATCAGTCCACGCGTCGTCTCCTAAGCCCCGATCGGTCCACGCGCCGTCTCCGAGCGCCGATCGGTTCACGCGCCGTCTCCTAAGCCCCGATCGGTCCACGCCCCGCCTCCGAGCCCCGATCGGTCCTCGCACCGTCTCCTGATCCCCGCCCGGTTCACGCGCCGCCTCCGGAGTCCCGATAGATTCACGCGAGTCTCCGAAGCCCCGACCAGTCCACGCGCCGTCTCCTGAGCCCCGATCGGTCCACGAGTCGTCTCCTAAGCCCCGACCGGTTCACGCGCCGTATCCGAGCCCCGATCGTCCCACGCGCGTGCGCCTCAGCGCGGATCCGTCCAGGCATCGTCTCCTAAACTCCGATCAGTACACGTGCTGTCTCTGAGCCACGATCTGTCCACGCGTCGTCTTCTAAGCCCAGATGCCTCCTCGCGCCGTCTCCGAGGCACGATCGGTCCAGTCGCCGCTTCGTGCGCCCCTATCGATTCACACGCTGTCTCCTGAACCCCGATCGGTCCACGCGTCGTCTCCTAAGCCCCGATCGTTCCACGCGCGTGCTCCTCAGCCCGGATCCGTCCACGCATCGTCTCCTGAACCCCGATCAGTTCACGCGCCGTCTCCGAGCCCCGATCGGTCAATGCGTCGTCTGCGAGCCCCGATCGTTCCACGAGTCGTCTCCAAACTCCCGATCGGTCCACGCGTCGTCTCCTAGGCCCTCATCAGTCCACGCGTCGTCTCCTAACCCCCGGACGGTCCATGCGCCGTCTCCGAGTCCCGATCGATCAACGCGTGCCTCCTAACCCCGACCGGTCCACGCGCCGTCTCCTAACCCCCGATCGGTTCACGCGCCGTTTCCAAACCCGATCGGTCCACGCATCGTCTCCTAAGCCCCGATTGGTCAACGCGCCGTCTCCGAGCCCCAATCGGTCCACGCACCGTCGCCGAACCCCAATTGGTCCACGCGCAACCGCCTGAGCCCCAGTCGGTCCACGCGCTGTCTCCCAGCCCCGATCGATCGACGCGTCGTCTCCTGAGCCCCGATCAATCTACGCGTCGTCCCCTGAGCCCCGATCGTTGCACGCGCCGCCTCCTGAGCCCCGATCGGTCCACGTATCGTCTCGTAAGCTCCGATCAATCCACGCGTCGTCCCTTAATCCCCGATCCGTACACGCAACGTCTCCGAGCCCCGATCGGTCCACGCGCCGTCTCCTGAGCCCCGATCAGCCGACTCGTCCTCTCCTAAACCCCGAGTGGTTCACGCGCCGTCTCCGAGCTCCGGTCGGTCCACGCCCCTTCTCCTGAGCCCCGATCGGTCGACGTACCGTCTCCTCAGCCCCGATCGGTCCACGCGTCGTCTCCGAGCACCGATCGGTCCACGCGCCGTATCCGAGCCTCAATCGGTCCACGCGCCGTCTCCTAAGCCCCAATCTGTCCACGACCCGTCTCCGTGCCCCGATCAGTGAACTCGCCGTCTCCTAAGCCCCGATCGGTCCACGCGCCGTCCCCGAGGCCCGATCGGTCCACGCATCGTCTCCTAAGCCCCGATCGGTTAACGCGCCGTCTCCGAGCCCCGATCGGTCCACACGCCGTCTCCGAGCCCCGATCGGTTCACGCGCCGTATCCGAGCCTCAATCGGTCCACGCGCCGTCTCCTAAGCCCCAATCTGTCCACGACCCGTCTCCGTGCCCCGATCAGTGAACTCGCCGTCTCCTAAGCCCCGTTCGGTCCACGCGCCGTCTCCGAGCCCCGATCGGTCCAGGCGCCGTCTCCTAAGCCCGGATCGGGCCACGCGCCTTCTTCTCAGCCCCGATCGGTCCACGCGCCGTCTCCTAAGCCCCGATCGGTTAACGCGCCGTCTCCGAGCCCCGATGGGTCCAAGCGCCGCCTCCTAAGCCCCGATCGGTCCACACGCCGTCTCCGAGCCCCGATCGGTTCACGCGCCGTATCCGAGCCTCAATCGGTCCACGCGCCGTCTCCTAAGCCCCAATCTGTCCACGACCCGTCTCCGTGCCCCGATCAGTGAACTCGCCGTCTCCTAAGCCCCGATCGGTCCACGCGCCGTCTCCGAGCCCCGATCGGTCCACGCGCCGTCGCGGAGCCTCGATCCGTCCACGCGCGGCCTCCTTAGCCCCGGTCGGTCCACGCGCCGTCTCCGAGCCCCGATCGGTCCACGTATCGTCTCCTAAGCCCCGATCGGTTAACGCGCCGTCTCCGAGCCCCGATGGGTCCACGCGCCGCCTCCTAAGCCCCGATCGGTCCACGCGTCGTCTCCTAAGCCCCGGTCGGTCCACGCGCCGTTTCCGAGCCCCGATCGGTCCACGCATCGTCTCCTAAGACCCGATCGGTCCACGCATCGTCTCCTAAGACCCGATCGGTTAACGCGCCGCCTCCGAGCCCCGATGGGTCCACGCGCCGCCTCCTAAGCCCCGATCGGTCCACGCGTCGACTGCTATGCCCCGATCGGTCCACGCGCCGTCTCCTGAGCCCCGATAGGTACACGCGTCGTCTCCTATGCCCCGATCGGTCCACGCATCGTCTCCTAAGCCCCGATCGGTTAACGCGCTGTCTCCGAGCGCCGATCGGTCCACGCGCCGTCGCGTAACCCCAATTGGTCCACGCGCAACCACCAGAGCCCCAGTCGGTCCACGCGCTGTCTCCGAGTCCCGATGGGTCCACGCGTCATCTCCGAGCCCCGATCGGTCCACGCGCCGTCGCCGAGCCATGATCGGTCCACGCGCGGCCTCCTGAGCCCCGATCGGTCCACGCTTCGTCTCCTAAGCGCCGATCGGTTCACGCGCCGTCTCCGAGCCACGATCGGACCACGCGCCGTCTCCTGGGCCCCGATCAGTACACGCGCCGTCTCCGAGCCCCGATCGTTCCACGCGCGTGCTCCTCAGCCCGGATCCGTCCACGCATCGTCTCCTAAACCCCGATCAGTACACGCGCCGTCTCCGAGCCCCGATTGGTCCACGCGTCGTCTCCTAAGTCCCGATCGGTCCACACGCCGTCTCCAAGCCCCGATTGGTCCGCGTGCCGCATCCTAATCCCCGCTCCGTCCACGCGCCGTCTCCGAGCACCGATCGGTCCACGGGCCGTCGCCCGAACCCCAATTGGTCCACGCGCAACCTCCTGAGCCGCAGTCGGTCCACGCGCTCTCTCCGAGCCCCGATTGGTCCACGCATCGTCTCCTAAGCCCCGATCGGTTAACGCGTCGTTTCCGAGCCCCGATCAGTCTACGCGCCGTCTCCTGAGCCCCGATCGGTCCACGCGCCGTCTCCTAAGCCTCGATCCGTCCACGGGCCGTTTCCGAGCCGCGATCGGTCAACACGCCGTCACCAAGGCCCGATCCGTACACGCGTCGTTTTCTAAGCCCCGATCGGTCCACGCGTCGTCTCCTAAGCGCCCATCGGTCCACGCGCCGTCTCCGAGCCCCAATCGGTCCACGCACCGTCTTCTGATCCCCGATCGGTCCACGCGCCGCCTCCGGAGCCCCGATCGATTCACGCGAGTCTCCTAAGCCCCGACCGGTCCACGCGCAGTCTCCTGAGCCCCGATCGATCCACGCGTCGTCTCCTAAGCCCCTATCGGTTCACGCTCCGTCACCTGAGCGCCAATCGTTGCACGCGCGGCCTCCTGAGCCCCGGTCGGTTCACGCGAGGTCTCCTAAGCGCCGATCGGTCCACCCGCCGCCTCCGAGCCCCGATCGGTCCACGCACCGTCTCCTGATAGCCGATCAGCCCACGCGTCGTCTCCGAAGCCACGATTAGTCCACGCGCCGTCTGCTGAGCCCCGAACAATCCACGCGTCGCCTCCGAGCTCCGATCGGTCCACGCGCCGTTTCCTGAGCCCCGATCGGTCCACACGCCGTCTTCTAAGCCCAGATACCTCCTTGCGCCGTCTCCCAACCACGATCGGTGCAAGCGCCGCTTCCTGAGCCCCGATCGGTCCACGCGTTTTCTCCTAAGCCCCGATCGGGCCACGCGTCGTCTCCTGAGCCCCGATCGGTCGACGCGTCGTCTCCTGAGCCCCGATCGATACACGCGTCGTCTCCTCAGCCCCGATCGCTCCACGCGCCGTCTCCGAGCACCGATCGGTGCACGCGCCGACTCCTGAGCCCCGATCGTTCCACACGCCGCCTCCTAAGCCCCGATAGGTACACGCGTCGTTTCCTACGCCCCGACCGGTCCACGCGCCGTCTCCTGAGCCCCGATCGGTCCACGCGCCATCGCCGAACCGCAATTGGTCCACGCGTAACCGCCTGAGTCCCAGTCGGTCCACGCGCTGTCTCCGAGCCCCGATCGGTCCACGCGCCGTCGCCGAGCCATGATCGGTCCACGCGCGGCCTCCTGGGCCCCGATCGGTCCACGCGCCGTCGCCGAGCCGCGCTCGGTCCACGCGCGGTCTCTTGAGCCCCGGTTGGTTCACGCGCCGTATCCAAGCCCCAATCGGTCCACGCGCCGTCTCCTGAGCCCCAGTCGGTCCACGCGCTGTCTCCGAGCCCCGATCGGTCCACGCGCTGTCTCCGAGCACCGATCGTTCTACGCGTCGTCTCCGAGCCCCGATCGGTCCACGCGCCGTCGCCGAGCCATGATCGGTCCACGCGCGGCCTCCTGAGCCCCGATCGGTCCACGCGTCGTCTTCAAAGCCCCGATCCGTACACGCGTCGTCTCCTAAGCCCCGATCGGTCGACGCGCCGTCTCCGAGCCCCGATCGGTCCACGCGCCGTCTCCGGAGCCCCGATCGCTTTACGCGCCGTTTTCTGAGCACCGTTCGTTCCACGCGTCGTCTTCATAGCGCCGATGCCTCAACGCGCCGTCTCCGAGCCCCGATCGGTCCACGCGCCGTCTCCTGAGCCCTGATACGTCCACGCGCAGTCGCCGAGCCCCGATCGGTCCACGCGCTGTCTCCTGAGCCCTGATAGGTACACGCGTCGTCTCCTACGCCCCGATCGGTCCACGCGTCGTCTCCTGAGCCCCGATCGGTCCACGCGCCGACTCCAAGCCCCGATCGGTCCATGCATCGTCTCCTAAGCCCCGATCCGTTAACGCGCTGGCTCCGAGCGCCGATCGGTCCACGCGCCGTCGCCGAACCGCAATTGGTCCACGCGCAACCGCCTGAGCCCCAGTCGGTCCACGCGCTGTCTCCGAGCCCCGATCGGTTCACGCGCCGTCGCCGAGCCATAATCGGTCCACGCGCGGCCTCCTGAGCCCCGATCGGTTCACGCGCCGTATCCAAGCCCCAATCGGTCCAGGCGCCGTCTCCTGAGCCCCAGTCGGTCCACGCGCTGTCTCCGAGCCCCGATCGGTCCACGCGTCGTCTCCTGAGCCCCGATCGGTCCACGCGCCGTCTCCAAGCCCCGATCGGTCCATGCATCGTCTCCTAAGCCCCGATCGGTTAACGCGCTGTCTCCGAGCGCCGTTCGGTCCACGCGCCGTCGCCGAACTCCAATTGGTCCACGCGCAACCGCCTGAGCCCCAGTCGGTCCACGCGCTGTCTGCGAGCCCCGATCGGTCCACGCGCCGTCGCCGAACCGCAATTGGTCCACGCGCAACCGCCTGAGCCCCAGTCGGTCCACGCGCTGTCTCCGAGGCCTGATCGGTCCACGCGTCGTCTCCGAACCCCGGTCGGTCCACGCGCGGTCTCCGAGCCGCGATCGGTCCACGCGCCGTTTCCTGAGCCCTAATTAGTCCACGCGCCGTCTCCTGAGCCCCGATCTGCCCACGCGCCGTCTCCTAAGCCGCGATCGGTCCACAGGTCGTCTCCTAAGCCCCAATCGGTCCACGGGGCGTCTTCTAAGCCCCGATCCGTCGCCGCGTCGTCTCCTGAGCCCCGATCAATTGACGCGTCTTCTCCTGAGTCCCGATCGCTTCTCGCGCCGTCTCCTGAGCCCCGCTCGGTCCATGCGTCGTCTTCTTAGCCCCGATGCCTCCACGCGCCATCTCCCAGCCACGATAGATCCACGCGCCGCTTCCTGAGCCCCGATCGGTCGACGCGTCGTCTCCTGAGCCCCGATCGATACACGCGTCGTCTCCTCAGCCCCGATCGCTCCACGCGCCGTCTCCGAGCACCGATCGGTGCACGCGCCGACTCCTGAGCCGCGATCGTTCCACACGCCGCCTCCTAAGCCCCGATAGGTACACGCGTCGTTTCCTACGCCCCGACCGGTCCACGCGCCGTTTCCTGAGCCCCGATCGGTCCACGCGCCATCGCCGAACCGCAATTGGTCCACGCGTAACCGCCTGAGTCCCAGTCGGTCCACGCGCTGTCTCCGAGCCCCGATCGGTTCACGCGCCGTCGCCGAGCCATGATCGGTCCACGCGCGGCCTCCTGGGCCCCGATCGGTCCACGCGCCGTCGCCGAGCCGCGCTCGGTCCACGCGCGGCCTCTTGAGCCCCGGTTGGTTCACGCGCCGTATCCAAGCCCCAATCGGTCCACGCGCCGTCTCCTGAGCCCCAGTCGGTCCACGCGCTGTCTCCGAGCCCCGATCGGTCCACGCGTCGTCTCCGAGCCCCGATCGGTCCACGCGCCGTCGCCGAGCTATGATCGGTGCACGCGCGGCCTCCTGAGCCCCGATCGATTCACGCCCCGTATCCGAGCCCCAATCGGTCCACGCGCTGTCTCCGAGCCCCAGTCGGTCCACGCGCTGTCTCCGAGCACCGATCGGTCTACGCGTCGTCTCCGAGCCCCGATCGGTCCACGCGCCGTCGCCGAGCCATGATCGGTCCACGCGCGGCCTCCTGAGCCCCGATCGGTCCACGCGTCGTCTTCAAAGCCCCGATCCGTACACGCGTCGTCTCCTAAGCCCCGATCGGTCGACGCGCCGTCTCCGAGCCCCGATCGGTTCACGCGCCGTCTCCTGAGCCCCGATCATTCCACGCGCCGTCTCCGAGCCCCGATCGGTCCACGCGCCGTCTCCGGAGCCCCGATCGGTCCACGCGCCGTCTCCAAGCCCCGATCGGTCCATGCATCGTCTCCTAAGCCCCGATCGGTTAACGCGCTGTCTCCGAGCGCCGTTCGGTCCACGCGCCGTCGCCGAACCCCAATTGGTCCACGCGCAACCGCCTGAGCCCCAGTCGGTCCACGCGCCGTCTGCGAGCCCTGATCGGTCCACGCGCCGTCTCCTGAGCCCCAATCGGTCCACTCGTTGTCGCCTGAGCCACGATAGGTACACGCGTCGTCTCCTACGCCCCGATCGGTCCACGTGCCGTCTTCGACCCCTTTACGGTCCACGCACCGCCTACTGATCCCCATCGGTCCATGCGCCGTCTCCGAGCGCCGATCGGTTCACGCGCCGTCGCCTGAGCCCCGATCATTCCACGCGTCGTCACCGAGCCCCGATGGGTCCACGCGCCGCCTCCTAAGCTCCGATCGGTCCACGCGCCCGCTCCTGAGCCCCGATCGATCCACGCGCCGTCTCCTAAGCCCCGATCAGTCCACGGGCCGTCTCCTGAGCCACGATCGATCCACGCGCCGTCTCCTAAGCCCCGATCCGTCCACGCGCCGTCTTCGAGCCGCGATCGGTAAACGCGCCGTCATCAAGCCCCAATCCGTACAGGCGTCGTCTCCGAGCTCCGATCGCTCCACGCACCGTCGCCTGATCCCCGATCGGTTCTCGCGTCGCCTCCGGAGCCCCGATAGTTCCACGCGAGTGTCCTGAGCCCCGGTCGCTCCGCGCGCCGTCTCCTGAGCCCGGATCGGTCCACGCGCCATCTCCTGAGCCCCGATCGGTCCACGCGTCGCCTCCGTGCTCCGATCGGTCCACGCGCCGTTTCCTGAGCCCCCATCGGTCAATTCGTCGTCTTCTAAACCCCGATGCCTCCACGCGCCGTCTCCGAGCCACGATCGGTCCAGGCGCCGCTTCACCAGCCCCGATCGGTCCACGCGCCGTCTCCTAAGCCCCGACCGGTCCACGTACTGTCTCCTGAGCCCCGATCGGTCCACGCGTCGTCTCCTAAGCCCCGATCGGCCGACGCGTCGTCTCCTAAGCCCAGATCGGTCGACGCGTCGTCTCCTGAGCCCTGATCGCTCCACGCGCCGTCTCCTGAGCCCCGATCGGTCCACGCGTCGTCTCCGAGCACCGATCGGTCCACGCACCGTTTCCTGTGCCCCGATCGGTTCATGCGTTGTCTTTTAAGACCCGAAACCTCCACGCGCCGTCTCCGAGCACGATCGGTCCACGCGTCGTCTCCTAAACCCCGATCCGTCGACGCGTCATCTCCTGAGCCCCGATCGATCCACGCGTCTTCCCATGAGCCCCGATCGATCCACGCTTCGTCTTCAAAGCCCAGATGCCTCCTCGCGCCGTCTCCGAGCCCCGATCGGTCCACGCGCCGTCTCCTAAGCCCCGATCGGTCCACGCGTCGTCTCCTGTGTCCCGATCGCTCCACACGCCGTTTCCTGAGCCCGGATCGTTTCAGACGTCGTCCCCGAATCCCCGATCCGTACACGCGGCATCTGCGATCCTCGATCGGTCCACGCGGGGCCTCCCGAGCGCCGATCGGTCCACGCGCCGTCGCGTAACCCCAATTGGTCCACGCGCAACCACCAGAGCCCCAGTCGGTCCACGCGCTGTCTCCGAGTCCCGATGGGTCCACGCGTCATCTCCGAGCCCCGATCGGTCCACGCGCCGTCGCCGAGCCATGATCGGTGCACGCGCGGCCTCCTGAGCCCCGATCGGTCCACGCTTCGTCTCCTAAGCGCCGATCGGTTCACGCGCCGTCTCCGAGCCACGATCGGACCACGCGCCGTCTCCTGGGCCCCGATCAGTACACGCGCCGTCTCCGAGCCCCGATCGTTCCACGCGCGTGCTCCTCAGCCCGGATCCGTCCACGCATCGTCTCCTAAACCCCGATCAGTACACGCGCCTTCTCCGAGCCCCGATTGGTCCACGCGTCGTCTCCTAAGTCCCGATCGGTCCACACGCCGTCTCCAAGCCCCGATTGGTCCGCGTGCCGCATCCTAATCCCCGCTCCGTCCACGCGCCGTCTCCGAGCACCGATCGGTCCACGGGCCGTCGCCCGAACCCCAATTGGTCCACGCGCAACCTCCTGAGCCGCAGTCGGTCCACGCGCTCTCTCCGAGCCCCGATTGGTCCACGCATCGTCTCCTAAGCCCCGATCGGTTAACGCGTCGTTTCCGAGCCCCGATCAGTCTACGCGCCGTCTCCTGAGCCCCGATCGGTCCACGCGCCGTCTCCTAAGCCTCGATCCGTCCACGGGCCGTTTCCGAGCCGCGATCGGTCAACGCGCCGTCACCAAGGCCCGATCCGTACACGCGTCGTTTTCTAAGCCCCGATCGGTCCACGCGTCGTCTCCTAAGCGCCCATCGGTCCACGCGCCGTCTCCGAGCCCCAATCGGTCCACGCACCGTCTTCTGATCCCCGATCGGTCCACGCGCCGCCTCCGGAGCCCCGATCGATTCACGCGAGTCTCCTAAGCCCCGACCGGTCCACGCGCAGTCTCCTGAGCCCCGATCGATCCACGCGTCGTCTCCTAAGCCCCTATCGGTTCACGCTCCGTCACCTGAGCGCCAATCGTTGCACGCGCGGCCTCCTGAGCCCCGGTCGGTTCACGCGAGGTCTCCTAAGCGCCGATCGGTCCACCCGCCGCCTCCGAGCCCCGATCGGTCCACGCACCGTCTCCTGATAGCCGATCAGCCCACGCGTCGTCTCCGAAGCCACGATTAGTCCACGCGCCGTCTGCTGAGCCCCGAACAATCCACGCGTCGCCTCCGAGCTCCGATCGGTCCACGCGCCGTTTCCTGAGCCCCGATCGGTCCACACGCCGTCTTCTAAGCCCAGATACCTCCTTGCGCCGTCTCCCAACCACGATCGGTGCAAGCGCCGCTTCCTGAGCCCCGATCGGTCCACGCGTTTTCTCCTAAGCCCCGATCGGGCCACGCGTCGTCTCCTGAGCCCCGATCGATACACGCGTCGTCTCCTCAGCCCCGATCGCTCCACGCGCCGTCTCCGAGCACCGATCGGTGCACGCGCCGACTCCTGAGCCCCGATCGTTCCACACGCCGCCTCCTAAGCCCCGATAGGTACACGCGTCGTTTCCTACGCCATGATCGGTCCACGCGCGGCCTCCTGGGCCCCGATCGGTCCACGCGCCGTCGCCGAGCCGCGCTCGGTCCACGCGCGGCCTCTTGAGCCCCGGTTGGTTCACGCGCCGTATCCAAGCCCCAATCGGTCCACGCGCCGTCTCCTGAGCCCCAGTCGGTCCACGCGCTGACTCCGAGCCCCGATCGGTCCACGCGTCGTCTCCGAGCCCCGATCGGTCCACGCGCCGTCGCCGAGCTATGATCGGTGCACGCGCGGCCTCCTGAGCCCCGATCGATTCACGCCCCGTATCCGAGCCCCAATCGGTCCACGCGCTGTCTCCGAGCCCCAGTCGGTCCACGCGCTGTCTCCGAGCACCGATCGGTCTACGCGTCGTCTCCGAGCCCCGATCGGTCCACGCGCCGTCGCCGAGCCATGATCGGTCCACGCGCGGCCTCCTGAGCCCCGATCGGTCCACGCGTCGTCTTCAAAGCCCCGATCCGTACACGCGTCGTCTCCTAAGCCCCGATCGGTCGACGCGCCGTCTCCGAGCCCCGATCGGTTCACGCGCCGTCTCCTGAGCCCCGATCATTCCACGCGCCGTCTCCGAGCCCCGATCGGTCCACGCGTCGTCTCCTGAGCCCCGATCGGTCCACGCGCCGACTCGAAGCCCCGATCGGTCCATGCATCGTCTCCTAAGCCCCGATCCGTTAACGCGCTGGCTCCGAGCGCCGATCGGTCCACGCGCCGTCGCCGAACCGCAATTGGTCCACGCGCAACCGCCTGAGACCCAGTCGGTCCACGCGCTGTCTCCGAGCCCCGATCGGTCCACGCGCCGTCGCCGAGCCATAATCGGTTCACGCGCGGCCTCCTGAGCCCCGATCGGTTCACGCGCCGTATCCAAGCCCCAATCGGTCCAGGCGCCGTCTCCTGGGCCCCAGTCGGTCCACGCGCTGTCTCCGAGCCCCGATCGGTCCACGCGTCGTCTCCTGAGCCCCGATCGGTCCACGCGCCGTCTCCAAGCCCCGATCGGTCCATGCATCGTCTCCTAAGCCCCGATCGGTTAACGCGCTGTCTCCGAGCGCCGTTCGGTCCACGCGCCGTCGCCGAACCCCAATTGGTCCACGCGCAACCGCCTGAGCCCCAGTCGGTCCACGCGCCGTCTGCGAGCCCTGATCGGTCCACGCGCCGTCTCCTGAGCCCCAATCGGTCCACTCGTTGTCGCCTGAGCCACGATAGGTACACGCGTCGTCTCCTACGCCCCGATCGGTCCACGTGCCGTCTTCGACCCCTTTACGGTCCACGCACCGCCTCCTGATCCCCATCGGTCCATGCGCCGTCTCCGAGCGCCGATCGGTTCACGCGCCGTCGCCTGAGCCCCGATCATTCCACGCGTCGTCACCGAGCCCCGATGGGTCCACGCGCCGCCTCCTAAGCTCCGATCGGTCCACGCGCCCGCTCCTGAGCCCCGATCGATCCACGCGCCGTCTCCTAAGCCCCGATCAGTCCACGGGCCGTCTCCTGAGCCACGATCGATCCACGCGCCGTCTCCTAAGCCCCGATCCGTCCACGCGCCGTCTTCGAGCCGCGATCGGTAAACGCGCCGTCATCAAGCCCCAATCCGTACAGGCGTCGTCTCCGAGCTCCGATCGCTCCACGCACCGTCGCCTGATCCCCGATCGGTTCTCGCGTCGCCTCCGGAGCCCCGATTGTTCCACGCGAGTGTCCTGAGCCCCGGTCGCTCCGCGCGCCGTCTCCTGAGCCCGGATCGGTCCACGCGCCATCTCCTGAGCCCCGATCGGTCCACGCGTCGCCTCCGTGCTCCGATCGGTCCACGCGCCGTTTCCTGAGCCCCCATCGGTCAATTCGTCGTCTTCTAAACCCCGATGCCTCCACGCGCCGTCTCCGAGCCACGATCGGTCCAGGCGCCGCTTCACCAGCCCCGATCGGTCCACGCGCCGTCTCCTAAGCCCCGACCGGTCCACGTGCTGTCTCCTGAGCCCCGATCGGTCCACGCGTCGTCTCCTAAGCCCCGATCGGCCGACGCGTCGTCTCCTAAGCCCAGATCGGTCGACGCGTCGTCTCCTGAGCCCTGATCGCTCCACGCGCCGTCTCCTGAGCCCCGATCGGTCCACGCGTCGTCTCCGAGCACCGATCGGTCCACGCGCCGTTTCCTGTGTCCCGATCGGTTCATGCGTTGTCTTTTAAGACCCGAAACCTCCACGCGCCGTCTCCGAGCACGATCGGTCCACGCGTCGTCTCCTAAACCCCGATCCGTCGACGCGTCATCTCCTGAGCCCCGATCGATCCACGCGTCTTCCCATGAGCCCCGATCGATCCACGCTTCGTCTTCAAAGCCCAGATGCCTCCTCGCGCCGTCTCCGAGCCCCGATCGGTCCACGCGCCGTCTCCTAAGCCCCGATCGGTCCACGCGTCGTCTCCTGTGTCCCGATCGCTCCACACGCCGTTTCCTGAGCCCGGATCGTTTCAGACGTCGTCCCCGAATCCCCGATCCGTACACGCGGCATCTGCGATCCTCGATCGGTCCACGCGGGGCCTCCTGAGCCCCAATCGGTCCACGCACCGTCTCCGAACCCCGATCGGTCCACGCGTCGTCTCCTAAGCCCCGACCGGTCCACGCGCCGTCTTCTAAGCCTCAATCTGTCCACGGGCCGTCTCCGAGCCGCGATCGGTAAAGCCGCCGTCATCAAGCCCCGATCCGTACACGCGTCGCCTCCGAGCCCCGATGGGTCCACGTCCCGTCGCCGAGCCTCGATCGGTCCACGCGCGGCCTCCTGAGCCCCGGTCGGTTCACACACCGTCTACGAGCCGCGATCGGTCCACGTATCGTCTCCTAAGCCCCGATCGGTTAACGTGCGGTCTCCGAGCCCCGATCGGTCCACGCGCCGTCTCCTGAGACCCGATGCATCCACGCGCAGTCGCCGAGCCCCGATCGGTCCACGCGCGGTATCCTGAGCGCCGATCTGGACACGCGCCGTCTCCGAGCCCGCGATCGGTTCACGCATCGTCTCCTAAGCCCCGATCGGTTAACGCGCCGTCTCCGGGCCCCGATCGGTCCACGCGCCGCTTCCTGAGCCATGATCGGTCCACGCGCGGCTCCCTGAGCCCCGATCGGTCCACGCGCCGTCTCCTGAGCCCCGATCGGTCCACGCGCCGTCTCCTGAGCCCGGATCGGTCCACGCGTCGTCCCAGAATCCCTGATCCGTACACGCGTCGTCTCCGAGCCTCGATCGGTCCACGCGCCGTCGCCGAGCGCCGATCGGTCCAGGCGTGGCCTCCTGTGCCCCGATCCGTCCACGCGTCGTCTCCTAAGCCCCGATACGTCCACACGCCGTTTCCGAGCCTCGATGGGTCCACGCGTCGCCTCCTGAGCCCCGATCGAACCACGCGAGTCTCCTGAGCCCCGATCGCTCCTCGCGCCGTCTCCTGCGCCGCGCTCGGTCCATGCGTCGTCTTCTTAGGCCCGATGCCTCCACGCGCCGTCTCCGAGCCACGATCATTTCGCGCGCCGTCTCCTGAACCCCGATCGTTCCACGCGCCGTCTCCCAGCCCCGATCGGTCCTCGCGCCGTCTCCTGAGCCCCGATCATTCCACGCGCTGTCTCCGAGCCCCGATCGGTCCACGTGCCGTCTCCTGAGCCCCATCCGTCCACGCGGCGCCTCCGAAGCCCCGATTGATACACGCGAATCTCCAGAGCCCCGGTCGGTCCGCGCGCCGTCTCCTGAGCCCCGATCGGTCGACGCATCGTCTCCTGAGCCCCGATCGATCCACGCGTTGTCACCTAAGCCCCGTTCGCTCGACGCGACGTTCCCTAAGCCCCGATCTATCCACGCGCAGTCTCCTGAGCCCCGATCGTTCCGCGCGCCGTCTCCCAGCCCCGATCGGTCCACGCGCCGTCTCCCTCAGGAGATCGGTCCTCGCGCCGTCTCCTGAGCCCCGATCATTCCACGCGCTGTCTCCGAGCCCCGACCGGTCCACGTGCCGTCTCCTGAGCCCCATCCGTTCCTGCGGCGCCTCCGGAGCCCTGATTGATCAACGTGAATCTCCTGAGCCCCGGTCGGTCCACACACCATCTCCTGAGCCCCGATCGGTCCACACGAAGTCGCCGAGCACCGATCGGTTCACGCGCGGTCTCCTGAGCCCCGGTCGGTCCACGCGCCATCTCCTAAGCCCCGATCTGTCCACTCGTCGTCTCCTGAGCCCCGATTGTTCCACGCGCCCTCTTCGAGCCCCGATCCGTCCACGCGTCGTTTCCGAAGCCCCGATCTATCCCCGCGCAGTCTCCTGAGCCCCGATCGGTCCACGCATCGTCTCCTAAGCCCCAGACGGTCCACGCGCCGTCACCCGAGCCCCAATCGGTCCACGCGCCGTCTCCTGAGCCCAGATCGGTCCACGCGCCGTCTCCTGAGCCCCCATCGATCCACGCGACGTCTCCTAAGCCCCGATCGGTCCACGCGCCGTCTCCGAGCCCGGATCGGTCCCCGCTCCGTCTCCTAAGCCCCAATCTGTCCACGACCCGTCTCCGGGCCCCGATCGGTGCATGCGCCGTCTCCTGAGCCCCGATCCGTCCACGCGCAGTCGCCGAGACCCGATCCGTCCACGCGCCGTCGCCGAACCCGAATTGGTCCACGCGCAACCGCCTGAGCCACAGTCGGTCCACGCGCTGCCTCCCAGCCCCGATCGGTCCTCGCGCCGTCTCCTGAGCCCCGATCATTCCACGCCCTGTCTCCGAGCCCCGATCGGTCCACGTGCCGTCTCCTGAGCCCCATCCGTCCACGCGGCGCCTCCGGAGCCCCGATTGCTACACGCGAATCTCCAGAGCCCCGGTCGGTCCGCGCGCCGTCTCCTGAGCCCCGATCGGTCCACGCGTCGTCTCCTGAGCCCCGATCGGTCCACGCGTCGTCTCCTAAGCCCCGATCGGTCCACGCCCCTTCTCCTGAGCCCCGATCGGTCGACGCGTCGGCCCCTAAGCCCCGATCGATCGACGCGCTGTCTCCTGTGCCCCGATCGGTTTACGCGTCGTCTCCTAAGCCCCGATCCGTCCACGCGTCGTCTCCTAAGCGCCGATCGGTCCACGCGCCGTCTCCTGATCACCGATCGGTCCACGCGCCGCCTCCGGAGCCCCGATCGATTCTCGCGAGTCTCCTAAGCCCCGACCGGTCCACACGCCATCTCCTGAGCCCCGCTGGGTCCACGCGACGCCTTCCGAGCCCCGATCGATCCATGCGAGTCTCCTGAGCCCCGGTCGGGCCATGCACCGTCTCCTAAGCCCCGATGGGTCCACGGGTCGCCTCCTAAGCCCCGATCGGTCGACGCATCGTCTCCTGAGCCCCGATCGACCCACGCGTCATCTCGTTAGCCCCGATCGCTCCACACGCCGTCTCCTCAGCCCCGATCGGTCCGCGCACCGTCTCCTGAGCCCCGATCGGTCCACTCGCCGTTTCCTGAGCCCAGATCTGTCCACTCACCGTTTCCTGAGCTCCGATCGGTCCACGCGCCGTCTACGAGCCCCGATCGGTCCACGTGCGGTTTCCTAAGCCCCGATCGGTCCAAGCGCCGTCTCCTGTGCCCCGATCGGTCGACGCGTCGTCTCCTAAGCCCCGATCGGTTCACGCGTCATCTCCGAGCCCCGATCGTTCCACGCGTCGTCTCCCAATTCCCGTTCGGTCCACACGTCGTCTCCTTAGCCCCGATCGGTCCACGCGCCGTCTCCTGGGACTCTCTCGGTCCAGGCGTCGTCTCCTAAGTCCCGATCCATACACGGGCCATCTCAGAATCCCGATCGGTCCACGCGCCATCACCAAACCCCGATCGGTCCTCGCGCCGTCTCCTGAGCCCCGGATCGGTCCACGCATCGTCTCCTAAGCCCCGAACCGGTCCACGTGTCGTATCCTAAGCCCCGATCGGTTCACGTGTCGTCTCCTAAGCCCCGAGCGGTCGACGCGTCGTCTCCTGAGCCCCGATCGGTCCACGCGTCGTCTCCTGAGCCCCGATGGTTGCACGCGCCGCCTCCTGAGCCCCGATCGGTCCACGTATCGTCTCGTAAGCCCCGATCAATCCACGCGATGTCCCTTAATCCCCGATCCGTACACGTATCGTCTCTGAGCCCCGATCGGTCCACGCGCCGTCTCCTAAGCCCCGATTTGTCCTCGACCTGTCTCCGGGCTCCGATCGGTTCACGAGCCCTCTCCGAGCCCCGATCGTTCCACGCGCGTCCCCCTCAACCCCGATCCGTCCGCGCATCGTCTCTTATACCCCGATCAGTACACGCGCCACCTCCAAGCCCCCATCGGTGCACGCACCGTCTCCGAGCCCCGATCGGTCCATGCGCCATCTCCTGAGCCCCGATCAGTCGATGCGTCCTCTCCTAAACCCCGAGCGGTTCACGCATCCTCTCCGAGCCCCGGTCGGTCCATGCCCCTTCTCCTGATGCCCGAGCGGTCGACGCGTCGTCTCCTAAGCCCCGATCGGTTAACGCGCCGTCTCCGAGCCCCGATCGGTCCACACGCGGTCTCCTGAGCCCCGATCCGTACACGCGGCGTCTTCAGAGCCCCGATGCCTATACGCGCCGTCTCCGAGCCACGATCGGTCCGTGCGCAGCTTCCAGAGCCCCGATCGGTGCACGCGTCTTCTCCTGATCTCCGATCGGTCCACGCGCCGTCTCATAAGCCCCGATCGGTCCACGCGCCGTCTCCGAGCGCCAATCGGTTTACGCGCCGTCACCTGAGCCCCGATCGTTCCACGCGCCATCTCCGACCCCCGATCGGTCCACGCGCCGTCTCCTAAGCCCCGATCGGTCCACGCGCCTTCTCCTAAGCCCCGATCGGTCCACGCGCCGTCTCCGAGCGACGATCGGTTCACGCACCGTCTCCTGACCCCCGATCGTTCCACGCGCCGTCTCCTGAGCTCCGGTCGGTTCACGCGCCGTCTCCGAGCCCCGATCGATCCACGCGTCGTCTTGTAAACCCAGATGCCTCCTCGCATCGTCTCCTATGCCCCGATTGGTTAACGCGCCATCTCCGAGCCCCGATCGGTCCACGCCCCGTCGCCGAACCCCAATTGGTCCACGCGCAACCGCCTGAGCCCCAGTCGGTCCACGCGCGGCCTCCTGCGCCGTGGTCGGTTCACGCGCCGTCTCCTGAGCCCCGATCGATCCACGCGTCGTCTCCTCAGCCCCGATCTCTCCACGCGCCGTCTCCGAGCGCCGATCGGTGCACGCGCCATCTCCTGAGCCCCGATCGTTCCACACGCCGCCTCCTAAGCCCCGATCGGTCCAGGCGTCGTCTCCTAAGCCCCGACCGGTCCACGCGCCGTCTCCTAAGCCTCAATCTGTCCACGGGCCGTCTCCGAGCCGCGATCGGTAAAGCCGCGGTCATCAAGCCCCGATCCGTACACGCGTCGCCTCCGAGCCCCGATGGGTCCACGTCCCGTCGCCGAGCCTCGATCGGTCCACGCGCGGCCTCCTGAGCCCCGGTCGGTTCACACACCGTCTACGAGCCGCGATCGGTCCACGCATCGTCTCCTAAGCCCCGATCGGTCCACGCGCGGTCTCCTGAGCCCCGATCGGTCCACGCGCCGTCGCCGAACCGCAATTGGTCCACGCGCAACCGCCTGAGCCCCAGTCGGTCCATGCGCTGTCTCCGAGCCCCGATCGGTCCACGCGCCGTCGCTGAGCCATAATCGGTCCACGCGCGGCCTCCTGAGCCCCGATCGGTTCACGCGCCGTATCCAAGCCCCAATCGGTCCACGCGCCGTCTCCTGAGCCCCAGTCGGTCCACGCGCTGTCTCCGAGCCCCGATCGGTCCACGCGTCGTCTCCTGAGCCCCGATCGGTCCACGCGCCGTCTCCAAGCCCCGATCGGTCCATGCATCGTCTCCTAAGCCCCGATTGGTTAACGCGCTGTCTCCGAGCGCCGTTCGGTGCACGCGCCGTCGCCGAACCCCAATTGGTCCACGCGCAACCGCCTGAGCCCCAGTCGGTCCACGCGCTGTCTGCGTGCCCCGATCGGTCCACGCGCCGTCGCCGAACCGCAATTGGTCCACGCGCAACCGCCTGAGCCCCAGTCGGTCCACGCGCAGTCTCCGAGCCCTGATCGGTCCACGCGTCGTCTCCGAGCCCCGGTCGGTCCACGCGCTGTCTCCGAGCTGCGATCGGTCCACGCGCCGTTTCCTGAGCCCCAATTAGTCCACGCGCCGTCTCCTGAGCCCCGATCTGCTCACGCGCCGTCTCCTAAGCCCCGATCGGTTAACGCGCCGTCTCCGAGCGCCGATCGGTCCACGCATCGTCTCCTAAGCCCCTCTCGATTAACGCGTAGTTTCCGAGCCCCGATCGGTTTACGCGCCGTCTCCTGAGCCCCGATCGGTCCACGCGTCGTCTCCGAGCCCCGATCGGTTAACGCGCCGTCTCCGCGCCCCGATCCGCCCACGCGCCGTCTCGTGAGCCCCGATCCATCCACGCGCAGTCGCCGAGCCCCGATCGGTTCACGCGCGGTCTACTGAGGTCCGGTCGGTCCACACGCCGCGGCGAACCCCAATTGGTCCACGCGCAACCTCTCGAGCCCCAGTCGGTACACGCGCTGTCTCTGAGCGCCGGTCGGTCCACGCGCCGTCGCCGAACCGCAATTGGTGCACGCGCAACCGCATGAGCCCCAGTCGGTCCACGCGCTGTCTCCGAGCCCCGATCGGTCCACGCGCCGTCGCTGAGCCATAATCGGTCCACGCGCGGCCTCCTGAGCCCCGATAGGTTCACGCGCCGTATCCAAGCCCCAATCGGTCCACGCGCCGTCTCCTGAGCCCCAGTCGGTCCACGCGCTGTCTCCGAGCCCCGATCGGTCCACGCGTCGTCTCCTGAGCCCCGATCGGTCCACGCGCCGTCTCCAAGCCCCGATCGGTCCACGCATCGTCTCCTAAGCCCCGATCGGTTAACGCGCTGTCTCCGAGCGCCGTTCGGTCCACGCGCCGTCGGTGAACCCCAATTGGTCCACGGGCAACCGCCTGAGCCCCAGTCGGTCCACGCGCTGTCTGCGAGCCCCGATCGGTCCACGCGCCGTCGCCGAACCGCAATTGGTCCACGCGCAACCGCCTGAGCCCCAGTCGGTCCACGCGCTGTCTCCGAGCCCTGATCGGTCCACGCGTCGTCTCCGAGCCCCGGTCGGTCCACGCGCCGTCTCCAAGCCGCGATCGGTCCACGCGCCGTTTCCTGAGCCCCAATTAGTCCACGCGCCGTCTCCTGAGCCCCGATCTGCCCACGCGCCGTCTCCTAAGCCCCGATCGGTTAACGCGCCGTCTCCGAGCGCCGATCGGTCCACGCATCGTCTCCTAAGCCCCTCTCGGTTAACACGTAGTTTCCGAGCCCCGATCGGTTTACGCGCCGTCTCCTGAGCCCCGATCGGTCCACGCGTCGTCTCCGAGCCCCGATCGGTTAACGCGCCGTCTCCGCGCCCTGATCCGCCCACGCGCCGTCTCGTGAGCCCCGATCCGTCCAAGCCCAGTCGCCGAGCCCTGATCGGTCCACGCGCTATCTCCTGAGCCCCGATCCATCCACGCGCAGTCGCCGAGCCCCGATCGGTTCACGCGCGGTCTACTGAGCACCGGTCGGTCCACACGCCGCGGCGAACCCCAATTGGTCCACGCGCAACCTCTCGAGCCCGAGTCGGAACACGCGCTGTCTCCGAGCCCCGATCGGTCCACGTATGTTCTCCTAAGACCCGCTCGGTTAACGCGTAGTTTCCGAGCCCCGATCGGTTTACGCGCCGTCTCCTGAGCCTCGATCCGTACACGCGTCGTCTCCGAGTCCCGATCGGTCCACGCGCCGTCTCCGAGCCGCGATCGGTCCAGGCGTCGCCTCCTGAGCCCCGGTCGGTTCACGCGCCGTCTCCGAGCCCGACCGGTCCACGCATCGTCTCCTAAGCCCCTCTCGGTTAACACGTAGTTTCCGAGCCCCGATCGGTTTACGCGCCGTCTCCTGAGCCCCGATCGGTCCACGCGCCGTCTCCGAGCCGCGATCGGTCCACGCGCCGTTTCCTGAGCCCCAATTAGTCCACGCGCCGTCTCCTGAGCCCCGATCTGCCCACGCGCCGTCTCCTAAGCCCCGACCGGTTCACGCGCCGTCTCCTGTGCACCGATCGATTCACATTCCGTCTCCTAAGCCCCGATCGGTCCACAGGTCGTCTCCTAAGCCCCAATCGGTCCACGGGGCGTCTTCTAAGCCCCGATCTGTCGCCGCGTCGTCTCCTGAGCCCCGATCAATTGACGCGTCTTCACCTGAGCCCCGATCGCTTCTCGCGCCGTCTCCTGAGCCCCGCTCGGTCCATGCGTCGTCTTCTTAGCCCCGATGCCTCCACGCGCCATCTCCCAGCCACGATAGGTCCACGCGCCGCTTCCTGAGCCCCTTTACGGTCCACGCACCGCCTCCTGATCCCCATCGGTCCACGCGCCGTCTCCGAGCGCCGATCGGTTCACGCGCCGTCGCCTGAGCCCCGATCGTTCCACGCGTCGTCACCGAGCCCCGATGGGTCCTCACGCCGCCTCCTAAGCTCCGATCGGTCCACGCGCCCGATCCTGAGCCCCGATCGATCCACGCGCCGTCTCCTAAACCCCGATCCGTCCACGGGCCATCTCCTGAGCCCCGATCGATCCACGCGCCGTCTCCTAAGCCCCGATCCGTCCACGGGCCGTCTTCGAGCCGCGATCGGTAAACGCGCCGTCATCAAGCCCCAATCCGTACAGGCGTCGTCTCCGAGTTCCGATCGCTCCACACACCGTCTCCTGATCCCCGATCGGTTCTCGCGCCGCCTCCGGAGCCCCGATCGTTCCACGCGAGTGTCCTGAGCCCCGATCGTTCCACGCGCCGTCTCCGAGCCCCGATCCGTCCACGCGTCGTTCCCTAAGCCCCGATCCATCCACGCGCAGTCTCCTGTGCCCCGATCGGTCCACGCAGCGTCTCCTAAGCCCCAGACGGTCCACGCACCGTCTCCAAAACCCGATCGGTCGAAGCGCCGTCGTCGAACCCCAATTGGTCCACGCGCAACTGCCTGAGCCCCAGTCGGTCCACGCGCTGTCTCCCAGCCCCGATCGGTTCACGCGTCGTCTCCTAAGCCCCGATCCGTCCACGGGCCGTCTCCGAGCCCCGATCGGTCCACGCGCCGTCGCCGAGCCCCGATCGGTCCACGCGCCGTCTCCTGAGCCCCGATACGTCCACGCGCTGCCGCCTAGCAGCGATCGGTCCATGCGCCGTTTCCTGAGCCCCGATCCGCCCACGCGCAGTCGCCGAGCCCCGGTCGGTCCACGCGCCGTCTCCTGAGCCCCGATACGTCCACGCGCTGCCGCCGAGCAGCGATCGGTCCACGCGCGGCGTCCTTAGCCCCAATCGGTCCACGCGCCGTCTCCTGAGCCCCGATCGGTCCACGCGTCACTTCCTATGCCCCATCGGTTCACGCATCGCCTCCAAACCCCGGACGGTCCACGCGTCGTCTCCTAAGCCCCGCTAGGTTAACGCGTCGTTTCTGAGCCCCCATCGGTCTACGGGCCGTCTCCTGAGCCCCGATCGGTCCACGTGTCATCTCCTAAGCCCCAATCTGTCTACGATCCGTCTCCGGGCCCCGATCGGTGCACGCGCCGTCTCCTAAGCCCCGATCGGTCCACGCGTCGTCCCCGAATCCCCGATCCGTACACGCGTCATCTCCGAGCCTCGATCGGTTAACGCGCCGTCGCCGAGCCCCGATCGGTCCAGGCGTCGCCTCCTGAGCCCCGGTCGGTTCACGCGCCCTCTCCGAGCCCGATCGGTCTACGCATCGTCTCCTAAGCCCCGATCTGTCCACGACCCGTTTCCTGGCCCCGATCGGTGCACGCCCCGTCTCCTACGCCCCGATCGGTCCACGCGCCGTATCCGAGCCCCGATGGGTCCACGCGTCGTCGCCTGAGCCCCGATCGATCCACGGGTCGTCTCCTGAACTCCGATCGCTCCACGCGTCGTCTCCTGAGCCCCGATGGGTCCATGCGTCGTCTCCTGAGTCCCGATCGTTCCACGCGCCGTCTCCGAGCCCCGATCCGTCCACGCGTCATTCCCTAAGCCCCGATCCATCTACGCGCAGGCTCCTGTGCCCCGATCGGTCCACGCAGCGTCCCCTAAGCCCCAGACGGTCCACGCGCCGTCTCCGAAACCCGATCGGTCGACGCGCCGTCTCCGAGCGCCGATCGGTCCACGCGCCGTTTCCTGAGCCCCGATCCGCCCACGCGCCGTCGCCGAGCCGCGATCGGTCCACGCGCGGCCTCCTGAGCCCGGGTCGGTCCACGCGCCTTCGCCGAACCCCAATCGGTCCACGCGCAACCGCCTGAGCCCCAGTCGGTCCGCGCGCTGTCTGCGAGTCCCGATGGGTCCACGCGTCGCCTCCTGAACCCCGATCGATCCACGCGAGTCTCCTGAGCCCCGATCGGTCGACGCGTCGTCTCCTAAGCCCCGACCGGTTCACGCGCCGTCTCGTAAGCCCCAATCGGTCCACGCGCCGTCTCAGAGCGCCGTTCATTTCACGCGCCATCTCCTGAGCCCCGATCGTTCCACGCGCCGTCTCCAAGCACCGATCGGTCCACGCGCCATCTCCTGAGGCTTAATCGGTCCACACGCTGTCTCGTGAGCCCCGATAGGTACACGCGTCGTCTCCTACGCCCCGATCGGTCCTCGCGCCGTCTCCGAGCGCCGATCGGTTCACGCGCCGTCACCTGAGCCCCGACCGGTCCACGCGCCGTCGCCGAGCCTCGATCGGTCCACGCGCGGCCTCCTGAGCCCCGATCGGTTCACGCGCCGGCTCCGAGCCCGATCGGACCACGTGCCGTCTCCTGAGCCCCGGTCGGTTCACGCGCCGTCTCCGAGCCCCGATGGGTCCACGCGCCGTCTCCTGAGCCCGGATCGGTCCACCCGTCGTCCTCGAATCCCCGACCCGCACACGCGTCGTCTCCGAGCCTCGACCGGTCCACGCGATGTCTCCTGAGCCCCGATCATTCCACGCGCCGTCTCCTAAGCCGCGATCCGTCCACGGGCCGTCTCCGAGCTGCTATCGGTAAACGCGCCGTCACCAAGCCCTGATCCGTACACGCGTCGTCTCCGAGCCCCGATCGCTCCACGCGCCGTCTCCGAGCACCGATTGGTCCACGCGCCGTCGCCCGAACCCCAATTGGTCCACGAGCAACCTCCTGAGCTCCAGTCGGTCCACGCGCAGTCGCCGAGCCCCGATCGATCCCCGCATCGTCTCCTAAGCCCCGATTGGTTGACGCGTCATTTACGAGCCCCGATCGGTCTACGCGCCGTCTCCTGAGCCCCGATCCGTCCACGGGCCGTCTGTAAACCGCGATCGGTCAACTCTCTGTCACCAAGCCCCGATCCGTACAAGCGTAGTGTCCGAGCCCCGATCGGTTAACGCGCCGTCTCCGAGCCCCGATCGGCCCACGCGCCGTCTCCTGAGCCCGGATCGGTCCACGCGTCGTCCTCGAATCCCCGATCCTCACACGCGTCGTCTCCGAGCCTCGATCGGTCCTCGCGTCGTCTCCTAAGCCCCGACTGGTCCACGCGCCGTATCCTGAGCCCTGGGCGGTTCACGCGCCATCTCCGAGCCCCGATCGATCCACGCATCGTCTTGTAAGCCCAGATGCCTCCACGCGCCGTCTCCGAGCCACGATCGGTCCAGGCGCCGCTTCCTGAGCCCCGATCGGTCCACGCGCCGTCTCCTAAGCCCCAATCGCTCCACGCGCCGTCTCCGAGCGCCGATCATTTCGCGCGCTGTCTCCTGAGTCCCGACCGTTCCACGCGCCGTATCCGAGCCCCGATCGGTCCACGCGCCGTCTCCTAAGCCCCGATCGGTCCACGCGCCTTCTCCTAAGCCCAGATCGGTCCACGCGCCGTCTCCGAGCGCCGATTAGTTCACGCGCCGTCTCCTGAGCCCCGATCGCTCCACGTTCCGTCTCCGAGCCCCGATCGGTCCACGCGCCGTCTCCTGAGCCCGGATCGGTCCATGCGCCGTCTCCGAGCGCCGATCATTTCACGCGCCGTCTCCTGAGCCCCGATCGTTCCACGCGCCGTCTCCGAGCGCCGATCGGTTCACGCGCCGTCTCCTGAGCCCCGATCGTTCCACGCGCCATCTCCGAGCCCCGATCGGTCTACGCGCCGTCTCTTAAGCCCCGATCGGTCCACGCGCCTTCTCCTAAGCCCCGATCGGTCCACGCGCCGTCTCCGAGCGTCGATCATTTCACGCGCTGTCTCCTGAGTCCCGATCGTTCCACGCGCCGTATCCGAGCCCCGATCGGTCCACGCGCCGTCTCCTAAGCCCCGATCGGTCCACGCGCCTTCTCCTAAGCCCCGATCGGTCCACGCGCCGTCTCCGAGCGCCGATTAGTTCACGCGCCGTCTCCTGAGCCCCGATCGGTCCACACCCCTTCCCCTGAGCCCCAATCGGTCGACGCGTCGTCTCCTAAGACCCGACCGGTTCACCCGCCGTCTCCTGTGCACCGATCGATTCACGTGCCGTCTCCTAAGCCCCGATCGGTCCACACGTCGTCTCCTAAGCCCCAATCGGGCCACGCGTCGTCTCCTAAGCCCCGATCAGTCGCCGCGTCGTCTCCTGGGCCCCGATCAATTGACGCGACTTCTCCTGAGCCCCGATTGCTCCACGCACCGTCTCCTGAGCCCCGATCGTTCCACGTGCCGTCTCCGAGCCCCGATCGCTCCACGCGCCGTCTCCGAGCGCCGATTGGTGCACGAGCCGTCTCCTGAGCACCGATCGTTCCACACGCCGCCTCCTAAGCCCCGATCTGTCCAGGCGTCGTCTCCTAAGCCCCGACTGGTCCACGCGCCGTCTCCTGAGCCCCGTTCGGCCCACGCGCCATCTCCTAAGCCCCGATCTGTCCACGGGCCGTCTCCGAGCCGCGATCGGTAAACGCGCCGTCACCAAGCCCCGATCCGTACACGCGTCGTCTCCGAGCCCCGATGGGTCCACGCGCCGTCGCCGAGCCTCGATCGGTCCACGCGCGGCCTCCTAAGCCCCGGTCGGTTCACGCGCTATCTCAGAGCCGCGATCGGTCCACGCGCCGTCTCCTGAGCCCCGATACGTCCACGCGCAGTCGCCGAGCCCCGATCGGTCCACGCGCCGTCTCCTGAGCCCCGATCGGTCCACGCGCCGTCTCCGAGCCCTGATCGGTCCACGCGCCGTCTCCTGAGCCCCAATCGGTCCACTCGCTGTCTCCTGAGCCCCGATAGGTACACGCGTCGTCTCCTACGCCCCGATAGGTCCACGCGCCGCCTTCGTGCCCCGATGGGTCCACGCACCGCCTCCTGATCCCCATCGGTCCACGCGCCGTCTCCTGAGCCACGATCGATCCACATGCCGTCTCCGAGCCCCGATCGGTCCGCGTGCCGCATTCTAAGCCACGGTCCATCCACGCGCCGTCTCTGAGCCCCGATCGGTTCACGCGTCGTTTCCTAAGCCCTGATCGGTCCTCGTGCCTTCTGCGAGCCCCGAAGGGTCCACGCGCCGCCTCCTAAGCCCCGATCTGTCCAGGCGTCGTCTCCTAAGCCCCGACTGGTCCACGCGCCGTCTCCTGAGCCCCGTTCGGCCCACGCGCCATCTCCTAAGCCCCGATCTGTCCACGGGCCGTCTCCGAGCCGCGATCGGTAAACGCGCCGTCACCAAGCCCCGATCCGTACACGCGTCGTCTCCGAGCCCCGATGGGTCCACGCGCCGTCGCCGAGCCTCGATCGGTCCACGCGCGGCCTCCTAAGCCCCGGTCGGTTCACGCGCTATCTCAGAGCCGCGATCGGTCCACGCGCCGTCTCCTGAGCCCCGATACGTCCACGCGCAGTCGCCGAGCCCCGATCGGTCCACGCGCCGTCTCCTGAGCCCCGATCGGTCCACGCGCCGTCTCCGAGCCCTGATCGGTCCACGCGCCGTCTCCTGAGCCCCAATCGGTCCACTCGCTGTCTCCTGAGCCCCGATAGGTACACGCGTCGTCTCCTACGCCCCGATAGGTCCACGCGCCGCCTTCGTGCCCCGATGGGTCCACGCACCGCCTCCTGATCCCCATCGGTCCACGCGCCGTCTCCTGAGCCACGATCGATCCACATGCCGTCTCCGAGCCCCGATCGGTCCGCGTGCCGCATTCTAAGCCACGGTCCATCCACGCGCCGTCTCTGAGCCCCGATCGGTTCACGCGTCGTTTCCTAAGCCCTGATCGGTCCTCGTGCCTTCTGCGAGCCCCGAAGGGTCCACGCGCAGCCTCCTGAGCCCCGATCGGTCGACGCGTCGTCTCCGAGCCCCGATCGGTCCACGAGCCGTCTCCTGAGCCCCGGTTGGTTCACGCACCGTCTCCTGATCCCCATCGGTCCACGCGGCGCCTCCGGAGCCCCGATCGATCCACACGAGTCTCCTGAGCCCCGGTCGGTCCGCGCGCCGTCACCTGAGCCCCGATCGGTCCACGCATCGTCTCCTGAGCCCCGATCGCTCCACACGCCGCTTCGAGAGCGCCGATCGGTGCACGCGTCGTCTCCTGATCTCCGATCGATCTACGCGCAGTCTCATAAGCCCCGATCGGTCGAGGCGCCGTCTCCGAGCGCCGATCGGTTCACGCGCCATCTCCTGAGCCCCGATAGTTCCACGCGCCGTCTCCGAGCCCCGATCGGTCCACGCGCCGTCTCCTAAGCCCCGATTGGTCCACGCGCCTTCTCCTAAGCCCCGATCGGGCCACGCGCCGTCTCCGAGCTGCTATCGGTAAACGCGCCGTCACCAAGCCCTGATCCGTACACGCGTCGTCTCCGAGCCCCGATCGGTCCACGCGCCGTCTCCGAGCACCGATTGGTCTACGCGCCGTCGCCCGAACCCCAATTGGTCCACGCGCCGTTGCCCGAACCCCAATTGGTCCACGAGCAACCTCCTGAGCTCCAGTCGGTCCACGCGCAGTCGCCGAGCCCCGATCGGTCCTCGCGTCGTCTCCTAAGCCCCGACTGGTCCACGCGCCGTATCCTGAGCCCTGGGCGGTTCACGCGCCGTCTCCGAGCCCCGATCGATCCACGCGTCGTCTTGTAAGCCCAGATGCCTCCACGCGCCGTCTCCGAGCCACGATCGGTCCAGGCGCCGCTTCCTGAGCCCCGATCGGTCCACGCGCCGTCTCCTAAGCCCCAATCGCTCCACGCGCCGTCTCCGAGCGCCGATCATTTCACGCGCTGTCTCCTGAGTCCCGATCGTTCGACGCGCCGTATCCGAGCCCCGATCGGTCCACGCGCCGTCTCCTAAGCCCCGATCGGTCCACGCGCCTTCTCCTAAGCCCAGATCGGTCCACGCGCCGTCTCCGAGCGCCGATTAGTTCACGCGCCGTCTCCTGAGCCCCGATCGCTCCACGTTCCGTCTCCGAGCCCCGATCGGTCCACGCGCCGTCTCCTGAGCCCGGATCGGTCCATGCGCCGTCTCCGAGCGCCGATCATTTCTCGCGCCGTCTCCTGAGCCCCGATCGTTCCACGCGCCGTCTCCGAGCGCCGATCGGTTCACGCGCCGTCTCCTGAGCCCCGATCGTTCCACGCGCCGTCTCCGAGCTCCGATCGGTCCACGCGCCGTCTCCTAAGCCCCGATCGGTCCAAGCGCCTTCTGCTAAGCCCCGATCGGTCGAGGCGCCGTCTCCGAGCGCCGATCGGTTCACGCGCTGTCTCCTGAGCCCCGATCGTTCCACGCGCCATCTCCGAGCCCCGATCGGTCCACGCGCCGTCTCCTAAGCCCCGATCGGTCCACGCGCCTTCTCCTAAGCCCCGATCGGTCCACGCGCCGTCTCCGAGCGTCGATCATTTCACGCGCTGTCTCCTGAGTCCCGATCGTTCCACGCGCCGTATCCGAGCCCCGATCGGTCCACGCGCCGTCTCCTAAGCCCCAATCGGTCCACGCGCCTTCTCCTAAGCCCCGATCGGTCCACGCGCCGTCTCCGAGCGCCGATTAGTTCACGCGCCGTCTCCTGAGCCCCGATCGCTCCACGCTCCGTCTCCGAGCCCCGATCGGTCCACGCGCCGTCTCCTGAGCCCCGATCGCTCCACGCGCCGTCTCCTGAGCCCCGATCGCTCCACGCACCGTTTTATGAGCACCGTTTGGTCCACGCGTCGTCTTCAAAGCCCCGATGCCTCCACGCGCCGTCTCCGAGCCACGATCCGTCCGTGCGCCGCTTCCAGAGCCCTCTCGGTCCACGCGTCGTCTCCTGATCTCCGATCGGTCCACACGCCATCTCCTAAGCCCCGATCATTCCACGCGCCATCCCCGAGCCCCGATCGGTCCACGCGCCGTCTCATAAGCCCCGATCGGACCACGCGCCGTCTCCTGAGCCCCTATCGCTCCACGCGCCGTCTCCTAAGCCCCGATCTGTCCACGGGCCGTCTCCGAGCCCCGATGGGTCCACGCGCCGCATCCTGAGCCCCGATCGGACGACGCGTCGTCTCCTGAGCCCGGATCGGTCCACCCGTCGTCCTTGTAGCGTACCTCAGACCGGCGCGGTCGAAAATAATGACCGAACAGGGTTGTAAGGCCTGTTCTCAATTTGGATATTGACGCTAATCGTCAGGTACGTTCGTAAGTGAAATTAATCGCCTACGAACTCGGGTTGTTTTGAATAATTCACTCGATGGTAACTTGAACTTGAGATATATTTTTTATGTTACAAACAAGTATGAATCTACCAGATCGCGTAATGAATTTAAGCGACTGATGCGTACGGTGTTTGGCTGTAGACTGAAATCTTAGAGCTCTCCGAACAATCCGTTCGGTCTTTTCTTTTCACAATTTATTTTGTGCATAATGCTGATTGGTCACTCTAGGGCTGCCTGCGGAAGGCGGAGATTTGTCGTGACCAATCCCAAAAAAGTTGAGATAAATGAAAAACGTTACTAAAAACTGAACGGAGTTTTTTTCCGAGAGCTCAGGAAATGTGTCTGGTAAGTCTCGCGATTAGAAAGAAGTCACGTGTATGAATATTCAAAAAACAATGCTGTATATATAAAAAATAGAAAGGTTTCAACGGGATAGGTACTCGACGACGAGACATTTGGTAGCCAAATGTTTTATTGTCTTGTGAGTCATCGAGCACGCGTCGAAGACAGGCAAGACCCTTGTTTCTTACTTTATGACGGTCAGCTGGGCGAGAGTTCCAGTCTGACCAGGCGTAGTGAGGTAAATAAAATTGAAGGCGATGGCTCGACTTACCAGATTTCTATAGTTTTTCGAATAGAAATATGTAAAGAAAGAAAAAATATGAAACGTTGTCTAAGAACGGAACAGTCCTCGAATCCCCGGTCCGCACACGCTTCGTCTCCGAGCCTCGATCGGTCCACGCGCCGTCTCCTGAGCCCGATCGGTCCACGCGCCGTCGCCGAACCCCAATTGATCCACGCGCAACCGCCTGAGCCCCAATCGGTATACGCGAGTCTCCTAAGCCCCGACCGGTCCACGCGCCGTCTCCTGAGCCCCTATCGCTCCACGCGTCGTCTCCGAGCCCCGATCGGTCCATGCGCCGTCGCCGAGCCATGATCGCTCCACGCGCGGCCTCCTGAGCCCCGGTCGCGTCACGCGCCATATCCACGCCCCAATCGATCCACGCGCCGTCTCCGAGCCCCGATCGATCCACGCGTCGTCTTGTAAGCCCAGATGCCTCCACGCGCCGTCTCCGAGCCACGATCGGTCCAGGCGCCGCTTCCTGAGCCCCGATCGGTCCACGCGCCGTCTCCTAAGCCCCAATCGCTCCACGCGCCGTCTCCGAGCGCCGATCATTTCACGCGCTGTCTCCTGAGTCCCGATCGTTCGACGCGCCGTATCCGAGCCCCGATCGGTCCACGCGCCGTCTCCTAAGCCCCGATCGGTCCACGCGCCTTCTCCTAAGCCCAGATCGGTCCACGCGCCGTCTCCGAGCGCCGATTAGTTCACGCGCCGTCTCCTGAGCCCCGATCGCTCCACGTTCCGTCTCCGAGCCCCGATCGGTCCACGCGCCGTCTCCTGAGCCCGGATCGGTCCATGCGCCGTCTCCGAGCGCCGATCATTTCTCGCGCCGTCTCCTGAGCCCCGATCGTTCCACGCGCCGTCTCCGAGCGCCGATCGGTTCACGCGCCGTCTCCTGAGCCCCGATCGTTCCACGCGCCGTCTCCGAGCTCCGATCGGTCCACGCGCCGTCTCCTAAGCCCCGATCGGTCCAAGCGCCTTCTGCTAAGCCCCGATCGGTCGAGGCGCCGTCTCCGAGCGCCGATCGGTTCACGCGCTGTCTCCTGAGCCCCGATCGTTCCACGCGCCATCTCCGAGCCCCGATCGGTCCACGCGCCGTCTCCTAAGCCCCGATCGGTCCACGCGCCTTCTCCTAAGCCCCGATCGGTCCACGCGCCGTCTCCGAGCGTCGATCATTTCACGCGCTGTCTCCTGAGTCCCGATCGTTCCACGCGCCGTATCCGAGCCCCGATCGGTCCACGCGCCGTCTCCTAAGCCCCAATCGGTCCACGCGCCTTCTCCTAAGCCCCGATCGGTCCACGCGCCGTCTCCGAGCGCCGATTAGTTCACGCGCCGTCTCCTGAGCCCCGATCGCTCCACGCTCCGTCTCCGAGCCCCGATCGGTCCACGCGCCGTCTCCTGAGCCCCGATCGCTCCACGCGCCGTCTCCTGAGCCCCGATCGCTCCACGCACCGTTTTATGAGCACCGTTTGGTCCACGCGTCTTCTTCAAAGCCCCGATGCCTCCACGCGCCGTCTCCGAGCCACGATCCGTCCGTGCGCCGCTTCCAGAGCCCTCTCGGTCCACGCGTCGTCTCCTGATCTCCGATCGGTCCACACGCCATCTCCTAAGCCCCGATCATTCCACGCGCCATCCCCGAGCCCCGATCGGTCCACGCGCCGTCTCATAAGCCCCGATCGGACCACGCGCCGTCTCCTGAGCCCCTATCGCTCCACGCGCCGTCTCCTAAGCCCCGATCTGTCCACGGGCCGTCTCCGAGCCCCGATGGGTCCACGCGCCGCATCCTGAGCCCCGATCGGACGACGCGTCGTCTCCTGAGCCCGGATCGGTCCACCCGTCGTCCTTGTAGCGTACCTCAGACCGGCGCGGTCGAAAATAATGACCGAACAGGGTTGTAAGGCCTGTTCTCAATTTGGATATTGACGCTAATCGTCAGGTACGTTCGTAAGTGAAATTAATCGCCTACGAACTCGGGTTGTTTTGAATAATTCACTCGATGGTAACTTGAACTTGAGATATATTTTTTATGTTACAAACAAGTATGAATCTACCAGATCGCGTAATGAATTTAAGCGACTGATGCGTACGGTGTTTGGCTGTAGACTGAAATCTTAGAGCTCTCCGAACAATCCGTTCGGTCTTTTCTTTTCACAATTTATTTTGTGCATAATGCTGATTGGTCACTCTAGGGCTGCCTGCGGAAGGCGGAGATTTGTCGTGACCAATCCCAAAAAAGTTGAGATAAATGAAAAACGTTACTAAAAACTGAACGGAGTTTTTTTCCGAGAGCTCAGGAAATGTGTCTGGTAAGTCTCGCGATTAGAAAGAAGTCACGTGTATGAATATTCAAAAAACAATGCTGTATATATAAAAAATAGAAAGGTTTCAACGGGATAGGTACTCGACGACGAGACATTTGGTAGCCAAATGTTTTATTGTCTTGTGAGTCATCGAGCACGCGTCGAAGACAGGCAAGACCCTTGTTTCTTACTTTATGACGGTCAGCTGGGCGAGAGTTCCAGTCTGACCAGGCGTAGTGAGGTAAATAAAATTGAAGGCGATGGCTCGACTTACCAGATTTCTATAGTTTTTCGAATAGAAATATGTAAAGAAAGAAAAAATATGAAACGTTGTCTAAGGACGGAACAGTCCTCGAATCCCCGGTCCGCACACGCGTCGTCTCCGAGCCTCGATCGGTCCACGCGCCGTCTCCTGAGCCCGATCGGTCCACGCGCCGTCGCCGAACCCCAATTGATCCACGCGCAACCGCCTGAGCCCCAATCGGTATACGCGAGTCTCCTAAGCCCCGACCGGTCCACGCGCCGTCTCCTGAGCCCCTATCGCTCCACGCGTCGTCTCCGAGCCCCGATCGGTCCATGCGCCGTCGCCGAGCCATGATCGCTCCACGCGCGGCCTCCTGAGCCCCGGTCGCGTCACGCGCCGTATCCACGCCCCAATCGATCCACGCGCCGTCTCCTGAGTCCCGATCGGTCCACGCGCCGTCTTCTGAGCCCCGATCGGTCCACGCGTCGTCTCCTAAGCCCCGATCGGTCCACGCGCCGTCTCCAAGCCCCGATCCGTCGCCGCGTCGTGTCCTGAGCCCCGATCAATTGACGCGTCTTCTCCTGAGCCCCGATCGCTCCTCGCGCCGTCTCCTGAACCCCGCTCGGTCGATGCGTCGTCTTCTTAACCCCGATGCCTCCACGCGCCGTCTCCGAGCCACGATCGGTCCACGCGCCGTCTCCTGAGCCCCGATCATTCAACGCGCCTTCTCCTAAGCCACGATCGGTCCACGCGCCATCTCCGAGCCCCAGTCGGTCCACGCGCTGTCTCCGAGCACCAATCGGTCTACGCGTCGTCTCCGAGCCCCGATCGGTCCACGCGCGTTCGCCGAGCCATGATCAGTCCACGCGCGGCCTCCTGAGCCCCGATCGGTCCACGCGCCGTCGCCGAGCCGCGATCGGTCCACGCGCGGCCTCCTGAGCCCCGGTCGGTTCACGCGCCGTATCCGAGCCCCAATCGGTCCACGCGTCGTCTCCTGAGCCCCGATCGTTCCACGCGCCGTCTCCGAGCCGCGGTCGGTCCACGCGCCGTCTCCTGAGCCCCGATCGGTCCACGCGCCGTCTCCGAGCCCCGAACGGTTCACGCACTGTCTCCTGATCCCAATCGGTCCACGCGGCGCCTCCGGAGCCCCGATCGATCCACGCGAGTCTCCTGAGCCCCAGTCGGTCCGCGCGCCGTCTCCTGAGCCCCGATTGTTCGACGCGTCGTCTCCTGAGCCCCGATCGATCCACGCGTCGTCTCCTGAGCCCCGATCGCGCCACACGCCGTTTCCTGAGCCCCGATCGGTCCACGCGTCGTCTTCAAAGCCCCGATGCCTCCACGCGCCGTCTCCGAGCCACGATCGGTCCGTGCGCCGCTTCCACAACCCCGATCGGTCCACGCGTCAACTCCTGATCTCCGATCGGTCCACGCGCCGTCTCCTAAGCCCCGATCGGTCCACGCGCCGTCTCCGAGCGCCGATCGGTTGACGCGCCGTCTCCTGAGCCCCGATCGTTCCACGCGCCGTCGCCGAGCCCCGATCGGTCCACGCGCCGTCTCCTAAGCCCCGTTCGGTCCACGCATCGTCTGCTAAGCCCCGATCGGCTAACGCGTCGACTCCGAGCCGCGATCGTTCCACGCGCCGTCCCCGATCCCCGATCGATCCACGCGCCGTCTCCGAGCGCTGATCGGTTCACGCGCCGTCACCCGAGCCCCAATCGTTCCACACGCCGTCTACGAGCCCCAATCGGTCCACGCTTCGTCTCCTGAGCCCGGATCGTTCCACGCGTCGTCTCCTGATCCCCGATCCGTAAACGCGTCGTCTCCGAGCCTCGATCGGTCCACACGCCGTGTCCGATCCCCGATCGGTCCGCGTACCGCATTCTGAGCCGCGGTCCGTGCACGCGCCGTCTCCGAGCACCGATCGGTCCACGCGCCGTCTCAGAGCGCCGATCATTTCACGCCCCGTCTCCTGAGCTCCGATCGTTCCACGCGCCGTCTCCGAGCGCCGATCGGTTGACGCGCCGTCTCGTGAGCCCCGATCGTTCCACGCGCCGTCTCCGAGCCCCGATCGGTCCACGCGCCGTCTCCTAAGCCCCGTTCGGTCCAAGCGCCTTCTCCTAAACCCCGGTCGGTCCACGCGCCGTCTCCGAGCCCCGATCGGTCCACGCATCGTCTCCTAAGCCTCGATCGGCTAACGCGTCGACTCCGAGCCGCGATCGTTCCACGCGCCGTCCCCGATCCCCGATCGGTCCACGCGCCGTCTCCGAGCGCTGATCCGTTCACGCGCCGTCACCCGAGCCCCGATCGTTCCACACGCCGTCTCCGAGCCCCGATCGGTCCACGCTCCCTCTCCTGAGCCCGGATCGTTCCACGCGTCGTCTCCTGATCCTCGATCCGTAAACGCGTCGTCTCCGAGCCTCGATCGGTCCACACGCCCTGTCCGATCCCCGATCGGTCCGCGTACCGCATTCTGAGCCGCGGTCCGTCCACGCGCCGTCTCCGAGCCCCGATCGGTCCACGCGCCGTCTCCTGAGCCCCGATCGGTCCACGCGCCGTCGCCGAACCCCAATTGGTCCACGCGAAACCGCCTGAGCCCCAGTCAGTCCACGCGCTGTCTCCGAGTCCCGATCGGTCCACGTGCCGTCTCCCAGCCCCGATCGGTCCACGCGCCGTCTCCTAATCCCCAATCTGTCCACGACCCGTCTCCGGGCCCCGATCGGTGCACGCGCCGTCTCCTAAACCCCGATCGGTCCACGCGCCGTCGCCGAGTCATGATCTGTCCACGCGCGGCCTGCTGAGACCCGATCGGTCCACGCGCCGTCGCCGAGCCGCGATCGGTCCACGCGCGGCCTCCTGAGCCCCGATTGGTTCACGCGCCTTATCCGAGCTCCAATCCGTCCACGCGCTGTCTCCGAGCCCTGATCGGTCCACGCGTCGTCTCCGAGCCCCGATCGGTCTACGCGCCGTCGCCGAGCCATGATCGGTCCACCGAGGCCTCCTGAGCCCCGATCGGTCCACGCGCCGTCGCCGAGCCGCGATCGGTTCTCGCGCGGCCTCCTGAGCCCCGGTCGGTTCACGCGCCGTATCCGAGCCCCAATCGGGCCACGCTCCGTCTCCTGAGTCCCGATCGGTCCACGCGTTGTCTCCTAAGCCCCAATCGGTCCACGCGCCGCCTACGGAGCCCCGGTCGATCCACGCGAATCTCCTGAGCTCCGGTCGGTCGACGCGCCGTCTCCTGAGCCCTGATCGGTCCACGCGTCGGGTCCTAAGCCCCGATCCATCGACGCGTCGTCTCCTGAGCCCCGATCGATCCACGCGCCGCCTCCTGAGCCCCGATCGCTCCACGCGCCGTCTCCTAAGCCCCGATCTGTCCATGGGCCGTCTCCGAGGCTCGATCGGTTCACGCATCGTCTCCTAAGCCCCGATCGGTTAACGCGCCGTCTCCGATCCGCGATCGGTCCACGCGCCGTCGCCGAACCCCAATTGGTCCACGCGCAACCGCCTGAGCCCCAGTCGGTCCACGCGTCGTCTCCGAGCTCCAATCGGTCCACGCGCCGTTTCCTGAGACCTGATCGGTCCATGCGTCGTCTTCTAAGCCCCGATGCCTCCACGCGCCGTCTCCGAGCCACGATTGTTCGACGCGTCGTCTCCTGAGCCCGGATGGGTCCACCCGTCGTCCTCGAATCCCCGGTCCGCACACGCGTCGTCTCCGGGCCTCGATCGGTCCACGCGCGGCCTCCTGAGCCCCGGTCGGTTCACGCGCCGTATCCGAGCCCCAATCGGTTCACGCGCCGTCACCCGAGCCCCAATCATTCCACACGCCGTCTACGAGCCCCGATCGGTCCACGCTCCGTCTCCTGAGCCCGGATCGTTCCACGCGTCGTCTCCTGTTCCTCGATCCGTAAACGCGTCGTCTCCGAGCCTCGATCGGTCCACACGCCGTGTCCGATCCCCGATCGGTCCGCGTACCGCATTCTGAGCCGCGGTCCGTCCACGCGCCGTCTCCGAGCCCCGATCGGTCCGCGCACCGTCTCCTGATCCCCATCGCTCCACGTGGCGTCTCCGGAGCCCCGATCGATCCACGCGGGTCTCCTGAGCCCCGGTCGGTCCGCGCGCCGTCATCTGAGCCCCGATCGGTCGACGCGTCGTCTCCGAGACTAGATCGGTCCACGCGCCGTCGCCGAGCCCCGATCGGTCCAGGCGTGGCCTCCTGAGCCGCGGTCGGTCCACGCGCCGTTTCCTGAGCCCCGATCGGTCCACGCGTCGTCTTCTAAGCCCACATGCCTCCTTGCGCCGTCTCCCAACCACGATCGGTGCAGGCGCCGCTTCCTGAGCCCCGATCGATCTACGCGAGGCTTCTGAGCCCCGGTCCGTCCGCGCGCCCTCTCCTGAGCCCCGATCGCTCCAGGCGCCGTTTTCTGAGCACAGTTCGGTCCACGCGTCGTCTTCAAAGCCCCGATGCCTCCACGCGCCGTCTCCGAGCCACGATCGGTCCGTGCGCCGCTTCCAGAGCCCTATCGGTTCACGCGTCCTCTCCTGATCTCCTATTGGTCCACGCGCCGTCTCCTAAGCCCCCATCTGTCCACGACCCGTCTCCGGGCCCCGATTGATGCACGCGCCGTCTCCTAAGCCCCGATCGATCAACGCGCCGTCGCCGAACCCCAATTGGTCCACGCGCAACCGCCTGAGCCCCAGTCGGTCCACGCACTGTCTCCCAGCCCCGATCGGTCCACGCGCCGTCTTCGAGCCCCGATCGGTCGACGCAACGTCTCCTAAGCCCCAATCGGTTAACGCGCCGTCTCCTGAGCCCCGATCGTTCTACGCGCCGTCTCCGAGCCCCGATCCGTCCACGCGCAGTCGCCGAGCCCCGATCGTTCCACGCGCCGTCTCCGAGGCCCGATCGTTCCACGCGCCTTCTCCTAAGCCACGATCGGTCAGCGCCGTCTCCGAGCGCCGATCGGTGCACGCGCCGTCGCACGTGCCGCGATCGGTCCACGCGCGGCCTCCTGAGCCCCGGTTGGTTCACGCGCCGTATCCGCGCCCCAATCGGTCCACGCACCGTCTCCTGAGCCCCGATCGGTCCACGCGCCGTCGCCGAGCCCCGATCGGTCCAGGCGTATCCTCCTGAGCCCCGATCGGTCCACGTGCCGTCTCCAAGCTTCGATCGGTCCACGCGCCGTCTCCTGAGCCCCGATCGGTCCACGCGCCGTCTCCGAGCGCCGATCCGTCCACGCGCCGTCTTCTGAGCCCCGATCGGTCCACGCGTCGTCTCCTAAGCCCCGATCGCTCCTCGCGCCGTCTCCTGAACCCCGCTCGGTCGATGCGTCGTCTTCTTAACCCCGATGCCTCCACGCGCCGACTCCGAGCCACGATCGGTCCACGCGCCGTCTCCTGAGCCCCGATCATTCCACGCGCCTTCTCCTAAGCCACGATCTGTCCACGCGCCGTCTCCGAGCCCCAGTCAGTCCACGCGCTGTCTCCGAGCACCGATTGGTCTACGCGTCGTCTCCGAGCCCCGATCGGTCCACGCGCTGTCTCCGAGCACCGATCGGTCTACGCGTCATCTCCGAACCCCGATCGGTCCACGCGCCGTCGCCGAGCCATGATCGGTCCACGCGCGGCCTCCTGAGCCCCGATCGGTCCACGCGCCGTCGCCGAGCCGCGATCGGTCCACGCGCGGCGTCCTGAGCCCCGGTCGGTTCACGCGCCGTATCCGAGCCCCAATCGGTCCACGCGCCGTCTCCTGAGCCCCGATCGTTCCACGCGCCGTCTCCGAGCCCCGATCGTTCCACGCGGCGTCTCCTGAGCCTCAATCGGTCCACACGCTGTGTCGTGAGCCCCGATAGGTACACGCGTCGTCTCCTACGTCCGATCGGTTCACGCGTCGTCTCCTGAGCCCCGATCGTTCCACGCGCCGTCTCCGAGCCGCGATCGGTCCACGCGCCGTCTCCTGAGCCCCGATCGGTCCACGCGTCGTCTCCTAAGCCCCGATCGGTTCAGGCGCCGCATCCGAGCCCCAATCGGTCCACGCGCCGTCTCCTAAGCTCAAATCGGTCCACGCGCCGTCTCCTGAGCCCCGATACATCGACGCGCAGTCGCCGAGCCCCGATCGGTCCACGCGCTGTCTCCTGAGCCCCGATAGATACACGCGTCGTCTCCTACATCCGATCGGTCCACGCGTCGTCTCCTAAGCCCCGATCGGTCCACGCGCCGTCTCCGAGCCCCGATCGGTCCACGCGCTGTCTCCGAGCACCGATCGGTCTACGCGTCGTCTCCGAACCCCGATCGGTCCACGCGCCGTCGCCGAGCCATGATCGGTCCACGCGCGGCCTCCTGAGCCCTGATCCGTCCACGCGCCGTCTCCTGAGCCCGGATCGGTCCACGCGTCATCGCCGAATCCCCGATCCGTACACGCGCCGTCTCCGAGCCCCGAACTGTTCACGCACCGTCTCCTGATCCCAATCGGTCCACGCGGCGCCTCCGGAGCCCCGATCGATCCACGCGAATCTCCTGAGCCCCAGTCGGTCCGCGCGCCGTCTCCTGAGCCCCGATTGGTGGACGCGTCGTCTCCAGAGCCGCGATCGGTCCACGCATCCCCTCCTGAGCCCCGGACGGTCCACGTGCCGTCACCGAACCCCGATCGGTCGACGCGCTGTCTCCGAGCGCCGATCGGTTAACGCGCCGTCGCCGAGTCATGATCTGTCCACGCGCCGTCTGCTGTGCCCCGATCGATTCACGTGCCGTCTCCTAAGCCCCGATCGGTCCACCCGTCGTCTCTTAAGCCCCAATCGGTCCACGCGCCATCTCCGGGCGCCGATCATTTCACGCGCCGTCTCCTGAGCCCCGGTCGGTCCGCGCGCCGTCACCTGAGCCCCGATCGGTCAAGCGTAGTCTCCTAAGCCCCGATCGGTCCACGCGCCGTCTCCGAGCGCCGATCGGTTCACGCGCCGTCTCCTGAGCCCCGATCGTTCCACGCGCCGTCTCCGAGCCCCGGTCGGTCCACGCGCCGTCTCCGAGCCCCGATCGGTTCACGCATCATCTCCTAAGCCCCGATCGGTTAACGCGCCGTCTCCGAGCCGCGATCGGTCCACGCGCCGTTGCCGAACCCCAATTGGTCCACGCGCAACCGCCTGAGCCCCGGTCGGTCCACGCGTTGTCTCCGAGCTCCAATCGGTCCACGCGCCGTTTCCTGAGCCCCGAACGGTCCATACGTCGTCTTCTAAGCCCCGATGCCTCCACGCGCCGTCTCCGAGCGCCGATCAGTTCACGCGCCGTCTCCTGAGCCCCGATCGTTCCACGCGCCGTCTCCGAGCTCCGATCGGCCCACGCGCCGTCTCCTAAGCCCCGATCGGTCCAAGCGCCTTCTCCTAAGCCCCGATCGGTCCACGGGCCGTCTCCGAGCGCGGATCGGTTCACGCGCCGTCACCTGAGCCCCGATCGGTTAACGCGCCGACTCGGAGCCCCGATCGTTCCACGCGCCGTCTCCGAGCCCCGATCGTTCCACGCGCCTTCTCCTAAGCCACGATCGGTCAGCGTCGTCTCCGAGCGCCGATCGGTGCACGCGCCGTCGCACGTGCCGCGATCGGTCCACGCGCGGCCTCCTGAGCCCCGGTTGATTCACGCGCCGTATCCGAGCCCCAATCGGTCCACGCACCGTCTCCTGAGCCCCGATCGGTCCACGCGCCGTCGCCGAGCCCCGATCGGTCCAGGCGTATCCTCCTGAGCCCCGATCGGTCCACGCGCCGTCTCCGTGCGCCGATCGGTTCACGCGCCGTTTCCTGAGCCCCGATCGGTCCACGCACCGTCTCCTGGGCCCCGATCGGTCTACGCGTCGTCTCCTAAGCCCCGATTGGTGGACCTGCCGTCTCCCAGCCACGATCGGTCCATGCGCCGTCTGCAAAGCCCCAATCTGTCCACGACCCGTCTCCGGGCCCCGATCGGTGCACGCGCCGTCTCCTAAGCCCCGATCGATCCACGCGCCGTCGCCGAACCCCAATTGGTCCACGCGCAACCGCCTGAGCCCCAGTCAGTCCACGCGCCGTTTCCTGAGCCCCGATCGGTCCACGACCCGTCTCCGGGCCCCGATCGGTGCACGCGCCGTCTCCTAAGCCCCGATCGGTCCACGCGCCGTCGCCGAGTCATGATCTGTCCACGCGCGGCCTCCTGACACCCGATCGGTCCACGCGCCGTCTTCGAGCCCCGATCGGTCCACGCATGGTCTCCTAAGCCCCAATCGGTTAACGCGCCGTCCCCGAGCCCCGATCGGTCCACGCGCCGTCTCCTGAGCCCCGATACGTCCACGCGCAGTCGCCGAGCCCTGATCGGTCCACGCGCTGTCTCCTGAGCCCCGATAGGTACACGCGTCGTCGCCTACACCCCGATCGGTCCACACGTCGTCTCCTAAGCCCCCATTGGTCCACGTGCCGTCTCCCAGCCCCGATCGGTCCACGCGCCGTCTCCTAATCCCCAATCTGTCCACGACCCGTCTCCGGGCCCCGATCAATTCACGCGCCGTCTCCTAAGCCCCGATCGGTCCACGCGCCGTCGCCGAACCCCAATTGGTCCACGCGCCGTCTCAGAGCGCCGATCATTTCACGCGCCGTCTCCTGAGCCCCGATCGTTCCACGCGCCGTCTCCTAAGCCCTGATCGGTCCACGTGCCGTCTCCGAGCCCCGATGGGTCCGCGCGCCGCCTCCTGAGCCCCGATCGATCGACGCATCGGCTCCTGAGCCCCGATCGGTCCACGCGTCATCTTCGAGCACCGATCGATCCACGCGCCGTTTCCTGGGCCCCGATCAGTCCACGCGTCGCCGCCGGAGCCCCGATCGGTCTACGCGCCGTCTCATGAGCCCCGATCGGTCAACGCATCGTCTCCTAAGCCCCGATACGTTCACACGCCGTCTCCTGAGCCCCGATCGTTTCACGCGCCGTCTCCGAGCCCCGATCCGTCCTCGCGCCGTCTCCGAGCCACGATCGGTCCACGCGCAGCCTCCTGAGCCCCGATCGGTCCACGCGCAGCCTCCTGAGCCCCGATCGGTCCACGCGCCGTCGCCGAGCCGCGATCGTTCTACGCGCCGCTCCGAGCCCCGATCGGTCCACGCGCCGTCGCCGAGCTATGATCGGTCTACGCGCGGCCTCCTGAGCCCCGATCGGTCCACGCGCCGTCGCCGAGCCGCGATCGGTCCACGCGCGGCCTCCTGAGGCCCGATTGGTTCACGCGCCGTATCCGAGCCCCAATCGGTCCACGCGCCGTCGCCGAGCCGCGATCGGTCCACGCGCGGCCTCCTAAGCCCCGATCGGTCCACGCGCCGTCGCCGAACCCCAATTGGTCCACGCGAAACCGCCTGAGCCCCAGTCGGTCCACGTGCTGTCTCCGAGCCCCGATCGGTCCACGCGTCGTCTCCGAGCCCCGATCGGTCCACGCGCCGTCTTCGAGCCCCGATCGGTCCACGCATGGTCTCCTAAGCCCCGGTCCGTTCACGCGCCGTCTCCTGAGCCCCGATCGGTCCACGCGTGGTTCCCTAAGCCCCGATGGTTCCACGCGCAGTCTCCAGAGCCGCGATCGGTCCACGCATCCCCTCCTGAGCCCCGGACGGTTCACACGCCGTCTCCGAGCCGCGATCGGTCCACGCATCGCCTCCTAAGCCCCGATCGGTTAACGTGCCGTCTCCGAGCCGCGATCGGTCCACGCATCGCCTCCTAAGCCCCGATCGGTTAACGTGCCGTCTCCGAGCCCCGATCGGTCCACGCGCCGTCTCCTGAGCCCCGATGAGTCCACGCGCAGTCGCCGAGCCCCGATCGGTCCACGCGGGGTCTCCTGAGCCCCGATCGGTCCATGCGTCGTCTCCTCAACCCCGATCGGTCGACGCGTCGTCTCCTGAGCCCCGATCGATCCACGCGTCGTCTCCTCAGCCCCGACCGCTCCACGCGCCGTCTCCGAGCGCCGATCGGTGCACGCGCCGTCTCCTGAGCCCCGATCGTTCCACACGCCGCCTCCTAAGCCCCGATCGGTCCAGGCGTCGTCTCCAAAGCCCCGGCCGGTCCACGCGCCGTTTCCTGAGACCTGATCGGTCCATGCGTCGTCTTCTAAGCCCCGATGCTGTTGGAAGGTTGATGGATCGAAAGAAAGTACTACGGCGTTGGATTGTTCGACCTCACTGGAGATCTAGTTCGATTTGTATTTATTGTTAATGCTATGCAAAAGGATAAGAACACTCTCTCAGACACGTTCCCTCTCATAAACCGTGCGGGCGGAAGTGACGACAGTCCCGCCTCTTTCCGCTTGCACGCTCCACACTACCGCAGCGCCCTCTCTCAAACCACACGGCTCACCCGAACCCCGTACAGAAGCGCCCTCACGAGCGGGAGATTCGAGTGCGCTAAACACACTCATTCAACACACTCACCGTTTGAGCACTCGATATCGACAACATACTACACAGCGCTTCAAACTGTACTCTCGGCACCGCCTTAGTAAATATATCAGCTCTTTGGTCTGTGGTAGATACATATCTTATTTCAATATCACGACTAGCCACCTTTTCACGCACGAAGTGGTATTTCACGTCAATATGCTTGGTACGCTTGTGGAATTCAGGGTTTTTAGCTAACTTTATAGCACTTTGGTTATCAACCCATATCACAGATGGCTTATCACACTTAAACCCGACTTCCTCAAGCATCCTACGCAACCATACCGCTTCTCGAACCGCAGCCGTAGCCGCCACATATTCAGCCTCAGTCGTACTGAGCGTTACAATCTTTTGTCTTTGACTTGACCACGAGACCACTCCATTCGCAAACATAAACGCGTATCCAGTCGTGGACCGACGCGTTTCAACATCACCTGCGAGGTCGGAGTCGCAGTAACCGACGAGCATTGACTCGTCACCTACACTTCTGTACAGAATCCCAAAGTCTCGTGTTCCCGCGAGATACGCAAAGATTCGTCTCATTGCCAGCCAATCTGCACGAGTATGTTTGTTTAGATATTTCGACTCCTGATTAACAGCGAACGCAATATCTGGCCTCGTGACCACGGCAAGGAACATTAACGAACCCACCGCTTCACGATACGGCACGTTTTCACACTCGTCCTCTTCCGCCGCCGGATAAAGTGTCACATTCGGGTCAGCCGGCACAGATAACTTCTTCGCACCTTGCATCCCGAACCTCGCTAGAATTTTTTCAGTATACGACGTTTGATGAATATGCATTGTTTTCCCGACACGATCTCGCTCAATCTCAATACCTACGAATCGCGACGCGTCACCCGTAGTTATTTTGAAAGCACCCTTCAGGTGTGTTAGAACCGCACTCAACACTCGAACCGATCTCGCAGCCACGAGACCATCATCCACAAACAGCGCTAAGTAAACATTCTCACCGTTCACGCACCCCTTAAAGATACAATGGTCCGCGTCACCTTGCGTGAAGTTAAACGTCTTTAGAAACTCGATGAACCGAAGATTCCAGCATCTGGGCGACTGCTTCAAACCGTACAACGATTTATTTAACTTACACGCGTATCCTCTTCTCACATCCGAGTTCTCCGGGATAACTAATCCCTCTGGTACCGTCATCAGAATATTTTCTTCCAACTCTCCGTATAGGAACGCCGTGCACACATCGAACTGCGCCATCTCGTAGTCCTTTTGAGTCGTCATAGCTAAGAAAACTCGAAGAGAATCGTATCGAATGACTGGCGCGAATGTCTCGTTATAGTCCACGCCCTGTCGCTGTAAAAACCCCCGAGCGCACAGACGTGCTTTGAACCGACACTCACCCGCTGTTGACCCCTGGATGATTTTAAACACCCATTTCGAATCTATCAACTTATCTCCGGGCTCCTTTTCAACAATTGTCCAAGTTCCGTTGTCCTTGTGTGCTTCAAGTTCTTTTTCGATAGCCTTCGACCATTCTTCTTTATCTGGACTGCTAACAGCTTCCTTGAACGTCTCTGGTACCTGATATTCTGCAAAATCAATTTCACATAGATACCTTGCCGGTGGATGAATCCGACTGCGATCACGCAGCCGTGGTCCTGCCGCTACGTTGCGTTGTTCCTCGTTTTCCTCTTGCTGCTCGATGCGCACCTCCTCACGTTGATCCTGATCTTTCTCATCGTTCACGACATCGGCAACCTCCTGTTTTCGTTTGAAATTCACCTCCTCTTGTTCGGAGCTCGCTTCGTCTAGATTTTCGCTGCTCACCTCCTCGTTGAACACAACGTCTCGAGAGACTGTTAGAGTTCTTTTTGCCGGATCGTACAAACGATAGTTTGAGGACTCATCCTGGTATCCCACGAGCAACAATTTCTTCGCTTTGTCGTCAAGCTTCCTACGAAATTGCTTTGGAATGTGCGCATACGCAGTCGTCCCGAATACCCGCACATGACCGAGATCAGGCTTCCTTCCGGTCCACTGTTCATACGCCGTTTTCACATTTTTTCCACTGGAATGCGTCGTTCTGTTGAGCACATACACCGCAGTGTTGACAGCTTCCGCCCACAACAGCTTCGGAAGATTTTTCGCTCTTAACATCGTTCTAGCGCTTTCGAAAATAGTTCGGTTTGCCCTCTCGGCCTTACCATTCTGTTGCGGTGTGTGCGGCGCCGAGTTTTCCATTCGTATCCCATGTTTTTCGAGATACTCTGCGAATTGCTTGTTTCTGTATTCGCCGCCATTGTCCGATCTCACTATCTTCAACCTCGACCCGAACTTGTTTTCAACGAGTTGATCGTATATTTTGAATTTTCCGAGAACTTCACTTTTATTTTTGACGAAGTAAACATGACAAAAACCCGAAGCTTCATCTATAAACGTCACGTAATAACTCGCGCCACCCTGTGATTGTACTTGGATAGGCCCGCACACATCCGTATGAACGCACTCACCCGGCTTCACTTCACGCGAACTCGACTTCCCTTTGAATGTCTTAACGTGCGCCTTTCCGAACTGACACGATTCACAAAAAAACTTTTTTGAGTTTCTCATTTCCACACCTGTCACGAGTCCTTTTCTCACCATGTCCTCGAGTGCGCATGCCCCGACATGGCCGAGACGCTCGTGCCACGTTTTCAAATCTGCCGACGACGAATTCGCTTCAGCTTTTTCTCCCGGCACCCCTGTTCGTACGAGCATACGATAAATCGTACCACCTTGACTCACACCGGCCATTACCACGACTTCATCTTTTCGTTTGATAACTGTTAGATAATCATCGTCCATTACAATGTAGCAGCCTTTCTTTGCGCATGCTCCCATAGAGAGCAGATTTTTCTTCAACTCGGGCACATACAACACGTGTTCGATGAGTACGTGTTGCCATCGGCCGTCGACGTATGCTTCGAGATTAATATTTCCTTCTCCTTCAACTTTGCACTCAACGTCGTTTCCAAGCCTCACTGTCCCACCAACACTCGTACGAAGGCTCTCGAACCACTCACGTCGGTAACACACGTGGTTGGTCGCCCCACTGTCGCCAAGCCAGACTCCTGCCTTATCGACCTCGAGAAGACGCCTGGCCTGTTCCGCTGTGACGCCGACATGCCGGTTCGGCGCCAAGGATTCCCCCTCTCTCAGCTCAGCCACCAGTACGAAACTCTGCGAGTAGTCCTTTTCACGGTCACCCCCACTCTTCTTCTTTTGTGGGCACTCGCGCGCGAAATGTCCCCTCTCATGACATTTGAAACACTTCACGTTTTTTAAGTCCTTTTTGTCCTTCTGTTTCGAGATCGTCTTTTTCTTTGCACCAGTATTTTTTATCACGCTCAGCACTTCCATCGTCTCACCGGTCGCCCCGTGTCTCGCTTCCTCGTTCACGAGCCTCTCTGTCAGTCTCGCTACTGTCTGTTTCTCTTCGTCGACGTTATCCCACGATGACAGAAACCCGCTGAAACTTGAGGGAAGACCGGCTAGAATAGTTGCCATGACGATGTCATCCGGCATTTCTCGTCCCACTTCTTTTAATTGCAGCGCTAAACTCTTGATTTTTGCTACGTATTGCACCACTGTGTCACCCTGTTCCATTTTATACGATTGGAACTTCTTCAGTAACAAGAGCTTGCTTGAAGCAGACTTTTGCTCATACTGGCTACACAACGCGTCCCACATTTCCTTCGACGTCTGACACGTTACTAAAGAAATCTTCTGCGATCTCTCGAGAGTCGTAGATATTAACACTTTCGCGTACGCGTCTTTTTCTTCCCACGTGTCCCTCACACCCGCCGTCGCGTCGGCGGCCAACGTGTCCGTACCGGCCACGACGCCAAGCACTCGAGCAGCCCGAAACAATAACACCACCTCGAATTTCCATGTTACGAAATTCGTGCCATCCAATTTCTCTATGTGCCTCACCGAAACGTCACTCGCCATCTCTCTGTTCGACCGCACACGATATTCTTGTGGAAAAAAAAACTATTACGTCTCCCCACGACGAGACCCACGCGCACAATGGCCGCCACGCGCCTCGCGTCTCGACCAACTAGTTGCACGAGCACTCCACCGAACTTTTCACACCACTTTATTCCTTTCTTCAAACGCCTGGGCCCATAACCTGTTGGAAGGTTGATGGATCGAAAGAAAGTACTACGGCGTTGGATTGTTCGACCTCACTGGAGATCTAGTTCGATTTGTATTTATTGTTAATGCTATGCAAAAGGATAAGAACACTCTCTCAGACACGTTCCCTCTCATAAACCGTGCGGGCGGAAGTGACGACAGTCCCGCCTCTTTCCGCTTGCACGCTCCACACTACCGCAGCGCCCTCTCTCAAACCACACGGCTCACCCGAACCCCGTACAGAAGCGCCCTCACGAGCGGGAGATTCGAGTGCGCTAAACACACTCATTCAACAGATGCCTCCACGCGCCGTCTCCGAGCCACGATCGGTTCAGGCGCCGCTTCCCGAGCCCCGATCAGTCCACGTGCCATCTCCTAAGCCCCGATCGTTCCACGTGCCGTCTCCGCGCGCCGATCGATTCACGCGCCGTCTCCTGAGCCCCGATCGGTCCACGCGTCGTTCCCTAAGCTCCGATCCATCCACGCGCAGTCTCCTGAGCCCCGATCGGTCCACGCATCGCCTCCTGATCCCGGACGGACCAGGCGCCGTCTCCGAACCCCGAGCCGTCGACGCGCCGTCTCCGAGCCCCGATCGGTCCACGCGCCGTCGCCGAACCCCAATTGGTCCACGCGCAACCGCCTGAGCCCCAGTCGGTCCACGCGCCGTTTTCTGAGCCCCGATCGGTCCACGCGCCGTCTCCTGAGCCCCGATCGATCTACGCGTCGTCTCCTAAGCCCCGATTGGTGGACGAGCCGTCTCCCAGCCACGATCGGTCTACGCGCCGTCTCCTGAGTCCCGATCGGTCCACGACCCGTCTCCGGGCCCCGATCGGTGCACGCGCCGTCTCCTAAGCCCCGATCGGTCCACGCGCCGTCGCCGAACCCCAATTGGTCCACGCGAAACCGCCTTAGCCCCAGTCGGTCCACGCGCTGTCTCCGAGCCCCGATCGGTCCACGCGTCGTCTCCGAGCCCCGATCGGTCCACGCGCCGTCGCCGATTCATGATCTGTCCACGCGCGGCCTCCTGACACCCGATCGGTCCACGCGCCGTCTTCGAGCCCTGATCGGTCCACGCATGGTCTCCTAAGCCCCAATCGGTTAACGCGCCGTCCCCGAGCCCCGATCGGTCCACGCGCCGTCTCCTGAGCCCCGATACACCCACGCGCAGTCGCCGAGCCCTGATCGGCCCACGCGCTGTCTCCTGAGCCCCGATAGGTACACGCGTCGTCGCCTACACCCCGATAGGTCCACGCGTCGTCTCCTAAGCCCCCTTTGGTCCACGTGCCGTCTCCCAGCCCCGATCGGTCCACGCGCCGTCTCCTAATCCCCAATCTGTCCACGACCCGTCTCCGGGCCCCGATCGGTGCACGCGCCGTCTCCTAAGCCCCGATCGGTCCACGCGCCGTCGCCGAACCCCAATTGGTCCACGCGAAACCGCCTGAGCCCCAGTTGGTCCACGCGCTGTCTCCGAGCCCCGATCGGTCCACGCGTCGTCTCCGAACCCCGATCGGTCCACGTGCCGTCGCCGAGTCACGATCTGTCCACGCGCGGCCTCCTGAGACCCGATCGGTCCACGCGCCGTCTTCGAGCCCCGATCGGTCCACGCATGGTCTCCTAAGCCCCAATCGGTTAACGCGCCGTCCCCGAGCCCCGATCGGTCCACGCGCCGTCTCGTGAGCCCCGATACGTCCACGCGCAGTCGCCGAGCGCTGATCGATCGACGCGCTGTCTCCTGAGCCCCGATAGGTACACGCGTCGTCGCCTACACCCCGATCGGTCCACGCGTCGTCTCCTAAGCCCCGATCGGTCCACGCGCCGTCTCCGAGCCCCGATCGGTCCACGCACTATCTCCTGATCCCCATGGGTCAACGCGGCGCCTCGGGAGCCCCGATCGATCCACGCGAGGCTCCTGAGCCCCGATCGGTCCACGCGCCGTCTCCGAGCCACGATCCGTCCGTGCGCCGCTTCCAGAGCCCTCTTGGTCCACGCGTCGTCTCCTGATCTCCGATCGGTCCACACGCCATCTCCTAAGCCCCGATCATTCCACGCGCCATCTCCGAGCCCCGATCGGTCCACGCGCCGTCTCATAAGCCCCGATCGGACCACGCGCCTTCTCCTCAGCCCCAATCGGTCCACGCGCCGTCTCCGAGCGCCGATTAGTTCACGCGCCGTCTCCTGAGCCCCCATCGCTCCACGCTCCGTCTCCCAGCCCCGATCGGTCCACGCGCTGTCTCCGAGCCCCGATCGGTCCACGTACCGTTTCCTGAGCCCTGATCGGTCCATCCGTCGTCTTTTAAGCCCCGATACCTCCACGCGCCGTCTCCGAGCCACGATCGGTCCAGGCGCCGCTTCCTGAGCCCCTATCGGTCCACGCGTCGGCTCCTAAGCCTCGATAGGTCCACGCGAGGCTCCTGAGCCCCGGTCGGTCCGCGCGCCGTCTCCTGAGCCCCGATCGGTCCACGCGCCGTCTCCTAAGCCCCGATCGTTTCACGCGCCTTCCTCCAGCCCCGATCGGTGCACGCGCCGTCTCCTGAGCCCCGATCGGTCCACGCGTCGGCTCCTGAGCCCCGGTCGGTCCACGCGTCGTCTTCGAGCACCGATCGATCGACGCGCCGTTTCCTGGGCCCCGATCGGTCCACGCGTCGCCGCCGGAGCCCCAATCGGTCCACGCGTCGTCTCCTAAGCCCCGATCGGTCCACGCATCGTCTCCTAAGCCCCGATCGGTCCACGCGCCGTCTCCGAGCCCCGATCGGTCCACGCACCGTCTCCTGATCCCCATCGGTCCACGCGGCGCCTCCGGAGCCCCGATCGATCCACGCGAGTCTCCTGAGCCCCGGTCGGTCCGCGCGCCGTCTCCTGAGCCCTAATCGGTCCACGCGTCGTCTCCTGAGCCCCGATCGCTCCACACGCCGTTTCCTGAGTCACGATCGGTCCACGCGTCGTCTTCAAAGCCCCGATCCGTACACGCGCCGTCTCCGAGCGCCGATCGGTTCACGCGCTGTCACCAGAGTCTCGATCGTTCCACACGCCGTCTCCAAGCCCCGATCGGTCCACGCTCCGTCTCCAGAGCCCGGATCGTTCCACGCGTCGTCTCCTGATCCCCGATCCGTAAACACGTCGTCTCCGAGCCTCGATCGGTCCACACGCCGTGTCCGATCCCCGATCGGTCCGCGTACCGCATTCTAAGCCGCGGTCCGTCCACGCGCCGTCTCCGAGCACCGATCGGTCCACGCGCTATCTAAGAGCGCCGATCATTTCACGCCCCGTCTCCTGAGCTCCGATCGTTCCACGCGCCGTCTCCGAGCCCCGACCGGTCCACGCGCAGTCTTCAAAGCCCCGATGCCTCCACGCGCCGTCTCCGAGCCACGATCGGTCCACGCGCCGTCTCCTAAACCCCGGTCGGTCCACGCGCCGTCTCCGAGCCCCGATCGGCCCACGCATCGTCTCCTAAGCCCCGATCGGCTCACGCGTCGACTCCGAGCCCCGGTCGTTCCACGCGCCGTCCCCGATCCCCGATCGATCCACGCGCCGTCTCCGAGCGCCGATCGGTTCACGCGCCGTCACCCGAGCCCCGATCGTTCCACACGCTGTCTCCGAGTCCCGATCGGTCCACGCTCCGTCTCCTGAGCCCGGATCGTTCCACGCGTCGTCTCCTGATCCCCGATCCGTAAACGCGTCGTCTCCGAGCCTCGATCGGTCCACACGCCGTGTCCGATCCCCGATTGGTCCGCGTACCGCATTCTGAGCCGCGGTCCGTCCACGCGCCGTCTCCGAGCCCCGATCGGTCAACGCGCCGTCTCCTGAGCCTTAGTCGGTCCACACGCTTTCTCGTGAGCCCCGAAAGGTACACGCGCCGTGTCCTACGCCCCGATCGGTCCACGCGTCGTCTCCTAAGCCCCGATCGGTCCACGCGGCGTCTCCGAGCCCCGATCGGTCCACACGCCGTATCCGAGCCCCGATCGGTCCGCGTGACGCATTCTAAGCCACGGTCCGTCCACGCGCCGTCTCCGAGCCCCGATCGGTTCACGCGTCGTCTCCGAGCCCCGATCGGTCCACGCGCCGTCGCCGAGCTGCGATCGGTCCACGCGCGGCCTCCTGAGCCCCGGTCGGTTCACGCGCCGTATCCGAGCCCCACTCGGTCCACGCGCCGTCTCGTGACTCCCAATCGGTCCACGCGCCGTCTCCGAGCGCCGGTCGGTGCACGCGCCGTCTCCTGAGCCCCAATCGTTCCAAGCGTCGTCCCCTAATACCCGATCCATACACGCGTCATCTCCGAGCCTCGATCAGTCCACGCGTCGTCGCCGAGTCCCGATCGGGCCACGCGCGGCCTCCTGAGCACCGGTCGGTCCACGCGCCGTCCCCGAGCCTCGATCGGTCCACGTACCGTCTCCGAAGCCCCGATCGGTCTACGCGCCGTCTCCTGAGCCCCGATCGGTCCACGCGCCGTCTCCGAGCCACGATCGCCTACGCGCCGTCTTCTGAGCCCCAATCGGTTCACACGCTATCTCGTGAGCCCCGATAGGTACACGCGTCGTGTCCTACGCCCCGATCGGTACACGCGCCGTCGCCGAGCCGCGATCGGTCCACGCGCGGCCTCCTGAACCCCGATTGGTTCACGCGCCGTATCCGAGCCCCAATCCGTCCACGCGCTGTCCCCGAGCCCTGATCGGTCCACGGGTCGTCTCCGAGCCCCGATCGGTCTACGCGCCGTCGCCGATCTATGATCGGTCCACCCGCGGCCTCCTGAGCCCCGATCGGTCCACGCGCCGTCGCCGAGCCGCGATCGGTTCTCGCGCGGCCTCCTGAGCCCCGATCGGTTCACGCGCCGTATCCGAGCCCCAATCGGGCCACGCTCCGTCTCCTGAGTCCCGATCGTTCCACGCGTCGTCTCCTAAGCCCCAATCGGTCCACGCGCCGCCTACGGAGCCCCGATCGATCCACGCGCCGCTTTCTGAGCCCCGATTTATCCACGCATCGGCTCCTGAGCCCCGATTGGTCCACGCGTCGTCTTCGAGCCCCGATCGATCCACGCGCCGTCTCGTAAGCCACAATTGGTCCACGCGCCGTCTCAGAGCGCCGATCATTTCACGCGCCGTCTCCTGAGCCCCGATCGTTCCACGCGCCGTCTCCTAGTCCCGATCGGTCCACGCGGCGTCTCCTGAGCCCCGGTCGGCTCACGCATCGTCTCCTAAGCCCCGATACGTCCACACGCCGTATCCGAGCCCCGATCGGTCCGCGTGAGGCATTCTAAGCCACGCTCCGCCCACGCGCCGTCTCCGAGCACCGATCGGTCCACGCGCCGTCTCCTGAGCCCCGATCGGTCCACGCGTCGTCTCCTAAGCCCTGATCGGTCCACGTGCCGTCTCCGAGCCCCGATGGGTCCACGCACCGCCTCCTGAGCCCCGATCGATCCACGCATCGACTCCTGAGTCCCGATCGGTCCACGCGTCGTCTTCGAGCATCGATCGATCCACGCGCCGCCTCCTGAGCGCCGGTCGGTTCATGCGCCGGCTCCGAACCCCGATCGATCCACGCGTTGTCTTGTAAGCCCAGATGCCTCCTCGCGCCGTCTCCGAGCCACGATCGGTCCAGGCGCCGCTTCCTGCGCCACGGTCGGTCCACGCGTTGTCTTCTAGGCCCCGATCGGTCCACGCGCCTTCTCCGAGCCCCGATCGGTTCACGCATCGTCTCCTAAGCCCCGATCGGTTAACGCGCCGTCTTCGAGCCCCGAACCGTCCACGCGCCGTCGCCGAACCCCAATTGGTCCACGCGCAACCGCCTGAGCCCCAGTCGGTTAACGCGCCGTCTCCGAGCCCCGATCAGTCCACGCGCGGCCTCCTTAGCCCCGGTCGGTCCACGCGCCGTCTCCGAGCCCCGATCGGTCCACGCGCCGTCTCCTAAGCCCCGATCGGTCCACGTGCTATCTCCGAGTGCCGATCGGTTCACGCGCCGTCTCCTGAGCCCCGGTAATTCCACGGGCCGTCTCCGAGCCCCGATCGGTCCACGCGTCGTCTCCTGAGCCCCGATCGCTCCACGCGCCGTTTTCTGAGCACCGTTCGGTCCCGATGCCTCCACGCGCCGTCTCCGAGCCACGATCGGTCTGTGCGCCGCTTCCAGAGCACTATCAGTCCATGCGTCGTCTCCTGATCTCCGATCGGTCGACGCGCCGTCTCCTAAGCCCCGATCGGTCGACGCGCCGTCTCCGAGCCCCGATCGGTTCACGCGCCGTCTCCTGAGCCCCGATCATTCCACGCGCCGTCTCCGAGCCCCGATCGGTCCACGCGCCGTCTCCGGAGCCCCGATCGCTTTACGCGTCGTTTTCTGAGCACCGTTCGTTCCACGCGTCGTCTTCATAGCGCCGATGCCTCAACGCGCCGTCTCCGAGCCCCGATCGGTCCACGCGTCGTCTCCTGAGCCCCGATCGGTCCACGCGCCGACTCCAAGCCCCGATCGGTCCATGCATCGTCTCCTAAGCCCCGATCCGTTAACGCGTCGTCTCCGAGCCTCGATCGGTCGACGCGCCGTCAACGAGCCCCGATCGATCCACGCGAATCTCCTGAGCTCCGGTCGGTCGACGCGCCGTCTCCTGAGCCCCGATCGATCCACGCGTCGGCTCCTAAACCCCGATCCATCGACGCGTCGTCTCCTGAGCCCCGATCGCTCCACGCACCGTTTCCTGATCCCCGATCGGTCCACACGCCGTCTCCGAGCCCCGATCGGTCCGCGTGCCGCATTCTAAGCCACGGTCCATCCGCGCGCCGTCTCCGAGCCCCGCTCGATCCACGCGTCGTCTCCTAAGCCCTGATCGGTCCACGCCCGGCCTCCTGAGCCCCAATCGGTCCACGCGTCGTCTCCTAAGCCCCGATCAGTCCACGCGCCGTCTCCGAGCCCCGATCGGTCCACGCGCCGTCTCCTGAGCCCCGATCGGTCCACGCGCCGTCTCCTAAGCCCCGTTCGGTCCAAGCGTCTTCTCCTAAACCCCGGTCGGTCCACGCGCCGTCTCCGAGCCCCGATCGGCCCACGCATCGTCTCCTAAGCCCCGATCGGCTAACGCGTCGACTCCGAGCCCCGATCGTTTCTCGCGCCGTCCCCGATCCCCGATCGATCCACGCGCCGTCTCCGAGCGCCGATCGGTTCACGCGCCGTGTCCGATCCCCGATCGGTCCGCGTACCGCATTCTGAGCCGCGGTCCGTCCACGCGCCGTCTCCGAGCACCGATCGGTCTACGCACCATCTCATGAGCCCCGATCGGTCAACGCATCCTCTCCTAAGCCCCGATACGTTCACACGCCGTCTCCTAAGCCCCGATCGGTTAACGCGCCATCTCCGAGCCCCGATCAGTCCACGCGCCGTCTCCTGAGCCCCGGTCGGTTCATGCGCCGTCTCCGAGCCCCGTTCGATCCACGCGTCGTCTTGTAAGCCCAGATGCCTTCTCGCGCCGTCTCCGGGCCACGATCGGTCCAGGCGCCGCTTCCTGAGCCACGATCGATCCACGCGTTGTCTCCTAGGCCCCGATCGGTCCACGCGCCTTCTCCGAGCCCCGATCGGTTCACGCGTCGTCTCCGAGCCCCGATCGGTCCACGCGCCGTCGCCGAGTCATGATCTGTCCACGCGCGGCCTCCTGAGACCCGATCGGTCCACGCGCCGTCTTCGAGCCCCGATCGGTCCACGCATGGTCTCCTAAGCCCCAATCGGTTAACGCGCCGTCCCCGAGCCCCGATCGGTCCACGCGCCGTCTCCTGAGCCCCGATACGTCCACGCGCAGTCGCCGAGCCCTGATCGGTCCACGCGCTGTCTCCTGAGCCCCGATAGGTACACGCGTCGTCGCCTACACCCCGATCGGTCCACGCGTCGTCTCCTAAGCCCCCATTGGTCCACGTGCCGTCTCCCAGCCCCGATCGGTCCACGCACTGTCTCCTGATCCCCATGGGTCAACGCGGCACCTCCGGAGCCCCGATCGATCCACGCGACGCTCCTGAGCCCCGATCGGACCACGCATCGTCTCCTAAGCCCCAATCGGTTAACGCGCCGTCTCCGAGCCCCGATCGGTCAACGCGCCGTCGCCGAACCCCAATTGGTCCACGCGCAACCGCCTGAGCCCCAGTCGGTCCACGCGTCGTCTTCGAGCCCCGATCGATCCACGCGCCGTCTCGTAAGCCACAATTGGTCCACGCGCCGTCTCAGAGCGCCGATCATTTCACGCCCCGTCTCCTGAGCCCCGATCGTTCCACGCGCCGTCTCCTAAGCCCCGATACGTCCACACGCCGTATCCGAGCCCCGATCGGTCCGCGTGACGCATTCTAAGCCACGCTCCGCCCACGCGCCGTCTCCGAACACCGATCGGTCCACGCGCCGTCTCCTGAGCCCCGATCGGTCCACGCGTCGTCTCCTAAGCCCTGATCGGTCCACGTGCCGTCTCCGAGCCCCGATGGGTCCACGCACCGCCTCCTGAGCCCCGATCGATCCACGCATCGACTCCTGAGCCCCGATCGGTCCACGCGTCGTCTTCGAGCACCGATCGATCCACGCGCCGTTTCCTGGGCCCCGATCAGTCCACGCGTCGCCGCCGGAGCCCCGATCGGTCTACGCGCCGTCCCATGAGCCCCGATCGGTCAACGCATCGTCTCATAAGCCCCGATCGGTTAACGCGCCGTCTCCGAGCCCCCATCAGTCCACGCGCCGCCTCCTGAGCGCCGGTCGGTTCATGCGCCGGCTCCGAGCCCCGATCGATCCACGCGTTGTCTTGTAAGCCCAGATGCCTGCTCGCGCCGTCTCCGAGCCACGATCGGTCCAGGCGCCGCTTCCTGAGCCACGGTCGGTCCACGCGTTGTCTTCTAGGCCCCGATCGGTCCACGCGCCTTCTCCGAGCCCCGATCGGTTCACGCATCGTCTCCTAAGCCCCGATCGGTTAACGCGCCGTCTCCGAGCCCCGAACGGTCCACGCGCCGTCGCCGAACCCCAATTGGTCCACGCGCAACCGCCTGAGCCCCAGTCGGTTAACGCGCCGTCTCCGAGCCCCGATCAGTCCACGCGCGGCCTCCTTAGCCCCGGTCGGTCCACGCGCCGTCTCCGAGCCCCGATCGGTCCACGCGTCGTCTCCTGAGCCCCGATCGGTCCACGCGCCGACTCCAAGCCCCGATCGGTCCATGCATCGTCTCCTAAGCCCCGATCCGTTAACGCGCTGTCTCCGAGCGCCGATCGGTCCACACGCCGTCGCCGAACCGCAATTGGTCCACGCGCAACCGCCTGAGCCCCGGTCGGTTCACGCGCCGTATCCAAGCCCCAATCGGTCCAGGCGCCGTCTCCTGAGCCCCAGTCGGTCCACGCGCTGTCTCCGAGCCCCGATCGGTCCACGCATCGTCTCCTTAGCCCCGATCGGTCCACCCGCGGTTTCCGAGCCCCGATCGCTCCACGCGCCGTCTCGTGAGCCCCGATCGGTCCACGCGTCGTCTACTAAGCCCCGACACGTCCACACGCCGTCTCCGAGCCCCGATGGGTCCACGCGTGGCCTCCTGAGCCCCGATCGATCCACGCGAGTCTCATGAGCCCCGGTCGGTCCACGCGCCGTCTCCTGAGCTCCGATCGGTCCACACGCCGTCTTCGAGCCCCGATGGGTCCACGCGTCGCCTCCTGAGCCCCGATCAATCCACGCGTGTCTAATGAGCCCCGGTCGGTCCACGCGCCGTCTCCGAGCTCCGATCCGTCCACGCGTCGTCTCCAAAGATCCGATCGGTCCACGCGCCGTCTCCTGAGCCCCGATCGGTCCACGCGTCGGCTCCTAAGCCTCGATCGGTCCACGCGCGGCCTCCTTAGCCCCGGTCGGTCCACGCGCCATCTCTGAGCCCCGATCGGTCCACGCATCGTCTCCTAAGCCCCTATCGGTGAACGCGCCGTCTCCGAGCCCCGATCGTTCCACGCGCCGTCTCCGAGCCCCGATCGGTCCACGCACCGTCTCCTGAGCCCCATCCGTCCACGCGGTGCCTCCGGAGCCCCGATCGATCCACGCGTCGTCACCTGAGCCCCGATCGCTCCACGCGCCGTCTCCGAGCCCCGAGCGGTCCACGTGCCGCCCCCGAATCCCCGATCCCTACACGCGTCATCTCCGAGCCTCGATCGGTCAACGCGCCGTCGCCGAGCCCCGATCGGTCCAGGCGTCGCCTCCTGAGCCCCGGTCGGTTCACGCGCCGTCTCCGAGCCCGATCGGTCCACGCATCGTCTCCTAAGCCCCGATCGGTTAACGCGCCGTCTCCGAGCCCCGATCGGTCCACGCGCTGTCGCCGAACCCCAATTCGTCCACGCGCAACCGCCTGAGCTCCAGACGGTCCACGCGCCGTCTCCGAAACCCGATCGGTCGACGCGTCGTCTTCTAAGCCCAGATGCCTCCTCGCGCCGTCTCCGAGCCCCGATCGGTCCACGCGTCGTCTCCTGAGCCCCGATCGGTCCACGCGTCGTCTCCTAACCCCCGATTGGTCCACGTGCCGTCTCCCAGCCCCGATCGGTCCACGCGCCGTCTCCTAATCCCCAATCTGTCCACGACCCGTCTTCGGGCCCCGATCGGTGCTCGCGCGGTCGCCGAACCCAAATTGGTCCACGCGCAACCCCCTGAGCCCCAGTCGGTCCACACGCCGTCTCCGAGCCCCGATCGGTCCACGCGCCGTCTCCTGAGCCCGGATCGGTCCACGCGTACTCCCCGGATCCCCGATCCGTACACGCGTCGTCTCCGAGCCTCGATCGGTCCACGCGCCGGTCGCCGAGCCCCGATCGGTCCAGGCGTGGGCTCCTGAGCCGTGATCGGTCCACGCGCGGCCTCCTGAGCCCCGGTCGGTTCACGCGCCGTCTCCGAGCCCCGATCGATCCACGCGCCGTCTCCGAGCCCCGATCGGTTCACGCATCTTCTCCTAAGCCACGATCTCTTAACGCGCCGTCTCCGAGCGCCGAGCGGTCCACGCGCCGTCGCCGAACCCCAATTGGTCCACGCGCAACCGCCTGAGCCCCAGTCGGTCCACGCGCTGGCTCCGATCCACGATCGGTCCGTGCGCCGCTTCCAGAGCCCCATCGGTCCACGCATCGTCTCCTGATCTCCGATCGGTCCACGCGCCGTCTCCTAAGCCCCGATCGGTCCACGTGCTATCTCCGAGTGCCGATCGGTTCACGCGCCGTCTCCTGAGCCCCGGTAATTCCACGGGCCGTCTCCGAGCCCCGATCGGTCCACGCGTCGTCTCCTGAGCCCCGATCGCTCCACGCGCCGTTTTCTGAGCACCGTTCGGTCCCGATGCCTCCACGCGCCGTCTCCGAGCCACGATCGGTCTGTGCGCCGCTTCCAGAGCACTATCAGTCCATGCGTCGTCTCCTGATCTCCGATCGGTCGACGCGCCGTCTCCTAAGCCCCGATCGGTCGACGCGCCGTCTCCGAGCCCCGATCGGTTCACGCGCCGTCTCCTGAGCGCCGATCATTCCACGCGCCGTCTCCGAGCCCCGATCGGTCCACGCGCCGTCTCCGGAGCCCCGATCGCTTTACGCGTCGTTTTCTGAGCACCGTTCGTTCCACGCGTCGTCTTCATAGCGCCGATGCCTCAACGCGCCGTCTCCGAGCCCCGATCGGTCCACGCGTCGTCTCCTGAGCCCCGATCGGTCCACGCGCCGTATCCAAGCCCCGATCGGTCCACGCATCGTCTCCTTAGCCCCGATCGGTTAACGGGCCGTCTCCGAGCCGCGATCGGTCCACGCGCCGTCTCCGAGCCCCGATCGGTCCACCCGCGGTTTCCGAGCCCCGATCGCTCCACGCGCCGTCTCGTGAGCCCCGATCGGTCCACGCGTCGTCTACTAATCCCCGACACGTCCACACGCCGTCTCCGAGCCCCGATGGGTCCACGCGTGGCCTCCTGAGCCCCGATCGATCCACGCGAGTCTCATGAGCCCCGGTCGGTCCACGCGCCGTCTCCTGAGCCCCGATCGGTCCACACGCCGTCTTCGAGCCCCGATGGGTCCACGCGTCGCCTCCTGAGCCCCGATCAATCCACGCGTGTCTCCTGAGCCCCGGTCGGTCCACGCGCCGTCTCCGAGCTCCGATCCGTCCACGCGTCGTCTCCAAAGATCCGATCGTTCCACGCGCCGTTTCCTGAGCCCCGATCGGTCCACGCGTCGGCTCCTAAGCCTCGATCGGTCCACGCGCGGCCTCCTTAGCCCCGGTCGGTCCACGCGCCATCTCTGAGCCCCGATCGGTCCACGCATCGTCTCCTAAGCCCCTATCGGTTAACGCGCCGTCTCCGAGCCCCGATCGCGACACGCGCCGTCTCCGAGCCCCGATCGGTCCACGCACCGTCTCCTGAGCCCCATCCGTCCACGTGGTGCCTCCGGAGCGCCGATCGATCCACGCGTCGTCACCTGAGCCCCGATCGCTCCACGCGCCGTCTCCGAGCCCCGAGCGGTCCACGTGCCGTCTCCTGAGCCGCAATCGGTCCACGCGCTATCTCCTGAGCCCCGATAGGTACACGCGTCGTCTCCTACGCCCCGATCGGTCCACGCGTCGTCTCCTAAGCCCCGATCGGTCCACGCGTCGTCCCCGAATCCCCGATCCCTACACGCGTCATCTCCGAGCCTCGATCGGTCAACGCGCCGTCGCCGAGCCCCGATCGGTCCACGCGTCGCCTCCTGAGCCCCGGTCGGTTCACGCGCCGTCTCCGAGCCCCGATCGGTCCACGCGCTGTCGCCGAACCCCAATTCGTCCACGCGCAACCGCCTGAGCTCCAGACGGTCCACGCGCCGTCTCCGAAACCCGATCGGTCGACGCGTCGTCTTCTAAGCCCAGCTGCCTCCTCGCGCCGTCTCCGAGCCCCGATCGGTCCACGCGTCGTCTCCTGAGCCCCGATCGGTCCACGCGTCGTCTCCTAACCCCCGATTGGTCCACGTGCCGTCTCCCAGCCCCGATCGGTCCACGCGCCGTCTCCTAATCCCCAATCTGTCCACGACCCGTCTTCGGGCCCCGATCGGTGCTCGCGCGGTCGCCGAGTCGCGATCGGTCCACGCGCGGCCTCCTGAGCCCCGGTTGGTTCACGCGCCGTATCCGAGCCCCAATCGGTCCACGCGCCGTCTCCTGAGCCCCGATTGGTCCACGCGCCGTCTCCTGAGCCCCGATCGATAACACGCGTCGTCGCCTAACCCCCGATTGGTCCACGTGCCGTCTCCTCAGCCCCGATCGGTCCACGCGCGGCCTCCTGAGCCCCGGTTGGTTCACGCGCCGTATCCGAGCCCCAATCGGTCCACGCGCCGTCTCCTGAGCCCCGATTGGTTCACGCGTCGTCTCCTGAGCCCCCATCGCTCCACGCGCCGTCTCCGAGCCCCGATCGGTCCACGCGCCGTCTCCTGAGCCCGGATCGGTCCACGCGCCGTCGCGGAACCCCAATTGGTCCACGCGCAACCGCCTGAGTCCAAGTCGGTCCACGCGCTGTCTCCGAGTCCCGATGGGTCCACGCGTCGTCTCCGTGCCCCGATCGGTCCACGCGCCGTCGCCGAGCCATGATCGGTCCACGCTCGGCCTCCTGAGCCCCGATTGGTCCACGCGCCGCCTCCGTACCCCGATGGGTCCACGCGCCGTGTCCTGTGCCCTGATCGGTCGACGCGCCGTCGCCGAGCCCCGATCGGTCCGCGCGCCGCCGCCGATCCTCGATTGGTCCACGCATCGTGTCTTAAACCCCGATCGTTCCACGCGCTGCCGCCGAGCCCCGAACGGTTCACGCGCGGTCTCCTGAGCCCCGGTCGGTCCACGCGCCGTCGCCGAGCCCCGATCGTTCCACGCGCCGTCTCCGAGCCCCGATCGGACTACGCGCCGTCTCCTGAGCCTCGATCGAGGCACGCGCCGTCTCCGAGCCCCGATCGGGCCATGCATCGTCTCCTAAGCCCCGATCGGTTAACGCGCTGTCTCCGAGCCCCGATCGGTCCACGCACCGTCTCCTGAGCCCCAATTAGTCCACGCGTCGTCTTCTCAGTCCCGATCCGTCCACGGGCCGTCTGCGACCTCCGATCGGTCCACGCGCCGTCACCAAGCCCCGATCCATACACGCGTCGTCTCCGAGCCCCGACCGGTCCACGCGCTGTCGGCGAGCCCCGATCGGTTCACGCGCCGTCTCCTGATCCCCGATCGTTCCACGCGCCGTCTCCGAACCCCGATCGGTCGACGCGACGTCGTCGAACCCCAATTGGTCCACGCGCAACCGCCTGAGCCCCAGGCGGTCCACGCGCTGTCTCCCAGCCCTGATCGGTCCACGCGGCGTCTCCTAAGCCCCGAGCCGTCCACGGGCCGTTTCCGAGCCGCCACCGGTAAACGCGCTGTCACCAAGCCCAGATCCGTACACGCGTCGTCCCCGAGCCCCGATCGGTCCACGCGCCGTCGCCGAGCCCCGATCGGTCCACGCGCCGTCTCCTGAGCCCCGGTACGTCCACGCGCTGCCGCCGAGCAGCGATCGGTCCACGCGTTGTCTCCTAAGCCCCGATCGGTCCACGCGCCGTCTCCGAGCCCCGATAGATTCACGCATCGTCTCCTAAGCCCCGATCGGTCCACGCGTCGTCTCCTGAGCCCCGATCGCTCCACGCGCCGTTTTCTGAGCACCATTCGGTCCACGCGTTGTCTCCTAAGCCCCGATCGGTCCACGCGCCGTCTCCGAGCCCCGATAGATTCACGCATCGTCTCCTAAGCCCCGATCGGTCCACGCGCCGTCTCCTGATCCCCGATCGTTCCACGCGCCGTCTCCGAGCCACGATAGGTCTGTGCGCCACTTCCAGAGCACTATCAGTCCACGCGTCGTCTCCTGATCTCCGATCGGTCGACGCGCCGTCTCCTAAGCCCCGATTGGTCCACGCGGCGTCTCCGAGCGCCGATCGGTTCACGCGCCGTCTCCTGAGCCCCGATCATTCCACGCGCTGTCTCCGAGCCCCGATCGGTCCACGCGTTGTCTCCTAAGCCCCGATCGGTCCGCGCGCCGTCTCCGAGCGCCGAGCGTTCCACGAGCCGTCGCCGAACGCCAATTGGTCCACGCGCAACCACCTGAGCCCCTGTCGGTCCACGCGCTGTGTCCGAGCCCCGATCGGTCCACGCGCCGTCGTCGAGCCATGATCGGTCCACGCGCCGCCTCCTGAGCCCCGATCGGTCCACGCGCCGTCGCCGATCCACGATCGGTCCATGCGCCGCTTCCAGAGCCTTATCGGTCCACGCCTCGTCTCCTGATCTCCGATCGGTCCACGCGCCGTCTCCTGAGCCCCAATCATTCCACGCGCCGTCTCCGAGCCCCGATCGGTCCACTCGCCGTCTCCTGAGCCTCGATCGCTCCACGCGCCGTTTTCTAAGCACCGTTCGGTCCTCGCGTCGTCTTCATAGCGCCGATGCCTCCACGCGCCGTCTCCGAGTCGTATCGGTCCACGCATCGTCTCCTGATCTCCGATCGGTCCACGCGCCGTCACCTAAGCCCCGATCGGTCCACGCACTGTCTCCTGATCCCCATGGGTCCACGCGGCACTTCCGGAGCCCCGATCGGTCCACGCATCGTCTTCTAAGCCCTGATCGGTCCACGTGCCGTCTCCGAGCCCCGATGGGTCCACACGCCGCCTCCTGAGCCCCGATCGGTCGACGCGTCGTCTCCTGAGCCCCGATCGATCCACGCATCGGCTCCTGAGCCCCGATTGGTCCACGCGTCGTCTTCGAGTACCGATCGATCCACGCGCCGTCGCGGAGCCTTGATGGGTCCACGCGCGGTCTCCTTAGCCCCGGTCGGTCCACGCGCCGTCTCCGAGCGCTGATCGGTCCACGTATCGTCTCCTAAGCCCCGGTCGGTCCACGCGCCGTCGCCGAACCCCGATCGTTCCACGCGCCGTCTCCGAGCCCCGATCGGTCTACGCGCCGTCTCCTGAGCCTCGATCGGGGCACGCGCCGTCTCCGAGCCCCGATCGGGCCATGCATCGTCTCCTAAGCCCCGATCGGTTAACGCGCTGTCTCCGAGCCCCGATCGGTCCACGCGCCGTCTCCTGAGCCCCAATTAGTCCACGCGTCGTCTTCTAAGCCCCGATCGGTCCACGCGCCGTCGGCGAGCCCCGATCGGTTCACGCGCCGTCTCCTGAGCCACGATTGTTCCACGCGTCGTCTCCGAGCCCCGATCGGTCCACGCGCCGTCGCCGAGCCATGATCGGTCCACGCGCGGCCTCCTGAGCCCCGATCGGTCCACGCGCCGTCTCCGAACCCCGATGGGTCCACGCGCCGTGTCCTGTGCCCGATCGGTCGACGCATCCTTTCCTAAATCCCGATCGGTCCACGCGTTGTCTCCTTAGCCCCGATCGGTCCACATGCCGTCTCCGAGCCCCGGTCGGTCCACGCGCCGTCTCCGAGCACCGATCGGTCCACGCGCCGTCGCCGAACCCCAATTGGTCCACGCGCAACCGCCTGAGCTCCAGTCGGTCCACGCGCTGTCCCCCAGCCCAGATCCGTACACGCGTCGTCTCCGAGCCCCGATCGGTCCACGCGCCGTCGCCGAGCCCCGATCGGTCCACGCGCCGTCGCCGAGCCCCGATCGGTCCACGTGTCGTCTCCTAAGCCCCAATCTGTCCACGACCCGTCTTCGGGCCCCGATCGGTGCACGTGCCGTCTCCTAAGCCCCGATCGGTCGACGCGCCGTATCCGAGCCCCGATGGGTCCACGCGTCGTCGCCTGAGCCCCGATCGATTCACGGGTCGTCTCCTGAACCCCGATCGCTCCACGCGCCATCTCCTGAGCCCCGATGGGTCCACGCGCCGCCACCTGAGTCCCGATCGGTCCACGCATCGTCTTCTAAGCCCCGCTCGGTTAACGCGTCGTTTCCGAGCCCCGATCGGTCTACGCGCCGTCTCCTGAGCCCCGATCTGTCCAGGCGTCGTCTCCTTAGCCCCGATCGGTCAACACGCCGTCTTCGAGCCCCGATGGGTCCACACGTCGCCTCCTGAGCCCCGACCGATCCACGCGTGTCTCCTGAGCCCCGGCCGGTCCACGCGCCGTCTCCGAGCTCCGATCCGTCCACGCGTCGTCTCCAAAGATCCGATCGGTCCACGCGCCGTCTCCTGAGCCCCGATCGGTCCACGCATCGTCTCCTAAGCCCCGATCGATCCACGCGCCGTCTCCTGCGCCCCGATCGGTCGACGCGTCCTTTCCTAAACCCCGATCGGTCCACGCGTAGTCTCCTTAGCCCCGATCGGTCCACACGCCGTCTTCGAGCCCCGATGGGTCCACGCGTCGCCTCCTGAGCCCCGATCGATCCACGCGTGTCTCCTGAGCCCCGGCCGGTCCACGCGCCGTCTCCGAGCTCCGATCCGTCCACGCGTCGTCTCCAAAGATCCGATCGGTCCACGCGCCGTCTCCTGAGCCCCGATCGGTCCACGCGTCGGCTCCTAAGCCTCGATCGGTCCACGCGCGGCCTCCTTAGCCCCGGTCGGTCCACGCGCCATCTCTGAGCCCCGATCGGTCCACGCATCGTCTCCTAAGCCCCTATCGGTTAACGCGCCGTCTCCGAGCCCCGATCGGTCCATGCGCGGTCTCCTGAACCCCGATACGTCCACGCGCAGTCGCCTAGCCCCGATCGGTCCACGCGCGTCCTCCTGAGCCCCGGTCGGTTCACGCGCCGTGTCCGAGCCCCAATCGGTCCACGCGCCGTCTCCTAAGCCCCAATCTGTCCGCGACCCGTCTCCGGGCCCCGATCGGTGCACTCGCCGTCTCCTAAGCCCCGATCGGTCCATGCGCCATCTCCGAGCGCCGATCGGTTCACGCGCCGTCTCCTGAGCCCTGCTCCGTCCACGCGTCGTCCCCGAGCCCCGATCGGTCCACGCACCATCTCCTGCTCTCCAATCGGTCCTCGCGCCGTCTCCTGAGCCCCGATCGTTCCACGCGCCGTCTCCGAGCCCCGATCGGTCCACGCACCGTCTCCTGAGCCCAATCCGTCCACGCGGCGCCTCCGGAGCCCCGATCGATCCACGCGTCGTCACCTGAGCCCCGATCGTTCCACGCGCCGTTTCCTGAGACCCGATCGGTCCACGCATCGTCTCCGAGCACCGATCGGTCCACGCGCCGTTTTCTGAGCACCGTTCGGTCCACGCGTCGTCTTCAAAGCCCCGATGCCTCCACCCGCCGTCTCCGAGCCACGATCGGTCCGTGCGCCGCTGCCAGAGCCCCGATCGGTCCACGCGTCGTCTCCTGATCTCCGATCGGTCCACGCGCCGTCTCCTGAGCCCCGATCGGTCCACGCGCCGTCTCCTGAGCCCGGATCGGTCCACGCGTCGTCCCAGAATCCCTGATCCGTACACGCGTCGTCTCCGAGCCTCGATCGGTCCACGCGCCGTCGCCGAGCGCCGATCGGTCCAGGCGTGGCCTCCTGTGCCCCGATCCGTCCACGCGTCGTCTCCTAAGCCCCGATACGTCCACACGCCGTTTCCGAGCCTCGATGGGTCCACGCGTCGCCTCCTGAGCCCCGATCGAACCACGCGAGTCTCCTGAGCCCCGATCGCTCCTCGCGCCGTCTCCTGCGCCGCGCTCGGTCCATGCGTCGTCTTCTTAGGCCCGATGCCTCCACGCGCCGTCTCCGAGCCACGATCATTTCGCGCGCCGTCTCCTGAACCCCGATCGTTCCACGCGCCGTCTCCCAGCCCCGATCGGTCCTCGCGCCGTCTCCTGAGCCCCGATCATTCCACGCGCTGTCTCCGAGCCCCGATCGGTCCACGTGCCGTCTCCTGAGCCCCATCCGTCCACGCGGCGCCTCCGAAGCCCCGATTGATACACGCGAATCTCCAGAGCCCCGGTCGGTCCGCGCGCCGTCTCCTGAGCCCCGATCGGTCGACGCATCGTCTCCTGAGCCCCGATCGATCCACGCGTTGTCACCTAAGCCCCGATCGCTCGACGCGACGTTCCCTAAGCCCCGATCTATCCACGCGCAGTCTCCTGAGCCCCGATCGTTCCGCGCGCCGTCTCCCAGCCCCGATCGGTCCACGCGCCGTCTCTCTCAGGAGATCGGTCCTCGCGCCGTCTCCTGAGCCCCGATCATTCCACGCGCTGTCTCCGAGCCCCGACCGGTCCACGTGCCGTCTCCTGAGCCCCATCCGTTCACGCGGCGCCTCCGGAGCCCTGATTGATCAACGTGAATCTCCTGAGCCCCGGTCGGTCCACACACCATCTCCTGAGCCCCGATCGGTCCACACGAAGTCGCCGAGCACCGATCGGTTCACGCGCGGTCTCCTGAGCCCCGGTCGGTCCACGCGCCATCTCCTGAGCCCCGATCTGTCCACTCGTCGTCTCCTGAGCCCCGATTGTTCCACGCGCCCTCTTCGAGCCCCGATCCGTCCACGCGTCGTTTCCGAAGCCCCGATCTATCCCCGCGCAGTCTCCTGAGCCCCGATCGGTCCACGCATCGTCTCCTAAGCCCCAGACGGTCCACGCGCCGTCACCCGAGCCCCAATCGGTCCACGCGCCGTCTCCTGAGCCCAGATCGGTCCACGCGCCGTCTCCTGAGCCCCCATCGGTCCACGCGACGTCTCCTAAGCCCCGATCGGTCCACGCGCCGTCTCCGAGCCCGGATCGGTCCCCGCTCCGTCTCCTAAGCCCCAATCTGTCCACGACCCGTCTCCGGGCCCCGATCGGTGCACGCGCCGTCTCCTGAGCCCCGATCCGTCCACGCGCAGTCGCCGAGACCCGATCCGTCCACGCGCCGTCGCCGAACCCGAATTGGTCCACGCGCAACCGCCTGAGCCACAGTCGGTCCACGCGCTGCCTCCCAGTCCCGATCGGTCCTCGCGCCGTCTCCTGAGCCCCGATCATTCCACGCCCTGTCTCCGAGCCCCGATCGGTCCACGTGCCGTCTCCTGAGCCCCATCCGTCCACGCGGCGCCTCCGGAGCCCCGATTGCTACACGCGAATCTCCAGAGCCCCGGTCGGTCCGCGCGCCGTCTCCTGAGCCCCGATCGGTCCACGCGTCGTCTCCTGAGCCCCGATTATTCCACGCGCCCTCTTCGAGCCCCGATCCGTCCACGCGTCGTTTCCGAAGCCCCGATCTATCCCCGCGCTGTCTCCTGAGCCCCGATGGGTCCACGCATCGTCTCCTAAGCCCCAGACGGTCCACGCGCCGTCACCCGAGCCCCAATCGGTCCACGCGCCGTCTCCTGAGCCCAGATCGGTCCACGCGCCGTCTCCGAGCCCCGATCGGTTCACGCGCCGTCTCCAAGCCCCGATCGGTCCAAGCGTCCTCTCCTAAGCCGCGATCGGTACATGCGCCGTCACCTGAGGCCCGACCGGTCCACGTGTCGTCTCCTAAGCCCCGATCAGTAGACGCGCCGTCCCGTGAGCCCCGATCAGTCGACGCGTCCTCTCCTAAACCCCGAGCGGTTCACGCGCCGTGTCCGAGCTCCGGTCGGTCCACGCCCCTTCTCCTGAGCCCCGATCGGTCGACGCGTCGTCTCCTAAGCCCCGATCGGTTAACGCGCCGTCTCCGAGCCCCGATCGGTCCACGCGCGGTCTCCTGAGCCCCGGTCGGTCCACGCGCCGTCTCCGAGCCCCGATCGGTTCATGCATCGTCTCCTAAGCCCCGATCGGTTAACTTGCTGTCTCCGAGCCCCGATCGGTGCACATGCCGTCTCCTAAGCCCCGATCGGTCCACGCGTCGTCTCCTAAGCCCCGATCGGTCCACGCGTCGTCTCCTAAGCCCCGATCGGTCCACGCCCCTTCTCCTGAGCCCCGATCGGTCGACGCGTCGGCCCCTAAGCCCCGATCGATCGACGCGCTGTCTCCTGTGCCCCGATCGGTTTACGCGTCGTCTCCTAAGCCCCGATCCGTCCACGCGTCGTCTCCTAAGCGCCGATCGGTCCACGCGCCGTCTCCTGATCACCGATCGGTCCACGCGCCGCCTCCGGAGCCCCGATCGATTCTCGCGAGTCTCCTAAGCCCCGACCGGTCCACACGCCATCTCCTGAGCCCCGCTGGGTCCACGCGACGCCTCCCGAGCCCCGATCGATCCATGCGAGTCTCCTGAGCCCCGGTCGGGCCATGCACCGTCTCCTAAGCCCCGATGGGTCCACGGGTCGCCTCCTAAGCCCCGATCGGTCGACGCATCGTCTCCTGAGCCCCGATCGACCCACGCGTCATCTCGTTAGCCCCGATCGCTCCACACGCCGTCTCCTCAGCCCCGATCGGTCCGCGCACAGTCTCCTGAGCCCAGATCGGTCCACTCGCCGTTTTCTGAGCCCAGATCTGTCCACTCACCGTTTCCTGAGCTCCGATCGGTCCACGCGCCGTCTACGAGCCCCGATCGGTCCACGTGCGGTTTCCTAAGCCCCGATCGGTCCAAGCGCCGTCTCCTGTGCCCCGATCGGTCGACGCGTCGTCTCCTAAGCCCCGATCGTTCACGCGTCATCTCCGAGCCCCGATCGTTCCACGCGACGTCTCCCAATTCCCGTTCGGTCCACACGTCGTCTCCTTAGCCCCGATCGGTCCACGCGCCGTCTCCTGGGACTCTCTCGGTCCAGGCGTCGTCTCCTAAGTCCCGATCCATACACGGGCCATCTCAGAATCCCGATGGGTCCACGCGCCGTCACCAAACCCCGATCGGTCCTCGCGCCGTCTCCTGAGCCCCGGATCGGTCCACGCATCGTCTCCTAAGCCCCGAACCGGTCCACGTGTCGTATCCTAAGCCCCGATCGGTTCACGTGTCGTCTCCTAAGCCCCGAGCGGTCGACGCGTCGTCTCCTGAGCCCCGATCGGACCACGCGTCGTCTCCTGAGCCCCGATCGTTGCACGCGCCGCCTCCTGAGCCCCGATCGGTCCACGTATCGTCTCGTAAGCCCCGATCAATCCACGCGATGTCCCTTAATCCCCGATCCGTACACGTATCGTCTCTGAGCCCCGATCGGTCCACGCGCCGTCTCCTAAGCCCCGATTTGTCCTCGACCTGTCTCCGGGCTCCGATCGGTTCACGAGCCCTCTCCGAGCCCCGATCGTTCCACGCGCGTCCCCCTCAACCCCGATCCGTCCGCGCATCGTCTCTTATACCCCGATCAGTACACGCGCCACCTCCAAGCCCCCATCGGTGCACGCACCGTCTCCGAGCCCCGATCGGTCCATGCGCCATCTCCTGAGCCCCGATCAGTCGACGCGTCCTCTCCTAAACCCCGAGCGGTTCACGCATCCTCTCCGAGCCCCGGTCGGTCCATGCCCCTTCTCCTGATGCCCGAGCGGTCGACGCGTCGTCTCCTAAGCCCCGATCGGTTAACGCGCCGTCTCCGAGCCCCGATCGGTCCACACGCGGTCTCCTGAGCCCCGATCCGTACACGCGGCGTCTTGAGAGCCCCGATGCCTCCACGCGCCGTCTCCGAGCCACGATCGGTCCGTGCGCAGCTTCCAGAGCCCCGATCGGTGCACGCGTCTTCTCCTGATCTCCGATCGGTCCACGCGCCGTCTCATAAGCCCCGATCGGTCCACGCGCCGTCTCCGAGCGCCAATCGGTTTACGCGCCGTCTCCTGAGCCCCGATCGTTCCACGCGCCATCTCCGACCCCCGATCGGTCCACGCGCCGTCTCCTAAGCCCCGATCGGTCCACGCGCCTTCTCCTAAGCCCCGATCGGTCCACGCGCCGTCTCCGAGCGACGATCGGTTCACGCACCGTCTCCTGACCCCCGATCGTTCCACGCGCCGTCTCCTGAGCTCCGGTCGGTTCACGCGCCGTCTCCGAGCCCCGATCGATCCACGCGTCGTCTTGAAAACCCAGATGCTTCCTCGCATCGCCTCCTAAGCCCCGATCGGTTAACGCGCCGTCTCCGAGCGCCGATTGGTCCACGCCCCGTCGCCGAACCCCAATCGGTCCACGCGCAACCGCCTGAGCCCCAGTCGGTCCACGCGCGGCCTCCTGCGCCGTGGTCGGTTCACGCGCCGTCTCCTGAGCCCCGATCGATCCACGCGTCGTCTCCTCAGCCCCGATCTCTCCACGCGCCGTCTCCGAGCGCCGATCGGTGCACGCGCTATCTCCTGAGCCCCGATCGTTCCACACGCCGCCTCCTAAGCCCCGATCGGTCCAGGCGTCGTCTCCTAAGCCCCGACCGGTCCACGCGCCGTCTCCTAAGCCTCAATCTGTCCACGGGCCGTCTCCGAGCCGCGATCGGTAAAGCCGCGGTCATCAAGCCCCGATCCGTACACGCGTCGCCTCCGAGCCCCGATGGGTCCACGTCCCGTCGCCGAGCCTCGATCGGTCCACGCGCGGCCTCCTGAGCCCCGGTCGGTTCACACACCGTCTACGAGCCGCGATCGGTCCACGCATCGTCTCCTAAGCCCCGATCGGTCCACGCGCGGTCTCCTGAGCCCCGATGGGTCCACGCGCCGTCGCCGAACCGCAATTGGTCCACGCGCAACCGCCTGAGCCCCAGTCGGTCCATGCGCTGTCTCCGAGCCCCGATCGGTCCACGCGCCGTCGCTGAGCCATAATCGGTCCACGCGCGGCCTCCTGAGCCCCGATCGGTTCACGCGCCGTCTCCTAAGCCCCGATCGGTTAACGCGCCGTCTCCGAGCGCCGATCGGTCCACGCATCGTCTCCTAAGCCCCTCTCGATTAACGCGTAGTTTCCGAGCCCCGATCGGTTTACGCGCCGTCTCCTGAGCCCCGATCGGTCCACGCGTCGTCTCCGAGCCCCGATCGGTTAACGCGCCGTCTCCGCGCCCCGATCCGCCCACGCGCCGTCTCGTGAGCCCCGATCCATCCACGCGCAGTCGCCGAGCCCCGATCGGTTCACGCGCGGTCTACTGAGGTCCGGTCGGTCCACACGCCGCGGCGAACCCCAATTGGTCCACGCGCAACCTCTCGAGCCCCAGTCGGTACACGCGCTGTCTCTGAGCGCCGGTCGGTCCACGCGCCATCGCCGAACCGCAATTGGTCCACGCGCAACCGCATGAGCCCCAGTCGGTCCACGCGCTGTCTCCGAGCCCCGATCGGTCCACGCGCCGTCGCTGAGCCATAATCGGTCCACGCGCGGCCTCCTGAGCCCCGATAGGTTCACGCGCCGTATCCAAGCCCCAATCGGTCCACGCGCCGTCTCCTGAGCCCCAGTCGGTCCACGCGCTGTCTCCGAGCCCCGATCGGTCCACGCGTCGTCTCCTGAGCCCCGATCGGTCCACGCGCCGTCTCCAAGCCCCGATCGGTCCACGCATCGTCTCCTAAGCCCCGATCGGTTAACGCGCTGTCTCCGAGCGCCGTTCGGTCCACGCGCCGTCGGTGAACCCCAATTGGTCCACGGGCAACCGCCTGAGCCCCAGTCGGTCCACGCGCTGTCTGCGAGCCCCGATCGGTCCACGCGCCGTCGCCGAACCGCAATTGGTCCACGCGCAACCGCCTGAGCCCCAGTCGGTCCACGCGCTGTCTCCGAGCCCTGATCGGTCCACGCGTCGTCTCCGAGCCCCGGTCGGTCTACGCGCCGTCTCCAAGCCGCGATCGGTCCACGCGCCGTTTCCTGAGCCCCAATTAGTCCACGCGCCGTCTCCTGAGCCCCGATCTGCCCACGCGCCGTCTCCTAAGCCCCGATCGGTTAACGCGCCGTCTCCGAGCGCCGATCGGTCCACGCATCGTCTCCTAAGCCCCTCTCGGTTAACACGTAGTTTCCGAGCCCCGATCGGTTTACGCGCCGTCTCCTGAGCCCCGATCGGTCCACGCGTCGTCTCCGAGCCCCGATCGGTTAACGCGCCGTCTCCGCGCCCTGATCCGCCCACGCGCCGTCTCGTGAGCCCCGATCCGTCCAAGCCCAGTCGCCGAGCCCTGATCGGTCCACGCGCTATCTCCTGAGCCCCGATCCATCCACGCGCAGTCGCCGAGCCCCGATCGGTTCACGCGCGGTCTACTGAGCACCGGTCGGTCCACACGCCGCGGCGAACCCCAATTGGTCCACGCGCAACCTCTCGAGCGCGAGTCGGAACACGCGCTGTCTCCGAGCCCCAATCGGTCCACGTATGTTCTCCTAAGACCCGCTCGGTTAACGCGTAGTTTCCGAGCCCCGATCGGTTTACGCGCCGTCTCCTGAGCCTCGATCCGTACACGCGTCGTCTCCGAGTCCCGATCGGTCCACGCGCCGTCTCCGAGCCGCGATCGGTCCAGGCGTCGCCTCCTGAGCCCCGGTCGGTTCACGCGCCGTCTCCGAGCCCGATCGGTCCACGCATCGTCTCCTAAGCCCCTCTCGGTTAACACGTAGTTTCCGAGCCCCGATCGGTTTACGCGCCGTCTCCTGAGCCCCGATCGGTCCACGCGTCGTCTCCGAGCCCCGATCGGTTAACGCGGCGTCTCCGCGCCCTGATCCGCCCACGCGCCGTCTCGTGAGCCCCGATCCGTCCAAGCCCATTCGCCGAGCCCTGATCGGTCCACGCGCTATCTCCTGAGCCCCGATCCATCCACGCGCAGTCGCCGAGCCCCGATCGGTTCACGCGCGGTCTACTGAGCACCGGTCGGTCCACACGCCGCGGCGAACCCCAATTGGTCCACGCGCAACCTCTCGAGCCCCAGTCGGTACACGCGCTGTGTCCGAACCCCGATCGGTCCACGTATGTTCTCCTAAGACCCGCTCGGTTAACGCATAGTTTCCGAGCCCCGATCGGTTTACGCGCCGTCTCCTGAGCCTCGATCCGTACACGCGTCGTCTCCGAGCCCCGATCGGTCCACGCGCCGTCTCCGAGCCGCGATCGGTCCACGCGCCGTTTCCTGAGCCCCAATTAGTCCACGCGCCGTCTCCTGAGCCCCGATCTGCCCACGCGCCGTCTCCTAAGCCCCGACCGGTTCACGCGCCGTCTCCTGTGCACCGATCGATTCACATTCCGTCTCCTAAGCCCCGATCGGTCCACAGGTCGTCTCCTAAGCCCCAATCGGTCCACGGGGCGTCTTCTAAGCCCCGATCCGTCGCCGCGTCGTCTCCTGAGCCCCGATCAATTGACGCGTCTTCTCCTGAGCCCCGATCGCTTCTCGCGCCGTCTCCTGAGCCCCGCTCGGTCCATGCGTCGTCTTCTTAGCCCCGATGCCTCCACGCGCCATCTCCCAGCCACGATAGGTCCACGCGCCGCTTCCTGAGCCCCTTTACGGTCCACGCACCGCCTCCTAAGCTCCGATCGGTCCACGCGCTCGATCCTGAGCCCCGATCGCTTCTCGCGCCGTCTCCTGAGCCCCGATCGGTCCACGTGTCATCTCCTAAGCCCCAATCTGTCTACGACCCGTCTCCGGGCCCCGATCGGTGCACGCGCCGTCTCCTAAGCCCCGATCGGTCCACGCGCCGTATCCGAGCCCCGATGGGTCCACGCGTCGTCGCCTGAGCCCCGATCGATCCACGGGTCGTCTCCTGAACTCCGATCGCTCCACGCGTCGTCTCCTGAGCCCCGATCGGTCCATGCGTCGTCTCCTGAGTCCTGATCGTTCCACGCGCCGTCTCCGAGCCCCGATCCGTCCACGCGTCATTCCCTAAGCCCCGATCCATCTACGCGCAGGCTCCTGTGGCCCGATCGGTCCACGCAGCGTCCCCTAAGCCCCAGACGGTCCACGCGCCGTCTCCGAAACCCGATCGGTCGACGCGCCGGCTCCGAGCGCCGATCGGTCCACGCGCCGTTTCCTGAGCCCCGATCCGCCCACGCGCCGTCGCCGAGCCGCGATCGGTCCACGCGCGGCCTCCTGAACCCCGATCGCTCCACGCGTCGTCGCCTGAGCCCCGATCGGTCCACGCGCAGTCTCCTCAGCCCCGATCGGTCCACGTATCGTCTCCTAAGCCCCAGACGGTCCACGTGCCATCTCCGAACCCCGACCGGTCGACGCGCCATCTCCGAGCGCCGATGGGTCTACGCGCCGTCTCCTGAGCCCCGATCGGTCCACGCGTCGGCTCCTAAGCCTCGATCGGTCCACGCGCAGCCTCCTTAGCCCCGCTCGGTCCACGCGCCATCTCCGAGCCTCGATCGGTCCACGCGCTGCCTCCTGAGCCCCGGTCGGTTCACTCGCCGTCTCCGAGCCCCGATCGATCCACGCGTCGTCTTCTAAGCCCAGATGCCTTCTCGCGCCGTCTCCGAACCCCGATCCGTACACGCGTCGTCTTCGAGCCTCGATCGGCCCACGCGCCGTCGCCGAGCCCCGATCGGTCCAGGCGTCGCCTCCTGAGCCCCGGTCGGTTCACGCGCCCTCTCCGAGCCCGATCGGTATACGCATCGTCTCCTAAGCCCCGATCTGTCCACGACCCGTTTCCGGGCCCCGATCGGTGCACGCCCCGTCTCCTAAGCCCCGATCGGTCCGCGCGCCGTATCCGAGCCCCGAAGGGTCCACGCGTCGTCGCCTGAGCCCCGATCGATCCACGGGTCGTCTCCTGAACTCCGATCGCTCCACGCGTCGTCTCCTGAGCCCCGATCGGTCCAAGCGCCTTCTGCTAAGCCCCGATCGGTCGAGGCGCCGTTTCCGAGCGCCGATCGGTTCACGCGCCGTCTCCTGAGCCCCGATCGTTCCACGCGCCGTCTCCGAGCCCCGATCGGTCCACGCGCCGTCTCCTAAGCCCCGATCCGTCGACGCGTCGTCTCCTGAGCCCCGATCGATCCACGCGTCTTCTCCTGAGCCCCGACCGCTCCACGCGTCGTCTCCGAGCTCCGATCGGTCCAGGCGCCGTTTCCAAGCCCCGATTGGTCCATGCGTCGTCTTCGATGCCCCGATGCCTCCACGCGCCGTCTCCGAGCCACGATCGGTGCAGGCGCCTCTTCCTGAGCCCCGATCGGTCCACGCGCTGTCTCCTGAGCCCCGATCCATCCACGCGCAGACGCCGAGCCGCGATCGGTCCACGCGCGGTCTACTGAGCTCCGGTCGGTCCACACGCCGCGGCGAACCCCAATTGGTCCACGCGCAACCTCTCGAGCCCCAGTCGGTAAACGCGCTGTCTCCGAGCCCCGATCGGTCCACGTATGTTCTCCTAAGCCCCAATTAGTCCCCGCGCCGTCTCCTAAGCCCCGATCTGCCCACGGGCCGTCTCCGAGCTCCGATCGGTCCACGCGCCGTCTCCAAGCCTCGATCCGTACACGCGTCGTCTCCTAAGCCCCGATCCGTCGCCGCGTCGTCTCCTGAGCCCCGATCTGCCCACGCGCCGTCTCCTAAGCCCCGATCTGCCCACGCGCCGTCTCCGAGCACCGATCGGTCCACGCGCCGTCTCCTGAGCCCCGATCGGTCCACGCGTCGTCTCCTAAGCCCTGATCGATCCACGCGCCGTTTTCTGGGCCCCGATCGGTCCACGCGTCGCCGCCGGAGCCCCGATCGATCTACGCGCCGCCTCATGGGCCCCGATCGGTCAACGCATCGTCTCCTAAGCCCCGATACGTTCACACGCCGTCTCCGAGTCCCGATCGGTCCACGCGCCGTCGCCGAGCCTCGATCGGTCCACGCGCGGCCTCCTAAGCCCCGATCGGTTAACGCGCCGTCTCCGAGCCCCGATCAGTCCACGCGCCGTCTCCTGAGCCCCGGTCGGTTCATGCGCCGTCTCAGAGCCCCGATCGATCCACGCGTCGTCTTGTAAGCCCAGATGCCTTCTCGCGCCGTCTCCGGGCCACGATCGGTCCAGGCGCCGCTTTCTGAGCCACGATCGGTCCACGCGCCTTCTCCGAGCCCCGATCGGTCCACGCGCCGTCTCCTGAGCCCCGATCGGTCCACGTGTCGTCTCCTGAGCCCCGATCGGTCCACGCGCCGTCTCCTGAGCCCCGATCGGTCCACGCGCCGTCGCCGAACCCCAATTGGTCCACGCGCAACCGCCTGAGCCCCAGTCGGTTCACGCGCTGTCGCCGAAACCCGATCGGTCCACGCGTCGTCTCCGAGCTCCGATCGGTCCACGCGCCGTCGCCGAGCCATGATCGGTCCACGCGCGGCCTCCTGAGCCCCGATCGGTCCACGCGTCGTCTCCGAGCCCCGATACGTCCACGCGCAGTCGCCGAGCCCTGATCGGTCCACGTGCCGTCTCCGAGCGACGATCGGTTCACGCACCGTCTCCTGAGCCCCGATCGTTCCACGCGCCGTTTCCGAGCCCCGATCGGTCCACGCGCCGTCTCCTGATCCCGGATCGGTCCACCCGACGTCCTCGAATCCCCGATCCGCACACGCGTCGTCTCCGAGCCTCGACCGGTCCACGCGCCGTCTCCTGAGCCCCGATCATTCCACGCGCCGTCTCCTAAGCCGCGATCCGTCCACGGGCCGTCTCCGAGCTGCTATCGGTAAACGCGCCGTCACCAAGCCCTGATCCGTACACGCGTCGTCTCCGATCCCCGGTCGGTCCACGCGCCGTCGCCGAACCCCAATTCGTCCACGCGCAACCTCCTGAGGCCCAGTCGGTCCACGCGCCCTCTCCTGAGCCCCGATCGGTCCACGCGTCGTCTCCAAAGCCCTGATCGGTCCACGTGCCGTCTGCGATCCCCGATCCGTCCACGCGCCCTCTCCTGAACCCCGATACGTCCACACGCAGTCGCCGAGCCCCGATCGGTCCACGCGCCGTCCCCGAGCCTCGATCGGTCTACGCGCCGTCTCCGAGCGACGATCGGTTCACGCACCGTCTCCTGAGCCCCGATCGTTCCACGCGCCGTTTCCGAGCCCCGATCAGTCCCCGCGTCGTCTCTTAAGCCCCGATCGGTCCATGCGTCGTCTCCTAAGCCTCGATCCGTCGACGCGTCGTCTCCTGAGCCACGATCAATTGACGCGTCTTCTCCTGAGCCCGATCGCTCCTCGCGCCGTCTCCTGAGCCCCGATCGGTCCTCGCGCCGTCTCCGAGCGCCGATCGGTTCACGCGCCAACACCTGAGCCCCGATCGTTCCACACGCAGTCGCCGAGCCCCGATCGGTCCACGCGCCGTCCCCGAGCCTCGATCGGTCTACGCGCCGTCTCCGAGCGCCGATCGGTTCACGCGCCGTCACCTGAGCCCCGATCGTTCCACGCGCCGTCTCCGAGCCCCGATCGGTCCACGCGCCGTCTCCTAAGCCCCGATCGGTCCACGCGCCTTCTCCTCATCCCCGATCGGTCCACGCGCCGTCTCGGAGCGCCGATTGGTTCACGCGCCGTCTCCTGAGCCCCGATCGCTCCACGCGCCGTCTCCTGAGCCCCGATCGTTCCACGCGCCGTCTCCTGAGCCCCGATCGTTCCACGCGCCGTCTCCGAGCCCCGAACGATCCACGCGCCGTCTCCTGAGCCCCGATCGGTCCACGCGTCGTTCCCCAAGCCCCGATCCATCGACGCGCCGTCTCCTGATGCCCAATCGGTCGACGCGCTATCTCCTGAGCCCCGATAGGTACACGCGTAGTCTCCTAAGCCCCGATCAGTCCACGCGCCGTCTCCTGAGCCCCGATCGGTCCACGCGTCGTTCCCCAAGCCCCGATCCATCGACGCGCCGTCTCCTGATGCCCAATCGGTCGACGCGCTGTCTCCTGAGCCCCGATAGGTACACGCGTAGTCTCCTAAGCCCCGATCAGTCCACGCGCCGTCTCCTGAGCCCCGATCGGTCCACACCCCTTCTCCTGAGCCCCGATCGGTCGACGCGTCGTCTCCTAAGCCCCGACCGGTTCACGCGCCGTCTCGTAAGCCCCAATCGGTCCACGCGCCGTCTCAGAGCGCCGTTCATTTCACGCGCCATCTCCTGAGCCCCGATCGTTCCACGCGCCGTCTCCAAGCACCGATCGGTCCACGCGCCATCTCCTGAGGCTTAATCGGTCCACACGCTGTCTCGTGAGCCCCGATAGGTACACGCGTCGTCTCCTACGCCCCGATCGGTCCTCGCGCCGTCTCCGAGCGCCGATTAGTTCACGCGCCGTCTCCTGAGCCCCGATCGCTCCACGTTCCGTCTCCGAGCCCCGATCGGTCCACGCGCCGTCTCCTGAGCCCGGATCGGTCCATGTGCCGTCTCCGAGCGCCGATCATTTCACGCGCCGTCTCCTGAGCCCCGATCGTTCCACGCGCCGTCTCCGAGCGCCGATCGGTTCACGCGCCGTCTCCTGAGCCCCGATCGTTCCACGCTCCATCTCCGAGCCCCGATCGGTCTACGCGCCGTCTCTTAAGCCCCGATCGGTCCACGCGCCTTCTCCTAAGCCCCGATCGGTCCACGCGCCGTCTCCGAGCGTCGATCATTTCACGCGCTGTCTCCTGAGTCCCGATCGTTCCACGCGCCGTATCCGAGCCCCGATCGGTCCACGCGCCGTCTCCTAAGCCCCGATCGGTCCACGCGCCTTCTCCTAAGCCCCGATCGGTCCACGCGCCGTCTCCGAGCGCCGATTAGTTCACGCGCCGCCTCCTGAGCCCCGATCCGTCCACGCGCAGTCGCCGAGCACCGGTCGGTCCAGGCGCCGTCTCCTGAGCCCCGATCGGTCCACACCCCTTCCCCTGAGCCCCAATCGGTCGACGTGTCGTCTCCTAAGACCCGACCGGTTCACCCGCCGTCTCCTGTGCACCGATCGATTCACGTGCCGTCTCCTAAGCCCCGATCGGTCCACACGTCGTCTCCTAAGCCCCAATCGGGCCACGCGTCGTCTCCTAAGCCCCGATCAGTCGCCGCGTCGTCTCCTGGGCCCCGATCAATTGACGCGACTTCTCCTGAGCCCCGATTGCTCCACGCACCGTCTCCTGAGCCCCGATCGTTCCACGTGCCGTCTCCGAGCCCCGATCGCTCCACGCGCCGTCTCCGAGCGCCGATTGGTGCACGAGCCGTCTCCTGAGCACCGATCGTTCCACACGCCGCCTCCTAAGCCCCGATCTGTCCAGGCGTCGTCTCCTAAGCCCCGACTGGTCCACGCGCCGTCTCCTGAGCCCCGTTCGGCCCACGCGCCATCTCCTAAGCCCCGATCTGTCCACGGGCCGTCTCCGAGCCGCGATCGGTAAACGCGCCGTCACCAAGCCCCGATCCGTACACGCGTCGTCTCCGAGCCCCGATGGGTCCACGCGCCGTCGCCGAGCCTCGATCGGTCCACGCGCGGCCTCCTAAGCCCCGGTCGGTTCACGCGCTATCTCAGAGCCGCGATCGGTCCACGCGCCGTCTCCTGAGCCCCGATACGTCCACGCGCAGTCGCCGAGCCCCGATCGGTCCACGCGCCGTCTCCTGAGCCCCGATCGGTCCACGCGCCGTCTCCGAGCCCTGATCGGTCCACGCGCCGTCTCCTGAGCCCCAATCGGTCCACTCGCTGTCTCCTGAGCCCCGATAGGTACACGCGTCGTCTCCTACGCCCCGATAGGTCCACGCGCCGCCTTCGTGCCCCGATCGGTCCACGCACCGCCTCCTGATCCCCATCGGTCCACGCGCCGTCTCCTGAGCCACGATCGATCCACATGCCGTCTCCGAGCCCCGATCGGTCCGCGTGCTGCATTCTAAGCCACGGTCCATCCACGCGCCGTCTCTGAGCCCCGATCGGTTCACGCGTCGTTTCCTAAGCCCTGATCGGTCCTCGTGCCTTCTGCGAGCCCCGAAGGGTCCACGCGCAGCCTCCTGAGCCCCGATCGGTCGAGGCGCCGTCTCCGAGCGCCGATCGGTTCACGCGCCGTCTCCTGAGCCCCGATAGTTCCACGCGCCGTCTCCGAGCCCCCATCGGTCCACGCGCCGTCTCCTAAGCCCCGATTGGTCCACGCGCCTTCTCCTAAGCCCCGATCGGGCCACGCGCCGTCTCCGAGCTGCTATCGGTAAACGCGCCGTCACCAAGCCCTGATCCGTACACGCGTCGTCTCCGAGCCCCGATCGGTCCACGCGCCGTCTCCGAGCACCGATTGGTCTACGCGCCGTCGCCCGAACCCCAATTGGTCCACGCGCCGTCGCCCGAACCCCAATTGGTCCACGAGCAACCTCCTGAGCTCCAGTCGGTCCACGGGCAGTCGCCGAGCCCCGATCGGTCCTCGCGTCGTCTCCTAAGCCCCGACTGGTCCACGCGCCGTATCCTGAGCCCTGGGCGGTTCACGCGCCGTCTCCGAGCCCCGATCGATCCACGCGTCGTCTTGTAAGCCCAGATGCCTCCACGCGCCGTCTCCGAGACACGATCGGTCCAGGCGCCGCTTCCTGAGCCCCGATCGGTCCACGCGCCGTCTCCTAAGCCCCAATCGCTCCACGCGCCGTCTCCGAGCGCCGATCATTTCACGCGCTGTCTCCTGAGTCCCGATCGTTCGACGCGCCGTATCCGAGCCCCGATGGGTCCACGCGCCGTCTCCTAAGCCCCGATCGGTCCACGCGCGGCCTCCTAAGCCCCGGTCGGTTCACGCGCTATCTCAGAGCCGCGATCGGTCCACGCGCCGTCTCCTGAGCCCCGATACGTCCACGCGCAGTCGCCGAGCCCCGATCGGTCCACGCGCCGTCTCCTGAGCCCCGATCGGTCCACGCGCCGTCTCCGAGCCCTGATCGGTCCACGCGCCGTCTCCTGAGCCCCAATCGGTCCACTCGCTGTCTCCTGAGCCCCGATAGGTACACGCGTCGTCTCCTACGCCCCGATAGGTCCACGCGCCGCCTTCGTGCCCCGATCGGTCCACGCACCGCCTCCTGATCCCCATCGGTCCACGCGCCGTCTCCTGAGCCACGATCGATCCACATGCCGTCTCCGAGCCCCGATCGGTCCGCGTGCCGCATTTTAAGCCACGGTCCATCCACGCGCCGTCTCTGAGCCCCGATCGGTTCACGCGTCGTTTCCTAAGCCCTGATCGGTCCTCGTGCCTTCTGCGAGCCCCGAAGGGTCCACGCGCAGCCTCCTGAGCCCCGATCGGTCGAGGCGCCGTCTCCGAGCGCCGATCGGTTCACGCGCCGTCTCCTGAGCCCCGATAGTTCCACGCGCCGTCTCCGAGCCCCGATCGGTCCACGCGCCGTCTCCTAAGCCCCGATTGGTCCACGCGCCTTCTCCTAAGCCCCGATCGGGCCACGCGCCGTCTCCGAGCTGCTATCGGTAAACGCGCCGTCACCAAGCCCTGATCCGTACACGCGTCGTCTCCGAGCCCCGATCGGTCCACGCGCCGTCTCCGAGCACCGATTGGTCTACGCGCCGTCGCCCGAACCCCAATTGGTCCACGCGCCGTCGCCCGAACCCCAATTGGTCCACGAGCAACCTCCTGAGCTCCAGTCGGTCCACGCGCAGTCGCCGAGCCCCGATCGGTCCTCGCGTCGTCTCCTAAGCCCCGACTGGTCCACGCGCCGTATCCTGAGCCCTGGGCGGTTCACGCGCCGTCTCCGAGCCCCTATCGATCCACGCGTCGTCTTGTAAGCCCAGATGCCTCCACGCGCCGTCTCCGAGCCACGATCGGTCCAGGCGCCGCTTCCTGAGCCCCGATCGGTCCACGCGCCGTCTCCTAAGCCCCAATCGCTCCACGCGCCGTCTCCGAGCGCCGATCATTTCACGCGCTGTCTCCTGAGTCCCGATCGTTCGACGCGCCGTATCCGAGCCCCGATCGGTCCACGCGCCGTCTCCTAAGCCCCGATCGGTCCACGCGCCTTCTCCTAAGCCCAGATCGGTCCACGCGCCGTCTCCGAGCGCCGATTAGTTCACGCGCCGTCTCCTGAGCCCCGATCGCTCCACGTTCCGTCTCCGAGCCCCGATCGGTCCACGCGCCGTCTCCTGAGCCCGGATCGGTCCATGCGCCGTCTCCGAGCGCCGATCATTTCACGCGCCGTCTCCTGAGCCCCGATCGTTCCACGCGCCGTCTCCGAGCGCCGATCGGTTCACGCGCCGTCTCCTGAGCCCCGATCGTTCCACGCGCCGTCTCCGAGCTCCGATCGGTCCACGCGCCGTCTCCTAAGCCCCGATCGGTCCAAGCGCCTTCTGCTAAGCCCCGATCGGTCGAGGCGCCGTCTCCGAGCGCCGATCGGTTCACGCGCTGTCTCCTGAGCCCCGATCGTTCCACGCGCCATCTCCGAGCCCCGATCGGTCCACGCGCCGTCTCCTAAGCCCCGATCGGTCCACGCGCCTTCTCCTAAGCCCCGATCGGTCCACGCGCCGTCTCCGAGCGTCGATCATTTCACGCGCTGTCTCCTGAGTCCCGATCGTTCCACGCGCCGTATCCGAGCCCCGATCGGTCCACGCGCCGTCTCCTAAGCCCCAATCGGTCCACGCGCCTTCTCCTAAGCCCCGATCGGTCCACGCGCCGTCTCCGAGCGCCGATTAGTTCACGCGCCGTCTCCTGAGCCCCGATCGCTCCACGCTCCGTCTCCGAGCCCCGATCGGTCCACGCGCCGTCTCCTGAGCCCCGATCGCTCCACGCGCCGTCTCCTGAGCCCCGATCGCTCCACGCACCGTTTTATGAGCACCGTTTGGTCCACGCGTCGTCTTCAAAGCCCCGATGCCTCCACGCGCCGTCTCCGAGCCACGATCCGTCCGTGCGGCGCTTCCAGAGCCCTCTCGGTCCACGCGTCGTCTCCTGATCTCCGATCGGTCCACACGCCATCTTCTAAGCCCCGATCATTCCACGCGCCATCCCCGAGCCCCGATCGGTCCACGCGCCGTCTCATAAGCCCCGATCGGACCACGCGCCGTCTCCTGAGCCCCTATCGCTCCACGCGCCGTCTCCTAAGCCCCGATCTGTCCACGGGCCGTCTCCGAGCCCCGATGGGTCCACGCGCCGCATCCTGAGCCCCGATCGGACGACGCGTCGTCTCCTGAGCCCGGATCGGTCCACCCGTCGTCCTTGTAGCGTACCTGAGACCGGCGCGGTCGAAAATAATGACCGAACAGGGTTGTAAGGCCTGTTCTCAATTTGGATATTGACGCTAATCGTCAGGTACGTTCGTAAGTGAAATTAATCGCCTACGAACTCGGGTTGTTTTGAATAATTCACTCGATGGTAACTTGAACTTGAGATATATTTTTTATGTTACAAACAAGTATGAATCTACCAGATCGCGTAATGAATTTAAGCGACTGATGCGTACGGTGTTTGGCTGTAGACTGAAATCTTAGAGCTCTCCGAACAATCCGTTCGGTCTTTTCTTTTCACAATTTATTTTGTGCATAATGCTGATTGGTCACTCTAGGGCTGCCTGCGGAAGGCGGAGATTTGTCGTGACCAATCCCAAAAAAGTTGAGATAAATGAAAAACGTTACTAAAAACTGAACGGAGTTTTTTTCCGAGAGCTCAGGAAATGTGTCTGGTAAGTCTCGCGATTAGAAAGAAGTCACGTGTATGAATATTCAAAAAACAATGCTGTATATATAAAAAATAGAAAGGTTTCAACGGGATAGGTACTCGACGACGAGACATTTGGTAGCCAAATGTTTTATTGTCTTGTGAGTCATCGAGCACGCGTCGAAGACAGGCAAGACCCTTGTTTCTTACTTTATGACGGTCAGCTGGGCGAGAGTTCCAGTCTGACCAGGCGTAGTGAGGTAAATAAAATTGAAGGCGATGGCTCGACTTACCAGATTTCTATAGTTTTTCGAATAGAAATATGTAAAGAAAGAAAAAATATGAAACGTTGTCTAAGAACGGAACAGTCCTCGAATCCCCGGTCCGCACACGCTTCGTCTCCGAGCCTCGATCGGTCCACGCGCCGTCTCCTGAGCCCGATCGGTCCACGCGCCGTCGCCGAACCCCAATTGATCCACGCGCAACCGCCTGAGCCCCAATCGGTATACGCGAGTCTCCTAAGCCCCGACCGGTCCACGCGCCGTCTCCTGAGCCCCTATCGCTCCACGCGTCGTCTCCGAGCCCCGATCGGTCCATGCGCCGTCGCCGAGCCATGATCGCTCCACGCGCGGCCTCCTGAGCCCCGGTCGCGTCACGCGCCATATCCACGCCCCAATCGATCCACGCGCCGTCTCCTGAGTCCCGATCGGTCCACGCGCCGTCTTCTGAGCCCCGATCGGTCCACGCGTCGTCTCCTAAGCCCCGATCGGTCCACGCGCCGTCTCCAAGCCCCGATCCGTCGCCGCGTCGTGTCCTGAGCCCCGATCAATTGACGCGTCTTCTCCTGAGCCCGGATCGCTCCTCGCGCCGTCTCCTGAACCCCGCTCGGTCGATGCGTCGTCTTCTTAACCCCGATGCCTCCACGCGCCGTCTCCGAGCCACGATCGGTCCACGCGCCGTCTCCTGAGCCCCGATCATTCAACGCGCCTTCTCCTAAGCCACGATCGGTCCACGCGCCATCTTCGAGCCCCAGTCGGTCCACGCGCTGTCTCCGAGCACCAATCGGTCTACGCGTCGTCTCCGAGCCCCGATCGGTCCACGCGCGTTCGCCGAGCCATGATCAGTCCACGCGCGGCCTCCTGAGCCCCGATCGGTCCACGCGCCGTCGCCGAGCCGCGATCGGTCCACGCGCGGCCTCCTGAGCCCCGGTCGGTTCACGCGCCGTATCCGAGCCCCAATCGGTCCACGCGTCGTCTCCTGAGCCCCGATCGTTCCACGCGCCGTCTCCGAGCCGCGGTCGGTCCACGCGCCGTCTCCTGAGCCCCGATCGGTCCACGCGCCGTCTCCGAGCCCCGAACGGTTCACGCACTGTCTCCTGATCCCAATCGGTCCACGCGGCGCCTCCGGAGCCCCGATCGATCCACGCGAGTCTCCTGAGCCCCAGTCGGTCCGCGCGCCGTCTCCTGAGCCCCGATTGTTCGACGCGTCGTCTCCTGAGCCCCGATCGATCCACGCGTCGTCTCCTGAGCCCCGATCGCGCCACACGCCGTTTCCTGAGCCCCGATCGGTCCACGCGTCGTCTTCAAAGCCCCGATGCCTCCACGCGCCGTCTCCGAGCCACGATCGGTCCGTGCGCCGCTTCCACAACCCCGATCGGTCCACGCGTCAACTCCTGATCTCCGATCGGTCCACGCGCCGTCTCCTAAGCCCCGATCGGTCCACGCGCAGTCTCCGAGCGCCGATCGGTTGACGCGCCGTCTCCTGAGCCCCGATCGTTCCACGCGCCGTCGCCGAGCCCCGATCGGTCCACGCGCCGTCTCCTAAGCCCCGTTCGGTCCAAGCGCCTTCGCCTAAACCCCGGTCGGTCCACGCGCCGTCTCCGAGCCCCGATCGGTCCACGCATCGTCTGCTAAGCCCCGATCGGCTAACGCGTCGACTCCGAGCCGCGATCGTTCCACGCGCCGTCCCCGATCCCCGATCGATCCACGCGCCGTCTCCGAGCGCTGATCGGTTCACGCGCCGTCACCCGAGCCCCAATCGTTCCACACGCCGTCTACGAGCCCCAATCGGTCCACGCTTCGTCTCCTGAGCCCGGATCGTTCCACGCGTCGTCTCCTGATCCCCGATCCGTAAACGCGTCGTCTCCGAGCCTCGATCGGTCCACACGCCGTGTCCGATCCCCGATCGGTCCGCGTACCGCATTCTGAGCCGCGGTCCGTGCACGCGCCGTCTCCGAGCACCGATCGGTCCACGCGCCGTCTCAGAGCGCCGATCATTTCACGCCCCGTCTCCTGAGCTCCGATCGTTCCACGCGCCGTCTCCGAGCGCCGATCGGTTGACGCGCCGTCTCGTGAGCCCCGATCGTTCCACGCGCCGTCTCCGAGCCCCGATCGGTCCACGCGCCGTCTCCTAAGCCCCGTTCGGTCCAAGCGCCTTCTCCTAAACCCCGGTCGGTCCACGCGCCGTCTCCGAGCCCCGATCGGTCCACGCATCGTCTCCTAAGCCTCGATCGGCTAACGCGTCGACTCCGAGCCGCGATCGTTCCACGCGCCGTCCCCGATCCCCGATCGGTCCACGCGCCGTCTCCGAGCGCTGATCCGTTCACGCGCCGTCACCCGAGCCCCGATCGTTCCACACGCCGTCTCCGAGCCCCGATCGGTCCACGCTCCCTCTCCTGAGCCCGGATCGTTCCACGCGTCGTCTCCTGATCCTCGATCCGTAAACCCGTCGTCTCCGAGCCTCGATCGGTCCACACGCCCTGTCCGATCCCCGATCGGTCCGCGTACCGCATTCTGAGCCGCGGTCCGTCCACGCGCCGTCTCCGAGCCCCGATCGGTCCGCCCACCGTCTCCTGATCCCCATCGCTCCACGTGGCGACTCCGGAGCCCCGATCGATCCATGCGAGTCTGCTGAGCCCCGGTCGGTCCGCGCGCCGTCATCTCAGCCCCGATCGGTCGACGCGTCGTCTCCGAGACTAGATCGGTCCACGCGCCGTCGCCGAGCCCCGATCGGTCCAGGCGTGGCCTCCTGAGCCGCGGTCGGTCCACGAGCCGTTTCCTGAGCCCCGATCGGTCCACGCGTCGTCTTCTAAGCCCAGATGCCTCCTTGCGCCGTCTCCCAACCACGATCGGTGCAGGCGCCGCTTCCTGAGCCCCGATCGGTCCACGCGTTTTATCCTAAGCCCCGATCGGTCCACGCGTCGTCTCCTCAACCCCGATCGGTCGACGCGTCGTCTCCTGAGCCCCGATCGATCCACGCGTCGTCTCCTCAGCCCCGATCGCTCCACGCGCCGTCTCCGAGTCCCGATCGGTCCACGCGCCGTCGACGAGCCTCGATCGGTCCACGCGCGGCCTCCTTAGCCCCGGTCGGTCCACGTGCCGTCTCCGAGCCCCGATGGGTCTACGCGCCATCTCCTGAGCCCCGATCGGTCCACGCGCCGTCTCCTAAGCCCCGATCGTTTCACGCGCCTTCCTCCAGCCCCGATCGGTGCACGCGCCGTCTCCTGAGCCCCGATCGGTCCACGCGTCGGCTCCTGAGCCCCGGTCGGTCCACGCGTCGTCTTCGAGCACCGATCGATCGACGCGCCGTTTCCTGGGCCCCGATCGGTCCACGCGTCGCCGCCGGAGCCCCGATCGGTCTACGCGCCGTCTCATGAGCCCCGATCGGTCAACGCATCGTCTCCTAAGCCCCGATACGTTCACACGCTGTCTCCGAGTTCCGATCGCTCCACGCGCCGTCTCCGAGCGCCGGTCGGTGCACGCGCCGTCTCCTGAGCCCCAATCGTTCCAAGCGTCGTCCCCTAATACCCGATCCATACACGCGTCATCTCCGAGCCTCGATCAGTCCACGCGTCGTCGCCGAGTCCCGATCGGTCCACGCGCGGCCTCCTGAGCACCGGTCGGTCCACGCGCCGTCTCCGAGCCTCGATCGGTCCACGTACCGTCTCCGAAGCCCCGATCGGTCTACGCGCCGTCTCCTGAGCCCCGATCGTTCCACGCGCCGTCTCCGAGTCCCGATCGGTTCACGCGTCGTATCCAAACCAGGATCGGTCCACGCGCGGCCTCCTGATCTCCGATCGGTCCACGCGCCGTCTCCGAGCCTATATCGGTGCACGTACCGTCTCCTAAGCCCTGATCCGTCCACGCGCGGCGTCGAGCCGCGATCGGTCCACACGCGGCCTCCTGAGCCCCAATCGGTCCACGCGTCGTCTCCTAAGCCCCGATCGGTCCACGCATCGTCTCCTAAGCCCCGATCGGTCCACGCGCCGTCTCCGAGCCCCGATCGGTCCACGCACCGTCTCCTGATCCCCATCGGTCCACGCGGCGCCTCCGGAGCCCCGATCGATCCACGCGAGTCTCCTGAGCCCCGGTCGGTCCGCGCGCCGTCTCCTGAGCCCTAATCGGTCCACGCGTCGTCTCCTGAGCCCCGATCGCTCCACACGCCGTTTCCTGAGCCACGATCGGTCCACGCGTCGTCTTCAAAGCCCCGATCCGTACACGCGTCGTCTCCGAGCCTCGATCGGTCCACGCGCCGTCGCCGAGCCCCGATCGGTCCACGCGCGGCCTCCTGAGCCCCGGTCGGTCCACGTGCCGTCTCCGAGCCCCGATCGGTCCACGCGCCGTCTCCGAGCGTCGATCGGTTCACGCGCTGTCACCAGAGTCTCGATCGTTCCACACGCCGTCTCCAAGCCCCGATCGGTCCACGCTCCGTCTCCAGAGCCCGGATCGTTCCACGCGTCGTCTCCTGATCCCCGATCCGTAAACACGTCGTCTCCGAGCCTCGATCGGTCCACACGCCGTGTCCGATCCCCGATCGGTCCGTGTACCGCATTCTAAGCCGCGGTCCGTCCACGCGCCGTCTTCGAGCACCGATCGGTCCACGCGCTTTCTAAGAGCGCCGATCATTTCACGCCCCGTCTCCTGAGCTGCGATCGTTCCACGCGCCGTCTCCGAGCCCCGACCGGTCCACGCGCCGTCTTCAAAGCCCCGATGCCTCCACGCGCCGTCTCCGAGCCACGATCGGTCCACGCGCCGTCGCCTAAACCCCGGTCGGTCCACGCGCCGTCTCCGAGCCCCGATCGGCCCACGCATCGTCTCCTAAGCCCCGATCGGCTCACGCGTCGACTCCGAGCCCCGGTCGTTCCACGCGCCGTCCCCGATCCCCGATCGATCCACGCGCTGTCTCCGAGTCCCGATCGGTCCACGCTCCGTCTCCTGAGCCCGGATCGTTCCACGCGTCGTCTCCTGATCCCCGATCCGTAAACGCGCCGTCGCCGAGCCGCGATCGGTCCACGCGCGGCCTCCTGAACCCCGATTGGTTCACGCGCCGTATCCGAGCCCCAATCCGTCCACGCGCTGTCCCCGAGCCCTGATCGGTCCACGGGTCGTCTCCGAGCCCCGATCGGTCTACGCGCCGTCGCCGATCTATGATCGGTCCACCCGCGGCCTCCTGAGCCCCGATCGGTCCACGCGCCGTCGCCGAGCCGCGATCGGTTCTCGCGCGGCCTCCTGAGCCCCGATCGGTTCACGCGCCGTATCCGAGCCCCAATCGGGCCACGCTCCGTCTCCTGAGTCCCGATCGGTCCACGCGTCGTCTCCTAAGCCCCAATCGGTCCACGCGCCGCCTACGGAGCCCCGATCGATCCACGCGAATCTCCTGAGCTCCGGTCGGTCGACGCGCCGTCTCCTGAGCCCCGATCGGTCCACGCGTCGGCTCCTAAGCCCCGATCCATCGACGCGTCGTCTCCTGAGCCCCGATCGATCCACGCGCCGCCTCCTGAGCCCCGATCGCTCCACGCACCGTTTCCTGATCCCCGATCGGTCCACACGCCGTCTCCGAGCCCCGATCGGTCCGCGTGCCGCATTCTAAGCCACGGTCCATCCGCGCGCCGTCTCCGAGCCCCGCTCGATCCACGCGTCGTCTCCTAAGCCCTGATCGGTCCGCGCGCGGCCTCCTGAGCCCCAATCGGTCCACGCGTCGTCTCCTAAGCCCCGATCGGTCCACGCGTCGTCTCCTAAGCCCCGATCCGTACACGCGTCGTCTCCGAGCCTCGATCGGTCGACGCGCCGTCGCCGAGCCCCGATCGATCCACGCGAATCTCCTGAGCTCCGGTCGGTCGACGCGCCGTCTCCTGAGCCCCGATCGGTCCACGCGTCGGCTCCTAAGCCCCGATCCATCGACGCGTCGTCTCCTGAGCCCCGATCGCTCCACGCACCGTTTCCTGATCCCCGATCGGTCCACACGCCGTCTCCGAGCCCCGATCGGTCCGCGTGCCGCATTCTAAGCCACGGTCCATCCGCGCGCCGTCTCCGAGCCCCACTCGATCCACGCGTCGTCTCCTAAGCCCTGATCGGTCCACGCCCGGCCTCCTGAGCCCCAATCGGTCCACGCGTCGTCTCCTAAGCCCCGATCAGTCCACGCGCCGTCTCCGAGCCCCGATCGGTCCACGCGCCGTCTCCTGAGCCCCGATCGGTCCACGCGCCGTCTCCTAAGCCCCGTTCGGTCCAAGCGTCTTCTCCTAAACCCCGGTCGGTCCACGCGCCGTCTCCGAGCCCCGATCGGCCCACGCATCGTCTCCTAAGCCCCGATCGGCTAACGCATTGACTCCGAGCCCCGATCGTTCCACGCGCCGTCCCCGATCCCCGACCGATCCACGCGCCGTCTCCGAGCGCCGATCGGTTCACGCGCCGTGTCCGATCCCCGATCGGTCCGCGTACCGCATTCTGAGCCGCGGTCCGTCCACGCGCCGTCTCCGAGCACCGATCGGTCTACGCACCATCTCATGAGCCCCGATCGGTCAACGCATCCTCTCCTAAGCCCCGATACGTTCACACGCCGTCTCCTAAGCCCCGATCGGTTAACGCGCCATCTCCGAGCCCCGATCAGTCCACGCGCCGTCTCCTGAGCCCCGGTCGGTTCATGCGCCGTCTCCGAGCCCCGTTCGATCCACGCGTCGTCTTGTAAGCCCAGATGCCTTCTCGCGCCGTCTCCGGGCCACGATCGGTCCAGGCGCCGCTTCCTGAGCCACGATCGATCCACACGTTGTCTCCTAGGCCCCGATCGGTCCACGCGCCTTCTCCGAGCCCCGATCGGTTCACGCGTCGTCTCCGAGCCCCGATCGGTCCACGCGCCGTCGCCGAGTCATGATCTGTCCACGCGCGGCCTCCTGAGACCCGATCGGTCCACGCGCCGTCTTCGAGCCCCGATCGGTCCACGCATGGTCTCCTAAGCCCCAATCGGTTAACGCGCCGTCCCCGAGCCCCGATCGGTCCACGCGCCGTCTCCTGAGCCCCGATAGGTACACGCGTCGTCGCCTACACCCCGATCGGTCCACGCGTCGTCTCCTAAGCCCCCATTGGTCCACGTGCCGTCTCCCAGCCCCGATCGGTCCACGCACTGTCTCCTGATCCCCATGGGTCAACGCGGCACCTCCGGAGCCCCGATCGATCCACGCGAGGCTCCTGAGCCCCGATCGGACCACGCATCGTCTCCTAAGCCCCAATCGGTTAACGCGCCGTCTCCGAGCCCCGATCGGTCAACGCGCCGTCGCCGAACCCCAATTGGTCCACGCGCAACCGCCTGAGCCCCAGTCGGTCCACGCACTGTCTCCGAGCCCCGATCGGTCCACGCGTCGTCTCCGAGCCCCGATCGGTCCGCGCGTCGTCTCCTAAGCCCTGATCGGTCCACGTGCCGTCTCCGAGCCCCGATGGGTCCACGCGCCGCTTTCTGAGCCCCGATCTATCCACGCATCGGCTCCTGAGCCCCGATTGGTCCACGCGTCGTCTTCGAGCCCCGATCGATCCACGCGCCGTCTCGTAAGCCACAATTGGTCCACGTGCCGTCTCAGAGCGCCGATCATTTCACGCGCCGTCTCCTGAGCCCCGATCGTTCCACGCGCCGTCTCCTAAGCCCCGATACGTCCACACGCCGTATCCGAGCCCCGATCGGTCCGCGTGACGCATTCTAAGCCACGCTCCGCCCACGCGCCGTCTCCGAGCACCGATCGGTCCACGCGCCGTCTCCTGAGCCCCGATCGGTCCACGCGTCGTCTCCTAAGCCCTGATCGGTCCACGTGCCGTCTCCGAGCCCCGATGGGTCCACGCACCGCCTCCTGAGCCCCGATCGATCCACGCATCGACTCCTGAGCCCCGATCGGTCCACGCGTCGTCTTCGAGCACCGATCGATCCACGCGCCGTTTCCTGGGCCCCGATCACTCCACGCGTCGCCGCCGGAGCCCCGATCGGTCTACGCGCCGTCCCATGAGCCCCGATCGGTCAACGCATCGTCTCATAAGCCCCGATCGGTTAACGCGCCGTCTCCGAGCCCCAATCGGTCCACGCGCCGTTACCGAGCCATGATCGGTCCACGCGCGGCCCCCTGAGCCCCGATCGTTCCACGCGCCGTCTCCGAGCACCGATCGCTCCACGCGCCGTTTCCTGAGCCGCGATCGGTCCACGCATCGTCTCCGAGCACCGATCGGTCCACGCGTCGTTTTCTGAGCACCGTTCGGTTCACGCGTAGTCTTCAAAGCCCCGATGCCTCCACGCGCCCTCTCCGAGCCCCGATGGGTTCACGCGTCCCCTCCTGAGCCCCGATCGATCCACGCGAGTCTTCTGAGCCCCGGTCGGCCCACGCGCTGTCTCCGAGCACCGATCCGTCCACGCGTCGTCTCCGAGCCCCGATCGCTCCACGCGCCGTTGCCGAGCCATGATCGTTCCACGCGCTTTCTCCTAAGCCACGATCGGTCCACGCGCCGTCTCCGAGCGCCGATTGATTCACGCGCCGTCTCCTGAGCCCCGATCGGTCGACGCGCCGTCTCCGAGCGGCGATAGGTCCACGCATCGTCTCCTAAGCCCCAGACGGTCCACGCGCCGTCTCCGATCCCCGATCGGTCAATGCGCCGTCTCCGAGCGCCGATCGGTTCACGCGCCGTCTCCTGAGCCCTGATCGTTCCACGCGCTTTCTCCTAAACCACGTTCGGTCCACGCGCCGTCTCCGAGCGCCGATTGATTCACGCGCCGTCTCCTGAGCCCCGATCGTTCCAAGCGCCGTTTCCGAGCCCCGATCGGTCCACGCACCGTCTCCTGATCCCCATCGGTCCACGCGGCGCCTCCGGAGCCCCGATCGATCCACGCGAGTCTCCTGAGCCCCGGTCGGTCCGCGCGCCGTCTCCTGAGCCCCGATCGGTCGACGCGTCGTCTCCTGAGCCCCGATCCATCCACGCGTCGTCTCCTGAGCCCCGATCGCTCCACACGCCGTTTCCTGAGCCCCGATCGGTCCACGCGTCGTCTTCAAAGCCCCGATGCCTCCACGCGCCGTCTCCGAGCCACGATCGGTCCGTGCGCCGCTTCCAGAGCCCCGATCGGTCCACGCGTCATCTCCTGATCCCCGATCGGTCCACGCGCCGTCTCCTCAGCCCCGATCGGTCCAAGCGCCTTCTCCCAAACCCCGATCGGTCCAGGCGTGGCCTCCTGAGCCCCGGTCGGTCCACGCGCCGTCTCCGAGCCCGGATCGGTCCACGCATCGACTCCTAAGCCTCGATCGGTTAACGCGCCGACTCCGAGCCCCGATCGTTCCACGCGCCGTCTCCGAGCCCCTATCGATCCACGGGAGTCTCCTGAGCCCCGGTCGCTCCACGCGCCGTTTCCTCGGCCCCGATCGATCCACGCATCGTCTCCGAGCACCGATCGGTCCACGCGCCGTCTCCGAGCCCCGATCGGTCCACCCGCCGTTTCCGAGCCCCGATCGCTCCACGTGCCGTCTCCTAAGCCCCGATCGGTCCACGCGCCGTTTCCGAGCCCCGATAGGTCCATGCGTCGTCTTCTAAGCCCCGATGCCTCCACGAGCCGTCTCCGTGCCAGGATCGGTCCAGGCGCCGCTTCCTGAGCCCCGATCGGTCCACGCGCCGTCTCCTAAGCCCCGATCGGTTCACGCGCCATCTCCGGAGCCCCGATAGATCCACGCGAGTCTCCTAAGCCCCGACCGGTCCACGCACCGTCTCCGGAGTCCCAATCGGTCCAAGCGTCGTCTCCTGAGCCCCGATCGCTCCACGCGTCGTCTCCTGAGCCCCGATCGCTCCACACGCTGTCTCGTGAGCCCCGATAGGTACACGCGTCGTCCCCTACGCCCCGATCGGTCCACGCTTCGTCTCCTAGGCCCCGATCGGTCCACGCGCCGTCTCCGAGCCCCGATCGGTCCACGCACCGTCTCCTGATCCACATCGGTCCTCGCGGCGCCTCCGGAGACCCGATCGATCCACGCGTCGTCTCCTGAGCCCCGATCGCTCGACACGCCGTTTCCTGAGCCCCGATGGGTCCACGCGTCGCCTCCTAAGCCTCGATCAATCCACGCGAGTCTCCTTAGCCCCGGACGGTCCACGCGGCGTCTCCGAGCCCCGATCGGCCCACGCGCCGTCTCCTGAGCCCCGATCGGTTAACGCGCCGATTCGGAGCCGCGATCGATCCACGCGCCGTCTCCTGAGTTCCAATCGGTCCACGCGTCGATCCCTAAGCCCCGATCCATCCACACGCAGTCTCCTGAGCCCCGATTGGTCCACGCGCCGTCTTCTAAGCTCAGATGCCTCCTCGCGCCGCCTGCGAGCCACGATCGGTCCAGGCGCCGCTTCCTGAGCCCCAATCGGTCCACGCGTGGTCTCGTGAGTCCCGATCGGTCCACGCGCCGTCTCCGAGCCCCGATCGGTCCAAGCGTGGCCTCCTGAGCCCCGGTCGGTCCACGTGCCGTCTCCTAAGCCCCGATCGGTCCACGCGTCGTCTCCGAGCCCCGATAGGTCCACACGCCGTCTCCTGAGCCCCGATCGTTTCGCGCGCCTTCTCCTAAGCCACGATCCGTCCACGCGCCGTCTCCGAGCCCCAGTCGGTCCACGCGCTGTCTCCGAGCATCGATCGGTCCACGCGCCGTCTCCGAGCCCCGATCGGTCCACGCGCCGTCTCCTAAGCCCCAATCGGTCCACACGCTGTCTCGTGAGCCCCAATAGGTACACGCGTCGTCCCCTACGCCCCGATCGGTCCACGCTTCGTCTCCTAGGCCCCGATCGGTCCACGCGCCGTCTCCGAGCCCCGATCGGTCCACGCACCGTCTCCTGTTCCACATCGGTCCACGCGTCGCCTCCTAAGCCCCGATCGGTTAACGCGCCGATTCGGAGCCCCGATCGATCCACGCGCCGTCTCCTGAGTCCCAATCGGTCCACGCGTCGATCCCTAAGCCCCGATCCATCCACACGCAGTCTCCTGAGCCCCGATCGGTCCACGCGCCGTCTCCTGAGCCCCGATCGGTCGACGCCTCGTCTCCTGAGCCCCGATCGATCCACACGTCGTCTCCTGAGCCCCGATCGATCCACGCGTGGTCTCCTGAGCGCCGATCGGTTCACGCGTCATCTCCGAGCACCGATCCATCCACGCGCTGTTTCCGGGGCCGCGATTGGTCCACGCGCCGTCTTCTAAGCTCAGATGCCTCCTCGCGCCGCCTGCGAGCCACGATCGGTCCAGGCGCCGCTTCCTGAGCCCCAATCGGTCCACGCGTGGTCTCGTGAGTCCCGCACGGTCCACGCGCCGTCTCCGAGAGCCGATTGGTTCACGCGCCGTCTCCTGAGCCCCCATCGGTCTACGCGCCGTCGCCCGAACCCCAATTGGTCCACGCGCAACCTCCCGAGCCCCGATCAGTGCACGCGCCGTCTCCAAGCCCCGATGCATACACGCGTCGTCTCCGAGCCTCGAACGGTCCAGGCGCCGTCGCCGAGCCCCGATCCGTTCACGTGCCGTCACCTGGGCCCCGAACGTTCCACGCGTCGTCTCCTAGTCCCGATGGGTCCACGCGCCGCGTCCTGAGCCCCGATCGGTCGACGCGTCGCAGCCAGAGCCCCGATCGATCCACGCGAGTCTCCTGAGACCCGGTCGGTCCGGGCGCCATCCCCTGAGCCCCGATCGGGCCACGCATCGTCTCCGAGCACCGATCGATCCACTCACTGTTTTCTAAGCACCGTTAGGTCCACGCGTCGTCTTCAAAGCCCCGATGCCTCCACGCGCCGTCTCCGAGCCACGATCGGTCCGTGCGCCGCTTCCTGAGCCCCGATCGGTCCACGCGCCTTCTCCTAAGCCCCGATCGGTCCACGCGCCGTCTCCGAGCGCCTATCGGTTCACGCGCCGTCTCCTGAGCCCCGATCGTTCCACGCGCAGTCGCCGAGCCCCGATCGATTCACGCGCGGTCTCCTGAGCCCCAGTCGGTACACGCGCCGTCTCCGAGCCCTGATCGGTTCACACATCGTCTCCTAAGCCCCGCTCGGTTACCGCGTCGTTTCGGAGCCCCGATCGGTCTACGCGCCGTCTCCTGAGCCCCGATCGGTCCACGCGCCGTCTCCGAGCCCCGTTCGGTCCACGCGCCGTCTTCTGAGCCCCGATCGGTCCACGCGCTGTCTCCGAGCGCCGATCGGTCCACTCGCCGTCTTCTGAGCCCCGATCGGTCCACGCATCGTCTCCTAAGCCCCGGACGGTCCACGTGCCGTCTCATGAGCCCCGATCGTTCCACACGCCGTCTCCGAGCCCCGATCGGTTCACGCGTCGGCTCCTAAGCCCCGATCGGTCCACGCGTCGTCTCCGAGCCCCGATCGGTCCACGCGCCGTCGCCGAGCCATGATCGCTCCGCGCGCGGCCTCCTGAGCCCCGGTCGCGTCACGCGCCGTATCCAAGCCCCAATCGGTCCACGCGCCGTCCCCTGAGTCCCGATCGGTCCACGCGCCGGCTCCTGAGCCCCGATCGGTCCACGCGTAGTCTCCTAAGCCCCGATAGGTCCACACGCCGGCTCCGAGCCCCGATCCGTCGCCGCGTCGTCTCCTGAGCCACGATCAATTGACGTGTCTTCTCCTGAGCCCCGATCGCTCCTCGCGCCGTCTCCTGAGCCCCGCTCGGTCGATGCGTCGTCTTCTTAGCCCCGATGCCTTCACGCGCCGTCTCCGAGCCCCAGTCGATCCACGCGCTGTCTCCGAGCACCGATCGGTCCACGCGTCGTCTCCGAGCCCCAATCGGTCCACGCGCCGTTACCGAGCCATGATCGGTCCACGCGCGGCCCCCTGAGCCCCGATCGTTCCACGCGCCGTCTCCGAGCCCCGATCGGTCCACGCGCCGTCTCCTGAGCCCCAATCGGTCCACACGCTGTCTCGTGGGCCCCGATAGATACACGCGTCGTGTCCTACGCCCCGATCGGTCCACGCGTCGTCTCCTAAGCCCCGATCGGTCCACGCGCCGTCTCCGAGCCCCGATCGGTCCACGCACCGTCTCCTGATCCCCATCGGTCAACGCGGCGCCTCCGGAGCCCCGATCGATCCACGCGAGTCTCCTGAGCCCCGATCGGTCCGCGCTCCACCTCCTGAGCCCCGATCGGTCCACGCGTCGTCTCCTAAGCCCCGATCGGTCCACGCGCCGTCTCCGAGCCCCGATCGTTCCACGCGCCGTCTCCTGAGCCCCGCTCGGTCGATGCGTCGTCTTCTTAGCCCCGATGCCTACACCGCCGTTTCCGAGCCTCGAACGGTCCAGGCGCCGTCGCCGAGCCCCGATCCGTTCACGTGCCGTCACCTGGGCCCCGAACGTTCCACGCGTCGTCTCCTAGTCCCGATGGGTCCACGCGCCGCGTCCTGAGCCCCGATCGGTCGACGCGTCGCCCCCAGAGCCCCGATCGATCCACGCGAGTCTCCTGAGACCCGGTCGGTCCGGGCGCCATCCCCTGAGCCCCGATCGGGCCACGCATCGTCTCCGAGCACCGATCGATCCACTCACTGTTTTCTAAGCACCGTTAGGTCCACGCGTCGTCTTCAAAGCCCCGATGCCTCCACGCGCCGTCTCCGAGCCACGATCGGTCCGTGCGCCGCTTCCTGAGCCCCGATCGGTCCACGCGCCTTCTCCTAAGCCCCGATCGGTCCACGCGCCGTCTCCGAGCGCCTATCGGTTCACGCGCCGTCTCCTGAGCCCCGATCGTTCCACGCGCAGTCGCCGAGCCCCGATCGATTCACGCGCGGTCTCCTGAGCCCCAGTCGGTACACGCGCCGTCTCCGAGCCCTGATCGGTTCACACATCGTCTCCTAAGCCCCGCTCGGTTACCGCGTCGTTTCGGAGCCCCGATCGGTCTACGCGCCGTCTCCTGAGCCCCGATCGGTCCACGCGCCGTCTCCGAGCCCCGTTCGGTCCACGCGCCGTCTTCTGAGCCCCGATCGGTCCACGCGCGGTCTCCGAGCGCCGATCGGTCCACTCGCCGTCTTCTGAGCCCCGATCGGTCCACGCATCGTCTCCTAAGCCCCGGACGGTCCACGTGCCGTCTCATGAGCCCCGATCGTTCCACACGCCGTCTCCGAGCCCCGATCGGTTCACGCGTCGGCTCCTAAGCCCCGATCGGTCCACGCGTCGTCTCCGAGCACCGATCGGTCCACGCGTCGTCTCCTAAGCCCCGATCGGTCCACGCGCCGTCTCCGAGCCCCGATCGGTTCACGCACCGTCTCCTGATCCCCATCGGTCAACGCGGCGCCTCCGGAGCCCCGATCGATCCACGCGAATCTCCTGAGCCCCGATCGGTCCGAGCTCCACCTCCTGAGCCCCGATCGGTCCACGCGTCGTCTCCTAAGCCCCGATCGGTCCACGCGCCGTCTCCGAGCCCCGATCGTTCCACGCGCCGTCTCCTGAGCCCCGCTCGGTCGATGCGTCGTCTTCTTAGCCCCGATGCCTACACCGCCGTTTCCGAGCCACGATTGGTCCACGCGCCGTCTCCTGAGCCCCGATCGTTTCATGCGCCTTCTCCTAAGCTCCGATCGGTTCACTCGTCGGCTCCTAAGCCCCGATCGGTCCACGCGTCGTCTCCGAGCCCCGATCAGTCCACGGGCCGTCGCCGAGCCATGATCGCTCCACGCGTGGCCTCCTGAGCCCCGGTCGCGTCACGTGCCGTATCCAAGCCCCAATCGGTCCACGCGCTGTCTCCGAGCACCGATAGGTCCACGCATCGTCTCTGAGCACCGATCGGTTCACGCGTCGTTTTCTGAGCACCGTTCCGTCCACGCGTAGTCTTCAAAGCCCCGATGCCTGAGCGCGCCGTCTCCGAGCCACGATCGTTCCACGCGCCGTCTTCCAGCCCCGATAGGTCCACGCGCCGTCTCCGAGCCACGATCGGTCCAGGCGCCACTTCCTGAGCCCCGATTGGTCCACGCCCCGCCTCTGGAGCCCCGACCCGTCGACTCGCCGTCTCCGGAGCCCCGGTCCGTCCATGCGTCGTCTCCTAACCCCCGGACGGTCCACGCTTCGTCTCCGAGCCGCGATCCATCCACGCGAGTCTCCTAACCCGGACCGGTTCACGCGCCGTCTCCTGAGCCCCGATCGATCCCGCGCCGTCACCTGAGCCCTGATCGGTCCACGCGTCGTCTCCTATGCCCCGATCGGTCCACGCGCCGCCTCCTAAGCTCCGATCGGTCCACGCGCCGTCTCCGAGCCACGATCAGTCCAGGCGCCGCTTCCTGAGTCTCGATCGGTCCACGCGTCGTCTCCTAAGCCCCGATCGGTCCACGCGCCGTCGCCGAGCCCCGATGCGTCCACGCGCCGCCTCCTGAGCTCCGATCGGTCCACGCGTCGTCTCCTGAGCCCCGATCGATCCACGCATCGGGTCCTGAGCCCCGATCGGTCCACGCGTCGTCTTCGAGTACCGATCGATCCACGCGCCGTTTCCTGGGCCCCGATCGGTCCACGCGTCGCCGCCGGAGCCCCGATCGGCCTACGCATCGTCTCCTAAGCCCCGATACGTTCACATGCCGTCTCCGAGCCCTGATCGGTCCACGCGCCATCGCGGAGCCTTGATCGGTCCGCGCGCGGCCTCCTGAGCCCCGGTTGATTCACGCGCCGTATCCGAGCCCCAATCGGTCCACGCGCCGTCTCCTGAGCCCCGATCGATCCACGCATCGGGTCCTGAGCCCCGATCGGTCCACGCGTCGTCTTCGAGTACCGATCGATCCACGCGCCGTTTCCTGGGCTCCGATCGGTCCACGCGTCGCCGCTGGAGCCCCGATCGGCCTACGCGCCGTCTCCTAAGCCCCGCTAGGTTAACGCGTCGTTTCCGAGCCCCCATCGGTCTACGGGCCGTCTCCTGAGCCCCGATTGGTCCACGAGCCGTCTCCTGAGCCCCGATCGGTCCACGCGTCGTCTCCTAACCCCCGATTGGTCCACGTGCAGTCTCCCAGCCCCGATCGGTCCACGCGCCGTCTCCTAATCCACAATCTGTCCACGACCCGTCTTCGGGCCCCGATCGGTGCTCGCGCGGTCGCCGAACCCAAATTGGTCCACGCGCAACCGCCTGAGCCCCAGTCGGTCCACGCGCCGTCTCCGAGCCCCGATCGGTCCACGCTTCGTCTCCGAGCCCCGATCAGTCCACGCGCCGTCGCCGAGCCATGATCGGTCCACGCGCGGCCTCCTGAGCCCCGATCGGTCCACGCGCCGTCGCCGTGTCGCGATCAGTCCACGCGCGGCCTCCTGAGCCCCGGTTGGTTCACGCGCCGTATCCGAGCCCCAATCGGTCCACGCGCCGTCTCCTGAGCCCCGATTGTTCCACGCGCCGTCTCCTGAGCCCCGATCGGTAACACGCGTCGTCGCCTAACCCCCGATTGGTCCACGTTCCGTCTCCTCAGCCCCGATCGGTCCACGCGCCGTCTCCGAGCGCCGATCGGTTCACGCGCCGTCTCCTGAGTCCCCGTCGCTCCACGCGCCGTCTCCGTGCCCCCATCACTCCACGCGCCGTCTCCGAGTCCCGATCGGTCCACGTGCCGTCTCCTGAGCCCGGATCGGTCCACGCGCCGTCGCCGAACCCCAATTGGTCCACGCGCAACCGCCTGAGCCCAAGTCGGTCCACGCGCTGTCTCCGAGTCCCGATGGGTCCACGCGTCGTCTCCGAGCCCCGATCGGTCCACGCGCCGTCGCCGAGCCATGATCGGTCCACGCGCGGCCTCCTGAGCCCCGATCGGTCCACGCATCCTTTCCTAAATCCCGATCGGTCCACGCGTCGTCTCCTTAACCCCGATCGGTCCACATGCCGTCTCCGAGTCCCGATGGGTCCACGCGTCGCCTCCTGAACCCCGATCGATCCACGCGAGTTTCCTGAGCCCCTGTCGGTCCACGCGCCGTCTCCGAGCTCCGATCCGTCCGTGCGTCGTCTCCTAAGATCCGATCGGTCCATGCGCCATCTCCTGAGCCCCGAAGGGTCCACGCGTCGCCTCCGAGCTCCGATCGGTCCACACGCCGTTCCCTGAACCCCGATCGCTCCACGCGTTGTCGCCTGAGCCCCGATCTATCCACGGGTTGTCGTCTGAATCCCGACGGCTCCACGCGCCGTCTCCTGAGTCCCGATCCGTCCACGCGCCGTCGCCGAGCCCCGATCGGTCCGCGCGCCGCCGCCGATCCTCGATTGGTCCACGCATCGTGTCGTAAACCCCGATCGTTCCACGCGCAGCCGCCGAGCCCCGATCGGTTCACGCGCGGTCTCCTGAGCCCCGGTCGGTCCACGCGTCGTCTCCTAAGCCCTGATCGGTCCACGTGCCGTCTCCGAGCCCCGATGGGTCCACGCACCGCCTCCTGAGCCCCGATCGATCCACGCATCGACTCCTGAGCCCCGATCGGTCCACGCGTCGTCTTCGAGCACCGATCGATCCACGCGCCGTTTCCTGGGCCCCGATCAGTCCACGCGTCGCCGCCGGAGCCCCGATCGGTCTACGCGCCGTCCCATGAGCCCCGATCGGTCAACGCATCGTCTCATAAGCCCCGATCGGTTAACGCGCCGTCTCCGAGCCCCGAACGGTCCACGCGCCGTCGCCGAACCCCAATTGGTCCACGCGCAACCGCCTGAGCCCCAGTCGGTTAACGCGCCGTCTCCGAGCCCCGATCAGTCCACGCGCGGCCTCCTTAGCCCCGGTCGGTCCACGCGCCGTCTCCGAGCCCCGATCGGTCCACGCGTCATCTCCTAAGCCCCGATCGGTTAACGCGCAGTCTCCGAGCCCCGAACGGTCCACGCGCCGTCGCCGAACCCCAATTGGTCCACGCGCAACCGCCTGAGCCCCAGTCGGTTAACGCGCCGTCGCCGAGCCCCGATCCGTCCACGCACTGTCTCCTGATCCCCATGGGTCCACGCGGCGCCTCCGGGGCCCCGATCGATCCACGCGAGGCTCCTAAGCCCCGATCGGTCCACGCGCACCGGCCTGAGCCCCAGTCGGTCGACGCGCCGTCTCCGAGCCCCGATCGGTCCACGCGTCGTCTCCGAGCCCCGATCGGTCCACGCGCCGTCTCCGCGCCCCGATCAGTCCACGCGCTGTCTCCTGAGCCCCAATCGGTCTACGCGTCGTCTTCTTAGCTCCGATCGGTCCACGCGCCGTCTCCGAGCCCCGATCGGTCCACGCACCATCTTCTGCTCCCCAATCGGTCCACGCGCCGCCTCCGGAGCCCCAATTGGTCCACGCGCAACCGCCTGAGCCCCAGTCGGTCCACGCGCTGTCTCCGAGCCCCGATCCGTCCACGCGCAGTCGCCGAGCCCCGATCGGTCCACGCGGCGCCTCCGGAGCCCCGATCGATCCACGCGAGTCTCCTGAGCTCCGGTCAGTCCGCGCGCCGTCTCCTGAGCCCCGATCGATCCACGCGTCGTCTCCTGAGCCCCGATCGCTCCACGCGCCGTTTACTGAGCCCCGATCGATCCACGCGTCGTCTCCTGAGCCCCGATCGCTCCACGCGCCGTTTCCTGAGCCGCGATCGGTCCACGCATCGTCTCCGAGCACCGATCGGTCCACGCGTCGTTTTCTGAGCACCGTTCGGTTCACGCGTAGTCTTCAAAGCCCCGATGCCTCCACGCGCCCTCTCCGAGCCCCGATGGGTTCACGCGTCCCCTCCTGAGCCCCGATCGATCCACGCGAGTCTTCTGAGCCCCGGTCGGTCCACGCGCTGTCTCCGAGCACCGATCCGTCCACGCGTCGTCTCCGAGCCCCGATCGCTCCACGCGCCGTTGCCGAGCCATGATCGTTCCACGCGCTTTCTCCTAAGCCACGATCGGTCCACGCGCCGTCTCCGAGCGCCGATTGATTCACGCGCCGTCTCCTGAGCCCCGATCGGTCGACGCGCCGTCTCCGAGCGGCGATAGGTCCACGCATCGTCTCCTAAGCCCCAGACGGTCCACGCGCCGTCTCCGATCCCCGATCGGTCAATGCGCCGTCTCCGAGCGCCGATCGGTTCACGCGCCGTCTCCTGAGCCCTGATCGTTCCACGCGCTTTCTCCTAAACCACGTTCGGTCCACGCGCCGTCTCCGAGCGCCGATTGATTCACGCGCCGTCTCCTGAGCCCCGATCGTTCCAAGCGCCGTTTCCGAGCCCCGATCGGTCCACGCACCGTCTCCTGATCCCCATCGGTCCACGCGGCGCCTCCGGAGCCCCGATCGATCCACGCGAGTCTCCTGAGCCCCGGTCGGTCCGCGCGCCGTCTCCTGAGCCCCGATCGGTCGACGCGTCGTCTCCTGAGCCCCGATCCATCCACGCGTCGTCTCCTGAGCCCCGATCGCTCCACACGCCGTTTCCTGAGCCCCGATCGGTCCACGCGTCGTCTTCAAAGCCCCGATGCCTCCACGCGCCGTCTCCGAGCCACGATCGGTCCGTGCGCCGCTTCCAGAGCCCCGATCGGTCCACGCGTCATCTCCTGATCCCCGATCGGTCCACGCGCCGTCTCCTCAGCCCCGATCGGTCCAAGCGCCTTCTCCCAAACCCCGATCGGTCCAGGCGTGGCCTCCTGAGCCCCGGTCGGTCCACGCGCCGTCTCCGAGCCCGGATCGGTCCACGCATCGACTCCTAAGCCTCGATCGGTTAACGCGCCGACTCCGAGCCCCGATCGTTCCACGCGCCGTCTCCGAGCCCCTATCGATCCACGGGAGTCTCCTGAGCCCCGGTCGCTCCACGCGCCGTTTCCTCGGCCCCGATCGATCCACGCATCGTCTCCGAGCACCGATCGGTCCACGCGCCGTCTCCGAGCCCCGATCGGTCCACCCGCCGTTTCCGAGCCCCGATCGCTCCACGTGCCGTCTCCTAAGCCCCGATCGGTCCACGCGCCGTTTCCGAGCCCCGATAGGTCCATGCGTCGTCTTCTAAGCCCCGATGCCTCCACGAGCCGTCTCCGTGCCAGGATCGGTCCAGGCGCCGCTTCCTGAGCCCCGATCGGTCCACGCGCCGTCTCCTAAGCCCCGATCGGTTCACGCGCCATCTCCGGAGCCCCGATAGATCCACGCGAGTCTCCTAAGCCCCGACCGGTCCACGCACCGTCTCCGGAGCCCCAATCGGTCCAAGCGTCGTCTCCTGAGCCCCGATCGCTCCACGCGTCGTCTCCTGAGCCCCGATCGCTCCACACGCTGTCTCGTGAGCCCCGATAGGTACACGCGTCGTCCCCTACGCCCCGATCGGTCCACGCTTCGTCTCCTAGGCCCCGATCGGTCCACGCGCCGTCTCCGAGCCCCGATCGGTCCACGCACCGTCTCCTGATCCACATCGGTCCTCGCGGCGCCTCCGGAGACCCGATCGATCCACGCGTCGTCTCCTGAGCCCCGATCGCTCGACACGCCGTTTCCTGAGCCCCGATGGGTCCACGCGTCGCCTCCTAAGCCTCGATCAATCCACGCGAGTCTCCTTAGCCCCGGACGGTCCACGCGGCGTCTCCGAGCCCCGATCGGCCCACGCGCCGTCTCCTGAGCCCCGATCGGTTAACGCGCCGATTCGGAGCCGCGATCGATCCACGCGCCGTCTCCTGAGTTCCAATCGGTCCACGCGTCGATCCCTAAGCCCCGATCCATCCACACGCAGTCTCCTGAGCCCCGATTGGTCCACGCGCCGTCTTCTAAGCTCAGATGCCTCCTCGCGCCGCCTGCGAGCCACGATCGGTCCAGGCGCCGCTTCCTGAGCCCCAATCGGTCCACGCGTGGTCTCGTGAGTCCCGATCGGTCCACGCGCCGTCTCCGAGCCCCGATCGGTCCAAGCGTGGCCTCCTGAGCCCCGGTCGGTCCACGTGCCGTCTCCTAAGCCCCGATCGGTCCACGCGTCGTCTCCGAGCCCCGATAGGTCCACACGCCGTCTCCTGAGCCCCGATCGTTTCGCGCGCCTTCTCCTAAGCCACGATCCGTCCACGCGCCGTCTCCGAGCCCCAGTCGGTCCACGCGCTGTCTCCGAGCATCGATCGGTCCACGCGCCGTCTCCGAGCCCCGATCGGTCCACGCGCCGTCTCCTAAGCCCCAATCGGTCCACACGCTGTCTCGTGAGCCCCAATAGGTACACGCGTCGTCCCCTACGCCCCGATCGGTCCACCCTTCGTCTCCTAGGCCCCGATCGGTCCACGCGCCGTCTCCGAGCCCCGATCGGTCCACGCACCGTCTCCTGTTCCACATCGGTCCACGCGTCGCCTCCTAAGCCCCGATCGGTTAACGCGCCGATTCGGAGCCCCGATCGATCCACGCGCCGTCTCCTGAGTCCCAATCGGTCCACGCGTCGATCCCTAAGCCCCGATCCATCCACACGCAGTCTCCTGAGCCCCGATCGGTCCACGCGCCGTCTCCTGAGCCCCGATCGGTCGACGCCTCGTCTCCTGAGCCCCGATCGATCCACACGTCGTCTCCTGAGCCCCGATCGATCCACGCGTGGTCTCCTGAGCGCCGATCGGTTCACGCGTCATCTCCGAGCACCGATCCATCCACGCGCTGTTTCCGGGGCCGCGATTGGTCCACGCGCCGTCTTCTAAGCTCAGATGCCTCCTCGCGCCGCCTGCGAGCCACGATCGGTCCAGGCGCCGCTTCCTGAGCCCCAATCGGTCCACGCGTGGTCTCGTGAGTCCCGCACGGTCCACGCGCCGTCTCCGAGAGCCGATTGGTTCACGCGCCGTCTCCTGAGCCCCCATCGGTCTACGCGCCGTCGCCCGAACCCCAATTGGTCCACGCGCAACCTCCCGAGCCCCGATCAGTGCACGCGCCGTCTCCAAGCCCCGATGCATACACGCGTCGTCTCCGAGCCTCGAACGGTCCAGGCGCCGTCGCCGAGCCCCGATCCGTTCACGTGCCGTCACCTGGGCCCCGAACGTTCCACGCGTCGTCTCCTAGTCCCGATGGGTCCACGCGCCGCGTCCTGAGCCCCGATCGGTCGACGCGTCGCAGCCAGAGCCCCGATCGATCCACGCGAGTCTCCTGAGACCCGGTCGGTCCGGGCGCCATCCCCTGAGCCCCGATCGGGCCACGCATCGTCTCCGAGCACCGATCGATCCACTCACTGTTTTCTAAGCACCGTTAGGTCCACGCGTCGTCTTCAAAGCCCCGATGCCTCCACGCGCCGTCTCCGAGCCACGATCGGTCCGTGCGCCGCTTCCTGAGCCCCGATCGGTCCACGCGCCTTCTCCTAAGCCCCGATCGGTCCACGCGCCGTCTCCGAGCGCCTATCGGTTCACGCGCCGTCTCCTGAGCCCCGATCGTTCCACGCGCAGTCGCCGAGCCCCGATCGATTCACGCGCGGTCTCCTGAGCCCCAGTCGGTACACGCGCCGTCTCCGAGCCCTGATCGGATCACACATCGTCTCCTAAGCCCCGCTCGGTTACCGCGTCGTTTCGGAGCCCCGATCGGTCTACGCGCCGTCTCCTGAGCCCCGATCGGTCCACGCGCCGTCTCCGAGCCCCGTTCGGTCCACGCGCCGTCTTCTGAGCCCCGATCGGTCCACGCGCTGTCTCCGAGCGCCGATCGGTCCACTCGCCGTCTTCTGAGCCCCGATCGGTCCACGCATCGTCTCCTAAGCCCCGGACGGTCCACGTGCCGTCTCATGAGCCCCGATCGTTCCACACGCCGTCTCCGAGCCCCGATCGGTTCACGCGTCGGCTCCTAAGCCCCGATCGGTCCACGCGTCGTCTCCGAGCCCCGATCGGTCCACGCGCCGTCGCCGAGCCATGATCGCTCCGCGCGCGGCCTCCTGAGCCCCGGTCGCGTCACGCGCCGTATCCAAGCCCCAATCGGTCCACGCGCCGTCCCCTGAGTCCCGATCGGTCCACGCGCCGGCTCCTGAGCCCCGATCGGTCCACGCGTAGTCTCCTAAGCCCCGATAGGTCCACACGCCGGCTCCGAGCCCCGATCCGTCGCCGCGTCGTCTCCTGAGCCACGATCAATTGACGTGTCTTCTCCTGAGCCCCGATCGCTCCTCGCGCCGTCTCCTGAGCCCCGCTCGGTCGATGCGTCGTCTTCTTAGCCCCGATGCCTTCACGCGCCGTCTCCGAGCCCCAGTCGATCCACGCGCTGTCTCCGAGCACCGATCGGTCCACGCGTCGTCTCCGAGCCCCAATCGGTCCACGCGCCGTTACCGAGCCATGATCGGTCCACGCGCGGCCCCCTGAGCCCCGATCGTTCCACGCGCAGTCTCCGAGCCCCGATCGGTCCACGCGCCGTCTCCTGAGCCCCAATCGGTCCACACGCTGTCTCGTGGGCCCCGATAGATACACGCGTCGTGTCCTACGCCCCGATCGGTCCACGCGTCGTCTCCTAAGCCCCGATCGGTCCACGCGCCGTCTCCGAGCCCCGATCGGTCCACGCACCGTCTCCTGATCCCCATCGGTCAACGCGGCGCCTCCGGAGCCCCGATCGATCCACGCGAGTCTCCTGAGCCCCGATCGGTCCGCGCTCCACCTCCTGAGCCCCGATCGGTCCACGCGTCGTCTCCTAAGCCCCGATCGGTCCACGCGCCGTCTCCGAGCCCCGATCGTTCCACGCGCCGTCTCCTGAGCCCCGCTCGGTCGATGCGTCGTCTTCTTAGCCCCGATGCCTACACCGCCGTTTCCGAGCCTCGAACGGTCCAGGCGCCGTCGCCGAGCCCCGATCCGTTCACGTGCCGTCACCTGGGCCCCGAACGTTCCACGGGTCGTCTCCTAGTCCCGATGGGTCCACGCGCCGCGTCCTGAGCCCCGATCGGTCGACGCGTCGCCCCCAGAGCCCCGATCGATCCACGCGAGTCTCCTGAGACCCGGTCGGTCCGGGCGCCATCCCCTGAGCCCCGATCGGGCCACGCATCGTCTCCGAGCACCGATCGATCCACTCACTGTTTTCTAAGCACCGTTAGGTCCACGCGTCGTCTTCAAAGCCCCGATGCCTCCACGCGCCGTCTCCGAGCCACGATCGGTCCGTGCGCCGCTTCCTGAGCCCCGATCGGTCCACGCGCCTTCTCCTAAGCCCCGATCGGTCCACGCGCCGTCTCCGAGCGCCTATCGGTTCACGCGCCGTCTCCTGAGCCCCGATCGTTCCACGCGCAGTCGCCGAGCCCCGATCGATTCACGCGCGGTCTCCTGAGCCCCAGTCGGTACACGCGCCGTCTCCGAGCCCTGATCGGTTCACACATCGTCTCCTAAGCCCCGCTCGGTTACCGCGTCGTTTCGGAGCCCCGATCGGTCTACGCGCCGTCTCCTGAGCCCCGATCGGTCCACGCGCCGTCTCCGAGCCCCGTTCGGTCCACGCGCCGTCTTCTGAGCCCCGATCGGTCCACGCGCGGTCTCCGAGCGCCGATCGGTCCACTCGCCGTCTTCTGAGCCCCGATCGGTCCACGCATCGTCTCCTAAGCCCCGGACGGTCCACGTGCCGTCTCATGAGCCCCGATCGTTCCACACGCCGTCTCCGAGCCCCGATCGGTTCACGCGTCGGCTCCTAAGCCCCGATCGGTCCACGCGTCGTCTCCGAGCCCCGATCGGTCCACGCGCCGTCGCCGAGCCATGATCGCTCCGCGCGCGGCCTCCTGAGCCCCGGTCGCGTCACGCGCCGTATCCAAGCCCCAATCGGTCCACGCGCCGTCCCCTGAGTCCCGATCGGTCCACGCGCCGGCTCCTGAGCCCCGATCGGTCCACGCGTAGTCTCCTAAGCCCCGATAGGTCCACACGCCGGCTCCGAGCCCCGATCCGTCGCCGCGTCGTCTCCTGAGCCACGATCAATTGACGTGTCTTCTCCTGAGCCCCGATCGCTCCTCGCGCCGTCTCCTGAGCCCCGCTCGGTCGATGCGTCGTCTTCTTAGCCCCGATGCCTTCACGCGCCGTCTCCGAGCCCCAGTCGATCCACGCGCTGTCTCCGAGCACCGATCGGTCCACGCGTCGTCTCCGAGCCCCAATCGGTCCACGCGCCGTTACCGAGCCATGATCGGTCCACGCGCGGCCCCCTGAGCCCCGATCGTTCCACGCGCCGTCTCCGAGCACCGATCGGTCCACGCGCCGTCTCCTGAGCCCCAATCGGTCCACACGCTGTCTCGTGGGCCCCGATAGATACACGCGTCGTGTCCTACGCCCCGATCGGTCCACGCGTCGTCTCCTAAGCCCCGATCGGTCCACGCGCCGTCTCCGAGCCCCGATCGGTTCACGCACCGTCTCCTGATCCCCATCGGTCAACGCGGCGCCTCCGGAGCCCCGATCGATCCACGCGAATCTCCTGAGCCCCGATCGGTCCGCGCTCCACCTCCTGAGCCCCGATCGGTCCACGCGTCGTCTCCTAAGCCCCGATCGGTCCACGCGCCGTCTCCGAGCCCCGATCGTTCCACGCGCCGTCTCCTGAGCCCCGCTCGGTCGATGCGTCGTCTTCTTAGCCCCGATGCCTACACCGCCGTTTCCGAGCCACGATTGGTCCACGCGCCGTCTCCTGAGCCCCGATCGTTTCATGCGCCTTCTCCTAAGCTCCGATCGGTTCACTCGTCGGCTCCTAAGCCCCGATCGGTCCACGCGTCGTCTCCGAGCCCCGATCAGTCCACGGGCCGTCGCCGAGCCATGATCGCTCCACGCGTGGCCTCCTGAGCCCCGGTCGCGTCACGTGCCGTATCCAAGCCCCAATCGGTCCACGCGCTGTCTCCGAGCACCGATAGGTCCACGCATCGTCTCTGAGCACCGATCGGTTCACGCGTCGTTTTCTGAGCACCGTTCCGTCCACGCGTAGTCTTCAAAGCCCCGATGCCTGAGCGCGCCGTCTCCGAGCCACGATCGTTCCACGCGCCGTCTTCCAGCCCCGATAGGTCCACGCGCCGTCTCCGAGCCACGATCGGTCCAGGCGCCACTTCCTGAGCCCCGATTGGTCCACGCCCCGCCTCTGGAGCCCCGATAGATCCACCCGAGTCTCCTAAACCCCGAACGGTCCACGCGCCGTCTCCTGAGCCCCGATCGATCCACGCGTCGTCTCCTGAGCCCCGATCGCTCCACGCGTCGTCTCTTAAGCGCCGATCGGTCCACGCGTCGTCTCCGAGCCCCGATCGGTCCACGCGCCCTCTCCTAAGCCCCGATCATTCCACGCGCCGTCTCCGAGCGCCGATTGGTTCACGCGCCGTCTCCTGAGCCCCGATCGTTCCACGCGTCGTCTCCGAGCTCCGATGTGTCCACGCGTCCTCTTCTAAGCCCCGATCGGTCCACGCGCCATCTCCGAGCCGCGATGGGTCCACGCGCCGCCTCCTGACGCCCGATCGGTCCACGCGCCGTCTCCGAGCGCCGATCGGTTCACGCGCCGTCTCCTGAGGCCCGATCGTTCCACGCGCCGTCTCCTGCGCCCCGATCGGTCGACGCGTCCTCTCCTAAACCCCGATCGTTCAACGCATCGTCTCCTAATTCCCGTTCGGTCCACGCGCCGTCTCCTGAGCGCCGATCGGTTCATGCGCCGACTCCGAGCCCCGATGGGTTCACGCGTCGTCTCCTAAGCCCCGATCAGTCCACGCGCAGTCGCCGAGCCCCGATCGCTTCACGCGCGGTCTCCTGAGCCCCGGTCGGTCGACGCGCCGTCGCCGAACCCCAATTGGTCCACGCGCTGTCTCCGAGTCCCGATCGGTCCACGCATCGTCTCCTAATCCCTGCTCGGTTAACGCGTCGTTTCCGAGCCCCGATCCGTCTCCGCGCCGTCTCCTGAGCCCCGATCGGTCCACGTGTCGTTCCCTAAGCCCCGATCCATCCACGCGCCGTCTCCTGAGCCCAGCTCGGCCCACGCGCCGTCTCCGAGTCCCGATCGGTCCACGCGCCGTCTCCTAAGCCCCGATCGGTTCATGCTTCGTCCCCGAGGCCCGATCGGTCCGAGCACCGTCTCCTGATCCCCGATCGGTCCACGCGCCGTCTCCGGACCCCCGATAGATCCACATGAGTCTCCTAAGCCCCGACCCGTCGACTCGCCGTCTCCGGAGCCCCGGTCCGTCCATGCGTCGTCTCCTAACCCCCGGACGGTCCACGCTTCGTCTCCGAGCCGCGATCCATCCACGCGAGTCTCCTAACCCGGACCGGTTCACGCGCCGTCTCCTGAGCCCCGATCGATCCCGCGCCGTCACCTGAGCCCTGATCGGTCCACGCGTCGTCTCCTATGCCCCGATCGGTCCACGCGCCGCCTCCTAAGCTCCGATCGGTCCACGCGCCGTCTCCGAGCCACGATCAGTCCAGGCGCCGCTTCCTGAGTCTCGATCGGTCCACGCGTCGTCTCCTAAGCCCCGATCGGTCCACGCTTCGTCTCCGAGCCGCGATCCATCCACGCGAGTCTCCTAACCCGGACCGGTTCACGCGCCGTCTCCTGAGCCCCGATCGATCCCGCGCCGTCACCTGAGCCCTGATCGGTCCACGCGTCGTCTCCTATGCCCCGATCGGTCCACGCGCCGCCTCCTAAGCTCCGATCGGTCCACGCGCCGTCTCCGAGCCACGATCAGTCCAGGCGCCGCTTCCTGAGTCTCGATCGGTCCACGCGTCGTCTCCTGAGCCCCGATCGATCCACGCATCGGGTCCTGAGCCCCGATCGGTCCACGCGTCGTCTTCGAGTACCGATCGATCCACGCGCCGTTTCCTGGGCCCCGATCGGTCCACGCGTCGCCGCCGGAGCCCCGATCGGCCTACGCATCGTCTCCTAAGCCCCGATACGTTCACATGCCGTCTCCGAGCCCTGATCGGTCCACGCGCCATCGCGGAGCCTTGATCGGTCCGCGCGCGGCCTCCTGAGCCCCGGTTGATTCACGCGCCGTATCCGAGCCCCAATCGGTCCACGCGCCGTCTCCTGAGCCCCGATCGATCCACGCATCGGGTCCTGAGCCCCGATCGGTCCACGCGTCGTCTTCGAGTACCGATCGATCCACGCGCCGTTTCCTGGGCTCCGATCGGTCCACGCGTCGTCGCTGGAGCCCCGATCGGCCTACGCGCCGTCTCCTAAGCCCCGCTAGGTTAACGCGTCGTTTCCGAGCCCCCATCGGTCTACGGGCCGTCTCCTGAGCCCCGATTGGTCCACGAGCCGTCTCCTGAGCCCCGATCGGTCCACGCGTCGTCTCCTAACCCCCGATTGGTCCACGTGCAGTCTCCCAGCCCCGATCGGTCCACGCGCCGTCTCCTAATCCACAATCTGTCCACGACCCGTCTTCGGGCCCCGATCGGTGCTCGCGCGGTCGCCGAACCCAAATTGGTCCACGCGCAACCGCCTGAGCCCCAGTCGGTCCACGCGCCGTCTCCGAGCCCCGATCGGTCCACGCTTCGTCTCCGAGCCCCGATCAGTCCACGCGCCGTCGCCGAGCCATGATCGGTCCACGCGCGGCCTCCTGAGCCCCGATCGGTCCACGCGCCGTCGCCGCGTCGCGATCAGTCCACGCGCGGCCTCCTGAGCCCCGGTTGGTTCACGCGCCGTATCCGAGCCCCAATCGGTCCACGCGCCGTCTCCTGAGCCCCGATTGTTCCACGCGCCGTCTCCTGAGCCCCGATCGGTAACACGCGTCGTCGCCTAACCCCCGATTGGTCCACGTTCCGTCTCCTCAGCCCCGATCGGTCCACGCGCCGTCTCCGAGCGCCGATCGGTTCACGCGCCGTCTCCTGAGTCCCCGTCGCTCCACGCGCCGTCTCCGTGCCCCCATCACTCCACGCGCCGTCTCCGAGTCCCGATCGGTCCACGTGCCGTCTCCTGAGCCCGGATCGGTCCACGCGCCGTCGCCGAACCCCAATTGGTCCACGCGCAACCGCCTGAGCCCAAGTCGGTCCACGCGCTGTCTCCGAGTCCCGATGGGTCCACGCGTCGTCTCCGAGCCCCGATCGGTCCACGCGCCGTCGCCGAGCCATGATCGGTCCACGCGCGGCCTCCTGAGCCCCGATCGGTCCACGCATCCTTTCCTAAATCCCGATCGGTCCACGCGTCGTCTCCGAGCTCCGATCGGTCCACACGCCGTTCCCTGAACCCCGATCGCTCCACGCGTTGTCACCTGAGCCCCGATCTATCCACGGGTTGTCGTCTGAATCCCGACGGCTCCACGCGCCGTCTCCTGAGTCCCGATCCGTCCACGCGCCGTCGCCGAGCCCCGATCGGTCCGCGCGCCGCCGCCGATCCTCGATTGGTCCACGCATCGTGTCGTAAACCCCGATCGTTCCACGCGCAGCCGCCGAGCCCCGATCGGTTCACGCGCGGTCTCCTGAGCCCCGGTCGGTCCACGTGCCGTCGCCGAACCCCGATCGTTCCACGCGCCGTCTCCGAGCCCCGATCGGGCTACGCGCCGTCTCCTGAGCCTCGATCGGGGCACGCGCCGTCTCCGAGCCCCGATCGGGCCATGCATCGTCTCATAAGCCCCGATCGGTTAACGCGCTGTCTCCGAGCCCCGATCGGTCCACGCGCCGTCTCCTGAGCCCCAATTAGTCCACGCGGCGTCTTCTAAGCCGCGATCCGTCCACGGGCCGTCTGCGACCTCCGATCGGTCCACGCGCCGTCTCCAAGCCCCGATCCATACACGCGTCGTCTCCGAGCCCCGATCGGTCCACGCGCCGTCGGCGAGCCCCGATCGGTTCACGCGCCATCTCCTGAGCCCCGATCGTTCCACGCGCCGTCTCCGAGCCCCGATCCGTCCACGCGTCGTTCCCTAAGCCCCGATCCATCCACGCGCAATCTCCTGTGCCCCGATCGGTCCACGCAGCGTCTCCTACGCCCCAGACGGTCCACGCGCCGTCTCCGAAACCCGATCGGTCGACGCGTCGTCTTCTAAGCCCAGATGCCTCCTCGCGCCGTCTTGGAGCCCCGATCGGTGCACGCGTCGTCTCCGAGCCCCGATCGGCCCACGCGGCGTCGCCGAGCCGCGATCGGTCCACGCGCGGCCTCCTGAGCCCCGGTCGGTTCACGCGCCCTATCCGAGCCCCAATCGGTTCACGCGCCGTCTCCTGAGCCCGGATCGGTCCACGCGTCGTCCCCGGATCCCCGATCCGTACACGCGTCGTCTCCGAGCCTCGATCGGTCCTCGCGCCGTCTCCGAGCCACGATCGGTCCGTGCGCCGCTTCAAGAGCTCTATCGGTCCACGCATCGTCTCCTGATCTCCGATCGGTCCACGCGCCGTCTTCTAAGCCCTGATCGGTCCACGAACTGTCTCCTGATCCCCATGGGTCCACGCGGCGCTTCCGGAGCCCCGAGCGATCCCCGCGCCGTCTCCTGAGCCCCGATCGGTCCACGCATCGTCTTCTAAGCCCTGATCGGTCCACGTGCCGTCTCCGAGCCCCGATGGGTCCACACGCCGCCTCCTGAGCCCCGATCGGTCGCCGCGTCGTCTCCTGAGCCACGATCAATTGACGTGTCTTCTCCTGAGCCCCGATCGCTCCTCGCGCCGTCTCCTGAGCCCCGCTCGGTCGATGCGTCGTCTTCTTAGCCCCGATGCCTTCACGCGCCGTCTCCGAGCCCCAGTCGATCCACGCGCTGTCTCCGAGCACCGATCGGTCCACGCGTCGTCTCCGAGCCCCAATCGGTCCACGCGCCGTTACCGAGCCATGATCGGTCCACGCGCGGCCCCCTGAGCCCCGATCGTTCCACGCGCCGTCTCCGAGCACCGATCGGTCCACGCGCCGTCTCCTGAGCCCCAATCGGTCCACACGCTGTCTCGTGGGCCCCGATAGATACACGCGTCGTGTCCTACGCCCCGATCGGTCCACGCGTCGTCTCCTAAGCCCCGATCGGTCCACGCGCCGTCTCCGAGCCCCGATCGGTTCACGCACCGTCTCCTGATCCCCATCGGTCAACGCGGCGCCTCCGGAGCCCCGATCGATCCACGCGAATCTCCTGAGCCCCGATCGGTCCGCGCTCCACCTCCTGAGCCCCGATCGGTCCACGCGTCGTCTCCTAAGCCCCGATCGGTCCACGCGCCGTCTCCGAGCCCCGATCGTTCCACGCGCCGTCTCCTGAGCCCCGCTCGGTCGATGCGTCGTCTTCTTAGCCCCGATGCCTACACCGCCGTTTCCGAGCCACGATTGGTCCACGCGCCGTCTCCTGAGCCCCGATCGTTTCATGCGCCTTCTCCTAAGCTCCGATCGGTTCACTCGTCGGCTCCTAAGCCCCGATCGGTCCACGCGTCGTCTCCGAGCCCCGATCAGTCCACGGGCCGTCGCCGAGCCATGATCGCTCCACGCGTGGCCTCCTGAGCCCCGGTCGCGTCACGTGCCGTATCCAAGCCCCAATCGGTCCACGCGCTGTCTCCGAGCACCGATAGGTCCACGCATCGTCTCTGAGCACCGATCGGTTCACGCGTCGTTTTCTGAGCACCGTTCCGTCCACGCGTAGTCTTCAAAGCCCCGATGCCTGAGCGCGCCGTCTCCGAGCCACGATCGTTCCACGCGCCGTCTTCCAGCCCCGATAGGTCCACGCGCCGTCTCCGAGCCACGATCGGTCCAGGCGCCACTTCCTGAGCCCCGATTGGTCCACGCCCCGCCTCTGGAGCCCCGATAGATCCACCCGAGTCTCCTAAGCCCCGAACGGTCCACGCGCCGTCTCCTGAGCCCCGATCGATCCACGCGTCGTCTCCTGAGCCCCGATCGCTCCACGCGTCGTCTCTTAAGCGCCGATCGGTCCACGCGTCGTCTCCGAGCCCCGATCGGTCCACGCGCCCTCTCCTAAGCCCCGATCATTCCACGCGCCGTCTCCGAGCGCCGATTGGTTCACGCGCCGTCTCCTGAGCCCCGATCGTTCCACGCGTCGTCTCCGAGCTCCGATGTGTCCACGCGTCCTCTTCTAAGCCCCGATCGGTCCACGCGCCATCTCCGAGCCGCGATGGGTCCACGCGCCGCCTCCTGACGCCCGATCGGTCCACGCGCCGTCTCCGAGCGCCGATCGGTTCACGCGCCGTCTCCTGAGCCCCGATCGTTCCACGCGCCGTCTCCTGCGCCCCGATCGGTCGACGCGTCCTCTCCTAAACCCCGATCGTTCAACGCATCGTCTCCTAATTCCCGTTCGGTCCACGCGCCGTCTCCTGAGCGCCGATCGGTTCATGCGCCGACTCCGAGCCCCGATGGGTTCACGCGTCGTCTCCTAAGCCCCGATCAGTCCACGCGCAGTCGCCGAGCCCCGATCGCTTCACGCGCGGTCTCCTGAGTCCCGGTCGGTCGACGCGCCGTCGCCGAACCCCAATTGGTCCACGCGCTGTCTCCGAGTCCCGATCGGTCCACGCATCGTCTCCTAATCCCTGCTCGGTTAACGCGTCGTTTCCGAGCCCCGATCCGTCTCCGCGCCGTCTCCTGAGCCCCGATCGGTCCACGTGTCGTTCCCTAAGCCCCGATCCATCCACGCGCCGTCTCCTGAGCCCAGCTCGGCCCACGCGCCGTCTCCGAGTCCCGATCGGTCCACGCGCCGTCTCCTAAGCCCCGATCGGTTCATGCTTCGTCCCCGAGGCCCGATCGGTCCGAGCACCGTCTCCTGATCCCCGATCGGTCCACGCGCCGTCTCCGGACCCCCGATAGATCCACATGAGTCTCCTAAGCCCCGACCCGTCGACTCGCCGTCTCCGGAGCCCCGGTCCGTCCATGCGTCGTCTCCTAACCCCCGGACGGTCCACGCTTCGTCTCCGAGCCGCGATCCATCCACGCGAGTCTCCTAACCCGGACCGGTTTACGCGCCGTCTCCTGAGCCCCGATCGATCCCGCGCCGTCACCTGAGCCCTGATCGGTCCACGCGTCGTCTCCTATGCCCCGATCGGTCCACGCGCCGCCTCCTAAGCTCCGATCGGTCCACGCGCCGTCTCCGAGCCACGATCAGTCCAGGCGCCGCTTCCTGAGTCTCGATCGGTCCACGCGTCGTCTCCTAAGCCCCGATCGGTCCACGCGCCGTCGCCGAGCCCCGATGCGTCCACGCGCCGCCTCCTGAGCTCCGATCGGTCCACGCGTCGTCTCCTGAGCCCCGATCGATCCACGCATCGGGTCCTGAGCCCCGATCGGTCCACGCGTCGTCTTCGAGTACCGATCGATCCACGCGCCGTTTCCTGGGCCCCGATCGGTCCACGCGTCGCCGCCGGAGCCCCGATCGGCCTACGCATCGTCTCCTAAGCCCCGATACGTTCACATGCCGTCTCCGAGCCCTGATCGGTCCACGCGCCATCGCGGAGCCTTGATCGGTCCGCGCGCGGCCTCCTGAGCCCCGGTTGATTCACGCGCCGTATCCGAGCCCCAATCGGTCCACGCGCCGTCTCCTGAGCCCCGATCGATCCACGCATCGGGTCCTGAGCCCCGATCGGTCCACGCGTCGTCTTCGAGTACCGATCGATCCACGCGCCGTTTCCTGGGCTCCGATCGGTCCACGCGTCGCCGCTGGAGCCCCGATCGGCCTACGCGCCGTCTCCTAAGCCCCGCTAGGTTAACGCGTCGTTTCCGAGCCCCCATCGGTCTACGGGCCGTCTCCTGAGCCCCGATTGGTCCACGAGCCGTCTCCTGAGCCCCGATCGGTCCACGCGTCGTCTCCTAACCCCCGATTGGTCCACGTGCAGTCTCCCAGCCCCGATCGGTCCACGCGCCGTCTCCTAATCCACAATCTGTCCACGACCCGTCTTCGGGCCCCGATCGGTGCTCGCGCGGTCGCCGAACCCAAATTGGTCCACGCGCAACCGCCTGAGCCCCAGTAGGTCCACGCGCCGTCTCCGAGCCCCGATCGGTCCACGCTTCGTCTCCGAGCCCCGATCAGTCCACGCGCCGTCGCCGAGCCATGATCGGTCCACGCGCGGCCTCCTGAGCCCCGATCGGTCCACGCGCCGTCGCCGCGTCGCGATCAGTCCACGCGCGGCCTCCTGAGCCCCGGTTGGTTCACGCGCCGTATCCGAGCCCCAATCGGTCCACGCGCCGTCTCCTGAGCCCCGATTGTTCCACGCGCCGTCTCCTGAGCCCCGATCGGTAACACGCGTCGTCGCCTAACCCCCGATTGGTCCACGTTCCGTCTCCTCAGCCCCGATCGGTCCACGCGCCGTCTCCGAGCGCCGATCGGTTCACGCGCCGTCTCCTGAGTCCCCGTCGCTCCACGCGCCGTCTCCGTGCCCCCATCACTCCACGCGCCGTCTCCGAGTCCCGATCGGTCCACGTGCCGTCTCCTGAGCCCGGATCGGTCCACGCGCCGTCGCCGAACCCCAATTGGTCCACGCGCAACCGCCTGAGCCCAAGTCGGTCCACGCGCTGTCTCCGAGTCCCGATGGGTCCACGCGTCGTCTCCGAGCCCCGATCGGTCCACGCGCCGTCGCCGAGCCATGATCGGTCCACGCGCGGCCTCCTGAGCCCCGATCGGTCCACGCATCCTTTCCTAAATCCCGATCGGTCCACGCGTCGTCTCCTTAACCCCGATCGGTCCACATGCCGTCTCCGAGTCCCGATGGGTCCACGCGTCGCCTCCTGAACCCCGATCGATCCACGCGAGTTTCCTGAGCCCCTGTCGGTCCACGCGCCGTCTCCGAGCTCCGATCCGTCCGTGCGTCGTCTCCTAAGATCCGATCGGTCCATGCGCCATCTCCTGAGCCCCGAAGGGTCCACGCGTCGCCTCCGAGCTCCGATCGGTCCACACGCCGTTCCCTGAACCCCGATCGCTCCACGCGTTGTCGCCTGAGCCCCGATCTATCCACGGGTTGTCGTCTGAATCCCGACGGCTCCACGCGCCGTCTCCTGAGTCCCGATCCGTCCACGCGCCGTCGCCGAGCCCCGATCGGTCCGCGCGCCGCCGCCGATCCTCGATTGGTCCACGCTTCGTGTCGTAAACCCCGATCGTTCCACGCGCAGCCGCCGAGCCCCGATCGGTTCACGCGCGGTCTCCTGAGCCCCGGTCGGTCCACGCGCCGTCGCCGAACCCCGATCGTTCCACGCGCCGTCTCCGAGCCCCGATCGGGCTACGCGCCGTCTCCTGAGCCTCGATCGGGGCACGCGCCGTCTCCGAGCCCCGATCGGGCCATGCATCGTCTCATAAGCCCCGATCGGTCCACGCGCCGTCTCCTGAGCCCCAATTAGTCCACGCGGCGTCTTCTAAGCCGCGATCCGTCCACGGGCCGTCTGCGACCTCCGATCGGTCCACGCGCCGTCTCCAAGCCCCGATCCATACACGCGTCGTCTCCGAGCCCCGATCGGTCCACGCGCCGTCGGCGAGCCCCGATCGGTTCACGCGCCATCTCCTGAGCCCCAATCGTTCCACGCGCCGTCTCCGAGCCCCGATCCGTCCACGCGTCGTTCCCTAAGCCCCGATCCATCCACGCGCAATCTCCTGTGCCCCGATCGGTCCACGCAGCGTCTCCTACGCCCCAGACGGTCCACGCGCCGTCTCCGAAACCCGATCGGTCGACGCGTCGTCTTCTAAGCCCAGATGCCTCCTCGCGCCGTCTTGGAGCCCCGATCGGTGCACGCGTCGTCTCCGAGCCCCGATCGGCCCACGCGGCGTCGCCAAGCCGCGATCGGTCCACGCGCGGCCTCCTGAGCCCCGGTCGGTTCACGCGCCCTATCCGAGCCCCAATCGGTTCACGCGCCGTCTCCTGAGCCCGGATCGGTCCACGCGTCGTCCCCGGATCCCCGATCCGTACACGCGTCGTCTCCGAGCCTCGATCGGTCCTCGCGCCGTCTCCGAGCCACGATCGGTCCGTGCGCCGCTTCAAGAGCTCTATCGGTCCACGCATCGTCTCCTGATCTCCGATCGGTCCACGCGCCGTCTTCTAAGCCCTGATCGGTCCACGAACTGTCTCCTGATCCCCATGGGTCCACGCGGCGCTTCCGGAGCCCCGAGCGATCCCCGCGCCGTCTCCTGAGCCCCGATCGGTCCACGCATCGTCTTCTAAGCCCTGATCGGTCCACGTGCCGCCTCCTGAGCCCCGATCGGTCGACGCGTCGTCTCCTGAGCCCCGATCGATCCACGCATCGGCTCCTGAGCCCCGATCGGTCCACGCGTCGTCTTCGAGTACCGATCGATCCACGCGCCGTTTCCTGGGCCCCGATCGGTCCACGCGTCGCCGCCGGAGGCCCGATCGGCCTACGCGCCGTCTCATGAGCCACGATCGGTCAACTCATCGTCTCCTAAGCCCCGATACGTTCACACGCCGTCTCCGAGCCCCGATCGGTCCACGCGCCGTCGCGGAGCCTTGATCGGTCCACGCGCGGCCTCCTTAGCCCCGATCGGTTAACGCGCTGTCTCCGAGCCCCGATCGGGCCATGCATCGTCTCATAAGCCCCGATCGGTTAACGCGCTGTCTCCGAGCCCCGATCGGTCCACGCGCCGTCTCCTGAGCCCCAATTAGTCCACGCGGCGTCTTCTAAGCCCCGATCCGTCCACGGGCCGTCTGCGACCTCCGATCGGTCCACGCGCCGTCTCCAAGCCCCGATCCATACACGCGTCGTCTCCGAGCCCCGATCGGTCCACGCGCCGTCGGCGAGCCCCGATCGGTTCACGCGCCGTCTCCTGAGCCCCGATCGTTCCACGCGCCGTCTCCGAGCCCCGATCCGTCCACGCGTCGTTCCCTAAGCCCCGATCCATCCACGCGCAATCTCCTGTGCCCCGATCGGTCCACGCAGCGTCTCCTACGCCCCAGACGGTCCACGCGCCGTCTCCGAAACCCGATCGGTCGACGCGTCGTCTTCTAAGCCCAGATGCCTCCTCGCGCCGTCTTGGAGCCCCGATCGGTGCACGCGTCGTCTCCGAGCCCCGATCGGCCCACGCGGCGTCGCCGAGCCGCGATCGGTCCACGCGCGGCCTCCTGAGCCCCGGTCGGTTCACGCGCCCTATCCGAGCCCCAATCGGTTCACGCGCCGTCTCCTGAGCCCGGATCGGTCCACGCGTCGTCCCCGGATCCCCGATCCGTACACGCGTCGTCTCCGAGCCTCGATCGGTCCTCGCGCCGTCTCCGAGCCACGATCGGTCCGTGCGCCGCTTCAAGAGCTCTATCGGTCCACGCATCGTCTCCTGATCTCCGATCGGTCCACGCGCCGTCTTCTAAGCCCTGATCGGTCCACGAACTGTCTCCTGATCCCCATGGGTCCACGCGGCGCTTCCGGAGCCCCGATCGGCCTACGCGCCGTCTCATGAGCCACGATCGGTCAACTCATCGTCTCCTAAGCCCCGATACGTTCACACGCCGTCTCCGAGCCCCGATCGGTCCACGCGCCGTCGCGGAGCCTTGATCGGTCCACGTGCGGCCTCCTTAGCCCCGGTCGGTCCACGCGCCGTCTCCGAGCCCTGATCGGTCCACGTATCGTCTCCTAAGCCCCGGTCGGTTAACGGGCCGTCTTCGAGCCCCGATGGGTCCACGCGCCGCCTCCTAAGCCCCGATCGGTCCACGCGTCGTCTGCTATGCCCCGATCGGTCCACGCGCCGTCTCCTGAGCCCCGATAGGTACACGCGTCGTCTCCTATGCCCCGATCGGTCCACGCATCGTCGTCTAAGCCCCGATCGGTTAACGCGCTGTCTCCGAGCGCCGATCGGTCCACGCGCCGTCGCCAAACCCCAATTGGTCCACGCGCAACCACCTGAGCCCCAGTCGGTCCACGCGCTGTCTCCGAGTCCCGATGGGTCCACGCGTGGTCTCCGAGCCCCGATCGGTCCACGCGCCGTCGCCGAGCCATGATCGGTCCACGCGCGGCCTCCTGAGCCCCGATCGGTCCACGCGCCGTCGCCGAGCCACGGTCGGTCCGCGCGCGGCCTCCTGAGCCCCGGTTGATTCACGCGCCGTATCCGAGCCCCAATCGGTCCACGCGCCGTCTCCTGAGCCCCGATTGGTCCACGAGCCGTCTCCTGAGCCCCGATCGGTCCACGCGTCGTCTCCTAACCCCCGATTGGTCCACGTGCAGTCTCCCAGCCCCGATCGGTCCACGCGCCGTCTCCTAATCCACAATCTGTCCACGACCCGTCTTCGGGCCCCGATCGGTGCTCGCGCGGTCGCCGAACCCAAATTGGTCCACGCGCAACCGCCTGAGCCCCAGTCGGTCCACGCGCCGTCTCCGAGCCCCGATCGGTCCACGCTTCGTCTCCGAGCCCCGATCAGTCCACGCGCCGTCGCCGAGCCATGATCGGTCCACGCGCGGCCTCCTGAGCCCCGATCGGTCCACGCGAGTCTCCTAAGCCCCTGTCGGTCCAACGCCGTCTCCGAGCTCCGATCCGTCCGTGCGTCGTCTCCTAAGATCCGATCGGTCCATGCGCCATCTCCTGAGCCCCGACCGGTCCACGCGTCGCCTCCGAGCTCCGATCGGTCCACACGCCGTTCCCTGAACCCCGATCGCTCCACGCGTCGTCGCCTGAGGCCCGATCTATCCACGGGTCGTCGTCTGAATCCCGACGGCTCCACGCGCCGAATCGGTCCACGCGTCGTTCCCTAAGCCCTGATCGCGTGGATCGATGGGGCTCAGGAGGTGGCACGTGGACCGATCGGGGCTTAGGAGACGACGCGTGGACTGATCGGGGCTCAGGAGACGGCGCGTGGACCGGTCGCGGCTCGGAAACGGCGCGTGAATCGATCGGCGCTTAGGAGACGACGCGTGGACCGATCGGGGCTCAGGAGATGACTCCTGGACCGATCGGGGCTTAGGAGGCGGCGCGTGGAACGATCGGGGCTCAGGAGACGGCGCGTGAACCGATCGGCGCTCGGAGGCGGCGCGTGGACCGATCGGGGCTTAGGAGGCGGCGGGTGGAACGATCGGGGCTCAGGAGACGACACGTGGACCGATGGGGGCTTAGGAGACGACGCGTGGACCGATCGGGGCTTAGGAGACGACGCTTGGACCGATCGGGGCTTAGGAGGCGACGCGTGGAACGATCGGGGCTCAGGAGACGGCGCGTGAACCGTTCGGCGCACGGAGACCGCTCGTGGACCGCACAGGGCTCAGGAGACGGCGCGTGAACCGATTTGCGCTCGGAGAGAGCGCGTGGACCGATCGGGGCTTAGGAGACGACGCGTGGACCGTCCGGGGTTAGGAGACGACGCGTGGACCGATGGGGCTTAGGAAGCGACGCGTGGACCGATCGGGGCTCGGGAGACAGCGCGTGGACCGATTGGGGCTCGGGAGACTGCGCGTGGATGGATCGGGGCTTAGGGAACGACGCGTGAACCGATCGGGGCTCAGGAGACGGCGCGCGGACCGATCGGGGCTCGGAGACGGCGCGTAGAATGATTGGGGCTTAGGAGAAGGCGCGTGGAGCGATCGGGGCTCAGGAGACGGCGCGTGGACCGAACGGAGCTCAGGAGGCCGCGCGTGGACCGATCGGGGTTCAGGAGACAGCGCGAGAACAGATTGGGGATCAGGAGACGACGCGTGGACCGATCGGGAGTCTGAGATGACGCGTGGATCGATCGGGGCTCGGAGACGGCGCGTGGACCGATCGGGGCTTAGGAGACGACGCGTGGACTGATCGGGGCTCAGGAGACGGCGCGTGGACCGATCGTGCCTCGGAGATGGCGGGTGGAGGCATCGGGGCTTTGAAGACGACGCGTGGACCGAACGGTGCTCAGAAAACGGCGCGTGGACCGATAGGTGCTCGGAGACGATGCGTGGATCGATCGGGGCTCAGGAAACGGCGCGTAGACCGATGGGGGCTCAGGAGGCAGCGCGTGGATGGATCAGGGCTTAGGGAACGACGCGTGGAGCGATCCGGGCACAGGAGACGGCGCGTGGACCGATCGGGGCTCGGAGACGGCGCGTGGAACGATCGGGCCTCAGGAGGCGACGCGTGGGCCGATCGTGGCTCTGGAGACGGCGCGTAGACCGATCAGGGCTCGGAAACGACGCGTTAACCGACCGGGGCTTATGAGACGATGCATGGACCGATCGGGGCTCGGAGACGGCGCGGTAACCGATCGGGGCTTTAGTGACGATGCGTGAACCGATCGCGGCTTAGGAGACGATGCATGGCCCGATCGGGGCTCGGAGACGGCGCGTGCCCCGGTCGAGGCTCAGGAGACGGCGCGTAGGACGATCGGGGCTCGGAGACGGCACGTGGAACGATCGGGGTTCGGCGACGGCGCGTGGACGTATCGGGACTCAGGAGACGGCGCGTGGAGCCGTCGGGATTCAGACGATGACCCGTGGATAGATCGGGGCTCAGGCGACGACGCGTGGACCGATCGGGGCTCAGGAGGCCGCGCGTGGACCGATCATGGCTCGGCGACGGCGCGTGGACCGATTGGGGCTCGGAGACGACGCGTGGACCCATCGGGACTCGGAGACAGCGCGTGGACCGACTGGGGCTGAGGTGGTTGCGCGTGGACCAATTGGGGTTTGGCGACGGCGCGTGGACCGATCGGCGCTCGGAGACAGCGCGTTAACCGATCGGGGCTTAGGAGACGATGCGTGGACCGATCGGGGCATAGGAGACGACGCGTGTACCTATGGGGGCTCAGGAGACGGCGCGTGGACCGATCGGGGCATAGCAGACGACGCGTGGACCGATCGGGGCTTAGGAGGCGGCGCGTGGACCCATCGGGGCTCGGAGACGGCGCGTTAACCGATCCGGTCTTAGGAGACGATGCGTGGACCGATCGGGGCTCGGAGACGGCGCGTGGACCGACCGGGGCTTAGGTGACGACGCGTGGACCGATCGGGGCTCAGGAGACCGCGCGTGAACCGATCGGGGCTCGGCGGCTGCGCGTGGAACGATCGGGGTTTAGGACACGATGCGTGGACCAATCGAGGATCGGCGGCGGCGCGCGGACCGATCGGGGCTCGGCGACGGCGCGTGGACGGATCGGGACTCAGGAGACGGCGCGTGGACCCATCGGGGCTCGGAGACGGCGCGTTAACCGATCGGGTCTTAGGAGACGATGCGTGGACCGATCGGGGCTCGGAGACGGCGCGTGGACCGACCGGGGCATAGGAGACGACGCGTGGACCGATCGGGGCTTAGGAGGCGGCGCGTGGACCCATCGGGGCTCGGACACGGCGCGTGGACCGGTCGGGGCTTAGGAGACGACGCGTGGACCGATCGGGGCTCAGGAGACGACGCGTGGACCGATCGGGGTTTAGCAGAGGACGCGTCAACCGATCGGGGCTCAGGACACGGCGCGTGAACCGAACGGGGCTTAGGCCACGACGCGAGGCCCGATCGGTGCTCAGGAAGTGGCGCCTGGACCGATCGTGGCTCGGGGACGGCGCCTGGGGGCATCTGGGCTTAGAAGACGACGCGTGGACTGATCGGGGCTAAGGAAACGGCGCGTGAACCGATCGGGGCATAGGAGACGACGCGTGGACCGATCGGGGCTCGGAGACGGCGCGTAGACCGATTGGGGCTTAGGAGATTCGCGTGGATCGATCGGGGCTCCGGAGGCGGCGCGTGGACCGATTGGGGCTCGGGAGACTACGCGTGGATGGTTCGGGGCTTAGGGAACGATGCGTGGACCGATCGGGGCTCAGGAGGCGGCGCGTGGACCGATCGGGGCTCGGAGACGGCGCGTGGACCGTCTGGGGCTTAGGAGACGATGCGTGGACCGATCGGGGCTCAGGAGACTGCACGTGAACCGATCGGCTTTCGGAGACGGCGCGTCGACCGATCGGGGTTCGGAGACGGCGCGTCGACCGATCGGGGTTCGGAGACGGCGCGTCGACCGATTGGGGTTCGGAGACAGCGCGTCGACCGATCGGGGTTCGGAGACAGCGCGTGGACCGTCTGGGGCTTAGGACGCGATGTGTGGACCGATCGGGGCTCAGGAGATTCGCATGGATCAATCGGGGCTCCGGAGGCGCCGCGTGGACGGATGGGGCTCAGGAGATGACACGTGGACCGATCGGGGCTCGGAGACAGCGCGTGGAATGATCGGAGCTCAGGAGACGGCGCGAGGACCGATCTCCTGAGAGAGACGGCGCGTGGACCGATCGCGGCTGGGAGACGGCGCGCGGAACGACCGGGGCTCAGGAGACTGCGCGTGGATGGATCGGGGCTTAGGGAACGTCGCGTCGAGCGATCGGGGCTCAGGAGAAGACGCGTCAATTGATCGGGGCTCAGGAGACGACGCGGCGACGGATCGGGGCTTAGAAGACGCCCCGTGGACCGATTGGGGCTCGGAGACGACGCGTGTACGGATCGAGGCTCAGGAGACGGCGCGTAAACCGATCGGGGCTCGGAAACTACGCGTTAACCGAGCGGGTCTTAGGAGAACATACGTGGACCGATCGGGGCTCGGAGACAGCGCGTGGATGGATCGGGGCTCAGGAGATAGCGCGTGGACCGATCAGGGCTCGGCGACTGCGCGTGGACGGATCGGGGCTCACGAGACGGCGCGTGGGCGGATCGGGGCGCGGAGACGGCGCGTTAACCGATCGGGGCTCGGAGACGACGCGTGGACCGATCGGGGCTCAGGAGACGGCGCGTAAACCGATCGGGGCTCGGAAACTACGCGTTAACCGAGAGGGGCTTAGGAGACGATGCGTGGACCGATCGGCGCTCGGAGACGGCGCGTTAACCGGTCGGGGCTTAGGAGACGGCGCGTGGGCAGATCGGGGCTCAGGAGACGGCGCGTGGACTAATTGGGGCTCAGGAAACGGCGCGTGGACCGATCGCGGCTCGGAGACCGCGCGTGGACCGACCGGGGCTCGGAGACGACGCGTGCACCGATCAGGGCTCGGAGACAGCGCGTGGACCGACTGGGGCTCAGGCGGTTGCGCGTGGACCAATTGCGGTTCGGCGACGGCGCGTGGACCGATCGGGGCTCGCAGACAGTGCGTGGACCGACTGGGGCTCAGGCGGTTGCGCGTGGACCAATTCGGGTTCAGCGACGGCGCGTGGACCGAACGGCGCTCGGAGACAACGCGTTAACCGATCGGGGCTTAGGAGACGATGCATGGACCGATCGGGGCTTGGAGACGGCGCGTGGACAGATCGGGGCTCGGAAACCACGCGTTAATCGATCGGAGCTCGGCGACTTCGCGTGGACCGATCGGGGCTTAGGTGACGGCGCGTGAACAGATCGGAGATCAGGAGATGACGCATGGACCGATCGGGGCTCTGGAAGCGGCGCACGGACCGATTGTGGCTCGAAGACGGCGCGAGGAGGCATCTGGGCTTAGAAGACGACGCGTGGATCGATCGGGGCTCGGAGACGGCGCGTGAACCGACCGGGGCTCAGGAGGCCGCGCGTGGACCGATCACGGCTCAGGAGGCCACGCCTGGACCGATCGGGGCGTAGGACACGGCGCGTGTACCTATCGGGGCTCACGAGACAGCATGTGGACCGATCGGCGTTCGGAGACGGCGCGTCGACCGATCGGGGTTCGGTGACGGTCCGTGGACCGTCCGGGGCTCAGGAGGCGATGCGTGGACCGATCGGGGCTCAGGAGACGGCGCGTGAACCGACCGGGGGTCAGGAGGCCGCGCATGGACCAATCACGGCTCGGCGACGGCGCGTGGACCGATCGGGGCTCAGGAGGCCGCGCGTGGACCGATCATGGCTCAGGAAGCGGCGCGTGGACCGATCGGGGCCCGGAGACGGCGCGTTAACCGATCGGGGCTTAGGAGATTCGCATGGATCAATCGGGGCTCCGGAGGCGCCGCGTGGACGGATGGGGCTCAGGAGATGACACGTGGACCGATCGGGGCTCGGAGACAGCGCGTGGAATGATCGGAGCTCAGGAGACGGCGCGAGGACCGATCTCCTGAGAGAGACGGCGCGTGGACCGATCGCGGCTGGGAGACGGCGCGCGGAACGACCGGGGCTCAGGAGACTGCGCGTGGATGGATCGGGGCTTAGGGAACGTCGCGTCGAGCGATCGGGGCTCAGGAGAAGACGCGTCAATTGATCGGGGCTCAGGAGACGACGCGGCGACGGATCGGGGCTTAGAAGACGCCCCGTGGACCGATTGGGGCTCGGAGACGACGCGTGTACGGATCGAGGCTCAGGAGACGGCGCGTACACCGATCGGGGCTCGGAAACTACGCGTTAACCGAGCGGGTCTTAGGAGAACATACGTGGACCGATCGGGGCTCGGAGACAGCGCGTGGATGGATCGGGGCTCAGGAGATAGCGCGTGGACCGATCAGGGCTCGGCGACTGCGCGTGGACGGATCGGGGCTCACGAGACGGCGCGTGGGCGGATCGGGGCGCGGAGACGGCGCGTTAACCGATCGGGGCTCGGAGACGACGCGTGGACCGATCGGGGCTCAGGAGACGGCGCGTAAACCGATCGGGGCTCGGAAACTACGCGTTAACCGAGAGGGGCTTAGGAGACGATGCGTGGACCGATTGGCGCTCGGAGACGGCGCGTTAACCGGTCGGGGCTTAGGAGACGGCGCGTGGGCAGATCGGGGCTCAGGAGACGGCGCGTGGACTAATTGGGGCTCAGGAAACGGCGCGTGGACCGATCGCGGCTCGGAGACCGCGCGTGGACTGACCGGGGCTCGGAGACGACGCGTGCACCGATCAGGGCTCGGAGACAGCGCGTGGACCGACTGGGGCTCAGGCGGTTGCGCGTGGACCAATTGCGGTTCGGCGACGGCGCGTGGACCGATCGGGGCTCGCAGACAGCGCGTGGACCGACTGGGGCTCAGGCGGTTGCGCGTGGACCAATTGGGGTTCGGCGACGGCGCGTGGACCGAACGGCGCTCGGAGACAACGCGTTAACCGATCGGGGCTTAGGAGACGATGCATGGACCGATCGGGGCTTGGAGACGGCGCGTGGACCGATCGGGGCTCAGGAGACGACGCGTGGACCGATCGGGGCTCGGAGACAGCGCGTGGACTGACTGGGGCTCAGGAGACGGCGCCTGGACCGATTGGGGCTTGGATTCGGCGCGTGAACCGATCGGGGCTCAGAAGGCCGCGCGTGGACCGATTATGGCTCGGCGACGGCGCGTGGACCGATCGGGGCTCGGAGACAGCGCGTGGACCGACTGGGGCTCAGGCGGTTGCGCGTGGACGAATTGCGGTTCGGCGACGGCGCGTGGACCGATCGGCGCTCGGAGACAGCGCGTGGACCATCTGGGGCTTAGGACGCGATGTGTGGACCGATCGGGGCTCAGGAGATTCGCGTGGATCAATCGGGGCTCCGGAGGCGCCGCGTGGACAGATGGGGCTCAGGAGATGACACGTGGACCGATCGGGGCTCGGAGACAGCGCGTGGAATGATCGGAGCTCAGGAGACGGCGCGAGGACCGATCTCCTGAGAGAGACGGCGCGTGGACCGATCGCGGCTGGGAGACGGCGCGCGGAACGACCGGGTTCAGGAGACTGCGCGTGGATGGATCGGGGCTTAGGGAACGTCGCGTCGAGCGATCGGGGCTTAGGTGGCAACGCGTGTATCGATCGGGGCTCAGGAGACGATGCGTCGACCGATCGGGGCTCAGGAGACGGCGCGCGGACCGACCGGGGCTCTGGAGATTCGCGTGGATCAATCGGGGCTCCGGAGGCGCCGCGTGAACGGATGGGGCTCAGGAGACGGCACGTGGACCGATCGGGGCTCGGAGACGGCGCGTGAACCGACCGGGGCTCAGGAGGCCGCGCGTGGACCGATCACGGCTCAGGAGGCCACGCCTGGACCGATCGGGGCGTAGGACACGGCGCGTGTACCTATCGGGGCTCACGAGACAGCATGTGGACCGATCGGCGTTCGGAGACGGCGCGTCGACCGATCGGGGTTCGGTGACGGTCCGTGGACCGTCCGGGGCTCAGGAGGCGATGCGTGGACCGATCGGGGCTCAGGAGACGGCGCGTGAACCGACCGGGGGTCAGGAGGCCGCGCATGGACCAATCACGGCTCGGCGACGGCGCGTGGACCGATCGGGGCTCAGGAGGCCGCGCGTGGACCGATCATGGCTCAGGAAGCGGCGCGTGGACCGATCGGGGCCCGGAGACGGCGCGTTAACCGATCGGGGCTTAGGAGACGATGCGTGAACCGATCGCGGGCTCGGAGACCGCACGTTAACCGATCGGGGCTTAGGAGACGATGCGTGGACCGATCGCGGCTCGTAGACGACGCGTGGATCGATCGGGGCTCAGGAGACGGCGCGTGAACCGACCACGGCTCAGGAGGCCGCGCGTGGACCGACTGGGGCTCAGGCGGTTGCGCGTGGACCAATTGGGGTTCGGCGACGGGGCGTGGACCGATCGGGGCTCGGAGATGGCGCGTTAACCAATCGGGGCATAGGAGACGATGCGAGGAGGCATCTGGGTTTACAAGACGACGCGTGGATCGACCGGGGGTCAGGAGACGCTGCGTGAACCGATCGTCGCTCGGAGACGGCGCGTGGACCGATCGGGGCTTAGGAGAAGGCGCGTGGACCGATCGGGGCTTAGGAGACGGCGCGTGGACCGATCGGAGATCAGGAGAATACGCGTGCACCGATCGGGGCTCTGGAAGCGGCGCACGGACCGATCGTGGCTCGGAGACGGCGCGTGGAGGCATCGGGGCTCTGAAGACGCCGCGTGTACGGATCGGGGCTTGGTGACGGCGGGTTGACCGATCGCAGCTTAGAGACGGCCCGTGGACGGATCGGGGCTTAGGAGACGGTGTGTGGACCGATCGGAACTCAGGAGACGGCGCGTGGACGGACCGCGGCTTAGAATGCGGTACGCGGCCCGATCGGGGATCGGACACGGCGTGTGGACGTATCGGGGCTTAGGAAACGATGCGTGGACCGGTCGGGGCTCAGGAGACGGCGCGTGGACCGATCGGTGCTTCGGATACGGTACGTGGACCGATCGGGGCTCGGAGACGGCGCGTGGACCGATCGGGGCTCAGGAGACGGAGCGTGGACCGATCGGGGCTCGTAGCCGGCGCGTGGAACGATCGGGGCTCAGGAGACGGCCTGTGGACCGATCGGAGACCAGGAGATGACGCATGGGCCGATCGGGGCTCTGGAAGCGGCGCACGGACAGATCGTGGCTCGAAGACGGCGCGAGGAGGCATCTGGGCTTAGAAGACGACGCGTGGATCGATCGGGGCTCGGAGACGGCGCGTGAACCGACCGGGGCTCAGGAGGCCGCGCGTGGACCGATCACGGCTCGGCGACGGCGTGTGGACCGATCGGGGCTCAGGAGGCCGCGCGTGGACCGAACATGGCTCAGGAAGTGGCGCGTGAACCGATCGGCGCTAGGAGACGGCGCGTTAACCGATCGGGGCTTACGAGACGGCGTGTGGACCGATCGGAGATCAGGAGATGACGCGTGGACAGATCGGGGCTCGGAAACTACGCGTTAACCGATCGGGGCTTAGGAGACGATGCGTGGATCGATCGGGGCTCAGAGATATCGCGCGGACCGACTGGTGCTCGGGAGGTTGCTCCTGGACCAATTGGGGTTCGGGCGACGGCGCGTGGACCGAACGGTGCTCGGAGACGGCGCGTGGACGGACCGCGGCTTAGAATGCGGCACGCGGACCGATCGGGGATCGGACACGGCGTGTGGACGTATCGGGGCTTAGGAGACTATGCGTCGACCGATCAGGGCTCAGGAGACGGCGCGCGGACCGACCGGGGCTCAGGAGACTCGCGTGGATCGATCGGGGCTCGGGAGGCGCTGCGTGGACCGATGGGGATCAGGAGACGGTGCGTGGACCGATCGGGGCTCAGGAGACGAAGCGTGGACCGATCGGGGCGTAGGAGACGACGCGTGGAACGACCGGGGCTCAGGAGACGGCGCGTGGAACGATCGGGGATTAGGAGACGACCCGTGGACGCATCGGGGCTTAGGAGACGACACGTGCGACGATCCGTGCTCAGGAGACCGCCCGTGGAACGATCGGGGTTCGGCGACGGCGCGTGGATCAATCGGTGGTCGGAGACGGCGCGTGGACCGATTGGGGATCAGGAGACGTCGCGTGGACCGATCGGGGCTGGGAGACGGCACGTGGACCGATCGGGGCTCAGGAGACGGCGCGTGGACCGATCGGGGCTCGGAGACGGGTCGTGGACAGATTGGGGATTAGGAGACGGCGCGTGGACCGATCGGGGCTGGGAGACGGCACGTGGACCAATGCGGGCTTAGGAGACGACGCGTGGACCCATCGGGGCTCGGAGACGGCGCGTGAACGGACCGCGGCTTAGAATGCGGCACGCGGACCGATCGGGGATCAGACACGGCGTGTGGACCGATCGAGGCTCGGAGACGACGCGTTTACGGATCGGGGATCAGGAGACGACGCGTGGAATGATCCGGGCTCAGGAGACCGCCCGTGGAACGATCGGGGTTCGGCGACGGCGCGTGGATCAATCGGTGGTCGGAGACGGCGCGTGGACCGATTGGGGATCAGGAGACGTCGCGTGGACCGCCCGGGACTCAGGAGAGTCGCGTGGATCGATGGGGCTCAGGACGTGGCACGTGGACCGATCGGGGATCAGAAGACGGTGCGTGGACCGATCGCGTCTCGGAGACGGCGCGTGGACCGATCGGCGCTCGGCGACGGCGCGTGGACCGAACGGGGCTCAGGAGACGGCGCGTGAACGGATCGGCGTTCGTAGACGGCGCGTGGACCGATCGGGGCTTAGGAGACGGCGCGTGGACCGATCGGGAGTCTGAGACGACGCGTGGAACGATAGGAGCTCAGGAGACGGCGCGTGAACCGATCGGCGCTCGGAGACGGCGCGTGGACCGATCGGGGCTTAGGAGACGACGCGTGGACCGATCGGCTCTTAGGAGACGACGCGTGGACCGATCGGGGCTTAGGAGACGGCATGTGCACCGATCGGGGCTCGGAGACAGCAAGTTAACCGATCGGGGCTTAGGAGACGATGCGTGAACCGATCGGGGCTCGGAGACGGCGCGTGGACCGACCGGGGCTCAGGAGACCGCGCGTGGACCGATCGGGGCTCGGAGACGGCGCGTTAACCGATCGGGGCTTAGGAGACGGCGCGTGGAGCGATCGGGGCTCAGGTGACGACGCGTGGATCGATCGGGGCTCCGGAGGCGCCGCGTAGACGGAGCGGGGATTAGGATGCGGCACGCGGACCAATCGGGGCTCGGAGACGGCGTGTGGACCGATCGGGGCTCCGGAGGCGCCGCGTAGACGGATGGGGCTCAGGAGACGGTGCGTGGACCGATCGGGGCTCGGAGACGGCGCGTGGAACGATCGGGGCTCAGGAGACGGCGCGAGGACCGACCGGGGCTCAGGAGACGGCGCGTGGACCGAACGGAGCTCACGAGACGGCGCGTGGACCGAACGGAGTTCAGGAGGCCGCGCGTGGACCGATCGGGGCTCAGGAGACGGCGCGTGAACCGATCGGGGCTCGGAGACGGCGCGAGGAGGCATCTGAGCTTAGAAGACGACGCGTGGAACGATCGGGGCTCAGGAAACGGGGCGTGGATCGATCGATGCTCGGAGACGACGGGTGGACCGTTCGGGGCTCAGGAGACGGCGCGGGGAGCGATCGGAGCTCAGGAGACGGCACGTGGAGCGATCGGGGCTCAGGAGAGATCCGGGGACTACGTGTGGACCGATCCGGGCTCAGGAGACGGCGCGTGGACCGATCGGGGCTCGGAGACAGCGCGTGGACCGACTGGGGTAAAGGCGGTTTCGCGTGGACCAATTGGGAGTCGGCGAAGGCGCGTGAACCGATCGGGGCTTAGGAGACGGGTCGTGGACAGATTGGGGATTAGGAGACGGCGCGTGGACCGATCGGGGCTCGGATACGGGTCGTGGACAGATTGGGGATTAGGAGACGGCGCGTGGACCGATCGGGGCTGGGAGACGGCACGTGGACCAATGCGGGCTTAGGAGACGACGCGTGGACCCATCGGGGCTCGGAGACGGCGCGTTTACGGATCGGGGATCAGGAGACGACGCGTGGAATGATCCGGGCTCAGGAGACGGAGCGTGGACCGATCGGGGCTCGTAGCCGGCGCGTGGAACGATCGGGGCTCAGGAGACGGCGTGTGGACCGATCGGAGATCAGGAGATGACGCGTGGACAGATCGGGGCTCGGAAACCACGCGTTAATCGATCGGGGCTCGGCGACTTCGCGTGGACCGATCGGGGCTTAGGTGACGGCGCGTGAACCGATCGGAGATCAGGTGATGATGCATGGACCGATCGGGGCTCTGGAAGCGGCGCCCGGACCGATCGTGGCTCGAAGACGGCGCGAGGAGGCATCTGGGCTTAGAAGACGACGCGTGGATCGATCGGGGCTCGGAGACGGCGCGTCAACCGACCGGGGCTCAGGAGGCCGCGCGTGGACCGATCACGGCTCAGGAGGCCACGCCTGGACCGATCGGGGCGTAGGACACGGCGCGTGTACCTATCGGGGCTCACGAGACAGCATGTGGACCGATCGGCGTTCGGAGACGGCGCGTCGACCGATCGGGGTTCGGTGACGGTCCGTGGACCGTCCGGGGCTCAGGAGGCGATGTGTGGACCGATCGGGGCGAAGGAGACTGCGCGTGGATGGATCGGGGCTTAGGGAACGATGCGTGGACCGATCGGGGCTCAGGAGACGGCGCGTGAGCCGACCGGGGGTCAGGAGGCCGCGCATGGACCGATCACGGCTCGGCGACGGCGCGTGGACCGATCGGGGCTCAGGAGGCCGCGCGTGGACCGATCATGGCTCAGGAAGCGGCGCGTGGACCGATCGGGGCCCGGAGACGGCGCGTTAACCGATCGGGGCTTAGGAGACGATGCGTGAACCGATCGCGGGCTCGGAGACGGCGCGTGTCCAGATCGGGGCTCAGGAGACCGCGCGTGGACCGATCGGGGCTCGGAGACTGCGCGTGGACGCATCGGGTCTCAGGAGACGGCTTGTGTACTGATCGGGGCTTAGGAGACGACGTGTGGACCGATCGGGTCTTAGGAGACGACGCGTGGACCGATCGGGGCTCGGAGACGGCGCGTGGACCGATCGGGGCTTAGGAGACGACGCGTGGACCGATCGGGGCTCACGAGACGACGCGTCGACTGATCGGGGCTCAGGAGAAGGGGCGTGGACGGACCGGAGCTCGGAGACGGTGCGTGAACCGCTCGGGGTTTAGGAGAGGACGCGTCGACTGATCGGGGCTCAGGAGACGGCGCGTGGACCGATCGGGGCACGGAGACGGTGCGTGCGCCGATGGGGGCGTGGAGGTGGCGCGTGTACTGATCGGGGTATAAGAGACGATGCGTGGACGGATCGGGATTGGGGGGGACGCGCGTGGAACGATCGGTGGTCGGAGACGGCGCGTGGACCGATCGGGGATCAGGAGACGTCGGGTGGACCGACCGGGACTCAGGAGACTCGCGTGGATCGATGGGGCTCAGGAGGTGGCACGTGGACCGATCGGGGATCAGAAGACAGTGCGTGGACCGATCGCGTCTCGGAGACGGCGCGTGGACCGATCGGCGCTCGGCGACGGCGCGTTGACCGAACGGGGCTCAGGAGACGGCGCGTGGGCGGATCGGGGCGCGGAGACGGCGCGTTAACCGATCGGGGCTCGGAGACGACGCGTGGACCGATCGGGGCTCAGGAGACGGCGCGTAAACCGATCGGGGCTCGGAAACTACGCGTTAACCGAGAGGGGCTTAGGAGACGATGCGTGGACCGATCGGCGCTCGGAGACGGCGCGTTAACCGGTCGGGGCTTAGGAGACGGCGCGTGGGCAGATCGGGGCTCAGGAGACGGCGCGTGGACTAATTGGGGCTCAGGAAACGGCGCGTGGACCGATCGCGGCTCGGAGACCGCGCGTGGACCGACCGGGGCTCGGAGACGACGCGTGCACCGATCAGGGCTCGGAGACAGCGCGTGGACCGACTGGGGCTCAGGCGGTTGCGCGTGGACCAATTGCGGTTCGGCGACGGCGCGTGGACCGATCGGGGCTCGCAGACAGTGCGTGGACCGACTGGGGCTCAGGCGGTTGCGCGTGGACCAATTCGGGTTCAGCGACGGCGCGTGGACCGAACGGCGCTCGGAGACAACGCGTTAACCGATCGGGGCTTAGGAGACGATGCATGGACCGATCGGGGCTTGGAGACGGCGCGTGGACCGATCGGGGCTCAGGAGACGACGCGTGGACCGATCGGGGCTCGGAGACAGCGCGTGGACTGACTGGGGCTCAGGAGACGGCGCCTGGACCGATTGGGGCTTGGATTCGGCGCGTGAACCGATCGGAGCTCAGAAGGCCGCGCGTGGACCGATTATGGCTCGGCGACGGCGCGTGGACCGATCGGGGCTCGGAGACAGCGCGTGGACCGACTGGGGCTCAGGCGGTTGCGCGTGGACGAATTGCGGTTCGGCGACGGCGCGTGGACCGATCGGCGCTCGGAGACAGCGCGTGGACCATCTGGGGCTTAGGACGCGATGTGTGGACCGATCGGGGCTCAGGAGATTCGCGTGGATCAATCGGGGCTCCGGAGGCGCCGCGTGGACGGATGGGGCTCAGGAGATGACACGTGGACCGATCGGGGCTCGGAGACAGCGCGTGGAATGATCGGAGCTCAGGAGACGGCGCGAGGACCGATCTCCTGAGAGAGACGGCGCGTGGACCGATCGCGGCTGGGAGACGGCGCGCGGAACGACCGGGTTCAGGAGACTGCGCGTGGATGGATCGGGGCTTAGGGAACGTCGCGTCGAGCGATCGGGGCTTAGGTGGCAACGCGTGTATCGATCGGGGCTCAGGAGACGATGCGTCGACCGATCGGGGCTCAGGAGACGGCGCGCGGACCGACCGGGGCTCTGGAGATTCGCGTGGATCAATCGGGGCTCCGGAGGCGCCGCGTGAACGGATGGGGCTCAGGAGACGGCACGTGGACCGATCGGGGCTCGGAGACGGCGCGTGAACCGACCGGGGCTCAGGAGGCCGCGCGTGGACCGATCACGGCTCAGGAGGCCACGCCTGGACCGATCGGGGCGTAGGACACGGCGCGTGTACCTATCGGGGCTCACGAGACAGCATGTGGACCGATCGGCGTTCGGAGACGGCGCGTCGACCGATCGGGGTTCGGTGACGGTCCGTGGACCGTCCGGGGCTCAGGAGGCGATGCGTGGACCGATCGGGGCTCAGGAGACGGCGCGTGAACCGACCGGGGGTCAGGAGGCCGCGCATGGACCAATCACGGCTCGGCGACGGCGCGTGGACCGATCGGGGCTCAGGAGGCCGCGCGTGGACCGATCATGGCTCAGGAAGCGGCGCGTGGACCGATCGGGGCCCGGAGACGGCGCGTTAACCGATCGGGGCTTAGGAGACGATGCGTGAACCGATCGCGGGCTCGGAGACCGCACGTTAACCGATCGGGGCTTAGGAGACGATGCGTGGACCGATCGCGGCTCGTAGACGACGCGTGGATCGATCGGGGCTCAGGAGACGGCGCGTGAACCGACCACGGCTCAGGAGGCCGCGCGTGGACCGACTGGGGCTCAGGCGGTTGCGCGTGGACCAATTGGGGTTCGGCGACGGGGCGTGGACCGATCGGGGCTCGGAGATGGCGCGTTAACCAATCGGGGCATAGGAGACGATGCGAGGAGGCATCTGGGTTTACAAGACGACGCGTGGATCGACCGGGGGTCAGGAGACGCTGCGTGAACCGATCGTCGCTCGGAGACGGCGCGTGGACCGATCGGGGCTTAGGAGAAGGCGCGTGGACCGATCGGGGCTTAGGAGACGGCGCGTGGACCGATCGGAGATCAGGAGAATACGCGTGCACCGATCGGGGCTCTGGAAGCGGCGCACGGACCGATCGTGGCTCGGAGACGGCGCGTGGAGGCATCGGGGCTCTGAAGACGCCGCGTGTACGGATCGGGGCTTGGTGACGGCGGGTTGACCGATCGCAGCTTAGAGACGGCCCGTGGACGGATCGGGGCTTAGGAGACGGTGTGTGGACCGATCGGAACTCAGGAGACGGCGCGTGGACGGACCGCGGCTTAGAATGCGGTACGCGGCCCGATCGGGGATCGGACACGGCGTGTGGACGTATCGGGGCTTAGGAAACGATGCGTGGACCGGTCGGGGCTCAGGAGACGGCGCGTGGACCGATCGGTGCTTCGGATACGGTACGTGGACCGATCGGGGCTCGGAGACGGCGCGTGGACCGATCGGGGCTCAGGAGACGGAGCGTGGACCGATCGGGGCTCGTAGCCGGCGCGTGGAACGATCGGGGCTCAGGAGACGGCCTGTGGACCGATCGGAGACCAGGAGATGACGCATGGGCCGATCGGGGCTCTGGAAGCGGCGCACGGACAGATCGTGGCTCGAAGACGGCGCGAGGAGGCATCTGGGCTTAGAAGACGACGCGTGGATCGATCGGGGCTCGGAGACGGCGCGTGAACCGACCGGGGCTCAGGAGGCCGCGCGTGGACCGATCACGGCTCGGCGACGGCGTGTGGACCGATCGGGGCTCAGGAGGCCGCGCGTGGACCGAACATGGCTCAGGAAGTGGCGCGTGAACCGATCGGCGCTAGGAGACGGCGCGTTAACCGATCGGGGCTTACGAGACGGCGTGTGGACCGATCGGAGATCAGGAGATGACGCGTGGACAGATCGGGGCCCGGAAACTACGCGTTAACCGATCGGGGCTCGGCGACTGCGCGTGGACGTATCGGGGCTCAGGAGACGGCGCGTGGGCCGCTCGGGGCTCGTAAACGACGCGTTAACCGATCGGGGCTTAGGAGACGATGCGTGGATCGATCGGGGCTCAGAGATATCGCGCGGACCGACTGGTGCTCGGGAGGTTGCTCCTGGACCAATTGGGGTTCGGGCGACGGCGCGTGGACCGAACGGTGCTCGGAGACGGCGCGTGGACGGACCGCGGCTTAGAATGCGGCACGCGGACCGATCGGGGATCGGACACGGCGTGTGGACGTATCGGGGCTTAGGAGACTATGCGTCGACCGATCAGGGCTCAGGAGACGGCGCGCGGACCGACCGGGGCTCAGGAGACTCGCGTGGATCGATCGGGGCTCGGGAGGCGCTGCGTGGACCGATGGGGATCAGGAGACGGTGCGTGGACCGATCGGGGCTCAGGAGACGAAGCGTGGACCGATCGGGGCGTAGGAGACGACGCGTGGAACGACCGGGGCTCAGGAGACGGCGCGTGGAACGATCGGGGATTAGGAGACGACCCGTGGACGCATCGGGGCTTAGGAGACGACACGTGCGACGATCCGTGCTCAGGAGACCGCCCGTGGAACGATCGGGGTTCGGCGACGGCGCGTGGATCAATCGGTGGTCGGAGACGGCGCGTGGACCGATTGGGGATCAGGAGACGTCGCGTGGACCGATCGGGGCTGGGAGACGGCACGTGGACCGATCGGGGCTCAGGAGACGGCGCGTGGACCGATCGGGGCTCGGAGACGGGTCGTGGACAGATTGGGGATTAGGAGACGGCGCGTGGACCGATCGGGGCTGGGAGACGGCACGTGGACCAATGCGGGCTTAGGAGACGACGCGTGGACCCATCGGGGCTCGGAGACGGCGCGTGAACGGACCGCGGCTTAGAATGCGGCACGCGGACCGATCGGGGATCAGACACGGCGTGTGGACCGATCGAGGCTCGGAGACGACGCGTTTACGGATCGGGGATCAGGAGACGACGCGTGGAATGATCCGGGCTCAGGAGACCGCCCGTGGAACGATCGGGGTTCGGCGACGGCGCGTGGATCAATCGGTGGTCGGAGACGGCGCGTGGACCGATTGGGGATCAGGAGACGTCGCGTGGACCGCCCGGGACTCAGGAGAGTCGCGTGGATCGATGGGGCTCAGGACGTGGCACGTGGACCGATCGGGGATCAGAAGACGGTGCGTGGACCGATCGCGTCTCGGAGACGGCGCGTGGACCGATCGGCGCTCGGCGACGGCGCGTGGACCGAACGGGGCTCAGGAGACGGCGCGTGAACGGATCGGCGTTCGTAGACGGCGCGTGGACCGATCGGGGCTTAGGAGACGGCGCGTGGACCGATCGGGAGTCTGAGACGACGCGTGGAACGATAGGAGCTCAGGAGACGGCGCGTGAACCGATCGGCGCTCGGAGACGGCGCGTGGACCGATCGGGGCTTAGGAGACGACGCGTGGACCGATCGGCTCTTAGGAGACGACGCGTGGACCGATCGGGGCTTAGGAGACGGCATGTGCACCGATCGGGGCTCGGAGACAGCAAGTTAACCGATCGGGGCTTAGGAGACGATGCGTGAACCGATCGGGGCTCGGAGACGGCGCGTGGACCGACCGGGGCTCAGGAGACCGCGCGTGGACCGATCGGGGCTCGGAGACGGCGCGTTAACCGATCGGGGCTTAGGAGACGGCGCGTGGAGCGATCGGGGCTCAGGTGACGACGCGTGGATCGATCGGGGCTCCGGAGGCGCCGCGTAGACGGAGCGGGGATTAGGATGCGGCACGCGGACCAATCGGGGCTCGGAGACGGCGTGTGGACCGATCGGGGCTCCGGAGGCGCCGCGTAGACGGATGGGGCTCAGGAGACGGTGCGTGGACCGATCGGGGCTCGGAGACGGCGCGTGGAACGATCGGGGCTCAGGAGACGGCGCGAGGACCGACCGGGGCTCAGGAGACGGCGCGTGGACCGAACGGAGCTCACGAGACGGCGCGTGGACCGAACGGAGTTCAGGAGGCCGCGCGTGGACCGATCGGGGCTCAGGAGACGGCGCGTGAACCGATCGGGGCTCGGAGACGGCGCGAGGAGGCATCTGAGCTTAGAAGACGACGCGTGGAACGATCGGGGCTCAGGAAACGGGGCGTGGATCGATCGATGCTCGGAGACGACGGGTGGACCGTTCGGGGCTCAGGAGACGGCGCGGGGAGCGATCGGGGCTCAGGAGACGGCACGTGGAGCGATCGGGGCTCAGGAGAGATCCGGGGACTACGTGTGGACCGATCCGGGCTCAGGAGACGGCGCGTGGACCGATCGGGGCTCGGAGACAGCGCGTGGACCGACTGGGGTAAAGGCGGTTTCGCGTGGACCAATTGGGAGTCGGCGAAGGCGCGTGAACCGATCGGGGCTTAGGAGACGGGTCGTGGACAGATTGGGGATTAGGAGACGGCGCGTGGACCGATCGGGGCTCGGATACGGGTCGTGGACAGATTGGGGATTAGGAGACGGCGCGTGGACCGATCGGGGCTGGGAGACGGCACGTGGACCAATGCGGGCTTAGGAGACGACGCGTGGACCCATCGGGGCTCGGAGACGGCGCGTTTACGGATCGGGGATCAGGAGACGACGCGTGGAATGATCCGGGCTCAGGAGACGGAGCGTGGACCGATCGGGGCTCGTAGCCGGCGCGTGGAACGATCGGGGCTCAGGAGACGGCGTGTGGACCGATCGGAGATCAGGAGATGACGCGTGGACAGATCGGGGCTCGGAAACCACGCGTTAATCGATCGGGGCTCGGCGACTTCGCGTGGACCGATCGGGGCTTAGGTGACGGCGCGTGAACCGATCGGAGATCAGGTGATGATGCATGGACCGATCGGGGCTCTGGAAGCGGCGCCCGGACCGATCGTGGCTCGAAGACGGCGCGAGGAGGCATCTGGGCTTAGAAGACGACGCGTGGATCGATCGGGGCTCGGAGACGGCGCGTCAACCGACCGGGACTCAGGAGGCCGCGCGTGGACCGATCACGGCTCAGGAGGCCACGCCTGGACCGATCGGGGCGTAGGACACGGCGCGTGTACCTATCGGGGCTCACGAGACAGCATGTGGACCGATCGGCGTTCGGAGACGGCGCGTCGACCGATCGGGGTTCGGTGACGGTCCGTGGACCGTCCGGGGCTCAGGAGGCGATGTGTGGACCGATCGGGGCGAAGGAGACTGCGCGTGGATGGATCGGGGCTTAGGGAACGATGCGTGGACCGATCGGGGCTCAGGAGACGGCGCGTGAGCCGACCGGGGGTCAGGAGGCCGCGCATGGACCGATCACGGCTCGGCGACGGCGCGTGGACCGATCGGGGCTCAGGAGGCCGCGCGTGGACCGATCATGGCTCAGGAAGCGGCGCGTGGACCGATCGGGGCCCGGAGACGGCGCGTTAACCGATCGGGGCTTAGGAGACGATGCGTGAACCGATCGCGGGTTCGGAGACGGCGCGTGTCCAGATCGGGGCTCAGGAGACCGCGCGTGGACCGATCGGGGCTCGGAGACTGCGCGTGGACGCATCGGGTCTCAGGAGACGGCTTGTGTACTGATCGGGGCTTAGGAGACGACGTGTGGACCGATCGGGTCTTAGGAGACGACGCGTGGACCGATCGGGGCTCGGAGACGGCGCGTGGACCGATCGGGGCTTAGGAGACGACGCGTGGACCGATCGGGGCTCACGAGACGACGCGTCGACTGATCGGGGCTCAGGAGAAGGGGCGTGGACGGACCGGAGCTCGGAGACGGTGCGTGAACCGCTCGGGGTTTAGGAGAGGACGCGTCGACTGATCGGGGCTCAGGAGACGGCGCGTGGACCGATCGGGGCACGGAGACGGTGCGTGCGCCGATGGGGGCGTGGAGGTGGCGCGTGTACTGATCGGGGTATAAGAGACGATGCGTGGACGGATCGGGATTGGGGGGGACGCGCGTGGAACGATCGGTGGTCGGAGACGGCGCGTGGACCGATCGGGGATCAGGAGACGTCGGGTGGACCGACCGGGACTCAGGAGACTCGCGTGGATCGATGGGGCTCAGGAGGTGGCACGTGGACCGATCGGGGATCAGAAGACAGTGCGTGGACCGATCGCGTCTCGGAGACGGCGCGTGGACCGATCGGCGCTCGGCGACGGCGCGTTGACCGAACGGGGCTCAGGAGACGGCGCGTGAACGGATCGGCATTCGTAGACGGCGCGTGGACCGATCGGGGCTTAGGAGACGGCGCGTGGACTGATCGGGGCTCAGGAGACGGCGCGTGGACCGATCGTGGCTTGGAGACGGCGCGTGGACGGATCGGGGCTTAGAAGACGACGCGTGGACTAATTGGGGCTCAGGAGACGGCGCGTGGACCGATCGGGGCTCGGAGACAGCGCGTTAACCGATCGGGGCTGAGGAGACGATGCATGGCCCGATCGGGGTTTGGAGACGGCGCGTGCGCCGATCGGGGCTCGGAGACAGCGCGTGGATGGATCGGGGCTCAGGAGATAGCGCGTGGACCGATCAGGGCTCGGCGACTGCGCGTGGACGGATCGGGGCTCACGAGACGGCGCGTGGGCGGATCGGGGCGCGGAGACGGCGCGTTAACCGATCGGGGCTCGGAGACGACGCGTGGACCGATCGGGGCTCAGGAGACGGCGCGTAAACCGATCGGGGCTCGGAAACTACGCGTTAACCGAGAGGGGCTTAGGAGACGATGCGTGGACCGATCGGCGCTCGGAGACGGCGCGTTAACCGGTCGGGGCTTAGGAGACGGCGCGTGGGCAGATCGGGGCTCAGGAGACGGCGCGTGGACTAATTGGGGCTCAGGAAACGGCGCGTGGACCGATCGCGGCTCGGAGACCGCGCGTGGACCGACCGGGGCTCGGAGACGACGCGTGCACCGATCAGGGCTCGGAGACAGCGCGTGGACCGACTGGGGCTCAGGCGGTTGCGCGTGGACCAATTGCGGTTCGGCGACGGCGCGTGGACCGATCGGGGCTCGCAGACAGTGCGTGGACCGACTGGGGCTCAGGCGGTTGCGCGTGGACCAATTCGGGTTCAGCGACGGCGCGTGGACCGAACGGCGCTCGGAGACAACGCGTTAACCGATCGGGGCTTAGGAGACGATGCATGGACCGATCGGGGCTTGGAGACGGCGCGTGGACAGATCGGGGCTCGGAAACCACGCGTTAATCGATCGGAGCTCGGCGACTTCGCGTGGACCGATCGGGGCTTAGGTGACGGCGCGTGAACAGATCGGAGATCAGGAGATGACGCATGGACCGATCGGGGCTCTGGAAGCGGCGCACGGACCGATTGTGGCTCGAAGACGGCGCGAGGAGGCATCTGGGCTTAGAAGACGACGCGTGGATCGATCGGGGCTCGGAGACGGCGCGTGAACCGACCGGGGCTCAGGAGGCCGCGCGTGGACCGATCACGGCTCAGGAGGCCACGCCTGGACCGATCGGGGCGTAGGACACGGCGCGTGTACCTATCGGGGCTCACGAGACAGCATGTGGACCGATCGGCGTTCGGAGACGGCGCGTCGACCGATCGGGGTTCGGTGACGGTCCGTGGACCGTCCGGGGCTCAGGAGGCGATGCGTGGACCGATCGGGGCTCAGGAGACGGCGCGTGAACCGACCGGGGGTCAGGAGGCCGCGCATGGACCAATCACGGCTCGGCGACGGCGCGTGGACCGATCGGGGCTCAGGAGGCCGCGCGTGGACCGATCATGGCTCAGGAAGCGGCGCGTGGACCGATCGGGGCCCGGAGACGGCGCGTTAACCGATCGGGGCTTAGGAGATTCGCATGGATCAATCGGGGCTCCGGAGGCGCCGCGTGGACGGATGGGGCTCAGGAGATGACACGTGGACCGATCGGGGCTCGGAGACAGCGCGTGGAATGATCGGAGCTCAGGAGACGGCGCGAGGACCGATCTCCTGAGAGAGACGGCGCGTGGACCGATCGCGGCTGGGAGACGGCGCGCGGAACGACCGGGGCTCAGGAGACTGCGCGTGGATGGATCGGGGCTTAGGGAACGTCGCGTCGAGCGATCGGGGCTCAGGAGAAGACGCGTCAATTGATCGGGGCTCAGGAGACGACGCGGCGACGGATCGGGGCTTAGAAGACGCCCCGTGGACCGATTGGGGCTCGGAGACGACGCGTGTACGGATCGAGGCTCAGGAGACGGCGCGTACACCGATCGGGGCTCGGAAACTACGCGTTAACCGAGCGGGTCTTAGGAGAACATACGTGGACCGATCGGGGCTCGGAGACGGCGCGTTAACCGATCGGGGCTCGGAGACGACGCGTGGACCGATCGGGGCTCAGGAGACGGCGCGTAAACCGATCGGGGCTCGGAAACTACGCGTTAACCGAGAGGGGCTTAGGAGACGATGCGTGGACCGATTGGCGCTCGGAGACGGCGCGTTAACCGGTCGGGGCTTAGGAGACGGCGCGTGGGCAGATCGGGGCTCAGGAGACGGCGCGTGGACTAATTGGGGCTCAGGAAACGGCGCGTGGACCGATCGCGGCTCGGAGACCGCGCGTGGACTGACCGGGGCTCGGAGACGACGCGTGCACCGATCAGGGCTCGGAGACAGCGCGTGGACCGACTGGGGCTCAGGCGGTTGCGCGTGGACCAATTGCGGTTCGGCGACGGCGCGTGGACCGATCGGGGCTCGCAGACAGCGCGTGGACCGACTGGGGCTCAGGCGGTTGCGCGTGGACCAATTGGGGTTCGGCGACGGCGCGTGGACCGAACGGCGCTCGGAGACAACGCGTTAACCGATCGGGGCTTAGGAGACGATGCATGGACCGATCGGGGCTTGGAGACGGCGCGTGGACCGATCGGGGCTCAGGAGACGACGCGTGGACCGATCGGGGCTCGGAGACAGCGCGTGGACTGACTGGGGCTCAGGAGACGGCGCCTGGACCGATTGGGGCTTGGATTCGGCGCGTGAACCGATCGGGGCTCAGAAGGCCGCGCGTGGACCGATTATGGCTCGGCGACGGCGCGTGGACCGATCGGGGCTCGGAGACAGCGCGTGGACCGACTGGGGCTCAGGCGGTTGCGCGTGGACGAATTGCGGTTCGGCGACGGCGCGTGGACCGATCGGCGCTCGGAGACAGCGCGTGGACCATCTGGGGCTTAGGACGCGATGTGTGGACCGATCGGGGCTCAGGAGATTCGCGTGGATCAATCGGGGCTCCGGAGGCGCCGCGTGGACAGATGGGGCTCAGGAGATGACACGTGGACCGATCGGGGCTCGGAGACAGCGCGTGGAATGATCGGAGCTCAGGAGACGGCGCGAGGACCGATCTCCTGAGAGAGACGGCGCGTGGACCGATCGCGGCTGGGAGACGGCGCGCGGAACGACCGGGTTCAGGAGACTGCGCGTGGATGGATCGGGGCTTAGGGAACGTCGCGTCGAGCGATCGGGGCTTAGGTGGCAACGCGTGTATCGATCGGGGCTCAGGAGACGATGCGTCGACCGATCGGGGCTCAGGAGACGGCGCGCGGACCGACCGGGGCTCTGGAGATTCGCGTGGATCAATCGGGGCTCCGGAGGCGCCGCGTGAACGGATGGGGCTCAGGAGACGGCACGTGGACCGATCGGGGCTCGGAGACGGCGCGTGAACCGACCGGGGCTCAGGAGGCCGCGCGTGGACCGATCACGGCTCAGGAGGCCACGCCTGGACCGATCGGGGCGTAGGACACGGCGCGTGTACCTATCGGGGCTCACGAGACAGCATGTGGACCGATCGGCGTTCGGAGACGGCGCGTCGACCGATCGGGGTTCGGTGACGGTCCGTGGACCGTCCGGGGCTCAGGAGGCGATGCGTGGACCGATCGGGGCTCAGGAGACGGCGCGTGAACCGACCGGGGGTCAGGAGGCCGCGCATGGACCAATCACGGCTCGGCGACGGCGCGTGGACCGATCGGGGCTCAGGAGGCCGCGCGTGGACCGATCATGGCTCAGGAAGCGGCGCGTGGACCGATCGGGGCCCGGAGACGGCGCGTTAACCGATCGGGGCTTAGGAGACGATGCGTGAACCGATCGCGGGCTCGGAGACCGCACGTTAACCGATCGGGGCTTAGGAGACGATGCGTGGACCGATCGCGGCTCGTAGACGACGCGTGGATCGATCGGGGCTCAGGAGACGGCGCGTGAACCGACCACGGCTCAGGAGGCCGCGCGTGGACCGACTGGGGCTCAGGCGGTTGCGCGTGGACCAATTGGGGTTCGGCGACGGGGCGTGGACCGATCGGGGCTCGGAGATGGCGCGTTAACCAATCGGGGCATAGGAGACGATGCGAGGAGGCATCTGGGTTTACAAGACGACGCGTGGATCGACCGGGGGTCAGGAGACGCTGCGTGAACCGATCGTCGCTCGGAGACGGCGCGTGGACCGATCGGGGCTTAGGAGAAGGCGCGTGGACCGATCGGGGCTTAGGAGACGGCGCGTGGACCGATCGGAGATCAGGAGAATACGCGTGCACCGATCGGGGCTCTGGAAGCGGCGCACGGACCGATCGTGGCTCGGAGACGGCGCGTGGAGGCATCGGGGCTCTGAAGACGCCGCGTGTACGGATCGGGGCTTGGTGACGGCGGGTTGACCGATCGCAGCTTAGAGACGGCCCGTGGACGGATCGGGGCTTAGGAGACGGTGTGTGGACCGATCGGAACTCAGGAGACGGCGCGTGGACGGACCGCGGCTTAGAATGCGGTACGCGGCCCGATCGGGGATCGGACACGGCGTGTGGACGTATCGGGGCTTAGGAAACGATGCGTGGACCGGTCGGGGCTCAGGAGACGGCGCGTGGACCGATCGGTGCTTCGGATACGGTACGTGGACCGATCGGGGCTCGGAGACGGCGCGTGGACCGATCGGGGCTCAGGAGACGGAGCGTGGACCGATCGGGGCTCGTAGCCGGCGCGTGGAACGATCGGGGCTCAGGAGACGGCCTGTGGACCGATCGGAGACCAGGAGATGACGCATGGGCCGATCGGGGCTCTGGAAGCGGCGCACGGACAGATCGTGGCTCGAAGACGGCGCGAGGAGGCATCTGGGCTTAGAAGACGACGCGTGGATCGATCGGGGCTCGGAGACGGCGCGTGAACCGACCGGGGCTCAGGAGGCCGCGCGTGGACCGATCACGGCTCGGCGACGGCGTGTGGACCGATCGGGGCTCAGGAGGCCGCGCGTGGACCGAACATGGCTCAGGAAGTGGCGCGTGAACCGATCGGCGCTAGGAGACGGCGCGTTAACCGATCGGGGCTTACGAGACGGCGTGTGGACCGATCGGAGATCAGGAGATGACGCGTGGACAGATCGGGGCTCGGAAACTACGCGTTAACCGATCGGGGCTTAGGAGACGATGCGTGGATCGATCGGGGCTCAGAGATATCGCGCGGACCGACTGGTGCTCGGGAGGTTGCTCCTGGACCAATTGGGGTTCGGGCGACGGCGCGTGGACCGAACGGTGCTCGGAGACGGCGCGTGGACGGACCGCGGCTTAGAATGCGGCACGCGGACCGATCGGGGATCGGACACGGCGTGTGGACGTATCGGGGCTTAGGAGACTATGCGTCGACCGATCAGGGCTCAGGAGACGGCGCGCGGACCGACCGGGGCTCAGGAGACTCGCGTGGATCGATCGGGGCTCGGGAGGCGCTGCGTGGACCGATGGGGATCAGGAGACGGTGCGTGGACCGATCGGGGCTCAGGAGACGAAGCGTGGACCGATCGGGGCGTAGGAGACGACGCGTGGAACGACCGGGGCTCAGGAGACGGCGCGTGGAACGATCGGGGATTAGGAGACGACCCGTGGACGCATCGGGGCTTAGGAGACGACACGTGCGACGATCCGTGCTCAGGAGACCGCCCGTGGAACGATCGGGGTTCGGCGACGGCGCGTGGATCAATCGGTGGTCGGAGACGGCGCGTGGACCGATTGGGGATCAGGAGACGTCGCGTGGACCGATCGGGGCTGGGAGACGGCACGTGGACCGATCGGGGCTCAGGAGACGGCGCGTGGACCGATCGGGGCTCGGAGACGGGTCGTGGACAGATTGGGGATTAGGAGACGGCGCGTGGACCGATCGGGGCTGGGAGACGGCACGTGGACCAATGCGGGCTTAGGAGACGACGCGTGGACCCATCGGGGCTCGGAGACGGCGCGTGAACGGACCGCGGCTTAGAATGCGGCACGCGGACCGATCGGGGATCAGACACGGCGTGTGGACCGATCGAGGCTCGGAGACGACGCGTTTACGGATCGGGGATCAGGAGACGACGCGTGGAATGATCCGGGCTCAGGAGACCGCCCGTGGAACGATCGGGGTTCGGCGACGGCGCGTGGATCAATCGGTGGTCGGAGACGGCGCGTGGACCGATTGGGGATCAGGAGACGTCGCGTGGACCGCCCGGGACTCAGGAGAGTCGCGTGGATCGATGGGGCTCAGGACGTGGCACGTGGACCGATCGGGGATCAGAAGACGGTGCGTGGACCGATCGCGTCTCGGAGACGGCGCGTGGACCGATCGGCGCTCGGCGACGGCGCGTGGACCGAACGGGGCTCAGGAGACGGCGCGTGAACGGATCGGCGTTCGTAGACGGCGCGTGGACCGATCGGGGCTTAGGAGACGGCGCGTGGACCGATCGGGAGTCTGAGACGACGCGTGGAACGATAGGAGCTCAGGAGACGGCGCGTGAACCGATCGGCGCTCGGAGACGGCGCGTGGACCGATCGGGGCTTAGGAGACGACGCGTGGACCGATCGGCTCTTAGGAGACGACGCGTGGACCGATCGGGGCTTAGGAGACGGCATGTGCACCGATCGGGGCTCGGAGACAGCAAGTTAACCGATCGGGGCTTAGGAGACGATGCGTGAACCGATCGGGGCTCGGAGACGGCGCGTGGACCGACCGGGGCTCAGGAGACCGCGCGTGGACCGATCGGGGCTCGGAGACGGCGCGTTAACCGATCGGGGCTTAGGAGACGGCGCGTGGAGCGATCGGGGCTCAGGTGACGACGCGTGGATCGATCGGGGCTCCGGAGGCGCCGCGTAGACGGAGCGGGGATTAGGATGCGGCACGCGGACCAATCGGGGCTCGGAGACGGCGTGTGGACCGATCGGGGCTCCGGAGGCGCCGCGTAGACGGATGGGGCTCAGGAGACGGTGCGTGGACCGATCGGGGCTCGGAGACGGCGCGTGGAACGATCGGGGCTCAGGAGACGGCGCGAGGACCGACCGGGGCTCAGGAGACGGCGCGTGGACCGAACGGAGCTCACGAGACGGCGCGTGGACCGAACGGAGTTCAGGAGGCCGCGCGTGGACCGATCGGGGCTCAGGAGACGGCGCGTGAACCGATCGGGGCTCGGAGACGGCGCGAGGAGGCATCTGAGCTTAGAAGACGACGCGTGGAACGATCGGGGCTCAGGAAACGGGGCGTGGATCGATCGATGCTCGGAGACGACGGGTGGACCGTTCGGGGCTCAGGAGACGGCGCGGGGAGCGATCGGGGCTCAGGAGACGGCACGTGGAGCGATCGGGGCTCAGGAGAGATCCGGGGACTACGTGTGGACCGATCCGGGCTCAGGAGACGGCGCGTGGACCGATCGGGGCTCGGAGACAGCGCGTGGACCGACTGGGGTAAAGGCGGTTTCGCGTGGACCAATTGGGAGTCGGCGAAGGCGCGTGAACCGATCGGGGCTTAGGAGACGGGTCGTGGACAGATTGGGGATTAGGAGACGGCGCGTGGACCGATCGGGGCTCGGATACGGGTCGTGGACAGATTGGGGATTAGGAGACGGCGCGTGGACCGATCGGGGCTGGGAGACGGCACGTGGACCAATGCGGGCTTAGGAGACGACGCGTGGACCCATCGGGGCTCGGAGACGGCGCGTTTACGGATCGGGGATCAGGAGACGACGCGTGGAATGATCCGGGCTCAGGAGACGGAGCGTGGACCGATCGGGGCTCGTAGCCGGCGCGTGGAACGATCGGGGCTCAGGAGACGGCGTGTGGACCGATCGGAGATCAGGAGATGACGCGTGGACAGATCGGGGCTCGGAAACCACGCGTTAATCGATCGGGGCTCGGCGACTTCGCGTGGACCGATCGGGGCTTAGGTGACGGCGCGTGAACCGATCGGAGATCAGGTGATGATGCATGGACCGATCGGGGCTCTGGAAGCGGCGCCCGGACCGATCGTGGCTCGAAGACGGCGCGAGGAGGCATCTGGGCTTAGAAGACGACGCGTGGATCGATCGGGGCTCGGAGACGGCGCGTCAACCGACCGGGACTCAGGAGGCCGCGCGTGGACCGATCACGGCTCAGGAGGCCACGCCTGGACCGATCGGGGCGTAGGACACGGCGCGTGTACCTATCGGGGCTCACGAGACAGCATGTGGACCGATCGGCGTTCGGAGACGGCGCGTCGACCGATCGGGGTTCGGTGACGGTCCGTGGACCGTCCGGGGCTCAGGAGGCGATGTGTGGACCGATCGGGGCGAAGGAGACTGCGCGTGGATGGATCGGGGCTTAGGGAACGATGCGTGGACCGATCGGGGCTCAGGAGACGGCGCGTGAGCCGACCGGGGGTCAGGAGGCCGCGCATGGACCGATCACGGCTCGGCGACGGCGCGTGGACCGATCGGGGCTCAGGAGGCCGCGCGTGGACCGATCATGGCTCAGGAAGCGGCGCGTGGACCGATCGGGGCCCGGAGACGGCGCGTTAACCGATCGGGGCTTAGGAGACGATGCGTGAACCGATCGCGGGTTCGGAGACGGCGCGTGTCCAGATCGGGGCTCAGGAGACCGCGCGTGGACCGATCGGGGCTCGGAGACTGCGCGTGGACGCATCGGGTCTCAGGAGACGGCTTGTGTACTGATCGGGGCTTAGGAGACGACGTGTGGACCGATCGGGTCTTAGGAGACGACGCGTGGACCGATCGGGGCTCGGAGACGGCGCGTGGACCGATCGGGGCTTAGGAGACGACGCGTGGACCGATCGGGGCTCACGAGACGACGCGTCGACTGATCGGGGCTCAGGAGAAGGGGCGTGGACGGACCGGAGCTCGGAGACGGTGCGTGAACCGCTCGGGGTTTAGGAGAGGACGCGTCGACTGATCGGGGCTCAGGAGACGGCGCGTGGACCGATCGGGGCACGGAGACGGTGCGTGCGCCGATGGGGGCGTGGAGGTGGCGCGTGTACTGATCGGGGTATAAGAGACGATGCGTGGACGGATCGGGATTGGGGGGGACGCGCGTGGAACGATCGGTGGTCGGAGACGGCGCGTGGACCGATCGGGGATCAGGAGACGTCGGGTGGACCGACCGGGACTCAGGAGACTCGCGTGGATCGATGGGGCTCAGGAGGTGGCACGTGGACCGATCGGGGATCAGAAGACAGTGCGTGGACCGATCGCGTCTCGGAGACGGCGCGTGGACCGATCGGCGCTCGGCGACGGCGCGTTGACCGAACGGGGCTCAGGAGACGGCGCGTGAACGGATCGGCATTCGTAGACGGCGCGTGGACCGATCGGGGCTTAGGAGACGGCGCGTGGACTGATCGGGGCTCAGGAGACGGCGCGTGGACCGATCGTGGCTTGGAGACGGCGCGTGGACGGATCGGGGCTTAGAAGACGACGCGTGGACTAATTGGGGCTCAGGAGACGGCGCGTGGACCGATCGGGGCTCGGAGACAGCGCGTTAACCGATCGGGGCTGAGGAGACGATGCATGGCCCGATCGGGGTTTGGAGACGGCGCGTGCCCCGATCGAGGCTCAGGAGACGGCGCGTAGACCGATCGGGGCTCGGAGACGGCGCGTGGACGGATCGGGACTCAGGAGACGGCGCGTGGAGCCGTCGGGATTCAGACGACGACCCGTGGATAGATCGGGGCTCAGGCGACGACGCGTGGAGCGATCGGGGTTCAGGAAACGGCGTGTGGACCGATCGGAGCTCGGAGGCGACGCGTGGACCGACCGGGGCTCGGAGACGGCGCGTGGAACGATCGGGGCTCAGGAGATGGCGCGTGAACCGATCGGGGCTCGGAGACGGCGCGTCGACCGATCGGGGCTTAGGAGACGGCGCGTGGATCGATCGGGGCTCAGGAGGCGGCCGTGGATCGATCGGGGCTCAGGAGACGACGCGTCGACGTATCGGGGCTCGCAGACGGCGCGTGGACCGACCGGGGCTCGGAGACGGCGCGTGGAACGATCGGGGCTCAGGAGATGGCGCGTTAACCGATCGGCGCTCGTAGACGGCGCGTGGACCTATCGGGGCTTAGGAGACGGCGCGTGGACCGATCGGGGCTTAGGAGACGGCGCGTGGACCGATCGGGGCTCAGGAAGCGGCGCCTGGACCGATCGGGGCTCAGGAGACCGCGCGTGGACCCATCGGGGCTTGGAGACGGCGCGTGGAACGATCGGGACTCAGGAGACGACGCATGGACCGATCGGGGCTCTGGAGACCGGGCGTGCACCGATCGGGGCCCGAGGACGGGTCGTGGACAAATTGGGGCTTAGGAGACGACACGTGGACCGATCGGGGCTCAGGAGTCGGCCCGTAGACCGATGGGGGCCCGGAAACGACGCGTTAACCTAGCGGGGCTTAGGAGACGACGCGTGGACCGATCGGGGCTGGGAGACAGCGCGTGGACCGACTGGGGCTCAGGCGGTTGCGCGTGGACCAATTGGGCTTCGACGACGGCGCTTCGTCCGATCGGGTTTCGGAGACGGCGCGTGGACCGTCTGGGGCTTAGGAGACGCTGCGTGGACCGATCGGGGCACAGGAGACTGCGCGTGGATGGATCGGGGCTTAGGGAACGACGCGTGGACCGATCGGGACTCGAAGACAGCGCGTGTACCGACTGGGGCTCAGGAGGTTGCGCGTGAATTAATTGGGGTTCGGCGACGGCGCGTGGACCGACCGGGGCTCTGGCAGCGGCGCACGGACCGATCGTGGCTCGGAGACGGCGGGTGGAGGCATCGGGGCTTTGAAGACGACGCGTGGACCGAACGGTGCTCAGAAAACGGCGCGTGGACCGATCAGTGCTCGGAGACGATGCGTGGCCCGATCGGGGCTCAGGAAGCGGCGCCTGGACCGATGGTGGTTCGGAGACGGCGCGAGGAGGCATCTGAGCTTAGAAGACGACGCGTGGAACGATCGGGGCTCAGGAAACGGAGCGTGCACCGATCGGGGCTTAGGAGACGACACGTCGACCGATCGGGGCTCAGAGACAGCGCGTGGACCAATCGGGGCCCAGGAAACGGCGCGTGGATCGATCGATGCTTAGGAGACGGCGCGTGGAGCGATCGGGGATCAGGAGACGGCGCGTGGAGCGATCGAGGTTCAGGAGACGACCCGTGGATCGATCGGGGCTCAAGCGACGACGCGTGGACCCATCGGGGCTCGGATACAGCGCGTGAACCGATCGGGGCTTAGGAGACGGCGCGTGCACCGATCGGGCCTCGGCGACGGCGCGTGGACCGATCGGGGCTCGGGGACGACGCGTGTACGGATCTGGGCTTGGTGACGGCGCGTGCACCGATCGGGCCTCGGAGACGGCGCGCGGACCGTCTGGGGCGTAGGAGACGCTGCGTGGACCGATCGGGGCACAGGAGACTGCGCGTGGATGGATCGGGGCTTAGGGAACGACGCGTGGACGGATCGGGGCTCGGAGACGGCGCGTGTATGGATCGGGGCTTGGAGACGGCGCGTGGACCGATCGGAGATCGCAGACGGCCCGTGGACGGATCGGGGCTTAGAAGACGACGCGTGGACTAATTGGGGCTCAGGAGACGGCGCGTGGACCGATCGGGGCTCGGCGACTGCGCGTGGGCGGATCGGGGCTCAGGAAACGGCGCGTGGACCGATCGGCGCTCGGAGACGGCGCGTCGACCGATCGGGTTTCGGAGACGGCGCGTGGACCGTCTGGGGCTTAGGGGACGCTGCGTGGACCGATCGGGGCACAGGAGGCTGCGCGTGGATGGATCGGGGCTTAGGGAACGACGCGTGGACGGATCGGGGCTCGGAGACGGCGCGTGGAACGATCGGATCTTTGGAGACAACGCGTGGACGGATCGGAGCTCGGAGACGGCGCGTGGACCGACCGGGGCTCAGGAGACACGCGTGGACCGATCGGGGTTTAGGAAAGGACGCGTCGACCGATCGGGGCGCAGGAGACGGCGCGTGGACCGATCGGGGCTTAGGAGACGATGCGTGGACCGATCGGGGCTCAGGAGACGGCGCGTGGACCGATCGGATCTTTGGAGACGACGCGTGGACGGATCGGAGTTCGGAGACGGCGCGTGGACCGATCGGGGCTCAGGAGACGGCGCGTGAGCCGATCGGGGCTCACCGACGGCGCGTGGACCGATCGGGGCTCGGAGACGACGCGTGTATGGATCGGGGCTTGGAGACGGCGCGTGGACCGATCGGAGGTCGCAGACGGCCCGTGGACGGATCGGGGCTTAGAAGACGACGCGTGGACTAATTGGGGCTCAGGAGACGGCGCGTGGACCGATCGGGGCTCGGAATCAGCGCGTTAACCGATCGGGGCTGAGGAGACGATGCATGGCCCGATCGGGGTTCGGAGACGGCGCGTGCCCCGATCGAGGCTCAGGAGACGGCGCGTAGACCGATCGGGGCTCGGAGACGGCGCGTGGACGGATCGGGACTCAGGAGACGGCGCGTGGAGCCGTCGGGATTCAGACGACGACCCGTGGATAGATCGGGGCTCAGGCGACGACGCGTGGAGCGATCGGGGTTCAGGAAACGGCGTGTGGACCGATCGGAGCTCGGAGGCGACGCGTGGACCCGTCGGGGCTCAGGAGACGGCGCGTGGACCAATCGGATCTTAGGAGACGACGCACGGACGGATCGGAGCTCGGAGACGGCGCGTGGACCGACAGGGGCTCAGGAGACTCGCGTGGATCGATCGGGGTTCAGGAGGCGACGCGTGGACCCATCGGGACTCGGAGACGGCATGTGGCCCGATCGGGGCTAAGGAGACGACGCGTGGACCGATCGGGATTTAGGAAAGGATGCGTCGACCGATCGGGGCACAGGACACGGCGCGTGGACCCATCGGGGTTCGGAGACGGCGCGTGGACCGATCGGGGCTCAGGAGGCCGCGCGTGGACCGATCATGGCTCGGCGACGGCGCGTGGACCGATCGGGGCTCGGAGACGACGCGTGGACCCATCGGGACTCGGAGACAGCGCGTGGACCGACTTGGGCTCAGGCGGTTGCGCGTCGACCAATTGGGGTTCGGCGACGGCGCGTGGACCGATCCGGGCTCAGGAGACGGCGCGTGGACCGATCGGGGCTCGGAGACGGCGCGTGGAGTGATGGGGGCTCAGAGACGGCGCGTGGAGCGATGGGGGCTCAGGAGACGGCGCGTGAACCGATCGGCGCTCGGAGACGGCGCGTGGACCGCTCGGGGCTGAGGAGACGGCACGTGGACCAATCGGGGGTTAGGCGACGACGCGTGTTACCGATCGGGGCTCAGGAGACGGCGCGTGGAACAATCGGGGCTCAGGAGACAGCGCGTGGACCGATTGGGGCTCGGATACTGCGCGTGAACCAACCGGGGCTCAGGAGGCCGCGCGTGGACCGATCGCGACTCGGCGACGGCGCGTGGACAGATCGGGGCTCAGGAGGCCGCGCGTGGACCGATCATGGCTCGGCGACGGCGCGTGGATAGATCGGGGCTCGGAGACGATGCGTGGACCGATCGGGGCTCGGAGACGGCGCGTGGACCGACCGGGGCTTAGGAGACGACGCGTGGACCGATCGGGGCTTAGGAGGCGGCGCGTAGGCCGATCGGGGCTCCGGCGGCGACACGTGGACCCATCGGGGCCCAGGAAACGGCGCGTGGATCGATCGGTACTCGAAGACGACGCGTGGACCGATCGGGGCTCAGGAGCCGATGCGTGGATCGATCGGCGCTCGGAGACGGCGCGTGGACCGATCGGGGCTCAGAAGACGGCGCGTGTACCGACTGGGGCTCAGGAGACCGCGCATGAACCGATCGGGGCTCGGCGACTGCGCGTGGACGGATCGGGGCTCAGGAGACTACGCGTGGACCGATCGGGGGTCGGAGACGGTGCGTTAACCGATCACGGCTTAGGAGACGACGCGTGGACCGATCGGGGCTTAGGAGACGACGCGTGGACCGATCGGGGCGTAGGAGACGGCGCGTGGAACGATCGGGGCTCAGGAGACTCGCGTGAATTGATCGGGGCTCAGGAGGCGACGCGTGGGCCCATCGGGGCTCGGAGACGGCACGTGGACCGATCGGGGCTTAGGAGACGACGCGTTGACGTATCGGGGCTTAGGAGACGACGCGTGGACCGCTCGGGGTTTAGCAGAGGACGCGTCGACCGATCGGCGCTCAGGAGACGGCGCGTGGACCGATCGGGGCTTAGGAGGCGGCGCTTGGATCCATCGGGACTCGGAGACGACGCGTGGACCGATCGTGGCTTAGGAGAAAGCAAGTGGAACGATCAGGGCTCAGGAGACGGCGCGTGGACCGATCGTCGCTCGGAGACGGCGCGTCGACCGATCGGGGTTCGGAAACGGCACGTGGACCGTCTGGGGCTTAGGAGACGATGCGTGGACCGATCGGGGCTCAGGAAACGGCACGTGAACCGATCGGGGCTTCGGAGTCGGCGCGTGGACCGATCGGCGCTCGGAGACGGCGCGGTAACCGATCGGGGCTGAGGAGACGATGCGTGAACCGATCGGGGCTCGGAGACGGCGCGTGGACCGATCGGGGCTTAGGAGACAACGCCTGGACCGATCGGGGCTCAGGAAGCGGCGCCTGGACCGATCGTGGCTCGGAGACGGCGCGAGGAGGCATCTGAGCTTAGAAGACGACGCGTGGATCGATCGGGGCTCGGAGACGGCGCATGAACCGACCGGGGCTCAGGAGGCCGCGCGTGGGCCGATTGAGGCTCGGCGACAGCGCGCGGACCGATCGGGGCTCGGCGACTGCGCGTGGACGTATCGGGGTTCAGGAGACGGCGCGTGTACCGACTGGGGCTCAGGCGACCGCGCATGAACCGATCGGGGCTCGGCCCCTGCGCGTGGACGGATCGGGGCTCAGGAGACGGCGCGTGGACCGATCGGGGGTCGGAGACGGTGCGTTCACCGATCACGGCTTAGGAGACGACGCGTGGACCGATCGAGGTTTAGGAAACGACGCGTGGACCGATCGGAGCTCGGAGACGGCGCGTGGACCTATCGGGGCTTAGGAGACGACGCGTGGACCGATCGGGGCTCAGGAGACGGCGCGAGGACCGATCGGGACTCAGGAGACGGCGCGTGGACCGATCGGGGCTTAGGAGACGACGCGTGGACGTGTCGGGGCTTAGAAGACGACGCGTGGACCGATCGGGGATTAGCAGAGGACGCGTCGACCGATCGGCGCTCAGGAGACGGCGCGTGGACCGATCGGGCCTCAGGAGCCGGCGCGAGGAGCGATCCGGGCTCAGGAGAAGACGCGTCAATTGATCGGGGCTCAGGAGACGACGCGGCGACGGATCGGGGCTCGGAGACGGCGCGTGGACCTATCGGGGCTTAGGAGACGACGCGTGGACCAATCGGCGCTCAGGAGACGGCGCGTGGACCGATCGGGACTCAGGAGACGGCGCGTGGACCGATTGGGGCTTGGATACGGCACGTGACGCGACCGGGGTTCAGGAGGCCGCGCATGGAGCGATCATGGCTCGGCGACGGCGCGTGGACCGATCGGGGCTCGGAGACGACGCGTGGACCGATCGGGGCTTAGGAGCCGACGCGTGAACCGATCGGAGCTTAGGAGATGACGCGTGGACCGATCGGGGCTCAGGAGACGGCGCGTAGAGCGATCGGGGCTCAGGAGACGACGCTTGGACCGATCGGGGCTCAGGAGACGGCTCGTGGACTGTCCGGGGCTTAGGAGACGATGCGTGGACCGATCGGGGCTCAGAAGACGGCGAGTGAACCGATCGGCGCTCGGAGACGGCGCGTGGACCGATCGGGGCTCAGGAGACGGCGCGTGGACCGATCGGAGCTTAGGAGATGACGCGTGGACCGATCGGGGCTCAGGAGACGGCGCGTAGAGCGATCGGGGCTCAGGAGACGATGCTTGGACCGATCGGGGCTCAGGAGACGGCTCGTGGACCGTCCGGGGCTCAGGAGACGATGCGTGGACCGATCGGGGCTCAGAAGACGGCGATTGAACCGATCGGCGCTCGGAGACGGCGCGTGGACCGATCGGGGCTCAGAAGACGGCGCGTGTACCGACTGGGGCTCAGGAGACCGCGCATGAACCGATCGGGGCTCGGCGACTGCGCGTGGACGGATCGGGGCTCAGGAGACGACGCGTGGACCGATCGGGGGTCGGAGACGGTGCGTTAACCGATCACGGCTTAGGAGACGACGCGTGGACCGATCGGGGCTTAGGAGACGACGCGTGGACCGATCGGGGCGTAGGAGACGGCGCGTGGAACGATCGGGGCTCAGGAGACTCGCGTGAATTGATCGGGGCTCAGGAGGCGACGCGTGAACCGATCGGGGCTCGGAGACGGCGCGTCGACCGATCGGGGCTTAGGAGACGGCGCGTGGATCGATCGGGGCTCAGGAGGCGGCCGTGGATCGATCGGGGCTCAGGAGACGACGCGTCGACGTATCGGGGCTCGCAGACGGCGCGTGGACCGACCGGGGCTCGGAGACGGCGCGTGGAACGATCGGGGCTCAGGAGATGGCGCGTTAACCGATCGGCGCTCGTAGACGGCGCGTGGACCTATCGGGGCTTAGGAGACGGCGCGTGGACCGATCGGGGCTTAGGAGACGGCGCGTGGACCGATCGGGGCTCAGGAAGCGGCGCCTGGACCGATCGGGGCTCAGGAGACCGCGCGTGGACCCATCGGGGCTCGGAGACGGCACGTGGACCGATCAGGGCTTAGAAGACGATGCGTGGACCGATCGGGGCTCGGAGACGGCGCGTTAACCGATCGGGGCTTAGGAGACGATACATGGACCGATCGGGGCTCGGAGACGGCGTGTGAACGTATCGGGACTTAGGAGACGATGCGTTGACCGATCGTGGCTCATGAGACGGCGCGTAGGCCGATCGGGGCTCCGGCGGCGACGCGTGGACCGATCGGGGCCCAGGAAACGGCGCGTGGATCGATCGGTACTCGAAGACGACGCATGGACCGATCGGGGCTCAGGAGCCGATGCGTGGATCGATCGGGGCTCAGGAGACGACGCGTCGACCGATCGGGGCTCAGGAGGCAGCGTGTGGACCCATCGGGGCTCGGAGACGGCGCGTCGACCGATCGGGTTTCGGAGACGGCGCGTGGACCGTCTGGGGCTTAGGGGACGCTGCGTGGACCGATCGGGGCACAGGAGGCTGCGCGTGGATGGATCGGGGCTTAGGGAACGACGCGTGGACGGGTCGGGGCTCGGAGACGGCGCGTGGAACGATCGGGACTCAGGAGACGACGCATGGACCGATCGGGGCTCTGGAGACCGGGCGTGCACCGATCGGGGCCCGAGGACGGGTCGTGGACAGATTGGGGCTTAGGAGACGACACGTGGACCGATCGGGGCTTAGGAGACGACGCGTGGACCGATCGGGGCGTAGGAGACGGCGCGTGGAACGATCGGGGCTCAGGAGACTCGCGTGAATTGATCGGGGCTCAGGAGGCGACGCGTGGGCCCATCGGGGCTCGGAGACGGCACGTGGACCGATCGGGGCTTAGGAGACGACGCGTTGACGTATCGGGGCTTAGGAGACGACGCGTGGACCGCTCGGGGTTTAGCAGAGGACGCGTCGACCGATCGGCGCTCAGGAGACGGCGCGTGGACCGATCGGGGCTCAGGAGGCGGCGCGTGGATCCATCGGGACTCGGAGACGACGCGTGGACCGATCGTGGCTTAGGAGAAAGCAAGTGGAACGATCAGGGCTCAGGAGACGGCGCGTGGACCGATCGTCGCTCGGAGACGGCGCGTCGACCGATCGGGGTTCGGAAACGGCACGTGGACTGTCTGGGGCTTAGGAGACGATGCGTGGACCGATCGGGGCTCAGGAAACGGCACGTGAACCGATCGGGGCTTCGGAGTCGGCGCATGGACCGATCGGCGCTCGGAGACGGCGCGGTAACCGATCGGGGCTGAGGAGACGATGCGTGAACCGATCGGGGCTCGGAGACGGCGCGTGGACCGATCGGGGCTTAGGAGACATCGCGTGGACCGATCGGGGCTCAGGAAGCGGCGCCTGGACCGATCGTGGCTCGGAGACGGCGCGAGGAGGCATCTGAGCTTAGAAGACGATGCGTGGATCGATCGGGGCTCGGAGACGGCGCATGAACCGACCGGGGCTCAGGAGGCCGCGCGTGGGCCGATTGAGGCTCGGCGACAGCGCGTGGACCGATCGGAGCTTAGGAGATGACGCGTGGACCGATCGGGGCTCAGGAGACGGCGCGTAGAGCGATCGGGGCTCAGGAGACGATGCTTGGACCGATCGGGGCTCAGGAGACGGCTCGTGGACCGTCCGGGGCTCAGGAGACGATGCGTGGACCGATCGGGGCTCAGAAGACGGCGATTGAACCGATCGGCGCTCGGAGACGGCGCGTGGACCGATCGGGGCTCAGAAGACGGCGCGTGTACCGACTGGGGCTCAGGAGACCGCGCATGAACCGATCGGGGCTCGGCGACTGCGCGTGGACGGATCGGGGCTCAGGAGACGACGCGTGGACCGATCGGGGGTCGGAGACGGTGCGTTAACCGATCACGGCTTAGGAGACGACGCGTGGACCGATCGGGGCTTAGGAGACGACGCGTGGACCGATCGGGGCGTAGGAGACGGCGCGTGGAACGATCGGGGCTCAGGAGGCCGCGCGTGGGCCGATTGAGGCTCGGCGACAGCGCGTGGACCGATCGGGGCTCGGCGACTGCGCGTGGACGTATCGGGGTTCAGGAGACGGCGCGTGTACCGACTGGGGCTCAGACGACCGCGCATGAACCGATCGGGGCTCGGCGACTGCGTGTGGACGGATCGGGGATCAGGAGACGGCGCGTGGACCGATCGGGGCTTAGGAGACGACGCGTGGATCGATCGGGGCGTAGGAGACGGCGCGTGGAACGATCAGGGCCCAGGAGACTCGCGTGAATTGATCGGGGCTCAGGAGGCGACGCGTGGGCCCATCGGGGCTCGGAGACGTCGCGTCGACCGATCGGGGCTTAGGAGACGACGCGTGGACGTATCGGGGCTTAGGACACGACGCGTGGACCGATCAGGGTTTAGCAGAGGACGCGTCGACCGATCGGCGCTCAGGAGACGGCGCGTGGACCGATCGGCGCTCAGGAGGCGGCGCGTGGACCCATCGGGACTCGGAGACGACGCGTGTATGGATCGGGGCTTGTAGACAGCGCGTGGACTGATCGGAGCTCGCAGACGGCCCGTGGCCGGATCGGGGCTTAGGAGACGGCGCGTGGACTAATTGGGGCTCAGGAGACGGCGCGTGGACCTATCGAGGCTCGGAGACGGCGCGTTAACCGATCGGGGCGTAGGAGACGATGCATGGCCCGATCGGGGTTCGGAGACGGCGCGTGGACCGTCTGGGGCTTAGGAGACGATGCGTGGACCGATCGCCGCTCGGAGACGGCGCGTTGACCGATCGGGGTTCGGAAACGGCACGTGGACCGTCTGGGGCTTAGGAGACGGCGTGTGGACCGATCGGGGCTCAGGAGGCGGCGCGTACACCGATCGGGGCTCGGAAAGTACGCATTAACCGAGCGGGGCTTAGGAGACGATGCGTAGACCGATCGGGGCTCGGAGACAGCGCGTGGGTCGATCGGGGCTCGGAGACGGCGCGTGGAACGATCGGGGCTCGGAGTCGGCGCGTTAACCGATCGGTTTCTTAGGAGACGATGCGTGGACCGATCGGGGCTCGGAGACGGCGCGTGGACCGATCGAGGCTCGGAGACGACGCGTGTACGGATCAGGGATTCGGGGACGACGCGTGGTACGATCCTGGCTCAGGAAACGGCGTGTGGAGCGATCGGGACTCACGAGACGACGCGTGGATCGATTGGGGCTCAGGAGACGACGCGTCGACCGACCGGAGCTCAGGAGATTCGCGTGGATCGATCGGGGCTCCGGAGGCGGCGCGTGGACCGATCGTGGCTTAGGAGAAAGCGCGTGGAACGATCAGGGCTCAGGAGACGGCGCGTGAACCGATCGGCGCTCGGAGACGGCGCATTGACCGATCGGGGTTCGGAGACGGCGCGTGGACCGTCAGGGCTTAGGAGACGATGCGTGGACCGATCGCCGCTCGGAGACGATGCGTGGACCGATCGGGGCTCAGGAGACCGCGCGTGAACCGATCGGGGATGGGAAACGGCGCGTGGAACGATCGGGGCTCAGGAGACGGCAGGTGAACCAATCGGCGCTCGGAGACGATGCGTAGACCGATCGGGGCGCGGAGACGGCGCGTGGACCGAGCGGGGCTCAGGAGGCCACGCCTGGACCGATCGGGGCTCAGGAGGCCACGCCAGGACCGATCGGGGCTCGGCAACGGCGCGTGGACCGATCCGGGCTCAGGAGACGGCGCGTGGACCGATCGGGGCTCAGGAAACGGCCCGTGAACCGATCGGGTCTTAGGAGACGGCGCGTGGACCGAGCGGGGCTCAGGAGGCCACGCCTGGACCGATCGGGGCTCAGGAGGCCACGCCTGGAGCGATCGGGGCTCGGCGACGGCGCGTGGACCGATCCGGACTCAGGAGACGGCGCGTGGACCGATCGGGGCTCAGGAAACGGCCCGTGAACCGATCGGGGCTTAGGAGACGACGCGTGGACGGATCGGGGCTCGGAGACGGCGCGTGGACCGATCGGGGCTTCGGTGACGGTTCGTGGACCGATCGGGGCTCGGAGACGGTGCGAGGACCGACCTGGGCTCAGGAGACGGCGCGTGGACCGACCGGAGCTCAGGAGATTCGCGTGGATCGATCGGGGCTCCGGAGGCGGCGCGTGGACCGATTGCGGAGCAGGAGATGGTGCGTGGACCGATCGGGACTTAGGAAACGACGCGTGGACCGATCGGGGCGTCGGAGACGACGCGTGTACCTATCGGAGCCCACGAGACAGCGTGTGAACCGATTGGGGCTCAGGAGACGGCGCGTGGACCGATCGGGGCTCAGGAGACGGCACGTGGACCGATTGGGGCTCGGATACGGCGCGTGAGCCGACCGGGGCTGAGGAGGCCGCGCGTGGACCGATCGCGCCTCGGCGACGGCGCGTGGACCGATCGGGGCTCAGGAGGCCGCGCGTGGAACGATCATGGCTCGGCAACGGCGCGTGGACCGATCGGGGCTCGGAGACGACGCGTGGACCGATCGGTGGTCGGAGACAGCGCGTGGACCGACTGGGGCTTAGGAGACGATGCGTGGACCGATCGCCGCTCGGAGACGGCGCGTCGACCGATCGGGGCTCAGGAGACGGCGCGTAGACCGATCGGGGCTCGGAAACGGCGCTTGGAACGATCGGGGCTCAGGTGACGGCGCGTGGACCAATCGTGGCTTAGGAGAAAGCGCGTGGAACGATCACGGCTCAGGAGACGGCCCGTGAACCGATCGGCGCTCGGAGACGGCGCATTGACCGATCGGGGTTCGGAAACGGCGCGTGGACCGTCTGGAGCGTAGGAGACGATGCGTGGACCGATCGGGGCTCAGGAGACCGCGCGTGAACCGATCGGGGCTCGGCGACTGCGTGTGGAACGATCGGGGCTTAGGACACGATGTGTGGGCCGATCGGGGTTTAGCAGAGGACGCGTCGACCGATCGGGGCTCAGGAAACGGCGCGTGGACTGATCGGGGGTTAGGAGAGGACGCGTGGACCGATCGGGGTTTATCAGAGGACGCGTCGACCGATCGGGGCTCCGGAGACGGCGCGTGGACCGATCGGGGCTCGGAGACGACGCGTGGATCGATCGGGGCTCCGGAGGTGGCGCGTGGACCGATCGTAGCTCGGAGACGGCGCGTGGAGGCATCGGGGCTTTGAAGACGACGCGTGGACCGATCGGAGCTCAGGAAACGGCGTGTGGAGCGATCGGGGTTCAGAAGACTCGCGTGGATCGATCGGGGCTCCGGAGGCGCCGCGTGGACTGATGGGGATCAGGAGACGGTGCGTGGACCGATCGGGGCTCGGAGGAGACGCGTGGAACGATCGGGGCTCAGGAGACGGCGCGTGGACCGATTGGGGCTCGGATATGGCGCGTGTACGGATCGGGGATTCGGGGACGACGCGTGGAACGATCCGGGCTCAGGAAACGGCGTGTGGAGCGATCGGGGCTCAGGAGACTCGCGTGGATCGACCGGGGCACAGGAAACAGCGCGTAAACCGGTTGGGGTTCGGACACGGCGCGTGGACCGATCGGAGATCAGGAGACTGCACGTGGATGGATCGGGGATTAGGGAAAGACGCGCAGACCGATCGGGGATTAGGGAACGACGCGTGGACCGATCCGGGCTCAGGAGACGGCGCGTGGACCGATCGGGGCTCAGGAAACGGCCCGTGAACCGATCGGGTCTTAGGAGACGGCGCGTGGACCGAGCGGGGCTCAGGAGGCCACGCCTGGACCGATCGGGGCTCAGGAGGCCACGCCTGGAGCGATCGGGGCTCGGCGACGGCGCGTGGATCGATCCGGACTCAGGAGACGGCGCGTGGACCGATCGGGGCTCAGGAAACGGCCCGTGAACCGATCGGGGCTTAGGAGACGACGCGTGGACGGATCGGGGCTCGGAGACGGCGCGTGGACCGATCGGGGCTTAGGAGAAGACGCGTGGACCGATCGGAGCTCAGGAGATGGCGCGTGGACCGATCGGGGCTTCGGTGACGGTTCGTGGACCGATCGGGGCTCGGAGACGGTGCGAGGACCGACCTGGGCTCAGGAGATTCGCGTGGATCGATCGGGGCTCCGGAGGCGGCGCGTGGACCGATTGCGGAGCAGGAGATGGTGCGTGGACCGATCGGGACTTAGGAAACGACGCGTGGACCGATCGGGGCGTAGGAGACGACGCGTGTACCTATCGGAGCCCACGAGACAGCGTGTGAACCGATTGGGGCTCAGGAGACGGCGCGTGGACCGATCGGGGCTCAGGAGACGGCACGTGGACCGATTGGGGCTCGGATACGGCGCGTGAGCCGACCGGGGCTGAGGAGGCCGCGCGTGGACCGATCGCGCCTCGGCGACGGCGTGTGGACCGATCGGGGCTCAGGAGGCCGCGCGTGGACCGATCATGGCTCGGCAACGGCGCGTGGACCGATCGGGGCTCGGAGACGACGCGTGGACCGATCGGTGGTCGGAGACAGCGCATGGACCGACTGGGGCTTAGGAGACGATGCGTGGACCGATCGCCGCTCGGAGACGGCGCGTCGACCGATCGGGGCTCAGGAGACGGCGCGTAGACCGATCGGGGCTCGGAAACGGCGCTTGGAACGATCGGGGCTCAGGAGACGGCGCGTGGACCAATCGTGGCTTAGGAGAAAGCGCGTGGAACGATCAGGGCTCAGGAGACGGCCCGTGAACCGATCGGCGCTCGGAGACGGCGCATTGACCGATCGGGGTTCGGAAACGGCGCGTGGACCGTCTGGGGCGTAGGAGATGATGCGTGGACCGATCGGGGCTCAGGAGACCGCGCGTGAACCGATCGGGGCTCGGCGACTGCGTGTGGAACGATCGGGGCTTAGGACACGATGTGTGGGCCGATCGGGGTTTAGCAGAGGACGCGTCGACCGATCGGGGCTCAGGAATCGGCGCGTGGACTGATCGGGGGTTAGGAGAGGACGCGTGGACCGATCGGGGTTTATCAGAGGACGCGTCGACCGATCGGGGCTCCGGAGACGGCGCGTGGACCGATCGGGGCTCGGAGACGACGCGTGGATCGATCGGGGCTCCGGAGGTGGCGCGTGGACCGATCGTAGCTCGGAGACGGCGCGTGGAGGCATCGGGGCTTTGAAGACGACGCGTGGACCGATCGGGGCTCAGGAAACGGCGTGTGGAGCGATCGGGGTTCAGAAGACTCGCGTGGATCGATCGGGGCTCCGGAGGCGCCGCGTGGACTGATGGGGATCAGGAGACGGTGCGTGGACCGATCGGGGCTCGGAGGAGACGCGTGGAACGATCGGGGCTCAGGAGACGGCGCGTGGACCGATTGGGGCTCGGATATGGCGCGTGTACGGATCGGGGATTCGGGGACGACGCGTGGAACGATCCGGGCTCAGGAAACGGCGTGTGGAGCGATCGGGGCTCAGGAGACTCGCGTGGATCGACCGGGGCACAGGAAACAGCGCGTAAACCGGTTGGGGTTCGGACACGGCGCGTGGACCGATCGGAGATCAGGAGACTGCACGTGGATGGATGGGGGATTAGGGAAAGACGCGCAGACCGATCGGGGATTAGGGAACGTCGCGTGGACAGATCGGGGCTCAGGAGACGGTGCGTGGACCGATCGGGGCTCAGGAGACGGCGCGTGGACCGATCGGGGCTTCGGAGACGGTTCGTGGACCGGTCGGGGCTCGGAGACGGTACGAGAACCGACCGGGGCTCAGGAGACGGCGCGTGGACCGACCGGTGCTCAGGAGATTCGCGTGGATCGATCGGGGCTCCGGAGGCGGCGCGTGGTCCGATTGGGGCTTAGGAGAAGGCGCGTGGACCGATCGGGGCTCAGGAAGCGGCGCACGGACCGATCGTGGCTCGGAGACGGCGCGTGGACCGATCGGGGCTTAGGAGACGAAGCGTGAACCGATCGTGGCTTAGGAGAAGGCGCGCGAAACGATCGGGGCTCAGGAGACGGCACGTGGACCGATCGGGGCTCGGAGACGACGCGTGGACCGATCGGGGCTTAGGAGACGGCACGTGGAGCGATCGGGGCTCGGAAAGGGCGGGTGGACCGATCGGGGCTCGGAGACGGCGCGTGGACCGTTCGGGGCTCGGAGACGGCGCGTGGACCGACCGGGGCTCAGGAGACCACGCCTGGACCGATCGGGGCTCAGGAGACGGCACGTGGACCGATTGGGGCTCGGATACGGCGCGTGAGCCGACCGGGGCTGAGGAGGCCGCGCGTGGACCGATCGCGCCTCGGCGACGGCGCGTGGACCGATCGGGGCTCAGGAGGCCGCGCGTGGACCGATCATGGCTCGGCAACGGCGCGTGGACCGATCGGGGCTCGGAGACGACGCGTGGACCGATCGGTGGTCGGAGACAGCGCGTGGACCGACTGGGGCTTAGGAGACGATGCGTGGACCGATCGCCGCTCGGAGACGGCGCGTCGACCGATCGGGGCTCAGGAGACGGCGCGTAGACCGATCGGGGCTCGGAAACGGCGCTTGGAACGATCGGGGCTCAGGAGACGGCGCGTGGACCAATCGTGGCTTAGGAGAAAGCGCGTGGAACGATCAGGGCTCAGGAGACGGCCCGTGAACCGATCGGCGCTCGGAGACGGCGCATTGACCGATCGGGGTTCGGAAACGGCGCGTGGACCGTCTGGGGCGTAGGAGACGATGCGTGGACCGATCGGGGCTCAGGAGACCGCGCGTGAACCGATCGGGGCTCGGCGACTGCGTGTGGAACGATCGGGGCTTAGGACACGATGTGTGGGCCGATCGGGGTTTAGCAGAGGACGCGTCGACCGATCGGGGCTCAGGAAACGGCGCGTGGACTGATCGGGGGTTAGGAGAGGACGCGTGGACCGATCGGGGTTTATCAGAGGACGCGTCGACCGATCGGGGCTCCGGAGACGGCGCGTGGACCGATCGGGGCTCGGAGACGACGCGTGGATCGATCGGGGCTCCGGAGGTGGCGCGTGGACCGATCGTAGCTCGGAGACGGCGCGTGGAGGCATCGGGGCTTTGAAGACGACGCGTGGACCGATCGGAGCTCAGGAAACGGCGTGTGGAGCGATCGGGGTTCAGAAGACTCGCGTGGATCGATCGGGGCTCCGGAGGCGCCGCGTGGACTGATGGGGATCAGGAGACGGTGCGTGGACCGATCGGGGCTCGGAGGAGACGCGTGGAACGATCGGGGCTCAGGAGACGGCGCGTGGACCGATTGGGGCTCGGATATGGCGCGTGTACGGATCGGGGATTCGGGGACGACGCGTGGAACGATCCGGGCTCAGGAAACGGCGTGTGGAGCGATCGGGGCTCAGGAGACTCGCGTGGATCGTCCGGGGCACAGGAAACAGCGCGTAAACCGGTTGGGGTTCGGACACGGCGCGTGGACCGATCGGAGATCAGGAGACTGCACGTGGATGGATCGGGGATTAGGGAAAGACGCGCAGACCGATCGGGGATTAGGGAACGACGCGTGGACCGATCCGGGCTCAGGAGACGGCGCGTGGACCGATCGGGGCTCAGGAAACGGCCCGTGAACCGATCGGGTCTTAGGAGACGGCGCGTGGACCGAGCGGGGCTCAGGAGGCCACGCCTGGACCGATCGGGGCTCAGGAGGCCACGCCTGGACCGATCGGGGCTCGGCGACGGCGCGTGGATCGATCCGGACTCAGGAGACGGCGCGTGGACCGATCGGGGCTCAGGAAACGGCCCGTGAACCGATCGGGGCTTAGGAGACGACGCGTGGACGGATCGGGGCTCGGAGACGGCGCGTGGACCGATCGGGGCTTAGGAGAAGACGCGTGGACCGATCGGAGCTCAGGAGATGGCGCGTGGACCGATCGGGGCTTCGGTGACGGTTCGTGGACCGATCGGGGCTCGGAGACGGTGCGAGGACCGACCTGGGCTCAGGAGACGGCGCGTGGACCGACCGGAGCTCAGGAGATTCGCGTGGATCGATCGGGGCTCCGGAGGCGGCGCGTGGACCGATTGCGGAGCAGGAGATGGTGCGTGGACCGATCGGGACTTAGGAAACGACGCGTGGACCGATCGGGGCGTAGGAGACGACGCGTGTACCTATCGGAGCCCACGAGACAGCGTGTGAACCGATTGGGGCTCAGGAGACGGCGCGTGGACCGATCGGGGCTCAGGAGACGGCACGTGGACCGATTGGGGCTCGGATACGGCGCGTGAGCCGACCGGGGCTGAGGAGGCCGCGCGTGGACCGATCGCGCCTCGGCGACGGCGCGTGGACCGATCGGGGCTCAGGAGGCCGCGCGTGGACCGATCATGGCTCGGCAACGGCGCGTGGACCGATCGGGGCTCGGAGACGACGCGTGGACCGATCGGTGGTCGGAGACAGCGCGTGGACCGACTGGGGCTTAGGAGACGATGCGTGGACCGATCGCCGTTCGGAGACGGCGCGTCGACCGATCGGGGCTCAGGAGACGGCGCGTAGACCGATCGGGGCTCGGAAACGGCGCTTGGAACGATCGGGGCTCAGGAGACGGCGCGTGGACCAATCGTGGCTTAGGAGAAAGCGCGTGGAACGATCAGGGCTCAGGAGACGGCCCGTGAACCGATCGGCGCTCGGAGACAGCGCGCGGACCGACTGGGGCTCGGAGACGGCGCGTGGACGGATCGTGGCTTAGGAGAAGGCGCGCGAAACGATCGGGGCTCAGGAGACGGCACGTGGACCGATCGGGGCTCGGAGACGACGCGTGGACCGATCGGGGCTTAGGAGACAGCGTGTGGACCGATTGGGGCTTAGGAGACGGCGCGTGGACCGATCGGGCCTCGGAGACGGCGCGTGGACCGATCGGTGCTCGGAGACAGCGCGCGGACCGACTGGGGCTCGGAGACGGCGCGTGGACGGATCGTGGCTTAGGAGAAGGCGCGCGAAACGATCGGGGCTCAGGAGACGGCACGTGGACCGATCGGGGCTCGGAGACGACGCGTGGACCGATCGGGGCTTAGGAGACGGCACGTGGAGCGATCGGGGCTCGGAAAGGGCGGGTGGACCGATCGGGGCTCGGAGACGGCGCGTGGACCGTTCGGGGCTCGGAGACGGCGCGTGGACCGACCGGGGCTCAGGAGACCACGCCTGGACCGATCGGGGCTCAGGAGACGGCACGTGGACCGATTGGGGCTCGGATACGGCGCGTGAGCCGACCGGGGCTGAGGAGGCCGCGCGTGGACCGATCGCGCCTCGGCGACGGCGCGTGGACCGATCGGGGCTCAGGAGGCCGCGCGTGGACCGATCATGGCTCGGCAACGGCGCGTGGACCGATCGGGGCTCGGAGACGACGCGTGGACCGATCGGTGGTCGGAGACAGCGCGTGGACCGACTGGGGCTTAGGAGACGATGCGTGGACCGATCGCCGCTCGGAGACGGCGCGTCGACCGATCGGGGCTCAGGAGACGGCGCGTAGACCGATCGGGGCTCGGAAACGGCGCTTGGAACGATCGGGGCTCAGGAGACGGCGCGTGGACCAATCGTGGCTTAGGAGAAAGCGCGTGGAACGATCAGGGCTCAGGAGACGGCCCGTGAACCGATCGGCGCTCGGAGACGGCGCATTGACCGATCGGGGTTCGGAAACGGCGCGTGGACCGTCTGGGGCGTAGGAGACGATGCGTGGACCGATCGGGGCTCAGGAGACCGCGCGTGAACCGATCGGGGCTCGGCGACTGCGTGTGGAACGATCGGGGCTTAGGACACGATGTGTGGGCCGATCGGGGTTTAGCAGAGGACGCGTCGACCGATCGGGGCTCAGGAAACGGCGCGTGGACTGATCGGGGGTTAGGAGAGGACGCGTGGACCGATCGGGGTTTATCAGAGGACGCGTCGACCGATCGGGGCTCCGGAGACGGCGCGTGGACCGATCGGGGCTCGGAGACGACGCGTGGATCGATCGGGGCTCCGGAGGTGGCGAGTGGACCGATCGTAGCTCGGAGACGGCGCGTGGAGGCATCGGGGCTTTGAAGACGACGCGTGGACCGATCGGAGCTCAGGAAACGGCGTGTGGAGCGATCGGGGTTCAGAAGACTCGCGTGGATCGTTCGGGGCTCCGGAGGCGCCGCGTGGACTGATGGGGATCAGGAGACGGTGCGTGGACCGATCGGGGCTCGGAGGAGACGCGTGGAACGATCGGGGCTCAGAAGACGGCGCGTGGACCGATTGGGGCTCGGATATGGCGCGTGGACCAATCGTGGCTTAGGAGAAAGCGCGTGGAACGATCAGGGCTCAGGAGACGGCCCGTGAACCGATCGGCGCTCGGAGACGGCGCATTGACCGATCGGGGTTCGGAAACGGCGCGTGGACCGTCTGGGGCGTAGGAGACGATGCGTGGACCGATCGGGGCTCAGGAGACCGCGCGTGAACCGATCGGGGCTCGGCGACTGCGTGTGGAACGATCGGGGCTTAGGACACGATGTGTGGGCCGATCGGGGTTTAGCAGAGGACGCGTCGACCGATCGGGGCTCAGGAAACGGCGCGTGGACTGATCGGGGGTTAGGAGAGGACGCGTGGACCGATCGGGGTTTATCAGAGGACGCGTCGACCGATCGGGGCTCCGGAGACGGCGCGTGGACCGATCGGGGCTCGGAGACGACGCGTGGATCGATCGGGGCTCCGGAGGTGGTGCGTGGACCGATCGTAGCTCGGAGACGGCGCGTGGAGGCATCGGGGCTTTGAAGACGACGCGTGGACCGATCGGAGCTCAGGAAACGGCGTGTGGAGCGATCGGGGTTCAGAAGACTCGCGTGGATCGATCGGGGCTCCGGAGGCGCCGCGTGGACTGATGGGGATCAGGAGACGGTGCGTGGACCGATCGGGGCTCGGAGGAGACGCGTGGAACGATCGGGGCTCAGGAGACGGCGCGTGGACCGATTGGGGCTCGGATATGGCGCGTGTACGGATCGGGGATTCGGGGACGACGCGTGGAACGATCCGGGCTCAGGAAACGGCGTGTGGAGCGATCGGGGCTCAGGAGACTCGCGTGGATCGACCGGGGCACAGGAAACAGCGCCTAAACCGGTTGGGGTTCGGACACGGCGCGTGGACCGATCGGAGATCAGGAGACTGCACGTGGATGGATCGGGGATTAGGGAAAGACGCGCAGACCGATCGGGGATTAGGGAACGACGCGTGGACCGATCCGGGCTCAGGAGACGGCGCGTGGACCGATCGGGGCTCAGGAAACGGCCCGTGAACCGATCGGGTCTTAGGAGACGGCGCGTGGTCCGAGCGGGGCTCAGGAGGCCACGCCTGGACCCATCGGGGCTCAGGAGGCCACGCCTGGAGCGATCGGGGCTCGGCGACGGCGCGTGGACCGATCGGGGCTCAGGAAACGGCCCGTGAACCGATCGGGGCTTAGGAGACGACGCGTGGACGGATCGGGGCTCGGAGACGGCGCGTGGACCGATCGGGGCTTAGGAGAAGACGCGTGGACCGATCGGAGCTCAGGAGATGGCGCGTGGACCGATCGGGGCTTCGGTGACGGTTCGTGGACCGATCGGGGCTCGGAGACGGTGCGAGGACCGACCTGGGCTCAGGAGACGGCGCGTGGACCGACCGGAGCTCAGGAGATTCGCGTGGATCGATCGGGGCTCCGGAGGCGGCGCGTGGACCGATTGCGGAGCAGGAGATGGTGCGTGGACCGATCGGGACTTAGGAAACGACGCGTGGACCGATCGGGGCGTAGGAGACGACGCGTGTACCTATCGGAGCCCACGAGACAGCGTGTGAACCGATTGGGGCTCAGGAGACGGCGCGTGGACCGATCGGAACTCAGGAGACGGCACGTGGACCGATTGGGGCTCGGATACGGCGCGTGAGCCGACCGGGGCTGAGGAGGCCGCGCGTGGACCGATCGCGCCTCGGCGACGGCGCGTGGACCGATCGGGGCTCAGGAGGCCGCGCGTGGACCGATCATGGCTCGGCAACGGCGCGTGGACCGATCGGGGCTCGGAGACGACGCGTGGACCGATCGATGGTCGGAGACAGCGCGTGGACCGACTGGGGCTTAGGAGACGATGCGTGGACCGATCGCCGCTCGGAGACGGCGCGTCGACCGATCGGGGCTCAGGAGACGGCGCGTAGACCGATCGGGGCTCGGAAACGGCGCTTGGAACGATCGGGGCTCAGGAGACGGCGCGTGGACCAATCGTGGCTTAGGAGAAAGCGCGTGGAACGATCAGGGCTTAGGAGACGGCCCGTGAACCGATCGGCGCTCGGAGACGGCGCATTGACCGATCGGGGTTCGGAAACGGCGCGTGGACCGTCTGGGGCGTAGGAGATGATGCGTGGACCGATCGGGGCTCAGGAGACCGCGCGTGAACCGATCGGGGCTCGGCGACTGCGTGTGGAACGATCGGGGCTTAGGACACGATGTGTGGGCCGATCGGGGTTTAGCAGAGGACGCGTCGACCGATCGGGGCTCAGGAAACGGCGCGTGGACTGATCGGGGGTTAGGAGAGGACGCGTGGACCGATCGGGGTTTATCAGAGGACGCGTCGACCGATCGGGGCTCCGGAGACGGCGCGTGGACCGATCGGGGCTCGGAGACGACGCGTGGATCGATCGGGGCTCCGGAGGTGGCGCGTGGACCGATCGTAGCTCGGAGACGGCGCGTGGAGGCATCGGGGCTTTGAAGACGACGCGTGGACCGATCGGGGCTCAGGAAACGGCGTGTGGAGCGATCGGGGTTCAGAAGACTCGCGTGGACCGATCGGGGCTCGGAGGAGACGCGTGGAACGATCGGGGCTCAGGAGACGGCGCGTGGACCGATTGGGGCTCGGATATGGCGCGTGTACGGATCGGGGATTCGGGGACGACGCGTGGATCGACCGGGGCACAGGAAACAGCGCGTAAACCGGTTGGGGTTCGGACACGGCGCGTGGACCGATCGGAGATCAGGAGACTGCACGTGGATGGATCGGGGATTAGGGAAAGACGCGCAGACCGATCGGGGATTAGGGAACGACGCGTGGACAGATCGGGGCTCAGGAGACGGCGCGTGGACCGATCGGGGCTTAGGAGACGATGCGTGGACCGATCGGGGCGCGGAGACGGCGCGTGGACCGAGCGGGGGTCAGGAAGCCACGCCTGGACTGATCGGGGCTCGGCCACGGCGCGTGGACCGATCCGGGCTCAGGAGACGGTGCGTGGACCGATCGGGGTTCAGGAGACGGCGCGTGGACCGATCGGGGCTTCGGAGACGGTTCGTGGACCGGTCGGGGCTCGGAGACGGTACGAGAACCGACCGGGGCTCAGGAGACGGCGCGTGGACCGACCGGTGCTCAGGAGATTCGCGTGGATCGATCGGGGCTCCGGAGGCAGCGCGTGGTCCGATTGGGGCTTAGGAGAAGGCGCGTGGACCGATCGGGGCTCAGGAAGCGGCGCACGGACCGATCGTGGCTCGGAGACGGCGCGTGGACCGATCGGGGCTTAGGAGACGAAGCGTGAACCGATCGGGACGTAGGGGAAGACGCGTGTACCTATCGGGGCTCACGAGACAGCGTGTGGACCGATTGGGGCTTAGGAGACGGCGCGTGGACCGATCGGGCCTCGGAGACGGCGCGTGGACCGATCGGTGCTCGGAGACAGCGCGTGGACCGACTGGGGCTCGGAGACGGCGCGTGGACGGATCGTGGCTTAGGAGAAGGCGCGCGAAACGATCGGGGCTCAGGAGACGGCACGTGGACCGATCGGGGCTCGGAGACGACGCGTGGACCGAGCGGGGCTTAGGAGACGGCACGTGGAGCGATCGGGGCTCGGAAAGGGCGGGTGGACCGATCGGGGCTCGGAGACGGCGCGTGGACCGTTCGGGGCTCGGAGACGGCGCGTGGACCGACCGGGGCTCAGGAGACCACGCCTGGACCGATCGGGGCTCGGCGACGGCGCGTGGACCGATCGAGGCTCGGAGACGACGCGTGTACGGATCGGGGATTCGGGGACGACGCGTGAAACGATCCGGGCTCAGGAGACGGCGCGTGGACCGATCGGGGCTCGGAGACGGCGCGTGGACCGGTCGGGGCTTAGGAGACGACGCGTGGAGCGATCGGGGCTCAGGAGACGACGCTTGGACCGATCGGGGCTCAGGAGACGGCGCGTGGACCGGTCGGGGCTTAGGAGACTCGCGTGGATCTATCGGGGCTCCGGAGATGGCGCGTGAACCGATCGGGGCTCAGGAGACGGCGCGTGGACCGATCGGGGCTCAGGAAGCGGCGCCTGGACCGATCCAAGCGCGGAGACGGCTCGTGGAGGCATCGGGGCTAAGAAGACGACGCATGGACCGATCGGGGCTCGGAAACGGCGCGTGGACCGATCGGTGCGGAGGAAACGGCGCGTGGACCGACTGGGGCTCGGAGACGGCGCGTGGACCGATCGTGGCTTAGGAGAAAGCGCGTGAAAGGATCGGGGCTCAGGAGACGGGGCGTGGACCGATCGTGGCTCGGAGACGGCGCGTGTAGGCATCGGGGCTAAGAAGACGACGCATCGAACGAGCGGGGCTCAGAAGACGGCGCGAGGAGCGATCGGGGCTCAGGAGAAGACGCATGGATCGATCGGGGCTCAGGGGACGACGCGTGGACCGATCGGGGATCAGGAGATGACGCGTGGACCAGTCGGGGCTTAGGAGACTCGCGTGGATCTATCGGGGCTCCGGAGATGGCGCGTGAACCGATCGGGGCTTAGGAGACGGCGCTTGGACCGATCGGGGCTCAGGAAGCTGCGCCTGGACCGATCGTGGTGCGGAGACGGCTCGTGGAGGCATCGGGGCTTAGAAGACGACGCATGGACCAATCGGGGCTCGGAAACGGCGCGTGGACCGATCGGGGCTTAGGAGACGGCACGTGGAGCGATCGAGGCTCGGAAACGGCGGGTGGGCCGATCGGGGCTCGGAGACGGCGCGTGGACCGATCGGTGCTCGGAGATGATGCGTGGACCGATCGGGGCCGAGGAAACGGCGCGTGGAGCGACCGGGGCTCAGGAGACTCGCGTGGATCGATAGGGGCTCGGAGACGTCGCGTGGAACGATCGCGCTCGGAGTCGGCGCGTTAACCGATCGGGGCTTACGAGTCGATGCGTGGACCGATCGGGGCTCGGCGACGGCGCGTGGACCGATCGAGGCTCGGAGACGACGCGTGTAGGGATCGGGGATTCGGGGATGACGCGTGAAGCGATCCAGGCTCAGGAGACGGCGCATGAACGGATCGGGGTTTGGGAGAAGGCGCTTGGACCGATCGGGGCTTAGGAGACGGCGCGTGGAAGCATCGGGGCTTTGAAGACGACGCGTGGACCGATCGGGGCTCAGGAAACGGCGTGTGGAGCGATCGGGGCTTTGAAGACGACGGGTGGACCGATCGAGGCTTAGGAGACGACGCGTGACCCAATCGGAGCTTAGAAGATGACGCGTGGACCGAACGGCGGTCGGAGATGGCGCGTGGACCGATCGGGGTTTGGGAGAAGGCGCTTGGACCGATCGGGGCTTAGGAGCCGACGCGTGGAGCGATCGGGGCTCGGAAAGGGCGGGTGGACCGATCGGGGCTCGGAGACGGCGCGTGGACCGATCGGTGCTCGGAGACGATGCGTGGACCGATCGGGGCCGAGGAAACGGCGCGTGGAGCGACCGGGGCTCAGGAGACTCGCGTGGATCGATAGGGGCTCGGAGCTGGCGCGTGGAACGATCGGGGCTTAGGAGACGGCGCGTGGACCGATGGGGGCTCAGGAAGCGGCGCCTGGACCGATGCTGGCGCGGAGACCGCTCGTGGACGCATCGGGGCTTAGAAGACGACGCATGGACCGATCGGGGCTCGGAAACGGCGCGTGGACCGATCGGGGCTTAGGAGACGGCACGTGGAGCGATCGGGGCTCGGAAACGGCGGGTGGACCGATCGGGGCTCGGAGACGGCGCGTGGACCGATCGGTGCTCGGAGACGATGCGTGGACCGATCGGGGCCGAGGAAACGGCGCGTGGAGCGACCGGGGCTCAGGAGACTCGCGTGGATCGATAGGGGCTCGGAGCTGGCGCGTGGAACGATCGGGGCTCGGAGTCGGCGCGTTAACCGATCGAGGCTTAGGAGTCGACGCGTGGACCGATCGGGGCTTAGGAGACGGCGCGTGGACCGATTGGGGCTCGGATATGGCGCGTGGACCAATCGTGGCTTAGGAGAAAGCGCGTGGAACGATCAGGGCTCAGGAGACGGCCCGTGAACCGATCGGCGCTCGGAGACGGCGCATTGACCGATCGGGGTTCGGAAACGGCGCGTGGCCCGATCGGGGTTCGGAGACGGCGCGTGGACCGTCTGGGGCTTAGGAGACGATGCGTGGACCGATCGCCGCTCGGAGACGGCGCGTTGACCGATCGGGGTTCGGAAACGGCACGTGGACCGTCTGGGGCTTAGGAGACGGCGTGTGGACCGATCGGGGCTCAGGAGGCGGCGCGTACACCGATCGGGGCTCGGAAAGTACGCATTAACCGAGCGGGGCTTAGGAGACGATGCGTAGACCGATCGGGGCTCGGAGACAGCGCGTGGGTCGATCGGGGCTCGGAGACGGCGCGTGGAACGATCGGGGCTCGGAGTCGGCGCGTTAACCGATCGGTTTCTTAGGAGACGATGCGTGGACCGATCGGGGCTCGGAGACGGCGCGTGGACCGATCGAGGCTCGGAGACGACGCGTGTACGGATCAGGGATTCGGGGACGACGCGTGGTACGATCCTGGCTCAGGAAACGGCGTGTGGAGCGATCGGGACTCACGAGACGACGCGTGGATCGATTGGGGCTCAGGAGACGACGCGTCGACCGACCGGAGCTCAGGAGATTCGGGTGGATCGATCGGGGCTCCGGAGGCGGCGCGTGGACCGATCGTGGCTTAGGAGAAAGCGCGTGGAACGATCAGAGCTCAGGAGACGGCGCGTGAACCGATCGGCGCTCGGAGACGGCGCATTGACCGATCGGGGTTCGGAGACGGCGCGTGGACCGTCTGGGGCTTAGGAGACGATGCGTGGACCGATCGCCGCTCGGAGACGATGCGTGGACCGATCGGGGCTCAGGAGACCGCGCGTGAACCGATCGGGGATCGGAAACGGCGCGTGGAACGATCGGGGCTCAGGAGACGGCAGGTGAACCAATCGGCGCTCGGAGACGATGCGTAGACCGATCGGGGCGCGGAGACGGCGCGTGGACCGAGCGGGGCTCAGGAGGCCACGCCTGGACCGATCGGGACTCAGGAGGCCACGCCAGGACCGATCGGGGCTCGGCGACGGCGCGTGGACCGATCCGGGCTCAGGAGACGGCGCGTGGACCGATCGGGGCTCAGGAAACGGCCCGTGAACCGATCGGGTCTTAGGAGACGGCGCGTGGACCGAGCGGGGCTCAGGAGGCCACGCCTGGACCGATCGGGGCTCAGGAGGCCACGCCTGGAGCGATCGGGGCTCGGCGACGGCGCGTGGACCGATCCGGACTCAGGAGACGGCGCGTGGACCGATCGGGGCTCAGGAAACGGCCCGTGAACCGATCGGGGCTTAGGAGACGACGCGTGGACGGATCGGGGCTCGGAGACGGCGCGTGGACCGATCGGGGCTTAGGAGAAGACGCGTGGACCGATCGGAGCTTAGGAGATGGCGCGTGGACCGATCGGGGCCTCGGTGACGGTTCGTGGACCGATCGGGGCTCGGAGACGGTGCGAGGACCGACCTGGGCTCAGGAGACGGCGCGTGGACCGACCGGAGCTCAGGAGATTCGCGTGGATCGATCGGGGCTCCGGAGGCGGCGCGTGGACCGATTGCGGAGCAGGAGATGGTGCGTGGACCGATCGGGACTTAGGAAACGACGCGTGGACCGATCGGGGCGTCGGAGACGGCGCGTGGACCGACCGGGGCTCAGGAGACCACGCCTGGACCGATCGGGGCTCAGGAGACGGCACGTGGACCGATTGGGGCTCGGATACGGCGCGTGAGCCGACCGGGGCTGAGGAGGCCGCGCGTGGACCGATCGCGCCTCGGCGACGGCGCGTGGACCGATCGGGGCTCAGGAGGCCGCGCGTGGACCGATCATGGCTCGGCAACGGCGCGTGGACCGATCGGGGCTCGGAGACGACGCGTGGACCGATCGGTGGTCGGAGACAGCGCGTGGACCGACTGGGGCTTAGGAGACGATGCGTGGACCGATCGCCGCTCGGAGACGGCGCGTCGACCGATCGGGGCTCAGGAGACGGCGCGTAGACCGATCGGGGCTCGGAAACGGCGCTTGGAACGATCGGGGCTCAGGAGACGGCGCGTGGACCAATCGTGGCTTAGGAGAAAGCGCGTGGAACGATCAGGGCTCAGGAGACGGCCCGTGAACCGATCGGCGCTCGGAGACGGCGCATTGACCGATCGGGGTTCGGAAACGGCGCGTGGACCGTCTGGGGCGTAGGAGACGATGCGTGGACCGATCGGGGCTCAGGAGACCGCGCGTGAACCGATCGGGGCTCGGCGACTGCGTGTGGAACGATCGGGGCTTAGGACACGATGTGTGGGCCGATCGGGGTTTAGCAGAGGACGCGTCGACCGATCGGGGCTCAGGAAACGGCGCGTGGACTGATCGGGGGTTAGGAGAGGACGCGTGGACCGATCGGGGTTTATCAGAGGACGCGTCGACCGATCGGGGCTCCGGAGACGGCGCGTGGACCGATCGGGGCTCGGAGACGACGCGTGGATCGATCGGGGCTCCGGAGGTGGCGAGTGGACCGATCGTAGCTCGGAGACGGCGCGTGGAGGCATCGGGGCTTTGAAGACGACGCGTGGACCGATCGGAGCTCAGGAAACGGCGTGTGGAGCGATCGGGGTTCAGAAGACTCGCGTGGATCGTTCGGGGCTCCGGAGGCGCCGCGTGGACTGATGGGGATCAGGAGACGGTGCGTGGACCGATCGGGGCTCGGAGGAGACGCGTGGAACGATCGGGGCTCAGAAGACGGCGCGTGGACCGATTGGGGCTCGGATATGGCGCGTGGACCAATCGTGGCTTAGGAGAAAGCGCGTGGAACGATCAGGGCTCAGGAGACGGCCCGTGAACCGATCGGCGCTCGGAGACGGCGCATTGACCGATCGGGGTTCGGAAACGGCGCGTGGACCGTCTGGGGCGTAGGAGACGATGCGTGGACCGATCGGGGCTCAGGAGACCGCGCGTGAACCGATCGGGGCTCGGCGACTGCGTGTGGAACGATCGGGGCTTAGGACACGATGTGTGGGCCGATCGGGGTTTAGCAGAGGACGCGTCGACCGATCGGGGCTCAGGAAACGGCGCGTGGACTGATCGGGGGTTAGGAGAGGACGCGTGGACCGATCGGGGTTTATCAGAGGACGCGTCGACCGATCGGGGCTCCGGAGACGGCGCGTGGACTGATGGGGATCAGGAGACGGTGCGTGGACCGATCGGGGCTCGGAGGAGACGCGTGGAACGATCGGGGCTCAGGAGACGGCGCGTGGACCGATTGGGGCTCGGATATGGCGCGTGTACGGATCGGGGATTCGGGGACGACGCGTGGAACGATCCGGGCTCAGGAAACGGCGTGTGGAGCGATCGGGGCTCAGGAGACTCGCGTGGATCGACCGGGGCACAGGAAACAGCGCCTAAACCGGTTGGGGTTCGGACACGGCGCGTGGACCGATCGGAGATCAGGAGACTGCACGTGGATGGATCGGGGATTAGGGAAAGACGCGCAGACCGATCGGGGATTAGGGAACGACGCGTGGACCGATCCGGGCTCAGGAGACGGCGCGTGGACCGATCGGGGCTCAGGAAACGGCCCGTGAACCGATCGGGTCTTAGGAGACGGCGCGTGGTCCGAGCGGGGCTCAGGAGGCCACGCCTGGACCGATCGGGGCTCAGGAGGCCACGCCTGGAGCGATCGGGGCTCGGCGACGGCGCGTGGACCGATCGGGGCTCAGGAAACGGCCCGTGAACCGATCGGGGCTTAGGAGACGACGCGTGGACGGATCGGGGCTCGGAGACGGCGCGTGGACCGATCGGGGCTTAGGAGAAGACGCGTGGACCGATCGGAGCTCAGGAGATGGCGCGTGGACCGATCGGGGCTTCGGTGACGGTTCGTGGACCGATCGGGGCTCGGAGACGGTGCGAGGACCGACCTGGGCTCAGGAGACGGCGCGTGGACCGACCGGAGCTCAGGAGATTCGCGTGGATCGATCGGGGCTCCGGAGGCGGCGCGTGGACCGATTGCGGAGCAGGAGATGGTGCGTGGACCGATCGGGACTTAGGAAACGACGCGTGGACCGATCGGGGCGTAGGAGACGACGCGTGTACCTATCGGAGCCCACGAGACAGCGTGTGAACCGATTGGGGCTCAGGAGACGGCGCGTGGACCGATCGGAACTCAGGAGACGGCACGTGGACCGATTGGGGCTCGGATACGGCGCGTGAGCCGACCGGGGCTGAGGAGGCCGCGCGTGGACCGATCGCGCCTCGGCGACGGCGCGTGGACCGATCGGGGCTCAGGAGGCCGCGCGTGGACCGATCATGGCTCGGCAACGGCGCGTGGACCGATCGGGGCTCGGAGACGACGCGTGGACCGATCGATGGTCGGAGACAGCGCGTGGACCGACTGGGGCTTAGGAGACGATGCGTGGACCGATCGCCGCTCGGAGACGGCGCGTCGACCGATCGGGGCTCAGGAGACGGCGCGTAGACCGATCGGGGCTCGGAAACGGCGCTTGGAACGATCGGGGCTCAGGAGACGGCGCGTGGACCAATCGTGGCTTAGGAGAAAGCGCGTGGAACGATCAGGGCTTAGGAGACGGCCCGTGAACCGATCGGCGCTCGGAGACGGCGCATTGACCGATCGGGGTTCGGAAACGGCGCGTGGACCGTCTGGGGCGTAGGAGATGATGCGTGGACCGATCGGGGCTCAGGAGACCGCGCGTGAACCGATCGGGGCTCGGCGACTGCGTGTGGAACGATCGGGGCTTAGGACACGATGTGTGGGCCGATCGGGGTTTAGCAGAGGACGCGTCGACCGATCGGGGCTCAGGAAACGGCGCGTGGACTGATCGGGGGTTAGGAGAGGACGCGTGGACCGATCGGGGTTTATCAGAGGACGCGTCGACCGATCGGGGCTCCGGAGACGGCGCGTGGACCGATCGGGGCTCGGAGACGACGCGTGGATCGATCGGGGCTCCGGAGGTGGCGCGTGGACCGATCGTAGCTCGGAGACGGCGCGTGGAGGCATCGGGGCTTTGAAGACAACGCGTGGACCGATCGGGGCTCAGGAAACGGCGTGTGGAGCGATCGGGGTTCAGAAGACTCGCGTGGACCGATCGGGGCTCGGAGGAGACGCGTGGAACGATCGGGGCTCAGGAGACGGCGCGTGGACCGATTGGGGCTCGGATATGGCGCGTGTACGGATCGGGGATTCGGGGACGACGCGTGGATCGACCGGGGCACAGGAAACAGCGCGTAAACCGGTTGGGGTTCGGACACGGCGCGTGGACCGATCGGAGATCAGGAGACTGCACGTGGATGGATCGGGGATTAGGGAAAGACGCGCAGACCGATCGGGGATTAGGGAACGACGCGTGGACAGATCGGGGCTCAGGAGACGGCGCGTGGACCGATCGGGGCTTAGGAGACGATGCGTGGACCGATCGGGGCGCGGAGACGGCGCGTGGACCGAGCGGGGGTCAGGAAGCCACGCCTGGACTGATCGGGGCTCGGCCACGGCGCGTGGACCGATCCGGGCTCAGGAGACGGTGCGTGGACCGATCGGGGTTCAGGAGACGGCGCGTGGACCGATCGGGGCTTCGGAGACGGTTCGTGGACCGGTCGGGGCTCGGAGACGGTACGAGAACCGACCGGGGCTCAGGAGACGGCGCGTGGACCGACCGGTGCTCAGGAGATTCGCGTGGATCGATCGGGGCTCCGGAGGCAGCGCGTGGTCCGATTGGGGCTTAGGAGAAGGCGCGTGGACCGATCGGGGCTCAGGAAGCGGCGCACGGACCGATCGTGGCTCGGAGACGGCGCGTGGACCGATCGGGGCTTAGGAGACGAAGCGTGAACCGATCGGGACGTAGGGGAAGACGCGTGTACCTATCGGGGCTCACGAGACAGCGTGTGGACCGATTGGGGCTTAGGAGACGGCGCGTGGACCGATCGGGCCTCGGAGACGGCGCGTGGACCGATCGGTGCTCGGAGACAGCGCGTGGACCGACTGGGGCTCGGAGACGGCGCGTGGACGGATCGTGGCTTAGGAGAAGGCGCGCGAAACGATCGGGGCTCAGGAGACGGCACGTGGACCGATCGGGGCTCGGAGACGACGCGTGGACCGATCGGGGCTTAGGAGACGGCACGTGGAGCGATCGGGGCTCGGAAAGGGCGGGTGGACCGATCGGGGCTCGGAGACGGCGCGTGGACCGTTCGGGGCTCGGAGACGGCGCGTGGACCGACCGGGGCTCAGGAGACCACGCCTGGACCGATCGGGGCTCGGCGACGGCGCGTGGACCGATCGAGGCTCGGAGACGACGCGTGTACGGATCGGGGATTCGGGGACGACGCGTGAAACGATCCGGGCTCAGGAGACGGCGCGTGGACCGATCGGGGCTCGGAGACGGCGCGTGGACCGGTCGGGGCTTAGGAGACGACGCGTGGAGCGATCGGGGCTCAGGAGACGACGCTTGGACCGATCGGGGCTCAGGAGACGGCGCGTGGACCGGTCGGGGCTTAGGAGACTCGCGTGGATCTATCGGGGCTCCGGAGATGGCGCGTGAACCGATCGGGGCTCAGGAGACGGCGCGTGGACCGATCGGGGCTCAGGAAGCGGCGCCTGGACCGATCCAAGCGCGGAGACGGCTCGTGGAGGCATCGGGGCTAAGAAGACGACGCATGGACCGATCGGGGCTCGGAAACGGCGCGTGGACCGATCGGTGCGGAGGAAACGGCGCGTGGACCGACTGGGGCTCGGAGACGGCGCGTGGACCGATCGTGGCTTAGGAGAAAGCGCGTGAAAGGATCGGGGCTCAGGAGACGGGGCGTGGACCGATCGTGGCTCGGAGACGGCGCGTGTAGGCATCGGGGCTAAGAAGACGACGCATCGAACGAGCGGGGCTCAGAAGACGGCGCGAGGAGCGATCGGGGCTCAGGAGAAGACGCATGGATCGATCGGGGCTCAGGGGACGACGCGTGGACCGATCGGGGATCAGGAGATGACGCGTGGACCAGTCGGGGCTTAGGAGACTCGCGTGGATCTATCGGGGCTCCGGAGATGGCGCGTGAACCGATCGGGGCTTAGGAGACGGCGCTTGGACCGATCGGGGCTCAGGAAGCTGCGCCTGGACCGATCGTGGTGCGGAGACGGCTCGTGGAGGCATCGGGGCTTAGAAGACGACGCATGGACCAATCGGGGCTCGGAAACGGCGCGTGGACCGATCGGGGCTTAGGAGACGGCACGTGGAGCGATCGAGGCTCGGAAACGGCGGGTGGGCCGATCGGGGCTCGGAGACGGCGCGTGGACCGATCGGTGCTCGGAGATGATGCGTGGACCGATCGGGGCCGAGGAAACGGCGCGTGGAGCGACCGGGGCTCAGGAGACTCGCGTGGATCGATAGGGGCTCGGAGACGTCGCGTGGAACGATCGCGCTCGGAGTCGGCGCGTTAACCGATCGGGGCTTACGAGTCGATGCGTGGACCGATCGGGGCTCGGCGACGGCGCGTGGACCGATCGAGGCTCGGAGACGACGCGTGTAGGGATCGGGGATTCGGGGATGACGCGTGAAGCGATCCAGGCTCAGGAGACGGCGCATGAACGGATCGGGGTTTGGGAGAAGGCGCTTGGACCGATCGGGGCTTAGGAGACGGCGCGTGGAAGCATCGGGGCTTTGAAGACGACGCGTGGACCGATCGGGGCTCAGGAAACGGCGTGTGGAGCGATCGGGGCTTTGAAGACGACGGGTGGACCGATCGAGGCTTAGGAGACGACGCGTGACCCAATCGGAGCTTAGAAGATGACGCGTGGACCGAACGGCGGTCGGAGATGGCGCGTGGACCGATCGGGGTTTGGGAGAAGGCGCTTGGACCGATCGGGGCTTAGGAGCCGACGCGTGGAGCGATCGGGGCTCGGAAAGGGCGGGTGGACCGATCGGGGCTCGGAGACGGCGCGTGGACCGATCGGTGCTCGGAGACGATGCGTGGACCGATCGGGGCCGAGGAAACGGCGCGTGGAGCGACCGGGGCTCAGGAGACTCGCGTGGATCGATAGGGGCTCGGAGCTGGCGCGTGGAACGATCGGGGCTTAGGAGACGGCGCGTGGACCGATGGGGGCTCAGGAAGCGGCGCCTGGACCGATGCTGGCGCGGAGACCGCTCGTGGACGCATCGGGGCTTAGAAGACGACGCATGGACCGATCGGGGCTCGGAAACGGCGCGTGGACCGATCGGGGCTTAGGAGACGGCACGTGGAGCGATCGGGGCTCGGAAACGGCGGGTGGACCGATCGGGGCTCGGAGACGGCGCGTGGACCGATCGGTGCTCGGAGACGATGCGTGGACCGATCGGGGCCGAGGAAACGGCGCGTGGAGCGACCGGGGCTCAGGAGACTCGCGTGGATCGATAGGGGCTCGGAGCTGGCGCGTGGAACGATCGGGGCTCGGAGTCGGCGCGTTAACCGATCGAGGCTCAGGAGTCGACGCGTGGACCGATCGGGGCTTAGGAGACGACGCGTGGACCGATCGAGGCTTAGGAGACGACGCGTGAACCAATCGGAGCTTAGAAGATGACGCGTGGACCGATCGGCGGTCGGAGACTGCGCGTGTACCGATCGGGGTTTGGGAGAAGGCGCTTGGACCGATCGGGGCTTAGGAGCCGACGCGTGAACCAATCGGAGCTTAGGAGATGACGCGTGGACCGATCGGGGCTTAGGAGACGGCGCGTGGACCGATGGGGGCTCAGGAAGCGGCGCCTGGACCGATCCTGGCGCGGAGACCGCTCGTGGACGCATCGGGGCTTAGAAGACGACGCATGGACCGATCGGGGCTCGGAAACGGAGCGTGGACCGATCGGGGCTCGGAGACGACGCGTGTACGGATCGGGGATACGGGGACGACGCGTGAAACGATCCGGGCTCAGGAGACGGCGCGTGGACCGATCGGAGCTCAGGAGACGGCGCGTGGAGCGATCGGGGCTCAGGTGACGCCGCGTGAACCGATCGGCGCTCGGAGACGGCGCGTGGACCGATCGGGGTTTGGGAGAAGGCGCTTGGACCGATCGGGGCTCAGGAGACGGCGAGTGGACCGATCGGGGCTCGGAGACGGCGCGTTAACCGATCACGGCTTAGGAGACGACGCGTGGACCGATCGGGGCTCGGCGACGGCGCGTGGACCGATCGAGGCTCGGAGACGATGCGTGTACGGATCGGGGATACGGGGACGACGCGTGAAACGATCCGGGCTCAGGAGACGGCGCGTGGACCGATCGGGGCACGGAGACGGCGCGAGGAAGGATCGGGACTCAGGTGACGCCGCGTGAACCGATCAGCGCTCGGAGACGGCGCGTGGACCGATCGGGGTTTGGGAGAAGGCGCTTGGACCGATCGGGGCTCAGGAGACGGCGAGTGGACCGATCGGGCTCGGAGACGGCGCGTTAACCGATCACGGCTTAGGAGACGACGCGTGGACCGATCGGGGCTTAGAAGATTACGCGTGGACCGAACGGCGGTCGGAGACGGCGCGTGGACCGATCGGGGTTTGGGAGAAGGCGCTTGGACCGATCGGGGCTTAGGAGCCGACGCGTGAACCAATCGGAGCTTAGGAGATGACGCGTGGACCGATCGGGGCTTAGGAGACGGCGCGAGGAAGGATCGGGACTCAGGTGACGCCGCGTGAACCGATCAGCGCTCGGAGACGGCGCGTGGACCGATCGGGGTTTGGGAGAAGGCGCTTGGACCGATCGGGGCTTAGGAGACGGCGCGTGGGCCGATCGGGGATCAGGAGATGACGCGTGGACCGATCGGGGCTCTGGAAGCGGCGCACGGACCGATCGTGGCTCGGAGACGGCGCGTGGAGGCATCGGGGCTTTGAAGACGACGCGTGGACCGATCGGGGCTCAGGAAACGGCGTGTGGAGCGATCGGGGCTCAGGAGGCGACGCGTGGATCGATCGGGGCTCAGGAGACGACGCGTCGACCGATCGGGGCTCAGGAGACAGCGCGCGAACCGACTGGGGCTCAGGAGACTCGCGTGGATCGATCGGGGCTCCGGAGGCGGGGCGTGGACTGATGGGGATCAGGAGACGGCGCGTGGACCGATCGGGGCTTCGGAGACGGCGCGTGGACCGATCGGGGCTTAGGAGACGAAGCGTGAACCGATCGGGACGTAGGGGAAGACGCGTGTACCTATCGGGGCTCACGAGACAGCGTGTGGACCGATTGGGGCTTAGGAGACGGCGCGTGGACCGATCGGGCCTCGGAGACGGCGCGTGGACCGATCGGTGCTCGGAGACAGCGCGTGGACCGACTGGGGCTCGGAGACGGCGCGTGGACGGATCGTGGCTTAGGAGAAGGCGCGCGAAACGATCGGGGCTCAGGAGACGGCACGTGGACCGATCGGGGCTCGGAGACGACGCGTGGACCGATCGGGGCTTAGGAGACGGCACGTGGAGCGATCGGGGCTCGGAAAGGGCGGGTGGACCGATCGGGGCTCGGAGACGGCGCGTGGACCGTTCGGGGCTCGGAGACGGCGCGTGGACCGACCGGGGCTCAGGAGACCACGCCTGGACCGATCGGGGCTCGGCGACGGCGCGTGGACCGATCGAGGCTCGGAGACGACGCGTGTACGGATCGGGGATTCGGGGACGACGCGTGAAACGATCCGGGCTCAGGAGACGGCGCGTGGACCGATCGGGGCTCGGAGACGGCGCGTGGACCGGTCGGGGCTTAGGAGACGACGCGTGGAGCGATCGGGGCTCAGGAGACGACGCTTGGACCGATCGGGGCTCAGGAGACGGCGCGTGGACCGGTCGGGGCTTAGGAGACTCGCGTGGATCTATCGGGGCTCCGGAGATGGCGCGTGAACCGATCGGGGCTCAGGAGACGGCGCGTGGACCGATCGGGGCTCAGGAAGCGGCGCCTGGACCGATCCAAGCGCGGAGACGGCTCGTGGAGGCATCGGGGCTAAGAAGACGACGCATGGACCGATCGGGGCTCGGAAACGGCGCGTGGACCGATCGGTGCGGAGGAAACGGCGCGTGGACCGACTGGGGCTCGGAGACGGCGCGTGGACCGATCGTGGCTTAGGAGAAAGCGCGTGAAAGGATCGGGGCTCAGGAGACGGGGCGTGGACCGATTGTGGCTCGGAGACGGCGCGTGTAGGCATCGGGGCTAAGAAGACGACGCATCGAACGAGCGGGGCTCAGAAGACGGCGCGAGGAGCGATCGGGGCTCAGGAGAAGACGCATGGATCGATCGGGGCTCAGGGGACGACGCGTGGACCGATCGGGGATCAGGAGATGACGCGTGGACCAGTCGGGGCTTAGGAGACTCGCGTGGATCTATCGGGGCTCCGGAGATGGCGCGTGAACCGATCGGGGCTTAGGAGACGGCGCTTGGACCGATCGGGGCTCAGGAAGCTGCGCCTGGACCGATCGTGGTGCGGAGACGGCTCGTGGAGGCATCGGGGCTTAGAAGACGACGCATGGACCAATCGGGGCTCGGAAACGGCGCGTGGACCGATCGGGGCTTAGGAGACGGCACGTGGAGCGATCGAGGCTCGGAAACGGCGGGTGGGCCGATCGGGGCTCGGAGACGGCGCGTGGACCGATCGGTGCTCGGAGATGATGCGTGGACCGATCGGGGCCGAGGAAACGGCGCGTGGAGCGACCGGGGCTCAGGAGACTCGCGTGGATCGATAGGGGCTCGGAGACGTCGCGTGGAACGATCGCGCTCGGAGTCGGCGCGTTAACCGATCGGGGCTTACGAGTCGATGCGTGGACCGATCGGGGCTCGGCGACGGCGCGTGGACCGATCGAGGCTCGGAGACGACGCGTGTAGGGATCGGGGATTCGGGGATGACGCGTGAAGCGATCCAGGCTCAGGAGACGGCGCATGAACGGATCGGGGTTTGGGAGAAGGCGCTTGGACCGATCGGGGCTTAGGAGACGGCGCGTGGAAGCATCGGGGCTTTGAAGACGACGCGTGGACCGATCGGGGCTCAGGAAACGGCGTGTGGAGCGATCGGGGCTTTGAAGACGACGGGTGGACCGATCGAGGCTTAGGAGACGACGCGTGACCCAATCGGAGCTTAGAAGATGACGCGTGGACCGAACGGCGGTCGGAGATGGCGCGTGGACCGATCGGGGTTTGGGAGAAGGCGCTTGGACCGATCGGGGCTTAGGAGCCGACGCGTGGAGCGATCGGGGCTCGGAAACGGCGGGTGGACCGATCGGGGCTCGGAGACGGCGCGTGGACCGATCGGTGCTCGGAGACGATGCGTGGACCGATCGGGGCCGAGGAAACGGCGCGTGGAGCGACCGGGGCTCAGGAGACTCGCGTGGATCGATAGGGGCTCGGAGCTGGCGCGTGGAACGATCGGGGCTTAGGAGACGGCGCGTGGACCGATGGGGGCTCAGGAAGCGGCGCCTGGACCGATGCTGGCGCGGAGACCGCTCGTGGACGCATCGGGGCTTAGAAGACGACGCATGGACCGATCGGGGCTCGGAAACGGCGCGTGGACCGATCGGGGCTTAGGAGACGGCACGTGGAGCGATCGGGGCTCGGAAACGGCGGGTGGACCGATCGGGGCTCGGAGACGGCGCGTGGACCGATCGGTGCTCGGAGACGATGCGTGGACCGATCGGGGCCGAGGAAACGGCGCGTGGAGCGACCGGGGCTCAGGAGACTCGCGTGGATCGATAGGGGCTCGGAGCTGGCGCGTGGAACGATCGGGGCTCGGAGTCGGCGCGTTAACCGATCGAGGCTTAGGAGTCGACGCGTGGACCGATCGGGGCTTAGGAGACGACGCGTGGACCGATCGAGGCTTAGGAGACGACGCGTGAACCAATCGGAGCTTAGAAGATGACGCGTGGACCGATCGGCGGTCGGAGACTGCGCGTGGACCGATCGGGGTTTGGGAGAAGGCGCTTGGACCGATCGGGGCTTAGGAGCCGACGCGTGAACCAATCGGAGCTTAGGAGATGACGCGTGGACCGATCGGGGCTTAGGAGACGGCGCGTGGACCGATGGGGGCTCAGGAAGCGGCGCCTGGACCGATCCTGGCGCGGAGACCGCTCGTGGACGCATCGGGGCTTAGAAGACGACGCATGGACCGATCGGGGCTCGGAAACGGAGCGTGGACCGATCGGGGCTCGGAGACGACGCGTGTACGGATCGGGGATACGGGGACGACGCGTGAAACGATCCGGGCTCAGGAGACGGCGCGTGGACCGATCGGAGCTCAGGAGACGGCGCGTGGAGCGATCGGGGCTCAGGTGACGCCGCGTGAACCGATCGGCGCTCGGAGACGGCGCGTGGACCGATCGGGGTTTGGGAGAAGGCGCTTGGACCGATCGGGGCTCAGGAGACGGCGAGTGGACCGATCGGGGCTCGGAGACGGCGCGTTAACCGATCACGGCTTAGGAGACGACGCGTGGACCGATCGGGGCTCGGCGACGGCGCGTGGACCGATCGAGGCTCGGAGACGACGCGTGTACGGATCGGGGATACGGGGACGACGCGTGAAACGATCCGGGCTCAGGAGACGGCGCGTGGACCGATCGGGGCACGGAGACGGCGCGAGGAAGGATCGGGACTCAGGTGACGCCGCGTGAACCGATCAGCGCTCGGAGACGGCGCGTGGACCGATCGGGGTTTGGGAGAAGGCGCTTGGACCGATCGGGGCTCAGGAGACGGCGAGTGGACCGATCGGGCTCGGAGACGGCGCGTTAACCGATCACGGCTTAGGAGACGACGCGTGGACCGATCGGGGCTTAGAAGATTACGCGTGGACCGAACGGCGGTCGGAGACGGCGCGTGGACCGATCGGGGTTTGGGAGAAGGCGCTTGGACCGATCGGGGCTTAGGAGCCGACGCGTGAACCAATCGGAGCTTAGGAGATGACGCGTGGACCGATCGGGGCTTAGGAGACGGCGCGAGGAAGGATCGGGACTCAGGTGACGCCGCGTGAACCGATCAGCGCTCGGAGACGGCGCGTGGACCGATCGGGGTTTGGGAGAAGGCGCTTGGACCGATCGGGGCTTAGGAGACGGCGCGTGGGCCGATCGGGGATCAGGAGATGACGCGTGGACCGATCGGGGCTCTGGAAGCGGCGCACGGACCGATCGTGGCTCGGAGACGGCGCGTGGAGGCATCGGGGCTTTGAAGACGACGCGTGGACCGATCGGGGCTCAGGAAACGGCGTGTGGAGCGATCGGGGCTCAGGAGGCGACGCGTGGATCGATCGGGGCTCAGGAGACGACGCGTCGACCGATCGGGGCTCAGGAGACAGCGCGCGAACCGACTGGGGCTCAGGAGACTCGCGTGGATCGATCGGGGCTCCGGAGGCGGGGCGTGGACTGATGGGGATCAGGAGACGGTGCGTGGACCGATCGGGGCTCGGAGACGGCGCGTGGACCGATCGGGGCTCGGAGACAGCGCGTGGAACGATCGGGGCTCAGGTGACGCCGCGTGAACCGATCGGCGCTCGGAGACGGCGCGAGGACCGATCGGGGTTTTGGAGAAGGCGCTTGGACCGATCGGGGCTGAGGAGGCGGCGCGTGGACCGATCGGGGCTCGGAGACGGCGCGTGGAACGATCGGGGCTCAGGAGACGGCGTGGTAACGGATCGGCGCTCGGAGACGGCGCGTGGACCGATCGGGGCTTAGGAGACGGCGCGTGGACCGATCGGGGCTCTGGAAGCGGCGCACGGATCGATCGTGGCTCGGAGACGGCGCGTGGAGGTATCGGGGCTTTGAAGACGACGCGTGGACCGATCGGGGCTCAGGAAACGGCGTGTGGAGCGATCGGGGCTCAGGAGACGACGCGTGGATCGATCGGGGCTCAGGAGACGACGCGTCGACCGATCGGGGCTCAGGAAACGGCGGGTGGACCGACCGGGGCTCAGGAGACTCGCGTGGATCGATCGGGGCTCCGGAGGCGCCGCGTGGACCGATGGGGATCAGGAGACGGTGCGTCGATCGATCGGGGCTCGGAGACGGCGTGTGGACCGATCGGTGCTCGGAGACAGCGCGTGGACCGACTGGGGTTCGGACACGGCGCGTGGACCGATCATGGCTTAGGAGAAGGCGCGTGAAACGATCGGGGCTCAGGAGACGGCGCGTGGACCGATCGTGGCTCGGAGACGGCGCGTGTAGGCATCGGGGCTAAGAAGACGACGCATCGACCGAGCGGGGCTCAGAAGACGGCGCGAGGAGCGATCGGGGCTCAGGAGAAGACGCGTGGACCGATCGGGACTGAGTAGACGGCGCGTGGACCGATTGGGGCTTGGATACGGCGCGTGACGCGACTTGGGCTCAGGAGGCCGTGCGTGGAGTGATAATGGCTCGGCGACGGCGTGTGGACCGATCGGGGCTCGGAGACGACGCGTGAACCGATCGGGGCTCAGGAGACGACGCGTCGGTGGATCGGGGTTTAGGAGACGACGCGTGGACCGATCGGGGCTTAGGAGCCGACGCGTGAACCAATCGGAGCTTAGAAGATGACGCGTGGACGGATCGGCGGTCGGAGACGGCGCGTGGACCGATCGGGGTTTGGGAGAAGGCGCTTGGACCGATCGGGGCTTAGGAGACGGCGCGTGGACCGATCGGGGATCAGGAGATGACGCGTGGACCGGTCGGGGCTTAGGAGACTCGCGTGGATCTATCGGGGCTCCGGAGATGGCGCGTGAACCGATCTGGGCATAGGAGACGGCGCTTGGACCGATCGGGGCTCAGGAAGCTGCGCCTGGACCGATCGTGGTGCGGAGACGGCTCGCGGAGGCATCGGGGCTTAGAAGACGACGCATGGACCGATCGGGGCTCGGAAACGGCGCGTGGACCGATCGGGGCTTGGGAGACGGCACGTGGAGCGATCGGGGCTCGGAAACGGAGGGTGGACCGATCGGGGCTCGGAGACGGCGCGGGGACCGATCGGTGCTCGGAGATGATGCGTGGACCGATCGGCGCCGAGGAAATGGCGCGTGGAGCGACCGGAGCTCAGGAAACTCGCGTGGATCGATAGGGGCTCAGAGACGGCGCGTGGAACGATCGGGGCTCGGAGTCGGCGCGTTAACCGAACGGGGCTTAGGAGACGACGCGTCGACCGATCGGGGCTCAGGAAACGGCGGGTGGACCGACCGGGGCTCAGGAGACTCGCGTGGATCGATCGGGGCTCCGGAGGCGCCGCGTGGACCGATGGGTATCAGGAGACGGTGCGTCGACCGATCGGGGCTCGGAGACGGCGTGTGAACCGATCGGTGCTCGGAGACAGCGCGTGGACCGACTGGGGTTCGGACACGGCGCTTGGACCGATCATGGCTTAGGAGAAGGCGCGTGAAACGATCGGGGCTCAGGAGACGGCGCGTGGACCGATCGTGGCTCGGAGACGGCGCGTGTAGGCATCGGGGCTAAGAAGACGACGCATCGACCGAGCGGGGCTCAGAAGACGGCGCGAGGAGCGATCGGGGCTCAGGAGAAGACGCGTGGACCGATCGGGACTCAGTAGACGGCGCGTGGACCGATTGGGGCTTGGATACGGCGCGTGACGCGACTTGGGCTCAGGAGGCCGTGCGTGGAGCGATCATGGCTCGGCGACGGCGTGTGGACCGATCGGGGCTCGGAGACGACGCGTGGACCGATCGGGGCTCAGGAGACGACGCGTCGGTGGATCGGGGTTTAGGAGACGACGCGTGGACCGATCGGGGCTTAGGAGCCTACGCGTGAACCAATCGGAGCTTAGAAGATGACGCGTGGACGGATCGGCGGTCGCAGACGGCGCGTGGACCGATCGGGGTTTGGGAGAAGGCGCTTGGACCGATCGGGGCTTAGGAGACGGCGCGTGGACCGATCGGGGATCAGGAGATGACGCGTGGACCGGTCGGGGCTTAGGAGACTCGCGTGGATCTATCGGGGCTCCGGAGATGGCGCGTGAACCGATCTGGGCTTAGGAGACGGCGCTTGGACCGATCGGGGCTCAGGAAGCTGCGCCTGGACCGATCGGGGCTTAGGAGACGGCGCGTGGACCGATCGGTGCTCGGAGATGATGCGTGGACCGATCGGCGCCGAGGAAATGGCGCGTGGAGCGACCGGAGCTCAGGAAACTCGCGTGGATCGATAGGGGCTCAGAGACGGCGCGTGGAACGATCGGGGCTCGGAGTCGGCGCGTTAACCGAACGGGGCTTAGGAGTCGATGCGTGGACCGATCGGCGCTCGGAGACGGCGCGTGGACCGACCGGGGCTCAGGAGGCCATGTCTGGACCGATCGGGGCTCGGCGACGGCGCGTGGACCGATCGAGGCTCGGTGACGACGCGTGTACGGATCGGGGATTGGGGGATAATGCGTGAAACGATCCGGGCTCAGGAGACGGCGCGTGAACCAATCGGGGCTCGGAGACGGCGCTAGGAGCGATGGGGACTCAGGTGACGCCGCGTGAACCGATCGGCGCTCGGAGACGGCGCGTGAACGGATCGGGGTTTGGGAGAAGGCGCTTGGACCGATCGGGGCTTAGGAGACGGCGCGTGGACCGATCGGGGATCAGGAGATGACGCGTGGACCGATCGGGGCTCTGGAAGCGGCGCACCGACCGATCGTGGCTCGGAGACGGCGCGTAGAGGCATCGGGGCTTTGAAGACGACGCGTGGACCGATCGGGGCTCAGGAAACGGCGTGTGGAGCGATCGGGGCTCAGGAGACGACGCGTGGATCGATCGGGGCTCGGAGACGGCGCGTCGACCGATCGGGTTTCGGAGACGGCGCGTGGACCGTCTGGGGCTTAGGAGACGCTGCGTGGACCGATCGGGGCACAGGAGACTGCGCGTGGATGGATCGGGGCTTAGGGAACGACGCGTCGACGGATCGGGGCTCGGAGACGGCGCGTAGACCGATCGGGGCTCGGAAACGACGAGTTAACCGAGCGGGGCTTAGGAGACTATGCGTGGACCGATCGGGACTCGGAGACAGCGCGTGTACCGACTGGGGCTCAGGAGGTTGCGCGTGGATCAATTGGGGTTCGGCGACGGCGCGTGGACCGACCGGGGCTCAGGAGACCGCGCGTGAACCAATCGGGGCTCGGCGACTGCGCGTGGATCGATCGGGGCTTAGGACACGATGCGTGGACCAATCGAGGCTCGGCGATCGCGCCTGGACGGATCGGGACTCAGGAGACGGCGCGTGGAGCCGTCGGGATTCAGACGACGATCCGTGGATAGATCGGGGCTCAGGCGACGACGCGTGGAGCGATCGGGGTTCAGGAAACGGTGTGTGGACCGATCGGGGCTAAGGAGACGGCGCGTGGACCGATCGGGATTTAGGAAAGGATGCGTCGACCGATCGGGGCACAGGACACGGCGCGTGGACCCATCGGGGTTCGGAGACGGCGCGTGGACCGATCGGGGCTCAGGAGGCCGCGCGCGGACCGATCATGGCTCGGCGACGGCGCGTGGACCGATCGGGGCTCGGAGACGACGCGTGGACCCATCGGGACTCGGAAACAGCGCGTGGACCGACTTGGGCTCAGGCGGTTGCGCGTGGACCAATTGGGCTCAGGCGGTTGCGCGTGGACCAATTGGGGTTCAGCGACGGCGCGTGGACTGATCCGGGCTCAGGAGACGGCGCGTGAACCGATCGGCGCTCGGAGACGGCGCGTGGACCGATCGGGGCTGAGGAGACGGCACGTGGACCAATCGGGGGTTAGGCGACGACGCGTGTTACCGATCGGGGCTCAGGAGACGGCGCGTGGAACAATCGGGGCTCAGGAGACGGCGCGTGGACCGATTGGGGCTCGGATACGGCGCGTGAACCAACCGGGGCTCAGGAGGCCGCGCGTGGACCGATCGCGACTCGGCGACGGCGCGTGGACCGATCGGGGCTCAGGAGGCCGCGCGTGGACCGATCATGGCTCGGCGACGGCGCGTGGACCGATCGGGGCTCGGAGACGACGCGTGGACCCATCGGGACTCGGAGACAGCGCGTGGACCGACTGGGGCTCAGGTGGTTGCGCGTGGACCAATTGGGGTTTGGCGACGGAGCGTGGACCGATCGGCGATCGGAGACAGCGCGTTAACCGATCGGGGCTTAGGAGACGATGCGTGGACCGATCGGGGCATAGGAGACGACGCGTGTACCTATCGGGGCTCAGGAGGCGGCGCGTGGACCGATCGGGGCATAGCAGAAGACGCGTGGACCGATCGAGGCTTAGGAGGCGGCGCGTGGACCCATCGGGGCTCGGAGACGGCGCGTTAACCGTTCGGGTCTTAGGAGACGATGCGTGGACCGATCGGGGCTCGGAGACGGCGCGTGGACCGACCGGGGCTTAGGAGACGACGCGTGGACCGATCGGGGCTTAGGAGGCGGCGCGTGGACCGATCGGAGATCAGGAGACGAAGCGTGGACCGATAGAGCTCTTGAAGCGGCGCACGGACCGATCGTGGCTCGGACACGGCGCGTGGACCGATCGGGGCTCAGGAGACGGCGAGTGGACCGATCGGGGCTCGGAGACGGCGCGTGGACTGATCGGAGTTCAGGAGACGACCCGTGGATCGATCGGGGCTCAGGCGACGACGCGTGGACAGATTGGGGCTTAGGAGTCGGCGCGTGGACCGATCGGGGCTCGGAGACGACGCGTGTACTGATCGGGGTTTAGGAGACGATGCGTGGACGCATCCGGGCTGAGGAGGACGCGCGTGGAACGATCGGGGCTCGGAGCCGGCGCGTCGACCGATGGGGGCTTAGGAGACGGCACGTGGACCGATGGAGGCTCGGAAACGACGCGTTAACCTAGTGTGGCTTAGGAGACGACGCGTGGACCGTCCGGGGTTTGGAGGCGACGCGTGGACCGATGGGGCATAGGAAGCGACGCGTGGACCGATCGGGGCTCAGCAGACGGCGCGTGGACCGATCGGGGCTCGGCGACGGCGCGTGGACCGATCGGGGCTCGGAGACGACGCGTGTACGGATCTGGGCTGGGAGACAGCGCGTGGACCGACTGGAGCTCAGGCGGTTGCGCGTGGACCAATTGGGGTTCGGCGACGGCGCGTGGACCGATCGGCGCTCGGAGACGGCCCGTGGACCAATCGGGGCTTAGGAGAAGGCGCTTGGACCGATCGGGGCTTAGGAGACGGCGCGTGGGCCGATCAGAGCTCGGAGACGGCGCGTGGAACGATCGGGGCTCAGGAGACGGCACGTGGACCGATCGGGGCTTAGGAGACGGCGTGTGAACGTATCGGGGCTTAGGAGACGATGCGTTGACCGATCGTGGCTCATGAGACGGCGCGTAGGCCGATAGGGGCTCCGGCGGCGACGCGTGGACCGATCGAGGCCCAGGAAACGGCGCGTGGATCGATCGGTACTCGAAGACGACGCGTGGACCGATCGGGGCTCAGGAGCCGATGCGTGGATCGATCGGGGCTTAGGAGATGGCGCGTCGACCGATCGGGGCTTAGGAGACGACGCGTCGGCCGATCGGGGCTTAGGAGACGACGCATGGACCGATCGGGGCTCAGGAGACAGCACGTGGACCGGTCGGGGCTTAGGAGACGGCCCGTGGACCGATCGGTGCTCGGAGACGACGCGCGGACCGATCGGGGCTGAGGAGACGGCGTGTGGAGAGATCGGGGTTTAGGAGACGACGCGTGGACCGATCGGGGCTCACGAGACGACGCGTCGACCGATCGGGGCTCAGGAGAAGGGGCGTGGACCGACCGAAGCTCGGAGACGGTGCGTGAACCGCTCGGGGTTTAGGAGAGGACGCCTCGACTGATCGGGGCTCAGGAGACGGCGCGTGGACCGATCGGGGCTCGGAGACGGTGCGTGCGCCGATGGGGGCGTGGAGGTGGCGCGTGTACTGATCGGGGTATAAGAGACGATGCGTGGACGGATCGGGATTGGGGGGGACGCGCGTGGAACGATCGGTGGTCGGAGACGGCGCGTGGACTGATCGGGGATCAGGAGACGTCGGGTGGACCGACCGGGACTCAGGAGACTCGCGTGGATCGATGGGGCTCAGGAGGTGGCACGTGGACCGATCGGGGATCAGAAGACGGTGCGTGGACCGATCGCGTCTCGGAGACGGGGCGTGGACCGATCGGCGCTCGGCGACGGCGCGTGGACCGAACGGGGCTCAGGAGACGGCGCGTGAACGGATCGGCGTTCGTAGACGGCGCGTGGACCGATCGGGGCTTAGGAGACGGCGCGTGGACTGATCGGGGGTCAGGAGACGGCGCGTGGACCGATCGTGGCTCGGAGACGGCGCGTGAACCGATCGGCGCTTAGGAGACGAAGCGTGGACCGATCGGGGCTCAGGAGACGGCGCGTGGACTGGTAGGGGCTTAGGAGACTCGCATGGATCTATCGGGACCCCGGAGACGGCACGTGGACCGATCGGGGATCAAGAGACGGTGCGTGGACCGATCGGGGCTCGGAGACGGCGTGTGGACGTATCGGGGCTTAGGAAACGATGCGTGGACCGGTCGGGGCTCAGGAGACGGCGCGTGGACCGATCCGGGCTCAGGAGACGGCGCGTGGACCGATCGGGGCTCGGAGACGGCGCGTGGAGTGATGGGGGCTCGGAGACGGCGCGTGGAGCGATGGGGGGTTAGGCGACGACGCGTGTTACCGATCGGGGCTCAGGAGACGGCGCGTGAACCGATTGGGGCTCGGATACGGCGCGTGACCCAACCGGGGCTCAGGAGGCCGCGCGTGGACCGATCGCGACTCGGCGACGGCGCGTGGACCGATCGGGGCTCAGGAGGCCGCGCGTGGACCGATCATGGCTCGGCGACGGCGCGTGGACTGATCGGGGCTCGGAGACGAAGCGTGGACCGATCGGGGCTCGGAGACGGCGCGTGGACCGACTGGGGCTCAGACGTTTGCGCGTGGACCAATTTGGGTTCGGCGACCGCGGGAGCACCGATCGGGGCCCGAAGACGGGTCGTGGACCGATTGGGGATTAGGAGACGGCGCGTGGAACGATCGGGGCTGGGAGACGGCACGTGGACCAATCGGGGATTCAGGGACGACGCGTGGACCGATCGGGGCTTAGGAGAAGACGCGTGGACCCATCGGGTCTCGGAGACAGCGCGTGGACCGACTTGGGCTCAGGCGGTTGCGCGTGGACCAATTGGGGTTCGGCGACGGCGCGTGGGCCGATCCGGGCTCAGGAGACGGCGCGTGGACCGATCGGGGCTCGGAGACGGCGCGTGGAGTGATGGGGGCTCGGAGACGGCGCGTGGAGCGATGGGGGGTTAGGCGACGACGCGTGTTACCGATCGGGGCTCAGGAGACGGCGCGTGAACCGATTGGGGCTCGGATACGGCGCGTGACCCAACCGGGGCTCAGGAGGCCGCGCGTGGACCGATCGCGACTCGGCGACGGCGCGTGGACCGATCGGGGCTGAGGAGGCCGCGCGTGGACCGATCATGGCTCGGCGACGGCGCGTGGACTGATCGGGGCTCGGAGACGGCGCGTGGACCGACTGGGGCTCAGACGGTTGCGCGTGGACCAATTTGGTTTCGGCGACCGCGGGAGCACCGATCGGGGCCCGAAGACGGGTCGTGGACCGATTGGGGATTAGGAGACGGCGCGTGGACCGATCGGGGCTGGGAGACGGCACGTGGACCAATCGGGGGTTAGGAGACGACGCGTGGACCGATCGGGGCTCAGGAGACGGCGCGTGGACCAATCGGGGCTCAGGAGACGGCGCGTGGACCGATTGGAGCTCGGATACGGCGCGTGAATCAACCGGGGCTCAGGAGGCCGCGCGTGGACCGATCGTGGCTCAGGAGGCCGCGCGTGGACCGATCATGGCTCGGGGACGGCGCGTGGACCGATCGGGGCTCGGAGACGACGCGTTAACCGAGCGGAGCTTAGGAGACTATGCGTGAACCGATCGGGGCACGGAGACAGCGCGTGTACCGACTGGGACTCAGGACGTTGCGCGTGAATCAATTGGGGTTCGGCGACGGCGCGTGAACCGATCGGGGCTCGGCGACTGCGCGTGGATCGATCGGCGCTTAGGACACGATGCGTGGACCAATCGAGGCTCGGCGACCGCGCGTGGACCGATCGGGACTCAGGAGATGGTATGTGGACCGACCGGGGCTCAGGAGATTTGCGTGGATCAATCGGGGCTCCGGAGGCGCCGCGTGGACGGATGGGGCTCAGGAGACGGCACGTGGACCGATCGGGGCTCGGAGACAGCGCGTGGAATGATCGGAGCTCAGGAGACGGCGCGAGGACCGATCTCCTGAGAGAGACGGCGCGTGGACCGATCGGGGCTGGGAGACGGCGCGCAGAACGATCGGGGCTCAGGAGACTGCGCGTGGATGGATCGGGACTTAGGGAACGTCGCGTCGAGCGATCGGGGCTTAGGTGGCAACGCGTGGATCGATCGGGGCTCAGGAGACGATGCGTCGACCGATCGGGGCTCAGGAGACGGCGCGCGGACCGCCCGGGGCTCTGGAGATTCGCGTGGATCAATCGGGGCTCCGGAGGCGCCGCGTGAACGGATGGGGCTCAGGAGACGGCACGTGGACCGATCGGGGCTCGGAGTCAGCGCGTGGAATGATCGGGGCTCAGGAGACGGCGCGAGGACCGATCGGGGCTGGGAGACAGCGTGTGCACCGACTGGGGCTCAGGCGGTTGTGCGTGGACCAATTTGGGTTCGGCGACGGCCCGTAGACCGATGGGGGCTCGGAAACGACGCGTTAACCTAGCGGGGCTTAGGAGACGACGCGTGGACCGTCCGGGGTTTGGAGGCGACGCGTGGACCGATGGGGCATAGGAAGCGACGCGTGGACCGAACGGGGCTCAGGAGACGACGCGTGGACCGATCGGGGCTCAGGAAGCGGCGCCTGGACCGATCGTGGTTCGGAGACGGCGCGAGGAGGCATCTGAGCTTAGAAGACGACGCGTGGAACCATCGGAGCTCAGGAAACGGGGCGTGGATCGATCGATGCTCGGAGACGACGGGTGGACCGTTCGGTGCTCAGGAGACGGCGCGGGGAGCGATCGGGTCTCAGGAGACGGCACGTGGAGCGATCGGGGCTCGGAGACGACGCGTAGACCGACTGGGGCTCGGAGACGGCGCGTGTACGGATCGGGGCTTGGTGACGGCGCCTGGAACGTCCGGGGCTCAGGAGGCGATGCGTGGACCGATCGGGGCTCAGGAGACTGCGCGTGGATGGATCGGGGCTTAGGGAACGACGCGTGGACCGATCGGGGCTCAGGAGACTGCGCGTGAACCGACTATGGCTCAGGAGGCCGCGCGTGGACCGACTGGGGCTCAGGAGACGGCGCGTGAACCGATTGGCGCTCGGAGACAACGCGTGAACCGATTGGCGCTCGGAGACGGCACGTGGACCGATCGGGGCTTATGAGACGGCGCGTGGACCGATCGGAGATCAGGAGAAGACCCGTGCACCGATCGGGGCTCTGGAAGCGGCGCACGGACCGATCGTGGCTCGGAGACGGCGCGTGGAGGCATCGGGGCTTTGAAGACGCCGCGTGTACGGATCGGGGCTCGGTGACGGCGGGTTGACCGATCGCAGCTTAGAGACGGCCCGTGGACGGATCGGGGCTTAGGAGACGGTGTGTGGACCGATCGGGGCTCAGGAGACGGCGCGTGGACGGACCGCGGCTTAGAATGCGGTACGCGGACCGATCGGGGCTTAGGAGACGGTGTGTGGACCGATCGGGGCTCAGGAGACAGCGCGTGGACGGACCGCGGCTTAGAATGCGGTACGTGGACCGATTGGGGCTCGGCGACGGCGCGTGGACCGATCGAGGCTCGGAGACGACGCGTGTACGGATCGGGGCTTTGAAGACGACGCGTGGACCGATCGGGGCTCAGGAGGCCGCGCGTGGACCGATCATGGCTCGGCGACGGCGCGTGGACCGATCGGGGTTTAGCAGAGGACGCGTCGACCGAGCAGGGCTCAGGAGACGGCGCGTGGACCAATCGGGGCTTAGGACACGACGCGTGGACCGATCGGGGCTTAGGAGACGGCGCGTGGACCGACCGGGGCTCGGATACGGCGCGTGGAATGACCGGGGCTTAGGAGACGGCGCGTGGACCGATCGGAGATCAGGAGACGACGCGTGGACCGATAGGCCTCTGAAGCGGCACACGGACCGATCGTGGCTCGGAGACGGCGCGTGGCGGCATCGGGGCTTTGAAGACGACGCGTGGACCGAACGGTGCTCAGAAAACGGCGGGTGCAGCGATCGGGGCTCAGGAGACGACGCGTGGACCGATCGGTGCTCAGGAAGCGGCGCCTGGACCGATCGTGGCTCGGAGACAGCGCGTGGGGGCATCTGGGCTTAGAAGACGACGCGTGGACCGAAGGGTGCTCATAAAACGACGCGTGGACCGAAGGGTGCTCAGAAAACGGCGCGTGGACCAATCGGTGCTCGGAGACGATGCGTGGACCGATCAGGGCTCAGGAACCGGCGCGTGGATCGATCGGGGCTCCGGAGGCGCCGCGTGGTCCGATCGGGGCTCAGGAAGCGGCGCCTGGACCGATCATGGCTCGGAGACGGCGCGTGGAGGCATCCGGGCTAAGAAGACGACGCATGGACCGAGCGGGGCTCAGGAGACGGCGCGAGGAGCGATCGGAGCTCTGGAGAAGGCGCGTCAATTGACCGGGGCTCAGGAGACGACGCGTCGACGGATCGGGGCTTAGGAGACGACCCGTGGACCGATCGGGGCTGGGAGACGGCGCGTGGAACGATCGGGGCTCAGGAAGCGGCGCGTGGGCCGATCGGGGCTCGAAGACGGCGCGTTAACCGATCGGGGCTTAGGAGACGATGCATGGACCGATCGGGCCTCGGGGACGGCGCGTGGACCGATCGGGGCTCAGGAGACCGCGCGTGGACCGATCGGGGCTCGGCGACTGCGCGTGGACGTATCGGGGCTCAGGAGACGGCGCGTGGACCGATCGGGGCGCGGAGACGGCGGGTGGACCGATCGGGGCTCAGGAGACGGCGCGCGGACCGACTGCGGCTCAGGAGGTTGCGCGTGGACCAATTGGGGTTCGGCGACGGCGCGTGGACCGACCGGGGCTGAGGAGACTCGCGTTGATCGATTGGGGCTCCGGAGGCGGCGCGTGGAACGATCGGGGCTTAGGAGACGACGTGTGGACCGACCGGAAATCGGGAGATGACGCGTGGACCCATCGGGGCTCGGAGACGGCGTGTGGACCGATCGGGGCTTAGGAGACGACGTGTGGACCGATCGGGTCTTAGGAGACGACGCATGGACCGATCGGGGCTCGGAGACGGCGCGTGGACCGATCGGGGCTTAGGAGACGACGCGTGGACCGATCGGGGCTCAGGAGACGACGCGTCGACTGATCGCGGCTTAGGAGGCGACGCGTGCACGCATTGGGGTTCGGAGACGATGCGTGGAACGATCGGGGCTCAGGAGACGGCGCGTGAACCGATCGGCGCTCGGCGACGGCGCGTGGACCGATCGGGGCTCAGGAGGCCGCGCGTGGACCGATCGGGGCTCCGAGACGGCGCGTGGACCGATCGGGGATGAGGAGAAGGCGCGTGGACCGATCGGGGCTTAGGAGACGGCGCGTAGACCGATCGGGGCTCGGAGACGGCGTGTGGAACGATCGGGGCTCAGGTGACGGCGCGTGAACCGATCGGCGCTCGGAGACGGCGCGTGGACCGATCGGGGCTTAGTAGAAGGCGCTTGGTCCGATCGGGGCTTAGGAGACGACGCGTGGACCGATCGGAGCTCGGAGACGGCGCGTGGAACGATCGGGGCTCAGGAGACGGCGCATGAACCGATCGGCGCTCAGAGACGGCGCGTGGACCAATCTGGGCTCGGAGACAGCGCGTGGACCGACTGGGGCACAGGCGGTGGCGCGTGGACCAATTGGGGTTCCGCGACGGCGCGTGGACCGATCCGGGCTCAGGAGACGGCGCGTGGACCGATCGGGGCTGGGAGACGGAGCGTGGAGCGATGGGGGCTCAGGAGACGGCGCGTGAACTAATCGGCGCTCGGAGACGGCGCGTGGAATGATCGGGGCTTAGGAGATGGCGTGTGGACCGATCGGAGATCAGGAGACGACGCGTGGACCGAGAGGGGCTCAGGAGACCCCGCGTGGAACCATCGGGGCTCAGGAGACGGCGCTTGAACTTATCGGCGCTCAGAGACGGCCCGTGGACCGATCGGGGCTTAGGATACGGCGCGTGGACCGATCGGGGCTCAGGAAGCGGCGCCTGGACCGATCGTGGCTCGGAGACGGCGCGTGGAGGCATCGGGGCTAAGAAGACGACGCATGGACCGAGCGGGGCTCAGGAAACGGCGTATGGACCGATCGGAGCTCGGACACGCCGCGTGGACCGATCGGGGCTTAGGAGACGACGCGTGGACCGATCGGGGCTCAGGAGACGGCGCGTGGACCGACCGGGGCTCAGGAGGCGACGCGTGGACCCATCGGGGATCGGAGACGGCGTGTGGACCGATCGGGGCTTAGGAGACGACGCGTGGACCGATCGGGGTTTAGGAGAGGACGCGTCGACAGATCGGGACACAGGAGACGGCGCGTGGACCGATCGGGGCTCGAAGACGGCGCGTGTACGGATCAGGGATTCCGGGACGACGCGTGGACCGATCCGAGCTCAGGAGACGGCGCGTAGACCGATCATGGCTCGGAGACGGTGCGTGGGACGATCGGGGCTCGGAGCCGGTGCGTTAACCGATCGGGGCTTAGGAGACGATGCGTCGACCGATCGGGGCTCGGAGACGGTGCGTGAACCAACCGGGGCTTAGGAGACGACGCGTGGACCGATCGGGGCTCGGAGACAGCGCGTGTACGGACTGGGGCTCAGGAGACCGCGCGTGAACCGATCGGGGCTCGGCGACTGCGCGTGGACGGATCGGGGCTCAGGAGTCGGCGCGTTAACCGATTGGGGCTTAGGAGACGTTGCGTGGACCGATCGGCGCTCGAAGACGGCGCGTGGACCGATCGGGGCTCGGACACAGTGCGTGGACCGACTGCGGCTCAGGCGGTTGCGCGTGGATCAATGGGGGTTCGCCGACGGCGCGTGGACCGATCGGGGCTCAGGAGGCGGCGCGTGGATCGATCGGGGCTCGGAGACGGCGCGTGGAACGATCGGGTCTCAGGAGACGGCGCGTGAAATCATCGGCGCCCGGAGACGCCGCGTGGACGAATCGGGGCTTAGGAGACGACGCATGGACCCATCGGGGCTGCGGAGACGGCGCCTGGACCGATCGTGGCTCGGAGACGGCGTGTGGAGGCATCCGGGCTAAGAAGACGACGCATGGACCGAGCGAGGTTCAGGAGACGGCGCGAGGAGCGATCGGGCACAGGAGAAGACACGTCAATTGATCGGGGCTCCGCAGACGACGCCTCGACGGATCGGGGCTCAGGAGGCGGCACGAGAAGCGATCGGGGCTCAGGAGAAGACGCGTCAATTGATCGGGGCTCAGGAGACGACGCGTCGACGAATCGGGGCTTAGGAGACGACGCGTGGACCGATCGGGGCTCAGGGGACGGCGCGTGGACCGATCGGGGCTTCGGAGACGGTACGTGGACCGATCGGGGCTCGGAGACGGTACGAGGACCGACCGGAGCTCAGGAGATTCGCGTGGATCGATCATGGCTCCGGAGGCGGCGCATGGACCGATTGGGGAGCATGAGATGGTGCGTGGACCGATCGGGGCTCGGAGACGGCGCACGGACCGATCGGGGCTTAGGAGACGACGCGTGGACCGATCGGGGCTCAGGAAGCGGCGCCTGGACCGATCGTGGCTCGGAGACGGCGCGAGGAGGCATCTGGGCTTAGAAGACGACGCGTGGACCGATCGGGGTCAGGAAACGGCGCGTGGACCGAACGGTGCTCGGAGACGACGCGTGGACCGATCGGGGCTCAGGAGACGGCGCGTGGACCGATCGGGGTTTAGGAGAGGACGCGTCGACAGATCGGGACACAGGAGACGGCGCGTGGACCGATCGGGGCTCGAAGACGGCGCGTGTACGGATCAGGGATTCCGGGACGACGCGTGGACCGATCCGAGCTCAGGAGACGGCGCGTAGACCGATCATGGCTCGGAGACGGTGCGTGGGACGATCGGGGCTCGGAGCCGGTGCGTTAACCGATCGGGGCTTAGGAGACGATGCGTCGACCGATCGGGGCTCGGAGACGGCGCGTGAACCTACCGGGGCTTAGGAGACGACGCGTGGACCGATCGGGGCTCGGAGACAGCGCGTGTACGGACTGGGGCTCAGGAGACCGCGCGTGAACCGATCGGGGCTCGGCGACTGCGCGTGGACGGATCGGGGCTCAGGAGTCGGCGCGTTAACCGATTGGGGCTTAGGAGACGTTGCGTGGACCGATCGGCGCTCGAAGACGGCGCGTGGACCGATCGGGGCTCGGACACAGTGCGTGGACCGACTGCGGCTCAGGCGGTTGCGCGTGGATCAATGGGGGTTCGGCGACGGCGCGTGGACCGATCGGGGCTCAGGAGGCGGCGCGTGGATCGATGGGGGCTCGGAGACGGCGCGTGGAACGATCGGGTCTCAGGAGACGGCGCGTGAAATCATCGGCGCCCGGAGACGCCGCGTGGACGAATCGGGGCTTAGGAGACGACGCATGGACCCATCGGGGCTGCGGAGACGGCGCCTGGACCGATCGTGGCTCGGAGACGGCGCGTGGAGGCATCCGGGCTAAGAAGACGACGCATGGACCGAGCGAGGTTCAGGAGACGGCGCGAGGAGCGATCGGGCACAGGAGAAGACACGTCAATTGATCGGGGCTCCGCAGACGACGCCTCGACGGATCGGGGCTCAGGAGGCGGCACGAGAAGCGATCGGGGCTCAGGAGAAGACGCGTCAATTGATCGGGGCTCAGGAGACGACGCGTCGACGAATCGGGGCTTAGGAGACGACGCGTGCACCGATCGGGGCTCAGGGGACGGCGCGTGGACCGATCGGGGCTTCGGAGACGGTACGTGGACCGATCGGGGCTCGGAGACGGTACGAGGACCGACCGGAGCTCAGGAGATTCGCGTGGATCGATCAGGGCTCCGGAGGCGGCGCATGGACCGATTGGGGAGCATGAGATGGTGCGTGGACCGATCGGGGCTCGGAGACGGCGCACGGACCGATCGGGGCTTAGGAGACGACGCGTGGACCGATCGGGGCTCAGGAAGCGGCGCCTGGACCGATCGTGGCTCGGAGACGGCGCGAGGAGGCATCTGGGCTTAGAAGACGACGCGTGGACCGATCGGGGTCAGGAAGCGGCGCCTAGACCGATCGTGGCTCGGAGACGGCGCGTGGAGGTATCGGGGCTTAAAAGACGACGCATAGACCGATCGGGGCTCAGGAAACGGCGCGTGGACCGAACGGTGCTCGGAGACGACGCGTGGACCGATCGGAGCTCAGGAGACGGCGCGTGGACCGATCGGGGCTTAGGAGACGGCGCGTGGGCCGAACGGGGCTTAGGAGACAACGCGTGGACCGATCGGGGCTCAGGAAGCGGCGCCTGGACCCATCGTGGCTCGGAGACGGCGCGAGGAGGCATCTGGGCTTAGAAGACGACGCGTGGACCGATCGGGGCTCAGGAAACGGCCCGTGGAGCAATCGGGGTTCAGGAGACGACGCGTGGATCGATCAAGGCTCAGGAGACGACGCGTCGTCCGATCAGGACTCAGGAGGCGTCGCGTGGACCGATCGGGGATCAGGAAACGGTCCGTGGAGCGATCGGGGCTTAGGAGACGGCACGTGGACTGATCGGGGCTCTGGAAGCGGCGCACGGACCGATCGTGGCTCGGAGACGGCGCATGGAGGCATCGGGGCTTTGAAGACGACGCGTGGACCGATCGGGGTCAGGAAGCGGCGCCTAGACCGATCGTGGCTCGGAGACGGCGCGTGGAGGCATCGGGGCTAGGAAGACGACGCATGGACCGAGCGGGGCTCAGGAGACGGCGCGAGGAGCGATCGGGGTTCATGAGAAGACGCGTCAATTGATCGGGGCTCAGAAATCGGCGCGTGGAGCGATCGGGGCTCAGGAGACGACGCGTGGATCGATCGGGGCTCAGGAAACGACGCGTCGACCGATCGGGGCTTAGGAGACGGCGCGCGGACCGACCGGGGCTCAGGAGCCTCGTGTGGACCGATCATGGCTCGGCGACGGCGCGTGGACCGATCGGTGCTCGGAGACGACGCGTGGACCGATCGAGGCTCAGGCGGTTGCGCGTGGACCATTTGGGGTTCGGCGACGGCGCGTGGACCGATCGGCGCTCGGAGACAGCGCGTTAACCGATCGGGGCTTAGGAAACGATGCATGGACCGATCGGGGCTTGGAAACGGCGCGTGGACCGATCGGGGCTCAGGAGACGAGCGTGGACCGATTAGGGCTCGGAGACGGCGCGTGGAATGATCGGGGCTCAGGAGACGGCGCGTGAACCGATCGGCGCTTGGAGACAGCGCGTGGACCGATCGGGGCTTAGGAGACGGCGCGTGGACCGATCGGAGATCAGGAGACGATGCGTGGACCGATAGGGCTCTGGAAGCGGCGCACGGACCGATCGTGAATCGGCGACGGCGCGTGGACCGATCGGGGCTCAGGAGACTGCGCGTGGACCGATCATAGTTCGCGCAACGGCGCGTGGACAGATCGGGGCTCGGAGACAGCGCGTGGACCGACTGGGGCTCAGGCGGTTGCGCGTGGACCAATTGGGGTTCGGCGAAGGCGCGTTGACGGCTCGGCGCTCGGAGACGGCGCGTGGACCGATCGGGGCTAAGGCGACAACGCGTGGACCGATCGGGGCTCGGAGACAGCGCGTGGACTGATCGGGGCTCAGGAGACGGCGCGTGAACCTATCGGCGCTCGGAGATGGTGCGTGGACCGATCCGGGCTTAGGAGACGGCGCGTGGACCGTTCGGAGATCAGGAGACGATGCGTGGACCGATAGGGCTCTGGAAACGGCGCACGGATCGATCGTGGATCGGCGACGGCCCGTGGAGTGATTGGGGCTCAGGAGGCCGCGCGTTGACCGATCATGGCTCGGCGACGGCGCGTGGAACGATCGGGGCTTAGGAGACGGCGCGTGGACCGTTCGGAGATCAGGAGACGATGCGTGGACCGATAGGGCTCTGGAAACGGCGCACGGATCGATCGTGGATCGGCGACGGCCCGTGGACTGATTGGGGCTCAGGAGGCCGCGCGTTGACCGATCATGGCTCGGCGACGGCGCGTGGAACGATCGGGGCTTAGGAGACGGCGCGTGGACCGTTCGGAGATCAGGAGACGATGCGTGGACCGATAGGGCTCTGGAAACGGCGCACGGATCGATCGTGGATCGGCGACGGCCCGTGGACTGATTGGGGCTCAGGAGGCCGCGCGTTGACCGATCATGGCTCGGCGACGGCGCGTGGAACGATCGGGGCTCAGGAGACGACGCGTGGACCGATCGGGCGTAAGAGACGATGCGTGTACCTATCGGGGCTCCCGACACAGCGTGTGGACCGATTGGGGCTCAGGAGACGCCGCGTGGAACGATCGGGGCTCGGAGACGGCGCGTGGACCGATCGGGGCTAAGGCGACAACGCGTGGACCGATCGGGGCTCGGAGACAGCGCGTGGACTGATCGGGGCTGAGGAGACGGCGCGTGAACCGATCGGCGCTCGGAGACGGTGCGTGGACCGATCGGGGCTTTGGAGACGGCGCGTGGACCGTTCGGAGATCAGGAGACGATGCGTGGACCGATGGGGCCTCGGATACGGCGCGTGAACCAACCGGGGGTCAGGAGGCCGCGCGTGGACCGATCGCAGCTCGTCGACGGCCCGTGGACCGATTGGGGCTCAGGAGGCCGCGCGTGGACCGATCATGGCTCGGCGACGGCGCGTGGACCGATCGGGGCTCGGAGACAGCGCGTGGACCGACTGGGACTCAGGCGGTTGCGCGTGGACCAATTGGGGTTCGGCGACGGCGCGTGGACCGCTCGGCGCTCGGAGACGGCGCGTTAACCGATCGGGGCTTAGGAGACGATGCGTGAACCGATCGGGGCTCGGAGACGGCGCGTGGACCGATCGGGGCTTAGGAGACAACGTGTGGACCGATGGCGGCTCAGATGACGGCGCGCGGACCGACCGGGGCTCAGGAGACTCGCGTGGATCGATCGGGGCTCCGGAGACGCCGCGCGGACCGATCGGGGATCGGACACGGCGTGTGGACCGATCGAGGCTCGGAGACGACGCGATTACGGATCGGGGATCAGGAGACGACGCGTGGAACGATCCGGGCTCAGGAGACGAAGCGTGGACCGAACGGTGCTCAGAAAACGGCGGGTGCAGCGATCGGGGCTCAGGAGACGACGCGTGGACCGATCGGTGCTCAGGAAGCGGCGCCTGGACCGATCGTGGCTCGGAGACAGCGCGTGGGGGCATCTGGGCTTAGAAGACGACGCGTGGACCGAAGGGTGCTCATAAAACGACGCGTGGACCGAAGGGTGCTCAGAAAACGGCGCGTGGACCAATCGGTGCTCGGAGACGATGCGTGGACCGATCAGGGCTCAGGAAACGGCGCGTGGATCGATCGGGGCTCCGGAGGCGCCGCGTGGTCCGATCGGGGCTCAGGAAGCGGCGCCTGGACCGATCATGGCTCGGAGACGGCGCGTGGAGGCATCCGGGCTAAGAAGACGACGCATGGACCGAGCGGGGCTCAGGAGACGGCGCGAGGAGCGATCGGAGCTCTGGAGAAGGCGCGTCAATTGACCGGGGCTCAGGAGACGACGCGTCGACGGATCGGGGCTTAGGAGACGACCCGTGGACCGATCGGGGCTGGGAGACGGCGCGTGGAACGATCGGGGCTCAGGAAGCGGCGCGTGGGCCGATCGGGGCTCGAAGACGGCGCGTTAACCGATCGGGGCTTAGGAGACGATGCATGGACCGATCGGGCCTCGGGGACGGCGCGTGGACCGATCGGGGCTCAGGAGACCGCGCGTGGACCGATCGGGGCTCGGCGACTGCGCGTGGACGTATCGGGGCTCAGGAGACGGCGCGTGGACCGATCGGGGCGCGGAGACGGCGGGTGGACCGATCGGGGCTCAGGAGACGGCGCGCGGACCGACTGCGGCTCAGGAGGTTGCGCGTGGACCAATTGGGGTTCGGCGACGGCGCGTGGACCGACCGGGGCTGAGGAGACTCGCGTTGATCGATTGGGGCTCCGGAGGCGGCGCGTGGAACGATCGGGGCTTAGGAGACGACGTGTGGACCGACCGGAAATCGGGAGATGACGCGTGGACCCATCGGGGCTCGGAGACGGCGTGTGGACCGATCGGGGCTTAGGAGACGACGTGTGGACCGATCGGGTCTTAGGAGACGACGCATGGACCGATCGGGGCTCGGAGACGGCGCGTGGACCGATCGGGGCTTAGGAGACGACGCGTGGACCGATCGGGGCTCAGGAGACGACGCGTCGACTGATCGCGGCTTAGGAGGCGACGCGTGCACGCATTGGGGTTCGGAGACGATGCGTGGAACGATCGGGGCTCAGGAGACGGCGCGTGAACCGATCGGCGCTCGGCGACGGCGCGTGGACCGATCGGGGCTCAGGAGGCCGCGCGTGGACCGATCGGGGCTCCGAGACGGCGCGTGGACCGATCGGGGATGAGGAGAAGGCGCGTGGACCGATCGGGGCTTAGGAGACGGCGCGTAGACCGATCGGGGCTCGGAGACGGCGTGTGGAACGATCGGGGCTCAGGTGACGGCGCGTGAACCGATCGGCGCTCGGAGACGGCGCGTGGACCGATCGGGGCTTAGTAGAAGGCGCTTGGTCCGATCGGGGCTTAGGAGACGACGCGTGGACCGATCGGAGCTCGGAGACGGCGCGTGGAACGATCGGGGCTCAGGAGACGGCGCATGAACCGATCGGCGCTCAGAGACGGCGCGTGGACCAATCTGGGCTCGGAGACAGCGCGTGGACCGACTGGGGCACAGGCGGTGGCGCGTGGACCAATTGGGGTTCGGCGACGGCGCGTGGACCGATCCGGGCTCAGGAGACGGCGCGTGGACCGATCGGGGCTGGGAGACGGAGCGTGGAGCGATGGGGGCTCAGGAGACGGCGCGTGAACTAATCGGCGCTCGGAGACGGCGCGTGGAATGATCGGGGCTTAGGAGATGGCGTGTGGACCGATCGGAGATCAGGAGACGACGCGTGGACCGAGAGGGGCTCAGGAGACCCCGCGTGGAACCATCGGGGCTCAGGAGACGGCGCTTGAACTTATCGGCGCTCAGAGACGGCCCGTGGACCGATCGGGGCTTAGGATACGGCGCGTGGACCGATCGGGGCTCAGGAAGCGGCGCCTGGACCGATCGTGGCTCGGAGACGGCGCGTGGAGGCATCGGGGCTAAGAAGACGACGCATGGACCGAGCGGGGCTCAGGAAACGGCGTATGGACCGATCGGAGCTCGGACACGCCGCGTGGACCGATCGGGGCTTAGGAGACGACGCGTGGACCGATCGGGGCTCAGGAGACGGCGCGTGGACCGACCGGGGCTCAGGAGGCGACGCGTGGACCCATCGGGGATCGGAGACGGCGTGTGGACCGATCGGGGCTTAGGAGACGACGCGTGGACCGATCGGGGTTTAGGAGAGGACGCGTCGACAGATCGGGACACAGGAGACGGCGCGTGGACCGATCGGGGCTCGAAGACGGCGCGTGTACGGATCAGGGATTCCGGGACGACGCGTGGACCGATCCGAGCTCAGGAGACGGCGCGTAGACCGATCATGGCTCGGAGACGGTGCGTGGGACGATCGGGGCTCGGAGCCGGTGCGTTAACCGATCGGGGCTTAGGAGACGATGCGTCGACCGATCGGGGCTCGGAGACGGTGCGTGAACCAACCGGGGCTTAGGAGACGACGCGTGGACCGATCGGGGCTCGGAGACAGCGCGTGTACGGACTGGGGCTCAGGAGACCGCGCGTGAACCGATCGGGGCTCGGCGACTGCGCGTGGACGGATCGGGGCTCAGGAGTCGGCGCGTTAACCGATTGGGGCTTAGGAGACGTTGCGTGGACCGATCGGCGCTCGAAGACGGCGCGTGGACCGATCGGGGCTCGGACACAGTGCGTGGACCGACTGCGGCTCAGGCGGTTGCGCGTGGATCAATGGGGGTTCGCCGACGGCGCGTGGACCGATCGGGGCTCAGGAGGCGGCGCGTGGATCGATCGGGGCTCGGAGACGGCGCGTGGAACGATCGGGTCTCAGGAGACGGCGCGTGAAATCATCGGCGCCCGGAGACGCCGCGTGGACGAATCGGGGCTTAGGAGACGACGCATGGACCCATCGGGGCTGCGGAGACGGCGCCTGGACCGATCGTGGCTCGGAGACGGCGTGTGGAGGCATCCGGGCTAAGAAGACGACGCATGGACCGAGCGAGGTTCAGGAGACGGCGCGAGGAGCGATCGGGCACAGGAGAAGACACGTCAATTGATCGGGGCTCCGCAGACGACGCCTCGACGGATCGGGGCTCAGGAGGCGGCACGAGAAGCGATCGGGGCTCAGGAGAAGACGCGTCAATTGATCGGGGCTCAGGAGACGACGCGTCGACGAATCGGGGCTTAGGAGACGACGCGTGGACCGATCGGGGCTCAGGGGACGGCGCGTGGACCGATCGGGGCTTCGGAGACGGTACGTGGACCGATCGGGGCTCGGAGACGGTACGAGGACCGACCGGAGCTCAGGAGATTCGCGTGGATCGATCATGGCTCCGGAGGCGGCGCATGGACCGATTGGGGAGCATGAGATGGTGCGTGGACCGATCGGGGCTCGGAGACGGCGCACGGACCGATCGGGGCTTAGGAGACGACGCGTGGACCGATCGGGGCTCAGGAAGCGGCGCCTGGACCGATCGTGGCTCGGAGACGGCGCGAGGAGGCATCTGGGCTTAGAAGACGACGCGTGGACCGATCGGGGTCAGGAAACGGCGCGTGGACCGAACGGTGCTCGGAGACGACGCGTGGACCGATCGGGGCTCAGGAGACGGCGCGTGGACCGATCGGGGTTTAGGAGAGGACGCGTCGACAGATCGGGACACAGGAGACGGCGCGTGGACCGATCGGGGCTCGAAGACGGCGCGTGTACGGATCAGGGATTCCGGGACGACGCGTGGACCGATCCGAGCTCAGGAGACGGCGCGTAGACCGATCATGGCTCGGAGACGGTGCGTGGGACGATCGGGGCTCGGAGCCGGTGCGTTAACCGATCGGGGCTTAGGAGACGATGCGTCGACCGATCGGGGCTCGGAGACGGCGCGTGAACCTACCGGGGCTTAGGAGACGACGCGTGGACCGATCGGGGCTCGGAGACAGCGCGTGTACGGACTGGGGCTCAGGAGACCGCGCGTGAACCGATCGGGGCTCGGCGACTGCGCGTGGACGGATCGGGGCTCAGGAGTCGGCGCGTTAACCGATTGGGGCTTAGGAGACGTTGCGTGGACCGATCGGCGCTCGAAGACGGCGCGTGGACCGATCGGGGCTCGGACACAGTGCGTGGACCGACTGCGGCTCAGGCGGTTGCGCGTGGATCAATGGGGGTTCGGCGACGGCGCGTGGACCGATCGGGGCTCAGGAGGCGGCGCGTGGATCGATGGGGGCTCGGAGACGGCGCGTGGAACGATCGGGTCTCAGGAGACGGCGCGTGAAATCATCGGCGCCCGGAGACGCCGCGTGGACGAATCGGGGCTTAGGAGACGACGCATGGACCCATCGGGGCTGCGGAGACGGCGCCTGGACCGATCGTGGCTCGGAGACGGCGCGTGGAGGCATCCGGGCTAAGAAGACGACGCATGGACCGAGCGAGGTACAGGAGACGGCGCGAGGAGCGATCGGGCACAGGAGAAGACACGTCAATTGATCGGGGCTCCGCAGACGACGCCTCGACGGATCGGGGCTCAGGAGGCGGCACGAGAAGCGATCGGGGCTCAGGAGAAGACGCGTCAATTGATCGGGGCTCAGGAGACGACGCGTCGACGAATCGGGGCTTAGGAGACGACGCGTGCACCGATCGGGGCTCAGGGGACGGCGCGTGGACCGATCGGGGCTTCGGAGACGGTACGTGGACCGATCGGGGCTCGGAGACGGTACGAGGACCGACCGGAGCTCAGGAGATTCGCGTGGATCGATCAGGGCTCCGGAGGCGGCGCATGGACCGATTGGGGAGCATGAGATGGTGCGTGGACCGATCGGGGCTCGGAGACGGCGCACGGACCGATCGGGGCTTAGGAGACGACGCGTGGACCGATCGGGGCTCAGGAAGCGGAGCCTGGACCGATCGTGGCTCGGAGACGGCGCGAGGAGGCATCTGGGCTTAGAAGACGACGCGTGGACCGATCGGGGTCAGTAAGCGGCGCCTAGACCGATCGTGGCTCGGAGACGGCGCGTGGAGGTATCGGGGCTTAAAAGACGACGCATAGACCGATCGGGGCTCAGGAAACGGCGCGTGGACCGAACGGTGCTCGGAGACGACGCGTGGACCGATCGGAGCTCAGGAGACGGCGCGTGGACCGATCGGGGCTTAGGAGACGGCGCGTGGGCCGAACGGGGCTTAGGAGACAACGCGTGGACCGATCGGGGCTCAGGAAGCGGCGCCTGGACCCATCGTGGCTCGGAGACGGCGCGAGGAGGCATCTGGGCTTAGAAGACGACGCGTGGACCGATCGGGGCTCAGGAAACGGCCCGTGGAGCAATCGGGGTTCAGGAGACGACGCGTGGATCGATCAAGGCTCAGGAGACGACGCGTCGTCCGATCAGGACTCAGGAGGCGTCGCGTGGACCGATCGGGGATCAGGAAACGGTCCGTGGAGCGATCGGGGCTTAGGAGACGGCACGTGGACTGATCGGGGCTCTGGAAGCGGCGCACGGACCGATCGTGGCTCGGAGACGGCGCATGGAGGCATCGGGGCTTTGAAGACGACGCGTGGACCGATCGGGGTCAGGAAGCGGCGCCTAGACCGATCGTGGCTCGGAGACGGCGCGTGGAGGCATCGGGGCTAGGAAGACGACGCATGGACCGAGCGGGGCTCAGGAGACGGCGCGAGGAGCGATCGGGGTTCATGAGAAGACGCGTCAATTGATCGGGGCTCAGAAATCGGCGCGTGGAGCGATCGGGGCTCAGGAGACGACGCGTGGATCGATCGGGGCTCAGGAAACGACGCGTCGACCGATCGGGGCTTAGGAGACGGCGCGCGGACCGACCGGGGCTCAGGAGCCTCGTGTGGACCGATCATGGCTCGGCGACGGCGCGTGGACCGATCGGTGCTCGGAGACGACGCGTGGACCGATCGAGGCTCAGGCGGTTGCGCGTGGACCATTTGGGGTTCGGCGACGGCGCGTGGACCGATCGGCGCTCGGAGACAGCGCGTTAACCGATCGGGGCTTAGGAAACGATGCATGGACCGATCGGGGCTTGGAAACGGCGCGTGGACCGATCGGGGCTCAGGAGACGAGCGTGGACCGATTAGGGCTCGGAGACGGCGCGTGGAATGATCGGGGCTCAGGAGACGGCGCGTGAACCGATCGGCGCTTGGAGACAGCGCGTGGACCGATCGGGGCTTAGGAGACGGCGCGTGGACCGATCGGAGATCAGGAGACGATGCGTGGACCGATAGGGCTCTGGAAGCGGCGCACGGACCGATCGTGAATCGGCGACGGCGCGTGGACCGATCGGGGCTCAGGAGACTGCGCGTGGACCGATCATAGTTCGCGCAACGGCGCGTGGACAGATCGGGGCTCGGAGACAGCGCGTGGACCGACTGGGGCTCAGGCGGTTGCGCGTGGACCAATTGGGGTTCGGCGAAGGCGCGTTGACGGCTCGGCGCTCGGAGACGGCGCGTGGACCGATCGGGGCTAAGGCGACAACGCGTGGACCGATCGGGGCTCGGAGACAGCGCGTGGACTGATCGGGGCTCAGGAGACGGCGCGTGAACCTATCGGCGCTCGGAGATGGTGCGTGGACCGATCCGGGCTTAGGAGACGGCGCGTGGACCGTTCGGAGATCAGGAGACGATGCGTGGACCGATAGGGCTCTGGAAACGGCGCACGGATCGATCGTGGATCGGCGACGGCCCGTGGAGTGATTGGGGCTCAGGAGGCCGCGCGTTGACCGATCATGGCTCGGCGACGGCGCGTGGAACGATCGGGGCTTAGGAGACGGCGCGTGGACCGTTCGGAGATCAGGAGACGATGCGTGGACCGATAGGGCTCTGGAAACGGCGCACGGATCGATCGTGGATCGGCGACGGCCCGTGGACTGATTGGGGCTCAGGAGGCCGCGCGTTGACCGATCATGGCTCGGCGACGGCGCGTGGAACGATCGGGGCTTAGGAGACGGCGCGTGGACCGTTCGGAGATCAGGAGACGATGCGTGGACCGATAGGGCTCTGGAAACGGCGCACGGATCGATCGTGGATCGGCGACGGCCCGTGGACTGATTGGGGCTCAGGAGGCCGCGCGTTGACCGATCATGGCTCGGCGACGGCGCGTGGAACGATCGGGGCTCAGGAGACGACGCGTGGACCGATCGGGCGTAAGAGACGATGCGTGTACCTATCGGGGCTCCCGACACAGCGTGTGGACCGATTGGGGCTCAGGAGACGCCGCGTGGAACGATCGGGGCTCGGAGACGGCGCGTGGACCGATCGGGGCTAAGGCGACAACGCGTGGACCGATCGGGGCTCGGAGACAGCGCGTGGACTGATCGGGGCTGAGGAGACGGCGCGTGAACCGATCGGCGCTCGGAGACGGTGCGTGGACCGATCGGGGCTTTGGAGACGGCGCGTGGACCGTTCGGAGATCAGGAGACGATGCGTGGACCGATGGGGCCTCGGATACGGCGCGTGAACCAACCGGGGGTCAGGAGGCCGCGCGTGGACCGATCGCAGCTCGTCGACGGCCCGTGGACCGATTGGGGCTCAGGAGGCCGCGCGTGGACCGATCATGGCTCGGCGACGGCGCGTGGACCGATCGGGGCTCGGAGACAGCGCGTGGACCGACTGGGACTCAGGCGGTTGCGCGTGGACCAATTGGGGTTCGGCGACGGCGCGTGGACCGCTCGGCGCTCGGAGACGGCGCGTTAACCGATCGGGGCTTAGGAGACGATGCGTGAACCGATCGGGGCTCGGAGACGGCGCGTGGACCGATCGGGGCTTAGGAGACAACGTGTGGACCGATGGCGGCTCAGATGACGGCGCGCGGACCGACCGGGGCTCAGGAGACTCGCGTGGATCGATCGGGGCTCCGGAGACGCCGCGCGGACCGATCGGGGATCGGACACGGCGTGTGGACCGATCGAGGCTCGGAGACGACGCGATTACGGATCGGGGATCAGGAGACGACGCGTGGAACGATCCGGGCTCAGGAGACGAAGCGTGGACCGATCGGGGCTCGGAGACGGCGTGTGGAACGATCGGGGCTCGGGTGACGGCGCGTGAACCGATCGGCGCTCGGAGACGGCGCGTGGATCGATCGGGGATCGGGGACGGCGCGTGGAACGATCGCGGCTCGGAGTCGACGCGTTAGCCGATCGGTGCTTAGGAGACGATGCGTGGACCGATCGGGGCTCGGAGACGGCGTGTGGACCGACCGGGGTTTACGAGAAGGCGCTTGGTCCGAACGGGGCTTAGGAGACGGCGCGTGGACCGATCGGGGCTTAGGAGACGGCGCGTGGACCGATCGGGGCTCAGTAAGCGGCGCCTGCACCGATCGGGGCACGGAGACGGCGCGTGGAGGCATCGGGGCTTAGAAGACGACGCATGGATCGATCGGGGCTCGGAAACGGCGCGTGGACCGATCGGGGCTCAGGAGACGGCGCGTGGACCGATCGGTGATCGGAGACTGCGCGTGGACGGACCGCGGCTTAGAATGCGGCACGCGGACCGATCGGGGATCGGAGACGGCGTGTGGACGTATCGGGGCTTAGAAGACGATGCGTGGACCGATCGGGGCTCAGGAGATGGCGCGTGGACCGACTGGGGCTCAGGAGGTTGCGCGTGGACCAATTGGGGTTCGGCGGGTTGGGCGACGGCGCGTGGACCGATCGCGGCTCGGCGACGGCGCGTGTACCGATCGGGGCTCTGGAGGCCGCGCGTGGAACGATCATGGCTCGGCGACGGCGCGTGGACCGAACGGGGCTCGGAGACGACGCATGGACTGATCGGGGCTCGGAAACGGCGGGTGGACCGATCGGGGCTTAGGAGACGGCGCGTGGACCGATCGGGGCTCGGAGACGGCGGGTGGAGCGATCGGGGCTCAGGAGACGGCGCGTGAACCAATCGGTGCTCCGAGACGGCGCGTGGACCGATCGGGGCTGAGGAGAAGGCGCGTGGTCCGATCGGGGCTTATGAGACGGCGCGTGGACCGATCGGGGGTCGGAGACGGCGCGTGGAACGATCGGGGCTCAGGAGACGGCGCGTGAACCGATCGGCACTCGGAGACGGCGCGTGGACCGATAGGGGCTTAGGAGACGGCGCGTGGACCGATCGGGGCTCGGAGGCGGGGCGTGGAATGATCGGGGCTCAGGAGACGGAGCGTGAAATGATCGGCGCTCTGAGACGGCGCGTAGACCGATTGGGGCTTACGCGACGGCGCGTGGACCGTTCGGGGCTCAGGAATCGGCGCCTGACCGATCGTGGCTCGGAAACGGCGCGTGGAGGCATCGGGGCTAAGAAGACGACGCATGGATCGAGCGGGGCTCAGGACACGGCGCGAGGAGCGATCGGGGCTCGGAGACGGCGCGTGGAGGCATCGGGGCTTTGAAGACGACGCGTGGACCGAACGGTGCTCAGAAAACGGCGCGTGGACCGATCGGTGCTCGGAGACGATGCGTGGACCGATCGGGGCTCAGGAAACGGCGTGTGGAGCCGTTGGGGCTCAGGAGACGACGCGTGGATCGATCGGGGCTCGCAGACGCCGCGTGGAACGATCGGGGCTCAGGAGACGGCGCTTGAACTTATCGGCGCTCGGAGACGGCGCGTTGACCGATCGGGGCTTTGGATACGGCGCATGGACCGATGGGGGCTCGGAAGCGGCGCCTGGACCGATCGTGGCTCGGAGACGGCGCGTGGAGGCATCGGGACTAAGAAGACGACGCATGGACCGATCGGGGCTCAGGAGACGGCGCGTGGACCGACCGGGGCTCGGAGACGGCGCGTGGAATGATCGGGGCTCAGGAGACGGCGCGTGAACCGATCGGCGCTCGGAGACAGTGCGTGGACCGATCGGGGCTTAGAAGACGGCACGTGAACCGATCGGAGATCAGGAGACGATGCGTGGACCGATAGGGCTCTGGAAACGGCGCACGAATCGATCGTGGATCGGCGACGGCCCGTGGACCGATTGGGGCTCAGGAGGCCGCGCGTGGACCGATCATGGCTCGGCGACGGCGCGTGGACCGATCGGGGCTCGGAGACAGCGCATGGACCGACTGGGACTCAGGCGGTTGCGCGTGGACCAATTGGGGTTCGGCGACGGCGCGTGGACCGCTCGGCGCTCGGAGACGGCGCGTTAAACGATCGGGGCTTAGGAGACGATGCGTGAACCGATCGGGGCTCGGAGACGGCGCGTGGACCGATCGGGGCTTAGGAGACAACGCGTGGACCGATGGGGGCTCAGATGACGGCGCGCGGACCGACCGGGGCTCAGGAGACTCGCGTGGATCGATCGGGGCTCCGGAGACGCCGCGCGGACCGATCGGGGATCCGACACGGCGTGTGGACCGATCGAGGCTCGGAGACGACGCGATTACGGATCGGGGATCAGGAGACGACGCGTGGAACGATCCGGGCTCAGGAGACGAAGCGTGGACCGATCGGGACTCGGAGACGGCGCGTGGATCGATCGGGGATCGGGGACGGCGCGTGGAACGATCGCGGCTCGGAGTCGACGCGTTAGCCGATCGGGGCTTAGGAGACGATGCGTGGACCGATCGGGGCTCGGATACGGCGCGTGGACCGACCGGGGTTTACGAGAAGGCGCTTGGTCCGGACGGGGCTTAGGAGACGGCGCGTGGACCGATCGGGGCTCGGAGACGGCGCGTGGAACGATCGGGGCTTAGGAGACGGCGCGTGGACCGATCGGAGATCAGGAGGTGACGCGTGGACCGATCGGGGTTGTGGAAGCGGCGCACGGACCGATCGTGGCTCGGAGACGGCGCGTGGAGGCATCGCGGCTTTGAAGACGACGCGTGGACCGATCGGGGCTCAGGAAACGGCGTGTGGCGCGATCGGGGCTCAGGAGACGACGCGTGGTTCGATCGGGGCTCAGGAGACGACGCGTCGAACAATCGGGGCTCAGGAGACGGCGCGCGGACCGACTGGGGCTCAGGAGACTCGCGTGGATCGATCGGGGCTCCGGAGGCGCCGCGTGGACCGATTGGGACCAGGAGACGGTGCGTGAACCGTTCGGGGCTCGGAGATGGCGCGTGGACCGATCGGGGCTCAGGAGACGGCGCGTGGACCGATCGCGGCTCGGAGACGGCGCGTGGAACGATCCGGGCTCAGGATACGACGCGTGGACCGATCGGGCGTAGGAGACGACGCGTGTACCTATCGGGGCTCACGACACAGCGTGTGGACCAATTGGGGCTCAGGAGACGCCGCGTGGACCGATCGGGGCTCAGGAAACGGCGCCTGGGCCGATCGTGGCTCGGAGACGGCGCGAGGAGGCATCTGGGCTTAGAAGACGACGCGTGGATCGATGGAGGCTCAGGAGACGGCTCGTGGACCGATCGGGGCTTAGGAGACGGCGCGTGGGCCGAACGGGGCTCAGGAAACGGCGCGTGGACCGACCGGAGCTCAGCAGATTTCGCGTGGATCGATCGGGGCTCCGGAGGCGGCGCGTGGACCGATTGGGGAGCAGGAGATGGTGCGTGCATCGATCGGGGCTCGGAAAACGGCGCGTGGACCGATCGGGGCTCATGAGACAGCGCGTGGACCGATTGGGCATCAGGAGACGGCGCGTCGATGGATCGGGGCTTGGGGAACGACGCGTGGACCGATCGGGGCTCAGGAGACGGCGCGTGGACCGATCGGGGCTCGGAGACGGAGCGTGGAGCGATCGGGGCTCAGGAGACGGCGCGTGAACTAATCGGCGCTCGGAGACGGCGCGTGGACCGATCGGGGCTGAGGAGAAGGCGCGTGGTCCGATCGGGGCTTATGAGACGGCGCGTAGACCGATCGGGGCTCGGAGATGGCGCGTGGAATGATCGGGGCTTAGGAGATGGTGTGTGGACCGATCGGAGATCAGGAGACGACGCGTGGACCGATCGGGGATCGGAAGCGGCGCGTGGAACGATCCGGGCTTAGGACACAACGCGTGGGCCGATCGGGGCTCAGGAAACGGCGCCTGGACCGATCGTGGCTCGGAGACGGCGCGAGGAGGCATCTGGGCTTAGAGGACGACGCGTGGATCGATGGAGGCTCAGGAGACGGCTCGTGGACCGATCGGGGCTTAGGAGACGGCGCGTGGGCTGAACGGGGCTCAGGAAACGGCGCGTGGACCGACCGGACCTCAGCAGATTTCGCGTGGATCGATCGGGGCGCCGGAGGCGGCGCGTGGACCGATTGGGGAGCAGGAGATGGTGCGTGGACCGATCAGGGCTCGGAAAACGGCGCGTGGACCGATCGGGGCTTAGAAGACGACGCGTGGACCGTCCGGGGTTAGAAGGCGACGCGTGGACCGATGGGGGCTCAGGAGCCGGCGCGTGGAACGATCGGGGCTCAGGAGACGGCGCGTGAAATGATCTGCGCTCGGAGACGGCGCGTGGACCGATCGGTGCTCGGAGACAGCGCGTGGACCGACTGGGGCTCGGAGACGGCGCGTGGATCGATCGGGGCTCAGGGGACGGCGCGTGGACCGGTCGAGGCTTAGGAGATTCGCGTGGATCTACCGGGGCTCCGGAGACGGCGCGTGAACCGATCGGGGCTTAGGAGACGGCGCGTGGACCGATCGGGGCTCAGTAAGCGGCGCCTGCACCGATCGGGGCACGGAGACGGCGCGTGGAGGCATCGGGGCTTAGAAGACGACGCATGGATCGATCGGGGCTCGGAAACGGCGCGTGGACCGATCGGGGCTGAGGAGAAGGCGCGTGGTCCGATCGGGGCTCAGGAATCGGCGCCTGGACCGATCGTGGCTCGGAAACGGCGCGTGGAGGCATCGGGGCTAAGAAGACGACGCATGCATCGAGCGGGGCTCAGGACACGGCGCGAGGAGCGATCGGGGCTCCGAGACGGCGCGTGGAGGCATCGGGGCTTTGAAGACGACGCGTGGACCGAACGGTGCTCAGAAAACGGCGCGTGGACCGATCGGTGCTCGGAGACGATGCGTGGACCGATCGGGGCTCAGGAAACGGCGTGTGGAGCGGTTGGGGCTCAGGAGACGACGCGTGGATCGATCGGGGCTCGGAGACGCCGCGTGGAACGATCGGGGCTCAGGAGACGGCGCTTGAACTTATCGGCGCTCGGAGACGGCGCGTTGACCGATCGGGGCTTAGGATACGGCGCATGGACCGATGGGGGCTCGGAAGCGGCGCCTGGACCGATCGTATCTCGGAGACGGCGCGTGGAGGCATCGGGACTAAGAAGACGATGCATGGACCGATCGGGGCTCAGGAGACGGCGCGTGGACCGACCGGGGCTCAGGAGGCGACGCGTGGACCCATCGGAGCTCGGAGACGGCGTGTGGACCGATCGGGGCTTAGGAGACGACGCGTGGACCGATCGGGGTTTAGGAGAGGATGCGTCGACCAATCGGGGCACAGAAGACGGCGCGTGGACCGATCGGGGCTTAGGAGACGACCCGTGGACCGATCGGGGCTCAGGAGACGGCGCGAGGAGCGATTGGGCTCAGGAGAAGACGCGTCAATTGATCGTGGCTCTGGAGACGACGCGTCGACGGATCGGGGCTTAGGAGGCGACGCGTGGACCCATCGGGGCTCGGAGACGGCGTGTGGACCGATCGGGGCTTAGGAGACGACGCGTGGACCGATCGGGGTTTAGGAGAGGACGCGTCGACCGATCGGGGCACAGGAGACGGCGCGTGGACCGATCGGGGCTTAGGAGACTCACGTTGATCGATTGGGGCTCCGGAGGCGGTGCGTGGACCGATCGGGGCTTAGGAGACTACGCGTGTGTCTATCGGGGCTCAGGAGACAGCGCGTGGACCGATTGGGCATCAGAAGACGGCGCGTCGATGGATCGGGGCTTGGGGAACGACGCGTGGACCGATCGGGGCTCAGGAGACGGCGCGTGGATCGATCGGGGCTCGGAGACGGCGCGTGGACCGACCGGGGCACAGGAGGATACGCCTGGACCGAACGGGGCTCGGCGACGGCGCGTGGACCGATCGAGGCTCGGAGACGGCGCGTGGAACGATCGGGGCTCGGAGACAGCGCGTGGACCGACGGGGGCTCAGGCGGTTGCGCGTGGACCAATTGGGGTTCGGCGACGGCGCGTGGACCGATCCGGGCTCAGGAGACGGCGCGTGGACCGATCGGGGCTCGGAGACGGAGCGTGGCGCGATCGGGGCTCAGGAGACGGCGCGTGAACTAATCGGCGCTCGGAGACGGCGCGTGGACCGATCGGGGCTGAGGAGAAGGCGCGTGGTCCGATCGGGGCTTATGAGACGGCGCGTAGACCGATCGGGGCTCGGAGATGGCGCGTGGAATGCTCGGGGCTTAGGAGATGGTGTGTGGACCGATCGGAGATCAGGAGACGACGCGTGGACCGATCGGGGATCGGAAGCGGCGCGTGGAACGATCCGGGCTTAGGACACAACGCGTGGACCGATCGAGGCTCAGGAAACGGCGCCTGGACCGATCGGGGCTTAGGAGACGGCGCGTGGGCCGAACGGGGCTCAGGAAACGGCGCGTGGACCGACCGGAGCTCAGCAGATTTCGCGTGGATCGATCGGGGCTCCGGAGGCGGCGCGTGGACCGATTGGGGAGCAGGAGATGATGCGTGGACCGATCGGGGCTCGGAAAACGGCGCGTGGACCGATCGGGGCTTAGAAGACGACGCGTGGACCGTCCGGGGTTAGAAGGCGACGCGTGGAGCGATGGGGGCTCAGGAGCCGGCGCGTGGAACGATCGGGGCTCAGGAGACGGCGCGTGAAATGATCTGCGCTCGAAGACGGCGCGTGGACCGATCGGGGCTCAGGAGACTCGCGTGGATCGATCGGGGCTCAGGAGGCGACGCGTGGACCCATCGCGGCTCGGAGACGACGTGTGGATGTATTGGGGCTTAGGAGACGACGCGTGGACTGATCGGGGCTCAGGAGAAGACGCGTGGACCGATCGGGGATTAGGAGAGGACCCGTCGACCGATCGGGGCTCAGGAGACGGCGCGTGGACGGATTGGTCTCAGGAGACGGCGCGTGAACCGATCGGCACTCGGAGACGGCGCGTGGACCGATCGGGGGTTAGGAGACGGCGCGTGCACCGATCGGGGCCCGGAGACGTGTCGTGGACAGATTGGGGCTTAGGAGACGGCGCGTGGACCGATCGGGGCTCGGAGACGGCGCGTAGAACGATCGGGGCTCAGGAGACGGCGCGTGAACCGATTGGGGCTTAGGAGACGTTGCGTGGACCGATCGGCGCTCGAAGACGGCGCGTGGACCGATCGGGGCTCAGGAGACTGCGCGTGGATGGATCGGAGCTTAGGGAACGGCGCGTTGACCGATCGGGGCTCAGGAGACGGCGCGTGGACCGAGCATGGCTCAGGAGGCCGCGCGTGGACCGACTGGGGCTCAGGAGGTTGCGCGTGGACCAATTGGGGTTCGGCGACGGGGCGTGGACCGATCGGGGCTCGGAGACGGCGCGTCAACCAATCGGGGCTTAGGAGACGATGCGAGGAGGCATCTGGGTTTACAAGACGACGTGTGGATCGATCGGGGCTCGGAGACGGCGCGTGAACCGACCGGGGCTCAGGAGGCCACGCCTGGGCCGATCGGGGCTCGGCGACGGCGCGTAGACCGATCGAGGCTCGGAGACGGCGCGTGGAACGATCGGGGCTCAGGAGACGGCGCGTGGACCGAACGGTGCTCAGAAAACGGCGCGTGGACCGATCGGTGCTCGGAGACGATGCGTGGACCGATCGGGGCTCAGGAAACGGCGTGTGGAGCGGTTGGGGCTCAGGAGACGACGCGTGGATCGATCGGGGCTCGCAGACGCCGCGTGGAACGATCGGGGCTCAGGAGACGGCGCTTGAACTTATCGGCGCTCGGAGACGGCGCGTTGACCGATCGGGGCTTTGGATACGGCGCATGGACCGATGGGGGCTCGGAAGCGGCGCCTGGACCGATCGTGGCTCGGAGACGGCGCGTGGAGGCATCGGGACTAAGAAGACGACGCATGGACCGATCGGGGCTCAGGAGACGGCGCGTGGACCGACCGGGGCTCGGAGACGGCGCGTGGAATGATCGGGGCTCAGGAGACGGCGCGTGAACCAATCGGCGCTCGGAGACAGTGCGTGGACCGATCGGGGCTTAGGAGACGGCACGTGAACCGATCGGAGATCAGGAGACGATGCGTGGACCGATAGGGCTCTGGAAACGGCGCACGAATCGATCGTGGATCGGCGACGGCCCGTGGACCGATTGGGGCTCAGGAGGCCGCGCGTGGACCGATCATGGCTCGGCGACGGCGCGTGGACCGATCGGGGCTCGGAGACAGCGCGTGGACCGACTGGGACTCAGGCGGTTGCGCGTGGACCAATTGGGGTTCGGCGACGGCGCGTGGACCGCTCGGCGCTCGGAGACGGCGCGTTAACCGATCGGGGCTTAGGAGACGATGCGTGAACCGATCGGGGCTCGGAGACGGCGCGTGGACCGATCGGGGCTTAGGAGACAACGCGTGGACCGATGGGGGCTCAGATGACGGCGCGCGGACCGACCGGGGCTCAGGAGACTCGCGTGGATCGATCGGGGCTCCGGAGACGCCGCGCGGACCGATCGGGGATCCGACACGGCGTGTGGACCGATCGAGGCTCGGAGACGACGCGATTACGGATCGGGGATCAGGAGACGACGCGTGGAACGATCCGGGCTCAGGAGACGAAGCGTGGACCGATCGGGGCTCGGAGACGGCGCGTGGATCGATCGGGGATCGGGGACGGCGCGTGGAACGATCGCGGCTCGGAGTCGACGCGTTAGCCGATCGGGGCTTAGGAGACGATGCGTGGACCGATCGGGGCTCGGATACGGCGCGTGGACCGACCGGGGTTTACGAGAAGGCGCTTGGTCCGAACGGGGCTTAGGAGACGGCGCGTGGACCGATCGGGGCTCGGAGACGGCGCGTGGAACGATCGGGGCTTAGGAGACGGCGCGTGGACGGATCGGAGATCAGGAGGTGACGCGTGGACCGATCGGGGTTGTGGAAGCGGCGCACGGACCGATCGTGGCTCGGAGACGGCGTGTGGAGGCATCGCGGCTTTGAAGACGACGCGTGGACCGATCGGGGCTCAGGAAACGGCGTGTGGCGCGATCGGGGCTCAGGAGACGACGCGTGGTTCGATCGGGGCTCAGGAGACGACGCGTCGAACAATCGGGGCTCAGGAGACGGCGCGCGGACCGACTGGGGCTCAGGAGACTCGCGTGGATCGATCGGGGCTCCGGAGACAACGCGTGGACCGATGGCGGCTCAGATGACGGCGCGCGGACCGACCGGGGCTCAGGAGACTCGCGTGGATCGATCGGGGCTCCGGAGACGCCGCGCGGACCGATCGGGGATCGGACACGGCGTGTGGACCGATCGAGGCTCGGAGACGACGCGATTACGGATCGGGGATCAGGAGACGACGCGTGGAACGATCCGGGCTCAGGAGACGAAGCGTGGACCGATCGGGGCTCGGAGACGGCGTGTGGAACGATCGGGGCTCGGGTGACGGCGCGTGAACCGATCGGCGCTCGGAGACGGCGCGTGGATCGATCGGGGATCGGGGACGGCGCGTGGAACGATCGCGGCTCGGAGTCGACGCGTTAGCCGATCGGTGCTTAGGAGACGATGCGTGGACCGATCGGGGCTCGGAGACGGCGTGTGGACCGACCGGGGTTTACGAGAAGGCGCTTGGTCCGAACGGGGCTTAGGAGACGGCGCGTGGACCGATCGGGGCTTAGGAGACGGCGCGTGGACCGATCGGGGCTCAGTAAGCGGCGCCTGCACCGATCGGGGCACGGAGACGGCGCGTGGAGGCATCGGGGCTTAGAAGACGACGCATGGATCGATCGGGGCTCGGAAACGGCGCGTGGACCGATCGGGGCTCAGGAGACGGCGCGTGGACCGATCGGTGATCGGAGACTGCGCGTGGACGGACCGCGGCTTAGAATGCGGCACGCGGACCGATCGGGGATCGGAGACGGCGTGTGGACGTATCGGGGCTTAGAAGACGATGCGTGGACCGATCGGGGCTCAGGAGATGGCGCGTGGACCGACTGGGGCTCAGGAGGTTGCGCGTGGACCAATTGGGGTTCGGCGGGTTGGGCGACGGCGCGTGGACCGATCGCGGCTCGGCGACGGCGCGTGTACCGATCGGGGCTCTGGAGGCCGCGCGTGGAACGATCATGGCTCGGCGACGGCGCGTGGACCGAACGGGGCTCGGAGACGACGCATGGACTGATCGGGGCTCGGAAACGGCGGGTGGACCGATCGGGGCTTAGGAGACGGCGCGTGGACCGATCGGGGCTCGGAGACGGCGCGTGGAGCGATCGGGGCTCAGGAGACGGCGCGTGAACCAATCGGTGCTCCGAGACGGCGCGTGGACCGATCGGGGCTGAGGAGAAGGCGCGTGGTCCGATCGGGGCTTATGAGACGGCGCGTGGACCGATCGGGGGTCGGAGACGGCGCGTGGAACGATCGGGGCTCAGGAGACGGCGCGTGAACCGATCGGCGCTAGGAGACGGCGCGTGGACCGATAGGGGCTTAGGAGACGGCGCGTGGACCGATCGGGGCTCGGAGGCGGGGCGTGGAATGATCGGGGCTCAGGAGACGGAGCGTGAAATGATCGGCGCTCTGAGACGGCGCGTAGACCGATTGGGGCTTACGCGACGGCGCGTGGACCGTTCGGGGCTCAGGAATCGGCGCCTGGACCGATCGTGGCTCGGAAACGGCGCGTGGAGGCATCGGGGCTAAGAAGACGACGCATGGATCGAGCGGGGCTCAGGACACGGCGCGAGGAGCGATCGCGGCTCGGAGACGGCGTGTGGAGGCATCGGGGCTTTGAAGACGACGCGTGGACCGAACGGTGCTCAGAAAACGGCGCGTGGACCGATCGGTGCTCGGAGACGATGCGTGGACCGATCGGGGCTCAGGAAACGGCGTGTGGAGCGGTTGGGGCTCAGAAGACGACGCGTGGATCGATCGGGGCTCGCAGACGCCGCGTGGAACGATCGGGGCTCAGGAGACGGCGCTTGAACTTATCGGCGCTCGGAGACGGCGCGTTGACCGATCGGGGCTTTGGATACGGCGCATGGACCGATGGGGGCTCGGAAGCGGCGCCTGGACCGATCGTGGCTCGGAGACGGCGCGTGGAGGCATCGGGACTAAGAAGACGACGCATGGACCGATCGGGGCTCAGGAGACGGCGCGTGGACCGACCGGGGCTCGGAGACGGCGCGTGGAATGATCGGGGCTCAGGAGACGGCGCGTGAACCGATCGGCGCTCGGAGACAGTGCGTGGACCGATCGGGGCTTAGGAGACGGCACGTGAACCGATCGGAGATCAGGAGACGATGCGTGGACCGATAGGGCTCTGGAAACGGCGCACGAATCGATCGTGGATCGGCGACGGCCCGTGGACCGATTGGGGCTCAGGAGGCCGCGCGTGGACCGATCATGGCTCGGCGACGGCGCGTGGACCGATCGGGGCTCGGAGACAGCGCGTGGACCGACTGGGACTCAGGCGGTTGCGCGTGGACCAATTGGGGTTCGGCGACGGCGCGTGGACCGCTCGGCGCTCGGAGACGGCGCGTTAACCGATCGGGGCTTAGGAGACGATGCGTGAACCGATCGGGGCTCGGAGACGGCGCGTGGACCGATCGGGGCTTAGGAGACAACGCGTGGACCGATGGGGGCTCAGATGACGGCGCGCGGACCGACCGGGGCTCAGGAGACTCGCGTGGATCGATCGGGGCTCCGGAGACGCCGCGCGGACCGATCGGGGATCCGACACGGCGTGTGGACCGATCGAGGCTCGGAGACGACGCGATTACGGATCGGGGATCAGGAGACGACGCGTGGAACGATCCGGGCTCAGGAGACGAAGCGTGGACCGATCGGGGCTCGGAGACGGCGCGTGGATCGATCGGGGATCGGGGACGGCGCGTGGAACGATCGCGGCTCGGAGTCGACGCGTTAGCCGATCGGGGCTTAGGAGACGATGCGTGGACCGATCGGGGCTCGGATACGGCGCGTGGACCGACCGGGGTTTACGAGAAGGCGCTTGGTCCGAACGGGGCTTAGGAGACGGCGCGTGAACCGATCGGGGCTCGGAGACGGCGCGTGGAACGATCGGGGCTTAGGAGACGGCGCGTGGACCGATCGGAGATCAGGAGGTGACGCGTGGACCGATCGGGGTTGTGGAAGCGGCGCACGGACCGATCGTGGCTCGGAGACGGCGCGTGGAGGCATCGCGGCTTTGAAGACGACGCGTGGACCGATCGGGGCTCAGGAAACGGCGTGTGGCGCGATCGGGGCTCAGGAGACGACGCGTGGTTCGATCGGGGCTCAGGAGACGACGCGTCGAACAATCGGGGCTCAGGAGACGGCGCGCGGACCGACTGGGGCTCAGGAGACTCGCGTGGATCGATCGGGGCTCCGGAGGCGCCGCGTGGACCGATTGGGACCAGGAGACGGTGCGTGAACCGTTCGGGGCTCGGAGATGGCGCGTGGACCGATCGGGGCTCAGGAGACGGCGCGTGGACCGATCGCGGCTCGGAGACGGCGCGTGGAACGATCCGGGCTCAGGATACGACGCGTGGACCGATCGGGCGTAGGAGACGACGCGTGTACCTATCGGGGCTCACGACACAGCGTGTGGACCAATTGGGGCTCAGGAGACGCCGCGTGGACCGATCGGGGCTCAGGAAACGGCGCCTGGGCCGATCGTGGCTCGGAGACGGCGCGAGGAGGCATCTGGGCTTAGAAGACGACGCGTGGATCGATGGAGGCTCAGGAGACGGCTCGTGGACCGATCGGGGCTTAGGAGACGGCGCGTGGGCCGAACGGGGCTCAGGAAACGGCGCGTGGACCGACCGGAGCTCAGCAGATTTCGCGTGGATCGATCGGGGCTCCGGAGGCGGCGCGTGGACCGATTGGGGAGCAGGAGATGGTGCGTGGATCGATCGGGGCTCGGAAAACGGCGCGTGGACCGATCGGGGCTCAGGAGACTGCGCGTGGACCGATTGGGCATCAGGAGACGGCGCGTCGATGGATCGGGGCTTGGGGAACGACGCGTGGACCGATCGGGGCTCAGGAGACGGCGCGAGGACCGATCGGGGCTCGGAGACGGAGCGTGGAGCGATCGGGGCTCAGGAGACGGCGCGTGAACTAATCGGCGCTCGGAGACGGCGCGTGGACCGATCGGGGCTGAGGAGAAGGAGCGTGGTCCGATCGGGGCTTATGAGACGGCGCGTAGACCGATCGGGGCTCGGAGATGGCGCGTGGAATGATCGGGGCTTAGGAGATGGTGTGTGGACCGATCGGAGATCAGGAGACGACGCGTGGACCGATCGGGGATCGGAAGCGGCGCGTGGAACGATCCGGGCTTAGGACACAACGCGTGGGCCGATCGGGGCTCAGGAAACGGCGCCTGGACCGATCGTGGCTCGGAGACGGCGCGAGGAGGCATCTGGGCTTAGAGGACGACGCGTGGATCGATGGAGGCTCAGGAGACGGCTCGTGGACCGATCGGGGCTTAGGAGACGGCGCGTGGGCTGAACGGGGCTCAGGAAACGGCGCGTGGACCGACCGGACCTCAGCAGATTTCGCGTGGATCGATCGGGGCGCCGGAGGCGGTGCGTGGACCGATTGGGGAGCAGGAGATGGTGCGTGGACCGATCAGGGCTCGGAAAACGGCGCGTGGACCGATCGGGGGTTAGAAGACGACGCGTGGACCGTCCGGGGTTAGAAGGCGACGCGCGGACCGATGGGGGCTCAGGAGCCGGCGCGTGGAACGATCGGGGCTCAGGAGACGGCGCGTGCAATGATCTGCGCTCGGAGACGGCGCGTGGACCGATCGGTGCTCGGAGACAGCGCGTGGACCGACTGGGGCTCGGAGACGGCGCGTGGATCGATCGGGGCTCAGGGGACGGCGCGTGGACCGATCGGGGCTCAGTAAGCGGCGCCTGCACCGATCGGGGCACGGAGACGGCGCGTGGAGGCATCGGGGCTTAGAAGACGACGCATGGATCGATCGGGGCTCGGAAACGGCGCGTGGACCGATCGGGGCTGAGGAGAAGGCGCGTGGTCCGATCGGGGCTTATGAGACGGCGCGTGGACCGATCGGGGGTCGGAGACGGCGCGTGGAACGATCGGGGCTCAGGAGACGGCGCGTGAACCGATCGGCGCTCGGAGACGGCGCGTGGACCGATAGGGGCTTAGGAGACGGCGCGTGGACCGATCGGGGCTCGGAGGCGGGGCGTGGAATGATCGGGGCTCAGGAGACGGCGCGTGAAATGATCGGCGCTCTGAGACGGCGCGTAGACCGATTGGGGCTTACGCGACGGCGCGTGGACCGTTCGGGGCTCAGGAATCGGCGCCTGGACCGATCGTGGCTCGGAAACGGCGCGTGGAGGCATCGGGGCTAAGAAGACGACGCATGCATCGAGCGGGGCTCAGGACACGGCGCGAGGAGCGATCGGGGCTCGGAGACGGCGCGTGGAGGCATCGGGGCTTTGAAGACGACGCGTGGACCGAACGGTGCTCAGAAAACGGCGCGTGGACCGATCGGTGCTCGGAGACGATGCGTGGACCGATCGGGGCTCAGGAAACGGCGTGTGGAGCGGTTGGGGCTCAGGAGACGACGCGTGGATCGATCGGGGCTCGGAGACGCCGCGTGGAACGATCGGGGCTCAGGAGACGGCGCTTGAACTTATCGGCGCTCGGAGACGGCGCGTTGACCGATCGGGGCTTAGGATACGGCGCATGGACCGATGGGGGCTCGGAAGCGGCGCCTGGACCGATCGTATCTCGGAGACGGCGCGTGGAGGCATCGGGACTAAGAAGACGACGCATGGACCGATCGGGGCTCAGGAGACGGCGCGTGGACCGACCGGGGCTCAGGAGGCGACGCGTGGACCCATCGGAGCTCGGAGACGGCGTGTGGACCGATCGGGGCTTAGGAGACGACGCGTGGACCGACCGGGGTTTAGGAGAGGATGCGTCGACCAATCGGGGCACAGAAGACGGCGCGTGGACCGATCGGGGCTTAGGAGACGACCCGTGGACCGATCGGGACTCAGGAGATGGCGCGAGGAGCGATTGGGCTCAGGAGAAGACGCGTCAATTGATCGTGGCTCTGGAGACGACGCGTCGACGGATCGGGGCTTAGGAGGCGACGCGTGGACCCATCGGGGCTCGGAGACGGCGTGTGGACCGATCGGGGCTTAGGAGACGACGCGTGGACCGATCGGGGTTTAGGAGAGGACGCGTCGACCGATCGGGGCACAGGAGACGGCGCGTGGACCGATCGGGGCTTAGGAGACTCACGTTGATCGATTGGGGCTCCGGAGGCGGTGCGTGGACCGATCGGGGCTTAGGAGACTACGCGTGTACCTATCGGGGCTCAGGAGACAGCGCGTGGACCGATTGGGCATCAGGAGACGGCGCGTCGATGGATCGGGGCTTGGGGAACGACGCGTGGACCGATCGGGGCTCAGGAGACGGCGCGTGGATCGATCGGGGCTCGGAGACGGCGCGTGGACCGACCGGGGCACAGGAGGATACGCCTGGACCGAACGGGGCTCGGCGACGGCGCGTGGACCGATCGAGGCTCGGAGACGGCGCGTGGAACGATCGGGGCTCGGAGACAGCGCGTGGACCGACGGGGGCTCAGGCGGTTGCGCGTGGACCAATTGGGGTTCGGCGACGGCGCGGGGACCGATCCGGGCTCAGGAGACGGCGCGTGGACCGATCGGGGCTCGGAGACGGAGCGTGGCGCGATCGGGGCTCAGGAGACGGCGCGTGAACTAATCGGCGCTCGGAGACGGCGCGTGGACCGATCGGGGCTGAGGAGAAGGCGCGTGGTCCGATCGGGGCTTATGAGACGGCGCGTAGACCGATCGGGGCTCGGAGATGGCGCGTGGAATGATCGGGGCTTAGGAGATGGTGTGTGGACCGATCGGAGATCAGGAGACGACGCGTGGACCGATCGGGGATCGGAAGCGGCGCGTGGAACGATCCGGGCTTAGGACACAACGCGTGGACCGATCGAGGCTCAGGAAACGGCGCCTGGACCGATCGTGGCTCGGAGACGGCGCGAGGAGGCATCTGGGCTTAGAAGACGACGCGTGGATCGATGGAGGCTCAGGAGACGGCTCGTGGACCGATCGGGGCTTAGGAGACGGCGCGTGGGGCGAACGGGGCTCAGGAAACGGCGCGTGGACCGACCGGAGCTCAGCAGATTTCGCGTGGATCGATCGGGGCTCCGGAGGCGGCGCGTGGACCGATTGGGGAGCAGGAGATGGTGCGTGGACCGATCGGGGCTCGGAAAACGGCGCGTGGACCGATCGGGGCTTAGAAGACGACGCGTGGACCGTCCGGGGTTAGAAGGCGACGCGTGGACCGATGGGGGCTCAGGAGCCGGCGCGTGGAACGATCGGGGCTCAGGAGACGGCGCGTGAAATGATCTGCGCTCGGAGACGGCGCGTGGACCGATCGGGGCTCAGGAGACTCGCGTGGATCGATCGGGGCTCAGGAGACGGCGCGTGGACCGAGCATGGCTCAGGAGGCCGCGCGTAGACCGACTGGGGCTCAGGAGGTTGCGCGTGGACCAATTGGGGTTCGGCGACGGGGCGTGGACCGATCGGGGCTCGGAGACGGCGCGTTAACCAATCGGGGCTTAGGAGACGATGCGAGGAGGCATCTGGGTTTACAAGACGACGTGTGGATCGATCGGGGCTCGGAGACGGCGCGTGAACCGACCGGGGCTCAGGAGAAGGCGCGTGGACCGATCGGGGCCCGGAGACGGCACGTTAATCGATCGGGGCTTAGGAGACGATGCGTGGACCGATCGGGCTCGGAACCGGCGCGTGAACCGATCGGGGTTCAGGAGACAGCGCGTGGATCGATTGGGGCTTGGATACGGCGCAAGCCGCGACCGGGGCTCAGGAGGCCGCGCGTGGACCGATCATGGCTCGGCGACGGCGCGTGGACCGACCGGGGCTCGGAGACGGCGCGTGGAATGATCGGGGCTCAGGAGACGGCGCGTGAACCGATCGGCGCTGGGAGACGGCACGTGGACCGATCGGGGCTTAGGAGACGGCGCGTAGACCAATAGGAGATCACGAGAGGACGCGTGGACCGATAGGGCTCTGGAAGCGGCGCACGAACCGATCGTGGCTCGGAGACGGCGCGTGGAGGCATCGGGGCTTTGACGACGACGCGTGGACCGAACGGTGCTCAGAAAACGGCGCCTGGAGCGATCGGGGCTCAGGAGACGACGCGTGGATCGATCGGGGCTCAGGAGACGACGCGTCGACCGATCGGGGCTCCGAAGACGGCGCGCGGACCGACCGGGGCTCAGAAGCCTCGCGTGGATCGATCGGGACTCCGGAGGCGCCGCGTGGACCGATGGGGATCAGGACACGGTGCGTGGACCGATCGGGGCTCGGAGACGGCGCGTGGAACGATCGGGGCTCAGGAGAAGGCGCGTTAACCGATTGGGGCTTAGGAGACGATGCGCGGACCGATCGGGGCTCGAAGACGGCGGGTGGACCGATCGGGGTTCGGAGACAGCGCGTGGACCGACTGGATCTCAGGCGATATCGCGTGGACCAATTGGGGTTCGGCGACGGCGCGTGGATCGATCGGGGCTTAGGACACGGCGCGTGCACCGATCGGGGCCCGGATACGGGTCGTGGACAGATTGGGGCTTTGCAGACGGCGCGTGGACCGATCGTGGCTGGGAGACGGCAGGTCCACCAATCGGGGCTTAGGAGACGACGCGTAGACCGACTGGGGTTCAGGCGGTAGCGCGTGGACCAATTGGGGTTCCGCGACGGCGCGTGGACCGATCGGGGCTCGGAGACGGCACGTTAACCGATCGGGGCTTAGGAGACGATGCGTGGACCGATCGGGCTCGGAGCCGGCGCGTGAACCGATCGGGGCTCAGGAGGCCGCGCGTGGACCGATCGAGGCTCGGCGACGGCGCGTGGACCGATCGGGGCTCGGAGACGACGCGTGTACGGATCAGGGCTTGGTGACGGCGCGTTTAGCGATAGCAGCTCGGAGACGGCCCGTGGACGGATCGCGGCTTAGGAGACGGCGCGTGGAACGATCGGGGCTTAGGAGACGGCGCGTGGACCGATCGGGGCTCGGAGATGACGCGTGGAACGATCGGGGCTCAGGAGACGGCGCGTGGACCGATTAGGGCTTAGGAGACGGCGCGTGGACCGATCGGGGCTCAGGAAGCGACGCCTAGACCGATCGTCGCTCGGATACGGCGCGTGGAGGCATCGGGGCTAAGAAGACGACGCAGGGACCGAGCGGGGCTCAGGTGACGGCGCGAGGAGCGATCGGGGCTCAGGAGAAGACGCGTCAATTGATCGAGGCTCAGGAGACGACGCGGCGACGGATCGGGGCTTAGGATACGACGCGTGGACCGATTGGGGCTCAGGAGGCCGCGCGTGGACCGATCGCGGCTCGACGCCGCGCGTGGACGGATCAGGGCTCAGGAGACGGCGCGTGGACCGATCGGGGCGGGGAGACGGCGCGTGAACCGACCGGGGCTCAGGAGGCCGCGCGTGGACTGATTGGGGCTCGGCGACTGCGCGTGGATGTATCGGGGCTCAGGAGATGGCGCGTGGACCGATCGGGGCGGGGAGACGGCGCGTTAACCGATCGGGGCTTAGGAGACGATGCGGGTACCGATCGCGGCTCGGAGACGGTGCGTGGACCGACCGGGGCTAAGGAGGCCGCGCGTGGACCTATCGAGGCTTAGGAGCCGACGCGTGGACCGATCGGGGCTCAGGAAGCGGCGCCTGGACCGATCGTGGCTCGGAGACGGCGCGTGGAGGTATCGGGGCTTAAAAGACGATGGATGGACCGATCGGGGCTCAGGAAACGGCGCGTGGAACGAACGGTGCTCGGAGACGACGCGTGGACCGATCGGGGCTTAGGAGACGGCGCGTGGACCGATCGGAGATCAGTAGAGGACGCCTGGACTGATAGGGCTTTGGAAGCGGCGCACGGACCGATCGTGGCGCGGAAACGGCGCGTGTACGGATCGAGGCTTGGAGACCGCGCGTGGACCGATCGGCGCTCGGAGACGGCGCGTGGACCGATCGGGGCTTAGGAGACGGCGCGTGGACCGATCGGGGCTCGGAGACATCGCGTGGAATGATTGGGGCTCAGGAGACGGCGCGCGAAACGATCGGCGCTCGGAGACGGCGCGTGCACCGATCGGGGCTTAGGAGACGGCGCGTGGACCGATCGGAGATCAGGATAGGACGCCTGGACTGATAGGGCTTTGGAAGCGGCGCACGGACCGATCGTGGCTCGGAGACGGCGCGTGGAGGCATCGGGGCTTTGAAGACGACGCGTGGACCGAACGGTGCTCAGAAAACGGCTCGTGGACCGATCGGGGCTCGGAGACATCGCGTGGAATGATCGGGGCTCAGGAGACGGCGCGTGAACCGATCGGCGCTCGGAGACGGCGCGTGCACCGATCGGTGGTTAGGAGCCGACGCGTGGACCGGTCGGGGCTCAGGAGACCGCGCGTGGACCGATCGGGGCTCAGGAGGCGATGCGTGGACCGATCGGGGCTCAGGAGACTGCGCGTGGATGGTTCGGGGCTTAGGGAACGACGCGTGGACCGATCGGGGTTCAGGAGACGGCGCGTGAACCGACCATGGCTCAGGAGGCCGCGCGTGGACCGACTGGGGCTGAGGCGGGTGCGCATCGACCAATTGGGGTTCGGCGACGGCGCGTGGACCGATCGGGGCTCGGAGACGAGGCGTGTACAGATCAGGGCTTGGTGATGGCGCTTTTACCGATAGCAGCTCGGAGACAGCCCGTGGACGTATCGCGGCTTAGGAGACGGTGCGTGGACCGATCGGGGCTCAGGAGACGGTGCGTGGACCGGTCGGGGCTTAGGAGACGACGCGTGGAACGATCGGGGCTCAGGAGACGACGCGTGGACCGATCGGGGCTCAGGAGATGGCGCGTAGACCGATCGGGGCTCCGAAACGACGCGTTAACCGAGCGGGCCTTAGGAGACGATGCGTGGACCGATCGGGGCTCGGAGACAGCGCGTGTACCGACTGGGGCACAGGAGACCGCGCGGGAACCGATCGGGGCTCGGCGTCTGCGCGTGGACGGATCGGGGCTCAGAGACGGCGCGTAGAACGATCGGGGCTCAGGAGACGGCGCGTTAACCGATTGGAGCTTAGGAGACGTTGCGTGGACCGATCGGGGCTCGAAGACGGCGCGTGGACCGATCGGGGCTCGGAGACAGTGCTTGGACCGACTGGGGCTCAGGCGGTTGCGCGTGGACCAATTGGGGTTAGGCGACGGCGCGTGGATCGATCGGGGCTTAGGAAACGGCGCGTGCATCGATCGGGACCCGGAGACGGGTCGTGGACAGATGGGGGCTTAGGAGACGGCGCGTGGACCGATCGTGGCTGGGAGACGGCTCGTCCACCAATCGGGGCTTAGGAGACGACGTATGGACCAATCGGGGCATAGGAGCCGACGCGTGAACCGATCGGAGCTTAGGAGATGACGCGTGGACCGATCGGGGCTCAGGAGACGGCGCGTGGAACGATCGGGGCTCGGGAGACGACGCTTGGACCGATCCGGGCTCAGGAGACGGCGCGTGGACCATCCGGGGCTTAGGAGACAATGCGTGGACCGATCGGGGCTCAGAAGACGGCGAGTGGACCGATCGGCGCTCGGAGACGGCGCGTGGACCGATCGGGGCTCAGAAGACGACGCGTGGATCGATCGGGGCTCAGGAGACGGAGCGTGGACCGGTCGGGGCTTAGGGAACGACACGTGGATCGATCGAGGCACAGGAGACGGCGCGTGAACCGATCGGCGTTTGGAGACGGCGCGTGGACCTATCGTGGCTCAGGAGACAGCGCGTGGACCGATTGGAGATCAGGAGACGGCGCGTGGACACATCGGGGCTCGGAGACGACGCGTGGAACGATCGGTTCTCAGGGGACGGCGCGTGGACCGACTGGCGATCAGGAGGCCACACGTGGACCAACTGGGGTTCGGCGAAGGCGCGTGGACCGATCGGGGCTCGGAGACAACGCGTGTACGGAACGTGGATTAGGGGACGACGCGTGGACCGATCCGGGCTCAGGAGACGGCGCGAGGACCGGTCGGGACTTGGGAGACTCGCGTGGATCTATCGGGGCTCCGGAGGCGGCGCGTGGACCGATCGGGGATCAGGAGACGGTGCGTGGACCGATGTGGGCTTGGAAGACGACGCGTGGCCCGATCGGGGCTCAGGAGACGACGTGTGGACCGATCGGCGCTTGGAGACGGCGCGTGGAATGATCGGGGCTTAGGAGACGGCGCGTGGACCGATCGGGGCTCGGAGACGACGCGTGGAACGATCGGGGATCAGAATATGGTGCGTGGACCGATCGGGGCTCGGAGACGGTGCGTGGACCGATCGGGGCTCGGAGATAGCGCGTTGGGGCATCTGGGCTTAGAAGACGACGCGTGGACCGATCGGGGCTCAGGAAACGGCGCGTGGACCGATCGGGGCTGGGAGACGGCGCGTAGAACGATCGGGGCTCAGGAGACGGCGCGTGGACCGATCGGGGCTCGGAGACAGCGCGTGGATCGATCGGGGCACAGGAGACGGCACGTGAAATGATCGGCGCTCGGAGACGGCGCGTGGACCGATCGGGGCTCAGGAAGCGGCGCCTGGACCGATCGTGGCTCGGAGACGGCGCGTGGACCTATTGGGGCTGGGAGACGGCGCGTGGAACGATCGGGGCCCAGGAGACGGCGCGTGGACCGATCGGGGCTCGGAGACAGCGCGTTGGGGCATCTGGGCTTAGAAGACGACGCGTGGACCGATCGGGGCTCAGGAAACGGCGCGTGAACCGATCGGGGATCGGAGACGGCGCGTGGACGGACCGGGGCTTAGGAGCCGACGCGGGAACCGATCGGAGCTTAGGAGATGACGCGTGGAACGATCGGGGCTCAGGAGACGGCGCGTGGAACGATCGGGGCTCGGGAGACGGCGCGTGGACCATCCGGGGCTTAGGAGACGGCGCGTGGACCATCCGGGGCTTAGGAGACGATGCGTGGACCGATCGGGGCTCAGAAGACGACGCGTGGATCGATCGGGGCTCAGGAGACGGAGCGTGGACCGGTCGGGGCTTAGGGAACGACGCGTGGATCGATCGAGGCACAGGAGACGGCGCGTGAACGGATCGGCGTTTGGAGACGGCGCGTGGAACTATCGTGGCTCAGGAGACAGCGCGTGGACCGATTGGAGATCAGGAGACGGCGCGTGGACACATCGGGGCTCGGAGACGACGCGTGGAACGATCGGTTCTCAGGGGACGGCGCGTGGACCGACTGGCGATCAGGAGGCCACGCGTGGACCAACTGGGGTTCGGCGAAGGCGCGTGGACCGATCGGGGCTCGGAGACACCGCGTGTACGGATCGTGGATTAGGGGACGACGCGTGGACCGATCCGGGCTCAGGAGACGGCGCGTAGACTGAACGGGAGTTAGGAGACGACGCGTGGACCGACTGGAGCTCAGGAGGTTGCGCGTGGACCAATTGGGGTTCGGCGACGGCGCGTGGACCGACCGGGGCTCAGGAGACCGCGCGTGAAGCGATCGGGGCTCGGCGACTGCGCGTGGACTGATCGGGGCTTAGGAGACGACGCGTGAACCCATCGGGGCTCGGAGTCAGCGCATGAACCGATCGGCGCTCAGGAGACGGTGCGTGGACCGAACGGGAATTAGGAGACAATGCGTTGAACGATCGGGGTTTAGGAGAGGACGCGTCGACCGATCGGGGCTCAGGAGACAGCGCGTGGAACGATCGGGGCTCAGGAGACGGCGCGAGAACCGATCGGCGCTCGGAGACGGGGCGTGGACCGATCGGGCGTCAGGAGGCGGCGCGTGGACCCATCGGGGCTCGGAGACGGCGCGTCGACCGATCGGGGTTCGGAGACGGCGCGTGGACCGTCTGGGGCTTAGGAGACGATGCGTGGACCGATCGGCGCTCGGAGACGGCGCGTCGACCGATCGGGTTTCGGAGACGGCGCGTCGACGGTCTGGGGCTTAGGAGACGCTGCGTGGACTGAGCGGGGCTCAGGAGAATCCGCGTGGATGGAGCGGGGCTTAGGGGATGACACGTGGACCGATCGAGGCTCAAGAGATGGCGCGTAGACCGATCGGGGCTCCGGGGGCGGCGCGTGGACCGGTCGGGGCCCGGTAAACGGGACGCGGACTGATCGGGGCTCGGAGACGGCGTGTGGAGGCATCGGGGCTTTGAAGACGACGCGTGGACCGATCGGGGCTCAGGAAACGGCGTGTGGAGCGATCGGGGCTCAGGAGACGACGCGTGGATCGATCGGGGCTCAGGAGACGACGCGTCGACCGATCGGGGCTCAGGAGACGGCGCGCGGACCGACCGGGGCTCAGGAGACTCGCGTGGATCGATCGGGGCTTAGGAGACGACGCGTGGACCGATCGGGGCTCAGGAGGCAGCGCGTGGACCGATCGGGGCTCAGGAAGCGCCGCCTGGACCGATCGTGGTTCGGAGACGGCGTGAGGAGGTATCTGAGCTTAGAAGACGACGCGACGACGGAGGGGGGCTCAGGAAACGGGGCGTGAACCGATCGGGGCTTAGGAGACGACGCATGGACCGATCGGGGCTTAGGAGACGACGCGTGAAATGATCGGCGCTCTGAGACGGCGCGTGGACCGATCAGGGCTTAGGAGACTCGCGTGGATCTATCGGGGCTCCGGAGGCAGCGCGTGGACCAATCGGGGATCAGGAGACGGTGCGTGGACCGATCGGGGCTCGGAGACGGCGCGTTGACCGATCGGGGCTTAGGAGACGACGCGTCGAGCGATCGGGGCTCAGGAGACGACGCGTGGGTCGATCGGGGCTCAGGAGACGGCGCGTGGACCGTTCGGGGCTTAGGAGACTCGGGAGTATCTATCGGGGCTCCGGCGGCGGGGGGGTGTACCGATCGGGGATCAGGAGACGATGCGTGGACCGATCGGGCCTCAGGAGACGACGTGTGGACCGATCGGAGCTCAGGAGGCGGCGCGTGGACCCATCAAGGCTCGGAGAGGACGCGTAGAACGATCGGGGCTCAGGAAACGGCGCGTGAACCAATCGGCGCTCGGAGACGGCGCGTGGACCGATCGCGCTTAGGAGACGGCACGTGGACCGATCGGGGCTCAGGAAATGGGGCGTGCACCGATCGGGGATTAGGAGACGACGCGTGGATCGATCGGGACTCCGAGACGGCGGGTGGACCAATCGTGGCTTAGCGGACGACGCGTAGACCGATGGGGGCTCGGAGACGGCGCGTGGACCGATGGGGGCTCGGAGACGGCGCGTGGACCGATCGGGGCTTAGGAGACGACGCGTGGACCGATCGGGGCTCAGGAGATGGCGCTTTAACCAATCGGCGCTTCGATACGGCGCGTGGACCGATCGGGGCTTAGGAGACGGCGTGTGGACCGATCGGGGCTCACGAGACGGCGCGTGGACCCATCGAGGCTCGGAGACGACGCGTGGAACGATCGGGGCTCAGGAGACGGCGCGTAAACCGATCGGCGCTCGGAGACGGCGCGCGGACCGATCGGGGCTTAGGAGACGACGCGTAGACGAATCGGGGCTTAGGAGACGACGCGTGGACCAATCGGGGCTTAGGAGACGACGCGTGGACCGACTGGCGATCAGGAGGCCACGCGTGGACCAACTGGGGTTCGGCGAAGGCGCGTGGACCGATCGGGGCTCGGAGACACCGCGTGTACGGATCGTGGATTAGGGGACGACGCGTGGACCGATCCGGGCTCAGGAGACGGCGCGTGGACTGAACGGGAGTTAGGAGACGACGCGTGGACCGACTGGAGCTCAGGAGGTTGCGCGTGGACCAATTGGGGTTCGGCGACGGCGCGTGGACCGACCGGGGCTCAGGAGACCGCGCGTGAAGCGATCGGGGCTCGGCGACTGCGCGTGGACTGATCGGGGCTTAGGAGACGACGCGTGAACCCATCGGGGCTCAGGAGACTCGCGTGGATCGATCGGGGCTTAGGAGACGACGCGTGGAGCGATCGGGGCTCAGTAAACGGCGCGTGGAGCGATCGGGGCTCAGGAGACGACGCGTGGATCGATCGGGGCCCACGCGACAGCGTGTGGACCGACTGGGGCTCAGGAGACGGCGCGTGAACCAATCGGCGCTTGGAGACGACGCGTGGAACGATCGGGCCTCAGGAGGCGGCGCGTGAACCGATTGGCGCTCGGAGACGATGCGCGGACCGATCGGGGATTAGGAGACGACGCGTGGATCGATCGGGGCTTAGGAGACGACGCGTAGACCAATCGGGGCTTAGGAGACGACGCGTGGACCGACTGGCGATCAGGAGGCCACGCCTGTACCAACTGGGGTTCGGCGAAGGCGCGTGGACCGATCGGGGCTCGGAGACAACGCGTGTACGGATCGTGGATTAGGGGACGACGCGTGGACCGATCCGGGCTCAGGAGAGGGCGTGTGGACCGAACGGGAGTTAGGAGACGACGCGTGGACCGACTGGAGCTCAGGGGGCCGCGCGTGGACCAACTGGGGTTCGGCGAAGGCGTGTGGACCGATCGGGTCTCAGGAGACGGCGCGTGGACCGGTCGGGGCTGAGGAGACGGCGCGTGGAGCGATCAGGGCTCACGAGATGACGCGTGGATCCATCGGGGCTCGGAGACGGCGCGTTAACCGATCGGGCCTTAGGAGGCGGCGCGTGAACCGATCGGAGATCAGGAGATGACGCGTAGACCGATCGGGGCTCGGAAACTACGCGTTAACCGATCGGGGCTCGGCGACTGCGCGTGGACGTATCGGGGCTCAGGAGACGGCGCGTGGGCCGATAGGAGCTCGGAGACGGCGTATGGACCGATCGGGGCTTGGAGACGACGGGTCGAACGATCGGGGCTTAGGGGACGACGCGTCGACCGATCGGGGCTCGGGAGACGGCGTCTGGACTGAACGGGAGTTAGGAGACGACGCGTGTTCCGATCGGGGCTTACGAGACGAAGCCTGCACCGATAGGGGCTCAGGCGACGGTGCGTGGACCGACCGAAGCTTGGAAACGGCACATGGACTGATCAGGGCTCGGAGACGGATCGTGTACTGATCGGGGTTTAGGAGACGATGCGTGGACGGATCCGGGTTGAGGAGCACGCGCGTCAACCGATCGGGGCTTAGGAGACGATGCGTGGCCCGATCGGGGCTCGGAGACGGCGCGTGGACCGATCGAGGCTCGGAGACGACGCGTGTACGGATCGGGGATTCGGGGACGACGCGTGGAACCATCCGGGCTCAGGAAACGGCGTGTAGAGCGATCGGGACTCAGGAGACGACGCGTGAACCGATCGGGGCTCGGAGACGGCGCGTGGACCGATCGGGGCTTAGAAGACGGCCTCTTGAGCCCCGATCGGTCCACGCGCGGTCTCCTGAGCCCCGATCGTTCCACGCGCCGTCTCCTGAGCCCCGGTCGTTCCACGCGTCGTCTCCTACGCCCCGATCGGTCCACGCTTCGTCTCCTAAGCCCCGATCGGTCCACGCACCGTCTTCTGATCCCCATCGGTCCACGCGGCGCCTCCCGAGACCCGATCGATCCACGCGAGTCTCCTGAGCCCCGGTCGGTCCGCGCGCCGTCTCCTGAGCCCTGATCGGTCGACGCATAGTCTCCTAAGCCCCGATACGTCCACACGCCGTGTCCGATCCCCGATCGGTCCGCGTGCCGCATTCTAAGCCGCGGTCCGTCCACGCGCCGTCTCCGAGCACCGTTCGGACCACGCGCCGTCGCCCGAACCCCAATTGGTCCACGAGCAACCTCCCGAGCACCAGTCGGTCCGCGGGCTATCTCTGAGCCCCGATCGATCCACGCATCGTCTCCTAAGCCCCGATCGGTTAACGCGTCGTTTACGAGCCCCGATCGGTCTACGCGCCGTGTCCTGAGCCCCGATCGGTCCACACGCCGTCACCAAGCCCCGATCCGTACACGCGGCGTCTCCGCGCCCCGAGCGGCCCACGCGCCGTCTCCTGAGCCCCGATACGTCCACGCGCAGTCGCCGAGCCCCGATCGGTTAACGCGTAGTTTCCGAGCTCCGATCTGCCCACGCGTCATCTCCTGATCTCCGATCGGTCCACACGCCGTCTCGTAAGCCCCGATCGGTTAACGCGCCGTCTCCGAGCCCCGATCGGCCCACGCGCCGTCTCCTGAGCCCCGATCCATCCACGCGCAGTCGCCGAGCCCGGATCCGTTAACGCGTAGTTTCCGAGCTCCGATCGGTCTACACGCCGTCTCCTGAGCCCCGATCGGTCCACGCGCCGTCTCCGAGCCACGATCGGTCCGTGCGCCGCTTCCAGAGCCCCGATCGGTCCACGCGCCGTCTCCTAAGCCCCGATCTGTCCACGGGCCGTCGCCGAGCCGCGATCGGTAAAGCCACCGTCATCAAGCCCCGATCCGTCCACGCGCCGTCTCCGAGCCCCGATCGATCCACGCGCCGTCTCCTGAGCCCCGAAATGTCCACGCGCAGTCGCCGAGCCCGGATCGGTTAACGCGTAGTTTCCGAGCTCCGATCGGTCCACGCGCCGTCTCCTGAGCCCCGATCGGTCCACGCGCCGTCTCCGAGCTCCTATCGGCCCACGCGCCGTCTCCTGAGCCCCGATACGTCCACGCGCAGTCGCCGAGCCCCGATCGGTTAACGCGTAGTTTCCGAGCCCCGATCGGTCTACGCGTCATCTCCTGATCTCCGATCGGTTCACGCACCGCCTCCTAAGGCCCGATCGGTTAACGCGCCGTCTCCGAGCCCCGATCGGTCCACGCGCCGTCTTCGAGCCACGATCGGTCCGTGCGCCGCTTCCAGAGCCCCGATCTGTCCACGCGTCATCTACTGATCTCCGATCGGTCCACGCGCCGTCTCCTAAGCCCCAATCGGTCCACGCGCCGTCTCCGAGCGCCGATCGGTTCACGTGCCGTCTCCTGAGCCCCGATCGTTCCACGCCCGGTCTCTGAGCCCCGGTCGGTCCACGCGCCGTCTCCGAGCCCCGATCGGTTCACGCATCGTCTCCTAAGCCCCGATCGGTTAACGCGCCGTCTCCGAGCCGCGATCGGTCCACGCGCTGTCTCCTGACCCCCAATCGGTCCACGCGTCGGCTCCTAAGCCCCGATCGGTCCACGCATCGTCTCCTAAGCCCCTCTCGGTTAACGCGTAGTTTCCGAGCCCCGATCGGTTTACGCGCCATCTCCGAGGTCCGATCGGTCCACGCGCCGTCTCCTGAGCCCCGATCGGTTCAGGCGTCGTCTCCTAAGCCCTGATCCGTCCATGTGCAGTCTCCGAGCCCCGGTGGGTCCAGGCGCTGCCTCCTAAGCCCCGATCGGTCAACGCATCGTCTCCTAAGCCCTGATACGTTCACACTCCGTCTCCGAGTCCCGATCGGTCCACGCGCCGTCGCCGGGCCTCGATCGGGCCACGCGCGGCCTCCTTAGCCCCGGTCGGTCCACGCGCCGTCTCCGAGCCCCGATCGGTCCACGCATCGTCTCCTAAGCCCCGATCGGTTAACGCGCCGTCTCCGAGCCGCGATGGGTCCACGCGCCGCCTCCTAAGCCCCGATCGGTCCACGCGTCGTCTCCTAAGCCCCGATCGGTCGACGGGTCGTCTCCTAAGCCCCGATCGGTCGACGCGTCGTCTCCTAAGCCCCGATCGGTCGACGCGTCGTCTCCTAAGCCCCGGTCGGTCCACGAGCCGTCTCCTGAGCCCCGATCGGTCCATGCGCGGCCTCCTGAGCTCCGGTCGGTCCACGCACCGTCTCCGAGCCCCGATCGGTCCACGCATCGTCTCCAAAGCCCCGATCGGTTCACGCACCGTTTGCGAACCCCGATCGGTCTACGCGCCGTCTCCGAGCCCCGATCGGTCCACGCGCCGTCTCCTGAGCCCTGATCGGTCCTCGCGCGGCCTCCTGAGCCCCGGTCGGTCCACGCGCCGTTTCCGAGCCCCGATCGGTCCACGCATCGTCACCGAAGCCCCGATCGGTTAGCGCGCCGTCTCCGCGCCCCGATAGGTACACGCACCGTCTCCTGAGCCTCGATCGGTCCACGCGTTGTATCCTATGCCCCAGACGGTCCACGCGCCGTCTCCGAAACCCGATCGGTCGACGCGCCGTCTCCTAAGCCCCGACCGGTCCACGCGCTGTCTCCTGAGCCCCGATCGGTCCACGAGTCGTCTCCTAAGCCCTGATCGGTCCACGTGCCGTCTCCGAGCCCCGATGGGTCCACGCGCCGCCTGCTGACCTCCGATCGGTCGACGAGTCGTCTCCTGAGCCCCGATAGCTCCACGCGCCGTTTCCTGAGCCCCGATCCGTACACGCGTCGTCGCCGAGCCGCGATCGGTCCACGCTGCGTCTCCTAAGCCCCGATACGTTCACACGCCGTCTCCGAGCCCCGATCGGTCCGCGTGCCGCATTCTAAGCCACGGTCCGTCGACGCGCCGTCTCCGAGCACCGATCGGTCCGCGCGCCGTCTCCTGAGCCCCGATCGTTCCACACGCCGCCTCCTAAGCCCCGATCGGTCCAGGCGTCGTGTCCTCAGCTCCAATCCGTACACGCGCCTTCTCCGCGTTCCGATCGGTTCACGCGCTGTCGCCGAGCCCCGATCGCGACACTCGCCGTCTTCAAGCGCCGATCCGTACACGCGCCGTCCCCGAGGCCCGATCGGTCCATGCATCGTCTCCTAAGCCCCGATCGGTTAACGCGCCGTCTCCGAGCCCCGATCGGTCCACACGCCGTCTCCGAGCCCCGATCGGTTCACGCGCCGTATCCGAGCCTCAATCGGTCCACGCGCCGTCTCCTAAGCCCCAATCTGTCCACGACCCGTCTCCGTGCCCCGATCAGTGAACTCGCCGTCTCCTAAGCCCCGATCGGTCCACGCCCCGTCTCCGAGCGCCGATTGGTTCACGCGCCGTCTCCTGAGCCCTGATCCATCCACGCGCGGCGTCGAGCCGCGATCGGTCCACGCGCGGCCTCCTAAGCCCCGATCGGTCCACGCACCATCTCCTGCTCTCCAATCGGTCCACGCGCCGCCTCCGGAGCCCCGATCGATCCACGCGAATCTTCTGAGCTCCGGTCGGTCCACGCACCCCCTCCTGATCCCCACCGGTCCACGCGGCGCGTCCGGAGGCCCGATCGATCCACACTAGGCTCCTGAGCCCCGGCCGGTCCGCGCGCCGTCTCCTGAGCTCCTAACGGTCGACGCGTCGTCTCCTGAGCCCCGATCGATCGACGCGCCGTCTCCGAGCGCCGATCGGTCCACGCGTCGTCTCCGAGCCCCGATCGGCCCACGCGGCGTTGCCGAGCTGCGATCGGTCCACGCGCGGCCTCCTGAGCCCCGGTCGGTTCACGCGCCCTATCCGAGCCTCGATCGGTCCTCGCGTCGTCTCCGAGCCTCGATCGGTCCTCGCGCCGTCTCCGAGCCACGATTGGTCCAGGCGCCGCTTCCTGAGCCCCGATCGGTCCACGCGTTGTCTCCTAAGCCCCGATCGGTCCACGCGCCATCTCCGAGCCCCGATAGGTTCACGCATCGTCTCCTAAGCCCCGATCGGTCCACGCGTCGTCTCCTGAGCCCCGATCGCTCCACGCGCCGTTTTCTGAGCACCGTTCGGTCCACGCGTCGTCTTCAAAGCCCCGATGCCTCCACGCGCCGTCTCCGAGCCACGATAGGTCTGTGCGCCACTTCCAGAGCACTATCAGTCCACGCGTCGTCTCCTGATCTCCGATCGGTTGACGCGCCGTCTCCTAAGCCCCGATCGGTCCGCGCGCCGTCTCCGAGCGCCGAGCGTTTCACGAGCCGTCGCCGAACGCCAATTGGTCCACGCGCAACCACCTGAGCCCCGATCATTCCACGCGCCGTCTCCGAGCCCCGATCGGTCCACTCGCCATCTCCTGAGCCCCGATCGCTCCACGCGCCGTTTTCTGAGCACCGATCGGTCCACGCGTCGTCTTCGAGTACCGATCGATCCACGCGCCGTTTCCTGGGCCCCGATCGGTCCTAGCGTCGCCGCCGGAGCCCCGATCGGCCTACGCGCCGTCTCATGAGCCAAGATCGGTCAACGCATCGTCTCCTAAGCCCCGATACGTTCACACGCCGTCTCCGAGCCCCGATCGCTCCACGTATCGTCTCCTAAGCCGCGATCGGTTAACGCGCCGTCTCCGAGCCCCGATCGGTCCACGCATCGTCTTCTAAGCCCTGATCGGTCCACGTGCCGTCTCCGAGCCCCGATAGGTCCACACGCCGCCTCCTGAGCCCCGATCGGTCGACGTGTCGTCTCCTGAGCCCCGATCGATCCACGCATCGGCTCCTGAGCCCCGATCGGTCCACGCGTCGTCTTCGAGTACCGATCGATCCACGCGCCGTTTCCTGGGCCCCGATCGGTCCACGCGTCGCCGCCGGAGCCCCGATCGGCCTACGCGCCGTCTCATGAGCCACGATCGGTAGACGCATCGTCTCCTAACCCCCGATACGTTGACACGCCGTCTTCGAGCCCCGATCGGTCCACGCGCAGTCGCGTAGCCCCGATCGGTCCACGCGCGGCCTCCTGAGCCCCGGTCGGTCCACGCGCCGTTTCCTGAGCCCCGATCGGTCCATGCGTCGTCTTCTAAACCCCGATGCCTCCATGCGCCGTCTCCGAGCCACGATCGGTCCAGGTGCCGCTTCACCAGCCCCGATCGGTCCACGCGCCGTCTCCTAAGCCCCGATCGCTCCACGCACCGTCTCCTAATCCCCGATCGGTTCACACGCCGCCTCCGAAGGTCCGTTAGATCCACGCGAGTCTCCTAAGCCCCGACCGGTCCACGCGCTGTCTCCTGAGCCCCGATCGGTCCACGAGTCGTCTCCTAAGCCCTGATCGGTCCACGTACCGTCTCCGAGCCCCGATGGGTCCACGCGCCGCCTGCTGACCTCCGATCGGTCGACGCGTCGTCTCCTGAGCCCCGATAGCTCCACGCGCCGTTTCCTGAGCCCCGATCCGTACACGCGTCGTCGCCGAGCCCCGATCGGTCCACGCTGCGTCTCCTAAGCCCCGATACGTTCACACGCCGTCTCCGAGCCCCGATCGGTCCGCGTGCCGCATTCTAAGCCACGGTCCGTCGACGCGCCGTCTCCGAGCACCGATCGGTCCGCGCGCCGTCTCCTGAGCCCCGATCGTTCCACACGCCGCCTTCTAAGCCCCGATCGGTCCAGGCGTCGTGTCCTCAGCTCCAATCCGTACACGCGCCTTCTCCGAGTTCCGATCGGTTCACGCGCCGTCGCCGAGCCCCGATCGCGACACTCGCCGTCTTCAAGCGCCGATCCGTACACGCGCCGTCTCCGAGCCCCGATCGGTACTCGCGCCGTCGCCGATCCCGAATTGGTCCACACGCGGCGTCCTGAGCCCCAGTCGGTCCACGAGCCGTCTTCGAGTCCCGATCGGTCCACGCGTCATCTCCTGAGCCCCGATCGGTCCACGCGCCGTCTCCTCAGCCCCGATCGGTCCACGCGTCGTCTCCGAGCACCGATCGGTCCACGCGCCGTCTCCGAGCCCCGATCGATCCACGCGAGCCTCCTAACCCCGACCGGTCCACGCGCCGTATCCTGAGCCCCGATCAGTCCACGCGTCGTCTCCTAAGCCCCGATCGGTCCACGCGCCGTCTCCGAGCGCCGATCGGTTCACGCGCCGTCTCCTAAGCCCCGATCGGTCCACGCCCCGCCTCCGAGCCCCGATCGGTCCTCGCACCGTCTCCTGATCCCCGCCCGGTTCACGCGCCGCCTCCGGAGTCCCGATAGATTCACGCGAGTCTCCGAAGCCCCGACCAGTCCACGCGCCGTCTCCTGAGCCCCGATCGGTCCACGAGTCGTCTCCTAAGCCCCGACCGGTTCACGCGCCGTATCCGAGCCCCGATCGTCCCACGCGCGTGCGCCTCAGCGCGGATCCGTCCAGGCATCGTCTCCTAAACTCCGATCAGTACACGTGCTGTCTCTGAGCCACGATCTGTCCACGCGTCGTCTTCTAAGCCCAGATGCCTCCTCGCGCCGTCTCCGAGGCACGATCGGTCCAGTCGCCGCTTCGTGCGCCCCTATCGATTCACACGCTGTCTCCTGAACCCCGATCGGTCCACGCGTCGTCTCCTAAGCCCCGATCGTTCCACGCGCGTGCTCCTCAGCCCGGATCCGTCCACGCATCGTCTCCTGAACCCCGATCAGTTCACGCGCCGTCTCCGAGCCCCGATCGGTCAATGCGTCGTCTGCGAGCCCCGATCGTTCCACGCATCGTCTCCTAAGCCCAGATCGGTTAACGCGCCGTTTCCGAACACCGATCGGTCGACGCGCCGTCGTCGAACCCCAATTGGTCCACGCGCAACCGCCTGAGCCCCAGTCGGTCCACGCGCTGTCTCCCAGCCCTGATCGGTCCACGCGTCGTCTCCTAAGCCCCGAGCCGTCCACGGGCCGTTTCCGAGCCGCCACCGGTAAACGCGCTGTCACCAAGCCCAGATCCGTACACGCGTCGTCCCCGAGCCCCGATCGATCCACGGGTCGTCTCCTGAACCCCGATCGCTCCACGCGCCGTCTCCTGATCCCCGATCGCTCCACGCGCCGTCTCCTAAGCATCGATCGATCCACGCGCCGTTTCCTGGGCCCCGATTGGTCCACGCGCCGTCTCTGAGCCCCGATCGGTCCACGTGTCGTCTCCTGAGCCCCGATACGTCCACGCGCAGTCGCCGAGCCCCGATCGGTCCACGCGCCGTCGCCGAGCCTCGATCGGTCCACGCGCTGCCTCCTGAGCCCCGGTCGGTTCACTCGCCGTCTCCGAGCCGCGATCGATCCACGCGTCGTCTTCTAAGCCCAGATGCCTCCTCGCGCCGTCCCCGAGCCCCGATCGGTCCACGCGTCGTCTCCGAGCCCCGATCGGCCCACGCGCCGTCGCCGAGCCCCGATCGGTCCAGGCGTCGTCTCCTTAGCCCCGATCGGTCCACACGCCGTCTTCGAGCCTCGATGCGTCCACGCGTCGCCTCCTGAGCCCCGATCGATCCACGCGTGTCTCCTGAGCCCCGGACGGTCCGCGCGCCGTCTCCTGAGCCCCGATCGGTCCACGCGTCGTCTCCTGAGCCCCGATTGCTCCACACGCCGTTTCCTGAGCCCCGATCGGTCCACGTATCGTTTCCAATCCCCGATCGATCCACGCGTCGTCTTGTGAGCCCAGATGCCTCCTCGCATCGTCTCCTAAGCCCCGATCGGTTAACGCGCCGTCTCCGAGTCCCGATCGGTCCACGCGCCGTCGCCGAACCCCAATTGGTCCACGCGCAACCGCCTGAGCCCCAGTCGGTCCACGCGCGGCCTCCTGAGCCATGGTCGGTTCACGCGCCGTCTCCTGAGCCCCAATCGGTCCACGCGTCGTTCCCTAAGCCCCGATCCATCCATGCGCAGTCTCCTGAGCCCCGATCGGTCTACGCATCGCCTCCTGAGCCCCGGACGGTCCAGTCGCCGTCTCCGAACCCCGATCGGTCGACGCGCCGTCTCCGAGCCCCGATCGGTCCACGCGCCGTCGCCGAACCCCAATTGGTCCACGCGCTACCGCTTGAGCCCCAGTCGGTCCACCCGCCGTTTCCTGAGCCCCGATCGGTCCACGTGCCGTCTCCTGAGCCCCGATCGGTCTACGCGTCGTCTCCTAAGCCCCGATTGGTGGGCGTGCCGTCTCCCAGCCACGATCGGTCCACGCGCCGTCTCCTAAGCCCCAATGTGTCCACGACCCGTCTCCGGGCCCCGATCGGTCCACGCATCGTCTCCTAAGCCCCAATCGGTTAAGGCGCCGTCTCCTGAGCCCCGATCATTCCACGCGCCGTCTCCGAGCCCCGATCGGTCCACGCGCCGTCTCCTGAGCCCCAATCGGTCCACGCGCCGTCTCCGAGCCCCGATCGGTCCACGCGCCGTCGCCGAACCCCAATTGGTCCACGCGCAACCGCCTGAGCCCCAGTCGGTCCACGCGCCGTCTCCTGAGCCCCGATCGTTCCACGCGCCTTCTCCTAAGCCACGATCGGTTCACGCGCCGTCTCCGAGCCCCAGTCGGTCGACGCGCTGTCTCCGAGCACCGATCGGTCCACGCGTCGTCTCCGACCCCCGATCGGTCGACGCGTCGTCTCCGGGCCTCGATCGGTTCACGCGCCGTCTCCTGAGCCCCAATCGGTCCACGCGTCGTCTCGTAAGCCCCGATACGTCCACACGCCGTCTCCGAGCCCCGGTCGTTCCACGCGTCGTCGCCTAAGCCCCGATCGGTCCACGCGTTGTCTCCTAAGCCCCGACCCATCGACGCGTCGTCTCCTGAGGCCCGATCAATTGACGCGTCTTCTCCTGATCCCCGATCGCTCCTCGCGCCGTCTCCTGAGGCCCGCTCGGTCCATGTGTCGTCTTCTTAGCCCCGATGCCTCCACGCGCCGTCTCCGAGCCACGATCGGTCCACCCGCCATCTCCTGAGCCCGGATCGGTCCACGCGTCGTCCTCGAATCCCCGATCCGCACACGCGTCGTCTCCGAGCCTCGATCGGTCCACGCGTCGTCTCCTAAGCCCCGACCGGTCCACGCGTCGTCTCCTAAGCCCCGACCGGTCCACGCGCCGTCTCCTGCTCCTGAGCCCCGGTCGGTTCACGCGGCGTCGCCGAGCCCCGATCGATCCACGCGTCGTCTTGTAAGCCCAAATGCCTCCACGCGCCGTCTCCGAACCACGATCGGTCCAGGCGCCGTCTCCGAGCGCCGATCATTTCACGCGCCGTCTCCTGAGCCCCGATCGTTCCACGCGCCGTCTCTGAGCCCCGATCGATCCACGCGCCGTCTCCTGACCCCCGATAGGTCCACGCGTCGTTCCCCAAGCCCCGATCCATCGACGCGCCGTCTCCTGATGCCCAATCGGTCCACGTATCGTCTCCTAAGCCCCGATCGATCCACGCGTCGTCTCCTAAGCCCCGATCGGTCCACGCGCCGTCTCCGAGCCCCGATCTGTCCACGCGTCGTCTCCTAAGGCCCGATCGGTTCACGCGCCGGTTCCTGAGTCCCGATCGGTCGACGCGTCCTCTCCTAAACCCCGATCGGTCCACGCGTCGTCTCCTAAGCCCCGATCGGTCCACACGCCGTCTCCGAGCCCCGATGGGTCTACGCGTCGCCTCCTGAGCCCCGGTCGGTCCACGCGCCGGTTCCTGAGTCCCGATCGGTCGACGCGTCCTCTCCTAAACCCCGATCGGTCCACGCGTCGTCTCCTAAGCCCCCATCGGTCCACACGCCGTTTCCGAGCCCCGATGGGTCCACGCGTCTTCTCCTGAGCCCCGATCGCTCCACGCGCCGTCGCCGAGCCATGATCGGTCCACGCGCGGCCTCCTGAGCCCCGATCGGTCCACGCGCCGTCTCCGAGCCCAGATCGTTCCACGCGGCGTCTCCTGAGCCCCAATCGGTCCACACGCTGTCTCGTGAGCCCCAATAGGTACACGCGTCGTCTCCTACGCCCCGATCGGTCCACTGTCGTCTCCTGAGCCCCGATCGGTCCGCCCACCATCTCCTGATCCCCATCGGTCCACGCGGCGCCTCCGGAGCCCCGATCGATCCACACGAGTCTCCTGAGCCCCGGTCGGTCCGCGCAGCGGTCACCTGAGCCCCGATCGGTCGACGCGTCGTCTCCGGGCCTCGATCGGTTCACGCGCCGTCTCCTGAGCCCCGATCGGTCCACGCGTCGTCTCGTAAGCCCCGATACGTCCACACGCCGTCTCCGAGCCCCGGTCGTTCCACGCGTCGTCGCCTAAGCCCCGATCGGTCCACGCGTTGTCTCCTAAGCCCCGACCCATCGACGCGTCGTCTCCTGAGGCCCGATCAATTGACGCGTCTTCTCCTGATCCCCGATCGCTCCTCGCGCCGTCTCCTGAGGCCCGCTCGGTCCATGTGTCGTCTTCTTAGCCCCGATGCCTCCACGCGCCGTCTCCGAGCCACGATCGGTCCACCCGCCATCTCCTGAGCCCGGATAGGTCCACGCGTCGTCCTCGAATACCCGATCCGCACACGCGTCGTCTCCGAGCCTCGATCGGTCCACGCGTCGTCTCCTAAGCCCCGACCGGTCCACGCGTCGTCTCCTAAGCCCCGACCGGTCCACGCGCCGTCTCCTGCTCCTGAGCCCCGGTCGGTTCACGCGGCGTCACCGAGCCCCGATCGATCCACGCGTCGTCTTGTAAGCCCAAATGCCTCCACGCGCCGTCTCCGAACCACGATCGGTCCAGGCGCCGTCTCCGAGCGCCGATCATTTCACGCGCCGTCTCCTGAGCCCCGATCGTTCCACGCGCCGTCTCCGAGCCCCGATCGATCCACGCGCCGTCTCCTGACCCCCGATAGGTCCACGCGTCGTTCCCCAAGCCCCGATCGATCCACGCCCCGTTTCCTGAGCCCCGATCGTTCCACGCGTCGTCTTCTAAGCTCAGATGCCTCCTCGCGCCGACTCCGAACCACGATCGGTCCAGGCGCCGCTTCCTGAGCCCCGATCGGTCCACGCGTCGTCTCCTGAGCCCCGATCGGTTCACGTGCTGTCTCCTAAGGCCCGATCGGTTCACGCGCCGTCTCCGAGCGCCGATCGGTTCACGCGCCGTCTCCGAGCGCCGATCGGTTCACGCGCCGTCTCCTGAGCCCCGATCGGTCCACACGCCGTCTCCGAGCCCCGATGGGTCTACGCGTCGCCTCCTGAGCCCCGGTCGGTCCATGCGCCGGTTCCTGAGTCCCGATCGGTCGACGCGTCCTCTCCTAAACCCCGATCGGTCCACGCGTCGTCTCCTAAGCCCCCATCGGTCCACACGCCGTTTCCGAGCCCCGATGGGTCCACGCGTCGCCTACTGAGCCCCGATCGGTCCACGCGTCGTCTCCGAGCTCCGATCGGTCCACACGCCGTTTCCTGAGCCCCGATCGATCCACGCGTCGTCTTCTTAGCCCCGATGCCTTCACGCGCCGTCTCCGAGCCACGATCGGTCCAGGCGCCGCTTCCTGAGCCCCGATAGGTCCACCCGTCGTCTCCTAAGCCCCAATCGGTCCACGCGCCGTCTCCGGGCCCCGATCGGTGCACGCGACGTCTCGTGAACCCCGATCGCTCCACGCGCCGTCTCCTGAGCCCCGATCGCTCCACGTGCCGTCTCCTGAGCCCCGATCGCTCCTCGCGCCGTCTCCAGAGCCCCGATCGCTCCACGTGCCGTCTCCTGAGCCCCGATCGCTCCTCGCGCCGTCTCCAGAGCCCCGAACGGTCCACCCGTCGTCTCCGAGCATCGATCGATCCACGCCCCGTTTCCTGAGCCCCGATCATTCCACGCGTCGTCTTCTAAGCTCAGATGCCTCCTCGCGCCGACTCCGAACCACGATCGGTCCAGGCGCCGCTTCCTGAGCCCCGATCGGTCCACGCGTCGTCTCCTGAGCCCCGATCGGTTCACGTGCTGTCTCCTAAGGCCCGATCGGTTCACGCGCCGTCTCCGAGCGCCGATCGGTTCACGCGCCGTCTCCTGAGCCCCGATCGTTCCACGCGCCGTCTCCGAGCCACGATCGGTCCAGGCGCCGCTTCCTGAGCCCCGATCGGTCCACGCGCCGTCTCGTAAGCCCCAATCGGTCCACGCGCCGTCTCAGAGCGCCGATCATTTCACGCGCCGTCTCCTGAGCCCCGATCGTTCCACGCGCCTTCTCCGAGCCCCGATCGGTCCACGCGCCGTCTCCTGAGCCCCAATCGGTCCACACGTTGCCTCGTGAGCCCCGATAGGTACAGGCATCGTCTGCTACGCCCCGATCGGTCCACGCGTCGTCTTCTAAGCCCCGATCGGTCCACGCGTCGTCTTGTATGCCCCGATCCGTCGACGCGTCGTCCCCTGAGCCCCGATCAATTGACGCGTCTTCTCCTGAGCCCCGATCGCTCCTCGCGCCGTCTCCTGAGCCCCGCTCCGTCCATGCATCGTCTTGTTAGCCCCGATGCCTCCACGCGCCGTCTCCGAGCCACGATCGGTCCAGGCGCCGCTTCATGAGTCCCGATAGGTCCACGCGCCGTCTCCTAAGCCCCAATCGGTCCACGCGCCGTCTCCGAGCGCCGATCATTTGACGCGCGGTCTCCTGAGCCCCGATCGTTCCACGCGCCGTCTCCGAGCCCCGATCGGTCCATGCGTCTTCTCCTAAGCCCCGATCGGTCCACGCGCCGTCTCCGAGCGGCGATCGGTTCACGCGCCGTCTCCTAAGCCCGGATCGTTCCACGTGCCGCTTCCGATCCCCGATCGGTCCATCCGCCATCTCCTGAGCCCGGATCGGTCCACGCGTCGTCCTCGAATCCCCGATCCGCACACGCGTCGTCTCCGAGCCTCGATCGGTCCACGCGTCGTCTCCTAAGCCCCGACCGGTCCACGCCTCGTCTCCTAAGCCCCGACCGGTCCACGCGCCGTCTCCTGAGCCCCGCTCGGTTCACGCGCCGTCTCCGAGGCCCGATCGATCCACGCGTCGTCTTGTAAGCCCAGATGCCTCCACGCGCCGTCTCCGAGCCCCAATCGGTCCACGCGCCGTCTCCGAGCGCCGATCGGTTCACGCGCCGTCTCCTGAGACCCGATCATTCCACGCGCCGTCTCCGAGCCCCGATCGGTCCAGGCGCCGTCTCCTAAGCCCGGATCGGGCCACGCGCCTTCTTCTCAGCCCCGATCGGTCCACGCGCCGTCTCCGAGCGCTGATCGATCCACGCGCCGTCTCCTGAGCCCCGACACGTTCACGCGTCGTCCCCGAGCCCCGATCGGTCCACGCACCATCTCCTGCTCACCAATCGGTCCTCGCGCCGTCCCCTGAGCCCTGATCGTCCCACGCGCCGTCTCCGAGCCCCGATCGGTCCACGCACCGTCTCCTGAGCCCCATCCGTCGACGCGGCGCCTCCGGAGCCCCGATCGATCCACGCATCGGCTCCTGAGCCCCGATCGGTCCACGCGTCGTCTACGAGTAGCGATCGATCCACGCGCCGTTTCCTGGGCCTCGATCGGTCCACGCGTCGCCGCCGGAGCCCCGATCGGCCTACGCGCCGTCTCATGAGCCACGATCGGTCAACGCATCGTCTCCTAAGCCCCGATACGTTCACACGCCGTCTCCGAGCCCCGATCGGTCCACGTATCGTCTCCTAAGCCCCGATCGGTTAACGCGCCGTCTCCGAGCCCCGATGGGTCCACGCGCCGCCTCCTAAGCCCCGATCGGTCCACGCGTCGTCTCCTAAGCCCCGGTCGGTCCACGCGCCGTTTCCGAGCCCCGATCGGTCCACGCATCGTCTCCTAAGACCCGATCGGTCCACGCATCGTCTCCTAAGACCCGATCGGTTAACGCGCCGCCTCCGAGCCCCGATGGGTCCACGCGCCGCCTCCTAAGCCCCGATCGGTCCACGCGTCGACTGCTATGCCCCGATCGGTCCACGCGCCGTCTCCTGAGCCCCGATCGGCCCACACGCCGTCTTCTAAGCCCAGATACCTCCTTGCGCCGTCTCCCAACCACGATCGGTGCAAGCGCCGCTTCCTGAGCCCCGATCGGTCCACGCGTTTTCTCCTAAGCCCCGATCGGGCCACGCGTCGTCTCCTGAGCCCCGATCGGTCGACGCGTCGTCTCCTGAGCCCCGATCGATACACGCGTCGTCTCCTCAGCCCCGATCGCTCCACGCGCCGTCTCCGAGCACCGATCGGTGCACGCGCCGACTCCTGAGCCCCGATCGTTCCACACGCCGCCTCCTAAGCCCCGATAGGTACACGCGTCGTTTCCTACGCCCCGACCGGTCCACGCGCCGTCTCCTGAGCCCCGATCGGTCCACGCGCCATCGCCGAACCGCAATTGGTCCACGCGTAACCGCCTGAGTCCCAGTCGGTCCACGCGCTGTCTCCGAGCCCCGATCGGTCCACGCGCCGTCGCCGAGCCATGATCGGTCCACGCGCGGCCTCCTGGGCCCCGATCGGTCCACGCGCCGTCGCCGAGCCGCGCTCGGTCCACGCGCGGTCTCTTGAGCCCCGGTTGGTTCACGCGCCGTATCCAAGCCCCAATCGGTCCACGCGCCGTCTCCTGAGCCCCAGTCGGTCCACGCGCTGTCTCCGAGCCCCGATCGGTCCACGCGGTGTCTCCGAGCACCGATCGGTCTACGCGTCGTCTCCGAGCCCCGATCGGTCCACGCGCCGCCGCCGAGCCATGATCGGTCCACGCGCGGCCTCCTGAGCCCCGATCGGTCCACGCGTCGTCTTCAAAGCCCCGATCCGTACACGCGTCGTCTCCTAAGCCCCGATCGGTCGACGCGCCGTCTCCGAGCCCCGATCGGTTCACGCGCCGTCTCCTGAGCCCCGATCATTCCACGCGCCGTCTCCGAGCCCCGATCGGTCCACGCGCCGTCTCCGGAGCCCCGATCGCTTTACGCGCCGTTTTCTGAGCACCGTTCGTTCCACGCGTCGTCTTCATAGCGCCGATGCCTCAACGCGCCGTCTCCGAGCCCCGATCGGTCCACGCGCCGTCTCCTGAGCCCTGATACGTCCACGCGCAGTCGCCGAGCCCCGATCGGTCCACGCGCTGTCTCCTGAGCCCTGATAGGTACACGCGTCGTCTCCTACGCCCCGATCGGTCCACGCGTCGTCTCCTGAGCCCCGATCGGTCCACGCGCCGACTCCAAGCCCCGATCGGTCCATGCATCGTCTCCTAAGCCCCGATCCGTTAACGCGCTGGCTCCGAGCGCCGATCGGTCCACGCGCCGTCGCCGAACCGCAATTGGTCCACGCGCAACCGCCTGAGCCCCAGTCGGTCCACGCGCTGTCTCCGAGCCCCGATCGGTTCACGCGCCGTCGCCGAGCCATAATCGGTCCACGCGCGGCCTCCTGAGCCCCGATCGGTTCACGCGCCGTATCCAAGCCCCAATCGGTCCAGGCGCCGTCTCCTGAGCCCCAGTCGGTCCACGCGCTGTCTCCGAGCCCCGATCGGTCCACGCGTCGTCTCCTGAGCCCCGATCGGTCCACGCGCCGTCTCCAAGCCCCGATCGGTCCATGCATCGTCTCCTAAGCCCCGATCGGTTAACGCGCTGTCTCCGAGCGCCGTTCGGTCCACGCGCCGTCGCCGAACCCCAATTGGTCCACGCGCAACCGCCTGAGCCCCAGTCGGTCCACGCGCTGTCTGCGAGCCCCGATCGGTCCACGCGCCGTCGCCGAACCGCAATTGGTCCACGCGCAACCGCCTGAGCCCCAGTCGGTCCACGCGCTGTCTCCGAGGCCTGATCGGTCCACGCGTCGTCTCCGAACCCCGGTCGGTCCACGCGCGGTCTCCGAGCCGCGATCGGTCCACGCGCCGTTTCCTGAGCCCTAATTAGTTCACGCGCCGTCTCCTGAGCCCCGATCTGCCCACGCGCCGTCTCCTAAGCCGCGATCGGTCCACAGGTCGTCTCCTAAGCCCCAATCGGTCCACGGGGCGTCTTCTAAGCCCCGATCCGTCGCCGCGTCGTCTCCTGAGCCCCGATCAATTGACGCGTCTTCTCCTGAGCCCCGATCGCTTCTCGCGCCGTCTCCTGAGCCCCGCTCGGTCCATGCGTCGTCTTCTTAGCCCCGATGCCTCCACGCGCCATCTCCCAGCCACGATAGATCCACGCGCCGCTTCCTGAGCCCCGATCGGTCGACGCGTCGTCTCCTGAGCCCCGATCGATACACGCGTCGTCTCCTCAGCCCCGATCGCTCCACGCGCCGTCTCCGAGCACCGATCGGTGCACGCGCCGACTCCTGAGCCCCGATCGTTCCACACGCCGCCTCCTAAGCCCCGATAGGTACACGCGTCGTTTCCTACGCCCCGACCGGTCCACGCGCCGTTTCCTGAGCCCCGATCGGTCCACGCGCCATCGCCGAACCGCAATTGGTCCACGCGTAACCGCCTGAGTCCCAGTCGGTCCACGCGCTGTCTCCGAGCCCCGATCGGTTCACGCGCCGTCGCCGAGCCATGATCGGTCCACGCGCGGCCTCCTGGGCCCCGATCGGTCCACGCGCCGTCGCCGAGCCGCGCTCGGTCCACGCGCGGCCTCTTGAGCCCCGGTTGGTTCACGCGCCGTATCCAAGCCCCAATCGGTCCACGCGCCGTCTCCTGAGCCCCAGTCGGTCCACGCGCTGTCTCCGAGCCCCGATCGGTCCACGCGTCGTCTCCGAGCCCCGATCGGTCCACGCGCCGTCGCCGAGCTATGATCGGTGCACGCGCGGCCTCCTGAGCCCCGATCGATTCACGCCCCGTATCCGAGCCCCAATCGGTCCACGCGCTGTCTCCGAGCCCCAGTCGGTCCACGCGCTGTCTCCGAGCACCGATCGGTCTACGCGTCGTCTCCGAGCCCCGATCGGTCCACGCGCCGTCGCCGAGCCATGATCGGTCCACGCGCGGCCTCCTGAGCCCCGATCGGTCCACGCGTCGTCTTCAAAGCCCCGATCCGTACACGCGTCGTCTCCTAAGCCCCGATCGGTCGACGCGCCGTCTCCGAGCCCCGATCGGTTCACGCGCCGTCTCCTGAGCCCCGATCATTCCACGCGCCGTCTCCGAGCCCCGATCGGTCCACGCGCCGTCTCCGGAGCCCCGATCGCTTTACGCGCCGTTTTCTGAGCACCGTTCGTTCCACGCGTCGTCTTCATAGCGCCGATGCCTCAACGCGCCGTCTCCGAGCCCCGATCGGTCCACGCGCCGTCTCCTGAGCCCTGATACGTCCACGCGCAGTCGCCGAGCCCCGATCGGTCCACGCGCTGTGTCCTGAGCCCCGATAGGTACACGGGTCGTCTCCTACGCCCCGATCGGTCCACGCGTCGTCTCCTGAGCCCCGATCGGTCCACGCGCCGACTCGAAGCCCCGATCGGTCCATGCATCGTCTCCTAATCCCCGATCCGTTAACGCGCTGGCTCCGAGCGCCGATCGGTCCACGCGCCGTCGCCGAACCGCAATTGGTCCACGCGCAACCGCCTGAGACCCAGTCGGTCCACGCGCTGTCTCCGAGCCCCGATCGGTCCACGCGCCGTCGCCGAGCCATAATCGGTTCACGCGCGGCCTCCTGAGCCCCGATCGGTTCACGCGCCGTATCCAAGCCCCAATCGGTCCAGGCGCCGTCTCCTGAGCCCCAGTCGGTCCACGCGCTGTCTCCGAGCCCCGATCGGTCCTCGCGTCGTCTCCTGAGCCCCGATCGGTTAACGCGCTGTCTCCGAGCGCCGTTCGGTCCACGCGCCGTCGCCGAACCCCAATTGGTCCACGCGCAACCGCCTGAGCCCCAGTCGGTCCACGCGCCGTCTGCGAGCCCTGATCGGTCCACGCGCCGTCTCCTGAGCCCCAATCGGTCCACTCGTTGTCGCCTGAGCCACGATAGGTACACGCGTCGTCTCCTACGCCCCGATCGGTCCACGTGCCGTCTTCGACCCCTTTACGGTCCACGCACCGCCTCCTGATCCCCATCGGTCCATGCGCCGTCTCCGAGCGCCGATCGGTTCACGCGCCGTCGCCTGAGCCCCGATCATTCCACGCGTCGTCACCGAGCCCCGATGGGTCCACGCGCCGCCTCCTAAGCTCCGATCGGTCCACGCGCCCGCTCCTGAGCCCCGATCGATCCACGCGCCGTCTCCTAAGCCCCGATCAGTCCACGGGCCGTCTCCTGAGCCACGATCAATCCACGCGCCGTCTCCTAAGCCCCGATCCGTCCACGCGCCGTCTTCGAGCCGCGATCGGTAAACGCGCCGTCATCAAGCCCCAATCCGTACAGGCGTCGTCTCCGAGCTCCGATCGCTCCACGCACCGTCGCCTGATCCCCGATCGGTTCTCGCGTCGCCTCCGGAGCCCCGATAGTTCCACGCGAGTGTCCTGAGCCCCGGTCGCTCCGCGCGCCGTCTCCTGAGCCCGGATCGGTCCACGCGCCATCTCCTGAGCCCCGTTCGGTCCACGCGTCGCCTCCGTGCTCCGATCGGTCCACGCGCCGTTTCCTGAGCCCCCATCGGTCAATTCGTCGTCTTCTAAACCCCGATGCCTCCACGCGCCGTCTCCGAGCCACGATCGGTCCAGGCGCCGCTTCACCAGCCCCGATCGGTCCACGCGCCGTCTCCTAAGCCCCGACCGGTCCACGTGCTGTCTCCTGAGCCCCGATCGGTCCACGCGTCGTCTCCTAAGCCCCGATCGGCCGACGCGTCGTCTCCTAAGCCCAGATCGGTCGACGCGTCGTCTCCTGAGCCCTGATCGCTCCACGCGCCGTCTCCTGAGCCCCGATCGATCCACGCGTCTTCCCATGAGCCCCGATCGATCCACGCTTCGTCTTCAAAGCCCAGATGCCTCCTCGCGCCGTCTCCGAGCCCCGATCGGTCCACGCGCCGTCTCCTAAGCCCCGATCGGTCCACGCGTCGTCTCCTGTGTCCCGATCGCTCCACACGCCGTTTCCTGAGCCCGGATCGTTTCAGACGTCGTCCCCGAATCCCCGATCCGTACACGCGGCATCTGCGATCCTCGATCGGTCCACGCGGGGCCTCCTGAGCCCCAATCGGTCCACGCACCGTCTCCGAACCCCGATCGGTCCACGCGTCGTCTCCTAAGCCCCGACCGGTCCACGCGCCGTCTTCTAAGCCTCAATCTGTCCACGGGCCGTCTCCGAGCCGCGATCGGTAAAGCCGCCGTCATCAAGCCCCGATCCGTACACGCGTCGCCTCCGAGCCCCGATGGGTCCACGTCCCGTCGCCGAGCCTCGATCGGTCCACGCGCGGCCTCCTGAGCCCCGGTCGGTTCACACACCGTCTACGAGCCGCGATCGGTCCACGTATCGTCTCCTAAGCCCCGATCGGTTAACGTGCGGTCTCCGAGCCCCGATCGGTCCACGCGCCGTCTCCTGAGACCCGATGCATCCACGCGCAGTCGCCGAGCCCCGATCGGTCCACGCGCGGTATCCTGAGCGCCGATCTGGACACGCGCCGTCTCCGAGCCCGCGATCGGTTCACGCATCGTCTCCTAAGCCCCGATCGGTTAACGCGCCGTCTCCGGGCCCCGATCGGTCCACGCGCCGCTTCCTGAGCCATGATCGGTCCACGCGCGGCTCCCTGAGCCCCGATCGGTCCACGCGCCGTCTCCTGAGCCCCGATCGGTCCACGCGCCGTCTCCTGAGCCCGGATCGGTCCACGCGTCGTCCCAGAATCCCTGATCCGTACACGCGTCGTCTCCGAGCCTCGATCGGTCCACGCGCCGTCGCCGAGCGCCGATCGGTCCAGGCGTGGCCTCCTGTGCCCCGATCCGTCCACGCGTCGTCTCCTAAGCCCCGATACGTCCACACGCCGTTTCCGAGCCTCGATGGGTCCAAGCGTCGCCTCCTGAGCCCCGATCGAACCACGCGAGTCTCCTGAGCCCCGATCGCTCCTCGCGCCGTCTCCTGCGCCGCGCTCGGTCCATGCGTCGTCTTCTTAGGCCCGATGCCTCCACGCGCCGTCTCCGAGCCACGATCATTTCGCGCGCCGTCTCCTGAACCCCGATCGTTCCACGCGCCGTCTCCCAGCCCCGATCGGTCCTCGCGCCGTCTTCTGAGCCCCGATCATTCCACGCGCTGTCTCCGAGCCCCGATCGGTCCACGTGCCGTCTCCTGAGCCCCATCCGTCCACGCGGCGCCTCCGAAGCCCCGATTGATACACGCGAATCTCCAGAGCCCCGGTCGGTCCGCGCGCCGTCTCCTGAGCCCCGATCGGTCGACGCATCGTCTCCTGAGCCCCGATCGATCCACGCGTTGTCACCTAAGCCCCGATCGCTCGACGCGACGTTCCCTAAGCCCCGATCTATCCACGCGCAGTCTCCTGAGCCCCGATCGTTCCGCGCGCCGTCTCCCAGCCCCGATCGGTCCACGCGCCGTCTCCCTCAGGAGATCGGTCCTCGCGCCGTCTCCTGAGCCCCGATCATTCCACGCGCTGTCTCCGAGCCCCGACCGGTCCACGTGCCGTCTCCTGAGCCCCATCCGTTCACGCGGCGCCTCCGGAGCCCTGATTGATCAACGTGAATCTCCTGAGCCCCGGTCGGTCCACACACCATCTCCTTAGCCCCGATCGGTCCACACGAAGTCGCCGAGCACCGATCGGTTCACGCGCGGTCTCCTGAGCCCCGGTCGGTCCACGCGCCATCTCCTGAGCCCCGATCTGTCCACTCGTCGTCTCCTGAGCCCCGATTGTTCCACGCGCCCTCTTCGAGCCCCGATCCGTCCACGCGTCGTTTCCGAAGCCCCGATCTATCCCCGCGCAGTCTCCTGAGCCCCGATCGGTCCACGCATCGTCTCCTAAGCCCCAGACGGTCCACGCGCCGTCACCCGAGCCCCAATCGGTCCACGCGCCGTCTCCTGAGCCCAGATCGGTCCACGCGCCGTCTCCTGAGCCCCCATCGGTCCACGCGACGTCTCCTAAGCCCCGATCGGTCCACGCGCCGTCTCCGAGCCCGGATCGGTCCCCGCTCCGTCTCCTAAGCCCCAATCTGTCCACGACCCGTCTCCGGGCCCCGATCGGTGCACGCGCCGTCTCCTGAGCCCCGATCCGTCCACGCGCAGTCGCCGAGACCCGATCCGTCCACGCGCCGTCGCCGAACCTGAATTGGTCCACGCGCAACCGCCTGAGCCACAGTCGGTCCACGCGCTGCCTCCCAGCCCCGATCGGTCCTCGCGCCGTCTCCTGAGCCCCGATCATTCCACGCCCTGTCTCCGAGCCCCGATCGGTCCACGTGCCGTCTCCTGAGCCCCATCCGTCCACGCGGCGCCTCCGGAGCCCCGATTGCTACACGCGAATCTCCAGAGCCCCGGTCGGTCCGCGCGCCGTCTCCTGAGCCCCGATCGGTCCACGCGTCGTCTCCTGAGCCCCGATTATTCCACGCGCCCTCTTGGAGCCCCGATCCGTCCACGCGTCGTTTCCGAAGCCCCGATCTATCCCCGCGCTGTCTCCTGAGCCCCGATGGGTCCACGCATCGTCTCCTAAGCCCCAGACGGTCCACGCGCCGTCACCCGAGCCCCAATCGGTCCACGCGCCGTCTCCTGAGCCCAGATCGGTCCACGCGCCGTCTCCGAGCCCCGATCGGTTCACGCGCCGTCTCCAAGCCCCGATCGGTCCAAGCGTCGTCTCCTAAGCCGCGATCGGTACATGCGCCGTCACCTGAGGCCCGACCGGTCCACGTGTCGTCTCCTAAGCCCCGATCAGTAGACGCGCCGTCCCGTGAGCCCCGATCAGTCGACGCGTCCTCTCCTAAACCCCGAGCGGTTCACGCGCCGTGTCCGAGCTCCGGTCGGTCCACGCCCCTTCTCCTGAGCCCCGATCGGTCGACGCGTCGTCTCCTAAGCCCCGATCGGTTAACGCGCCGTCTCCGAGCCCCGATCGGTCCACGCGCGGTCTCCTGAGCCCCGGTCGGTCCACGCGCCGTCTCCGAGCCCCGATCGGTTCATGCATCGTCTCCTAAGCCCCGATTGGTTAACTTGCTGTCTCCGAGCCCCGATCGGTGCACATGCCGTCTCCTAAGCCCCGATCGGTCCACGCGTCGTCTCCTAAGCCCCGATCGGTCCACGCGTCGTCTCCTAAGCCCCGATCGGTCCACGCGCCGTCTCAGAGCGCCGTTCATTTCACGCGCCATCTCCTGAGCCCCGATCGTTCCACGCGCCGTCTCCAAGCACCGATCGGTCCACGCGCCATCTCCTGAGGCTTAATCGGTCCACACGCTGTCTCGTGAGCCCCGATAGGTACACGCGTCGTCTCCTACGCCCCGATCGGTCCTCGCGCCGTCTCCGAGCGCCGATCGGTTCACGCGCCGTCACCTGAGCCCCGACCGGTCCACGCGCCGTCGCCGAGCCTCGATCGGTCCACGCGCGGCCTCCTGAGCCCCGATCGGTTCACGCGCCGGCTCCGAGCCCGATCGGACCACGTGCCGTCTCCTGAGCCCCGGTCGGTTCACGCGCCGTCTCCGAGCCCCGATGGGTCCACGCGCCGTCTCCTGAGCCCGGATCGGTCCACCCGTCGTCCTCGAATCCCCGACCCGCACACGCGTCGTCTCCGAGCCTCGACCGGTCCACGCGATGTCTCCTGAGCCCCGATCATTCCACGCGCCGTCTCCTAAGCCGCGATCCGTCCACGGGCCGTCTCCGAGCTGCTATCGGTAAACGCGCCGTCACCAAGCCCTGATCCGTACACGCGTCGTCTCCGAGCCCCGATCGCTCCACGCGCCGTCTCCTAAGCCCCGATTGGTTGACGCGTCATTTACGAGCCCCGATCGGTCTACGCGCCGTCTCCTGAGCCCCGATCGGTCCACACGCCGTCTCCTAAGCCCCGATCCGTCCACGGGCCGTCTGTAAACCGCGATCGGTCAACTCTCCGTCACCAAGCCCCGATCCGTACAAGCGTAGTGTCCGAGCCCCGATCGGTTAACGCGCCGTCTCCGAGCCCCGATCGGCCCACGCGCCGTCTCCTGAGCCCCGATCGTTCCACGCGCCATCTCCGAGCCCCGATCGGTCTACGCGCCGTCTCTTAAGCCCCGATCGGTCCACGCGCCTTCTCCTAAGCCCCGATCGGTCCACGCGCCGTCTCCGAGCGTCGATCATTTCACGCGCTGTCTCCTGAGTCCCGATCGTTCCACGCGCCGTATCCGAGCCCCGATCGGTCCACGCGCCGTCTCCTAAGCCCCGATCGGTCCACGCGCCTTCTCCTAAGCCCCGATCGGTCCACGCGCCGTCTCCGAGCGCCGATTAGTTCACGCGCCGTCTCCTGAGCCCCGATCGGTCCACACCCCTTCACCTGAGCCCCAATCGGTCGACGCGTCGTCTCCTAAGACCCGACCGGTTCACCCGCCGTCTCCTGTGCACCGATCGATTCACGTGCCGTCTCCTAAGCCCCGATCGGTCCACACGTCGTCTCCTAAGCCCCAATCGGGCCACGCGTCGTCTCCTAAGCCCCGATCAGTCGCCGCGTCGTCTCCTGGGCCCCGATCAATTGACGCGACTTCTCCTGAGCCCCGATTGCTCCACGCACCGTCTCCTGAGCCCCGATCGTTCCACGTGCCGTCTCCGAGCCCCGATCGCTCCACGCACCGTCTCCGAGCGCCGATTGGTGCACGAGCCGTCTCCTGAGCACCGATCGTTCCACACGCCGCCTCCTAAGCCCCGATCGGTCCAGGCGTCGTCTCCCAAGCCCCGATCTGTCCACGGGCCGTCTGCGAGCCGCGATTGGTAAAGCCGCCGTCATCAAGCCCCGATCCTTACACGCGTCGTCCCCGAGCCCCGATGGGTCCACGCGCCGTCGCCGAGCCTCGATCGGTCCACGCGCGGCCTCCTGAGCCCCGATCGGTCCGTGCGCCGCTTCCAGAGCCCTATCGGTTCACGCGTCCTCTCCTGATCTCCTATTGGTCCACGCGCCGTCTCCTAAGCCCCCATCTGTCCACGACCCGTCTCCGGGCCCCGATTGATGCACGCGCCGTCTCCTAAGCCCCGATCGATCGACGCGCCGTCGCCGAACCCCAATTGGTCCACGCGCAACCGCCTGAGCCCCAGTCGGTCCACGCACTGTCTCCCAGCCCCGATCGGTCCACGCGCCGTCTTCGAGCCCCGATCGGTCGACGCAACGTCTCCTAAGCCCCAATCGGTTAACGCGCCGTCTCCTGAGCCCCGATCGTTCTACGCGCCGTCTCCGAGCCCCGATCCGTCCACGCGCAGTCGCCGAGCCCCGATCGTTCCACGCGCCGTCTCCGAGCCCCGATCGTTCCACGCGCCTTCTCCTAAGCCACGATCGGTCAGCGCCGTCTCCGAGCGCCGATCGGTGCACGCGCCGTCGCACGTGCCGCGATCGGTCCACGCGCGGCCTCCTGAGCCCCGATCGGTCCACGCGCCGTCGCCGAGCCCCGATCGGTCCAGGCGTATCCTCCTGAGCCCCGATCGGTCCACGTGCCGTCTCCAAGCGTCGATCGGTCCACGCGCCGTCTCCTGAGCCCCGATCGGTCCACGCGCCGTCTCCGAGCGCCGATCCGTCCACGCGCCGTCTTCTGAGCCCCGATCGGTCCACGCGTCGTCTCCTAAGCCCCGATCGCTCCTCGCGCCGTCTCCTGAACCCCGCTCGGTCGATGCGTCGTCTTCTTAACCCCGATGCCTCCACGCGCCGACTCCGAGCCACGATCGGTCCACGCGCCGTCTCCTGAGCCCCGATCATTCCACGCGCCTTCTCCTAAGCCACGATCTGTCCACGCGCCGTCTCCGAGCCCCAGTCAGTCCACGCGCTGTCTCCGAGCACCGATTGGTCTACGCGTCGTCTCCGAGCCCCGATCGGTCCACGCGCTGTCTCCGAGCACCGATCGGTCTACGCGTCGTCTCCGAACCCCGATCGGTCCACGCGCCGTCGCCGAGCCATGATCGGTCCACGCGCGGCCTCCTGAGCCCCGATCGGTCCACGCGCCGTCGCCGAGCCGCGCTCGGTCCACGCGCGGCGTCCTGAGCCCCGGTCGGTTCACGCGCCGTATCCGAGCCCCAATCGGTCCACGCGCCGTCTCCTGAGCCCCGATCGTTCCACGCGCCGTCTCCGAGCCCCGATCGTTCCACGCGGCGTCTCCTGAGCCTCAATCGGTCCACACGCTGTGTCGTGAGCCCCGATAGGTACACGCGTCGTCTCCTACGTCCGATCGGTTCACGCGTCGTCTCCTGAGCCCCGATCGTTCCACGCGCCGTCTCCGAGCCGCGATCGGTCCACGCGCCGTCTCAAGAGCCCCGATCGGTCCACGCGTCGTCTCCTAAGCCCCGATCGGTTCAGGCGCCGCATCCGAGCCCCAATCGGTCCACGCGCCGTCTCCTAAGCTCAAATCGGTCCACGCGCCGTCTCCTGAGCCCCGATACGTCGACGCGCAGTCGCCGAGCCCCGATCGGTCCACGCGCTGTCTCCTGAGCCCCGATAGGTACACGCGTCGTCTCCTACATCCGATCGGTCCACGCGTCGTCTCCTAAGCCCCGATCGGTCCACGCGCCGTCTCCGAGCCCCGATCGGTCCACGCGCTGTCTCCGAGCACCGATCGGTCTACGCGTCGTCTCCGAACCCCGATCGGTCCACGCGCCGTCGCCGAGCCATGATCGGTCCACGCGCGGCCTCCTGAGCCCTGATCCGTCCACGCGCCGTCTCCTGAGCCCGGATCGGTCCACGCGTCATCGCCGAATCCCCGATCCGTACACGCGCCGTCTCCGAGCCCCGAACTGTTCACGCACCGTCTCCTGATCCCAATCGGTCCACGCGGCGCCTCCGGAGCCCCGATCGATCCACGCGAATCTCCTGAGCCCCAGTCGGTCCGCGCGCCGTCTCCTGAGCCCCGATTGGTGGACGCGTCGTCTCCAGAGCCGCGATCGGTCCACGCATCCCCTCCTGAGCCCCGGACGGTCCACGTGCCGTCACCGAACCCCGATCGGTCGACGCGCTGTCTCCGAGCGCCGATCGGTTAACGCGCCGTCGCCGAGTCATGATCTGTCCACGCGCCGTCTGCTGTGCCCCGATCGATTCACGTGCCGTCTCCTAAGCCCCGATCGGTCCACCCGTCGTCTCTTAAGCCCCAATCGGTCCACGCGCCATCTCCGGGCGCCGATCATTTCACGCGCCGTCTCCTGAGCCCCGGTCGGTCCGCGCGCCGTCACCTGAGCCCCGATCGGTCAACGCGTAGTCTCCTAAGCCCCGATCGGTCCACGCGCCGTCTCCGAGCGCCGATCGGTTCACGCGCCGTCTCCTGAGCCCCGATCGTTCCACGCGCCGTCTCCGAGCCCCGGTCGGTCAACGCGCCGTCTCCGAGCCGCGATCGGTCCAGGCGCCGTTGCCGAACCCCAATTGGTCCACGCGCAACCGCCTGAGCCCCGGTCGGTCCACGCGTTGTCTCCGAGCTCCAATCGGTCCACGCGCCGTTTCCTGAGCCCCGAACGGTCCATACGTCGTCTTCTAAGCCCCGATGCCTCCACGCGCCGTCTCCGAGCGCCGATCAGTTCACGCGCCGTCTCCGAGCGCCGATCAGTTCACGCGCCGTCTCCTGAGCCCCGATCGTTCCACGCGCCGTCTCCGAGCTCCGATCGGCCCACGCGCCGTCTCCTAAGCCCCGATCGGTCCAAGCGCCTTCTCCTAAGCCCCGATCGGTCCACGGGCCGTCTCCGAGCGCGGATCGGTTCACGCGCCGTCACCTGAGCCCCGATCGGTTAACGCGCCGACTCGGAGCCCCGATCGTTCCACGCGCCGTCTCCGAGCCCCGATCGTTCCACGCGCCTTCTCCTAAGCCACGATCGGTCAGCGCCGTCTCCGAGCGCCGATCGGTGCACGCGCCGTCGCACGTGCCGCGATCGGTCCACGCGCGGCCTCCTGAGCCCCGGTTGATTCACGCGCCGTATCCGAGCCCCAATCGGTCCACGCACCGTCTCCTGAGCCCCGATCGGTCCACGCGCCGTCGCCGAGCCCCGATCGGTCCAGGCGTATCCTCCTGAGCCCCGATCGGTCCACGCGCCGTCTCCGTTCGCCGATCGGTTCACGCGCCGTTTCCTGAGCCCCGATCGGTCCACGCACCGTCTCCTGGGCCCCGATCGGTCTACGCGTCGTGTCCTAAGCCCCGATTGGTGGACCTGCCGTCTCCCAGCCACGATCGGTCCATGCGCCGTCTGCAAAGCCCCAATCTGTCCACGACCCGTCTCCGGGCCCCGATCGGTGCACGCGCCGTCTCCTAAGCCCCGATCGGTCCACGCGCCGTCGCCGAGTCATGATCTGTCCACGCGCGGCCTCCTGACACCCGATCAGTCCACGCGCCGTCTTCGAGCCCCGATCGGTCCACGCATGGTCTCCTAAGCCCCAATCGGTTAACGCGCCGTCCCCGAGCCCCGATCGGTCCACGCGCCGTCTCCTGAGCCCCGATACGTCCACGCGCAGTCGCCGAGCCCTGATCGGTCCACGCGCTGTCTCCTGAGCCCCGATAGGTACACGCGTCGTCGCCTACACCCCGATCGGTCCACACGTCGTCTCCTAAGCCCCCATTGGTCCACGTGCCGTCTCCCAGCCCCGATCGGTCCACGCGCCGTCTCCTAATCCCCAATCTGTCCACGACCCGTCTCCGGGCCCCGATCAATGCACGCGCCGTCTCCTAAGCCCCGATCGGTCCACGCGCCGTCGCCGAACCCCAATTGGTCCACGCGCCGTCTCAGAGCGCCGATCATTTCACGCGCCGTCTCCTGAGCCCCGATCGTTCCACGCGCCGTCTCCTAAGCCCTGATCGGTCCACGTGCCGTCTCCGAGCCCCGATGGGTCCACGCGCCGCCTCCTGAGCCCCGATCGATCGACGCATCGGCTCCTGAGCCCCGATCGGTCCACGCGTCATCTTCGAGCACCGATCGATCCACGCACCGTTTCCTGGGCCCCGATCAGTCCACGCGTCGCCGCCGGAGCCCCGATCGGTCTACGCGCCGTCTCATGAGCCCCGATCGGTCAACGCATCGTCTCCTAAGCCCCGATACGTTCACACGCCGTCTCCTGAGCCCCGATCGTTTCACGCGCCGTCTCCGAGCCCTGATCCGTCCTCGCGCCGTCTCCGAGCCACGATCGGTCCACGCGCAGCCTCCTGAGCCCCGATCGGTCCACGCGCAGCCTCCTGAGCCCCGATCGGTCCACGCGCCGTCGCCGAGCCGCGATCGTTCTACGCGCCGCTCCGAGCCCCGATCGGTCCACGCGCCGTCGCCGAGCTATGATCGGTCTACGCGCGGCCTCCTGAGCCCCGATCGGCCCACGCGCCGTCGCCGAGCCGCGATCGGTCCACGCGCGGCCTCCTGAGGCCCGATTGGTTCACGCGCCGTATCCGAGCCCCAATCGGTCCACGCGCCGTCTCCTGAGCCCCGGTCGGTCCACGCGCGGCCTCCTGAGCCCAGATCGGTCCACGCGCCGTCGCCGAGCCGCGATCGGTCCACGCGCGGCCTCCTAAGCCCCGATCGGTCCACGCGCCGTCGCCGAACCCCAATTGGTCCACGCGAAACCGCCTGAGCCCCAGTCGGTCCACGTGCTGTCTCCGAGCCCCGATCGGTCCACGCGTCGTCTCCGAGCCCCGATCGGTCCACGCGCCGTCTTCGAGCCCCGATCCGTCCACGCATGGTCTCCTAAGCCCCGGTCCGTTCACGCGCCGTCTCCTGAGCCCCGATCGGTCCACGCGTGGTTCCCTAAGCCCCGATCGTTCCACGCGCAGTCTCCAGAGCCGCGATCGGTCCACGCATCCCCTCCTGAGCCCCGGACGGTTCACACGCCGTCTCCGAGCCGCGATCGGTCCACGCATCGCCTCCTAAGCCCCGATCGGTTAACGTGCCGTCTCCGAGCCGCGATCGGTCCACGCATCGCCTCCTAAGCCCCGATCGGTTAACGTGCCGTCTCCGAGCCCCGATCGGTCCACGCGCCGTCTCCTGAGCCCCGATGAGTCCACGCGCAGTCGCCGAGCCCCGATCGGTCCACGCGGGGTCTCCTGAGCCCCGATCGGTCCACGCGGGGTCTCCTGAGCCCCGATCGGTCCATGCGTCGTCTCCTCAACCCCGATCGGTCGACGCGTCGTCTCCTGAGCCCCGATCGATCCACGCGTCGTCTCCTCAGCCCCGACCGCTCCACGCGCCGTCTCCGAGCGCCGATCGGTGCACGCGCCGTCTCCTGAGCCCCGATCGTTCCACACGCCGCCTCCTAAGCCCCGATCGGTCCAGGCGTCGTCTCCAAAGCCCCGGCCGGTCCACGCGCCGTTTCCTGAGACCTGATCGGTCCATGCGTCGTCTTCTAAGCCCCGATGCTGTTGGAAGGTTGATGGATCGAAAGAAAGTACTACGGCGTTGGATTGTTCGACCTCACTGGAGATTTAGTTCGATTTGTATTTATTGTTAATGCTATGCAAAAGGATAAGAACACTCTCTCAGACACGTTCCCTCTCATAAACCGTGCGGGCGGAAGTGACGACAGTCCCGCCTCTTTCCGCTTGCACGCTCCACACTACCGCAGCGCCCTCTCTCAAACCACACGGCTCACCCGAACCCCGTACAGAAGCGCCCTCACGAGCGGGAGATTCGAGTGCGCTAAACACACTCATTCAACACACTCACCGTTTGAGCACTCGATATCGACAACATACTACACAGCGCTTCAAACTGTACTCTCGGCACCGCCTTAGTAAATATATCAGCTCTTTGGTCTGTGGTAGATACATATCTTATTTCAATATCACGACTAGCCACCTTTTCACGCACGAAGTGGTATTTCACGTCAATATGCTTGGTACGCTTGTGGAATTCAGGGTTTTTAGCTAACTTTATAGCACTTTGGTTATCAACCCATATCACAGATGGCTTATCACACTTAAACCCGACTTCCTCAAGCATCCTACGCAACCATACCGCTTCTCGAACCGCAGCCGTAGCCGCCACATATTCAGCCTCAGTCGTACTGAGCGTTACAATCTTTTGTCTTTGACTTGACCACGAGACCACTCCATTCGCAAACATAAACGCGTATCCAGTCGTGGACCGACGCGTTTCAACATCACCTGCGAGGTCGGAGTCGCAGTAACCGACGAGCATTGACTCGTCACCTACACTTCTGTACAGAATCCCAAAGTCTCGTGTTCCCGCGAGATACGCAAAGATTCGTCTCATTGCCAGCCAATCTGCACGAGTATGTTTGTTTAGATATTTCGACTCCTGATTAACAGCGAACGCAATATCTGGCCTCGTGACCACGGCAAGGAACATTAACGAACCCACCGCTTCACGATACGGCACGTTTTCACACTCGTCCTCTTCCGCCGCCGGATAAAGTGTCACATTCGGGTCAGCCGGCACAGATAACTTCTTCGCACCTTGCATCCCGAACCTCGCTAGAATTTTTTCAGTATACGACGTTTGATGAATATGCATTGTTTTCCCGACACGATCTCGCTCAATCTCAATACCTACGAATCGCGACGCGTCACCCGTAGTTATTTTGAAAGCACCCTTCAGGTGTGTTAGAACCGCACTCAACACTCGAACCGATCTCGCAGCCACGAGACCATCATCCACAAACAGCGCTAAGTAAACATTCTCACCGTTCACGCACCCCTTAAAGATACAATGGTCCGCGTCACCTTGCGTGAAGTTAAACGTCTTCAGAAACTCGATGAACCGAAGATTCCAGCATCTGGGCGACTGCTTCAAACCGTACAACGATTTATTTAACTTACACGCGTATCCTCTTCTCACATCCGAGTTCTCCGGGATAACTAATCCCTCTGGTACCGTCATCAGAATATTTTCTTCCAACTCTCCGTATAGGAACGCCGTGCACACATCGAACTGCGCCATCTCGTAGTCCTTTTGAGTCGTCATAGCTAAGAAAACTCGAAGAGAATCGTATCGAATGACTGGCGCGAATGTCTCGTTATAGTCCACGCCCTGTCGCTGTAAAAACCCCCGAGCGCACAGACGTGCTTTGAACCGACACTCACCCGCTGTTGACCCCTGGATGATTTTAAACACCCATTTCGAATCTATCAACTTATCTCCGGGCTCCTTTTCAACAATTGTCCAAGTTCCGTTGTCCTTGTGTGCTTCAAGTTCTTTTTCGATAGCCTTCGACCATTCTTCTTTATCTGGACTGCTAACAGCTTCCTTGAACGTCTCTGGTACCTGATATTCTGCAAAATCAATTTCACATAGATACCTTGCCGGTGGATGAATCCGACTGCGATCACGCAGCCGTGGTCCTGCCGCTACGTTGCGTTGTTCCTCGTTTTCCTCTTGCTGCTCGATGCGCACCTCCTCACGTTGATCCTGATCTTTCTCATCGTTCACGACATCGGCAACCTCCTGTTTTCGTTTGAAATTCACCTCCTCTTGTTCGGAGCTCGCTTCGTCTAGATTTTCGCTGCTCACCTCCTCGTTGAACACAACGTCTCGAGAGACTGTTAGAGTTCTTTTTGCCGGATCGTACAAACGATAGTTTGAGGACTCATCCTGGTATCCCACGAGCAACAATTTCTTCGCTTTGTCGTCAAGCTTCCTACGAAATTGCTTTGGAATGTGCGCATACGCAGTCGTCCCGAATACCCGCACATGACCGAGATCAGGCTTCCTTCCGGTCCACTGTTCATACGCCGTTTTCACATTTTTTCCACTGGAATGCGTCGTTCTGTTGAGCACATACACCGCAGTGTTGACAGCTTCCGCCCACAACAGCTTCGGAAGATTTTTCGCTCTTAACATCGTTCTAGCGCTTTCGAAAATAGTTCGGTTTGCCCTCTCGGCCTTACCATTCTGTTGCGGTGTGTGCGGCGCCGAGTTTTCCATTCGTATCCCACGTTTTTCGAGATACTCTGCGAATTGCTTGTTTCTGTATTCGCCGCCATTGTCCGATCTCACTATCTTCAACCTCGACCCGAACTTGTTTTCAACGAGTTGATCGTATATTTTGAATTTTCCGAGAACTTCACTTTTATTTTTGACGAAGTAAACATGACAAAAACCCGAAGCTTCATCTATAAACGTCACGTAATAACTCGCGCCACCCTGTGATTGTACTTGGATAGGCCCGCACACATCCGTATGAACGCACTCACCCGGCTTCACTTCACGCGAACTCGACTTCCCTTTGAATGTCTTAACGTGCGCCTTTCCGAACTGACACGATTCACAAAAAAACTTTTTTGAGTTTCTCATTTCCACACCTGTCACGAGTCCTTTTCTCACCATGTCCTCGAGTGCGCATGCCCCGACATGGCCGAGACGCTCGTGCCACGTTTTCAAATCTGCCGACGACGAATTCGCTTCAGCTTTTTCTCCCGGCACCCCTGTTCGTACGAGCATACGATAAATCGTACCACCTTGACTCACACCGGCCATTACCACGACTTCATCTTTTCGTTTGATAACTGTTAGATAATCATCGTCCATTACAATGTAGCAGCCTTTCTTTGCGCATGCTCCCATAGAGAGCAGATTTTTCTTCAACTCGGGCACATACAACACGTGTTCGATGAGTACGTGTTGCCATCGGCCGTCGACGTATGCTTCGAGATTAATATTTCCTTCTCCTTCAACTTTGCACTCAACGTCGTTTCCAAGCCTCACTGTCCCACCAACACTCGTACGAAGGCTCTCGAACCACTCACGTCGGTAACACACGTGGTTGGTCGCCCCACTGTCGCCAAGCCAGACTCCTGCCTTATCGACCTCGAGAAGACGCCTGGCCTGTTCCGCTGTGACGACGACATGCCGGTTCGGCGCCAAGGATTCCCCCTCTCTCAGCTCAGCCACCAGTACGAAACTCTGCGAGTAGTCCTTTTCACGGTCACCCCCACTCTTCTTCTTTTGTGGGCACTCGCGCGCGAAATGTCCCCTCTCATGACATTTGAAACACTTCACGTTTTTTAAGTCCTTTTTGTCCTTCTGTTTCGAGATCGTCTTTTTCTTTGCACCAGTATTTTTTATCACGCTCAGCACTTCCATCGTCTCACCGGTCGCCCCGTGTCTCGCTTCCTCGTTCACGAGCCTCTCTGTCAGTCTCGCTACTGTCTGTTTCTCTTCGTCGACGTTATCCCACGATGACAGAAACCCGCTGAAACTTGAGGGAAGACCGGCTAGAATAGTTGCCATGACGATGTCATCCGGCATTTCTCGTCCCACTTCTTTTAATTGCAGCGCTAAACTCTTGATTTTTGCTACGTATTGCACCACTGTGTCACCCTGTTCCATTTTATACGATTGGAACTTCTTCAGTAACAAGAGCTTGCTTGAAGCAGACTTTTGCTCATACTGGCTACACAACGCGTCCCACATTTCCTTCGACGTCTGACACGTTACTAAAGAAATCTTCTGCGATCTCTCGAGAGTCGTAGATATTAACACTTTCGCGTACGCGTCTTTTTCTTCCCACGTGTCCCTCACACCCGCCGTCGCGTCGGCGGCCAACGTGTCCGTACCGGCCACGACGCCAAGCACTCGAGCAGCCCGAAACAATAACACCACCTCGAATTTCCATGTTACGAAATTCGTGCCATCCAATTTCTCTATGTGCCTCACCGAAACGTCACTCGCCATCTCTCTGTTCGACCGCACACGATATTCTTGTGGAAAAAAAACTATTACGTCTCCTCACGACGAGACCCACGCGCACAATGGCCGCCACGCGCCTCGCGTCTCGACCAACTAGTTGCACGAGCACTCCACCGAACTTTTCACACCACTTTATTCCTTTCTTCAAACGCCTGGGCCCATAACCTGTTGGAAGGTTGATGGATCGAAAGAAAGTACTACGGCGTTGGATTGTTCGACCTCACTGGAGATCTAGTTCGATTTGTATTTATTGTTAATGCTATGCAAAAGGATAAGAACACTCTCTCAGACACGTTCCCTCTCATAAACCGTGCGGGCGGAAGTGACGACAGTCCCGCCTCTTTCCGCTTGCACGCTCCACACTACCGCAGCGCCCTCTCTCAAACCACACGGCTCACCCGAACCCCGTACAGAAGCGCCCTCACGAGCGGGAGATTCGAGTGCGCTAAACACACTCATTCAACAGATGCCTCCACGCGCCGTCTCCGAGCCACGATCGGTTCAGGCGCCGCTTCCCGAGCCCCGATCAGTCCACGTGCCATCTCCTAAGCCCCGATCGTTCCACGTGCCGTCTCCGCGCGCCGATCGATTCACGCGCCGTCTCCTGAGCCCCGATCGGCCCACGCGTCGTTCCCTAAGCTCCGATCCATCCACGCGCAGTCTCCTGAGCCCCGATCGGTCCACGCATCGCCTCCTGATCCCGGACGGACCAGGCGCCGTCTCCGAACCCCGAGCCGTCGACGCGCCGTCTCCGAGCCCCGATCGGTCCACGCGCCGTCGCCGAACCCCAATTGGTCCACGCGCAACCGCCTGAGCCCCAGTCGGTCCACGCGCCGTTTTCTGAGCCCCGATCGGTCCACGCGCCGTCTCCTGAGCCCCGATCGATCTACGCGTCGTCTCCTAAGCCCCGATTGGTGGACGAGCCGTCTCCCAGCCACGATCGGTCTACGCGCCGTCTCCTGAGTCCCGATCGGTCCACGACCCGTCTCCGGGCCCCGATCGGTGCACGCGCCGTCTCCTAAGCCCCGATCGGTCCACGCGCCGTCGCCGAACCCCAATTGGTCCACGCGAAACCGCCTTAGCCCCAGTCGGTCCACGCGCTGTCTCCGAGCCCCGATCGGTCCACGCGTCGTCTCCGAGCCCCGATCGGTCCACGCGCCGTCGCCGATTCATGATCTGTCCACGCGCGGCCTCCTGACACCCGATCGGTCCACGCGCCGTCTTCGAGCCCTGATCGGTCCACGCATGGTCTCCTAAGCCCCAATCGGTTAACGCGCCGTCCCCGAGCCCCGATCGGTCCACGCGCCGTCTCCTGAGCCCCGATACACCCACGCGCAGTCGCCGAGCCCTGATCGGCCCACGCGCTGTCTCCTGAGCCCCGATAGGTACACGCGTCGTCGCCTACACCCCGATAGGTCCACGCGTCGTCTCCTAAGCCCCCTTTGGTCCACGTGCCGTCTCCCAGCCCCGATCGGTCCACGCGCCGTCTCCTAATCCCCAATCTGTCCACGACCCGTCTCCGGGCCCCGATCGGTGCACGCGCCGTCTCCTAAGCCCCGATCGGTCCACGCGCCGTCGCCGAACCCCAATTGGTCCACGCGAAACCGCCTGAGCCCCAGTTGGTCCACGCGCTGTCTCCGAGCCCCGATCGGTCCACGCGTCGTCTCCGAACCCCGATCGGTCCACGTGCCGTCGCCGAGTCACGATCTGTCCACGCGCGGCCTCCTGAGACCCGATCGGTCCACGCGCCGTCTTCGAGCCCCGATCGGTCCACGCATGGTCTCCTAAGCCCCAATCGGTTAACGCGCCGTCCCCGAGCCCCGATCGGTCCACGCGCCGTCTCGTGAGCCCCGATACGTCCACGCGCAGTCGCCGAGCGCTGATCGATCGACGCGCTGTCTCCTGAGCCCCGATAGGTACACGCGTCGTCGCCTACACCCCGATCGGTCCACGCGTCGTCTCCTAAGCCCCGATCGGTCCACGCGCCGTCTCCGAGCCCCGATCGGTCCACGCACTATCTCCTGATCCCCATGGGTCAACGCGGCGCCTCGGGAGCCCCGATCGATCCACGCGAGGCTCCTGAGCCCCGATCGGTCCACGCGCCGTCTCCGAGCCACGATCCGTCCGTGCGCCGCTTCCAGAGCCCTCTTGGTCCACGCGTCGTCTCCTGATCTCCGATCGGTCCACACGCCATCTCCTAAGCCCCGATCATTCCACGCGCCATCTCCGAGCCCCGATCGGTCCACGCGCCGTCTCATAAGCCCCGATCGGACCACGCGCCTTCTCCTCAGCCCCAATCGGTCCACGCGCCGTCTCCGAGCGCCGATTAGTTCACGCGCCGTCTCCTGAGCCCCCATCGCTCCACGCTCCGTCTCCCAGCCCCGATCGGTCCACGCGCTGTCTCCGAGCCCCGATCGGTCCACGTACCGTTTCCTGAGCCCTGATCGGTCCATCCGTCGTCTTTTAAGCCCCGATACCTCCACGCGCCGTCTCCGAGCCACGATCGGTCCAGGCGCCGCTTCCTGAGCCCCGATCGGTCCACGCGTCGGCTCCTAAGCCTCGATAGGTCCACGCGAGGCTCCTGAGCCCCGGTCGGTCCGCGCGCCGTCTCCTGAGCCCCGATCGGTCCACGCGCCGTCTCCTAAGCCCCGATCGTTTCACGCGCCTTCCTCCAGCCCCGATCGGTGCACGCGCCGTCTCCTGAGCCCCGATCGGTCCACGCGTCGGCTCCTGAGCCCCGGTCGGTCCACGCGTCGTCTTCGAGCACCGATCGATCGACGCGCCGTTTCCTGGGCCCCGATCGGTCCACGCGTCGCCGCCGGAGCCCCAATCGGTCCACGCGTCGTCTCCTAAGCCCCGATCGGTCCACGCATCGTCTCCTAAGCCCCGATCGGTCCACGCGCCGTCTCCGAGCCCCGATCGGTCCACGCACCGTCTCCTGATCCCCATCGGTCCACGCGGCGCCTCCGGAGCCCCGATCGATCCACGCGAGTCTCCTGAGCCCCGGTCGGTCCGCGCGCCGTCTCCTGAGCCCTAATCGGTCCACGCGTCGTCTCCTGAGCCCCGATCGCTCCACACGCCGTTTCCTGAGTCACGATCGGTCCACGCGTCGTCTTCAAAGCCCCGATCCGTACACGCGTCGTCTCCGAGCCTCGATCGGTCCACGCGCCGTCGCCGAGCCCCGATCGGTCCACGCGCGGCCTCCTGAGCCCCGGTCGGTCCACGTGCCGTCTCCGAGCCCCGATCGGTCCACGCGCCGTCTCCGAGCGCCGATCGGTTCACGCGCTGTCACCAGAGTCTCGATCGTTCCACACGCCGTCTCCAAGCCCCGATCGGTCCACGCTCCGTCTCCAGAGCCCGGATCGTTCCACGCGTCGTCTCCTGATCCCCGATCCGTAAACACGTCGTCTCCGAGCCTCGATCGGTCCACACGCCGTGTCCGATCCCCGATCGGTCCGCGTACCGCATTCTAAGCCGCGGTCCGTCCACGCGCCGTCTCCGAGCACCGATCGGTCCACGCGCTATCTAAGAGCGCCGATCATTTCACGCCCCGTCTCCTGAGCTCCGATCGTTCCACGCGCCGTCTCCGAGCCCCGACCGGTCCACGCGCAGTCTTCAAAGCCCCGATGCCTCCACGCGCCGTCTCCGAGCCACGATCGGTCCACGCGCCGTCTCCTAAACCCCGGTCGGTCCACGCGCCGTCTCCGAGCCCCGATCGGCCCACGCATCGTCTCCTAAGCCCCGATCGGCTCACGCGTCGACTCCGAGCCCCGGTCGTTCCACGCGCCGTCCCCGATCCCCGATCGATCCACGCGCCGTCTCCGAGCGCCGATCGGTTCACGCGCCGTCACCCGAGCCCCGATCGTTCCACACGCTGTCTCCGAGTCCCGATCGGTCCACGCTCCGTCTCCTGAGCCCGGATCGTTCCACGCGTCGTCTCCTGATCCCCGATCCGTAAACGCGTCGTCTCCGAGCCTCGATCGGTCCACACGCCGTGTCCGATCCCCGATTGGTCCGCGTACCGCATTCTGAGCCGCGGTCCGTCCACGCGCCGTCTCCGAGCCCCGATCGGTCAACGCGCCGTCTCCTGAGCCCCAGTCGGTCCACACGCTTTCTCGTGAGCCCCGAAAGGTACACGCGCCGTGTCCTACGCCCCGATCGGTCCACGCGTCGTCTCCTAAGCCCCGATCGGTCCACGCGGCGTCTCCGAGCCCCGATCGGTCCACACGCCGTATCCGAGCCCCGATCGGTCCGCGTGACGCATTCTAAGCCACGGTCCGTCCACGCGCCGTCTCCGAGCCCCGATCGGTTCACGCGTCGTCTCCGAGCCCCGATCGGTCCACGCGCCGTCGCCGAGCTGCGATCGGTCCACGCGCGGCCTCCTGAGCCCCGGTCGGTTCACGCGCCGTATCCGAGCCCCACTCGGTCCACGCGCCGTCTCGTGACTCCCAATCGGTCCACGCGCCGTCTCCGAGCGCCGGTCGGTGCACGCGCCGTCTCTTGAGCCCCAATCGTTCCAAGCGTCGTCCCCTAATACCCGATCCATACACGCGTCATCTCCGAGCCTCGATCAGTCCACGCGTCGTCGCCGAGTCCCGATCGGGCCACGCGCGGCCTCCTGAGCACCGGTCGGTCCACGCGCCGTCCCCGAGCCTCGATCGGTCCACGTACCGTCTCCGAAGCCCCGATCGGTCTACGCGCCGTCTCCTGAGCCCCGATCGGTCCACGCGCCGTCTCCGAGCCACGATCGCCTACGCGCCGTCTTCTGAGCCCCAATCGGTTCACACGCTATCTCGTGAGCCCCGATAGGTACACGCGTTGTGTCCTACGCCCCGATCGGTACACGCGCCGTCGCCGAGCCGCGATCGGTCCACGCGCGGCCTCCTGAACCCCGATTGGTTCACGCGCCGTATCCGAGCCCCAATCCGTCCACGCGCTGTCCCCGAGCCCTGATCGGTCCACGGGTCGTCTCCGAGCCCCGATCGGTCTACGCGCCGTCGCCGATCTATGATCGGTCCACCCGCGGCCTCCTGAGCCCCGATCGGTCCACGCGCCGTCGCCGAGCCGCGATCGGTTCTCGCGCGGCCTCCTGAGCCCCGATCGGTTCACGCGCCGTATCCGAGCCCCAATCGGGCCACGCTCCGTCTCCTGAGTCCCGATCGTTCCACGCGTCGTCTCCTAAGCCCCAATCGGTCCACGCGCCGCCTACGGAGCCCCGATCGATCCACGCGCCGCTTTCTGAGCCCCGATTTATCCACGCATCGGCTCCTGAGCCCCGATTGGTCCACGCGTCGTCTTCGAGCCCCGATCGATCCACGCGCCGTCTCGTAAGCCACAATTGGTCCACGCGCCGTCTCAGAGCGCCGATCATTTCACGCGCCGTCTCCTGAGCCCCGATCGTTCCACGCGCCGTCTCCTAGTCCCGATCGGTCCACGCGGCGTCTCCTGAGCCCCGGTCGGCTCACGCATCGTCTCCTAAGCCCCGATACGTCCACACGCCGTATCCGAGCCCCGATCGGTCCGCGTGAGGCATTCTAAGCCACGCTCCGCCCACGCGCCGTCTCCGAGCACCGATCGGTCCACGCGCCGTCTCCTGAGCCCCGATCGGTCCACGCGTCGTCTCCTAAGCCCTGATCGGTCCACGTGCCGTCTCCGAGCCCCGATGGGTCCACGCACCGCCTCCTGAGCCCCGATCGATCCACGCATCGACTCCTGAGTCCCGATCGGTCCACGCGTCGTCTTCGAGCATCGATCGATCCACGCGCCGCCTCCTGAGCGCCGGTCGGTTCATGCGCCGGCTCCGAACCCCGATCGATCCACGCGTTGTCTTGTAAGCCCAGATGCCTCCTCGCGCCGTCTCCGAGCCACGATCGGTCCAGGCGCCGCTTCCTGCGCCACGGTCGGTCCACGCGTTGTCTTCTAGGCCCCGATCGGTCCACGCGCCTTCTCCGAGCCCCGATCGGTTCACGCATCGTCTCCTAAGCCCCGATCGGTTAACGCGCCGTCTCCGAGCCCCGAACCGTCCACGCGCCGTCGCCGAACCCCAATTGGTCCACGCGCAACCGCCTGAGCCCCAGTCGGTTAACGCGCCGTCTCCGAGCCCCGATCAGTCCACGCGCGGCCTCCTTAGCCCCGGTCGGTCCACGCGCCGTCTCCGAGCCCCGATCGGTCCACGCGCCGTCTCCTAAGCCCCGATCGGTCCACGTGCTATCTCCGAGTGCCGATCGGTTCACGCGCCGTCTCCTGAGCCCCGGTAATTCCACGGGCCGTCTCCGAGCCCCGATCGGTCCACGCGTCGTCTCCTGAGCCCCGATCGCTCCACGCGCCGTTTTCTGAGCACCGTTCGGTCCCGATGCCTCCACGCGCCGTCTCCGAGCCACGATCGGTCTGTGCGCCGCTTCCAGAGCACTATCAGTCCATGCGTCGTCTCCTGATCTCCGATCGGTCGACGCGCCGTCTCCTAAGCCCCGATCGGTCGACGCGCCGTCTCCGAGCCCCGATCGGTTCACGCGCCGTCTCCTGAGCCCCGATCATTCCACGCGCCGTCTCCGAGCCCCGATCGGTCCACGCGCCGTCTCCGGAGCCCCGATCGCTTTACGCGTCGTTTTCTGAGCACCGTTCGTTCCACGCGTCGTCTTCATAGCGCCGATGCCTCAACGCGCCGTCTCCGAGCCCCGATCGGTCCACGCGTCGTCTCCTGAGCCCCGATCGGTCCACGCGCCGACTCCAAGCCCCGATCGGTCCATGCATCGTCTCCTAAGCCCCGATCCGTTAACGCGTCGTCTCCGAGCCTCGATCGGTCGACGCGCCGTCAACGAGCCCCGATCGATCCACGCGAATCTCCTGAGCTCCGGTCGGTCGACGCGCCGTCTCCTGAGCCCCGATCGATCCACGCGTCGGCTCCTAAACCCCGATCCATCGACGCGTCGTCTCCTGAGCCCCGATCGCTCCACGCACCGTTTCCTGATCCCCGATCGGTCCACACGCCGTCTCCGAGCCCCGATCGGTCCGCGTGCCGCATTCTAAGCCACGGTCCATCCGCGCGCCGTCTCCGAGCCCCGCTCGATCCACGCGTCGTCTCCTAAGCCCTGATCGGTCCACGCCCGGCCTCCTGAGCCCCAATCGGTCCACGCGTCGTCTCCTAAGCCCCGATCAGTCCACGCGCCGTCTCCGAGCCCCGATCGGTCCACGCGCCGTCTCCTGAGCCCCGATCGGTCCACGCGCCGTCTCCTAAGCCCCGTTCGGTCCAAGCGTCTTCTCCTAAACCCCGGTCGGTCCACGCGCCGTCTCCGAGCCCCGATCGGCCCACGCATCGTCTCCTAAGCCCCGATCGGCTAACGCGTCGACTCCGAGCCCCGATCGTTTCTCGCGCCGTCCCCGATCCCCGATCGATCCACGCGCCGTCTCCGAGCGCCGATCGGTTCACGCGCCGTGTCCGATCCCCGATCGGTCCGCGTACCGCATTCTGAGCCGCGGTCCGTCCACGCGCCGTCTCCGAGCACCGATCGGTCTACGCACCATCTCATGAGCCCCGATCGGTCAACGCATCCTCTCCTAAGCCCCGATACGTTCACACGCCGTCTCCTAAGCCCCGATCGGTTAACGCGCCATCTCCGAGCCCCGATCAGTCCACGCGCCGTCTCCTGAGCCCCGGTCGGTTCATGCGCCGTCTCCGAGCCCCGTTCGATCCACGCGTCGTCTTGTAAGCCCAGATGCCTTCTCGCGCCGTCTCCGGGCCACGATCGGTCCAGGCGCCGCTTCCTGAGCCACGATCGATCCACGCGTTGTCTCCTAGGCCCCGATCGGTCCACGCGCCTTCTCCGAGCCCCGATCGGTTCACGCGTCGTCTCCGAGCCCCGATCGGTCCACGCGCCGTCGCCGAGTCATGATCTGTCCACGCGCGGCCTCCTGAGACCCGATCGGTCCACGCGCCGTCTTCGAGCCCCGATCGGTCCACGCATGGTCTCCTAAGCCCCAATCGGTTAACGCGCCGTCCCCGAGCCCCGATCGGTCCACGCGCCGTCTCCTGAGCCCCGATACGTCCACGCGCAGTCGCCGAGCCCTGATCGGTCCACGCGCTGTCTCCTGAGCCCCGATAGGTACACGCGTCGTCGCCTACACCCCGATCGGTCCACGCGTCGTCTCCTAAGCCCCCATTGGTCCACGTGCCGTCTCCCAGCCCCGATCGGTCCACGCACTGTCTCCTGATCCCCATGGGTCAACGCGGCACCTCCGGAGCCCCGATCGATCCACGCGACGCTCCTGAGCCCCGATCGGACCACGCATCGTCTCCTAAGCCCCAATCGGTTAACGCGCCGTCTCCGAGCCCCGATCGGTCAACGCGCCGTCGCCGAACCCCAATTGGTCCACGCGCAACCGCCTGAGCCCCAGTCGGTCCACGCGTCGTCTTCGAGCCCCGATCGATCCACGCGCCGTCTCGTAAGCCACAATTGGTCCACGCGCCGTCTCAGAGCGCCGATCATTTCACGCGCCGTCTCCTGAGCCCCGATCGTTCCACGCGCCGTCTCCTAAGCCCCGATACGTCCACACGCCGTATCCGAGCCCCGATCGGTCCGCGTGACGCATTCTAAGCCACGCTCCGCCCACGCGCCGTCTCCGAGCACCGATCGGTCCACGCGCCGTCTCCTGAGCCCCGATCGGTCCACGCGTCGTCTCCTAAGCCCTGATCGGTCCACGTGCCGTCTCCGAGCCCCGATGGGTCCACGCACCGCCTCCTGAGCCCCGATCGATCCACGCATCGACTCCTGAGCCCCGATCGGTCCACGCGTCGTCTTCGAGCACCGATCGATCCACGCGCCGTTTCCTGGGCCCCGATCAGTCCACGCGTCGCCGCCGGAGCCCCGATCGGTCTACGCGCCGTCCCATGAGCCCCGATCGGTCAACGCATCGTCTCATAAGCCCCGATCGGTTAACGCGCCGTCTCCGAGCCCCCATCAGTCCACGCGCCGCCTCCTGAGCGCCGGTCGGTTCATGCGCCGGCTCCGAGCCCCGATCGATCCACGCGTTGTCTTGTAAGCCCAGATGCCTCCTCGCGCCGTCTCCGAGCCACGATCGGTCCAGGCGCCGCTTCCTGAGCCACGGTCGGTCCACGCGTTGTCTTCTAGGCCCCGATCGGTCCACGCGCCTTCTCCGAGCCCCGATCGGTTCACGCATCGTCTCCTAAGCCCCGATCGGTTAACGCGCCGTCTCCGAGCCCCGAACAGTCCACGCGCCGTCGCCGAACCCCAATTGGTCCACGCGCAACCGCCTGAGCCCCAGTCGGTTAACGCGCCGTCTCCGAGCCCCGATCAGTCCACGCGCGGCCTCCTTAGCCCCGGTCGGTCCACGCGCCGTCTCCGAGCCCCGATCGGTCCACGCGTCGTCTCCTGAGCCCCGATCGGTCCACGCGCCGACTCCAAGCCCCGATCGGTCCATGAATCGTCTCCTAAGCCCCGATCCGTTAACGCGCTGTCTCCGAGCGCCGATCGGTCCACACGCCGTCGCCGAACCGCAATTGGTCCACGCGCAACCGCCTGAGCCCCGGTCGGTTCACGCGCCGTATCCAAGCCCCAATCGGTCCAGGCGCCGTCTCCTGAGCCCCAGTCGGTCCACGCGCTGTCTCCGAGCCCCGATCGGTCCACGCATCGTCTCCTTAGCCCCGATCGGTCCACCCGCGGTTTCCGAGCCCCGATCGCTCCACGCGCCGTCTCGTGAGCCCCGATCGGTCCACGCGTCGTCTACTAAGCCCCGACACGTCCACAAGCCGTCTCCGAGCCCCGATGGGTCCACGCGTGGCCTCCTGAGCCCCGATCGATCCACGCGAGTCTCATGAGCCCCGGTCGGTCCACGCGCCGTCTCCTGAGCTCCGATCGGTCCACACGCCGTCTTCGAGCCCCGATGGGTCCACGCGTCGCCTCCTGAGCCCCGATCAATCCACGCGTGTCTCCTGAGCCCCGGTCGGTCCACGCGCCGTCTCCGAGCTCCGATCCGTCCACGCGTCGTCTCCAAAGATCCGATCGGTCCACGCGCCGTCTCCTGAGCCCCGATCGGTCCACGCGTCGGCTCCTAAGCCTCGATCGGTCCACGCGCGGCCTCCTTAGCCCCCGTCGGTCCACGCGCCATCTCTGAGCCCCGATCGGTCCACGCATCGTCTCCTAAGCCCCTATCGGTGAACGCGCCGTCTCCGAGCCCCGATCGTTCCACGCGCCGTCTCCGAGCCCCGATCGGTCCACGCACCGTCTCCTGAGCCCCATCCGTCCACGCGGTGCCTCCGGAGCCCCGATCGATCCACGCGTCGTCACCTGAGCCCCGATCGCTCCACGCGCCGTCTCCGAGCCCCGAGCGGTCCACGTGCCGCCCCCGAATCCCCGATCCCTACACGCGTCATCTCCGAGCCTCGATCGGTCAACGCGCCGTCGCCGAGCCCCGATCGGTCCAGGCGTCGCCTCCTGAGCCCCGGTCGGTTCACGCGCCGTCTCCGAGCCCGATCGGTCCACGCATCGTCTCCTAAGCCCCGATCGGTTAACGCGCCGTCTCCGAGCCCCGATCGGTCCACGCGCTGTCGCCGAACCCCAATTCGTCCACGCGCAACCGCCTGAGCTCCAGACGGTCCACGCGCCGTCTCCGAAACCCGATCGGTCGACGCGTCGTCTTCTAAGCCCAGATGCCTCCTCGCGCCGTCTCCGAGCCCCGATCGGTCCACGCGTCGTCTCCTGAGCCCCGATCGGTCCACGCGTCGTCTCCTAACCCCCGATTGGTCCACGTGCCGTCTCCCAGCCCCGATCGGTCCACGCGCCGTCTCCTAATCCCCAATCTGTCCACGACCCGTCTTCGGGCCCCGATCGGTGCTCGCGCGGTCGCCGAACCCAAATTGGTCCACGCGCAACCCCCTGAGCCCCAGTCGGTCCACGCGCCGTCTCCGAGCCCCGATCGGTCCACGCGCCGTCTCCTGAGCCCGGATCGGTCCACGCGTACTCCCCGGATCCCCGATCCGTACACGCGTCGTCTCCGAGCCTCGATCGGTCCACGCGCCGGTCGCCGAGCCCCGATCGGTCCAGGCGTGGGCTCCTGAGCCGTGATCGGTCCACGCGCGGCCTCCTGAGCCCCGGTCGGTTCACGCGCCGTCTCCGAGCCCCGATCGATCCACGCGCCGTCTCCGAGCCCCGATCGGTTCACGCATCTTCTCCTAAGCCACGATCTCTTAACGCGCCGTCTCCGAGCGCCGAGCGGTCCACGCGCCGTCGCCGAACCCCAATTGGTCCACGCGCAACCGCCTGAGCCCCAGTCGGTCCACGCGCTGGCTCCGATCCACGATCGGTCCGTGCGCCGCTTCCAGAGCCCCATCGGTCCACGCATCGTCTCCTGATCTCCGATCGGTCCACGCGCCGTCTCCTAAGCCCCGATCGGTCCACGTGCTATCTCCGAGTGCCGATCGGTTCACGCGCCGTCTCCTGAGCCCCGGTAATTCCACGGGCCGTCTCCGAGCCCCGATCGGTCCACGCGTCGTCTCCCGAGCCCCGATCGCTCCACGCGCCGTTTTCTGAGCACCGTTCGGTCCCGATGCCTCCACGCGCCGTCTCCGAGCCACGATCGGTCTGTGCGCCGCTTCCAGAGCACTATCAGTCCATGCGTCGTCTCCTGATCTCCGATCGGTCGACGCGCCGTCTCCTAAGCCCCGATCGGTCGACGCGCCGTCTCCGAGCCCCGATCGGTTCACGCGCCGTCTCCTGAGCGCCGATCATTCCACGCGCCGTCTCCGAGCCCCGATCGGTCCACGCGCCGTCTCCGGAGCCCCGATCGCTTTACGCGTCGTTTTCTGAGCACCGTTCGTTCCACGCGTCGTCTTCATAGCGCCGATGCCTCAACGCGCCGTCTCCGAGCCCCGATCGGTCCACGCGTCGTCTCCTGAGCCCCGATCGGTCCACGCGCCGTATCCAAGCCCCGATCGGTCCACGCATCGTCTCCTTAGCCCCGATCGGTTAACGGGCCGTCTCCGAGCCGCGATCGGTCCACGCGCCGTCTCCGAGCCCCGATCGGTCCACCCGCGGTTTCCGAGCCCCGATCGCTCCACGCGCCGTCTCGTGAGCCCCGATCGGTCCACGCGTCGTCTACTAAGCCCCGACACGTCCACACGCCGTCTCCGAGCCCCGATGGGTCCACGCGTGGCCTCCTGAGCCCCGATCGATCCACGCGAGTCTCATGAGCCCCGGTCGGTCCACGCGCCGTCTCCTGAGCCCCGATCGGTCCACACGCCGTCTTCGAGCCCCGATGGGTCCACGCGTCGCCTCCTGAGCCCCGATCAATCCACGCGTGTCTCCTGAGCCCCGGTCGGTCCACGCGCCGTCTCCGAGCTCCGATCCGTCCACGCGTCGTCTCCAAAGATCCGATCGTTCCACGCGCCGTTTCCTGAGCCCCGATCGGTCCACGCGTCGGCTCCTAAGCCTCGATCGGTCCACGCGCGGCCTCCTTAGCCCCGGTCGGTCCACGCGCCATCTCTGAGCCCCGATCGGTCCACGCATCGTCTCCTAAGCCCCTATCGGTTAACGCGCCGTCTCCGAGCCCCGATCGCGACACGCGCCGTCTCCGAGCCCCGATCGGTCCACGCACCGTCTCCTGAGCCCCATCCGTCCACGTGGTGCCTCCGGAGCGCCGATCGATCCACGCGTCGTCACCTGAGCCCCGATCGCTCCACGCGCCGTCTCCGAGCCCCGAGCGGTCCACGTGCCGTCTCCTGAGCCGCAATCGGTCCACGCGCTATCTCCTGAGCCCCGATAGGTACACGCGTCGTCTCCTACGCCCCGATCGGTCCACGCGTCGTCTCCTAAGCCCCGATCGGTCCACGCGTCGTCCCCGAATCCCCGATCCCTACACGCGTCATCTCCGAGCCTCGATCGGTCAACGCGCCGTCGCCGAGCCCCGATCGGTCCACGCGTCGCCTCCTGAGCCCCGGTCGGTTCACGCGCCGTCTCCGAGCCCCGATCGGTCCACGCGCTGTCGCCGAACCCCAATTCGTCCACGCGCAACCGCCTGAGCTCCAGACGGTCCACGCGCCGTCTCCGAAACCCGATCGGTCGACGCGTCGTCTTCTAAGCCCAGCTGCCTCCTCGCGCCGTCTCCGAGCCCCGATCGGTCCACGCGTCGTCTCCTGAGCCCCGATCGGTCCACGCGTCGTCTCCTAACCCCCGATTGGTCCACGTGCCGTCTCCCAGCCCCGATCTGTCCACGACCCGTCTTCGGGCCCCGATCGGTGCTCGCGCGGTCGCCGAACCCAAATTGGTCCACGCGCAACCCCCTGAGCCCCAGTCGGTCCACGCGCCGTCTCCGAGCCCCGATCGGTCCACGCTTCGTCTCCGAGCCCCGATCAGTCCACACGCCGTCGCCGAGTCGCGATCGGTCCACGCGCGGCCTCCTGAGCCCCGGTTGGTTCACGCGCCGTATCCGAGCCCCAATCGGTCCACGCGCCGTCTCCTGAGCCCCGATTGGTCCACGCGCCGACTCCTGAGCCCCGATCGATAACACGCGTCGTCGCCTAACCCCCGATTGGTCCACGTGCCGTCTCCTCAGCCCCGATCGGTCCACGCGCCGTCTCCGAGCGCCGATCGGTTCACGCGTCGTCTCCTGAGCCCCCATCGCTCCACGCGCCGTCTCCGAGCCCCGATCGGTCCACGCGCCGTCTCCTGAGCCCGGATCGGTCCACGCGCCGTCGCGGAACCCCAATTGGTCCACGCGCAACCGCCTGAGTCCAAGTCGGTCCACGCGCTGTCTCCGAGTCCCGATGGGTCCACGCGTCGTCTCCGTGCCCCGATCGGTCCACGCGCCGTCGCCGAGCCATGATCGGTCCACGCTCGGCCTCCTGAGCCCCGATTGGTCCACGCGCCGCCTCCGTACCCCGATGGGCCCACGCGCCGTGTCCTGTGCCCTGATCGGTCGACGCGCCGTCGCCGAGCCCCGATCGGTCCGCGCGCCGCCGCCGATCCTCGATTGGTCCACGCATCGTGTCTTAAACCCCGATCGTTCCACGCGCTGCCGCCGAGCCCCGAACGGTTCACGCGCGGTCTCCTGAGCCCCGGTCGGTCCACGCGCCGTCGCCGAGCCCCGATCGTTCCACGCGCCGTCTCCGAGCCCCGATCGGACTACGCGCCGTCTCCTGAGCCTCGATCGAGGCACGCGCCGTCTCCGAGCCCCGATCGGGCCATGCATCGTCTCCTAAGCCCCGATCGGTTAACGCGCTGTCTCCGAGCCCCGATCGGTCCACGCACCGTCTCCTGAGCCCCAATTAGTCCACGCGTCGTCTTCTCAGTCCCGATCCGTCCACGGGCCGTCTGCGACCTCCGATCGGTCCACGCGCCGTCACCAAGCCCCGATCCATACACGCGTCGTCTCCGAGCCCCGACCGGTCCACGCGCTGTCGGCGAGCCCCGATCGGTTCACGCGCCGTCTCCTGATCCCCGATCGTTCCACGCGCCGTCTCCGAACCCCGATCGGTCGACGCGACGTCGTCGAACCCCAATTGGTCCACGCGCAACCGCCTGAGCCCCAGGCGGTCCACGCGCTGTCTCCCAGCCCTGATCGGTCCACGCGGCGTCTCCTAAGCCCCGAGCCGTCCACGGGCCGTTTCCGAGCCGCCACCGGTAAACGCGCTGTCACCAAGCCCAGATCCGTACACGCGTCGTCCCCGAGCCCCGATCGGTCCACGCGCCGTCGCCGAGCCCCGATCGGTCCACGCGTCGTCTTCTCAGTCCCGATCCGTCCACGGGCCGTCTGCGACCTCCGATCGGTCCACGCGCCGTCACCAAGCCCCGATCCATACACGCGTCGTCTCCGAGCCCCGACCGGTCCACGCGCTGTCGGCGAGCCCCGATCGGTTCACGCGCCGTCTCCTGATCCCCGATCGTTCCACGCGCCGTCTCCGAACCCCGATCGGTCGACGCGACGTCGTCGAACCCCAATTGGTCCACGCGCAACCGCCTGAGCCCCAGGCGGTCCACGCGCTGTCTCCCAGCCCTGATCGGTCCACGCGGCGTCTCCTAAGCCCCGAGCCGTCCACGGGCCGTTTCCGAGCCGCCACCGGTAAACGCGCTGTCACCAAGCCCAGATCCGTACACGCGTCGTCCCCGAGCCCCGATCGGTCCACGCGCCGTCGCCGAGCCCCGATCGGTCCACGCGCCGTCTCCTGAGCCCCGGTACGTCCACGCGCTGCCGCCGAGCAGCGATCGGTCCACGCGTTGTCTCCTAAGCCCCGATCGGTCCACGCGCCGTCTCCGAGCCCCGATAGATTCACGCATCGTCTCCTAAGCCCCGATCGGTCCACGCGTCGTCTCCTGAGCCCCGATCGCTCCACGCGCCGTTTTCTGAGCACCATTCGGTCCACGCGTTGTCTCCTAAGCCCCGATCGGTCCACGCGCCGTCTCCGAGCCCCGATAGATTCACGCATCGTCTCCTAAGCCCCGATCGGTCCACGCGCCGTCTCCTGATCCCCGATCGTTCCACGCGCCGTCTCCGAGCCACGATAGGTCTGTGCGCCACTTCCAGAGCACTATCAGTCCACGCGTCGTCTCCTGATCTCCGATCGGTCGACGCGCCGTCTCCTAAGCCCCGATTGGTCCACGCGGCGTCTCCGAGCGCCGATCGGTTCACGCGCCGTCTCCTGAGCCCCGATCATTCCACGCGCTGTCTCCGAGCCCCGATCGGTCCACGCGTTGTCTCCTAAGCCCCGATCGGTCCGCGCGCCGTCTCCGAGCGCCGAGCGTTCCACGGGCCGTCGCCGAACGCCAATTGGTCCACGCGCAACCACCTGAGCCCCTGTCGGTCCACGCGCTGTGTCCGAGCCCCGATCGGTCCACGCGCCGTCGTCGAGCCATGATCGGTCCACGCGCCGCCTCCTGAGCCCCGATCGGTCCACGCGCCGTCGCCGATCCACGATCGGTCCATGCGCCGCTTCCAGAGCCTTATCGGTCCACGCCTCGTCTCCTGATCTCCGATCGGTCCACGCGCCGTCTCCTGAGCCCCGATCATTCCACGCGCCGTCTCCGAGCCCCGATCGGTCCACTCGCCGTCTCCTGAGCCTCGATCGCTCCACGCGCCGTTTTCTAAGCACCGTTCGGTCCTCGCGTCGTCTTCATAGCGCCGATGCCTCCACGCGCCGTCTCCGAGTCGTATCGGTCCACGCATCGTCTCCTGATCTCCGATCGGTCCACGCGCCGTCACCTAAGCCCCGATCGGTCCACGCACTGTCTCCTGATCCCCATGGGTCCACGCGGCACTTCCGGAGCCCCGATCGGTCGACGCGTCGTCTCCTGAGCCCCGATCGATCCACGCATCGGCTCCTGAGCCCCGATTGGTCCACGCGTCGTCTTCGAGTACCGATCGATCCACGCGCCGTCGCGGAGCCTTGATGGGTCCACGCGCGGTCTCCTTAGCCCCGGTCGGTCCACGCGCCGTCTCCGAGCGCTGATCGGTCCACGTATCGTCTCCTAAGCCCCGGTCGGTCCACGCGCCGTCGCCGAACCCCGATCGTTCCACGCGCCGTCTCCGAGCCCCGATCGGTCTACGCGCCGTCTCCTGAGCCTCGATCGGGGCACGCGCCGTCTCCGAGCCCCGATCGGGCCATGCATCGTCTCCTAAGCCCCGATCGGTTAACGCGCTGTCTCCGAGCCCCGATCGGTCCACGCGCCGTCTCCTGAGCCCCAATTAGTCCACGCGTCGTCTTCTAAGCCCCGATCGGTCCACGCGCCGTCGGCGAGCCCCGATCGGTTCACGCGCCGTCTCCTGAGCCACGATTGTTCCACGCGTCGTCTCCGAGCCCCGATCGGTCCACGCGCCGTCGCCGAGCCATGATCGGTCCACGCGCGGCCTCCTGAGCCCCGATCGGTCCACGCGCCGTCTCCGAACCCCGATGGGTCCACGCGCCGTGTCCTGTGCCCGATCGGTCGACGCATCCTTTCCTAAATCCCGATCGGTCCACGCGTTGTCTCCTTAGCCCCGATCGGTCCACATGCCGTCTCCGAGCCCCGGTCGGTCCACGCGCCGTCTCCGAGCACCGATCGGTCCACGCGCCGTCGCCGAACCCCAATTGGTCCACGCGCAACCGCCTGAGCTCCAGTCGGTCCACGCGCTGTCCCCCAGCCCAGATCCGTACACGCGTCGTCTCCGAGCCCCGATCGGTCCACGCGCCGTCGCCGAGCCCCGATCGGTCCACGCGCCGTCGCCGAGCCCCGATCGGTCCACGTGTCGTCTCCTAAGCCCCAATCTGTCCACGACCCGTCTTCGGGCCCCGATCGGTGCACGTGCCGTCTCCTAAGCCCCGATCGGTCGACGCGCCGTATCCGAGCCCCGATGGGTCCACGCGTCGTCGCCTGAGCCCCGATCGATTCACGGGTCGTCTCCTGAACCCCGATCGCTCCACGCGCCATCTCCTGAGCCCCGATGGGTCCACGCGCCGCCACCTGAGTCCCGATCGGTCCACGCATCGTCTTCTAAGCCCCGCTCGGTTAACGCGTCGTTTCCGAGCCCCGATCGGTCTACGCGCCGTCTCCTGAGCCCCGATCTGTCCAGGCGTCGTCTCCTTAGCCCCGATCGGTCAACACGCCGTCTTCGAGCCCCGATGGGTCCACACGTCGCCTCCTGAGCCCCGACCGATCCACGCGTGTCTCCTGAGCCCCGGCCGGTCCACGCGCCGTCTCCGAGCTCCGATCCGTCCACGCGTCGTCTCCAAAGATCCGATCGGTCCACGCGCCGTCTCCTGAGCCCCGATCGGTCCACGCATCGTCTCCTAAGCCCCGATCGATCCACGCGCCGTCTCCTGCGCCCCGATCGGTCGACGCGTCCTTTCCTAAACCCCGATCGGTCCACGCGTAGTCTCCTTAGCCCCGATCGGTCCACACGCCGTCTTCGAGCCCCGATGGGTCCACGCGTCGCCTCCTGAGCCCCGATCGATCCACGCGTGTCTCCTGAGCCCCGGCCGGTCCACGCGCCGTCTCCGAGCTCCGATCCGTCCACGCGTCGTCTCCAAAGATCCGATCGGTCCACGCGCCGTCTCCTGAGCCCCGATCGGTCCACGCGTCGGCTCCTAAGCCTCGATCGGTCCACGCGCGGCCTCCTTAGCCCCGGTCGGTCCACGCGCCATCTCTGAGCCCCGATCGGTCCACGCATCGTCTCCTAAGCCCCTATCGGTTAACGCGCCGTCTCCGAGCCCCGATCGGTCCATGCGCGGTCTCCTGAACCCCGATACGTCCACGCGCAGTCGCCTAGCCCCGATCGGTCCACGCGCGTCCTCCTGAGCCCCGGTCGGTTCACGCGCCGTGTCCGAGCCCCAATCGGTCCACGCGCCGTCTCCTAAGCCCCAATCTGTCCGCGACCCGTCTCCGGGCCCCGATCGGTGCACTCGCCGTCTCCTAAGCCCCGATCGGTCCATGCGCCATCTCCGAGCGCCGATCGGTTCACGCGCCGTCTCCTGAGCCCTGCTCCGTCCACGCGTCGTCCCCGAGCCCCGATCGGTCCACGCACCATCTCCTGCTCTCCAATCGGTCCTCGCGCCGTCTCCTGAGCCCCGATCGTTCCACGCGCCGTCTCCGAGCCCCGATCGGTCCACGCACCGTCTCCTGAGCCCAATCCGTCCACGCGGCGCCTCCGGAGCCCCGATCGATCCACGCGTCGTCACCTGAGCCCCGATCGTTCCACGCGCCGTTTCCTGAGCCCCGATCGGTCCACGCATCGTCTCCGAGCACCGATCGGTCCACGCGCCGTTTTCTGAGCACCGTTCGGTCCACGCGTCGTCTTCAAAGCCCCGATGCCTCCACCCGCCGTCTCCGAGCCACGATCGGTCCGTGCGCCGCTGCCAGAGCCCCGATCGGTCCACGCGTCGTCTCCTGATCTCCGATCGGTCCACGCGCCGTCTCCTGAGCCCCGATCGGTCCACGCGCCGTCTCCTGAGCCCGGATCGGTCCACGCGTCGTCCCAGAATCCCTGATCCGTACACGCGTCGTCTCCGAGCCTCGATCGGTCCACGCGCCGTCGCCGAGCGCCGATCGGTCCAGGCGTGGCCTCCTGTGCCCCGATCCGTCCACGCGTCGTCTCCTAAGCCCCGATACGTCCACACGCCGTTTCCGAGCCTCGATGGGTCCACGCGTCGCCTCCTGAGCCCCGATCGAACCACGCGAGTCTCCTGAGCCCCGATCGCTCCTCGCGCCGTCTCCTGCGCCGCGCTCGGTCCATGCGTCGTCTTCTTAGGCCCGATGCCTCCACGCGCCGTCTCCGAGCCACGATCATTTCGCGCGCCGTCTCCTGAACCCCGATCGTTCCACGCGCCGTCTCCCAGCCCCGATCGGTCCTCGCGCCGTCTCCTGAGCCCCGATCATTCCACGCGCTGTCTCCGAGCCCCGATCGGTCCACGTGCCGTCTCCTGAGCCCCATCCGTCCACGCGGCGCCTCCGAAGCCCCGATTGATACACGCGAATCTCCAGAGCCCCGGTCGGTCCGCGCGCCGTCTCCTGAGCCCCGATCGGTCGACGCATCGTCTCCTGAGCCCCGATCGATCCACGCGTTGTCACCTAAGCCCCGATCGCTCGACGCGACGTTCCCTAAGCCCCGATCTATCCACGCGCAGTCTCCTGAGCCCCGATCGTTCCGCGCGCCGTCTCCCAGCCCCGATCGGTCCACGCGCCGTCTCTCTCAGGAGATCGGTCCTCGCGCCGTCTCCTGAGCCCCGATCATTCCACGCGCTGTCTCCGAGCCCCGACCGGTCCACGTGCCGTCTCCTGAGCCCCATCCGTTCACGCGGCGCCTCCGGAGCCCTGATTGATCAACGTGAATCTCCTGAGCCCCGGTCGGTCCACACACCATCTCCTGAGCCCCGATCGGTCCACACGAAGTCGCCGAGCACCGATCGGTTCACGCGCGGTCTCCTGAGCCCCGGTCGGTCCACGCGCCATCTCCTGAGCCCCGATCTGTCCACTCGTCGTCTCCTGAGCCCCGATTGTTCCACGCGCCCTCTTCGAGCCCCGATCCGTCCACGCGTCGTTTCCGAAGCCCCGATCTATCCCCGCGCAGTCTCCTGAGCCCCGATCGGTCCACGCATCGTCTCCTAAGCCCCAGACGGTCCACGCGCCGTCACCCGAGCCCCAATCGGTCCACGCGCCGTCTCCTGAGCCCAGATCGGTCCACGCGCCGTCTCCTGAGCCCCCATCGGTCCACGCGACGTCTCCTAAGCCCCGATCGGTCCACGCGCCGTCTCCGAGCCCGGATCGGTCCCCGCTCCGTCTCCTAAGCCCCAATCTGTCCACGACCCGTCTCCGGGCCCCGATCGGTGCACGCGCCGTCTCCTGAGCCCCGATCCGTCCACGCGCAGTCGCCGAGACCCGATCCGTCCACGCGCCGTCGCCGAACCCGAATTGGTCCACGCGCAACCGCCTGAGCCACAGTCGGTCCACGCGCTGCCTCCCAGTCCCGATCGGTCCTCGCGCCGTCTCCTGAGCCCCGATCATTCCACGCCCTGTCTCCGAGCCCCGATCGGTCCACGTGCCGTCTCCTGAGCCCCATCCGTCCACGCGGCGCCTCCGGAGCCCCGATTGCTACACGCGAATCTCCAGAGCCCCGGTCGGTCCGCGCGCCGTCTCCTGAGCCCCGATCGGTCCACGCGTCGTCTCCTGAGCCCCGATTATTCCACGCGCCCTCTTCGAGCCCCGATCCGTCCACGCGTCGTTTCCGAAGCCCCGATCTATCCCCGCGCTGTCTCCTGAGCCCCGATGGGTCCACGCATCGTCTCCTAAGCCCCAGACGGTCCACGCGCCGTCACCCGAGCCCCAATCGGTCCACGCGCCGTCTCCTGAGCCCAGATCGGTCCACGCGCCGTCTCCGAGCCCCGATCGGTTCACGCGCCGTCTCCAAGCCCCGATCGGTCCAAGCGTCGTCTCCTAAGCCGCGATCGGTACATGCGCCGTCACCTGAGGCCCGACCGGTCCACGTGTCGTCTCCTAAGCCCCGATCAGTAGACGCGCCGTCCCGTGAGCCCCGATCAGTCGACGCGTCCTCTCCTAAACCCCGAGCGGTTCACGCGCCGTGTCCGAGCTCCGGTCGGTCCACGCCCCTTCTCCTGAGCCCCGATCGGTCGACGCGTCGTCTCCTAAGCCCCGATCGGTTAACGCGCCGTCTCCGAGCCCCGATCGGTCCACGCGCGGTCTCCTGAGCCCCGGTCGGTCCACGCGCCGTCTCCGAGCCCCGATCGGTTCATGCATCGTCTCCTAAGCCCCGATCGGTTAACTTGCTGTCTCCGAGCCCCGATCGGTGCACATGCCGTCTCCTAAGCCCCGATCGGTCCACGCGTCGTCTCCTAAGCCCCGATCGGTCCACGCGTCGTCTCCTAAGCCCCGATCGGTCCACGCCCCTTCTCCTGAGCCCCGATCGGTCGACGCGTCGGCCCCTAAGCCCCGATCGATCGACGCGCTGTCTCCTGTGCCCCGATCGGTTTACGCGTCGTCTCCTAAGCCCCGATCCGTCCACGCGTCGTCTCCTAAGCGCCGATCGGTCCACGCGCCGTCTCCTGAGCCCCGGTCGGTTCATGCGCCGTCTCCGAGCCCCGTTCGATCCACGCGTCGTCTTGTAAGCCCAGATGCCTTCTCGCGCCGTCTCCGGGCCACGATCGGTCCAGGCGCCGCTTCCTGAGCCACGATCGATCCACGCGTTGTCTCCTAGGCCCCGATCGGTCCACGCGCCTTCTCCGAGCCCCGATCGGTTCACGCGTCGTCTCCGAGCCCCGATCGGTCCACGCGCCGTCGCCGAGTCATGATCTGTCCACGCGCGGCCTCCTGAGACCCGATCGGTCCACGCGCCGTCTTCGAGCCCCGATCGGTCCACGCATGGTCTCCTAAGCCCCAATCGGTTAACGCGCCGTCCCCGAGCCCCGATCGGTCCACGCGCCGTCTCCTGAGCCCCGATAGGTACACGCGTCGTCGCCTACACCCCGATCGGTCCACGCGTCGTCTCCTAAGCCCCCATTGGTCCACGTGCCGTCTCCCAGCCCCGATCGGTCCACGCACTGTCTCCTGATCCCCATGGGTCAACGCGGCACCTCCGGAGCCCCGATCGATCCACGCGAGGCTCCTGAGCCCCGATCGGACCACGCATCGTCTCCTAAGCCCCAATCGGTTAACGCGCCGTCTCCGAGCCCCGATCGGTCAACGCGCCGTCGCCGAACCCCAATTGGTCCACGCGCAACCGCCTGAGCCCCAGTCGGTCCACGCACTGTCTCCGAGCCCCGATCGGTCCACGCGTCGTCTCCGAGCCCCGATCGGTCCGCGCGTCGTCTCCTAAGCCCTGATCGGTCCACGTGCCGTCTCCGAGCCCCGATGGGTCCACGCGCCGCTTTCTGAGCCCCGATCTATCCACGCATCGGCTCCTGAGCCCCGATTGGTCCACGCGTCGTCTTCGAGCCCCGATCGATCCACGCGCCGTCCCGTAAGCCACAATTGGTCCACGTGCCGTCTCAGAGCGCCGATCATTTCACGCGCCGTCTCCTGAGCCCCGATCGTTCCACGCGCCGTCTCCTAAGCCCCGATACGTCCACACGCCGTATCCGAGCCCCGATCGGTCCGCGTGACGCATTCTAAGCCACGCTCCGCCCACGCGCCGTCTCCGAGCACCGATCGGTCCACGCGCCGTCTCCTGAGCCCCGATCGGTCCACGCGTCGTCTCCTAAGCCCTGATCGGTCCACGTGCCGTCTCCGAGCCCCGATGGGTCCACGCACCGCCTCCTGAGCCCCGATCGATCCACGCATCGACTCCTGAGCCCCGATCGGTCCACGCGTCGTCTTCGAGCACCGATCGATCCACGCGCCGTTTCCTGGGCCCCGATCAGTCCACGCGTCGCCGCCGGAGCCCCGATCGGTCTACGCGCCGTCCCATGAGCCCCGATCGGTCAACGCATCGTCTCATAAGCCCCGATCGGTTAACGCGCCGTCTCCGAGCCCCGAACGGTCCACGCGCCGTCGCCGAACCCCAATTGGTCCACGCGCAACCGCCTGAGCCCCAGTCGGTTAACGCGCCGTCTCCGAGCCCCGATCAGTCCACGCGCGGCCTCCTTAGCCCCGGTCGGTCCACGCGCCGTCTCCGAGCCCCGATCGGTCCACGCGTCATCTCCTAAGCCCCGATCGGTTAACGCGCAGTCTCCGAGCCCCGAACGGTCCACGCGCCGTCGCCGAACCCCAATTGGTCCACGCGCAACCGCCTGAGCCCCAGTCGGTTAACGCGCCGTCGCCGAGCCCCGATCCGTCCACGCACTGTCTCCTGATCCCCATGGGTCCACGCGGCGCCTCCGGGGCCCCGATCGATCCACGCGAGGCTCCTAAGCCCCGATCGGTCCACGCGCACCCGCCTGAGCCCCAGTCGGTCGACGCGCCGTCTCCGAGCCCCGATCGGTCCACGCGTCGTCTCCGAGCCCCGATCGGTCCACGCGCCGTCTCCGCGCCCCGATCAGTCCACGCGCTGTCTCCTGAGCCCCAATCGGTCTACGCGTCGTCTTCTAAGCTCCGATCGGTCCACGCGCCGTCTCCGAGCCCCGATCGGTCCACGCACCATCTTCTGCTCCCCAATCGGTCCACGCGCCGCCTCCGGAGCCCCAATTGGTCCACGCGCAACCGCCTGAGCCCCAGTCGGTCCACGCGCTGTCTCCGAGCCCCGATCCGTCCACGCGCAGTCGCCGAGCCCCGATCGGTCCACGCGGCGCCTCCGGAGCCCCGATCGATCCACGCGAGTCTCCTGAGCTCCGGTCAGTCCGCGCGCCGTCTCCTGAGCCCCGATCGATCCACGCGTCGTCTCCTGAGCCCCGATCGCTCCACGCGCCGTTTACTGAGCCCCGATCGATCCACGCGTCGTCTCCTGAGCCCCGATCGCTCCACGCGCCGTTTCCTGAGCCGCGATCGGTCCACGCATCGTCTCCGAGCACCGATCGGTCCACGCGTCGTTTTCTGAGCACCGTTCGGTTCACGCGTAGTCTTCAAAGCCCCGATGCCTCCACGCGCCCTCTCCGAGCCCCGATGGGTTCACGCGTCCCCTCCTGAGCCCCGATCGATCCACGCGAGTCTTCTGAGCCCCGGTCGGTCCACGCGCTGTCTCCGAGCACCGATCCGTCCACGCGTCGTCTCCGAGCCCCGATCGCTCCACGCGCCGTTGCCGAGCCATGATCGTTCCACGCGCTTTCTCCTAAGCCACGATCGGTCCACGCGCCGTCTCCGAGCGCCGATTGATTCACGCGCCGTCTCCTGAGCCCCGATCGGTCGACGCGCCGTCTCCGAGCGGCGATAGGTCCACGCATCGTCTCCTAAGCCCCAGACGGTCCACGCGCCGTCTCCGATCCCCGATCGGTCAATGCGCCGTCTCCGAGCACCGATCGGTTCACGCGCCGTCTCCTGAGCCCTGATCGTTCCACGCGCTTTCTCCTAAACCACGTTCGGTCCACGCGCCGTCTCCGAGCGCCGATTGATTCACGCGCCGTCTCCTGAGCCCCGATCGTTCCAAGCGCCGTTTCCGAGCCCCGATCGGTCCACGCACCGTCTCCTGATCCCCATCGGTCCACGCGGCGCCTCCGGAGCCCCGATCGATCCACGCGAGTCTCCTGAGCCCCGGTCGGTCCGCGCGCCGTCTCCTGAGCCCCGATCGGTCGACGCGTCGTCTCCTGAGCCCCGATCCATCCACGCGTCGTCTCCTGAGCCCCGATCGCTCCACACGCCGTTTCCTGAGCCCCGATCGGTCCACGCGTCGTCTTCAAAGCCCCGATGCCTCCACGCGCCGTCTCCGAGCCACGATCGGTCCGTGCGCCGCTTCCAGAGCCCCGATCGGTCCACGCGTCATCTCCTGATCCCCGATCGGTCCACGCGCCGTCTCCTCAGCCCCGATCGGTCCAAGCGCCTTCTCCCAAACCCCGATCGGTCCAGGCGTGGCCTCCTGAGCCCCGGTCGGTCCACGCGCCGTCTCCGAGCCCGGATCGGTCCACGCATCGACTCCTAAGCCTCGATCGGTTAACGCGCCGACTCCGAGCCCCGATCGTTCCACGCGCCGTCTCCGAGCCCCTATCGATCCACGGGAGTCTCCTGAGCCCCGGTCGCTCCACGCGCCGTTTCCTCGGCCCCGATCGATCCACGCATCGTCTCCGAGCACCGATCGGTCCACGCGCCGTCTCCGAGCCCCGATCGGTCCACGCACCGTCTCCTGATCCACATCGGTCCTCGCGGCGCCTCCGGAGACCCGATCGATCCACGCGTCGTCTCCTGAGCCCCGATCGCTCGACACGCCGTTTCCTGAGCCCCGATGGGTCCACGCGTCGCCTCCTAAGCCTCGATCAATCCACGCGAGTCTCCTTAGCCCCGGACGGTCCACGCGGCGTCTCCGAGCCCCGATCGGCCCACGCGCCGTCTCCTGAGCCCCGATCGGTTAACGCGCCGATTCGGAGCCGCGATCGATCCACGCGCCGTCTCCTGAGTTCCAATCGGTCCACGCGTCGATCCCTAAGCCCCGATCCATCCACACGCAGTCTCCTGAGCCCCGATTGGTCCACGCGCCGTCTTCTAAGCTCAGATGCCTCCTCGCGCCGCCTGCGAGCCACGATCGGTCCAGGCGCCGCTTCCTGAGCCCCAATCGGTCCACGCGTGGTCTCGTGAGTCCCGATCGGTCCACGCGCCGTCTCCGAGCCCCGATCGGTCCAAGCGTGGCCTCCTGAGCCCCGGTCGGTCCACGTGCCGTCTCCTAAGCCCCGATCGGTCCACGCGTCGTCTCCGAGCCCCGATAGGTCCACACGCCGTCTCCTGAGCCCCGATCGTTTCGCGCGCCTTCTCCTAAGCCACGATCCGTCCACGCGCCGTCTCCGAGCCCCAGTCGGTCCACGCGCTGTCTCCGAGCATCGATCGGTCCACGCGCCGTCTCCGAGCCCCGATCGGTCCACGCGCCGTCTCCTAAGCCCCAATCGGTCCACACGCTGTCTCGTGAGCCCCAATAGGTACACGCGTCGTCCCCTACGCCCCGATCGGTCCACGCTTCGTCTCCTAGGCCCCGATCGGTCCACGCGCCGTCTCCGAGCCCCGATCGGTCCACGCACCGTCTCCTGTTCCACATCGGTCCACGCGTCGCCTCCTAAGCCCCGATCGGTTAACGCGCCGATTCGGAGCCCCGATCGATCCACGCGCCGTCTCCTGAGTCCCAATCGGTCCACGCGTCGATCCCTAAGCCCCGATCCATCCACACGCAGTCTCCTGAGCCCCGATCGGTCCACGCGCCGTCTCCTGAGCCCCGATCGGTCGACGCCTCGTCTCCTGAGCCCCGATCGGTCCACGCGCTGTCTCCGAGCGCCGATCGGTCCACTCGCCGTCTTCTGAGCCCCGATCGGTCCACGCATCGTCTCCTAAGCCCCGGACGGTCCACGTGCCGTCTCATGAGCCCCGATCGTTCCACACGCCGTCTCCGAGCCCCGATCGGTTCACGCGTCGGCTCCTAAGCCCCGATCGGTCCACGCGTCGTCTCCGAGCCCCGATCGGTCCACGCGCCGTCGCCGAGCCATGATCGCTCCGCGCGCGGCCTCCTGAGCCCCGGTCGCGTCACGCGCCGTATCCAAGCCCCAATCGGTCCACGCGCCGTCCCCTGAGTCCCGATCGGTCCACGCGCCGGCTCCTGAGCCCCGATCGGTCCACGCGTAGTCTCCTAAGCCCCGATAGGTCCACACGCCGGCTCCGAGCCCAGATCCGTCGCCGCGTCGTCTCCTGAGCCACGATCAATTGACGTGTCTTCTCCTGAGCCCCGATCGCTCCTCGCGCCGTCTCCTGAGCCCCGCTCGGTCGATGCGTCGTCTTCTTAGCCCCGATGCCTTCACGCGCCGTCTCCGAGCCCCAGTCGATCCACGCGCTGTCTCCGAGCACCGATCGGTCCACGCGTCGTCTCCGAGCCCCAATCGGTCCACGCGCCGTTACCGAGCCATGATCGGTCCACGCGCGGCCCCCTGAGCCCCGGTCGTTCCACGCGCCGTCTCCGAGCCCCGATCGGTCCACGCGCCGTCTCCTGAGCCCCAATCGGTCCACACGCTGTCTCGTGGGCCCCGATAGATACACGCGTCGTGTCCTACGCCCCGATCGGTCCACGCGTCGTCTCCTAAGCCCCGATCGGTCCACGCGCCGTCTCCGAGCCCCGATCGGTCCACGCACCGTCTCCTGATCCCCATCGGTCAACGCGGCGCCTCCGGAGCCCCGATCGATCCACGCGAGTCTCCTAAGCCCCGATCGGTCCACGCGCCGTCTCCGAGCCCCGATCGTTCCACGCGCCGTCTCCTGAGCCCCGCTCGGTCGATGCGTCGTCTTCTTAGCCCCGATGCCTACACCGCCGTTTCCGAGCCTCGAACGGTCCAGGCGCCGTCGCCGAGCCCCGATCCGTTCACGTGCCGTCACCTGGGCCCCGAACGTTCCACGCGTCGTCTCCTAGTCCCGATGGGTCCACGCGCCGCGTCCTGAGCCCCGATCGGTCGACGCGTCGCCCCCAGAGCCCCGATCGATCCACGCGAGTCTCCTGAGACCCGGTCGGTCCGGGCGCCATCCCCTGAGCACCGATCGATCCACTCACTGTTTTCTAAGCACCGTTAGGTCCACGCGTCGTCTTCAAAGCCCCGATGCCTCCACGCGCCGTCTCCGAGCCACCATCGGTCCGTGCGCCGCTTCCTGAGCCCCGATCGGTCCACGCGCCTTCTCCTAAGCCCCGATCGGTCCACGCGCCGTCTCCGAGCGCCTATCGGTTCACGCGCCGTCTCCTGAGCCCCGATCGTTCCACGCGCAGTCGCCGAGCCCCGATCGATTCACGCGCGGTCTCCTGAGCCCCAGTCGGTACACGCGCCGTCTCCGAGCCCTGATCGGTTCACACATCGTCTCCTAAGCCCCGCTCGGTTACCGCGTCGTTTCGGAGCCCCGATCGGTCTACGCGCCGTCTCCTGAGCCCCGATCGGTCCACGCGCCGTCTCCGAGCCCCGTTCGGTCCACGCGCCGTCTTCTGAGCCCCGATCGGTCCACGCGCGGTCTCCGAGCGCCGATCGGTCCACTCGCCGTCTTCTGAGCCCCGATCGGTCCACGCATCGTCTCCTAAGCCCCGGACGGTCCACGTGCCGTCTCATGAGCCCCGATCGTTCCACACGCCGTCTCCGAGCCCCGATCGGTTCACGCGTCGGCTCCTAAGCCCCGATCGGTCCACGCGTCGTCTCCGAGCCCCGATCGGTCCACGCGCCGTCGCCGAGCCATGATCGCTCCGCGCGCGGCCTCCTGAGCCCCGGTCGCGTCACGCGCCGTATCCAAGCCCCAATCGGTCCACGCGCCGTCCCCTGAGTCCCGATCGGTCCACGCGCCGGCTCCTGAGCCCCGATCGGTCCACGCGTAGTCTCCTAAGCCCCGATAGGTCCACACGCCGGCTCCGAGCCCCGATCCGTCGCCGCGTCGTCTCCTGAGCCACGATCAATTGACGTGTCTTCTCCTGAGCCCCGATCGCTCCTCGCGCCGTCTCCTGAGCCCCGCTCGGTCGATGCGTCGTCTTCTTAGCCCCGATGCCTTCACGCGCCGTCTCCGAGCCCCAGTCGATCCACGCGCTGTCTCCGAGCACCGATCGGTCCACGCGTCGTCTCCGAGCCCCAATCGGTCCACGCGCCGTTACCGAGCCATGATCGGTCCACGCGCGGCCCCCTGAGCCCCGATCGTTCCACGCGCCGTCTCCGAGCACCGATCGGTCCACGCGCCGTCTCCTGAGCCCCAATCGGTCCACACGCTGTCTCGTGGGCCCCGATAGATACACGCGTCGTGTCCTACGCCCCGATCGGTCCACGCGTCGTCTCCTAAGCCCCGATCGGTCCACGCGCCGTCTCCGAGCCCCGATCGGTTCACGCACCGTCTCCTGATCCCCATCGGTCAACGCGGCGCCTCCGGAGCCCCGATCGATCCACGCGAATCTCCTGAGCCCCGATCGGTCCGCGCTCCACCGCCTGAGCCCCGATCGGTCCACGCGTCGTCTCCTAAGCCCCGATCGGTCCACGCGCCGTCTCCGAGCCCCGATCGTTCCACGCGCCGTCTCCTGAGCCCCGCTCGGTCGATGCGTCGTCTTCTTAGCCCCGATGCCTACACCGCCGTTTCCGAGCCACGATTGGTCCACGCGCCGTCTCCTGAGCCCCGATCGTTTCATGCGCCTTCTCCTAAGCTCCGATCGGTTCACTCGTCGGCTCCTAAGCCCCGATCGGTCCACGCGTCGTCTCCGAGCCCCGATCAGTCCACGGGCCGTCGCCGAGCCATGATCGCTCCACGCGTGGCCTCCTGAGCCCCGGTCGCGTCACGTGCCGTATCCAAGCCCCAATCGGTCCACGCGCTGTCTCCGAGCACCGATAGGTCCACGCATCGTCTCTGAGCACCGATCGGTTCACGCGTCGTTTTCTGAGCACCGTTCCGTCCACGCGTAGTCTTCAAAGCCCCGATGCCTGAGCGCGCCGTCTCCGAGCCACGATCGTTCCACGCGCCGTCTTCCAGCCCCGATAGGTCCACGCGCCGTCTCCGAGCCACGATCGGTCCAGGCGCCACTTCCTGAGCCCCGATTGGTCCACGCCCCGCCTCTGGAGCCCCGATAGATCCACCCGAGTCTCCTAAGCCCCGAACGGTCCACGCGCCGTCTCCTGAGCCCCGATCGATCCACGCGTCGTCTCCTGAGCCCCGATCGCTCCACGCGTCGTCTCTTAAGCGCCGATCGGACCACGCGTCGTCTCCGAGCCCCGATCGGTCCACGCGCCCTCTCCTAAGCCCCGATCATTCCACGCGCCGTCTCCGAGCGCCGATTGGTTCACGCGCCGTCTCCTGAGCCCCGATCGTTCCACGCGTCGTCTCCGAGCTCCGATGTGTCCACGCGTCCTCTTCTAAGCCCCGATCGGTCCACGCGCCATCTCCGAGCCGCGATGGGTCCACGCGCCGCCTCCTGACGCCCGATCGGTCCACGCGCCGTCTCCGAGCGCCGATCGGTTCACGCGCCGTCTCCTGAGCCCCGATCGTTCCACGCGCCGTCTCCTGCGCCCCGATCGGTCGACGCGTCCTCTCCTAAACCCCGATCGTTCAACGCATCGTCTCCTAATTCCCGTTCGGTCCACGCGCCGTCTCCTGAGCGCCGATCGGTTCATGCGCCGACTCCGAGCCCCGATGGGTTCACGCGTCGTCTCCTAAGCCCCGATCAGTCCACGCGCAGTCGCCGAGCCCCGATCGCTTCACGCGCGGTCTCCTGAGCCCCGGTCGGTCGACGCGCCGTCGCCGAACCCCAATTGGTCCACGCGCTGTCTCCGAGTCCCGATCGGTCCACGCATCGTCTCCTAATCCCTGCTCGGTTAACGCGTCGTTTCCGAGCCCCGATCCGTCTCCGCGCCGTCTCCTGAGCCCCGATCGGTCCACGTGTCGTTCCCTAAGCCCCGATCCATCCACGCGCCGACTCCTGAGCCCAGCTCGGCCCACGCGCCGTCTCCGAGTCCCGATCGGTCCACGCGCCGTCTCCTAAGCCCCGATCGGTTCATGCTTCGTCCCCGAGGCCCGATCGGTCCGAGCACCGTCTCCTGAGCCCCGATCGATCCCGCGCCGTCACCTGAGCCCTGATCGGTCCACGCGTCGTCTCCTATGCCCCGATCGGTCCACGCGCCGCCTCCTAAGCTCCGATCGGTCCACGCGCCGTCTCCGAGCCACGATCAGTCCAGGCGCCGCTTCCTGAGTCTCGATCGGTCCACGCGTCGTCTCCTAAGCCCCGATCGGTCCACGCGCCGTCGCCGAGCCCCGATGCGTCCACGCGCCGCCTCCTGAGCTCCGATCGGTCCACGCGTCGTCTCCTGAGCCCCGATCGATCCACGCATCGGGTCCTGAGCCCCGATCGGTCCACGCGTCGTCTTCGAGTACCGATCGATCCACGCGCCGTTTCCTGGGCTCCGATCGGTCCACGCGTCGCCGCTGGAGCCCCGATCGGCCTACGCGCCGTCTCCTAAGCCCCGCTAGGTTAACGCGTCGTTTCCGAGCCCCCATCGGTCTACGGGCCGTCTCCTGAGCCCCGATTGGTCCACGAGCCGTCTCCTGAGCCCCGATCGGTCCACGCGTCGTCTCCTAACCCCCGATTGGTCCACGTGCAGTCTCCCAGCCCCGATCGGTCCACGCGCCGTCGCCGCGTCGCGATCAGTCCACGCGCGGCCTCCTGAGCCCCGGTTGGTTCACGCGCCGTATCCGAGCCCCAATCGGTCCACGCGCCGTCTCCTGAGCCCCGATTGTTCCACGCGCCGTCTCCTGAGCCCCGATCGGTAACACGCGTCGTCGCCTAACCCCCGATTGGTCCACGTTCCGTCTCCTCAGCCCCGATCGGTCCACGCGCCGTCTCCGAGCGCCGATCGGTTCACGCGCCGTCTCCTGAGTCCCCGTCGCTCCACGCGCCGTCTCCGTGCCCCCATCACTCCACGCGCCGTCTCCGAGTCCCGATCGGTCCACGTGCCGTCTCCTGAGCCCGGATCGGTCCACGCGCCGTCGCCGAACCCCAATTGGTCCACGCGCAACCGCCTGAGCCCAAGTCGGTCCACGCGCTGTCTCCGAGTCCCGATGGGTCCACGCGTCGTCTCCGAGCCCCGATCGGTCCACGCGCCGTCGCCGAGCCATGATCGGTCCACGCGCGGCCTCCTGAGCCCCGATCGGTCCACGCATCCTTTCCTAAATCCCGATCGGTCCACGCGTCGTCTCCTTAACCCCGATCGGTCCACATGCCATCTCCGAGTCCCGATGGGTCCACGCGTCGCCTCCTGAACCCCGATCGATCCACGCGAGTTTCCTGAGCCCCTGTCGGTCCACGCGCCGTCTCCGAGCTCCGATCCGTCCGTGCTTCGTCTCCTAAGATCCGATCGGTCCATGCGCCATCTCCTGAGCCCCGAAGGGTCCACGCGTCGCCTCCGAGCTCCGATCGGTCCACACGCCGTTCCCTGAACCCCGATCGCTCCACGCGTTGTCGCCTGAGCCCCGATCTATCCACGGGTTGTCGTCTGAATCCCGACGGCTCCACGCGCCGTCTCCTGAGTCCCGATCCGTCCACGCGCCGTCGCCGAGCCCCGATCGGTCCGCGCGCCGCCGCCGATCCTCGATTGGTCCACGCATCGTGTCGTAAACCCCGATCGTTCCACGCGCAGCCGCCGAGCCCCGATCGGTTCACGCGCGGTCTCCTGAGCCCCGGTCGGTCCACGCGCCGTCGCCGAACCCCGATCGTTCCACGCGCCGTCTCCGAGCCCCGATCGGGCTACGCGCCGTCTCCTGAGCCTCGATCGGGGCACGCGCCGTCTCCGAGCCCCGATCGGGCCATGCATCGTCTCATAAGCCCCGATCGGTTAACGCGCTGTCTCCGAGCCCCGATCGGTCCACGCGCCGTCTCCTGAGCCCCAATTAGTCCACGCGGCGTCTTCTAAGCCGCGATCCGTCCACGGGCCGTCTGCGACCTCCGATCGGTCCACGCGCCGTCTCCAAGCCCCGATCCATACACGCGTCGTCTCCGAGCCCCGATCGGTCCACGCGCCGTCGGCGAGCCCCGATCGGTTCACGCGCCATCTCCTGAGCCCCGATCGTTCCACGCGCCGTCTCCGAGCCCCGATCCGTCCACGCGTCGTTCCCTAAGCCCCGATCCATCCACGCGCAATCTCCTGTGCCCCGATCGGTCCACGCAGCGTCTCCTACGCCCCAGACGGTCCACGCGCCGTCTCCGAAACCCGATCGGTCGACGCGTCGTCTTCTAAGCCCAGATGCCTCCTCGCGCCGTCTTGGAGCCCCGATCGGTGCACGCGTCGTCTCCGAGCCCCGATCGGCCCACGCGGCGTCGCCGAGCCGCGATCGGTCCACGCGCGGCCTCCTGAGCCCCGGTCGTTCCACGCGCCGTCTCCGAGCACCGATCGGTCCACGCGCCGTCTCCTGAGCCCCAATCGGTCCACACGCTGTCTCGTGGGCCCCGATAGATACACGCGTCGTGTCCTACGCCCCGATCGGTCCACGCGTCGTCTCCTAAGCCCCGATCGGTCCACGCGCCGTCTCCGAACCCCGATCGGTTCACGCACCGTCTCCTGATCCCCATCGGTCAACGCGGCGCCTCCGGAGCCCCGATCGATCCACGCGAATCTCCTGAGCCCCGATCGGTCCGCGCTCCACCTCCTGAGCCCCGATCGGTCCACGCGTCGTCTCCTAAGCCCCGATCGGTCCACGCGCCGTCTCCGAGCCCCGATCGTTCCACGCGCCGTCTCCTGAGCCCCGCTCGGTCGATGCGTCGTCTTCTTAGCCCCGATGCCTACACCGCCGTTTCCGAGCCACGATTGGTCCACGCGCCGTCTCCTGAGCCCCGATCGTTTCATGCGCCTTCTCCTAAGCTCCGATCGGTTCACTCGTCGGCTCCTAAGCCCCGATCGGTCCACGCGTCGTCTCCGAGCCCCGATCAGTCCACGGGCCGTCGCCGAGCCATGATCGCTCCACGCGTGGCCTCCTGAGCCCCGGTCGCGTCACGTGCCGTATCCAAGCCCCAATCGGTCCACGCGCTGTCTCCGAGCACCGATAGGTCCACGCATCGTCTCTGAGCACCGATCGGTTCACGCGTCGTTTTCTGAGCACCGTTCCGTCCACGCGTAGTCTTCAAAGCCCCGATGCCTGAGCGCGCCGTCTCCGAGCCACGATCGTTCCACGCGCCGTCTTCCAGCCCCGATAGGTCCACGCGCCGTCTCCGAGCCACGATCGGTCCAGGCGCCACTTCCTGAGCCCCGATTGGTCCACGCCCCGCCTCTGGAGCCCCGATAGATCCACCCGAGTCTCCTAAGCCCCGATTGGTCCACGCCCCGCCTCTGGAGCCCCGATAGATCCACCCGAGTCTTCTAAGCCCCGATCGGTCCACGCGCCATCTCCGAGCCGCGATGGGTCCACGCGCCGCCTCCTGACGCCCGATCGGTCCACGCGCCGTCTCCGAGCGCCGATCGGTTCACGCGCCGTCTCCTGAGCCCCGATCGTTCCACGCGCCGTCTCCTGCGCCCCGATCGGTCGACGCGTCCTCTCCTAAACCCCGATCGTTCAACGCATCGTCTCCTAATTCCCGTTCGGTCCACGCGCCGTCTCCTGAGCGCCGATCGGTTCATGCGCCGACTCCGAGCCCCGATGGGTTCACGCGTCGTCTCCTAAGCCCCGATCAGTCCACGCGCAGTCGCCGAGCCCCGATCGCTTCACGCGCGGTCTCCTGAGCCCCGGTCGGTCGACGCGCCGTCGCCGAACCCCAATTGGTCCACGCGCTGTCTCCGAGTCCCGATCGGTCCACGCATCGTCTCCTAATCCCTGCTCGGTTAACGCGTCGTTTCCGAGCCCCGATCCGTCTCCGCGCCGTCTCCTGAGCCCCGATCCATCCACGCGCCGTCTCCTGAGCCCAGCTCGGCCCACGCGCCGTCTCCGAGTCCCGATCGGTCCACGCGCCGTCTCCTAAGCCCCGATCGGTTCATGCTTCGTCCCCGAGGCCCGATCGGTCCGAGCACCGTCTCCTGATCCCCGATCGGTCCACGCGCCGTCTCCGGACCCCCGATAGATCCACATGAGTCTCCTAAGCCCCGACCCGTCGACTCGCCGTCTCCGGAGCCCCGGTCCGTCCATGCGTCGTCTCCTAACCCCCGGACGGTCCACGCTTCGTCTCCGAGCCGCGATCCATCCACGCGAGTCTCCTAACCCGGACCGGTTCACGCGCCGTCTCCTGAGCCCCGATCGATCCCGCGCCGTCACCTGAGCCCTGATCGGTCCACGCGTCGTCTCCTATGCCCCGATCGGTCCACGCGCCGCCTCCTAAGCTCCGATCGGTCCACGCGCCGTCTCCGAGCCACGATCAGTCCAGGCGCCGCTTCCTGAGTCTCGATCGGTCCACGCGTCGTCTCCTAAGCCCCGATCGGTCCACGCGCCGTCGCCGAGCCCCGATGCGTCCACGCGCCGCCTCCTGAGCTCCGATCGGTCCACGCGTCGTCTCCTGAGCCCCGATCGATCCACGCATCGGGTCCTGAGCCCCGATCGGTCCACGCGTCGTCTTCGAGTACCGATCGATCCACGCGCCGTTTCCTGGGCCCCGATCGGTCCACGCGTCGCCGCCGGAGCCCCGATCGGCCTACGCATCGTCTCCTAAGCCCCGATACGTTCACATGCCGTCTCCGAGCCCTGATCGGTCCACGCGCCATCGCGGAGCCTTGATCGGTCCGCGCGCGGCCTCCTGAGCCCCGGTTGATTCACGCGCCGTATCCGAGCCCCAATCGGTCCACGCGCCGTCTCCTGAGCCCCGATCGATCCACGCATCGGGTCCTGAGCCCCGATCGGTCCACGCGTCGTCTTCGAGTACCGATCGATCCACGCGCCGTTTCCTGGGCTCCGATCGGTCCACGCGTCGCCGCTGGAGCCCCGATCGGCCTACGCGCCGTCTCCTAAGCCCCGCTAGGTTAACGCGTCGTTTCCGAGCCCCCATCGGTCTACGGGCCGTCTCCTGAGCCCCGATTGGTCCACGAGCCGTCTCCTGAGCCCCGATCGGTCCACGCGTCGTCTACTAACCCCCGATTGGTCCACGTGCAGTCTCCCAGCCCCGATCGGTCCACGCGCCGTCTCCTAATCCACAATCTGTCCACGACCCGTCTTCGGGACCCGATCGGTGCTCGCGCGGTCGCCGAACCCAAATTGGTCCACGCGCAACCGCCTGAGCCCCAGTCGGTCCACGCGCCGTCTCCGAGCCCCGATCGGTCCACGCTTCGTCTCCGAGCCCCGATCAGTCCACGCGCCGTCGCCGAGCCATGATCGGTCCACGCGCGGCCTCCTGAGCCCCGATCGGTCCACGCGCCGTCGCCGCGTCGCGATCAGTCCACGCGCGGCCTCCTGAGCCCCGGTTGGTTCACGCGCCGTATCCGAGCCCCAATCGGTCCACGCGCCGTCTCCTCAGCCCCGATCGGTCCACGCGCCGTCTCCGAGCGCCGATTGGTTCACGCGCCGTCTCCTGAGTCCCCGTCGCTCCACGCGCCATCTCCGTGCCCCCATCACTCCACGCGCCGTCTCCGAGTCCCGATCGGTCCACGTGCCGTCTCCTGAGCCCGGATCGGTCCACGCGCCGTCGCCGAACCCCAATTGGTCCACGCGCAACCGCCTGAGCCCAAGTCGGTCCACGCGCTGTCTCCGAGTCCCGATGGGTCCACGCACCGCCTCCTGAGCCCCGATCGATCCACGCATCGACTCCTGAGCCCCGATCGGTCCACGCGTCGTCTTCGAGCACCGATCGATCCACGCGCCGTTTCCTGGGCCCCGATCAGTCCACGCGTCGCCGCCGGAGCCCCGATCGGTCTACGCGCCGTCCCATGAGCCCCGATCGGTCAACGCATCGTCTCATAAGCCCCGATCGGTTAACGCGCCGTCTCCGAGCCCCGAACGGTCCACGCGCCGTCGCCGAACCCCAATTGGTCCACGCGCAACCGCCTGAGCCCCAGTCGGTTAACGCGCCGTCTCCGAGCCCCGATCAGTCCACGCGCGGCCTCCTTAGCCCCGGTCGGTCCACGCGCCGTCTCCGACCCCCGATCGGTCCACGCGTCATCTCCTAAGCCCCGATCGGTTAACGCGCAGTCTCCGAGCCCCGAACGGTCCACGCGCCGTCGCCGAACCCCAATTGGTCCACGCGCAACCGCCTGAGCCCCAGTCGGTTAACGCGCCGTCGCCGAGCCCCGATCCGTCCACGCACTGTCTCCTGATCCCCATGGGTCCACGCGGCGCCTCCGGGGCCCCGATCGATCCACGCGAGGCTCCTAAGCCCCGATCGGTCCACGCGCAACCGCCTGAGCCCCAGTCGGTCGACGCGCCGTCTCCGAGCCCCGATCGGTCCACGCGTCGTCTCCGAGCCCCGATCGGTCCACGCGCCGTCTCCGCGCCCCGATCAGTCCACGCGCTGTCTCCTGAGCCCCAATCGGTCTACGCGTCGTCTTCTAAGCTCCGATCGGTCCACGCGCCGTCTCCGAGCCCCGATCGGTCCACGCACCATCTTCTGCTCCCCAATCGGTCCACGCGCCGCCTCCGGAGCCCCAATTGGTCCACGCGCAACCGCCTGAGCCCCAGTCGGTCCACGCGCTGTCTCCGAGCCCCGATCCGTCCACGCGCAGTCGCCGAGCCCCGATCGGTCCACGCGGCGCCTCCGGAGCCCCGATCGATCCACGCGAGTCTCCTGAGCTCCGGTCAGTCCGCGCGCCGTCTCCTGAGCCCCGATCGATCCACGCGTCGTCTCCTGAGCCCCGATCGCTCCACGCGCCGTTTACTGAGCCCCGATCGATCCACGCGTCGTCTCCTGAGCCCCGATCGCTCCACGCGCCGTTTCCTGAGCCGCGATCGGTCCACGCATCGTCTCCGAGCACCGATCGGTCCACGCGTCGTTTTCTGAGCACCGTTCGGTTCACGCGTAGTCTTCAAAGCCCCGATGCCTCCACGCGCCCTCTCCGAGCCCCGATGGGTTCACGCGTCCCCTCCTGAGCCCCGATCGATCCACGCGAGTCTTCTGAGCCCCGGTCGGTCCACGCGCTGTCTCCGAGCACCGATCCGTCCACGCGTCGTCTCCGAGCCCCGATCGCTCCACGCGCCGTTGCCGAGCCATGATCGTTCCACGCGCTTTCTCCTAAGCCACGATCGGTCCACGCGCCGTCTCCGAGCGCCGATTGATTCACGCGCCGTCTCCTGAGCCCCGATCGGTCGACGCGCCGTCTCCGAGCGGCGATAGGTCCACGCATCGTCTCCTAAGCCCCAGACGGTCCACGCGCCGTCTCCGATCCCCGATCGGTCAATGCGCCGTCTCCGAGCGCCGATCGGTTCACGCGCCGTCTCCTGAGCCCTGATCGTTCCACGCGCTTTCTCCTAAACCACGTTCGGTCCACGCGCCGTCTCCGAGCGCCGATTGATTCACGCGCCGTCTCCTGAGCCCCGATCGTTCCAAGCGCCGTTTCCGAGCCCCGATCGGTCCACGCACCGTCTCCTGATCCCCATCGGTCCACGCGGCGCCTCCGGAGCCCCGATCGATCCACGCGAGTCTCCTGAGCCCCGGTCGGTCCGCGCGCCGTCTCCTGAGCCCCGATCGGTCGACGCGTCGTCTCCTGAGCCCCGATCCATCCACGCGTCGTCTCCTGAGCCCCGATCGCTCCACACGCCGTTTCCTGAGCCCCGATCGGTCCACGCGTCGTCTTCAAAGCCCCGATGCCTCCACGCGCCGTCTCCGAGCCACGATCGGTCCGTGCGCCGCTTCCAGAGCCCCGATCGGTCCACGCGTCATCTCCTGATCCCCGATCGGTCCACGCGCCGTCTCCTCAGCCCCGATCGGTCCAAGCGCCTTCTCCCAAACCCCGATCGGTCCAGGCGTGGCCTCCTGAGCCCCGGTCGGTCCACGCGCCGTCTCCGAGCCCGGATCGGTCCACGCATCGACTCCTAAGCCTCGATCGGTTAACGCGCCGACTCCGAGCCCCGATCGTTCCACGCGCCGTCTCCGAGCCCCTATCGATCCACGGGAGTCTCCTGAGCCCCGGTCGCTCCACGCGCCGTTTCCTCGGCCCCGATCGATCCACGCATCGTCTCCGAGCACCGATCGGTCCACGCGCCGTCTCCGAGCCCCGATCGGTCCACCCGCCGTTTCCGAGCCCCGATCGCTCCACGTGCCGTCTCCTAAGCCCCGATCGGTCCACGCGCCGTTTCCGAGCCCCGATAGGTCCATGCGTCGTCTTCTAAGCCCCGATGCCTCCACGAGCCGTCTCCGTGCCAGGATCGGTCCAGGCGCCGCTTCCTGAGCCCCGATCGGTCCACGCGCCGTCTCCTAAGCCCCGATCGGTTCACGCGCCATCTCCGGAGCCCCGATAGATCCACGCGAGTCTCCTAAGCCCCGACCGGTCCACGCACCGTCTCCGGAGCCCCAATCGGTCCAAGCGTCGTCTCCTGAGCCCCGATCGCTCCACGCGTCGTCTCCTGAGCCCCGATCGCTCCACACGCTGTCTCGTGAGCCCCGATAGGTACACGCGTCGTCCCCTACGCCCCGATCGGTCCACGCTTCGTCTCCTAGGCCCCGATCGGTCCACGCGCCGTCTCCGAGCCCCGATCGGTCCACGCACCGTCTCCTGATCCACATCGGTCCTCGCGGCGCCTCCGGAGACCCGATCGATCCACGCGTCGTCTCCTGAGCCCCGATCGCTCGACACGCCGTTTCCTGAGCCCCGATGGGTCCACGCGTCGCCTCCTAAGCCTCGATCAATCCACGCGAGTCTCCTTAGCCCCGGACGGTCCACGCGGCGTCTCCGAGCCCCGATCGGCCCACGCGCCGTCTCCTGAGCCCCGATCGGTTAACGCGCCGATTCGGAGCCGCGATCGATCCACGCGCCGTCTCCTGAGTTCCAATCGGTCCACGCGTCGATCCCTAAGCCCCGATCCATCCACACGCAGTCTCCTGAGCCCCGATTGGTCCACGCGCCGTCTTCTAAGCTCAGATGCCTCCTCGCGCCGCCTGCGAGCCACGATCGGTCCAGGCGCCGCTTCCTGAGCCCCAATCGGTCCACGCGTGGTCTCGTGAGTCCCGATCGGTCCACGCGCCGTCTCCGAGCCCCGATCGGTCCAAGCGTGGCCTCCTGAGCCCCGGTCGGTCCACGTGCCGTCTCCTAAGCCCCGATCGGTCCACGCGTCGTCTCCGAGCCCCGATAGGTCCACACGCCGTCTCCTGAGCCCCGATCGTTTCGCGCGCCTTCTCCTAAGCCACGATCCGTCCACGCGCCGTCTCCGAGCCCCAGTCGGTCCACGCGCTGTCTCCGAGCATCGATCGGTCCACGCGCCGTCTCCGAGCCCCGATCGGTCCACCCGCCGTCTCCTAAGCCCCAATCGGTCCACACGCTGTCTCGTGAGCCCCAATAGGTACACGCGTCGTCCCCTACGCCCCGATCGGTCCACGCTTCGTCTCCTAGGCCCCGATCGGTCCACGCGCCGTCTCCGAGCCCCGATCGGTCCACGCACCGTCTCCTGTTCCACATCGGTCCACGCGTCGCCTCCTAAGCCCCGATCGGTTAACGCGCCGATTCGGAGCCCCGATCGATCCACGCGCCGTCTCCTGAGTCCCAATCGGTCCACGCGTCGATCCCTAAGCCCCGATCCATCCACACGCAGTCTCCTGAGCCCCGATCGGTCCACGCGCCGTCTCCTGAGCCCCGATCGGTCGACGCCTCGTCTCCTGAGCCCCGATCGATCCACACGTCGTCTCCTGAGCCCCGATCGATCCACGCGTGGTCTCCTGAGCGCCGATCGGTTCACGCGTCATCTCCGAGCACCGATCCATCCACGCGCTGTTTCCGGGGCCGCGATTGGTCCACGCGCCGTCTTCTAAGCTCAGATGCCTCCTCGCGCCGCCTGCGAGCCACGATCGGTCCAGGCGCCGCTTCCTGAGCCCCAATCGGTCCACGCGTGGTCTCGTGAGTCCCGCACGGTCCACGCGCCGTCTCCGAGAGCCGATTGGTTCACGCGCCGTCTCCTGAGCCCCCATCGGTCTACGCGCCGTCGCCCGAACCCCAATTGGTCCACGCGCAACCTCCCGAGCCCCGATCAGTGCACGCGCCGTCTCCAAGCCCCGATGCATACACGCGTCGTCTCCGAGCCTCGAACGGTCCAGGCGCCGTCGCCGAGCCCCGATCCGTTCACGTGCCGTCACCTGGGCCCCGAACGTTCCACGCGTCGTCTCCTAGTCCCGATGGGTCCACGCGCCGCGTCCTGAGCCCCGATCGGTCGACGCGTCGCAGCCAGAGCCCCGATCGATCCACGCGAGTCTCCTGAGACCCGGTCGGTCCGGGCGCCATCCCCTGAGCCCCGATCGGGCCACGCATCGTCTCCGAGCACCGATCGATCCACTCACTGTTTTCTAAGCACCGTTAGGTCCACGCGTCGTCTTCAAAGCCCCGATGCCTCCACGCGCCGTCTCCGAGCCACGATCGGTCCGTGCGCCGCTTCCTGAGCCCCGATCGGTCCACGCGCCTTCTCCTAAGCCCCGATCGGTCCACGCGCCGTCTCCGAGCGCCTATCGGTTCACGCGCCGTCTCCTGAGCCCCGATCGTTCCACGCGCAGTCGCCGAGCCCCGATCGATTCACGCGCGGTCTCCTGAGCCCCAGTCGGTACACGCGCCGTCTCCGAGCCCTGATCGGTTCACACATCGTCTCCTAAGCCCCGCTCGGTTACCGCGTCGTTTCGGAGCCCCGATCGGTCTACGCGCCGTCTCCTGAGCCCCGATCGGTCCACGCGCCGTCTCCGAGCCCCGTTCGGTCCACGCGCCGTCTTCTGAGCCCCGATCGGTCCACGCGCTGTCTCCGAGCGCCGATCGGTCCACTCGCCGTCTTCTGAGCCCCGATCGGTCCACGCATCGTCTCCTAAGCCCCGGACGGTCCACGTGCCGTCTCATGAGCCCCGATCGTTCCACACGCCGTCTCCGAGCCCCGATCGGTTCACGCGTCGGCTCCTAAGCCCCGATCGGTCCACGCGTCGTCTCCGAGCCCCGATCGGTCCACGCGCCGTCGCCGAGCCATGATCGCTCCGCGCGCGGCCTCCTGAGCCCCGGTCGCGTCACGCGCCGTATCCAAGCCCCAATCGGTCCACGCGCCGTCCCCTGAGTCCCGATCGGTCCACGCGCCGGCTCCTGAGCCCCGATCGGTCCACGCGTAGTCTCCTAAGCCCCGATAGGTCCACACGCCGGCTCCGAGCCCCGATCCGTCGCCGCGTCGTCTCCTGAGCCACGATCAATTGACGTGTCTTCTCCTGAGCCCCGATCGCTCCTCGCGCCGTCTCCTGAGCCCCGCTCGGTCGATGCGTCGTCTTCTTAGCCCCGATGCCTTCACGCGCCGTCTCCGAGCCCCAGTCGATCCACGCGCTGTCTCCGAGCACCGATCGGTCCACGCGTCGTCTCCGAGCCCCAATCGGTCCACGCGCCGTTACCGAGCCATGATCGGTCCACGCGCGGCCCCCTGAGCCCCGATCGTTCCACGCGCCGTCTCCGAGCCCCGATCGGTCCACGCGCCGTCTCCTGAGCCCCAATCGGTCCACACGCTGTCTCGTGGGCCCCGATAGATACACGCGTCGTGTCCTACGCCCCGATCGGTCCACGCGTCGTCTCCTAAGCCCCGATCGGTCCACGCGCCGTCTCCGAGCCCCGATCGGTCCACGCACCGTCTCCTGATCCCCATCGGTCAACGCGGCGCCTCCGGAGCCCCGATCGATCCACGCGAGTCTCCTGAGCCCCGATCGGTCCGCGCTCCACCTCCTGAGCCCCGATCGGTCCACGCGTCGTCTCCTAAGCCCCGATCGGTCCACGCGCCGTCTCCGAGCCCCGATCGTTCCACGCGCCGTCTCCTGAGCCCCGCTCGGTCGATGCGTCGTCTTCTTAGCCCCGATGCCTACACCGCCGTTTCCGAGCCTCGAACGGTCCAGGCGCCGTCGCCGAGCCCCGATCCGTTCACGTGCCGTCACCTGGGCCCCGAACGTTCCACGCGTCGTCTCCTAGTCCCGATGGGTCCACGCGCCGCGTCCTGAGCCCCGATCGGACGACGCGTCGCCCCCAGAGCCCCGATCGATCCACGCGAGTCTCCTGAGACCCGGTCGGTCCGGGCGCCATCCCCTGAGCCCCGATCGGGCCACGCATCGTCTCCGAGCACCGATCGATCCACTCACTGTTTTCTAAGCACCGTTAGGTCCACGCGTCGTCTTCAAAGCCCCGATGCCTCCACGCGCCGTCTCCGAGCCACGATCGGTCCGTGCGCCGCTTCCTGAGCCCCGATCGGTCCACGCGCCTTCTCCTAAGCCCCGATCGGTCCACGCGCCGTCTCCGAGCGCCTATCGGTTCACGCGCCGTCTCCTGAGCCCCGATCGTTCCACGCGCAGTCGCCGAGCCCCGATCGATTCACGCGCGGTCTCCTGAGCCCCAGTCGGTACACGCGCCGTCTCCGAGCCCTGATCGGTTCACACATCGTCTCCTAAGCCCCGCTCGGTTACCGCGTCGTTTCGGAGCCCCGATCGGTCTACGCGCCGTCTCCTGAGCCCCGATCGGTCCACGCGCCGTCTCCGAGCCCCGTTCGGTCCACGCGCCGTCTTCTGAGCCCCGATCGGTCCACGCGCGGTCTCCGAGCGCCGATCGGTCCACTCGCCGTCTTCTGAGCCCCGATCGGTCCACGCATCGTCTCCTAAGCCCCGGACGGTCCACGTGCCGTCTCATGAGCCCCGATCGTTCCACACGCCGTCTCCGAGCCCCGATCGGTTCACGCGTCGGCTCCTAAGCCCCGATCGGTCCACGCGTCGTCTCCGAGCCCCGATCGGTCCACGCGCCGTCGCCGAGCCATGATCGCTCCGCGCGCGGCCTCCTGAGCCCCGGTCGCGTCACGCGCCGTATCCAAGCCCCAATCGGTCCACGCGCCGTCCCCTGAGTCCCGATCGGTCCACGCGCCGGCTCCTGAGCCCCGATCGGTCCACGCGTAGTCTCCTAAGCCCCGATAGGTCCACACGCCGGCTCCGAGCCCCGATCCGTCGCCGCGTCGTCTCCTGAGCCACGATCAATTGACGTGTCTTCTCCTGAGCCCCGATCGCTCCTCGCGCCGTCTCCTGAGCCCCGCTCGGTCGATGCGTCGTCTTCTTAGCCCCGATGCCTTCACGCGCCGTCTCCGAGCCCCAGTCGATCCACGCGCTGTCTCCGAGCACCGATCGGTCCACGCGTCGTCTCCGAGCCCCAATCGGTCCACGCGCCGTTACCGAGCCATGATCGGTCCACGCGCGGCCCCCTGAGCCCCGATCGTTCCACGCGCCGTCTCCGAGCATCGATCGGTCCACGCGCCGTCTCCTGAGCCCCAATCGGTCCACACGCTGTCTCGTGGGCCCCGATAGATACACGCGTCGTGTCCTACGCCCCGATCGGTCCACGCGTCGTCTCCGAGCCACGATCGGTCCAGGCGCCACTTCCTGAGCCCCGATTGGTCCACGCCCCGCCTCTGGAGCCCCGATAGATCCACCCGAGTCTCCTAAGCCCCGAACGGTCCACGCGCCGTCTCCTGAGCCCCGATCGATCCACGCGTCGTCTCCTGAGCCCCGATCGCTCCACGCGTCGTCTCTTAAGCGCCGATCGGTCCACGCGTCGTCTCCGAGCCCCGATCGGTCCACGCGCCCTCTCCTAAGCCCCGATCATTCCACGCGCCGTCTCCGAGCCCCGATCGATCCACGCGTCGTCTCCTAAGCCCCGATCAGTCCACGCGCAGTCGCCGAGCCCCGATCGCTTCACGCGCGGTCTCCTGAGCCCCGGTCGGTCGACGCGCCGTCGCCGAACCCCAATTGGTCCACGCGCTGTCTCCGAGTCCCGATCGGTCCACGCATCGTCTCCTAATCCCTGCTCGGTTAACGCGTCGTTTCCGAGCCCCGATCCGTCTCCGCGCCGTCTCCTGAGCCCCGATCGGTCCACGTGTCGTTCCCTAAGCCCCGATCCATCCACGCGCCGTCTCCTGAGCCCAGCTCGGCCCACGCGCCGTCTCCGAGTCCCGATCGGTCCACGCGCCGTCTCCTAAGCCCCGATCGGTTCATGCTTCGTCCCCGAGGCCCGATCGGTCCGAGCACCGTCTCCTGATCCCCGATCGGTCCACGCGCCGTCTCCGGACCCCCGATAGATCCACATGAGTCTCCTAAGCCCCGACCCGTCGACTCGCCGTCTCCGGAGCCCCGGTCCGTCCATGCGTCGTCTCCTAACCCCCGGACGGTCCACGCTTCGTCTCCGAGCCGCGATCCATCCACGCGAGTCTCCTAACCCGGACCGGTTCACGCGCCGTCTCCTGAGCCCCGATCGATCCCGCGCCGTCACCTGAGCCCTGATCGGTCCACGCGTCGTCTCCTATGCCCCGATCGGTCCACGCGCCGCCTCCTAAGCTCCGATCGGTCCACGCGCCGTCTCCGAGCCACGGTCAGTCCAGGCGCCGCTTCCTGAGTCTCGATCGGTCCACGCGTCGTCTCCTAAGCCCCGATCGGTCCACGCGCCGTCGCCGAGCCCCGATGCGTCCACGCGCCGCCTCCTGAGCTCCGATCGGTCCACGCGTCGTCTCCTGAGCCCCGATCGATCCACGCATCGGGTCCTGAGCCCCGATCGGTCCACGCGTCGTCTTCGAGTACCGATCGATCCACGCGCCGTTTCCTGGGCCCCGATCGGTCCACGCGTCGCCGCCGGAGCCCCGATCGGCCTACGCATCGTCTCCTAAGCCCCGATACGTTCACATGCCGTCTCCGAGCCCTGATCGGTCCACGCGCCATCGCGGAGCCTTGATCGGTCCGCGCGCGGCCTCCTGAGCCCCGGTTGATTCACGCGCCGTATCCGAGCCCCAATCGGTCCACGCGCCGTCTCCTGAGCCCCGATCGATCCACGCATCGGGTCCTGAGCCCCGATCGGTCCACGCGTCGTCTTCGAGTACCGATCGATCCACGCGCCGTTTCCTGGGCTCCGATCGGTCCACGCGTCGCCGCTGGAGCCCCGATCGGCCTACGCGCCGTCTCCTAAGCCCCGCTAGGTTAACGCGTCGTTTCCGAGCCCCCATCGGTCTACGGGCCGTCTCCTGAGCCCCGATTGGTCCACGAGCCGTCTCCTGAGCCCCGATCGGTCCACGCGTCGTCTCCTAACCCCCGATTGGTCCACGTGCAGTCTCCCAGCCCCGATCGGTCCACGCGCCGTCTCCTAATCCACAATCTGTCCACGACCCGTCTTCGGGCCCCGATCGGTGCTCGCGCGGTCGCCGAACCCAAATTGGTCCACGCGCAACCGCCTGAGCCCCAGTCGGTCCACGCGCCGTCTCCGAGCCCCGATCGGTCCACGCTTCGTCTCCGAGCCCCGATCAGTCCACGCGCCGTCGCCGAGCCATGATCGGTCCACGCGCGGCCTCCTGAGCCCCGATCGGTCCACGCGCCGTCGCCGCGTCGCGATCAGTCCACGCGCGGCCTCCTGAGCCCCGGTTGGTTCACGCGCCGTATCCGAGCCCCAATCGGTCCACGCGCCGTCTCCTGAGCCCCGATTGTTCCACGCGCCGTCTCCTGAGCCCCGATCGGTAACACGCGTCGTCGCCTAACCCCCGATTGGTCCACGTTCCGTCTCCTCAGCCCCGATCGGTCCACGCGCCGTCTCCGAGCGCCGATCGGTTCACGCGCCGTCTCCTGAGTCCCCGTCGCTCCACGCGCCGTCTCCGTGCCCCCATCACTCCACGCGCCGTCTCCGAGTCCCGATCGGTCCACGTGCCGTCTCCTGAGCCCGGATCGGTCCACGCGCCGTCGCCGAACCCCAATTGGTCCACGCGCAACCGCCTGAGCCCAAGTCGGTCCACGCGCTGTCTCCGAGTCCCGATGGGTCCACGCGTCGTCTCCGAGCCCCGATCGGTCCACGCGCCGTCGCCGAGCCATGATCGGTCCACGCGCGGCCTCCTGAGCCCCGATCGGTCCACGCATCCTTTCCTAAATCCCGATCGGTCCACGCGTCGTCTCCTTAACCCCGATCGGTCCACATGCCGTCTCCGAGTCCCGATGGGTCCACGCGTCGCCTCCTGAACCCCGATCGATCCACGCGAGTTTCCTGAGCCCCTGTCGGTCCACGCGCCGTCTCCGAGCTCCGATCCGTCCGTGCGTCGTCTCCTAAGATCCGATCGGTCCATGCGCCATCTCCTGAGCCCCGAAGGGTCCACGCGTCGCCTCCGAGCTCCGATCGGTCCACACGCCGTTCCCTGAACCCCGATCGCTCCACGCGTTGTCGCCTGAGCCCCGATCTATCCACGGGTTGTCGTCTGAATCCCGACGGCTCCACGCGCCGTCTCCTGAGTCCCGATCCGTCCACGCGCCGTCGCCGAGCCCCGATCGGTCCGCGCGCCGCCGCCGATCCTCGATTGGTCCACGCATCGTGTCGTAAACCCCGATCGTTCCACGCGCAGCCGCCGAGCCCCGATCGGTTCACGCGCGGTCTCCTGAGCCCCGGTCGGTCCACGCGCCGTCGCCGAACCCCGATCGTTCCACGCGCCGTCTCCGAGCCCCGATCGGGCTACGCGCCGTCTCCTGAGCCTCGATCGGGGCACGCGCCGTCTCCGAGCCCCGATCGGGCCATGCATCGTCTCATAAGCCCCGATCGGTTAACGCGCTGTCTCCGAGCCCCGATCGGTCCACGCGCCGTCTCCTGAGCCCCAATTAGTCCACGCGGCGTCTTCTAAGCCGCGATCCGTCCACGGGCCGTCTGCGACCTCCGATCGGTCCACGCGCCGTCTCCAAGCCCCGATCCATACACGCGTCGTCTCCGAGCCCCGATCGGTCCACGCGCCGTCGGCGAGCCCCGATCGGTTCACGCGCCATCTCCTGAGCCCCGATCGTTCCACGCGCCGTCTCCGAGCCCCGATCCGTCCACGCGTCGTTCCCTAAGCCCCGATCCATCCACGCGCAATCTCCTGTGCCCCGATCGGTCCACGCAGCGTCTCCTACGCCCCAGACGGTCCACGCGCCGTCTCCGAAACCCGATCGGTCGACGCGTCGTCTTCTAAGCCCAGATGCCTCCTCGCGCCGTCTTGGAGCCCCGATCGGTGCACGCGTCGTCTCCGAGCCCCGATCGGCCCACGCGGCGTCGCCGAGCCGCGATCGGTCCACGCGCGGCCTCCTGAGCCCCGGTCGGTTCACGCGCCCTATCCGAGCCCCAATCGGTTCACGCGCCGTCTCCTGAGCCCGGATCGGTCCACGCGTCGTCCCCGGATCCCCGATCCGTACACGCGTCGTCTCCGAGCCTCGATCGGTCCTCGCGCCGTCTCCGAGCCACGATCGGTCCGTGCGCCGCTTCAAGAGCTCTATCGGTCCACGCATCGTCTCCTGATCTCCGATCGGTCCACGCGCCGTCTTCTAAGCCCTGATCGGTCCACGAACTGTCTCCTGATCCCCATGGGTCCACGCGGCGCTTCCGGAGCCCCGAGCGATCCCCGCGCCGTCTCCTGAGCCCCGATCGGTCCACGCATCGTCTTCTAAGCCCTGATCGGTCCACGTGCCGTCTCCGAGCCCCGATGGGTCCACACGCCGCCTCCTGAGCCCCGATCGGTCGCCGCGTCGTCTCCTGAGCCACGATCAATTGACGTGTCTTCTCCTGAGCCCCGATCGCTCCTCGCGCCGTCTCCTGAGCCCCGCTCGGTCGATGCGTCGTCTTCTTAGCCCCGATGCCTTCACGCGCCGTCTCCGAGCCCCAGTCGATCCACGCGTCGTCTCCGAGCCCCAATCGGTCCACGCGCCGTTACCGAGCCATGATCGGTCCACGCGCGGCCCCCTGAGCCCCGATCGTTCCACGCGCCGTCTCCGAGCACCGATCGGTCCACGCGCCGTCTCCTGAGCCCCAATCGGTCCACACGCTGTCTCGTGGGCCCCGATAGATACACGCGTCGTGTCCTACGCCCCGATCGGTCCACGCGTCGTCTCCTAAGCCCCGATCGGTCCACGCGCCGTCTCCGAGCCCCGATCGGTTCACGCACCGTCTCCTGATCCCCATCGGTCAACGCGGCGCCTCCGGAGCCCCGATCGATCCACGCGAATCTCCTGAGCCCCGATCGGTCCGCGCTCCACCTCCTGAGCCCCGATCGGTCCACGCGTCGTCTCCTAAGCCCCGATCGGTCCACGCGCCGTCTCCGAGCCCCGATCGTTCCACGCGCCGTCTCCTGAGCCCCGCTCGGTCGATGCGTCGTCTTCTTAGCCCCGATGCCTACACCGCCGTTTCCGAGCCACGATTGGTCCACGCGCCGTCTCCTGAGCCCCGATCGTTTCATGCGCCTTCTCCTAAGCTCCGATCGGTTCACTCGTCGGCTCCTAAGCCCCGATCGGTCCACGCGTCGTCTCCGAGCCCCGATCAGTCCACGGGCCGTCGCCGAGCCATGATCGCTCCACGCGTGGCCTCCTGAGCCCCGGTCGCGTCACGTGCCGTATCCAAGCCCCAATCGGTCCACGCGCTGTCTCCGAGCACCGATAGGTCCACGCATCGTCTCTGAGCACCGATCGGTTCACGCGTCGTTTTCTGAGCACCGTTCCGTCCACGCGTAGTCTTCAAAGCCCCGATGCCTGAGCGCGCCGTCTCCGAGCCACGATCGTTCCACGCGCCGTCTTCCAGCCCCGATAGGTCCACGCGCCGTCTCCGAGCCACGATCGGTCCAGGCGCCACTTCCTGAGCCCCGATTGGTCCACGCCCCGCCTCTGGAGCCCCGATAGATCCACCCGAGTCTCCTAAGCCCCGAACGGTCCACGCGCCGTCTCCTGAGCCCCGATCGATCCACGCGTCGTCTCCTGAGCCCCGATCGCTCCACGCGTCGTCTCTTAAGCGCCGATCGGTCCACGCGTCGTCTCCGAGCCCCGATCGGTCCACGCGCCCTCTCCTAAGCCCCGATCATTCCACGCGCCGTCTCCGAGCGCCGATTGGTTCACGCGCCGTCTCCTGAGCCCCGATCGTTCCACGCGTCGTCTCCGAGCTCCGATGTGTCCACGCGTCCTCTTCTAAGCCCCGATCGGTCCACGCGCCATCTCCGAGCCGCGATGGGTCCACGCGCCGCCTCCTGACGCCCGATCGGTCCACGCGCCGTCTCCGAGCGCCGATCGGTTCACGCGCCGTCTCCTGAGCCCCGATCGTTCCACGCGCCGTCTCCTGCGCCCCGATCGGTCGACGCGTCCTCTCCTAAACCCCGATCGTTCAACGCATCGTCTCCTAATTCCCGTTCGGTCCACGCGCCGTCTCCTGAGCGCCGATCGGTTCATGCGCCGACTCCGAGCCCCGATGGGTTCACGCGTCGTCTCCTAAGCCCCGATCAGTCCACGCGCAGTCGCCGAGCCCCGATCGCTTCACGCGCGGTCTCCTGAGCCCCGGTCGGTCGACGCGCCGTCGCCGAACCCCAATTGGTCCACGCGCTGTCTCCGAGTCCCGATCGGTCCACGCATCGTCTCCTAATCCCTGCTCGGTTAACGCGTCGTTTCCGAGCCCCGATCCGTCTCCGCGCCGTCTCCTGAGCCCCGATCGGTCCACGTGTCGTTCCCTAAGCCCCGATCCATCCACGCGCCGTCTCCTGAGCCCAGCTCGGCCCACGCGCCGTCTCCGAGTCCCGATCGGTCCACGCGCCGTCTCCTAAGCCCCGATCGGTTCATGCTTCGTCTCCGAGGCCCGATCGGTCCGAGCACCGTCTCCTGATCCCCGATCGGTCCACGCGCCGTCTCCGGACCCCCGATAGATCCACATGAGTCTCCTAAGCCCCGACCCGTCGACTCGCCGTCTCCGGAGCCCCGGTCCGTCCATGCGTCGTCTCCTAACCCCCGGACGGTCCACGCTTCGTCTCCGAGCCGCGATCCATCCACGCGAGTCTCCTAACCCGGACCGGTTCACGCGCCGTCTCCTGAGCCCCGATCGATCCCGCGCCGTCACCTGAGCCCTGATCGGTCCACGCGTCGTCTCCTATGCCCCGATCGGTCCACGCGCCGCCTCCTAAGCTCCGGTCGGTCCACGCGCCGTCTCCGAGCCACGATCAGTCCAGGCGCCGCTTCCTGAGTCTCGATCGGTCCACGCGTCGTCTCCTAAGCCCCGATCGGTCCACGCGCCGTCGCCGAGCCCCGATGCGTCCACGCGCCGCCTCCTGAGCTCCGATCGGTCCACGCGTCGTCTCCTGAGCCCCGATCGATCCACGCATCGGGTCCTGAGCCCCGATCGGTCCACGCGTCGTCTTCGAGTACCGATCGGGCTACGCGCCGTCTCCTGAGCCTCGATCGGGGCACGCGCCGTCTCCGAGCCCCGATCGGGCCATGCATCGTCTCATAAGCCCCGATCGGTTAACGCGCTGTCTCCGAGCCCCGATCGGTCCACGCGCCGTCTCCTGAGCCCCAATTAGTCCACGCGGCGTCTTCTAAGCCGCGATCCGTCCACGGGCCGTCTGCGACCTCCGATCGGTCCACGCGCCGTCTCCAAGCCCCGATCCATACACGCGTCGTCTCCGAGCCCCGATCGGTCCACGCGCCGTCGGCGAGCCCCGATCGGTTCACGCGCCATCTCCTGAGCCCCGATCGTTCCACGCGCCGTCTCCGAGCCCCGATCCGTCCACGCGTCGTTCCCTAAGCCCCGATCCATCCACGCGCAATCTCCTGTGCCCCGATCGGTCCACGCAGCGTCTCCTACGCCCCAGACGGTCCACGCGCCGTCTCCGAAACCCGATCGGTCGACGCGTCGTCTTCTAAGCCCAGATGCCTCCTCGCGCCGTCTTGGAGCCCCGATCGGTGCACGCGTCGTCTCCGAGCCCCGATCGGCCCACGCGGCGTCGCCAAGCCGCGATCGGTCCACGCGCGGCCTCCTGAGCCCCGGTCGGTTCACGCGCCCTATCCGAGCCCCAATCGGTTCACGCGCCGTCTCCTGAGCCCGGATCGGTCCACGCGTCGTCCCCGGATCCCCGATCCGTACACGCGTCGTCTCCGAGCCTCGATCGGTCCTCGCGCCGTCTCCGAGCCACGATCGGTCCGTGCGCCGCTTCAAGAGCTCTATCGGTCCACGCATCGTCTCCTGATCTCCGATCGGTCCACGCGCCGTCTTCTAAGCCCTGATCGGTCCACGAACTGTCTCCTGATCCCCATGGGTCCACGCGGCGCTTCCGGAGCCCCGAGCGATCCCCGCGCCGTCTCCTGAGCCCCGATCGGTCCACGCATCGTCTTCTAAGCCCTGATCGGTCCACGTGCCGTCTCCGAGCCCCGATGGGTCCACACGCCGCCTCCTGAGCCCCGATCGGTCGACGCGTCGTCTCCTGAGCCCCGATCGATCCACGCATCGGCTCCTGAGCCCCGATCGGTCCACGCGTCGTCTTCGAGTACCGATCGATCCACGCGCCGTTTCCTGGGCCCCGATCGGTCCACGCGTCGCCGCCGGAGGCCCGATCGGCCTACGCGCCGTCTCATGAGCCACGATCGGTCAACTCATCGTCTCCTAAGCCCCGATACGTTCACACGCCGTCTCCGAGCCCCGATCGGTCCACGCGCCGTCGCGGAGCCTTGATCGGTCCACGCGCGGCCTCCTTAGCCCCGATCGGTTAACGCGCTGTCTCCGAGCCCCGATCGGGCCATGCATCGTCTCATAAGCCCCGATCGGTTAACGCGCTGTCTCCGAGCCCCGATCGGTCCACGCGCCGTCTCCTGAGCCCCAATTAGTCCACGCGGCGTCTTCTAAGCCCCGATCCGTCCACGGGCCGTCTGCGACCTCCGATCGGTCCACGCGCCGTCTCCAAGCCCCGATCCATACACGCGTCGTCTCCGAGCCCCGATCGGTCCACGCGCCGTCGGCGAGCCCCGATCGGTTCACGCGCCGTCTCCTGAGCCCCGATCGTTCCACGCGCCGTCTCCGAGCCCCGATCCGTCCACGCGTCGTTCCCTAAGCCCCGATCCATCCACGCGCAATCTCCTGTGCCCCGATCGGTCCACGCAGCGTCTCCTACGCCCCAGACGGTCCACGCGCCGTCTCCGAAACCCGATCGGTCGACGCGTCGTCTTCTAAGCCCAGATGCCTCCTCGCGCCGTCTTGGAGCCCCGATCGGTGCACGCGTCGTCTCCGAGCCCCGATCGGCCCACGCGGCGTCGCCGAGCCGCGATCGGTCCACGCGCGGCCTCCTGAGCCCCGGTCGGTTCACGCGCCCTATCCGAGCCCCAATCGGTTCACGCGCCGTCTCCTGAGCCCGGATCGGTCCACGCGTCGTCCCCGGATCCCCGATCCGTACACGCGTCGTCTCCGAGCCTCGATCGGTCCTCGCGCCGTCTCCGAGCCACGATCGGTCCGTGCGCCGCTTCAAGAGCTCTATCGGTCCACGCATCGTCTCCTGATCTCCGATCGGTCCACGCGCCGTCTTCTAAGCCCTGATCGGTCCACGAACTGTCTCCTGATCCCCATGGGTCCACGCGGCGCTTCCGGAGCCCCGATCGGCCTACGCGCCGTCTCATGAGCCACGATCGGTCAACTCATCGTCTCCTAAGCCCCGATACGTTCACGCGTCGTCTCCTGAGCCCCGATCGATCCACGCATCGGCTCCTGAGCCCCGATCGGTCCACGCGTCGTCTTCGAGTACCGATCGATCCACGCGCCGTTTCCTGGGCCCCGATCGGTCCACGCGTCGCCGCCGGAGGCCCGATCGGCCTACGCGCCGTCTCATGAGCCACGATCGGTCAACTCATCGTCTCCTAAGCCCCGATACGTTCACACGCCGTCTCCGAGCCCCGATCGGTCCACGCGCCGTCGCGGAGCCTTGATCGGTCCACGCGCGGCCTCCTTAGCCCCGATCGGTTAACGCGCTGTCTCCGAGCCCCGATCGGGCCATGCATCGTCTCATAAGCCCCGATCGGTTAACGCGCTGTCTCCGAGCCCCGATCGGTCCACGCGCCGTCTCCTGAGCCCCAATTAGTCCACGCGGCGTCTTCTAAGCCCCGATCCGTCCACGGGCCGTCTGCGACCTCCGATCGGTCCACGCGCCGTCTCCAAGCCCCGATCCATACACGCGTCGTCTCCGAGCCCCGATCGGTCCACGCGCCGTCGGCGAGCCCCGATCGGTTCACGCGCCGTCTCCTGAGCCCCGATCGTTCCACGCGCCGTCTCCGAGCCCCGATCCGTCCACGCGTCGTTCCCTAAGCCCCGATCCATCCACGCGCAATCTCCTGTGCCCCGATCGGTCCACGCAGCGTCTCCTACGCCCCAGACGGTCCACGCGCCGTCTCCGAAACCCGATCGGTCGACGCGTCGTCTTCTAAGCCCAGATGCCTCCTCGCGCCGTCTTGGAGCCCCGATCGGTGCACGCGTCGTCTCCGAGCCCCGATCGGCCCACGCGGCGTCGCCGAGCCGCGATCGGTCCACGCGCGGCCTCCTGAGCCCCGGTCGGTTCACGCGCCCTATCCGAGCCCCAATCGGTTCACGCGCCGTCTCCTGAGCCCGGATCGGTCCACGCGTCGTCCCCGGATCCCCGATCCGTACACGCGTCGTCTCCGAGCCTCGATCGGTCCTCGCGCCGTCTCCGAGCCACGATCGGTCCGTGCGCCGCTTCAAGAGCTCTATCGGTCCACGCATCGTCTCCTGATCTCCGATCGGTCCACGCGCCGTCTTCTAAGCCCTGATCGGTCCACGAACTGTCTCCTGATCCCCATGGGTCCACGCGGCGCTTCCGGAGCCCCGATCGGCCTACGCGCCGTCTCATGAGCCACGATCGGTCAACTCATCGTCTCCTAAGCCCCGATACGTTCACACGCCGTCTCCGAGCCCCGATCGGTCCACGCGCCGTCGCGGAGCCTTGATCGGTCCACGTGCGGCCTCCTTAGCCCCGGTCGGTCCACGCGCCGTCTCCGAGCCCTGATCGGTCCACGTATCGTCTCCTAAGCCCCGGTCGGTTAACGGGCCGTCTTCGAGCCCCGATGGGTCCACGCGCCGCCTCCTAAGCCCCGATCGGTCCACGCGTCGTCTGCTATGCCCCGATCGGTCCACGCGCCGTCTCCTGAGCCCCGATAGGTACACGCGTCGTCTCCTATGCCCCGATCGGTCCACGCATCGTCGTCTAAGCCCCGATCGGTTAACGCGCTGTCTCCGAGCGCCGATCGGTCCACGCGCCGTCGCCAAACCCCAATTGGTCCACGCGCAACCACCTGAGCCCCAGTCGGTCCACGCGCTGTCTCCGAGTCCCGATGGGTCCACGCGTGGTCTCCGAGCCCCGATCGGTCCACGCGCCGTCGCCGAGCCATGATCGGTCCACGCGCGGCCTCCTGAGCCCCGATCGGTCCACGCGCCGTCGCCGAGCCACGGTCGGTCCGCGCGCGGCCTCCTGAGCCCCGGTTGATTCACGCGCCGTATCCGAGCCCCAATCGGTCCACGCGCCGTCTCCTGAGCCCCGATTGGTCCACGAGCCGTCTCCTGAGCCCCGATCGGTCCACGCGTCGTCTCCTAACCCCCGATTGGTCCACGTGCAGTCTCCCAGCCCCGATCGGTCCACGCGCCGTCTCCTAATCCACAATCTGTCCACGACCCGTCTTCGGGCCCCGATCGGTGCTCGCGCGGTCGCCGAACCCAAATTGGTCCACGCGCAACCGCCTGAGCCCCAGTCGGTCCACGCGCCGTCTCCGAGCCCCGATCGGTCCACGCTTCGTCTCCGAGCCCCGATCAGTCCACGCGCCGTCGCCGAGCCATGATCGGTCCACGCGCGGCCTCCTGAGCCCCGATCGGTCCACGCGAGTCTCCTAAGCCCCTGTCGGTCCAACGCCGTCTCCGAGCTCCGATCCGTCCGTGCGTCGTCTCCTAAGATCCGATCGGTCCATGCGCCATCTCCTGAGCCCCGACCGGTCCACGCGTCGCCTCCGAGCTCCGATCGGTCCACACGCCGTTCCCTGAACCCCGATCGCTCCACGCGTCGTCGCCTGAGGCCCGATCTATCCACGGGTCGTCGTCTGAATCCCGACGGCTCCACGCGCCGAATCGGTCCACGCGTCGTTCCCTAAGCCCTGATCGCGTGGATCGATGGGGCTCAGGAGGTGGCACGTGGACCGATCGGGGCTTAGGAGACGACGCGTGGACTGATCGGGGCTCAGGAGACGGCGCGTGGACCGGTCGCGGCTTGGAAACGGCGCGTGAATCGATCGGCGCTTAGGAGACGACGCGTGGACCGATCGGGGCTCAGGAGATGACTCCTGGACCGATCGGGGCTTAGGAGGCGGCGCGTGGAACGATCGGGGCTCAGGAGACGGCGCGTGAACCGATCGGCGCTCGGAGGCGGCGCGTGGACCGATCGGGGCTTAGGAGGCGGCGGGTGGAACGATCGGGGCTCAGGAGACGACACGTGGACCGATGGGGGCTTAGGAGACGACGCGTGGACCGATCGGGGCTTAGGAGACGACGCTTGGACCGATCGGGGCTTAGGAGGCGACGCGTGGAACGATCGGGGCTCAGGAGACGGCGCGTGAACCGTTCGGCGCACGGAGACCGCTCGTGGACCGCACAGGGCTCAGGAGACGGCGCGTGAACCGATTTGCGCTCGGAGAGAGCGCGTGGACCGATCGGGGCTTAGGAGACGACGCGTGGACCGTCCGGGGTTAGGAGACGACGCGTGGACCGATGGGGCTTAGGAAGCGACGCGTGGACCGATCGGGGCTCGGGAGACAGCGCGTGGACCGATTGGGGCTCGGGAGACTGCGCGTAGAATGATTGGGGCTTAGGAGAAGGCGCGTGGAGCGATCGCGGCTCAGGAGACGGCGCGTGGACCGAACGGAGCTCAGGAGGCCGCGCGTGGACCGATCGGGGTTCAGGAGACAGCGCGAGAACAGATTGGGGATCAGGAGACGACGCGTGGACCGATCGGGAGTCTGAGATGACGCGTGGACCGATCATGGCTCGGCGACGGCGCGTGGACCGATTGGGGCTCGGAGACGACGCGTGGACCCATCGGGACTCGGAGACAGCGCGTGGACCGACTGGGGCTGAGGTGGTTGCGCGTGGACCAATTGGGGTTTGGCGACGGCGCGTGGACCGATCGGCGCTCGGAGACAGCGCGTTAACCGATCGGGGCTTAGGAGACGATGCGTGGACCGATCGGGGCATAGGAGACGACGCGTGTACCTATGGGGGCTCAGGAGACGGCGCGTGGACCGATCGGGGCATAGCAGACGACGCGTGGACCGATCGGGGCTTAGGAGGCGGCGCGTGGACCCATCGGGGCTCGGAGACGGCGCGTTAACCGATCCGGTCTTAGGAGACGATGCGTGGACCGATCGGGGCTCGGAGACGGCGCGTGGACCGACCGGGGCTTAGGTGACGACGCGTGGACGATCGGGGCTCAGGAGACCGCGCGTGAACCGATCGGGGCTCGGCGGCTGCGCGTGGAACGATCGGGGTTTAGGACACGATGCGTGGACCAATCGAGGATCGGCGGCGGCGCGCGGACCGATCGGGGCTCGGCGACGGCGCGTGGACGGATCGGGACTCAGGAGACGGCGCGTGGACCCATCGGGGCTCGGAGACGGCGCGTTAACCGATCGGGTCTTAGGAGACGATGCGTGGACCGATCGGGGCTCGGAGACGGCGCGTGGACCGACCGGGGCATAGGAGACGACGCGTGGACCGATCGGGGCTCGGAGACGGCGCGTGGACCGACCGGGGCATAGGAGACGACGCGTGGACCGATCGGGGCTTAGGAGGCGGCGCGTGGACCCATCGGGGCTCGGACACGGCGCGTGGACCGGTCGGGGCTTAGGAGACGACGCGTGGACCGATCGGGGCTCAGGAGACGACGCGTGGACCGATCGGGGTTTAGCAGAGGACGCGTCAACCGATCGGGGCTCAGGACACGGCGCGTGAACCGAACGGGGCTTAGGCCACGACGCGAGGCCCGATCGGTGCTCAGGAAGTGGCGCCTGGACCGATCGTGGCTCGGGGACGGCGCCTGGGGGCATCTGGGCTTAGAAGACGACGCGTGGACTGATCGGGGCTAAGGAAACGGCGCGTGAACCGATCGGGGCATAGGAGACGACGCGTGGACCGATCGGGGCTCGGAGACGGCGCGTAGACCGATTGGGGCTTAGGAGATTCGCGTGGATCGATCGGGGCTCCGGAGGCGGCGCGTGGACCGATTGGGGCTCGGGAGACTACGCGTGGATGGTTCGGGGCTTAGGGAACGATGCGTGGACCGATCGGGGCTCAGGAGGCGGCGCGTGGACCGATCGGGGCTCGGAGACGGCGCGTGGACCGTCTGGGGCTTAGGAGACGATGCGTGGACCGATCGGGGCTCAGGAGACTGCACGTGAACCGATCGGCTTTCGGAGACGGCGCGTCGACCGATCGGGGTTCGGAGACGGCGCGTCGACCGATCGGGGTTCGGAGACGGCGCGTCGACCGATTGGGGTTCGGAGACAGCGCGTCGACCGATCGGGGTTCGGAGACAGCGCGTGGACCGTCTGGGGCTTAGGACGCGATGTGTGGACCGATCGGGGCTCAGGAGATTCGCATGGATCAATCGGGGCTCCGGAGGCGCCGCGTGGACGGATGGGGCTCAGGAGATGACACGTGGACCGATCGGGGCTCGGAGACAGCGCGTGGAATGATCGGAGCTCAGGAGACGGCGCGAGGACCGATCTCCTGAGAGAGACGGTGCGTGGACCGATCGCGGCTGGGAGACGGCGCGCGGAACGACCGGGGCTCAGGAGACTGCGCGTGGATGGATCGGGGCTTAGGGAACGTCGCGTCGAGCGATCGGGGCTCAGGAGAAGACGCGTCAATTGATCGGGGCTCAGGAGACGACGCGGCGACGGATCGGGGCTTAGAAGACGCCCCGTGGACCGATTGGGGCTCGGAGACGACGCGTGTACGGATCGAGGCTCAGGAGACGGCGCGTAAACCGATCGGGGCTCGGAAACTACGCGTTAACCGAGCGGGTCTTAGGAGAACATACGTGGACCGATCGGGGCTCGGAGACAGCGCGTGGATGGATCGGGGCTCAGGAGATAGCGCGTGGACCGATCAGGGCTCGGCGACTGCGCGTGGACGGATCGGGGCTCACGAGACGGCGCGTGGGCGGATCGGGGCGCGGAGACGGCGCGTTAACCGATCGGGGCTCGGAGACGACGCGTGGACCGATCGGGGCTCAGGAGACGGCGCGTAAACCGATCGGGGCTCGGAAACTACGCGTTAACCGAGAGGGGCTTAGGAGACGATGCGTGGACCGATCGGCGCTCGGAGACGGCGCGTTAACCGGTCGGGGCTTAGGAGACGGCGCGTGGGCAGATCGGGGCTCAGGAGACGGCGCGTGGACTAATTGGGGCTCAGGAAACGGCGCGTGGACCGATCGCGGCTCGGAGACCGCGCGTGGACCGACCGGGGCTCGGAGACGACGCGTGCACCGATCAGGGCTCGGAGACAGCGCGTGGACCGACTGGGGCTCAGGCGGTTGCGCGTGGACCAATTGCGGTTCGGCGACGGCGCGTGGACCGATCGGGGCTCGCAGACAGTGCGTGGACCGACTGGGGCTCAGGCGGTTGCGCGTGGACCAATTCGGGTTCAGCGACGGCGCGTGGACCGAACGGCGCTCGGAGACAACGCGTTAACCGATCGGGGCTTAGGAGACGATGCATGGACCGATCGGGGCTTGGAGACGGCGCGTGGACAGATCGGGGCTCGGAAACCACGCGTTAATCGATCGGAGCTCGGCGACTTCGCGTGGACCGATCGGGGCTTAGGTGACGGCGCGTGAACAGATCGGAGATCAGGAGATGACGCATGGACCGATCGGGGCTCTGGAAGCGGCGCACGGACCGATTGTGGCTCGAAGACGGCGCGAGGAGGCATCTGGGCTTAGAAGACGACGCGTGGATCGATCGGGGCTCGGAGACGGCGCGTGAACCGACCGGGGCTCAGGAGGCCGCGCGTGGACCGATCACGGCTCAGGAGGCCACGCCTGGACCGATCGGGGCGTAGGACACGGCGCGTGTACCTATCGGGGCTCACGAGACAGCATGTGGACCGATCGGCGTTCGGAGACGGCGCGTCGACCGATCGGGGTTCGGTGACGGTCCGTGGACCGTCCGGGGCTCAGGAGGCGATGCGTGGACCGATCGGGGCTCAGGAGACGGCGCGTGAACCGACCGGGGGTCAGGAGGCCGCGCATGGACCAATCACGGCTCGGCGACGGCGCGTGGACCGATCGGGGCTCAGGAGGCCGCGCGTGGACCGATCATGGCTCAGGAAGCGGCGCGTGGACCGATCGGGGCCCGGAGACGGCGCGTTAACCGATCGGGGCTTAGGAGATTCGCATGGATCAATCGGGGCTCCGGAGGCGCCGCGTGGACGGATGGGGCTCAGGAGATGACACGTGGACCGATCGGGGCTCGGAGACAGCGCGTGGAATGATCGGAGCTCAGGAGACGGCGCGAGGACCGATCTCCTGAGAGAGACGGCGCGTGGACCGATCGCGGCTGGGAGACGGCGCGCGGAACGACCGGGGCTCAGGAGACTGCGCGTGGATGGATCGGGGCTTAGGGAACGTCGCGTCGAGCGATCGGGGCTCAGGAGAAGACGCGTCAATTGATCGGGGCTCAGGAGACGACGCGGCGACGGATCGGGGCTTAGAAGACGCCCCGTGGACCGATTGGGGCTCGGAGACGACGCGTGTACGGATCGAGGCTCAGGAGACGGCGCGTACACCGATCGGGGCTCGGAAACTACAGGTTAACCGAGCGGGTCTTAGGAGAACATACGTGGACCGATCGGGGCTCGGAGACAGCGCGTGGATGGATCGGGGCTCAGGAGATAGCGCGTGGACCGATCAGGGCTCGGCGACTGCGCGTGGACGGATCGGGGCTCACGAGACGGCGCGTGGGCGGATCGGGGCGCGGAGACGGCGCGTTAACCGATCGGGGCTCGGAGACGACGCGTGGACCGATCGGGGCTCAGGAGACGGCGCGTAAACCGATCGGGGCTCGGAAACTACGCGTTAACCGAGAGGGGCTTAGGAGACGATGCGTGGACCGATCGGCGCTCGGAGACGGCGCGTTAACCGGTCGGGGCTTAGGAGACGGCGCGTGGGCAGATCGGGGCTCAGGAGACGGCGCGTGGACTAATTGGGGCTCAGGAAACGGCGCGTGGACCGATCGCGGCTCGGAGACCGCGCGTGGACTGACCGGGGCTCGGAGACGACGCGTGCACCGATCAGGGCTCGGAGACAGCGCGTGGACCGACTGGGGCTCAGGCGGTTGCGCGTGGACCAATTGCGGTTCGGCGACGGCGCGTGGACCGATCGGGGCTCGCAGACAGCGCGTGGACCGACTGGGGCTCAGGCGGTTGCGCGTGGACCAATTGGGGTTCGGCGACGGCGCGTGGACCGAACGGCGCTCGGAGACAACGCGTTAACCGATCGGGGCTTAGGAGACGATGCATGGACCGATCGGGGCTTGGAGACGGCGCGTGGACCGATCGGGGCTCAGGAGACGACGCGTGGACCGATCGGGGCTCGGAGACAGCGCGTGGACTGACTGGGGCTCAGGAGACGGCGCCTGGACCGATTGGGGCTTGGATTCGGCGCGTGAACCGATCGGGGCTCAGTAGGCCGCGCGTGGACCGATTATGGCTCGGCGACGGCGCGTGGACCGATCGGGGCTCGGAGACAGCGCGTGGACCGACTGGGGCTCAGGCGGTTGCGCGTGGACGAATTGCGGTTCGGCGACGGCGCGTGGACCGATCGGCGCTCGGAGACAGCGCGTGGACCGTCTGGGGCTTAGGACGCGATGTGTGGACCGATCGGGGCTCAGGAGATTCGCGTGGATCAATCGGGGCTCCGGAGGCGCCGCGTGGACGGATGGGGCTCAGGAGATGACACGTGGACCGATCGGGGCTCGGAGACAGCGCGTGGAATGATCGGAGCTCAGGAGACGGCGCGAGGACCGATCTCCTGAGAGAGACGGCGCGTGGACCGATCGCGGCTGGGAGACGGCGCGCGGAACGACCGGGGCTCAGGAGACTGCGCGTGGATGGATCGGGGCTTAGGGAACGTCGCGTCGAGCGATCGGGGCTCAGGAGAAGACGCGTCAATTGATCGGGGCTCAGGAGACGACGCGGCGACGGATCGGGGCTTAGAAGACGCCCCGTGGACCGATTGGGGCTCGGAGACGACGCGTGTACGGATCGAGGCTCAGGAGACGGCGCGTACACCGATCGGGGCTCGGAAACTACAGGTTAACCGAGCGGGTCTTAGGAGAACATACGTGGACCGATCGGGGCTCGGAGACAGCGCGTGGATGGATCGGGGCTCAGGAGATAGCGCGTGGACCGATCAGGGCTCGGCGACTGCGCGTGGACGGATCGGGGCTCACGAGACGGCGCGTGGGCGGATCGGGGCGCGGAGACGGCGCGTTAACCGATCGGGGCTCGGAGACGACGCGTGGACCGATCGGGGCTCAGGAGACGGCGCGTAAACCGATCGGGGCTCGGAAACTACGCGTTAACCGAGAGGGGCTTAGGAGACGATGCGTGGACCGATCGGCGCTCGGAGACGGCGCGTTAACCGGTCGGGGCTTAGGAGACGGCGCGTGGGCAGATCGGGGCTCAGGAGACGGCGCGTGGACTAATTGGGGCTCAGGAAACGGCGCGTGGACCGATCGCGGCTCGGAGACCGCGCGTGGACTGACCGGGGCTCGGAGACGACGCGTGCACCGATCAGGGCTCGGAGACAGCGCGTGGACCGACTGGGGCTCAGGCGGTTGCGCGTGGACCAATTGCGGTTCGGCGACGGCGCGTGGACCGATCGGGGCTCGCAGACAGCGCGTGGACCGACTGGGGCTCAGGCGGTTGCGCGTGGACCAATTGGGGTTCGGCGACGGCGCGTGGACCGAACGGCGCTCGGAGACAACGCGTTAACCGATCGGGGCTTAGGAGACGATGCATGGACCGATCGGGGCTTGGAGACGGCGCGTGGACCGATCGGGGCTCAGGAGACGACGCGTGGACCGATCGGGGCTCGGAGACAGCGCGTGGACTGACTGGGGCTCAGGAGACGGCGCCTGGACCGATTGGGGCTTGGATTCGGCGCGTGAACCGATCGGGGCTCAGTAGGCCGCGCGTGGACCGATTATGGCTCGGCGACGGCGCGTGGACCGATCGGGGCTCGGAGACAGCGCGTGGACCGACTGGGGCTCAGGCGGTTGCGCGTGGACGAATTGCGGTTCGGCGACGGCGCGTGGACCGATCGGCGCTCGGAGACAGCGCGTGGACCGTCTGGGGCTTAGGACGCGATGTGTGGACCGATCGGGGCTCAGGAGATTCGCGTGGATCAATCGGGGCTCCGGAGGCGCCGCGTGGACGGATGGGGCTCAGGAGATGACACGTGGACCGATCGGGGCTCGGAGACAGCGCGTGGAATGATCGGAGCTCAGGAGACGGCGCGAGGACCGATCTCCTGAGAGAGACGGCGCGTGGACCGATCGGGGCTCAGGAGACGGCGCGTGAACCGACCGGGGGTCAGGAGGCCGCGCATGGACCAATCACGGCTCGGCGACGGCGCGTGGACCGATCGGGGCTCAGGAGGCCGCGCGTGGACCGATCATGGCTCAGGAAGCGGCGCGTGGACCGATCGGGGCCCGGAGACGGCGCGTTAACCGATCGGGGCTTAGGAGACGATGCGTGAACCGATCGCGGGCTCGGAGACCGCACGTTAACCGATCGGGGCTTAGGAGACGATGCGTGGACCGATCGCGGCTCGTAGACGACGCGTGGATCGATCGGGGCTCAGGAGACGGCGCGTGAACCGACCACGGCTCAGGAGGCCGCGCGTGGACCGACTGGGGCTCAGGCGGTTGCGCGTGGACCAATTGGGGTTCGGCGACGGGGCGTGGACCGATCGGGGCTCGGAGATGGCGCGTTAACCAATCGGGGCATAGGAGACGATGCGAGGAGGCATCTGGGTTTACAAGACGACGCGTGGATCGACCGGGGGTCAGGAGACGCTGCGTGAACCGATCGTCGCTCGGAGACGGCGCGTGGACCGATCGGGGCTTAGGAGAAGGCGCGTGGACCGATCGGGGCTTAGGAGACGGCGCGTGGACCGATCGGAGATCAGGAGAATACGCGTGCACCGATCGGGGCTCTGGAAGCGGCGCACGGACCGATCGTGGCTCGGAGACGGCGCGTGGAGGCATCGGGGCTCTGAAGACGCCGCGTGTACGGATCGGGGCTTGGTGACGGCGGGTTGACCGATCGCAGCTTAGAGACGGCCCGTGGACGGATCGGGGCTTAGGAGACGGTGTGTGGACCGATCGGAACTCAGGAGACGGCGCGTGGACGGACCGCGGCTTAGAATGCGGTACGCGGCCCGATCGGGGATCGGACACGGCGTGTGGACGTATCGGGGCTTAGGAAACGATGCGTGGACCGGTCGGGGCTCAGGAGACGGCGCGTGGACCGATCGGTGCTTCGGATACGGTACGTGGACCGATCGGGGCTCGGAGACGGCGCGTGAACCGATCGGGGCTCAGGAGACGGAGCGTGGACCGATCGGGGCTCGCAGCCGGCGCGTGGAACGATCGGGACTCAGGAGACGACGCATGGACCGATCGGGGCTCTGGAGACCGGGCGTGCACCGATCGGGGCCCGAGGACGGGTCGTGGACAGATTGGGGCTTAGGAGACGACACGTGGACCGATCGGGGCTCAGGAGTCGGCCCGTAGACCGATGGGGGCCCGGAAACGACGCGTTAACCTAGCGGGGCTTAGGAGACGACGCGTGGACCGATCGGGGCTGGGAGACAGCGCGTGGACCGACTGGGGCTCAGGCGGTTGCGCGTGGACCAATTGGGCTTCGACGACGGCGCTTCGTCCGATCGGGTTTCGGAGACGGCGCGTGGACCGTCTGGGGCTTAGGAGACGCTGCGTGGACCGATCGGGGCACAGGAGACTGCGCGTGGATGGATCGGGGCTTAGGGAACGACGCGTGGACCGATCGGGACTCGAAGACAGCGCGTGTACCGACTGGGGCTCAGGAGGTTGCGCGTGAATTAATTGGGGTTCGGCGACGGCGCGTGGACCGACCGGGGCTCTGGCAGCGGCGCACGGACCGATCGTGGCTCGGAGACGGCGGGTGGAGGCATCGGGGCTTTGAAGACGACGCGTGGACCGAACGGTGCTCAGAAAACGGCGCGTGGACCGATCAGTGCTCGGAGACGATGCGTGGCCCGATCGGGGCTCAGGAAGCGGCGCCTGGACCGATGGTGGTTCGGAGACGGCGCGAGGAGGCATCTGAGCTTAGAAGACGACGCGTGGAACGATCGGGGCTCAGGAAACGGAGCGTGCACCGATCGGGGCTTAGGAGACGACACGTCGACCGATCGGGGCTCAGAGACAGCGCGTGGACCAATCGGGGCCCAGGAAACGGCGCGTGGATCGATCGATGCTTAGGAGACGGCGCGTGGAGCGATCGGGGATCAGGAGACGGCGCGTGGAGCGATCGAGGTTCAGGAGACGACCCGTGGATCGATCGGGGCTCAAGCGACGACGCGTGGACCCATCGGGGCTCGGATACAGCGCGTGAACCGATCGGGGCTTAGGAGACGGCGCGTGCACCGATCGGGCCTCGGCGACGGCGCGTGGACCGATCGGGGCTCGGGGACGACGCGTGTACGGATCTGGGCTTGGTGACGGCGCGTGCACCGATCGGGCCTCGGAGACGGCGCGCGGACCGTCTGGGGCGTAGGAGACGCTGCGTGGACCGATCGGGGCACAGGAGACTGCGCGTGGATGGATCGGGGCTTAGGGAACGACGCGTGGACGGATCGGGGCTCGGAGACGGCGCGTGTATGGATCGGGGCTTGGAGACGGCGCGTGGACCGATCGGAGGTCGCAGACGGCCCGTGGACGGATCGGGGCTTAGAAGACGACGCGTGGACTAATTGGGGCTCAGGAGACGGCGCGTGGACCGATCGGGGCTCGGCGACTGCGCGTGGGCGGATCGGGGCTCAGGAAACGGCGCGTGGACCGATCGGCGCTCGGAGACGGCGCGTCGACCGATCGGGTTTCGGAGACGGCGCGTGGACCGTCTGGGGCTTAGGGGACGCTGCGTGGACCGATCGGGGCACAGGAGGCTGCGCGTGGATGGATCGGGGCTTAGGGAACGACGCGTGGACGGATCGGGGCTCGGAGACGGCGCGTGGAACGATCGGATCTTTGGAGACAACGCGTGGACGGATCGGAGCTCGGAGACGGCGCGTGGACCGACCGGGGCTCAGGAGACACGCGTGGACCGATCGGGGTTTAGGAAAGGACGCGTCGACCGATCGGGGCGCAGGAGACGGCGCGTGGACCGATCGGGGCTTAGGAGACGATGCGTGGACCGATCGGGGCTCAGGAGACGGCGCGTGGACCGATCGGATCTTTGGAGACGACGCGTGGACGGATCGGAGTTCGGAGACGGCGCGTGGACCGACCGCGGCTCAGGAGGCGACGCGTGGACCCATCGGGGCTCGAAGACGGCGTGTGGACCGATCGGGGCTAAGGAGACGACGCCTGGACCGATCGGGGCTCAGGAGACGGCGCGTGAGCCGATCGGGGCTCACCGACGGCGCGTGGACCGATCGGGGCTCGGAGACGACGCGTGTATGGATCGGGGCTTGGAGACGGCGCGTGGACCGATCGGAGGTCGCAGACGGCCCGTGGACGGATCGGGGCTTAGAAGACGACGCGTGGACTAATTGGGGCTCAGGAGACGGCGCGTGGACCGATCGGGGCTCGGAATCAGCGCGTTAACCGATCGGGGCTGAGGAGACGATGCATGGCCCGATCGGGGTTCGGAGACGGCGCGTGCCCCGATCGAGGCTCAGGAGACGGCGCGTAGACCGATCGGGGCTCGGAGACGGCGCGTGGACGGATCGGGACTCAGGAGACGGCGCGTGGAGCCGTCGGGATTCAGACGACGACCCGTGGATAGATCGGGGCTCAGGCGACGACGCGTGGAGCGATCGGGGTTCAGGAAACGGCGTGTGGACCGATCGGAGCTCGGAGGCGACGCGTGGACCCGTCGGGGCTCAGGAGACGGCGCGTGGACCAATCGGATCTTAGGAGACGACGCACGGACGGATCGGAGCTCGGAGACGGCGCGTGGACCGACAGGGGCTCAGGAGACTCGCGTGGATCGATCGGGGTTCAGGAGGCGACGCGTGGACCCATCGGGACTCGGAGACGGCATGTGGACCGATCGGGGCTAAGGAGACGACGCGTGGACCGATCGGGATTTAGGAAAGGATGCGTCGACCGATCGGGGCACAGGACACGGCGCGTGGACCCATCGGGGTTCGGAGACGGCGCGTGGACCGATCGGGGCTCAGGAGGCCGCGCGTGGACCGATCATGGCTCGGCGACGGCGCGTGGACCGATCGGGGCTCGGAGACGACGCGTGGACCCATCGGGACTCGGAGACAGCGCGTGGACCGACTTGGGCTCAGGCGGTTGCGCGTCGACCAATTGGGGTTCGGCGACGGCGCGTGAACCGATCCGGGCTCAGGAGACGGCGCGTGGACCGATCGGGGCTCGGAGACGGCGCGTGGAGTGATGGGGGCTCAGAGACGGCGCGTGGAGCGATGGGGGCTCAGGAGACGGCGCGTGAACCGATCGGCGCTCGGAGACGGCGCGTGGACCGCTCGGGGCTGAGGAGACGGCACGTGGACCAATCGGGGGTTAGGCGACGACGCGTGTTACCGATCGGGGCTCAGGAGACGGCGCGTGGAACAATCGGGGCTCAGGAGACAGCGCGTGGACCGATTGGGGCTCGGATACTGCGCGTGAACCAACCGGGGCTCAGGAGGCCGCGCGTGGACCGATCGCGACTCGGCGACGGCGCGTGGACAGATCGGGGCTCAGGAGGCCGCGCGTGGACCGATCATGGCTCGGCAACGGCGCGTGGATAGATCGGGGCTCGGAGACGATGCGTGGACCGATCGGGGCTCGGAGACGGCGCGTGGACCGACCGGGGCTTAGGAGACGACGCGTGGACCGATCGGGGCTTAGGAGGCGGCGCGTAGGCCGATCGGGGCTCCGGCGGCGACACGTGGACCCATCGGGGCCCAGGAAACGGCGCGTGGATCGATCGGTACTCGAAGACGACGCGTGGACCGATCGGGGCTCAGGAGCCGATGCGTGGATCGATCGGCGCTCGGAGACGGCGCGTGGACCGATCGGGGCTCAGAAGACGGCGCGTGTACCGACTGGGGCTCAGGAGACCGCGCATGAACCGATCGGGGCTCGGCGACTGCGCGTGGACGGATCAGGGCTCAGGAGACTACGCGTGGACCGATCGGGGGTCGGAGACGGTGCGTTAACCGATCACGGCTTAGGAGACGACGCGTGGACCGATCGGGGCTTAGGAGACGACGCGTGGACCGATCGGGGCGTAGGAGACGGCGCGTGGAACGATCGGGGCTCAGGAGACTCGCGTGAATTGATCGGGGCTCAGGAGGCGACGCGTGGGCCCATCGGGGCTCGGAGACGGCACGTGGACCGATCGGGGCTTAGGAGACGACGCGTTGACGTATCGGGGCTTAGGAGACGACGCGTGGACCGCTCGGGGTTTAGCAGAGGACGCGTCGACCGATCGGCGCTCAGGAGACGGCGCGTGGACCGATCGGGGCTTAGGAGGCGGCGCTTGGATCCATCGGGACTCGGAGACGACGCGTGGACCGATCGTGGCTTAGGAGAAAGCAAGTGGAACGATCAGGGCTCAGGAGACGGCGCGTGGACCGATCGTCGCTCGGAGACGGCGCGTCGACCGATCGGGGTTCGGAAACGGCACGTGGACCGTCTGGGGCTTAGGAGACGATGCGTGGACCGATCGGGGCTCAGGAAACGGCACGTGAACCGATCGGGGGTTCGGAGTCGGCGCGTGGACCGATCGGAGCTCGGAGACGGCGCGGTAACCGATCGGGGCTGAGGAGACGATGCGTGAACCGATCGGGGCTCGGAGACGGCGCGTGGACCGATCGGGGCTTAGGAGACAACGCGTGGACCGATCGGGGCTCAGGAAGCGGCGCCTGGACCGATCGTGGCTCGGAGACGGCGCGAGGAGGCATCTGAGCTTAGAAGACGACGCGTGGATCGATCGGGGCTCGGAGACGGCGCATGAACCGACCGGGGCTCAGGAGGCCGCGCGTGGGCCGATTGAGGCTCGGCGACAGCGCGCGGACCGATCGGGGCTCGGCGACTGCGCGTGGACGTATCGTGGTTCAGGAGACGGCGCGTGTACCGACTGGGGCTCAGGCGACCGCGCATGAACCGATCGGGGCTCGGCCCCTACGCGTGGACGGATCGGGGCTCAGGAGACGGCGCGTGGACCGATCGGGGGTCGGAGACGGTGCGTTCACCGATCACGGCTTAGGAGACGACGCGTGGACCGATCGAGGCTTAGGAAACGACGCGTGGACCGATCGGGGCGTAGGAGACGGCGCGTGGAACGATCGGGGCTCAGGAGACTCGCGTGAATTGATCGGGGCTCAAGAGGCGACGCGTGGGCCCATCGGGGCTCGGAGACGGCGTGTGGACCGATCGGGGCTTAGGAGACGACGCGTGGACGTATCGGGGCTTAGAAGACGCCGCGTGGACCGATCGGGGTTTAGCAGAGGACGCGTCGACCGATCGGCGCTCAGGAGACGGCGCGAGGAGCGATCCGGGCTCAGGAGAAGACGCGTCAATTGATCGGGGCTCAGGAGACGACGTGGCGACGGATCGGAGCTCGGAGACGGCGCGTGGACCTATCGGGGCTTAGGAGACGACGCGTGGACCGATCGGGGCTCAGGAGACGGCGCGAGGACCGATCGGGACTCAGGAGACGGCGCGTGGACCGATCGGGGCTTAGGAGACGACGCGTGGACGTGTCGGGGCTTAGAAGACGACGCGTGGACCGATCGGGGATTAGCAGAGGACGCGTCGACCGATCGGCGCTCAGGAGACGGCGCGTGGACCGATCGGGCCTCAGGAGCCGGCGCGAGGAGCGATCCGGGCTCAGGAGAAGACGCGTCAATTGATCGGGGCTCAGGAGACGACGCGGCGACGGATCGGGGCTCGGAGACGGCGCGTGGACCTATCGGGGCTTAGGAGACGACGCGTGGACCAATCGGCGCTCAGGAGACGGCGCGTGGACCGATCGGGACTCAGGAGACGGCGCGTGGACCGATTGGGGCTTGGATACGGCACGTGACGCGACCGGGGTTCAGGAGGCCGCGCATGGAGCGATCATGGCTCGGCGACGGCGCGTGGACCGATCGGGGCTCGGAGACGACGCGTGGACCGATCGGGGCTTAGGAGCCGACGCGTGAACCGATCGGAGCTTAGGAGATGACGCGTGGACCGATCGGGGCTCAGGAGACGGCGCGTAGAGCGATCGGGGCTCAGGAGACGACGCTTGGACCGATCGGGGCTCAGGAGACGGCTCGTGGACCGTCCGGGGCTTAGGAGACGATGCGTGGACCGATCGGGGCTCAGAAGACGGCGAGTGAACCGATCGGCGCTCGGAGACGGCGCGTGGACCGATCGGGGCTCAGGAGACGGCGCGTGGACCGATCGGAGCTTAGGAGATGACGCGTGGACCGATCGGGGCTCAGGAGACGGCGCGTAGAGCGATCGGGGCTCAGGAGCCGATGCTTGGACCGATCGGGGCTCAGGAGACGGCTCGTGGACCGTCCGGGGCTCAGGAGACGATGCGTGGACCGATCGGGGCTCAGAAGACGGCGATTGAACCGATCGGCGCTCGGAGACGGCGCGTGGACCGATCGGGGCTCAGAAGACGGCGCGTGTACCGACTGGGGCTCAGGAGACCGCGCATGAACCGATCGGGGCTCGGCGACTGCGCGTGGACGGATCGGGGCTCAGGAGACGACGCGTGGACCGATCGGGGGTCGGAGACGGTGCGTTAACCGATCACGGCTTAGGAGACGACGCGTGGACCGATCGGGGCTTAGGAGACGACGCGTGGACCGATCGGGGCGTAGGAGACGGCGCGTGGAACGATCGGGGCTCAGGAGACTCGCGTGAATTGATCGGGGCTCAGGAGGCGACGCGTGGGCCGACCGGGGCTCGGAGACGGCGCGTGGAACGATCGGGGCTCAGGAGATGGCGCGTGAACCGGTCGGGGCTCGGAGACGGCGCGTCGACCGATCGGGGCTTAGGAGACGGCGCGTGGATCGATCGGGGCTCAGGAGGCGGCCGTGGATCGATCGGGGCTCAGGAGACGACGCGTCGACGTATCGGGGCTCGCAGACGGCGCGTGGACCGACCGGGGCTCGGAGACGGCGCGTGGAACGATCGGGGCTCAGGAGATGGCGCGTTAACCGATCGGCGCTCGTAGACGGCGCGTGGACCTATCGGGGCTTAGGAGACGGCGCGTGGACCGATCGGGGCTTAGGAGACGGCGCGTGGACCGATCGGGGCTCAGGAAGCGGCGCCTGGACCGATCGGGGCTCAGGAGACCGCGCGTGGACCCATCGGGGCTCGGAGACGGCACGTGGACCGATCAGGGCTTAGAAGACGATGCGTGGACCGATCGGGGCTCGGAGACGGCGCGTTAACCGATCGGGGCTTAGGAGACGATACATGGACCGATCGGGGCTCGGAGACGGCGTGTGAACGTATCGGGACTTAGGAGACGATGCGTTGACCGATCGTGGCTCATGAGACGGCGCGTAGGCCGATCGGGGCTCCGGCGGCGACGCGTGGACCGATCGGGGCCCAGGAAACGGCGCGTGGATCGATCGGTACTCGAAGACGACGCATGGACCGATCGGGGCTCAGGAGCCGATGCGTGGATCGATCGGGGCTCAGGAGACGACGCGTCGACCGATCGGGGCTCAGGAGGCAGCGTGTGGACCCATCGGGGCTCGGAGACGGCGCGTCGACCGATCGGGTTTCGGAGACGGCGCGTGGACCGTCTGGGGCTTAGGGGACGCTGCGTGGACCGATCGGGGCACAGGAGGCTGCGCGTGGATGGATCGGGGCTTAGGGAACGACGCGTGGACGGGTCGGGGCTCGGAGACGGCGCGTGGAACGATCGGGACTCAGGAGACGACGCATGGACCGATCGGGGCTCTGGAGACCGGGCGTGCACCGATCGGGGCCCGAGGACGGGTCGTGGACAGATTGGGGCTTAGGAGACGACACGTGGACCGATCGGGGCTTAGGAGACGACGCGTGGACCGATCGGGGCGTAGGAGACGGCGCGTGGAACGATCGGGGCTCAGGAGACTCGCGTGAATTGATCGGGGCTCAGGAGGCGACGCGTGGGCCCATCGGGGCTCGGAGACGGCACGTGGACCGATCGGGGCTTAGGAGACGACGCGTTGACGTATCGGGGCTTAGGAGACGACGCGTGGACCGCTCGGGGTTTAGCAGAGGACGCGTCGACCGATCGGCGCTCAGGAGACGGCGCGTGGACCGATCGGGGCTCAGGAGGCGGCGCGTGGATCCATCGGGACTCGGAGACGACGCGTGGACCGATCGTGGCTTAGGAGAAAGCAAGTGGAACGATCAGGGCTCAGGAGACGGCGCGTGGACCGATCGTCGCTCGGAGACGGCGCGTCGACCGATCGGGGTTCGGAAACGGCACGTGGACCGTCTGGGGCTTAGGAGACGATGCGTGGACCGATCGGGGCTCAGGAAGCGGCGCCTGGACCGATCGTGGCTCGGAGACGGCGCGAGGAGGCATCTGAGCTTAGAAGACGATGCGTGGATCGATCGGGGCTCGGAGACGGCGCATGAACCGACCGGGGCTCAGGAGGCCGCGCGTGGGCCGATTGAGGCTCGGCGACAGCGCGTGGACCGATCGGGGCTCGGCGACTGCGCGTGGACGTATCGGGGTTCAGGAGACGGCGCGTGTACCGACTGGGGCTCAGACGACCGCGCATGAACCGATCGGGGCTCGGCGACTGCGTGTGGACGGATCGGGGATCAGGAGACGGCGCGTGGACCGATCGGGGCTTAGGAGACGACGCGTGGATCGATCGGGGCGTAGGAGACGGCGCGTGGAACGATCAGGGCCCAGGAGACTCGCGTGAATTGATCGGGGCTCAGGAGGCGACGCGTGGGCCCATCGGGGCTCGGAGACGTCGCGTCGACCGATCGGGGCTTAGGAGACGACGCGTGGACGTATCGGGGCTTAGGACACGACGCGTGGACCGATCAGGGTTTAGCAGAGGACGCGTCGACCGATCGGCGCTCAGGAGACGGCGCGTGGACCGATCGGCGCTCAGGAGGCGGCGCGTGGACCCATCGGGACTCGGAGACGACGCGTGTATGGATCGGGGCTTGTAGACAGCGCGTGGACTGATCGGAGCTCGCAGACGGCCCGTGGCCGGATCGGGGCTTAGGAGACGGCGCGTGGACTAATTGGGGCTCAGGAGACGGCGCGTGGACCTATCGAGGCTCGGAGACGGCGCGTTAACCGATCGGGGCGTAGGAGACGATGCATGGCCCGATCGGGGTTCGGAGACGGCGCGTGGACCGTCTGGGGCTTAGGAGACGATGCGTGGACCGATCGCCGCTCGGAGACGGCGCGTTGACCGATCGGGGTTCGGAAACGGCACGTGGACCGTCTGGGGCTTAGGAGACGGCGTGTGGACCGATCGGGGCTCAGGAGGCGGCGCGTACACCGATCGGGGCTCGGAAAGTACGCATTAACCGAGCGGGGCTTAGGAGACGATGCGTAGACCGATCGGGGCTCGGAGACAGCGCGTGGGTCGATCGGGGCTCGGAGACGGCACGTGGAACGATCGGGGCTCGGAGTCGGCGCGTTAACCGATCGGTTTCTTAGGAGACGATGCGTGGACCGATCGGGGCTCGGAGACGGCGCGTGGACCGATCGAGGCTCGGAGACGACGCGTGTACGGATCAGGGATTCGGGGACGACGCGTGGTACGATCCTGGCTCAGGAAACGGCGTGTGGAGCGATCGGGACTCACGAGACGACGCGTGGATCGATTGGGGCTCAGGAGACGACGCGTCGACCGACCGGAGCTCAGGAGATTCGCGTGGATCGATCGGGGCTCCGGAGGCGGCGCGTGGACCGATCGTGGCTTAGGAGAAAGCGCGTGGAACGATCAGGGCTCAGGAGACGGCGCGTGAACCGATCGGCGCTCGGAGACGGCGCATTGACCGATCGGGGTTCGGAGACGGCGCGTGGACCGTCTGGGGCTTAGGAGACGATGCGTGGACCGATCGCCGCTCGGAGACGATGCGTGGACCGATCGGGGCTCAGGAGACCGCGCGTGAACCGACCGGGGCTCAGGAGGCCGCGCGTGGGCCGATTGAGGCTCGGCGACAGCGCGTGGACCGATCGGGGCTCGGCGACTGCGCGTGGACGTATCGGGGTTCAGGAGACGGCGCGTGTACCGACTGGGGCTCAGACGACCGCGCATGAACCGATCGGGGCTCGGCGACTGCGTGTGGACGGATCGGGGATCAGGAGACGGCGCGTGGACCGATCGGGGCTTAGGAGACGACGCGTGGATCGATCGGGGCGTAGGAGACGGCGCGTGGAACGATCAGGGCCCAGGAGACTCGCGTGAATTGATCGGGGCTCAGGAGGCGACGCGTGGGCCCATCGGGGCTCGGAGACGTCGCGTCGACCGATCGGGGCTTAGGAGACGACGCGTGGACGTATCGGGGCTTAGGACACGACGCGTGGACCGATCAGGGTTTAGCAGAGGACGCGTCGACCGATCGGCGCTCAGGAGACGGCGCGTGGAGCGATCGGGACTCACGAGACGACGCGTGGATCGATTGGGGCTCAGGAGACGACGCGTCGACCGACCGGAGCTCAGGAGATTCGCGTGGATCGATCGGGGCTCCGGAGGCGGCGCGTGGACCGATCGTGGCTTAGGAGAAAGCGCGTGGAACGATCAGGGCTCAGGAGACGGCGCGTGAACCGATCGGCGCTCGGAGACGGCGCATTGACCGATCGGGGTTCGGAGACGGCGCGTGGACCGTCTGGGGCTTAGGAGACGATGCGTGGACCGATCGCCGCTCGGAGACGATGCGTGGACCGATCGGGGCTCAGGAGACCGCGCGTGAACCGATCGGGGATCGGAAACGGCGCGTGGAACGATCGGGGCTCAGGAGACGGCAGGTGAACCAATCGGCGCTCGGAGACGATGCGTAGACCGATCGGGGCGCGGAGACGGCGCGTGGACCGAGCGGGGCTCAGGAGGCCACGCCTGGACCGATCGGGGCTCAGGAGGCCACGCCAGGACCGATCGGGGCTCGGCAACGGCGCGTGGACCGATCCGGGCTCAGGAGACGGCGCGTGGACCGATCGGGGCTCAGGAAACGGCCCGTGAACCGATCGGGTCTTAGGAGACGGCGCGTGGACCGAGCGGGGCTCAGGAGGCCACGCCTGGACCGATCGGGGCTCAGGAGGCCACGCCTGGAGCGATCGGGGCTCGGCGACGGCGCGTGGATCGATCCGGACTCAGGAGACGGCGCGTGGACCGATCGGGGCTCAGGAAACGGCCCGTGAACCGATCGGGGCTTAGGAGACGACGCGTGGACGGATCGGGGCTCGGAGACGGCGCGTGGACCGATCGGGGCTTAGGAGAAGACGCGTGGACCGATCGGAGCTCAGGAGATGGCGCGTGGACCGATCGGGGCTTCGGTGACGGTTCGTGGACCGATCGGGGCTCGGAGACGGTGCGAGGACCGACCTGGGCTCAGGAGACGGCGCGTGGACCGACCGGAGCTCAGGAGATTCGCGTGGATCGATCGGGGCTCCGGAGGCGGCGCGTGGACCGATTGCGGAGCAGGAGATGGTGCGTGGACCGATCGGGACTTAGGAAACGACGCGTGGACCGATCGGGGCGTAGGAGACGACGCGTGTACCTATCGGAGCCCACGAGACAGCGTGTGAACCGATTGGGGCTCAGGAGACGGCGCGTGGACCGATCGGGGCTCAGGAGACGGCACGTGGACCGATTGGGGCTCGGATACGGCGCGTGAGCCGACCGGGGCTGAGGAGGCCGCGCGTGGACCGATCGCGCCTCGGCGACGGCGCGTGGACCGATCGGGGCTCAGGAGGCCGCGCGTGGACCGATCATGGCTCGGCAACGGCGCGTGGACCGATCGGGGCTCGGAGACGACGCGTGGACCGATCGGTGGTCGGAGACAGCGCGTGGACCGACTGGGGCTTAGGAGACGATGCGTGGACCGATCGCCGCTCGGAGACGGCGCGTCGACCGATCGGGGCTCAGGAGACGGCGCGTAGACCGATCGGGGCTCGGAAACGGCGCTTGGAACGATCGGGGCTCAGGAGACGGCGCGTGGACCAATCGTGGCTTAGGAGAAAGCGCGTGGAACGATCAGGGCTCAGGAGACGGCCCGTGAACCGATCGGCGCTCGGAGACGGCGCATTGACCGATCGGGGTTCGGAAACGGCGCGTGGACCGTCTGGGGCGTAGGAGATGATGCGTGGACCGATCGGGGCTCAGGAGACCGCGCGTGAACCGATCGGGGCTCGGCGACTGCGTGTGGAACGATCGGGGCTTAGGACACGATGTGTGGGCCGATCGGGGTTTAGCAGAGGACGCGTCGACCGATCGGGGCTCAGGAATCGGCGCGTGGACTGATCGGGGGTTAGGAGAGGACGCGTGGACCGATCGGGGTTTATCAGAGGACGCGTCGACCGATCGGGGCTCCGGAGACGGCGCGTGGACCGATCGGGGCTCGGAGACGACGCGTGGATCGATCGGGGCTCCGGAGGTGGCGCGTGGACCGATCGTAGCTCGGAGACGGCGCGTGGAGGCATCGGGGCTTTGAAGACGACGCGTGGACCGATCGGGGCTCAGGAAACGGCGTGTGGAGCGATCGGGGTTCAGAAGACTCGCGTGGATCGATCGGGGCTCCGGAGGCGCCGCGTGGACTGATGGGGATCAGGAGACCGCGCGTGAACCGATCGGGGCTCGGCGACTGCGTGTGGAACGATCGGGGCTTAGGACACGATGTGTGGGCCGATCGGGGTTTAGCAGAGGACGCGTCGACCGATCGGGGCTCAGGAAACGGCGCGTGGACTGATCGGGGGTTAGGAGAGGACGCGTGGACCGATCGGGGTTTATCAGAGGACGCGTCGACCGATCGGGGCTCCGGAGACGGCGCGTGGACCGATCGGGGCTCGGAGACGACGCGTGGATCGATCGGGGCTCCGGAGGTGGCGCGTGGACCGATCGTAGCTCGGAGACGGCGCGTGGAGGCATCGGGGCTTTGAAGACGACGCGTGGACCGATCGGAGCTCAGGAAACGGCGTGTGGAGCGATCGGGGTTCAGAAGACTCGCGTGGATCGATCGGGGCTCCGGAGGCGCCGCGTGGACTGATGGGGATCAGGAGACGGTGCGTGGACCGATCGGGGCTCGGAGGAGACGCGTGGAACGATCGGGGCTCAGGAGACGGCGCGTGGACCGATTGGGGCTCGGATATGGCGCGTGTACGGATCGGGGATTCGGGGACGACGCGTGGAACGATCCGGGCTCAGGAAACGGCGTGTGGAGCGATCGGGGCTCAGGAGACTCGCGTGGATCGTCCGGGGCACAGGAAACAGCGCGTAAACCGGTTGGGGTTCGGACACGGCGCGTGGACCGATCGGAGATCAGGAGACTGCACGTGGATGGATCGGGGATTAGGGAAAGACGCGCAGACCGATCGGGGATTAGGGAACGACGCGTGGACCGATCCGGGCTCAGGAGACGGCGCGTGGACCGATCGGGGCTCAGGAAACGGCCCGTGAACCGATCGGGTCTTAGGAGACGGCGCGTGGACCGAGCGGGGCTCAGGAGGCCACGCCTGGACCGATCGGGGCTCAGGAGGCCACGCCTGGACCGATCGGGGCTCGGCGACGGCGCGTGGATCGATCCGGACTCAGGAGACGGCGCGTGGACCGATCGGGGCTCAGGAAACGGCCCGTGAACCGATCGGGGCTTAGGAGACGACGCGTGGACGGATCGGGGCTCGGAGACGGCGCGTGGACCGATCGGGGCTTAGGAGAAGACGCGTGGACCGATCGGAGCTCAGGAGATGGCGCGTGGACCGATCGGGGCTTCGGTGACGGTTCGTGGACCGATCGGGGCTCGGAGACGGTGCGAGGACCGACCTGGGCTCAGGAGACGGCGCGTGGACCGACCGGAGCTCAGGAGATTCGCGTGGATCGATCGGGGCTCCGGAGGCGGCGCGTGGACCGATTGCGGAGCAGGAGATGGTGCGTGGACCGATCGGGACTTAGGAAACGACGCGTGGACCGATCGGGGCGTAGGAGACGACGCGTGTACCTATCGGAGCCCACGAGACAGCGTGTGAACCGATTGGGGCTCAGGAGACGGCGCGTGGACCGATCGGGGCTCAGGAGACGGCACGTGGACCGATTGGGGCTCGGATACGGCGCGTGAGCCGACCGGGGCTGAGGAGGCCGCGCGTGGACCGATCGCGCCTCGGCGACGGCGCGTGGACCGATCGGGGCTCAGGAGGCCGCGCGTGGACCGATCATGGCTCGGCAACGGCGCGTGGACCGATCGGGGCTCGGAGACGACGCGTGGACCGATCGGTGGTCGGAGACAGCGCGTGGACCGACTGGGGCTTAGGAGACGATGCGTGGACCGATCGCCGCTCGGAGACGGCGCGTCGACCGATCGGGGCTCAGGAGACGGCGCGTAGACCGATCGGGGCTCGGAAACGGCGCTTGGAACGATCGGGGCTCAGGAGACGGCGCGTGGACCAATCGTGGCTTAGGAGAAAGCGCGTGGAACGATCAGGGCTCAGGAGACGGCCCGTGAACCGATCGGCGCTCGGAGACGGCGCATTGACCGATCGGGGTTCGGAAACGGCGCGTGGACCGTCTGGGGCGTAGGAGATGATGCGTGGACCGATCGGGGCTCAGGAGACCGCGCGTGAACCGATCGGGGCTCGGCGACTGCGTGTGGAACGATCGGGGCTTAGGACACGATGTGTGGGCCGATCGGGGTTTAGCAGAGGACGCGTCGACCGATCGGGGCTCAGGAAACGGCGCGTGGACTGATCGGGGGTTAGGAGAGGACGCGTGGACCAATCGGGGTTTATCAGAGGACGCGTCGACCGATCGGGGCTCCGGAGACGGCGCGTGGACCGATCGGGGCTCGGAGACGACGCGTGGATCGATCGGGGCTCCGGAGGTGGCGCGTGGACCGATCGTAGCTCGGAGACGGCGCGTGGAGGCATCGGGGCTTTGAAGACGACGCGTGGACCGATCGGGGCTCAGGAAACGGCGTGCGGAGCGATCGGGGTTCAGAAGACTCGCGTGGATCGATCGGGGCTCCGGAGGCGCCGCGTGGACTGATGGGGATCAGGAGACGGTGCGTGGACCGATCGGGGCTCGGAGGAGACGCGTGGAACGATCGGGGCTCAGGAGACGGCGCGTGGACCGATTGGGGCTCGGATATGGCGCGTGTACGGATCGGGGATTCGGGGACGACGCATGGAACGATCCGGGCTCAGGAAACGGCGTGTGGAGCGATCGGGGCTCAGGAGACTCGCGTGGATCGACCGGGGCACAGGAAACAGCGCGTAAACCGGTTGGGGTTCGGACACGGCGCGTGGACCGATAGGAGATCAGGAGACTGCACGTGGATGGATCGGGGATTAGGGAAAGACGCGCAGACCGATCGGGGATTAGGGAACGACGCGTGGACAGATTGGGGCTCAGGAGACGGCGCGTGGATCGATCGGGGCTTAGGAGACGATGCGTGGACCGATCGGGGCTCGGAGACGGTACGAGAACCGACCGGGGCTCATGAGACGGCGCGTGGACCGACCGGTGCTCAGGAGATTCGCGTGGATCGATCGGGGCTCCGGAGGCGGCGCGTGGTCCGATTGGGGCTTAGGAGAAGGCGCGTGGACCGATCGGGGCTCAGGAAGCGGCGCACGGACCGATCGTGGCTCGGAGACGGCGCGTGGACCGATCGGGGCTTAGGAGACGAAGCGTGAACCGATCGGTGCTCGGAGACAGCGCGCGGACCGACTGGGGCTCGGAGACGGCGCGTGGACGGATCGTGGCTTAGGAGAAGGCGCGCGAAACGATCGGGGCTCAGGAGACGGCACGTGGACCGATCGGGGCTCGGAGACGACGCGTGGACCGATCGGGGCTTAGGAGACAGCGTGTGGAGCGATCGGGGCTCGGAAAGGGCGGGTGGACCGATCGGGGCTCGGAGACGGCGCGTGGACCGTTCGGGGCTCGGAGACGGCGCGTGGACCGACCGGGGCTCAGGAGACCACGCCTGGACCGATCGGGGCTCAGGAGACGGCACGTGGACCGATTGGGGCTCGGATACGGCGCGTGAGCCGACCGGGGCTGAGGAGGCCGCGCGTGGACCGATCGCGCCTCGGCGACGGCGCGTGGAGGCATCGGGGCTTTGAAGACGACGCGTGGACCGATCGGGGCTCAGGAAACGGCGTGTGGAGCGATCGGGGTTCAGAAGACTCGCGTGGATCGATCGGGGCTCCGGAGGCGCCGCGTAGACTGATGGGGATCAGGAGACCGCGCGTGAACCGATCGGGGCTCGGCGACTGCGTGTGGAACGATCGGGGCTTAGGACACGATGTGTGGGCCGATCGGGGTTTAGCAGAGGACGCGTCGACCGATCGGGGCTCAGGAAACGGCGCGTGGACTGATCGGGGGTTAGGAGAGGACGCGTGGACCGATCGGGGTTTATCAGAGGACGCGTCGACCGATCGGGGCTCCGGGGACGGCGCGTGGACCGATCGGGGCTCGGAGACGACGCGTGGATCGATCGGGGCTCCGGAGGTGGCGCGTGGACCGATCGTAGCTCGGAGACGGCGCGTGGAGGCATCGGGGCTTTGAAGACGACGCGTGGACCGATCGGAGCTCAGGAAACGGCGTGTGGAGCGATCGGGGTTCAGAAGACTCGCGTGGATCGATCGGGGCTCCGGAGGCGCCGCGTGGACTGATGGGGATCAGGAGACGGTGCGTGGACCGATCGGGGCTCGGAGGAGACGCGTGGAACGATCGGGGCTCAGGAGACGGCGCGTGGACCGATTGGGGCTCGGATATGGCGCGTGTACGGATCGGGGATTCGGGGACGACGCGTGGAACGATCCGGGCTCAGGAAACGGCGTGTGGAGCGATCGGGGCTCAGGAGACTCGCGTGGATCGTCCGGGGCACAGGAAACAGCGCGTAAACCGGTTGGGGTTCGGACACGGCGCGTGGACCGATCGGAGATCAGGAGACTGCACGTGGATGGATCGGGGATTAGGGAAAGACGCGCAGACCGATCGGGGATTAGGGAACGACGCGTGGACCGATCCGGGCTCAGGAGACGGCGCGTGGACCGATCGGGGCTCAGGAAACGGCCCGTGAACCGATCGGGTCTTAGGAGACGGCGCGTGGACCGAGCGGGGCTCAGGAGGCCACGCCTGGACCGATCGGGGCTCAGGAGGCCACGCCTGGACCGATCGGGGCTCGGCGACGGCGCGTGGATCGATCCGGACTCAGGAGACGGCGCGTGGACCGATCGGGGCTCAGGAAACGGCCCGTGAACCGATCGGGGCTTAGGAGACGACGCGTGGACGGATCGGGGCTCGGAGACGGCGCGTGGACCGATCGGGGCTTAGGAGAAGACGCGTGGACCGATCGGAGCTCAGGAGATGGCGCGTGGACCGATCGGGGCTTCGGTGACGGTTCGTGGACCGATCGGGGCTCGGAGACGGTGCGAGGACCGACCTGGGCTCAGGAGACGGCGCGTGGACCGACCGGAGCTCAGGAGATTCGCGTGGATCGATCGGGGCTCCGGAGGCGGCGCGTGGACCGATTGCGGAGCAGGAGATGGTGCGTGGACCGATCGGGACTTAGGAAACGACGCGTGGACCGATCGGGGCGTAGGAGACGACGCGTGTACCTATCGGAGCCCACGAGACAGCGTGTGAACCGATTGGGGCTCAGGAGACGGCGCGTGGACCGATCGGGGCTCAGGAGACGGCACGTGGACCGATTGGGGCTCGGATACGGCGCGTGAGCCGACCGGGGCTGAGGAGGCCGCGCGTGGACCGATCGCGCCTCGGCGACGGCGCGTGGACCGATCGGGGCTCAGGAGGCCGCGCGTGGACCGATCATGGCTCGGCAACGGCGCGTGGACCGATCGGGGCTCGGAGACGACGCGTGGACCGATCGGTGGTCGGAGACAGCGCGTGGACCGACTGGGGCTTAGGAGACGATGCGTGGACCGATCGCCGCTCGGAGACGGCGCGTCGACCGATCGGGGCTCAGGAGACGGCGCGTAGACCGATCGGGGCTCGGAAACGGCGCTTGGAACGATCGGGGCTCAGGAGACGGCGCGTGGACCAATCGTGGCTTAGGAGAAAGCGCGTGGAACGATCAGGGCTCAGGAGACGGCCCGTGAACCGATCGGCGCTCGGAGACGGCGCATTGACCGATCGGGGTTCGGAAACGGCGCGTGGACCGTCTGGGGCGTAGGAGATGATGCGTGGACCGATCGGGGCTCAGGAGACCGCGCGTGAACCGATCGGGGCTCGGCGACTGCGTGTGGAACGATCGGGGCTTAGGACACGATGTGTGGGCCGATCGGGGTTTAGCAGAGGACGCGTCGACCGATCGGGGCTCAGGAAACGGCGCGTGGACTGATCGGGGGTTAGGAGAGGACGCGTGGACCAATCGGGGTTTATCAGAGGACGCGTCGACCGATCGGGGCTCCGGAGAACGCGCGTGGACCGATCGGGGCTCGGAGACGACGCGTGGATCGATCGGGGCTCCGGAGGTGGCGCGTGGACCGATCGTAGCTCGGAGACGGCGCGTGGAGGCATCGGGGCTTTGAAGACGACGCGTGGACCGATCGGGGCTCAGGAAACGGCGTGCGGAGCGATCGGGGTTCAGAAGACTCGCGTGGATCGATCGGGGCTCCGGAGGCGCCGCGTGGACTGATGGGGATCAGGAGACGGTGCGTGGACCGATCGGGGCTCGGAGGAGACGCGTGGAACGATCGGGGCTCAGGAGACGGCGCGTGGACCGATTGGGGCTCGGATATGGCGCGTGTACGGATCGGGGATTCGGGGACGACGCATGGAACGATCCGGGCTCAGGAAACGGCGTGTGGAGCGATCGGGGCTCAGGAGACTCGCGTGGATCGACCGGGGCACAGGAAACAGCGCGTAAACCGGTTGGGGTTCGGACACGGCGCGTGGACCGATCGGAGATCAGGAGACTGCACGTGGATGGATCGGGGATTAGGGAAAGACGCGCAGACCGATCGGGGATTAGGGAACGACGCGTGGACAGATCGGGGCTCAGGAGACGGCGCGTGGATCGATCGGGGCTTAGGAGACGATGCGTGGACCGATCGGGGCTCGGAGACGGTACGAGAACCGACCGGGGCTCATGAGACGGCGCGTGGACCGACCGGTGCTCAGGAGATTCGCGTGGATCGATCGGGGCTCCGGAGGCGGCGCGTGGTCCGATTGGGGCTTAGGAGAAGGCGCGTGGACCGATCGGGGCTCAGGAAGCGGCGCACGGACCGATCGTGGCTCGGAGACGGCGCGTGGACCGATCGGGGCTTAGGAGACGAAGCGTGAACCGATCGGTGCTCGGAGACAGCGCGCGGACCGACTGGGGCTCGGAGACGGCGCGTGAGCCGACCGGGGCTGAGGAGGCCGCGCGTGGACCGATCGCGCCTCGGCGAAGGCGCGTGGACCGATCGGGGCTCAGGAGGCCGCGCGTGGACCGATCATGGCTCGGCAACGGCGCGTGGACCGATCGGGGCTCGGAGACGACGCGTGGACCGATCGGTGGTCGGAGACAGCGCGTGGACCGACTGGGGCTTAGGAGACGATGCGTGGACCGATCGCCGCTCGGAGACGGCGCGTCGACCGATCGGGGCTCAGGAGACGGCGCGTAGACCGATCGGGGCTCGGAAACGGCGCTTGGAACGATCGGGGCTCAGGAGACGGCGCGTGGACCAATCGTGGCTTAGGAGAAAGCGCGTGGAACGATCAGGGCTCAGGAGACGGCCCGTGAACCGATCGGCGCTCGGAGACGGCGCATTGACCGATCGGGGTTCGGAAACGGCGCGTGGACCGTCTGGGGCGTAGGAGACGATGCGTGGACCGATCGGGGCTCAGGAGACCGCGCGTGAACCGATCGGGGCTCGGCGACTGCGTGTGGAACGATCGGGGCTTAGGACACGATGTGTGGGCCGATCGGGGTTTAGCAGAGGACGCGTCGACCGATCGGGGCTCAGGAAACGGCGAGTGGACTGATCGGGGGTTAGGAGAGGACGCGTGGACCGATCGGGGTTTATCAGAGGACGCGTCGACCGATCGGGGCTCCGGAGACGGCGCGTGGACCGATCGGGGCTCGGAGACGACGCGTGGATCGATCGGGGCTCCGGAGGTGGCGCGTGGACCGATCGTAGCTCGGAGACGGCGCGTGGAGGCATCGGGGCTTTGAAGACGACGCGTGGACCGATCGGAGCTCAGGAAACGGCGTGTGGAGCGATCGGGGTTCAGAAGACTCGCGTGGATCGTTCGGGGCTCCGGAGGCGCCGCGTGGACTGATGGGGATCAGGAGACGGTGCGTGGACCGATCGGGGCTCGGAGGAGACGCGTGGAACGATCGGGGCTCAGAAGACGGCGCGTGGACCGATTGGGGCTCGGATATGGCGCGTGGACCAATCGTGGCTTAGGAGAAAGCGCGTGGAACGATCAGGGCTCAGGAGACGGCCCGTGAACCGATCGGCGCTCGGAGACGGCGCATTGACCGATCGGGGTTCGGAAACGGCGCGTGGACCGTCTGGGGCGTAGGAGACGATGCGTGGACCGATCGGGGCTCAGGAGACCGCGCGTGAACCGATCGGGGCTCGGCGACTGCGTGTGGAACGATCGGGGCTTAGGACACGATGTGTGGGCCGATCGGGGTTTAGCAGAGGACGCGTCGACCGATCGGGGCTCAGGAAACGGCGCGTGGACTGATCGGGGGTTAGGAGAGGACGCGTGGACCGATCGGGGTTTATCAGAGGACGCGTCGACCGATCGGGGCTCCGGAGACGGCGCGTGGACCGATCGGGGCTCGGAGACGACGCGTGGATCGATCGGGGCTCCGGAGGTGGTGCGTGGACCGATCGTAGCTCGGAGACGGCGCGTGGAGGCATCGGGGCTTTGAAGACGACGCGTGGACCGATCGGAGCTCAGGAAACGGCGTGTGGAGCGATCGGGGTTCAGAAGACTCGCGTGGATCGATCGGGGCTCCGGAGGCGCCGCGTGGACTGATGGGGATCAGGAGACGGTGCGTGGACCGATCGGGGCTCGGAGGAGACGCGTGGAACGATCGGGGCTCAGGAGACGGCGCGTGGACCGATTGGGGCTCGGATATGGCGCGTGTACGGATCGGGGATTCGGGGACGACGCGTGGAACGATCCGGGCTCAGGAAACGGCGTGTGGAGCGATCGGGGCTCAGGAGACTCGCGTGGATCGACCGGGGCACAGGAAACAGCGCCTAAACCGGTTGGGGTTCGGACACGGCGCGTGGACCGATCGGAGATCAGGAGACTGCACGTGGATGGATCGGGGATTAGGGAAAGACGCGCAGACCGATCGGGGATTAGGGAACGACGCGTGGACCGATCCGGGCTCAGGAGACGGCGCGTGGACCGATCGGGGCTCAGGAAACGGCCCGTGAACCGATCGGGTCTTAGGAGACGGCGCGTGGTCCGAGCGGGGCTCAGGAGGCCACGCCTGGACCGATCGGGGCTCAGGAGGCCACGCCTGGAGCGATCGGGGCTCGGCGACGGCGCGTGGACCGATCGGGGCTCAGGAAACGGCCCGTGAACCGATCGGGGCTTAGGAGACGACGCGTGGACGGATCGGGGCTCGGAGACGGCGCGTGGACCGATCGGGGCTTAGGAGAAGACGCGTGGACCGATCGGAGCTCAGGAGATGGCGCGTGGACCGATCGGGGCTTCGGTGACGGTTCGTGGACCGATCGGGGCTCGGAGACGGTGCGAGGACCGACCTGGGCTCAGGAGACGGCGCGTGGACCGACCGGAGCTCAGGAGATTCGCGTGGATCGATCGGGGCTCCGGAGGCGGCGCGTGGACCGATTGCGGAGCAGGAGATGGTGCGTGGACCGATCGGGACTTAGGAAACGACGCGTGGACCGATCGGGGCGTAGGAGACGACGCGTGTACCTATCGGAGCCCACGAGACAGCGTGTGAACCGATTGGGGCTCAGGAGACGGCGCGTGGACCGATCGGAACTCAGGAGACGGCACGTGGACCGATTGGGGCTCGGATACGGCGCGTGAGCCGACCGGGGCTGAGGAGGCCGCGCGTGGACCGATCGCGCCTCGGCGACGGCGCGTGGACCGATCGGGGCTCAGGAGGCCGCGCGTGGACCGATCATGGCTCGGCAACGGCGCGTGGACCGATCGGGGCTCGGAGACGACGCGTGGACCGATCGATGGTCGGAGACAGCGCGTGGACCGACTGGGGCTTAGGAGACGATGCGTGGACCGATCGCCGCTCGGAGACGGCGCGTCGACCGATCGGGGCTCAGGAGACGGTGCGTGGACCGATCGGGGTTTGGGAGAAGGCGCTTGGACCGATCGGGGCTTAGGAGCCGACGCGTGAACCAATCGGAGCTTAGGAGATGACGCGTGGACCGATCGGGGCTTAGGAGACGGCGCGAGGAAGGATCGGGACTCAGGTGACGCCGCGTGAACCGATCAGCGCTCGGAGACGGCGCGTGGACCGATCGGGGTTTGGGAGAAGGCGCTTGGACCGATCGGGGCTTAGGAGACGGCGCGTGGGCCGATCGGGGATCAGGAGATGACGCGTGGACCGATCGGGGCTCTGGAAGCGGCGCACGGACCGATCGTGGCTCGGAGACGGTGCGTGGAGGCATCGGGGCTTTGAAGACGACGCGTGGACCGATCGGGGCTCAGGAAACGGCGTGTGGAGCGATCGGGGCTCAGGAGGCGACGCGTGGATCGATCGGGGCTCAGGAGACGACGCGTCGACCGATCGGGGCTCAGGAGACAGCGCGCGAACCGACTGGGGCTCAGGAGACTCGCGTGGATCGATCGGGGCTCCGGAGGCGGGGCGTGGACTGATGGGGATCAGGAGACGGTGCGTGGACCGATCGGGGCTCGGAGACGGCGCGTGGACCGATCGGGGCTCGGAGACAGCGCGTGGAACGATCGGGGCTCAGGTGACGCCGCGTGAACCGATCGGCGCTCGGAGACGGCGCGAGGACCGATCGGGGTTTTGGAGAAGGCGCTTGGACCGATCGGGGCTGAGGAGGCGGCGCGTGGACCGATCGGGGCTCGGAGACGGCGCGTGGAACGATCGGGGCTCAGGAGACGGCGTGGTAACGGATCGGCGCTCGGAGACGGCGCGTGGACCGATCGGGGCTTAGGAGACGGCGCGTGGACCGATCGGGGCTCTGGAAGCGGCGCACGGATCGATCGTGGCTCGGAGACGGCGCGTGGAGGTATCGGGGCTTTGAAGACGACGCGTGGACCGATCGGGGCTCAGGAAACGGCGTGTGGAGCGATCGGGGCTCAGGAGACGACGCGTGGATCGATCGGGGCTCAGGAGACGACGCGTCGACCGATCGGGGCTCAGGAAACGGCGGGTGGACCGACCGGGGCTCAGGAGACTCGCGTGGATCGATCGGGGCTCCGGAGGCGCCGCGTGGACCGATGGGGATCAGGAGACGGTGCGTCGATCGATCGGGGCTCGGAGACGGCGTGTGGACCGATCGGTGCTCGGAGACAGCGCGTGGACCGACTGGGGTTCGGACACGGCGCGTGGACCGATCATGGCTTAGGAGAAGGCGCGTGAAACGATCGGGGCTCAGGAGACGGCGCGTGGACCGATCGTGGCTCGGAGACGGCGCGTGTAGGCATCGGGGCTAAGAAGACGACGCATCGACCGAGCGGGGCTCAGAAGACGGCGCGAGGAGCGATCGGGGCTCAGGAGAAGACGCGTGGACCGATCGGGACTCAGTAGACGGCGCGTGGACCGATTGGGGCTTGGATACGGCGCGTGACGCGACTTGGGCTCAGGAGGCCGTGCGTGGAGTGATAATGGCTCGGCGACGGCGTGTGGACCGATCGGGGCTCGGAGACGACGCGTGAACCGATCGGGGCTCAGGAGACGACGCGTCGGTGGATCGGGGTTTAGGAGACGACGCGTGGACCGATCGGGGCTTAGGAGCCGACGCGTGAACCAATCGGAGCTTAGAAGATGACGCGTGGACGGATCGGCGGTCGGAGACGGCGCGTGGACCGATCGGGGTTTGGGAGAAGGCGCTTGGACCGATCGGGGCTTAGGAGACGGCGCGTGGACCGATCGGGGATCAGGAGATGACGCGTGGACCGGTCGGGGCTTAGGAGACTCGCGTGGATCTATCGGGGCTCCGGAGATGGCGCGTGAACCGATCTGGGCATAGGAGACGGCGCTTGGACCGATCGGGGCTCAGGAAGCTGCGCCTGGACCGATCGTGGTGCGGAGACGGCTCGCGGAGGCATCGGGGCTTAGAAGACGACGCATGGACCGATCGGGGCTCGGAAACGGCGCGTGGACCGATCGGGGCTTGGGAGACGGCACGTGGAGCGATCGGGGCTCGGAAACGGAGGGTGGACCGATCGGGGCTCGGAGACGGCGCGTGGACCGATCGGTGCTCGGAGATGATGCGTGGACCGATCGGCGCCGAGGAAATGGCGCGTGGAGCGACCGGAGCTCAGGAAACTCGCGTGGATCGATAGGGGCTCAGAGACGGCGCGTGGAACGATCGGGGCTCGGAGTCGGCGCGTTAACCGAACGGGGCTTAGGAGACGACGCGTCGACCGATCGGGGCTCAGGAAACGGCGGGTGGACCGACCGGGGCTCAGGAGACTCGCGTGGATCGATCGGGGCTCCGGAGGCGCCGCGTGGACCGATGGGTATCAGGAGACGGTGCGTCGACCGATCGGGGCTCGGAGACGGCGTGTGAACCGATCGGTGCTCGGAGACAGCGCGTGGACCGACTGGGGTTCGGACACGGCGCTTGGACCGATCATGGCTTAGGAGAAGGCGCGTGAAACGATCGGGGCTCAGGAGACGGCGCGTGGACCGATCGTGGCTCGGAGACGGCGCGTGTAGGCATCGGGGCTAAGAAGACGACGCATCGACCGAGCGGGGCTCAGAAGACGGCGCGAGGAGCGATCGGGGCTCAGGAGAAGACGCGTGGACCGATCGGGACTCAGTAGACGGCGCGTGGACCGATTGGGGCTTGGATACGGCGCGTGACGCGACTTGGGCTCAGGAGGCCGTGCGTGGAGCGATCATGGCTCGGCGACGGCGTGTGGACCGATCGGGGCTCGGAGACGACGCGTGGACCGATCGGGGCTCAGGAGACGACGCGTCGGTGGATCGGGGTTTAGGAGACGACGCGTGGACCGATCGGGGCTTAGGAGCCTACGCGTGAACCAATCGGAGCTTAGAAGATGACGCGTGGACGGATCGGCGGTCGCAGACGGCGCGTGGACCGATCGGGGTTTGGGAGAAGGCGCTTGGACCGATCGGGGCTTAGGAGACGGCGCGTGGACCGATCGGGGATCAGGAGATGACGCGTGGACCGGTCGGGGCTTAGGAGACTCGCGTGGATCTATCGGGGCTCCGGAGATGGCGCGTGAACCGATCTGGGCTTAGGAGACGGCGCTTGGACCGATCGGGGCTCAGGAAGCTGCGCCTGGACCGATCGGGGCTTAGGAGACGGCGCGTGGACCGATCGGTGCTCGGAGATGATGCGTGGACCGATCGGCGCCGAGGAAATGGCGCGTGGAGCGACCGGAGCTCAGGAAACTCGCGTGGATCGATAGGGGCTCAGAGACGGCGCGTGGAACGATCGGGGCTCGGAGTCGGCGCGTTAACCGAACGGGGCTTAGGAGTCGATGCGTGGACCGATCGGCGCTCGGAGACGGCGCGTGGACCGACCGGGGCTCAGGAGGCCATGTCTGGACCGATCGGGGCTCGGCGACGGCGCGTGGACCGATCGAGGCTCGGTGACGACGCGTGTACGGATCGGGGATTCGGGGATAATGCGTGAAACGATCCGGGCTCAGGAGACGGCGCGTGAACCAATCGGGGCTCGGAGACGGCGCTAGGAGCGATGGGGACTCAGGTGACGCCGCGTGAACCGATCGGCGCTCGGAGACGGCGCGTGAACGGATCGGGGTTTGGGAGAAGGCGCTTGGACCGATCGGGGCTTAGGAGACGGCGCGTGGACCGATCGGGGATCAGGAGATGACGCGTGGACCGATCGGGGCTCTGGAAGCGGCGCACCGACCGATCGTGGCTCGGAGACGGCGCGTAGAGGCATCGGGGCTTTGAAGACGACGCGTGGACCGATCGGGGCTCAGGAAACGGCGTGTGGAGCGATCGGGGCTCAGGAGACGACGCGTGGATCGATCGGGGCTCGGAGACGGCGCGTCGACCGATCGGGTTTCGGAGACGGCGCGTGGACCGTCTGGGGCTTAGGAGACGCTGCGTGGACCGATCGGGGCACAGGAGACTGCGCGTGGATGGATCGGGGCTTAGGGACCGACGCGTCGACGGATCGGGGCTCGGAGACGGCGCGTAGACCGATCGGGGCTCGGAAACGACGCGTTAACCGAGCGGGGCTTAGGAGACTATGCGTGGACCGATCGGGACTCGGAGACAGCGCGTGTACCGACTGGGGCTCAGGAGGTTGCGCGTGGATCAATTGGGGTTCGGCGACGGCGCGTGGACCGACCGGGGCTCAGGAGACCGCGCGTGAACCAATCGGGGCTCGGCGACTGCGCGTGGATCGATCGGGGCTTAGGACACGATGCGTGGACCAATCGAGGCTCGGCGATCGCGCCTGGACGGATCGGGACTCAGGAGACGGCGCGTGGAACCGTCGGGATTCAGACGACGATCCGTGGATAGATCGGGGCTCAGGCGACGACGCGTGGAGCGATCGGGGTTCAGGAAACGGTGTGTGGACCGATCGGGGCTAAGGAGACGGCGCGTGGACCGATCGGGATTTAGGAAAGGATGCGTCGACCGATCGGGGCACAGGACACGGCGCGTGGACCCATCGGGGTTCGGAGACGGCGCGTGGACCGATCGGGGCTCAGGAGGCCGCGCGCGGACCGATCATGGCTCGGCGACGGCGCGTGGACCGATCGGGGCTCGGAGACGACGCGTGGACCCATCGGGACTCGGAAACAGCGCGTGGACCGACTTGGGCTCAGGCGGTTGCGCGTGGACCAATTGGGCTCAGGCGGTTGCGCGTGGACCAATTGGGGTTCAGCGACGGCGGGTAGACTGATCCGGGCTCAGGAGACGGCGCGTGAACCGATCGGCGCTCGGAGACGGCGCGTGGACCGATCGGGGCTGAGGAGACGGCACGTGGACCAATCGGGGGTTAGGCGACGACGCGTGTTACCGATCGGGGCTCAGGAGACGGCGCGTGGAACAATCGGGGCTCAGGAGACGGCGCGTGGACCGATTGGGGCTCGGATACGGCGCGTGAACCAACCGGGGCTCAGGAGGCCGCGCGTGGACCGATCGCGACTCGGCGACGGCGCGTGGACCGATCGGGGCTCAGGAGGCCGCGCGTGGACCGATCATGGCTCGGCGACGGCGCGTGGACCGATCGGGGCTCGGAGACGACGCGTGGACCCATCGGGACTCGGAGACAGCGCGTGGACCGACTGGGGCTCAGGTGGTTGCGCGTGGACCAATTGGGGTTTGGCGACGGAGCGTGGACCGATCGGCGATCGGAGACAGCGCGTTAACCGATCGGGGCTTAGGAGACGATGCGTGGACCGATCGGGGCATAGGAGACGACGCGTGTACCTATCGGGGCTCAGGAGGCGGCGCGTGGACCGATCGGGGCATAGCAGAAGACGCGTGGACCGATCGGGGCTTAGGAGGCGGCGCGTGGACCCATCGGGGCTCGGAGACGGCGCGTTAACCGTTCGGGTCTTAGGAGACGATGCGTGGACCGATCGGGGCTCGGAGACGGCGCGTGGACCGACCGGGGCTTAGGAGACGACGCGTGGACCGATCGGGGCTTAGGAGGCGGCGCGTGGACCGATCGGAGATCAGGAGACGAAGCGTGGACCGATAGAGCTCTTGAAGCGGCGCACGGACCGATCGTGGCTCGGACACGGCGCGTGGACCGATCGGGGCTCAGGAGACGGCGAGTGGACCGATCGGGGCTCGGAGACGGCGCGTGGACTGATCGGAGTTCAGGAGACGACCCGTGGATCGATCGGGGCTCAGGCGACGACGCGTGGACAGATTGGGGCTTAGGAGTCGGCGCGTGGACCGATCGGGGCTCGGAGACGACGCGTGTACTGATCGGGGTTTAGGAGACGATGCGTGGACGCATCCGGGCTGAGGAGGACGCGCGTGGAACGATCGGGGCTCGGAGCCGGCGCGTCGACCGATCGGGGCTTAGGAGACGGCACGTGGACCGATGGAGGCTCGGAAACGACGCGTTAACCTAGTGTGGCTTAGGAGACGACGCGTGGACCGTCCGGGGTTTGGAGGCGACGCGTGGACCGATGGGGCATAGGAAGCGACGCGTGGACCGATCGGGGCTCAGGAGACGGCGCGTGGACCGATCGGGGCTCGGCGACGGCGCGTGGACCGATCGGGGCTCGGAGACGACGCGTGTACGGATCTGGGCTGGGAGACAGCGCGTGGACCGACTGGAGCTCAGGCGGTTGCGCGTGGACCAATTGGGGTTCGGCGACGGCTCGTGGACCGATCGGCGCTCGGAGACGGCCCGTGGACCAATCGGGGCTTAGGAGAAGGCGCTTGGACCGATCGGGGCTTAGGAGACGGCGCGTGGGCCGATCAGAGCTCGGAGACGGCGCGTGGAACGATCGGGGCTCAGGAGACGGCACGTGGACCGATCGGGGCTTAGGAGACGGCGTGTGAACGTATCGGGGCTTAGGAGACGATGCGTTGACCGATCGTGGCTCATGAGACGGCGCGTAGGCCGATAGGGGCTCCGGCGGCGACGCGTGGACCGATCGAGGCCCAGGAAACGGCGCGTGGATCGATCGGTACTCGAAGACGACGCGTGGACCGATCGGGGCTCAGGAGCCGATGCGTGGATCGATCGGGGCTTAGGAGATGGCGCGTCGACCGATCGGGGCTTAGGAGACGACGCGTCGGCCGATCGGGGCTTAGGAGACGACGCATGGACCGATCGGGGCTCAGGAGACAGCACGTGGACCGGTCGGGGCTTAGGAGACGGCCCGTGGACCGATCGGTGCTCGGAGACGACGCGCGGACCGATCGGGGCTGAGGAGACGGCGTGTGGAGAGATCGGGGTTTAGGAGACGACGCGTGGACCGATCGGGGCTCACGAGACGACGCGTCGACCGATCGGGGCTCAGGAGAAGGGGCGTGGACCGACCGGAGCTCGGAGACGGTGCGTGAACCGCTCGGGGTTTAGGAGAGGACGCCTCGACTGATCGGGGCTCAGGAGACGGCGCGTGGACCGATCGGGGCTCGGAGACGGTGCGTGCGCCGATGGGGGCGTGGAGGTGGCGCGTGTACTGATCGGGGTATAAGAGACGATGCGTGGACGGATCGGGATTGGGGGGGACGCGCGTGGAACGATCGGTGGTCGGAGACGGCGCGTGGACTGATCGGGGATCAGGAGACGTCGGGTGGACCGACCGGGACTCAGGAGACTCGCGTGGATCGATGGGGCTCAGGAGGTGGCACGTGGACCGATCGGGGATCAGAAGACGGTGCGTGGACCGATCGCGTCTCGGAGACGGGGCGTGGACCGATCGGGTTTCGGAGACGGCGCGTGGACCTTCTGGGGCTCGGAGACGACGCGTGTACGGATCGGGGCTTGGTGACAGCGCGTTTACCGATCGCGGCTCGGAAACGGCCCGTGGACGGATCGGGGCTTAGGAGACGACGCGTGGACCGATCGGCGCTCGGATACAGCGCGTAGACCGATCGGGGCTTAGGAGACGACGCGTGGACGGATCGGGGCTTTGGAGATGACGCGTGGACCGATCGGGGCTTAGGAGACGACGCGGGGACCGATCGCGGCTTAGGAGACGGCGCGTGGACCGATCGGGGCTCAGGAGACGGCGCGTGGAGCGATCGGGGCTCAGGAGGCGGTGCGTGGACCCATCGGGGCTCGGAGACGACGTGTGGAACGATCGGGGCGCAGGAGACGGCGCGTGGACCGATCGTGGCTCGGATACGGCGCGAGAAGGCATCTGGGCTTAGAAGATGACGCGTGGACCAATTGGATCTCAGGAAACGGGGCGTGAACAGATCGGGGCATAGGAGACGGCGCGTGGACCGATCGGGGCTTAGGAGACGACGCGTGGACCGATCGGGGCTCAGGAGACGGCGCGTGGACTGGGCGGGGCTTAGGAGACGACGCGTGGACCGATCGGGGCTGGGAGACAGCGCGTGGACCGACTGGAGCTCAGGCGGTTGCGCGTGGACCAATTGGGGTTCAGCGACGGCGCGTGGACCGATCGGGGCTCGGAGACGGCGCGTTAACCGATCGAGGCTTAGGAGACGATGCGTAGACCGATCGGGCTCGGAGACGGCGCGTGAACCGACCGGGGCTCAGGAGGCGACGCCTGGACCGATCGGGGCTCGGCGACGGCGCGTTGACCGATCGAGGCTCGGAGATGACGCGTGTACGGATCGGGGATTCGGGGACGACGCGTGGACCGATCGGGGCTTAGGAGACGACGCGTGGACCGTCCGGGGTTAGGAGACGAGGCGTGGGCCGATGGGGCTTAGGAAGCGATGCGTGGACCGATCGAGGCTCTGGCAGCGGCGCACGGACCGATCGTGACTCGGAGACGGCGGGTGGAGGCATCGGGGCTTTGAAGACGTTGCGTGGACCGAACGGTGCTCAGAAAACGGCGCGTGGACCGATCGGTGCTCGGAGACGATGCGTGGACCGATCGGGGCTCAGGAAACGGTGCGTGGACCGATCGGGTCTCGGAGACGCCGCGTGGAACGATCGGGGCTCAGGAGACGGCGCGTGGAGCGATCGGGGCTCAGGAGACGGCGCGTGGAGCGATCGGGGTTCAGGAGACGACCCGTTGATCGATCGGTGCTCAGGCGACGACGCGTGGACCCATCGGGGCTCGGATTCGGCGCGTGGACCGATCGGGGCTTAGGAGACGGCGCGTGCACCGATCGGGGCCCGGAGACGGGTCGTGGACAGATTGGGGCTTAGGAGACGACACGTAGACCGATTGGGGCACAGGAGACTGCGCGTGGATGGATCGGGGCTTAGGGAACGACGCGTGGACGGATCGGGGCTCGGAGACGGCGCGTGGAACGATCGGGACTCAGGAGACGACGCATGGACCGATCGGGGCTCAGGAGACGACGCATGGAGCGAACGGGGCTCAGGAGACGGCGCGTGGGCCGATCGGGGCTCGGAAATGACGCGTGTACGGATCGGGGATTCAGGGACGAGGCGTGGACCGATCGGGGCTTAGGAGAAGACGCGTGGACCCATCGGGACTCGGAGACAGCGCGTGGACCGACTTGGGCTCAGGGGGTTGCGCGTGGACCAATTGGGGTTCGGCGACGGCGCGTGGACCGATCCGGGCTCAGGAGACGGCGCGTGGACCGATCGGGGCTCGGAGACGGCGCGTGGAGTGATGGGGGCTCGGAGACGGCGCGTGGAGCGATGGGGGGTTAGGCGACGACGCGTGTTACCGATCGGGGCTCAGGAGACGGCGCGTGAACCGATTGGGGCTCGGATACGGCGCGTGACCCAACCGGGGCTCAGGAGGCCGCGCGTGGACCGATCGCGACTCGGCGACGGCGCGTGGACCGATCGGGGCTCAGGAGGCCGCGCGTGGACCGATCATGGCTCGGCGACGGCGCGTGGACTGATCGGGGCTCGGAGACGAAGCGTGGACCGATCAGGGCTCGGAGACGGCGCGTGGACCGACTGGGGCTCAGACGTTTGCGCGTGGACCAATTTGGGTTCGGCGACCGCGGGAGCACCGATCGGGGCCCGAAGACGGGTCGTGGACCGATTGGGGATTAGGAGACGGCGCGTGGAACGATCGGGGCTGGGAGACGGCACGTGGACCAATCGGGGATTCAGGGACGACGCGTGGACCGATCGGGGCTTAGGAGAAGACGCGTGGACCCATCGGGTCTCGGAGACAGCGCGTGGACCGACTTGGGCTCAGGCGGTTGCGCGTGGACCAATTGGGGTTCGGCGACGGCGCGTGGGCCGATCCGGGCTCAGGAGACGGCGCGTGGACCGATCGGGGCTCGGAGACGGCGCGTGGAGTGATGGGGGCTCGGAGACGGCGCGTGGAGCGATGGGGGGTTAGGCGACGACGCGTGTTACCGATCGGGGCTCAGGAGACGGCGCGTGAACCGATTGGGGCTCGGATACGGCGCGTGACCCAACCGGGGCTCAGGAGGCCGCGCGTGGACCGATCGCGACTCGGCGACGGCGCGTGGACCGATCGGGGCTGAGGAGGCCGCGCGTGGACCGATCATGGCTCGGCGACGGCGCGTGGACTGATCGGGGCTCGGAGACGGCGCGTGGACCGACTGGGGCTCAGACGGTTGCGCGTGGACCAATTTGGGTTCGGCGACCGCGGGAGCACCGATCGGGGCCCGAAGACGGGTCGTGGACCGATTGGGGATTAGGAGACGGCGCGTGGACCGATCGGGGCTGGGAGACGGCACGTGGACCAATCGGGGGTTAGGAGACGACGCGTGGACCGATCGGGGCTCAGGAGACGGCGCGTGGACCAATCGGGGCTCAGGAGACGGCGCGTGGACCGATTGGAGCTCGGATACGGCGCGTGAATCAACCGGGGCTCAGGAGGCCGCGCGTGGACCGATCGTGGCTCAGGAGGCCGCGCGTGGACCGATCATGGCTCGGGGACGGCGCGTGGACCGATCGGGGCTCGGAGACGACGCGTTAACCGAGCGGAGCTTAGGAGACTATGCGTGAACCGATCGGGGCACGGAGACAGCGCGTGTACCGACTGGGACTCAGGACGTTGCGCGTGAATCAATTGGGGTTCGGCGACGGCGCGTGGACCGACCGCGGCTCAGGAGACCGCGCGTGAACCGATCGGGGCTCGGCGACTGCGCGTGGATCGATCGGCGCTTAGGACACGATGCGTGGACCAATCGAGGCTCGGCGACCGCGCGTGGACCGATCGGGACTCAGGAGATGGTATGTGGACCGACCGGGGCTCAGGAGATTTGCGTGGATCAATCGGGGCTCCGGAGGCGCCGCGTGGACCGATCGGTGCTCAGGAAGCGGCGCCTGGACCGATCGTGGCTCGGAGACAGCGCGTGGGGGCATCTGGGCTTAGAAGACGACGCGTGGACCGAAGGGTGCTCATAAAACGACGCGTGGACCGAAGGGTGCTCAGAAAACGGCGCGTGGACCAATCGGTGCTCGGAGACGATGCGTGGACCGATCAGGGCTCAGGAAACGGCGCGTGGATCGATCGGGGCTCCGGAGGCGCCGCGTGGTCCGATCGGGGCTCAGGAAGCGGCGCCTGGACCGATCATGGCTCGGAGACGGCGCGTGGAGGCATCCGGGCTAAGAAGACGACGCATGGACCGAGCGGGGCTCAGGAGACGGCGCGAGGAGCGATCGGAGCTCTGGAGAAGGCGCGTCAATTGACCGGGGCTCAGGAGACGACGCGTCGACGGATCGGGGCTTAGGAGACGACCCGTGGACCGATCGGGGCTGGGAGACGGCGCGTGGAACGATCGGGGCTCAGGAAGCGGCGCGTGGGCCGATCGGGGCTCGTAGACGGTGCGTGGAACCAACGTGGCTTAGGAGAAGGCGCGTGGACCGATCGGGGCTTAGGAGACGGCGCGTGGACCGATCGGGGCTCGGAGACGGCGCGTGGAACGATCGGCGCTCAGGAGACGGCGCGTGAACCGATCGGCCCTCGGAGACGCGCGCGTGGACCGATCGAGGCTTAGGAGACGATGCGCGGACCGATCGAGGCTCGGAGACGGCGCGTGGACCGACCGGGGCTCAGGAGGCCACGCCTGGGCCGATCGGGGCTCGGCGACGGCGCGTAGACCGATCGAGGCTCGGAGACGGCGAGTGGAACGATCGGGGCTCAGGAGACGGCGCGTGCACCGATGGGCGCTCGAAGACGGCGCGTGGAGGCATCGGAGCTAAGAAGACGACGCATGGACCCAGCTGGGCTCAGGAGACCGTGCGAGGAGCGATCGGGGCTCAGGAGACGACGCGTCGACGGATCGGGGCTTAGGAGACGACGCGTGGACCGATCGGGGCTTAGGAGTCGACGCGTGGACGATCGGGGATCAGGAGACGGCGCGTGGACCGACCGGGGCTCAGGAGGCTCGCGTGGATCGATCGGGGCTCAGGAGGGGACGCGTGAACCCATCGGGGCTCGGAGACGGCGTATGGACGTATCGGGGCTTAGGAGACGACGCGTGGACCGATCGGGGATCAGGAGAAGGCGCGTGGACCGATCGGGGCTTAGGAGAGGACCCGTCGACCGATCGGGACTTAGGACACGACGCGTGGACCATCGGTGCTCAGGAAGTGGCGCCTGGACCGATCGTGGCTCGGAGACGGCGCGTGAACCGATCGGCGCTTGGAGACGGCGCGTGGACCGATCGGGGCTTGGGAGACGACGCGGAGTTCGATCGGGCCCCGGCGACTGCGCGTGGACATATCGGGGCTCAGGAGACGGTGCGTGGATAGATCGGGGCTCGGAGACGGCGCGTGGACCGATCGAGGCTCGGCGACGGCCCGTGGACAGATCGGGGCTTAGGAGACGGCGCGTGGACCGATCGGGGCTCAGGAGACGGCGCGTGGACCGGTTGGGGCTTAGGAGACAACGCGTTAACCGACCGGGGCTCAGGAGACTCGCGTGGATCGATCGGGACTCGGGAGGCGCCGCGTGGACCGATGGGGATCAGGAGACGGTGCATGGATCGATCGGGGCTTAGAAGACGAAGCGTGGACCGATCAGGGCGTAGGAGACGACGCGTGGAACGACCGGGGCTCAGGAGACGGCGCGTGGAACGATCGGGGCTCAGGAGAGGGCGAGTCGGCTTATCGGGGCTCGGAGACGGCGCGTGGAACGATGGGGGCTCTGGAGACGGCGCGCGGACCGACTGCGGCTCAGGAGGTTGCGCGTGGACCAATTGGGGTTCGGCGACGGCGCGTGGACCGACCGGGGCTGAGGGGACTCGCGTTGATCGATTGGGGCTCCGGAGGCGGCGCGTGGAACGATCGGCGCTCGGAGACGGCGCGTGGACCGATCGGGGCTTAGGAGACGGCGAGTGCACTGATCGGGGCACGGAGACGGGTCGTGGACAGATTGGAGCTTAGGAGACGGCGCGTGGACCGATTGAGGCTCGGATACGGCACGTGAACCGATCGGGGCTCGGAGACGGCGTGTGGACCGATCGGGGCTCGAAGACGGCGCGTTAACCGATCGGGGCTTAGGAGACGATGCATGGACCGATCGGGTCTCGGGGACGGCGCGTGGACCGATCGGGGCTCAGGAGACCGCGCGTGGACCGATCGGGGCTCGGCGACTGCGCGTGGACGTATCGGGGCTCAGGAGACGGCGCGTGGACCGATCGGGGCGCGGAGACGGCGGGTGGACCGATCGGGGCTCAGGAGACGGCGCGCGGACCGACTGCGGCTCAGGAGGTTGCGCGTGGACCAATTGGGGTTCGGCGACGGCGCGTGGACCGACCGGGGCTGAGGAGACTCGCGTTGATCGATTGGGGCTCCGGAGGCGGCGCGTGGAACGATCGGGGCTTAGGAGACGACGTGTGGACCGACCGGAAATCGGGAGATGACGCGTGGACCCATCGGGGCTCGGAGACGGCGTGTGGACCGATCGGGGCTTAGGAGACGACGTGTGGACCGATCGGGTCTTAGGAGACGACGCATGGACCGATCGGGGCTCGGAGACGGCGCGTGGACCGATCGGGGCTTAGGAGACGACGCGTGGACCGATCGGGGCTCAGGAGACGACGCGTCGACTGATCGCGGCTTAGGAGGCGACGCGTGCACGCATTGGGGTTCGGAGACGATGCGTGGAACGATCGGGGCTCAGGAGACGGCGCGTGAACCGATCGGCGCTCGGCGACGGCGCGTGGACCGATCGGGGCTCAGGAGGCCGCGCGTGGACCGATCGGGGCTCCGAGACGGCGCGTGGACCGATCGGGGATGAGGAGAAGGCGCGTGGACCGATCGGGGCTTAGGAGACGGCGCGTAGACCGATCGGGGCTCGGAGACGGCGTGTGGAACGATCGGGGCTCAGGTGACGGCGCGTGAACCGATCGGCGCTCGGAGACGGCGCGTGGACCGATCGGGGCTTAGTAGAAGGCGCTTGGTCCGATCGGGGCTTAGGAGACGACGCGTGGACCGATCGGAGCTCGGAGACGGCGCGTGGAACGATCGGGGCTCAGGAGACGGCGCATGAACCGATCGGCGCTCAGAGACGGCGCGTGGACCAATCTGGGCTCGGAGACAGCGCGTGGACCGACTGGGGCACAGGCGGTGGCGCGTGGACCAATTGGGGTTCGGCGACGGCGCGTGGACCGATCCGGGCTCAGGAGACGGCGCGTGGACCGATCGGGGCTGGGAGACGGAGCGTGGAGCGATGGGGGCTCAGGAGACGGCGCGTGAACTAATCGGCGCTCGGAGACGGCGCGTGGAATGATCGGGGCTTAGGAGATGGCGTGTGGACCGATCGGAGATCAGGAGACGACGCGTGGACCGAGAGGGGCTCAGGAGACCCCGCGTGGAACCATCGGGGCTCAGGAGACGGCGCTTGAACTTATCGGCGCTCAGAGACGGCCCGTGGACCGATCGGGGCTTAGGATACGGCGCGTGGACCGATCGGGGCTCAGGAAGCGGCGCCTGGACCGATCGTGGCTCGGAGACGGCGCGTGGAGGCATCGGGGCTAAGAAGACGACGCATGGACCGAGCGGGGCTCAGGAAACGGCGTATGGACCGATCGGAGCTCGGACACGCCGCGTGGACCGATCGGGGCTTAGGAGACGACGCGTGGACCGATCGGGGCTCAGGAGACGGCGCGTGGACCGACCGGGGCTCAGGAGGCGACGCGTGGACCCATCGGGGATCGGAGACGGCGTGTGGACCGATCGGGGCTTAGGAGACGACGCGTGGACCGATCGGGGTTTAGGAGAGGACGCGTCGACAGATCGGGACACAGGAGACGGCGCGTGGACCGATCGGGGCTCGAAGACGGCGCGTGTACGGATCAGGGATTCCGGGACGACGCGTGGACCGATCCGAGCTCAGGAGACGGCGCGTAGACCGATCATGGCTCGGAGACGGTGCGTGGGACGATCGGGGCTCGGAGCCGGTGCGTTAACCGATCGGGGCTTAGGAGACGATGCGTCGACCGATCGGGGCTCGGAGACGGCGCGTGAACCAACCGGGGCTTAGGAGACGACGCGTGGACCGATCGGGGCTCGGAGACAGCGCGTGTACGGACTGGGGCTCAGGAGACCGCGCGTGAACCGATCGGGGCTCGGCGACTGCGCGTGGACGGATCGGGGCTCAGGAGTCGGCGCGTTAACCGATTGGGGCTTAGGAGACGTTGCGTGGACCGATCGGCGCTCGAAGACGGCGCGTGGACCGATCGGGGCTCGGACACAGTGCGTGGACCGACTGCGGCTCAGGCGGTTGCGCGTGGATCAATGGGGGTTCGGCGACGGCGCGTGGACCGATCGGGGCTCAGGAGGCGGCGCGTGGATCGATCGGGGCTCGGAGACGGCGCGTGGAACGATCGGGTCTCAGGAGACGGCGCGTGAAATCATCGGCGCCCGGAGACGCCGCGTGGACGAATCGGGGCTTAGGAGACGACGCATGGACCCATCGGGGCTGCGGAGACGGCGCCTGGACCGATCGTGGCTCGGAGACGGCGTGTGGAGGCATCCGGGCTAAGAAGACGACGCATGGACCGAGCGAGGTTCAGGAGACGGCGCGAGGAGCGATCGGGCACAGGAGAAGACACGTCAATTGATCGGGGCTCCGCAGACGACGCCTCGACGGATCGGGGCTCAGGAGGCGGCACGAGAAGCGATCGGGGCTCAGGAGAAGACGCGTCAATTGATCGGGGCTCAGGAGACGACGCGTCGACGAATCGGGGCTTAGGAGACGACGCGTGGACCGATCGGGGCTCAGGGGACGGCGCGTGGACCGATCGGGGCTTCGGAGACGGTACGTGGACCGATCGGGGCTCGGAGACGGTACGAGGACCGACCGGAGCTCAGGAGATTCGCGTGGATCGATCATGGCTCCGGAGGCGGCGCATGGACCGATTGGGGAGCATGAGATGGTGCGTGGACCGATCGGGGCTCGGAGACGGCGCACGGACCGATCGGGGCTTAGGAGACGACGCGTGGACCGATCGGGGCTCAGGAAGCGGCGCCTGGACCGATCGTGGCTCGGAGACGGCGCGAGGAGGCATCTGGGCTTAGAAGACGACGCGTGGACCGATCGGGGTCAGGAAACGGCGCGTGGACCGAACGGTGCTCGGAGACGACGCGTGGACCGATCGGGGCTCAGGAGACGGCGCGTGGACCGATCGGGGTTTAGGAGAGGACGCGTCGACAGATCGGGACACAGGAGACGGCGCGTGGACCGATCGGGGCTCGAAGACGGCGCGTGTACGGATCAGGGATTCCGGGACGACGCGTGGACCGATCCGAGCTCAGGAGACGGCGCGTAGACCGATCATGGCTCGGAGACGGTGCGTGGGACGATCGGGGCTCGGAGCCGGTGCGTTAACCGATCGGGGCTTAGGAGACGATGCGTCGACCGATCGGGGCTCGGAGACGGCGCGTGAACCTACCGGGGCTTAGGAGACGACGCGTGGACCGATCGGGGCTCGGAGACAGCGCGTGTACGGACTGGGGCTCAGGAGACCGCGCGTGAACCGATCGGGGCTCGGCGACTGCGCGTGGACGGATCGGGGCTCAGGAGTCGGCGCGTTAACCGATTGGGGCTTAGGAGACGTTGCGTGGACCGATCGGCGCTCGAAGACGGCGCGTGGACCGATCGGGGCTCGGACACAGTGCGTGGACCGACTGCGGCTCAGGCGGTTGCGCGTGGATCAATGGGGGTTCGGCGACGGCGCGTGGACCGATCGGGGCTCAGGAGGCGGCGCGTGGATCGATGGGGGCTCGGAGACGGCGCGTGGAACGATCGGGTCTCAGGAGACGGCGCGTGAAATCATCGGCGCCCGGAGACGCCGCGTGGACGAATCGGGGCTTAGGAGACGACGCATGGACCCATCGGGGCTGCGGAGACGGCGCCTGGACCGATCGTGGCTCGGAGACGGCGCGTGGAGGCATCCGGGCTAAGAAGACGACGCATGGACCGAGCGAGGTTCAGGAGACGGCGCGAGGAGCGATCGGGCACAGGAGAAGACACGTCAATTGATCGGGGCTCCGCAGACGACGCCTCGACGGATCGGGGCTCAGGAGGCGGCACGAGAAGCGATCGGGGCTCAGGAGAAGACGCGTCAATTGATCGGGGCTCAGGAGACGACGCGTCGACGAATCGGGGCTTAGGAGACGACGCGTGCACCGATCGGGGCTCAGGGGACGGCGCGTGGACCGATCGGGGCTTCGGAGACGGTACGTGGACCGATCGGGGCTCGGAGACGGTACGAGGACCGACCGGAGCTCAGGAGATTCGCGTGGATCGATCAGGGCTCCGGAGGCGGCGCATGGACCGATTGGGGAGCATGAGATGGTGCGTGGACCGATCGGGGCTCGGAGACGGCGCACGGACCGATCGGGGCTTAGGAGACGACGCGTGGACCGATCGGGGCTCAGGAAGCGGCGCCTGGACCGATCGTGGCTCGGAGACGGCGCGAGGAGGCATCTGGGCTTAGAAGACGACGCGTGGACCGATCGGGGTCAGGAAGCGGCGCCTAGACCGATCGTGGCTCGGAGACGGCGCGTGGAGGTATCGGGGCTTAAAAGACGACGCATAGACCGATCGGGGCTCAGGAAACGGCGCGTGGACCGAACGGTGCTCGGAGACGACGCGTGGACCGATCGGAGCTCAGGAGACGGCGCGTGGACCGATCGGGGCTTAGGAGACGGCGCGTGGGCCGAACGGGGCTTAGGAGACAACGCGTGGACCGATCGGGGCTCAGGAAGCGGCGCCTGGACCCATCGTGGCTCGGAGACGGCGCGAGGAGGCATCTGGGCTTAGAAGACGACGCGTGGACCGATCAAGGCTCAGGAGACGACGCGTCGTCCGATCAGGACTCAGGAGGCGTCGCGTGGACCGATCGGGGATCAGGAAACGGTCCGTGGAGCGATCGGGGCTTAGGAGACGGCACGTGGACTGATCGGGGCTCTGGAAGCGGCGCACGGACCGATCGTGGCTCGGAGACGGCGCATGGAGGCATCGGGGCTTTGAAGACGACGCGTGGACCGATCGGGGTCAGGAAGCGGCGCCTAGACCGATCGTGGCTCGGAGACGGCGCGTGGAGGCATCGGGGCTAGGAAGACGACGCATGGACCGAGCGGGGCTCAGGAGACGGCGCGAGGAGCGATCGGGGTTCATGAGAAGACGCGTCAATTGATCGGGGCTCAGAAATCGGCGCGTGGAGCGATCGGGGCTCAGGAGACGACGCGTGGATCGATCGGGGCTCAGGAAACGACGCGTCGACCGATCGGGGCTTAGGAGACGGCGCGCGGACCGACCGGGGCTCAGGAGCCTCGTGTGGACCGATCATGGCTCGGCGACGGCGCGTGGACCGATCGGTGCTCGGAGACGACGCGTGGACCGATCGAGGCTCAGGCGGTTGCGCGTGGACCATTTGGGGTTCGGCGACGGCGCGTGGACCGATCGGCGCTCGGAGACAGCGCGTTAACCGATCGGGGCTTAGGAAACGATGCATGGACCGATCGGGTCTTGGAAACGGCGCGTGGACCGATCGGGGCTCAGGAGACGAGCGTGGACCGATTAGGGCTCGGAGACGGCGCGTGGAATGATCGGGGCTCAGGAGACGGCGCGTGAACCGATCGGCGCTTGGAGACAGCGCGTGGACCGATCGGGGCTTAGGAGACGGCGCGTGGACCGATCGGAGATCAGGAGACGATGCGTGGACCGATAGGGCTCTGGAAGCGGCGCACGGACCGATCGTGAATCGGCGACGGCGCGTGGACCGATCGGGGCTCAGGAGACTGCGCGTGGACCGATCATAGTTCGCGCAACGGCGCGTGGACAGATCGGGGCTCGGAGACAGCGCGTGGACCGACTGGGGCTCAGGCGGTTGCGCGTGGACCAATTGGGGTTCGGCGAAGGCGCGTTGACGGCTCGGCGCTCGGAGACGGCGCGTGGACCGATCGGGGCTAAGGCGACAACGCGTGGACCGATCGGGGCTCGGAGACAGCGCGTGGACTGATCGGGGCTCAGGAGACGGCGCGTGAACCGATCGGCGCTCGGAGATGGTGCGTGGACCGATCCGGGCTTAGGAGACGGCGCGTGGACCGTTCGGAGATCAGGAGACGATGCGTGGACCGATAGGGCTCTGGAAACGGCGCACGGATCGATCGTGGATCGGCGACGGCCCGTGGAGTGATTGGGGCTCAGGAGGCCGCGCGTTGACCGATCATGGCTCGGCGACGGCGCGTGGAACGATCGGGGCTTAGGAGACGGCGCGTGGACCGTTCGGAGATCAGGAGACGATGCGTGGACCGATAGGGCTCTGGAAACGGCGCACGGATCGATCGTGGATCGGCGACGGCCCGTGGACTGATTGGGGCTCAGGAGGCCGCGCGTTGACCGATCATGGCTCGGCGACGGCGCGTGGAACGATCGGGGCTTAGGAGACGGCGCGTGGACCGTTCGGAGATCAGGAGACGATGCGTGGACCGATAGGGCTCTGGAAACGGCGCACGGATCGATCGTGGATCGGCGACGGCCCGTGGACTGATTGGGGCTCAGGAGGCCGCGCGTTGACCGATCATGGCTCGGCGACGGCGCGTGGAACGATCGGGGCTCAGGAGACGACGCGTGGACCGATCGGGCGTAAGAGACGATGCGTGTACCTATCGGGGCTCCCGACACAGCGTGTGGACCGATTGGGGCTCAGGAGATGCCGCGTGGAACGATCGGGGCTCGGAGACGGCGCGTGGACCGATCGGGGCTAAGGCGACAACGCGTGGACCGATCGGGGCTCGGAGACAGCGCGTGGACTGATCGGGGCTGAGGAGACGGCGCGTGAACCGATCGGCGCTCGGAGACGGTGCGTGGACCGATCGGGGCTTTGGAGACGGCGCGTGGACCGTTCGGAGATCAGGAGACGATGCGTGGACCGATGGGGCCTCGGATACGGCGCGTGAACCAACCGGGGGTCAGGAGGCCGCGCGTGGACCGATCGCAGCTCGTCGACGGCCCGTGGACCGATTGGGGCTCAGGAGGCCGCGCGTGGACCGATCATGGCTCGGCGACGGCGCGTGGACCGATCGGGGCTCGGAGACAGCGCGTGGACCGACTGGGACTCAGGCGGTTGCGCGTGGACCAATTGGGGTTCGGCGACGGCGCGTGGACCGCTCGGCGCTCGGAGACGGCCCGTTAACCGATCGGGGCTTAGGAGACGATGCGTGAACCGATCGGGGCTCGGAGACGGCGCGTGGACCGATCGGGGCTTAGGAGACAACGTGTGGACCGATGGCGGCTCAGATGACGGCGCGCGGACCGACCGGGGCTCAGGAGACTCGCGTGGATCGATCGGGGCTCCGGAGACGCCGCGCGGACCGATCGGGGATCGGACACGGCGTGTGGACCGATCGAGGCTCGGAGACGACGCGATTACGGATCGGGGATCAGGAGACGATGCGTGGAACGATCCGGGCTCAGGAGACGAAGCGTGGACCGATCGGGGCTCGGAGACGGCGTGTGGAACGATCGGGGCTCGGGTGACGGCGCGTGAACCGATCGGCGCTCGGAGACGGCGCGTGGATCGATCGGGGATCGGGGACGGCGCGTGGAACGATCGCGGCTCGGAGTCGACGCGTTAGCCGATCGGTGCTTAGGAGACGATGCGTGGACCGATCGGGGCTCGGAGACGGCGTGTGGACCGACCGGGGTTTACGAGAAGGCGCTTGGTCCGAACGGGGCTTAGGAGACGGCGCGTGGACCGATCGGGGCTTAGGAGACGGCGCGTGGACCGATCGGGGCTCAGTAAGCGGCGCCTGCACCGATCGGGGCACGGAGACGGCGCGTGGAGGCATCGGGGCTTAGAAGACGACGCATGGATCGATCGGGGCTCGGAAACGGCGCGTGGACCGATCGGGGCTCAGGAGACGGCGCGTGGACCGATCGGTGATCGGAGACTGCGCGTGGACGGACCGCGGCTTAGAATGCGGCACGCGGACCGATCGGGGATCGGAGACGGCGTGTGGACGTATCGGGGCTTAGAAGACGATGCGTGGACCGATCGGGGCTCAGGAGATGGCGCGTGGACCGACTGGGGCTCAGGAGGTTGCGCGTGGACCAATTGGGGTTCGGCGGGTTGGGCGACGGCGCGTGGACCGATCGCGGCTCGGCGACGGCGCGTGTACCGATCGGGGCTCTGGAGGCCGCGCGTGGAACGATCATGGCTCGGCGACGGCGCGTGGACCGAACGGGGCTCGGAGACGACGCATGGACTGATCGGGGCTCGGAAACGGCGGGTGGACCGATCGGGGCTTAGGAGACGGCGCGTGGACCGATCGGGGCTCGGAGACGGCGCGTGGAGCGATCGGGGCTCAGGAGACGGCGCGTGAACCAATCGGTGCTCCGAGACGGCGCGTGGACCGATCGGGGCTGAGGAGAAGGCGCGTGGTCCGATCGGGGCTTATGAGACGGCGCGTGGACCGATCGGGGGTCGGAGACGGCGCGTGGAACGATCGGGGCTCAGGAGACGGCGCGTGAACCGATCGGCGCTCGGAGACGGCGCGTGGACCGATAGGGGCTTAGGAGACGGCGCGTGGACCGATCGGGGCTCGGAGGCGGGGCGTGGAATGATCGGGGCTCAGGAGACGGAGCGTGAAATGATCGGCGCTCTGAGACGGCGCGTAGACCGATTGGGGCTTACGCGACGGCGCGTGGACCGTTCGGGGCTCAGGAATCGGCGCCTGACCGATCGTGGCTCGGAAACGGCGCGTGGAGGCATCGGGGCTAAGAAGACAACGCATGGATCGAGCGGGGCTCAGGACACGGCGCGAGGAGCGATCGGGGCTCGGAGACGGCGCGTGGAGGCATCGGGGCTTTGAAGACGACGCGTGGACCGAACGGTGCTCAGAAAACGGCGCGTGGACCGATCGGTGCTCGGAGACGATGCGTGGACCGATCGGGGCTCAGGAAACGGCGTGTGGAGCGGTTGGGGCTCAGGAGACGGCGCGTTGACCGATCGGGGCTTTGGATACGGCGCATGGACCGATGGGGGCTCGGAAGCGGCGCCTGGACCGATCGTGGCTCGGAGACGGCGCGTGGAGGCATCGGGACTAAGAAGACGACGCATGGACCGATCGGGGCTCAGGAGACGGCGCGTGGACCGACCGGGGCTCGGAGACGGCGCGTGGAATGATCGGGGCTCAGGAGACGGCGCGTGAACCGATCGGCGCTCGGAGACAGTGCGTGGACCGATCGGGGCTTAGGAGACGGCACGTGAACCGATCGGAGATCAGGAGACGATGCGTGGACCGATAGGGCTCTGGAAACGGCGCACGAATCGATCGTGGATCGGCGACGGCCCGTGGACCGATTGGGGCTCAGGAGGCCGCGCGTGGACCGATCATGGCTCGGCGACGGCGCGTGGACCGATCGGGGCTCGGAGACAGCGCATGGACCGACTGGGACTCAGGCGGTTGCGCGTGGACCAATTGGGGTTCGGCGACGGCGCGTGGACCGCTCGGCGCTCGGAGACGGCGCGTTAACCGATCGGGGCTTAGGAGACGATGCGTGAACCGATCGGGGCTCGGAGACGGCGCGTGGACCGATCGGGGCTTAGGAGACAACGCGTGGACCGATGGGGGCTCAGATGACGGCGCGCGGACCGACCGGGGCTCAGGAGACTCGCGTGGATCGATCGGGGCTCCGGAGACGCCGCGCGGACCGATCGGGGATCCGACACGGCGTGTGGACCGATCGAGGCTCGGAGACGACGCGATTACGGATCGGGGATCAGGAGACGACGCGTGGAACGATCCGGGCTCAGGAGACGAAGCGTGGACCGATCGGGACTCGGAGACGGCGCGTGGATCGATCGGGGATCGGGGACGGCGCGTGGAACGATCGCGGCTCGGAGTCGACGCGTTAGCCGATCGGGGCTTAGGAGACGATGCGTGGACCGATCGGGGCTCGGATACGGCGCGTGGACCGACCGGGGTTTACGAGAAGGCGCTTGGTCCGGACGGGGCTTAGGAGACGGCGCGTGGACCGATCGGGGCTCGGAGACGGCGCGTGGAACGATCGGGGCTTAGGAGACGGCGCGTGGACCGATCGGAGATCAGGAGGTGACGCGTGGACCGATCGGGGTTGTGGAAGCGGCGCACGGACCGATCGTGGCTCGGAGACGGCGCGTGGAGGCATCGCGGCTTTGAAGACGACGCGTGGACCGATCGGGGCTCAGGAAACGGCGTGTGGCGCGATCGGGGCTCAGGAGACGACGCGTGGTTCGATCGGGGCTCAGGAGACGACGCGTCGAACAATCGGGGCTCAGGAGACGGCGCGCGGACCGACTGGGGCTCAGGAGACTCGCGTGGATCGATCGGGGCTCCGGAGGCGTCGCGTGGACCGATTGGGACCAGGAGACGGTGCGTGAACCGTTCGGGGCTCGGAGATGGCGCGTGGACCGATCGGGGCTCAGGAGACGGCGCGTGGACCGATCGCGGCTCGGAGACGGCGCGTGGAACGATCCGGGCTCAGGATACGACGCGTGGACCGATCGGGCGTAGGAGACGACGCGTGTACCTATCGGGGCTCACGACACAGCGTGTGGACCAATTGGGGCTCAGGAGACGCCGCGTGGACCGATCGGGGCTCAGGAAACGGCGCCTGGGCCGATCGTGGCTCGGAGACGGCGCGAGGAGGCATCTGGGCTTAGAAGACGACGCGTGGATCGATGGAGGCTCAGGAGACGGCTCGTGGACCGATCGGGGCTTAGGAGACGGCGCGTGGGCCGAACGGGGCTCAGGAAACGGCGCGTGGACCGACCGGAGCTCAGCAGATTTCGCGTGGATCGATCGGGGCTCCGGAGGCGGCGCGTGGACCGATTGGGGAGCAGGAGATGGTGCGTGCATCGATCGGGGCTCGGAAAACGGCGCGTGGACCGATCGGGGCTCATGAGACAGCGCGTGGACCGATTGGGCATCAGGAGACGGCGCGTCGATGGATCGGGGCTTGGGGAACGACGCGTGGACCGATCGGGGCTCAGGAGACGGCGCGTGGACCGATCGGGGCTCGGAGACGGAGCGTGGAGCGATCGGGGCTCAGGAGACGGCGCGTGAACTAATCGGCGCTCGGAGACGGCGCGTGGACCGATCGGGGCTGAGGAGAAGGCGCGTGGTCCGATCGGGGCTTATGAGACGGCGCGTAGACCGATCGGGGCTCGGAGATGGCGCGTGGAATGATCGGGGCTTAGGAGATGGTGTGTGGACCGATCGGAGATCAGGAGACGACGCGTGGACCGATCGGGGATCGGAAGCGGCGCGTGGAACGATCCGGGCTTAGGACACAACGCGTGGGCCGATCGGGGCTCAGGAAACGGCGCCTGGACCGATCGTGGCTCGGAGACGGCGCGAGGAGGCATCTGGGCTTAGAGGACGACGCGTGGATCGATGGAGGCTCAGGAGACGGCTCGTGGACCGATCGGGGCTTAGGAGACGGCGCGTGGGCTGAACGGGGCTCAGGAAACGGCGCGTGGACCGACCGGACCTCAGCAGATTTCGCGTGGATCGATCGGGGCGCCGGAGGCGGCGCGTGGACCGATTGGGGAGCAGGAGATGGTGCGTGGACCGATCAGGGCTCGGAAAACGGCGCGTGGACCGATCGGGGCTTAGAAGACGACGCGTGGACCGTCCGGGGTTAGAAGGCGACGCGTGGACCGATGGGGGCTCAGGAGCCGGCGCGTGGAACGATCGGGGCTCAGGAGACGGCGCGTGAAATGATCTGCGCTCGGAGACGGCGCGTGGACCGATCGGTGCTCGGAGACAGCGCGTGGACCGACTGGGGCTCGGAGACGGCGCGTGGATCGATCGGGGCTCAGGGGACGGCGCGTGGACCGGTCGAGGCTTAGGAGATTCGCGTGGATCTACCGGGGCTCCGGAGACGGCGCGTGAACCGATCGGGGCTTAGGAGACGGCGCGTGGACCGATCGGGGCTCAGTAAGCGGCGCCTGCACCGATCGGGGCACGGAGACGGCGCGTGGAGGCATCGGGGCTTAGAAGACGACGCATGGATCGATCGGGGCTCGGAAACGGCGCGTGGACCGATCGGGGCTGAGGAGAAGGCGCGTGGTCCGATCGGGGCTCAGGAATCGGCGCCTGGACCGATCGTGGCTCGGAAACGGCGCGTGGAGGCATCGGGGCTAAGAAGACGACGCATGCATCGAGCGGGGCTCAGGACACGGCGCGAGGAGCGATCGGGGCTCCGAGACGGCGCGTGGAGGCATCGGGGCTTTGAAGACGACGCGTGGACCGAACGGTGCTCAGAAAACGGCGCGTGGACCGATCGGTGCTCGGAGACGATGCGTGGACCGATCGGGGCTCAGGAAACGGCGTGTGGAGCGGTTGGGGCTCAGGAGACGACGCGTGGATCGATCGGGGCTCGGAGACGCCGCGTGGAACGATCGGGGCTCAGGAGACGGCGCTTGAACTTATCGGCGCTCGGAGACGGCGCGTTGACCGATCGGGGCTTAGGATACGGCGCATGGACCGATGGGGGCTCGGAAGCGGCGCCTGGACCGATCGTATCTCGGAGACGGCGCGTGGAGGCATCGGGACTAAGAAGACGATGCATGGACCGATCGGGGCTCAGGAGACGGCGCGTGGACCGACCGGGGCTCAGGAGGCGACGCGTGGACCCATCGGAGCTCGGAGACGGCGTGTGGACCGATCGGGGCTTAGGAGACGACGCGTGGACCGATCGGGGTTTAGGAGAGGATGCGTCGACCAATCGGGGCACAGAAGACGGCGCGTGGACCGATCGGGGCTTAGGAGACGACCCGTGGACCGATCGGGGCTCAGGAGACGGCGCGAGGAGCGATTGGGCTCAGGAGAAGACGCGTCAATTGATCGTGGCTCTGGAGACGACGCGTCGACGGATCGGGGCTTAGGAGGCGACGCGTGGACCCATCGGGGCTCGGAGACGGCGTGTGGACCGATCGGGGCTTAGGAGACGACGCGTGGACCGATCGGGGTTTAGGAGAGGACGCGTCGACCGATCGGGGCACAGGAGACGGCGCGTGGACCGATCGGGGCTTAGGAGACTCACGTTGATCGATCGGGGCTGAGGAGAAGGCGCGTGGTCCGATCGGGGCTTATGAGACGGCGCGTAGACCGATCGGGGCTCGGAGATGGCGCGTGGAATGATCGGGGCTTAGGAGATGGTGTGTGGACCGATCGGAGATCAGGAGACGACGCGTGGACCGATCGGGGATCGGAAGCGGCGCGTGGAACGATCCGGGCTTAGGACACAACGCGTGGGCCGATCGGGGCTCAGGAAACGGCGCCTGGACCGATCGTGGCTCGGAGACGGCGCGAGGAGGCATCTGGGCTTAGAGGACGACGCGTGGATCGATGGAGGCTCAGGAGACGGCTCGTGGACCGATCGGGGCTTAGGAGACGGCGCGTGGGCTGAACGGGGCTCAGGAAACGGCGCGTGGACCGACCGGACCTCAGCAGATTTCGCGTGGATCGATCGGGGCGCCGGAGGCGGCGCGTGGACCGATTGGGGAGCAGGAGATGGTGCGTGGACCGATCAGGGCTCGGAAAACGGCGCGTGGACCGATCGGGGCTTAGAAGACGACGCGTGGACCGTCCGGGGTTAGAAGGCGACGCGTGGACCGATGGGGGCTCAGGAGCCGGCGCGTGGAACGATCGGGGCTCAGGAGACGGCGCGTGAAATGATCTGCGCTCGGAGACGGCGCGTGGACCGATCGGTGCTCGGAGACAGCGCGTGGACCGACTGGGGCTCGGAGACGGCGCGTGGATCGATCGGGGCTCAGGGGACGGCGCGTGGACCGGTCGAGGCTTAGGAGATTCGCGTGGATCTACCGGGGCTCCGGGGACGGCGCGTGAACCGATCGGGGCTTAGGAGACGGCGCGTGGACCGATCGGGGCTCAGTAAGCGGCGCCTGCACCGATCGGGGCACGGAGACGGCGCGTGGAGGCATCGGGGCTTAGAAGACGACGCATGGATCGATCGGGGCTCGGAAACGGCGCGTGGACCGATCGGGGCTGAGGAGAAGGCGCGTGGTCCGATCGGGGCTCAGGAATCGGCGCCTGGACCGATCGTGGCTCGGAAACGGCGCGTGGAGGCATCGGGGCTAAGAAGACGACGCATGCATCGAGCGGGGCTCAGGACACGGCGCGAGGAGCGATCGGGGCTCCGAGACGGCGCGTGGAGGCATCGGGGCTTTGAAGACGACGCGTGGACCGAACGGTGCTCAGAAAACGGCGCGTGGACCGATCGGTGCTCGGAGACGATGCGTGGACCGATCGGGGCTCAGGAAACGGCGTGTGGAGCGGTTGGGGCTCAGGAGACGACGCGTGGATCGATCGGGGCTCGGAGACGCCGCGTGGAACGATCGGGGCTCAGGAGACGGCGCTTGAACTTATCGGCGCTCGGAGACGGCGCGTTGACCGATCGGGGCTTAGGATACGGCGCATGGACCGATGGGGGCTCGGAAGCGGCGCCTGGACCGATCGTATCTCGGAGACGGCGCGTGGAGGCATCGGGACTAAGAAGACGATGCATGGACCGATCGGGGCTCAGGAGACGGCGCGTGGACCGACCGGGGCTCAGGAGGCGACGCGTGGACCCATCGGAGCTCGGAGACGGCGTGTGGACCGATCGGGGCTTAGGAGACGACGCGTGGACCGATCGGGGTTTAGGAGAGGATGCGTCGACCAATCGGGGCACAGAAGACGGCGCGTGGACCGATCGGGGCTTAGGAGACGACCCGTGGACCGATCGGGGCTCAGGAGACGGCGCGAGGAGCGATTGGGCTCAGGAGAAGACGCGTCAATTGATCGTGGCTCTGGAGACGACGCGTCGACGGATCGGGGCTTAGGAGGCGACGCGTGGACCCATCGGGGCTCGGAGACGGCGTGTGGACCGATCGGGGCTTAGGAGACGACGCGTGGACCGATCGGGGTTTAGGAGAGGACGCGTCGACCGATCGGGGCACAGGAGACGGCGCGTGGACCGATCGGGGCTTAGGAGACTCACGTTGATCGATTGGGGCTCCGGAGGCGGTGCGTGGACCGATCGGGGCTTAGGAGACTACGCGTGTGTCTATCGGGGCTCAGGAGACAGCGCGTGGACCGATTGGGCATCAGAAGACGGCGCGTCGATGGATCGGGGCTTGGGGAACGACGCGTGGACCGATCGGGGCTCAGGAGACGGCGCGTGGATCGATCGGGGCTCGGAGACGGCGCGTGGACCGACCGGGGCACAGGAGGATACGCCTGGACCGAACGGGGCTCGGCGACGGCGCGTGGACCGATCGAGGCTCGGAGACGGCGCGTGGAACGATCGGGGCTCGGAGACAGCGCGTGGACCGACGGGGGCTCAGGCGGTTGCGCGTGGACCAATTGGGGTTCGGCGACGGCGCGTGGACCGATCCGGGCTCAGGAGACGGCGCGTGGACCGATCGGGGCTCGGAGACGGAGCGTGGCGCGATCGGGGCTCAGGAGACGGCGCGTGAACTAATCGGCGCTCGGAGACGGCGCGTGGACCGATCGGGGCTGAGGAGAAGGCGCGTGGTCCGATCGGGGCTTATGAGACGGCGCGTAGACCGATCGGGGCTCGGAGATGGCGCGTGGAATGCTCGGGGCTTAGGAGATGGTGTGTGGACCGATCGGAGATCAGGAGACGACGCGTGGACCGATCGGGGATCGGAAGCGGCGCGTGGAACGATCCGGGCTTAGGACACAACGCGTGGACCGATCGAGGCTCAGGAAACGGCGCCTGGACCGATCGGGGCTTAGGAGACGGCGCGTGGGCCGAACGGGGCTCAGGAAACGGCGCGTGGACCGACCGGAGCTCAGCAGATTTCACGTGGATCGATCGGGGCTCCGGAGGCGGCGCGTGGACCGATTGGGGAGCAGGAGATGATGCGTGGACCGATCGGGGCTCGGAAAACGGCGCGTGGACCGATCGGGGCTTAGAAGACGACGCGTGGACCGTCCGGGGTTAGAAGGCGACGCGTGGAGCGATGGGGGCTCAGGAGCCGGCGCGTGGAACGATCGGGGCTCAGGAGACGGCGCGTGAAATGATCTGCGCTCGAAGACGGCGCGTGGACCGATCGGGGCTCAGGAGACTCGCGTGGATCGATCGGGGCTCAGGAGGCGACGCGTGGACCCATCGCGGCTCGGAGACGACGTGTGGATGTATTGGGGCTTAGGAGACGACGCGTGGACTGATCGGGGCTCAGGAGAAGACGCGTGGACCGATCGGGGATTAGGAGAGGACCCGTCGACCGATCGGGGCTCAGGAGACGGCGCGTGGACGGATTGGTCTCAGGAGACGGCGCGTGAACCGATCGGCACTCGGAGACGGCGCGTGGACCGATCGGGGGTTAGGAGACGGCGCGTGCACCGATCGGGGCCCGGAGACGTGTCGTGGACAGATTGGGGCTTAGGAGACGGCGCGTGGACCGATCGGGGCTCGGAGACGGCGCGTAGAACGATCGGGGCTCAGGAGACGGCGCGTGAACCGATTGGGGCTTAGGAGACGTTGCGTGGACCGATCGGCGCTCGAAGACGGCGCGTGGACCGATCGGGGCTCAGGAGACTGCGCGTGGATGGATCGGAGCTTAGGGAACGGCGCGTTGACCGATCGGGGCTCAGGAGACGGCGCGTGGACCGAGCATGGCTCAGGAGGCCGCGCGTGGACCGACTGGGGCTCAGGAGGTTGCGCGTGGACCAATTGGGGTTCGGCGACGGGGCGTGGACCGATCGGGGCTCGGAGACGGCGCGTCAACCAATCGGGGCTTAGGAGACGATGCGAGGAGGCATCTGGGTTTACAAGACGACGTGTGGATCGATCGGGGCTCGGAGACGGCGCGTGAACCGACCGGGGCTCAGGAGGCCACGCCTGGGCCGATCGGGGCTCGGCGACGGCGCGTAGACCGATCGAGGCTCGGAGACGGCGCGTGGAACGATCGGGGCTCAGGAGACGGCGCGTGGACCGAACGGTGCTCAGAAAACGGCGCGTGGACCGATCGGTGCTCGGAGACGATGCGTGGACCGATCGGGGCTCAGGAAACGGCGTGTGGAGCGGTTGGGGCTCAGGAGACGACGCGTGGATCGATCGGGGCTCGCAGACGCCGCGTGGAACGATCGGGGCTCAGGAGACGGCGCTTGAACTTATCGGCGCTCGGAGACGGCGCGTTGACCGATCGGGGCTTTGGATACGGCGCATGGACCGATGGGGGCTCGGAAGCGGCGCCTGGACCGATCGTGGCTCGGAGACGGCGCGTGGAGGCATCGGGACTAAGAAGACGACGCATGGACCGATCGGGGCTCAGGAGACGGCGCGTGGACCGACCGGGGCTCGGAGACGGCGCGTGGAATGATCGGGGCTCAGGAGACGGCGCGTGAACCGATCGGCGCTCGGAGACAGTGCGTGGACCGATCGGGGCTTAGGAGACGGCACGTGAACCGATCGGAGATCAGGAGACGATGCGTGGACCGATAGGGCTCTGGAAACGGCGCACGAATCGATCGTGGATCGGCGACGGCCCGTGGACCGATTGGGGCTCAGGAGGCCGCGCGTGGACCGATCATGGCTCGGCGACGGCGCGTGGACCGATCGGGGCTCGGAGACAGCGCGTGGACCGACTGGGACTCAGGCGGTTGCGCGTGGACCAATTGGGGTTCGGCGACGGCGCGTGGACCGCTCGGCGCTCGGAGACGGCGCGTTAACCGATCGGGGCTTAGGAGACGATGCGTGAACCGATCGGGGCTCGGAGACGGCGCGTGGACCGATCGGGGCTTAGGAGACAACGCGTGGACCGATAGGGGCTCAGATGACGGCGCGCGGACCGACCGGGGCTCAGGAGACTCGCGTGGATCGATCGGGGCTCCGGAGACGCCGCGCGGACCGATCGGGGATCCGACACGGCGTGTGGACCGATCGAGGCTCGGAGACGACGCGATTACGGATCGGGGATCAGGAGACGACGCGTGGAACGATCCGGGCTCAGGAGACGAAGCGTGGACCGATCGGGGCTCGGAGACGGCGCGTGGATCGATCGGGGATCGGGGACGGCGCGTGGAACGATCGCGGCTCGGAGTCGACGCGTTAGCCGATCGGGGCTTAGGAGACGATGCGTGGACCGATCGGGGCTCGGATACGGCGCGTGGACCGACCGGGGTTTACGAGAAGGCGCTTGGTCCGAACGGGGCTTAGGAGACGGCGCGTGGACCGATCGGGGCTCGGAGACGGCGCGTGGAACGATCGGGGCTTAGGAGACGGCGCGTGGACGGATCGGAGATCAGGAGGTGACGCGTGGACCGATCGGGGTTGTGGAAGCGGCGCACGGACCGATCGTGGCTCGGAGACGGCGCGTGGAGGCATCGCGGCTTTGAAGACGACGCGTGGACCGATCGGGGCTCAGGAAACGGCGTGTGGCGCGATCGGGGCTCAGGAGACGACGCGTGGTTCGATCGGGGCTCAGGAGACGACGCGTCGAACAATCGGGGCTCAGGAGACGGCGCGCGGACCGACTGGGGCTCAGGAGACTCGCGTGGATCGATCGGGGCTCCGGAGACAACGCGTGGACCGATGGCGGCTCAGATGACGGCGCGCGGACCGACCGGGGCTCAGGAGACTCGCGTGGATCGATCGGGGCTCCGGAGACGCCGCGCGGACCGATCGGGGATCGGACACGGCGTGTGGACCGATCGGGGCTTAGGAGACGATGCGAGGAGGCATCTGGGTTTACAAGACGACGTGTGGATCGATCGGGGCTCGGAGACGGCGCGTGAACCGACCGGGGCTCAGGAGGCCACGCCTGGGCCGATCGGGGCTCGGCGACGGCGCGTAGACCGATCGAGGCTCGGAGACGGCGCGTGGAACGATCGGGGCTCAGGAGACGGCGCGTGGACCGAACGGTGCTCAGAAAACGGCGCGTGGACCGATCGGTGCTCGGAGACGATGCGTGGACCGATCGGGGCTCAGGAAACGGCGTGTGGAGCGGTTGGGGCTCAGGAGACGACGCGTGGATCGATCGGGGCTCGCAGACGCCGCGTGGAACGATCGGGGCTCAGGAGACGGCGCTTGAACTTATCGGCGCTCGGAGACGGCGCGTTGACCGATCGGGGCTTTGGATACGGCGCATGGACCGATGGGGGCTCGGAAGCGGCGCCTGGACCGATCGTGGCTCGGAGACGGCGCGTGGAGGCATCGGGACTAAGAAGACGACGCATGGACCGATCGGGGCTCAGGAGACGGCGCGTGGACCGACCGGGGCTCGGAGACGGCGCGTGGAATGATCGGGGCTCAGGAGACGGCGCGTGAACCGATCGGCGCTCGGAGACAGTGCGTGGACCGATCGGGGCTTAGGAGACGGCACGTGAACCGATCGGAGATCAGGAGACGATGCGTGGACCGATAGGGCTCTGGAAACGGCGCACGAATCGATCGTGGATCGGCGACGGCCCGTGGACCGATTGGGGCTCAGGAGGCCGCGCGTGGACCGATCATGGCTCGGCGACGGCGCGTGGACCGATCGGGGCTCGGAGACAGCGCGTGGACCGACTGGGACTCAGGCGGTTGCGCGTGGACCAATTGGGGTTCGGCGACGGCGCGTGGACCGCTCGGCGCTCGGAGACGGCGCGTTAACCGATCGGGGCTTAGGAGACGATGCGTGAACCGATCGGGGCTCGGAGACGGCGCGTGGACCGATCGGGGCTTAGGAGACAACGCGTGGACCGATAGGGGCTCAGATGACGGCGCGCGGACCGACCGGGGCTCAGGAGACTCGCGTGGATCGATCGGGGCTCCGGAGACGCCGCGCGGACCGATCGGGGATCCGACACGGCGTGTGGACCGATCGAGGCTCGGAGACGACGCGATTACGGATCGGGGATCAGGAGACGACGCGTGGAACGATCCGGGCTCAGGAGACGAAGCGTGGACCGATCGGGGCTCGGAGACGGCGCGTGGATCGATCGGGGATCGGGGACGGCGCGTGGAACGATCGCGGCTCGGAGTCGACGCGTTAGCCGATCGGGGCTTAGGAGACGATGCGTGGACCGATCGGGGCTCGGATACGGCGCGTGGACCGACCGGGGTTTACGAGAAGGCGCTTGGTCCGAACGGGGCTTAGGAGACGGCGCGTGGACCGATCGGGGCTCGGAGACGGCGCGTGGAACGATCGGGGCTTAGGAGACGGCGCGTGGACGGATCGGAGATCAGGAGGTGACGCGTGGACCGATCGGGGTTGTGGAAGCGGCGCACGGACCGATCGTGGCTCGGAGACGGCGCGTGGAGGCATCGCGGCTTTGAAGACGACGCGTGGACCGATCGGGGCTCAGGAAACGGCGTGTGGCGCGATCGGGGCTCAGGAGACGACGCGTGGTTCGATCGGGGCTCAGGAGACGACGCGTCGAACAATCGGGGCTCAGGAGACGGCGCGCGGACCGACTGGGGCTCAGGAGACTCGCGTGGATCGATCGGGGCTCCGGAGACAACGCGTGGACCGATGGCGGCTCAGATGACGGCGCGCGGACCGACCGGGGCTCAGGAGACTCGCGTGGATCGATCGGGGCTCCGGAGACGCCGCGCGGACCGATCGGGGATCGGACACGGCGTGTGGACCGATCGAGGCTCGGAGACGACGCGATTACGGATCGGGGATCAGGAGACGACGCGTGGAACGATCCGGGCTCAGGAGACGAAGCGTGGACCGATCGGGGCTCGGAGACGGCGTGTGGAACGATCGGGGCTCGGGTGACGGCGCGTGAACCGATCGGCGCTCGGAGACGGCGCGTGGATCGATCGGGGATCGGGGACGGCGCGTGGAACGATCGCGGCTCGGAGTCGACGCGTTAGCCGATCGGTGCTTAGGAGACGATGCGTGGACCGATCGGGGCTCGGAGACGGCTCGTGGACCGACCGGGGTTTACGAGAAGGCGCTTGGTCCGAACGGGGCTTAGGAGACGGCGCGTGGACCGATCGGGGCTTAGGAGACGGCGCGTGGACCGATCGGGGCTCAGTAAGCGGCGCCTGCACCGATCGGGGCACGGAGACGGCGCGTGGAGGCATCGGGGCTTAGAAGACGACGCATGGATCGATCGGGGCTCGGAAACGGCGCGTGGACCGATCGGGGCTCAGGAGACGGCGCGTGGACCGATCGGTGATCGGAGACTGCGCGTGGACGGACCGCGGCTTAGAATGCGGCACGCGGACCGATCGGGAATCGGAGACGGCGTGTGGACGTATCGGGGCTTAGAAGACGATGCGTGGACCGATCGGGGCTCAGGAGATGGCGCGTGGACCGACTGGGGCTCAGGAGGTTGCGCGTGGACCAATTGGGGTTCGGCGGGTTGGGCGACGGCGCGTGGACCGATCGCGGCTCGGCGACGGCGCGTGTACCGATCGGGGCTCTGGAGGCCGCGCGTGGAACGATCATGGCTCGGCGACGGCGCGTGGACCGAACGGGGCTCGGAGACGACGCATGGACTGATCGGGGCTCGGAAACGGCGGGTGGACCGATCGGGGCTTAGGAGACGGCGCGTGGACCGATCGGGGCTCGGAGACGGCGCGTGGAGCGATCGGGGCTCAGGAGACGGCGCGTGAACCAATCGGTGCTCCGAGACGGCGCGTGGACCGATCGGGGCTGAGGAGAAGGCGCGTGGTCCGATCGGGGCTTATGAGACGGCGCGTGGACCGATCGGGGCTCGGAGACGGCGAGTGGACCGATCGGGGCTTAGGAGACGGCGCGTGGACCGTTCGGAGATCAGGAGACGATGCGTGGACCGATAGGGCTCTGGAAACGGCGCACGGATCGATCGTGGATCGGCGACGGCCCGTGGACTGATTGGGGCTCAGGAGGCCGCGCGTTGACCGATCATGGCTCGGCGACGGCGCGTGGAACGATCGGGGCTTAGGAGACGGCGCGTGGACCGTTCGGAGATCAGGAGACGATGCGTGGACCGATAGGGCTCTGGAAACGGCGCACGGATCGATCGTGGATCGGCGACGGCCCGTGGACTGATTGGGGCTCAGGAGGCCGCGCGTTGACCGATCATGGCTCGGCGACGGCGCGTGGAACGATCGGAGCTCAGGAGACGACGCGTGGACCGATCGGGCGTAAGAGAAGATGCGTGTACCTATCGGGGCTCCCGACACAGCGTGTGGACCGATTGGGGCTCAGGAGACGCCGCGTGGAACGATCGGGGCTCGGAGACGGCGCGTGGACCGATCGGGGCTAAGGCGACAACGCGTGGACCGATCGGGGCTCGGAGACAGCGCGTGGACTGATCGGGGCTGAGGAGACGGCGCGTGAACCGATCGGCGCTCGGAGACGGTGCGTGGACCGATCGGGGCTTTGGAGACGGCGCGTGGACCGTTCGGAGATCAGGAGACGATGCGTGGACCGATGGGGCCTCGGATACGGCGCGTGAACCAGCCGGGGGTCAGGAGGCCGCGCGTGGACCGATCGCAGCTCGTCGACGGCCCGTGGACCGATTGGGGCTCAGGAGGCCGCGCGTGGACCGATCATGGCTCGGCGACGGCGCGTGGACCGATCGGGGCTTAGGAGGCGACGCGTGGACCCATCGGGGCTCGGAGACGGCGTGTGGACCGATCGGGGCTTAGGAGACGACGCGTGGACCGATCGGGGTTTAGGAGAGGACGCGTCGACCGATCGGGGCACAGGAGACGGCGCGTGGACCGATCGGGGCTTAGGAGACTCACGTTGATCGATTGGGGCTCCGGAGGCGGTGCGTGGACCGATCGGGGCTTAGGAGACTACGCGTGTGTCTATCGGGGCTCAGGAGACAGCGCGTGGACCGATTGGGCATCAGAAGACGGCGCGTCGATGGATCGGGGCTTGGGGAACGACGCGTGGACCGATCGGGGCTCAGGAGACGGCGCGTGGATCGATCGGGGCTCGGAGACGGCGCGTGGACCGACCGGGGCACAGGAGGATACGCCTGGACCGAACGGGGCTCGGCGACGGCGCGTGGACCGATCGAGGCTCGGAGACGGCGCGTGGAACGATCGGGGCTCGGAGACAGCGCGTGGACCGACGGGGGCTCAGGCGGTTGCGCGTGGACCAATTGGGGTTCGGCGACGGCGCGTGGACCGATCCGGGCTCAGGAGACGGCGCGTGGACCGATCGGGGCTCGGAGACGGAGCGTGGCGCGATCGGGGCTCAGGAGACGGCGCGTGAACTAATCGGCGCTCGGAGACGGCGCGTGGACCGATCGGGGCTGAGGAGAAGGCGCGTGGTCCGATCGGGGCTTATGAGACGGCGTGTAGACCGATCGGGGCTCGGAGATGGCGCGTGGAATGCTCGGGGCTTAGGAGATGGTGTGTGGACCGATCGGAGATCAGGAGACGACGCGTGGACCGATCGGGGATCGGAAGCGGCGCGTGGAACGATCCGGGCTTAGGACACAACGCGTGGACCGATCGAGGCTCAGGAAACGGCGCCTGGACCGATCGGGGCTTAGGAGACGGCGCGTGGGCCGAACGGGGCTCAGGAAACGGCGCGTGGACCGACCGGAGCTCAGCAGATTTCGCGTGGATCGATCGGGGCTCCGGAGGCGGCGCGTGGACCGATTGGGGAGCAGGAGATGATGCGTGGACCGATCGGGGCTCGGAAAACGGCGCGTGGACCGATCGGGGCTTAGAAGACGACGCGTGGACCGTCCGGGGTTAGAAGGCGACGCGTGGAGCGATGGGGGCTCAGGAGCCGGCGCGTGGAACGATCGGGGCTCAGGAGACGGCGCGTGAAATGATCTGCGCTCGAAGACGGCGCGTGGACCGATCGGGGCTCAGGAGACTCGCGTGGATCGATCGGGGCTCAGGAGGCGACGCGTGGACCCATCGCGGCTCGGAGACGACGTGTGGATGTATTGGGGTTTAGGAGACGACGCGTGGACTGATCGGGGCTCAGGAGAAGACGCGTGGACCGATCGGGGATTAGGAGAGGACCCGTCGACCGATCGGGGCTCAGGAGACGGCGCGTGGACGGATTGGTCTCAGGAGACGGCGCGTGAACCGATCGGCACTCGGAGACGGCGCGTGGACCGATCGGGGGTTAGGAGACGGCGCGTGCACCGATCGGGGCCCGGAGACGTGTCGTGGACAGATTGGGGCTTAGGAGACGGCGCGTGGACCGATCGGGGCTCGGAGACGGCGCGTAGAACGATCGGGGCTCAGGAGACGGCGCGTGAACCGATTGGGGCTTAGGAGACGTTGCGTGGACCGATCGGCGCTCGAAGACGGCGCGTGGACCGATCGGGGCTCAGGAGACTGCGCGTGGATGGATCGGAGCTTAGGGAACGGCGCGTTGACCGATCGGGGCTCAGGAGACGGCGCGTGGACCGAGCATGGCTCAGGAGGCCGCGCGTGGACCGACTGGGGCTCAGGAGGTTGCGCGTGGACCAATTGGGGTTCGGCGACGGGGCGTGGACCGATCGGGGCTCGGAGACGGCGCGTCAACCAATCGGGGCTTAGGAGACGATGCGAGGAGGCATCTGGGTTTACAAGACGACGTGTGGATCGATCGGGGCTCGGAGACGGCGCGTGAACCGACCGGGGCTCAGGAGGCCACGCCTGGGCCGATCGGGGCTCGGCGACGGCGCGTAGACCGATCGAGGCTCGGAGACGGCGCGTGGAACGATCGGGGCTCAGGAGACGGCGCGTGGACCGAACGGTGCTCAGAAAACGGCGCGTGGACCGATCGGTGCTCGGAGACGATGCGTGGACCGATCGGGGCTCAGGAAACGGCGTGTGGAGCGGTTGGGGCTCAGGAGACGACGCGTGGATCGATCGGGGCTCGCAGACGCCGCGTGGAACGATCGGGGCTCAGGAGACGGCGCTTGAACTTATCGGCGCTCGGAGACGGCGCGTTGACCGATCGGGGCTTTGGATACGGCGCATGGACCGATGGGGGCTCGGAAGCGGCGCCTGGACCGATCGTGGCTCGGAGACGGCGCGTGGAGGCATCGGGACTAAGAAGACGACGCATGGACCGATCGGGGCTCAGGAGACGGCGCGTGGACCGACCGGGGCTCGGAGACGGCGCGTGGAATGATCGGGGCTCAGGAGACGGCGCGTGAACCGATCGGCGCTCGGAGACAGTGCGTGGACCGATCGGGGCTTAGGAGACGGCACGTGAACCGATCGGAGATCAGGAGACGATGCGTGGACCGATAGGGCTCTGGAAACGGCGCACGAATCGATCGTGGATCGGCGACGGCCCGTGGACCGATTGGGGCTCAGGAGGCCGCGCGTGGACCGATCATGGCTCGGCGACGGCGCGTGGACAGATCGGGGCTCGGAGACAGCGCGTGGACCGACTGGGGCTCAGGCGGTTGCGCGTGGACCAATTGGGGTTCGGCGAAGGCGCGTTGACGGCTCGGCGCTCGGAGACGGCGCGTGGACCGATCGGGGCTAAGGCGACAACGCGTGGACCGATCGGGGCTCGGAGACAGCGCGTGGACTGATCGGGGCTCAGGAGACGGCGCGTGAACCGATCGGCGCTCGGAGACGGTGCGTGGACCGATCCGGGCTTAGGAGACGGCGCGTGGACCGTTCGGAGATCAGGAGACGATGCGTGGACCGATAGGGCTCTGGAAACGGCGCACGGATCGATCGTGGATCGGCGACGGCCCGTGGACTGATTGGGGCTCAGGAGGCCGCGAGTTGACCGATCATGGCTCGGCGACGGCGCGTGGAACGATCGGGGCTTAGGAGACGGCGCGTGGACCGTTCGGAGATCAGGAGACGATGCGTGGACCGATAGGGCTCTGGAAACGGCGCACGGATCGATCGTGGATCGGCGACGGCCCGTGGACTGATTGGGGCTCAGGAGGCCGCGCGTTGACCGATCATGGCTCGGCGACGGCGCGTGGAACGATCGGGGCTTAGGAGACGGCGCGTGGACCGTTCGGAGATCAGGAGACGATGCGTGGACCGATAGGGCTCTGGAAACGGCGCACGGATCGATCGTGGATCGGCGACGGCCCGTGGACTGATTGGGGCTCAGGAGGCCGCGCGTTGACCGATCATGGCTCGGCGACGGCGCGTGGAACGATCGGAGCTCAGGAGACGACGCGTGGACCGATCGGGCGTAAGAGAAGATGCGTGTACCTATCGGGGCTCCCGACACAGCGTGTGGACCGATTGGGGCTCAGGAGACGCCGCGTGGAACGATCGGGGCTCGGAGACGGCGCGTGGACCGATCGGGGCTAAGGCGACAACGCGTGGACCGATCGGGGCTCGGAGACAGCGCGTGGACTGATCGGGGCTGAGGAGACGGCGCGTGAACCGATCGGCGCTCGGAGACGGTGCGTGGACCGATCGGGGCTTTGGAGACGGCGCGTGGACCGTTCGGAGATCAGGAGACGATGCGTGGACCGATGGGGCCTCGGATACGGCGCGTGAACCAACCGGGGGTCAGGAGGCCGCGCGTGGACCGATCGCAGCTCGTCGACGGCCCGTGGACCGATTGGGGCTCAGGAGGCCGCGCGTGGACCGATCATGGCTCGGCGACGGCGCGTGGACCGATCGGGGCTCGGAGACAGCGCGTTGACCGACTGGGACTCAGGCGGTTGCGCGTGGACCAATTGGGGTTCGGCGACGGCGCGTGGACCGCTCGGCGCTCGGAGACGGCGCGTTAACCGATCGGGGCTTAGGAGACGATGCGTGAACCGATCGGGGCTCGGAGACGGCGCGTGGACCGATCGGGGCTTAGGAGACAACGTGTGGACCGATGGCGGCTCAGATGACGGCGCGCGGACCGACCGGGGCTCAGGAGACTCGCGTGGATCGATCGGGGCTCCGGAGACGCCGCGCGGACCGATCGGGGATCGGACACGGCGTGTGGACCGATCGAGGCTCGGAGACGACGCGATTACGGATCGGGGATCAGGAGACGACGCGTGGAACGATCCGGGCTCAGGAGACGAAGCGTGGACCGATCGGGGCTCGGAGACGGCGTGTGGAACGATCGGGGCTCGGGTGACGGCGCGTGAACCGATCGGCGCTCGGAGACGGCGCGTGGATCGATCGGGGATCGGGGACGGCGCGTGGAACGATCGCGGCTCGGAGTCGACGCGTGAACCAACCGGGGGTCAGGAGGCCGCGCGTGGACCGATCGCAGCTCGTCGACGGCCCGTGGACCGATTGGGGCTCAGGAGGCCGCGCGTGGACCGATCATGGCTCGGCGACGGCGCGTGGACCGATCGGGGCTTAGGAGGCGACGCGTGGACCCATCGGGGCTCGGAGACGGCGTGTGGACCGATCGGGGCTTAGGAGACGACGCGTGGACCGATCGGGGTTTAGGAGAGGACGCGTCGACCGATCGGGGCACAGGAGACGGCGCGTGGACCGATCGGGGCTTAGGAGACTCACGTTGATCGATTGGGGCTCCGGAGGCGGTGCGTGGACCGATCGGGGCTTAGGAGACTACGCGTGTGTCTATCGGGGCTCAGGAGACAGCGCGTGGACCGATTGGGCATCAGAAGACGGCGCGTCGATGGATCGGGGCTTGGGGAACGACGCGTGGACCGATCGGGGCTCAGGAGACGGCGCGTGGATCGATCGGGGCTCGGAGACGGCGCGTGGACCGACCGGGGTACAGGAGGATACGCCTGGACCGAACGGGGCTCGGCGACGGCGCGTGGACCGATCGAGGCTCGGAGACGGCGCGTGGAACGATCGGGGCTCGGAGACAGCGCGTGGACCGACGGGGGCTCAGGCGGTTGCGCGTGGACCAATTGGGGTTCGGCGACGGCGCGTGGACCGATCCGGGCTCAGGAGACGGCGCGTGGACCGATCGGGGCTCGGAGACGGAGCGTGGCGCGATCGGGGCTCAGGAGACGGCGCGTGAACTAATCGGCGCTCGGAGACGGCGCGTGGACCGATCGGGGCTGAGGAGAAGGCGCGTGGTCCGATCGGGGCTTATGAGACGGCGCGTAGACCGATCGGGGCTCGGAGATGGCGCGTGGAATGCTCGGGGCTTAGGAGATGGTGTGTGGACCGATCGGAGATCAGGAGACGACGCGTGGACCGATCGGGGATCGGAAGCGGCGCGTGGAACGATCCGGGCTTAGGACACAACGCGTGGACCGATCGAGGCTCAGGAAACGGCGCCTGGACCGATCGGGGCTTAGGAGACGGCGCGTGGGCCGAACGGGGCTCAGGAAACGGCGCGTGGACCGACCGGAGCTCAGCAGATTTCGCGTGGATCGATCGGGGCTCCGGAGGCGGCGCGTGGACCGATTGGGGAGCAGGAGATGATGCGTGGACCGATCGGGGCTCGGAAAACGGCGCGTGGACCGATCGGGGCTTAGAAGACGACGCGTGGACCGTCCGGGGTTAGAAGGCGACGCGTGGAGCGATGGGGGCTCAGGAGCCGGCGCGTGGAACGATCGGGGCTCAGGAGACGGCGCGTGAAATGATCTGCGCTCGAAGACGGCGCGTTAGCCGATCGGTGCTTAGGAGACGATGCGTGGACCGATCGGGGCTCGGAGACGGCGTGTGGACCGACCGGGGTTTACGAGAAGGCGCTTGGTCCGAACGGGGCTTAGGAGACGGCGCGTGGACCGATCGGGGCTTAGGAGACGGCGCGTGGACCGATCGGGGCTCAGTAAGCGGCGCCTGCACCGATCGGGGCACGGAGACGGCGCGTGGAGGCATCGGGGCTTAGAAGACGACGCATGGATCGATCGGGGCTCGGAAACGGCGCGTGGACCGATCGGGGCTCAGGAGACGGCGCGTGGACCGATCGGTGATCGGAGACTGCGCGTGGACGGACCGCGGCTTAGAATGCGGCACGCGGACCGATCGGGGATCGGAGACGGCGTGTGGACGTATCGGGGCTTAGAAGACGATGCGTGGACCGATCGGGGCTCAGGAGATGGCGCGTGGACCGACTGGGGCTCAGGAGGTTGCGCGTGGACCAATTGGGGTTCGGCGGGTTGGGCGACGGCGCGTGGACCGATCGCGGCTCGGCGACGGCGCGTGTACCGATCGGGGCTCTGGAGGCCGCGCGTGGAACGATCATGGCTCGGCGACGGCGCGTGGACCGAACGGGGCTCGGAGACGACGCATGGACTGATCGGGGCTCGGAAACGGCGGGTGGACCGATCGGGGCTTAGGAGACGGCGCGTGGACCGATCGGGGCTCGGAGACGGCGCGTGGAGCGATCGGGGCTCAGGAGACGGCGCGTGAACCAATCGGTGCTCCGAGACGGCGCGTGGACCGATCGGGGCTGAGGAGAAGGCGCGTGGTCCGATCGGGGCTTATGAGACGGCGCGTGGACCGATCGGGGGTCGGAGCCGGCGCGTGGAACGATCGGGGCTCAGGAGACGGCGCGTGAACCGATCGGCGCTCGGAGACGGCGCGTGGACCGATAGGGGATTAGGAGACGGCGCGTGGACCGATCGGGGCTCGGAGGCGGGGCGTGGAATGATCGGGGCTCAGGAGACGGAGCGTGAAATGATCGGCGCTCTGAGACGGCGCGTAGACCGATTGGGGCTTACGCGACGGCGCGTGGACCGTTCGGGGCTCAGGAATCGGCGCCTGGACCGATCGTGGCTCGGAAACGGCGCGTGGAGGCATCGGGGCTAAGAAGACGACGCATGGATCGAGCGGGGCTCAGGACACGGCGCGAGGAGCGATCGGGGCTCGGAGACGGCGCGTGGAGGCATCGGGGCTTTGAAGACGACGCGTGGACCGAACGGTGCTCAGAAAACGGCGCGTGGACCGATTGGTGCTCGGAGACGATGCGTGGACCGATCGGGGCTCAGGAAACGGCGTGTGGAGCGGTTGGGGCTCAGGAGACGACGCGTGGATCGATCGGGTCTCGCAGACGCCGCGTGGAACGATCGGGGCTCAGGAGACGGCGCTTGAACTTATCGGCGCTCGGAGACGGCGCGTTGACCGATCGGGGCTTTGGATACGGCGCATGGACCGATGGGGGCTCGGAAGCGGCGCCTGGACCGATCGTGGCTCGGAGACGGCGCATGGAGGCATCGGGACTAAGAAGACGACGCATGGACCGATCGGGGCTCAGGAGACGGCGCGTGGACCGACCGGGGCTCGGAGACGGCGCGTGGAATGATCGGGGCTCAGGAGACGGCGCGTGAACCGATCGGCGCTCGGAGACAGTGCGTGGACCGATCGGGGCTTAGGAGACGGCACGTGAACCGATCGGAGATCAGGAGACGATGCGTGGACCGATAGGGCTCTGGAAACGGCGCACGAATCGATCGTGGATCGGCGACGGCCCGTGGACCGATTGGGGCTCAGGAGGCCGCGCGTGGACCGATCATGGCTCGGCAACGGCGCGTGGACCGATCGGGGCTCGGAGACAGCGCGTGGACCGACTGGGACTCAGGCGGTTGCGCGTGGACCAATTGGGGTTCGGCGACGGCGCGTGGACCGCTCGGCGCTCGGAGACGGCGCGTTAACCGATCGGGGCTTAGGAGACGATGCGTGAACCGATCGGGGCTCGGAGACGGCGCGTGGACCGATCGGGGCTTAGGAGACAACGCGTGGACCGATGGGGGCTCAGATGACGGCGCGCGGACCGACCGGGGCTCAGGAGACTCGCGTGGATCGATCGGGGCTCCGGAGACGCCGCGCGGACCGATCGGGGATCCGACACGGCGTGTGGACCGATCGAGGCTCGGAGACGACGCGATTACGGATCGGGGATCAGGAGACGACGCGTGGAACGATCCGGGCTCAGGAGACGAAGCGTGGACCGATCGGGGCTCGGAGACGGCGCGTGGATCGATCGGGGATCGGGGACGGCGCGTGGAACGATCGCGGCTCGGAGTCGACGCGTTAGCCGATCGGGGCTTAGGAGACGATGCGTGGACCGATCGGGGCTCGGAGACGGCGCGTGGAACGATCGGGGCTTAGGAGACGGCGCGTGGACCGATCGGAGATCAGGAGGTGACGCGTGGACCGATCGGGGTTGTGGAAGCGGCGCACGGACCGATCGTGGCTCGGAGACGGCGCGTGGAGGCATCGCGGCTTTGAAGACGACGCGTGGACCGATCGGGGCTCAGGAAACGGCGTGTGGCGCGATCGGGGCTCAGGAGACTCGCGTGGATCGATCGGGGCTCCGGAGACAACGCGTGGACCGATGGCGGCTCAGATGACGGCTCGCGGACCGACCGGGGCTCAGGAGACTCGCGTGGATCGATCGGGGCTCCGGAGACGCCGCGCGGACCGATCGGGGATCGGACACGGCGTGTGGACCGATCGAGGCTCGGAGACGACGCGATTACGGATCGGGGATCAGGAGACGACGCGTGGAACGATCCGGGCTCAGGAGACGAAGCGTGGACCGATCGGGGCTCGGAGACGGCGCGTGGATCGATCGGGGATCGGGGACGGCGCGTGGAACGATCGCGGCTCGGAGTCGACGCGTTAGCCGATCGGGGCTTAGGAGACGATGCGTGGACCGATCGGGGCTCGGAGACGGCGCGTGGAACGATCGGGGCTTAGGAGACGGCGCGTGGACCGATCGGAGATCAGGAGGTGACGCGTGGACCGATCGGGGTTGTGGAAGCGGCGCACGGACCGATCGTGGCTCGGAGACGGCGCGTGGAGGCATCGCGGCTTTGAAGACGACGCGTGGACCGATCGGGGCTCAGGAAACGGCGTGTGGCGCGATCGGGGCTCAGGAGACTCGCGTGGATCGATCGGGGCTCCGGAGACAACGCGTGGACCGATGGCGGCTCAGATGACGGCGCGCGGACCGACCGGGGCTCAGGAGACTCGCGTGGATCGATCGGGGCTCCGGAGACGCCGCGCGGACCGATCGGGGATCGGACACGGCGTGTGGACCGATCGAGGCTCGGAGACGACGCGATTACGGATCGGGGATCAGGAGACGACGCGTGGAACGATCCGGGCTCAGGAGACGAAGCGTGGACCGATCGGGGCTCGGAGACGGCGTGTGGAACGATCGGGGCTCGGGTGACGGCGCGTGAACCGATCGGCGCTCGGAGACGGCGCGTGGATCGATCGGGGATCGGGGACGGCGCGTGGAACGATCGCGGCTCGGAGTCGACGCGTTAGCCGATCGGTGCTTAGGAGACGATGCGTGGACCGATCGGGGCTCGGAGACGGCGTGTGGACCGACCGGGGTTTACGAGAAGGCGCTTGGTCCGAACGGGGCTTAGGAGATGGCGCGTGGACCGATCGGGGCTTAGGAGACGGCGCGTGGACCGATCGGGGCTCAGTAAGCGGCGCCTGCACCGATCGGGGCACGGAGACGGCGCGTGGAGGCATCGGGGCTTAGAAGACGACGCATGGATCGATCGGGGCTCGGAAACGGCGCGTGGACCGATCGGGGCTCAGGAGACGGCGCGTGGACCGATCGGTGATCGGAGACTGCGCGTGGACGGACCGCGGCTTAGAATGCGGCACGCGGACCGATCGGGGATCGGAGACGGCGTGTGGACGTATCGGGGCTTAGAAGACGATGCGTGGACCGATCGGGGCTCAGGAGATGGCGCGTGGACCGACTGGGGCTCAGGAGGTTGCGCGTGGACCAATTGGGGTTCGGCGGGTTGGGCGACGGCGCGTGGACCGATCGCGGCTCGGCGACGGCGCGTGTACCGATCGGGGCTCTGGAGGCCGCGCGTGGAACGATCATGGCTCGGCGACGGCGCGTGGACCGAACGGGGCTCGGAGACGACGCATGGACTGATCGGGGCTCGGAAACGGCGGGTGGACCGATCGGGGCTTAGGAGACGGCGCGTGGACCGATCGGGGCTCGGAGACGGCGCGTGGAGCGATCGGGGCTCAGGAGACGGCGCGTGAACCAATCGGTGCTCCGAGACGGCGCGTGGACCGATCGGGGCTGAGGAGAAGGCGCGTGGTCCGATCGGGGCTTATGAGACGGCGCGTGGACCGATCGGGGGTCGGAGACGGCGCGTGGAACGATCGGGGCTCAGGAGACGGCGCGTGAACCGATCGGCGCTAGGAGACGGCGCGTGGACCGATGGGGGCTTAGGAGACGGCGCGTGGACCGATCGGGGCTCGGAGGCGGGGCGTGGAATGATCGGGGCTCAGGAGACGGAGCGTGAAATGATCGGCGCTCTGAGACGGCGCGTAGACCGATTGGGGCTTACGCGACGGCGCGTGGACCGTTCGGGGCTCAGGAATCGGCGCCTGGACCGATCGTGGCTCGGAAACGGCGCGTGGAGGCATCGGGGCTAAGAAGACGACGCATGGATCGAGCGGGGCTCAGGACACGGCGCGAGGAGCGATCGCGGCTCGGAGACGGCGTGTGGAGGCATCGGGGCTTTGAAGACGACGCGTGGACCGAACGGTGCTCAGAAAACGGCGCGTGGACCGATCGGTGCTCGGAGACGATGCGTGGACCGATCGGGGCTCAGGAAACGGCGTGTGGAGCGGTTGGGGCTCAGAAGACGACGCGTGGATCGATCGGGGCTCGCAGACGCCGCGTGGAACGATCGGGGCTCAGGAGACGGCGCTTGAACTTATCGGCGCTCGGAGACGGCGCGTTGACCGATCGGGGCTTTGGATACGGCGCATGGACCGATGGGGGCTCGGAAGCGGCGCCTGGACCGATCGTGGCTCGGAGACGGCGCGTGGAGGCATCGGGACTAAGAAGACGACGCATGGACCGATCGGGGCTCAGGAGACGGCGCGTGGACCGACCGGGGCTCGGAGACGGCGCGTGGAATGATCGGGGCTCAGGAGACGGCGCGTGAACCGATCGGCGCTCGGAGACAGTGCGTGGACCGATCGGGGCTTAGGAGACGGCACGTGAACCGATCGGAGATCAGGAGACGATGCGTGGACCGATAGGGCTCTGGAAACGGCGCACGAATCGATCGTGGATCGGCGACGGCCCGTGGACCGATTGGGGCTCAGGAGGCCGCGCGTGGACCGATCATGGCTCGGCGACGGCGCGTGGACCGATCGGGGCTCGGAGACAGCGCGTGGACCGACTGGGACTCAGGCGGTTGCGCGTGGACCAATTGGGGTTCGGCGACGGCGCGTGGACCGCTCGGCGCTCGGAGACGGCGCGTTAACCGATCGGGGCTTAGGAGACGATGCGTGAACCGATCGGGGCTCGGAGACGGCGCGTGGACCGATCGGGGCTTAGGAGACAACGCGTGGACCGATGGGGGCTCAGATGACGGCGCGCGGACCGACCGGGGCTCAGGAGACTCGCGTGGATCGATCGGGGCTCCGGAGACGCCGCGCGGACCGATCGGGGATCCGACACGGCGTGTGGACCGATCGAGGCTCGGAGACGACGCGATTACGGATCGGGGATCAGGAGACGACGCGTGGAACGATCCGGGCTCAGGAGACGAAGCGTGGACCGATCGGGGCTCGGAGACGGCGCGTGGATCGATCGGGGATCGGGGACGGCGCGTGGAACGATCGCGGCTCGGAGTCGACGCGTTAGCCGATCGGGGCTTAGGAGACGATGCGTGGACCGATCGGGGCTCGGATACGGCGCGTGGACCGACCGGGGTTTACGAGAAGGCGCTTGGTCCGAACGGGGCTTAGGAGACGGCGCGTGGACCGATCGGGGCTCGGAGACGGCGCGTGGAACGATCGGGGCTTAGGAGACGGCGCGTGGACCGATCGGAGATCAGGAGGTGACGCGTGGACCGATCGGGGTTGTGGAAGCGGCGCACGGACCGATCGTGGCTCGGAGACGGCGCGTGGAGGCATCGCGGCTTTGAAGACGACGCGTGGACCGATCGGGGCTCAGGAAACGGCGTGTGGCGCGATCGGGGCTCAGGAGACGACGCGTGGTTCGATCGGGGCTCAGGAGACGACGCGTCGAACAATCGGGGCTCAGGAGACGGCGCGCGGACCGACTGGGGCTCAGGAGACTCGCGTGGATCGATCGGGGCTCCGGAGGCGCCGCGTGGACCGATTGGGACCAGGAGACGGTGCGTGAACCGTTCGGGGCTCGGAGATGGCGCGTGGTCCGATCGGGGCTCAGGAGACGGCGCGTGGACCGATCGCGGCTCGGAGACGGCGCGTGGAACGATCCGGGCTCAGGATACGACGCGTGGACCGATCGGGCGTAGGAGACGACGCGTGTACCTATCGGGGCTCACGACACAGCGTGTGGACCAATTGGGGCTCAGGAGACGCCGCGTGGACCGATCGGGGCTCAGGAAACGGCGCCTGGGCCGATCGTGGCTCGGAGACGGCGCGAGGAGGCATCTGGGCTTAGAAGACGACGCGTGGATCGATGGAGGCTCAGGAGACGGCTCGTGGACCGATCGGGGCTTAGGAGACGGCGCGTGGGCCGAACGGGGCTCAGGAAACGGCGCGTGGACCGACCGGAGCTCAGCAGATTTCGCGTGGATCGATCGGGGCTCCGGAGGCGGCGCGTGGACCGATTGGGGAGCAGGAGATGGTGCGTGGATCGATCGGGGCTCGGAAAACGGCGCGTGGACCGATCGGGGCTCAGGAGACAGCGCGTGGACCGATTGGGCATCAGGAGACGGCGCGTCGATGGATCGGGGCTTGGGGAACGACGCGTGGACCGATCGGGGCTCAGGAGACGGCGCGAGGACCGATCGGGGCTCGGAGACGGAGCGTGGAGCGATCGGGGCTCAGGAGACGGCGCGTGAACTAATCGGCGCTCGGAGACGGCGCGTGGACCGATCGGGGCTGAGGAGAAGGCGCGTGGTCCGATCGGGGCTTATGAGACGGCGCGTAGACCGATCGGGGCTCGGAGATGGCGCGTGGAATGATCGGGGCTTAGGAGATGGTGTGTGGACCGATCGGAGATCAGGAGACGACGCGTGGACCGATCGGGGATCGGAAGCGGCGCGTGGAACGATCCGGGCTTAGGACACAACGCGTGGGCCGATCGGGGCTCAGGAAACGGCGCCTGGACCGATCGTGGCTCGGAGACGGCGCGAGGAGGCATCTGGGCTTAGAGGACGACGCGTGGATCGATGGAGGCTCAGGAGACGGCTCGTGGACCGATCGGGGCTTAGGAGACGGCGCGTGGGCTGAACGGGGCTCAGGAAACGGCGCGTGGACCGACCGGACCTCAGCAGATTTCGCGTGGATCGATCGGGGCGCCGGAGGCGGTGCGTGGACCGATTGGGGAGCAGGAGATGGTGCGTGGACCGATCAGGGCTCGGAAAATGGCGCGTGGACCGATCGGGGGTTAGAAGACGACGCGTGGACCGTCCGGGGTTAGAAGGCGACGCGCGGACCGATGGGGGCTCAGGAGCCGGCGCGTGGAACGATCGGGGCTCAGGAGACGGCGCGTGAAATGATCTGCGCTCGGAGACGGCGCGTGGACCGATCGGTGCTCGGAGACAGCGCGTGGACCGACTGGGGCTCGGAGACGGCGCGTGGATAGATCGGGGCTCAGGGGACGGCGCGTGGACCGATCGGGGCTCAGTAAGCGGCGCCTGCACCGATCGGGGCACGGAGACGGCGCGTGGAGGCATCGGGGCTTAGAAGACGACGCATGGATCGATCGGGGCTCGGAAACGGCGCGTGGACCGATCGGGGCTGAGGAGAAGGCGCGTGGTCCGATCGGGGCTTATGAGACGGCGCGTGGACCGATCGGGGGTCGGAGACGGCGCGTGGAACGATCGGGGCTCAGGAGACGGCGCGTGAACCGATCGGCGCTCGGAGACGGCGCGTGGACCGATAGGGGCTTAGGAGACGGCGCGTGGACCGATCGGGGCTCGGAGGCGGGGCGTGGAATGATCGGGGCTCAGGAGACGGCGCGTGAAATGATCGGCGCTCTGAGACGGCGCGTAGACCGATTGGGGCTTACGCGACGGCGCGTGGACCGTTCGGGGCTCAGGAATCGGCGCCTGGACCGATCGTGGCTCGGAAACGGCGCGTGGAGGCATCGGGGCTAAGAAGACGACGCATGCATCGAGCGGGGCTCAGGACACGGCGCGAGGAGCGATCGGGGCTCGGAGACGGCGCGTGGAGGCATCGGGGCTTTGAAGACGACGCGTGGACCGAACGGTGCTCAGAAAACGGCGCGTGGACCGATCGGTGCTCGGAGACGATGCGTGGACCGATCGGGGCTCAGGAAACGGCGTGTGGAGCGGTTGGGGCTCAGGAGACGACGCGTGGATCGATCGGGGCTCGGAGACGCCGCGTGGAACGATCGGGGCTCAGGAGACGGCGCTTGAACTTATCGGCGCTCGGAGACGGCGCGTTGACCGATCGGGGCTTAGGATACGGCGCATGGACCGATGGGGGCTCGGAAGCGGCGCCTGGACCGATCGTATCTCGGAGACGGCGCGTGGAGGCATCGGGACTAAGAAGACGACGCATGGACCGATCGGGGCTCAGGAGACGGCGCGTGGACCGACCGGGGCTCAGGAGGCGACGCGTGGACCCATCGGAGCTCGGAGACGGCGTGTGGACCGATCGGGGCTTAGGAGACGACGCGTGGACCGACCGGGGTTTAGGAGAGGATGCGTCGACCAATCGGGGCACAGAAGACGGCGCGTGGACCGATCGGGGCTTAGGAGACGACCCGTGGACCGATCGGGGCTCAGGAGATGGCGCGAGGAGCGATTGGGCTCAGGAGAAGACGCGTCAATTGATCGTGGCTCTGGAGACGACGCGTCGACGGATCGGGGCTTAGGAGGCGACGCGTGGACCCATCGGGGCTCGGAGACGGCGTGTGGACCGATCGGGGCTTAGGAGACGACGCGTGGACCGATCGGGGTTTAGGAGAGGACGCGTCGACCGATCGGGGCACAGGAGACGGCGCGTGGACCGATCGGGGCTTAGGAGACTCACGTTGATCGATTGGGGCTCCGGAGGCGGTGCGTGGACCGATCGGGGCTTAGGAGACTACGCGTGTACCTATCGGGGCTCAGGAGACAGCGCGTGGACCGATTGGGCATCAGGAGACGGCGCGTCGATGGATCGGGGCTTGGGGAACGACGCGTGGACCGATCGGGGCTCAGGAGACGGCGCGTGGATCGATCGGGGCTCGGAGACGGCGCGTGGACCGACCGGGGCACAGGAGGATACGCCTGGACCGAACGGGGCTCGGCGACGGCGCGTGGACCGATCGAGGCTCGGAGACGGCGCGTGGAACGATCGGGGCTCGGAGACAGCGCGTGGACCGACGGGGGCTCAGGCGGTTGCGCGTGGACCAATTGGGGTTCGGCGACGGCGCGTGGACCGATCCGGGCTCAGGAGACGGCGCGTGGACCGATCGGGGCTCGGAGACGGAGCGTGGCGCGATCGGGGCTCAGGAGACGGCGCGTGAACTAATCGGCGCTCGGAGACGGCGCGTGGACCGATCGGGGCTGAGGAGAAGGCGCGTGGTCCGATCGGGGCTTATGAGACGGCGCGTAGACCGATCGGGGCTCGGAGATGGCGCGTGGAATGATCGGGGCTTAGGAGATGGTGTGTGGACCGATCGGAGATCAGGAGACGACGCGTGGACCGATCGGGGATCGGAAGCGGCGCGTGGAACGATCCGGGCTTAGGACACAACGCGTGGACCGATCGAGGCTCAGGAAACGGCGCCTGGACCGATCGTGGCTCGGAGACGGCGCGAGGAGGCATCTGGGCTTAGAAGACGACGCGTGGATCGATGGAGGCTCAGGAGACGGCTCGTGGACCGATCGGGGCTTAGGAGACGGCGCGTGGGCCGAACGGGGCTCAGGAAACGGCGCGTGGACCGACCGGAGCTCAGCAGATTTCGCGTGGATCGATCGGGGCTCCGGAGGCGGCGCGTGGACCGATTGGGGAGCAGGAGATGGTGCGTGGACCGATCGGGGCTCGGAAAACGGCGCGTGGACCGATCGGGGCTTAGAAGACGACGCGTGGACCGTCCGGGGTTAGAAGGCGACGCGTGGACCGATGGGGGCTCAGGAGCCGGCGCGTGGAACGATCGGGGCTCAGGAGACGGCGCGTGAAATGATCTGCGCTCGGAGACGGCGCGTGGACCGATCGGGGCTCAGGAGACTCGCGTGGATCGATCGGGGCTCAGGAGGCGACGCGTGGACCCATCGCGGCTCGGAGACGACGTGTGGATGTATTGGGGCTTAGGAGACGACGCGTGGACTGATCGGGGCTCAGCAGAAGACGCGTGGACCGATCGGGGATTAGGAGAGGACCCGTCGACCGATCGGGGCTCAGGAGACGGCGCGTGGACGGATCGGTCTCAGGAGACGGCGCGTGAACCGATCGGCACTCGGAGACGGCGCGTGGACCGATCGGGGGTTAGGAGACGGCGCGTGCACCGATCGGGGCCCGGAGACGTGTCGTGGACAGATTGGGGCTTAGGAGACGGCGCGTGGACCGATCGGGGCTCGGAGACGGCGCGTAGAACGATCGGGGCTCAGGAGACGGCGCGTGAACCGATTGGGGCTTAGGAGACGTTGCGTGGACCGATCGGCGCTCGAAGACGGCGCGTGGACCGATCGGGCTCAGGAGACTGCGCGTGGATGGATCGGAGCTTAGGGAACGGCGCGTTGACCGATCGGGGCTCAGGAGACGGCGCGTGGACCGAGCATGGCTCAGGAGGCCGCGCGTGGACCGACTGGGGCTCAGGAGGTTGCGCGTGGACCAATTGGGGTTCGGCGACGGGGCGTGGACCGATCGGGGCTCGGAGACGGCGCGTTAACCAATCGGGGCTTAGGAGACGATGCGAGGAGGCATCTGGGTTTACAAGACGACGTGTGGATCGATCGGGGCTCGGAGACGGCGCGTGAACCGACCGGGGCTCAGGAGAAGGCGCGTGGACCGATCGGGGCCCGGAGACGGCACGTTAATCGATCGGGGCTTAGGAGACGATGCGTGGACCGATCGGGCTCGGAACCGGCGCGTGAACCGATCGGGGTTCAGGAGACAGCGCGTGGATCGATTGGGGCTTGGATACGGCGCAAGCCGCGACCGGGGCTCAGGAGGCCGCGCGTGGACCGATCATGGCTCGGCGACGGCGCGTGGACCGACCGGGGCTCGGAGACGGCGCGTGGAATGATCGGGGCTCAGGAGACGGCGCGTGAACCGATCGGCGCTGGGAGACGGCACGTGGACCGATCGGGGCTTAGGAGACGGCGCGTAGACCAATAGGAGATCACGAGAGGACGCGTGGACCGATAGGGCTCTGGAAGCGGCGCACGAACCGATCGTGGCTCGGAGACGGCGCGTGGAGGCATCGGGGCTTTGACGACGACGCGTGGACCGAACGGTGCTCAGAAAACGGCGCCTGGAGCGATCGGGGCTCAGGAGACGACGCGTGGATCGATCGGGGCTCAGGAGACGACGCGTCGACCGATCGGGGCTCCGAAGACGGCGCGCGGACCGACCGGGGCTCAGAAGCCTCGCGTGGATCGATCGGGACTCCGGAGGCGCCGCGTGGACCGATGGGGATCAGGACACGGTGCGTGGACCGATCGGGGCTCGGAGACGGCGCGTGGAACGATCGGGGCTCAGGAGAAGGCGCGTTAACCGATTGGGGCTTAGGAGACGATGCGCGGACCGATCGGGGCTCGAAGACGGCGGGTGGACCGATCGGGGTTCGGAGACAGCGCGTGGACCGACTGGATCTCAGGCGATATCGCGTGGACCAATTGGGGTTCGGCGACGGCGCGTGGATCGATCGGGGCTTAGGACACGGCGCGTGCACCGATCGGGGCCCGGATACGGGTCGTGGACAGATTGGGGCTTTGCAGACGGCGCGTGGACCGATCGTGGCTGGGAGACGGCAGGTCCACCAATCGGGGCTTAGGAGACGACGCGTAGACCGACTGGGGTTCAGGCGGTTGCGCGTGGACCAATTGGGGTTCCGCGACGGCGCGTGGACCGATCGGGGCTCGGAGACGGCACGTTAACCGATCGGGGCTTAGGAGACGATGCGTGGACCGATCGGGCTCGGAGCCGGCGCGTGAACCGATCGGGGCTCAGGAGGCCGCGCGTGGACCGATCGAGGCTCGGCGACGGCGCGTGGACCGATCGGGGCTCGGAGACGACGCGTGTACGGATCAGGGCTTGGTGACGGCGCGTTTAGCGATAGCAGCTCGGAGACGGCCCGTGGACGGATCGCGGCTTAGGAGACGGCGCGTGGAACAATCGGGGCTTAGGAGACGGCGCGTGGACCGATCGGGGCTCGGAGATGACGCGTGGAACGATCGGGGCTCAGGAGACGGCGCGTGGACCGATTGGGGCTTAGGAGACGGCGCGTGGACCGATCGGGGCTCAGGAAGCGACGCCTAGACCGATCGTCGCTCGGATACGGCGCGTGGAGGCATCGGGGCTAAGAAGACGACGCAGGGACCGAGCGGGGCTCAGGTGACGGCGCGAGGAGCGATCGGGGCTCAGGAGAAGACGCGTCAATTGATCTAGGCTCAGGAGACGACGCGGCGACGGATCGGGGCTTAGGATACGACGCGTGGACCGATTGGGGCTCAGGAGGCCGCGCGTGGACCGATCGCGGCTCGACGCCGCGCGTGGACGGATCAGGGCTCAGGAGACGGCGCGTGGACCGATCGGGGCGGGGAGACGGCGCGTGAACCGACCGGGGCTCAGGAGGCCGCGCGTGGACTGATTGGGGCTCGGCGACTGCGCGTGGATGTATCGGGGCTCAGGAGATGGCGCGTGGACCGATCGGGGCGGGGAGACGGCGCGTTAACCGATCGGGGCTTAGGAGACGATGCGGGTACCGATCGCGGCTCGGAGACGGTGCGTGGACCGACCGGGGCTAAGGAGGCCGCGCGTGGACCTATCGAGGCTTAGGAGCCGACGCGTGGACCGATCGGGGCTCAGGAAGCGGCGCCTGGACCGATCGTGGCTCGGAGACGGCGCGTGGAGGTATCGGGGCTTAAAAGACGATGGATGGACCGATCGGGGCTCAGGAAACGGCGCGTGGAACGAACGGTGCTCGGAGACGACGCGTGGACCGATCGGGGCTTAGGAGACGGCGCGTGGACCGATCGGAGATCAGGAGAGGACGCCTGGACTGATAGGGCTTTGGAAGCGGCGCACGGACCGATCGTGGCGCGGAAACGGCGCGTGTACGGATCGAGGCTTGGAGACCGCGCGTGGACCGATCGGCGCTCGGAGACGGCGCGTGGACCGATCGGGGCTTAGGAGACGGCGCGTGGACCGATCGGGGCTCGGAGACATCGCGTGGAATGATTGGGGCTCAGGAGACGGCGCGCGAAACGATCGGCGCTCGGAGACGGCGCGTGCACCGATCGGGGCTTAGGAGACGGCGCGTGGACCGATCGGAGATCAGGAGAGGACGCCTGGACTGATAGGGCTTTGGAAGCGGCGCACGGACCGATCGTGGCTCGGAGACGGCGCGTGGAGGCATCGGGGCTTTGAAGACGACGCGTGGACCGAACGGTGCTCAGAAAACGGCTCGTGGACCGATCGGGGCTCGGAGACATCGCGTGGAATGATCGGGGCTCAGGAAACGGCGCGTGAACCGATCGGCGCTCGGAGACGGCGCGTGCACCGATCGGGGGTTAGGAGCCGACGCGTGGACCGGTCGGGGCTCAGGAGACCGCGCGTGGACCGATCGGGGCTCAGGAGGCGATGCGTGGACCGATCGGGGCTCAGGAGACTGCGCGTGGATGGTTCGGGGCTTAGGGAACGACGCGTGGACCGATCGGGGTTCAGGAGACGGCGCGTGAACCGACCATGGCTCAGGAGGCCGCGCGTGGACCGACTGGGGCTGAGGCGGGTGCGCATCGACCAATTGGGGTTCGGCGACGGCGCGTGGACCGATCGGGGCTCGGAGACGAGGCGTGTACAGATCAGGGCTTGGTGATGGCGCTTTTACCGATAGCAGCTCGGAGACAGCCCGTGGACGGATCGCGGCTTAGGAGACGGTGCGTGGACCGATCGGGGCTCAGGAGACGGTGCGTGGACCGGTCGGGGCTTAGGAGACGACGCGTGGAACGATCGGGGCTCAGGAGACGACGCGTGGACCGATCGGGGCTCAGGAGATGGCGCGTAGACCGATCGGGGCTCCGAAACGACGCGTTAACCGAGCGGGGCTTAGGAGACGATGCGTGGACCGATCGGGGCTCGGAGACAGCGCGTGTACCGACTGGGGCACAGGAGACCGCGCGGGAACCGATCGGGGCTCGGCGTCTGCGCGTGGACGGATCGGGGCTCAGAGACGGTGCGTGGACCGAACGGGAATTAGGAGACAATGCGTTGAACGATCGGGGTTTAGGAGAGGACGCGTCGACCGATCGGGGCTCAGGAGACAGCGCGTGGAACGATCGGGGCTCAGGAGACGGCGCGAGAACCGATCGGCGCTCGGAGACGGGGCGTGGACCGATCGGGCGTCAGGAGGCGGCGCGTGGACCCATCGGGGCTCGGAGACGGCGCGTCGACCGATCGGGGTTCGGAGACGGCGCGTGGACCGTCTGGGGCTTAGGAGACGATGCGTGGACCGATCGGCGCTCGGAGACGGCGCGTCGACCGATCGGGTTTCGGAGACGGCGCGTCGACGGTCTGGGGCTTAGGAGACGCTGCGTGGACTGAGCGGGGCTCAGGAGAATCCGCGTGGATGGAGCGGGGCTTAGGGGATGACACGTGGACCGATCGAGGCTCAAGAGATGGCGCGTAGACCGATCGGGGCTCCGGGGGCGGCGCGTGGACCGGTCGGGGCCCGGTAAACGGGACGCGGACTGATCGGGGCTCGGAGACGGCGTGTGGAGGCATCGGGGCTTTGAAGACGACGCGTGGACCGATCGGGGCTCAGGAAACGGCGTGTGGAGCGATCGGGGCTCAGGAGACGACGCGTGGATCGATCGGGGCTCAGGAGACGACGCGTCGACCGATCGGGGCTCAGGAGACGGCGCGCGGACCGACCGGGGCTCAGGAGACTCGCGTGGATCGATCGGGGCTTAGGAGACGACGCGTGGACCGATCGGGGCTCAGGAGGCAGCGCGTGGACCGATCGGGGCTCAGGAAGCGCCGCCTGGACCGATCGTGGTTCGGAGACGGCGTGAGGAGGTATCTGAGCTTAGAAGACGACGCGACGACGGAGGGGGGCTCAGGAAACGGGGCGTGAACCGATCGGGGCTTAGGAGACGACGCATGGACCGATCGGGGCTTAGGAGACGACGCGTGAAATGATCGGCGCTCTGAGACGGCGCGTGGACCGATCAGGGCTTAGGAGACTCGCGTGGATCTATCGGGGCTCCGGAGGCAGCGCGTGGACCAATCGGGGATCAGGAGACGGTGCGTGGACCGATCGGGGCTCGGAGACGGCGCGTTGACCGATCGGGGCTTAGGAGACGACGCGTCGAGCGATCGGGGCTCAGGAGACGACGCGTGGGTCGATCGGGGCTCAGGAGACGGCGCGTGGACCGTTCGGGGCTTAGGAGACTCGGGAGTATCTATCGGGGCTCCGGCGGCGGGGGGGTGTACCGATCGGGGATCAGGAGACGATGCGTGGACCGATCGGGCCTCAGGAGACGACGTGTGGACCGATCGGAGCTCAGGAGGCGGCGCGTGGACCCATCAAGGCTCGGAGAGGACGCGTAGAACGATCGGGGCTCAGGAAACGGCGCGTGAACCAATCGGCGCTCGGAGACGGCGCGTGGACCGATCGCGCTTAGGAGACGGCACGTGGACCGATCGGGGCTCAGGAGATGGCGCTTTAACCAATCGGCGCTTCGATACGGCGCGTGGACCGATCGGGGCTTAGGAGACGGCGCGTGGACCGATCGGGGCTCACGAGACGGCGCGTGGACCCATCGAGGCTCGGAGACGACGCGTGGAACGATCGGGGCTCAGGAGACGGCGCGTAAACCGATCGGCGCTCGGAGACGGCGCGCGGACCGATCGGGGCTTAGGAGACGACGCGTAGACGAATCGGGGCTTAGGAGACGACGCGTGGACCAATCGGGGCTTAGGAGACGACGCGTGGACCGACTGGCGATCAGGAGGCCACGCGTGGACCAACTGGGGTTCGGCGAAGGCGCGTGGACCGATCGGGGCTCGGAGACACCGCGTGTACGGATCGTGGATTAGGGGACGACGCGTGGACCGATCCGGGCTCAGGAGACGGCGCGTGGACTGAACGGGAGTTAGGAGACGACGCGTGGACCGACTGGAGCTCAGGAGGTTGCGCGTGGACCAATTGGGGTTCGGCGACGGCGCGTGGACCGACCGGGGCTCAGGAGACCGCGCGTGAAGCGATCGGGGCTCGGCGACTGCGCGTGGACTGATCGGGGCTTAGGAGACGACGCGTGAACCCATCGGGGCTCGGAGTCAGCGCATGAACCGATCGGCGCTCAGGAGACGGCGCGTGGACCGAACGGGAATTAGGAGACAATGCGTTGAACGATCGGGGTTTAGGAGAGGACGCGTCGACCGATCGGGGCTCAGGAGACAGCGCGTGGAACGATCGGGGCTCAGGAGACGGCGCGAGAACCGATCGGCGCTCAGGAGACGGCGCGCGGACCGACCGGGGCTCAGGAGACTCGCGTGGATCGATCGGGGCTTAGGAGACGACGCGTGGACCGATCGGGGCTCAGGAGGAAGCGCGTGGACCGATCGGGGCTCAGGAAGCGCCCCCTGGACCGATCGTGGTTCGGAGACGGCGCGTGGAACGATCGGGGATCAGAAGATGGTGCGTGGACCGATCGGGGCTCGGAGACGGCGCGCGGACCGATCGGGGCTTAGGAGACGACGCGTGGAGCGATCGGGGCTCAGTAAACGGCGCGTGGAGCGATCGGGGCTCAGGAGACGACGCGTGGATCGATCGGGGCCCACGCGACAGCGTGTGGACCGACTGGGGCTCAGGAGACGGCGCGTGAACCAATCGGCGCTTGGAGACGACGCGTGGAACGATCGGGCCTCAGGAGGCGGCGCGTGAACCGATCGGCGCTCGGAGACGATGCGCGGACCGATCGGGGCTTAGGAGACGACGCGTGGATCGATCGGGGCTTAGGAGACGACGCGTAGACCAATCGGGGCTTAGGAGACGACGCGTGGACCGACTGGCGATCAGGAGGCCACGCCTGTACCAACTGGGGTTCGGCGAAGGCGCGTGGACCGATCGGGGCTCGGAGACAACGCGTGTACGGATCGTGGATTAGGGGACGACGCGTGGACCGATCCGGGCTCAGGAGAGGGCGTGTGGACTGAACGGGAGTTAGGAGACGACGCGTGGACCGACTGGAGCTCAGGGGGCCGCGCGTGGACCAACTGGGGTTCGGCGAAGGCGTGTGGACCGATCGGGTCTCAGGAGACGGCGCGTGGACCGGTCGGGGCTGAGGAGACGGCGCGTGGAGCGATCAGGGCTCACGAGATGACGCGTGGATCCATCGGGGCTCGGAGACGGCGCGTTAACCGATCGGGCCTTAGGAGGCGGCGCGTGAACCGATCGGAGATCAGGAGATGACGCGTAGACCGATCGGGGCTCGGAAACTACGCGTTAACCGATCGGGGCTCGGCGACTGCGCGTGGACGTATCGGGGCTCAGGAGACGGCGCGTGGGCCGATAGGAGCTCGGAGACGGCGTATGGACCGATCGGGGCTTGGAGACGACGGGTCGAACGATCGGGGCTTAGGGGACGACGCGTCGACCGATCGGGGCTCGGGAGACGGCGTCTGGACTGAACGGGAGTTAGGAGACGACGCGTGTTCCGATCGGGGCTTAGGAGACGAAGCCTGCACCGATAGGGGCTCAGGCGACGGTGCGTGGACCGACCGAAGCTTGGAAACGGCACATGGACTGATCAGGGCTCGGAGACGGATCGTGTACTGATCGGGGTTTAGGAGACGATGCGTGGACGGATCCGGGTTGAGGAGCACGCGCGTCAACCGATCGGGGCTTAGGAGACGATGCGTGGCCCGATCGGGGCTCGGAGACGGCGCGTGGACCGATCGAGGCTCGGAGACGACGCGTGTACGGATCGGGGATTCGGGGACGACGCGTGGAACCATCCGGGCTCAGGAAACGGCGTGTAGAGCGATCGGGACTCAGGAGACGACGCGTGAACCGATCGGGGCTCGGAGACGGCGCGTGGACCGATCGGGGCTTAGAAGACGGCCTCTTGAGCCCCGATCGGTCCACGCGCGGTCTCCTGAGCCCCGATCGTTCCACGCGCCGTCTCCTGAGCCCCGGTCGTTCCACGCGTCGTCTCCTACGCCCCGATCGGTCCACGCTTCGTCTCCTAAGCCCCGATCGGTCCACGCACCGTCTTCTGATCCCCATCGGTCCACGCGGCGCCTCCCGAGACCCGATCGATCCACGCGAGTCTCCTGAGCCCCGGTCAGTCCGCGCGCCGTCTCCTGAGCCCTGATCGGTCGACGCATAGTCTCCTAAGCCCCGATACGTCCACACGCCGTGTCCGATCCCCGATCGGTCCGCGTGCCGCATTCTAAGCCGCGGTCCGTCCACGCGCCGTCTCCGAGCACCGTTCGGACCACGCGCCGTCGCCCGAACCCCAATTGGTCCACGAGCAACCTCCCGAGCACCAGTCGGTCCGCGGGCTATCTCTGAGCCCCGATCGATCCACGCATCGTCTCCTAAGCCCCGATCGGTTAACGCGTCGTTTACGAGCCCCGATCGGTCTACGCGCCGTGTCCTGAGCCCCGATCGGTCCACACGCCGTCTCCTAAGCCCCGATCCGTCCACGGGCCGTCTCTAAGCTGCGATCGGTCAACCCGCCGTCACCAAGCCCCGATCCGTACACGCGGCGTCTCCGCGCCCCGAGCGGCCCACGCGCCGTCTCCTGAGCCCCGATACGTCCACGCGCAGTCGCCGAGCCCCGATCGGTTAACGCGTAGTTTCCGAGCTCCGATCTGCCCACGCGTCATCTCCTGATCTCCGATCGGTCCACACGCCGTCTCGTAAGCCCCGATCGGTTAACGCGCCGTCTCCGAGCCCCGATCGGCCCACGCGCCGTCTCCTGAGCCCCGATCCATCCACGCGCAGTCGCCGAGCCCGGATCCGTTAACGCGTAGTTTCCGAGCTCCGATCGGTCTACACGCCGTCTCCTGAGCCCCGATCGGTCCACGCGCCGTCTCCGAGCCACGATCGGTCCGTGCGCCGCTTCCAGAGCCCCGATCGGTCCACGCGCCGTCTCCTAAGCCCCGATCTGTCCACGGGCCGTCGCCGAGCCGCGATCGGTAAAGCCACCGTCATCAAGCCCCGATCCGTCCACGCGCCGTCTCCGAGCCCCGATCGATCCACGCGCCGTCTTCGAGCCACGATCGGTCCGTGCGCCGCTTCCAGAGCCCCGATCTGTCCACGCGTCATCTACTGATCTCCGATCGGTCCACGCGCCGTCTCCTAAGCCCCAATCGGTCCACGCGCCGTCTCCGAGCGCCGATCGGTTCACGTGCCGTCTCCTGAGCCCCGATCGTTCCACGCCCGGTCTCTGAGCCCCGGTCGGTCCACGCGCCGTCTCCGAGCCCCGATCGGTTCACGCATCGTCTCCTAAGCCCCGATCGGTCCACGCGCCGTCTCCTGAGCCCCGATCGGTTCAGGCGTCGTCTCCTAAGCCCTGATCCGTCCATGTGCAGTCTCCGAGCCCCGGTGGGTCCAGGCGCTGCCTCCTAAGCCCCGATCGGTCAACGCATCGTCTCCTAAGCCCTGATACGTTCACACTCCGTCTCCGAGTCCCGATCGGTCCACGCGCCGTCGCCGGGCCTCGATCGGGCCACGCGCGGCCTCCTTAGCCCCGGTCGGTCCACGCGCCGTCTCCGAGCCCCGATCGGTCCACGCATCGTCTCCTAAGCCCCGATCGGTTAACGCGCCGTCTCCGAGCCGCGATGGGTCCACGCGCCGCCTCCTAAGCCCCGATCGGTCCACGCGTCGTCTCCTAAGCCCCGATCGGTCGACGGGTCGTCTCCTAAGCCCCGATCGGTCGACGCGTCGTCTCCTAAGCCCCGATCGGTCGACGCGTCGTCTCCTAAGCCCCGGTCGGTCCACGAGCCGTCTCCTGAGCCCCGATCGGTCCATGCGCGGCCTCCTGAGCTCCGGTCGGTCCACGCACCGTCTCCGAGCCCCGATCGGTCCACGCATCGTCTCCAAAGCCCCGATCGGTTCACGCACCGTTTGCGAACCCCGATCGGTCTACGCGCCGTCTCCGAGCCCCGATCGGTCCACGCGCCGTCTCCTGAGCCCTGATCGGTCCGCGCGCGGCTTCCTGAGCCCCGGTCGGTCCACGCGCCGTTTCCGAGCCCCGATCGGTCCACGCATCGTCACCGAAGCCCCGATCGGTTAGCGCGCCGTCTCCGCGCCCCGATAGGTCCACGCACCGTCTCCTGAGCCTCGATCGGTCCACGCGTTGTATCCTATGCCCCAGACGGTCCACGCGCCGTCTCCGAAACCCGATCGGTCGACGCGCCGTCTCCTAAGCCCCGACCGGTCCACGCGCTGTCCCCTGAGCCCCGATCGGTCCACGAGTCGTCTCCTAAGCCCTGATCGGTCCACGTGCCGTCTCCGAGCCCCGATGGGTCCACGCGCCGCCTGCTGACCTCCGATCGGTCGACGAGTCGTCTCCTGAGCCCCGATAGCTCCACGCGCCGTTTCCTGAGCCCCGATCCGTACACGCGTCGTCGCCGAGCCCCGATCGGTCCACGCTGCGTCTCCTAAGCCCCGATACGTTCACACGCCGTCTCCGAGCCCCGATCGGTCCGCGTGCCGCATTCTAAGCCACGGTCCGTCGACGCGCCGTCTCCGAGCACCGATCGGTCCGCGCGCCGTCTCCTGAGCCCCGATCGTTCCACACGCCGCCTCCTAAGCCCCGATCGGTCCAGGCGTCGTGTCCTCAGCTCCAATCCGTACACGCGCCTTCTCCGCGTTCCGATCGGTTCACGCGCTGTCGCCGAGCCCCGATCGCGACACTCGCCGTCTTCAAGCGCCGATCCGTACACGCGCCGTCCCCGAGGCCCGATCGGTCCACGCATCGTCTCCTAAGCCCCGATCGGTTAACGCGCCGTCTCCGAGCCCCGATCGGTCCACACGCCGTCTCCGAGCCCCGATCGGTTCACGCGCCGTATCCGAGCCTCAATCGGTCCACGCGCCGTCTCCTAAGCCCCAATCTGTCCACGACCCGTCTCCGTGCCCCGATCAGTGAACTCGCCGTCTCCTAAGCCCCGATCGGTCCACGCCCCGTCTCCGAGCGCCGATTGGTTCACGCGCCGTCTCCTGAGCCCTGATCCATCCACGCGCGGCGTCGAGCCGCGATCGGTCCACGCGCGGCCTCCTAAGCCCCGATCGGTCCACGCACCATCTCCTGCTCTCCAATCGGTCCACGCGCCGCCTCCGGAGCCCCGATCGATCCACGCGAATCTTCTGAGCTCCGGTCGGTCCACGCACCCCCTCCTGATCCCCACCGGTCCACGCGGCGCGTCCGGAGGCCCGATCGATCCACACTAGGCTCCTGAGCCCCGGCCGGTCCCCGCGCCGTCTCCTGAGCTCCTAACGGTCGACGCGTCGTCTCCTGAGCCCCGATCGATCGACGCGTCGTCTCCGAGCCACGATCGGTCCAGGCGCCGCCTCCTGAGCCCCGATCGGTCCACGCGTTGTCTCCTAAGCCCCGATCGATCCACGCGCCATCTCCGAGCCCCGATCGGTTCACGCATCGTCTCCTAAGCCCCGATCGGTCCACGCGTCGTCTCCTGTGCCCCGATCGCTCCACGCGCCGTTTTCTGAGCACCGTTCCGTCCACGCGCCGTCTCCGAGCGCCGATCGGTTCACGCGCCGTCTCCTGAGCCCCGATCATTCCACGCGCTGTCTCCGAGCCCCGATCGGTCCACGCGTTGTCTCCTAAGACCCGATCGGTCCGCGCGCCGTCTCCGAGCGCCGAGCGTTCCACGAGCCGTCGCCGAACGCCAATTGGTCCACGCGCAACCACCTGAGCCCCTGTCGGTCCACGCGCTGTGTCCGAGCCCCGATCATTCCACGCGCTGTCTCCGAGCCCCGATGGGTCCACGCGTTGTCTCCTAAGCCCAGATCGGTCCGCGCGCCGTCTTCGAGCGCCGATCGGTCCACGCGCCGTTGCCAAACCCCAATTGGTCCACGCGCAACCAACTGAGCCCCAGTCGGTCCACGCGCTGTTCCCGAGTCCCGATGGGTCCACGCGTCGTCTCCGAGCCCCGATCGGTCCACGCGCGGCCTCCTGAGCCCCGATCGGTCCACGCGCCGTCGCCGAGCCACGATCGGTCCACGCGCGGCCTCCTGAGCCCCGGTTGATTCACGCGCCGTATCCGAGCCCCAATCGGTCCACGCGCCGTCTCCCGAGCCCCGATTGGTCCACGCGCCGTCTCCTGAGCCCCGATCGGTCTACGCGTCGTCTCCTAACCCCCGAATGGTCCACGTGCCGTCTCCCAGCCCCGATCGGTCCACGCGCCGTCTCCTAATCCCCAATCTGTCCACGGCCCGTCTTGGGCCCCGATCGGTGCTCGCGCGGTCGCCGAACCCAAATTGGTCCACGCGCAACCCCCTGAGCCCCAGTCGGTCCACGCGCCGTCTCCGAGCCCCGATCGGTCCACGCTTCGTCTCCGAGCTCCGATCAGTCCACGCGCCGTCGCCGAGCCATGATCGGTCCACGCGCGGCCTCCTGAGCCCCGATCGGTCCACGCGCCGTCGCCGAGTCGCGATCAGTCCACGCGCGGCCTCCTGAGCCCCGGTTGGTTCACGCGCCGTATCCGAGCGCCAATCGGTCCACGCGCCGTCTCCTGAGCCCCGATTGGTCCACGCGCCGTCTCCTGAGCCCCGATCGGTAACACGCGTCGTCGCCTGACCCCCGATTGGTCCACGTGCTGTCTCCGAGCGCCGATCGGTTCACGCGCCGTCTCCTGAGCCCCCATCGCTCCACGCGCCGTCTCCGAGCCCCCATCACTCCACGCGCCGTCTCCGAGCCCCGATCGGTCCACGCGCCGTCTCCTAAGCCCCGATCGGTCCAGGCGTCGTGTCCTTAGCCCCGATCGGTCCACACGCCGTCTTCGAGCCCCGATGGGTCCACGCGTCGCCTCCTGAGCCCCGATCGATCCACGCGTGTCTCCTGAGCCCCGGACGGTCCACGCGCCGTCTCCGAGCTCCGATCCGTCCACGCGCTGTCTCTCAGTCTCGATCGGTCCACGCGTCGTCTCCTAAGCCCCGATCCGTCCACGGGCCGTCTCCAAGCCGCGATCGGTAAACGCGCCGTCACCAAGCCCCGATCCGTACACGCGTCGTCTCCGAGCCCCGATCGGTCCACGCGCCGTCTCCTGAGCCCCGATACGTCCACGCGTAGTCGCCGAGTCCAGATCGTTCCACGCGCGGTCTCCTGAGCCCCGATCGGTCCACGCGCCGTCGCCGAGCCTGGATCGGTCGACGCGCGGCCTCCTGAGCCCCGGTCTGTTCACGCGCCGTCTCCGAGCCCGAACGGTCCACGCATCGTCTCCTAAGCCCAGATCGGTTAACGCGCCGTTTCCGAACACCGATCGGTCGACGCGCCGTCGTCGAACCCCAATTGGTCCACGCGCAACCGCCTGAGCCCCAGTCGGTCCACGCGCTGTCTCCCAGCCCTGATCGGTCCACGCGTCGTCTCCTAAGCCCCGAGCCGTCCACGGGCCGTTTCTGAGCCGCCACCGGTAAACGCGCTGTCACCAAGCCCAGATCCGTACACGCGTCGTCCCCGAGCCCCGATCGATCCACGGGTCGTCTCCTGAACCCCGATCGCTCCACGCGCCGTCTCCTGATCCCCGATCGCTCCACGCGCCGTCTCCTAAGCATCGATCGATCCACGCGCCGTTTCCTGGGCCCCGATTGGTCCACGCGCCGTCTCTGAGCCCCGATCGGTCCACGTGTCGTCTCCTGAGCCCCGATACGTCCACGCGCAGTCGCCGAGCCCCGATCGGTCCACGCGCCGTCGCCGAGCCTCGATCGGTCCACGCGCTGCCTCCTGAGCCCCGGTCGGTTCACTCGCCGTCTCCGAGCCCCGATCGATCCACGCGTCGTCTTCTAAGCCCAGATGCCTCCTCGCGCCGTCCCCGAGCCCCGATCGGTCCACGCGTCGTCTCCGAGCCCCGATCGGCCCACGCGCCGTCGCCGAGCCCCGATCGGTCCAGGCGTCGTCTCCTTAGCCCCGATCGGTCCACACGCCGTCTTCGAGCCTCGATGCGTCCACGCGTCGCCTCCTGAGCCCCGATCGATCCACGCGTGTCTCCTGAGCCCCGGACGGTCCGCGCGCCGTCTCCTGAGCCCCGATCGGTCCACGCGTCGTCTCCTGAGCCCCGATTGCTCCACACGCCGTTTCCTGAGCCCCGATCGGTCCACGTATCGTTTCCAATCCCCGATCGATCCACGCGTCGTCTTGTGAGCCCAGATGCCTCCTCGCATCGTCTCCTAAGCCCCGATCGGTTAACGCGCCGTCTCCGAGTCCCGATCGGTCCACGCGCCGTCGCCGAACCCCAATTGGTCCACGCGCAACCGCCTGAGCCCCAGTCGGTCCACGCGCGGCCTCCTGAGCCATGGTCGGTTCACGCGCCGTCTCCTGAGCCCCAATCGGTCCACGCGTCGTTCCCTAAGCCCCGATCCATCCATGCGCAGTCTCCTGAGCCCCGATCGGTCTACGCATCGCCTCCTGAGCCCCGGACGGTCCAGTCGCCGTCTCCGAACCCCGATCGGTCGACGCGCCGTCTCCGAGCCCCGATCGGTCCACGCGCCGTCGCCGAACCCCAATTGGTCCACGCGCTACCGCTTGAGCCCCAGTCGGTCCACCCGCCGTTTCCTGAGCCCCGATCGGTCCACGTGCCGTCTCCTGAGCCCCGATCGGTCTACGCGTCGTCTCCTAAGCCCCGATTGGTGGGCGTGCCGTCTCCCAGCCACGATCGGTCCACGCGCCGTCTCCTAAGCCCCAATGTGTCCACGACCCGTCTCCGGGCCCCGATCGGTCCACGCATCGTCTCCTAAGCCCCAATCGGTTAAGGCGCCGTCTCCTGAGCCCCGATCATTCCACGCGCCGTCTCCGAGCCCCGATCGGTCCACGCGCCGTCTCCTGAGCCCCAATCGGTCCACGCGCCGTCTCCGAGCCCCGATCGTTCCACGCGCCGTCTCTGAGCCCCGATCGATCCACGCGCCGTCTCCTGACCCCCGATAGGTCCACGCGTCGTTCCCCAAGCCCCGATCCATCGACGCGCCGTCTCCTGATGCCCAATCGGTCCACGTATCGTCTCCTAAGCCCCGATCGATCCACGCGTCGTCTCCTAAGCCCCGATCGGTCCACGCGCCGTCTCCGAGCCCCGATCTGTCCACGCGTCGTCTCCTAAGGCCCGATCGGTTCACGCGCCGGTTCCTGAGTCCCGATCGGTCGACGCGTCCTCTCCTAAACCCCGATCGGTCCACGCGTCGTCTCCTAAGCCCCGATCGGTCCACACGCCGTCTCCGAGCCCCGATGGGTCTACGCGTCGCCTCCTGAGCCCCGGTCGGTCCACGCGCCGGTTCCTGAGTCCCGATCGGTCGACGCGTCCTCTCCTAAACCCCGATCGGTCCACGCGTCGTCTCCTAAGCCCCCATCGGTCCACACGCCGTTTCCGAGCCCCGATGGGTCCACGCGTCTTCTCCTGAGCCCCGATCGCTCCACGCGCCGTCGCCGAGCCATGATCGGTCCACGCGCGGCCTCCTGAGCCCCGATCGGTCCACGCGCCGTCTCCGAGCCCAGATCGTTCCACGCGGCGTCTCCTGAGCCCCAATCGGTCCACACGCTGTCTCGTGAGCCCCAATAGGTACACGCGTCGTCTCCTACGCCCCGATCGGTCCACTGTCGTCTCCTGAGCCCCGATCGGTCCGCCCACCATCTCCTGATCCCCATCGGTCCACGCGGCGCCTCCGGAGCCCCGATCGATCCACACGAGTCTCCTGAGCCCCGGTCGGTCCGCGCAGCGGTCACCTGAGCCCCGATCGGTCGACGCGTCGTCTCCGGGCCTCGATCGGTTCACGCGCCGTCTCCTGAGCCCCGATCGGTCCACGCGTCGTCTCGTAAGCCCCGATACGTCCACACGCCGTCTCCGAGCCCCGGTCGTTCCACGCGTCGTCGCCTAAGCCCCGATCGGTCCACGCGTTGTCTCCTAAGCCCCGACCCATCGACGCGTCGTCTCCTGAGGCCCGATCAATTGACGCGTCTTCTCCTGATCCCCGATCGCTCCTCGCGCCGTCTCCTGAGGCCCGCTCGGTCCATGTGTCGTCTTCTTAGCCCCGATGCCTCCACGCGCCGTCTCCGAGCCACGATCGGTCCACCCGCCATCTCCTGAGCCCGGATAGGTCCACGCGTCGTCCTCGAATACCCGATCCGCACACGCGTCGTCTCCGAGCCTCGATCGGTCCACGCGTCGTCTCCTAAGCCCCGACCGGTCCACGCGTCGTCTCCTAAGCCCCGACCGGTCCACGCGCCGTCTCCTGCTCCTGAGCCCCGGTCGGTTCACGCGGCGTCACCGAGCCCCGATCGATCCACGCGTCGTCTTGTAAGCCCAAATGCCTCCACGCGCCGTCTCCGAACCACGATCGGTCCAGGCGCCGTCTCCGAGCGCCGATCATTTCACGCGCCGTCTCCTGAGCCCCGATCGTTCCACGCGCCGTCTCCGAGCCCCGATCGATCCACGCGCCGTCTCCTGACCCCCGATAGGTCCACGCGTCGTTCCCCAAGCCCCGATCGATCCACGCCCCGTTTCCTGAGCCCCGATCGTTCCACGCGTCGTCTTCTAAGCTCAGATGCCTCCTCGCGCCGACTCCGAACCACGATCGGTCCAGGCGCCGCTTCCTGAGCCCCGATCGGTCCACGCGTCGTCTCCTGAGCCCCGATCGGTTCACGTGCTGTCTCCTAAGGCCCGATCGGTTCACGCGCCGTCTCCGAGCGCCGATCGGTTCACGCGCCGTCTCCGAGCGCCGATCGGTTCACGCGCCGTCTCCTGAGCCCCGATCGGTCCACACGCCGTCTCCGAGCCCCGATGGGTCTACGCGTCGCCTCCTGAGCCCCGGTCGGTCCACGCGCCGGTTCCTGAGTCCCGATCGGTCGACGCGTCCTCTCCTAAACCCCGATCGGTCCACGCGTCGTCTCCTAAGCCCCCATCGGTCCACACGCCGTTTCCGAGCCCCGATGGGTCCACGCGTCGCCTACTGAGCCCCGATCGGTCCACGCGTCGTCTCCGAGCTCCGATCGGTCCACACGCCGTTTCCTGAGCCCCGATCGATCCACGCGTCGTCTTCTTAGCCCCGATGCCTTCACGCGCCGTCTCCGAGCCACGATCGGTCCAGGCGCCGCTTCCTGAGCCCCGATAGGTCCACCCGTCGTCTCCTAAGCCCCAATCGGTCCACGCGCCGTCTCCGGGCCCCGATCGGTGCACGCGACGTCTCGTGAACCCCGATCGCTCCACGCGCCGTCTCCTGAGCCCCGATCGCTCCACGTGCCGTCTCCTGAGCCCCGATCGCTCCTCGCGCCGTCTCCAGAGCCCCGATCGCTCCACGTGCCGTCTCCTGAGCCCCGATCGCTCCTCGCGCCGTCTCCAGAGCCCCGAACGGTCCACCCGTCGTCTCCGAGCATCGATCGATCCACGCCCCGTTTCCTGAGCCCCGATCATTCCACGCGTCGTCTTCTAAGCTCAGATGCCTCCTCGCGCCGACTCCGAACCACGATCGGTCCAGGCGCCGCTTCCTGAGCCCCGATCGGTCCACGCGTCGTCTCCTGAGCCCCGATCGGTTCACGTGCTGTCTCCTAAGGCCCGATCGGTTCACGCGCCGTCTCCGAGCGCCGATCGGTTCACGCGCCGTCTCCTGAGCCCCGATCGTTCCACGCGCCGTCTCCGAGCCACGATCGGTCCAGGCGCCGCTTCCTGAGCCCCGATCGGTCCACGCGCCGTCTCGTAAGCCCCAATCGGTCCACGCGCCGTCTCAGAGCGCCGATCATTTCACGCGCCGTCTCCTGAGCCCCGATCGTTCCACGCGCCTTCTCCGAGCCCCGATCGGTCCACGCGCCGTCTCCTGAGCCCCAATCGGTCCACACGTTGCCTCGTGAGCCCCGATAGGTACAGGCATCGTCTGCTACGCCCCGATCGGTCCACGCGTCGTCTTCTAAGCCCCGATCGGTCCACGCGTCGTCTTGTATGCCCCGATCCGTCGACGCGTCGTCCCCTGAGCCCCGATCAATTGACGCGTCTTCTCCTGAGCCCCGATCGCTCCTCGCGCCGTCTCCTGAGCCCCGCTCCGTCCATGCATCGTCTTGTTAGCCCCGATGCCTCCACGCGCCGTCTCCGAGCCACGATCGGTCCAGGCGCCGCTTCATGAGTCCCGATAGGTCCACGCGCCGTCTCCTAAGCCCCAATCGGTCCACGCGCCGTCTCCGAGCGCCGATCATTTGACGCGCGGTCTCCTGAGCCCCGATCGTTCCACGCGCCGTCTCCGAGCCCCGATCGGTCCATGCGTCTTCTCCTAAGCCCCGATCGGTCCACGCGCCGTCTCCGAGCGGCGATCGGTTCACGCGCCGTCTCCTAAGCCCGGATCGTTCCACGTGCCGCTTCCGATCCCCGATCGGTCCATCCGCCATCTCCTGAGCCCGGATCGGTCCACGCGTCGTCCTCGAATCCCCGATCCGCACACGCGTCGTCTCCGAGCCTCGATCGGTCCACGCGTCGTCTCCTAAGCCCCGACCGGTCCACGCCTCGTCTCCTAAGCCCCGACCGGTCCACGCGCCGTCTCCTGAGCCCCGCTCGGTTCACGCGCCGTCTCCGAGGCCCGATCGATCCACGCGTCGTCTTGTAAGCCCAGATGCCTCCACGCGCCGTCTCCGAGCCCCAATCGGTCCACGCGCCGTCTCCGAGCGCCGATCGGTTCACGCGCCGTCTCCTGAGACCCGATCATTCCACGCGCCGTCTCCGAGCCCCGATCGGTCCAGGCGCCGTCTCCTAAGCCCGGATCGGGCCACGCGCCTTCTTCTCAGCCCCGATCGGTCCACGCGCCGTCTCCGAGCGCTGATCGATCCACGCGCCGTCTCCTGAGCCCCGACACGTTCACGCGTCGTCCCCGAGCCCCGATCGGTCCACGCACCATCTCCTGCTCACCAATCGGTCCTCGCGCCGTCCCCTGAGCCCCGATCGTCCCACGCGCCGTCTCCGAGCCCCGATCGGTCCACGCACCGTCTCCTGAGCCCCAGCCGTCGACGCGGCGCCTCCGGAGCCCCGATCGATCCACGCGTCGTCTCCTAAGCCCCGACCGGTCCACGCCTCGTCTCCTAAGCCCCGACCGGTCCACGCGCCGTCTCCTGAGCCCCGCTCGGTTCACGCGCCGTCTCCGAGGCCCGATCGATCCACGCGTCGTCTTGTAAGCCCAGATGCCTCCACGCGCCGTCTCCGAGCCCCAATCGGTCCACGCGCCGTCTCCGAGCGCCGATCGGTTCACGCGCCGTCTCCTGAGACCCGATCATTCCACGCGCCGTCTCCGAGCCCCGATCGGTCCAGGCGCCGTCTCCTAAGCCCGGATCGGGCCACGCGCCTTCTTCTCAGCCCCGATCGGTCCACGCGCCGTCTCCGAGCGCTGATCGATCCACGCGCCGTCTCCTGAGCCCCGACACGTTCACGCGTCGTCCCCGAGCCCCGATCGGTCCACGCACCATCTCCTGCTCACCAATCGGTCCTCGCGCCGTCCCCTGAGCCCCGATCGTCCCACGCGCCGTCTCCGAGCCCCGATCGGTCCACGCACCGTCTCCTGAGCCCCATCCGTCGACGCGGCGCCTCCGGAGCCCCGATCGATCCACGCATCGGCTCCTGAGCCCCGATCGGTCCACGCGTCGTCTACGAGTAGCGATCGATCCACGCGCCGTTTCCTGGGCCTCGATCGGTCCACGCGTCGCCGCCGGAGCCCCGATCGGCCTACGCGCCGTCTCATGAGCCACGATCGGTCAACGCATCGTCTCCTAAGCCCCGATACGTTCACACGCCGTCTCCGAGCCCCGATCGGTCCACGCGCCGTCGCGGAGCCTCGATCGGTCCACGCGCGGCCTCCTTAGCCCCGGTCGGTCCACGCGCCGTCTCCGAGCCCCGATCGGTCCACGTATCGTCTCCTAAGCCCCGATCGGTTAACGCGCCGTCTCCGAGCCCCGATGGGTCCACGCGCCGCCTCCTAAGCCCCGATCGGTCCACGCGTCGTCTCCTAAGCCCCGGTCGGTCCACGCGCCGTTTCCGAGCCCCGATCGGTCCACGCATCGTCTCCTAAGACCCGATCGGTCCACGCATCGTCTCCTAAGACCCGATCGGTTAACGCGCCGCCTCCGAGCCCCGATGGGTCCACGCGCCGCCTCCTAAGCCCCGATCGGTCCACGCGTCGACTGCTATGCCCCGATCGGTCCACGCGCCGTCTCCTGAGCCCCGATCGGCCCACACGCCGTCTTCTAAGCCCAGATACCTCCTTGCGCCGTCTCCCAACCACGATCGGTGCAAGCGCCGCTTCCTGAGCCCCGATCGGTCCACGCGTTTTCTCCTAAGCCCCGATCGGGCCACGCGTCGTCTCCTGAGCCCCGATCGGTCGACGCGTCGTCTCCTGAGCCCCGATCGATACACGCGTCGTCTCCTCAGCCCCGATCGCTCCACGCGCCGTCTCCGAGCACCGATCGGTGCACGCGCCGACTCCTGAGCCCCGATCGTTCCACACGCCGCCTCCTAAGCCCCGATAGGTACACGCGTCGTTTCCTACGCCCCGACCGGTCCACGCGCCGTCTCCTGAGCCCCGATCGGTCCACGCGCCATCGCCGAACCGCAATTGGTCCACGCGTAACCGCCTGAGTCCCAGTCGGTCCACGCGCTGTCTCCGAGCCCCGATCGGTTCACGCGCCGTCGCCGAGCCATGATCGGTCCACGCGCGGCCTCCTGGGCCCCGATCGGTCCACGCGCCGTCGCCGAGCCGCGCTCGGTCCACGCGCGGCCTCTTGAGCCCCGGTTGGTTCACGCGCCGTATCCAAGCCCCAATCGGTCCACGCGCCGTCTCCTGAGCCCCAGTCGGTCCACGCGCTGTCTCCGAGCCCCGATCGGTCCACGCGTCGTCTCCGAGCCCCGATCGGTCCACGCGCCGTCGCCGAGCTATGATCGGTGCACGCGCGGCCTCCTGAGCCCCGATCGATTCACGCCCCGTATCCGAGCCCCAATCGGTCCACGCGCTGTCTCCGAGCCCCAGTCGGTCCACGCGCTGTCTCCGAGCACCGATCGGTCTACGCGTCGTCTCCGAGCCCCGATCGGTCCACGCGCCGTCGCCGAGCCATGATCGGTCCACGCGCGGCCTCCTGAGCCCCGATCGGTCCACGCGTCGTCTTCAAAGCCCCGATCCGTACACGCGTCGTCTCCTAAGCCCCGATCGGTCGACGCGCCGTCTCCGAGCCCCGATCGGTTCACGCGCCGTCTCCTGAGCCCCGATCATTCCACGCGCCGTCTCCGAGCCCCGATCGGTCCACGCGCCGTCTCCGGAGCCCCGATCGCTTTACGCGCCGTTTTCTGAGCACCGTTCGTTCCACGCGTCGTCTTCATAGCGCCGATGCCTCAACGCGCCGTCTCCGAGCCCCGATCGGTCCACGCGCCGTCTCCTGAGCCCTGATACGTCCACGCGCAGTCGCCGAGCCCCGATCGGTCCACGCGCTGTGTCCTGAGCCCCGATAGGTACACGCGTCGTCTCCTACGCCCCGATCGGTCCACGCGTCGTCTCCTGAGCCCCGATCGGTCCACGCGCCGACTCGAAGCCCCGATCGGTCCATGCATCGTCTCCTAATCCCCGATCCGTTAACGCGCTGGCTCCGAGCGCCGATCGGTCCACGCGCCGTCGCCGAACCGCAATTGGTCCACGCGCAACCGCCTGAGACCCAGTCGGTCCACGCGCTGTCTCCGAGCCCCGATCGGTCCACGCGCCGTCGCCGAGCCATAATCGGTTCACGCGCGGCCTCCTGAGCCCCGATCGGTTCACGCGCCGTATCCAAGCCCCAATCGGTCCAGGCGCCGTCTCCTGAGCCCCAGTCGGTCCACGCGCTGTCTCCGAGCCCCGATCGGTCCACGCGTCGTCTCCTGAGCCCCGATCGGTCCACGCGCCGTCTCCAAGCCCCGATCGGTCCATGCATCGTCTCCTAAGCCCCGATCGGTTAACGCGCTGTCTCCGAGCGCCGTTCGGTCCACGCGCCGTCGCCGAACCCCAATTGGTCCACGCGCAACCGCCTGAGCCCCAGTCGGTCCACGCGCCGTCTGCGAGCCCTGATCGGTCCACGCGCCGTCTCCTGAGCCCCAATCGGTCCACTCGTTGTCGCCTGAGCCACGATAGGTACACGCGTCGTCTCCTACGCCCCGATCGGTCCACGTGCCGTCTTCGACCCCTTTACGGTCCACGCACCGCCTCCTGATCCCCATCGGTCCATGCGCCGTCTCCGAGCGCCGATCGGTTCACGCGCCGTCGCCTGAGCCCCGATCATTCCACGCGTCGTCACCGAGCCCCGATGGGTCCACGCGCCGCCTCCTAAGCTCCGATCGGTCCACGCGCCCGCTCCTGAGCCCCGATCGATCCACGCGCCGTCTCCTAAGCCCCGATCAGTCCACGGGCCGTCTCCTGAGCCACGATCGATCCACGCGCCGTCTCCTAAGCCCCGATCCGTCCACGCGCCGTCTTCGAGCCGCGATCGGTAAACGCGCCGTCATCAAGCCCCAATCCGTACAGGCGTCGTCTCCGAGCTCCGATCGCTCCACGCACCGTCGCCTGATCCCCGATCGGTTCTCGCGTCGCCTCCGGAGCCCCGATAGTTCCACGCGAGTGTCCTGAGCCCCGGTCGCTCCGCGCGCCGTCTCCTGAGCCCGGATCGGTCCACGCGCCATCTCCTGAGCCCCGATCGGTCCACGCGTCGCCTCCGTGCTCCGATCGGTCCACGCGCCGTTTCCTGAGCCCCCATCGGTCAATTCGTCGTCTTCTAAACCCCGATGCCTCCACGCGCCGTCTCCGAGCCACGATCGGTCCAGGCGCCGCTTCACCAGCCCCGATCGGTCCACGCGCCGTCTCCTAAGCCCCGACCGGTCCACGTGCTGTCTCCTGAGCCCCGATCGGTCCACGCGTCGTCTCCTAAGCCCCGATCGGCCGACGCGTCGTCTCCTAAGCCCAGATCGGTCGACGCGTCGTCTCCTGAGCCCTGATCGCTCCACGCGCCGTCTCCTGAGCCCCGATCGATCCACGCGTCTTCCCATGAGCCCCGATCGATCCACGCTTCGTCTTCAAAGCCCAGATGCCTCCTCGCGCCGTCTCCGAGCCCCGATCGGTCCACGCGCCGTCTCCTAAGCCCCGATCGGTCCACGCGTCGTCTCCTGTGTCCCGATCGCTCCACACGCCGTTTCCTGAGCCCGGATCGTTTCAGACGTCGTCCCCGAATCCCCGATCCGTACACGCGGCATCTGCGATCCTCGATCGGTCCACGCGGGGCCTCCTGAGCCCCAATCGGTCCACGCACCGTCTCCGAACCCCGATCGGTCCACGCGTCGTCTCCTAAGCCCCGACCGGTCCACGCGCCGTCTTCTAAGCCTCAATCTGTCCACGGGCCGTCTCCGAGCCGCGATCGGTAAAGCCGCCGTCATCAAGCCCCGATCCGTACACGCGTCGCCTCCGAGCCCCGATGGGTCCACGTCCCGTCGCCGAGCCTCGATCGGTCCACGCGCGGCCTCCTGAGCCCCGGTCGGTTCACACACCGTCTACGAGCCGCGATCGGTCCACGTATCGTCTCCTAAGCCCCGATCGGTTAACGTGCGGTCTCCGAGCCCCGATCGGTCCACGCGCCGTCTCCTGAGACCCGATGCATCCACGCGCAGTCGCCGAGCCCCGATCGGTCCACGCGCGGTATCCTGAGCGCCGATCTGGACACGCGCCGTCTCCGAGCCCGCGATCGGTTCACGCATCGTCTCCTAAGCCCCGATCGGTTAACGCGCCGTCTCCGGGCCCCGATCGGTCCACGCGCCGCTTCCTGAGCCATGATCGGTCCACGCGCGGCTCCCTGAGCCCCGATCGGTCCACGCGCCGTCTCCTGAGCCCCGATCGGTCCACGCGCCGTCTCCTGAGCCCGGATCGGTCCACGCGTCGTCCCAGAATCCCTGATCCGTACACGCGTCGTCTCCGAGCCTCGATCGGTCCACGCGCCGTCGCCGAGCGCCGATCGGTCCAGGCGTGGCCTCCTGTGCCCCGATCCGTCCACGCGTCGTCTCCTAAGCCCCGATACGTCCACACGCCGTTTCCGAGCCTCGATGGGTCCAAGCGTCGCCTCCTGAGCCCCGATCGAACCACGCGAGTCTCCTGAGCCCCGATCGCTCCTCGCGCCGTCTCCTGCGCCGCGCTCGGTCCATGCGTCGTCTTCTTAGGCCCGATGCCTCCACGCGCCGTCTCCGAGCCACGATCATTTCGCGCGCCGTCTCCTGAACCCCGATCGTTCCACGCGCCGTCTCCCAGCCCCGATCGGTCCTCGCGCCGTCTCCTGAGCCCCGATCATTCCACGCGCTGTCTCCGAGCCCCGATCGGTCCACGTGCCGTCTCCTGAGCCCCATCCGTCCACGCGGCGCCTCCGAAGCCCCGATTGATACACGCGAATCTCCAGAGCCCCGGTCGGTCCGCGCGCCGTCTCCTGAGCCCCGATCGGTCGACGCATCGTCTCCTGAGCCCCGATCGATCCACGCGTTGTCACCTAAGCCCCGATCGCTCGACGCGACGTTCCCTAAGCCCCGATCTATCCACGCGCAGTCTCCTGAGCCCCGATCGTTCCGCGCGCCGTCTCCCAGCCCCGATCGGTCCACGCGCCGTCTCCCTCAGGAGATCGGTCCTCGCGCCGTCTCCTGAGCCCCGATCATTCCACGCGCTGTCTCCGAGCCCCGACCGGTCCACGTGCCGTCTCCTGAGCCCCATCCGTTCACGCGGCGCCTCCGGAGCCCTGATTGATCAACGTGAATCTCCTGAGCCCCGGTCGGTCCACACACCATCTCCTTAGCCCCGATCGGTCCACACGAAGTCGCCGAGCACCGATCGGTTCACGCGCGGTCTCCTGAGCCCCGGTCGGTCCACGCGCCATCTCCTGAGCCCCGATCTGTCCACTCGTCGTCTCCTGAGCCCCGATTGTTCCACGCGCCCTCTTCGAGCCCCGATCCGTCCACGCGTCGTTTCCGAAGCCCCGATCTATCCCCGCGCAGTCTCCTGAGCCCCGATCGGTCCACGCATCGTCTCCTAAGCCCCAGACGGTCCACGCGCCGTCACCCGAGCCCCAATCGGTCCACGCGCCGTCTCCTGAGCCCAGATCGGTCCACGCGCCGTCTCCTGAGCCCCCATCGGTCCACGCGACGTCTCCTAAGCCCCGATCGGTCCACGCGCCGTCTCCGAGCCCGGATCGGTCCCCGCTCCGTCTCCTAAGCCCCAATCTGTCCACGACCCGTCTCCGGGCCCCGATCGGTGCACGCGCCGTCTCCTGAGCCCCGATCCGTCCACGCGCAGTCGCCGAGACCCGATCCGTCCACGCGCCGTCGCCGAACCTGAATTGGTCCACGCGCAACCGCCTGAGCCACAGTCGGTCCACGCGCTGCCTCCCAGCCCCGATCGGTCCTCGCGCCGTCTCCTGAGCCCCGATCATTCCACGCCCTGTCTCCGAGCCCCGATCGGTCCACGTGCCGTCTCCTGAGCCCCATCCGTCCACGCGGCGCCTCCGGAGCCCCGATTGCTACACGCGAATCTCCAGAGCCCCGGTCGGTCCGCGCGCCGTCTCCTGAGCCCCGATCGGTCCACGCGTCGTCTCCTGAGCCCCGATTATTCCACGCGCCCTCTTGGAGCCCCGATCCGTCCACGCGTCGTTTCCGAAGCCCCGATCTATCCCCGCGCTGTCTCCTGAGCCCCGATGGGTCCACGCATCGTCTCCTAAGCCCCAGACGGTCCACGCGCCGTCACCCGAGCCCCAATCGGTCCACGCGCCGTCTCCTGAGCCCAGATCGGTCCACGCGCCGTCTCCGAGCCCCGATCGGTTCACGCGCCGTCTCCAAGCCCCGATCGGTCCAAGCGTCGTCTCCTAAGCCGCGATCGGTACATGCGCCGTCACCTGAGGCCCGACCGGTCCACGTGTCGTCTCCTAAGCCCCGATCAGTAGACGCGCCGTCCCGTGAGCCCCGATCAGTCGACGCGTCCTCTCCTAAACCCCGAGCGGTTCACGCGCCGTGTCCGAGCTCCGGTCGGTCCACGCCCCTTCTCCTGAGCCCCGATCGGTCGACGCGTCGTCTCCTAAGCCCCGATCGGTTAACGCGCCGTCTCCGAGCCCCGATCGGTCCACGCGCGGTCTCCTGAGCCCCGGTCGGTCCACGCGCCGTCTCCGAGCCCCGATCGGTTCATGCATCGTCTCCTAAGCCCCGATTGGTTAACTTGCTGTCTCCGAGCCCCGATCGGTGCACATGCCGTCTCCTAAGCCCCGATCGGTCCACGCGTCGTCTCCTAAGCCCCGATCGGTCCACGCGTCGTCTCCTAAGCCCCGATCGGTCCACGCGCCGTCTCAGAGCGCCGTTCATTTCACGCGCCATCTCCTGAGCCCCGATCGTTCCACGCGCCGTCTCCAAGCACCGATCGGTCCACGCGCCATCTCCTGAGGCTTAATCGGTCCACACGCTGTCTCGTGAGCCCCGATAGGTACACGCGTCGTCTCCTACGCCCCGATCGGTCCTCGCGCCGTCTCCGAGCGCCGATCGGTTCACGCGCCGTCACCTGAGCCCCGACCGGTCCACGCGCCGTCGCCGAGCCTCGATCGGTCCACGCGCGGCCTCCTGAGCCCCGATCGGTTCACGCGCCGGCTCCGAGCCCGATCGGACCACGTGCCGTCTCCTGAGCCCCGGTCGGTTCACGCGCCGTCTCCGAGCCCCGATGGGTCCACGCGCCGTCTCCTGAGCCCGGATCGGTCCACCCGTCGTCCTCGAATCCCCGACCCGCACACGCGTCGTCTCCGAGCCTCGACCGGTCCACGCGATGTCTCCTGAGCCCCGATCATTCCACGCGCCGTCTCCTAAGCCGCGATCCGTCCACGGGCCGTCTCCAAGCTGCTATCGGTAAACGCGCCGTCACCAAGCCCTGATCCGTACACGCGTCGTCTCCGAGCCCCGATCGCTCCACGCGCCGTCTCCTAAGCCCCGATTGGTTGACGCGTCATTTACGAGCCCCGATCGGTCTACGCGCCGTCTCCTGAGCCCCGATCGGTCCACACGCCGTCTCCTAAGCCCCGATCCGTCCACGGGCCGTCTGTAAACCGCGATCGGTCAACTCTCCGTCACCAAGCCCCGATCCGTACAAGCGTAGTGTCCGAGCCCCGATCGGTTAACGCGCCGTCTCCGAGCCCCGATCGGCCCACGCGCCGTCTCCTGAGCCCCGATCGTTCCACGCGCCATCTCCGAGCCCCGATCGGTCTACGCGCCGTCTCTTAAGCCCCGATCGGTCCACGCGCCTTCTCCTAAGCCCCGATCGGTCCACGCGCCGTCTCCGAGCGTCGATCATTTCACGCGCTGTCTCCTGAGTCCCGATCGTTCCACGCGCCGTATCCGAGCCCCGATCGGTCCACGCGCCGTCTCCTAAGCCCCGATCGGTCCACGCGCCTTCTCCTAAGCCCCGATCGGTCCACGCGCCGTCTCCGAGCGCCGATTAGTTCACGCGCCGTCTCCTGAGCCCCGATCGGTCCACACCCCTTCCCCTGAGCCCCAATCGGTCGACGCGTCGTCTCCTAAGACCCGACCGGTTCACCCGCCGTCTCCTGTGCACCGATCGATTCACGTGCCGTCTCCTAAGCCCCGATCGGTCCACACGTCGTCTCCTAAGCCCCAATCGGGCCACGCGTCGTCTCCTAAGCCCCGATCAGTCGCCGCGTCGTCTCCTGGGCCCCGATCAATTGACGCGACTTCTCCTGAGCCCCGATTGCTCCACGCACCGTCTCCTGAGCCCCGATCGTTCCACGTGCCGTCTCCGAGCCCCGATCGCTCCACGCGCCGTCTCCGAGCGCCGATTGGTGCACGAGCCGTCTCCGAGCGCCGATCGGTTCACGCGCCGTCTCCTGAGCCCCGATCGTTCCACGCGCCGTCTCCGAGCCCCGGTCGGTCAACGCGCCGTCTCCGAGCCGCGATCGGTCCAGGCGCCGTTGCCGAACCCCAATTGGTCCACGCGCAACCGCCTGAGCCCCGGTCGGTCCACGCGTTGTCTCCGAGCTCCAATCGGTCCACGCGCCGTTTCCTGAGCCCCGAACGGTCCATACGTCGTCTTCTAAGCCCCGATGCCTCCACGCGCCGTCTCCGAGCGCCGATCAGTTCACGCGCCGTCTCCTGAGCCCCGATCGTTCCACGCGCCGTCTCCGAGCTCCGATCGGCCCACGCGCCGTCTCCTAAGCCCCGATCGGTCCAAGCGCCTTCTCCTAAGCCCCGATCGGTCCACGGGCCGTCTCCGAGCGCGGATCGGTTCACGCGCCGTCACCTGAGCCCCGATCGGTTAACGCGCCGACTCGGAGCCCCGATCGTTCCACGCGCCGTCTCCGAGCCCCGATCGTTCCACGCGCCTTCTCCTAAGCCACGATCGGTCAGCGCCGTCTCCGAGCGCCGATCGGTGCACGCGCCGTCGCACGTGCCGCGATCGGTCCACGCGCGGCCTCCTGAGCCCCGGTTGATTCACGCGCCGTATCCGAGCCCCAATCGGTCCACGCACCGTCTCCTGAGCCCCGATCGGTCCACGCGCCGTCGCCGAGCCCCGATCGGTCCAGGCGTATCCTCCTGAGCCCCGATCGGTCCACGCGCCGTCTCCGTTCGCCGATCGGTTCACGCGCCGTTTCCTGAGCCCCGATCGGTCCACGCACCGTCTCCTGGGCCCCGATCGGTCTACGCGTCGTGTCCTAAGCCCCGATTGGTGGACCTGCCGTCTCCCAGCCACGATCGGTCCATGCGCCGTCTGCAAAGCCCCAATCTGTCCACGACCCGTCTCCGGGCCCCGATCGGTGCACGCGCCGTCTCCTAAGCCCCGATCGGTCCACGCGCCGTCGCCGAGTCATGATCTGTCCACGCGCGGCCTCCTGACACCCGATCAGTCCACGCGCCGTCTTCGAGCCCCGATCGGTCCACGCATGGTCTCCTAAGCCCCAATCGGTTAACGCGCCGTCCCCGAGCCCCGATCGGTCCACGCGCCGTCTCCTGAGCCCCGATACGTCCACGCGCAGTCGCCGAGCCCTGATCGGTCCACGCGCTGTCTCCTGAGCCCCGATAGGTACACGCGTCGTCGCCTACACCCCGATCGGTCCACACGTCGTCTCCTAAGCCCCCATTGGTCCACGTGCCGTCTCCCAGCCCCGATCGGTCCACGCGCCGTCTCCTAATCCCCAATCTGTCCACGACCCGTCTCCGGGCCCCGATCAATGCACGCGCCGTCTCCTAAGCCCCGATCGGTCCACGCGCCGTCGCCGAACCCCAATTGGTCCACGCGCCGTCTCAGAGCGCCGATCATTTCACGCGCCGTCTCCTGAGCCCCGATCGTTCCACGCGCCGTCTCCTAAGCCCTGATCGGTCCACGTGCCGTCTCCGAGCCCCGATGGGTCCACGCGCCGCCTCCTGAGCCCCGATCGATCGACGCATCGGCTCCTGAGCCCCGATCGGTCCACGCGTCATCTTCGAGCACCGATCGATCCACGCACCGTTTCCTGGGCCCCGATCAGTCCACGCGTCGCCGCCGGAGCCCCGATCGGTCTACGCGCCGTCTCATGAGCCCCGATCGGTCAACGCATCGTCTCCTAAGCCCCGATACGTTCACACGCCGTCTCCTGAGCCCCGATCGTTTCACGCGCCGTCTCCGAGCCCTGATCCGTCCTCGCGCCGTCTCCGAGCCACGATCGGTCCACGCGCAGCCTCCTGAGCCCCGATCGGTCCACGCGCAGCCTCCTGAGCCCCGATCGGTCCACGCGCCGTCGCCGAGCCGCGATCGTTCTACGCGCCGCTCCGAGCCCCGATCGGTCCACGCGCCGTCGCCGAGCTATGATCGGTCTACGCGCGGCCTCCTGAGCCCCGATCGGCCCACGCGCCGTCGCCGAGCCGCGATCGGTCCACGCGCGGCCTCCTGAGGCCCGATTGGTTCACGCGCCGTATCCGAGCCCCAATCGGTCCACGCGCCGTCTCCTGAGCCCCGGTCGGTCCACGCGCGGCCTCCTGAGCCCAGATCGGTCCACGCGCCGTCGCCGAGCCGCGATCGGTCCACGCGCGGCCTCCTAAGCCCCGATCGGTCCACGCGCCGTCGCCGAACCCCAATTGGTCCACGCGAAACCGCCTGAGCCCCAGTCGGTCCACGTGCTGTCTCCGAGCCCCGATCGGTCCACGCGTCGTCTCCGAGCCCCGATCGGTCCACGCGCCGTCTTCGAGCCCCGATCGGTCCACGCATGGTCTCCTAAGCCCCGGTCCGTTCACGCGCCGTCTCCTGAGCCCCGATCGGTCCACGCGTGGTTCCCTAAGCCCCGATCGTTCCACGCGCAGTCTCCAGAGCCGCGATCGGTCCACGCATCCCCTCCTGAGCCCCGGACGGTTCACACGCCGTCTCCGAGCCGCGATCGGTCCACGCATCGCCTCCTAAGCCCCGATCGGTTAACGTGCCGTCTCCGAGCCGCGATCGGTCCACGCATCGCCTCCTAAGCCCCGATCGGTTAACGTGCCGTCTCCGAGCCCCGATCGGTCCACGCGCCGTCTCCTGAGCCCCGATGAGTCCACGCGCAGTCGCCGAGCCCCGATCGGTCCACGCGGGGTCTCCTGAGCCCCGATCGGTCCACGCGGGGTCTCCTGAGCCCCGATCGGTCCATGCGTCGTCTCCTCAACCCCGATCGGTCGACGCGTCGTCTCCTGAGCCCCGATCGATCCACGCGTCGTCTCCTCAGCCCCGACCGCTCCACGCGCCGTCTCCGAGCGCCGATCGGTGCACGCGCCGTCTCCTGAGCCCCGATCGTTCCACACGCCGCCTCCTAAGCCCCGATCGGTCCAGGCGTCGTCTCCAAAGCCCCGGCCGGTCCACGCGCCGTTTCCTGAGACCTGATCGGTCCATGCGTCGTCTTCTAAGCCCCGATGCTGTTGGAAGGTTGATGGATCGAAAGAAAGTACTACGGCGTTGGATTGTTCGACCTCACTGGAGATTTAGTTCGATTTGTATTTATTGTTAATGCTATGCAAAAGGATAAGAACACTCTCTCAGACACGTTCCCTCTCATAAACCGTGCGGGCGGAAGTGACGACAGTCCCGCCTCTTTCCGCTTGCACGCTCCACACTACCGCAGCGCCCTCTCTCAAACCACACGGCTCACCCGAACCCCGTACAGAAGCGCCCTCACGAGCGGGAGATTCGAGTGCGCTAAACACACTCATTCAACACACTCACCGTTTGAGCACTCGATATCGACAACATACTACACAGCGCTTCAAACTGTACTCTCGGCACCGCCTTAGTAAATATATCAGCTCTTTGGTCTGTGGTAGATACATATCTTATTTCAATATCACGACTAGCCACCTTTTCACGCACGAAGTGGTATTTCACGTCAATATGCTTGGTACGCTTGTGGAATTCAGGGTTTTTAGCTAACTTTATAGCACTTTGGTTATCAACCCATATCACAGATGGCTTATCACACTTAAACCCGACTTCCTCAAGCATCCTACGCAACCATACCGCTTCTCGAACCGCAGCCGTAGCCGCCACATATTCAGCCTCAGTCGTACTGAGCGTTACAATCTTTTGTCTTTGACTTGACCACGAGACCACTCCATTCGCAAACATAAACGCGTATCCAGTCGTGGACCGACGCGTTTCAACATCACCTGCGAGGTCGGAGTCGCAGTAACCGACGAGCATTGACTCGTCACCTACACTTCTGTACAGAATCCCAAAGTCTCGTGTTCCCGCGAGATACGCAAAGATTCGTCTCATTGCCAGCCAATCTGCACGAGTATGTTTGTTTAGATATTTCGACTCCTGATTAACAGCGAACGCAATATCTGGCCTCGTGACCACGGCAAGGAACATTAACGAACCCACCGCTTCACGATACGGCACGTTTTCACACTCGTCCTCTTCCGCCGCCGGATAAAGTGTCACATTCGGGTCAGCCGGCACAGATAACTTCTTCGCACCTTGCATCCCGAACCTCGCTAGAATTTTTTCAGTATACGACGTTTGATGAATATGCATTGTTTTCCCGACACGATCTCGCTCAATCTCAATACCTACGAATCGCGACGCGTCACCCGTAGTTATTTTGAAAGCACCCTTCAGGTGTGTTAGAACCGCACTCAACACTCGAACCGATCTCGCAGCCACGAGACCATCATCCACAAACAGCGCTAAGTAAACATTCTCACCGTTCACGCACCCCTTAAAGATACAATGGTCCGCGTCACCTTGCGTGAAGTTAAACGTCTTCAGAAACTCGATGAACCGAAGATTCCAGCATCTGGGCGACTGCTTCAAACCGTACAACGATTTATTTAACTTACACGCGTATCCTCTTCTCACATCCGAGTTCTCCGGGATAACTAATCCCTCTGGTACCGTCATCAGAATATTTTCTTCCAACTCTCCGTATAGGAACGCCGTGCACACATCGAACTGCGCCATCTCGTAGTCCTTTTGAGTCGTCATAGCTAAGAAAACTCGAAGAGAATCGTATCGAATGACTGGCGCGAATGTCTCGTTATAGTCCACGCCCTGTCGCTGTAAAAACCCCCGAGCGCACAGACGTGCTTTGAACCGACACTCACCCGCTGTTGACCCCTGGATGATTTTAAACACCCATTTCGAATCTATCAACTTATCTCCGGGCTCCTTTTCAACAATTGTCCAAGTTCCGTTGTCCTTGTGTGCTTCAAGTTCTTTTTCGATAGCCTTCGACCATTCTTCTTTATCTGGACTGCTAACAGCTTCCTTGAACGTCTCTGGTACCTGATATTCTGCAAAATCAATTTCACATAGATACCTTGCCGGTGGATGAATCCGACTGCGATCACGCAGCCGTGGTCCTGCCGCTACGTTGCGTTGTTCCTCGTTTTCCTCTTGCTGCTCGATGCGCACCTCCTCACGTTGATCCTGATCTTTCTCATCGTTCACGACATCGGCAACCTCCTGTTTTCGTTTGAAATTCACCTCCTCTTGTTCGGAGCTCGCTTCGTCTAGATTTTCGCTGCTCACCTCCTCGTTGAACACAACGTCTCGAGAGACTGTTAGAGTTCTTTTTGCCGGATCGTACAAACGATAGTTTGAGGACTCATCCTGGTATCCCACGAGCAACAATTTCTTCGCTTTGTCGTCAAGCTTCCTACGAAATTGCTTTGGAATGTGCGCATACGCAGTCGTCCCGAATACCCGCACATGACCGAGATCAGGCTTCCTTCCGGTCCACTGTTCATACGCCGTTTTCACATTTTTTCCACTGGAATGCGTCGTTCTGTTGAGCACATACACCGCAGTGTTGACAGCTTCCGCCCACAACAGCTTCGGAAGATTTTTCGCTCTTAACATCGTTCTAGCGCTTTCGAAAATAGTTCGGTTTGCCCTCTCGGCCTTACCATTCTGTTGCGGTGTGTGCGGCGCCGAGTTTTCCATTCGTATCCCACGTTTTTCGAGATACTCTGCGAATTGCTTGTTTCTGTATTCGCCGCCATTGTCCGATCTCACTATCTTCAACCTCGACCCGAACTTGTTTTCAACGAGTTGATCGTATATTTTGAATTTTCCGAGAACTTCACTTTTATTTTTGACGAAGTAAACATGACAAAAACCCGAAGCTTCATCTATAAACGTCACGTAATAACTCGCGCCACCCTGTGATTGTACTTGGATAGGCCCGCACACATCCGTATGAACGCACTCACCCGGCTTCACTTCACGCGAACTCGACTTCCCTTTGAATGTCTTAACGTGCGCCTTTCCGAACTGACACGATTCACAAAAAAACTTTTTTGAGTTTCTCATTTCCACACCTGTCACGAGTCCTTTTCTCACCATGTCCTCGAGTGCGCATGCCCCGACATGGCCGAGACGCTCGTGCCACGTTTTCAAATCTGCCGACGACGAATTCGCTTCAGCTTTTTCTCCCGGCACCCCTGTTCGTACGAGCATACGATAAATCGTACCACCTTGACTCACACCGGCCATTACCACGACTTCATCTTTTCGTTTGATAACTGTTAGATAATCATCGTCCATTACAATGTAGCAGCCTTTCTTTGCGCATGCTCCCATAGAGAGCAGATTTTTCTTCAACTCGGGCACATACAACACGTGTTCGATGAGTACGTGTTGCCATCGGCCGTCGACGTATGCTTCGAGATTAATATTTCCTTCTCCTTCAACTTTGCACTCAACGTCGTTTCCAAGCCTCACTGTCCCACCAACACTCGTACGAAGGCTCTCGAACCACTCACGTCGGTAACACACGTGGTTGGTCGCCCCACTGTCGCCAAGCCAGACTCCTGCCTTATCGACCTCGAGAAGACGCCTGGCCTGTTCCGCTGTGACGCCGACATGCCGGTTCGGCGCCAAGGATTCCCCCTCTCTCAGCTCAGCCACCAGTACGAAACTCTGCGAGTAGTCCTTTTCACGGTCACCCCCACTCTTCTTCTTTTGTGGGCACTCGCGCGCGAAATGTCCCCTCTCATGACATTTGAAACACTTCACGTTTTTTAAGTCCTTTTTGTCCTTCTGTTTCGAGATCGTCTTTTTCTTTGCACCAGTATTTTTTATCACGCTCAGCACTTCCATCGTCTCACCGGTCGCCCCGTGTCTCGCTTCCTCGTTCACGAGCCTCTCTGTCAGTCTCGCTACTGTCTGTTTCTCTTCGTCGACGTTATCCCACGATGACAGAAACCCGCTGAAACTTGAGGGAAGACCGGCTAGAATAGTTGCCATGACGATGTCATCCGGCATTTCTCGTCCCACTTCTTTTAATTGCAGCGCTAAACTCTTGATTTTTGCTACGTATTGCACCACTGTGTCACCCTGTTCCATTTTATACGATTGGAACTTCTTCAGTAACAAGAGCTTGCTTGAAGCAGACTTTTGCTCATACTGGCTACACAACGCGTCCCACATTTCCTTCGACGTCTGACACGTTACTAAAGAAATCTTCTGCGATCTCTCGAGAGTCGTAGATATTAACACTTTCGCGTACGCGTCTTTTTCTTCCCACGTGTCCCTCACACCCGCCGTCGCGTCGGCGGCCAACGTGTCCGTACCGGCCACGACGCCAAGCACTCGAGCAGCCCGAAACAATAACACCACCTCGAATTTCCATGTTACGAAATTCGTGCCATCCAATTTCTCTATGTGCCTCACCGAAACGTCACTCGCCATCTCTCTGTTCGACCGCACACGATATTCTTGTGGAAAAAAAAACTATTACGTCTCCTCACGACGAGACCCACGCGCACAATGGCCGCCACGCGCCTCGCGTCTCGACCAACTAGTTGCACGAGCACTCCACCGAACTTTTCACACCACTTTATTCCTTTCTTCAAACGCCTGGGCCCATAACCTGTTGGAAGGTTGATGGATCGAAAGAAAGTACTACGGCGTTGGATTGTTCGACCTCACTGGAGATCTAGTTCGATTTGTATTTATTGTTAATGCTATGCAAAAGGATAAGAACACTCTCTCAGACACGTTCCCTCTCATAAACCGTGCGGGCGGAAGTGACGACAGTCCCGCCTCTTTCCGCTTGCACGCTCCACACTACCGCAGCGCCCTCTCTCAAACCACACGGCTCACCCGAACCCCGTACAGAAGCGCCCTCACGAGCGGGAGATTCGAGTGCGCTAAACACACTCATTCAACAGATGCCTCCACGCGCCGTCTCCGAGCCACGATCGGTTCAGGCGCCGCTTCCCGAGCCCCGATCAGTCCACGTGCCATCTCCTAAGCCCCGATCGTTCCACGTGCCGTCTCCGCGCGCCGATCGATTCACGCGCCGTCTCCTGAGCCCCGATCGGCCCACGCGTCGTTCCCTAAGCTCCGATCCATCCACGCGCAGTCTCCTGAGCCCCGATCGGTCCACGCATCGCCTCCTGATCCCGGACGGACCAGGCGCCGTCTCCGAACCCCGAGCCGTCGACGCGCCGTCTCCGAGCCCCGATCGGTCCACGCGCCGTCGCCGAACCCCAATTGGTCCACGCGCAACCGCCTGAGCCCCAGTCGGTCCACGCGCCGTTTTCTGAGCCCCGATCGGTCCACGCGCCGTCTCCTGAGCCCCGATCGATCTACGCGTCGTCTCCTAAGCCCCGATTGGTGGACGAGCCGTCTCCCAGCCACGATCGGTCTACGCGCCGTCTCCTGAGTCCCGATCGGTCCACGACCCGTCTCCGGGCCCCGATCGGTGCACGCGCCGTCTCCTAAGCCCCGATCGGTCCACGCGCCGTCGCCGAACCCCAATTGGTCCACGCGAAACCGCCTTAGCCCCAGTCGGTCCACGCGCTGTCTCCGAGCCCCGATCGGTCCACGCGTCGTCTCCGAGCCCCGATCGGTCCACGCGCCGTCGCCGATTCATGATCTGTCCACGCGCGGCCTCCTGACACCCGATCGGTCCACGCGCCGTCTTCGAGCCCTGATCGGTCCACGCATGGTCTCCTAAGCCCCAATCGGTTAACGCGCCGTCCCCGAGCCCCGATCGGTCCACGCGCCGTCTCCTGAGCCCCGATACACCCACGCGCAGTCGCCGAGCCCTGATCGGCCCACGCGCTGTCTCCTGAGCCCCGATAGGTACACGCGTCGTCGCCTACACCCCGATAGGTCCACGCGTCATCTCCTAAGCCCCCTTTGGTCCACGTGCCGTCTCCCAGCCCCGATCGGTCCACGCGCCGTCTCCTAATCCCCAATCTGTCCACGACCCGTCTCCGGGCCCCGATCGGTGCACGCGCCGTCTCCTAAGCCCCGATCGGTCCACGCGCCGTCGCCGAACCCCAATTGGTCCACGCGAAACCGCCTGAGCCCCAGTTGGTCCACGCGCTGTCTCCGAGCCCCGATCGGTCCACGCGTCGTCTCCGAACCCCGATCGGTCCACGTGCCGTCGCCGAGTCACGATCTGTCCACGCGCGGCCTCCTGAGACCCGATCGGTCCACGCGCCGTCTTCGAGCCCCGATCGGTCCACGCATGGTCTCCTAAGCCCCAATCGGTTAACGCGCCGTCCCCGAGCCCCGATCGGTCCACGCGCCGTCTCGTGAGCCCCGATACGTCCACGCGCAGTCGCCGAGCGCTGATCGATCGACGCGCTGTCTCCTGAGCCCCGATAGGTACACGCGTCGTCGCCTACACCCCGATCGGTCCACGCGTCGTCTCCTAAGCCCCGATCGGTCCACGCGCCGTCTCCGAGCCCCGATCGGTCCACGCACTGTCTCCTGATCCCCATGGGTCAACGCGGCGCCTCGGGAGCCCCGATCGATCCACGCGAGGCTCCTGAGCCCCGATCGGTCCACGCGCCGTCTCCGAGCCACGATCCGTCCGTGCGCCGCTTCCAGAGCCCTCTTGGTCCACGCGTCGTCTCCTGATCTCCGATCGGTCCACACGCCATCTCCTAAGCCCCGATCATTCCACGCGCCATCTCCGAGCCCCGATCGGTCCACGCGCCGTCTCATAAGCCCCGATCGGACCACGCGCCTTCTCCTCAGCCCCAATCGGTCCACGCGCCGTCTCCGAGCGCCGATTAGTTCACGCGCCGTCTCCTGAGCCCCCATCGCTCCACGCTCCGTCTCCCAGCCCCGATCGGTCCACGCGCCGTCTCCTGAGCCCGGATCGGTCCACGCGCCGTCGCCGAACCCCAATTGGTCCACGCGCCACCGCCTGTGCCCCAGTGGGTCCACGCGCTGTCTCCGAGCCCCGATCGGTCCACGTACCGTTTCCTGAGCCCTGATCGGTCCATCCGTCGTCTTTTAACCCCCGATACCTCCACGCGCCGTCTCCGAGCCACGATCGGTCCAGGCGCCGCTTCCTGAGCCCCGATCGGTCCACGCGTCGGCTCCTAAGCCTCGATAGGTCCACGCGAGGCTCCTGAGCCCCGGTCGGTCCGCGCGCCGTCTCCTGAGCCCCGATCGTTTCACGCGCCTTCCTCCAGCCCCGATCGGTGCACGCGCCGTCTCCTGAGCCCCGATCGGTCCACGCGTCGGCTCCTGAGCCCCGGTCGGTCCACGCGTCGTCTTCGAGCACCGATCGATCGACGCGCCGTTTCCTGGGCCCCGATCGGTCCACGCGTCGCCGCCGGAGCCCCAATCGGTCCACGCGTCGTCTCCTAAGCCCCGATCGGTCCACGCGCCGTCTCCTAAGCCCCGATCGGTCCACGCGTCGTTCCCTAAGCTCCGATCCATCCACGCGCAGTCTCCTGAGCCCCGATCGGTCCACGCATCGCCTCCTGATCCCGGACGGACCAGGCGCCGTCTCCGAACCCCGAGCCGTCGACGCGCCGTCTCCGAGCCCCGATCGGTCCACGCGCCGTCGCCGAACCCCAATTGGTCCACGCGCAACCGCCTGAGCCCCAGTCGGTCCACGCGCCGGTTTCTGAGCCCCGATCGGTCCACGCGCCGTCTCCTGAGCCCCGATCGATCTACGCGTCGTCTCCTAAGCCCCGATTGGTGGACGAGCCGTCTCCCAGCCACGATCGGTCTACGCGCCGTCTCCTGAGTCCCGATCGGTCCACGACCCGTCTCCGGGCCCCGATCGGTGCACGCGCCGTCTCCTAAGCCCCGATCGGTCCACGCGCCGTCGCCGAACCCCAATTGGTCCACGCGAAACCGCCTTAGCCCCAGTCGGTCCACGCGCTGTCTCCGAGCCCCGATCGGTCCACGCGTCGTCTCCGAGCCCCGATCGGTCCACGCGCCGTCGCCGATTCATGATCTGTCCACGCGCGGCCTCCTGACACCCGATCGGTCCACGCGCCGTCTTCGAGCCCTGATCGGTCCACGCATGGTCTCCTAAGCCCCAATCGGTTAACGCGCCGTCCCCGAGCCCCGATCGGTCCACGCGCCGTCTCCTGAGCCCCTATACACCCACGCGCAGTCGCCGAGCCCTGATCGGCCCACGCGCTGTCTCCTGAGCCCCGATAGGTACACGCGTCGTCGCCTACACCCCGATAGGTCCACGCGTCGTCTCCTAAGCCCCCTTTGGTCCACGTGCCGTCTCCCAGCCCCGATCGGTCCACGCGCCGTCTCCTAATCCCCAATCTGTCCACGACCCGTCTCCGGGCCCCGATCGGTGCACGCGCCGTCTCCTAAGCCCCGATCGGTCCACGCGCCGTCGCCGAACCCCAATTGGTCCACGCGAAACCGCCTGAGCCCCAGTTGGTCCACGCGCTGTCTCCGAGCCCCGATCGGTCCACGCGTCGTCTCCGAACCCCGATCGGTCCACGTGCCGTCGCCGAGTCACGATCTGTCCACGCGCGGCCTCCTGAGACCCGATCGGTCCACGCGCCGTCTTCGAGCCCCGATCGGTCCACGCATGGTCTCCTAAGCCCCAATCGGTTAACGCGCCGTCCCCGAGCCCCGATCGGTCCACGCGCCGTCTCGTGAGCCCCGATACGTCCACGCGCAGTCGCCGAGCGCTGATCGATCGACGCGCTGTCTCCTGAGCCCCGATAGGTACACGCGTCGTCGCCTACACCCCGATCGGTCCACGCGTCGTCTCCTAAGCCCCGATCGGTCCACGCGCCGTCTCCGAGCCCCGATCGGTCCACGCACTGTCTCCTGATCCCCATGGGTCAACGCGGCGCCTCGGGAGCCCCGATCGATCCACGCGAGGCTCCTGAGCCCCGATCGGTCCACGCGCCGTCTCCGAGCCACGATCCGTCCGTGCGCCGCTTCCAGAGCCCTCTTGGTCCACGCGTCGTCTCCTGATCTCCGATCGGTCCACACGCCATCTCCTAAGCCCCGATCATTCCACGCGCCATCTCCGAGCCCCGATCGGTCCACGCGCCGTCTCATAAGCCCCGATCGGACCACGCGCCTTCTCCTCAGCCCCAATCGGTCCACGCGCCGTCTCCGAGCGCCGATTAGTTCACGCGCCGTCTCCTGAGCCCCCATCGCTCCACGCTCCGTCTCCCAGCCCCGATCGGTCCACGCGCCGTCTCCTGAGCCCGGATCGGTCCACGCGCCGTCGCCGAACCCCAATTGGTCCACGCGCCACCGCCTGTGCCCCAGTGGGTCCACGCGCTGTCTCCGAGCCCCGATCGGTCCACGTACCGTTTCCTGAGCCCTGATCGGTCCATCCGTCGTCTTTTAACCCCCGATACCTCCACGCGCCGTCTCCGAGCCACGATCGGTCCAGGCGCCGCTTCCTGAGCCCCGATCGGTCCACGCGTCGGCTCCTAAGCCTCGATAGGTCCACGCGAGGCTCCTGAGCCCCGGTCGGTCCGCGCGCCGTCTCCTGAGCCCCGATCGGTCCACGCGCCGTCTCCTAAGCCCCGATCGTTTCACGCGCCTTCCTCCAGCCCCGATCGGTGCACGCGCCGTCTCCTGAGCCCCGATCGGTCCACGCGTCGGCTCCTGAGCCCCGGTCGGTCCACGCGTCGTCTTCGAGCACCGATCGATCGACGCGCCGTTTCCTGGGCCCCGATCGGTCCACGCGTCGCCGCCGGAGCCCCAATCGGTCCACGCGTCGTCTCCTAAGCCCCGATCGGTCCACGCATCGTCTCCTAAGCCCCGATCGGTCCACGCGCCGTCTCCGAGCCCCGATCGGTCCACGCACCGTCTCCTGATCCCCATCGGTCCACGCGGCGCCTCCGGAGCCCCGATCGATCCACGCGAGTCTCCTGAGCCCCGGTCGGTCCGCGCGCCGTCTCCTGAGCCCTAATCGGTCCACGCGTCGTCTCCTGAGCCCCGATCGCTCCACACGCCGTTTCCTGAGCCACGATCGGTCCACGCGTCGTCTTCAAAGCCCCGATCCGTACACGCGTCGTCTCCGAGCCTCGATCGGTCCACGCGCCGTCGCCGAGCCCCGATCGGTCCACGCGCGGCCTCCTGAGCCCCGGTCGGTCCACGTGCCGTCTCCGAGCCCCGATCGGTCCACGCGCCGTCTCCGAGCGCCGATCGGTTCACGCGCTGTCACCAGAGTCTCGATCGTTCCACACGCCGTCTCCAAGCCCCGATCGGTCCACGCTCCGTCTCCAGAGCCCGGATCGTTCCACGCGTCGTCTCCTGATCCCCGATCCGTAAAAACGTCGTCTCCGAGCCTCGATCGGTCCACACGCCGTGTCCGATCCCCGATCGGTCCGCGTACCGCATTCTAAGCCGCGGTCCGTCCACGCGCCGTCTCCGAGCACCGATCGGTCCACGCGCTATCTAAGAGCGCCGATCATTTCACGCCCCGTCTCCTGAGCTCCGATCGTTCCACGCGCCGTCTCCGAGCCCCGACCGGTCCACGCGCAGTCTTCAAAGCCCCGATGCCTCCACGCGCCGTCTCCGAGCCACGATCGGTCCACGCGCCGTCTCCTAAACCCCGGTCGGTCCACGCGCCGTCTCCGAGCCCCGATCGGCCCACGCATCGTCTCCTAAGCCCCGATCGGCTCACGCGTCGACTCCGAGCCCCGGTCGTTCCACGCGCCGTCCCCGATCCCCGATCGATCCACGCGCCGTCTCCGAGCGCCGATCGGTTCACGCGCCGTCACCCGAGCCCCGATCGTTCCACACGCTGTCTCCGAGTCCCGATCGGTCCACGCTCCGTCTCCTGAGCCCGGATCGTTCCACGCGTCGTCTCCTGATCCCCGATCCGTAAACGCGTCGTCTCCGAGCCTCGATCGGTCCACACGCCGTGTCCGATCCCCGATCGGTCCGCGTACCGCATTCTGAGCCGCGGTCCGTCCACGCGCCGTCTCCGAGCACCGATCGGTCGTCGCGCCGTCTCAGAGCGCCGATCATTTCACGCCCCGTCTCCTGAGCTCCGATCGTTCCACGCGCCGTCTCCGAGCCCCGATCGGTCAACGCGCCGTCTCCTGAGCCCCAGTCGGTCCACACGCTTTCTCGTGAGCCCCGAAAGGTACACGCGCCGTGTCCTACGCCCCGATCGGTCCACGCGTCGTCTCCTAAGCCCCGATCGGTCCACGCGGCGTCTCCGAGCCCCGATCGGTCCACACGCCGTATCCGAGCCCCGATCGGTCCGCGTGACGCATTCTAAGCCACGGTCCGTCCACGCGCCGTCTCCGAGCCCCGATCGGTTCACGCGTCGTCTCCGAGCCCCGATCGGTCCACGCGCCGTCGCCGAGCTGCGATCGGTCCACGCGCGGCCTCCTGAGCCCCGGTCGGTTCACGCGCCGTATCCGAGCCCCACTCGGTCCACGCGCCGTCTCGTGACTCCCAATCGGTCCACGCGCCGTCTCCGAGCGCCGGTCGGTGCACGCGCCGTCTCCTGAGCCCCAATCGTTCCAAGCGTCGTCCCCTAATACCCGATCCATACACGCGTCATCTCCGAGCCTCGATCAGTCCACGCGTCGTCGCCGAGTCCCGATCGGGCCACGCGCGGCCTCCTGAGCACCGGTCGGTCCACGCGCCGTCCCCGAGCCTCGATCGGTCCACGTACCGTCTCCGAAGCCCCGATCGGTCTACGCGCCGTCTCCTGAGCCCCGATCGGTCCACGCGCCGTCTCCGAGCCACGATCGCCTACGCGCCGTCTTCTGAGCCCCAATCGGTTCACACGCTATCTCGTGAGCCCCGATAGGTACACGCGTCGTGTCCTACGCCCCGATCGGTACACGCGCCGTCGCCGAGCCGCGATCGGTCCACGCGCGGCCTCCTGAACCCCGATTGGTTCACGCGCCGTATCCGAGCCCCAATCCGTCCACGCGCTGTCCCCGAGCCCTGATCGGTCCACGGGTCGTCTCCGAGCCCCGATCGGTCTACGCGCCGTCGCCGATCTATGATCGGTCCACCCGCGGCCTCCTGAGCCCCGATCGGTCCACGCGCCGTCGCCGAGCCGCGATCGGTTCTCGCGCGGCCTCCTGAGCCCCGATCGGTTCACGCGCCGTATCCGAGCCCCAATCGGGCCACGCTCCGTCTCCTGAGTCCCGATCGTTCCACGCGTCGTCTCCTAAGCCCCAATCGGTCCACGCGCCGCCTACGGAGCCCCGATCGATCCACGCGCCGCTTTCTGAGCCCCGATTTATCCACGCATCGGCTCCTGAGCCCCGATTGGTCCACGCGTCGTCTTCGAGCCCCGATCGATCCACGCGCCGTCTCGTAAGCCACAATTGGTCCACGCGCCGTCTCAGAGCGCCGATCATTTCACGCGCCGTCTCCTGAGCCCCGATCGTTCCACGCGCCGTCTCCTAGTCCCGATCGGTCCACGCGGCGTCTCCTGAGCCCCGGTCGGCTCACGCATCGTCTCCTAAGCCCCGATACGTCCACACGCCGTATCCGAGCCCCGATCGGTCCGCGTGAGGCATTCTAAGCCACGCTCCGCCCACGCGCCGTCTCCGAGCACCGATCGGTCCACGCGCCGTCTCCTGAGCCCCGATCGGTCCACGCGTCGTCTCCTAAGCCCTGATCGGTCCACGTGCCGTCTCCGAGCCCCGATGGGTCCACGCACCGCCTCCTGAGCCCCGATTGATCCACGCATCGACTCCTGAGTCCCGATCGGTCCACGCGTCGTCTTCGAGCATCGATCGATCCACGCGCCGCCTCCTGAGCGCCGGTCGGTTCATGCGCCGGCTCCGAACCCCGATCGATCCACGCGTTGTCTTGTAAGCCCAGATGCCTCCTCGCGCCGTCTCCGAGCCACGATCGGTCCAGGCGCCGCTTCCTGAGCCACGGTCGGTCCACGCGTTGTCTTCTAGGCCCCGATCGGTCCACGCGCCTTCTCCGAGCCCCGATCGGTTCACGCATCGTCTCCTAAGCCCCGATCGGTTAACGCGCCGTCTCCGAGCCCCGAACCGTCCACGCGCCGTCGCCGAACCCCAATTGGTCCACGCGCAACCGCCTGAGCCCCAGTCGGTTAACGCGCCGTCTCCGAGCCCCGATCAGTCCACGCGCGGCCTCCTTAGCCCCGGTCGGTCCACGCGCCGTCTCCGAGCCCCGATCGGTCCACGCGCCGTCTCCTAAGCCCCGATCGGTTCACGTGCTATCTCCGAGTGCCGATCGGTTCACGCGCCGTCTCCTGAGCCCCGGTAATTCCACGGGCCGTCTCCGAGCCCCGATCGGTCCACGCGTCGTCTCCTGAGCCCCGATCGCTCCACGCGCCGTTTTCTGAGCACCGTTCGGTCCCGATGCCTCCACGCGCCGTCTCCGAGCCACGATCGGTCTGTGCGCCGCTTCCAGAGCACTATCAGTCCATGCGTCGTCTCCTGATCTCCGATCGGTCGACGCGCCGTCTCCTAAGCCCCGATCGGTCGACGCGCCGTCTCCGAGCCCCGATCGCTTCACGCGCCGTCTCCTGAGCCCCGATCATTCCACGCGCCGTCTCCGAGCCCCGATCGGTCCACGCGCCGTCTCCGGAGCCCCGATCGCTTTACGCGTCGTTTTCTGAGCACCGTTCGTTCCACGCGTCGTCTTCATAGCGCCGATGCCTCAACGCGCCGTCTCCGAGCCCCGATCGGTCCACGCGTCGTCTCCTGAGCCCCGATCGGTCCACGCGCCGACTCCAAGCCCCGATCGGTCCATGCATCGTCTCCTAAGCCCCGATCCGTTAACGCGTCGTCTCCGAGCCTCGATCGGTCGACGCGCCGTCAACGAGCCCCGATCGATCCACGCGAATCTCCTGAGCTCCGGTCGGTCGACGCGCCGTCTCCTGAGCCCCGCTCGATCCACGCGTCGTCTCCTAAGCCCTGATCGGTCCACGCCCGGCCTCCTGAGCCCCAATCGGTCCACGCGTCGTCTCCTAAGCCCCGATCAGTCCACGCGCCGTCTCCGAGCCCCGATCGGTCCACGCGCCGTCTCCTGAGCCCCGATCGGTCCACGCGCCGTCTCCTAAGCCCCGTTCGGTCCAAGCGTCTTCTCCTAAACCCCGGTCGGTCCACGCGCCGTCTCCGAGCCCCGATCGGCCCACGCATCGTCTCCTAAGCCCCGATCGGCTAACGCGTCGACTCCGAGCCCCGATCGTTCCACGCGCCGTCCCCGATCCCCGATCGATCCACGCGCCGTCTCCGAGCGCCGATCGGTTCACGCGCCGTGTCCGATCCCCGATCGGTCCGCGTACCGCATTCTGAGCCGCGGTCCGTCCACGCGCCGTCTCCGAGCACCGATCGGTCTACGCACCATCTCATGAGCCCCGATCGGTCAACGCATCCTCTCCTAAGCCCCGATACGTTCACACGCCGTCTCCTAAGCCCCGATCGGTTAACACGCCATCTCCGAGCCCCGATCAGTCCACGCGCCGTCTCCTGAGCCCCGGTCGGTTCATGCGCCGTCTCCGAGCCCCGTTCGATCCACGCGTCGTCTTGTAAGCCCAGATGCCTTCTCGCGCCGTCTCCGGGCCACGATCGGTCCAGGCGCCGCTTCCTGAGCCACGATCGATCCACGCGTTGTCTCCTAGGCCCCGATCGGTCCACGCGCCTTCTCCGAGCCCCGATCGGTTCACGCGTCGTCTCCGAGCCCCGATCGGTTCACGCGCCGTCGCCGAGTCATGATCTGTCCACGCGCGGCCTCCTGAGACCCGATCGGTCCACGCGCCGTCTTCGAGCCCCGATCGGTCCACGCATGGTCTCCTAAGCCCCAATCGGTTAACGCGCCGTCCCCGAGCCCCGATCGGTCCACGCGCCGTCTCCTGAGCCCCGATACGTCCACGCGCAGTCGCCGAGCCCTGATCGGTCCACGCGCTGTCTCCTGAGCCCCGATAGGTACACGCGTCGTCGCCTACACCCCGATCGGTCCACGCGTCGTCTCCTAAGCCCCCATTGGTCCACGTGCCGTCTCCCAGCCCCGATCGGTCCACGCACTGTCTCCTGATCCCCATGGGTCAACGCGGCACCTCCGGAGCCCCGATCGATCCACGCGAGGCTCCTGAGCCCCGATCGGACCACGCATCGTCTCCTAAGCCCCAATCGGTTAACGCGCCGTCTCCGAGCCCCGATCGGTCAACGCGCCGTCGCCGAACCCCAATTGGTCCACGCGCAACCGCTTGAGCCCCAGTCGGTCCACGCGTCGTCTTCGAGCCCCGATCGATCCACGCGCCGTCTCGTAAGCCACAATTGGTCCACGCGCCGTCTCAGAGCGCCGATCATTTCACGCGCCGTCTCCTGAGCCCCGATCGTTCCACGCGCCGTCTCCTAAGCCCCGATACGTCCACACGCCGTATCCGAGCCCCGATCGGTCCGCGTGACGCATTCTAAGCCACGCTCCGCCCACGCGCCGTCTCCGAGCACCGATCGGTCCACGCGCCGTCTCCTGAGCCCCGATCGGTCCACGCGTCGTCTCCTAAGCCCTGATCGGTCCACGTGCCGTCTCCGAGCCCCGATGGGTCCACGCACCGCCTCCTGAGCCCCGATCGATCCACGCATCGACTCCTGAGCCCCGATCGGTCCACGCGTCGTCTTCGACCACCGATCGATCCACGCGCCGTTTCCTGGGCCCCGATCAGTCCACGCGTCGCCGCCGGAGCCCCGATCGGTCTACGCGCCGTCCCATGAGCCCCGATCGGTCAACGCATCGTCTCATAAGCCCCGATCGGTTAACGCGCCGTCTCCGAGCCCCCATCAGTCCACGCGCCGCCTCCTGAGCGCCGGTCGGTCCAGGCGCCGCTTCCTGAGCCACGGTCGGTCCACTCGTTGTCTTCTAGGCCCCGATCGGTCCACGCGCCTTCTCCGAGCCCCGATCGGTTCACGCATCGTCTCCTAAGCCCCGATCGGTTAACGCGCCGTCTCCGAGCCCCGAACGGTCCACGCGCCGTCGCCGAACCCCAATTGGTCCACGCGCAACCGCCTGAGCCCCAGTCGGTTAACGCGCCGTCTCCGAGCCCCGATCAGTCCACGCGCGGCCTCCTTAGCCCCGGTCGGTCCACGCGCCGTCTCCGAGCCCCGATCGGTCCACGCGTCGTCTCCTGAGCCCCGATCGGTCCACGCGCCGACTCCAAGCCCCGATCGGTCCATGCATCGTCTCCTAAGCCCCGATCCGTTAACGCGCTGTCTCCGAGCGCCGATCGGTCCACACGCCGTCGCCGAACCGCAATTGGTCCACGCGCAACCGCCTGAGCCCCGGTCGGTTCACGCGCCGTATCCAAGCCCCAATCGGTCCAGGCGCCGTCTCCTGAGCCCCAGTCGGTCCACGCGCTGTCTCCGAGCCCCGATCGGTCCACGCATCGTCTCCTTAGCCCCGATCGGTCCACCCGCGGTTTCCGAGCCCCGATCGCTCCACGCGCCGTCTCGTGAGCCCCGATCGGTCCACGCGTCGTCTACTAAGCCCCGACACGTCCACACGCCGTCTCCGAGCCCCGATGGGTCCACGCGTGGCCTCCTGAGCCCCGATCGATCCACGCGAGTCTCATGAGCCCCGGTCGGTCCACGCGCCGTCTCCTGAGCTCCGATCGGTCCACACGCCGTCTTCGAGCCCCGATGGGTCCACGCGTCGCCTCCTGAGCCCCGATCAATCCACGCGTGTCTCCTGAGCCCCGGTCGGTCCACGCGCCGTCTCCGAGCTCCGATCCGTCCACGCGTCGTCTCCAAAGATCCGATCGGTCCACGCGCCGTCTCCTGAGCCCCGATCGGTCCACGCGTCGGCTCCTAAGCCTCGATCGGTCCACGCGCGGCCTCCTTAGCCCCGGTCGGTCCACGCGCCATCTCTGAGCCCCGATCGGTCCACGCATCGTCTCCTAAGCCCGTATCGGTGAACGCGCCGTCTCCGAGCCCCGATCGTTCCACGCGCCGTCTCCGAGCCCCGATCGGTCCACGCACCGTCTCCTGAGCCCCATCCGTCCACGCGGTGCCTCCGGAGCCCCGATCGATCCACGCGTCGTCACCTGAGCCCCGATCGCTCCACGCGCCGTCTCCGAGCCCCGAGCGGTCCACGTGCCGCCCCCGAATCCCCGATCCCTACACGCGTCATCTCCGAGCCTCGATCGGTCAACGCGCCGTCGCCGAGCCCCGATCGGTCCAGGCGTCGCCTCCTGAGCCCCGGTCGGTTCACGCGCCGTCTCCGAGCCCGATCGGTCCACGCATCGTCTCCTAAGCCCCGATCGGTTAACGCGCCGTCTCCGAGCCCCGATCGGTCCACGCGCTGTCGCCGAACCCCAATTCGTCCACGCGCAACCGCCTGAGCTCCAGACGGTCCACGCGCCGTCTCCGAAACCCGATCGGTCGACGCGTCGTCTTCTAAGCCCAGATGCCTCCTCGCGCCGTCTCCGAGCCCCGATCGGTCCACGCGTCGTCTCCTGAGCCCCGATCGGTCCACGCGTCGTCTCCTAACCCCCGATTGGTCCACGTGCCGTCTCCCAGCCCCGATCGGTCCACGCGCCGTCTCCTAATCCCCAATCTGTCCACGACCCGTCTTCGGGCCCCGATCGGTGCTCGCGCGGTCGCCGAACCCAAATTGGTCCACGCGCAACCCCCTGAGCCCCAGTCGGTCCACGCGCCGTCTCCGAGCCCCGATCGGTCCACGCGCCGTCTCCTGAGCCCGGATCGGTCCACGCGTACTCCCCGGATCCCCGATCCGTACACGCGTCGTCTCCGAGCCTCGATCGGTCCACGCGCCGGTCGCCGAGCCCCAGTCGGTCCACGCGCTGGCTCCGATCCACGATCGGTCCGTGCGCCGCTTCCAGAGCCCCATCGGTCCACGCATCGTCTCCTGATCTCCGATCGGTCCACGCGCCGTCTCCTAAGCCCCGATCGGTCCACGTGCTATCTCCGAGTGCCGATCGGTTCACGCGCCGTCTCCTGAGCCCCGGTAATTCGACGGGCCGTCTCCGAGCCCCGATCGGTCCACGCGTCGTCTCCTGAGCCCCGATCGCTCCACGCGCCGTTTTCTGAGCACCGTTCGGTCCCGATGCCTCCACGCGCCGTCTCCGAGCCACGATCGGTCTGTGCGCCGCTTCCAGAGCACTATCAGTCCATGCGTCGTCTCCTGATCTCCGATCGGTCGACGCGCCGTCTCCTAAGCCCCGATCGGTCGACGCGCCGTCTCCGAGCCCCGATCGGTTCACGCGCCGTCTCCTGAGCGCCGATCATTCCACGCGCCGTCTCCGAGCCCCGATCGGTCCACGCGCCGTCTCCTAATCCCCAATCTGTCCACGACCCGTCTTCGGGCCCCGATCGGTGCTCGCGCGGTCGCCGAACCCAAATTGGTCCACGCGCAACCCCCTGAGCCCCAGTCGGTCCACGCGCCGTCTCCGAGCCCCGATCGGTCCACGCTTCGTCTCCGAGCCCCGATCAGTCCACACGCCGTCGCCGAGTCGCGATCGGTCCACGCGCGGCCTCCTGAGCCCCGGTTGGTTCACGCGCCGTATCCGAGCCCCAATCGGTCCACGCGCCGTCTCCTGAGCCCCGATTGGTCCACGCGCCGTCTCCTGAGCCCCGATCGGTAACACGCGTCGTCGCCTAACCCCCGATTGGTCCACGTGCCGTCTCCTCAGCCCCGATCGGTCCACGCGCCGTCTCCGAGCGCCGATCGGTTCACGCGTCGTCTCCTGAGCCCCCATCGCTCCACGCGCCGTCTCCGAGCCCCCATCACTCCACCCGCCGTCTCCGAGCCCCGATCGGTCCACGCGCCGTCTCCTGAGCCCGGATCGGTCCACGCGCCGTCGCGGAACCCCAATTGGTCCACGCGCAACCGCCTGAGTCCAAGTCGGTCCACGCGCTGTCTCCGAGTCCCGATGGGTCCACGCGTCGTCTCCGTGCCCCGATCGGTCCACGCGCCGTCGCCGAGCCATGATCGGTCCACGCTCGGCCTCCTGAGCCCCGATTGGTCCACGCGCCGCCTCCGTACCCCGATGGGTCCACGCGCCGTGTCCTGTGCCCTGATCGGTCGACGCGCCGTCGCCGAGCCCCGATCGTTCCACGCGCCGTCTCCGAGCCCCGATCGGACTACGCGCCGTCTCCTGAGCCTTGATCGGGGCACGCGCCGTCTCCGAGCCCCGATCGGGCCATGCATCGTCTCCTAAGCCCCGATCGGTTAACGCGCTGTCTCCGAGCCCCGATCGGTCCACGCACCGTCTCCTGAGCCCCAATTAGTCCACGCGTCGACTTCTCAGTCCCGATCCGTCCACGGGCCGTCTGCGACCTCCGATCGGTCCACGCGCCGTCACCAAGCCCCGATCCATACACGCGTCGTCTCCGAGCCCCGACCGGTCCACGCGCCGTCGGCGAGCCCCGATCGGTTCACGCGCCGTCTCCTGATCCCCGATCGTTCCACGCGCCGTCTCCGAACCCCGATCGGTCGACGCGACGTCGTCGAACCCCAATTGGTCCACGCGCAACCGCCTGAGCCCCAGGCGGTCCACGCGCTGTCTCCCAGCCCTGATCGGTCCACGCGTCGTCTCCTAAGCCCCGAGCCGTCCACGGGCCGTTTCCGAGCCGCCACCGGTAAACGCGCTGTCACCAAGCCCAGATCCGTACACGCGTCGTCCCCGAGCCCCGATCGGTCCACGCGCCGTCGCCGAGCCCCGATCGGTCCACGCGCCGTCTCCTGAGCCCCGGTACGTCCACGCGCTGCCGCCGAGCAGCGATCGGTCCACGCGTTGTCTCCTAAGCCCCGATCGGTCCACGCGCCGTCTCCGAGCCCCGATAGATTCACGCATCGTCTCCTAAGCCCCGATCGGTCCACGCGTCGTCTCCTGAGCCCCGATCGCTCCACGCGCCGTTTTCTGAGCACCATTCGGTCCACGCGTTGTCTCCTAAGCCCCGATCGGTCCACGCGCCGTCTCCGAGCCCCGATAGATTCACGCATCGTCTCCTAAGCCCCGATCGGTCCACGCGCCGTCTCCTGATCCCCGATCGTTCCACGCGCCGTCTCCGAGCCACGATAGGTCTGTGCGCCACTTCCAGAGCACTATCAGTCCACGCGTCGTCTCCTGATCTCCGATCGGTCGACGCGCCGTCTCCTAAGCCCCGATTGGTCCACGCGGCGTCTCTGAGCGCCGATCGGTTCACGCGCCGTCTCCTGAGCCCCGATCATTCCACGCGCTGTCTCCGAGCCCCGATCGGTCCACGCGTTGTCTCCTAAGCCCCGATCGGTCCGCGCGCCGTCTCCGAGCGCCGAGCGTTCCACGAGCCGTCGCCGAACGCCAATTGGTCCACGCGCAACCACCTGAGCCCCTGTCGGTCCACGCGCTGTGTCCGAGCCCCGATCGGTCCACGCGCCGTCGTCGAGCCATGATCGGTCCACGCGCCGCCTCCTGAGCCCCGATCGGTCCACGCGCCGTCGCCGATCCACGATCGGTCCATGCGCCGCTTCCAGAGCCTTATCGGTCCACGCCTCGTCTCCTGATCTCCGATCGGTCCACGCGCCGTCTCCTGAGCCCCGATCATTCCACGCGCCGTCTCCGAGCCCCGATCGGTCCACTCGCCGTCTCCTGAGCCCCGATCGCTCCACGCGCCGTTTTCTGAGCACCGTTCGGTCCTCGCGTCGTCTTCATAGCGCCGATGCCTCCACGCGCCGTCTCCGAGTCGTATCGGTCCACGCATCGTCTCCTGATCTCCGATCGGTCCACGCGCCGTCTCCTAAGCCCCGATCGGTCCACGCACTGTCTCCTGATCCCCATGGGTCCACGCGGCACTTCCGGAGCCCCGATCGGTCCACGCATCGTCTTCTAAGCCCTGATCGGTCCACGTGCCGTCTCCGAGCCCCGATGGGTCCACACGCCGCCTCCTGAGCCCCGATCGGTCGACGCGTCGTCTCCTGAGCCCCGATCGATCCACGCATCGGCTCCTGAGCCCCGATTGGTCCACGCGTCGTCTTCGAGTACCGATCGATCCACGCGCCGTCGCGGAGCCTTGATGGGTCCACGCGCGGTCTCCTTAGCCCCGGTCGGTCCACGCGCCGTCTCCGAGCGCTGATCGGTCCACGTATCGTCTCCTAAGCCCCGGTCGGTCCACGCGCCGTCGCCGAACCCCGATCGTTCCACGCGCCGTCTCCGAGCCCCGATCGGTCTACGCGCCGTCTCCTGAGCCTCGATCGGGGCACGCGCCGTCTCCGAGCCCCGATCGGGCCATGCATCGTCTCCTAAGCCCCGATCGGTTAACGCGCTGTCTCCGAGCCCCGATCGGTCCACGCGCCGTCTCCTGAGCCCCAATTAGTCCACGCGTCGTCTTCTAAGCCCCGATCGGTCCACGCGCCGTCGGCGAGCCCCGATCGGTTCACGCGCCGTCTCCTGAGCCACGATTGTTCCACGCGTCGTCTCCGAGCCCCGATCGGTCGACGCGCCGTCGCCGAGCCATGATCGGTCCACGCGCGGCCTCCTGAGCCCCGATCGGTCCACGCGCCGTCTCCGAACCCCGATGGGTCCACGCGCCGTCGCCGAGCCCCGATCGGTCCACGCGCCGTCTCCGAGCACCGATCGGTCCACGCGCCGTCGCCGAACCCCAATTGGTCCACGCGCAACCGCCTGAGCTCCAGTCGGTCCACGCGCTGTCCCCCAGCCCAGATCCGTACACGCGTCGTCTCCGAGCCCCGATCGGTCCACGCGCCGTCGCCGAGCCCCGATCGGTCCACGCGCCGTCGCCGAGCCCCGATCGGTCCACGTGTCGTCTCCTAAGCCCCAATCTGTCCACGACCCGTCTTCGGGCCCCGATCGGTGCACGTGCCGTCTCCTAAGCCCCGATCGGTCGACGCGCCGTATCCGAGCCCCGATGGGTCCACGCGTCGTCGCCTGAGCCCCGATCGATTCACGGGTCGTCTCCTGAACCCCGATCGCTCCACGCGCCATCTCCTGAGCCCCGATGGGTCCACGCGTCGTCGCCTGAGCCCCGATCGATTCACGGGTCGTCTCCTGAACCCCGATCGCTCCACGCGCCATCTCCTGAGCCCCGATGGGTCCACGCGCCGCCACCTGAGTCCCGATCGGTCCACGCATCGTCTTCTAAGCCCCGCTCGGTTAACGCGTCGTTTCCGAGCCCCGATCGGTCTACGCGCCGTCTCCTGAGCCCCGATCTGTCCAGGCGTCGTCTCCTTAGCCCCGATCGGTCAACACGCCGTCTTCGAGCCCCGATGGGTCCACACGTCGCCTCCTGAGCCCCGACCGATCCACGCGTGTCTCCTGAGCCCCGGCCGGTCCACGCGCCGTCTCCGAGCTCCGATCCGTCCACGCGTCGTCTCCAAAGATCCGATCGGTCCACGCGCCGTCTCCTGAGCCCCGATCGGTCCACGCATCGTCTCCTAAGCCCCGATCGATCCACGCGCCGTCTCCTGCGCCCCGATCGGTCGACGCGTCCTTTCCTAAACCCCGATCGGTCCACGCGTAGTCTCCTTAGCCCCGATCGGTCCACACGCCGTCTTCGAGCCCCGATGGGTCCACGCGTCGCCTCCTGAGCCCCGATCGATCCACGCGTGTCTCCTGAGCCCCGGCCGGTCCACGCGCCGTCTCCGAGCTCCGATCCGTCCACGCGTCGTCTCCAAAGATCCGATCGGTCCACGCGCCGTCTCCTGAGCCCCGATCGGTCCACGCGTCGGCTCCTAAGCCTCGATCGGTCCACGCGCGGCCTCCTTAGCCCCGGTCGGTCCACGCGCCATCTCTCAGCCCCGATCGGTCCACGCATCGTCTCCTAAGCCCCTATCGGTTAACGCGCCGTCTCCGAGCCCCGATCGGTCCATGCGCGGTCTCCTGAACCCCGATACGTCCACGCGCAGTCGCCTAGCCCCGATCGGTCCACGCGCGTCCTCCTGAGCCCCGGTCGGTTCACGCGCCGTGTCCGAGCCCCAATCGGTCCACGCGCCGTCTCCTAAGCCCCAATCTGTCCGCGACCCGTCTCCGGGCCCCGATCGGTGCACTCGCCGTCTCCTAAGCCCCGATCGGTCCATGCGCCATCTCCGAGCGCCGATCGGTTCACGCGCCGTCTCCTGAGCCCTGCTCCGTCCACGCGTCGTCCCCGAGCCCCGATCGGTCCACGCACCATCTCCTGCTCTCCAATCGGTCCTCGCGCCGTCTCCTGAGCCCCGATCGTTCCACGCGCCGTCTCCGAGCGCCGATCGGTCCACGCACCGTCTCCTGAGCCCAATCCGTCCACGCGGCGCCTCCGGAGCCCCGATCGATCCACGCGTCGTCACCTGAGCCCCGATCGTTCCACGCGCCGTTTCCTGAGCCCCGATCGGTCCACGCATCGTCTCCGAGCACCGATCGGTCCACGCGCCGTTTTCTGAGCACCGTTCGGTCCACGCGTCGTCTTCAAAGCCCCGATGCCTCCACCCGCCGTCTCCGAGCCACGATCGGTCCGTGCGCCGCTGCCAGAGCCCCGATCGGTCCACGCGTCGTCTCCTGATCTCCGATCGGTCCACGCGCCGTCTCCTGAGCCCCGATCGGTCCACGCGCCGTCTCCTGAGCCCGGATCGGTCCACGCGTCGTCCCAGAATCCCTGATCCGTACACGCGTCGTCTCCGAGCCTCGATCGGTCCACGCGCCGTCGCCGAGCGCCGATCGGTCCAGGCGTGGCCTCCTGTGCCCCGATCCGTCCACGCGTCGTCTCCTAAGCCCCGATACGTCCACACGCCGTTTCCGAGCCTCGATGGGTCCACGCGTCGCCTCCTGAGCCCCGATCGAACCACGCGAGTCTCCTGAGCCCCGATCGCCCCTCGCGCCGTCTCCTGCGCCGCGCTCGGTCCATGCGTCGTCTTCTTAGGCCCGATGCCTCCACGCGCCGTCTCCGAGCCACGATCATTTCGCGCGCCGTCTCCTGAACCCCGATCGTTCCACGCGCCGTCTCCCAGCCCCGATCGGTCCTCGCGCCGTGTCCTGAGCCCCGATCATTCCACGCGCTGTCTCCGAGCCCCGATCGGTCCACGTGCCGTCTCCTGAGCCCCATCCGTCCACGCGGCGCCTCCGAAGCCCCGATTGATACACGCGAATCTCCAGAGCCCCGGTCGGTCCGCGCGCCGTCTCCTGAGCCCCGATCGGTCGACGCATCGTCTCCTGAGCCCCGATCGATCCACGCGTTGTCACCTAAGCCCCGATCGCTCGACGCGACGTTCCCTAAGCCCCGATCTATCCACGCGCAGTCTCCTGAGCCCCGATCGTTCCGCGCGCCGTCTCCCAGCCCCGATCGGTCCACGCGCCGTCTCTCTCAGGAGATCGGTCCTCGCGCCGTCTCCTGAGCCCCGATCATTCCACGCGCTGTCTCCGAGCCCCGACCGGTCCACGTGCCGTCTCCTGAGCCCCATCCGTTCACGCGGCGCCTCCGGAGCCCTGATTGATCAACGTGAATCTCCTGAGCCCCGGTCGGTCCACACACCATCTCCTGAGCCCCGATCGGTCCACACGAAGTCGCCGAGCACCGATCGGTTCACGCGCGGTCTCCTGAGCCCCGGTCGGTCCACGCGCCATCTCCTGAGCCCCGATATGTCCACTCGTCGTCTCCTGAGCCCCGATTGTTCCACGCGCCCTCTTCGAGCCCCGATCCGTCCACGAGTCGTTTCCGAAGCCCCGATCTATCCCCGCGCAGTCTCCTGAGCCCCGATCGGTCCACGCATCGTCTCCTAAGCCCCAGACGCTCCACGCGCCGTCACCCGAGCCCCAATCGGTCCACGCGCCGTCTCCTGAGCCCAGATCGGTCCACGCGCCGTCTCCTGAGCCCCCATCGGTCCACGCGACGTCTCCTAAGCCCCGATCGGTCCACACGCCGTCTCCGAGCCCGGATCGGTCCCCGCTCCGTCTCCTAAGCCCCAATCTGTCCACGACCCGTCTCCGGGCCCCGATCGGTGCACGCGCCGTCTCCTGAGCCCCGATCCGTCCACGCGCAGTCGCCGAGACCCGATCCGTCCACGCGCCGTCGCCGAACCCGAATTGGTCCACGCGCAACCGCCTGAGCCACAGTCGGTCCACGCGCTGCCTCCCAGTCCCGATCGGTCCTCGCGCCGTCTCCTGAGCCCCGATCATTCCACGCCCTGTCTCCGAGCCCCGATCGGTCCACGTGCCGTCTCCTGAGCCCCATCCGTCCACGCGGCGCCTCCGGAGCCCCGATTGCTACACGCGAATCTCCAGAGCCCCGGTCGGTCCGCGCGCCGTCTCCTGAGCCCCGATCGGTCCACGCGTCGTCTCCTGAGCCCCGATTATTCCACGCGCCCTCTTCGAGCCCCGATCCGTCCACGCGTCGTTTCCGAAGCCCCGATCTATCCCCGCGCTGTCTCCTGAGCCCCGATGGGTCCACGCATCGTCTCCTAAGCCCCAGACGGTCCACGCGCCGTCACCCGAGCCCCAATCGGTCCACGCGCCGTCTCCTGAGCCCAGATCGGTCCACGCGCCGTCTCCGAGCCCCGATCGGTTCACGCGCCGTCTCCAAGCCCCGATCGGTCCAAGCGTCGTCTCCTAAGCCGCGATCGGTACATGCGCCGTCACCTGAGGCCCGACCGGTCCACGTGTCGTCTCCTAAGCCCCGATCAGTAGACGCGCCGTCCCGTGAGCCCCGATCAGTCGACGCGTCCTCTCCTAAACCCCGAGCGGTTCACGCGCCGTGTCCGAGCTCCGGTCGGTCCACGCCCCTTCTCCTGAGCCCCGATCGGTCGACGCGTCGTCTCCTAAGCCCCGATCGGTTAACGCGCCGTCTCCGAGCCCCGATCGGTCCACGCGCGGTCTCCTGAGCCCCGGTCGGTCCACGCGCCGTCTCCGAGCCCCGATCGGTTCATGCATCGTCTCCTAAGCCCCGATCGGTTAACTTGCTGTCTCCGAGCCCCGATCGGTGCACATGCCGTCTCCTAAGCCCCGATCGGTCCACGCGTCGTCTCCTAAGCCCCGATCGGTCCACGCGTCGTCTCCTAAGCCCCGATCGGTCCACGCCCCTTCTCCTGAGCCCCGATCGGTCGACGCGTCGGCCCCTAAGCCCCGATCGATCGACACGCTGTCTCCTGTGCCCCGATCGGTTTACGCGTCGTCTCCTAAGCCCCGATCCGTCCACGCGTCGTCTCCTGAGCCCCGCTGGGTCCACGCGACGCCTCCCGAGCCCCGATCGATCCATGCGAGTCTCCTGAGCCCCGGTCGGGCCATGCACCGTCTCCTAAGCCCCGATGGGTCCACGGGTCGCCTCCTAAGCCCCGATCGGTCGACGCATCGTCTCCTGAGCCCCGGTCGACCCACGCGTCATCTCGTTAGCCCCGATCGCTCCACACGCCGTCTCCTCAGCCCCGATCGGTCCGCGCACCGTCTCCTGAGCCCAGATCGGTCCACTCGCCGTTTCCTGAGCCCAGATCTGTCCACTCACCGTTTCCTGAGCTCCGATCGGTCCACGCGCCGTCTACGAGCCCCGATCGGTCCACGTGCGGTTTCCTAAGCCCCGATCGGTCCAAGCGCCGTCTCCTGTGCCCCGATCGGTCGACGCGTCGTCTCCTAAGCCCCGATCGTTCACGCGTCATCTCCGAGCCCCGATCGTTCCACGCGTCGTCTCCCAATTCCCGTTCGGTCCACACGTCGTCTCCTTAGCCCCGATCGGTCCACGCGCCGTCTCCTGGGACTCTCTCGGTCCAGGCGTCGTCTCCTAAGTCCCGATCCATACACGGGCCATCTCAGAATCCCGATGGGTCCACGCGCCGTCACCAAACCCCGATCGGTCCTCGCGCCGTCTCCTGAGCCCCGGATCGGTCCACGCATCGTCTCCTAAGCCCCGAACCGGTCCACGTGTCGTATCCTAAGCCCCGATCGGTTCACGTGTCGTCTCCTAAGCCCCGAGCGGTCGACGCGTCGTCTCCTGAGCCCCGATCGGTCCACGCGTCGTCTCCTGAGCCCCGATCGTTGCACGCGCCGCCTCCTGAGCCCCGATCGGTCCACGTATCGTCTCGTAAGCCCCGATCAATCCACGCGATGTCCCTTAATCCCCGATCAGTACACGTATCGTCTCTGAGCCCCGATCGGTCCACGCGCCGTCTCCTAAGCCCCGATTTGTCCTCGACCTGTCTCCGGGCTCCGATCGGTTCACGAGCCCTCTCCGAGCCCCGATCGTTCCACGCGCGTCCCCCTCAACCCCGATCCGTCCGCGCATCGTCTCTTATACCCCGATCAGTACACGCGCCACCTCCAAGCCCCCATCGGTGCACGCACCGTCTCCGAGCCCCGATCGGTCCATGCGCCATCTCCTGAGCCCCGATCAGTCGACGCGTCCTCTCCTAAACCCCGAGCGGTTCACGCATCCTCTCCGAGCCCCGGTCGGTCCATGCCCCTTCTCCTGATGCCCGAGCGGTCGACGCGTCGTCTCCTAAGCCCCGATCGGTTAACGCGCCGTCTCCGAGCCCCGATCGGTCCACACGCGGTCTCCTGAGCCCCGATCCGTACACGCGGCGTCTTCAGAGCCCCGATGCCTCCACGCGCCGTCTCCGAGCCACGATCGGTCCGTGCGCAGCTTCCAGAGCCCCGATCGGTGCACGCGTCTTCTCCTGATCTCCGATCGGTCCACGCGCCGTCTCCTAAGCCCCGATCGGTCCACGCGCCTTCTCCTCATCCCCGATCGGTCCACGCGCCGTCTCGGAGCGCCGATTGGTTCACGCGCCGTCTCCTGAGCCCCGATCGCTCCACGCGCCGTCTCCTGAGCCCCGATCGTTCCACGCGCCGTCTCCTGAGCCCCGATCGTTCCACGCGCCGTCTCCGAGCCCCGAACGATCCACGCGCCGTCTCCTGAGCCCCGATCGGTCCACGCGTCGTTCCCCAAGCCCCGATCCATCGACGCGCCGTCTCCTGATGCCCAATCGGTCGACGCGCTATCTCCTGAGCCCCGATAGGTACACGCGTAGTCTCCTAACCCCCGATCAGTCCACGCGCCGTCTCCTGAGCCCCGATCGGTCCACGCGTCGTTCCCCAAGCCCCGATCCATCGACGCGCCGTCTCCTGATGCCCAATCGGTCGACGCGCTGTCTCCTAAGCCCCGATCGGTCCACACGTCGTCTCCTAAGCCCCAATCGGGCCACGCGTCGTCTCCTAAGCCCCGATCAGTCGCCGCGTCGTCTCCTGGGCCCCGATCAATTGACGCGACTTCTCCTGAGCCCCGATTGCTCCACGCACCGTCTCCTGAGCCCCGATCGTTCCACGTGCCGTCTCCGAGCCCCGATCGCTCCACTCGCCGTCTCCGAGCGCCGATTGGTGCACGAGCCGTCTCCTGAGCACCGATCGTTCCACACGCCGCCTCCTAAGCCCCGATCTGTCCAGGCGTCGTCTCCTAAGCCCCGACTGGTCCACGCGCCGTCTCCTGAGCCCCGTTCGGCCCACGCGCCATCTCCTAAGCCCCGATCTGTCCACGGGCCGTCTCCGAGCCGCGATCGGTAAACGCGCCGTCACCAAGCCCCGATCCGTACACGCGTCGTCTCCGAGCCCCGATGGGTCCACGCGCCGTCGCCGAGCCTCGATCGGTCCACGCGCGGCCTCCTAAGCCCCGGTCGGTTCACGCGCTATCTCAGAGCCGCGATCGGTCCACGCGCCGTCTCCTGAGCCCCGATACGTCCACGCGCAGTCGCCGAGCCCCGATCGGTCCACGCGCCGTCTCCTGAGCCCCGATCGGTCCACGCGCCGTCTCCGAGCCCTGATCGGTCCACGCGCCGTCTCCTGAGCCCCAATCGGTCCACTCGCTGTCTCCTGAGCCCCGATAGGTACACGCGTCGTCTCCTACGCCCCGATAGGTCCACGCGCCGCCTTCGTGCCCCGATCGGTCCACGCACCGCCTCCTGATCCCCATCGGTCCACGCGCCGTCTCCAAGCTATCGGTCTCATGCTATCGGTAAACGCGCCGTCACCAAGCCCTGATCCGTACACGCGTCGTCTCCGAGCCCCGATCGGTCCACGCGCCGTCTCCGAGCACCGATTGGTCTACGCGCCGTCGCCCGAACCCCAATTGGTCCACGCGCCGTCGCCCGAACCCCAATTGGTCCACGAGCAACCTCCTGAGCTCCAGTCGGTCCACGCGCAGTCGCCGAGCCCCGATCGGTCCTCGCGTCGTCTCCTAAGCCCCGACTGGTCCACGCGCCGTATCCTGAGCCCTGGGCGGTTCACGCGCCGTCTCCGAGCCCCTATCGATCCACGCGTCGTCTTGTAAGCCCAGATGCCTCCACGCGCCGTCTCCGAGCCACGATCGGTCCAGGCGCCGCTTCCTGAGCCCCGATCGGTCCACGCGCCGTCTCCTAAGCCCCAATCGCTCCACGCGCCGTCTCCGAGCGCCGATCATTTCACGCGCTGTCTCCTGAGTCCCGATCGTTCGACGCGCCGTATCCGAGCCCCGATCGGTCCACGCGCCGTCTCCTAAGCCCCGATCGGTCCACGCGCCTTCTCCTAAGCCCAGATCGGTCCACGCGCCGTCTCCTGAGCCCGGATCGGTCCATGCGCCGTCTCCGAGCGCCGATCATTTCACGCGCCGTCTCCTGAGCCCCGATCGTTCCACGCGCCGTCTCCGAGCGCCGATCGGTTCACGCGCCGTCTCCTGAGCCCCGATCGTTCCACGCGCCGTCTCCGAGCTCCGATCGGTCCACGCGCCGTCTCCTAAGCCCCGATCGGTCCAAGCGCCTTCTGCTAAGCCCCGATCGGTCGAGGCGCCGTCTCCGAGCGCCGATCGGTTCACGCGCTGTCTCCTGAGCCCCGATCGTTCCACGCGCCATCTCCGAGCCCCGATCGGTCCACGCGCCGTCTCCTAAGCCCCGATCGGTCCACGCGCCTTCTCCTAAGCCCCGATCGGTCCACGCGCCGTCTCCGAGCGTCGATCATTTCACGCGCTGTCTCCTAAGTCCCGATCGTTCCACGCGCCGTATCCGAGCCCCGATCGGTCCACGCGCCGTCTCCTAAGCCCCAATCGGTCCACGCACCTTCTCCTAAGCCCCGATCGGTCCACGCGCCGTCTCCGAGCGCCGATTAGTTCACGCGCCGTCTCCTGAGCCCCGATCGCTCCACGCTCCGTCTCCGAGCCCCGATCGGTCCACGCGCCGTCTCCTGAGCCCCGATCGCTCCACGCGCCGTCTCCTGAGCCCCGATCGCTCCACGCACCGTTTTATGAGCACCGTTTGGTCCACGCGTCGTCTTCAAAGCCCCGATGCCTCCACGCGCCGTCTCCGAGCCACGATCCGTCCGTGCGGCGCTTCCAGAGCCCTCTCGGTCCACGCGTCGTCTCCTGATCTCCGATCGGTCCACACGCCATCTCCTAAGCCCCGATCATTCCACGCGCCATCCCCGAGCCCCGATCGGTCCACGCGCCGTCTCATAAGCCCCGATCGGACCACGCGCCGTCTCCTGAGCCCCTATCGCTCCACGCGCCGTCTCCTAAGCCCCGATCTGTCCACGGGCCGTCTCCGAGCCCCGATGGGTCCACGCGCCGCATCCTGAGCCCCGATCGGACGACGCGTCGTCTCCTGAGCCCGGATCGGTCCACCCGTCGTCCTTGTAGCGTACCTGAGACCGGCGCGGTCGAAAATAATGACCGAACAGGGTTGTAAGGCCTGTTCTCAATTTGGATATTGACGCTAATCGTCAGGTACGTTCGTAAGTGAAATTAATCGCCTACGAACTCGGGTTGTTTTGAATAATTCACTCGATGGTAACTTGAACTTGAGATATATTTTTTATGTTGCAAACAAGTATGAATCTACCAGATCGCGTAATGAATTTAAGCGACTGATGCGTACGGTGTTTGGCTGTAGACTGAAATCTTAGAGCTCTCCGAACAATCCGTTCGGTCTTTTCTTTTCACAATTTATTTTGTGCATAATGCTGATTGGTCACTCTAGGGCTGCCTGCGGAAGGCGGAGATTTGTCGTGACCAATCCCAAAAAAGTTGAGATAAATGAAAAACGTTACTAAAAACTGAACGGAGTTTTTTTCCGAGAGCTCAGGAAATGTGTCTGGTAAGTCTCGCGATTAGAAAGAAGTCACGTGTATGAATATTCAAAAAACAATGCTTTATATATAAAAAATAGAAAGGTTTCAACGGGATAGGTACTCGACGACGAGACATTTGGTAGCCAAATGTTTTATTGTCTTGTGAGTCATCGAGCACGCGTCGAAGACAGGCAAGACCCTTGTTTCTTACTTTATGACGGTCAGCTGGGCGAGAGTTCCAGTCTGACCAGGCGTAGTGAGGTAAATAAAATTGAAGGCGATGGCTCGACTTACCAGATTTCTATAGTTTTTCGAATAGAAATATGTAAAGAAAGAAAAAATATGAAACGTTGTCTAAGGACGGAACAGTCCTCGAATCCCCGGTCCGCACACGCGTCGTCTCCGAGCCTCGATCGGTCCACGCGCCGTCTCCTGAGCCCGATCGGTCCACGCGCCGTCGCCGAACCCCAATTGATCCACGCGCAACCGCCTGAGCCCCAATCGGTATACGCGAGTCTCCTAAGCCCCGATCGGTCCACGCGCCGTCTCCAAGCCCCGATCCGTCGCCGCGTCGTGTCCTGAGCCCCGATCAATTGACGCGTCTTCTCCTGAGCCCGGATCGCTCCTCGCGCCGTCTCCTGAACCCCGCTCGGTCGATGCGTCGTCTTCTTAACCCCGATGCCTCCACGCGCCGTCTCCGAGCCACGATCGGTCCACGCGCCGTCTCCTGAGCCCCGATCATTCAACGCGCCTTCTCCTAAGCCACGATCGGTCCACGCGCCATCTCCGAGCCCCAGTCGGTCCACGCGCTGTCTCCGAGCACCAATCGGTCTACGCGTCGTCTCCGAGCCCCGATCGGACCACGCGCGTTCGCCGAGCCATGATCAGTCCACGCGCGGCCTCCTGAGCCCCGATCGGTCCACGCGCGGCCTCCTGAGCCCCGGTCGGTTCACGCGCCGTATCCGAGCCCCAATCGGTCCACGCGTCGTCTCCTGAGCCCCGATCGTTCCACGCGCCGTCTCCGAGCCGCGGTCGGTCCACGCGCCGTCTCCTGAGCCCCGATCGGTCCACGCGCCGTCTCCGAGCCCCGAACGGTTCACGCACTGTCTCCTGATCCCAAACGGTCCACGCGGCGCCTCCGGAGCCCCGATCGATCCACGCGAGTCTCCTGAGCCCCAGTCGGTCCGCGCGCCGTCTCCTGAGCCCCGATTGTTCGACGCGTCGTCTCCTGAGCCCCGATCGATCCACGCGTCGTCTCCTGAGCCCCGATCGCGCCACACGCCGTTTCCTGAGCCCCGATCGGTCCACGCGTCGTCTTCAAAGCCCCGATGCCTCCACGCGCCGTCTCCGAGCCACGATCGGTCCGTGCGCCGCTTCCACAACCCCGATCGGTCCACGCGTCAACTCCTGATCTCCGATCGGTCCACGCGCCGTCTCCTAAGCCCCGATCGGTCCACGCGCCGTCTCCGAGCGCCGATCGGTTGACGCGCCGTCTCCTGAGCCCCGATCGTTCCACGCGCCGTCGCCGAGCCCCGATCGGTCCACGCGCCGTCTCCTAAGCCCCGTTCGGTCCAAGCGCCTTCGCCTAAACCCCGGTCGGTCCACGCGCCGTCTCCGAGCCCCGATCGGTCCACGCATCGTCTGCTAAGCCCCGATCGGCTAACGCGTCGACTCCGAGCCGCGATCGTTCCACGCGCCGTCCCCGATCCCCGATCGATCCACGCGCCGTCTCCGAGCGCTGATCGGTTCACGCGCCGTCACCCGAGCCCCAATCGTTCCACACGCCGTCTACGAGCCCCAATCGGTCCACGCTTCGTCTCCTGAGCCCGGATCGTTCCACGCGTCGTCTCCTGATCCCCGATCCGTAAACGCGTCGTCTCCGAGCCTCGATCGGTCCACACGCCGTGTCTGATCCCCGATCGGTCCGCGTACCGCATTCTGAGCCGCGGTCCGTGCACGCGCCGTCTCCGAGCACCGATCGGTCCACGCGCCGTCTCAGAGCGCCGATCATTTCACGCCCCGTCTCCTGAGCTCCGATCGTTCCACGCGCCGTCTCCGAGCGCCGATCGGTTGACGCGCCGTCTCGTGAGCCCCGATCGTTCCACGCGCCGTCTCCGAGCCCCGATCGGTCCACGCGCCGTCTCCTAAGCCCCGTTCGGTCCAAGCGCCTTCTCCTAAACCCCGGTCGGTCCACGCGCCGTCTCCGAGCCCCGATCGGTCCACGCATCGTCTCCTAAGTCTCGATCGGCTAACGCGTCGACTCCGAGCCGCGATCGTTCCACGCGCCGTCCCCGATCCCCGATCGGTCCACGCGCCGTCTCCGAGCGCTGATCCGTTCACGCGCCGTCACCCGAGCCCCGATCGTTCCACACGCCGTCTCCGAGCCCCGATCGGTCCACGCTCCCTCTCCTGAGCCCGGATCGTTCCACGCGTCGTCTCCTGATCCTCGATCCGTAAACCCGTCGTCTCCGAGCCTCGATCGGTCCACACGCCCTGTCCGATCCCCGATCGGTCCGCGTACCGCATTCTGAGCCGCGGTCCGTCCACGCGCCGTCTCCGAGCCCCGATCGGTCCGCCCACCGTCTCCTGATCCCCATCGCTCCACGTGGCGACTCCGGAGCCCCGATCGATCCATGCGAGTCTCCTGAGCCCCGGTCGGTCCGCGCGCCGTCATCTCAGCCCCGATCGGTCGACGCGTCGTCTCCGAGACTAGATCGGTCCACGCGCCGTCGCCGAGCCCCGATCGGTCCAGGCGTGGCCTCCTGAGCCGCGGTCGGTCCACGAGCCGTTTCCTGAGCCCCGATCGGTCCACGCGTCGTCTTCTAAGCCCAGATGCCTCCTTGCGCCGTCTCCCAACCACGATCGGTGCAGGCGCCGCTTCCTGAGCCCCGATCGGTCCACGCGTTTTATCCTAAGCCCCGATCGGTCCACGCGTCGTCTCCTCAGCCCCGATCGGTCGACGCGTCGTCTCCTGAGCCCCGATCGATCCACGCGTCGTCTCCTCAGCCCCGATCGCTCCACGCGCCGTCTCCGAGTCCCGATCAGTCCACGCGTCGTCGCCGAGTCCCGATCGGTCCACGCGCGGCCTCCTGAGCACCGGTCGGTCCACGCGCCGTCTCCGAGCCTATATCGGTCCACGTACCGTCTCCGAAGCCCCGATCGGTCCACGCGCCGTCGCCGAGCTGCGATCGGTCCACGCGCGGCCTCCTGAGCCCCGGTCGGTTCACGCGCCGTATCCGAGTCCCACTCGGTCCACGCGCCGTCTCGTGACTCCCAATCGGTCCACGCGCCGCCTCCTGAGCCCCGATCGGTCGACGCGTCGTCTCCGAAGCCCCGATCGGTATACGCGCCGTCTCCTTAGCCCCGATCGGTCCACGCGCCGTCTCCGAGCCACGATCGGTCCGTGCGCCGCTTCCAGAGCCCCGATCGGTCCACGCCTCATCTCCTGATCTCCGATCGGTCCACGCGCCGTCTTCTAAGCCCCGATCGGTCCACGCGCCGTCTCCGAGCCCCGATCGGTTCACGTGCCGTCTCGTGAGCCCCGATCGTTCCACGCGCCGTCTCCGAGCCCCGATCGGTCCACGCTCCGTCTCCAGAGCCCGGATCGTTCCACGCGTCGTCTCCTGATCCCCGATCCGTAAACACGTCGTCTCCGAGCCTCGATCGGTCCACACGCCGTGTCCGATCCCCGATCGGTCCGCGTGCCGCATTCTAAGCCGCGGTCCGTCCATGCGCCGTCTCCGAGCACCGATCTGTCCACGCGCCGTCTCAAAGCGCCGATCATTTCACGCGCTGTCTCCTGAGCCCGGATCGGTCCACGCCACGTCTCCGAGCTCCGATCGGTCCACGCGCCGTTTCCGCGCCCCGATCGGTCCATACGTCGTCTCCGAGTTCCGATCGGTCCACGCGCCGTCGCCGAGCCTCGATCGGTCCAGGCGCGGCCTCCGTAGCCCCGGTCGGTCCACGCGCCGTCTCCGAGCCCCGCTCGATCCACTCGTCGTCTCCTAAGCCCTGATCCGTCCACGCGCGGCGTCGAGCCGCGATCGGTCCACACGCGGCCTCCTGAGCCCCAATCGGTCCACGCGTCGTCTCCTAAGCCCCGATCGGTCCACGCATCGTCTCCTAAGCCCCGATCGGTCCACGCGCCGTCTCCGAGCCCCGATCGGTCCACGCACCGTCTCCTGATCCCCATCGGTCCACGCGGCGCCTCCGGAGCCCCGATCGATCCACGCGAGTCTCCTGAGCCCCGGTCGGTCCGCGCGCCGTCTCCTGAGCCCTAATCGGTCCACGCGTCGTCTCCTGAGCCCCGATCGCTCCACACGCCGTTTCCTGAGCCACGATCGGTCCACGCGTCGTCTTCAAAGCCCCGATCCGTACACGCGTCGTCTCCGAGCCTCGATCGGTCCACGCGCCGTCGCCGAGCCCCGATCGGCCCACGCATCGTCTCCTAAGCCCCGATCGGCTCACGCGTCGACTCCGAGCCCCGGTCGTTCCACGCGCCGTCCCCGATCCCCGATCGATCCACGCGCCGTCTCCGAGCGCCGATCGGTTCACGCGCCGTCACCCGAGCCCCGATCGTTCCACACGCTGTCTCCGAGTCCCGATCGGTCCACGCTCCGTCTCCTGAGCCCGGATCGTTCCACGCGTCGTCTCCTGATCCCCGATCCGTAAACGCGTCGTCTCCGAGCCTCGATCGGTCTACACGCCGTGTCCGATCCCCGATCGGTCCGCGTACCGCATTCTGAGCCGCGGTCCGTCCACGCGCCGTCTCCGAGCACCGATCGGTCGTCGCGCCGTCTCAGAGCGCCGATCATTTCACGCCCCGTCTCCTGAGCTCCGATCGTTCCACGCGCCGTCTCCGAGCCCCGATCGGTCAACGCGCCGTCTCCTGAGCCCCAGTCGGTCCACACGCTTTCTCGTGAGCCCCGAAAGGTACACGCGCCGTGTCCTACGCCCCGATCGGTCCACGCGTCGTCTCCTAAGCCCCGATCGGTCCACGCGGCGTCTCCGAGCCCCGATCGGTCCACACGCCGTATCCGAGCCCCGATCGGTCCGCGTGACGCATTCTAAGCCACGGTCCGTCCACGCGCCGTCTCCGAGCCCCGATCGGTTCACGCGTCGTCTCCGAGCCCCGATCGGTCCACGCGCCGTCGCCGAGCTGCGATCGGTCCACGCGCGGCCTCCTGAGCCCCGGTCGGTTCACGCGCCGTATCCGAGCCCCACTCGGTCCACGCGCCGTCTCGTGACTCCCAATCGGTCCACGCGCCGTCTCCGAGCGCCTGTCGGTGCACGCGCCGTCTCCTGAGCCCCAATCGTTCCAAGCGTCGTCCCCTAATACCCGATCCATACACGCGTCATCTCCGAGCCTCGATCAGTCCACGCGTCGTCGCCGAGTCCCGATCGGGCCACGCGCGGCCTCCTGAGCACCGGTCGGTCCACGCGCCGTCCCCGAGCCTCGATCGGTCCACGTACCGTCTCCGAAGCCCCGATCGGTCTACGCGCCGTCTCCTGAGCCCCGATCGGTCCACGCGCCGTCTCCGAGCCACGATCGCCTACGCGCCGTCTCCTGAGCCCCAATCGGTTCACACGCTATCTCGTGAGCCCCGATAGGTACACGCGTCGTGTCCTACGCCCCGATCGGTCCACGCGCCGTCGCCGAGCCGCGATCGGTCCACGCGCGGCCTCCTGAACCCCGATTGGTTCACGCGCCGTATCCGAGCCCCAATCCGTCCACGCGCTGTCCCCGAGCCCTGATCGGTCCACGGGTCGTCTCCGAGCCCCGATCGGTCTACGCGCCGTCGCCGATCTATGATCGGTCCACCCGCGGCCTCCTGAGCCCCGATCGGTCCACGCGCCGTCGCCGAGCCGCGATCGGTTCTCGCGCGGCCTCCTGAGCCCCGATCGGTTCACGCGCCGTATCCGAGCCCCAATCGGGCCACGCTCCGTCTCCTGAGTCCCGATCGGTCCACGCGTCGTCTCCTAAGCCCCAATCGGTCCACGCGCCGCCTACGGAGCCCCGATCGATCCACGCGAATCTCCTGAGCTCCGGTCGGTCGACGCGCCGTCTCCTGAGCCCCGATCGGTCCACGCGTCGGCTCCTAAGCCCCGATCCATCGACGCGTCGTCTCCTGAGCCCCGATCGATCCACGCGCCGCCTCCTGAGCCCCGATCGCTCCACGCACCGTTTCCTGATCCCCGATCGGTCCACACGCCGTCTCCGAGCCCCGATCTGTCCGCGTGCCGCATTCTAAGCCACGGTCCATCCGCGCGCCGTCTCCGAGCCCCGCTCGATCCACGCGTCGTCTCCTAAGCCCTGATCGGTCCGCGCGCGGCCTCCTGAGCCCCAATCGGTCCACGCGTCTCCTCCTAAGCCCCGATCGGTCCACGCGTCGTCTCCTAAGCCCCGATCCGTACACGCGTCGTCTCCGAGCCTCGATCGGTCGACGCGCCGTCGCCGAGCCCCGATCGATCCACGCGAATCTCCTGAGCTCCGGTCGGTCGACGCGCCGTCTCCTGAGCCCCGATCGGTCCACGCGTCGGCTCCTAAGCCCCGATCCATCGACGCGTCGTCTCCTGAGCCCCGATCGCTCCACGCACCGTTTCCTGATCCCCGATCGGTCCACACGCCGTCTCCGAGCCCCGATCGGTCCGCGTGCCGCATTCTAAGCCACGGTCCATCCGCGCGCCGTCTCCGAGCCCCACTCGATCCACGCGTCGTCTCCTAAGCCCTGATCGGTCCACGTGCCGTCTCCGAGCCCCGATGGGTCCACGCGCCGCTTTCTGAGCCCCGATCTATCCACGCATCGGCTCCTGAGCCCCGATTGGTCCACGCGTCGTCTTCGAGCCCCGATCGATCCACGCGCCGTCTCGTAAGCCACAATTGGTCCACGCGCCGTCTCAGAGCGCCGATCATTTCACGCGCCGTCTCCTGAGCCCCGATCGTTCCACGCGCCGTCTCCTAAGCCCCGATACGTCCACACGCCGTATCCGAGCCCCGATCGGTCCGCGTGACGCATTCTAAGCCACGCTCCGCCCACGCGCCGTCTCCGAGCACCGATCGGTCCACGCGCCGTCTCCTGAGCCCCGATCGGTCCACACGTCGTCTCCTAAGCCCTGATCGGTCCACGTGCCGTCTCCGAGCCCCGATGGGTCCACGCACCGCCTCCTGAGCCCCGATCGATCCACGCATCGACTCCTGAGCCCCGATCGGTCCACGCGTCGTCTTCGAGCACCGATCGATCCACGCGCCGTTTCCTGGGCCCCGATCAGTCCACGCGTCGCCGCCGGAGCCCCGATCGGTCTACGCGCCGTCCCATGAGCCCCGATCGGTCAACGCATCGTCTCATAAGCCCCGATCGGTTAACGCGCCGGCTCCGAGCCCCGATCGATCCACGCGTTGTCTTGTAAGCCCAGATGCCTCCTCGCGCCGTCTCCGAGCCACGATCGGTCCAGGCGCCGCTTTCCGAGCCACGGTCGGTCCACGCGTTGTCTTCTAGGCCCCGATCGGTCCACGCGCCGTCTCCGAGCCCCGAACGGTCCACGCGCCGTCGCCGAACCCCAATTGGTCCACGCGCAACCGCCTGAGCCCCAGTCGGTTAACGCGCCGTCTCCGAGCCCCGATCAGTCCACGCGCGGCCTCCTTAGCCCCGGTCGGTCCACGCGCCGTCTCCGAGCCCCGATCGGTCCACGCGTCATCTCCTAAGCCCCGATCGGTTAACGCGCAGTCTCCGAGCCCCGAACGGTCCACGCGCCGTCGCCGAACCCCAATTGGTCCACGCGCAACCGCCTGAGCCCCAGTCGGTTAACGCGCCGTCGCCGAGCCCCGATCCGTCCACGCACTGTCTCCTGATCCCCATGGGTCCACGCGGCGCCTCCGGGGCCCCGATCGATCCACGCGAGGCTCCTAAGCCCCGATCGGTCCACGCGCAACCGCCTGAGCCCCAGTCGGTCGACGCGCCGTCTCCGAGCCCCGATCGGTCCACGCGTCGTCTCCGAGCCCCGATCGGTCCACGCGCCGTCTCCGCGCCCCGATCAGTCCACGCGCTGTCTCCTGAGCCCCAATCGGTCTACGCGTCGTCTTCTAAGCTCCGATCGGTCCACGCGCCGTCTCCGAGCCCCGATCGGTCCACGCACCATCTTCTGCTCCCCAATCGGTCCACGCGCCGCCTCCGGAGCCCCAATTGGTCCACGCGCAACCGCCTGAGCCCCAGTCGGTCCACGCGCTGTCTCCGAGCCCCGATCCGTCCACGCGCAGTCGCCGAGCCCCGATCGGTCCACGCGGCGCCTCCGGAGCCCCGATCGATCCACGCGAGTCTCCTGAGCTCCGGTCAGTCCGCGCGCCGTCTCCTGAGCCCCGATCGATCCACGTGTCGTCTCCTGAGCCCCGATCGCTCCACGCGCCGTTTACTGAGCCCCGATCGATCCACGCGTCGTCTCCTGAGCCCCGATCGCTCCACGCGCCGTTTCCTGAGCCGCGATCGGTCCACGCATCGTCTCCGAGCACCGATCGGTCCACGCGTCGTTTTCTGAGCACCGTTCGGTTCACGCGTAGTCTTCAAAGCCCCGATGCCTCCACGCGCCCTCTCCGAGCCCCGATGGGTTCACGCGTCCCCTCCTGAGCCCCGATCGATCCACGCGAGTCTTCTGAGCCCCGGTCGGTCCACGCGCTGTCTCCGAGCACCGATCCGTCCACGCGTCGTCTCCGAGCCCCGATCGCTCCACGCGCCGTTGCCGAGCCATGATCGTTCCACGCGCTTTCTCCTAAGCCACGATCGGTCCACGCGCCGTCTCCGAGCGCCGATTGATTCACGCGCCGTCTCCTGAGCCCCGATCGGTCGACGCGCCGTCTCCGAGCGGCGATAGGTCCACGTATCGTCTCCTAAGCCCCAGACGGTCCACGCGCCGTCTCCGATCCCCGATCGGTCAATGCGCCGTCTCCGAGCGCCGATCGGTTCACGCGCCGTCTCCTGAGCCCTGATCGTTCCACGCGCTTTCTCCTAAACCACGTTCGGTCCACGCGCCGTCTCCGAGCGCCGATTGATTCACGCGCCGTCTCCTGAGCCCCGATCGTTCCAAGCGCCGTTTCCGAGCCCCGATCGGTCCACGCACCGTCTCCTGATCCCCATCGGTCCACGCGGCGCCTCCGGAGCCCCGATCGATCCACGCGAGTCTCCTGAGCCCCGGTCGGTCCGCGCGCCGTCTCCTGAGCCCCGATCGGTCGACGCGTCGTCTCCTGAGCCCCGATCCATCCACGCGTCGTCTCCTGAGCCCCGATCGCTCCACACGCCGTTTCCTGAGCCCCGATCGGTCCACGCATCGTCTTCAAAGCCCCGATGCCTCCACGCGCCGTCTCCGAGCCACGATCGGTCCGTGCGCCGCTTCCAGAGCCCCGATCGGTCCACGCGTCATCTCCTGATCCCCGATCGGTCCACGCGCCGTCTCCTCAGCCCCGATCGGTCCAAGCGCCTTCTCCCAAACCCCGATCGGTCCAGGCGTGGCCTCCTGAGCCCCGGTCGGTCCACGCGCCGTCTCCGAGCCCGGATCGGTCCACGCATCGACTCCTAAGCCTCGATCGGTTAACGCGCCGACTCCGAGCCCCGATCGGTCCACGCGCCGTTTCCGAGCCCCGATAGGTCCATGCGTCGTCTTCTAAGCCCCGATGCCTCCACGAGCCGTCTCCGCGCCAGGATCGGTCCAGGCGCCGCTTCCTGAGCCCCGATCGGTCCACGCGCCGTCTCCTAAGCCCCGATCGGTTCACGCGCCATCTCCGGAGCCCCGATAGATCCACGCGAGTCTCCTAAGCCCCGACCGGTCCACGCACCGTCTCCGGAGCCCCAATCGGTCCAAGCGTCGTCTCCTGAGCCCCGATCGCTCCACGCGTCGTCTCCTGAGCCCCGATCGCTCCACACGCTGTCTCGTGAGCCCCGATAGGTACACGCGTCGTCCCCTACGCCCCGATCGGTCCACGCTTCGTCTCCTAGGCACCGATCGGTCCACGCGCCGTCTCCGAGCCCCGATCGGTCCACGCACCGTCTCCTGAGCCCCGATCGGTTAACGCGCCGATTCGGAGCCGCGATCGATCCACGCGCCGTCTCCTGAGTTCCAATCGGTCCACGCGTCGATCCCTAAGCCCCGATCCATCCACACGCAGTCTCCTGAGCCCCGATTGGTCCACGCGCCGTCTTCTAAGCTCAGATGCCTCCTCGCGCCGCCTGCGAGCCACGATCGGTCCAGGCGCCGCTTCCTGAGCCCCAATCGGTCCACGCGTGGTCTCGTGAGTCCCGATCGGTCCACGCGCCGTCTCCGAGCCCCGATCGGTCCAAGCGTGGCCTCCTGAGCCCCGGTCGGTCCACGTGCCGTCTCCTAAGCCCCGATCGGTCCACGCGTCGTCTCCGAGCCCCGATAGGTCCACACGCCGTCTCCTGAGCCCCGATCGTTTCGCGCGCCTTCTCCTAAGCCACGATCCGTCCACGCGCCGTCTCCGAGCCCCAGTCGGTCCACGCGCTGTCTCCGAGCATCGATCGGTCCACGCGCCGTCTCCGAGCCCCGATCGGTCCACGCGCCGTCTCCTAAGCCCCAATCGGTCCACACGCTGTCTCGTGAGCCCCAATAGGTACACGCGTCGTCCCCTACGCCCCGATCGGTCCACGCTTCGTCTCCTAGGCCCCGATCGGTCCACGCGCCGTCTCCGAGCCCCGATCGGTCCACGCACCGTCTCCTGTTCCACATCGGTCCACGCGTCGCCTCCTAAGCCCCGATCGGTTAACGCGCCGATTCGGAGCCCCGATCGATCCACGCGCCGTCTCCTGAGTCCCAATCGGTCCACGCGTCTATCCCTAAGCCCCGATCCATCCACACGCAGTCTCCTGAGCCCCGATCGGTCCACGCGCCGTCTCCTGAGCCCCGATCGGTCGACGCCTCGTCTCCTGAGCCCCGATCGATCCACACGTCGTCTCCTGAGCCCCGATCGATCCACGCGTGGTCTCCTGAGCGCCGATCGGTTCACGCGTCATCTCCGAGCACCGATCCATCCACGCGCTGTTTCCGGGGCCGCGATTGGTCCACGCGCCGTCTTCTAAGCTCAGATGCCTCCTCGCGCCGCCTGCGAGCCACGATCGGTCCAGGCGCCGCTTCCTGAGCCCCAATCGGTCCACGCGTGGTCTCGTGAGTCCCGCACGGTCCACGCGCCGTCTCCGAGAGCCGATTGGTTCACGCGCCGTCTCCTGAGCCCCCATCGGTCTACGCGCCGTCCCATGAGCCCCGATCGGTCAACGCATCGTCTCATAAGCCCCGATCGGTTAACGCGCCGGCTCCGAGCCCCGATCGATCCACGCGTTGTCTTGTAAGCCCAGATGCCTCTTCGCGCCGTCTCCGCGCCACGATCGGTCCAGGCGCCGCTTTCCGAGCCACGGTCGGTCCACGCGTTGTCTTCTAGGCCCCGATCGCTCCTCGCGCCGTCTCCTGAGCCCCGCTCGGTCGATGCGTCGTCTTCTTAGCCCCGATGCCTTCACGCGCCGTCTCCGAGCCCCAGTCGATCCACGCGCTGTCTCCGAGCACCGATCGGTCCACGCGTCGTCTCCGAGCCCCAATCGGTCCACGCGCCGTTACCGAGCCATGATCGGTCCACGCGCGGCCCCCTGAGCCCCGATCGTTCCACGCGCCGTCTCCGAGCCCCGATCGGTCCACGCGCCGTCTCCTGAGCCCCAATCGGTCCACACGCTGTCTCGTGGGCCCCGATAGATACACGCGTCGTGTCCTACGCCCCGATCGGTCCACGCGTCGTCTCCTAAGCCCCGATCGGTCCACGCGTCGTCCCCTACGCCCCGATCGGTCCACGCTTCGTCTCCTAGGCCCCGATCGGTCCACGCGCCGTCTCCGAGCCCCGATCGGTCCACGCACCGTCTCCTGTTCCACATCGGTCCACGCGTCGCCTCCTAAGCCCCGATCGGTTAACGCGCCGATTCGGAGCCCCGATCGATCCACGCGCCGTCTCCTGAGTCCCAATCGGTCCACGCGTCGATCCCTAAGCCCCGATCCATCCACACGCAGTCTCCTGAGCCCCGATCGGTCCACGCGCCGTCTCCTGAGCCCCGATCGGTCGACGCCTCGTCTCCTGAGCCCCGATCGATCCACACGTCGTCTCCTGAGCCCCGATCGATCCACGCGTGGTCTCCTGAGCGCCGATCGGTTCACGCGTCATCTCCGAGCACCGATCCATCCACGCGCTGTTTCCGGGGCCGCGATTGGTCCACGCGCCGTCTTCTAAGCTCAGATGCCTCCTCGCGCCGCCTGCGAGCCACGATCGGTCCAGGCGCCGCTTCCTGAGCCCCAATCGGTCCACGCGTGGTCTCGTGAGTCCCGCACGGTCCACGCGCCGTCTCCGAGAGCCGATTGGTTCACGCGCCGTCTCCTGAGCCCCCATCGGTCTACGCGCCGTCCCATGAGCCCCGATCGGTCAACGCATCGTCTCATAAGCCCCGATCGGTTAACGCGCCGGCTCCGAGCCCCGATCGATCCACGCGTTGTCTTGTAAGCCCAGATGCCTCCTCGCGCCGTCTCCGCGCCACGATCGGTCCAGGCGCCGCTTTCCGAGCCACGGTCGGTCCACGCGTTGTCTTCTAGGCCCCGATCGCTCCTCGCGCCGTCTCCTGAGCCCCGCTCGGTCGATGCGTCGTCTTCTTAGCCCCGATGCCTTCACGCGCCGTCTCCGAGCCCCAGTCGATCCACGCGCTGTCTCCGAGCACCGATCGGTCCACGCGTCGTCTCCGAACCCCAATCGGTCCACGCGCCGTTACCGAGCCATGATCGGTCCACGCGCGGCCCCCTGAGCCCCGATCGTTCCACGCGCCGTCTCCGAGCCCCGATCGGTCCACGCGCCGTCTCCTGAGCCCCAATCGGTCCACACGCTGTCTCGTGGGCCCCGATAGATACACGCGTCGTGTCCTACGCCCCGATCGGTCCACGCGTCGTCTCCTAAGCCCCGATCGGTCCACGCGCCGTCTCCGAGCCCCGATCGGTCCACGCACCGTCTCCTGATCCCCATCGGTCAACGCGGCGCCTCCGGAGCCCCGATCGATCCACGCGAGTCTCCTGAGCCCCGATCGGTCCGCGCTCCACCTCCTGAGCCCCGATCGGTCCACGCGTCGTCTCCTAAGCCCCGATCGGTCCACGCGCCGTCTCCGAGCCCCGATCGTTCCACGCGCCGTCTCCTGAGCCCCGCTCGGTCGATGCGTCGTCTTCTTAGCCCCGATGCCTACACCGCCGTTTCCGAGCCTCGAACGGTCCAGGCGTCGTCGCCGAGCCCCGATCCGTTCACGTGCCGTCACCTGGGCCCCGAACGTTCCACGCGTCGTCTCCTAGTCCCGATGGGTCCACGCGCCGCGTCCTGAGCCCCGATCGGTCGACGCGTCGCCCCCAGAGCCCCGATCGATCCACGCGAGTCTCCTGAGACCCGGTCGGTCCGGGCGCCATCCCCTGAGCCCCGATCGGGCCACGCATCGTCTCCGAGCACCGATCGATCCACTCCCTGTTTTCTAAGCACCGTTAGGTCCACGCGTCGTCTTCAAAGCCCCGATGCCTCCACGCGCCGTCTCCGAGCCACGATCGGTCCGTGCGCCGCTTCCTGAGCCCCGATCGGTCCACGCGCCTTCTCCTAAGCCCCGATCGGTCCACGCGCCGTCTCCGAGCGCCTATCGGTTCACGCGCCGTCTCCTGAGCCCCGATCGTTCCACGCGCAGTCGCCGAGCCCCGATCGATTCACGCGCGGTCTCCTGAGCCCCAGTCGGTACACGCGCCGTCTCCGAGCCCTGATCGGTTCACACATCGTCTCCTAAGCCCCGCTCGGTTACCGCGTCGTTTCGGAGCCCCGATCGGTCTACGCGCCGTCTCCTGAGCCCCGATCGGTCCACGCGCCGTCTCCGAGCCCCGTTCGGTCCACGCGCCGTCTTCTGAGCCCCGATCGGTCCACGCGCTGTCTCCGAGCGCCGATCGGTCCACTCGCCGTCTTCTGAGCCCCGATCGGTCCACGCATCGTCTCCTAAGCCCCGGACGGTCCACGTGCCGTCTCATGAGCCCCGATCGTTCCACACGCCGTCTCCGAGCCCCGATCGGTTCACGCGTCGGCTCCTAAGCCCCGATCGGTCCACGCGTCGTCTCCGAGCCCCGATCGGTCCACGCGCCGTCGCCGAGCCATGATCGCTCCGCGCGCGGCCTCCTGAGCCCCGGTCGCGTCACGCGCCGTATCCAAGCCCCAATCGGTCCACGCGCCGTCCCCTGAGTCCCGATCGGTCCACGCGCCGGCTCCTGAGCCCCGATCGGTCCACGCGTAGTCTCCTAAGCCCCGATAGGTCCACACGCCGGCTCCGAGCCCCGATCCGTCGCCGCGTCGTCTCCTGAGCCACGATCAATTGACGTGTCTTCTCCTGAGCCCCGATCGCTCCTCGCGCCGTCTCCTGAGCCCCGCTCGGTCGATGCGTCGTCTTCTTAGCCCCGATGCCTTCACGCGCCGTCTCCGAGCCCCAGTCGATCCACGCGCTGTCTCCGAGCACCGATCGGTCCACGCGTCGTCTCCGAGCCCCAATCGGTCCACGCGCCGTTACCGAGCCATAATCGGTCCACGCGCGGCCCCCTGAGCCCCGATTGGTCCACGCCCCGCCTCTGGAGCCCCGATAGATCCACCCGAGTCTCCTAAGCCCCGAACGGTCCACGCGCCGTCTCCTGAGCCCCGATCGATCCACGCGTCGTCTCCTGAGCCCCGATCGCTCCACGCGTCGTCTCTTAAGCGCCGATCAGTCCACGCGTCGTCTCCGAGCCCCGATCGGTCCACGCGCCCTCTCCTAAGCCCCGATCATTCCACGCGCCGTCTCCGAGCGCCGATTGGTTCACGCGCCGTCTCCTGAGCCCCGATCGTTCCACGCGTCGTCTCCGAGCTCCGATGTGTCCACGCGTCCTCTTCTAAGCCCCGATCGGTCCACGCGCCATCTCCGAGCCGCGATGGGTCCACGCGCCGCCTCCTGACGCCCGATCGGTCCACGCGCCTTCTCCGAGCGCCGATCGGTTCACGCGCCGTCTCCTGAGCCCCGATCGTTCCACGCGCCGTCTCCTGAGCCCCGATCGGTCGACGCGTCCTCTCCTAAACCCCGATCGTTCAACGCATCGTCTCCTAATTCCCGTTCGGTCCACGCGCCGTCTCCTGAGCGCCGATCGGTTCATGCGCCGACTCCGAGCCCCGATGGGTTCACGCGTCGTCTCCTAAGCCCCGATCAGTCCACGCGCAGTCGCCGAGCCCCGATCGCTTCACGCGCGGTCTCCTGAGCCCCGGTCGGTCGACGCGCCGTCGCCGAACCCCAATTGGTCCACGCGCTGTCTCCGAGCCCTGATCGGTCCACGCGCCATCGCGGAGCCTTGATCGGTCCGCGCGCGGCTTCCTGAGCCCCGGTTGATTCACGCGCCGTATCCGAGCCCCAATCGGTCCACGCGCCGTCTCCTGAGCCCCGATCGATCCACGCATCGGGTCCTGAGCCCCGATCGGTCCACGCGTCGTCTTCGAGTACCGATCGATCCACGCGCCGTTTCCTGGGCTCCGATCGGTCCACGCGTCGCCGCTGGAGCCCCGATCGGCCTACGCGCCGTCTCCTAAGCCCCGCTAGGTTAACGCGTCGTTTCCGAGCCCCCATCGGTCTACGGGCCGTCTCCTGAGCCCCGATTGGTCCACGAGCCGTCTCCTGAGCCCCGATCGGTCCACGCGTCGTCTCCTAACCCCCGATTGGTCCACGTGCAGTCTCCCAGCCCCGATCGGTCCACGCGCCGTCTCCTAATCCACAATCTGTCCACGACCCGTCTTCGGGCCCCGATCGGTGCTCGCGCGGTCGCCGAACCCAAATTGGTCCACGCGCAACCGCCTGAGCCCCAGTCGGTCCACGCGCCGTCTCCGAGCCCCGATCGGTCCACGCTTCGTCTCCGAGCCCCGATCAGTCCACGCGCCGTCGCCGAGCCATGATCGGTCCACGCGCGGCCTCCTGAGCCCCGATCGGTCCACGCGCCGTCGCCGCGTCGCGATCAGTCCACGCGCGGCCTCCTGAGCCCCGGTTGGTTCACGCGCCGTATCCGAGCCCCAATCGGTCCACGCGCCGTCTCCTGAGCCCCGATTGTTCCACGCGCCGTCTCCTGAGCCCCGATCGGTAACACGCGTCGTCGCCTAACCCCCGATTGGTCCACGTTCCGTCTCCTCAGCCCCGATCGGTCCACGCGCCGTCTCCGAGCGCCGATCGGTTCACGCGCCGTCTCCTGAGTCCCCGTCGCTCCACGCGCCGTCTCCGTGCCCCCATCACTCCACGCGCCGTCTCCGAGCCCCGATCGGTCCACGCGCCGTCTCCTGAGCCCGGATCGGTCCACGCGCCGTCGCCGAACCCCAATTGGTCCACTCGCAACCGCCTGAGCCCAAGTCGGTCCACGCGCTGTCTCCGAGTCCCGATGGGTCCACGCGTCGTCTCCGAGCCCCGATCGGTCCACGCGCCGTCGCCGAGCCATGATCGGTCCACGCGCGGCCTCCTGAGCCCCGATCGGTCCACGCATCCTTTCCTAAATCCCGATCGGTCCACGCGTCGTCTCCTTAACCCCGATCGGTCCACATGCCGTCTCCGAGCCCCGATGGGTCCACGCGTCGCCTCCTGAACCCCGATCGATCCACGCGAGTTTCCTGAGCCCCTGTCGGTCCACGCGCCGTCTCCGAGCTCCGATCCGTCCGTGCGTCGTCTCCTAAGATCCGATCGGTCCATGCGCCATCTCCTGAGCCCCGAAGGGTCCACGCGTCGCCTCCGAGCTCCGATCGGTCCACACCCCGTTCCCTGAACCCCGATCGCTCCACGCGTTGTCGCCTGAGCCCCGATCTATCCACGGGTTGTCGTCTGAATCCCGACGGCTCCACGCGCCGTCTCCTGAGTCCCGATCCGTCCACGCGCCGTCGCCGAGCCCCGATCGGTCCGCGCGCCGCCGCCGATCCTCGATTGGTCCACGCATCGTGTCGTAAACCCCGATCGTTCCACGCGCAGCCGCCGAGCCCCGATCGGTTCACGCGCGGTCTCCTGAGCCCCGGTCGGTCCACGCGCCGTCGCCGAACCCCGATCGTTCCACGCGCCGTCTCCGAGCCCCGATCGGGCTACGCGCCGTCTCCTGAGCCTCGATCGGGGCACGCGCCGTCTCCGAGCCCCGATCGGGCCATGCATCGTCTCATAAGCCCCGATCGGTTAACGCGCTGTCTCCGAGCCCCGATCGGTCCACGCGCCGTCTCCTGAGCCCCAATTAGTCCACGCGGCGTCTTCTAAGCCGCGATCCGTCCACGGGCCGTCTGCGACCTCCGATCGGTCCACGCGCCGTCTCCAAGCCCCGATCCATACACGCGTCGTCTCCGAGCCCCGATCGGTCCACGCGCCGTCGGCGAGCCCCGATCGGTTCACGCGCCATCTCCTGAGCCCCGATCGTTCCACGCGCCGTCTCCGAGCCCCGATCCGTCCACGCGTCGTTCCCTAAGCCCCGATCCATCCACGCGCAATCTCCTGTGCCCCGATCGGTCCACGCAGCGTCTCCTACGCCCCAGACGGTCCACCTGCCGTCTCCGAAACCCGATCGGTCGACGCGTCGTCTTCTAAGCCCAGATGCCTCCTCGCGCCGTCTTGGAGCCCCGATCGGTGCACGCGTCGTCTCCGAGCCCCGATCGGCCCACGCGGCGTCGCCGAGCCGCGATCGGTCCACGCGCGGCCTCCTGAGCCCCGGTCGGTTCACGCGCCCTATCCGAGCCCCAATCGGTTCACGCGCCGTCTCCTGAGCCCGGATCGGTCCACGCGTCGTCCCCGGATCCCCGATCCGTACACGCGTCGTCTCCGAGCCTCGATCGGTCCTCGCGCCGTCTCCGAGCCACGATCGGTCCGTGCGCCGCTTCAAGAGCTCTATCGGTCCACGCATCGTCTCCTGATCTCCGATCGGTCCACGCGCCGTCTTCTAAGCCCTGATCGGTCCACGAACTGTCTCCTGATCCCCATGGGTCCACGCGGCGCTTCCGGAGCCCCGAGCGATCCCCGCGCCGTCTCCGAGCCCCGATCCGTCCACGCGTCGTTCCCTAAGCCCCGATCCATCCACGCGCAATCTCCTGTGCCCCGATCGGTCCACGCAGCGTCTCCTACGCCCCAGACGGTCCACGCGCCGTCTCCGAAACCCGATCGGTCGACGCGTCGTCTTCTAAGCCCAGATGCCTCCTCGCGCCGTCTTGGAGCCCCGATCGGTGCACGCGTCGTCTCCGAGCCCCGATCGGCCCACGCGGCGTCGCCGAGCCGCGATCGGTCCACGCGCGGCCTCCTGAGCCCCGGTCGGTTCACGCGCCCTATCCGAGCCCCAATCGGTTCACGCGCCGTCTCCTGAGCCCGGATCGGTCCACGCGTCGTCCCCGGATCCCCGATCCGTACACGCGTCGTCTCCGAGCCTCGATCGGTCCTCGCGCCGTCTCCGAGCCACGATCGGTCCGTGCGCCGCTTCAAGAGCTCTATCGGTCCACGCATCGTCTCCTGATCTCCGATCGGTCCACGCGCCGTCTTCTAAGCCCTGATCGGTCCACGAACTGTCTCCTGATCCCCATGGGTCCACGCGGCGCTTCCGGAGCCCCGAGCGATCCCCGCGCCGTCTCCTGAGCCCCGATCGGTCCACGCATCGTCTTCTAAGCCCTGATCGGTCCACGTGCCGTCTCCGAGCCCCGATGGGTCCACACGCCGCCTCCTGAGCCCCGATCGGTCGACGCGTCGTCTCCTGAGCCCCGATCGATCCACGCATCGGCTCCTGAGCCCCGATCGGTCCACGCGTCGTCTTCGAGTACCGATCGATCCACGCGCCGTTTCCTGGGCCCCGATCGGTCCACGCGTCGCCGCCGGAGGCCCGATCGGCCTACGCGCCGTCTCATGAGCCACGATCGGTCAACTCATCGTCTCCTAAGCCCCGATACGTTCACACGCCGTCTCCGAGCCCCGATCGGTCCACGCGCCGTCGCGGAGCCTTGATCGGTCCACGCGCGGCCTCCTTAGCCCCGGTCGGTCCACGCGCCGTCTCCGAGCCCTGATCGGTCCACGTATCGTCTCCTAAGCCCCGGTCGGTTAAAGGGCCGTCTTCGAGCCCCGATGGGTCCACGCGCCGCCTCCTAAGCCCCGATCGGTCGACGCGTCGTCTGCTATGCCCCGATCGGTCCACGCGCCGTCTCCTGAGCCCCGATAGGTACACGCGTCGTCTCCTATGCCCCGATCGGTCCACGCATCGTCTTCTAAGCCCCGATCGGTTAACGCGCTGTCTCCGAGCCCCGATCGGGCCATGCATCGTCTCATAAGCCCCGATCGGTTAACGCGCTGTCTCCGAGCCCCGATCGGTCCACGCGCCGTCTCCTGAGCCCCAATTAGTCCACGCGGCGTCTTCTAAGCCCCGATCCGTCCACGGGCCGTCTGCGACCTCCGATCGGTCCACGCGCCGTCTCCAAGCCCCGATCCATACACGCGTCGTCTCCGAGCCCCGATCGGTCCACGCGCCGTCGGCGAGCCCCGATCGGTTCACGCGCCGTCTCCTGAGCCCCGATCGTTCCACGCGCCGTCTCCGAGCCCCGATCCGTCCACGCGTCGTTCCCTAAGCCCCGATCCATCCACGCGCAATCTCCTGTGCCCCGATCGGTCCACGCAGCGTCTCCTACGCCCCAGACGGTCCTCGCGCCGTCTCCGAAACCCGATCGGTCGACGCGTCGTCTTCTAAGCCCAGATGCCTCCTCGCGCCGTCTTGGAGCCCCGATCGGTGCACGCGTCGTCTCCGAGCCCCGATCGGCCCACGCGGCGTCGCCGAGCCGCGATCGGTCCACGCGCGGCCTCCTGAGCCCCGGTCGGTTCACGCGCCCTATCCGAGCCCCAATCGGTTCACGTGCCGTCTCCTGAGCCCGGATCGGTCCACGCGTCGTCCCCGGATCCCCGATCCGTACACGCGTCGTCTCCGAGCCTCGATCGGTCCTCGCGCCGTCTCCGAGCCACGATCGGTCCGTGCGCCGCTTCAAGAGCTCTATCGGTCCACGCATCGTCTCCTGATCTCCGATCGGTCCACGCGCCGTCTTCTAAGCCCTGATCGGTCCACGAACTGTCTCCTGATCCCCATGGGTCCACGCGGCGCTTCCGGAGCCCCGAGCGATCCGCGCGCCGTCTCCGAGCCCCGATCCGTCCACGCGTCGTTCCCTAAGCCCCGATCCATCCACGCGCAATCTCCTGTGCCCCGATCGGTCCACGCAGCGTCTCCTACGCCCCAGACGGTCCACGCGCCGTCTCCGAAACCCGATCGGTCGACGCGTCGTCTTCTAAGCCCAGATGCCTCCTCGCGCCGTCTTGGAGCCCCGATCGGTGCACGCGTCGTCTCCGAGCCCCGATCGGCCCACGCGGCGTCGCCGAGCCGCGATCGGTCCACGCGCGGCCTCCTGAGCCCCGGTCGGTTCACGCGCCCTATCCGAGCCCCAATCGGTTCACGCGCCGTCTCCTGAGCCCGGATCGGTCCACGCGTCGTCCCCGGATCCCCGATCCGTACACGCGTCGTCTCCGAGCCTCGATCGGTCCTCGCGCCGTCTCCGAGCCACGATCGGTCCGTGCGCCGCTTCAAGAGCTCTATCGGTCCACGCATCGTTTCCTGATCTCCGATCGGTCCACGCGCCGTCTTCTAAGCCCTGATCGGTCCACGAACTGTCTCCTGATCCCCATGGGTCCACGCGGCGCTTCCGGAGCCCCGATCGGCCTACGCGCCGTCTCATGAGCCACGATCGGTCAACTCATCGTCTCCTAAGCCCCGATACGTTCACACGCCGTCTCCGAGCCCCGATCGGTCCACGCGCCGTCGCGGAGCCTTGATCGGTCCACGCGCGGCCTCCTTAGCCCCGGTCGGTCCACGCGCCGTCTCCGAGCCCTGATCGGTCCACGTATCGTCTCCTAAGCCCCGGTCGGTTAACGGGCCGTCTTCGAGCCCCGATGGGTCCACGCGCCGCCTCCTAAGCCCCGATCGGTCCACGCGTCGTCTGCTATGCCCCGATCGGTCCACGCGCCGTCTCCTGAGCCCCGATAGGTACACGCGTCGTCTCCTATGCCCCGATCGGTCCACGCATCGTCGTCTAAGCCCCGATCGGTTAACGCGCTGTCTCCGAGCGCCGATCGGTCCACGCGCCGTCGCCAAACCCCAATTGGTCCACGCGCAACCACCTGAGCCCCAGTCGGTCCACGCGCTGTCTCCGAGTCCCGATGGGTCCACGCGTGGTCTCCGAGCCCCGATCGGTCCACGCGCCGTCGCCGAGCCATGACCGGTCCACGCGCGGCCTCCTGAGCCCCGATCGGTCCACGCGCCGTCGCCGAGCCACGGTCGGTCCGCGCGCGGCCTCCTGAGCCCCGGTTGATTCACGCGCCGTATCCGAGCCCCAATCGGTCCACGCGCCGTCTCCTGAGCCCCGATTGGTCCACGAGCCGTCTCCTGAGCCCCGATCGGTCCACGCGTCGTCTCCTAACCCCCGATTGGTCCACGTGCAGTCTCCGAGCCCCGATCAGTCCACGCGCCGTCGCCGAGCCATGATCGGTCCACGCGCGGCCTCCTGAGCCCCGATCGGTCCACGCGAGTCTCCTAAGCCCCTGTCGGTCCAACGCCGTCTCCGAGCTCCGATCCGTCCGTGCGTCGTCTCCTAAGATCCGATCGGTCCATGCGCCATCTCCTGAGCCCCGACCGGTCCACGCGTCGCCTCCGAGCTCCGATCGGTCCACACGCCGTTCCCTGAACCCCGATCGCTCTACGCGTCGTCGCCTGAGGCCCGATCTATCCACGGGTCGTCGTCTGAATCCCGACGGCTCCACGCGCCGAATCGGTCCACGCGTCGTTCCCTAAGCCCTGATCGCGTGGATCGATGGGGCTCAGGAGGTGGCACGTGGACCGATCGGGGCTTAGGAGACGACGCGTGGACTGATCGGGGCTCAGGAGACGGCGCGTGGACCGGTCGCGGCTCGGAAACGGCGCGTGAATCGATCGGCGCTTAGGAGACGACGCGTGGACCGATCGGGGCTCAGGAGATGACTCCTGGACCGATCGGGGCTTAGGAGGCGGCGCGTGGAACGATCGGGGCTCAGGAGACGGCGCGTGAACCGATCGGCGCTCGGAGGCGGCGCGTGGACCGATCGGGGCTTAGGAGGCGGCGGGTGGAACGATCGGGGCTCAGGAGACGACACGTGGACCGATCGGGGCTTAGGAGGCGACGCGTGGAACGATCGGGGCTCAGGAGACGGCGCGTGAACCGTTCGGCGCACGGAGACCGCGCGTGGACCGCACAGGGCTCAGGAGACGGCGCGTGAACCGATTTGCGCTCGGAGAGAGCGCGTGGTCCGATCGGGGCTTAGGAGACGACGCGTGGACCGTCCGGGGTTAGGAGACGACGCGTGGACCGATGGGGCTTAGGAAGCGACGCGTGGACCGATCGGGGCTCGGGAGACAGCGCGTGGACCGATTGGGGCTCGGGAGACTGCGCGTGGATGGATCGGGGCTTAGGGAACGACGCGTGAACCGATCGGGGCTCAGGAGACGGCGCGCGGACCGATCGGGGCTCGGAGACGGCGCGTAGAATGATTGGGGCTTAGGAGAAGGCGCGTGGAGCGATCGGGGCTCAGGAGACGGCGCGTGGACCGAACGGAGCTCAGGAGGCCGCGCGTGGACCGATCGGGGTTCAGGAGACAGCGCGAGAACAGATTGGGGATAAGGAGACGACGCGTGGACCGATCGGGAGTCTGAGATGACGCGTGGATCGATCGGGGCTCGGAGACGGCGCGTGGACCGATCGGGGCTTAGGAGACGACGCGTGGACTGATCGGGGCTCAGGAGACGGCGCATGGACCGATCGTGCCTCGGAGATGGCGGGTGGAGGCATCGGGGCTTTGAAGACGACGCGTGGACCGAACGGTGCTCAGAAAACGGCGCGTGGACCGATAGGTGCTCGGAGACGATGCGTGGACCGATCGGGGCTCAGGAAACGGCGCGTAGACCGATGGGGGCTCAGGAGGCAGCGCGTGGATGGATCAGGGCTTAGGGAACGACGCGTGGAGCGATCGGGGCACAGGAGACGGCGCGTGCACCGATCAGGGCTCGGAGACAGCGCGTGGACCGACTGGGGCTCAGGCGGTTGCGCGTGGACCAATTGCGGTTCGGCGACGGCGCGTGGACCGATCGGGGCTCGCAGACAGCGCGTGGACCGACTGGGGCTCAGGCGGTTGCGCGTGGACCAATTGGGGTTCGGCGACGGCGCGTGGACCGAACGGCGCTCGGAGACAACGCGTTAACCGATCGGGGCTTAGGAGACGATGCATGGACCGATCGGGGCTCGGTGACGACGCGTGGAACGATCGGGGCTCAGGCGACGGCGCGTGAACCGATCGGCGCTCGGAGACGGCGCGTGGACCGATGGGGATCAGGAGGCGGTGCGTGGACCGTAAAGGGGTCGAAGACGGCACGTGGACCGATCGGGGCGTAGGAGACGACGCGTGTACCTATCGGGGCTCAGGCGACAACGAGTGGACCGATTGGGGCTCAGGAGACGGCGCGTGGACCGATCAGGGCTCGGAGACGGCGCGTGGACCGATCGGGCCTCGGTGACGGCGCGTGGACCGACCGGGGCTCGGAGACGATGCGTGGACCGATCGGGGCTCAGGAAGCGGCGCGTGGACCTATCGTGGCTGGGAGATGGCGCGTGGAGGCATCGGGGCTAAGAAGACGACGCATGTACCGAGCGGGGCTCAGGAGACGGCGCGTGAAGCGATCGGGGCTCAGGAGAAGACGCGTCAATTGATCGGGGCTCAGGAGACGACGCGGCGACGGATCGGGGCTTAGAAGACGCCCCGTGGACCGATTGGGGCTCGGAGACGACGCGTGTACGGATCGAGGCTCAGGAGACGGCGCGTAAACCGATCGGGGCTCGGAAACTACGCGTTAACCGAGCGGGTCTTAGGAGAACATACGTGGACCGATCGGGGCTCGGAGACAGCGCGTGGATGGATCGGGGCTCAGGAGATAGCGCGTGGACCGATCAGGGCTCGGCGACTGCGCGTGGACGGATCGGGGCTCACGAGACGGCGCGTGGGCGGATCGGGGCGCGGAGACGGCGCGTTAACCGATCGGGGCTCGGAGACGACGCGTGGACCGATCGGGGCTCAGGAGACGGCGCGTAAACCGATCGGGGCTCGGAAACTACGCGTTAACCGAGAGGGGCTTAGGAGACGATGCGTGGACCGATCGGCGCTCGGAGACGGCGCGTTAACCGGTCTGGGCTTAGGAGACGGCGCGTGGGCAGATCGGGGCTCAGGAGACGGCGCGTGGACTAATTGGGGCTCAGGAAACGGCGCGTGGACCGATCGCGGCTCGGAGACCGCGCGTGGACCGACCGGGGCTCGGAGACAACGCGTTAACCGATCGGGGCTTAGGAGACGATGCATGGACCGATCGGGGCTTGGAGACGGCGCGTGGACCGATCGGGGCTCAGGAGACGACGCGTGGACCGATCGGGGCTCGGAGACAGCGCGTGGACCGACTGGGGCTCAGGAGACGGCGCCTGGACCGATTGGGGCTTGGATACGGCGCGTGAACCGATCGGGGCTCAGGAGGCCGCGCGTCGACCGATTATGGCTCGGCGACGGCGCGTGGACCGATCGGGGCTCGGAGACAGCGCGTGGACCGACTGGGGCTCAGGCGGTTGCGCGTGGACGAATTGCGGTTCGGCGACGGCGCGTGGACCGATCGGCGCTCGGAGACAGCGCGTTAACAGATCGGGGCTTAGGAGACGATGCATGGACCGATCGGGGCTTGGAGTCTGCGCGTGGCCCGATCGGGGGTCAGGAGACGACGCGTGGACCGATCGGGGCGTAGGAGACGACGCGTGTACCTATCGGGGCTCAGGAGACAGCGCGTGGACCGATCGGGGCTCGGCGACTGCGCGTTGAGGCATCGGCGCTATGAAGACGACGCGTGGAACGAACGGTGCTCAGAAAACGGCGCGTAAAGCGATCGGGGCTCCGGAGACGGCGCGTGGACCAATCGGGGCTCGGAGACGGCGCGTGGAATGATCGGGGCTCAGGAGACGGCGCGTGAACCGATCGGGGCTCGGAGACGGCGCGTCGACCGATCGGGGCTTAGGAGACGGCACGTCGACCGATCGGAGATCAGGAGACGACGCATGGACTGATAGTGCTCTGGAAGCGGCGCACAGACCGATCGTGGCTCCGAGACGGCGCGTGGAGGCATCGGGACCGAACGGTGCTCCGAAAACGGCGCGTGGAGCGATCGGGGCTCGGAGACGGCCCGTGGAATTACCGGGGCTCAGGAGACGGCGCGTGAACCGATCGGCACTCGGAAATAGCACGTGGACCGATCGGGGCTTAGGAGACGGCGCGTGGACCGATCGGAGATCAGGAGACGATGCGTGGACCGATGGGGCTCTGGAAGCGGCGCACGTACCGATCGTGGATCGGAGCCAGCGCGTGGACCAACTGGGGCTCAGGCGGTTGCGCGTGGACCAATTGGGGTTCGGCGACGGCGCGTGGACCGCTCGGCGCTCGGAGACGGCGCGTTAAGAGATCGGGGCTTAGGAGAAGATGCGTGAACCGATCGGGGCTCGGAGACGGCGCGTGGACCGATCGGGGCTAAGGAGACAACGCGTGGACCGATCGGGGCTCAGGAAGCGGCGCCTGGACCGATCGTGGCTCGGACACGGCGCGAGGAGGCATCTGGGCTTAGAAGACGACGCGTGGATCGATCGGGGCTCAGGAGACGGCGCGTGGACCGATCGGGGCTCGGAGACGGGTCGTGGACAGATTGGGGATTAGGAGACGGCGCGTGGACCAATCGGGGCTGGGAGACGGCACGTGGACCAATGGGGGCTTAGGAGACGACGCGTGGACCCATCGGGGCTCGGAGACGGCGCGTGAACGGACCGCGGCTTAGAATGCGGCACGCGGACCGATCGGGGATCAGACACGGCGTGTGGACCGATCGAGGCTCGGAGACGACGCGTTTACGGATCGGGGATCAGGAGACGACGCGTGGAATGATCCGGGCTCAGGAGACGGAGCGTGGACCGATCGGGGCTCGTAGCCGGCGCGTGGAACGATCGGGGCTCAGGAGGCGATGCGTGGACCGATCGGGGCTCAGGAGACGGCGCGTGAACCGACCGGGGGTCAGGAGGCCGCGCATGGACCAATCACGGCTCGGCGTCGGCGCGTGGACCGATCGGGGCTCAGGAGGCCGCGCGTGGACCGATCATGGCTCAGGAAGCGGCGCGTGGACCGATCGGGGCCCGGAGACGGCGCGTTAACCGATCGGGGCTTAGGAGACGATGCGTGAACCGATCGCGGGCTCGGAGACCGCACGTTAACCGATCGGGGCTTAGGAGACGATGCGTGGACCGATCGCGGCTCGTAGACGGTGTGTGAACCGACCGGGGCTCAGGAGGCCGCGCGTGGACCGATCGAGGCTCGGCGACGGGACGTGGACCCATCGGGGCTCGGAGGCGACGCGTGTACGGATCGGGGCTTGATGACGGCGGCTCTACCGATCGCGGCTCGGAGACGGCCCGTGGACAGATTGAGGCTTAGGAGACGGCGCGTGGACCGGTCGGGGCTTAGGAGACGACGCCTGGACCGATCGGGGCTTAGGAGGCGGCGTGTGGAACGACCGGGGCTCAGGAGATGACGCGTGCACCGATCGGCGCTCGGAGACGGCGCGTGGAGCGATCGGGGCTGAGGAGACGACGCGTGGATCGATCGGGGCTCAGGAGACGGCGCGTGAACCGACCACGGCTCAGGAGGCCGCGCGTGGACCGACTGGGGCTCAGGCGGTTGCGCGTGGACCAATTGGGGTTCGGCGACGGGGCGTGGACCGATCGGGGCTCGGAGATGGCGCGTTAACCAATCGGGGCATAGGAGACGATGCGAGGAGGCATCTGGGTTTACAAGACGACGCGTGGATCGACCGGGGGTCAGGAGACGCTGCGTGAACCGATCGTCGCTCGCAGACGGCGCGTGGACCGATCGGGGCTTAGGAGAAGGCGCGTGGACCGATCGGGGCTTAGGAGACGGCGCGTGGACCGATCGGAGATCAGGAGAATACGCGTGCACCGATCGGGGCTCTGGAAGCGGCGCACGGACCGATCGTGGCTCGGAGACGGCGCGTGGAGGCATCGGGGCTCTGAAGACGCCGCGTGTACGGATCGGGGCTTGGTGACGGCGGGTTGACCGATCGCAGCTTAGAGACGGCCCGTGGACGGATCGGGGCTTAGGAGACGGTGTGTGGACCGATCGGAACTCAGGAGACGGCGCGTGGACGGACCGCGGCTTAGAATGCGGTACGCGGACCGATCGGGGATCGGACACGGCGTGTGGACGTATCGGGGCTTAGGAAACGATGCGTGGACCGGTCGGGGCTCAGGAGACGGCGCGTGGACCGATCGGTGCTTCGGATACGGTACGTGGACCGATCGGGGCTCGGAGACGGCGCGTGGACCGATCGGGGCTCAGGAGACGGAGCGTGGACCGATCGGGGCTCGTAGCCGGCGCGTGGAACGATCGGGGCTCAGGAGACGGCCTGTGGACCGATCGGAGACCAGGAGATGACGCATGGGCCGATCGGGGCTCTGGAAGCGGCGCACGGACAGATCGTGGCTCGAAGACGGCGCGAGGAGGCATCTGGGCTTAGAAGACGACGCGTGGATCGATCGGGGCTCGGAGACGGCGCGTGAACCGACCGGGGCTCAGGAGGCCGCGCGTGGACCGATCACGGCTCGGCGACGGCGTGTGGACCGATCGGGGCTCAGGAGGCCGCGCGTGGACCGAACATGGCTCAGGAAGTGGCGCGTGAACCGATCGGCGCTAGGAGACGGCGCGTTAACCGATCGGGGCTTACGAGACGGCGTGTGGACCGATCGGAGATCAGGAGATGACGCGTGGACAGATCGGGGCTCGGAAACTACGCGTTAACCGATCGGGGCTCGGCGACTGCGCGTGGATCAATCGGTGGTCGGAGACGGCGCGTGGACCGATTGGGGATCAGGAGACGTCGCGTGGACCGATCGGGGCTGGGAGACGGCACGTGGACCGATCGGGGCTCAGGAGACGGCGCGTGGACCGATCGGGGCTCGGAGACGGGTCGTGGACAGATTGGGGATTAGGAGACGGCGCGTGGACCGATCGGGGCTGGGAGACGGCACGTGGACCAATGCGGGCTTAGGAGACGACGCGTGGACCCATCGGGGCTCGGAGACGGCGCGTGAACGGACCGCGGCTTAGAATGCGGCACGCGGACCGATCGGGGATCAGACACGGCGTGTGGACCGATCGAGGCTCGGAGACGCCGCGTTTACGGATCGGGGATCAGGAGACGACGCGTGGAATGATCCGGGCTCAGGAGACGGAGCGTGGACCGATCGGGGCTCGTAGCCGGCGCGTGGAACGATCGGGGCTCAGGAGACGGCGTGTGGACCGATCGGAGATCAGGAGATGACGCGTGGACAGATCGGGGCTCGGAAACCACGCGTTAATTGATCGGGGCTCGGCGACTTCGCGTGGACCGATCGGGGCTTAGGTGACGGCGCGTGAACCGATCGGAGATCAGGAGATGATGCATGGACCGATCGGGGCTCTGGAAGCGGCGCACGGACCGATCGTGGCTCGAAGACGGCGCGAGGAGGCATCTGGGCTTAGAAGACGACACGGGCGACGATCCGGGCTCAGGAGACCGCCCGTGGAACGATCGGGGTTCGGCGACGGCGCGTGGATCAATCGGTGGTCGGAGACGGCGCGTGGACCGATTGGGGATCAGGAGACGTCGCGTGGACCGCCCGGGACTCAGGAGAGTCGCGTGGATCGATGGGGCTCAGGACGTGGCACGTGGACCGATCGGGGATCAGAAGACGGTGCGTGGACCGATCGCGTCTCGGAGACGGCGCGTGGACCGATCGGCGCTCGGCGACGGCGCGTGGACCGAACGGGGCTCAGGAGACGGCGCGTGAACGGATCGGCGTTCGTAGACGGCGCGTGGACCGATCGGGGCTTAGGAGACGGCGCGTGGACCGATCGGGAGTCTGAGACGACGCGTGGAACGATAGGAGCTCAGGAGACGGCGCGTGAACCGATCGGCGCTCGGAGACGGCGCGTGGACCGATCGGGGCTTAGGAGACGACGCGTGGACCGATCGGCTCTTAGGAGACGACGCGTGGACCGATCGGGGCTTAGGAGACGGCATGTGCACCGATCGGGGCTCGGAGACAGCAAGTTAACCGATCGGGGCTTAGGAGACGATGCGTGAACCGATCGGGGCTCGGAGACGGCGCGTGGACCGACCGGGGCTCAGGAGACCGCGCGTGGACCGATCGGGGCTCGGAGACGGCGCGTTAACCGATCGGGGCTTAGGAGACGGCGCGTGGAGCGATCGGGGCTCAGGTGACGACGCGTGGATCGATCGGGGCTCCGGAGGCGCCGCGTAGACGGAGCGGGGATTAGGATGCGGCACGCGGATCAATCGGGGCTCGGAGACGGCGTGTGGACCGATCGGGGCTCCGGAGGCGCCGCGTAGACGGATGGGGCTCAGGAGACGGTGCGTGGACCGATCGGGGCTCGGAGACGGCGCGTGGAACGATCGGGGCTCAGGAGACGGCGCGAGGACCGACCGGGGCTCAGGAGACGGCGCGTGGACCGAACGGAGCTCACGAGACGGCGCGTGGACCGAACGGAGTTCAGGAGGCCGCGCGTGGACCGATCGGGGATCAGGACACGGTGCGTGAACCGATGGGGACTCGGAGACGGCGCGTGGACCCATCGGCGCTCGAAGACGACGCGTGGAACGATCGGGGCTCAGGAGACGGCGCGTGAACCGATCGGGGCTCGGAGACGGCGCGAGGAGGCATCTGAGCTTAGAAGACGACGCGTGGAACGATCGGGGCTCAGGAAACGGGGCGTGGATCGATCGATGCTCGGAGATGACGGGTGGACCGTTCGGGGCTCAGGAGACGGCGCGGGGAGCGATCGGGGCTCAGGAGACGGCACGTGGAGCGATCGGGGCTCAGGAGAGATCCGGGGACTACGTGTGGACCGATCCGGGCTCAGGAGACGGCGCGTGGACCGATCGGGGCTCGGAGACAGCGCGTGGACCGACTGGGGTAAAGGCGGTTTCGCGTGGACCAATTGGGAGTCGGCGAAGGCGCGTGAACCGATCGGGGCTTAGGAGACGGGTCGTGGACAGATTGGGGATTAGGAGACGGCGCGTGGACCGATCGGGGCTCGGATACGGGTCGTGGACAGATTGGGGATTAGGAGACGGCGCGTGGACCGATCGGGGCTGGGAGACGGCACGTGGACCAATGCGGGCTTAGGAGACGACGCGTGGACCCATCGGGGCTCGGAGACGGCGCGTTTACGGATCGGGGATCAGGAGACGACGCGTGAGCCGACCGGGGGTCAGGAGGCCGCGCATGGACCGATCACGGCTCGGCGACGGCGCGTGGACCGATCGGGGCTCAGGAGGCCGCGCGTGGACCGATCATGGCTCAGGAAGCGGCGCGTGGACCGATCGGGGCCCGGAGACGGCGCGTTAACCGATCGGGGCTTAGGAGACGATGCGTGAACCGATCGCGGGCTCGGAGACGGCGCGTGTCCAGATCGGGGCTCAGGAGACCGCGCGTGGACCGATCGGGGCTCGGAGACTGCGCGTGGACGCATCGGGTCTCAGGAGACGGCTTGTGTACTGATCGGGGCTTAGGAGACGACGTGTGGACCGATCGGGTCTTAGGAGACGACGCGTGGACCGATCGGGGCTCGGAGACGGCGCGTGGACCGATCGGGGCTTAGGAGACGACGCGTGGACCGATCGGGGCTCACGAGACGACGCGTCGACTGATCGGGGCTCAGGAGAAGGGGCGTGGACGGACCGGAGCTCGGAGACGGTGCGTGAACCGCTCGGGGTTTAGGAGAGGACGCGTCGACTGATCGGGGCTCAGGAGACGGCGCGTGGACCGATCGGAGCTTAGGAGATGACGCGTGGACCGATCGGGGCTTAGGAGACGGCGCGTGGACCGATCGGGGCTTCGGAGACGGTTCGTGGACCGGTCGGGGCTCGGAGACGGTACGAGAACCGACCGGGGCTCAGGAGACGGCGCGTGGACCGACCGGTGCTCAGGAGATTCGCGTGGATCGATCGGGGCTCCGGAGGCGGCGCGTGGTCCGATTGGGGCTTAGGAGAAGGCGCGTGGACCGATCGGGGCTCAGGAAGCGGCGCACGGACCGATCGTGGCTCGGAGACGGCGCGTGGACCGATCGGGGCTTAGGAGACGAAGCGTGAACCGATCGGGACGTAGGGGAAGACGCGTGTACCTATCGGGGCTCACGAGACAGCGTGTGGACCGATTGGGGCTTAGGAGACGGCGCGTGGACCGATCGGGCCTCGGAGACGGCGCGTGGACCGATCGGTGCTCGGAGACAGCGCGTGGACCGACCGGGGCTCAGGAGACCACGCCTGGACCGATCGGGGCTCGGCGACGGCGCGTGGACCGATCGAGGCTCGGAGACGACGCGTGTACGGATCGGGGATTCGGGGACGACGCGTGAAACGATCCGGGCTCAGGAGACGGCGCGTGGACCGATCGGGGCTCGGAGACGGCGCGTGGACCGGTCGGGGCTTAGGAGACGACGCGTGGAGCGATCGGGGCTCAGGAGACGACGCTTGGACCGATCGGGGCTCAGGAGACGGCGCGTGGACCGGTCGGGGCTTAGGAGACTCGCGTGGATCTATCGGGGCTCCGGAGATGGCGCGTGAACCGATCGGGGCTCAGGAGACGGCGCGTGGACCGATCGGGGCTCAGGAAGCGGCGCCTGGACCGATCCAAGCGCGGAGACGGCTCGTGGAGGCATCGGGGCTAAGAAGACGACGCATGGACCGATCGGGGCTCGGAAACGGCGCGTGGACTGATCGGTGCCGAGGAAACGGCGCGTGGACCGACTGGGGCTCGGAGACGGCGCGTGGACCGATCGTGGCTTAGGAGAAAGCGCGTGAAAGGATCGGGGCTCAGGAGACGGGGCGTGGACCGATCGTGGCTCGGAGACGGCGCGTGTAGGCATCGGGGCTAAGAAGACGACGCATCGAACGAGCGGGGCTCAGAAGACGGCGCGAGGAGCGATCGGGGCTCAGGAGAAGACGCATGGATCGATCGGGGCTCAGGGGACGACGCGTGGACCGATCGGGGATCAGGAGATGACGCGTGGACCAGTCGGGGCTTAGGAGACTCGCGTGGATCTATCGGGGCTCCGGAGATGGCGCGTGAACCGATCGGGGCTTAGGAGACGGCGCTTGGACCGATCGGGGCTCAGGAAGCTGCGCCTGGACCGATCGTGGTGCGGAGACGGCTCGTGGAGGCATCGGGGCTTAGAAGACGACGCATGGACCAATCGGGGCTCGGAAACGGCGCGTGGACCGATCGGGGCTTAGGAGACGGCACGTGGAGCGATCGAGGCTCGGAAACGGCGGGTGGGCCGATCGGGGCTCGGAGACGGCGCGTGGGCCGATCGGTGCTCGGAGATGATGCGTGGACCGATCGGGGCCGAGGAAACGGCGCGTGGAGCGACCGGGGCTCAGGAGACTCGCGTGGATCGATAGGGGCTCGGAGACGTCGCGTGGAACGATCGCGCTCGGAGTCGGCGCGTTAACCGATCGGGGCTTACGAGTCGATGCGTGGACCGATCGGGGCTCGGCGACGGCGCGTGGACCGATCGAGGCTCGGAGACGACGCGTGTAGGGATCGGCGATTCGGGGATGACGCGTGAAGCGATCCAGGCTCAGGAGACGGCGCATGAACGGATCGGGGTTTGGGAGAAGGCGCTTGGACCGATCGGGGCTTAGGAGACGGCGCGTGGAAGCATCGGGGCTTTGAAGACGACGCGTGGACCGATCGGGGCTCAGGAAACGGCGTGTGGAGCGATCGGGGCTTTGAAGACGACGGGTGGACCGATCGAGGCTTAGGAGACGACGCGTGACCCAATCGGAGCTTAGAAGATGACGCGTGGACCGAACGGCGGTCGGAGATGGCGCGTGGACCGATCGGGGTTTGGGAGAAGGCGCTTGGACCGATCGGGGCTTAGGAGCCGACGCGTGGAGCGATCGGGGCTCGGAAACGGCGGGTGGACCGATCGGGGCTCGGAGACGGCGCGTGGACCGATCGGTGCTCGGAGACGATGCGTGGACCGATCGGGGCCGAGGAAACGGCGCGTGGAGCGACCGGGGCTCAGGAGACTCGCGTGGATCGATAGTGGCTCGGAGCTGGCGCGTGGAACGATCGGGGCTTAGGAGACGGCGCGTGGACCGATGGGGGCTCAGGAAGCGGCGCCTGGACCGATGCTGGCGCGGAGACCGCTCGTGGACGCATCGGGGCTTAGAAGACGACGCATGGACCGATCGGGGCTCGGAAACGGCGCGTGGACCGATCGGGGCTTAGGAGACGGCACGTGGAGCGATCGGGGCTCGGAAACGGCGGGTGGACCGATCGGGGCTCGGAGACGGCGCGTGGACCGATCGGTGCTCGGAGACGATGCGTGGACCGATCGGGGCCGAGGAAACGGCGCGTGGAGCGACCGGGGCTCAGGAGACTCGCGTGGATCGATAGGGGCTCGGAGCTGGCGCGTGGAACGATCGGGGCTCGGAGTCGGCGCGTTAACCGATCGAGGCTTAGGAGTCGACGCGTGGACCGATCGGGGCTTAGGAGACGACGCGTGGACCGATCGAGGCTTAGGAGACGACGCGTGAACCAATCGGAGCTTAGAAGATGACGCGTGGACCGATCGGCGGTCGGAGACTGCGCGTGGACCGATCGGGGTTTGGGAGAAGGCGCTTGGACCGATCGGGGCTTAGGAGCCGACGCGTGAACCAATCGGAGCTTAGGAGATGACGCGTGGACCGATCGGGGCTTAGGAGACGGCGCGTGGACCGATGGGGGCTCAGGAAGCGGCGCCTGGACCGATCCTGGCGCGGAGACCGCTCGTGGACGCATCGGGGCTTAGAAGACGACGCATGGACCGATCGGGGCTCGGAAACGGAGCGTGGACCGATCGGGGCTCGGAGACGACGCGTGTACGGATCGGGGATACGGGGACGACGCGTGAAACGATCCGGGCTCAGGAGACGGCGCGTGGACCGATCGGAGCTCAGGAGACGGCGCGTGGAGCGATCGGGGCTCAGGTGACGCCGCGTGAACCGATCGGCGCTCGGAGACGGCGCGTGGACCGATCGGGGTTTGGGAGAAGGCGCTTGGACCGATCGGGGCTCAGGAGACGGCGAGTGGACCGATCGGGGCTCGGAGACGGCGCGTTAACCGATCACGGCTTAGGAGACGACGCGTGGACCGATCGGGGCTCGGCGACGGCGCGTGGACCGATCGAGGCTCGGAGACGACGCGTGTACGGATCGGGGATACGGGGACGACGCGTGAAATGATCCGGGCTCAGGAGACGGGGCGTGGACCGATCGGGGCACGGAGACGGCGCGAGGAAGGATCGGGACTCAGGTGACGCCGCGTGAACCGATCAGCGCTCGGAGACGGCGCGTGGACCGATCGGGGTTTGGGAGAAGGCGCTTGGACCGATCGGGGCTCAGGAGACGGCGAGTGGACCGAGCGGGGCTCGGAGACGGCGCGTTAACCGATCACGGCTTAGGAGACGACGCGTGGACCGATCGGGGCTTAGAAGATTACGCGTGGACCGAACGGCGGTCGGAGACGGCGCGTGGACCGATCGGGGTTTGGGAGAAGGCGCTTGGACCGATCGGGGCTTAGGAGCCGACGCGTGAACCAATCGGAGCTTAGGAGATGACGCGTGGACCGATCGGGGCTTAGGAGACGGCGCGTGGACCGATGGGGGCTCAGGAAGCGGCGCCTGGACCGATGCTGGCGCGGAGACCGCTCGTGGACGCATCGGGGCTTAGAAGACGACGCATGGACCGATCGGGGCTCGGAAACGGCGCGTGAACCGATCGGGGCTTAGGAGACGGCACGTGGAGCGATCGGGGCTCGGAAACGGCGGGTGGACCGATCGGGGCTCGGAGACGGCGCGTGGACCGATCGGTGCTCGGAGACGATGCGTGGACCGATCGGGGCCGAGGAAACGGCGCGTGGAGCGACCGGGGCTCAGGAGACTCGCGTGGATCGATAGGGGCTCGGAGCTGGCGCGTGGAACGATCGGGGCTCGGAGTCGGCGCGTTAACCGATCGAGGCTTAGGAGTCGATGCGTGGACCGATCGGGGCTCGGAGACGGCGCGTGGATCGACCGGGGCTCAGGAGGCCACGCCTGGACCGATCGGGGTTTGGGAGAAGGCGCTTGGACCGATCGGCGCTTAGGAGCCGACGCGTGAACCAATCGGAGCTTAGGAGATGACGCGTGGACCGATCGGGGCTTAGGAGACGGCGCGTGGACCGATGGGGGCTCAGGAGACGAAGCGTGGACCGATAGAGCTCTTGAAGCGGCGCACGGACCGATCGTGGCTCGGACACGGCGCGTGGACCGATCGGGGCTCAGGAGACGGCGAGTGGACCGATCGGGGCTCGGAGACGGCGCGTGGACTGATCGGAGTTCAGGAGACGACCCGTGGATCGATCGGGGCTCAGGCGACGACGCGTGGACAGATTGGGGCTTAGGAGTCGGCGCGTGGACCGATCGGGGCTCGGAGACGACGCGTGTACTGATCGGGGTTTAGGAGACGATGCGTGGACGCATCCGGGCTGAGGAGGACGCGCGTGGAACGATCGGGGCTCGGAGCCGGCGCGTCGACCGATCGGGGCTTAGGAGACGGCACGTGGACCGATGGAGGCTCGGAAACGACGCGTTAACCTAGCGTGGCTTAGGAGACGACGCGTGGACCGTCCGGGGTTTGGAGGCGACGCGTGGACCGATGGGGCATAGGAAGCGACGCGTGGACCGATCGGGGCTCAGGAGACGGCGCGTGGACCGATCGGGGCTCGGCGACGGCGCGTGGACCGATCGGGGCTCGGAGACGACGCGTGTACGGATCTGGGCTGGGAGACAGCGCGTGGACCGACTGAAGCTCAGGCGGTTGCGCGTGGACCAATTGGGGTTCGGCGACGGCGCGTGGACGGATCGGCGCTCGGAAACGGCCCGTGGACCAATCGGGGCTTAGGAGAAGGCGCTTGGACCGATCGGGGCTTAGGAGACGGCGCGTGGGCCGATCAGAGCTCGGAGACGGCGCGTGGAACGATCGGGGCTCAGGAGACGGCACGTGGACCGATCGGGGCTTAGGAGACGGCGCGTGGACCCATCGGGGCTCGGAGAAGGCGCGTTAACCGATCGGGGCTTAGGAGACGATACGTGGACCGATCGGGGTTCGGAGACGGCGTGTGAACGTATCGGGGCTTAGGAGACGATGCGTTGACCGATCGTGGCTCATGAGACGGCGCGTAGGCCGATAGGGGCTCCGGCGGCGACGCGTGGACCGATCGAGGCCCAGGAAACGGCGCGTGGATCGATCGGTACTCGAAGACGACGCGTGGACCGATCGGGGCTCAGGAGCCGATGCGTGGATCGATCGGGGCTTAGGAGATGGCGCGTCGACCGATCGGGGCTTAGGAGATGGTATGTGGACCGACCGGGGCTCAGGAGATTCGCGTGGATCAATCGGGGCTCCGGAGGCGCCGCGTGGACGGATGGGGCTCAGGAGACGGCACGTGGACCGATCGGGGCTCGGAGACAGCGCGTGGAATGATCGGAGCTCAGGAGACGGCGCGAGGACCGGTCTCCTGAGAGAGACGGCGCGTGGACCGGTCGGGGCTTAGGAGACGACTCCTGGACCGATCGGGGCTTAGGAGGCGGCGCGTAGAACGATCGTGAATCAGGAGACGGCGCGTGAACCGATGGGCCCTCGCAGAAGGCGCGTGAACCGATGAGGGCTTAGAAGACGACGCGTGGACCGATCGGGGCTTAGGAGACTACGCGTATACCGATCGGGGCTCAGGAGACAACGCGTGGACCGATTGGGATTAGGAAACGACGCGTGGACCGATCGGTGGTCAGGAGACGGCGCGTGGACCTATCGGGGCTCAGGAAACGGGGCGTGGACCGATCGGAGCTCGGAGACGACGCGTGGATTGTTCGGGGCTCAGGAGACGGCGCGTGGACTAATCGGGGCTTAGGAGACGACGCTTGGGCTGATCGGCGATCAGGAGACGGTGCGTGGACCGATCGGGGCTCGGAGGCGGCGCGTGGACCGATCGGCGCATAGGAGACCACGCGTGAACCGACCGGGGCTCAGGAGGCCGCGCGCGGAACGATCGGCGCTCAGGTGACGGAGCGTGAATCGATCGGCGCTCGGAGACGGCGCGTGGACCGATCGGGGCTTAGGAGACGGCGCGTGGACCGATCGGCGCTCGGAGATGGCGCGTCCACCGATCGGGTTTCGGAGACGGCGCGTGGACCTTCTGGGGCTCGGAGACGACGCGTGTACGGATCGGGGCTTGGTGACAGCGCGTTTACCGATCGCGGCTCGGAAACGGCCCGTGGACGGATCGGGGCTTAGGAGACGACGCGTGGACCGATCGGCGCTCGGATACAGCGCGTAGACCGATCGGGGCTTAGGAGACGACGCGTGGACGGATCGGGGCTTTGGAGATGACGCGTGGACCGATCGGGGCTTAGGAGACGACGCGGGGACCGATCGCGGCTTAGGAGACGGCGCGTGGACCGATCGGGGCTCAGGAGACGGCGCGTGGAGCGATCGGGGCTCAGGAGGCGGTGCGTGGACCCATCGGGGCTCGGAGACGACGTGTGGAACGATCGGGGCGCAGGAGACGGCGCGTGGACCGATCGTGGCTCGGATACGGCGCGAGAAGGCATCTGGGCTTAGAAGATGACGCGTGGACCAATTGGATCTCAGGAAACGGGGCGTGAACAGATCGGGGCATAGGAGACGGCGCGTGGACCGATCGGGGCTTAGGAGACGACGCGTGGACCGATCGGGGCTCAGGAGACGGCGCGTGGACCGGGCGGGGCTTAGGAGACGACGCGTGGACCGATCGGGGCTGGGAGACAGCGCGTGGACCGACTGGAGCTCAGGCGGTTGCGCGTGGACCAATTGGGGTTCAGCGACGGCGCGTGGACCGATCGGGGCTCGGAGACGGCGCGTTAACCGATCGAGGCTTAGGAGACGATGCGTAGACCGATCGGGCTCGGAGACGGCGCGTGAACCGACCGGGGCTCAGGAGGCGACGCCTGGACCGATCGGGCTCGGCGACGGCGCGTTGACCGATCGAGGCTCGGAGATGACGCGTGTACGGATCGGGGATTCGGGGACGACGCGTGGACCGATCGGGGCTTAGGAGACGACGCGTGGACCGTCCGGGGTTAGGAGACGAGGCGTGGGCCGATGGGGCTTAGGAAGCGATGCGTGGACCGATCGAGGCTCTGGCAGCGGCGCACGGACCGATCGTGACTCGGAGCCGGCGGGTGGAGGCATCGGGGCTTTGAAGACGATGCGTGGACCGAACGGTGCTCAGAAAACGGCGCGTGGACCGATCGGTGCTCGGAGACGATGCGTGGACCGATCGGGGCTCAGGAAACGGTGCGTGGACCGATCGGGTCTCGGAGACGCCGCGTGGAACGATCGGGGCTCACGAGACGGCGCGTGGAGCGATCGGGGCTCAGGAGACGGCGCGTGGAGCGATCGGGGTTCAGGAGACGACCCGTTGATCGATCGGTGCTCAGGCGACGACGCGTGGACCCATCGGGGCTCGGATTCGGCGCGTGGACCGATCGGGGCTTAGGAGACGGCGCGTGCACCGATCGGGGCCCGGAGACGGGTCGTGGACAGATTGGGGCTTAGGAGACGACACGTAGACCGATTGGGGCACAGGAGACTGCGCGTGGATGGATCGGGGCTTAGGGAACGACGCGTGGACGGATCGGGCCTCGGAGACGGCGCGTGGAACGATCGGGACTCAGGAGACGACGCATGGACCGATCGGGGCTCAGGAGACGACGCATGGAGCGAACGGGGTTCAGGAGACGGCGCGTGGGCCGATCGGGGCTCGGAAATGACGCGTGTACGGATCGGGGATTCAGGGACGAGGCGTGGACCGATCGGGGCTTAGGAGAAGACGCGTGGACCCATCGGGACTCGGAGACAGCGCGTGGACCGACTTGGGCTCAGGGGGTTGCGCGTGGACCAATTGGGGTTCGGCGACGGCGCGTGGACCGATCCGGGCTCAGGAGACGGCGCGTGGACCGATCGGGGCTCGGAGACGGCGCGTGGAGTGATGGGGGCTCGGAGACGGCGCGTGGAGCGATGGGGGGTTAGGCGACGACGCGTGTTACCGATCGGGGCTCAGGAGACGGCGCGTGAACCGATTGGGGCTCGGATACGGCGCGTGACCCAACCGGGGCTCAGGAGGCCGCGCGTGGACCGATCGCGACTCGGCGACGGCGCGTGGACCGATCGGGGCTCAGGAGGCCGCGCGTGGACCGATCATGGCTCGGCGACGGCGCGTGGACTGATCGGGGCTCGGAGACGAAGCGTGGACCGATCGGGGCTCGGAGACGGCGCGTGGACCGACTGGGGCTCAGACGGTTGCGCGTGGACCAATTTGGGTTCGGCGACCGCGGGAGTACCGATCGGGGCCCGAAGACGGGTCGTGGACCGATTGGGGATTAGGAGACGGCGCGTGGAACGATCGGGGCTGGGAGACGGCACGTGGACCAATCGGGGATTCAGGGACGACGCGTGGACCGATCGGGGCTTAGGAGACGATGCGTGGACCGATCGGGGCTTAGGAGACGACGCGTGGAGCGATCGGGGCTTAGGAGGCGGCGCGTGGACCCATCGGGGCTCGGAGACGGCGCGTTAACCGATCGGGGCTTAGGAGACGATACGTGGACCGATCGGGGCTCAGGAGACTGCGCGTGGATGGATCGGGGCTTAGGAAACGACGCGTGGACGGATCGGGGCTCGAAGAGAGCGCGTGGAACGATCGGGGCTCAGGAGACGACGCGTGGACCGATCGGGGCTCAGGAGACGGCGCGTAGACAGATCGGGGCTCGGAAACGACGCGTTAACCGAGCGGAGCTTAGCAGACTATGCGTGAACCGATCGGGGCACGGAGACAGCGCGTGTACCGACTGGGACTCAGGACGTTGCGCGTGAATCAATTGGGGTTCGGCGACGGCGCGTGGACCGACCGCGGCTCAGGAGACCGCGCGTGAACCGATCGGGGCTCGGCGACTGCGCGTGGATCGATCGGCGCTTAGGACACGATGCGTGGACCAATCGAGGCTCGGCGACCGCGCGTGGACCGATCGGGACTCAGGAGATGGTATGTGGACCGACCGGGGCTCAGGAGATTTGCGTGGATCAATCGGGGCTCCGGAGGCGCCGCGTAGACGGATGGGGCTCAGGAGACGGCATGTGGACCGATCGGGGCTCGGAGACAGCGCGTGGAATGATCGGAGCTCAGGAGACGGCGCGAGGACCGATCTCCTGAGAGAGACGGCGCGTGGACCGATCGGGGCTGGGAGACGGCGCGCGGAACGATCGGGGCTCAGGAGACTGCGCGTGGATGGATCGGGACTTAGGGAACGTCGCGTCGAGCGATCGGGGCTTAGGTGGCAACGCGTGGATCGATCGGGGCTCAGGAGACGATGCGTCGACCGATCGGGGCTCAGGAGACGGCGCGCGGACCGCCCGGGGCTCTGGAGATTCGCGTGGATCAATCGGGGCTCCGGAGGCGCCGCGTGAACGGATGGGGCTCAGGAGACGGCACGTGGACCGATCGGGGCTCGGAGTCAGCGCGTGGAATGATCGGGGCTCAGGAGACGGCGCGAGGACCGATCGGGGCTGGGAGACAGCGTGTGCACCGACTGGGGCTCAGGCGGTTGTGCGTGGACCAATTTGGGTTCGGCGACGGCCCGTAGACCGATGGGGGCTCGCAAACGACGCGTTAACCTAGCGGGGCTTAGGAGACGACGCGTGGACCGTCCGGGGTTTGGAGGCGACGCGTGGACCGATGGGGCATAGGAAGCGACGCGTGGACCGAACGGGGCTCAGGAGACGACGCGTGGACCGATCGGGGCTCAGGAAGCGGCGCCTGGACCGATCGTGGTTCGGAGACGGCGCGAGGAGGCATCTGAGCTTAGAAGACGACGCGTGGAACCATCGGAGCTCAGGAAACGGGGCGTGGATCGATCGATGCTCGGAGACGACGGGTGGACCGTTCGGTGCTCAGGAGACGGCGCGAGGAGCGATCGGGTCTCAGGAGACGGCACGTGGAGCGATCGGGGCTCGGAGACGACGCGTAGACCGACTGGGGCTCGGAGACGGCGCGTGTATGGATCGGGGCTTGGTGACGGCGCCTGGAACGTCCGGGGCTCAGGAGGCGATGCGTGGACCGATCGGGGCTCAGGAGACTGCGCGTGGATGGATCGGGGCTTAGGGAACGACGCGTGGACCGATCGGGGCTCAGGAGACTGCGCGTGAACCGACTATGGCTCAGGAGGCCGCGCGTGGACCGACTGGGGCTCAGGAGACGGCGCGTGAACCGATTGGCGCTCGGAGACAACGCGTGAACCGATTGGCGCTCGGAGACGGCACGTGGACCGATCGGGGCTTATGAGACGGCGCGTGGACCGATCGGAGATCAGGAGAAGACCCGTGCACCGATCGGGGCTCTGGAAGCGGCGCACGGACCGATCGTGGCTCGGAGACGGCGCGTGGAGGCATCGGGGCTTTGAAGACGCCGCGTGTACGGATCGGGGCTTGGTGACGGCGGGTTGACCGATCGCAGCTTAGAGACGGCCCGTGGACGGATCGGGGCTTAGGAGACGGTGTGTGGACCGATCGGGGCTCAGGAGACGGCGCGTGGACGGACCGCGGCTTAGAATGCGGTACGCGGACCGATCGGGGCTTAGGAGACGGTGTGTGGACCGATCGGGGCTCAGGAGACAGCGCGTGGACGGACCGCGGCTTAGAATGCGGTACGTGGACCGATTGGGGCTCGGCGACGGCGCGTGGACCGATCGAGGCTCGGAGACGACGCGTGTACGGATCGGGGCTTTGAAGACGACGCGTGGACCGATCGGGGCTCAGGAGGCCGCGCGTGGACCGATCATGGCTCGGCTACGGCGCGTGGACCGATCGGGGTTTAGCAGAGGACGCGTCGACCGAGCAGGGCTCAGGAGACGGCGCGTGGACCAATCGGGGCTTAGGACACGACGCGTGGACCGATCGGGGCTTAGGAGACGGCGCGTGGACCGACCGGGGCTCGGATACGGCGCGTGGATCGATCGGGGCTCCGGAGGCGCCGCGTGGTCCGATCGGGGCTCAGGAAGCGGCGCCTGGACCGATCATGGCTCGGAGACGGCGCGTGGAGGCATCCGGGCTAAGAAGACGACGCATGGACCGAGCGGGGCTCAGGAGACGGCGCGAGGAGCGATCGGAGCTCTGGAGAAGGCGCGTCAATTGACCGGGGCTCAGGAGACGACGCGTCGACGGATCGGGGCTTAGGAGACGACCCGTGGACCGATCGGGGCTGGGAGACGGCGCGTGGAACGATCGGGGCTCAGGAAGCGGCGCGTGGGCCGATCGGGGCTCGTAGACGGTGCGTGGAACCAACGTGGCTTAGGAGAAGGCGCGTGGGCCGATCGGGGCTTAGGAGACGGCGCGTGGACCGATCGGGGCTCGAAGACGGCGCGTGGAACGATCGGCGCTCAGGAGACGGCGCGTGAACCGATCGGCCCTCGGAGACGCGCGCGTGGACCGATCGAGGCTTAGGAGACGATGCGCGGACCGATCGAGGCTCGGAGACGGCGCGTGGACCGACCGGGGCTCAGGAGGCCACGCCTGGGCCGATCGGGGCTCGGCGACGGCGCGTAGACCGATCGAGGCTCGGAGACGGCGCGTGGACCGACCGGGGCTCAGGAGGCTCGCGTGGATCGATCGGGGCTCAGGAGGGGACGCGTGAACCCATCGGGGCTCGGAGACGGCGTATGGACGTATCGGGGCTTAGGAGACGACGCGTGGACCGATCGGGGATCAGGAGAAGGCGCGTGGACCGATCGGGGCTTAGGAGAGGACCCGTCGACCGATCGGGACTTAGGACACGACGCGTGGACCATCGGTGCTCAGGAAGTGGCGCCTGGACAGATCGTGGCTCGGAGACGGCGCGTGAACCGATCGGCGCTTGGAGACGGCGCGTGGACCGATCGGGGCTTGGGAGACGACGCGGAGTTCGATCGGGCCCCGGCGACTGCGCGTGGACATATCGGGGCTCAGGAGACGGTGCGTGGATCGATCGGGGCTCGGAGACGGCGCGTGGACCGATCGAGGCTCGGCGACGGCCCGTGGACAGATCGGGGCTTAGGAGACGGCGCGTGGACCGATCGGGGCTCAGGAGACGGCGCGTGGACCGGTTGGGGCTTAGGAGACAACGCGTTAACCGACCGGGGCTCAGGAGACTCGCGTGGATCGATCGGGACTCGGGAGGCGCCGCGTGGACCGATGGGGATCAGGAGACGGTGCATGGATCGATCGGGGCTTAGAAGACGAAGCGTGGACCGATCAGGGCGTAGGAGACGACGCGTGGAACGACCGGGGCTCAGGAGACGGCGCGTGGAACGATCGGGGCTCAGGAGAGGGCGAGTCGGCTTATCGGGGCTCGGAGACGGCGCGTGGAACGATGGGGGCTCTGGAGACGGCGCGCGGACCGACTGCGGCTCAGGAGGTTGCGCGTGGACCAATTGGGGTTCGGCGACGGCGCGTGGACCGACCGGGGCTGAGGGGACTCGCGTTGATCGATTGGGGCTCCGGAGGCGGCGCGTGGAACGATCGGCGCTCGAAGACGGCGCGTGGACCGATCGGGGCTTAGGAGACGGCGAGTGCACTGATCGGGGCACGGAGACGGGTCGTGGACAGATTGGAGCTTAGAAGACGGCGCGTGGACCGATTGAGGCTCGGATACGGCACGTGAACCGATCGGGGCTCGGAGACGGCGTGTGGACCGATCGGGGCTCGAAGACGGCGCGTTAACCGATCGGGGCTTAGGAGACGATGCATGGACCGATCGGGCCTCGGGGACGGCGCGTGGACCGATCGGGGCTCAGGAGACCGCGCGTGGACCGATCGGGGCTCGGCGACTGCGCGTGGACGTATCGGGGCTCAGGAGACGGCGCGTGGACCGATCGGGGCGCGGAGACGGCGGGTGGACCGATCGGGGCTCAGGAGACGGCGCGCGGACCGACTGCGGCTCAGGAGGTTGCGCGTGGACCAATTGGGGTTCGGCGACGGCGCGTGGACCGACCGGGGCTGAGGAGACTCGCGTTGATCGATTGGGGCTCCGGAGGCGGCGCGTGGAACGATCGGGGCTTAGGAGACGACGTGTGGACCGACCGGAAATCGGGAGATGACGCGTGGACCCATCGGGGCTCGGAGACGGCGTGTGGACCGATCGGGTCTTAGGAGACGACGCATGGACCGATCGGGGCTCGGAGACGGCGCGTGGACCGATCGGGGCTTAGGAGACGACGCGTGGACCGATCGGGGCTCAGGAGACGACGCGTCGACTGATCGCGGCTTAGGAGGCGACGCGTGCACGCATTGGGGTTCGGAGACGATGCGTGGAACGATCGGGGCTCAGGAGACGGCGCGTGAACCGATCGGCGCTCGGCGACGGCGCGTGGACCGATCGGGGCTCAGGAGGCCGCGCGTGGACCGATCGGGGCTCCGAGACGGCGCGTGGACCGATCGGGGATGAGGAGAAGGCGCGTGGACCGATCGGGGCTTAGGAGACGGCGCGTAGACCGATCGGGGCTCGGAGACGGCGTGTGGAACGATCGGGGCTCAGGTGACGGCGCGTGAACCGATCGGCGCTCGGAGACGGCGCGTGGACCGATCGGGGCTTAGGAGACAACGCGTGGACCGATGGGGGCTCAGATGACGGCGCGAGGACCGACCGGGGCTCAGGAGACTCGCGTGGATCGATCGGGGCTCCGGAGACGCCGCGCGGACCGATCGGGGATCGGACACGGCGTGTGGACCGATCGAGGCTCGGAGACGACGCGATTACGGATCGGGGATCAGGAGACGACGCGTGGAACGATTCGGGCTCAGGAGACGAAGCGTGGACCGATCGGGGCTCGGAGACGGCGTGTGGAACGATCGGGGCTCGGGTGACGGCGCGTGAACCGATCGGCGCTCGGAGACGGCGCGTTGACCGATCGGGGCTTAGGATACGGCGCATGGACCGATGGGGGCTCGGAAGCGGCGCCTGGACCGATCGTATCTCGGAGACGGCGCGTGGAGGCATCGGGACTAAGAAGACGACGCATGGACCGATCGGGGCTCAGGAGACGGCGCGTGGACCGACCGGGGCTCAGGAGGCGACGCGTGGACCCATCGGAGCTCGGAGACGGCGTGTGGACCGATCGGGGCTTAGGAGACGACGCGTGGACCGATCGGGGTTTAGGAGAGGATGCGTCGACCAATCGGGGCACAGAAGACGGCGCGTGGACCGATCGGGGCTTAGGAGACGGCGCGAGGAGCGATTGGGCTCAGGAGAAGACGCGTCAATTGATCGTGGCTCTGGAGACGACGCGTCGACGGATCGGGGTTTAGGAGAGGACGCGTCGACCGATCGGGGCACAGGAGACGACGCGTGGACCGATCGGGGCTTAGGAGACTCACGTTGATCGATTGGGGCTCCGGAGGCGGTGCGTGGACCGATCGGGGCTTAGGAGACTACGCGTGTGTCTATCGGGGCTCAGGAGACAGCGCGTGGACCGATTGGGCATCAGGAGACGGCGCGTCGATGGATCGTGGCTTGGGGAACGACGCGTGGACCGATCGGGGCTCAGGAGACGGCGCGTGGATCGATCGGGGCTCGGAGACGGCGCGTGGACCGACCGGGGCACAGGAGGATACGCCTGAACCGAACGGGGCTCGGCGACGGCGCGTGGACCGATCGAGGCTCGGAGACGGCGCGTGGAACGATCGGGGCTCGGAGACAGCGCGTGGACCGACGGGGGCTCAGGCGGTTGCGCGTGGACCAATTGGGGTTCGGCGACGGCGCGTGGACCGATCCGGGCTCAGGAGACGGCGCGTGGACCGATCGGGGCTCGGAGACGGAGCGTGGCGCGATCGGGGCTCAGGAGACGGCGCGTGAACTAATCGGCGCTCGGAGACGGCGCGTGGACCGATCGGGGCTGAGGAGAAGGCGCGTGGTCCGATCGGGGCTTATGAGACGGCGCGTAGACCGATCGGGGCTCGGAGATGGCGCGTGGAATGCTCGGGGCTTAGGAGATGGTGTGTGGACCGATCGGAGATTAGGAGACGACGCGTGGACCGATCGGGGATCGGAAGCGGCGCGTGGAACGATCCGGGCTTAGGACACAACGCGTGGACCGATCGAGGCTCAGGAAACGGCGCCTGGACCGATCGGGGCTTAGGAGACGGCGCGTGGGCCGAACGGGGCTCAGGAAACGGCGCGTGGACCGACCGGAGCTCAGCAGATTTCGCGTGGATCGATCGGGGCTCCGGAGGCGGCGCGTGGACCGATTGGGGAGCAGGAGATGATGCGTGGACCGATCGGGGCTCGGAAAACGGCGCGTGGACCGATCGGGGCTTAGAAGACGACGCATGGACCGATCGGGGCTCAGGAGACGACGCATGGAGCGAACGGGGTTCAGGAGACGGCGCGTGGGCCGATCGGGGCTCGGAAATGACGCGTGTACGGATCGGGGATTCAGGGACGAGGCGTGGACCGATCGGGGCTTAGGAGAAGACGCGTGGACCCATCGGGACTCGGAGACAGCGCGTGGACCGACTTGGGCTCAGGGGGTTGCGCGTGGACCAATTGGGGTTCGGCGACGGCGCGTGGACCGATCCGGGCTCAGGAGACGGCGCGTGGACCGATCGGGGCTCGGAGACGGCGCGTGGAGTGATGGGGGCTCGGAGACGGCGCGTGGAGCGATGGGGGGTTAGGCGACGACGCGTGTTACCGATCGGGGCTCAGGAGACGGCGCGTGAACCGATTGGGGCTCGGATACGGCGCGTGACCCAACCGGGGCTCAGGAGGCCGCGCGTGGACCGATCGCGACTCGGCGACGGCGCGTGGACCGATCGGGGCTCAGGAGGCCGCGCGTGGACCGATCATGGCTCGGCGACGGCGCGTGGACTGATCGGGGCTCGGAGACGAAGCGTGGACCGATCGGGGCTCGGAGACGGCGCGTGGACCGACTGGGGCTCAGACGGTTGCACGTGGACCAATTTGGGTTCGGCGACCGCGGGAGTACCGATCGGGGCCCGAAGACGGGTCGTGGACCGATTGGGGATTAGGAGACGGCGCGTGGAACGATCGGGGCTGGGAGACGGCACGTGGACCAATCGGGGATTCAGGGACGACGCGTGGACCGATCGGGGCTTAGGAGACGATGCGTGGACCGATCGGGGCTTAGGAGACGACGCGTGGAGCGATCGGGGCTTAGGAGGCGGCGCGTGGACCCATCGGGGCTCGGAGACGGCGCGTTAACCGATCGGGGCTTAGGAGACGATACGTGGACCGATCGGGGCTCAGGAGACTGCGCGTGGATGGATCGGGGCTTAGGAAACGACGCGTGGACGGATCGGGGCTCGAAGAGAGCGCGTGGAACGATCGGGGCTCAGGAGACGACGCGTGGACCGATCGGGGCTCAGGAGACGGCGCGTAGACAGATCGGGGCTCGGAAACGACGCGTTAACCGAGCGGAGCTTAGCAGACTATGCGTGAACCGATCGGGGCACGGAGACAGCGCGTGTACCGACTGGGACTCAGGACGTTGCGCGTGAATCAATTGGGGTTCGGCGACGGCGCGTGGACCGACCGCGGCTCAGGAGACCGCGCGTGAACCGATCGGGGCTCGGCGACTGCGCGTGGATCGATCGGCGCTTAGGACACGATGCGTGGACCAATCGAGGCTCGGCGACCGCGCGTGGACCGATCGGGACTCAGGAGATGGTATGTGGACCGACCGGGGCTCAGGAGATTTGCGTGGATCAATCGGGGCTCCGGAGGCGCCGCGTAGACGGATGGGGCTCAGGAGACGGCACGTGGACCGATCGGGGCTCGGAGACAGCGCGTGGAATGATCGGAGCTCAGGAGACGGCGCGAGGACCGATCTCCTGAGAGAGACGGCGCGTGGACCGATCGGGGCTGGGAGACGGCGCGCGGAACGATCGGGGCTCAGGAGACTGCGCGTGGATGGATCGGGACTTAGGGAACGTCGCGTCGAGCGATCGGGGCTTAGGTGGCAACGCGTGGATCGATCGGGGCTCAGGAGACGATGCGTCGACCGATCGGGGCTCAGGAGACGGCGCGCGGACCGCCCGGGGCTCTGGAGATTCGCGTGGATCAATCGGGGCTCCGGAGGCGCCGCGTGAACGGATGGGGCTCAGGAGACGGCACGTGGACCGATCGGGGCTCGGAGTCAGCGCGTGGAATGATCGGGGCTCAGGAGACGGCGCGAGGACCGATCGGGGCTGGGAGACAGCGTGTGCACCGACTGGGGCTCAGGCGGTTGTGCGTGGACCAATTTGGGTTCGGCGACGGCCCGTAGACCGATGGGGGCTCGCAAACGACGCGTTAACCTAGCGGGGCTTAGGAGACGACGCGTGGACCGTCCGGGGTTTGGAGGCGACGCGTGGACCGATGGGGCATAGGAAGCGACGCGTGGACCGAACGGGGCTCAGGAGACGACGCGTGGACCGATCGGGGCTCAGGAAGCGGCGCCTGGACCGATCGTGGTTCGGAGACGGCGCGAGGAGGCATCTGAGCTTAGAAGACGACGCGTGGAACCATCGGAGCTCAGGAAACGGGGCGTGGATCGATCGATGCTCGGAGACGACGGGTGGACCGTTCGGTGCTCAGGAGACGGCGCGGGGAGCGATCGGGTCTCAGGAGACGGCACGTGGAGCGATCGGGGCTCGGAGACGACGCGTAGACCGACTGGGGCTCGGAGACGGCGCGTGTATGGATCGGGGCTTGGTGACGGCGCCTGGAACGTCCGGGGCTCAGGAGGCGATGCGTGGACCGATCGGGGCTCAGGAGACTGCGCGTGGATGGATCGGGGCTTAGGGAACGACGCGTGGACCGATCGGGGCTCAGGAGACTGCGCGTGAACCGACTATGGCTCAGGAGGCCGCGCGTGGACCGACTGGGGCTCAGGAGACGGCGCGTGAACCGATTGGCGCTCGGAGACAACGCGTGAACCGATTGGCGCTCGGAGACGGCACGTGGACCGATCGGGGCTTATGAGACGGCGCGTGGACCGATCGGAGATCAGGAGAAGACCCGTGCACCGATCGGGGCTCTGGAAGCGGCGCACGGACCGATCGTGGCTCGGAGACGGCGCGTGGAGGCATCGGGGCTTTGAAGACGCCGCGTGTACGGATCGGGGCTTGGTGACGGCGGGTTGACCGATCGCAGCTTAGAGACGGCCCGTGGACGGATCGGGGCTTAGGAGACGGTGTGTGGACCGATCGGGGCTCAGGAGACGGCGCGTGGACGGACCGCGGCTTAGAATGCGGTACGCGGACCGATCGGGGCTTAGGAGACGGTGTGTGGACCGATCGGGGCTCAGGAGACAGCGCGTGGACGGACCGCGGCTTAGAATGCGGTACGTGGACCGATTGGGGCTCGGCGACGGCGCGTGGACCGATCGAGGCTCGGAGACGACGCGTGTACGGATCGGGGCTTTGAAGACGACGCGTGGACCGATCGGGGCTCAGGAGGCCGCGCGTGGACCGATCATGGCTCGGCTACGGCGCGTGGACCGATCGGGGTTTAGCAGAGGACGCGTCGACCGAGCAGGGCTCAGGAGACGGCGCGTGGACCAATCGGGGCTTAGGACACGACGCGTGGACCGATCGGGGCTTAGGAGACGGCGCGTGGACCGACCGGGGCTCGGATACGGCGCGTGGATCGATCGGGGCTCCGGAGGCGCCGCGTGGTCCGATCGGGGCTCAGGAAGCGGCGCCTGGACCGATCATGGCTCGGAGACGGCGCGTGGAGGCATCCGGGCTAAGAAGACGACGCATGGACCGAGCGGGGCTCAGGAGACGGCGCGAGGAGCGATCGGAGCTCTGGAGAAGGCGCGTCAATTGACCGGGGCTCAGGAGACGACGCGTCGACGGATCGGGGCTTAGGAGACGACCCGTGGACCGATCGGGGCTGGGAGACGGCGCGTGGAACGATCGGGGCTCAGGAAGCGGCGCGTGGGCCGATCGGGGCTCGTAGACGGTGCGTGGAACCAACGTGGCTTAGGAGAAGGCGCGTGGGCCGATCGGGGCTTAGGAGACGGCGCGTGGACCGATCGGGGCTCGGAGACGGCGCGTGGAACGATCGGCGCTCAGGAGACGGCGCGTGAACCGATCGGCCCTCGGAGACGCGCGCGTGGACCGATCGAGGCTTAGGAGACGATGCGCGGACCGATCGAGGCTCGGAGACGGCGCGTGGACCGACCGGGGCTCAGGAGGCCACGCCTGGGCCGATCGGGGCTCGGCGACGGCGCGTAGACCGATCGAGGCTCGGAGACGGCGCGTGGACCGACCGGGGCTCAGGAGGCTCGCGTGGATCGATCGGGGCTCAGGAGGGGACGCGTGAACCCATCGGGGCTCGGAGACGGCGTATGGACGTATCGGGGCTTAGGAGACGACGCGTGGACCGATCGGGGATCAGGAGAAGGCGCGTGGACCGATCGGGGCTTAGGAGAGGACCCGTCGACCGATCGGGACTTAGGACACGACGCGTGGACCATCGGTGCTCAGGAAGTGGCGCCTGGACAGATCGTGGCTCGGAGACGGCGCGTGAACCGATCGGCGCTTGGAGACGGCGCGTGGACCGATCGGGGCTTGGGAGACGACGCGGAGTTCGATCGGGCCCCGGCGACTGCGCGTGGACATATCGGGGCTCAGGAGACGGTGCGTGGATCGATCGGGGCTCGGAGACGGCGCGTGGACCGATCGAGGCTCGGCGACGGCCCGTGGACAGATCGGGGCTTAGGAGACGGCGCGTGGACCGATCGGGGCTCAGGAGACGGCGCGTGGACCGGTTGGGGCTTAGGAGACAACGCGTTAACCGACCGGGGCTCAGGAGACTCGCGTGGATCGATCGGGACTCGGGAGGCGCCGCGTGGACCGATGGGGATCAGGAGACGGTGCATGGATCGATCGGGGCTTAGAAGACGAAGCGTGGACCGATCAGGGCGTAGGAGACGACGCGTGGAACGACCGGGGCTCAGGAGACGGCGCGTGGAACGATCGGGGCTCAGGAGAGGGCGAGTCGGCTTATCGGGGCTCGGAGACGGCGCGTGGAACGATGGGGGCTCTGGAGACGGCGCGCGGACCGACTGCGGCTCAGGAGGTTGCGCGTGGACCAATTGGGGTTCGGCGACGGCGCGTGGACCGACCGGGGCTGAGGGGACTCGCGTTGATCGATTGGGGCTCCGGAGGCGGCGCGTGGAACGATCGGCGCTCGAAGACGGCGCGTGGACCGATCGGGGCTTAGGAGACGGCGAGTGCACTGATCGGGGCACGGAGACGGGTCGTGGACAGATTGGAGCTTAGAAGACGGCGCGTGGACCGATTGAGGCTCGGATACGGCACGTGAACCGATCGGGGCTCGGAGACGGCGTGTGGACCGATCGGGGCTCGAAGACGGCGCGTTAACCGATCGGGGCTTAGGAGACGATGCATGGACCGATCGGGCCTCGGGGACGGCGCGTGGACCGATCGGGGCTCAGGAGACCGCGCGTGGACCGATCGGGGCTCGGCGACTGCGCGTGGACGTATCGGGGCTCAGGAGACGGCGCGTGGACCGATCGGGGCGCGGAGACGGCGGGTGGACCGATCGGGGCTCAGGAGACGGCGCGCGGACCGACTGCGGCTCAGGAGGTTGCGCGTGGACCAATTGGGGTTCGGCGACGGCGCGTGGACCGACCGGGGCTGAGGAGACTCGCGTTGATCGATTGGGGCTCCGGAGGCGGCGCGTGGAACGATCGGGGCTTAGGAGACGACGTGTGGACCGACCGGAAATCGGGAGATGACGCGTGGACCCATCGGGGCTCGGAGACGGCGTGTGGACCGATCGGGTCTTAGGAGACGACGCATGGACCGATCGGGGCTCGGAGACGGCGCGTGGACCGATCGGGGCTTAGGAGACGACGCGTGGACCGATCGGGGCTCAGGAGACGACGCGTCGACTGATCGCGGCTTAGGAGGCGACGCGTGCACGCATTGGGGTTCGGAGACGATGCGTGGAACGATCGGGGCTCAGGAGACGGCGCGTGAACCGATCGGCGCTCGGCGACGGCGCGTGGACCGATCGGGGCTCAGGAGGCCGCGCGTGGACCGATCGGGGCTCCGAGACGGCGCGTGGACCGATCGGGGATGAGGAGAAGGCGCGTGGACCGATCGGGGCTTAGGAGACGGCGCGTAGACCGATCGGGGCTCGGAGACGGCGTGTGGAACGATCGGGGCTCAGGTGACGGCGCGTGAACCGATCGGCGCTCGGAGACGGCGCGTGGAGCCATCGTGGCTCGGAGACGGCGCGTGGAGGCATCGGGGCTAAGAAGACGACGCATGGACCGAGCGGGGCTCAGGAAACGGCGTATGGACCGATCGGAGCTCGGACACGACGCGTGGACCGATCGGGGCTTAGGAGACGACGCGTGGACCGATCGGGGCTCAGGAGACGGCGCGTGGACCGACCGGGGCTCAGGAGGCGACGCGTGGACCCATCGGGGATCGGAGACGGCGTGTGGACCGATCGGGGCTCAGGAGACGGCGCGTGGACCGATCGGGGCTTAGGAGACGGCGCGTGGGCCGAACGGGGCTTAGGAGACAACGCGTGGACCGATCGGGGCTCAGGAAGCGGCGCCTGGACCCATCGTGGCTCGGAGACGGCGCGAGGAGGCATCTGGGCTTAGAAGACGACGCGTGGACCGATCGGGGCTCAGGAAACGGCCCGTGGAGCAATCGGGGTTCAGGAGACGACGCGTGGATCGATCAAGGCTCAGGAGACGACGCGTCGTCCGATCAGGACTCAGGAGGCGGCGCGTGGACCGATCGGGGATCAGGAAACGGTCCGTGGAGCGATCGGGGCTTAGGAGACGGCACGTGGACTGATCGGGGCTCTGGAAGCGGCACACGGACCGATCGTGGCTCGGAGACGGCGCGTGGAGGCATCGGGGCTTTGAAGACGACGCGTGGACCGATCGGGGTCAGGAAGCGGCGCCTAGACCGATCGTGGCTCGGAGACGGCGCGTGGAGGCATCGGGGCTAGGAAGACGACGCATGGACCGAGCGGGGCTCAGGAGACGGCGCGAGGAGCGATCGGGGTTCATGAGAAGACGCGTCAATTGATCGGGGCTCAGAAATCGGCGCGTGGAGCGATCGGGGCTCAGGAGACGACGCGTGGATCGATCGGGGCTCATGAAACGACGCGTCGACCGATTGGGGCTTAGGAGACGGCGCGCGGACCGACCGGGGCTCAGGAGCCTCGTGTGGACCGATCATGGCTCGGCGACGGCGCGTGGACCGATCGGTGCTCGGAGACGACGCGTGGACCGATCGAGGCTCAGGCGGTTGCGCGTGGACCATTTGGGGTTCGGCGACGGCGCGTGGACCGATCGGCGCTCGGAGACAGCGCGTTAACCGATCGGGGCTTAGGAAACGATGCATGGACCGATCGGGGCTTGGAAACGGCGCGTGGACCGATCGGGGCTCAGGAGACGAGCGTGGACCGATTAGGGCTCGGAGACGGCGCGTGGAATGATCGGGGCTCAGGAGACGGCGCGTGAACCGATCGGCGCTTGGAGACAGCGCGTGGACCGATCGGGGCTTAGGAGACGGCGCGTGGACCGATCGGAAATCAGGAGACGATGCGTGGACCGATAGGGCTCTGGAAGCGGCGCATGGACCGATCGTGAATCGGCGACGGCGCGTGGACCGATCGGGGCTCAGGAGACTGCGCGTGGACCGATCATAGTTCGCGCAACGGCGCGTGGACAGATCGGGGCTCGGAGACAGCGCGTGGACCGACTGGGGCTCAGGCGGTTGCGCGTGGACCAATTGGGGTTCGGCGAAGGCGCGTTGACGGCTCGGCGCTCGGAGACGGCGCGTGGACCGATCGGGGCTAAGGCGACAACGGGTGGACCGATCGGGGCTCGGAGACAGCGCGTGGACTGATCGGGGCTCAGGAGACGGCGCGTGAACCGATCGGCGCTCGGAGACGGTGCGTGGACCGATCCGGGCTTAGGAGACGGCGCGTGGACCGTTCGGAGATCAGGAGACGATGCGTGGACCGATAGGGCCCTGGAAACGGCGCACGGATCGATCGTGGATCGGCGACGGCCCGTGGACTGATTGGGGCTCAGGAGGCCGCGCGTTGACCGATCATGGCTCGGCGACGGCGCGTGCAACGATCGGGGCTTAGGAGACGGCGCGTGGACCGTTCGGAGATCAGGAGACGATGCGTGGACCGATAGGGCTCTGGAAACGGCGCACGGATCGATCGTGGATCGGCGACGGCCCGTGGACTGATTGGGGCTCAGGAGGCCGCGCGTTGACCGATCATGGCTCGGCGACGGCGCGTGGAACGATCGGGGCTCAGGAGACGACGCGTGGACCGATCGGGCGTAAGAGACGATGCGTGTACCTATCGGGGCTCCCGACACAGCGTGTGGACCGATTGGGGCTCAGGAGACGCCGCGTGGAACGATCGGGGCTCGGGGACGGCGCGTGGACCGATCGGGGCTAAGGCGACAACGCGTGGACCGATCGGGGCTCGGAGACAGCGCGTGGACTGATCGGGGCTGAGGAGACGGCGCGTGAACCGATCGGCGCTCGGAGACGGTGCGTGGACCGATCGGGGCTTTGGAGACGGCGCGTGGACCGTGCGGAGATCAGGAGACGATGGGTGGACCGATGGGGCCTCGGATACGGCGCGTGAACCAACCGGGGGTCAGGAGGCCGCGCGTGGACCGATCGCAGCTCGTCGACGGCCCGTGGACCGATTGGGGCTCAGGAGGCCGCGCGTGGACCGATCATGGCTCGGCGACGGCGCGTGGACCGATCGGGGCTCGGAGACAGCGCGTGGACCGACTGGGACTCAGGCGGTTGCGCGTGGACCAATTGGGGTTCGGCGACGGCGCGTGGACCGCTCGGCGCTCGGAGACGGCGCGTTAACCGATCGGGGCTTAGGAGACGATGCGTGAACCGATCGGGGCTCGGAGACGGCGCGTGGACCGATCGGGGCTTAGGAGACAACGCGTGGACCGATGGGGGCTCAGATGACGGCGCGAGGACCGACCGGGGCTCAGGAGACTCGCGTGGATCGATCGGGGCTCCGGAGACGCCGCGCGGACCGATCGGGGATCGGACACGGCGTGTGGACCGATCGAGGCTCGGAGACGACGCGATTACGGATCGGGGATCAGGAGACGACGCGTGGAACGATTCGGGCTCAGGAGACGAAGCGTGGACCGATCGGGGCTCGGAGACGGCGTGTGGAACGATCGGGGCTCGGGTGACGGCGCGTGAACCGATCGGCGCTCGGAGACGGCGCGTTGACCGATCGGGGCTTAGGATACGGCGCATGGACCGATGGGGGCTCGGAAGCGGCGCCTGGACCGATCGTATCTCGGAGACGGCGCGTGGAGGCATCGGGACTAAGAAGACGACGCATGGACCGATCGGGGCTCAGGAGACGGCGCGTGGACCGACCGGGGCTCAGGAGGCGACGCGTGGACCCATCGGAGCTCGGAGACGGCGTGTGGACCGATCGGGGCTTAGGAGACGACGCGTGGACCGATCGGGGTTTAGGAGAGGATGCGTCGACCAATCGGGGCACAGAAGACGGCGCGTGGACCGATCGGGGCTTAGGAGACGACCCGTGGACCGATCGGGGCTCAGGAGACGGCGCGAGGAGCGATTGGGCTCAGGAGAAGACGCGTCAATTGATCGTGGCTCTGGAGACGACGCGTCGACGGATCGGGGTTTAGGAGAGGACGCGTCGACCGATCGGGGCACAGGAGACGGCGCGTGGACCGATCGGGGCTTAGGAGACTCACGTTGATCGATTGGGGCTCCGGAGGCGGTGCGTGGACCGATCGGGGCTTAGGAGACTACGCGTGTGTATATCGGGGCTCAGGAGACAGCGCGTGGACCGATTGGGCATCAGGAGACGGCGCGTCGATGGATCGGGGCTTGGGGAACGACGCGTGGACCGATCGGGGCTCAGGAGACGGCGCGTGGATCGATCGGGGCTCGGAGACGGCGCGTGGACCGACCGGGGCACAGGAGGATACGCCTGAACCGAACGGGGCTCGGCGACGGCGCGTGGACCGATCGAGGCTCGGAGACGGCGCGTGGAACGATCGGGGCTCGGAGACAGCGCGTGGACCGACGGGGGCTCAGGCGGTTGCGCGTGGACCAATTGGGGTTCGGCGACGGCGCGTGGACCGATCCGGGCTCAGGAGACGGCGCGTGGACCGATCGGGGCTCGGAGACGGAGCGTGGCGCGATCGGGGCTCAGGAGACGGCGCGTGAACTAATCGGCGCTCGGAGACGGCGCGTGGACCGATCGGGGCTGAGGAGAAGGCGCGTGGTCCGATCGGGGCTTATGAGACGGCGCGTAGACCGATCGGGGCTCGGAGATGGCGCGTGGAATGCTCGGGGCTTAGGAGATGGTGTGTGGACCGATCGGAGATTAGGAGACGATGCGTGGACCGATCGGGGATCGGAAGCGGCGCGTGGAACGATCCGGGCTTAGGACACAACGCGTGGACCGATCGAGGCTCAGGAAACGGCGCCTGGACCGATCGGGGCTTAGGAGACGGCGCGTGGGCCGAACGGGGCTCAGGAAACGGCGCGTGGACCGACCGGAGCTCAGCAGATTTCGCGTGGATCGATCGGGGCTCCGGAGGCGGCGCGTGGACCGATTGGGGAGCAGGAGATGATGCGTGGACCGATCGGGGCTCGGAAAACGGCGCGTGGACCGATCGGGGCTTAGAAGACGACGCGTGGACCGATCGGGGCTCAGGAGACGACGCGTCGACTGATCGCGGCTTAGGAGGCGACGCGTGCACGCATTGGGGTTCGGAGACGATGCGTGGAACGATCGGGGCTCAGGGGACGGCGCGTGAACCGATCGGCGCTCGGCGACGGCGCGTGGACCGATCGGGGCTCAGGAGGCCGCGCGTGGACCGATCGGGGTTCCGAGACGGCGCGTGGACCGATCGGGGATGAGGAGAAGGCGCGTGGACCGATCGGGGCTTAGGAGACGGCGCGTGAACCGATCGGCGCTCGGAGACGGCGCGTGGACCGATCGGGGCTTAGTAGAAGGCGCTTGGTCCGATCGGGGCTTAGGAGACGACGCGTGGACCGATCGGAGCTCGGAGACGGCGCGTGGAACGATCGGGGCTCAGGAGACGGCGCGTGGACCGATCGGGGCTCGGAGACAGCGCGTGGACCGACTGGGGCACAGGCGGTGGCGCGTGGACCAATTGGGGTTCGGCGACGGCGCGTGGACCGATCCGGGCTCAGGAGACGGCGCGTGGACCGATCGGGGCTGGGAGACGGAGCGTGGAGCGATGGGGGCTCAGGAGACGGCGCGTGAACTAATCGGCGCTCGGAGACGGCGCGTGGAATGATCGGGGCTTAGGAGATGGCGTGTGGACCGATCGGAGATCAGGAGACGACGCGTGGACCGAGAGGGGCTCAGGAGACCCCGCGTGGAACCATCGGGGCTCAGGAGACGGCGCTTGAACTTATCGGCGCTCAGAGACGGCCCGTGGACCGATCGGGGCTTAGGATACGGCGCGTGTACCGATCGGGGCTCAGGAAGCGGCGCCTGGACCGATCGTGGCTCGGAGACGGCGCGTGGAGGCATCGGGGCTAAGAAGACGACGCATGGACCGAGCGGGGCTCAGGAAACGGCGTATGGACCGATCGGAGCTCGGACACGACGCGTGGACCGATCGGGGCTTAGGAGACGACGCGTGGACCGATCGGGGCTCAGGAGACGGCGCGTGGACCGACCGGGGCTCAGGAGGCGACGCGTGGACCCATCGGGGATCGGAGACGGCGTGTGGACCGATCGGGGCTTAGGAGACGACGCGTGGACCGATCGGGGTTTAGGAGAGGACGCGTCGACAGATCGGGACACAGGAGACGGCGCGTGGACCGATCGGGGCTCGAAGACGGCGCGTGTACGGATCAGGGATTCCGGGACGACGCGTGGACCGATCCGAGCTCAGGAGACGGCGCGTAGACCGATCATGGCTCGGAGACGGTGCGTGGGACGATCGGGGCTCGGAGCCGGTGCGTTAACCGATCGGGGCTTAGGAGACGATGCGTCGACCGATCGGGGCTCGGAGACGGCGCGTGAACCAACCGGGGCTTAGGAGACGACGCGTGGACCGATCGGGGCTCGGAGACAGCGCGTGTACGGACTGGGGCTCAGGAGACCGCGCGTGAACCGATCGGGGCTCGGCGACTGCGCGTGGACGGATCGGGGCTCAGGAGTCGGCGCGTTAACCGATTGGGGCTTAGGAGACGTTGCGTGGACCGATCGGCGCTCGAAGACGGCGCGTGGACCGATCGGGGCTCGGACACAGTGCGTGGACCGACTGCGGCTCAGGCGGTTGCGTGTGGATCAATGGGGGTTCGGCGACGGCGCGTGGACCGATCGGGGCTCAGGAGGCGGCGCGTGGATCGATCGGGGCTCGGAGACGGCGCGTGGAACGATCGGGTCTCAGGAGACGGCGCGTGAAATCATCGGCGCCCGGAGACGCCGCGTGGACGAATCGGGGCTTAGGAGACGACGCATGGACCCATCGGGGCTGCGGAGACGGCGCCTGGACCGATCGTGGCTCGGAGACGGCGCGTGGAGGCATCCGGGCTAAGAAGACGACGCATGGACCGAGCGAGGTTCAGGAGACGGCGCGAGGAGCGATCGGGCACAGGAGAAGACACGTCAATTGATCGGGGCTCCGCAGACGACGCCTCGACGAATCGGGGCTTAGGAGACGACGCGTGCACCGATCGGGGCTCAGGGGACGGGGCGTGGACCGATCGGGGCTTCGGAGACGGTACGTGGACCGATCGGGGCTCGGAGACGGTACGAGGACCGACCGGAGCTCAGGAGATTCGCGTGGATCGATCAGGGCTCCGGAGGCGGCGCATGGACCGATTGGGGAGCATGAGATGGTGCGTGGACCGATCGGGGCTCGGAGACGGCGCACGGACCGATCGGGGCTCAGGAAGCGGCGCCTGGACCCATCGTGGCTCGGAGACGGCGCGAGGAGGCATCTGGGCTTAGAAGACGACGCGTGGACCGATCGGGGCTCAGGAAACGGCCCGTGGAGCAATCGGGGTTCAGGAGACGACGCGTGGACCGATCGGGGCTTAGGAGACGACGCGTGGACCGATCGGGGTTTAGGAGAGGATGCGTCGACCAATCGGGGCACAGAAGACGGCGCGTGGACCGATCGGGGCTTAGGAGACGACCCGTGGACCGATCGGGGCTCAGGAGACGGCGCGAGGAGCGATTGGGCTCAGGAGAAGACGCGTCAATTGATCGTGGCTCTGGAGACGACGCGTCGACGGATCGGGGTTTAGGAGAGGACGCGTCGACCGATCGGGGCACAGGAGACGGCGCGTGGACCGATCGGGGCTTAGGAGACTCACGTTGATCGATTGGGGCTCCGGAGGCGGTGCGTGGACCGATCGGGGCTTAGGAGACTACGCGTGTGTATATCGGGGCTCAGGAGACAGCGCGTGGACCGATTGGGCATCAGGAGACGGCGCGTCGATGGATCGGGGCTTGGGGAACGACGCGTGGACCGATCGGGGCTCAGGAGACGGCGCGTGGATCGATCGGGGCTCGGAGACGGCGCGTGGACCGACCGGGGCACAGGAGGATACGCCTGAACCGAACGGGGCTCGGCGACGGCGCGTGGACCGATCGAGGCTCGGAGACGGCGCGTGGAACGATCGGGGCTCGGAGACAGCGCGTGGACCGACGGGGGCTCAGGCGGTTGCGCGTGGACCAATTGGGGTTCGGCGACGGCGCGTGGACCGATCCGGGCTCAGGAGACGGCGCGTGGACCGATCGGGGCTCGGAGACGGAGCGTGGCGCGATCGGGGCTCAGGAGACGGCGCGTGAACTAATCGGCGCTCGGAGACGGCGCGTGGACCGATCGGGGCTGAGGAGAAGGCGCGTGGTCCGATCGGGGCTTATGAGACGGCGCGTAGACCGATCGGGGCTCGGAGATGGCGCGTGGAATGCTCGGGGCTTAGGAGATGGTGTGTGGACCGATCGGAGATTAGGAGACGATGCGTGGACCGATCGGGGATCGGAAGCGGCGCGTGGAACGATCCGGGCTTAGGACACAACGCGTGGACCGATCGAGGCTCAGGAAACGGCGCCTGGACCGATCGGGGCTTAGGAGACGGCGCGTGGGCCGAACGGGGCTCAGGAAACGGCGCGTGGACCGACCGGAGCTCAGCAGATTTCGCGTGGATCGATCGGGGCTCCGGAGGCGGCGCGTGGACCGATTGGGGAGCAGGAGATGATGCGTGGACCGATCGGGGCTCGGAAAACGGCGCGTGGACCGATCGGGGCTTAGAAGACGACGCGTGGACCGATCGGGGCTCAGGAGACGACGCGTCGACTGATCGCGGCTTAGGAGGCGACGCGTGCACGCATTGGGGTTCGGAGACGATGCGTGGAACGATCGGGGCTCAGGGGACGGCGCGTGAACCGATCGGCGCTCGGCGACGGCGCGTGGACCGATCGGGGCTCAGGAGGCCGCGCGTGGACCGATCGGGGTTCCGAGACGGCGCGTGGACCGATCGGGGATGAGGAGAAGGCGCGTGGACCGATCGGGGCTTAGGAGACGGCGCGTGAACCGATCGGCGCTCGGAGACGGCGCGTGGACCGATCGGGGCTTAGTAGAAGGCGCTTGGTCCGATCGGGGCTTAGGAGACGACGCGTGGACCGATCGGAGCTCGGAGACGGCGCGTGGAACGATCGGGGCTCAGGAGACGGCGCGTGGACCGATCGGGGCTCGGAGACAGCGCGTGGACCGACTGGGGCACAGGCGGTGGCGCGTGGACCAATTGGGGTTCGGCGACGGCGCGTGGACCGATCCGGGCTCAGGAGACGGCGCGTGGACCGATCGGGGCTGGGAGACGGAGCGTGGAGCGATGGGGGCTCAGGAGACGGCGCGTGAACTAATCGGCGCTCGGAGACGGCGCGTGGAATGATCGGGGCTTAGGAGATGGCGTGTGGACCGATCGGAGATCAGGAGACGACGCGTGGACCGAGAGGGGCTCAGGAGACCCCGCGTGGAACCATCGGGGCTCAGGAGACGGCGCTTGAACTTATCGGCGCTCAGAGACGGCCCGTGGACCGATCGGGGCTTAGGATACGGCGCGTGTACCGATCGGGGCTCAGGAAGCGGCGCCTGGACCGATCGTGGCTCGGAGACGGCGCGTGGAGGCATCGGGGCTAAGAAGACGACGCATGGACCGAGCGGGGCTCAGGAAACGGCGTATGGACCGATCGGAGCTCGGACACGACGCGTGGACCGATCGGGGCTTAGGAGACGACGCGTGGACCGATCGGGGCTCAGGAGACGGCGCGTGGACCGACCGGGGCTCAGGAGGCGACGCGTGGACCCATCGGGGATCGGAGACGGCGTGTGGACCGATCGGGGCTTAGGAGACGACGCGTGGACCGATCGGGGTTTAGGAGAGGACGCGTCGACAGATCGGGACACAGGAGACGGCGCGTGGACCGATCGGGGCTCGAAGACGGCGCGTGTACGGATCAGGGATTCCGGGACGACGCGTGGACCGATCCGAGCTCAGGAGACGGCGCGTAGACCGATCATGGCTCGGAGACGGTGCGTGGGACGATCGGGGCTCGGAGCCGGTGCGTTAACCGATCGGGGCTTAGGAGACGATGCGTCGACCGATCGGGGCTCGGAGACGGCGCGTGAACCAACCGGGGCTTAGGAGACGACGCGTGGACCGATCGGGGCTCGGAGACAGCGCGTGTACGGACTGGGGCTCAGGAGACCGCGCGTGAACCGATCGGGGCTCGGCGACTGCGCGTGGACGGATCGGGGCTCAGGAGTCGGCGCGTTAACCGATTGGGGCTTAGGAGACGTTGCGTGGACCGATCGGCGCTCGAAGACGGCGCGTGGACCGATCGGGGCTCGGACACAGTGCGTGGACCGACTGCGGCTCAGGCGGTTGCGCGTGGATCAATGGGGGTTCGGCGACGGCGCGTGGACCGATCGGGGCTCAGGAGGCGGCGCGTGGATCGATCGGGGCTCGGAGACGGCGCGTGGAACGATCGGGTCTCAGGAGACGGCGCGTGAAATCATCGGCGCCCGGAGACGCCGCGTGGACGAATCGGGGCTTAGGAGACGACGCATGGACCCATCGGGGCTGCGGAGACGGCGCCTGGACCGATCGTGGCTCGGAGACGGCGCGTGGAGGCATCCGGGCTAAGAAGACGACGCATGGACCGAGCGAGGTTCAGGAGACGGCGCGAGGAGCGATCGGGCACAGGAGAAGACACGTCAATTGATCGGGGCTCCGCAGACGACGCCTCGACGAATCGGGGCTTAGGAGACGACGCGTGCACCGATCGGGGCTCAGGGGACGGGGCGTGGACCGATCGGGGCTTCGGAGACGGTACGTGGACCGATCGGGGCTCGGAGACGGTACGAGGACCGACCGGAGCTCAGGAGATTCGCGTGGATCGATCAGGGCTCCGGAGGCGGCGCATGGACCGATTGGGGAGCATGAGATGGTGCGTGGACCGATCGGGGCTCGGAGACGGCGCACGGACCGATCGGGGCTCAGGAAGCGGCGCCTGGACCCATCGTGGCTCGGAGACGGCGCGAGGAGGCATCTGGGCTTAGAAGACGACGCGTGGACCGATCGGGGCTCAGGAAACGGCCCGTGGAGCAATCGGGGTTCAGGAGACGACGCGTGGATCGATCAAGGCTCAGGAGACGACGCGTCGTCCGATCAGGACTCAGGAGGCGTCGCGTGGACCGATCGGGGATCAGGAAACGGTCCGTGGAGCGATCGGGGCTTAGGAGACGGCACGTGGACTGATCGGGGCTCTGGAAGCGGCGCACGGACCGATCGTGGCTCGGAGGCGGCGCGTGGAGGCATCGGGGCTTTGAAGACGACGCGTGGACCGATCGGGGTCAGGAAGCGGCGCCTAGACCGATCGTGGCTCGGAGACGGCGCGTGGAGGCATCGGGGCTAGGAAGACGACGCATGGACCGAGCGGGGCTCAGGAGACGGCGCGAGGAGCGATCGGGGTTCATGAGAAGACGCGTCAATTGATCGGGGCTCAGAAATCGGCGCGTGGAGCGATCGGGGCTCAGGAGACGACGCGTGGATCGATCGGGGCTCAGGAAACGACGCGTCGACCGATCGGGGCTTAGGAGACGGCGCGCGGACCGACCGGGGCTCAGGAGCCTCGTGTGGACCGATCATGGCTCGGCGACGGCGCGTGGACCGATCGGTGCTCGGAGACGACGCGTGGACCGATCGAGGCTCAGGCGGTTGCGCGTGGACCATTTGGGGTTCGGCGACGGCGCGTGGACCGATCGGCGCTCGGAGACAGCGCGTTAACCGATCGGGGCTTAGGAAACGATGCATGGACCGATCGGGGCTTGGAAACGGCGCGTGGACCGATCGGGGCTCAGGAGACGAGCGTGGACCGATTAGGGCTCGGAGACGGCGCGTGGAATGATCGGGGCTCAGGAGACGGCGCGTGAACCGATCGGCGCTTGGAGACAGCGCGTGGACCGATCGGGGCTTAGGAGACGGCGCGTGGACCGATCGGAGATCAGGAGACGATGCGTGGACCGATAGGGCTCTGGAAGCGGCGCACGGACCGATCGTGAATCGGCGACGGCGCGTGGACCGATCGGGGCTCAGGAGACTGCGCGTGGACCGATCATAGTTCGCGCAACGGCGCGTGGACAGATCGGGGCTCGGAGACAGCGCTTGGACCGACTGGGGCTCAGGCGGTTGCGCGTGGACCAATTGGGGTTCGGCGAAGGCGCGTTGACGGCTCGGCGCTCGGAGACGGCGCGTGGACCGATCGGGGCTAAGGCGACAACGCGTGGACCGATCGGGGCTCGGAGACAGCGCGTGGACTGATCGGGGCTCAGGAGACGGCGCGTGAACCGATCGGCGCTCGGAGACGGTGCGTGGACCGATCCGGGCTTAGGAGACGGCGCGTGGACCGTTCGGAGATCAGGAGACGATGCGTGGACCGATAGGGCTCTGGAAACGGCGCACGGATCGATCGTGGATCGGCGACGGCCCGTGGACTGATTGGGGCTCAGGAGGCCGCGCGTTGACCGATCATGGCTCGGCGACGGCGCGTGGAACGATCGGGGCTTAGGAGACGGCGCGTGGACCGTTCGGAGATCAGGAGACGATGCGTGGACCGATAGGGCTCTGGAAACGGCGCACGGATCGATCGTGGATCGGCGACGGCCCGTGGACTGATTGGGGCTCAGGAGGCCGCGCGTTGACCGATCATGGCTCGGCGACGGCGCGTGGAACGATCGGGGCTTAGGAGACGGCGCGTGGACCGTTCGGAGATCAGGAGACGATGCGTGGACCGATAGGGCTCTGGAAACGGCGCACGGATCGATCGTGGATCGGCGACGGCCCGTGGACTGATTGGGGCTCAGGAGGCCGCGCGTTGACCGATCATGGCTCGGCGACGGCGCGTGGAACGATCGGGGCTCAGGAGACGACGCGTGGACCGATCGGGCGTAAGAGACGATGCGTGTACCTATCGGGGCTCCCGACACAGCGTGTGGACCGATTGGGGCTCAGGAGACGCCGCGTGGAACGATCGGGGCTCGGAGACGGCGCGTGGACCGATCGGGGCTAAGGCGACAACGCGTGGACCGATCGGGGCTCGGAGACAGCGCGTGGACTGATCGGGGCTGAGGAGACGGCGCGTGAACCGATCGGCGCTCGGAGACGGTGCGTGGACCGATCGGGGCTTTGGAGACGGCGCGTGGACCGTTCGGAGATCAGGAGACGATGCGTGGACCGATGGGGCCTCGGATACGGCGGGTGAACCAACCGGGGGTCAGGAGGCCGCGCGTGGACCGATCGCAGCTCGTCGACGGCCCGTGGACCGATTGGGGCTCAGGAGGCCGCGCGTGGACCGATCATGGCTCGGCGACGGCGCGTGGACCGATCGGGGCTCGGAGACAGCGCGTGGACCGACTGGGACTCAGGCGGTTGCGCGTGGACCAATTGGGGTTCGGCGACGGCGCGTGGACCGCTCGGCGCTCGGAGACGGCGCGTTAACCGATCGGGGCTTAGGAGACGATGCGTGAACCGATCGGGGCTCGGAGACGGCGCGTGGACCGATCGGGGCTTAGGAGACAACGCGTGGACCGATGGGGGCTCAGATGACGGCGCGCGGACCGACCGGGGCTCAGGAGACTCGCGTGGATCGATCGGGGCTCCGGAGACGCCGCGCGGACCGATCGGGGATCCGACACGGCGTGTGGACCGATCGAGGCTCGGAGACGACGCGATTACGGATCGGGGATCAGGAGACGACGCGTGGAACGATCCGGGCTCAGGAGACGAAGCGTGGACCGATCGGGGCTCGGAGACGGCGTGTGGATCGATCGGGGATCGGGGACGGCGCGTGGAACGATCGCGGCTCGGAGTCGACGCGTTAGCCGATCGGGGCTTAGGAGACGATGCGTGGACCGATCGGGGCTCGGATACGGCGCGTGGACCGACCGGGGTTTACGAGAAGGCGCTTGGTCCGAACGGGGCTTAGGAGACGGCGCGTGGACCGATCGAGGCTCGGAGACGGCGCGTGGAACGATCGGGGCTTAGGAGACGGCGCGTGGACCGATCGGAGATCAGGAGGTGACGCGTGGACCGATCGGGGTTGTGGAAGCGGCGCACGGACCGATCGTGGCTCGGAGACGGCGCGTGGAGGCATCGCGGCTTTGAAGACGACGCGTGGACCGATCGGGGCTCAGGAAACGGCGTGTGGCGCGATCGGGGCTCAGGAGACGACGCGTGGTTCGATCGGGGCTCAGGAGACGACGCGTCGAACAATCGGGGCTCAGGAGACGGCGCGCGGACCGACTGGGGCTCAGGAGACTCGCGTGGATCGATCGGGGCTCCGGAGACAACGCGTGGACCGATGGCGGCTCAGATGACGGCGCGCGGACCGACCGGGGCTCAGGAGACTCGCGTGGATCGATCGGGGCTCCGGAGACGCCGCGCGGACCGATCGGGGATCGGACACGGCGTGTGGACCGATCGAGGCTCGGAGACGACGCGATTACGGATCGGGGATCAGGAGACGACGCGTGGAACGATCCGGGCTCAGGAGACGAAGCGTGGACCGATCGGGGCTCGGAGACGGCGTGTGGAACGATCGGGGCTCGGGTGACGGCGCGTGAACCGATCGGCGCTCGGAGACGGCGCGTGGATCGATCGGGGATCGGGGACGGCGCGTGGAACGATCGCGGCTCGGAGTCGACGCGTTAGCCGATCGGTGCTTAGGAGACGATGCGTGGACCGATCGGGGCTCGGAGACGACGTGTGGACCGACCGGGGTTTACGAGAAGGCGCTTGGTCCGAACGGGGCTTAGGAGACGGCGCGTGGACCGATCGGGGCTTAGGAGACGGCGCGTGGACCGATCGGGGCTCAGTAAGCGGCGCCTGCACCGATCGGGGCACGGAGACGGCGCGTGGAGGCATCGGGGCTTAGAAGACGACGCATGGATCGATCGGGGCTCGGAAACGGCGCGTGGACCGATCGGGGCTCAGGAGACGGCGCGTGGACCGATCGGTGATCGGAGACTGCGCGTGGACGGACCGCGGCTTAGAATGCGGCACGCGGACCGATCGGGGATCGGAGACGGCGTGTGGACGTATCGGGGCTTAGAAGACGATGCGTGGACCGATCGGGGCTCAGGAGATGGCGCGTGGACCGACTGGGGCTCAGGAGGTTGCGCGTGGACCAATTGGGGTTCGGCGGGTTGGGCGACGGCGCGTGGACCGATCGCGGCTCGGCGACGGCGCGTGTACCGATCGGGGCTCTGGAGGCCGCGCGTGGAACGATCATGGCTCGGCGACGGCGCGTGGACCGAACGGGGCTCGGAGACGACGCATGGACTGATCGGGGCTCGGAAACGGCGGGTGGACCGATCGGGGCTTAGGAGACGGCGCGTGGACCGATCGGGGCTCGGAGACGGCGCGTGGAGCGATCGGGGCTCAGGAGACGGCGCGTGAACGAATCGGTGCTCCGAGACGGCGCGTGGACCGATCGGGGCTGAGGAGAAGGCGCGTGGTCCGATCGGGGCTTATGAGACGGCGCGTGGACCGATCGGGGGTCGGAGACGGCGCGTGGAACGATCGGGGCTCAGGAGACGGCGCGTGAACCGATCGGCGCTCGGAGACGGCGCGTGGACCGATAGGGGCTTAGGAGACGGCGCGTGGACCGATCGGGGCTCGGAGGCGGGGCGTGGAATGATCGGGGCTCAGGAGACGGAGCGTGAAATGATCGGCGCTCTGAGACGGCGCGTAGACCGATTGGGGCTTACGCGACGGCGCGTGGACCGTTCGGGGCTCAGGAATCGGCGCCTGGACCGATCGTGGCTCGGAAACGGCGCGTGGAGGCATCGGGGCTAAGAAGACGACGCATGGATCGAGCGGGGCTCAGGACACGGCGCGAGGAGCGATCGGGGCTCGGAGACGGCGCGTGGAGGCATCGGGGCTTTGAAGACGACGCGTGGACCGAACGGTGCTCAGAAAACGGCGCGTGGACCGATCGGTGCTCGGAGACGATGCGTGGACCGATCGGGGCTCAGGAAACGGCGTGTGGAGCGGTTGGGGCTCAGGAGACGACGCGTGGATCGATCGGGGCTCGCAGACGCCGCGTGGAACGATCGGGGCTCAGGAGACGGCGCTTGAACTTATCGGCGCTCGGAGACGGCGCGTTGACCGATCGGGGCTTTGGATACGGCGCATGGACCGATGGGGGCTCGGAAGCGGCGCCTGGACCGATCGTGGCTCGGAGACGGCGCGTGGAGGCATCGGGACTAAGAAGACGACGCATGGACCGATCGGGGCTCAGGAGACGGCGCGTGGACCGACCGGGGCTCGGAGACGGCGCGTGGAATGATCGGGGCTCAGGAGACGGCGCGTGAACCGATCGGCGCTCGGAGACAGTGCGTGGACCGATCGGGGCTTAGGAGACGGCACGTGAACCGATCGGAGATCAGGAGACGATGCGTGGACCGATAGGGCTCTGGAAACGGCGCACGAATCGATCGTGGATCGGCGACGGCCCGTGGACCGATTGGGGCTCAGGAGGCCGCGCGTGGACCGATCATGGCTCGGCGACGGCGCGTGGACCGATCGGGGCTCGGAGACAGCGCGTGGACCGACTGGGACTCAGGCGGTTGCGCGTGGACCAATTGGGGTTCGGCGACGGCGCGTGGACCGCTCGGCGCTCGGAGACGGCGCGTTAACCGATCGGGGCTTAGGAGACGATGCGTGAACCGATCGGGGCTCGGAGACGGCGCGTGGACCGATCGGGGCTTAGGAGACAACGCGTGGACCGATGGGGGCTCAGATGACGGCGCGCGGACAGACCGGGGCTCAGGAGACTCGCGTGGATCGATCGGGGCTCCGGAGACGCCGCGCGGACCGATCGGGGATCCGACACGGCGTGTGGACCGATCGAGGCTCGGAGACGACGCGATTACGGATCGGGGATCAGGAGACGACGCGTGGAACGATCCGGGCTCAGGAGACGAAGCGTGGACCGATCGGGGCTCGGAGACGGCGCGTGGATCGATCGGGGATCGGGGACGGCGCGTGGAACGATCGCGGCTCGGAGTCGACGCGTTAGCCGATCGGGGCTTAGGAGATGATGCGTGGACCGATCGGGGCTCGGATACGGCGCGTGGACCGACCGGGGTTTACGAGCAGGCACTTGGTCCGAACGGGGCTTAGGAGACGGCACGTGAACCGATCGGAGATCAGGAGACGATGCGTGGACCGATAGGGCTCTGGAAACGGCGCACGAATCGATCGTGGATCGGCGACGGCCCGTGGACCGATTGGGGCTCAGGAGGCCGCGCGTGGACCGATCATGGCTCGGCGACGGCGCGTGGACCGATCGGGGCTCGGAGACAGCGCGTGGACCGACTGCGACTCAGGCGGTTGCGCGTGGACCAATTGGGGTTCGGCGACGGCGCGTGGACCGCTCGGCGCTCGGAGACGGCGCGTTAACCGATCGGGGCTTAGGAGACGATGCGTGAACCGATCGGGGCTCGGAGACGGCGCGTGGACCGATCGGGGCTTAGGAGACAACGCGTGGACCGATGGGGGCTCAGATGACGGCGCGCGGACCGACCGGGGCTCAGGAGACTCGCGTGGATCGATCGGGGCTCCGGAGACGCCGCGCGGACCGATCGGGGATCCGACACGGCGTGTGGACCGATCGAGGCTCGGAGACGACGCGATTACGGATCGGGGATCAGGAGACGACGCGTGGAACGATCCGGGCTCAGGAGACGAAGCGTGGACCGATCGGGGCTCGGAGACGGCGCGTGGATCGATCGGGGATCGGGGACGGCGCGTGGAACGATCGCGGCTCGGAGTCGACGCGTTAGCCGATCGGGGCTTAGGAGATGATGCGTGGACCGATCGGGGCTCGGATACGGCGCGTGGACCGACCGGGGTTTACGAGCAGGCGCTTGGTCCGAACGGGGCTTAGGAGACGGCGCGTGGACCGATCGAGGCTCGGAGACGGCGCGTGGAACGATCGGGGCTTAGGAGACGGCGCGTGGACCGATCGGAGATCAGGAGGTGACGCGTGGACCGATCGGGGTTGTGGAAGCGGCGCACGGACCGATCGTGGCTCGGAGACGGCGCGTGGAGGCATCGCGGCTTTGAAGACGACGCGTGGACCGATCGGGGCTCAGGAAACGGCGTGTGGCGCGATCGGGGCTCAGGAGACGACGCGTGGTTCGATCGGGGCTCAGGAGACGACGCGTCGAACAATCGGGGCTCAGGAGACAGCGCGCGGACCGACTGGGGCTCAGGAGACTCGCGTGGATCGATCGGGGCTCCGGAGACAACGCGTGGACCGATGGCGGCTCAGATGACGGCGCGCGGACCGACCGGGGCTCAGGAGACTCGCGTGGATCGATCGGGGCTCCGGAGACGCCGCGCGGACCGATCGGGGATCGGACACGGCGTGTGGACCGATCGAGGCTCGGAGACGACGCGATTACGGATCGGGGATCAGGAGACGACGCGTGGAACGATCCGGGCTCAGGAGACGAAGCGTGGACCGATCGGGGCTCAGAGACGGCGTGTGGAACGATCGGGGCTCGGGTGACGGCGCGTGAACCGATCGGCGCTCGGAGACGGCGCGTGGATCGATCGGGGATCGGGGACGGCGCGTGGAACGATCGCGGCTCGGAGTCGACGCGTTAGCCGATCGGTGCTTAGGAGACGATGCGTGGACCGATCGGGGCTCGGAGACGGCGTGTGGACCGACCGGGGTTTACGAGAAGGCGCTTGGTCCGAACGGGGCTTAGGAGACGGCGCGTGGACCGATCGGGGCTTAGGAGACGGCGCGTGGACCGATCGGGGCTCAGTAAGCGGCGCCTGCACCGATCGGGGCACGGAGACGGCGCGTGGAGGCATCGGGGCTTAGAAGACGACGCATGGATCGATCGGGGCTCGGAAACGGCGCGTGGACCGATCGGGGCTCAGGAGACGGCGCGTGGACCGATCGGTGATCGGAGACTGCGCGTGGACGGACCGCGGCTTAGAATGCGGCACGCGGACCGATCGGGGATCGGAGACGGCGTGTGGACGTATCGGGGCTTAGAAGACGATGCGTGGACCGATCGGGGCTCAGGAGATGGCGCGTGGACCGACTGGGGCTCAGGAGGTTGCGCGTGGACCAATTGGGGTTCGGCGGGTTGGGCGACGGCGCGTGGACCGATCGCGGCTCGGCGACGGCGCGTGTACCGATCGGGGCTCTGGAGGCCGCGCGTGGAACGATCATGGCTCGGCGACGGCGCGTGGACCGAACGGGGCTCGGAGACGACGCATGGACTGATCGGGGCTCGGAAACGGCGGGTGGACCGATCGGGGCTTAGGAGACGGCGCGTGGACCGATCGGGGCTCGGAGACGGCGCGTGGAGCGATCGGGGCTGAGGAGAAGGCGCGTGGTCCGATCGGGGCTTATGAGACGGCGCGTGGACCGATCGGGGGTCGGAGACGGCGCGTGGAACGATCGGGGCTCAGGAGACGGCGCGTGAACCGATCGGCGCTCGGAGACGGCGCGTGGACCGATAGGGGCTTAGGAGACGGCGCGTGGACCGATCGGGGCTCGGAGGCGGGGCGTGGAATGATCGGGGCTCAGGAGACGGAGCGTGAAATGATCGGCGCTCTGAGACGGCGCGTAGACCGATTGGGGCTTACGCGACGGCGCGTGGACCGTTCGGGGCTCAGGAATCGGCGCCTGGACCGATCGTGGCTCGGAAACGGCGCGTGGAGGCATCGGGGCTAAGAAGACGACGCATGGATCGAGCGGGGCTCAGGACACGGCGCGAGGAGCGATCGGGGCTCGGAGACGGCGCGTGGAGGCATCGGGGCTTTGAAGACGACGCGTGGACCGAACGGTGCTCAGAAAACGGCGCGTGGACCGATCGGTGCTCGGAGATGATGCGTGGACCGATCGGGGCTCAGGAAACGGCGTGTGGAGCGGTTGGGGCTCAGGAGACGACGCGTGGATCGATCGGGGCTCGCAGACGCCGCGTGGAACGATCGGGGCTCAGGAGACGGCGCTTGAACTTATCGGCGCTCGGAGACGGCGCGTTGACCGATCGGGGCTTTGGATACGGCGCATGGACCGATGGGGGCTCGGAAGCGGCGCCTGGACCGATCGTGGCTCGGAGACGGCGCGTGGAGGCATCGGGACTAAGAAGACGACGCATGGACCGATCGGGGCTCAGGAGACGGCGCGTGGACCGACCGGGGCTCGGAGACGGCGCGTGGAATGATCGGGGCTCAGGAGACGGCGCGTGAACCGATCGGCGCTCGGAGACAGTGCGTGGACCGATCGGGGCTTAGGAGACGGCACGTGAACCGATCGGAGATCAGGAGACGATGCGTGGACCGATAGGGCTCTGGAAACGGCGCACGAATCGATCGTGGATCGGCGACGGCCCGTGGACCGATTGGGGCTCAGGAGGCCGCGCGTGGACCGATCATGGCTCGGCGACGGCGCGTGGACCGATCGGGGCTCGGAGACAGCGCGTGGACCGACTGGGACTCAGGCGGTTGCGCGTGGACCAATTGGGGTTCGGCGACGGCGCGTGGACCGCTCGGCGCTCGGAGACGGCGCGTTAACCGATCGGGGCTTAGGAGACGATGCGTGAACCGATCGGGGCTCGGAGACGGCGCGTGGACCGATCGGGGCTTAGGAGACAACGCGTGGACCGATGGGGGCTCAGATGACGGCGCGCGGACCGACCGGGGCTCAGGAGACTCGCGTGGATCGATCGGGGCTCCGGAGACGCCGCGCGGACCGATCGGGGCTCGGATACGGCGCGTGGACCGACCGGGGTTTACGAGAAGGCGCTTGGTCCGAACGGGGCTTAGGAGACGGCGCGTGGACCGATCGGGGCTCGGAGACGGCGCGTGGAACGATCGGGGCTTAGGAGACGGCGCGTGGACCGATCGGAGATCAGGAGGTGACGCGTGGACCGATCGGGGTTGTGGAAGCGGCGCACGGACCGATCGTGGCTCGGAGACGGCGCGTGGAGGCATCGCGGCTTTGAAGACGACGCGTGGACCGATCGGGGCTCAGGAAACGGCGTGTGGCGCGATCGGGGCTCAGGAGACGACGCGTGGTTCGATCGGGGCTCAGGAGACGACGCGTCGAACAATCGGGGCTCAGGAGACGGCGCGCGGACCGACTGGGGCTCAGGAGACTCGCGTGGATCGATCGGGGCTCCGGAGGCGCCGCGTGGACCGATTGGGACCAGGAGACGGTGCGTGAACCGTTCGGGGCTCGGAGATGGCGCGTGGACCGATCGGGGCTCAGGAGACGGCGCGTGGACCGATCGCGGCTCGGAGACGGCGCGTGGAACGATCCGGGCTCAGGATACGACGCGTGGACCGATCGGGCGTAGGAGACGACGCGTGTACCTATCGGGGCTCACGACACAGCGTGTGGACCAATTGGGGCTCAGGAGACGCCGCGTGGACCGATCGGGGCTCAGGAAACGGCGCCTGGGCCGATCGTGGCTCGGAGACGGCGCGAGGAGGCATCTGGGCTTAGAAGACGACGCGTGGATCGATGGAGGCTCAGGAGACGGCTCGTGGACCGATCGGGGCTTAGGAGACGGCGCGTGGGCCGAACGGGGCTCAGGAAACGGCGCGTGGACCGACCGGAGCTCAGCAGATTTCGCGTGGATCGATCGGGGCTCCGGAGGCGGCGCGTGGACCGATTGGGGAGCAGGAGATGGTGCGTGGATCGATCGGGGCTCGGAAAACGGCGCGTGGACCGATCGGGGCTCAGGAGACAGCGCGTGGACCGATTGGGCATCAGGAGACGGCGCGTCGATGGATCGGGGCTTGGGGAACGACGCGTGGACCGATCGGGGCTCAGGAGACGGCGCGTGGACCGATCGGGGCTCGGAGACGGAGCGTGGAGCGATCGGGGCTCAGGAGACGGCGCGTGAACTAATCGGCGCTCGGAGACGGCGCGTGGACCGATCTGGGCTGAGGAGAAGGCGCGTGGTCCGATCGGGGCTTATGAGACGGCGCGTAGACCGATCGGGGCTCGGAGATGGCGCGTGGAATGATCGGGGCTTAGGAGATGGTGTGTGGACCGATCGGAGATCAGGAGACGACGCGTGGACCGATCGGGGATCGGAAGCGGCGCGTGGAACGATCCGGGCTTAGGACACAACGCGTGGGCCGATCGGGGCTCAGGAAACGGCGCCTGGACCGATCGTGGCTCGGAGACGGCGCGAGGAGGCATCTGGGCTTAGAGGACGACGCGTGGATCGATGGAGGCTCAGGAGACGGCTCGTGGACCGATCGGGGCTTAGGAGACGGCGCGTGGGCTGAACGGGGCTCAGGAAACGGCGCGTGGACCGACCGGACCTCAGCAGATTTCGCGTGGATCGATCGGGGCGCCGGAGGCGGCGCGTGGACCGATTGGGGAGCAGGAGATGGTGCGTGGACCGATCAGGGCTCGGAAAACGGCGCGTGGACCGATCGGGGCTTAGAAGACGACGCGTGGACCGTCCGGGGTTAGAAGGCGACGCGTGGACCGATGGGGGCTCAGGAGCCGGCGCGTGGAACGATCGGGGCTCAGGAGACGGCGCGTGAAATGATCTGCGCTCGGAGACGGCGCGTGGACCGATCGGTGCTCGGAGACAGCGCGTGGACCGACTGGGGCTCGGAGACGGCGCGTGGATCGATCGAGGCTCAGGGGACGGCGCGTGGACCGATCGGGGCTCAGTAAGCGGCGCCTGCACCGATCGGGGCACGGAGACGGCGCGTGGAGGCATCGGGGCTTAGAAGACGACGCATGGATCGATCGGGGCTCGGAAACGGCGCGTGGACCGATCGGGGCTGAGGAGAAGGCGCGTGGTCCGATCGGGGCTTATGAGACGGCGCGTGGACCGATCGGGGGTCGGAGACGGCGCGTGGAACGATCGGGGCTCAGGAGACGGCGCGTGAACCGATCGGCGCTCGGAGACGGCGCGTGGACCGATAGGGGCTTAGGAGACGGCGCGTGGACCGATCGGGGCTCGGAGGCGGGGCGTGGAATGATCGGGGCTCAGGAGACGGCGCGTGAAATGATCGGCGCTCTGAGACGGCGCGTAGACCGATTGGGGCTTACGCGACGGCGCGTGGACCGTTCGGGGCTCAGGAATCGGCGCCTGGACCGATCGTGGCTCGGAAACGGCGCGTGGAGGCATCGGGGCTAAGAAGACGACGCATGCATCGAGCGGGGCTCAGGACACGGCGCGAGGAGCGGTCGGGGCTCGGAGACGGCGCGTGGAGGCATCGGGGCTTTGAAGACGACGCGTGGACCGAACGGTGCTCAGAAAACGGCGCGTGGACCGATCGGTGCTCGGAGACGATGCGTGGACCGATCGGGGCTCAGGAAACGGCGTGTGGAGCGGTTGGGGCTCAGGAGACGACGCGTGGATCGATCGGGGCTCGCAGACGCCGCGTGGAACGATCGGGGCTCAGGAGACGGCGCTTGAACTTATCGGCGCTCGGAGACGGCGCGTTGACCGATCGGGGCTTTGGATACGGCGCATGGACCGATGGGGGCTCGGAAGCGGCGCCTGGACCGATCGTGGCTCGGAGACGGCGCGTGGAGGCATCGGGACTAAGAAGACGACGCATGGACCGATCGGGGCTCAGGAGACGGCGCGTGGACCGACCGGGGCTCGGAGACGGCGCGTGGAATGATCGGGGCTCAGGAGACGGCGCGTGAACCGATCGGCGCTCGGAGACAGTGCGTGGACCGATCGGGGCTTAGGAGACGGCACGTGAACCGATCGGAGATCAGGAGACGATGCGTGGACCGATAGGGCTCTGGAAACGGCGCACGAATCGATCGTGGATCGGCGACGGCCCGTGGACCGATTGGGGCTCAGGAGGCCGCGCGTGGACCGATCATGGCTCGGCGACGGCGCGTGGACCGATCGGGGCTCGGAGACAGCGCGTGGACCGACTGGGACTCAGGCGGTTGCGCGTGGACCAATTGGGGTTCGGCGACGGCGCGTGGACCGCTCGGCGCTCGGAGACGGCGCGTTAACCGATCGGGGCTTAGGAGACGATGCGTGAACCGATCGGGGCTCGGAGACGGCGCGTGGACCGATCGGGGCTTAGGAGACAACGCGTGGACCGATGGGGGCTCAGATGACGGCGCGCGGACCGACCGGGGCTCAGGAGACTCGCGTGGATCGATCGGGGCTCCGGAGACGCCGCGCGGACCGATCGGGGATCCGACACGGCGTGTGGACCGATCGAGGCTCGGAGACGACGCGATTACGGATCGGGGATCAGGAGACGACGCGTGGAACGATCCGGGCTCAGGAGACGAAGCGTGGACCGATCGGGGCTCGGAGACGGCGCGTGGATCGATCGGGGATCGGGGACGGCGCGTGGAACGATCGCGGCTCGGAGTCGACGCGTTAGCCGATCGGGGCTTAGGAGACGATGCGTGGACCGATCGGGGCTCGGATACGGCGCGTGGACCGACCGGGGTTTACGAGCAGGCGCTTGGTCCGAACGGGGCTTAGGAGACGGCGCGTGGACCGATCGAGGCTCGGAGACGGCGCGTGGAACGATCGGGGCTTAGGAGACGACGCGTGGACCGATCGGAGATCAGGAGGTGACGCGTGGACCGATCGGGGTTGTGGAAGCGGCGCACGGACCGATCGTGGCTCGGAGACGGCGCGTGGAGGCATCGCGGCTTTGAAGACGACGCGTGGACCGATCGGGGCTCAGGAAACGGCGTGTGGCGCGATCGGGGCTCAGGAGACGACGCGTGGTTCGATCGGGGCTCAGGAGACGACGCGTCGAACAATCGGGGCTCAGGAGACGGCGCGCGGACCGACTGGGGCTCAGGAGACTCGCGTGGATCGATCGGGGCTCCGGAGACAACGCGTGGACCGATGGCGGCTCAGATGACGGCGCGCGGACCGACCGGGGCTCAGGAGACTCGCGTGGATCGATCGGGGCTCCGGAGACGCCGCGCGGACCGATCGGGGATCGGACACGGCGTGGGGACCGATCGAGGCTCGGAGACGACGCGATTACGGATCGGGGATCAGGAGACGACGCGTGGAACGATCCGGGCTCAGGAGACGAAGCGTGGACCGATCGGGGCTCAGAGACGGCGTGTGGAACGATCGGGGATCGGGTGACGGCGCGTGAACCGATCGGCGCTCGGAGACGGCGCGTGGATCGATCGGGGATCGGGGACGGCGCGTGGAACGATCGCGGCTCGGAGTCGACGCGTTAGCCGATCGGTGCTTAGGAGACGATGCGTGGACCGATCGGGGCTCGGAGACGGCGTGTGGACCGACCGGGGTTTACGAGAAGGCGCTTGGTCCGAACGGGGCTTAGGAGACGGCGCGTGGACCGATCGGGGCTTAGGAGACGGCGCGTGGACCGATCGGGGCTCAGTAAGCGGCGCCTGCACCGATCGGGGCACGGAGACGGCGCGTGGAGGCATCGGGGCTTAGAAGACGACGCATGGATCGATCGGGGCTCGGAAACGGCGCGTGGACCGATCGGGGCTCAGGAGACGGCGCGTGGACCGATCGGTGATCGGAGACTGCGCGTGGACGGACCGCGGCTTAGAATGCGGCACGCGGACCGATCGGGGATCGGAGACGGCGTGTGGACGTATCGGGGCTTAGAAGACGATGCGTGGACCGATCGGGGCTCAGGAGATGGCGCGTGGACCGACTGGGGCTCAGGAGGTTGCGCGTGGACCAATTGGGGTTCGGCGGGTTGGGCGACGGCGCGTGGACCGATCGCGGCTCGGCGACGGCGCGTGTACCGATCGGGGCTCTGGAGGCCGCGCGTGGAACGATCATGGCTCGGCGACGGCGCGTGGACCGAACGGGGCTCGGAGACGACGCATGGACTGATCGGGGCTCGGAAACGGCGGGTGGACCGATCGGGGCTTAGGAGACGGCGCGTGGACCGATCGGGGCTCGGAGACGGCGCGTGGAGCGATCGGGGCTCAGGAGACGGCGCGTGAACCAATCGGTGCTCCGAGACGGCGCGTGGACCGATCGGGGCTGAGGAGAAGGCGCATGGACCGATCGGGGCTCAGGAGACGGCGCGTGGACCGACCGGGGCTCGGAGACGGCGCGTGGAATGATCGGGGCTCAGGAGACGGCGCGTGAACCGATCGGCGCTCGGAGACAGTGCGTGGACCGATCGGGGCTTAGGAGACGGCACGTGAACCGATCGGAGATCAGGAGACGATGCGTGGACCGATAGGGCTCTGGAAACGGCGCACGAATCGATCGTGGATCGGCGACGGCCCGTGGACCGATTGGGGCTCAGGGGGCCGCGCGTGGACCGATCATGGCTCGGCGACGGCGCGTGGACCGATCGGGGCTCGGAGACAGCGCGTGGACCGACTGGGACTCAGGCGGTTGCGCGTGGACCAATTGGGGTTCGGCGACGGCGCGTGGACCGCTCGGCGCTCGGAGACGGCGCGTTAACCGATCGGGGCTTAGGAGACGATGCGTGAACCGATCGGGGCTCGGAGACGGCGCGTGGACCGATCGGGGCTTAGGAGACAACGCGTGGACCGATGGGGGCTCAGATGACGGCGCGCGGACCGACCGGGGCTCAGGAGACTCGCGTGGATCGATCGGGGCTCCGGAGACGCCGCGCGGACCGATCGGGGATCCGACACGGCGTGTGGACCGATCGAGGCTCGGAGACGACGCGATTACGGATCGGGGATCAGGAGACGACGCGTGGAACGATCCGGGCTCAGGAGACGAAGCGTGGACCGATCGGGGCTCGGAGACGGCGCGTGGATCGATCGGGGATCGGGGACGGCGCGTGGAACGATCGCGGCTCGGAGTCGACGCGTTAGCCGATCGGGGCTTAGGAGACGATGCGTGGACCGATCGGGGCTCGGATACGGCGCGTGGACCGACCGGGGTTTACGAGAAGGCGCTTGGTCCGAACGGGGCTTAGGAGACGGCGCGTGGACCGATCGGGGCTCGGAGACGGCGCGTGGAACGATCGGGGCTTAGGAGACGGCGCGTGGACCGATCGGAGATCAGGAGGTGACGCGTGGACCGATCGGGGTTGTGGAAGCGGCGCACGGACCGATCGTGGCTCGGAGACGGCGCGTGGAGGCATCGCGGCTTTGAAGACGACGCGTGGACCGATCGGGGCTCAGGAAACGGCGTGTGGCGCGATCGGGGCTCAGGAGACGACGCGTGGTTCGATCGGGGCTCAGGAGACGACGCGTCGAACAATCGGGGCTCAGGAGACGGCGCGCGGACCGACTGGGGCTCAGGAGACTCGCGTGGATCGATCGGGGCTCCGGAGGCGCCGCGTGGACCGATTGGGACCAGGAGACGGTGCGTAAACCGTTCGGGGCTCGGAGATGGCGCGTGGACCGATCGGGGCTCAGGAGACGGCGCGTGGACCGATCGCGGCTCGGAGACGGCGCGTGGAACGATCCGGGCTCAGGATACGACGCGTGGACCGATCGGGCGTAGGAGACGACGCGTGTACCTATCGGGGCTCACGACACAGCGTGTGGACCAATTGGGGCTCAGAAGACGCCGCGTGGACCGATCGGGGCTCAGGAAACGGCGCCTGGGCCGATCGTGGCTCGGAGACGGCGCGAGGAGGCATCTGGGCTTAGAAGACGACGCGTGGATCGATGGAGGCTCAGGAGACGGCTCGTGGACCGATCGGGGCTTAGGAGACGGCGCGTGGGCCGAACGGGGCTCAGGAAACGGCGCGTGGACCGACCGGAGCTCAGCAGATTTCGCGTGGATCGATCGGGGCTCCGGAGGCGGCGCGTGGACCGATTGGGGAGCAGGAGATGGTGCGTGGATCGATCGGGGCTCGGAAAATGGCGCGTGGACCGATCGGGGCTCAGGAGACAGCGCGTGGACCGATTGGGCATCAGGAGACGGCGCGTCGATGGATCGGGGCTTGGGGAACGACGCGTGGACCGATCGGGGCTCAGGAGACGGCGCGTGGACCGATCGGGGCTCGGAGACGGAGCGTGGAGCGATCGGGGCTCAGGAGACGGCGCGTGAACTAATCGGCGCTCGGAGACGGCGCGTGGACCGATCTGGGCTGAGGAGAAGGCGCGTGGTCCGATCGGGGCTTATGAGACGGCGCGTAGACCGATCGGGGCTCGGAGATGGCGCGTGGAATGATCGGGGCTTAGGAGATGGTGTGTGGACCGATCGGAGATCAGGAGACGACGCGTGGACCGATCGGGGATCGGAAGCGGCGCGTGGAACGATCCGGGCTTAGGACACAACGCGTGGGCCGATCGGGGCTCAGGAAACGGCGCCTGGACCGATCGTGGCTCGGAGACGGCGCGAGGAGGCATCTGGGCTTAGAGGACGACGCGTGGATCGATGGAGGCTCAGGAGACGGCTCGTGGACCGATCGGGGCTTAGGAGACGGCGCGTGGGCTGAACGGGGCTCAGGAAACGGCGCGTGGACCGACCGGACCTCAGCAGATTTCGCGTGGATCGATCGGGGCGCCGGAGGCGGCGCGTAGACCGATTGGGGAGCAAGAGATGGTGCGTGGACCGATCAGGGCTCGGAAAACGGCGCGTGGACCGATCGGGGCTTAGAAGACGACGCGTGGACCGTCCGGGGTTAGAAGGCGACGCGTGGACCGATGGGGGCTCAGGAGCCGGCGCGTGGAACGATCGGGGCTCAGGAGACGGCGCGTGAAATGATCTGCGCTCGGAGACGGCGCGTGGACCGATCGGGGCTCAGGAGACTCGCGTGGATCGATCGGGGCTCAGGAGGCGACGCGTGGACCCATCGCGGCTCGGAGACGACGTGTGGATGTATTGGGGCTTAGGAGACGACGCGTGGACTGATCGGGGCTCAGCAGAAGACGCGTGGACCGATCGGGGATTAGGAGAGGACCCGTCGACCGATCGGGGCTCAGGAGACGGCGCGTGGACGGATCGGTCTCAGGAGACGGCGCGTGAACCGATCGGCACTCGGGGACGGCGCGTGGACCGATCGGGGGTTAGGAGACGGCGCGTGCACCGATCGGGGCCCGGAGACGTGTCGTGGACAGATTGGGGCTTAGGAGACGGCGCGTGGACCGATCGGGGCTCGGAGACGGCGCGTAGAACGATCGGGGCTCAGGAGACGGCGCGTGAACCGATTGGGGCTTAGGAGACGTTGCGTGGACCGATCGGCGCTCGAAGACGGCGCGTGGACCGATCGGGCTCAGGAGACTGCGCGTGGATGGATAGGAGCTTAGGGAACGGCGCGTTGACCGATCGGGGCTCAGGAGACGGCGCGTGGACCGAGCATGCCTCAGGAGGCCGCGCGTGGACCGACTGGGGCTCAGGAGGTCGCGCGTGGACCAATTGGGGTTCGGCGACGGGGCGTGGACCGATCGGGGCTCGGAGACGGCGCGTTAACCAATCGGGGCTTAGGAGACGATGCGAGGAGGCATCTGGGTTTACAAGACGACGTGTGGATCGATCGGGGCTCGGAGACGGCGCGTGAACCGACCGGGGCTCAGGAGAAGGCGCGTGGACCGATCGGGGCCCGGAGACGGCACGTTAATCGATCGGGGCTTAGGAGACGATGCGTGGACCGATCGGGCTCGGAACCGGCGCGTGAACCGATCGGGGTTCAGGAGACAGCGCGTGGATCGATTGGGGCTTGGATACGGCGCAAGCCGCGACCGGGGCTCAGGAGGCCGCGCGTGGACCGATCATGGCTCGGCGACGGCGCGTGGACCGACCGGGGCTCGGAGACGGCGCGTGGAATGATCGGGGCTCAGGAGACGGCGCGTGAACCGATCGGCGCTGGGAGACGGCAGGTGGACCGATCGGGGCTTAGGAGACGGCGCGTAGACCAATAGGAGATCACGAGACGACGCGTGGACCGATAGGGCTCTGGAAGCGGCGCACGAACCGATCGTGGCTCGGAGACGGCGCGTGGAGGCATCGGGGCTTTGAAGACGACGCGTGGACCGAACGGTGCTCAGAAAACGGCGCCTGGAGCGATCGGGGCTCAGGAGACGACGCGTGGATCGATCGGGGCTCAGGAGACGACGCGTCGACCGATCGGGGCTCCGGAGACGGCGCGCGGACCGACCGGGGCTCAGAAGCCTCGCGTGGATCGATCGGGACTCCGGAGGCGCCGCGTGGACCGATGGGGATCAGGACACGGTGCGTGGACCGATCGGGGCTCGGAGACGGCGCGTGGAACGATCGGGGCTCAGGAGAAGGCGCGTTAACCGATTGGGGCTTAGGCGACGATGCGCGGACCGATCGGGGCTCGAAGACGGCGGGTGGACCGATCGGGGTTCGGAGACAGCGCGTGGACCGACTGGATCTCAGGCGATATCGCGTGGACCAATTGGGGTTCGGCGACGGCGCGTGGATCGATCGGGGCTTAGGACACGGCGCGTGCACCGATCGGGGCCCGGATACGGGTCGTGGACAGATTGGGGCTTTGCAGACGGCGCGTGGACCGATCGTGGCTGGGAGACGGCAGGTCCACCAATCGGGGCTTAGGAGACGACGCGTAGACCGACTGGGGCTCAGGCGGTTGCGCGTGGACCAATTGGGGTTCCGCGACGGCGCGTGGACCGATCGGGGCTCGGAGACGGCACGTTAACCGATCGGGGCTTAGGAGACGATGCGTGGACCGATCGGGCTCGGAGCCGGCGCGTGAACCGATCGGGGCTCAGGAGGCCGCGCGTGGACCGATCGAGGCTCGGCGACGGCGCGTGGACCGATCGGGGCTCGGAGACGACGCGTGTACGGATCAGGGCTTGGTGACGGTGCGTTTAGCGATAGCAGCTCGGAGAAGGCCCGTGGACGGATCGCGGCTTAGGAGACGGCGCGTGGAACGATCGGGGCTTAGGAGACGGCGCGTGGACCGATCGGGGCTCGGAGATGACGCGTGGAACGATCGGGGCTCAGGAGACGGCGCGTGGACCGATTGGGGCTTAGGAGACGGCGCGTGGACCGATCGGGGCTCAGGAAGCGACGCCTAGACCGATCGTCGCTCGGATACGGCGCGTGGAGGCATCGGGGCTAAGAAGACGACGCAGGGACCGAGCGGGGCTCAGGTGACGGCGCGAGGAGCGATCGGGGCTCAGGAGAAGACGCGTCAATTGATCGGGGCTCAGGAGACGACGCGGCGACGGATCGGGGCTTAGGATACGACGCGTGGACCGATTGGGGCTCAGGAGGCCGCGCGTGGACCGATCGCGGCTCGACGCCGCGCGTGGACGGATCAGGGCTCAGGAGACGGCGCGTGGACCGATCGGGGCGGGGAGACGGCGCGTGAACCGACCGGGGCTCAGGAGGCCGCGCGTGGACTGATTGGGGCTCGGCGACTGCGCGTGGATGTATCGGGGCTCAGGAGATGGCGGGTGGACCGATCGGGGCGGGGAGACGGCGCGTTAACCGATCGGGGCTTAGGAGACGATGCGGGTACCGATCGCGGCTCGGAGACGGTGCGTGGACCGACCGGGGCTAAGGAGGCCGCGCGTGGACCTATCGAGGCTTAGGAGCCGACGCGTGGACCGATCGGGGCTCAGGAAGCGGCGCCTGGACCGATCGTGGCTCGGAGACGGCGCGTGGAGGTATCGGGGCTTAAAAGACGATGGATGGACCGATCGGGGCTCAGGAAACGGCGCGTGGAACGAACGGTGCTCGGAGACGACGCGTGGACCGATCGGGGCGCGGAAACGGCGCGTGTACGGATCGAGGCTTGGAGACCGCGCGTGGACCGATCGGCGCTCGGAGACGGCGCGTGGACCGATCGGGGCTTAGGAGACGGCGCGTGGACCGATCGGGGCTCGGAGACATCGCGTGGAATGATTGGGGCTCAGGAGACGGCGCGCGAAACGATCGGCGCTCGGAGACGGCGCGTGCACCGATCGGGGCTTAGGAGACGGCGCGTGGACCGATCGGAGATCAGGAGAGGACGCCTGGACTGATAGGGCTTTGGAAGCGGCGCACGGACCGATCGTGGCTCGGAGACGGCGCGTGGAGGCATCGGGGCTTTGAAGACGACGCATGGACCGAACGGTGCTCAGAAAACGGCTCGTGGACCGATCGGGGCTCGGAGACATCGCGTGGAATGATCGGGGCTCAGGAGACGGCGCGTGAACCGATCGGCGCTCGGAGACGGCGCGTGCACCGATCGGGGCTTAGGAGACGGCGCGTGGATCGATCGGGGCTCACGAGACGACGCGGCGACGGATCGGGGCTTAGGAGACGACGCGTGGACCGATTGGGGCTTAGGAGACGACGTGTGGACCGATCGGGGCTTAGGCGACGGCACGAGATTCGATCGGTGCACAGGAGACGGCGCGTGAACGGGTCGGGGCTTATGAGACGACGCGTCGGCCGATCGGGGCTCAGGACAAGGGGTGTGGACCGTTCGGAGCTCAGGAGACGGCGCGTGGACCGATCGGGGTTCGGCGATGGCGCGTGGACCGATCGGGGCTTGGAGACGACGCGTGTACGGATCGAGGCTTCGAGACGGCGCGTGGACCGATCGGAGCTCGGAGACGGCCCGTGGGCAGATCGGAGCTTAGGAGACGGCGCGTGGACTAATTGGGGCTTAGGAGAACATACGTGGACCGATCGGGGCTCGGAGACAGCGCGTTAACCAACGGGGCACGAGAGGTTGCGCGTGGACCAATTGGGGTTCGCAGCGGCGTGTAGACCGACCGGAGCTCAGTAGACCGCGCGTGGACCGATCGGGGCTCGGCGACTGCGCGTGGATGGATCGGGGCTCAGGTGACAGCGCGTGGACCGATCGGGGTTCACGAATCGGCGCCTGCACCGATCGCGGCTCGGAGACGGCGCGTGGAGGCATCGTGGCTTAGAAGACGACGCATGGACCGATCGGGGCTCGGAAACAGCGCGTCGACCGATCGGGGCTCAGGAAGCGGCGCCTGGACCGATCGTGGCTCGGAGATGGTGCGTGGAGGTATCGGGGCTTAAAAGACGACGGATGGACCGATCGGGGCTCAGGAAACGGCGCGTGGACCGAACGGTGCTCGGAGACGACGCGTGGACCGATCGGGGCTCGGAGACGGCGCGTGTACGGATCGAGGCTTGGAGACCGCGTGGATCGATCGGCGCTCGGAGACGGCGCGTGGACCGATCGGGGCTTAGGAGACGGCGCGTGGACCGATCGGCGCTCGGAGACGGCGCGTGCACCGATCGGGGCTTAGGAGACGGTGCGTGGATCGATCGGGGCTCAGGAGACGACGCGTCGACCGTTCATGGCTCAGGAGACGGCGCGCGGACCGGCCGGGGCTCAGGAGCCTAGCGTGGATCGATCGGGGCCCGGAGACGGCGCGTGGACCGATCGGAGCTTAGGAGACGACGCGTGGAGGCATCCGGGCTAAGAAGACGACGCATGGACCGAGCGGGGCTCTGGAGACGGCGCGTGGACCGATCGGTGCTCAGAGACGGCGCGTGGACGGACCGTGGCTTAGAATGCGTCACGCGGACCGATCGGGGCTCGGATACGGCGTGTGGACCGATCGGGGCTCGGAGACGGCGCGTGGAACGATCGAAGCTCAGGAGACGGGGCGTGAAATGATCGGCGCTCTGAGACGGCGCGTGGACCGATCGGTGCTCGGAGACGGCGCGTGGAACGATCGGGGCCCGGAGTCGACGCGTTAGCCGATCGGGGCGTAGGAGACGATGCGTGGGCCGATCTGGTCTCGGAGACGGCGCGTGGACCGACCGGGGCTCAGGAGAAGGCGCGTCAACCGATCGGCGCTCGGAGACGGCGCGCGGACCGACTGGGGCTCAGGAGACTCGCGTGGATCGATCGGGGCTCCGGAAGCGCCGCGTGGACCGGTTGGGATCAGGAGACGACGCGTGGACCGATCGGGCGTAGGAGACGACGCGTGTACCTATCGGGGCTCACGACACAGCGTGTGGACCGATTGGGGCTCAGGAGACGGCGCGTGGAACGATCGGGGCTCAGGAGACGGCGCGTCAACCGATCGGCGCTCGGAGACGGCGCATGGACCGATCGGGGCTTAGGAGACGGTGCGTGGACCGATCGGAGATCAGGAGATGACGCGTGGACCGATCGGGGTTGTGGAAGCGGCGTGTGGCGCGATCGGAGCTCAGGAAACGACGCGTGGATCGATCAGGGCTCAGGAGACGACGCGTCGACCAATCAGGGCTCAGGAGACGGCGCGCGGACCGACTGGCGCTCAGGAGACTCGCGTGGATCGATCGGGGCTGCGGAGGCGCCGCGTGGACCGATTGGGATCAGGAGACGGTGCGTGAACCGTTCGGGGCTCGGAGACGGCGCGTGGACCGATCGGGGCTCAGGAGACGGCGCGTGGACCGATCGCGGCTCGGAGACGGCGCGTGGAACGATCGGGGCTCAGGAGACGACGCGTGGACCGATCGGGCGTAGGAGACGACGCGTGTACCTATCGGGGCTCACGACACAGCGTGTGGACCGATTGGGGCTCAGGAGACGCCGCGTGGAACGATCGGGGCTCGGAGACGGCGCGTGGAACGATCGGGGCTCAGGAGACGGCGCGTGGACCGATCGTGGCTTAGGAGAAGGCGCGTGGAATGATCGGGGCTCAGGAGATGGCGCGTGGACCGATCGTGGCTCGGAGACGGCGCGTGGAGGCATCGGGGTTAAGAAGACGACGCATCGACCGAGCGGGGTTCAGGAGACGGCGCGAGGAGCGATCGGGGCTTAGGAGACGACGCGTGGACCGATCGGGACTCAGGAGACGGCGCGTGGACCAATCAGGGCTCAGGAGACGGCGTGCGGACCGACTGGCGCTCAGGAGACTCGCGTGAATCGATCGGGGCTCCGGAGGCGCCGCGTGGACCGTTTGGGATCAGGAGACGGTGCGTGAACCGTTCGGTGCTCGGAGACAGCGCGTGGACCGATCGGGGCTCGGAGACGACGCGTAGACCAATCGGTGCTCGGAGACAGCGCGTGGACCGACGGGGGCTGGGAGAAGGCGCGTGGACCGATCGTGGCTTAGGAGAAGGCGCGTGGAATGATCGGGGCTCAGGAGACGGCGCGTGGACCGATCGTGGCTCGGAGACGGCGCGTGGAGGCATCGGGGTTAAGAAGACGACGCATCGACCGAGCGGGGTTCAGGAGACGGCGCGAGGAGCGATCGGGGCTTAGGAGACGACGCGTGGACCGATCGGGGCTCAGGAGACGGCGCGTGGACCGGTCGGGGCTTAGGAGACTCGCGTGAACCGATTCGGGCTCAGGCGGTTGCGCGTGGACCAATTGGGGTTCGGCGACGGCGCGTGGACCGATCGGGGCTCGGAGACGGCGCGTCGACCGCTCGGGGTTTGGAGACGGCGCCTGGACCGTCCGGGGTCAGGAGGCGATGCGTGGACCGATCGGGGCTCAGGAGACTGCGCGTGGATCGATCGGAGCTTCGGGAACGACGCGTGGACCGATCGGGGCTTAGGAGACGGCGCGTGGACCGATCTGGGCTCGGAGACAGCGCGTGGACCGACTGGGGCACATGCGGTGGCGCGTGGACCAATTGGGGTTCGGCGACGGCGCGTGGACCGATCCGGGCTCAGGAGACGGCGCGTGGACCGATCGGGGCTGGGAGACGGAGCGTGGAGCGATGGGGGCTCAGGAGATGGCGCGTGAACTAATCGGCGCTCGGAGACGGCGCGTGGACCGATCGGGGCTGAGGAGAAGGCGCGTGGTCCGATCGGGGCTTATGAGACGGCGCGTGGATCCATCGGGGCTCGGAGGTGGCGCGTGGAATGATCGGGGCTTAGGAGATGGCGTGTGGACCGATCGGAGATCAGGAGACGAAGCGTGGACCGAGAGGGCCCTCGGAAGCGGCGCACGGACGGATCGTGGCTCGGAGACGGCGCGTGGAGGCATCGGGGCTTTGAAGACGACGCGTGGACCAAACGGTGCTCAGAAAACGGTGCGTGGAGCGATCGGGGCTCAGGAGACGGCGCGTGGACCGATCGGGGCTCAGGAGCCGGCGCGTGGACCGATTGGGGCTCGGATACGGCGCGTGAACCAACCGGGACTCAGGAACCCGCGCGTGGACCGATCCCGGCTCGGCGACGGCGCGTGGACCGATGGGGCTCAGGAGCCGCGCGTGGACCGATCATGGCTCGGTGACGGCGCGTGGACCGATCGGGGCTTAGGTGACGATGCGTGGACCGAGTGGGGCTCAGGAAGCAGCGCCTGGACCGATCGTGGCTCGGAGACGGCGCGAGGAGGCATCTGGGCTTCGAAGACGACGCGTGGATCGATCGGGGCTCGGAGACGGCGCGTGAACCAACCGGGGCTCAGGAGACCGCGCGTGGACCGTTCGAGGCTCAGGAGGCCACGCCTGGACCGATCGGGGCTCCGCGACGGCGCGTGGACCGATCGAGGCTCGGAGACGACGCGTGTACGGATCGGGGATTCGGCGATGACGCGTGGACCGATCGGGGCTCGGAGACGGGGCGTGGAATGATCGGGACTCGGAGACGGCGTGTGAACGTATCGGGGCTTAGGAGACGATGCGTTGACCGATCGGGGCTCATGAGACGGCGCGTAGACCGATCGGGGCTCCGGCGGCGATGCGTGGACTGATCGGGGCCCAGGAAACGGCGCGTGGATCGATCGGTGCTCGAAGACGACGCGTGCACCGATCGGGGCTCAGGAGCCGATGCGTGGATCGATCGGGGCTCAGGAGGCGGCGCCTGGACCCATCGGGGCTCGGAGACGGCACGTGGACCGATCAGGGCTTAGGAGACGACGCGTGGACCGATCGGGGCTCGGAGATGGCGCGTGGAACGATCGGGGCTCAGGAGACTGCGCGTGAACCGATCGGCGCTCGGAGACGGCGCGTGGACCGATCGGGGCTTAGGAGACGGCGCGTGGACCGATTGGGGCTTAGGAGACGGCGCGTGGACCGATCGGGGCTCAGGAAGCGACGCCTAGACCGATCGTGGCTCGGATACGGCGCGTGGAGGCATCGGGGCTAAGAAGACGACGCAGGGACCGAGCGGGGCTCAGGTGATGGCGCGAGGAGCGATCGGGGCTCAGGAGAAGACGCGTCAATTGATCGGGGCTCAGGAGACGACGCGGCGACGGATCGGGGCTTAGGATACGACGCGTGGACCGATTGGGGCTCAGGAGGCCGCGCGTGGACCGATCGCGGCTCGACGCCGCGCGTGGACGGATCAGGGCTCAGGAGACGGCGCGTGGACCGATCGGGGCGGGGAGACGGCGCGTGAACCGACCGGGGCTCAGGAGGCCGCGCGTGGACTGATTGGGGCTCGGTGACTGCGCGTGGATGTATCGGGGCTCAGGAGATGGCGCGTGGACCGATCGGGGCGGGGAGACGGCGCGTTAACCGATCGGGGCTTAGGAGACGATGCGGGTACCGATCGCGGCTCGGAGACGGCGCGTGGACCGACCGGGGCTAAGGAGGCCGCGCGTGGACCTATCGAGGCTTAGGAGCCGACGCGTGGACCGATCGGGGCTCAGGAAGCGGCGCGTGAACCGATCGGCGCTCGGAGACGGCGCGTGGACCGATCGGGGCTTAGGAGACGGCGCGTGGACCGATCATGGTTCGGCGACGGCGCGTGGACCAATTGGGGTTCGGCAACGGCGCGTGGACCGATCCGGGCTCAGGAGACGCCGCGTGGACCGATCGGGGCTCGGAGACGGCGCGTGGAGCGATCGGGGCTCAGGAGACGGCGCGTGAACCGATCGGCGCTCGGAGACGGCGCGTGGACCGATCGGGGCTTAGGAGACGGCGCGTGGACCGATCGGGGCTCGGAGACATCGCGTGGAATGATCGGGGCTCAGGAGACGGCGCGTGAACCGATCGGCGCTCGGAGACGGCGCGTGGACGGATCAGGGCTCAGGAGACGGCGCGTGAACCAATCGGCGCTCGGAGACGGCGCGTGGACCGATCGGGGCTTAGGAGACGGCGAGTGCACCGATCGGGGCCCGGAGACGGGTCGTGGACAGATTGGGGCTTAGGAGACGGCGCGTGGACCGATCGGGGCTTGGAGACGGCACGTGGACCAATAGGGGCTTAGGAGACGGCGCGTGGACCGATCGGGGCTTAGGAGACGACGCGTGAATCGAGCGGGGCTCGGAGACGGCGCGTGGATGGACCGTGGCTTAGAATGCGCCACGCGGACCGATCGGGGCTCGGAGACGGCGTGTGGACCGATCGGGGCGCAGGAAGCGGCGCCTGGACCCATCGTGGCTCGGAGACGGCGCGTGGAGGCATCAGGGCTAAGAAGACGACGCATAGACCGAGCGGGGTTCAGGAGATGGCGCGAGGAGCGATCGGGGCTCAGGAGAAGACACGTCAATTGATCGGGGCTCCGGAGACGACGCCTCGACGGAGTGGGGCCCAGGAGGCGGCACGAGAAGCGATCAGGGCTCAGGAGAAGACGCGTCAATTGATCGGGGCTCAGGAGACGACGCGTCGACGAATCGGGGCTTAGGAGACGACGCGTGGACCGATCGGGGCTCAGGAGACGGCGCGTCGACCGACCGGAGCTCAGGAGATTCGCGTGGATCGATCGGGGCTCCGTAGGCGGCGCGTGGACCGACCGGGGCTCAGGAGGCGGCGCGAGAACCGATCGCGGCTCGGCGACGGCGCGTGGATCGATCGGGGCTCAGGAGGCCGCGCGTGGACCGATCATGGCTCGGCGACGGCGCGTAGACCGATCGGGGCTCGGAGACGACGCGTGCACCGATCAGGGCTCAGGAGACGATGCGTGGATCGATCGGGGCTCAGGAGGCGGCGCGTAGACCCATCGGGGCTCGGAGACGGCACGTGGACCGATCAGGGCTTAGGAGACGACGCGTGGACCGATCGGGGCTCAGGAGACGGCGCGTGGACCGATCGGGCCTCGGCGACTGCGCGTGGACGTATCGGGGTTCAGGAGACGGCGCGTGGACCGATTGGAGCTCGGAGACGGCGCGTTAACCGATCGGGGCTTAGGAGACGACGCGTGGACCGATCGGGCCTCAGGAGACGGCGCGTGAACCGATCGGTGCTCGGAGACGGCGCGTGGACCGACCGGGGCTAAGGAGGCCGCGCGTGGACCTGTCGAGGCTTAGGAGCCGACGCGTGGACCGATCGGGGCTCAGGAAACGGCGCGTGGACCGAACGGTGCTCGGAGACGACGCGTGGACCGATCGGGGCTCGGAGACAGCGCGTGTACGGATCGAGGCTTGGAGACCGCGCGTGGACCGATCGGCGCTCGGAGACGGGGCGTGGACCGATCGGGGCTTAGGAGACGGCGCGTGGACCGATCGGGGCTCGGAGACATCGCGTGGAATGATCGGGGCTCAGGAGTCGGCGCGTGAACCGATCGGCGCTCGGAGACGGCGCGTGCACCGATCGGGGCTTAGGAGACGGCGCGTGGACCGATCGGGGCTCGGAGACATCGCGTGGAATGATCGGGGCTCAGGAGACGGCGCGTGAACCGATCGGCGCTCGGAGACGGCGCGTGCACCGATCGGGGCTTAGGAGACGGCGCGTGGACCGATCGGAGATCAGGAGAGGACGCCTGGACTGATAGGGCTTTGGAAGCGGCGGACGGACCGATCGGGGATCGGAGACATCGCGTGGAATGATCGGGGCTCAGGAGACGGCGCGTGAACCGATCGGCGCTCGGAGACGGCGCGTGCACCGATCGGGGCTTAGGAGACGGCGCGTGGACCGACCGGGGTTTAGGAGAAGACGCTTGGACCGAACGGGGCTTAGGAGACGGCGCGTGGACCGATCGGGGCTCCGGAGACGGCGCGCGGACCGATTGGGATCAGGAGACGACGCGTGGACCGATCGGGCGTAGGAGACATCGCGTGGAATGATCGGGGCTCAGGAGACGGCGCGTGAACCGATCGGCGCTCGAAGACGTCGCGTGCACCGATCGGGGCTTAGGAGACGGTGCGTGGATCGATCGGGGCTCAGGAGACGACGCGTCGACCGTTCGGGGCTCAGGAGACGGCGCGCGGACCGGCCGGGGCTCAGGAGCCTAGCGTGGATCGATCGGGGCCCGGAGACGGCGCGTGGACCGATCGGGGCTAAGAAGACGACGCATGGACCGAGCGGGGCTCAGGAGACGGCGCGTGGACCGATCGGTGCTCAGAGACGGCGCGTGGACGGACCGTGGCTTAGAATGGGTCACGCGGACCGATCGGGGCTCGGATACGGCGTGTGGACCGATCGGGGCTCGGAGACGGCGAGTGGAACGATCGGAGCTCAGGAGACGGGGCGTGAAATGATCGGCGCTCTGAGACGGCGCGTGGACCGATCGGTGCTCGGAGACGGCGCGTGGAACGATCGGGGTCCGGAGTCGACGCGTTAGCCGATCGGGGCGTAGGAGACGATGCGTGGGCCGATCGGGTCTCGGAGACGGCACGTGGACCGACCGGGGCTCAGGAGAAGGCGCGTCAACCGATCGGCGCTCGGAGACGGCGCGCGGACCGACTGGGGCTCAGGAGACTCGCGTGGATCGATCGGGGCTCCGGAGGCGCCGCGTGGACCGATTGGGATGAGGAGACGACGCGTGGACCGATCGGGCGTAGGAGACGACGCGTGTACCTATCGGGGCTCACGACATAGGGTGTGGACCGATTGGGGCTCAGGAGACGGCGCGTGGAACGATCGGGGCTCAGGAGACGGCGCCTCAACCGATCGGCGCTCGGAGACGGCGCATGGACCGATCGGGGCTTAGGAGACGGCGCGTGGACCGATAGGAGATCAGGAGATGACGCGTGGGCCGATCGGGGCTCAGGAAACGGCGTGTGGCGCGATCGGAGCTCAGGAGACGACGCGTGGATCGATCAGGGCTCAGGAGACGACGCGTCGACCAATCAGGGCTCAGGAGACGGCGCGCGGACCGACTGGGGCTCAGGAGACTCGCGTGGATCGATCGGGGCTCCGGAGGCGCCGCGTGGACCGATTGGGATCAGGAGACGGTGCGTGAACCGTTCGGGGCTCGGAGACGGCGCGTGGACCGATCGCGGCTCGGAGACGGCGCGTGGAACGATCGGGGCTCAGGAGGCCGCGCGTGGACCTATCGAGGCTTAGGAGCCGACGCGTGGACCGATCGGGGCTCAGGAAGCGGCGCCTGGACCGATCGTGGCTCGGAGATGGTGCGTGGAGGTATCGGGGCTTAAAAGACGACGGATGGACCGATCGGGGCTCAGGAAACGGCGCGTGGACCGATTGGGCATCAGGAGACGGCGCGTCGATGGATCGGGGCTTGGGGAACGACGCGTGGACCGATCGGGGCTCAGGAGACGGCGCGTGGATCGATCGGGGCTCGGAGACGGCGCGTGGACCGACCGGGGCACAGGAGGATACGCCTGGACCGAACGGGGCTCGGCGACGGCGCGTGGACCGATCGAGGCTCGGAGACGGCGCGTGGAACGATCGGGGCTCGGAGACAGCGCGTGGACCGACGGGGGCTCAGGCGGTTGCGCGTGGACCAATTGGGGTTCTGCGACGGCGCGTGGACCGATCCGGGCTCAGGAGACGGCGCGTGGACCGATCGGGGCTCGGAGACGGAGCGTGGCGCGATCGGGGCTCAGGAGACGGCGCGTGAACTAATCGGCGCTCGGAGACGGCGCGTGGACCGATCGGGGCTGAGGAGAAGGCGCGTGGTCCGATCGGGGCTTATGAGACGGCGCGTAGACCGATCGGGGCTCGGAGATGGCGCGTGGAATGATCGGGGCTTAGGAGATGGTGTGTGGACCGATCGGAGATCAGGAGACGACGCGTGGACCGATCGGGGATCGGAAGCGGCGCGTGGAACGATCCGGGCTTAGGACACAACGGGTGGACCGATCGAGGCTCAGGAAACGGCGCCTGGACCGATCGTGGCTCGGAGACGGCGCGAGGAGGCATCTGGGCTTAGAAGACGACGCGTGGATCGATGGAGGCTCAGGAGACGGCTCGTGGACCGATCGGGGCTTAGGAGACGGCGCGTGGGCCGAACGGGGCTCAGGAAACGGCGCGTGGACCGACCGGAGCTCAGCAGATTTCGCGTGGATCGATCGGGGCTCCGGAGGCGGCGCGTGGACCGATTGGGGAGCAGGAGATGGTGCGTGGATCGATCGGGGCTCAGGAGACGGCGCGTGGACCGATCGTGGCTCGGAGACGGCGCGTGGAGGCATCGGGGTTAAGAAGACGACGCATCGACCGAGCGGGGTTCAGGAGACGGCGCGAGGAGCGATCGGGGCTTAGGAGACGACGCGTGGACCGATCGGGGCTCAGGAGACGGCGCGTTGACCGGTCGGGGCTTAGGAGACTCGCGTGAACCGATTCGGGCTCAGGCGGTTGCGCGTGGACCAATTGGGGTTCGGCGACGGCGCGTGGACCGATCGGGGCTCGGAGACGGCGCGTCGACCGCTCGGGGTTTGGAGACGGCGCCTGGACCGTCCGGGGTCAGGAGGCGATGCGTGGACCGATCGGGGCTCAGGAGACTGCGCGTGGATCGATCGGAGCTTCGGGAACGACGCGTGGACCGATCGGGGCTTAGGAGACGGCGCGTGGACCGATCTGGGCTCGGGGACAGCGCGTGGACCGACTGGGGCACATGCGGTGGCGCGTGGACCAATTGGGGTTCGGCGACGGCGCGTGGACCGATCCGGGCTCAGGAGACGGCGCGTGGACCGATCGGGGCTGGGAGACGGAGCGTGGAGCGATGGGGGCTCAGGAGATGGCGCGTGAACTAATCGGCGCTCGGAGACGGCGCGTGGACCGATCGGGGCTGAGGAGAAGGCGCGTGGTCCGATTGGGGCTTAGGAGACGGCGCGTGGACCGATCGGGGCTCAGGAAGCGACGCCTAGACCGATCGTGGCTCGGATACGGCGCGTGGAGGCATCGGGGCTAAGAAGACGACGCAGGGACCGAGCGGGGCTCAGGTGATGGCGCGAGGAGCGATCGGGGCTCAGGAGAAGACGCGTCAATTGATCGGGGCTCAGGAGACGACGCGGCGACGGATCGGGGCTTAGGATACGACGCGTGGACCGATTGGGGCTCAGGAGGCCGCGCGTGGACCGATCGCGGCTCGACGCCGCGCGTGGACGGATCAGGGCTCAGGAGACGGCGCGTGGACCGATCTGGGCGGGGAGACGGCGCGTGAACCGACCGGGGCTCAGGAGGCCGCGCGTGGACTGATTGGGGCTCGGTGACTGCGCGTGGATGTATCGGGGCTCAGGAGATGGCGCGTGGACCGATCGGGGCGGGGAGACGGCGCGTTAACCGATCGGGGCTTAGGAGACGATGCGGGTACCGATCGCGGCTCGGAGACGGCGCGTGGACCGACCGGGGCTAAGGAGGCCGCGCGTGGACCTATCGAGGCTTAGGAGCCGACGCGTGGACCGATCGGGGCTCAGGAAGCGGCGCCTGGACCGATCGTGGCTCGGAGATGGTGCGTGGAGGTATCGGGGCTTAAAAGACGACGGATGGACCGATCGGGGCTCAGGAAACGGCGCGTGGACCGAACGGTGCTCGGAGACGACGCGTGGACCGATAGGGGCTCGGAGACGGCGCGTGTACGGATCGAGGCTTGGAGACCGCGCGTGGACCGATCGGGGCTCAGGAGACGGCGCGTGAACCGATCGGCGCTCGGAGACGGCGCGTGGACCGATCGGGGCTTAGGAGACGGCGCGTGGACCGATCATGGTTCGGCGACGGCGCGTGGACCGATCGGGGTTTGGATACGACGCGTGGACCGATCGGGGCTCGGAGACAGCGCGTGGACCAACCGGGGCTCAGGCGGTTGAGCGTGGACCAATTGGGGTTCGGCAACGGCGCGTGGACCGATCCGGGCTCAGGAGACGCCGCGTGGACCGATCGGGGCTCGGAGACGGCGCGTGGAGCGATCGGGGCTCAGGAGACGGCGCGTGAACCGATCGGCGCTCGGAGACGGCGCGTGGACCGATCGGGGCTTAGGAGACGGCGCGTGGACCGATCGGGGCTCGGAGACATCGCGTGGAATGATCGGGGCTCAGGAGACGGCGCGTGAACCGATCGGCGCTCGGAGACGGCGCGTGGACGGATCAGGGCTCAGGAGACGGCGCGTGAACCAATCGGCGCTCGGAGACGGCGCGTGGACCGATCGGGGCTTAGGAGACGGCGCGTGGACCGATCGGGGCTCGGAGACATCGCGTGGAATGATCGGGGCTCAGGAGACGGCGCGTGAACCGATCGGCGCTCGGAGACGGCGCGTGCACCGATCGGGGCTTAGGAGACGGCGCGTGGACCGATCGGAGATCAGGAGAGGACGCCTGGACTGATAGGGCTTTGGAAGCGGCGGACGGACCGATCGGGGATCGGAGACATCGCGTGGAATGATCGGGGCTCAGGAGACGGCGCGTGAACCGATCGACGCTCGGAGATGGCGCGTGCACCGATCGGGGCTTAGGAGACGGCGCGTGGACCGACCGGGGTTTAGGAGAAGACGCTTGGACCGAACGGGGCTTAGGAGACGGCGCGTGGACCGATCGGGGCTCCGGAGACGGCGCGCGGACCGATTGGGATCAGGAGACGACGCGTGGACCGATCGGGCGTAGGAGACATCGCGTGGAATGATCGGGGCTCAGGAGACGGCGCGTGAACCGATCGGCGCTCGAAGACGGCGCGTGCACCGATCGGGGCTTAGGAGACGGTGCGTGGATCGATCGGGGCTCAGGAGACGACGCGTCGACCGTTCGGGGCTCAGGAGACGGGGCGTGAAATGATCGGCGCTCTGAGACGGCGCGTGGACCGATCGGTGCTCGGAGACGGCGCGTGGAACGATCGGGGCCCGGAGTCGACGCGTTAGCCGATCGGGGCGTAGGAGACGATGCGTGGGCCGATCGGATCTCGGAGACGGCGCGTGGACCGACCGGGGCTCAGGAGAAGGCGCGTCAACCGATCGGCGCTCGGAGACGGCGCGCGGACCGACTGGGGCTCAGGAGACTCGCGTGGATCGATCGGGGCTCCGGAAGCGCCGCGTGGACCGATTGGGATCAGGAGAGGACGCGTGAACCGATCGGGCGTAGGAGACGACGCGTGTACCTATCGGGGCTCACGACACAGCGTGTGGACCGATTGGGGCTCAGGAGACGGCGCGTGGAACGATCGGGGCTCAGGAGACGGCGCGTCAACCGATCGGCGCTCGGAGACGGCGCATGGACCGATCGGGGCTTAGGAGACGGTGCGTGGACCGATCGGAGATCAGGAGATGACGCGTGGACCGATCGGGGTTGTGGAAGCGGCGCACGGACCGATCCTGGCTCGGAGACGGCGCGTGGAGGCATCGGGGCGTTGAAGACGACGCGTGGACCGATCGGGGCTCAGGAGACGCCGCGTGGAACGATCGGGGCTCGGAGACGGCGCGTGGAACGATCGGGGCTCAGGAGACGGCGCGTGGACCGATCGTGGCTTAGGAGAAGGCGCGTGGAATGATCGGGGCTCAGGAGACGGCGCGTGGACCGATCGTGGCTCGGAGACGGCGCGTGGAGGCATCGGGGTTAAGAAGACGACGCATCGTCCGAGCGGGGTTCAGGAGACGGCGCGAGGAGCGATCGGGGCTTAGGAGACGACGCGTGGACCGATCGGGACTCAGGAGACGGCGCGTGGACCAATCAGGGCTCAGGAGACGGCGTGCGGACCGACTGGCGCTCAGGAGACTCGCGTGGATCGATCGGGGCTCCGGAGGCGCCGCGTGGACCGTTTGGGATCAGGAGACGGTGCGTGAACCGTTCGGTGCTCGGAGACAGCGCGTGGACCGATCGGGGCTCGGAGACGACGCGTAGACCAATCGGTGCTCGGAGACAGCGCGTGGACCGACTGGGGCTGGGAGAAGGCGCGTGGACCGATCGTGGCTTAGGAGAAGGCGCGTGGAATGATCGGGGCTCAGGAGACGGCGCGTGGACCGACCGGCGCTCGGAGACGGCGCGTGGACCGATCGGGGCTTAGGAGACGGCGCGTGGATCGATCGGGGCTCAGGAGACGACGCGTCGACCGTTCGGGGCTCAGGAGACGGCGCGCGGACCGGCCGGGGCTCAGGAGCCTAGCGTGGATCGATCGGGGCCCGGAGACGGCGCGTGGACCGATCGGGGCTTAGGAGACGACGCGTGGAGGCATCGGGGCTAAGAAGACGACGCATGGACCGAGCGGGGCTCAGGAGACGGCGCGTGGACCGATCGGTGCTCAGAGACGGCGCGTGGACGGACCGTGGCTTAGAATGCGTCACGCGGACCGATCGGGGCTCGGATACGGCGTGTGGACCGATCGGGGCTCGGAGACGGCGCGTGGAACGATCGGAGCTCAGGAGACGGGGCGTGTAATGATCGGCGCTCTGAGACGGCGCGTGGACCGATCGGTGCTCGGAGACGGCGCGTGGAACGATCGGGGCTCGGAGTCGACGCGTTAGCCGATCGGGGCGTAGGAGACGATGCGTGGGCCGATCGGGGCTCGGAGACGGCGCGTGGACCGACCGGGGCTCAGGAGACGGCGCGTCAACCAATCGGCGCTCGGAGACGGCGCGAGGACTGACTGGGGCTCAGGAGACTCGCGTGGATCGATCGGGGTGTAGGCGACGACGCGTGTACCTATCGGGGCTCAGGAGACAGCGCGTGGACCGATCGGGGCTTAGGAGACGACGCGTGGACCGATCGGGGTGTAGGCGACGACGCGTGTACCTATCGGGGCTCAGGAGACAGCGCGTGGACCGATCAGGGCTCGGCGACTGCGCGTGGACGTATCGGCGCTCAGGAGACGGCGCGTGGACCGATCGGGGCTCGGGGACGGCGCGTTAACCGATTGGGGCTTAGGAGACCATGCGTGGACCGATCGGGGCTCGAAGACGGCGCGTGGACCGATCGGGTCTCAGGAGGCCGCGCGTGGACAGATCATGACTGGGCGACGGCGCGTGGACCGATCGGGGCTCGGAGACGACGCGTGGACCGATCGGGGCTCGGAGACAGCGCGTGGACCGACTGGGGCTCAGGCGGTTTCGCGTGGACCAATTGGGGTTCGGCGACGGCGCGTGGACCGATCGGGGCTTAGGAGACGGCGCGTGCACCGATCGGGGCCCGGAGACGGGTCGTGGACAGATTGGGGATTAGGAGACGGCGCGTGGACCGATCGGGGCTGGGAGACGGCACGTGGACCAATGGTGGCTTAGGAGACGACGCGTGGACCGTTCGGGGCTTAGGAGGCGGCGTGTGGACCGATCGGGGCTCGGAGACGGCGCGTGGAACGATCGGAGCTCAGGAGACGGGGCGTGAAATGATCGGCGCTCTGAGACGGCGCGTGGATCGATCGGTGCTCGGAGACGGCGCGTGGAACGATCGGGGCCCGGAGTCGACGCATTAGCCGATCGGGGGCGTAGGAGACGATGCGTGGGCCGATCGGGTCTCGGAGACGGCGCGTGGACCGACCGGAGCTCAGGAGAAGGCGCGTCAACCGATCGGCGCTCGGAGACGGCGCGCGGACCGACTGGGGCTCAGGAGACTCGCGTGGATCGATCGGGGCTCCGGAAGCGCCGCGTGGACCGATTGGGATCAGGAGACGACGCGTGGACCGATCGGGCGTAGGAGACGACGCGTGTACCTATCGGGGCTCACGACACAGCGTGTGGACCGATTGGGGCTCAGGAGACGGCGCGTGGAACGATCGGGGCTCAGGAGACGGCGCGTCAACCGATCGGCGCTCGGAGACAGCGCGTGTACCGACTGGGGCTCAGGAGACCGCGCGTGAACCGATCAGGGCTCGGCGACTGCGCGTGGACGGAGCGGGGCTCGGAGACGGTGCGTAGAACGATCGGGGCTCAGGAGACGGCGCGTTAACTGATTGGGGCTTAGGAGACGTTGCGTGGACCGATCGGCGCTCGAAGACGGCGCGTGGACCGATCGGGGCTCGGACACAGTGCGTGGACCGACTGGGGCTCAGGCGGTTGCGCGTGGACCAATTGGGGTTCGGCGACGGCGCGTGGACCGATCGGGGCTCAGGAGGCGGCGCGTGGATCGATCGGGGCTCGGAGACGGCGCGTGGAACGATCGGGTCTCAGGAGACGGCGCGTGAAATCATCGGCGCCCGGATACGCCGCGTGGACGAATCGGGGCTTAGGAGACGACGCGTGGACCGATCGGGGCTCCGGAGACGGCGCCTGGACAGATCGTGGCTCGGAGACGGCGCGTGGAGGCATCCGGGCTAAGAAGACGACGCATGGACCGAGCGGGGTTCAGCAGACGGCGCGAGGCGCGATCGGGGCACAGGAGAAGACACGTCAATTGATCGGGGCTCCGGAGACGATGCCTCGACGGATCGGGGCTCAGGAGGCGGCACGACAAGCGATCGGGGCTCAGGAGAAGACGCGTCAATTGATCGGGGCTCAGGAGACGACGCGTCGACGAATCGGGGCTTAGGAGACGACGCGTGGACCGATCGGGGCTTAGGAGACGACGCGTGGACCGGTCGGGGCTCAGGAGAGAGCGCGTGGACTGATCGGGGCGCCGAGACGGCGCGTTAACCGATCGGCGCTCGAAGACGGCGAGTCGACTGATCGGGGTTCGGTGACGGCGCGTGGACCGTCCGGGGCTCAGGAGGGGATGCGTGGACCGATCGCGGCTCTGGAGACTGCGCGTGGATCGATCGGGGCTTAGGGAACGACGCGTGGACCGATCGGGGCTCAGGAGACGGCGCGTGAACCGACCGGGGCTCAGGAGACCGCGCGTGGACCGATCGCGGCTCGGCGACGGCGCGTGGACCGATCGGGGCTCAGGAGGCCGCGCGTGGACCGATCGTGGCTCGGCGACGGCGCGTGGACCGATCGGGGCTCGGAGACGGCGCGTGGAACGATCGGGGCTCGGAGACGACGCGTAGACCGATCGGTGCTCGGAGACAGCGTGTGGACCGACTGGGGCTCGGAGACGGCGCGTGGACCGATCGTGGTTTAGGAGAAGGCGCGTGGAATGATCGGGGTTCAGGAGACGGCGCGAGGAGCGATCGGGGCTCAGGAGAAGACGCGTCAATTGATCGGGGCTCAGGACACGACGCGGCGACGGATCGGGGCTTGGAGACGGCGCGTGGACCGATTGTGGCTTAGGAGACGACGCGTGGACCGATCGGGGCTCAGGAGACGGCGCGTGGACCGATCGGGACTCAGGAGACGGCGCGTGGATCGATTGGGGCGTGGATACGGCGCGTGACGCGACCGGGGTTCAGGAGGCCGCGCGTGGAGCGATCATGGCTCGGCGACGGCGCGTGGACCGATCGAGGCTCGGAGACGGCACGTTAACCGATCGGGGCTTAGGAGACGATGCGTGGACCGATCGGGCTCGGAGCCGGCGTGTGAACCGATCGGCGCTCAGGAGGCTGCGCGTGGACCGATCGAGGCTCGGCGACGGCGCGTGGACCGATCGGGGCTCGGAGACGACGCGTGTACAGATCAGGGCTTGGTGACGGCGCGTTTACCGATAGCAGCTCGGAGACGGCCCGTGGACGGATCGCGGCTTAGGAGACGGCGCGTGGACCGATCGGGGCTCAGGAGACGGTGCGTGGACCGATCGAGGCTCGGAGACAGCCCGTGGACCGACTGGGACTAAGGCGGTTGCGCGTGGACCAATTGGGGTTCGGCGACGGCGCGTGGACCGCTCGGCGCTCGGAGACGGCGCGTTAACCGATCGGGGCTTAGGAGACGATGCGTGAACCGATCGGGGCTCGAAGACGGGGCGTGGACCGATCGGGGCTCAGGAGACGGCGCGTGGACCGATTGGGGCTCGGGAGACTGCGCGTGGATGGATCCGGGCTTAGGGAACGACGCGTGGACCGATCGGGGCTCAGGAGACGGCGCGTGGACCGATCGGGGCTCACGAGACGGCGCGTCGACCGATCGGGGCTCAGGCGACGGCGCGTGGACCGATCGGAGCGCAGGAGGCGGCGCGTGGACCGACCGGGGCTCAGGAGACAGTGAGTGGACGGATCGGGACTCAGGAGACGGCGCGTGAACCGATCGGCGCTCGGAGACGGGGCGTGGACCGATTGGGGTTTAACAGAGGACGCGTCGACCGATCGGGGCTCAGGAGACAGCGCGTCGACGGATCGAGTCTCAGGAGACGGTGCGTGAACCAATCGGTGCTCGGAGACGGGGCGTGGACCGATCGGGGCTTAGGAGACGGTGCGTGCACCGATCGGGGCTCGCGAGACTGCGCGTGGATGGATCGGGGCTTCGGGAACGACGCGTGGACCGATCGGGGCTCGGAGACGGAGCGTGGACCGATCGGGGCTCACGAGACGGCGCGTCGACCGATCGGGGCTCAGGAGACGGCGCGTGGACGGATCGTTCTCAGGAGACGGCGCGTGAACCGATCGGCGCTCGGAGACGGGGCCTGGACCGATCGGGACTTAGGAGACAGCGCGTGGATGGATCGGGGCTTAGGGAACGACGCGTGGATCGATCGGGGCTCAGGAGACGGCTCGTGGACCGATCGGGGCTCGAAGACGGCGCGTGGACCGATCGGGTCTCAGGAGGCCGCGCGTGGACAGATCATGACTCGGCGACGGCGCATGGACCGATCGGGGCTCGGAGACTACGCGTGGACCGATCGGGGCTCGGAGACAGCGCGTGGACCGACTGGGGCTCAGGCGGTTGCGCGTGGACCAATTGGGGTTCGGCGACGGCGCGTGGACCGTTCGGGGCTCGGAGACGGCGCGTTAACCGATTGGGGCTTAGGAGACCATGCGTGACCCGACCGGGGCTCGAAGACGGCGCGTGGACCGATCGGGGCTCGGAGACGACGCGTGGACCGATCGGGGCTCGGAGACAGCGCGAGGACCGACTGGGGCTCAGGCGGTTTCGCGTGGACCAATTGGGGTTCGGCGACGGCGCGTGGACCGATCGGGGCTTAGGAGGCCGCATGTGGACCGATCGCGGCTCGGCGACGGCGCGTGGACCGATCGGGGCTCAGGAGGCCGCGCGTGGACCGATCGGGGCTCAGGAAACGGCGCGTGGACCGATTGGGGCTCGTATACGGCGCGTGAACCAATCGGGCCTCAGGAGGCCGCACGTGGACCGATCGCGGCTCGGCGACGGCGCGTGGACCGATCGGGGCTCAGGAGGCCGCGCGTGGACCGATCATAGCTCGGCGACGGCGCGTGGAACGATCGGGGCTCGGAGCGGCGCGTAGAACGATCGCGGCTCGGCGACGGCGCGTGGACCGATCGGGGCTCAGGAGGCTGCGCGTGGATCGATTGGGGCTCAGGAGACGGCGCGTGGACCGCTCGGGGCTCGAAGACGGCGCGTGGAACGATCAGGGCTCAGGAGACGTCACGTGAAATGATCGGCGCTCGGAGACGGCGCGTGGACCGATCGGGGCTCAGGAGAAGGCGCGTGGACCGATTGGGGCTCGGGAGACTGCGCGTGGATGGATCGGGGCTTAGGGAACGACGCGTGGACCGATCGGGGCTCAGGAGACGGCGCGTGGACCGATCGGGGCTCACGAGACGGCGCGTCGACCGATCGGGGCTCAGGCGACGGCGCGTGGACCGATCGGAGCGCAGGAGGCGGCGCGTGGACCGACCGGGGCTCAGGAGACAGTGAGTGGACGGATCGGGACTCAGGAGACGGCGCGTGAACCGATCGGCGCTCGGAGACGGGGCGTGGACCGATTGGGGTTTAACAGAGGACGCGTCGACCGATCGGGGCTCAGGAGACAGCGCGTCGACGGATCGAGTCTCAGGAGACGGTGCGTGAACCAATCGGTGCTCGGAGACGGGGCGTGGACCGATCGGGGCTTAGGAGACGGTGCGTGCACCGATCGAGGCTCGCGAGACTGCGCGTGGATGGATCGGGGCTTCGGGAACGACGCGTGGACCGATCGGGGCTCGGAGACGGAGCGTGGACCGATCGGGGCTCACGAGACGGCGCGTCGACCGATCGGGGCTCAGGAGACGGCGCGTGGACGGATCGTTCTCAGGAGACGGCGCGTGAACCGATCGGCGCTCGGAGACGGGGCCTGGACCGATCGGGACTTAGGAGACAGCGCGTGGATGGATCGGGGCTTAGGGAACGACGCGTGGATCGATCGGGGCTCAGGAGACGGCGCGTGGACTGATCGGGGCTCGAAGACGGCGCGTGGACCGATCGGGTCTCAGGAGGCCGCGCGTGGACAGATCATGACTCGGCGACGGCGCATGGACCGATCGGGGCTCGGAGACTACGCGTGGACCGATCGGGGCTCGGAGACAGCGCGTAGACCGACTGGGGCTCAGGCGGTTGCGCGTGGACCAATTGGGGTTCGGCGACGGCGCGTGGACCGATCGGGGCTCGGAGACGGCGCGTTAACCGATTGGGGCTTAGGAGACCATGCGTGACCCGCCCGGGGCTCGAAGACGGCGCGTGGACCGATCGGGGCTCGGAGACGACGCGTGGACCGATCGGGGCTCGGAGACAGCGCGTGGACCGACTGGGGCTCAGGCGGTTTCGCGTGGACCAATTGGGGTTCGGCGACGGCGCGTGGACCGATCGGGGCTTAGGAGGCCGCATGTGGACCGATCGCGGCTCGGCGACGGCGCGTGGACCGATCGGGGCTCAGGAGGCCGCGCGTGGACCGATCGGGGCTCAGGAAACGGCGCGTGGACCGATTGGGGCTCGTATACGGCGCGTGAACCAATCGGGCCTCAGGAGGCCGCACGTGGACCGATCGCGGCTCGGCGACGGCGCGTGGACCGATCGGGGCTCAGGAGGCCGTGCGTGGACCGATCATAGCTCGGCGACGGCGCGTGGAACGATCGGGGCTCGGAGCGGCGCGTAGAACGATCGCGGCTCGGCGACGGCGCGTGGACCGATCGGGGCTCAGGAGGCTGCGCGTGGATCGATTGGGGCTCAGGAGACGGCGCGTGGACCGCTCGGGGCTCGAAGACGGCGCGTGGAACGATCAGGGCTCAGGAGACGTCACGTGAAATGATCGGCGCTCGGAGACGGCGCGTGGACCGATCGGGGCTCGGCGACTGCGCGTGGATGTATCGGGGCTCAGGAGACAGCGCGTGGACCGATCGGTGCTCAGGAAGCGGCGCCTGCACCGATCGTGGCTCGGAGACGGCGCGTGGAGGCATCGGGGGTTAGAAGACGACGCATGGACCGAACGGTGCTCAGAAAACGGCGCGTGGAGCAATCGGGGCTCAGGAGACGGCGCGTGGACCGATCGGAGATCAGGAGACGACGCGTGCACCGATCGGCGCTCGGAGACGGAGCGTGGACCAATCGGGGCTGAGGACAAGGCGCGATGACCGATCGGGGCTTAGGAGACGGCGCGTGGACCGATCGGGGCTCGGAGACGGCGCATGGAGGCATCGGGGCTTAGGAGACGACGCGTGGACCGATCGGGGTGTAGGAGACGACGCGTGTACCTATCGGGGCTCAGGAGACAGCGCGTGGACCGATCGGGGCTCGGCGTCTGCGCGTCGACGTATCGGGGCTCAGGGGACGGCGCGTGGACCGATTGGAGCTTAGGAGACGGCGCGTGGACCGATTGGGGCTCGGATACGGCGCGTGAACCGATCGGGGCTTAGGAGACGACGCGTGGACCGATCGGGGCTCAGGGGACGGCGCGTGGACCGATCGGGGCTTCGGAGACGGTACGTGGACCGATCGGGGCTCGGAGACGGTACGAGGACCGACCGGAGCTCAGGAGATTCGCGTGGATCGATCAGGGCTCCGGAGGCGGCGCATGGGCCGATTGGGGAGCATGAGATGGTGCGTGGACCGATCGGGGCTCGGAAACGGCGCACGGACCGATCGGGGCTTAGGAGACGACGCGTGGACCGATTGGGGCTCAGGAGGCCGCGCGTGGACCGATCGCGGCTCGACGCCGTGCGTAGACGGATCAGGGCTCAGGAGACAGCGCGTGGACCGATCGGGGCGGGGAGACGGCGCGTGAACCGACCGGGGCTCAGGAGGCCGCGCGTGGACTGATCGGGGCTCGGCGACTGCGCGTGGACGTATCGGGGCTCAGGAGACCGCGCGTGGACCGATCGGGGCGGGGAGACGGCGCGTTAACCGATCGGGGCTTAGGAGACGATGCGTGGACCGATCGGGGCTCGGAGACGGCGCGTGGATCGATCGGGGCTTAGGAGACGGCGCGTGGACCGATTGGGGCTTAGGAGACGACGCGTGGACCGATCGGGGCTCAGGAAGCGGCGCCTGGACCGATCGTGGCTCGTAGACGGCGCGTGGAGGTATCGGGGCTTAAAAGACGACGCATAGACCGATCGGGGCTCAGGAAACGGCGCGTGGACCGAACGGTGCTCGGAGACGACGCGTGGACCGATCGGGGCTCAGGAGACGGCGCGTGGACCGATCGGGGCTTAGGAGACGGCGCGTGGGCCGAACGGGGCTTAGGAGACAACGCGTGGACCGATCGGGGCTCAGGAAGCGGCGCCTGGACCCATCGTGGCTCGGAGACGGCGCGAGGAGGCATCTGGGCTTAGAAGACGACGCGTGGACCGATCGGGGCTCAGGAAACGGCCCGTGGAGCAATCGGGGTTCAGGAGACGACGCGTGGATCGATTAAGGCTCAGGAGACGACGCGTCGTCCGATCAGGACTCAGGAGGCGGCGCGTGGACCGATCGGGGATCAGGAAACGGTCCGTGGAGCGATCGGGGCTTAGGAGACGGCACGTGGACTGATCGGGGCTCGGGAAGCGGCGCCTGAACCGATCGTGGCTCGGAGACGGCGCGTAGAGGCATCGGGGCTCGGAGACGACGCGTGTACGGATCGGGGCTTGATGACGGCGGCTTTATCGATCGCGGCTCAGAGACGGCCCGTGAACCGATCGGCGCTCGGAGACGGCGCGTGGACCGATCGGGGCTTATGAGACGGCGCGTGGACCGATCGGAGATCAGGAGAAGACGCGTGCACAGATCGGGGCTCTGGAAGCGGCGCACGGACCGATCGTGGCTCGGAGACGGCGCGTGGAGGCATCGGGGCTTTGAAGACGACGCGTGGACCGATCGGGGTCAGGAAGCGGCGCCTAGACCGATCGTGGCTCGGAGACGGCGCGTGGAGGCATCGGGGCGAGGAGGACGACGCATGAGCCGAGCGGGGCTCAGGAGACGGCGCGAGGAGCGATCGGGGTTCAGGAGAAGACGCGTCAATTGATCGGGGCTCAGAAATCGGCGCGTGGAGCGATCGGGGCTCAGGAGACGACGCGTTGATCGATCGGGGCTCAGGGAACGACGCGTCGACCGATCGGGGCTTAGGAGACGGCGCGCGGACCGACCGGGGCTCAGGGGCCTCGTGTGGACCGATCATGGCTCGGCGACGGCGCGTGGACCGATCGGTGCTCGGAGACGACGCGTGGACCAACCGGGGCTCAGGCGGTTGCGCGTGGACCAATTGGGGTTCGGCGACGGGGCGTGGACAGATCCGGGCTCAGCAGACGGCGCGTGGACCGATCGGGGCTCGGAGACGGCGCGTGGAGCGATCGGAGATCAGGAGACGACGCGTGGACCGATAGGCCTCTGGAAGCGGCGCACGGACCGATCGTGGATCGGAGACGACGCGTGGAGGCATTGGGGCTTTGAAGACGACGCGTGGACCGAACGGTGCTCAGAAAACGGCGCGTGGACCGATCGGAGCTCAGGAGACCTTGCGTGGACCGATTGGGGCTCGGATACGGCGCGTGAACCAACCGAGGCTCAGGACGCCCGCGTGGACCGATCATGGCTCGGCGACGGCGCGTGGACCGATCGGCGCTCGGAGACGACGCGTGGACCGATGGGGGCTCGGATACCGCGCGTGAACCAACCGGGGCTCAGGAGACGACGCGTGGATCGATCGGGGCTCAGGAAACGACGCGTCGACCGATGGGGGCTCGTATACGGCGCGTGAACCAACCGGGGCTCAGGAGGTCGCGCGTGGGCCGATCGCGGCTCGGTGACGGCGCGTGGACCGATCGGGGCTCAGGAGGCCGCGCGTGGAACGATCGCGGCTCGGCGGCGGCTCTTGGACCGATCGGGGCTCAGGAGGCCGCGCGTGGAACGATCGCGGCGCGGCGGCGGCTCTTGGACCGATCGGGGCTCAGGAGGCCGCGCGTGGACCGATCGGTGCTCGGAGACGACGCGTGGACCGATCGGGGCACAGGCGGTTGCGCGTGGACCATTTGGGGTTCGGCGACGGCGCGTGGACCGCTCGGCGCTCGGACACGGCGCGTGGAGCGATCGGGGCTAAGGAGACAACGCGTGGACCGATCGGGGCTCGGAGACGGCGCGTGGACCGATCGGGGCTTAGGAGACAACGCGTGGACCGATGGGGGCTCAGATGACGGCGCGCGGACCGACCGGGGCTCAGGAGACTCGCGTGGATCGATCGGGGCTCAGGCGGTTGCGCGTGGACCATTTGGGGTTCGGCGACGGCGCGTGGACCGCTCGGCGCTCGGAGACGGCGCGTGGAGCGATCGGGGCTAAGGAGACAACGCGTGGACCGATCGGGGCTCGGAGACGGCGCGTGGAATGATCGGGGCTCAGGAGACGGCGCGTGAACCGATCGGCGCTCGGAGACAGTGCGTGGACCGATCGGGGCTTAGGAGACGGCACGTGGACCGATCGGAGATCAGGAGACGATGCGTGGACCGATAGGGCTCTGGAAACGGCGCACGGACCGATCGTGGATCGGCGACGGCCCGTGGACCGATTGGGGCTCAGGAGGCCGCGCGTGGACCGACTGGGACTCAGGCGGTTGCGCGTGGACCAATTGGGGTTCGGCGACGGCGCGTGGACCGCTCGGCGCTCGGAGACGGCGCGTTAACCGATCGGGGCTTAGGAGACGATGCGTGAACCGATCGGGGCTCGGAGACGGCGCGTGGACCGATCGGGGCTTAGGAGACAACGCCTGGACCGATGGGGGCTCAGATGACGGCGCGCGGACCGACCGGGGCTCAGGAGACTCGCGTGGATCGATCGGGGCTCCGGAGACGCCGCGCGGACCGATCGGGGATCGGACACGGCGTGTGGACCGATCGAGGCTCGGAGACGGCGCGAGGAGGCATCTGGGCTTAGAAGACGACGCGTGGATCGATGGAGGCTCAGGAGACGGCTCGTGGACCGATCGGGGCTTAGGAGACGGCGCGTGGGCCGAACGGGGCTCAGGAAACGGCGCGTGGACCGATTGTGGCTTACGAGACGGCGCGTGGATCGATCGGGGCTCAGGAAGCGGCGCCTCGACCTATCGTGGCTCGGAGACGGCGCGTGGAGGCATCGGGGCTAAGAACACGACGCATGGACCGAGCGGGGCTCAGGAGACGGCGCGAGGAGCGATCGGGGCCCGGAGTCGACGCGTTAGCCGATCGGGGCGTAGGAGACGATGCGTGGGCCGATCGGGTCTCGGAGACGGCGCGTGGACCGACCGGGGCTCAGGAGAAGGCGCGTCAACCGATCGGCGCTCGGAGACGGCGCGCGGACCGACTGGGGCTCAGGAGACTCGCGTGGATCGATCAGGGCTCCGGAAGCGCCGCGTGGACCGATTGGGATCAGGAGACGACGCGTGGACCGATCGGGCGTAGGAGACGACGCGTGTACCTATCGGGGCTCACGACACAGCGTGTGGACCGATTGGGGCTCAGGAGACGGCGCGTGGAACGATCGGGGCTCAGGAGACGGCGCGTCAACCGATCGGCGCTCGGAGACGGCGCATGGACCGATCGGGGCTTAGGAGACGGTGCGTGGACCGATCGGAGATCAGGAGATGACGCGTGGACCGATCGGGGTTGTGGAAGCGGCGCACGGACCGATCGTGGCTCGGAGACGGCGCGTGGACCGATTGGGGCTCAGGAGACGCCGCGTGGAACGATCGGGGCTCGGAGACGGCGCGTGGAACGATCGGGGCTCAGGAGACGGCGCGTGGACCGATCGTGGCTTAGGAGAAGGCGCGTGGAATGATCGGGGCTCTGAGACGGCGCGTGGACCGATCGGTGCTCGGAGACGGCGCGTGGAACGATCGGGGCCCGGAGTCGACGCATTAGCCGATCGGGGCGTAGGAGACGATGCGTGGGCCGATCGGGTCTCGGAGACGGCGCGTGGACCGACCGGGGCTCAGGAGAAGGCGCGTCAACCGATCGGCGCTCGGAGACGGCGCGCGGACCGACTGGGGCTCAGGAGACTCGCGTGGATCGATCGGGGCTCCGGAAGCGCCGCGTGGACCGATTGGGATCAGGAGACGACGCGTGGACCGATCGGGCGTAGGAGACGACGCGTGTACCTATCGGGGCTCACGACACAGCGTGTGGACCGATTGGGGCTCAGGAGACGGCGCGTGGAACGATCGGGGCTCAGGAGACGGCGCGTCAACCGATCGGCGCTCGGAGACGGCGCATGGACCGATCGGGGCTTAGGAGACGGTGCGTGGACCGATCGGAGATCAGGAGATGACGCGTGGACCGATCGGGGTTGTGGAAGCGGCGCACGGACCGATCGTGGCTCGGAGACGGCGCGTGGACCGATTGGGGCTCAGGAGACGCCGCGTGGAACGATCGGGGCTCGGAGACGGCGCGTGGAACGATCGGGGCTCAGGAGACGGCGCGTGGACCGATCGTGGCTTAGGAGAAGGCGCGTGGAATGATCGGGGCTCAGGAGACGGCGCGTGGACCGATCGTGGCTCGGAGACGGCGCGTGGAGGCATCGGGGTTAAGAAGACGACGCATCGACCGAGCGGGGTTCAGGAGACGGCGCGAGGAGCGATCGGGGCTTAGGAGACGACGCGTGGACCGATCGGGACTCAGGAGACGGCGCGTGGACCAATCAGGGCTCAGGAGACGGCGTGCGGACCGACTGGGGCTCAGGAGACTCGCGTGGATCGATCGGGGCTCCGGAGGCGCCGCGTGGACCGATTGGGATCAGGAGACGGTGCGTGAACCGTTCGGTGCTCGGAGACAGCGCGTGGACCGATCGGGGCTCGGAGACGACGCGTAGACCAATCGGTGCTCGGAGACAGCGCGTGGACCGATTGGGGCTGGGAGACGGCGCGTGGACCGATCGTGGCTTAGGAGAAGGCGCGTGGACCGATCGGGGCTCAGGAGACGGCGCGTGGACCGGTCGGGGCTTAGGAGACTCGCGTGAACCGATTGGGGCTCAGGCGGTTGCGCGTGGACCAATTGGGATTCGGCGACGGCGCGTGGACCGATCGGGGCTCGGAGACGGCGCGTCGACCGCTCGGGGTTTGGAGACGGCGCCTGGACCGTCCGGGGTCAGGAGGCGATGCGTGGACCGATCGGGGCTCAGGAGACTGCGCGTGGATGGATCGGAGCTTCGGGAACGACGCGTGGACCGATCGGGGCTTAGGAGACGGCGCGTGAATCGATCGGCGCGCGGAGATGGCACGTGGAACGATCGGGGCTCAGGAGGCCGCGCGTGGACCGATCATAGCTCGGCGACGGCGCGTGGACCGATCGGGGCTCGGAGCGGCGCGTAGAACGATCGCGGCTCGGCGACGGCGCGTGGACCGATCGGGGCTCAGGAGGCTGCGCGTGGATCGATTGCGGCTCATGGAGACGGCGCGTGGACCGCTCGGGGCTCGAAGACGGCGCGTGGAACGATCAGGGCTCAGGAGACGTCACGTGAAATGATCGGCGCTCGGAGACGGCGCGTGGACCGATGGGGGCTCAGGAGAAGGCGCGTGGACCGATCGGGGCTTAGGAGGGGACCCGTCGACCGATCGGGGCTCAGGAGACAACGCGTGGACCGGTCGGTGCTCAGGAAGCGGCGCCTGGACCGATCGGGGCTCCGAGACGACGCGTTAACCGAGCGGGGCTTAGGAGACGACGCGTGGACCGATCGGGGCTCAGGAGACGGCGCGTGAAGTTATCAGCGCTCAGAGACGGCGCGTGGACCTATCGGGGCTTAGGATACGGCGCGTGTACCTATCGGGGCTCAGGAGACAGCGCGTGGACCGATCGGGGCTCAGGAGGCGGCGCGTGGATCGATCGGGGCTCGGAGACGGCGCGTGGAACTATCGGGTCTCAGGAGACGTCGCGTGAAATGATCGGCGCTCGGAGACGCCGCGTGGACCGATTGGGGTTTAGGAGACGGCGCGTGGACCGATCGGGGCGCAGGAAGCGGCGCCTGGACCGATCGTGGCTCGGAGACGGCGCGTGGAGGCATCCGGGCTAAGAAGACGACGCATGGACCGAGCGGGGTTCAGGAGACGGAGCGAGGAGCGATCGGGGCTCAGGAGAAGACACGTCAATTGATCGGGGCTCCGGAGACGACACCTCGACGGATCGGGGCTCAGGAGGCGGCACGAGAAGCGATCGGGGCTCAGGAGAAGACGCGTCAATTGATCGGGGCTCAGGAGACGACGCGTCGACGAATCGGGGCTTAGGAGACGACGCGTGGACCGATCGGGGCTGAGGAGACGGCGCGTCGACCGACCGGAGCTCAGGAGATTCGCGTGGATCGATCGGGGCTCCGGAGGCGGGGCGTGGACCAATTGGGGCTTAGGAGACGACGCGTGGACTGATCAGGACTCAGGAGACGGTGCGTGGACCGTCCGGGGCTCAGGAGGGGATGCGTGGACCGATCGCGGCTCTGGAGACTGCGCGTGGATCGATCGGGGCTTAGGGAACGACGCGTGGACCGATCGGGCCTCGGAGACGGCGCGTTACCCGATTGGGGCTTAGGTGACCATGCGTGGACCGATCGGGGCTCGAAGACGGCGCGTGGACCGATCGGGTCTCAGGAGGCCGCGCGTGGACAGATCATGACTCGGCGACGGCGCGTGGACCGATCGGGGCTCGGAGACGACGCGTGGACCGATCGGGGCTCAGAGACAGCGCGTGGACCGACTGGGGCTCAGGCGGTTTCGCGTGGACCAATTGAGGTTCGGCGACGGCGCGTGAACCAATCGGGCCTCAGGAGGCCGCGCGTGGACCGATCGCGGCTCGGCGACGGCGCGTGGACCGATCGGGGCTCAGGAGGCCGCGCGTGGACCGATCATAGCTCGGCGACGGCGCGTGGACCGATCGGGGCTCGGAGACGACGCGTGGACCGATCGGGGTTCGGCGACCGCGCGTGAACCGACTGGGGCTCAGGCGGTTGCGCGTGGACCAATTGGGGTTCGGCGACGGCGCGTGGACCGTTCGGGGCTCGGAGACGGCGCGTTAACCGATCGGGGCTTAGGAGACGATGCGTGGACCGATCGGGGCTCGGAGACGGCGCGTGGACCGATCGGGGCTCGGCGACGGCGCGTGGACAGATCGAGGCTCGGAGACGACGCGTGTACGGATCGGGGCTTTGAAGACGATGCGTGGACCGATCGTGGCTCAAGAAACGGCGTATGGAGCGGTCGGGGCTCAGGAGACGACGCGTCGACCGATCAGGGCTCAGGTGACGGCGCGTGGACCGAGCGGGGCTCAGGAGACAGCGCGTGAAATGATCGGAGCTCGGAGATGGCGCGTGGACCGATTGGGGCTTAAGAGACGACGGGTGGACCGATCGGGGCTTAGGAGACGGTACGTGAATCGATCGGGGCACAGGAGACGGCGCGTGAGCCGGTCGGGGCTTAGGAGACGGCGCGTGGACTGATCGGGGCTCGGGAAGCGGCGCCTGAACCGATCTGGCTCAGAGACGGCGCGTGGAGGCATCGGGGTTTAGAAGACGACGTATGGACCGATCGGGGCTCAGGAAACGGCGCGTGGACCGATTGGAGCTCGGAGACAACGCGTGGACCGACTGGGGCTCAGGCGGTTGCGCGTGGACCAATTGGGGTTCGGCGACGGCGCGTGGACCAATCGCGACTCGGAGACGGCGCGTTAACCGATCGGGGCTTAGGAGACGCTGCGTGAACCGATCGGGGCTCGGAGACGGCGCGTTGACCGACCGGGGCTCGGAGACGACGCGTGGACCGATCGGGGCTCGGAGACCGCGCGTGGACCGACTGGGGCGCAGGCGGTTGCGCGTGGACCAATTGCGGTTCGGCGATGGCGCGTGGACCGATCGGGGTTCGGAGACGGCGCGTGGACAGATCGGGCTCAGGACACGGCGCGTGGACCGATCGGGGCTGAGGATACGGCGCGTGGACCGATCGGGGCTCAGGAACCGGCGCCTGGACCGATCGTGGCTCGGAGACGACGCGTGGAGGCATCCGGGCTAAGAAGACGACGCATGGACCGAGCGGGGTTCAGGAGACGGAGCGAGGAGCGATCGGGGCTCAGGAGACGGCGCGTGAACCGATCGGGGTTTGGATACGACGCGTGGACCGATCGGGGCTCGGAGACAGCGCGTGGAGCGATCGCGGCTCAGGAGACGGCGCGTGAACCGATTGGCGCTCGGAGACGGCGCGTGGACCGATCGGGGCTTAGGAGACGATGCGTGGACCGACCGGGCCTCGGAGACGGCGCGTGGACCGACCGGGGCTCAGGGGACCGCGCGTGGACCGATCGGGGCTCGGCGACTGCGCGTGGATGTATCGGGGCTCAGGAGACGGCGCGTGGACCGATCGGGGCGCGGAGACGGCGCGTTAACCGATCGGGGATTAGGAGACGATGCGTGGAACGATCGGGGCTCGGAGATGGCGCGTGGACCGACCGGGGCTAAGGAGGACGCGCGTGGACCGATCGAGGCTTAGGAGCCGACGCGTGGACCGATTGGGGCTCAGGAGACGGCGCGTGGACCGATCGGGGCTCGGAGACGGCGCGTGGAACGGTCGGAGCACAGGAGATGGCGCGTGAACCGATCGGCGCTCGGAGACGGCGCGTGGATCAATCGGGGCTTAGGAGGCGGCGCGTGGACCGATTGGGGCTTAGGAGACGGCGCGATGACCGATCGGGGCTCAGGAAGCGACGCCTAGACCGATCGTGGCTCGGAGACGGCGCGTGGAGGCATCGGGGCTAAGAAGACGACGCAGGGACCGAGTGGGGCTCAGGAGACGGCGCGAGGAGCGATCGGGGCTCAGGAGAAGACGCGTCAATTGATCGGGGCTCAGAAATCGGCGCGTGGAGCGATCGGGGCTCAGTAGACGACGCGTGGATCGATCGGGGATCAGGAAACGGCCCGTGGAGCGATCGGGGTTGAGGAGGCGGCGCGTGGATCGATCGGGGCTCAGGAGGCGACGCGTCGACGGATCGGGGCTTAGGAGACGACGCGTGGACCGATCGGTGCTCGGAGACGGCGCGAGGACTGACCGTGGCTTAGAATGCGGCATGCGGACCGATCGGGACTCGGAGACGGCGTGTGGACCAATCGGGGCTCGGAGACGGCGCGTTAACCGATCGGGGCTTAGGAGACGATGCGTGGACCGATCGGGCCTCGAGACGGCGCGTGGAACGATCGGAGCAAAGGAGACGGCGCGTGAACCGATCGGCGTTCGGAGACGACGCGTGGATCGATCGGGGCTTAGGAGGCGGCGCGTGGACCGATTGGGGCTTAGGAGACGGCGCGTGAACCGACCGGGGCTCAGGAGGCCGCGCGTGGACCCATCATGGCTCGGCGACGGCGCGTAGACCGATCGGGGCTCGGAGACGACGCGTGGACCGATCGGGGCTCGGAGACAGCGTGTGGACCGACTGGGGCTCAGGCGGTTGCGCGTGGACCAATTGGGGCTCCGGAGGCGGCGCGTGGACCGATTGGGGAGCAGAAGATGGTGCGTGGACCGATCGGGGCTCGGAGATGGCGCGTGGACCGATCGGAGCTTAGAAGACGACGCGTAGACCGATTGGGGCTCAGGAGACAGCGCGTGGACTGATCTGGGCGGGGAGAGGGCGCGTTAACCGATCGGCGCTCGAAGACGGCGCGTCGACCCATCGGGGTTCGGTGACGGCGCGTGGACCGTCCGGGGCTCAGGAGGGGATGCGTGGACCGATCGCGCCTCTGGAGACTGCGCGTGGATCGATAGGGGCTCGGAGACGACGCGTGGGCCGATCGGGGCTCGGAGACAGCGCGTGGACCGACTGGGGCTCAGAAGACGACGCGTCGACCGATCGGGTCTCAGGAGGCCGCACGTGGATCGATCGGTGCTCCGGAGGCGCCGCGTTGACCCATGGGGATCAGGAGACAGTGCGTGGACCGATCGGGGCTCGGAAACGGCGCGTTAACCGATTGGGGCTTTGGAGACGATGCGTGGTCCGATCGGGGCTCAGGAGCCTCGCGTGGATCGATCGGGGCTCCGGAGGCGCCGCGTTGACCCAACGGGATCAGGAGACAGTGCGTGGACCGATCGGGGCTCGGAGATGGCACGTGGACCGATCGGGGCCTAGGAGCCTCGAGTGGATCGATCGGGGTGTAGGCGACGACGCGTGTACCTATCGCGGCTCAGGAGACAGCGCGTGGACCGATCAGGGCTCGGCGACTGCGCGTGGACGTATCGGGGCTCAGGAGAAGGCGCGTGGACCGATCGGGGCTCGGGGACGGCGCGTTAACCGATTGGGGCTTAGGAGACTATGCGTGGACCGATCGGGGCTCGAAGACGGCGCGTGGACCGATCGGGTCTCAGGAGGCCACGCGTGGACAGATCATGACTCGGCGACGGCGCGCGGACCGATCGGGGCTCGGAGACGACGCGTGGACCGATCGGGGCTCAGGAGACGGCGCGTGGACCGATCGGGGCTTAGGACACGATGCGTGGACCGATCGGGGCTCGGAGACGGCGCGTGGACCGACCGGGGCTAAGGAGGCCGCGCGTGGACCGATCGAGGCTCGGCGACGGCGCGTGGACCGATCGGGACTCGGAGACGGCGTGTGAACGTATCGGGGCTTAGGAGACGATGCGTTGACCGATCGGGGGTCATGAGACGGCGTGTAGACCGATCGGGGCTCAGGCGGCGACGGGTGGACCGATCGGGGCCCAGGAAACGGCGCGTGGATCGATCGGTGCTCGGAGACGACGCGTGGACCGATCGGGGCTCAGGAGACGGCGCGTGAACCAATCGGCGCTCGGAGACGGCGCGTGGACCGATCGGGGCTTAGGAGACGGCGAGTGCACCGATCGGGGCCCGGAGACGGGTCGTGGACAGATTGGGGCTTAGGAGACGGCGCGTGGACCGATCGGGGCTGGGAGACGGCACGTGGACCAATAGGGGCTTAGGAGACGGCGTGTGGACCGATCGGGGCGCAGGAAGCCGCGCCTGGACCCATCGTGGCTCGGAGACGGCGCGTGGAGGCATCAGGGCTAAGAACACGACGCATGGACCGAGCGGGGTTCAGGAGATGGCGCGAGGAGCGATCGGGGCTCAGGAGAAGACCCGTCAATTGATCGGGGCTCCGGAGACGACGCCTCGACGGAGTGGGGCTCAGGAGGCGGCACGAGAAGCGATCAGGGCTCAGGAGACGACGCGTCGACGAATGGGGGCTTAGGAGACGACGCGTGGACCGATCGGGGCTCAGGAGACGGCGCGTCGACCGACCGGAGCTCAGGAGATTCGCGTGGATCGATCGGGGCTCCGTAGGCGGCGCGTGGACCGACCGGGGCTCAGGAGGCCGCGCGAGAACCGATCGCGGCTCGGCGCCGGCGCGTGGACCGATCGGGGCTCAGGAGGCGGCGCGTGGACCGATCATGGCTCGGCGACGGCGCGTAGACCGATCGGGGCTCGGAGACGACGCGTGCACCGATCAGGGCTCGGAGACAGCGCTTGGACCGATTGGGGCTCGGATACGGCGCGTGAACCAATCGGGGCTCAGGAGGCCGTTCGTGGACCGATCGCGGCTCGGCGACAGCGCGTGGACCGATCGGGTCTCAGGAGGCCGCGCGTGGACAGATCATGACTCGGCGACGGCGCGTGGACCGATCGGGGCTCGGAGACGACGCGTGGACCGATCGGGGCTCGGAGACGGCGCATGAACCGACCGGGGCTCAGGAGACGGCGCGTGGACTGATCGGGGCTCGGAGACGGCGCGTTAACCGATCGGGCCTCAGGAGACGATGCGTGGATCGATCGGGGCTCAGGAGGCGACGCGTAGACCCATCGGGGCTCGGAGACGGCACGTGGACCGATCAGGGCTTAGGAGACGACGCGTGGACCGATCGGGGCTCAGGACACGGCGCGTGGACCGATCGGTGCTCGGAGACGGCGCGTGGACGGACCGTGGCTTAGAATGCGTCACGCGGACCGATCGGGGCTCGGATACGGCGTGTAGACGTATCGGGGCTTAGGAGACGATGCGTGAACCGATCGGGGCTCAGGAGGCGTCACGTGGAACGATCGGGGCTCAGGAGACGGCGCCTGAAATGATCGGCGCTCTGAGACGGCGCGTGGACCGATTGTGGCTTACGAGACGGCGCGTGGATCGATCGGGGCTCAGAAAGCGGCGCCTCGACCTATCGTGGCTCGGAGACGGCGCGTGGAGGCATCGGGGCTAAGAACACGACGCATGGACCGAGCGGGGCTCAGGAGACGGCGCGAGGAGCGATCGGGGCTCAGGAGAAGACGCGTCAATTGATCGGGGCTCAGGAGACGACGCGGCGACGGATCGGGGCTTAGGATACGACGCGTGGACCGATTGGGGCTCAGGAGGCCGCGCGTGGACCGATCGCGGCTCGACGCCGCGCGTGGACGGATCAGGGCTCAGGAGACGGCGCGTGGACCGATCGGGGTGGGGAGACGGCGCCTGACCCGACCGGGGCTTAGGAGGCCGCGCGTGGACTGATTGGGGCTCGGCGACTGCGCGTGGACGTATCGGGGCTCAGGAGATGGCGCGTGGACCGATCGGGGCGGGGAGACGGCCCGTTAACCGATCGGGGCTTAGGAGACGATGCGTGGACCGATCGCGGCTCGGAGACGGCGCGTGGACCGACCGGGGCTAAGAGGCCGCGCGTGGACCTATCGAGGCTTAGGAGCTGACGCGTGGACCGATCGGGGCTCAGGAAACGGCGCGTGGACCGAACGGTGCTCGGAGACGACGCGTGGACCGATCGGGGCTCGGAGACGGCGCGTGTACGGATCGAGGCTTGGAGACGGCGCGTGAACCGATCGGCGCTCGGAGACGGCGCGTGGACCGATCGGGGCTTAGGAGACGGCGCGTGGACCGATCGGAGATCAGGAGAGGACGCCTGGACTGATAGGACTTTGGAAGCGGCGCACGGACCGATCGTGGCTCGGAGACGGCGCGTGGAGGCATCGGGGCTTTGAAGACGACGCGTGGACCGAACGGTGCTCAGAAAACGGCTCGTGGACCGATCGGGGCTCGGAGACATCGCGTGGAATGATCGGGGCTCAGGAGACGGCGCGTGAACCGATCGGCGCTCGGAGACGGCGCGTGCACCGATCGGGGCTTAGGAGACGGCGCGTGGACCGACCGGGGTTTAGGAGAAGACGCTTGGACCGAACGGGGCTTAGGAGACGGCGCGTGGACCGATCGGGGCTCGGCGACGGCGCGTCGACGTATCGGGGCTCAGGAGACGGCGCGTGGACCGATTGGAGCTTATGAGATGGCGCGTGGACCGATTGGGGCTCGGATACGGCGCGTGAACCGATCGGGGCTTAGGAGACGATGCGTGAACCGATCGGGGCTCGGAGACGGCGCGTGGACCGATCGGGGCTCAGGAGACTCGCGTGGATCGATCGGGGCTCAGGAGGCGACGCGTGGACGCATCGGGGCTCGGAGACGGCGTGTGGACGTATCGGGGCTTAGGAGACGACGCGTGGGCGGATCGGGGCTCAGGAGAAGGCGCGTGAACCGATCGGCGCTCGGAGACGGCGCGTGGACCGATCGGGGCTCAGGAAACGGCGCGTGAACCGATCGGGGCTTAGGAGACGACACGTGGACCTTCCGGGGTTAGGAGACGACGCGTGGACCGATGGGGCTTAGGAAGCGACGCGTAGACCGATCGGGGCTCAGGAAACGGCGCGTGGACCGATTGGGGCTCAGGAGACCGCGCGAGGACCGATCACGGCTCGGCACCAGCGCGTGGACGGATCGGAGCTCAGGACACGGCGGTGGACCGATCGGGGCTCGGAGACGGCATGTCAACCGCTAGGGGCTTAGGAGACGATACGTGGACCGATGGTGGCTCGGCTACGGCGCGTGAACCGACCGGGGCTCAGGAGGCCGCGCATCGACTGATGGGGATCGGATATGACGGGTGGAACGATCGGAGCTCAGGAGACGGCGCGTGAACCGATCGGCGCTCGGAGACGGCGCTTGGACCGATCGGGGCTTAGGAGACGACGCGTGGACCGATTGGGGCTCGGAGACGGCGCTTGGACCGATCGGTGCTCGGAGACGGCGCGAGGACTGACCGTGGCTTAGAATGCGGCATGCGGACCGATCGGCGCTCGGAGACGACGCGTGGACCGATGGGGGCTCGGATACCGCGCGTGAACCAACCGGGGCTCAGGAGACGACGCGTGGATCGATCGGGGCTCAGGAAACGACGCGTCGACCGATGGGGGCTCGTATACGGCGCGTGAACCAACCGGGGCTCAGGAGGTCGCGCGTGGGCCGATCGCGGCTCGGTGACGGCGCGTGGACCGATCGGGGCTCAGGAGGCCGCGCGTGGAACGATCGCGGCTCGGCGGCGGCTCTTGGACCGATCGGGGCTCAGGAGGCCGCGCGTGGAACGATCGCGGCGCGGCGGCGGCTCTTGGACCGATCGGGGCTCAGGAGGCCGCGCGTGGACCGATCGGTGCTCGGAGACGACGCGTGGACCGATCGGGGCACAGGCGGTTGCGCGTGGACCATTTGGGGTTCGGCGACGGCGCGTGGACCGCTCGGCGCTCGGACACGGCGCGTGGAGCGATCGGGGCTAAGGAGACAACGCGTGGACCGATCGGGGCTCGGAGACGGCGCGTGGACCGATCGGGGCTTAGGAGACAACGCGTGGACCGATGGGGGCTCAGATGACGGCGCGCGGACCGACCGGGGCTCAGGAGACTCGCGTGGATCGATCGGGGCTCAGGCGGTTGCGCGTGGACCATTTGGGGTTCGGCGACGGCGCGTGGACCGCTCGGCGCTCGGAGACGGCGCGTGGAGCGATCGGGGCTAAGGAGACAACGCGTGGACCGATCGGGGCTCGGAGACGGCGCGTGGAATGATCGGGGCTCAGGAGACGGCGCGTGAACCGATCGGCGCTCGGAGACAGTGCGTGGACCGATCGGGGCTTAGGAGACGGCACGTGGACCGATCGGAGATCAGGAGACGATGCGTGGACCGATAGGGCTCTGGAAACGGCGCACGGACCGATCGTGGATCGGCGACGGCCCGTGGACCGATTGGGGCTCAGGAGGCCGCGCGTGGACCGACTGGGACTCAGGCGGTTGCGCGTGGACCAATTGGGGTTCGGCGACGGCGCGTGGACCGCTCGGCGCTCGGAGACGGCGCGTTAACCGATCGGGGCTTAGGAGACGATGCGTGAACCGATCGGGGCTCGGAGACGGCGCGTGGACCGATCGGGGCTTAGGAGACAACGCCTGGACCGATGGGGGCTCAGATGACGGCGCGCGGACCGACCGGGGCTCAGGAGACTCGCGTGGATCGATCGGGGCTCCGGAGACGCCGCGCGGACCGATCGGGGATCGGACACGGCGTGTGGACCGATCGAGGCTCGGAGACGGCGCGAGGAGGCATCTGGGCTTAGAAGACGACGCGTGGATCGATGGAGGCTCAGGAGACGGCTCGTGGACCGATCGGGGCTTAGGAGACGGCGCGTGGGCCGAACGGGGCTCAGGAAACGGCGCGTGGACCGATTGTGGCTTACGAGACGGCGCGTGGATCGATCGGGGCTCAGGAAGCGGCGCCTCGACCTATCGTGGCTCGGAGACGGCGCGTGGAGGCATCGGGGCTAAGAACACGACGCATGGACCGAGCGGGGCTCAGGAGACGGCGCGAGGAGCGATCGGGGCCCGGAGTCGACGCGTTAGCCGATCGGGGCGTAGGAGACGATGCGTGGGCCGATCGGGTCTCGGAGACGGCGCGTGGACCGACCGGGGCTCAGGAGAAGGCGCGTCAACCGATCGGCGCTCGGAGACGGCGCGCGGACCGACTGGGGCTCAGGAGACTCGCGTGGATCGATCAGGGCTCCGGAAGCGCCGCGTGGACCGATTGGGATCAGGAGACGACGCGTGGACCGATCGGGCGTAGGAGACGACGCGTGTACCTATCGGGGCTCACGACACAGCGTGTGGACCGATTGGGGCTCAGGAGACGGCGCGTGGAACGATCGGGGCTCAGGAGACGGCGCGTCAACCGATCGGCGCTCGGAGACGGCGCATGGACCGATCGGGGCTTAGGAGACGGTGCGTGGACCGATCGGAGATCAGGAGATGACGCGTGGACCGATCGGGGTTGTGGAAGCGGCGCACGGACCGATCGTGGCTCGGAGACGGCGCGTGGACCGATTGGGGCTCAGGAGACGCCGCGTGGAACGATCGGGGCTCGGAGACGGCGCGTGGAACGATCGGGGCTCAGGAGACGGCGCGTGGACCGATCGTGGCTTAGGAGAAGGCGCGTGGAATGATCGGGGCTCTGAGACGGCGCGTGGACCGATCGGTGCTCGGAGACGGCGCGTGGAACGATCGGGGCCCGGAGTCGACGCATTAGCCGATCGGGGCGTAGGAGACGATGCGTGGGCCGATCGGGTCTCGGAGACGGCGCGTGGACCGACCGGGGCTCAGGAGAAGGCGCGTCAACCGATCGGCGCTCGGAGACGGCGCGCGGACCGACTGGGGCTCAGGAGACTCGCGTGGATCGATCGGGGCTCCGGAAGCGCCGCGTGGACCGATTGGGATCAGGAGACGACGCGTGGACCGATCGGGCGTAGGAGACGACGCGTGTACCTATCGGGGCTCACGACACAGCGTGTGGACCGATTGGGGCTCAGGAGACGGCGCGTGGAACGATCGGGGCTCAGGAGACGGCGCGTCAACCGATCGGCGCTCGGAGACGGCGCATGGACCGATCGGGGCTTAGGAGACGGTGCGTGGACCGATCGGAGATCAGGAGATGACGCGTGGACCGATCGGGGTTGTGGAAGCGGCGCACGGACCGATCGTGGCTCGGAGACGGCGCGTGGACCGATTGGGGCTCAGGAGACGCCGCGTGGAACGATCGGGGCTCGGAGACGGCGCGTGGAACGATCGGGGCTCAGGAGACGGCGCGTGGACCGATCGTGGCTTAGGAGAAGGCGCGTGGAATGATCGGGGCTCAGGAGACGGCGCGTGGACCGATCGTGGCTCGGAGACGGCGCGTGGAGGCATCGGGGTTAAGAAGACGACGCATCGACCGAGCGGGGTTCAGGAGACGGCGCGAGGAGCGATCGGGGCTTAGGAGACGACGCGTGGACCGATCGGGACTCAGGAGACGGCGCGTGGACCAATCAGGGCTCAGGAGACGGCGTGCGGACCGACTGGGGCTCAGGAGACTCGCGTGGATCGATCGGGGCTCCGGAGGCGCCGCGTGGACCGATTGGGATCAGGAGACGGTGCGTGAACCGTTCGGTGCTCGGAGACAGCGCGTGGACCGATCGGGGCTCGGAGACGACGCGTAGACCAATCGGTGCTCGGAGACAGCGCGTGGACCGATTGGGGCTGGGAGACGGCGCGTGGACCGATCGTGGCTTAGGAGAAGGCGCGTGGAATGATCGGGGCTCAGGAGACGGCGCGTGGACCGATCGTGGCTCGGGGACGGCGCGTGGAGGCATCGGGGTTAAGAAGACGACGCATCGACCGAGCGGGGTTCAGGAGATGGCGCGAGGAGCGATCGGGGCTTAGGAGACGACGCGTGGACCGATCGGGGCTCAGGAGACGGCGCGTGGACCGGTCGGGGCTTAGGAGACTCGCGTGAACCGATTGGGGCTCAGGCGGTTGCGCGTGGACCAATTGGGATTCGGCGACGGCGCGTGGACCGATCGGGGCTCGGAGACGGCGCGTCGACCGCTCGGGGTTTGGAGACGGCGCCTGGACCGTCCGGGGTCAGGAGGCGATGCGTGGACCGATCGGGGCTCAGGAGACTGCGCGTGGATGGATCGGAGCTTCGGGAACGACGCGTGGACCGATCGGGGCTTAGGAGACGGCGCGTGAATCGATCGGCGCGCGGAGATGGCACGTGGAACGATCGGGGCTCAGGAGGCCGCGCGTGGACCGATCATAGCTCGGCGACGGCGCGTGGACCGATCGGGGCTCGGAGCGGCGCGTAGAACGATCGCGGCTCGGCGACGGCGCGTGGACCGATCGGGGCTCAGGAGGCTGCGCGTGGATCGATTGCGGCTCATGGAGACGGCGCGTGGACCGCTCGGGGCTCGAAGACGGCGCGTGGAACGATCAGGGCTCAGGAGACGTCACGTGAAATGATCGGCGCTCGGAGACGGCGCGTGGACCGATGGGGGCTCAGGAGAAGGCGCGTGGACCGATCGGGGCTTAGGAGGGGACCCGTCGACCGATCGGGGCTCAGGAGACAACGCGTGGACCGGTCGGTGCTCAGGAAGCGGCGCCTGGACCGATCGGGGCTCCGAGACGACGCGTTAACCGAGCGGGGCTTAGGAGACGACGCGTGGACCGATCGGGGCTCAGGAGACGGCGCGTGAAGTTATCAGCGCTCAGAGACGGCGCGTGGACCTATCGGGGCTTAGGATACGGCGCGTGTACCTATCGGGGCTCAGGAGACAGCGCGTGGACCGATCGGGGCTCAGGAGGCGGCGCGTGGATCGATCGGGGCTCGGAGACGGCGCGTGGAACTATCGGGTCTCAGGAGACGTCGCGTGAAATGATCGGCGCTCGGAGACGCCGCGTGGACCGATTGGGGTTTAGGAGACGGCGCGTGGACCGATCGGGGCGCAGGAAGCGGCGCCTGGACCGATCGTGGCTCGGAGACGGCGCGTGGAGGCATCCGGGCTAAGAAGACGACGCATGGACCGAGCGGGGTTCAGGAGACGGAGCGAGGAGCGATCGGGGCTCAGGAGAAGACACGTCAATTGATCGGGGCTCCGGAGACGACACCTCGACGGATCGGGGCTCAGGAGGCGGCACGAGAAGCGATCGGGGCTCAGGAGAAGACGCGTCAATTGATCGGGGCTCAGGAGACGACGCGTCGACGAATCGGGGCTTAGGAGACGACGCGTGGACCGATCGGGGCTGAGGAGACGGCGCGTCGACCGACCGGAGCTCAGGAGATTCGCGTGGATCGATCGGGGCTCCGGAGGCGGGGCGTGGACCAATTGGGGCTTAGGAGACGACGCGTGGACTGATCAGGACTCAGGAGACGGTGCGTGGACCGTCCGGGGCTCAGGAGGGGATGCGTGGACCGATCGCGGCTCTGGAGACTGCGCGTGGATCGATCGGGGCTTAGGGAACGACGCGTGGACCGATCGGGCCTCGGAGACGGCGCGTTACCCGATTGGGGCTTAGGTGACCATGCGTGGACCGATCGGGGCTCGAAGACGGCGCGTGGACCGATCGGGTCTCAGGAGGCCGCGCGTGGACAGATCATGACTCGGCGACGGCGCGTGGACCGATCGGGGCTCGGAGACGACGCGTGGACCGATCGGGGCTCAGAGACAGCGCGTGGACCGACTGGGGCTCAGGCGGTTTCGCGTGGACCAATTGAGGTTCGGCGACGGCGCGTGAACCAATCGGGCCTCAGGAGGCCGCGCGTGGACCGATCGCGGCTCGGCGACGGCGCGTGGACCGATCGGGGCTCAGGAGGCCGCGCGTGGACCGATCATAGCTCGGCGACGGCGCGTGGACCGATCGGGGCTCGGAGACGACGCGTGGACCGATCGGGGTTCGGCGACCGCCCGTGAACCGACTGGGGCTCAGGCGGTTGCGCGTGGACCAATTGGGGTTCGGCGACGGCGCGTGGACCGTTCGGGGCTCGGAGACGGCGCGTTAACCGATCGGGGCTTAGGAGACGATGCGTGGACCGATCGGGGCTCGGAGACGGCGCGTGGACCGATCGGGGCTCGGCGACGGCGCGTGGACAGATCGAGGCTCGGAGACGACGCGTGTACGGATCGGGGCTTTGAAGACGATGCGTGGACCGATCGTGGCTCAAGAAACGGCGTATGGAGCGGTCGGGGCTCAGGAGACGACGCGTCGACCGATCAGGGCTCAGGTGACGGCGCGTGGACCGAGCGGGGCTCAGGAGACAGCGCGTGAAATGATCGGAGCTCGGAGATGGCGCGTGGACCGATTGGGGCTTAAGAGACGACGGGTGGACCGATCGGGGCTTAGGAGACGGTACGTGAATCGATCGGGGCACAGGAGACGGCGCGTGAGCCGGTCGGGGCTTAGGAGACGGCGCGTGGACTGATCGGGGCTCGGGAAGCGGCGCCTGAACCGATCTGGCTCAGAGACGGCGCGTGGAGGCATCGGGGTTTAGAAGACGACGTATGGACCGATCGGGGCTCAGGAAACGGCGCGTGGACCGATTGGAGCTCGGAGACAACGCGTGGACCGACTGGGGCTCAGGCGGTTGCGCGTGGACCAATTGGGGTTCGGCGACGGCGCGTGGACCAATCGCGACTCGGAGACGGCGCGTTAACCGATCGGGGCTTAGGAGACGCTGCGTGAACCGATCGGGGCTCGGAGACGGCGCGTTGACCGACCGGGGCTCGGAGACGACGCGTGGACCGATCGGGGCTCGGAGACCGCGCGTGGACCGACTGGGGCGCAGGCGGTTGCGCGTGGACCAATTGCGGTTCGGCGATGGCGCGTGGACCGATCGGGGTTCGGAGACGGCGCGTGGACAGATCGGGCTCAGGACACGGCGCGTGGACCGATCGGGGCTGAGGATACGGCGCGTGGACCGATCGGGGCTCAGGAACCGGCGCCTGGACCGATCGTGGCTCGGAGACGACGCGTGGAGGCATCCGGGCTAAGAAGACGACGCATGGCCCGAGCGGGGTTCAGGAGACGGAGCGAGGAGCGATCGGGGCTCAGGAGACGGCGCGTGAACCGATCGGGGTTTGGATACGACGCGTGGACCGATCGGGGCTCGGAGACAGCGCGTGGAGCGATCGCGGCTCAGGAGACGGCGCGTGAACCGATTGGCGCTCGGAGACGGCGCGTGGACCGATCGGGGCTTAGGAGACGATGCGTGGACCGACCGGGCCTCGGAGACGGCGCGTGGACCGACCGGGGCTCAGGGGACCGCGCGTGGACCGATCGGGGCTCGGCGACTGCGCGTGGACCGATCGGGGCGCGGAGACGGCGCGTTAACCGATCGGGGATTAGGAGACGATGCGTGGAACGATCGGGGCTCGGAGATGGCGCGTGGACCGACCGGGGCTAAGGAGGACGCGCGTGGACCGATCGAGGCTTAGGAGCCGACGCGTGGACCGATTGGGGCTCAGGAGACGGCGCGTGGACCGATCGGGGCTCGGAGACGGCGCGTGGAACGGTCGGAGCACAGGAGATGGCGCGTGAACCGATCGGCGCTCGGAGACGGCGCGTGGATCAATCGGGGCTTAGGAGGCGGCGCGTGGACCGATTGGGGCTTAGGAGACGGCGCGATGACCGATCGGGGCTCAGGAAGCGACGCCTAGACCGATCGTGGCTCGGAGACGGCGCGTGGAGGCATCGGGGCTAAGAAGACGACGCAGGGACCGAGTGGGGCTCAGGAGACGGCGCGAGGAGCGATCGGGGCTCAGGAGAAGACGCGTCAATTGATCGGGGCTCAGAAATCGGCGCGTGGAGCGATCGGGGCTCAGTAGACGACGCGTGGATCGATCGGGGATCAGGAAACGGCCCGTGGAGCGATCGGGGTTGAGGAGGCGGCGCGTGGATCGATCGGGGCTCAGGAGGCGACGCGTCGACGGATCGGGGCTTAGGAGACGACGCGTGGACCGATCGGTGCTCGGAGACGGCGCGAGGACTGACCGTGGCTTAGAATGCGGCATGCGGACCGATCGGGACTCGGAGACGGCGTGTGGACCAATCGGGGCTCGGAGACGGCGCGTTAACCGATCGGGGCTTAGGAGACGATGCGTGGACCGATCGGGCCTCGAGACGGCGCGTGGAACGATCGGAGCAAAGGAGACGGCGCGTGAACCGATCGGCGTTCGGAGACGACGCGTGGATCGATCGGGGCTTAGGAGGCGGCGCGTGGACCGATTGGGGCTTAGGAGACGGCGCGTGAACCGACCGGGGCTCAGGAGGCCGCGCGTGGACCCATCATGGCTCGGCGACGGCGCGTAGACCGATCGGGGCTCGGAGACGACGCGTGGACCGATCGGGGCTCGGAGACAGCGTGTGGACCGACTGGGGCTCAGGCGGTTGCGCGTGGACCAATTGGGGCTCCGGAGGCGGCGCGTGGACCGATTGGGGAGCAGAAGATGGTGCGTGGACCGATCGGGGCTCGGAGATGGCGCGTGGACCGATCGGAGCTTAGAAGACGACGCGTAGACCGATTGGGGCTCAGGAGACAGCGCGTGGACTGATCTGGGCGGGGAGAGGGCGCGTTAACCGATCGGCGCTCGAAGACGGCGCGTCGACCCATCGGGGTTCGGTGACGGCGCGTGGACCGTCCGGGGCTCAGGAGGGGATGCGTGGACCGATCGCGCCTCTGGAGACTGCGCGTGGATCGATAGGGGCTCGGAGACGACGCGTGGGCCGATCGGGGCTCGGAGACAGCGCGTGGACCGACTGGGGCTCAGAAGACGACGCGTCGACCGATCGGGTCTCAGGAGGCCGCACGTGGATCGATCGGTGCTCCGGAGGCGCCGCGTTGACCCATGGGGATCAGGAGACAGTGCGTGGACCGATCGGGGCTCGGAAACGGCGCGTTAACCGATTGGGGCTTTGGAGACGATGCGTGGTCCGATCGGGGCTCAGGAGCCTCGCGTGGATCGATCGGGGCTCCGGAGGCGCCGCGTTGACCCAACGGGATCAGGAGACAGTGCGTGGACCGATCGGGGCTCGGAGATGGCACGTGGACCGATCGGGGCCTAGGAGCCTCGAGTGGATCGATCGGGGTGTAGGCGACGACGCGTGTACCTATCGCGGCTCAGGAGACAGCGCGTGGACCGATCAGGGCTCGGCGACTGCGCGTGGACGTATCGGGGCTCAGGAGAAGGCGCGTGGACCGATCGGGGCTCGGGGACGGCGCGTTAACCGATTGGGGCTTAGGAGACTATGCGTGGACCGATCGGGGCTCGAAGACGGCGCGTGGACCGATCGGGTCTCAGGAGGCCACGCGTGGACAGATCATGACTCGGCGACGGCGCGCGGACCGATCGGGGCTCGGAGACGACGCGTGGACCGATCGGGGCTCAGGAGACGGCGCGTGGACCGATCGGGGCTTAGGACACGATGCGTGGACCGATCGGGGCTCGGAGACGGCGCGTGGACCGACCGGGGCTAAGGAGGCCGCGCGTGGACCGATCGAGGCTCGGCGACGGCGCGTGGACCGATCGGGACTCGGAGACGGCGTGTGAACGTATCGGGGCTTAGGAGACGATGCGTTGACCGATCGGGGGTCATGAGACGGCGTGTAGACCGATCGGGGCTCAGGCGGCGACGGGTGGACCGATCGGGGCCCAGGAAACGGCGCGTGGATCGATCGGTGCTCGGAGACGACGCGTGGACCGATCGGGGCTCAGGAGACGGCGCGTGAACCAATCGGCGCTCGGAGACGGCGCGTGGACCGATCGGGGCTTAGGAGACGGCGAGTGCACCGATCGGGGCCCGGAGACGGGTCGTGGACAGATTGGGGCTTAGGAGACGGCGCGTGGACCGATCGGGGCTGGGAGACGGCACGTGGACCAATAGGGGCTTAGGAGACGGCGTGTGGACCGATCGGGGCGCAGGAAGCCGCGCCTGGACCCATCGTGGCTCGGAGACGGCGCGTGGAGGCATCAGGGCTAAGAACACGACGCATGGACCGAGCGGGGTTCAGGAGATGGCGCGAGGAGCGATCGGGGCTCAGGAGAAGACCCGTCAATTGATCGGGGCTCCGGAGACGACGCCTCGACGGAGTGGGGCTCAGGAGGCGGCACGAGAAGCGATCAGGGCTCAGGAGACGACGCGTCGACGAATGGGGGCTTAGGAGACGACGCGTGGACCGATCGGGGCTCAGGAGACGGCGCGTCGACCGACCGGAGCTCAGGAGATTCGCGTGGATCGATCGGGGCTCCGTAGGCGGCGCGTGGACCGACCGGGGCTCAGGAGGCCGCGCGAGAACCGATCGCGGCTCGGCGCCGGCGCGTGGACCGATCGGGGCTCAGGAGGCGGCGCGTGGACCGATCATGGCTCGGCGACGGCGCGTAGACCGATCGGGGCTCGGAGACGACGCGTGCACCGATCAGGGCTCGGAGACAGCGCTTGGACCGATTGGGGCTCGGATACGGCGCGTGAACCAATCGGGGCTCAGGAGGCCGTTCGTGGACCGATCGCGGCTCGGCGACAGCGCGTGGACCGATCGGGTCTCAGGAGGCCGCGCGTGGACAGATCATGACTCGGCGACGGCGCGTGGACCGATCGGGGCTCGGAGACGACGCGTGGACCGATCGGGGCTCGGAGACGGCGCATGAACCGACCGGGGCTCAGGAGACGGCGCGTGGACTGATCGGGGCTCGGAGACGGCGCGTTAACCGATCGGGGCTCAGGAGACGATGCGTGGATCGATCGGGGCTCAGGAGGCGACGCGTAGACCCATCGGGGCTCGGAGACGGCACGTGGACCGATCAGGGCTTAGGAGACGACGCGTGGACCGATCGGGGCTCAGGACACGGCGCGTGGACCGATCGGTGCTCGGAGACGGCGCGTGGACGGACCGTGGCTTAGAATGCGTCACGCGGACCGATCGGGGCTCGGATACGGCGTGTAGACGTATCGGGGCTTAGGAGACGATGCGTGAACCGATCGGGGCTCAGGAGGCGTCACGTGGAACGATCGGGGCTCAGGAGACGGCGCCTGAAATGATCGGCGCTCTGAGACGGCGCGTGGACCGATTGTGGCTTACGAGACGGCGCGTGGATCGATCGGGGCTCAGAAAGCGGCGCCTCGACCTATCGTGGCTCGGAGACGGCGCGTGGAGGCATCGGGGCTAAGAACACGACGCATGGACCGAGCGGGGCTCAGGAGACGGCGCGAGGAGCGATCGGGGCTCAGGAGAAGACGCGTCAATTGATCGGGGCTCAGGAGACGACGCGGCGACGGATCGGGGCTTAGGATACGACGCGTGGACCGATTGGGGCTCAGGAGGCCGCGCGTGGACCGATCGCGGCTCGACGCCGCGCGTGGACGGATCAGGGCTCAGGAGACGGCGCGTGGACCGATCGGGGTGGGGAGACGGCGCCTGACCCGACCGGGGCTTAGGAGGCCGCGCGTGGACTGATTGGGGCTCGGCGACTGCGCGTGGACGTATCGGGGCTCAGGAGATGGCGCGTGGACCGATCGGGGCGGGGAGACGGCCCGTTAACCGATCGGGGCTTAGGAGACGATGCGTGGACCGATCGCGGCTCGGAGACGGCGCGTGGACCGACCGGGGCTAAGAGGCCGCGCGTGGACCTATCGAGGCTTAGGAGCTGACGCGTGGACCGATCGGGGCTCAGGAAACGGCGCGTGGACCGAACGGTGCTCGGAGACGACGCGTGGACCGATCGGGGCTCGGAGACGGCGCGTGTACGGATCGAGGCTTGGAGACGGCGCGTGAACCGATCGGCGCTCGGAGACGGCGCGTGGACCGATCGGGGCTTAGGAGACGGCGCGTGGACCGATCGGAGATCAGGAGAGGACGCCTGGACTGATAGGACTTTGGAAGCGGCGCACGGACCGATCGTGGCTCGGAGACGGCGCGTGGAGGCATCGGGGCTTTGAAGACGACGCGTGGACCGAACGGTGCTCAGAAAACGGCTCGTGGACCGATCGGGGCTCGGAGACATCGCGTGGAATGATCGGGGCTCAGGAGACGGCGCGTGAACCGATCGGCGCTCGGAGACGGCGCGTGCACCGATCGGGGCTTAGGAGACGGCGCGTGGACCGACCGGGGTTTAGGAGAAGACGCTTGGACCGAACGGGGCTTAGGAGACGGCGCGTGGACCGATCGGGGCTCGGCGACGGCGCGTCGACGTATCGGGGCTCAGGAGACGGCGCGTGGACCGATTGGAGCTTATGAGATGGCGCGTGGACCGATTGGGGCTCGGATACGGCGCGTGAACCGATCGGGGCTTAGGAGACGATGCGTGAACCGATCGGGGCTCGGAGACGGCGCGTGGACCGATCGGGGCTCAGGAGACTCGCGTGGATCGATCGGGGCTCAGGAGGCGACGCGTGGACGCATCGGGGCTCGGAGACGGCGTGTGGACGTATCGGGGCTTAGGAGACGACGCGTGGGCGGATCGGGGCTCAGGAGAAGGCGCGTGAACCGATCGGCGCTCGGAGACGGCGCGTGGACCGATCGGGGCTCAGGAAACGGCGCGTGAACCGATCGGGGCTTAGGAGACGACACGTGGACCTTCCGGGGTTAGGAGACGACGCGTGGACCGATGGGGCTTAGGAAGCGACGCGTAGACCGATCGGGGCTCAGGAAACGGCGCGTGGACCGATTGGGGCTCAGGAGACCGCGCGAGGACCGATCACGGCTCGGCACCAGCGCGTGGACGGATCGGAGCTCAGGACACGGCGGTGGACCGATCGGGGCTCGGAGACGGCATGTCAACCGCTAGGGGCTTAGGAGACGATACGTGGACCGATGGTGGCTCGGCTACGGCGCGTGAACCGACCGGGGCTCAGGAGGCCGCGCATCGACTGATGGGGATCGGATATGACGGGTGGAACGATCGGAGCTCAGGAGACGGCGCGTGAACCGATCGGCGCTCGGAGACGGCGCTTGGACCGATCGGGGCTTAGGAGACGACGCGTGGACCGATTGGGGCTCGGAGACGGCGCTTGGACCGATCGGGGCTTAGGAGACAGCGCGCGGACCGATTGGGGCTCAGGAGACGGCGCGTGGACCGCTCGGGGCTCGGAGACGGCGCGTGGAACGATAGGGGTTCCGGAGGCGCCGTGTGGACCGATGGGGAGCAGGAGACGGTGCGTGGACCGATCGGGGCTCGGAGACGGCGCGTAGACCGATCGGGGCTTAGGAGATGACGCGTGGACCGATCGGGGCTCAGGAGACGGGGCGCGGACTGACCGGGGCTCAGGAGAAGGCGCGTGGACCGATCGGGGCTTAGGAGACGATGCGTGGACCGATCGGGGCTCGGAGACGGCGTGTGAACCGACCGGGGCTCAGGAGGCCGCGCGTGGACCGATCGAGGCTCGGCGACGGCAAGTGGACCCATCGGGGCTCGGAGACGACGCGTGTACGGATCGGGGCTTGATGACGGCGGCTTTATCGATCGCGGCTCGGAGACGGCCCGTGAATCGATCGGCGCTCGGCGACTGCGCGTGGACCGATCGGGGCTCAGGAGACGGCGCGTGAACCGATCGGGGCTCGGAGACGGCGCGCGGACCAGCCGGGGCTCAGGAGCCTAGCGTGGATCGATCGGGGCCCGGAGACGGCGCGTGGACCGATCGGGGCTCGGCGACGGCGCGTGGACCGATCGAGGTTTCGATACGACGCGTGAACCGATCGGGGCTCGGAGACAGCGCGTGGACCAACCGGGGCTCAGGCGGTTGCGCGTGAACTAATTGGGGTTCGGCGACGGCGCGTGGACCGATCCGGGCTCAGGAGACGGCGCGTGGACCGATCGGGGCTCGGAGACGGCGCGTGGACCGATTGGCGAGCAGGAGATGGTGCGTGGACCGATCGGGGCCCGGAGACGGCGCGTGGACCGATCGGGGCTCAGGAGACGGCGCGTGAACCTATCGGGGCTCGGAGACGGCGCGTGGACCGATCGGGGCATAGGAGACGACGCGTGTACCTATCGGGGCTCACGAGACAGCTCGCGGGCCGATTGGGGCTCAGGAGACGGCGCGTCGACCGTTCGGGGCTCAGGAGACGGCGCGCGGACCAGCCGGGGCTCAGGAGCCTAGCGTGGACCGATCGGGGCCCGGAGACGGCGCGTGGACCGATCGGGGCTCGGCGACGGCGCGTGGACCGATCGAGGTTTGGATACGACGCGTGGACCGATCAGGGCTCGGAGACAGCGCGTGGACCAACCGGGGCTCAGGCGGTTGCGCGTGAACTAATTGGGGTTCGGCGACGGCGCGTGGACCGATCCGGGCACAGGAGACGGCGCGTGAACCGATCGGGGCTCGGAGACGGCGCGTGGAGCGACCGGGGCTAAGCAGGCCGCGCGTGGACCGATCGGGGCTTAGGAGACGGCGCGTGGACCGATCGGGGCTCGGCGACTGCGCGTGGACGCATCGGGGCTCAGGAGACGGCGCGTGGACCGATTGGGGCTCGGAGACGGCACGTTAACCGATCGGGGCTTAGGAGACGATGCGTGGACCGATCGCGGCTCGGAGACGGCGTGTGAACCGACCGGGGCTCAGGAGGCCGCGCGTGGACCGATCGAGGCTCGGCGACGGCAAGTGGACCCATCGGGGCTCGGAGACGACGCGTGTACGGATCGGGGCTTGATGACGGCGGCTTTATCGATGGCGGCTCGGAGACGGCCCGTGAATCGATCGGCGTTCGGAGACGGCGCGTGGACCGATCGGGGCTTAGGAGACGATGCGAGGAGGCATCTGGGCTTTACAAGACGTCGCGTGGATCGATCGGGGCTCGGAGACGGCGCGTGAACTGACCGGGGCTCAGGAGACGGCGCGTGGACCGATCGGGGCTCGGAGACGCCATGTTAACCGATCGGGGCTTAGGAGACGATGCGTGGACCGATCGGGCTCGGCGACGGCGCGTGGACCGATCGGGGCACGGAGACGCCGCGTTTACGGATCAGGGGTTTGTGACGGCGCGTTTACCGATAGCAGCTCGGAGACGGCCCGTGGACGGATCGCGGCATAGGAGACGGCGCGTGGAACGATCGGGGCTCAGGAGACGGCGCGCGGACCGGTCGGGGCTTAGGAGACGACGCGTGGACCGATCGAGGCTCGGAGACGACGCGTGTACGGATCGGGGATTCGCGGACGACGGGTGGACCGATCCGGGCTAAGGAGACGGCGCGTGGACCGATGGGGGCTCGGAAACGGTGCGTGGAACGATCGGGGCTCAGGAGACGGCGCGTCAACCGATCGGCGCTCGGAGACGGCGCCTAGACCGATCGTGGCTCGGAGACGGCGCGTGGAGGCATCGGGGCTAAGAAGACGACGCATGGACCGAGCGGGGCTCAGGAGACGGCGCGAGGAGCGATCGGGGCTCAGTAGAAGACGCGTCAATTGATTGGGGCTCAGAAATCGACGCGTGGAGCGATCGGGGCTCAGGGGACGACGCGTGGATCGATCGGGGCTCAGGAAACGACTCGTCGACCGATCGGGGCTCAGGAGACGGCGCGCGTACCGACCGGGACTCACGAGCCTCGCGTGGACCGATCACTGCTCGGCGACGGCGCGTGGACGGATCGGGGCTCGGAGACGGCGCGTGGATGGACCGTGGCTTAGAATGCGGCATGCGGACGGATCGGGAATCGGAGACGGCGCGTGGAACGATCAGGGCTCAGGAGACGGCGCGTGAACCGATCGGCGCTCGGAGACGGCGCGTGGACCGATAGGGGCTTAGGAGACGACGCGTGGACCGATCGGGGCTCGGAGACAGCGCGTAGACCGATCGGGGGGTAGGAGACGATGCGTGGATCGATCGGGGCTTAGGAGACGATACGTGGACCGATCGGGGCTCAGGAGACGGCGCGTGGACCGGTCGCGGCTCGGCGACGGCGCGTGGAACGATCGGGGCTCAGGAGACGGCGCGTGAACCGATCGGCGCTCGGAGACGGCGCGTGGACCGATAGGGGCTTAGGAGACGGCGCGTGGACCGGTCGCGGCTTGGCGACGGCGCGTGGAACGATCGGGGCTCAGGAGAGGGCGCGTGAACCGATCGGCGCTCGGAGACGGCGCCTGGACCGATCGTGGCTCGGAGACGGCACGTGAACCGGTCGTGGCTTAGGAGAAGGCGGGTGGAACGATCGGGGCTCAGGAGACGGTGCTTGGTCCAATCGGGGCTCAGGAGACAGCGCGTAGATCGATCGGGGATCGGGGACGGCGCGTGGAACGATCGGGGCTCGGAGTCGACGCGTTAGCCGATCGGGGCTTAGGAGACGATGCGTGGACCGATCGGGGCTCGGAGACGGCGCGTGGACCGACCGGGGTTTAGGAGACGGGGCGTGGACCGATCGGAGATCAGGAGATGACGCGTGGACCGATCGGGGTTGTGGAAGCGGCGCACGGACCGATCGTGGCTCGGAGACGGCGCGTGGACCGATCGGGGCGTAGGAGACGACGCGTGTACCTATCGGGGCGCAGGAGGCGGCGCGTGGACCGATTGGGGCGCAGGAGGCGGTGCGTGGACCGATTGGGGCTTAGGAGACGGCGCGTGGACTAATCGGAGCTCAGGAGAAGACGCGTGAACCGATCGGGGCTTAGGAGAGGACCCGTCGACCGATCGGGGCTCAGGAGACGACGCGTGGACCGATCGAGGTTTAGCAGAGGACGCGTCGACCGATCGGGGCTCAGGAGACAGTGAGTGGACGGATCGGGACTCAGGAGACGGCGCGTGAACCGATCGGCGCTCGGAGACGGGGCGTGGACCGATTGAGGTTTAGCAGAGGACGCGTCGACCGATCGGGGCTCAGGAGACAGCGCGTGGATCGATCGAGGTGTAGCAGAGGACGCGTCGACCGATCGGGGCTCAGGAGACGGCGCGTGGACGGATCGTGTCTCAGGAGACGGCGCGTGAACCCGTCGGCGCTCGGAGACGGGGCGTGTACAGATTGGGGCTTAGGAGACGGCGCGTGGACCGATCGACGTTCAGGAGACGGCGCGTGGACCGATCGGGGCTCGGAGACGGCGCGTGGAACGATCGGGGCTTAGGAGGCCGCGCGTGGACCGATCGGGACTCAGGAGACGGCGTGTGGGCCGATCGGGGCTCAGGAGGCGGCGCGTGGACCGATTGGGGCTCAGGAGACGGCGCGTGGACGTATCGGGGCTTAGGAGACGATGCGTGAACCGATCGGGGCTTAGGAGACGACGCGTGGAACGATCGGGGCTCAGGAGACGGCGCGCGGACCGACCGGGGCTCAGGAGACGGCGCATGGACCGATCGGGGCTCGGAGACGGCGCGTGGACCGATCGGGGCTCACGAGACGGCGCGTTGACCGATCGGCGCTCGGAGACGGGGCGTGGACCGATTGAGGTTTAGCAGAGGACGCGTCGACCGATCGGGGCTCAGGAGACAGCGCGTGGACGGATCGTTCTCAGGAGACGGCGCGTGAACCGATCGGCGCTCGGAGACGGGGCCTGGACCGACCGGGGCTCAGGACACCGCGCGTGGACTCATCGGGGCTCGGAGACGGTGCGTGGAACGATCGGGGCTCGGAGATAGCACGTGGACCGTTTGGGGCTTAAGAGACGACGGGTGGACCGATCGGGGCTTAGGAGACGGCACGTGAATCGATCGGGGCACAGGAGACGGCGCGTGAGCCGGTCGGGGCTTAGGAGACGACGCCTGGACCGATCGAGGTTTAGGGGGCGGCGTGTGGAACGATCGGGGCTCAGGAAACGGCCCGTGGAGCAATCGGGGCTCAGGAGACGGCCCGTGGACGGATCGGGGCTTAGGAGACGGCGCGTCGACCGATCGGGGCTCAGGATGCGGCGCGTGGACCCATCGGGACTCGGAGACGGTCCGTGGAGCGATCGGGGCTTAGGAGACGGCGCGTGGACTGATCGGATCTCGGGAAGCGGCGCCTGAACCGATCTGGCTCGGAGACGGCGCGTTAACCGATCGGGGCTTAGGAGACGATGCGTGAACCGATCGGGGCTCGGAGACGGCGCGTGGACCGACCGGGGCTCGGAGACGACCCGTGGACCGATCGGGGCTCGGAGACCGCGCGTGGACCTACTGGGGCGCAGGCGGTTGCGCGTGGACCGATCGGGGCTCGGAGACGGCGCGTTAACCGATCGGGGCTTAGGAGACGATGCGTGAACCGATCGGGGCTCGGAGACGGCGCGTGGACCGACCGGGGCTCGGAGACGACCCGTGGACCGATCGGGGCTCGGAGACCGCGCGTGGACCTACTGGGGCGCAGGCGGTTGCGCGTGGACCGATCGGGGCTCGGAGACGACGCGTGAACCGATCGGGGCTCAGGAGACGACGCGTGGATCGATCGGTGCTCAGGAAACGACGCGTCGAACGATCGGGAATCAGGAGACGGCGCGCGGACCGACTGGGGCTCAGGCGGTTGCGCGTGGACCAATTGGGGTTCCGTGACGGTGCGTGGACCGATCGGGGCTCGGAGACGGCGCGTTAACCGATCGCGGCTTAGGAGACAATGCGAGGAGGCATCTGGGTTTACAGCAACGACGCGTGGATCGATCGGGGCTCGGAGACGGCGCGTGAACCAACCGGGGCTCAGGAGACGGCACGTGGACTGATCGGGGCTCGGAGACGGCACGTTAACCGATCGGGGCTTAGGAGACGGCGCGTGGACTGATCGGAGCTCGGGAAGCGGCGCCTGAACCGATCTGGCTCGGAGACGGCGCGTGGAGGCATCGGGGCTTAGAACACGACGTATGGACCGTTCGGGGCTCAGGAAACGGCGCGTGGACCGATTGGAGCTCGGACACAACGCGTGGACGGACTGGGGCTCAGGCGGTTGCGCGTGGACCAATTGGGGTTCGGCGACGGCGCGTGGACCGATCGCGGCTCGGAGACGGCGCGTTAACCGATCGGGGCTTAGGAGACGATGCGTGAACCGATCGGGGCTCGGAGACGGCGCGTGGACCGACCGGGGCTCGGAGACGGCGCGTGGAACGATCGGGGCTCAGGAGACTACGCGTTGACCGATCGGGGCTCAGGTGACGGCGCGCGGACCGACCGGGGCTCAGGAGACGGCGCGTAAAATGATCGGCGCCCGGAGATGGCGCGTGGACCGATTGGGGCTTAAGAGACGACGGGTGGAGCGATCGGGGCTCAGGAGAAGACATGTCAATTGATCGGGGCTCCGGAGACGATGTCTGGACCGATCGGGGCTCAGGAGGCGGCACGAGAAGCGATCGGGGATCAGGAGAAGACGCGTCAATTGATCGGGGCTCAGGAGACGACGCGTCGACTAATCGGGGCTTAGGAGACGACGCGTGGACCGATCGGGGATTCGGGGACGAGGCGTGGACCGATCGGGGCTTAGGAGACGACGCGTGGACCGATCGGGGCGTAGGAGACGACGCGTGGACCGATTGGGGCTTAGGAGACGGCGCGTGGACCGATCGGGCCTCAGGAAGCGGCGCCTGAACCGATCGTGGCTCGGAGACGGCGCGTGGAGGCATAGGGCCTAAGAAGACGACGCATGGACCGAGCGGGGCTCAGGAGACGGCGCGAGGAGCGATCGGGGCTCAGGAGAAGACGCGTCAATTGATCGGGGCTCAGGAGACGACGCGTCGACGCATCGGGGCTTAGGAGACGACGCATGGACCGATCGGGGCTTAGGAGACGACGCGTGGACCGATCGGGGCTCAGGAAGCGGCGCCTAGACCGATCGTGGCTCGGAGACGGCGCGTGGAGGCATCGGGCCTAAGAAGACGACGCATGGACCGAGCGGGGCGCAGGAGACGGCGCGAGGAGCGATCGGGGCTCAGGAGAAGACGCGTCAATTGATCGGGGCTCAGGAGAGGACGCGTCGACGCATCGGGGCTCAGGAGACCCCGCGTGGACCGACCGGGGCTCAGGAGACTCAGGTGGATCGATCGGGGCTCAGGAGGCGACGCGTGGACCCATCGGGGCTCGGAGACGGCGTGTGGACGTATCGGGGCTTAGGAGACGACGCGTGAACGGATCGGGGCTCAGGAGAAGGCGCGTGAACCGATCGGCGCTCGGAGACGGCGCGTGGACCGATCGGGACTTAGGAGACGATGCGCGGACCGATCGGGGCTCGGCGACGGCGCGTGGACCGACCGGGGCTCAGGAGGCCACGCCTGGACCGATCGGGTCTCGGCGACGGCGCGTGGACCGATCGAGGCTCGGAGACGACGCGTGGACCGATCGGGGCTCAGGAGACGGCGCGTGGATCGATCGGGGCTCAGGAGACGGCGCGTGGACCGATTGGGGCTCGGGAGACTGCGCGTGGATGGATCGGGGATTCGGGGACGACGCGTGGACCGATCGGGGCTTAGGAGACGGCGCGAAGACCGATCGGGGCTGTCGAAGCGGCGCTAGGACCGATCGTGGCTCGGAGACGGAGCGTGGAGGCATCGGGGCTTAGAAGACGACGCATGGACCGATCGGGGCTCAGGAAACGGCGCGTGGACCGATCGGAGCTCGGAGACGACGCGTGGACCGATCGGGGCTCAGGAGACGGCGCGTGGAGCGATCGGGGCTCAGGAGACGGCGCGTGGACCGGTCGGGGCTTAGGAGACGATGCCTGGACCGATCGGGACTTAGGAGACGACGCGTGGACCGTCCGGGGTTAGGAAACGACGCGTGAACCTATGGGGCTTAGGAAGCGACGCGTGGACCGATCGAGGCTCAGGAAACGGCGCGTGGACCGATTGGGGCTCAGGAGGCCGCGCGTGGACCGATAACGGCTCGGCACCAGCGCGTGGACGGATCGGGGCTCAGGAGACGGCGGTGGACCGATCGGGGCTCGGAGACGGCATGTTAAAAGATCGGGGCTTAGGAGACGATACTTCGACCGATAGGGGTCGGATATGGCGCGTGAACCGACCGGGGCTCAGGAGGCCGCGCGTTGACTGATCGGGGCTCGGAGATGACCGGTGGAACGATCGGGGCTCAGGAGACGGCGCGTGAACCGATCGTCGCTCGGAGACGGCGCTTGGACCGATCGGGGCTTAGAAGACGACGTGTGGAGCGATTGGGGCTCAGGAGACGGCGCGTGGTCCGCTCGGGGCTCGGAGACGGCGCGTGGAACGATCGGGGCTCCGGAGGCGCCGTGTGGACCGATGGGGATCAGGAGACGGTGCGTGGACCGATCAGGGCTCGGAGACGGCGCGTAGACCGATCGGGGCTTAGGAGATGACGCGTGGACCGATCGGGGCTAGGAGACGACGCGTGGACCACCCGGGGCTCAGGAGGCCACGCCTGGACCGATCGGGGCTCGGCGACGGCGCGTTGACCGATCGGGGCTAAGGAGACGACGTGTGGACCGATCGGGGCATAGGAGACGACGCGTGTACCTATCGGGGCTCAGGAGACAGCGCGTGGTCCGATTGGGCCTCACGAGACGGCGCGTGGACAGATCGGGGCTCGGAGACGACGCGTGTACGGATCGGGGATTCGGGGACGAGGCGTGGACCGATCGGGGCTTAGGAGACGACGCGTGGACCGATCGGGGCGTAGGAGACGACGCGTGGACCGATTGGGGCTTAGGAGACGGCGCGTGGACCGATCGGGGCTCAGGAAGCGGCGCCTGAACCGATCGTGGCTCGGAGACGGCGCGTGGAGGCATAGGGCCTAAGAAGACGACGCATGGACCGAGCGGGGCTCAGGAGACGGCGCGAGGAGCGATCGGGGCTCAGGAGAAGACGCGTCAATTGATCGGGGCTCAGGAGACGACGCGTCGACGCATCGGGGCTTAGGAGACGACGCATGGACCGATCGGGGCTTAGGAGACGACGCGTGGACCGATCGGGGCTCAGGAAGCGGCGCCTAGACCGATCGTGGCTCGGAGACGGCGCGTGGAGGCATCGGGCCTAAGAAGACGACGCATGGACCGAGCGGGGCGCAGGAGACGGCGCGAGGAGCGATCGGGGCTCAGGAGAAGACGCGTCAATTGATCGGGGCTCAGGAGAGGACGCGTCGACGCATCGGGGCTCAGGAGACCCCGCGTGGACCGACCGGGGCTCAGGAGACTCAGGTGGATCGATCGGGGCTCAGGAGGCGACGCGTGGACCCATCGGGGCTCGGAGACGGCGTGTGGACGTATCGGGGCTTAGGAGATGACGCGTGAACGGATCGGGGCTCAGGAGAAGGCGCGTGAACCGATCGGCGCTCGGAGACGGCGCGTGGACCGATCGGGACTTAGGAGACGATGCGCGGACCGATCGGGGCTCGGCGACGGCGCGTGGACCGACCGGGGCTCAGGAGGCCACGCCTGGACCGATCGGGTCTCGGCGACGGCGCGTGGACCGATCGAGGCTCGGAGACGACGCGTGGACCGATCGGGGCTCAGGAGACGGCGCGTGGATCGATCGGGGCTCAGGAGACGGCGCGTGGACCGATTGGGGCTCGGGAGACTGCGCGTGGATGGATCGGGGATTCGGGGACGACGCGTGGACCGATCGGGGCTTAGGAGACGGCGCGAAGACCGATCGGGGCTGTCGAAGCGGCGCTAGGACCGATCGTGGCTCGGAGACGGAGCGTGGAGGCATCGGGGCTTAGAAGACGACGCATGGACCGATCGGGGCTCACGAAACGGCGCGTGGACCGATCGGAGCTCGGAGACGACGCGTGGACCGATCGGGGCTCAGGAGACGGCGCGTGGAGCGATCGGGGCTCAGGAGACGGCGCGTGGACCGGTCGGGGCTTAGGAGACGATGCCTGGACCGATCGGGACTTAGGAGACGACGCGTGGACCGTCCGGGGTTAGGAAACGACGCGTGAACCTATGGGGCTTAGGAAGCGACGCGTGGACCGATCGAGGCTCAGGAAACGGCGCGTGGACCGATTGGGGCTCAGGAGGCCGCGCGTGGACCGATAACGGCTCGGCACCAGCGCGTGGACGGATCGGGGCTCAGGAGACGGCGGTGGACCGATCGGGGCTCGGAGACGGCATGTTAAAAGATCGGGGCTTAGGAGACGATACTTCGACCGATAGGGGTCGGATATGGCGCGTGAACCGACCGGGGCTCAGGAGGCCGCGCGTTGACTGATCGGGGCTCGGAGATGACCGGTGGAACGATCGGGGCTCAGGAGACGGCGCGTGAACCGATCGTCGCTCGGAGACGGCGCTTGGACCGATCGGGGCTTAGAAGACGACGTGTGGAGCGATTGGGGCTCAGGAGACGGCGCGTGGTCCGCTCGGGGCTCGGAGACGGCGCGTGGAACGATCGGGGCTCCGGAGGCGCCGTGTGGACCGATGGGGATCAGGAGACGGTGCGTGGACCGATCAGGGCTCGGAGACGGCGCGTAGACCGATCGGGGCTTAGGAGATGACGCGTGGACCGATCGGGGCTAGGAGACGGCGCGTGGACCACCCGGGGCTCAGGAGGCCACGCCTGGACCGATCGGGGCTCGGCGACGGCGCGTTGACCGATCGGGGCTAAGGAGACGACGTGTGGACCGATCGGGGCATAGGAGACGACGCGTGTACCTATCGGGGCTCAGGAGACAGCGCGTGGTCCGATTGGGCCTCACGAGACGGCGCGTGGACAGATCGGGGCTCGGAGACGACGCGTGTACGGATCGGGGATTCGGGGACGAGGCGTGGACCGATCGGGGCTTAGGAGACGACGCGTGGACCGATCGGGGCGTAGGAGACGACGCGTGGACCGATTGGGGCTTAGGAGACGGCGCGTGGACCGATCGGGGCTCAGGAAGCGGCGCCTGAACCGATCGTGGCTCGGAGACGGCGCGTGGAGGCATAGGGCCTAAGAAGACGACGCATGGACCGAGCGGGGCTCAGGAGACGGCGCGAGGAGCGATCGGGGCTCAGGAGAAGACGCGTCAATTGATCGGGGCTCAGGAGACGACGCGTCGACGCATCGGGGCTTAGGAGACGACGCATGGACCGATCGGGGCTTAGGAGACGACGCGTGGACCGATCGGGGCTCAGGAAGCGGCGCCTAGACCGATCGTGGCTCGGAGACGGCGCGTGGAGGCATCGGGCCTAAGAAGACGACGCATGGACCGAGCGGGGCGCAGGAGACGGCGCGAGGAGCGATCGGGGCTCAGGAGAAGACGCGTCAATTGATCGGGGCTCAGGAGAGGACGCGTCGACGCATCGGGGCTCAGGAGACCCCGCGTGTACCGACCGGGGCTCAGGAGACTCAGGTGGATCGATCGGGGCTCAGGAGGCGACGCGTGGACCCATCGGGGCTCGGAGACGGCGTGTGGACGTATCGGGGCTTAGGAGACGACGCGTGAACGGATCGGGGCTCAGGAGAAGGCGCGTGAACCGATCGGCGCTCGGAGACGGCGCGTGGACCGATCGGGACTTAGGAGACGATGCGCGGACCGATCGGGGCTCGGCGACGGCGCGTGGACCGACCGGGGCTCAGGAGGCCACGCCTGGACCGATCGGGTCTCGGCGACGGCGCGTGGACCGATCGAGGCTCGGAGACGACGCGTGGACCGATCGGGGCTCAGGAGACGGCGCGTGGATCGATCGGGGCTCAGGAGACGGCGCGTGGACCGATTGGGGCTCGGGAGACTGCGCGTGGATGGATCGGGGATTCGGGGACGACGCGTGGACCGATCGGGGCTTAGGAGACGGCGCGAAGACCGATCGGGGCTGTCGAAGCGGCGCTAGGACCGATCGTGGCTCGGAGACGGAGCGTGGAGGCATCGGGGCTTAGAAGACGACGCATGGACCGATCGGGGCTCAGGAAACGGCGCGTGGACCGATCGGAGCTCGGAGACGACGCGGGGACCGATCGGGGCTCAGGAGACGGCGCGTGGAGCGATCGGGGCTCAGGAGACGGCGCGTGGACCGGTCGGGGCTTAGGAGACGATGCCTGGACCGATCGGGACTTAGGAGACGACGCGTGGACCGTCCGGGGTTAGGAAACGACGCGTGAACCTATGGGGCTTAGGAAGCGACGCGTGGACCGATCGAGGCTCAGGAAACGGCGCGTGGACCGATTGGGGCTCAGGAGGCCGCGCGTGGACCGATAACGGCTCGGCACCAGCGCGTGGACGGATCGGGGCTCAGGAGACGGCGGTGGACCGATCGGGGCTCGGAGACGGCATGTTAAAAGATCGGGGCTTAGGAGACGATACTTCGACCGATAGGGGTCGGATATGGCGCGTGAACCGACCGGGGCTCAGGAGGCCGCGCGTTGACTGATCGGGGCTCGGAGATGACCGGTGGAACGATCGGGGCTCAGGAGACGGCGCGTGAACCGATCGTCGCTCGGAGACGGCGCTTGGACCGATCGGGGCTTAGAAGACGACGTGTGGAGCGATTGGGGCTCAGGAGACGGCGCGTGGTCCGCTCGGGGCTCGGAGACGGCGCGTGGAACGATCGGGGCTCCGGAGGCGCCGTGTGGACCGATGGGGATCAGGAGACGGTGCGTGAACCGATCAGGGCTCGGAGACGGCGCGTAGACCGATCGGGGCTTAGGAGATGACGCGTGGACCGATCGGGGCTAGGAGACGGCGCGTGGACCACCCGGGGCTCAGGAGGCCACGCCTGGACCGATCGGGGCTCGGCGACGGCGCGTTGACCGATCGGGGCTAAGGAGACGACGTGTGGACCGATCGGGGCATAGGAGACGACGCGTGTACCTATCGGGGCTCAGGAGACAGCGCGTGGTCCGATTGGGCCTCACGAGACGGCGCGTGGACAGATCGGGGCTCGGAGACGACGCGTGTACGGATCGGGGATTCGGGGACGAGGCGTGGACCGATCGGGGCTTAGGAGACGACGCGTGGACCGATCGGGGCGTAGGAGACGACGCGTGGACCGATTGGGGCTTAGGAGACGGCGCGTGGACCGATCGGGGCTCAGGAAGCGGCGCCTGAACCGATCGTGGCTCGGAGACGGCGCGTGGAGGCATAGGGCCTAAGAAGACGACGCATGGACCGAGCGGGGCTCAGGAGACGGCGCGAGGAGCGATCGGGGCTCAGGAGAAGACGCGTCAATTGATCGGGGCTCAGGAGACGACGCGTCGACGCATCGGGGCTTAGGAGACGACGCATGGACCGATCGGGGCTTAGGAGACGACGCGTGGACCGATCGGGGCTCAGGAAGCGGCGCCTAGACCGATCGTGGCTCGGAGACGGCGCGTGGAGGCATCGGGCCTAAGAAGACGACGCATGGACCGAGCGGGGCGCAGGAGACGGCGCGAGGAGCGATCGGGGCTCAGGAGAAGACGCGTCAATTGATCGGGGCTCAGGAGAGGACGCGTCGACGCATCGGGGCTCAGGAGACGGCGCGTGGACCGACCGGGGCTCAGGAGACTCAGGTGGATCGATCGGGGCTCAGGAGGCGACGCGTGGACCCATCGGGGCTCGGAGACGGCGTGTGGACGTATCGGGGCTTAGGAGACGACGCGTGAACGGATCGGGGCTCAGGAGAAGGCGCGTGAACCGATCGGCGCTCGGAGACGGCGCGTGGACCGATCGGGACTTAGGAGACGATGCGCGGACCGATCGGGGCTCGGCGACGGCGCGTGGACCGATCGAGGCTCGGAGACGACGCGTGGACCGATCGGGTCTCGGCGACGGCGCGTGGACCGATCGAGGCTCGGAGACGACGCGTGGACCGATCGGGGCTCAGGAGACGGCGCGTGGACCGATCGGGGCTCAGGAGACGGCGCGTGGACCGATTGGGGCTCGGGAGACTGCGCGTGGATGGATCGGGGCTTAGGGAACGACGCGTGGACCGATCGGGGCTCAGGAGACGGCGCGTGGACCGATCGGGGCTCGGAGACGGCGCGTAGAACGATTGGGGCTTAGGAGAAGCCGCGTGGAGCGATCGGGGCTCAGGAGACGGCGCGTGAACCGATCGGCGTTCGGAGACGGCGCGTCGACCGATCGGGGTTCGGAGACGGCGCGTGGACCGTCTGGGGCTTAGGAGACGATGCGTGGACCGATCGGGGCTTAGTGGACGACGCGTGGACCGATCGGGGCTCTGGCAGCGGCGCACGGACCGATCGTGGCTCGGAGACGGCGCGTGTAGGCATCGGGGCTTTGAAGACGACGCATGGACCGAACGGTGCTCAGAAAACGGCGCGTGGACCGATCGGTGCTCGGAGACGATGCGTGGACCGATCCGGGCTCAGGAAACGGCGCGTGGAGCGATCAGGGCTAGGTGACGACGCGTGGATCGATCGGGGCTCAGGAGACGACGCGTCGACCGATCGGGGCTCAGGAGAGGGCGCGCGGACCAACCGGGGCTCAGGAGATTCGCGTGGATCAATCGGGGCTGCGGAGGCGCCGCGTAGACGGATGGGGCTCAGGAGACGGCGCGTGGACCGATCGGGGCTCAGGAGACGGCGCGTGGACCGATTGGGGCTCGGATACGGCGTGTGAACCGACCGGGGCTCAGGAGGCCGCGCGTGGACCGATCGCGACTCGGCGATGGCGCGTGGTCCGATCGTGGCTCAGGAGGCCGCGCGTGGAACGATCATGGCTCGGCGACGGCGCGGGGACCGTTCGGGGCTCTTAGACGACGCGTGGACCGATCGGGGCTTGGAGACCGCGCGTGGCCCGACTGGGGCTCAGGTGGTTGCGCGTGGAGCGATCGGGGCTCAGGAGACGGCGCGTGGACCGGTCGGGGCTTAGGAGACGATGCCTGGACCGATCGAGGCTTAGGAGGCGGCGCGTGGAACGATCGGGGCTCAGCAGGCGACACGTCGACGGATCGGGGCTCAGGAGACGGTGCGTGAACCGATCGGGGCTCGGCGACTGCGCGTGGACCGATCGGGGCTAAGGAGACGGCGCGTGAACCGACCGGGGATGAGGAGACGGTGCGTGGAGCGATCGGGCCTTAGGAGACGGCGCGAAGACCGGTCGGGGCTGTCGAAGCGGCGCTAGGACCGATCGTGGCTCGGAGACGGAGCGTGGAGGCATCGGGGCTTAGACGACGACGCATGGACCGATCGGGGCTCAGGAAACGGCGCGTGGACCGATCGGAGCTCGGAGACGACGCGTGGACCGATCGTGGCTCAGGAGACGGCGCGTGGACCGATCGAGGTTCGGAGACGCCGCGTGGACCGATCGGGGTTTAGCAGAGGACGCGTCGACCGATCGGGGCTCAGGACACGGCGCGTAGACCGATCGGGGCTTAGGACACGACGCGTGGACCGATCGGTGCTCAGGAAGTGGCGCCTGGACCGATCGTGACTCGGGGACGGCGCCTTGGGGCATCTGGGCTTAGAAGACGACGCGTGGACCGATCGGGGCTCAGGAAATGGCGCCTGAACCGATCGGGGCTCAGGAGACGGCGTGTGGACCGATCGGGGCTTCGGAGACGGTACGTGGACGGATCGGGGCTTGGAGACGGCGCGAGGACCGACCGGGGCTCAGGAGACGGCGCGTGGACCGACCGGAGCTCAGGAGATTCGCGTGGATCGATCCGGGCTCCGGAGGCGGTGCGTGGACCGATTCGGGAGCAGGAGATGGGCCCTGGACGGATCGGGGCTCAGGAGACGGCGGTGGACCGATCGGGGCTCGGAGACGGCATGTTAACCGATCGGGGCTTAGAAGACGATACGTGGACCGATCGGGGCTCAGATACGGCGCGTGAACCGACCGGGGCTCAGGAGGCCGCGCATCGACTGATGGGGCTCGGATATGACGGGTGGAACGATCGGAGCTCAGGAGACGGCGCGTGAACCGATCGGCGCTCGGAGACGGAGCTTGGACCGATCGGGGCTTAGGAGACGACGCGTGGAGGCATCGGGGTTTAGAAGACGACGTATGGATCGATCGGGGCTCAGGAAACGGCGCGTGGACCGATCGGAGCTCGGAGACGGCGCGTGGACCGATCGGGGCTCAGGAGACGGCGCGTGCACCGATCGGCGCTCGGAGACGGCGCGTGGAGCGATCGGGGCTGAGGAGACGACGCGTTGATCGATCGGGGCTCAGGAGACGACGCGTCGACCGATCGGGGCTGAGGAGACGACGCGTGGACCGATCGGGGCTTAGGAGAAAACGCGTGGACCGATCGGGGCTCAGGAAGCGGCGCCTGCACTGATCGTGGTTGGGAGACGGCGCAAGGAGGCATCTGGACTTAGAAGACGACGCGTGGACCGATCGGGGCTCAGGAAACGGCGCGTGGACCGACCGCGGCTCAGGAGGCCACGCCTGGACCGATCGGGGCTCGGCGACGGCGCGTCGACCGATCTAGTCTCGGAGACGACGCGTCGACCTATCGGGGCTCAGATGACGGCGCGCGGACTGACCGGGGCGCAGGAGACTCGCGTGGATCGATCGGGGCTCCGGAGACGCCACGTGGAGCGATGGGGATCAGGAGACGGTGCGCGGACCGATCGGGGCTCGGAGACGGCGCGTGGACCGATCGGGGCTTAGGAGACGACGCGTGGACCGATCGGGGCTTGGAGACGGCGTGTGGAACGATCGGGGCTCAGGAGGCCGCGCGTGGACCGATCATGGCTTGGCGACGGCGCGTAGACCGATCGGGGCTCGGAGACGACGCGTGGACCGATCATGGCTCGGCGACGGCGCGTGGACCGATCGGGTCTCAGGAGGCCGCGCGTGGACAGATCATGACACGGCGACGGCGCGTGGACCGATCGGGGCTCGGAGACGACGCGTGGACCGATCGGGGCTCGGAGACAGCGCGTGGACCGACTGGGGCTCAGGCGGTTTCGCGTGGACCAATTGGGGTTCGGCGACGGCCCGTGGACCGATCGGGACTTAGGAGACGGCGCGTGCACCGATCGGGGCCCGGAGACGGGTCGTGGACAGATTGGGGATTAGGAGACGGCGCGTGGACCGATCGGGGCTGGGAGACGGCACGTGGACCGATCGGGGCTCGGAGACAGCGCGTGGACCGATCGAGGCTCGGCGACGGCGCGTGGACCCATCGGGGCTCGGAGACGGCGCGTGGAGGCATCGGGCCTAAGAAGACGACGCATGGACCGAGCGGGGCGCAGGAGACGGCGCGAGGAGCGATCGGGGCTCAGGAGAAGACGCGTCAATTGATCGGGGCTCAGGAGAGGACGCGTCGACGCATCGGGGCTCAGGAGACGGCGCGTGGACCGACCGGGGCTCAGGAGACTCGCGTGGATCGATCGGGGCTCAGGAGGCGACGCGTGCACCCATCGGGGCTCGGAGACGGCGTGTGGACGTATCGGGGCTTAGGAGACGACGCGTGGACGGATCGGGGCTCAGGAGAAGGCGCGTGAACCGATCGGCGCTCGGAGACGGCGCGTGGACCGATCGGGGCTTAGGAGACGATGCGCGGACCGATCGGGGCTCGGCGACGGCGCGTGGACCGACCGGGGCTCAGGAGGCCACGCCTGGACCGATCGGGTCTCGGCGACGGCGCGTGGACCGATCGAGGCTCGGAGAAGCCGCGTGGACCGATCGGGGTTTAGCAGAGGATCGGGGCTCAGGACACGGCGCGTAGACCGATCGGGGCTTAGGACACGACGCGTGGACCGATCGGTGCTCAGGAAGTGGCGCCTGGACCGATCGTGACTCGGGGACGGCGCCTTGGGGCATCTGGGCTTAGAAGACGACGCGTGGACCGATCAGGGCTCAGGAAACGGCGCGTGAACCGATCGGGGCTCAGGAGACGGCGTGTGGACCGATCGGGGCTTCGGAGACGGTACGTGGACCGATCGGGGCTCGGAGACGGCGCGAGGACCGACCGGGGCTCAGGAGACGGCGCGTGGACCGACCGGAGCTCAGGAGATTCGCGTGGATCGATCCGGGCTCCGGAGGCGGCGCGTGGACCGATTGGGGAGCAGGAGATGGGCCGTGGACGGATCGGGGCTCAGGAGACGGCGGTGGACCGATCGGGGCTCGGAGACGGCATGTTAACCGATCGGGTCTTAGGAGACGATACGTGGACCGATCGGGGCTCGGATACGGCGCGTGAACCGACCGGGGCTCAGGAGGCCGCGCATCGACTGATGGGGCTCGGATATGACGGGTGGAACGATCGGAGCTCAGGAGACGGCGCGTGAACCGATCGGCGCTCGGAGACGGAGCTTGGACCGATCGGGGCTTAGGAGACGACGCGTGGACCGATTGGCGCTCGGAGACGGCGCGAGGAGGCATCTGGGCTAAGAAGACGACGAGTGGATCGATCGGGGCTCAGGAAGCGGCGCATGCACCGATCGTGGCTCGGAGACGACGCGTGGACCGATCGGGGCTTAGGAGCCGACGCGTGGACCGATTGGGGCTCGGAGACGGCGCGTGGACCGATCGGGGCTTAGGAGACGACGCGTGGACCGATCGGGGCTCGGAGACGGGCACGTGGACCGATCGGGGCTTAGGAGACTCACGTTGATCGATTGGGGCTCCGGAGGCGGCGCGTGGACCGATCGGGGCTTAGGAGACTACGCGTGTACCTATCGGGGCTCAGGAGACTGCGCGTGGACCGATTGGGCATCAGGAGACGGCGCGTCGATGGATCGGGGCTTGGGGAACGACGCGTGGACCGATCGGGGCTCAGGAGACGGCGCGTGGATCGATCGGGGCTCGGAAACGGCGCGTGGAACGATCGGGGCTCAGGAGACGGCGCGAGGAGCGATCGGGCTCAGGAGACGGCGCGTGGACCGACCGGGGCTTAGGAGACGATGCGTGGACCGATCGGGGCTCAGGAGACGGCGCGTGGACCGACCGGGGCTCAGGAGGCGAGGCGTAGACCCATCGGGGCTCGGAGACGGCGTGTGGACCGATCGGGGATTAGGAGGCGACGCGTGGACCGATCGGGGTTTAGGAGAGGACGCTCCGACCGATCGGGGCACAGGAGACGGCGCGTGGACCGATCGGGCCTTAGGAGACGACGCGTGGACCGATCGGGGCTCGGAGACGGCACGTGGACCGATCGGGGCTTAGGAGACGGCGCGTGAACCGATCGGCGCTCGGAGACGGCGCGTGGACCGATCGGGGCTTAGGAGAAGGCGCGTGGACCGATCGGGGCTTAGGAGACGGCGCGTGGACCGATCGGGGCTCGGAGACGGCGCGTGGAACGATCGGGGCTCAGGAGACGGCGCGTGAACCGATCGGCGCTCGGAGACGGCGCCTCGACCGATCGGGGCTTATGAGACTGCGCGTAGATCGATCGGAGATCAGGAGACGACGCGTGCACCGATCGGCGCTCTCGAAGCGGCGTGTGGAGCGATCGGGGCTCGGAGACGACGCGTCGACCGATCGGGGCTCAGGAGGCTGCGCGTGGACCCTTCGGGGCTCGCAGAAGGCACGAGGACCGATCAGGGCTTAGGAGACGACGTGTGGACCGATCGGGGCACGGAGACGGCGCGTGGATGGACCCTGGCTTAGAATGCGGCACGCGGACCGATCGGGGCTCGGAGACGGCATGTGGATCGATCGTGGCTCAGGAGACGGCGCGTGGACCGATGGGGATCAGGAGGCGGTGCGTGGACCGATCGGGGCACGAAGGCGGCGCGTGGACCGATCGGGGCGTAGGAGACGACGCGTGTACCTATCGGGGCTCAGGAGACAGCGAGTGGACCGATTGGGGCTCAGGAGACGGCGCGTGGACCGATCAGGGCTCGGAGACGGCGCGTGGACCGTTCGGGGCTCGGAGACGGCGCGTGGACGTATCGGGGCTCAGGAGACGGCGCGTGGACCGATCGCGGCTCGGAGATGGCGCGTGAACCGACCGGGACTTAGGAGGCCGCGCGTGGACCGATCGAGGCTCGGAGACGACGCGTCGACCGATCGGGGCTCAGGAGGCTGCGCGTGGACCCTTCGGGGCTCGCAGAAGGCACGAGGACCGATCAGGGCTTAGGAGACGACGTGTGGACCGATCGGGGCACGGAGACGGCGCGTGGATGGACCCTGGCTTAGAATGCGGAACGCGGACCGATCGGGGCTCGGAGACGGCATGTGGATCGATCGTGGCTCAGGAGACGGCGCGTGGACCGATGGGGATCAGGAGGCGGTGCGTGGACCGATCGGGGCACGAAGGCGGCGCGTGGACCGATCGGGGCGTAGGAGACGACGCGTGTACCTATCGGGGCTCAGGAGACAGCGAGTGGACCGATTGGGGCTCAGGAGACGGCGCGTGGACCGATCAGGGCTCGGAGACGGCGCGTGGACCGTTCGGGGCTCGGAGACGGCGCGTGGACGTATCGGGGCTCAGGAGACGGCGCGTGGACCGATCGCGGCTCGGAGATGGCGCGTGAACCGACCGGGACTTAGGAGGCCGCGCGTGGACCGATCGAGGCTCGGCGACGGCGCGTGGACCCATCGGGGCTCGGAGACGACGCGTGTATGGATCGGGGCTTGGTGACGGCGCGTTTACCGATCGCGGCTCGGAGACGGCCCGTGGACAGATCAGGGCTTAGGAAACGGCGCGTCGGCCGAACGGGGCTCAGGAGACGGCGCGTGGACCGGTCGGAGCTTAGGAGACGACGCCTGGACAGATCGGGGCTTAGGAGGCGGCATGCGGAACGATCGGTGCTCAGGAGACGGCTCGTGCACCAATCGGCGCTCGGAGACGGCGCGTGGAGCGATCGGGGCTCGGAGACGGCACGTGGAACGATCGGGGCTCAGGAGACGGTGCGTGGAGGCATGGGGGCTTAGAAGACGACGCATGGACGGAGCGGGGCTCAAGAGACGGCGCGAGGAGCGATCGGGGCTCAGGAGAAGTCGCGTCAATTGATCGGGGCTCAGGAGACGGCGGGTGAACCGGTCGGGTCTTAGGAGACGACGCGTCGACCGATCGGGGCTCAGGGGAAGGGGTGTGGACCGATCGGGGCTCGGGAGACGGCGCCTGGACCGAACGGTGCTCGGCGACTGCGCGTGGACGGATCGGGGCTCAGGAGACGGCGCGTGGGCCAATCGGGGCTCGGAGACGGCGCGTTAACCGATCGGGGCTCGGAGACGGCGCTTGAACTTATCGGCGCTCGGAGACGGCGCGTGGACCGATCGGGGCTTAGGATACGGCGCGTGGACCGATCGGGGCTCAGGAAGCGGCGCCTGGACCGATCGTGGCTCGGAGACGGCGCGTGGAGGCATCGGGGCTAAGAAGACGACGCATGGACCGATCGGGGCTCAGGAAACGGCGTGTAGACCGATCGGAGCTCGGAGACGACGCGTGGACCGATCGGGGCTCAGGAAACGGCGCGAGGAGCGATCGGGCTCAGGAGAAGACGCGTCAATTGATCGTGGCTCAGGAGACGACGCGTCGACGGATCGAGGCTTAGGAGACGACGCGTGGACCGATCGGGGCTCAGGAGACGGCGCGTGGACCGATCGGGGCTTGGAGACAGCGCGTGGACCGTTTGGGGCTCAGGCGGTTTCGCGTGGACCAATTGGGGTTCGGCGACGGCGCGTGGTCCGATCGGGGCTTAGGAGACGGCGCGTGCACCGATCGGGGCCCGGAGACGGGTCGTGGACAGATTGGGGATTAGGAGACGGCGCGTCGACCGATCGGGGCTGGGAGACGGCACGTGGACCAATGGTGGCTTAGGAGACGACGCGTGGACCGATCGGGGCTCAGGAGACGGCGCGTGGACCGATCGGGGCTCAGGAGACGGCGCGTGGACCGATCGGGGCTCGGAGACGGCGCGTGGAACGATCGGGGCTCAGGAGACGGCGCGTGAACCGATCGGCGCTCGGAGACGGCGCCTCGACCGATCGGGGCTTATGAGATTGCGCGTAGATCGATCGGAGATCAGGAGACGACGCGTGCACCGATCGGCGCTCTCGAAGCGGCGTGTGGAGCGATCGGGGCTCAGCAGATGATGCGTGGACCGATCGGGGCTCGGAGACGACGCGTCGACCGATCGGGGCTCAGGAGGCTGCGCGTGGACCCTTCGGGGCTCGCAGAAGGCACGAGGACCGATCAGGGCTTAGGAGACGACGTGTGGACCGATCGGGGCTCGGAGACGGCGCGTGGATGGACCGTGGCTTAGAATGCGGCACGCGGACCGATCGGGGCTCGGAGACGGCATGTGGATCGATCGTGGCTCAGGAGACGGCGCGTGGACCGATGGGGATCAGGAGGCGGTGCGTGGACCGATCGGGGCACGAAGGCGGCGCGTGGACCGATCGGGGCGTAGGAGACGGTGCGTGGACCGATCGGGGCTCGGAGACGGCGCGTGGAACGACCGGGGCTCAGGAGACGGCGCGTGAAATGATCGGCGCTCTGAGACGGCGCGTGGACCGATTGTGGCTTACGAGACGGCGCGTGGATCGATCTGGGCTCAGGAAGCGGCGCCTGGACCTATCGTGGCTCGGAGACGGGGCGTGGAGGCATCGGGGCTAAGAACACGACGCATGGATCGAGCGGGGCTCAGGAGACGGCGTGAGGTGCGATCGGGGCTCGGAGACGGCGCGTGGAACGATCGGGGCTTAGGAGACGACGCGTGGACCGATTGGGGCGTAGGACGCGACGCGTGTACCTATCGGGGCTCACGAGACAGCGTGTGGACCGATTGGGGCTCAGGAGACGGCGCCTGGACCGATCGGGGCTCGGAGACGGCGCGTGGAACGATCGGAGCTCAGGAGACGGCGCGTGTACCTATCGGGGCTCACGAGACTGCGTGTGGGCCGATTGGGGCTCAGGAGACGACGCGTCGACCGTTCGGGGCTCAGGAGGCGGCGCGCGGACCGGCCGGGGCTCAGGAGCCTAGCGTGGATCGATCGGGGCTCCGGAGGCGGCGCGTGGACCGATTGGAGAGCAGGAGATGGTGCGTGGACCTATCGGGGCCCGGAAACGGCGCGTGGACCGATCGGGGCTCAGGAGACGGCGTGTGAACCGATCGGCGCTCGGAGACGGCGCGTGGACCGATCGGGGCTTAGGAGACGGCGCGTGGACCGATCATGGCTCGGCGACGGCGCGTGGACCGATCGGGGTTTGGATACGACGCGTGGACCGATCGGGGCTCGGAGACAGCGCGTGGACCAACCGGGGCTCAGGCGGTTGAGCGTGGACCAATTGGGGTTCGGCAACGGCGCGTGGACCGATCCGGGCTCAGGAGACGGCGCGTGGACCGATCGGGGCTCGGAGACGGGGCGTGGAGCGATCGGGGCTCAGGAGACGGCGCGTGAACCGATCGGCGCTCGGAGACGGCGCGTGGACCGATCGGGGCTTAGGAGACGGCGCGTGGACCGATCGGGGCTCGGAGACATCGCGTGGAATGATTGGGGCTCAGGAGACGGCGCGTGAACCGATCGGGGCTCAGGAGGCCGCTCGTGGACCGATCGCGGCTCGGCGACGGCGCGTGGACCGATCGGGTCTCAGGAGGCGGCGCGTGGACCGATCGGGGCTCGGAGACGACGCGTGGACCGATCGGGGCTGCGGAGACGGCGCGTGGAGCGATGGGGGCTCAGGAGACGGCGCGTGAACTAATCGGCGCTCGGAGACGGCGCGTGGACCGATCGGGGCTGAGGAGAAGGCGCGTGGTCCGATCGGGGCTCGGAGGTGGTGCGCGGAATGATCGGGGCTTAGGAGATGGCGTGTGGACCGATCGGAGATCAGGAGACGACGCGTGGACCGAGAGGGCTCTGGAAGCGGCGCACGGACGGATCATGGCTCGGAGACGGCGCGTGGAGGCATCGGGGCTTTGAAGACGACGCGTGGACCAAACGGTGCTCAGAAAACGGTGCGTGGAGCGATCGGGGCTCAGGAGACGGCGCGTGGACCGATCGGGGCTCAGGAGCCGGCGCGTGGACCGATTGGGGCTCGGATACGGCGCGTGAACCAACCGGGACTCAGGAACCCGCGCGTGGACCGAGTGGGGCTCAGAAGACGGCGCGTGAACCGATCGGCGCTCGGAGACGGCGCGTGAACCGATCTGGGCTCGGAGACAACGCGTGGACCGACTGGGGCACATGCGGTGGCGCGTGGACCAATTGGGGTTCGGCGACGGCGCGTGGACCGATCCGGGCTCAGGAGACGGCGCGTGGACCGATCGGGGCTGGGAGACGGAGCGTGGAGCGATGGGGGCTCAGGAGACGGCGCGTGAACTAATCGGCGCTCGGAGACGGCGCGTGGACCGATCGGGGCTGAGGAGAAGGCGCGTGGTCCGATCGGGGCTCGGAGGTGGTGCGTGGAATGATCGGGGCTTAGGAGATGGCGTGTGGACCGATCGGAGATCAGGAGACGACGCGTGGACCGAGAGGGCTCTGGAAGCGGCGCACGGACGGATCATGGCTCGGAGACGGCGCGTGGAGGCATCGGGGCTTTGAAGACGACGCGTGGACCAAACGGTGCTCAGAAAACGGTGCGTGGAGCGATCGGGGCTCAGGAGACGGCGCGTGGACCGATCGGGGCTCAGGAGCCGGCGCGTGGACCGATTGGGGCTCGGATACGGCGCGTGAACCAACCGGGACTCAGGAACCCGCGCGTGGACCGAGTGGGGCTCAGGAAGCAGCGCCTGGACCGATCGTGGCTCGGAGACGGCGCGAGGAGGCATCTGGGCTTCGAAGACGACGCGTGGATCGATCGGGGCTCGGAGACGGCGCGTGAACCAACCGGGGCTCAGGAGACCGCGCGTGGACCGATCGAGGCTCAGGAGGCCACGCCTGGACCGATCGGGGCTCCGCGACGGCGCGTGGACCGATCGAGGCTCGGAGACGACGCGTGTACGGATCGGGGATTCGGCGATGACGGGTGGACCGATCGGGGCTCGGAGACGGGGCGTGGAATGATCGGGACTCGGAGACGGCGTGTGAACGTATCGGGGCTTAGGAGACGATGCGTTGACCGATCGGGGCTCATGAGACGGCGCGTAGACCGATTGGGTGTCAGGAGGCTGCGCGTGGACAGATCATGACTCGGCGATGGCGCGTGGACCGATCGGGGCTCGGAGACGACGCGTGGACCGATCGGGTCTCGGAGACAGCGCGTGGACCGCCTGGGGCTAAGGCGGTTTCGCGTGGACCAATTGGGGTTCGGCGACGGCGCGTGGACCGATCGGGGCTTAGGAGACGGCGCGTGCACCGATCGGGGCCCGGAGACAGGTCGTGGACCGATCGGGGCTCAGGAGACGGCGCGTGGACCGATTGGGGCTCGGATACGGCGCGTAAACCAATCGGGGCTCAGGAGGCCGCGCGTGGACCGATCGCGGCTCGGCGACGGCGCGTGGACCGATCGGGGCTCAGGAGGCCGCGCGTGGACCGATCGTGGCTCGGCGACGGCGCGTGGACCGATCGGGGCTTAGGAGACGATGCGTGAACCGATCGGGGCTCGGAGAAGGCGCGTGAACCGATCGGGGCCTAGGAGACAACGCGTGGACCGATCGTGGCTCAGGAAGCGGCGCCTGGACCGATCGTGGCCCGGAGACGGCTCGAGAAGGCATCGGCGCTTACAGGACGACGCGTGGATCGAACGGGGGCTCGGAGACGGCGCATGAACCGACCGGGGCTCATGAGACGGCGCGTGGACTGATCGGGGCTCGGAGACGGCGCGTTAACCGATCGGGTCTTAGGAGACGGCGTGTGAACGTATCGGGGCTTAGGAAAGGATGCGTTGACCGATCGGGGCTCATGAGACGGCGCGTAGACCGATCGGGGCTCAGGAGACGGCGCGTGGACCGATCGGTGCTCGGAGACGGCGCGTGGACGGACCGTGGCTTAGAATGCGTCACGCGGACCTATCGGGGCTCGGATACGGCGTGTGGACCGATCGGGGCTCGGAGACGCAGCGTGGACCGATCGGGGCTTGGGAGACGACGCGTGGACCGATCGGGGCGTAGGACACGGCGCGTGTACCTATCGGGGCTCACGAGACAGCGTGTGGACCGATTGGGGCTCAGGAGACGGCGCTTGGACCGATCGGGCTCAGGAGACGGCGCGCGGACCGACTGGGGCTCAGGAGACTCGCGTGGATCGATCGGGGCTCCGGAGGCGCCGCGTGGACCGATTGGGATCAGGAGACGGTGCGTGAACCGTTCGGGGCTCGGAGACGGCGCGTGTACGGATCGGGGATTCGGCGATGACGCGTGGACCGATCCGGGCTCAGGAGACGGCGCGTGGACGGATCGGGGCTCAGAGACGGCGCGTGGAACGATCGGGGCTCAGGAGACGGCGCGTGAACCGATCGGCGCTCGGAGACGGCGCGTGGACCGATAGGGGCTTAGGAGACTGCGCGTGGACCGATCGGGGCTCGGAGACGGGGCGTGGACCGATCGGGGCTCGGCGACAGGGCGTGTACCGACTGGGGCTCAGGAGACCGCGCGTGAACCGATCGGGGCTCGGAGACGGCGCGTGGAATGATCGGGGCTCGGAGACAGCGCGTGTACCGACTGGGGCTCAGGAGACCGTGCGTGAACCGATCGGGGCTCGGCGACTGCGCGTGGACGGATCGGGGCTCGGAGACGGCGCGTAGAACGATCGGGGCTCAGGAGACGGCGCGTTAACCGATTGGGGCTTAGGAGACGATGCGTGGACCGATCGGGGCTCGAAGACGGCGGGTGGACCGATCGGGGCTTTGTAGACGGCGCGTGGACCGATCGTGGCTGGGAGACGGCAGGTCCACCAATCGGGGCTTAGGAGACGACGCGTAGACCGATCGGGGCCCAGGAGACGGCGCGTGGACCGATCGGGGCTCAGGAAACGGCGCGTGGATCGACTGGGGCTCAGGCGGTTGCGCGTGGACCGATCTGGGCTCGGAGACGGCGCGTTAACCGATAGGGGCTTAGGAGACGATGCGTGGACCGATCGGGCTCGGAGACGGCGCGTGAACCGACCGGGGCTCAGGAGACGGCGCGTGGACCGATCGGGGCTCGGAAACAGCGCGTGGACCAACCTGGGCTCAGGCGGTTGCGCGTGGACCAATTGGGGTTCGGCGACGGCGCGTGGACCGATCCGGGCTCAGGAGACGGCGCGTGAACTGATCGGCGCACGGAGACGGTGCGTGGACCGATCGGGGCTCAGGAGGATACGCCTGGACCGATCGGGGTTCGGCGACGGCGCGTGGACCGATCGGGGCTCAGGAGACGGCGCGTGGGCCGATCGGAGCTCGGAGACGGCGTGTGGAACGATCGGGGCTCAGGAAACGGCCCGTGGAGCAATCGGGGCTCAGGAGACGGCCCGTGGACGGGTCGTAGTTTAGGAGACGGCGCGTCGACCTATCGGGGCTCAGGATGCGGCGCGTGGACCCATCGGGACTCGGAGACGGTCCGTGGAGCGATCGGGGCTTAGGAGACGGCGCGTGGACTGATCGGAGCTCGGGAAGCGGCGCCTGAACCGATCTGGCTCGGAGACGGCGCGTGGAGGCATCGGGGCTTAGAAGACGACGTATGGACCGTTCGGGGCTCAGGAAACGGCGCGTGGACCGATTGGAGCTCGGAGACAACGCGTGGACCGACTGGGGCTCAGGCGGTTGCGCGTAGACCAATTGGGGTTCGGCGACGGCGCGTGGACCGATCGCGGCTCGGAGACGGCGCGTTAACCGATCGGGGCTTAGGAGACGATGCGTGAACCGATCGGGGCTCGGAGACGGCGCGTGGCCCGACCGGGGCTCGGAGACGACGCGTGGACCGATCGGGGCTCGGAGACGGCACGTTAACCGATCGGGGCTTAGGAGACGATGCGTGGACCGATCGGGCTCGGAGCCGGCGCGTGAACCGATCGGGGCTCAGGCGGCCGCGCGTGGACCGATCGAGGCTCGGCGACGGCGCGTGGACCGATCGGGGCTCGGAGACGACGCGTGGACGGATCGCGGCTTAGGAGACGGCGCGTGGAACGATCGGGGCTCAGGAGACAGCGCGTGGACCGGTCGAGGCTCGGAGACGGCACGTGGACCGATCGGGGCTTAGGAGAAGGCGCGTGGACCGATCGGGGCTTAGGAGACGGCGCGTGGATCGATCGGGGCTCGGAGATGGTGCGGGGAACGATCGGGGCTCAGGAGACGGCGCGTGAACCGACCGGCGCTCGGAGACGGCGCGTGGACCGATCGGGGCTCGGAGACGACGCGTGGACCGATGGGGGCTCGGATACGGCGCGTGAAGCAACCGGGGCTCAGGAGGCCGCGCGTGGACCGATCATGGCTCGGCGACGGCGCGTGGACCGATCGGGGTTCGGATACGACGCGTGGACCGATCGGGGCTCGGAAACAGCGCGTGGACCAACCGGGGCTCAGACGGTTGCGCGAGGAACAATTGGGGTTCGGCGACGGCGCGTGGACCGATCCGGGCTCAGGAGACGGCGCGTGGACCGATTGGGGTTCGGCGACGGCGCGTGGACCGATCCGGGCTCAGGAGACGGCGCGTGGACCGATCGGCGCACGGAGAAGGCGCGTGGAGCGATCAGGGCTCAGGAGGATACGCCTGGACCGATCGGGGCTCGGCGACGGCGCGTGGACCGATCGGGGCTCAGGAGACGGTGCGTGGACCGATTGGGGCTCGGATACGGCGCGTGAACCGATCGGCGCTCGGAGACGGCGCGTGGACCGATTGGGGCTTAAGAGACAATGGGTGGACCGATCGGGGCTCGGCGATGGCGCGTGGATCGATCGGGGCTCGGAGACGACGCGTGTACGGATCGAGGCTTGGAGACGGCGCGTGGACCGACCGGAGCTCGGACACGGCCCGTGGACGGATCGGGGCTTAGGAGACGGCGCGTGGACTAATTGGGGCTCAGGAGACGACGCGTAGATCGATCGGGGCTCGGAAACGACGCGTTAGCCGAGCGGGGCTTAGGAGACGACGCGTGGACCGATCGGGGCTCAGGAGACGGCGCGTGAAGTTATCAGCGCTCAGAGACGGCGCGTGGACCGATCGAGGCTGAGGATACGGCGCGTGGACCGATCGGGGCTCAGGAAGCGGCGCCTGGACCGATCGTGGCTCGGAGACGACGCGTGGAGGCATCGGGGCTACGAAGACGACGCATGGACCGATCGGGGCTCAGGAAACGGCGTGTGGACCGATCAGAGCTCGGAGACGACGCGTGGACCGATCGGGGCTTAGGAGACTACGCGTGTACCTATCGGGGCTCAGGAGACAGCGCGTGGACCGATCGGGGCTCAGGAGGCGGCGCGTGGATCGATCGGGGCTCGGAGACGGCGCGTGGAACGGTCGGGTCTCAGGAGACGGCGCGTGAAATGATCGGCGCTCGGAGACGCCACGTGGACGAATGGGGCTTAGGAGACGGCGCGTGGACCGATCGGGGCGCAGGAAGCGGCGCCTGGACCGATCGTGGCTGGGAGACGGCGCGTGGAGGCATCCGGGCTAAGAAGACGACGCATGGACCGAGCGGGGTTCAGGAGACGGCGCGAGGAGCGATCGGGGCTCAGGAGAAGACATGTCAATTGATCGGGGCTCCGGAGACGACGCCTGGACCGATCGGGGCTCAGGAGGCGGCACGAGAAGCGATCGGGGATCAGGAGAAGACGCGTCAATTGATCGGGGCTCAGGAGACGACGCGTCGACTAATCGGGGCTTAGGAGACGACGCGTGGACCGATCGGGGCTGAGGAGACGGCGCGTCGACCGACCGGAGCTCAGGAGATTCGCGTGGATCGATCGGGGCTCCGGAGGCGGGCGTGGACCGATTGGGGCTTAGGAGACGACGCGTGGACTGATCGGGACTCAGGAGACGGCGCGTGGCCCGATTGGGGCTCGGATACGGCGCGTGAACCGACCGGGGCTCAGGAGGCCGCGCGAGAACCGATCGCGGCTCGGCGACGGCGCGTGGACCGATCGGGGCTCAGGGACCGCGCGTGGACCGATCGGGACTCAGGAAGCGGCGCCTGCACCCATCGTGGCTCGGAGAAGGCGCGTGGAGGCATCGGGGCTTCGAAGACGACGCATGGACCAATCGGGGCTCGGAGATGGCGCGTGGAACGATCGGGGAGCAGGAGATGGGCCGTGGACCGATCGGGGTTCGGCGACGTTGCGTGAACCGATCGGGACTTAGGAGACGGCGCGTGGACCGATCGGGGCTTGGCGACGGCGCGTGGACCGACCGGGGCTCAGGAGGCCACGCCTGGACCGATCGGGTCTCGGCGACGGCGCGTGGACCGATCGAGGCTCGGAGACGACGCGTGGACCGATCGGGGCTCAGGAGACGGCGCGTGGACCGATCGGGGCTCAGGAGACGGCGCGTGGACCGATTGGGGCTCGGGAGACTGCGCGTGGATGGATCGGGGCTTAGGGAACGACGCGTTGACCGCTCGGGGCTCAGGAGACGGCGCGTGGACCGATCGGGGCTCGGAGACGGCGCGTAGAACGATTGGGGCTTAGGAGAAGCCGCGTGGAGCGATCGGGGCTCAGGAGACGGCGCGTGAACCGATCGGCGTTCGGAGACGGCGCGTCGACCGATCGGGGTTCGGAGACGGCGCGTGGACCGTCTGGGGCTTAGGAGACGATGCGCGGACCGATCGGGGCTTGGCGACGGCGCGTGGACCGACCGGGGCTCAGGAGGCCACGCCTGGACCGATCGGGTCTCGGCGACGGCGCGTGGACCGATCGAGGCTCGGAGACGACGCGTGGACCGATCAGGGCTAGGTGACGACGCGTGGATCGATCGGGGCTCAGGAGACGACGCGTCGACCGATCGGGGCTCAGGAGAGGGCGCGCGGACCAACCGGGGCTCAGGAGATTCGCGTGGATCAATCGGGGCTACGGAGGCGCCGCGTAGACGGATGGGGCTCCGGAGACGGCGCGTGGACCGATCGGCGCTCGGAGAGTGCGCGTGGACCGATTGGGGCTTAGAAGACGGCGCGTGGACCGATCGGGGCTCAGGAAGCGGCGCCTAGACCGATCGTGGCTCGGAGACGGCGCGTGGAGGCATCGGGTCTAAGAAGACGACGCATGGACCGAGCGGGGCTCGGGAGACGGCGCGAGGAGCGATCGAGGCTCAGGAGAAGACGCTTCAATTGATCGGGGCTCAGGAGACGACGCGTCGACGGATCGGGTCTTCGGAGACGACGCGTGAACCGACCGGGGATTAGGCGACGACGCGTCGATCGATCGGGGCTTAGGAGACGACGCGTGGACCGATCGAGGTTTAGCAGAGGGCGCGTCGGACGATCGGGGCTCAGGAGACGGCGCGTGGACGGATCGGGTCTCAGGAGACGGCGCGTGACCCGATCGGCGCTCGGAGACCGGGCGTGCACCGATCGGGGCTTAGGAGACGGCGCGTGCACCAATCGGGGCCCGGCGACGGGTCGTGGACAGATTAGGTCTTAGGAGACGGCGCGTGGACCGATCGGGGCTCGGAGACGGCGCGTGGACCGATCGGGGCTTAGGAGACGACGCGTGGACCGATCGGGGCTGAGGAGACGGTGCGTGGACCGATCGGGTCTCAGGAGACGGCGCGTGGACCGATAGGGGCTCGGGAGACTGCGCGTGGATGGATCGGGGCTTAGGGAACGACGCGTGGACCGATCGGGGCTCAGGAGACGGCGCGTGGACCGATCGGGGCTCAGGAGACGGCGCGTGGACCGATTGGGGCTCGGATACGGCGTGTGAACCGACCGGGGCTCAGGAGGCCGCGCGTGGACCGATCGCGACTCGGCGATGGCGCGTGGTGCGATCGTGGCTCAGGAGGCCGCGCGTGGAACGATCATGGCTCGGCGACGGCGCGGGGACCGATCGGGGCTCTTAGACGACGCGTGGACCGATCGGGGCTTGGAGACCGCGCGTGGCCCGACTGGGGCTCAGGTGGTTGCGCGAGGACCAATTGGGGCTCAGGCGGTTGCGCGTGGACCGATCGGGGCTCGGAGACAACGCGTGCACCGATAGGGGCTCAGGAAGCGGCGACTGGACCGATCAGGGCTTAGGAGACGACGCGTGGACCGGTCGGGGCTTAGGAGACTCGCGTGGATCTATCGGGGCTCCGGAGGCGGCGCGTGAACCGATCGGGGATCAGGAGACGGTGCGTGGAGCGATCGGGCCTTAGGAGACGGCGCGAATACCGATCGGGGCTGTCGAAGCGGCGCCAGGACCGATCGTGGCTCGGAGACGGAGAGTGGAGGCATCGGGGTTTAGAAGACGACGCATGAACCGATCGGGGCTCAGCAAAACGGCGCGTGGACCGATCGGAGCTCGGAGACGACGCGTGGACCGATCGGGGCTCAGGAGACGGCGCGTGGAGCGATCGGGGCTCAGGAGACGGCGCGTGGACCGGTCGGGGCTTAGGAGACGATGCCTGGACCGATCGAGGCTTAGGAGGCGGCGCGTGGAACGATCGGGGCTCAGCAGGCGACACGTCGACGGATCGGGGCTCAGGAGACGGTGCGTGAACCGATCGGGGCTCGGCGACTGCGCGTGGTCCGATCGGGGCTAAGGAGACGGCGCGTGAACCGATCGGGGATGAGGAGACGGTGCGTGGAGCGATCGGGCCTTAGGAGACGGCGCGAAGACCGATCGGGGCTGTCGAAGCGGCGCTAGGACCGATCGTGGCTCGGAGACGGAGCGTGGAGGCATCGGGGCTTAGAAGACGACGCATGGACCGATCGGGGCTCAGGAAACGGCGCGTGGACCGATCGGAGCTCGGAGACGACGCGTGGACCGATCGTGGCTCAGGAGACGGCGCGTGGACCGATCGAGGCTCGGAGACGCCGCGTGGACCGATCGGGGTTTAGCAGAGGACGCGTCGACCGATCGGGGCTCAGGACACGGCGCGTACACCGATCGGGGCTTAGGACACGACGCGTGGACCGATCGGTGCTCAGGAAGTGGCGCCTGGACCGATCGTGACTCGGGGACGGCGCCTTGGGGCATCTGGGCTTAGAAGACGACGCGTGGACCGATCGGGGCTCAGAAAATGGCGCCTGAACCGATCGGGGCTCAGGAGACGGCGTGTGGACCGATCGGGGCTTCGGAGACGGTACGTGGACGGATCGGGGCTTGGAGACGGCGCGAGGACCGACCGGGGCTCAGGAGACGGCGCGTGGACCGACCGGAGCTCAGGAGATTCGCGTGGATCGATCCGGGCTCCGGAGGCGGTGCGTGGACCGATTCGCGAGCAGGAGATGGGCCCTGGACGGATCGGGGCTCAGGAGACGGCGGTGGACCGATCGGGGCTCGGAGACGGCATGTTAACCGATCGGGGCTTAGGAGACGATACGTGGACCGATCGGGGCTCGGATACGGCGCGTGAACCGACCGGGGCTCAGGAGGCTGCGCATCGACTGATGGGGCTCGGATATGACGGGTGGAACGATCGGAGCTCAGGAGACGGCGCGTGAACCGATCGGCGCTCGGAGACGGAGCTTGGACCGATCGGGGCTTAGGAGACGACGCGTGGAGGCATCGGGGTTTAGAAGACGACGTATGGATCGATCGGGGCTCAGGAAACGGCGCGTGGACCGATCGGAGCTCGGAGACGGCGCGTGGACCGATCGGGGCTCAGGAGATGGCGTGTGAACCAATCGGCGCTCGGACACGGCGCGTGGACCGATCGTGGCTTAGGAGAAGGCGCGTGGACCGATCGGGACTCAGGAGACGGGGCGCGGACTGACCGGGGCTCAGGTGACTCGCGTGGATCGATCGGGGCTCCGGAGGCGCCGTGTGGACCGATGGGGACCAGGAGACGGTGCGTGGACCGATCGGGGCTCGGAGCCGGCGCGTGGACCGATCGGGGCGGGGAGACGGCGCGTGAACCGACCGGGGCTCAGGAGGCCGCGCGTGGACTGATCGGGGCTCGGCGACTGCGCGTGGACGTATCGGGGCTCAGGAGACGGTGCGTGGACCGATCGCGGCGGGGAGACGGCGCGTGGAACGATCGGAGCACAGGAGACGGCGCGTGAACCGATCGGCGCTCGGAGACGGCGCGTGGATCGATCGGGGCTTAGGAGACGGCGCGTGGACCGATCGGGGCTCAGGAGACCCCGCGTGGACCGATCGGGGCTCGGCGACTGCGCGTGGACGCATCGGGGCTCAGGAGACGGCGCGTGCACCGATCGGGGCTCGGAGACGGCACGTTAACCGATCGGGGCTTAGGAGACGATGCGAGGACCGATCGCGGCTCGGAGACGGCGTGTGAACCGACCGGGGCTCAGGAGGCCGCGCGTGGACCGATCGAGGCTCGGCGACGGCGCGTGAACCGATCGTCGCTCGCAGACGGCGCTTGGACCGATCGGGGCTTAGAAGACGACTCCTGGACCGATTGGGGCTTAGGAGACGTCTCGTGGACCGATCGGGGCTAATGAGATAGCGCGTAGACCGATCGGGGCTCGGAAACGACGCGTTAACCGAGCGGCGCTTAGGAGACTATGCGTGGACCGATCGGGGCTCGGAGACTGCGCGTGTACCGACTGGGGCTCAGGAGGTTGCGCGTGGACCAATTGGGGTTCGGCGACGGCGCGTGGACCGACCGGGGCTCAGGAGACCGCGCGTGAACCGATTGGGGCTCGGCGACTGCGCGTGGACCGATCGGGGCTAAGGAGACGACGTGTGGACCGATCGGGGCATAGGAGACGACGCGTGTACCTATCGGGGCTCAGGAGACAGCGCGTGGTCCGATTGGGCCTCACGACACGGCGCGTGGACAGATGGGGGCTCGGAGATGACGCGTGTACGGATCGGGGATTCGGGGACGAGGCGTGGACCGATCGGGGCTTAGGAGACGACGCGTGGACCGATCGGGGCGTAGGAGACGACGCGTGGACCGATTGGGGCTTAGGAGACGGCGCGTGGACCGATCGGGGCTCAGGAAGCGGCGCCTGAACCGATCGTGGCTCGGAGACGGCGCGTGGAGGCATCGGGCCTAAGAAGACGACGCATGGACCGAGCGGGGCTCAGGAGACGGCGCGAGGAGCGATCGGGGCTCAGGAGAAGAAGCGTCAATTGATCGGGGCTCAGGAGACGACGCGTCGACGCATCGGGGCTTAGGAGACGACGCGTGGACGGATCGGGGCTTAGGAGACGACGCGTGGACCGATCGGGGCTCAGGAAGCGGCGCTTAGACCGATCGTGGCTCGGACACGGCGCGTGGAGGCATCGGGCCTAAGAAGACGACGCATGGACCGAGCGGGGCGCAGGAGACGGCGCGAGGAGCGATCGGGGCTCAGGAGAAGACGCGTCAATTGATCGGGGCTCAGGAGAGGACGCGTCGACGCATCGGGGCTCAGGAGACGGCGCGTGGACCGACCGGGGCTCAGGAGACTCGCGTGGATCGATCGGGGCTCAGGAGGCGACGCGTGGACCCATCGGGGCTCGGAGACGGCGTGTGGACGTATCGGGGCTTAGGAGACGACGCGTGGACGGATCGGGGCTCAGAAGAAGGCGCGTGAACCGATCGGCGCTCGGAGACGGCGCGTGGACCGATCGGGGCTTAGGAGACGATGCGCGGACCGATCGGGGCTCGGCGACGGCGCGTGGACCGATCGGGGCTCAGGAGGCCGCGCGTGGACCGATCGGGGCTCAGGAGACGGCGCGTGGACCGATTGGGGCTTAGGACACGACGCGTGGACCGATCGGTGCTCAGGAAGTGGCGCGTGAACCGATCGGGGCTCAGGAGACGGCGCCTGGACCGATCGGGGCTGCGAGACGACGCGTTAACCGAGCGGGGCTTAGGAGACTATGCGGGGACCGATCGGGGCTCGGAGACAGCGCGTGTACCGACTGGGGCTCAGAAGGTTGCGCGTGGACCAATCGGGGTTCGGCGACGGCGCGTGGACCGACCGGGGCTTAGGAGACCGCGCGTGACCCGATCGAGGCTCGGCGACTGCGCGTGGAGCGATCGGGGCTCAGGAGACGGCGTGTGAATCAATCGGGGCTCCGAGACGGCGCGTGGTCCGATCGGGGATGAGGAGAAGGCGCGTGGACCGATCGGGGCTTAGGAGACGGCGCGTAGAAGGATCGGGGCTCGGAGACGGCGCGTGGAACGATCGGGGCTCAGGTGACGGCGCGTGAACCGATCGGCGCTCGGAGACGGCGCGTGGACCGATCGGGGCTTAGCAGAAGGCGCTTGGACCGATCGGGGCTTAGCAGAAGGCGCTTGGACCGATCGGGGCTTAGGAGTCGGCGCGTCGACCGATCGGAGCTCAGGAGGAGGTGCGTGGATCGATCGGGGCTCGGAGACAGCCCGTGGACCAATTGGGGCTCAGCAGACGACGCGTCGACCGATCGGGGCTTAGGAGACGACGCGTCGAACGATCTGGGCTTAGGAGACGACGCGTGGACCGATCGGGGCTCGGCGACTGCGCGTGGACGCATCGGGGCTCAGGAGACGGCGCGTCGACCGATCGGGGCTCAGGAGACGGCGCGTGGATCGATCGGGGCTCGGAGACGCCGCGTGGAACGATCGGGGCTCAGAAGACGGCCCTTGAACTTATCGGCGCTCAGAGACGGCCCGTGTACCGATCGGGGCTTAGGATACGGCGCGTGGACCGATCGGGGCTCAGGAAACGGCGTATGGACCGATCGGAGCTCGGACACGACGCGTAGACCGATCGGGGCTCAGGAGACGGCGCGTAGAACGATCGCGGCTCGGCGACGGCGCGTGGAACGATCGGGGCTCAGGAGGCTGCGCGTGGATCGATTGGGGCTCAGGAGCCGATGCGTGGACCCATCGGGTCTCGGAGACGGCACGTGGACCGATCAGGGCTTAGGAGACGACGCGTGGACCGATCGGGGCTCGGAGACGACGCGTGGACCGATCGGGGCTCGCAGACAGTGCGTGGACCGACTGGGGCTCAGGCGGTTGCGCGTGGACCAATTGGGGTTCGGCGACGGCGCGTTGACCGATCGGGGCTCGGAGACGGCGCGTTAACCGATTGGGGCTTCGGAGACGATGCGTGGCCCGATCGGGGCTCAGGAGCCTCGCGTGGATCGATCGGGGCTCCGGAGGCGCCGCGTTCACCCATGGGGATCAGGAGACAGTGCGTGGACCGATCGGGGTGTAGGCGACGACGCGTGTACCTATCGGGGCTCAGGAGACATCGCGTGGACCGATCAGGGCTCGGCGACTGCGCGTGGACGTATCGGGGCTCAGGAGACGGCGCGTGGACGGATCGGGGCTCGGAGACGGCGCGTGGAACGATCGGGGCTCAGGAGACTCGCGTGGATCGATCGGGGCTCCGGAGGCGCCGCGTGGACCGATTGGGATCAGGAGACGGTGCGTGAACCGTTCGGGGCTCGGAGACGGCGCGTGTACGGATCGGGGATTCGGCGATGACGCGTGGACCGATTCGGGCTCAGGAGACGGCGCGTGAACCGATCGGCGCTCGGAGACGGCGCGTGGACCGATAGGGGCTTAGGAGACGGCGCGTGGACCGATCGGGGCTCGGAGACAGGGCGTGTACCGACTGGGGCTCAGGAGACCGCGCGTGAACCGATCGGGGCTCGGCGACGGCGCGTGGACCGATCGGGGCTCAGGAGGCCGCGCGTGGATCGATCATGGCTCGGCGACGGCGCCTGGACCGATCGGGGCTCGGAGACGACGCGTGGACCGATCGGGGCTCAGGAGGCCGCGCGTGGATCGATCATGGCTCGGCGACGGCGCGTGGACCGATCGGGGCTGGGAGACGACGCGTGGACCGATCGGGGTTCGGCGACACCGCGTGAACCGACTGGGGCTCAGGAGGGGATGCGTGGACCGATCGCGGCTCTGGAGACTGCGCGTGGATCGATCGGGGCTTAGGGAACGACGCGTGGACCGATCGGGGCTCAGGAGACGGCGCATGAACCGACCGGGGCTCAGGAGACCGCGCGTGGACCGATCGCGGCTCGGCGACGGCGCGTGGACCGATCGGGGCTCAGGAGGCCGCGCGTGGATCGATCATGGCTCGGCGACGGCGCCTGGACCGATCGGGGCTCGGAGACGACGCGTGGACCGATCGGGGCTCAGGAGGCCGCGCGTGGATCGATCATGGCTCGGCGACGGCGCGTGGACCGATCGGGGCTGGGAGACGACGCGTGGACCGATCGGGGTTCGGCGACACCGCGTGAACCGACTGGGGCTCAGGCGGTTGCGCGTGGACCGATCGGGGCTCGGAGAAGGCGCGTGGACCGATCGTGGCTCAGGAAGCGGCGCCTGGACCGATCGTGGCCCGGAGACGGCGCGAGAAGGCATCTGGGCTTACAAGACGACGCGTGGATCGATCGGGGCTCGGAGACGGCGCATGAACCGACCGGGGCTCAGGAGACGGCGCGTGGACTGATCGGGGCTCGGAGACGGCGCGTTAACCGATCGGGGCTTAGGAGGCCGCGCGTGGACCGATCGAGGCTCGGCGACGGCGCGTGGACCGATCGGGACTCGGAGACGGCGTGTGAACGTATCGGGGCTTAGGAGACGATGCGTTGACCGATCGGGGCTCATGAGGCGGCGCGTAGACCGATCAGGGCTTAGGAGACGACGCGTGGACCGATCGGGGCTCAGGAGACGGCGCGTGGACCGATCGGTGCTCGGAGACTGCGCGTGGACGGACCGTGGCTTAGAATGCGTCACGCGGACCGATCGGGGCTCGAATACGGCGTGTGGACGTATCGGGGCTTAGGAGACGATGCGTAAACCGATCGGGGTTCAGGAGACGCCGCGTGGACCGATTGGGGCTCGGAGACGGCGCGTGGATCGATCGGGGCTCAGGAAGCGGTGCCTGGACCTATCGTGGCTCGGAGACGGCGCGTGGAGGCATCGGGGCTAAGAACACGACGCATGAACCGAGCGGGGCTCAGGAGACGGCGCGAGGAGCGATCGGGGCTCAGGAGAAGACGCGTCAATTGATCGGGGCTCAGGAGACGACGCGGCGACGGATCGGTGCTCGGCGACTGCGCGTGGACGTATCGGGGCTCAGGAGACTGCGCGTGGACCGATCGGGGCGGGGAGACGGTGCGTTAACCGATCGGATCTTAGGTGACGATGCGTGGACCGATCGGGGCTCGGAGACGGCGCGTGGACCGACCGGGGCTAAGGAGGCCGCGCGTGGACCTATCGAGGCTTAGGAGCCAACGCGTGGACCGATCGAGCTGAGGAGACGGCGCGTGGACCGAACCGGGCTCGGAGACGGCGCGTGGAACTATCGGGGCTCAGGAGACGGCGCCTGGACCGGTCGGGGCTTAGGAGCCGACGCCTAGACCGATCGGGGCTTAGGAGGTGGCGTGTGGAACGATCGGGGTTCAGGAGACGGCGCGTGCACCGATCGGCGCTCGGAGACGACGCGTCAACCGATCGGGGCTGAGGAGACGACGCGTGGACCGATCGTGGCTTCGGAGAAAACGCGTGGACCGATCGGGGCTCAGGAAGCGGCGCCTGCACCGATCGTGGTTGGGAGACGGCGCAAGGAGGCATCTGGGCTTAGAAGACGACGCGTGCACCGATCGGGGCTCACGAAACGGCGTGTGGACCGACCGAGGCTCAGGAGGCCACGCCTGGACCGATCGTGGCTCGGAGACGGCGCGTGGAGGTATCGGGGCTTAAAAGACGACGGATGGACCGATCAGGGCCCAGGAAACGGCGCGTGGACCGAACGGTGCTCGGAGACGACGCGTGGACCGATCGGCGCTCAGGAGACGGCGCGTGGAGCGATCGGGGCTCAGGAGCCGACGCGTTAACAGAGCGGGGTTTAGGAGACGATGCGTAGACCGATCGGTGCTCGGAGAGAGCGCGTGGACCGACTGGGGCTCAGGGGGTGGCGCGTGGACCAATTGGGGTTCGGCGACGGCGCGTGGACCGACCGGGGATTAGGAGACGACGCGTCAAGCGATCGGGGCTTAGGAGACGACCCGTCGACCGATCGGGGCTTAGGAGACGACGCGTGGACCGATCGGGGCTTAGGAGGCGGCGCGTGGATCCATCGGGGCTCGGAGACGGCGCGTTAACCGGTCGGGGCTTAGGAGACGATGCGTGAACCGATCGGGGCTCAGGAGACGGCGCGTGGACCGATCGGGGCTCGGAGACGGCGCGTGTACGGATCGAGGCTTGGAGACGGCGCGTGGACCGATCGGAGCTCGGAAACGGCCCGTGGGCAGATCGGGACTTAGGATACGGCGCGTGGTGGCATCGGGGCTAAGAAGACGACGCATGGACCGAGCGGGGCTCAGGAGACGGCGCGAGGAGCGATCGGGGCTCAGGAGAAGACGCGTCAATTGATCGGGGCTCAGGAGACGACGCGGCGACGGATCGGGGCTTAGGAGACGACGCGTTGACCGATTGGGGCTTAGGAGGCGACGTGTGGACCGATCGGGGCTTAGGAGACGGCCCGTGATTCGGTCGGTGCACAGGAGACGGCGCGTGAACCGGTCGGGGCTTAGGAGACGACGCGTCGACCGATCGGGGCTCAGGACAAGGGGTGTGGACGGTTCGGAGCTCAGGAGACGGCGCGTGGACCGATCGGGGCATAGGAGACGACGCGTGTACCTATCGGGGCTCAGGAGACAGCGCGTGGTCCGATTGGGCCTCACGAGACGGCGCGTGGACAGATCGGGGCTCGGAGACGACGCGTGTACGGATCGGGGATTCGGGGACGAGGCGTGGACCGATCGGGGCTTAGGAGACGACGCGTGGACCGATCGGGGCGTAGGAGACGACGCGTGGACCGATTGGGGCTTAGGAGACGGCGCGTGGACCGATCGGGGCTCAGGAAGCGGCGCCTGAACCGATCGTGGCTCGGAGACGGCGCGTGGAGGCATCGGGCCTAAGAAGACGACGCATGGACCGAGCGGGGCTCAGGAGACGGCGCGAGGAGCGATCGGGGCTCAGGAGAAGACGCGTCAATTGATCGGGGCTCAGGAGGCGACGCGTCGACGCATCGGGGCTTAGGAGACGACGCATGGACCGATCGGGGCTTAGGAGACGACGCGTGGACCGATCGGGGCTCAGGAAGCGGCGCCTAGACCGGTCGTGGCTCGGAGACGGCGCGTGGAGGCATCGGGCCTAAGAAGACGACGCATGGACCGAGCGGGGCGCAGGAGACGGCGCGAGGAGCGATCGGGGCTCAGGAGAAGACGCGTCAATTGATCGGGGCTCAGGAGAGGACGCGTCGACGCATCGGGGCTCAGGAGACGGCGCGTGGACCAACCGGGGCTCAGACGGTTGCGCGAGGAACAATTGGGGTTCGGCGACGGCGCGTGGACCGATCCGGGCTCAGGAGACGGCGCGTGGACCGATCGGGGCTCGGAGACGGGGCGTGGAGCGATCGGGGCTCAGGAGACGGCGCGTGAACCGATCGGCGCACGGAGAAGGCGCGTGGACCGATCGGGGCTCAGGAGGATACGCCTGGACCGATCGGGGCTCGGCGACGGCGCGTGGACCGATCGGGGCTCAGGAGACGGTGCGTGGACCGATTGGGGCTCAGGAGGCGGCACGAGAAGCGATCGGGGATCAGGAGAAGACGCGTCAATTGATCGGGGCTCAGGAGACGACGCGTCGACTAATCGGGGCTTAGGAGACGACGCGTGGACCGATCGGGGCTGAGGAGACGGCGCGTCGACCGACCGGAGCTCAGGAGATTCGCGTGGATCGATCGGGGCTCCGGAGGCGGGCGTGGACCGATTGGGGCTTAGGAGACGACGCGTGGACTGATCGGGACTCAGGAGACGGCGCGTGGCCCGATTGGGGCTCGGATACGGCGCGTGAACCGACCGGGGCTCAGGAGGCCGCGCGAGAACCGATCGCGGCTCGGCGACGGCGCGTGGACCGATCGGGGCTCAGGGACCGCGCGTGGACCGATCGGGACTCAGGAAGCGGCGCCTGCACCCATCGTGGCTCGGAGAAGGCGCGTGGAGGCATCGGGGCTTCGAAGACGACGCATGGACCAATCGGGGCTCGGAGATGGCGCGTGGAACGATCGGGGAGCAGGAGATGGGCCGTGGACCGATCGGGGTTCGGCGACGTTGCGTGAACCGATCGGGACTTAGGAGACGACGCGTGGACCGTCCGGGGTTAGGAAACGACGCGTGAACCTATGGGGCTTAGGAAGCGACGCGTGGACCGATCGAGGCTCAGGAAACGGCGCGTGGACCGATTGGGGCTCAGGAGGCCGCGCGTGGACCGATAACGGCTCGGCACCAGCGCGTGGACGGATCGGGGCTCAGGAGACGGCGGTGGACCGATCGGGGCTCGGAGACGGCATGTTAAAAGATCGGGGCTTAGGAGACGATACTTCGACTGATAGGGGTCGGATACGGCGCGTGAACCGACCGGGGCTCAGGAGGCCGCGCGTTGACTCATCGGGGCTCGGAGATGACCGGTGGAACGATCGGGGCTCAGGAGACGGCGCGTGAACCGATCGTCGCTCGGAGACGGCGCTTGGACCGATCGGGGCTTAGAAGACGACGTGTGGAGCGATTGGGGCTCAGGAGACGGCGCGTGGACCACTCGGGGCTCGGAGACGGCGCGTGGAACGATCGGGGCTCCGGAGGCGCCGTGTGGACCGATGGGGATCAGGAGACGGTGCGTGGACCGATCAGGGCTCGGAGACGGCGCGTATACCGATCGGGGCTTAGGAGATGACGCGTGGACCGATCGGGGCTCGGAGACGGCGCGTGGACCACCCGGGGCTCAGGAGGCCACGCCTGGACCGATCGGGGCTCGGCGACGGCGCGTTGACCGATCGAGGCTCGGAGACGACGCGTGTACGGATCGGGGATTCGGGGACGACGCGTGGACCGATCGGGGCTTAGGAGACGACGCATGTACCTATCGGGGCTTAGGAGACGGTGCGTGGAGCGATCGGGCCTTAGGAGACGGCGCGAAGACCGATCGGGGCTGTCGAAGCGGCGCTAGGACCGATCGTGGCTCGGAGACGGAGCGTGGAGGCATCGGGGCTTAGAAGACGACGCATGGACCGATCGGGGCTCAGGAAACGGCGCGTGGACCGATCGGAGCTCGGAGACGACGCGTGGACCGATCGGGGCTCAGGAGACGGCGCGTGGAGCGATCGGGGCTCAGGAGACGGCGCGTGGACCGGTCGGGGCTTAGGAGACGATGCCTGGACCGATCGGGACTTAGGAGACGACGCGTGGACCGTCCGGGGTTAGGAAACGACGCGTGAACCTATGGGGCTTAGGAAGCGACGCGTGGACCGATCGAGGCTCAGGAGACGACGCGTCAATTGATCGGGGCTCAGGAGACGACGCGTCGACGCATCGGGGCTTAGGAGACGACGCATGGACCGATCGGGGCTTAGGAGACGACGCGTGGACCGATAGGGGCTCAGGAAGCGGTGACTGGACCGATCAGGGCTTAGGAGACGACGCGTGGACCGGTCGGGGCTTAGGAGACTCGCGTGAATCTATCGGGGCTCCGGAGGCGGCGCGTGAACCGATCGGGGATCAGGAGACGGTGCGTGGAGCGATCGGGCCTTAGGAGACGGCGCGAATACCGATCGGGGCTGTCGAAGCGGCGCCAGGACCGATCGTGGCTCGGAGACGGAGAGTGGAGGCATCGGGGTTTAGAAGACGACGCATGAACCGATCGGGGCTCAGGAAACGGCGCGTGGACCGATCGGAGCTCGGAGACGACGCGTGGACCGATCGGGGCTCAGGAGACTCAGGTGGATCGATCGGGGCTCAGGAGGCGACGCGTGGACCCATCGGGGCTCGGAGACGGCGTGTGGACGTATCGGGGCTTAGGAGACGACGCGTGAACGGATCGGGGCTCAGGAGAAGGCGCGTGAACCGATCGGCGCTCGGAGACGGCGCGTGGACCGATCGGGACTTAGGAGACGATGCGCGGACCGATCGGGGCTTGGCGACGGCGCGTGGACCGACCGGGGCTCAGGAGGCCACGCCTGGACCGATCGGGTCTCGGCGACGGCGCGTGGACCGATCGAGGCTCGGAGACGACGCGTGGACCGATCGGGGCTCAGGAGACGGCGCGTGGACCGATCGGGGCTCAGGAGACGGCGCGTGGACCGATTGGGGCTCGGGAGACTGCGCGTGGATGGATCGGGGCTTAGGGAACGACGCGTTGACCGCTCGGGGCTCAGGAGACGGCGCGTGGACCGATCGGGGCTCGGAGACGGCGCGTAGAACGATTGGGGCTTAGGAGAAGCCGCGTGGAGCGATCGGGGCTCAGGAGACGGCGCGTGAACCGATCGGCGTTCGGAGACGGCGCGTCGACCGATCGGGGTTCGGAGACGGCGCGTGGACCGTCTGGGGCTTAGGAGACGATGCGCGGACCGATCGGGGCTTGGCGACGGCGCGTGGACCGACCGGGGCTCAGGAGGCCACGCCTGGACCGATCGGGTCTCGGCGACGGCGCGTGGACCGATCGAGGCTCGGAGACGACGCGTGGACCGATCAGGGCTAGGTGACGACGCGTGGATCGATCGGGGCTCAGGAGACGACGCGTCGACCGATCGGGGCTCAGGAGAGGGCGCGCGGACCAACCGGGGCTCAGGAGATTCGCGTGGATCAATCGGGGCTACGGAGGCGCCGCGTAGACGGATGGGGCTCCGGAGACGGCGCGTGGACCGATCGGCGCTCGGAGAGTGCGCGTGGACCGATTGGGGCTTAGAAGACGGCGCGTGGACCGATCGGGGCTCAGGAAGCGGCGCCTAGACCGATCGTGGCTCGGAGACGGCGCGTGGAGGCATCGGGTCTAAGAAGACGACGCATGGACCGAGCGGGGCTCGGGAGACGGCGCGAGGAGCGATCGAGGCTCAGGAGAAGACGCGTCAATTGATCGGGGCTCAGGAGACGACGCGTCGACGGATCGGGTCTTCGGAGACGACGCGTGAACCGACCGGGGATTAGGCGACGACGCGTCGATCGATCGGGGCTTAGGAGACGACGCGTGGACCGATCGAGGTTTAGCAGAGGGCGCGTCGGACGATCGGGGCTCAGGAGACGGCGCGTGGACGGATCGGGTCTCAGGAGACGGCGCGTGACCCGATCGGCGCTCGGAGACCGGGCGTGCACCGATCGGGGCTTAGGAGACGGCGCGTGCACCAATCGGGGCCCGGCGACGGGTCGTGGACAGATTAGGTCTTAGGAGACGGCGCGTGGACCGATCGGGGCTCGGAGACGGCGCGTGGACCGATCGGGGCTTAGGAGACGACGCGTGGACCGATCGGGGCTGAGGAGACGGTGCGTGGACCGATCGGGTCTCAGGAGACGGCGCGTGGACCGATAGGGGCTCGGGAGACTGCGCGTGGATGGATCGGGGCTTAGGGAACGACGCGTGGACCGATCGGGGCTCAGGAGACGGCGCGTGGACCGATCGGGGCTCAGGAGACGGCGCGTGGACCGATTGGGGCTCGGATACGGCGTGTGAACCGACCGGGGCTCAGGAGGCCGCGCGTGGACCGATCGCGACTCGGCGATGGCGCGTGGTGCGATCGTGGCTCAGGAGGCCGCGCGTGGAACGATCATGGCTCGGCGACGGCGCGGGGACCGATCGGGGCTCTTAGACGACGCGTGGACCGATCGGGGCTTGGAGACCGCGCGTGGCCCGACTGGGGCTCAGGTGGTTGCGCGAGGACCAATTGGGGCTCAGGCGGTTGCGCGTGGACCGATCGGGGCTCGGAGACAACGCGTGCACCGATAGGGGCTCAGGAAGCGGCGACTGGACCGATCAGGGCTTAGGAGACGACGCGTGGACCGGTCGGGGCTTAGGAGACTCGCGTGGATCTATCGGGGCTCCGGAGGCGGCGCGTGAACCGATCGGGGATCAGGAGACGGTGCGTGGAGCGATCGGGCCTTAGGAGACGGCGCGAATACCGATCGGGGCTGTCGAAGCGGCGCCAGGACCGATCGTGGCTCGGAGACGGAGAGTGGAGGCATCGGGGTTTAGAAGACGACGCATGAACCGATCGGGGCTCAGCAAAACGGCGCGTGGACCGATCGGAGCTCGGAGACGACGCGTGGACCGATCGGGGCTCAGGAGACGGCGCGTGGAGCGATCGGGGCTCAGGAGACGGCGCGTGGACCGGTCGGGGCTTAGGAGACGATGCCTGGACCGATCGAGGCTTAGGAGGCGGCGCGTGGAACGATCGGGGCTCAGCAGGCGACACGTCGACGGATCGGGGCTCAGGAGACGGTGCGTGAACCGATCGGGGCTCGGCGACTGCGCGTGGTCCGATCGGGGCTAAGGAGACGGCGCGTGAACCGATCGGGGATGAGGAGACGGTGCGTGGAGCGATCGGGCCTTAGGAGACGGCGCGAAGACCGATCGGGGCTGTCGAAGCGGCGCTAGGACCGATCGTGGCTCGGAGACGGAGCGTGGAGGCATCGGGGCTTAGAAGACGACGCATGGACCGATCGGGGCTCAGGAAACGGCGCGTGGACCGATCGGAGCTCGGAGACGACGCGTGGACCGATCGTGGCTCAGGAGACGGCGCGTGGACCGATCGAGGCTCGGAGACGCCGCGTGGACCGATCGGGGTTTAGCAGAGGACGCGTCGACCGATCGGGGCTCAGGACACGGCGCGTACACCGATCGGGGCTTAGGACACGACGCGTGGACCGATCGGTGCTCAGGAAGTGGCGCCTGGACCGATCGTGACTCGGGGACGGCGCCTTGGGGCATCTGGGCTTAGAAGACGACGCGTGGACCGATCGGGGCTCAGAAAATGGCGCCTGAACCGATCGGGGCTCAGGAGACGGCGTGTGGACCGATCGGGGCTTCGGAGACGGTACGTGGACGGATCGGGGCTTGGAGACGGCGCGAGGACCGACCGGGGCTCAGGAGACGGCGCGTGGACCGACCGGAGCTCAGGAGATTCGCGTGGATCGATCCGGGCTCCGGAGGCGGTGCGTGGACCGATTCGCGAGCAGGAGATGGGCCCTGGACGGATCGGGGCTCAGGAGACGGCGGTGGACCGATCGGGGCTCGGAGACGGCATGTTAACCGATCGGGGCTTAGGAGACGATACGTGGACCGATCGGGGCTCGGATACGGCGCGTGAACCGACCGGGGCTCAGGAGGCTGCGCATCGACTGATAGGGCTCGGATATGACGGGTGGAACGATCGGAGCTCAGGAGACGGCGCGTGAACCGATCGGCGCTCGGAGACGGAGCTTGGACCGATCGGGGCTTAGGAGACGACGCGTGGAGGCATCGGGGTTTAGAAGACGACGTATGGATCGATCGGGGCTCAGGAAACGGCGCGTGGACCGATCGGAGCTCGGAGACGGCGCGTGGACCGATCGGGGCTCAGGAGATGGCGTGTGAACCAATCGGCGCTCGGACACGGCGCGTGGACCGATCGTGGCTTAGGAGAAGGCGCGTGGACCGATCGGGACTCAGGAGACGGGGCGCGGACTGACCGGGGCTCAGGTGACTCGCGTGGATCGATCGGGGCTCCGGAGGCGCCGTGTGGACCGATGGGGACCAGGAGACGGTGCGTGGACCGATCGGGGCTCGGAGCCGGCGCGTGGACCGATCGGGGCGGGGAGACGGCGCGTGAACCGACCGGGGCTCAGGAGGCCGCGCGTGGACTGATCGGGGCTCGGCGACTGCGCGTGGACGTATCGGGGCTCAGGAGACGGTGCGTGGACCGATCGCGGCGGGGAGACGGCGCGTGGAACGATCGGAGCACAGGAGACGGCGCGTGAACCGATCGGCGCTCGGAGACGGCGCGTGGATCGATCGGGGCTTAGGAGACGGCGCGTGGACCGATCGGGGCTCAGGAGACCCCGCGTGGACCGATCGGGGCTCGGCGACTGCGCGTGGACGCATCGGGGCTCAGGAGACGGCGCGTGCACCGATCGGGGCTCGGAGACGGCACGTTAACCGATCGGGGCTTAGGAGACGATGCGAGGACCGATCGCGGCTCGGAGACGGCGTGTGAACCGACCGGGGCTCAGGAGGCCGCGCGTGGACCGATCGAGGCTCGGCGACGGCGCGTGAACCGATCGTCGCTCGCAGACGGCGCTTGGACCGATCGGGGCTTAGAAGACGACTCCTGGACCGATTGGGGCTTAGGAGACGTCTCGTGGACCGATCGGGGCTAAGGAGATAGCGCGTAGACCGATCGGGGCTCGGAAACGACGCGTTAACCGAGCGGGGCTTAGGAGACTATGCGTGGACCGATCGGGGCTCGGAGACTGCGCGTGTACCGACTGGGGCTCAGGAGGTTGCGCGTGGACCAATTGGGGTTCGGCGACGGCGCGTGGACCGACCGGGGCTCAGGAGACCGCGCGTGAACCGATTGGGGCTCGGCGACTGCGCGTGGACCGATCGGGGCTAAGGAGACGACGTGTGGACCGATCGGGGCATAGGAGACGACGCGTGAACCTATCGGGGCTCAGGAGACAGCGCGTGGTCCGATTGGGCCTCACGACACGGCGCGTGGACAGATGGGGGCTCGGAGATGACGCGTGTACGGATCGGGGATTCGGGGACGAGGCGTGGACCGATCGGGGCTTAGGAGACGACGCGTGGACCGATCGGGGCGTAGGAGACGACGCGTGGACCGATTGGGGCTTAGGAGACGGCGCGTGGACCGATCGGGGCTCAGGAAGCGGCGCCTGAACCGATCGTGGCTCGGAGACGGCGCGTGGAGGCATCGGGCCTAAGAAGACGACGCATGGACCGAGCGGGGCTCAGGAGACGGCGCGAGGAGCGATCGGGGCTCAGGAGAAGAAGCGTCAATTGATCGGGGCTCAGGAGACGACGCGTCGACGCATCGGGGCTTAGGAGACGACGCGTGGACGGATCGGGGCTTAGGAGACGACGCGTGGACCGATCGGGGCTCAGGAAGCGGCGCTTAGACCGATCGTGGCTCGGACACGGCGCGTGGAGGCATCGGGCCTAAGAAGACGACGCATGGACCGAGCGGGGCGCAGGAGACGGCGCGAGGAGCGATCGGGGCTCAGGAGAAGACGCGTCAATTGATCGGGGCTCAGGAGAGGACGCGTCGACGCATCGGGGCTCAGGAGACGGCGCGTGGACCGACCGGGGCTCAGGAGACTCGCGTGGATCGATCGGGGCTCAGGAGGCGACGCGTGGACCCATCGGGGCTCGGAGACGGCGTGTGGACGTATCGGGGCTTAGGAGACGACGCGTGGACGGATCGGGGCTCAGAAGAAGGCGCGTGAACCGATCGGCGCTCGGAGACGGCGCGTGGACCGATCGGGGCTTAGGAGACGATGCGCGGACCGATCGGGGCTCGGCGACGGCGCGTGGACCGATCGGGGCTCAGGAGGCCGCGCGTGGACCGATCGGGGCTCAGGAGACGGCGCGTGGACCGATTGGGGCTTAGGACACGACGCGTGGACCGATCGGTGCTCAGGAAGTGGCGCGTGAACCGATCGGGGCTCAGGAGACGGCGCCTGGACCGATCGGGGCTCCGAGACGACGCGTTAACCGAGCGGGGCTTAGGAGACTATGCGGGGACCGATCGGGGCTCGGAGACAGCGCGTGTACCGACTGGGGCTCAGAAGGTTGCGCGTGGACCAATCGGGGTTCGGCGACGGCGCGTGGACCGACCGGGGCTTAGGAGACCGCGCGTGACCCGATCGAGGCTCGGCGACTGCGCGTGGAGCGATCGGGGCTCAGGAGACGGCGTGTGAATCAATCGGGGCTCCGAGACGGCGCGTGGTCCGATCGGGGATGAGGAGAAGGCGCGTGGACCGATCGGGGCTTAGGAGACGGCGCGTAGAAGGATCGGGGCTCGGAGACGGCGCGTGGAACGATCGGGGCTCAGGTGACGGCGCGTGAACCGATCGGCGCTCGGAGACGGCGCGTGGACCGATCGGGGCTTAGCAGAAGGCGCTTGGACCGATCGGGGCTTAGCAGAAGGCGCTTGGACCGATCGGGGCTTAGGAGTCGGCGCGTCGACCGATCGGAGCTCAGGAGGAGGTGCGTGGATCGATCGGGGCTCGGAGACAGCCCGTGGACCAATTGGGGCTCAGCAGACGACGCGTCGACCGATCGGGGCTTAGGAGACGACGCGTCGAACGATCTGGGCTTAGGAGACGACGCGTGGACCGATCGGGGCTCGGCGACTGCGCGTGGACGCATCGGGGCTCAGGCGACGGCGCGTCGACCGATCGGGGCTCAGGAGACGGCGCGTGGATCGATCGGGGCTCGGAGACGCCGCGTGGAACGATCGGGGCTCAGAAGACGGCCCTTGAACTTATCGGCGCTCAGAGACGGCCCGTGTACCGATCGGGGCTTAGGATACGGCGCGTGGACCGATCGGGGCTCAGGAAACGGCGTATGGACCGATCGGAGCTCGGACACGACGCGTAGACCGATCGGGGCTCAGGAGACGGCGCGTAGAACGATCGCGGCTCGGCGACGGCGCGTGGAACGATCGGGGCTCAGGAGGCTGCGCGTGGATCGATTGGGGCTCAGGAGCCGATGCGTGGACCCATCGGGTCTCGGAGACGGCACGTGGACCGATCAGGGCTTAGGAGACGACGCGTGGACCGATCGGGGCTCGGAGACGACGCGTGGACCGATCGGGGCTCGCAGACAGTGCGTGGACCGACTGGGGCTCAGGCGGTTGCGCGTGGACCAATTGGGGTTCGGCGACGGCGCGTTGACCGATCGGGGCTCGGAGACGGCGCGTTAACCGATTGGGGCTTCGGAGACGATGCGTGGCCCGATCGGGGCTCAGGAGCCTCGCGTGGATCGATCGGGGCTCCGGAGGCGCCGCGTTCACCCATGGGGATCAGGAGACAGTGCGTGGACCGATCGGGGTGTAGGCGACGACGCGTGTACCTATCGGGGCTCAGGAGACAGCGCGTGGACCGATCAGGGCTCGGCGACTGCGCGTGGACGTATCGGGGCTCAGGAGACGGCGCGTGGACGGATCGGGGCTCGGAGACGGCGCGTGGAACGATCGGGGCTCAGGAGACTCGCGTGGATCGATCGGGGCTCCGGAGGCGCCGCGTGGACCGATTGGGATCAGGAGACGGTGCGTGAACCGTTCGGGGCTCGGAGACGGCGCGTGTACGGATCGGGGATTCGGCGATGACGCGTGGACCGATTCGGGCTCAGGAGACGGCGCGTGAACCGATCGGCGCTCGGAGACGGCGCGTGGACCGATAGGGGCTTAGGAGACGGCGCGTGGACCGATCGGGGCTCGGAGACAGGGCGTGTACCGACTGGGGCTCAGGAGACCGCGCGTGAACCGATCGGGGCTCGGCGACGGCGCGTGGACCGATCGGGGCTCAGGAGGCCGCGCGTGGATCGATCATGGCTCGGCGACGGCGCCTGGACCGATCGGGGCTCGGAGACGACGCGTGGACCGATCGGGGCTCAGGAGGCCGCGCGTGGATCGATCATGGCTCGGCGACGGCGCGTGGACCGATCGGGGCTGGGAGACGACGCGTGGACCGATCGGGGTTCGGCGACACCGCGTGAACCGACTGGGGCTCAGGAGGTCGCGCGTGGACCGATCGCGGCTCGGTGGCGGCGCGTGGACCGATCGGGGCTCAGGAGGCCGCGCGTGTACCGATCGCGGCTCGGCGGCGGCGCGTGGACCGATCGGGGTCAGGAGGCCGCGCGTGGACCGATCATGGCTCGGCGACGGCGCGTGGACCGATCGGGTCTCAGGAGGCCGCGCGTGGACAGATCATGACACGGCGACGGCGCGTGGACCGATCGGGGCTCGGAGACGACGCGTGGACCGATCGGGGCTCGGAGACTGCGCGTGGACCGACTGGGGCTCAGGCGGTTTCGCGTGGACCAATTGGGGTTCGGCGACGGCCCGTGGACCGATCGGGACTTAGGAGACGGCGCGTGCACCGATCGGGGCCCGGAGACGGGTCGTGGACAGATTGGGGATTAGGAGACGGCGCGTGGACCGATCGGGGCTGGGAGACGACACGTGGAACGATCGGGGCTCGGAGACGGCGCGTGGACCGATCGGGGCTTAGGAGACGATGCGCGGACCGATCGGGGCTCGGCGACGGCGCGTGGACCGACCGGGGCTCAGGAGGCCACGCCTGGACCGATCGGGTCTCGGCGACGGCGCGTGGACCCATCGGGGCGTAGGACACGGCGCGTGCACCGATCGGGGCCCGGAGACGGGTCGTGGACAGATTGGGGATTAGGAGACGGCGCGTGGACCGATCGGGGCTGGGAGACGGCACGTGGACCGATCGGGGCTCGGAGACGGCGCGAGGACCGACCGGGGCTCAGGAGACGGCGCGTGGACCGACCGGAGCTCAGGAGATTCGCGTGGATCGATCCGGGCTCCGGAGGCGGCGCGTGGACCGATTGGGGAGCAGGAGATGGGCCGTGGAGCGATCGGGGCTCAGGAGACGATGCGTGGATCGGTCGGGGCTCAGGAAGCGGCGCCTGCACCGATCGTGGCTCGGAGACGACGCGTGGAGGCATCGGGGCTTAGAAGACGAAGCATGGTCCGATCGGGGCTCGGAAACGGCGCGTGGACCGATCGGGGCTCAGGAGACGGCGCGTGGACCGATCGGGGCTTAGGAGCCGACGCGTGGACCGATTGGGGCTCGGAGACGGCGTGTGGACCGATCGGGGCTCGGCGACGGTGCGTGGACCGATCGAGGCTCGGTGACGACGCGTGTACGGATCGGGGATTAGGGGACGACACGTGAACCGATCGGGGCTCAGGAGACGGCGTGTAGACTGATCGGGGATTGGAAACGATGCGGTAACCGAGCGGGTCTTATGAGACGATGCGTGGACCGATCGGGGCTCGGAGACAGCACGTGGACCGATCGGGGCTCGGAGACGGCGCGGGGACCGATCGGGACTCAGGAGACGGGGCGCGGACTGACCGGGGCTCAGGTGACTCGCGTGGATCGATCGGGGCTCCGGAGGCGCCGTGTGGACCGCTGGGGACCAGGAGACGGTGCGTGGACCGATCGGGGCTCGGAGCCGGCGCGTGGACCGATCGGGGCGGGGAGACGGCGCGTGAACCGACCGGGGCTCAGGAGGCCGCGCGTGGACTGATCGGGGCTCGGCGACTGCGCGTGGACGTATCGCGGCTCAGGAGACGGTGCGTGGACCGATCGGGGCGGGGAGACGGCGCGTGGAACGATCGGAGCACAGGAGACGGCGCGTGAACCGATCGGCGCTCGGAGACGGCGCGTGGATCGATCGGGGCTCAGGAGACCCCGCGTGGACCGATCGAGGCTCGGCGACGGCGAGTGGACCCATCGGGGCTCGGAGACGACGCGTGTACGGATCGGGGCTTGATGACGGCGGCTTTATCGATCGCGGCTCGGAGACGGCCCGCGAATCGATCGGCGCTCGGAGACGGCGCGTGGACCGATCGGGGCTTATGAGACGGCGCGTGGACCGATCGGAGATCAGGAGAAGACGCGTGCACCGATCGGGGCTCTGGAAGCGGCGCACGGACCGATCGTGTCTCGGAGACGGCGCGTAGAGGCATCGGGGCTTTGAAGACGACGCGTGGACCGAACGGTGCTCAGAAAACGCCGCGTGGACCGATGGGGATCAGGAGACGGTGCGTGGAGCGATCGGCGCTCGGAGACGCCGCTTGGACCGATCGGGGCTTAGGGGACGGCGCGTGGACCGATTGGGGCTTAGGAGACGGCGCGTGGACCGATCGGGGCTCAGGAAGCGGCGCCTAGACTGATCGGGGCTCGGAGACGGCGCGTGGATGCACCGGGGCTAAGAAGACGACGCATGGACCGAGCGGGGCTCAGGAGACGGCGCGAGGAGCGATCGGGGCTCAGGAGAAGACGCGTCAATTGATCGGGGCTCAGAAATCGGCGCGTGGAGCGATCGGGGCTCAGGAGACGACGCGTGGATCGATCGGGGCTCAGGAAACGACGCGTCGACCGATCGGGGCTCAGGAGTCGGCGCGCGGACCGACCGGGGCTCAGGAGCCTCGCGTGGACCGATCCTGGCTCGGCGACGGCGCGTGGACGGATCGAGGCTCGGAGACGACGCGTGGACCGATGGGGGCTCGGATACGGCGCGTGAACCAACCGGGGTTCAGGAGGTCGCGCGTGGACCGATCGCGGCTCGGTGGCGGCGCGTGGACCGATCGGGGCTCAGGAGGCCGCGCGTGTACCGATCGCGGCTCGGCGGCGGCGCGTGGACCGATCGGGGTCAGGAGGCCGCGCGTGGACCGATCATGGCTCGGCGACGGCGCGTGGACCGATCGGGTCTCAGGAGGCCGCGCGTGGACAGATCATGACACGGCGACGGCGCGTGGACCGATCGGGGCTCGGAGACGACGCGTGGACCGATCGGGGCTCGGAGACTGCGCGTGGACCGACTGGGGCTCAGGCGGTTTCGCGTGGACCAATTGGGGTTCGGCGACGGCCCGTGGACCGATCGGGACTTAGGAGACGGCGCGTGCACCGATCGGGGCCCGGAGACGGGTCGTGGACAGATTGGGGATTAGGAGACGGCGCGTGGACCGATCGGGGCTGGGAGACGACACGTGGAACGATCGGGGCTCGGAGACAGCGCGTGGACCGACTGGGGCTCAAGCGGTTTCGCGTGAATCAATTGGGGTTCGGCGACGGCGCGTGGACCGATCGGGGCTCAGGAGACGGCGCGTGGACCGATCGGGGCTCAGGAGACGACGCGTGGACCGATCGGGGCTCAGGAGACGGCGCGTGCACCGATCGGGGCTCAGGAGGCCGCGCGTGGACCGATCGAGGCTCGGCTACGGCGCGTGGACCCATCGGGGCGTAGGACACGGCGCGTGCACCGATCGGGGCCCCGAGACGGGTCGTGGACAGATTGGGGATTAGGAGACGGCGCGTGGACCGATCGGGGCTGGGAGACGGCACGTGGACCGATCGGGGCTCGGAGACAGCGCGTGGACCGACTGGGGCTCAGGCGGTTTCGCGTGGACCAATTGGGGTTCGGCGACGGCGCGTGGACCGATCGGGGCTCAGGAGACGGCGCGTGGACCGATCGGGGCTCAGGAGGCCGCGCGTGGACCGATCGAGGCTCGGCGACGGCGCGTGGACCCATCGGGGCTCGGAGACGACGCGTGTACGGATCGGGGCTTGATGACGGCGGCTTTACCGATCGGGGCTCACGAGACGGCACGTGAACCGATCGGGGCTCGGAGACGGTGCGTGGACCGATCGGGGCTTAGGAGGCGGCGTGTGGAACGATCGGGCTCAGGAGACGGAGCGTGCACCGATCGGCGCTCGGAGACGGCGCGTGGATCGATCGGGGCTCCGGAGGCGCCGCGTGGACCGATGGGGATCAGGAGACGCTGCGCAGACCGATCGGGGCTTAGGAGACGACGCGTGGACCGATCGGGGCGTAGGACACGACACGTGTACCTATCGGGGCTCACGAGACAGCGTGTGGACCGATTGGGGCTCAGGAGACGGCGCGTAGACCGATCGGTGCTCAGAGACGGCGCATCGAACGATCGGGGCTGAGGGGACGGCGCGTGAAATGATCGGCGCTTTGAGACCGCGCGTGGACTGATCGGTGATCGGAGACGGCGCGTGGACGGACCGCGGCTTAAAATGCGGCACGCGGACCGGTCGGGTATCGGACACGGCGTGTGGACCTATCGAGGCTCGGAGACGACGCGTTTACGGATCGGGGATCAGGAGACGACGCGTGGAACGATCCGGGCTCAGGGGACGGAGCGTGGACCGATCGGGGCTCGGAGACGGCGCGTGGACCGACCGGGGCTACAGAGGCCGCGCGTGGACCGATCGAGGCTCGGCGACGGCGCGTGGACCGATCGGGGCTCGGAGACGGCGTGTGGAATGATCGGGGCTCGGAGTCGGCGCGTCGACCGATCGGGGTTCGGAGACGGCGACTGGACCGTCCGGGGCTCAGGAGGCGATGCGTGGACCGATCGGGGCTCAGGAGACTGCGCGTGGAACGATCGGGGCTCGGGAGACGGTGCGTGAACCGATCGGGGCTTAGGAGAAGGCGCGTGGACCGATCGGGGCTTAGGAGACGGCGCGTGGACCAATCGGGGCTCGGAGATGGCGCGTGGAACGATCGGGGCTCAGGAGACGGCGCGTGAACCGATCGGCGCTCGGAGACGGCGCGTGGAGGCATCGGGGCTAAGAAGACAACGCATGGACCGAGCGGGGCTCAGGAGACGGCGCGAGGAGCGATCGGGGCTCAGGAGAAGACGCGTCAATTGATCGGGGCTTAGAAATCGGCGCGTGGAGCGATCGGGGCTCGGAGGCGACGCGTGGACCGATGGGGGCTCGGAGACGGCGCGTGGAGCGATCGGGGCTCAGGAGACGGCGCGTGAACCGATTGGCGCTCGGAGACGGCGCGTAGACCGATCGGGGCTTAGGAGACGGCGCGTGGACCGATCGGGGCTCGGAGACATCGCGTGGAATGATCGGGGCTCAGGAGACGGCGCGTGAACCGATCGGGGTTTGGATACGACGCGTGGACCGATCGGGGCTCGGAGACAGCGCGTGGACCAACCGGGGCTCAGGCGGTTGCGCGTGGACCAATTGGGGTTCGGCGACGGCGCGTGGACCGATCCGGGCTCAGGAGACGGCGTCTGGACCGATCGGGGCTCGGAGACGGCGCGTGGAGCGATCGGGGCTCAGGAGACGGCGCGTGAACCGATTGGCGCTCGGAGACGGCGCGTGGACCGATCGGGGCTTAGGAGACGGCGCGTGGACCGATCGGGGCTCGGAGACATCGCGTGGAATGATCGGGGCTCAGGAGACGGCGCGTGAACCGATCGGGCTCGGAGACGGCGCGTGAACTGACAGGGGCTCAGGAGACGGCGCGTGGACCGATCGGGCCTCGGCGACTGCGCGTGGACGTATCAGGGTTCAGGAGACCGCGCATGGACCGATCGGGGCTCGGAGACGGCGCGTTACCCAATAGGGGCTCAGGAGACGACGCGTGGACCGGTCGGGGCTTAGCAGACGAAGCCTGGACCGATCGGGGCTTAGGAGGCGGCGGGTGGAACGATCGGGGCTTAGAAGACGGCGCGTGAACCGATCGGCGCTCGGAGACGGCGCATGGACCGATCGAGGCTTAGGAGACGACGCGTGGATCGAGCGGGGCTCGGAGACGGCGCGTGGATGGACCGTGGCTTAGAATGCGGCACGCGGACCGATCGGGGCTCGGAGACTGCGTGTGGACCAATCGGGGCTCGGAAACGGTGCGTGGAACGATCGGGGCTCAGGAGACGGCGCGTGAACCGATCGGGGCATATGAGACGGCGCGTGGACCGATCGGAGATCAGGAGAAGACGCGTGCACCGTTCGGGGCTCTGGAAGCGGCGCACGGACCGATCCTGGCTCGGAGACGGCGCGTGGAGGCATCGGGGCTTTGAAGAAGACTCGTGGACCGAACGGTGCTCAGAAAACGCTGCGTGGACCGATGGGGGCTCGGAGACGCCGCTTGGACCGATCGGGGCTTAGGAGACGGCGCGTGGACCGATTGGGGCTTAGGAGACGGCGCGTGGACGGATCGGGGCTCGGAGACGACGCGTGGACCGATGGGGGCTCGGATACGGCGCGTGAACCAACCGGGGCTCAGGAGTTCGCGCGTGGACCGATCGCGGCTCGGTGACGGCGCGTGGACGAATCGGGGCTCAGGAGGCCGCGCGTGGACCGATCGCGGCTCGGCGACGGCGCGTGGACCGATCGGGGCTCAGGAGGCCGCGCATGGACCGATCATGGCTCGGCGACGGCTCGTGGACCGATCGGTGCTCGGAGACGACGCGTGGACCGATCGGGGCTCGGAGACGGCCCGTGAACCGACCGGGGCTCAGGAGGCCGCGCGTGGACCTATCGAGGCTCGGTGACGGCGCGTGGACCGATCGGGGCTCGGCGACTGCGCGTGCACGTATCGGGGTTCAGGAGACGGCGCGTGCACCGATCGGGGCTCGGGAGACTGCGCGTGGATGGATCGGGGCTTCGGGAACGACGCGTGGACCGATCGGGGCTCATGAGACGGCGCGTGGACCGATCGGAGTTCGGAGACGGCGCGTGGACCGATCGGGGCTCACGAGACGGCGCGTCGACCGATCGGGGCTCAGGAGATGGCGCGTGGACGGATCGTTCTCAGGAGACGGCGCGTGAACCGATCGGCGCTCGGAGACGGGGCCTGGACCGACCGGGGCTCAGGACACCGCGCGTGGACCCATCGGGGCTCGGAGACGGTGCGTGGAACGTTCGGGGCTCGGAGTCGGCGCGTTAACGGATCGGGGCTCAGGAAGCGGCGCCTGGACCGATCGTGGCTCGGAGACGGCGCGTAGAGGCATCTGGGCTTAGAAGACGACGCGTGGATCGATCGGGGCTCGGAGACGGCGCGTGAACCGACCGGGGCTCAGGAGGCCGCGCGTGGATCGATCGAGGCTCGGAGACGGCGCGTGGACCGACCGGGGCTCAGGTGACGGCGGGTGAACCGGTCGGGTCTTAGGAGACGATCTGTGAACCGATCGGGGCTCGGAGACGGCGCGTGGACAGATCGGGGCTCAGGAGACCGCGCGTGGGCCGATCGGGGCTCGGCGACTACGCGTGGACGTATCGGGGCTCAGGAGACGGCGCGTGGACCGATCGGGGCTTGGAGACGATGCGTGGGCCGATCGCGGCTCGGAGATGGCGCGTAGACCGATGGGTCTCCGAAACAACGCGTTAACCGAGCGGGGCTTACGAGACGATGCGTGGACCGATCGGGACTCGGCGACGGCGCGTGGACCGATGGGGGCTCAGGAGCCGCGCGTGGACCGATCGGCACGTTAACCGATCGCGGCTTAGGAGACGATGCGTGGGCCGATCGCGGCTCGGAGATGGCGCGTAGACCGATGGGTCTCCGAAACAACACGTTAACCGAGCGGGGCTTACGAGACGATGCGTGGACCGATCGGGACTCGGCGACGGCGCGTGGACCGATGGGGGCTCAGGAGCCGCGCGTGGACCGATCATGGCTCGGTGACGGCGCGTGGACCGATCGGGGCTTGGGTGACGATGCGTGGACCGATTGTGGCTCAGGAAGCAGCGCCTGGACCGATCGTGGGTCGGAGACGGCGCGAGGAGGCATCTGGGCTTGGAAGACGACGCGTGGATCGATCGGGGCTCGGAGACGGCGCGTGAACTGACCGGGGCTCAGGAGGCCGCGCGTGGACCGATCGAGGCTCAGGAGGCCACGCCTGGACCGATCGGGGCTCCGCGACGGCGCGTGGACCGATCGAGGCTCGGAGACGACGCGTGTACGGATCGGGGATTCGGCGATGACGCGTGGAACGATCCGGGCTCAGGAGACGGCGCGTGGACGGATCGGAGCTCGGAGACGGCGCGTGGAACGATCGGGGCTCAGGAGACGGCGCGTGAACTAATCGGCGCTCGGAGACGGCTCGTGGACCGATCGGGGCTGAGGAGAAGGCGCGTGGTCCGATCGGGGCTTATGAGACGGCGCGTGGACCGATCGGGGCTCAGGAAGCGGCGCCTGGACCGATCGTGGCTCGAAGACGGCGCGTGGAGGCATCGGGGCTAAGAAGACGACGCATGGATCGAGCGGGGCTCAGGAGACGGCGCGAGGGGCGATCGGGGCTTGGAGACGGCGCGTGGAGGCATCGGGGCTTTGAAGACGACGCGTGGACCGAACGGTGCTCAGAAAACGGCGCGTGGACCGATTGGTGCTCGGAGACGATGCGTGAACCGATCGGGGCTCAGGTAACGGCGTGTGGAGCGGTTGGGGCTCAGGAGACGACGGGTGGATCGATCGAGGCTCAAAAGACGACGCGTCGACCGATCGGGGCTCAGGAGACGGCGCGTGGATCGATCGGGGCTCGGAGACGCCGCGTGGAACGATCGGGGCTCAGGAGACGGCGCTTGAACTTATCGGCGCTCAGAGACGGCCCATGGACCGATCGGGGCTTAGGATACGGCGCGTGGACCGATCGTGGCTCAGGAAGCGATGCCTGGACCGATCGTGGCTCGGAGACGGCGTATGGACCGATCGGAGCTCGGACACGACGCGTGGACCGATCGGGGCTCAGGAGACGGCGCGAGGAGCGATCGGGCTCAGGAGAAGACGCGTCAATTGATCGTGGCTCAGGAGACGACGCGTCGACGGATCGGGGCTTAGGAGACGACGCGTGGACCGATCGGGGCTTAGGAGACGACGCGTGGACCGATCGGGGCTCAGGAGACGGCGCGTGGACCGACCGGGGCTCAGGAGGCGACGCGTGGACCCTTCGGGGCTCGGAGACGGCGTGTGGACCGATCAGGGCTTAGGAGACGACGCGTGGACCGATCGGGGTTTAGGAGGCCGCGCGTGGACCGGTCGGGGCTCGGCGACTGCGTGTGGACGTATCAGGGTTCAGGAGACGGCGCGTGGACCGATCGGGGCTCGGAGACGGCGCGTGTACGGATCAGGGATTCCGGGACGACGCGTGGACCGATCCGGGCTCAGGAGACGGCGCGTAGACCGATCATGGCTCGGAGACGGTGCGTGGGACGATCGGGGCTCGGAGCCGGTGCGTTAACCGATCGGGGCTTAGGAGACGATGCGTCGACCGATCGGGGCTCGGAGACGGCGCGTGGACCGACCGGGGCTCAGGAGACAGCGCGTGGACCGATTGGGGCTCAGGAGACGGCGCGTGGACCGCTCGGGGCTCGGAGACGGCGCGTAGAACGATCGCGGCTCGGCGACGGCGCATGGACCGATCGGGGTTCGGAGACGGCGCCTGGACCGTCCGGAGCTCAAAAGCCTCGCGTAGATCGATCGGGGCTCCGGAGGCGCCGCGTGGACCGATGGGGATCAGGACACGGTGCGTGGACCGATCGGGGCCTAGGAGACGACGCGTGGACTGATCGGGGCGTAGGAAACGACGCGTGTACCTATCGGGGCTCAGGAGACAGCGAGTGGACCTATTGGGGCTCAGGAGACGGCGCAGGGACCGATCGGGGCTCGGAGACGGCGCGTGGAACGATCGGGGCTCAGGAGACGGCGCGTTAACCGATTGGGGCTTAGGAGACGATGAGTGGACCGATCGGGGCTCGAAGACGGCGCGTGGACCGATCGGGGCTCGGAGACAGCGCGTCGACCGATCGGGGTTCGGAGACGGCGCCTGGACCAATTGGGGTTCGGCGACGGCGCGTGGGCCGATCGGGGTTCAGGAGACGGCGCGTGAACCGACCATGGCTCAGGAGGCCGCGCGTGGACCGACTGGGGCTCAGGCGGTTGCGCATGGACCAATTGGGGTTCGGCGACGGCGCGTGGACCGATCGGGGCTCGGAGACGGCGCGTTAACCGATCGGGGCTTAGGAGACGATGCGAGGAGGCATCTGGGTTTACAAGAAGACGCGTGGATCGATCGGGGCTCGGAGACGGCGCGTGAACCGACCGGGGCTCAGGAGGCCGCGCATCGACTGACGGGGATCGGATATGACGGGTGGAACGATCGGAGCTCAGGAGACGGCGCGTGAACCGATCGGCGCTCGGAGACGGCGCTTGGACCGATCGGGGCTTAGGAGACGACGCGTGGACCGATTGGGGCTCGGAGACGGCGCTTGGACCGATCGGGGCTTAGGAGACAGCGCGTGGACCGATTGGGGCTCAGGAGACGGGGCGTGGACCGCTCGGGGCTCGGAGACGGCGCGTGGAACGATAGGGGCTCCGGAGGCGCCGTGTGGACCGATGGGGACCAGGAGACGGGGCGTGCATCGATCGGGGCCCGGAGACGGGTCGTGGACCGATCGGGGCTCAGGAAACGGCGCGTGGACCGACAGCGGCTCAGGCGGTTGCGCGTGGACCAATTGGGGTTCGGCGACGGCGCGTGGACCGATCGGGGCTCGGAGATGGCGCGTCGACCGATCGGGGTTCGGAGACGGCGCCTGGACCGTCCGGTGCTCAGGAGGCGATGCGTGGAACGATCGGGGCTCAGGAGACTGCGCGTGGACCGATCGGGGCTCAGGAAGCGGCGCCTGCACCGATCGGGCCTGGGAAACGGCGCGTGGACCGATCGGAGCTCGGAGACGAGGCGTGGAGCGGTCGGGGCTCAGGAGAAGACGGGTGGATCGATCGGGACTCAGGAGACGACACGTCGACGGATCGGGGCTTAGGAGACGACGCGTGGACCGATCGGGGCTTAGGAGACGATGCGTGGACCGATCGCGGCTCGGAGACGGCGTGTAAACCGACCGGGGCTTAGAAGACGACGCGTGGACCGATCGGGGCTCAGGAAACGGGCCTAGGAGCAATCGGGGTTCAGGAGACGACGCGTCGTCCGATCGGGGCTCAGGATGCGGCGCGTGGACCCATCGGAGCTCGGAGACGGCACGTGGACCGATCAGGGCTTAAGACACGGCGCGTGGACCCATCGGGGCTCGGAGAGGACGCGTGTACGGATCGGGGCTTGATGACGGCGGCTTTACCGATCGGGGCTTAGGAGGCGGCGTGTGGAACGATTGGGGCTCAGGGGACGGCGCGTGCACCGATCGGCGCTCGGAGACGGCGCGTGGAGCGATCGGGGCTGAGGAGACGATGCGTGGATCGATCGGGGCTCAGGAGACGACGCGTCGACCGATCGGGGCTCAGGAGACGACGCGTGGACCGATCGGGGCTGAGGAGGCGGCGCGTGGATCGATCGGGGCTCGGAGACGGTGCGTGGAACTATCGGGTCTCAGGAAACGGCGCGTGAAATGATCGGCGCACGGAGACGCCGCGTAGACCGATTGGGGCTTAAGAGACGGCGCGTGCACCGATCGGGGCCCGGAGACGGGTCGTGGACAGATTGGGGCGTAGGAGACGGCGCGTGGACCGAACGGGGCTTAGGAGACGACGCGTGGACCGATTGGGGCTCGGGAGACTGCGCGTGGATGGATCGGGGTTTAGGGAACGACGCGTGGACCGATCGGGGCTCAGGAGACGGCGCGTGGACCGATCGGGGCTCGGAGACGGCGCGTGGAACTATCGGGTCTCAGGAAACGGCGCGTGAAATGATCGGCGCTCGGAGACCCTACGTGGACCGATTGGGGCTTAGGAGACGGCGCGTGGACCGATCGGGGCGCAGGAAGCGGCGCCTGGACCGATCGGGGCTCTGGAAGCGGCGCACGGACCGATAGTGGCTCGGAGACGGCGCGTGGAGGCATCGGGGCTCGGAGACGACGCGTGGACCGATCGTGGCTTAGGAGACGACGCGTGGACCGATCGGGGCTCAGGAGACGGCGCGTGGACCGATTGGGGCTCCGGAGACTGCGCGTGGATGGATCGGGGTTTAGGAAACGACGCGTGGACCGATCGGGGCTCAGGAGACGGCGCGTGGACCGATCGGGGCTTAGGAGACGGCGCGTGCACCGATCGGGGCCCGGAGACGACGCGTCGACCGTTCGGGGCTAAGGAAACGGCGCGTGGACCCATCGGGGCAGGGAGACGGCAGGTGGACCGATCGGGGCTCAGGAGACGGCGCGTGGAGCGATCGATGCTCAGGAGGCGGCCGTGGATCGATCGGTGCTCAGGAGACGACGCGTCGACGGATCGGGGCTCGGAGACGGCGCGTGGACCGACCGGGGCTCAGGAGGCCACGCCTGGACCGATCGGGGTTCGGCGACGGCGCGTGGACCGATCGAGGCACGGAAACGACGATGGTAAGGATCGGGGATTCGGGGACGACGCGTGGACCGATACGGGCTCAGGAGACGGCGCGTTAACCGATCGGCGCACGGAGACGGCGCGTGGACCTATCGGTGCTTAGGAGAAGGCGCATGGACCGATCGTGGCTTAGGAGACAACGCGTGGACCGATCGGGGCTCAGGAGACGGCACGTGGACCGATCGGGGCTCAGGAGACGGCGCGTGGACCGATTGGGGCTCAGGAGACTGCGCGTCGATGGATCGAAGTTTAGGGAGCGACGCGTGGACCGATCGTGGCTTAAGAGACGACGCGTGGACCGATCGGGGCTCAGGAGACGGCACGTGGACCGATCGGGGCTCAGGAGACGGCGCGTGGACCGATTGGGGCTCGGGAGACTGCGCGTGGATGGATCGAAGTTTAGGGAACGACGCTTGGACCGATCGGGGCTCAGGAGACGGCGCGTGGACCGATCGGGGCTCAGGAGACGGCGCGTGGACCGATTGGGGTTCGGGAGACTGCGCGTGGATGGAACGGGGCTTAGGGAACGACACGTGGACCGATCGGAGCTCAGGAGATTCGCGTGGATCGATCGGGGCTCCGGAGGCGGCGCATGGACCGATTGGGCAGCAGGAGATGGCGCGTGGACCGATTGGGGCTCAGGAGGCCGCGCGTGGGCCGATCGCGGCTCGGCGCCAGCGCGTGGACGGATCGGGTCTTAGGAGACGGCGAGTGAACCGATCGGCGCTCGGCGACGGGGCGTGGACCGATCGGGGCTTAAGAGACGGCGCGTGCACCGATCGGGGCCCGGAGACGGGTCGTGGACAGATTGGGGCTTAGGAGACGGCGCGTGGACCGAACGGGGCTTAGGAGACGACGCGTGGACCGATCGGGGCTCAGGAGACTGCGCGTGGACCGATCGGGGCTCAGGAGACGGCGCGTGGACCGATTGGGGCTCGGGAGACTGCGCGTGGATGGATCGGGGCTTAGGGAACGACGCGTGGACCGATCGGGGCTCAGGAGACGGCGCGTGGACCGATCGGGGCTCGGAGACGGCGCGTAGAACGATTGGGGCTTAGGAGAAGGCGCGTGGAGCGATCGGGGCTCAGGAGACGGCGCGTGAACCGATCGGCGTTCGGAGACGGCGCGTCGACCGATCGGGGTTCGGAGACGGCGCGTGGACCGTCTGGGGCTTAGGAGACGATGCGTGGACCGATCGGGGCTTAGTGGACGACGCGTGGACCGATCGGGGCTCAGGAGACGGCGCGTGGATGGATCAGGGCTTAGGGAACGACGCGTGAACCGATCGGGGCTCAGGCGACGGCGCTTGAGTGGATCGGGGCTTAGGAAACGACGCGTGGACCGATCGGGGCTCAGGAGACGGCGCGTGCACCGATCGGGGCCCGGAGACGGGTCGTGGACAGATTGGGGCTTAGGAGACGGCGCGTGGACCGAACGGGGCTTAGGAGACGACGCGTGGACCGATCGGGGCTCAGGAGACTGCGCGTGGACCGATCGGGGCTTAGGAGACGGCGCGTGCACCGACCGGGGCCCGGAGACGACGCGTCGACCGTTCGGGGCTAAGGAAACGGCGCGTGGACCCATCGGGGCAGGGAGACGGCAGGTGGACCGATCGGGGCTCAGGAGACGGCGCGTGGAGCGATCGATGCTCAGGAGGCGGTCGTGGATCGATCGGTGCTCAGGAGACGACGCGTCGACGGATCGGGGCTCAGGAGACGGCGCGTGGACCGATTGGGACTCGGGAGACTGCGCGTGGATGGATCGAAGTTTAGGGAACGACGCGTGGACCGATCGGGGCTCAGGAGACGACGCGTGGACCGATCGGGGCTCAGGAGACGGCGCGAGGACCGATCGGGGGTTAGGAGACGGCGCGTGGACCGATCGGGGCTTAGGAAGCGGCGGCTGGACCGATCGTGGCTCGGAGACGACGCGTGGACGTATCGGGGCTTAGGAGACGATGCGTGCACCGATCGGGGCTCAGGAGACGGCGCCGTGGATGGATCAGGGCTTAGGGAACGACGCGTGAACCGATCGGGGCTCAGGCGACGGCGCTTGAGTGGATCGGGGCTTAGGAAACGACGCGTGGACCGATCGGGGCTCAGGAGACGGCGCGTGGACCGATCGGGGCTGGGAGACGGCGCGTGGAACGATCGGGGCTCAGGAGACTGCGCGTGGATGGATCGGGGCTTAGGGAACGACGCGTGGACCGATCGGGGCTCGGGAGACGGCGCGTGGACCGATCGGGGCTGGGAGACGGCGCGCGGAACGATCGGAGCTTAGGAGACAGCGCGTGGACCGATCGGAGATCAGGAGACGACGCGTGGACCGATCGGGGCTCTGGCAGCGGCGCACGGACCGATCGTGGCTCGGAGACGGCGCGTGTAGGCATCGGGGCTTTGAAGACGAAGCATGGACCGAACGGTGCTCAGAAAACGGCGCGTGGACCGATCGCTGCTCGGAGACGATGCGTGGACCGATCGGGGCTCAGGAAACGGCGCGTGGAGCGATCAGGGCTCAGGTGACGACGCGTGGATCGATCGGGGCTCAGGAGAGGGCGCGCGGACCAACCGGGGCTCAGGAGATTCGCGTAGATCAATCGGGGCTGCGGAGGCGCCGCGTAGACGGATGGGGCTCCGGAGACGGCGCGTGGACCGATCGGCGCTCGGAGACGGCGCGTGGACCGATTGGGGCTTAGAAGACGGCGCGTGGACCGATCGGGGCTCAGGAAGCGGCGCCTAGACCGATCGTGGCTCGGAGACGGCGCGTGGAGGCATCGGGTCTAAGACGACGACGCATGGACCGAGCGGGGCTCGGGAGACGGCGCGAGGAGCGATCGAGGCTCAGGAGAAGACGCGTCAATTGATCGGGGCTCAGGAGACGACGCGTCGACGGATCGGGTCTTCGGAGACGACACGTGAACCGACCGGGGATTAGGAGACGACGCGTCGACCGATCGGGGCTTAGGAGACGACGCGTGGACTGATCGGGGCTGAGGAGAAGACGCGTGGGCCGATCCGGGCTTAGGAGAGGACCCGTCGACCGATCGGGGCTCAGGAGACGACGCGTGGACCGATCGAGGTTTCGCAGAGGGCGCGTCGGACGATCGGGGCTCAGGAGACGGCGCGTGGACGGATCGGGTCTCAGGAGACGGCGCGTGACCCGATCGGCGCTCGGAGACCGGGCGTGCACCGATCGGGGCTTAGGAGACGGCGCGTGCACCAATCGGGGCCCGGCGACGGGTCGTGGACAGATTAGGGCTTAGGAGACGGCGCGTGGACCGATCGGGGCTCGGAGACGGCGCGTGGACCGATCGGGGCTTAGGAGACGACGCGTGGACCGATCGGGGCTGAGGAGACGGTGCGTGGACCGATCGGGTCTCAGGAGACGGCGCGTGGACCGATTGGGGCTCGGGAGACTGCGCGTGGATGGATCGGGGCTTAGGGAACGACGCGTGGACCGATCGGGGCTCAGGAGACGGCGCGTGGACCGATCGGGGCTCAGGAGACGGCGCGTGGACCGATTGGGGCTCGGATACGGCGTGTGAACCGACCGGGGCTCAGGAGGCCGCGCGTGGACCGATCGCGACTCGGCGATGGCGCGTGGTCCGATCGTGGCTCAGGAGGCCGCATGTGGAACGATCATGGCTCGGCGACGGCGCGTGGACGGACCGTGGCTTAGAATGCGTCACGCGGACCGATCGGGGCTCGCATACGGCGTGTAGACGTATCGGGGCTTAGGAGACGATGCGTGAACCGATCGCGGCTCAGGAGACGCCGCGTGGACCGATCGGGGCTCGGAGACGGCGCGTGGAACGATCGGGGCTCAGGAAACGGCGCGTGAAATGATCGGCGCTCTGAGACGGCGCGTGGACCGATTGTGGCTTACGAGACGGCGCGTGGATCGATCGGGGCTCAGGAAGCGGCGCCTCGACCTATCGTGGCTCGGAGACGGCGCGTGGAGGCATCGGGGCTAAGAACACGACGCATGGACCGAGCGGGGCTCAGGAGACGGCGCGAGGAGCGATCGGGGCTCAGGAGAAGACGCGTCAATTGATCGGGGCTCAGGAGACGACGCGGCGACGGATCGGGGCTTAGGATACGACGCGTGGACCGATTGGGGCTCAGGAGGCCGCGCGTGGACCGATCGCGGCTCGACGCCGCGCGTGGACGGATCAGGGCTCAGGAGACGGCGCGTGGACCGATCGGGGCGGGGAGACGGCGCGTGAACCGACCGGGGCTCAGGAGGCCGCGCGTGGACTGATTGGGGGCCAGGAAACGGCGCGTGGATCGATCGGTGCTCGAAGACGACGCGTGGACCGACCGGGGCTCAGGAGCCGATGCGTGGATCGATCGGGGCTCAGGAGTCGGCGCGTAGACCCATCGGGGCTCGGAGACGGCACGTGGACCGATCAGGGCTTAGGAGACGACGCGTGGACCGATCGGGGCTCAGGAGACGGCGCGTCGACCGATCGGTGCTCGGAGACGGCGCGTGGACGGACCGTGGCTTAGAATGCGTCCCGCGGACCGATCGGGGCTCGGATACGGCGTGTAGACGTATCGGGGCTTAGGAGACGATGCGTGAACCGATCGGGGCCCAGGAGACGCCGCGTGGACCGATCGGGGGTCGGAGACGGCGCGTGGAACGATCGGGGCTCAGGAGACGGCGCGTGAAATGATCGGCGCTCTGAGACGCCGCGTGGACCGATTGTGGCTTACGAGACGGCGCGTGGATCGATCGGGGCTCAGGAAGCGGCGCCTGGACCTATCGTGGCTCGGAGACGGCGCGTGGAGGCATCGGGGCTAAGAACACGACGCATGGACCGAGCGGGGCTCAGGAGACGGCGTGAGGTGCGAGCGGGGCTCAGGAGAAGACGCGTCAATTGATCGGGGCTCAGGAGATGACGCGGCGACGGATCGGGGCTTAGGAGACGACGCGTGGACCGATTGGGGCTTAGGAGACGACGTGTGGACCGATCGGCGCGTAGGAGACGACGTGTGGAACGATCGGGGCTCAGGAGACGGCGCGTGAAATGATCGGCGCTCTGAGACGGCGCGTGGACCGATTGTGGCTCACGAGACGGCGCGTGGATCGATCGGGGCTCAGGAAGCGGCGCCTCGACCTATCGTGGCTCGGAGAAGGCGCGTGGAGGCATCGGGGCTAAGAACACGACGCATGGACCGAGCGGGGCTCAGGAGACAGCGCGAGGAGCGATCGGGGCTCAGGAGAAGACGCGTCAATTGATCGGGGCTCAGGAGACGACGCGGCGACGGATCAGGGCTCAGGAGACGGCGCGTGGACCGATCGGGGCGGGGAGACGGCGCGTGACCCGACCGGGGCTTAGGAGGCCGCGCGTGGACTGATTGGGGCTCGGCGACTGCGCGTGGACGTATCGGGGCTCAGGAGATGGCGCGTGGACCGATCCGGGCGGGGAGACGGCGCGTTAACCGATCGGGGCTTAGGAGACGATGCGTGGGCCGATCGGAGACCAGGAGATGACGCGTGGACCGATCGGGGTTGTGGAAGCGGCGCACGGACCGATCGTGGCTCGGAGACGGCGCGTGGAGGCATCGGGGCGTTGAAGACGACGCGTGGACCGATCGGGGCTCAGGAAACGGCGTGTGGCGCGATCGGAGCTCAGGAGAGGACGCGTGGATCGATCAGGGCTCAGGAGACGACGCGTCGACCAATCAGGGCTCAGGAGACGGCGCGCGGACCGACTGGGGCTCAGGAGACTCGCGTGGATCGATCGGGGCTCCGGAGGCGCCGCGTGGACCCATTGGGATCAGGAGACGGTGCGTGAACCGTTCGGGGCTCGGAGACGGCGCGTGGACCGATCGGGGCTCAGGAGACGGCGCTTGGACCGATCGCGGCTCGGAGACGGCGCGTGGAACGATCGGGGCTCAGGAGACGACGCGTGGACCGATCGGGCGTAGGAGACGACGCGTGTACCTATCGGGGCTCACGACACAGCGTGTGGACCGATTGGGGCTCAGGAGACGCCGCGTGGAACGATCGGGGCTCGGAGACGGCGCGTGGAACGATCGGGGCTCAGGAGACGGCGCGTGGACCGATCGTGGCTTAGGAGAAGGCGCGTGGAATGATCGGGGCTCAGGAGACGGCGCGTGGACCGATCGTGGCTCGGAGACGGCGCGTGGAGGCATCGGGGTTAAGAAGACGACGCATCGACCGAGCGGGGTTCAGGAGACGGCGCGAGGAGCGATCGGGGCTTAGGAGACGACGCGTGGACCGATCGGGGCTCAGGAGACAACGCGTAGACCGATCGGGGCTCCGAAACGACGCGTTAACCAAGCGGGGCTTAGGAGACGATGCGTGGACCGATCGGGGCTCGGAGACAGCGCGTGTACCGACTGGGGCTCAGGAGACCGCGCGTGGACGGATCGGGGCTCGAAGACGGCGCGTAGAACGATCGGGGCTCAGGAGACGGCGCGTTAACCGATTGGGGCTTATGAGACGTTGCGTGGACCGATCGGGGCTCGGAGACGACGCGTAGACCGATCGGTGCTCGGAGACAGCGCGTGGACCGACTGGGGCTTGGAGACGGCGCGTGGACCGATCGGTGCTCGGAGACGGCGCGTGGAACGATCGGAGATCAGGAGTTGACCCGTGGACCGATCGGGGTAGTGGAAGCGGCGCACGGACCGATCGTGGCTCGGAGACGGCGCGTGGAGGCATCGGGGCTTTGAAGACGACGCGTGGACCGATCGGGGCTCAGGTAACGGCGTGTGGCGCGATTGGGGCTAAGGAGACGACGCGTGGATCGATCGGGGCTCAGGAGACGACGCGTCGAACAATCGGGGCTCAGGAGACGGCGCGCGGACCGACTGGGGCTCAGGAGACTCGCGTGGATCGATCGGGGCTCCGGAGGCGCCGCGTGGACCGATTGAGATCAGGAGACGGTGCGTGAACCGTTCGGGGCTCGGAGACGGCGCGTGGACCGATCGGGGCTCAGGAGACGGCGCGTGGACCGATCGCGGCTCGGAGACGGCGCGTGGAACGATCGGGGCTCACGACACAGCGTGTGGACCGATTGGGGCTCAGTAGACGCCGCGTGGAACGATCGGGGCTCGGAGACGGCGGGTGGAACAATCGGGGCTCAGGAGATGGCGCGTGGACCGATTGGGGCTCAGATACGGCGCGTGAACCGACCGGGCTCAGGAGGCCGCGCGTGGACCGATCGCGGCTCGGCGACGGCGCGTGGACCGATCGGGGCTCGCAGACGACGCGTAGACCGATCGGTGCTCGGAGACAGCGCGTGGACCGACTGGGGCTCGGAGACGGCGCGTGGACCGATCGTGGCTTAGGAGAAGGCGCGTTGAATGATCGAGGCTCAGGAGACGGCGCGTGGACCGATCGTGGCTCGGAGACGGCGCGTGGAGGCATCGGGGTTAAGAAGACGACGCATCGACCGAGCGGGGTTCAGGAGACGGCGCGTGGACCGATCGGGACTCAGGAGACGGCGCGTGGATCGATTGGGGCGTGGATACAGCGCGTGACGCGACCGGGGCTCAGGAGGCCGCGCGTGGACCGATCGAGGCTCGGCGACGGCGAGTGGACCCATCGGGGTTCGGAGACGACGCCTATACGGATCGGGGCTTGATGACGGCGCCTTTATCGATCGCGGCTCGGAGACGACCCGTGAATCGATCGGCGCTCGGAGACGGCGCGTGGACCGATCGGGATCAGGAGACGGTGCGTGGAACGATCGTGGCTCGGAGACGCCGCTTGGACCGATCGGGGCTTAGGAGACGGCGCGTGGACCGATTGGGGCTTAGGAGACGGCGCGTGGACCGATCGGGGCTCAGGAAGCGGCGCCTAGACTGATCGGGGCTCGGAGACGGCGCGTGGAGGCATCGGGGCTAAGAAGACGACGCATGGACCGAGCGGGGCTCGGAGACGACGCGTAGACCGATCGGTGCTCGGAGACAGCGCGCGGACCAACTGGGGCTCGGAGACGTCGCGTGGACCGATCGTGGCTTAGGAGAAGGCGCGTTGAATGATCGGGGCTCAGGAGACGGCGCGTGGACCGATCGTGGCTCGGAGACAGCGCGTGGAGGCATCGGGGTTAAGAAGACGACGCATCGACCGATCGGGGCTGAGGAGACGACGCGTGGACCGATCGGGGCTTAGGAGAAAACGCGTGGACCGACCGGGGCTCAGGAAGCGGCGCCTGCACCGATCGTGGTTGGGAGACGGCGCAAGGAGGCATCTGGGCTTAGAAGACGACGCGTGGACCGATCGGGGCTCAGGAAACGGCGCGTGGAACGATCCGGTCTCAGGAGACGGCGCGTTAAATGATCGGCGCTCGGAGACGCCGCGTGGACCGATTGGGGCTTAGGAGACGGCGCGTGGACCGATCGGGGTTCAGGAGACGGCGCGAGGAGCGATCGGGGCTCAGGAGAAGACACGTCAATTGATCGGGGCTCCGGAGACGACGCCTCGACGGAGTGGGGCTCAGGAGGCGGCACGAGAAGCGATCGGGGCTCAGGAGAAGCCGCGCCAATTGATCGGGGCTCAGGAGACGACGCGTCGACGAATCGGGGCTCAGGAGACGGCGCGTGAACCGATCGGCGCTCGGAGAGGGCGCGTGGACCGATCGGGGCTGAGGAGAAGGCGCGTGGTCCGATCGGGGCTTATGAGACGGCGCGTGGACCGATCGGGGCTCAGGAAGCGGCGCCTGGACCGATCGTGGCTCGAAGACGGCGCGTGGAGGCATCGGGGCTAAGAAGACGACGCATGGATCGAGCGGGGCTCAGGAGACGGCGCGAGGGGCGATCGGGGCTTGGAGACGGCGCGTGGAGGCATCGGGGCTTTGAAGACGACGCGTGGACCGAACGGTGCTCAGAAAACGGCGCGTGGACCGATTGGTGCTCGGAGACGATGCGTGAACCGATCGGGGCTCAGGTAACGGCGTGTGGAGCGGTTGGGGCTCAGGAGACGACGGGTGGATCGATCGAGGCTCAAAAGACGACGCGTCGACCGATCGGGGCTCAGGAGACGGCGCGTGGATCGATCGGGGCTCGGAGACGCCGCGTGGAACGATCGGGGCTCAGGAGACGGCGCTTGAACTTATCGGCGCTCAGAGACGGCCCATGGACCGATCGGGGCTCGGACACGACGCGTGGACCGATCGGGGCTCAGGAGACGGCGCGAGGAGCGATCGGGCTCAGGAGAAGACGCGTCAATTGATCGTGGCTCAGGAGACGACGCGTCGACGGATCGGGGCTTAGGAGACGACGCGTGGACCGATCGGGGCTTAGGAGACGACGCGTGGACCGATCGGGGCTCAGGAGACGGCGCGTGGACCGACCGGGGCTCAGGAGGCGACGCGTGGACCCTTCGGGGCTCGGAGACGGCGTGTGGACCGATCAGGGCTTAGGAGACGACGCGTGGACCGATCGGGGTTTAGGAGAGGACGCGTCGACCGATCGGGGCGCAGGAGACGGCGCGTGGACCGATCGGGGCTTAGGAGACGACGCGTGGACCGATCGTGGCTCGGAGACGGCGCGAGGAGGCATCTGGGCTTAGAAGACGACGCGTGGATCGATCGGGGCTCGGAGACGGCGCGTGAACCGACCGGGGCTCAGGAGGCCGCGCGTGGACCGGTCGGGGCTCGGCGACTGCGTGTGGACGTATCAGGGTTCAGGAGACGGCGCGTGGACCGATCGGGGCTCGGAGACGGCGCGTGTACGGATCAGGGATTCCGGGACGACGCGTGGACCGATCCGGGCTCAGGAGACGGCGCGTAGACCGATCATGGCTCGGAGACGGTGCGTGGGACGATCGGGGCTCGGAGCCGGTGCGTTAACCGATCGGGGCTTAGGAGACGATGCGTCGACCGATCGGGGCTCGGAGACGGCGCGTGGACCGACCGGGGCTCAGGAGACAGCGCGTGGACCGATTGGGGCTCAGGAGACGGCGCGTGGACCGCTCGGGGCTCGGAGACGGCGCGTAGAACGATCGCGGCTCGGCGACGGCGCATGGACCGATCGGGGTTCGGAGACGGCGCCTGGACCGTCCGGAGCTCAGAAGCCTCGCGTAGATCGATCGGGGCTCCGGAGGCGCCGCGTGGACCGATGGGGATCAGGACACGGTGCGTGGACCGATCGGGGCCTAGGAGACGACGCGTGGACTGATCGGGGCGTAGGAAACGACGCGTGTACCTATCGGGGCTCAGGAGACAGCGAGTGGACCTATTGGGGCTCAGGAGACGGCGCAGGGACCGATCGGGGCTCGGAGACGGCGCGTGGAACGATCGGGGCTCAGGAGACGGCGCGTTAACCGATTGGGGCTTAGGAGACGATGAGTGGACCGATCGGGGCTCGAAGACGGCGCGTGGACCGATCGGGGCTCGGAGACAGCGCGTCGACCGATCGGGGTTCGGAGACGGCGCCTGGACCAATTGGGGTTCGGCGACGGCGCGTGGGCCGATCGGGGTTCAGGAGACGGCGCGTGAACCGACCATGGCTCAGGAGGCCGCGCGTGGACCGACTGGGGCTCAGGCGGTTGCGCATGGACCAATTGGGGTTCGGCGACGGCGCGTGGACCGATCGGGGCTCGGAGACGGCGCGTTAACCGATCGGGGCTTAGGAGACGATGCGAGGAGGCATCTGGGTTTACAAGAAGACGCGTGGATCGATCGGGGCTCGGAGACGGCGCGTGAACCGACCGGGGCTCAGGAGGCCGCGCATCGACTGATGGGGATCGGATATGACGGGTGGAACGATCGGAGCTCAGGAGACGGCGCGTGAACCGATCGGCGCTCGGAGACGGCGCTTGGACCGATCGGGGCTTAGGAGACGACGCGTGGACCGATTGGGGCTCGGAGACAGCGCGTGGACCGATTGGGGCTCAGGAGACGGGGCGTGGACCGCTCGGGGCTCGGAGACGGCGCGTGGAACGATAGGGGCTCCGGAGGCGCCGTGTGGACCGATGGGGACCAGGAGACGGGGCGTGCATCGATCGGGGCCCGGAGACGGGTCGTGGACCGATCGGGGCTCAGGAAACGGCGCGTGGACCGACTGCGGCTCAGGCGGTTGCGCGTGGACCAATTGGGGTTCGGCGACGGCGCGTGGACCGATCGGGGCTCGGAGATGGCGCGTCGACCGATCGGGGTTCGGAGACGGCGCCTGGACCGATCGGGGCTCAGGAAGCGGCGCCTGCACCGATCGGGCCTGGGAAACGGCGCGTGGACCGATCGGAGCTCGGAGACGAGGCGTGGAGCGGTCGGGGCTCAGGAGAAGACGGGTGGATCGATCGGGACTCAGGAGACGACACGTCGACGGATCGGGGCTTAGGAGACGACGCGTGGACCGATCGGGGCTTAGGAGACGATGCGTGGACCGATCGCGGCTCGGAGACGGCGTGTAAACCGACCGGGGCTTAGAAGACGACGCGTGGACCGATCGGGGCTCAGGAAACGGGCCTAGGAGCAATCGGGGTTCAGGAGACGACGCGTCGTCCGATCGGGGCTCAGGATGCGGCGCGTGGACCCATCGGAGCTCGGAGACGGCACGTGGACCGATCAGGGCTTAAGACACGGCGCGTGGACCCATCGGGGCTCGGAGAGGACGCGTGTACGGATCGGGGCTTGATGACGGCGGCTTTACCGATCGGGGCTTAGGAGGCGGCGTGTGGAACGATTGGGGCTCAGGGGACGGCGCGTGCACCGATCGGCGCTCGGAGACGGCGCGTGGAGCGATCGGGGCTGAGGAGACGATGCGTGGATCGATCGGGGCTCAGGAGACGACGCGTCGACCGATCGGGGCTCAGGAGACGACGCGTGGACCGATCGGGGCTGAGGAGGCGGCGCGTGGATCGATCGGGGCTCGGAGACGGTGCGTGGAACTATCGGGTCTCAGGAAACGGCGCGTGAAATGATCGGCGCACGGAGACGCCGCGTAGACCGATTGGGGCTTAAGAGACGGCGCGTGCACCGATCGGGGCCCGGAGACGGGTCGTGGACAGATTGGGGCGTAGGAGACGGCGCGTGGACCGAACGGGGCTTAGGAGACGACGCGTGGACCGATTGGGGCTCGGGAGACTGCGCGTGGATGGATCGGGGTTTAGGGAACGACGCGTGGACCGATCGGGGCTCAGGAGACGGCGCGTGGACCGATCGGGGCTCGGAGACGGCGCGTGGAACTATCGGGTCTCAGGAAACGGCGCGTGAAATGATCGGCGCTCGGAGACCCTACGTGGACCGATTGGGGCTTAGGAGACGGCGCGTGGACCGATCGGGGCGCAGGAAGCGGCGCCTGGACCGATCGGGGCTCTGGAAGCGGCGCACGGACCGATAGTGGCTCGGAGACGGCGCGTGGAGGCATCGGGGCTCGGAGACGACGCGTGGACCGATCGTGGCTTAGGAGACGACGCGTGGACCGATCGGGGCTCAGGAGACGGCGCGTGGACCGATTGGGGCTCCGGAGACTGCGCGTGGATGGATCGGGGTTTAGGGAACGACGCGTGGACCGATCGGGGCTCAGGAGACGGCGCGTGGACCGATCGGGGCTTAGGAGACGGCGCGTGCACCGATCGGGGCCCGGAGACGACGCGTCGACCGTTCGGGGCTAAGGAAACGGCGCGTGGACCCATCGGGGCAGGGAGACGGCAGGTGGACCGATCGGGGCTCAGGAGACGGCGCGTGGAGCGATCGATGCTCAGGAGGCGGCCGTGGATCGATCGGTGCTCAGGAGACGACGCGTCGACGGATCGGGGCTCGGAGACGGCGCGTGGACCGACCGGGGCTCAGGAGGCCACGCCTGGACCGATCGGGGTTCGGCGACGGCGCGTGGACCGATCGAGGCACGGAAACGACGATGGTAAGGATCGGGGATTCGGGGACGACGCGTGGACCGATACGGGCTCAGGAGACGGCGCGTTAACCGATCGGCGCACGGAGACGGCGCGTGGACCTATCGGTGCTTAGGAGAAGGCGCATGGACCGATCGTGGCTTAGGAGACAACGCGTGGACCGATCGGGGCTCAGGAGACGGCACGTGGACCGATCGGGGCTCAGGAGACGGCGCGTGGACCGATTGGGGCTCAGGAGACTGCGCGTCGATGGATCGAAGTTTAGGGAACGACGCGTGGACCGATCGTGGCTTAAGAGACGACGCGTGGACCGATCGGGGCTCAGGAGACGGCACGTGGACCGATCGGGGCTCAGGAGACGGCGCGTGGACCGATTGGGGCTCGGGAGACTGCGCGTGGATGGATCGAAGTTTAGGGAACGACGCTTGGACCGATCGGGGCTCAGGAGACGGCGCGTGGACCGATCGGGGCTCAGGAGACGGCGCGTGGACCGATTGGGGTTCGGGAGACTGCGCGTGGATGGAACGGGGCTTAGGGAACGACACGTGGACCGATCGGAGCTCAGGAGATTCGCGTGGATCGATCGGGGCTCCGGAGGCGGCGCATGGACCGATTGGGCAGCAGGAGATGGCGCGTGGACCGATTGGGGCTCAGGAGGCCGCGCGTGGACCGATCGCGGCTCGGCGCCAGCGCGTGGACGGATCGGGTCTTAGGAGACGGCGAGTGAACCGATCGGCGCTCGGCGACGGGGCGTGGACCGATCGGGGCTTAGGAGACGGCGCGTGCACCGATCGGGGCCCGGAGACGGGTCGTGGACAGATTGGGGCTTAGGAGACGGCGCGTGGACCGAACGGGGCTTAGGAGACGACGCGTGGACCGATCGGGGCTCAGGAGACTGCGCGTGGACTGATGGGGATCGGATATGACGGGTGGAACGATCGGAGCTCAGGAGACGGCGCGTGAACCGATCGGCGCTCGGAGACGGCGCTTGGACCGATCGGGGCTTAGGAGACGACGCGTGGACCGATTGGGGCTCGGAGACGGCGCTTGGACCGATCGGGGCTTAGGAGACAGCGCGTGGACCGATTGGGGCTCAGGAGACGGGGCGTGGACCGCTCGGGGCTCGGAGACGGCGCGTGGAACGATAGGGGCTCCGGAGGCGCCGTGTGGACCGATGGGGACCAGGAGACGGGGCGTGCATCGATCGGGGCCCGGAGACGGGTCGTGGACCGATCGGGGCTCAGGAAACGGCGCGTGGACCGACTGCGGCTCAGGCGGTTGCGCGTGGACCAATTGGGGTTCGGCGACGGCGCGTGGACCGATCGGGGCTCGGAGATGGCGCGTCGACCGATCGGGGTTCGGAGACGGCGCCTGGACCGTCCGGTGCTCAGGAGGCGATGCGTGGAACGATCGGGGCTCAGGAGACTGCGCGTGGACCGATCGGGGCTCAGGAAGCGGCGCCTGCACCGATCGGGCCTGGGAAACGGCGCGTGGACCGATCGGAGCTCGGAGACGAGGCGTGGAGCGGTCGGGGCTCAGGAGAAGACGGGTGGATCGATCGGGACTCAGGAGACGACACGTCGACGGATCGGGGCTTAGGAGACGACGCGTGGACCGATCGGGGCTTAGGAGACGATGCGTGGACCGATCGCGGCTCGGAGACGGCGTGTAAACCGACCGGGGCTTAGAAGACGACGCGTGGACCGATCGGGGCTCAGGAAACGGGCCTAGGAGCAATCGGGGTTCAGGAGACGACGCGTCGTCCGATCGGGGCTCAGGATGCGGCGCGTGGACCCATCGGAGCTCGGAGACGGCACGTGGACCGATCAGGGCTTAAGACACGGCGCGTGGACCCATCGGGGCTCGGAGAGGACGCGTGTACGGATCGGGGCTTGATGACGGCGGCTTTACCGATCGGGGCTTAGGAGGCGGCGTGTGGAACGATTGGGGCTCAGGGGACGGCGCGTGCACCGATCGGCGCTCGGAGACGGCGCGTGGAGCGATCGGGGCTGAGGAGACGATGCGTGGATCGATCGGGGCTCAGGAGACGACGCGTCGACCGATTGGGGCTCCGGAGACTGCGCGTGGATGGATCGGGGTTTAGGGAACGACGCGTGGACCGATCGGGGCTCAGGAGACGGCGCGTGGACCGATCGGGGCTTAGGAGACGGCGCGTGCACCGATCGGGGCCCGGAGACGACGCGTCGACCGTTCGGGGCTAAGGAAACGGCGCGTGGACCCATCGGGGCAGGGAGACGGCAGGTGGACCGATCGGGGCTCAGGAGACGGCGCGTGGAGCGATCGATGCTCAGGAGGCGGCCGTGGATCGATCGGTGCTCAGGAGACGACGCGTCGACGGATCGGGGCTCGGAGACGGCGCGTGGACCGACCGGGGCTCAGGAGGCCACGCCTGGACCGATCGGGGTTCGGCGACGGCGCGTGGACCGATCGAGGCACGGAAACGACGATGGTAAGGATCGGGGATTCGGGGACGACGCGTGGACCGATACGGGCTCAGGAGACGGCGCGTTAACCGATCGGCGCACGGAGACGGCGCGTGGACCTATCGGTGCTTAGGAGAAGGCGCATGGACCGATCGTGGCTTAGGAGACAACGCGTGGACCGATCGGGGCTCAGGAGACGGCACGTGGACCGATCGGGGCTCAGGAGACGGCGCGTGGACCGATTGGGGCTCAGGAGACTGCGCGTCGATGGATCGAAGTTTAGGGAACGACGCGTGGACCGATCGTGGCTTAAGAGACGACGCGTGGACCGATCGGGGCTCAGGAGACGGCACGTGGACCGATCGGGGCTCAGGAGACGGCGCGTGGACCGATTGGGGCTCGGGAGACTGCGCGTGGATGGATCGAAGTTTAGGGAACGACGCTTGGACCGATCGGGGCTCAGGAGACGGCGCGTGGACCGATCGGGGCTCAGGAGACGGCGCGTGGACCGATTGGGGTTCGGGAGACTGCGCGTGGATGGAACGGGGCTTAGGGAACGACACGTGGACCGATCGGAGCTCAGGAGATTCGCGTGGATCGATCGGGGCTCCGGAGGCGGCGCATGGACCGATTGGGCAGCAGGAGATGGCGCGTGGACCGATTGGGGCTCAGGAGGCCGCGCGTGGACCGATCGCGGCTCGGCGCCAGCGCGTGGACGGATCGGGTCTTAGGAGACGGCGAGTGAACCGATCGGCGCTCGGCGACGGGGCGTGGACCGATCGGGGCTTAGGAGACGGCGCGTGCACCGATCGGGGCCCGGAGACGGGTCGTGGACAGATTGGGGCTTAGGAGACGGCGCGTGGACCGAACGGGGCTTAGGAGACGACGCGTGGACCGATCGGGGCTCAGGAGACTGCGCGTGGACCGATCGGGGCTCAGGAGACGGCGCGTGGACCGATTGGGGCTCGGGAGACTGCGCGTGGATGGATCGGGGCTTAGGGAACGACGCGTGGACCGATCGGGGCTCAGGAGACGGCGCGTGGACCGATCGGGGCTCGGAGACGGCGCGTAGAACGATTGGGGCTTAGGAGAAGGCGCGTGGAGCGATCGGGGCTCAGGAGACGGCGCGTGAACCGATCGGCGTTCGGAGACGGCGCGTCGACCGATCGGGGTTCGGAGACGGCGCGTGGACCGTCTGGGGCTTAGGAGACGATGCGTGGACCGATCGGGGCTTAGTGGACGACGCGTGGACCGATCGGGGCTCAGGAGACGGCGCGTGGATGGATCAGGGCTTAGGGAACGACGCGTGAACCGATCGGGGCTCAGGCGACGGCGCTTGAGTGGATCGGGGCTTAGGAAACGACGCGTGGACCGATCGGGGCTCAGGAGACGGCGCGTGCACCGATCGGGGCCCGGAGACGGGTCGTGGACAGATTGGGGCTTAGGAGACGGCGCGTGGACCGAACGGGGCTTAGGAGACGACGCGTGGACCGATCGGGGCTCAGGAGACTGCGCGTGGACCGATCGGGGCTCAGGAGACGGCGCGTGGACCGATCGGGGCTGAGGAGGCGGCGCGTGGATCGATCGGGGCTCGGAGACGGTGCGTGGAACTATCGGGTCTCAGGAAACGGCGCGTGAAATGATCGGCGCACGGAGACGCCGCGTGGACCGATTGGGGCTTAAGAGACGGCGCGTGCACCGATCGGGGCCCGGAGACGGGTCGTGGACAGATTGGGGCTTAGGAGACGGCGCGTGGACCGAACGGGGCTTAGGAGACGACGCGTGGACCGATTGGGGCTCGGGAGACTGCGCGTGGATGGATCGGGGTTTAGGGAACGACGCGTGGACCGATCGGGGCTCAGGAGACGGCGCGTGGACCGATCGGGGCTGGGAGACGGCGCGTGGAACGATCGGGGCTCAGGAGACTGCGCGTGGATGGATCGGGGCTTAGGGAACGACGCGTGGACCGATCGGGGCTCGGGAGACGGCGCGTGGACCGATCGGGGCTGGGAGACGGCGCGCGGAACGATCGGAGCTTAGGAGACAGCGCGTGGACCGATCGGAGATCAGGAGACGACGCGTGGACCGATCGGGGCTCTGGCAGCGGCGCACGGACCGATCGTGGCTCGGAGACGGCGCGTGTAGGCATCGGGGCTTTGAAGACGAAGCATGGACCGAACGGTGCTCAGAAAACGGCGCGTGGACCGATCGCTGCTCGGAGACGATGCGTGGACCGATCGGGGCTCAGGAAACGGCGCGTGGAGCGATCAGGGCTCAGGTGACGACGCGTGGATCGATCGGGGCTCAGGAGAGGGCGCGCGGACCAACCGGGGCTCAGGAGATTCGCGTAGATCAATCGGGGCTGCGGAGGCGCCGCGTAGACGGATGGGGCTCCGGAGACGGCGCGTGGACCGATCGGCGCTCGGAGACGGCGCGTGGACCGATTGGGGCTTAGAAGACGGCGCGTGGACCGATCGGGGCTCAGGAAGCGGCGCCTAGACCGATCGTGGCTCGGAGACGGCGCGTGGAGGCATCGGGTCTAAGACGACGACGCATGGACCGAGCGGGGCTCGGGAGACGGCGCGAGGAGCGATCGAGGCTCAGGAGAAGACGCGTCAATTGATCGGGGCTCAGGAGACGACGCGTCGACGGATCGGGTCTTCGGAGACGACGCGTGAACCGACCGGGGATTAGGAGACGACGCGTCGACCGATCGGGGCTTAGGAGACGACGCGTGGACTGATCGGGGCTGAGGAGAAGACGCGTGGGCCGATCCGGGCTTAGGAGAGGACCCGTCGACCGATCGGGGCTCAGGAGACGACGCGTGGACCGATCGAGGTTTCGCAGAGGGCGCGTCGGACGATCGGGGCTCAGGAGACGGCGCGTGGACGGATCGGGTCTCAGGAGACGGCGCGTGACCCGATCGGCGCTCGGAGACCGGGCGTGCACCGATCGGGGCTTAGGAGACGGCGCGTGCACCAATCGGGGCCCGGCGACGGGTCGTGGACAGATTAGGGCTTAGGAGACGGCGCGTGGACCGATCGGGGCTCGGAGACGGCGAGTGGACCGATCGGGGCTTAGGAGACGACGCGTGGACCGATCGGGGCTGAGGAGACGGTGCGTGGACCGATCGGGTCTCAGGAGACGGCGCGTGGACCGATTGGGGCTCGGGAGACTGCGCGTGGATGGATCGGGGCTTAGGGAACGACGCGTGGACCGATCGGGGCTCAGGAGACGGCGCGTGGACCGATCGGGGCTCAGGAGACGGCGCGTGGACCGATTGGGGCTCGGATACGGCGTGTGAACCGACCGGGGCTCAGGAGGCCGCGCGTGGACCGATCGCGACTCGGCGATGGCGCGTGGTCCGATCGTGGCTCAGGAGGCCGCATGTGGAACGATCATGGCTCGGCGACGGCGCGTGGACGGACCGTGGCTTAGAATGCGTCACGCGGACCGATCGGGGCTCGCATACGGCGTGTAGACGTATCGGGGCTTAGGAGACGATGCGTGAACCGATCGGGGCTCAGGAGACGCCGCGTGGACCGATCGGGGCTCGGAGACGGCGCGTGGAACGATCGGGGCTCAGGAAACGGCGCGTGAAATGATCGGCGCTCTGAGACGGCGCGTGGACCGATTGTGGCTTACGAGACGGCGCGTGGATCGATCGGGGCTCAGGAAGTGGCGCCTCGACCTATCGTGGCTCGGAGACGGCGCGTGGAGGCATCGGGGCTAAGAACACGACGCATGGACCGAGCGGGGCTCAGGAGACGGCGCGAGGAGCGATCGGGGCTCAGGAGAAGACGCGTCAATTGATCGGGGCTCAGGAGACGACGCGGCGACGGATCGGGGCTTAGGATACGACGCGTGGACCGATTGGGGCTCAGGAGGCCGCGCGTGGACCGATCGCGGCTCGACGCCGCGCGTGGACGGATCAGGGCTCAGGAGACGGCGCGTGGACCGATCGGGGCGGGGAGACGGCGCGTGAACCGACCGGGGCTCAGGAGGCCGCGCGTGGACTGATTGGGGGCCAGGAAACGGCGCGTGGATCGATCGGTGCTCGAAGACGACGCGTGGACCGACCGGGGCTCAGGAGCCGATGCGTGGATCGATCGGGGCTCAGGAGTCGGCGCGTAGACCCATCGGGGCTCGGAGACGGCACGTGGACCGATCAGGGCTTAGGAGACGACGCGTGGACCGATCGGGGCTCAGGAGACGGCGCGTCGACCGATCGGTGCTCGGAGACGGCGCGTGGAGGCATCGGGGCTAAGAACACGACGCATGGACCGAGCGGGGCTCAGGAGACGGCGTGAGGTGCGAGCGGGGCTCAGGAGAAGACGCGTCAATTGATCGGGGCTCAGGAGATGACGCGGCGACGGATCGGGGCTTAGGAGACGACGCGTGGACCGATTGGGGCTCAGGAGACGGTGCGTGAAATGATCGGCGCTCTGAGACGGCGCGTGGACCGATTGTGGCTCACGAGACGGCGCGTGGATCGATCGGGGCTCAGGAAGCGGCGCCTCGACCTATCGTGGCTCGGAGAAGGCGCGTGGAGGCATCGGGGCTAAGAACACGACGCATGGACCGAGCGGGGCTCAGGAGACAGCGCGAGGAGCGATCGGGGCTCAGGAGAAGACGCGTCAATTGATCGGGGCTCAGGAGACGACGCGGCGACGGATCAGGGCTCAGGAGACGGCGCGTGGACCGATCGGGGCGGGGAGACGGCGCGTGACCCGACCGGGGCTTAGGAGGCCGCGCGTGGACTGATTGGGGCTCGGCGACTGCGCGTGGACGTATCGGGGCTCAGGAGATGGCGCGTGGACCGATCGGGGCGGGGAGACGGCGCGTTAACCGATCGGGGCTTAGGAGACGATGCGTGGGCCGATCGGAGACCAGGAGATGACGCGTGGACCGATCGGGGTTGTGGAAGCGGCGCACGGACCGATCGTGGCTCGGAGACGGCGCGTGGAGGCATCGGGGCGTTGAAGACGACGCGTGGACCGATCGGGGCTCAGGAAACGGCGTGTGGCGCGATCGGAGCTCAGGAGACGACGCGTGGATCGATCAGGGCTCAGGAGACGACGCGTCGACCAATCAGGGCTCAGGAGACGGCGCGCGGACCGACTGGGGCTCAGGAGACTCGCGTGGATCGATCGGGGCTCCGGAGGCGCCGCGTGGACCCATTGGGATCAGGAGACGGTGCGTGAACCGTTCGGGGCTCGGAGACGGCGCGTGGACCGATCGGGGCTCAGGAGACGGCGCTTGGACCGATCGCGGCTCGGAGACGGCGCGTGGAACGATCGGGGCTCAGGAGACGACGCGTGGACCGATCGGGCGTAGGAGACGACGCGTGTACCTATCGGGGCTCACGACACAGCGTGTGGACCGATTGGGGCTCAGGAGACGCCGCGTGGAACGATCGGGGCTCGGAGACGGCGCGTGGAACGATCGGGGCTCAGGAGACGGCGCGTGGACCGATCGTGGCTTAGGAGAAGGCGCGTGGAATGATCGGGGCTCAGGAGACGGCGCGTGGACCGATCGTGGCTCGGAGACGGCGCGTGGAGGCATCGGGGTTAAGAAGACGACGCATCGACCGAGCGGGGTTCAGGAGACGGCGCGAGGAGCGATCGGGGCTTAGGAGACGACGCGTGGACCGATCGGGGCTCAGGAGACGGCACGTGGACCGATCGACGCTCGGAGACGGCACGTGGAACGATCGGGGCTCAGGAGACGACGCGTGGACCGATCGGGGCTCAGGAGACAACGCGTAGACCGATCGGGGCTCCGAAACGACGCGTTAACCAAGCGGGGCTTAGGAGACGATGCGTGGACCGATCGGGGCTCGGAGACAGCGCGTGTACCGACTGGGGCTCAGGAGACCGCGCGTGGACGGATCGGGGCTCGAAGACGGCGCGTAGAACGATCGGGGCTCAGGAGACGGCGCGTTAACCGATTGGGGCTTATGAGACGTTGCGTGGACCGATCGGGGCTCGAAGACGGCGCGTGGACCGAGTGGGGCTCGGATACGGCGCGTGAACCGACCGGGGCTCAGGAGGCCGCGCGTGGACCGAACGCGGCTCGGCGACGGCGCGTGGACCGATCGGGCTCAGGAGGCCGCGCGTGGACTGATCATGGCTCGGCGACGGCGCGTAGATCGATCGGGGCTCGGAGACGACGCGTAGACCGATCGGTGCTCGGAGACAGCGCGTGGACCGACTGGGGCTTGGAGACGGCGCGTGGACCGACTGGGGCTCGGAGACGGCGCGTGGACCGATCGTGGCTTAGGAGAAGGCGCGTTGAATGATCGAGGCTCAGGAGACGGCGCGTGGACCGATCGTGGCTCGGAGACGGCGCGTGGAGGCATCGGGGTTAAGAAGACGACGCATCGACCGAGCGGGGTTCAGGAGACGGCGCGAGGAGCGATCGGGGCTCAGGAGAAGACGCGTCAATTGATCGGGGCTCAGGACACGACGCGGCGACGGATCGTGGCTCGGAGACGGCGCGTGGAGGCATGGGGGTTAAGAAGACGACGCATCGACCGAGCGGGGTTCAGGAGACGGCGCGTGGACCGATCGGGACTCAGGAGACGGCGCGTGGATCGATTGGGGCGTGGATACAGCGCGTGACGCGACCGGGGCTCAGGAGGCCGCGCGTGGGCCGATCGAGGCTCGGCGACGGCGAGTGGACCCATCGGGGTTCGGAGACGACGCCTATACGGATCGGGGCTTGATGACGGCGCCTTTATCGATCGCGGCTCGGAGACGACCCGTGAATCGATCGGCGCTCGGAGACGGCGCGTGGACCGATCGGGATCAGGAGACGGTGCGTGGAACGATCGTGGCTCGGAGACGCCGCTTGGACCGATCGGGGCTTAGGAGACGGCTCGTGGACCGATTGGGGCTTAGGAGACGGCGCGTGGACCGATCGGGGCTCAGGAAGCGGCGCCTAGACTGATCGGGGCTCGGAGACGGCGCGTGGAGGCATCGGGGCTAAGAAGACGACGCATGGACCGAGCGGGGCTCGGAGACGACGCGTAGACCGATCGGTGCTCGGAGACAGCGCGCGGACCGACTGGGGCTCGGAGACGTCGCGTGGACCGATCGTGGCTTAGGAGAAGGCGCGTTGAATGATCGGGGCTCAGGAGACGGCGCGTGGACCGATCGTGGCTCGGAGACAGCGCGTGGAGGCATCGGGGTTAAGAAGACGACGCATCGACCGATCGGGGCTGAGGAGACGACGCGTGGACCGATCGGGGCTTAGGAGAAAACGCGTGGACCGACCGGGGCTCAGGAAGCGGCGCCTGCACCGATCGTGGTTGGGAGACGGCGCAAGGAGGCATCTGGGCTTAGAAGACGACGCGTGGACCGATCGGGGCTCAGGAAACGGCGCGTGGAACGATCCGGTCTCAGGAGACGGCGCGTTAAATGATCGGCGCTCGGAGACGCCGCGTGGACCGATTGGGGCTTAGGAGACGGCGCGTGGACCGATCGGGGTTCAGGAGACGGCGCGAGGAGCGATCGGGGCTCAGGAGAAGACACGTCAATTGATCGGGGCTCCGGAGACGACGCCTCGACGGAGTGGGGCTCAGGAGGCGGCACGAGAAGCGATCGGGGCTCAGGAGAAGCCGCGCCAATTGATCGGGGCTCAGGAGACGACGCGTCGACGAATCGGGGCTCAGGAGACGGCGCGTGAACCGATCGGCGCTCGGAGAGGGCGCGTGGACCGATCGGGGCTTAGGAGACGGCGCGTGAACCGATCGGGGCTCGGAGACATCGCGTGGATCGATCGGGGCTCGGAGACGGCGCGAGGAGGCATCTGGGCTTAGAAGACGGCGCGTTTACGGATCGGGGATCAGGAGACGACGCGTGGAACGATCCGGGCTCAGGAGACGGAGCGTGGACCGATCGAGGCTTAGGAGACGACGCGTGGATCGAGCGGGGCTCGGAGACGATGCGTGGATCGAGCGGGGCTCGGAGACGGCGCGTGGATGGACCGTTGCTTAGAATGCGGCACGCGGACCGATCGGCGCTCGGAGACGGCGCGTGGATCGATCGGGGCTTAGGAGACGGCGCGTGGACCGATTGGGGCTCAGGAGGCCGCGCGTGGACCGATCATACCTCGGCGACGGCGCGTGGACCGATCGGGGTTCGGATACGACGCATGGACCGATCGGAGCTCGGAGACGACGCGTGGAGCGGTCGGGGCTCAGGAGAAGTCGCGTGGACCGATCGGGGCTCAGGAGACGACGCGTCGACGGATCGGGGCTTAGGAGACGACGCGTGGACCGATCGGGGCTTAGGAGCCGACGCGTGGACCGATCCGGGCTCAGGAGACGGCGCGTGGACCGATCGGGGCTCGACGACGGCGCGTGGAACGATCCGGGCTTAGGAGACGGCGCGTGGACTGATCGGGGTTCAGGAAACGACGCGTCGACCGATCGGGGCTCAGGAGACGGCTCGCGGACCGACCGGGGCTCGGATACGGCGCGTGGACCGATCGGGGCTCGGACACAGTGCGTGGACCGACTGGGGCTGAGGCGGTTGCGCGTGGACCAATTGGGGTTCGGCGACGGCGCGTGGACCGATCGGGGCTCAGGAGGCGGCGCGTGGATCGATCGGGGCTCGGAGACGGCGCGTGGAACGATCGGGTCTCAGGAGACGGCGCGTGAAATCATCGGCGCCCGGAGAGGTCGCGTGGACGAATCGGGGCTTAGGAGACGACGCGTGGACCGATCGGGGCTCCGGAGACGGCGCCTGGACCGATCGTGGCTCGGAGACGGCGCGTGGAGGCATCCGGGCTAAGAAGACGACGCATGGACCGAGCGGGGTTCAAGAGACGGCGCGAGGAGCGATCGAGGCTCAGAAGACGACGCGTGGAACGATCCGGTCTCAGGAGACGGCGTGTTAAATGATCGGCGCTCGGAGACGCCGCGTGGACCGATTGGGGCTTAGGAGACGGCGCGTGGACCGATCGGGGTTCAGGAGACGGCGCGAGGAGCGATCGGGGCTCAGGAGAAGACACGTCAATTGATCGGGGCTCCGGAGACGACGCCTCGACGGAGTGGGGCTCAGGAGGCGGCACGAGAAGCGATCGGGGCTCAGGAGAAGCCGCGCCAATTGATCGGGGCTCAGGAGACGACGCGTCGACGAATCGGGTCTCAGGAGACGGCGCGTGAACCGATCGGCGCTCGGAGAGGGCGCGTGGACCGATCGGGGCTTAGGAGACGGCGCGTGAACCGATCGGGGCTCAGGAGGCCGCGCGTGGCCCGATCGCGGCTCGGTGACGGCGCGTGGGCCGATCGGGGCTCGAAGACGACGCGTGGATCGATCGGGGCTCGGAGACGGCGCGAGGAGGCATCTGGGCTTAGAAAACGGCGCGTTTACGGATCGGGGATCAGGAGACGACGCGTGGAACGATCCGGGCTCAGGAGACGGAGCGTGGACCGATCGGGGCTTGGAGACGACGCGTGGATGGATCGGGGCTCGGAGACGGCGCGAGGAGGCATCTGGGCTTAGAAGACGGCGCGTGGATCGATCGGGGCTTAGGAGACGGCGCGTGGACCGATTGGGGCTCAGGAGGCCGCGCGTGGACCGATCATACCTCGGCGACGGCGCGTGGACCGATCGGGGTTCGGATACGACGCATGGACCGATCGGAGCTCGGAGACGACGCGTGGAGCGGTCGGGGCTCAGGAGAAGTCGCGTGGATCGATCGGGCCTTAGGAGACGACGCGTGGACCGATCGGGGCTTAGGAGCCGACGCGTGGACCGATCCGGGCTCAGGAGACGGCGCGTGGACCGATCGGGGCTCAGGAGGCCGCGCATGGACCGACCATAGCTCGGCGACGGCGCGTGGACCGATCGGGGCTCGGAGCGGCGCGTAGAACGATCGCGGCTCGGCGACGGCGCGTGGACCGATCGGGGCTCAGGAGGCTGCGCGTGGACCGGTCGGTGCTCAGGAAGCGGCGCCTGGACCGATCGGTGCTCCGAGACGACGCGTTAACCGAGCGGGGCTTAGGAGACTATGCGGGGACCGATCGGGGCTCGGAGACAGCGCGTGTACCGACTGGGGCTCAGAAGGTTGCGCGTAGACCAATCGGGGTTCGGCGACGGCGCGTGGACCGACCGGGGCTCAGGAGACCGCGCGTGACCCGATCGAGGCTCGGCGACTGCGCGTGGAGCGATCGGGGCTCAGGAGACGGCGCGTGAATCAATCGGGGCTCCGAGACGGCGCGTGGACCGATCGGGGATGTGGAGAAGGCGCGTGGACCGATCGGGGCTTAGGAGACGGCGCGTAGAAGGATCGGGGCTCGGAGACGGCGCGTGGAACGATCGGGGCTCAGGTGACGGCGCGTGAACCGATCGGCGCTCGGAGACGGCGCGTGGACCGATCGGGGCTTAGCAGAAGGCGCTTGGACCGATCGGGGCTTTGCAGAAGGCGCTTGGACCGATCGGGGCTTAGGAGTCGGCGCGTCGACCGATCGGAGCTCAGGAGGAGGTGCGTGGATCGATCGGGGCTCGGAGACAGCCCGTGGACCAACTGGGGCTCAGGAGACGACGCGTCGACCGATCGGGGCTTAGGAGACGACGCGTCGAACGATCGGGGCTTAGGAGACGACGCGTGGACCGATCGGGGCTCGGCGACTGCGCGTGGACGCATCGGGGCCCAGGAGACGGCGCGTCGACCGATCGGGGCTCAGGAGACGGCGCGTGGATCGATCGGGGCTCAGGAAACGGCGTATGGACCGATCGGAGCTCGGACACGACGCGTGGACCGATCGGGGCTCAGGAGACGGCGCGAGGAGCGATCGGGCTCAGGAGAAGACGCGTGGACCGACCGGGGCACAGGAGGCGACGCGTGGACCGATCGGTGCTCGGAGACGGCACGTTGGACGATCGGGGCTCAGGAGACGGTGCGTGGACGGATCGGGGCTTAGGAGTCGGCGCGTCGACGGATGGGAGCTCAGGAGGCGGTGCGTGGGTCGATCGGGGCTCGCAGACAGCCCGTGGACCAACTGGGGCTCAGGAGACGACGCGTCAACCGATCGGGGCTTAGGAGACGACGCGTCGAACGATCGGGGCTTAGTAGATGACGCGTGGACCGATCGGGGCTCGGAGACAGCGCGTGTACCGACTGGGGCTCAGGAGACCGCGCGTGAACCGATCGGGGCTCGGCGACTGCGCGTGGACGGATCGGGGCTCGGAGACGGTGCGTAGAACGATCGGGGCTCAGGAGGCGGCGCGTGGATCGATCGGGGCTCGGAGACGGCGCGTGGAACGATCGGGTCTCAGGAGACGGCGCGTGAAATCATCGGCGCCCGGAGACGTCGCGTGGACGAATCGGGGCTTAGGAGACGACGCGTGGACCGATCGGGACTCCGGAGACGGCGCCTGGACCGATCGTGGCTCGGAGACGGCGCGTGGAGGCATCCGGGCTAAGAAGACGACGCATGGACCGAGCGGGGTTCAGGAGACGGCGCGAGGAGCGATCGAGGGTCAGAAGACGACGCGTCGACCGTTCGGGACTCAGGAGACGGCGCGTGGATCGATCGGGGCTCGGAGACGCCGCGTGGAACGATCGGCGCTCAGGAGACGGCGCTTGAACTTATCGGCGCTCAGAGACGGCCCGTGGACCGATCGGGGCTTAGGATACGGCGCGTGGACCGATCGGGGCTCAGGAAGCGGCGCCTGGACCGATCGTGGCTCGGAGACGGCGCGTGGAGGCATCGGGGCTAAGAAGACGACGCATGGACCGATCGGGGCTCAGGAAACGGCGTATGGACCGATCGGAGCTCGGACACGACGCGTGGACCGATCGGGGCTCAGGAGACGACGCGTCAACCGATCGGGGCTTAGGAGACGACGCGTCGAACGACTGGGGCTTAGTAGACGACGCGTGGACCAATCGGGGCTCGGAAACAGCGCGTGTACCGACTGGGGCTCAGGAGACCGCGCGTGAACCGATCGGGGCTCGGCGACTGCGCGTGGACGGATCGGGGCTCGGAGACGGTGCGTAGAACGATCGGGGCTCAGGAGACGGCGCGTTAACCGATTGGGGCTTAGGAGACGTTGCGTGGACCGATCGGCGCTCGAAGACGGCGCGTCGACCGATCGGGTCTCAGGAGGCCGCGCGTGGACAGATCATGACTCGGCGACGGCGCGTGGACCGATCGGGGCTCGGAGACGACGCGTGGACCGATCGGGGCTCGGAGACAGCGCGTGGACCGACTGGGGCTCAGGCGGTTTCGCGTGGACCAATTGGGGTTCGGCGACGGCGCGTGGATCGATCGGGGATTAGGAGACGGCGCGTGTACCGACCGGGGCTGGGAGACGGCACGTGGACCAATGGGGGCTTAGGAGACGACGCGTGGACCGATCGGGGCTCAGGAGACGGCGCGTGGACCGATCGGGGCTCAGGAGACGGCGCGTGGACCAATTGGGGCTCGGATACGGCGCGTGAAGCAATCGGGGCTCAGGAGGCCGCGCGTGGACCGATCGGGGCTCAGGAGACGGCGCGTGGACCGATCGGGGCTCAGGAGGCCGCGCGTGGACCGATCATGGCTCGGCGACGGCGCGTGGACCGATCGGGGCTCGGAGACGACGCGTGGACCGATCGGAGCTCAGGAGGCCGCGCGTGGATCGATCATGGCTCGGCGACGGCGCGTGGACCGATCGGGGCTCGGAGACGACGCGTGGACCGATCGGGGTTCGGCGACAGCGCGTGAACCGACTGGGGCTCAGGCGGTTGCGCGTGGACCGATCGGGGCTCGGAGAAGGCGCGTGGACCGATCGTGGCTCAGGAAGCGGCGCCTGGACCGATCGAGGCTCGGCGACGACGCGTGGACCGATCGGGACTCGGAGACGGCGTGTGAACGTATCGGGGCTTAGGAGACGATGCGTTGACCGATCGGGGCTCATGAGGCGGCGCGTAGACCGATCGGGGCTCCGGCGGCGACGCGTGGACCGATCGGGGCCCAGGAAACGGCGCGTGGATCGATCGGTGCTCGAAGACGACGCGTGGACCGACCGGGGCTCAGGAGCCGATGCGTGGATCGATCGGGGCTCAGGAGGCGGCGCGTAGACCCATCGGGGCTCGGAGACGGCACGTGGACCGATCAGGGCTTAGGAGACGACGCGTGGACCGATCGGGGCTCAGGAGGCCGCGCGTGGATCGATCATGGCTCGGCGACGGCGCGTGGACCGATCGGGGTTCAGGAGACGGTGCGTGGACCGATTGGGCCTCGGATACGGCGCGTGAAGCATCCGGGGCTCAGGACGCCGCGCATGGACCGATCGCGGCTCGTGCGACGGCGCGTACACCGATCGGCGCTCGGAGACGGCGCTGACCGATCGTGGCTTAGGAGAAGGCGCGTGGAACGATCGGGGTTCAGGAGACGGCGCGTGGACCGATTGGGGCTCGGAGACGGCGCGTTAACCGATTGGGGCTTAGGAGACGACGCGTGGACCGATTGGGGCTCAGGTGGCCGCGCGTGGACCGATCGGGGTGTAGGAGACGACGCGTGTACCTATCGGGGCTCAGGAGACAGCGCGTGGACCGATCGGGGCTCGGCGACTGCGCGTCGACGTATCGGGGCTCAGGAGACGGCGCGTGGACCGATTGGAGCTTATGAGACGGCGCGTGGACCGATTGGGGCTCGGATACGGCGCGTGACCCGATCGGGGCTTAGGAGACGACGCGTGGACCGATCGGGGCTCAGGTGACGGCGCGTGGACCGATCGGGGCTTCGGAGACGGTACGTGGACCGATCGGGGCTCGGAGACGGTACGAGGACCGACCGGAGCTCAGAGGATTCGCGTGGATCGATCAGGGCTCCGGAGGCAGCGCATGGACCGATTGGGGAGAATGCGATGGTGCGTGGACCGATCGGGGCTCGGAGACGGCGCGGGGACCGATCGGGGCTTAGGAGACGACGCGTCGTCCGATCGGGGCTCAGGATGCGGCGCGTGGACCCATCAGGGCTCGGAGACGGCACGTGGACCGATCAAGGCTTAGGACACGACGCGTTGACCGATCGGGACTCAGGAGGCGGCGCGTGGACCGATCGCGGTTCGGCGACGGCGCGTGGACCGATCGGGGCTCAGGAGGCCGCGCGTGGACCGATCGGGGCTCAGGAGACGGCGCGTGGACCGATTGGGGCTCGGATACGGCGCGTGAACCAATCTGGCCTCAGGAGGCCGCGCGTGGACCGATCGCGGCTCGGCGACGGCGCGTGGACCGATCGGGGCTCAGGAGGCCGCGCGTGGACCGATCATAGCTCGGCGACGGCGCGTGGACCGATCGGGGCTCGGAGCGGCGCGTAGAACGATCGCGGCTCGGCGACGGCGCGTGGACCGATCGGGGCTCAGGAGGCTGCGCGTGGATCGATTGGGGCTCATGGAGACGGCGCGTGGACCGCTCGGGGCTCGAAGACGGCCCGTGGAACGATCAGGGCTCAGGAGACGTCACGTGAAATGATCGGTGCTCGGAGACGGCGCGTGGACCGATGGGGGCTCAGGAGAAGGCGCGTGGACCGATCGGGGCTTAGGAGGGGACCCGTCGACCGATCGGGGCTCAGGAGAGGACGCGTGGACCGGTCGGTGCTCAGGAAGCGGCGCCTGGACCGATCGGGGCTCCGAGACGACGCGTTAACCGAGCGGGGCTTAGGAGACTATGCGGGGACCGATCGGGGCTCGGAGACAGCGCGTGTACCGACTGGGGCTCAGGAGGTTGCGCGTGGACCAATTGGGGTTCGGCGACGGCGCGTGGACCGACCGGGGCTCAGGAGACCGCGCGAGAACCGATCGAGGCTCGGCGACTGCGCGTGGAGCGATCGGCGCTCAGGAGACGTCGCGTGAACCAATCAGCGCTCAAAGACGTCGCGTGGACCGATCGGGGATGAGGCGAAGGCGCGTGGACCGATCGGGGCTTAGGAGACGGTGCGTAGACCGATCGGCGCTCGGAGACGGCGCGTGGACCGATCGGGGCTTAGTAGAAGGCGCTTGGACCGATCGGGGCTTAGGAGACGACGCGTGGACCGATCGGAGCTCGGAGACGGCGCGTGGAACGATCGGGGCTCAGAAGACGGCGCGTGAACCGATCGGCGCTCGGAGACGGCGCGTGGACCGATCTGGGCTCGGAGACAGCGCGTGGACCGACTGGGGCACATACGGTGGCGCGTGGACCAATTGGGGTTCGGCGACGGCGCGTGGACCGATCCGGGCTCAGGAGACGGCGCGTGGACCGATCGGGGCTGGGAGACGGAGCGTGGAGCGATGGGGGCTCAGGAGACGGCGCGTGAACTAATCGGCGCTCGGAGACGGCGCGTGGACCGATCGGGGCTGAGGAGAAGGCGCGTGGTCCGATCGGGGCTTATGAGACGGCGCGTGGATCGATCGGGGCTCGGAGGTGGCGCGTGGAATGATCGTGGCTTAGGAGATGGCGTGTGGACCGATCGGAGATCAGGAGCCGGCGCGTGGACCGATTGGGGCTCGGATACGGCGCGTGAACCAACCGGGACTCAGGAACCCGCGCGTGGACCGATCCCGGCTCGGCGACGGCGCGTGGACCGATGGGGCTCAGGAGCCGCGCGTGGACCGATCATGGCTCGGTGACGGCGCGTGGACCGATCGGGGCTTAGGTGACGATGCGTGGACCGAGTGGGGCTCAGGAAGCAGCGCCTGGACCGATCGTGGCTCGGAGACGGCGCGAGGAGGCATCTGGGCTTCGAAGACGACGCGTGGATCGATCGGGGCTAGGAGACGGCGCGTTAACCAACCGGGGCTCAGGAGACCGCGCGTGGACCGATCGAGGCTCAGGAGGCCACGCCTGGACCGATCGGGGCTCCGCGACGGCGCGTGGACCGATCGAGGCTCGGAGACGACGCGTGGACGGACCGCGGCTCAGAATGCGGTACGCGGACCGATCGGGGATCGGACACGGCGTGTGGACCGATCGAGGCTCGGAGACGACGTGTTTACGGATCGGGGATCAGGAGACGACGCGTGGAACGATCCGGGCTCAGGAGACGGAGCGTGGACCGATTGGGACTCGGAGACGGCGTGTGGAACGATCGGGGCTCGGGTGACGGCGCGTGAACCGATCGGCGCTCGGAGACGGCGCGTGGATCGATCGGGGATCGGGGACGGCGCGTGGAATGATCGGGGCTCGGAGTCGACGCGTTAGCCGATCGGGGCTTAGGAGACGATGCGTGGGCCGATCGGGGCTCGGAGACGGCGCGTGGATCGATCGGGGCTCCGGAGGCGCCGCGTTGACCCATAGGGATCAGGAGACAGTGCGTGGACCGATCGGGGCTCGGAGACGGCGCGTGGACTGATCGGGGCCCGGAGACGGCGCGTGTAACGATCGGGGCTCAGGAGACGGCACGTGGACCGATCGGGGCCCCGGAGGCGCCGCGTGGACCCATGGGCATCAGGAGACAGTGCGTGGACCGATCGGGGCTCGGAGACGGCGCGTGGACCGATCGGGGCTTAGGAGACGACGCGTGGACCGATTGGGGTGTAGGCGACGACGCGTTTACCGATCGGGGCTCAGGAGACAGCGCGTGGACCGACTGGGGCTCAGGCGGTTTCGCGTGGACCAATTGGGGTTCGGCGACGGCGCGTGGACCGATCGAGGCTCGGAGACGACGCGTGTACGGATCGGGGATTCGGGGACGACGCGTGGAACGATCCGGGCTCAGGAGACGGTGCGTTGACCGATCGGGGCTCGGAGACGGCGCGTGGACCGATCGGGGCTCGGGGACGGCGCGTTAACCGATTGGGGCTTAGGAGAGCATGCGTGGACCGATCGGGGCTCGGAGACGACGCGTGGACCGATCGGGGCTCGGAGACAGCGCGTGGACCGACTGGGGCTCAGGCGGTTTCGCGTGGACCAATTGGGGTTCGGCGACGGCGCGTGGACCGATCGAGGCTCGGAGACGACGCGTGTACGGATCGGGGATTCGGGGACGACGCGTGGAACGATCCGGGCTCAGGAGACGGTGCGTTGACCGATCGGGGCTCGGAGACGGCGCGTGGACCGATCGGGGCTCAGGAGACGACGCGTGGGTCGATCGGGGCTCAGAAGACGATGCGTCGACCGATCGGGGCTCAGGTGACGGCGCGCGGACCGACCGGGACTCAGGAGTCGGCGCGTGAAATGATCGGCGCTCGGATAGGGCGCGTGGACCGATTGGGACTTAAGAGACGACGGGTGAACCGATCGGGGCTTAGGAGACGGCACGTGAATCGATCGGGGCTCAGGAGAAGGGGTGTGGACCGATCGGGGCTCAGGAGAAGGGGTGTGGACCGATCGGGGCTCAGGAGACGGCGCGTGAAATGATCGGCGCTCGGAGAGGGCGCGTGGACCGATCGGGGCTCGGCGATGGCGCGTGGAGCGATCAGGGCTCGGAGACGACGCGTGTACGGATCGAGGTATGGAGACGGCGCGTGAACCGATCGGAGCTCGGACACGGCCCGTGGATGGATCAGGGCTTAGGAGACGGCGCGTGGACTAATTGGGGCTTAGGAGACGACGCGTGGACCGATCGCGGCTCGGAAACGACGCGTTAACCGAGCGGGGCTTAGGAGACTACGCGTGGACCGATCGGGGCTTAGGAGACAACGCGTGGACCGATCGGGGCTTAGAAGACGACGGGTGGACCGATCGGGGCTCAGGAGACGGCGCGTGGACCGACCGGGGCTGAGGAGGCGACTCGTGGACCCATCGGGGCTCGGAGACGACGTGTGGACGGATTGGGGTGTAGGCGACGACGCGTCGACCGATCGGAGCTCAGGTGACGGCGCGCGGACCGACCGGGGCTCAGGAGACGGCGCGTGAAATGATCGGCGCTCGGAGAGGGCGCGTGGACCGATTGGGACTTAAGAGACGACGGGCGAACCGATCGGGGCTTAGGAGACGGCACGTGAATCGATCGGGGCACAGGAGACGGCGCGTGCACCGGTCGGGGCTTAGGAGACGACGCGTCGACCGATCGGGGCTCAGGAGAAGGGGTGTGGACCGATCGGGGCTCGGCGATGGCGCGTGGACCGATCGGGGCTCGGCGATGGCGCGTGGGCCGATCAGGGCTCGGAGACGAGGCGTGGACCGATCGGAACTCGGACACGGCCCGTGGACGGATCGGGGCTTAGGAGACGGCGCATGGACTAATTGGGGCTCAGGAGACGGCGCGTGGACCGATCGGGACTCGGAGACGGCGTGTGAACGTATCGGGGCTTAGGAGACGATGCGTTGACCGATCGGGGCTCATGAGGCGGCGCGTAGACCGATCGGGGCTCCGGCGGCGACGCGTGGACCGATCGGGGCCCAGGAAACGGCGCGTGGATCGATCGGTGCTCGAAGACGACGCGTGGACCGACCGGGGCTCAGGAGCCGATGCGTGGATCGATCGGGGCTCAGGAGGCGGCGCGTAGACCCATCGGGGCTCGGAGACGGCACGTGGACCGATCAGGGCTTAGGAGACGACGCGTGGACCGATCGGGGCTCAGGAGGCCGCGCGTGGATCGATCATGGCTCGGCGACGGCGCGTGGACCGATCGGGGTTCAGGAGACGGTGCGTGGACCGATTGGGCCTCGGATACGGCGCGTGAAGCATCCGGGGCTCAGGAGGCCGCGCGTGGACCGATCGCGGCTCGTGCGACGGCGCGTACACCGATCGGCGCTCGGAGACGGCGCTGACCGATCGTGGCTTAGGAGAAGGCGCGTGGAACGATCGGGGTTCAGGAGACGGCGCGTGGACCGATTGGGGCTCGGAGACGGCGCGTTAACCGATTGGGGCTTAGGAGACGATGCGTGGATCGATCGGGGCTCAGGATCCTCGCGTGGATCGATCGGGGCTCCGGAGGCGCCTCGTGGACCCATGGGGATCAGGAGACAGTGCGTGGACGCATCGGGGCTCGGAGACGGCGCGTGGACTGATCGGGGCTTAGGAGACAACGCGTGGACCGTTCGGGGCTCGGAGACGGCGCGTTAACCGATCGGGGCTTAGGAGACGAAGCGTGGACCGATCGGGTCTCGGAGACGGCGCGTGGACCGACCGGGGCTAAGGAGGCCGCGCGTGGACCGATCGAGGCTCGTCGACGGCGCGTGGACCGATCGGGACTCGGAGACGGCGTGTGAACGTATCGGGGCTTAGGAGACGATGCGTTGTCCGATCGGGGTTCATGAGACGGCGCGTAGACCGATCGGGGCTCCGTCGGCGACGCCTGGACCGATCGGGGCCCAGGAAACGGCGCGTGGACTCATCGGGGCTCGGAGACGACACGTGAACCGATCAGGGCTCGGAGACGGCGCGTGGATCGATCGGGGCTCAGGAAGCGGCGCCTGGACCTATCGTGGCTCGGAGACGGCGCGTGGAGTCATCGGGGCTAAGAACACGACGCATGGACCGAGCGGGGCTCAGGAGACGGCGCGAGGAGCGTTCGAGGCTCAGGAGAAGACGCGTCAATTGATCGGGGCTCAGGAGACGACGCGGCGACGGATCGGGGCTTAGGAGACGACGCGTGGACCGATCGGGGCTCGGAGACGGTAGGAGGACCGACCGGAGCTCTGGAGATTCGCGTGGATCGATCAGGGCTCCGGAGGCGGCGCATGGACCGATTGGGGAGCATGCGATGGTGCGTGGACCGATCGGGGCTCGGAAACGGCGCACGGACCGATCGGGGCTTAGGAGACGACGCGTGGACCGATTGGGGCTCAGGAGGCCGCGCGTGGACCGATCGGGGTGTAGGAGACGACGCGTGTACCTATCGGGGCTCAGGAGACAGCGCGTGGACCGATCGGGGCTCGGCGACTGCGCGTCGACGTATCGGGGCTCAGGAGACGGCGCGTGGACCGATTGGAGTTTATGAGACGGCGCGTGGACCGATTGGGGCTCGGATACGGCGCGTGACCCGATCGGGGCTTAGGAGACGACGCGTGGACCGATCGGGGCTCAGGAGACGGCGCGTGGACCGATTGGGGCTCGGATACGGCGCGTGAACCAATCTGGCCTCAGGAGGCCGCGCGTGGACCGATCGCGGCTCGGCGACGGCGCGTGGACCGATCGGGGCTCAGGAGGCCGCGCGTGGACCGTCCATAGCTCGGCGACGGCGCGTGGACCGATCGGGGCTCGGAGCGGCGCGTAGAACGATCGCGGCTCGGCGACGGCGCGTGGACCGATCGGGGCTCAGGAGGCTGCGCGTGGATCGATTGGGGCTCATGGAAACGGCGCGTGGACCGCTCGGGGCTCGAAGACGGCGCGTGGAACGATCAGGGCTCAGGAGACGTCACGTGAAATGATCGGCGCTCGGAGACGGCGCGTGGACCGATGGGGGCTCAGGAGAAGGCGCGTGGACCGATCGGGGCTTAGGAGGGGACCCGTCGACCGATCGGTGCTCAGGAAGCGGCGCCTGGACCGATCGGGGCTCCGAGACGACGCGTTAACCGAGCGGGGCTTAGGAGACTATGCGGGGACCGATCGGGGCTCGGAGACAGCGCGTGTACCGACTGGGGCTCAGGAGGTTGCGCGTGGACCAATTGGGGTTCGGCGACGGCGCGTGGACCGACCGGGGCTCAGGAGACCGCGCGAGAACCGATCGAGGCTCGGCGACTGCGCGTGGAGCGATCGGCGCTCAGGAGACGTCGCGTGAACCAATCAGCGCTCGAAGACGGCGCGTGGACCGATCGGGGATGAGGAGAAGGCGCGTGGACCGATCGGGGCTTAGGAGACGGTGCGTAGACCGATCGGGGCTCGGAGACGGCGCGTGGAACGATGGGGGCTCAGGAGACGGCGCGTGAACCGATCGGCGCTCGGAGACGGCGCGTGAACCGATCGGGGCTTAGTAGAAGGCGCTTGGACCGATCGGGGCTTAGGAGACGACGCGTGGACCGATCGGAGCTCGGAGACGGCGCGTGGAACGATCGGGGCTCAGAAGACGGCGCGTGAACCGATCGGCGCTCGGAGACGGCGCGTGGACCGATCTGGGCTCGGAGACAGCGCGTGGACCGACTGGGGCACATGCGGTGGCGCGTGGACCAATTGGGGTTCGGCGACGGCGCGTGGACCGATCCGGGCTCAGGAGACGGCGCGTGGACCGATCGGGGCTGGGAGACGGAGCGTGGAGCGATGGGGGCTCAGGAAACGGCGCGTGAACTAATCGGCGCTCGGAGACGGCGCGTGGACCGATCGGGGCTGAGGAGAAAGCGCGTGGTCCGATCGGGGCTTATGAGACGGCGCGTGGATCGATCGGGGCTCGGAGGTGGCGCGTGGAATGATCGGGGCTTAGGAGATGGCGTGTGGACCGATCGGAGATCAGGAGACGAAGCGTGGACCGAGAGGGCTCTGGAAGCGGCGCACGGACGGATCGTGGCTCGGAGACGGCGCGTGGAGGCATCGGGGCTTTGAAGACGACGCGTGGACCAAACGGTGCTCAGAAAACGGTGCGTGGAGCGATCGGGGCTCAGGAGACGGCGCGTGGACCGATCGGGGCTCAGGAGCCGGCGCGTGGACCGATTGGGGCTCGGATACGGCGCGTGAACCAACCGGGACTCAGGAACCCGCGCGTGGACCGATCCCGGCTCGGCGACGGCGCGTGGACCGATGAGGCTCAGGAGCCGCGCGTGGACCGATCATGGCTCGGTGACGGCGCGTGGACCGATCGGGGCTTAGGTGAAGATGCGTGGACCGAGTGGGGCTCAGGAAGCAGCGCCTGGACCGATCGTGGCTCGGAGACGGCGCGAGGAGGCATCTGGGCTTCGAAGACGACGCGTGGATCGATCGGGGCTAGGAGACGGCGCGTTAACCAACCGGGGCTCAGGAGACCGCGCGTGGACCGATCGAGGCTCAGGAGGCCGCGCCTGGACCGATCGGGGCTCCGCGACGGCGCGTGGACCGATCGAGGCTCGGAGACGACGCGTGGACGGACCGCGGCTCAGAATGCGGTACGCGGACCGATCGGGGATCGGACACGGCGTGTGGACCGATCGAGGCTCGGAGACGACGTGTTTACGGATCGGGGATCAGGAGACGACGCGTGGAACGATCCGGGCTCAGGAGACGGAGCGTGGACCGATTGGGACTCGGAGACGGCGTGTGGAACGATCGGGGCTCGGGTGACGGCGCGTGAACCGATCGGCGCTCGGAGACGGCGCGTGGATCGATCGGGGATCGGGGACGGCGCGTGGAATGATCGGGGCTCGGAGTCGACGCGTTAGCCGATCGGGGCTTAGGAGACGATGCGTGGGCCGATCGGGGCTCGGAGACGGCGCGTGGACCGACGGGGGTTTTGGAGAAGACGCTTGGACCGAACGGGGCTTAGGAGACGGCGCTTGGACCGATCGGGCTCAGGAGACGGCGCGCGGACCGACTGGGGCTCAGGAGACTCGCGTGGATTGATCGGGGCTCCGGAGGCGCCGCGTGGACCGATTGGGATCAGGAGACGGTGCGTGAACCGTTCGGGGCTCGGAGACGGCGCGTGTACGGATCGGGGATTCGGCGATGACGCGTGGACCGATCCGGGCTCAGGAGACGGCGCGTGGACGGATCGGGGCTCGGAGACGGCGCGTGGAACGATCGGGGCTCAGGAGACGGCGCGTGAACCGATCGGCGCTCGGAGACGGCGCGTGGACCGATAGGGGCTTAGGAGACGGCGCGTGGACCGATCGGGCTCGGAGACGGGGCGTGGAATGATCGGGGCTCACGAGACGGGGCGTGAAATGATCGACACTCTGAGACGGCGCGTAGACCGATTGGGGCTTAGGAGACGACGCGTCGAACGATCGGGGCTTAGGAGACGACGCGTGGACCGATCGGGGCTCGGACACAGTGCGTCGACCGAATGGGGCTCAGGCGGTTGCGCGTGGACCGATCGGGGCTTAGGAGCCTCGCGTGGATCGATCGGGGCCCCGGAGGCGCCGCGTGGACCCATGGGGATCAGGAGACAGTGCGTGAACCGATCGGGGCTCGGAGACGGCGCGTGGACCGATCGGGGCTTAGGACATGACGCGTGGACCGATCGGGGTGTAGGCGATGACGTGTGTACCTATCGGGGCTCAGGAGACAGCGCGTGGACCGATCAGGGCTCGGCGAGTGCGCGTGGACGTATCGGGGCTCAGGAGACATCGCGTGGACCGATCGGGGCTCGAAGACGGCCCGTGGACGGATCGGGGCTTAGGAGACGGCGCATGGACTAATTGGGGCTCAGGAGACGACGCGTGGACCGATCGGGGCTCGGAAACGACGCGTTAACCGAGCGGGGCTTAGGAGACTACGCGTGGACCGATCGGGGCGTAGGAGACGACGCGTCTACCTATCGGGGCTCACGAGACAGCGTGTGGACCGATTTGGGCTCAGGAGACGGCGCGTGGATCGATCGGGGCTCGGAGACGGCGCGTGGAACGATCGGGGCTCAGGAGACGGCGCGTGAAGTTATCGGCGCTCGGAGACGGCGCGTGGACCGACCGGGGCTCAGGAGGCGACGCGTGGACCCATCGGGGCTCGGAGACGGCGTGTGGACCGATCGGGTCTTAGGAGACGATACGTGGACCGATCGGGTCTTAGGAGACGACGCGTGGACCGATCGGGCCTCGGAGACGGCGCGTGGACTGATCGGGGCTTAGGAGCCGACGCGTGGACCCATCGGGGTTCGGAGACGATGCGTGGAACGATCGGGGCTCAGGAGACGGCGCGTGGACCGATTGGGGTGTAGGCGACGACGGGTTTACCTATCGGGGCTCAGGAGACAGCGCGTGGACCGATCAGGGCTCGGCGACTGCGCGTGGACGTATCGGGGCTCAGGAGACGGCGCGTGGACCGATCGGGGCTCGGGGACGGCGCGTTAACCGATTGGGGCTTAGAAGAGCATGCGTGGACCGATCGGGGCTCGAAGACGGCGCGTGGACCGATGGGGTCTCAGTAGGCCGCGCGTGGACAGATCATGACTCGGCGACGGCGCGTGGACCGATCGGGGCTCGGAGACGACGCGTGGACCGATCGGGGCTCGGAGACAGCGCGTGGACCGACTGGGGCTCAGGCGGTTTCGCGTGGACCAATTGGGGTCTCAGGAGGCCGCGCGTGGACAGATCATGACTCGGCGACGGCGCGTGGACCGATCGGGGCTCGGAGACGACGCGTGGACCGATCGGGGCTCGGAGACAGCGCGTGGACCGACTGGGGCTCAGGCGGTTTCGCGTGGACCAATTGGGGTTCGGCGACGGCGCGTGGACCGATCGAGGCTCGGAGACGACGCGTGTACGGATCGGGGCTCGGAGACAGCGCGTGGACCGACTGGGGCTCAGGCGGTTTCGCGTGGACCAATTGGGGTTCGGCGACGGCGCGTGGACCGATCGAGGCTCGGAGACGACGCGTGTACGGATCGGGGATTCGGGGACGACGCGTGGAACGATCCGGGCTCAGGAGACGGTGCGTTGACTGATCGGGGCTCGGAGACGGCGCGTGGACCGATCGGGGCTTAGGAGAAGGCGCTTGGACCGATCGGGGCTTAGGAGACGGCGCGTGAGCCGATCTTAGCTCGGAGACGGCGCGTGGAACGATCGGGGCTCAGGAGACGGCGCGTGAACCGATCGGCGCTAGGAGACGGCGCGTGGACCGATCGGGGCTCAGGAGACGACGCGTGGGTCGATCGGGGCTCAGAAGACGATGCGTCGACCGATCGGGGCTCAGGTGACGGCGCGCGAACCGACCGGGGCTCAGGAGACGGCGCGTGAAATGATCGGCGCTCGGAGAGGGCGCGTGGACCGATTGGGACTTAAGAGACGACGGGTGAACCGATCGGGGCTTAGGAGACGGCACGTGAATCGATCGGGGCTCAGGAGAAGGGGTGTGGACCGATCGGGGCTCAGGAGAAGGGGTGTGGACCGATCGGGGCTCAGGAGACGGCGCGTAAAATGATCGGCGCTCGGAGAGGGCGCGTGGACCGATCGGGGCTCGGCGATGGCGCGTGGACCGATCAGGGCTCGGAGACGACACGTGTACGGATCGAGGTTTGGAGACGGCGCGTAAACCGATCGGAGCTCGGACACGGCCCGCGGACGGATCAGGGCTTAGGAGACGGCGCGTGGACTAATTGGGGCTCAGGAGACGACGCGTGGACCGATCGGGGCTCGGAAACGACGTGTTAACCGAGCAGGGCTTAGGAGACGGCACGTGCACCGGTCGGGGCTTAGGAGACGACGCGTCGACAGATCGGGGCACAGGAGAAGGGGTGTGGACAGATCGGGGCTCAGGAGACGGCGCGTGGACCGATCGGGGCTCGGCGATGGCGCGTGGACCGATCAGGTCTCGGCGATGGCGCGTGGACCGATCAGGGCTCGGAGACGACGCGTGTACCTATCGGGGCTCACGAGACAGCGTGTGGACCGATTTGGGCTTAGGAGACGACGCGTGGACCGCTCGGGGCTTAGAAGACGACGCGTGGACCGATCGGGGCTCAGGAGACCGCGCGTGGACCGACCGGGGCTCAGGAGGCGACGCGTGGACCCATCGGGGCTCGGCGACGGCGTGTGGACCGATCGGGGCTTAGGAGACGATACGTGGACCGATCGGGTCTTAGGAGACGACGCGTGGACCGATCGGGGCTCGGAGACGGCCCGTGGACGGATCGGGGCTTAGGAGACGGCGCAGGGACTCATTGGGGCTCAGGAGACAACGCGTGGACCGATCGGAGCTCGGAAACGACGCGTTAACCGAGCAGGGCTTAGGAGACTACGCGTGGACCGATCGGGGCTTAGAAGACGACGCGTGGACCGATCGGGGCTCAGGAGACGGCGCGTGGACCGACCGGGGCTCGGAGACGGCATGTGGATCGATCGTGGCTCAGGAGACGGCGCGTGGACCGATGGGGCTCAGGAGACGGCACGTGGACCGATCGGGGCTCGGAGACGGCATGTGGATCGATCGTGGCTCAGGAGACGGCGCGTGGACCGATGGGGCTCAGGAGACGGCACGTGGACCGATCGGGGCTCGGAGACAGCGCGTGTACGGATCGAGGCTTGGAGACCGCGCGTGGACCGATCGGAGCTCGGAAACGGCCCGTGGGCAGATCGGGGCTTAGGAGACGGCGCGTGGAGGCATCGGGGCTAAGAAGACGACGCATGGACCGAGCGGGGCTCAGGAGACGGCGCGAGGAGCGATCGGGGCTCAGGAGAAGACGCGTCAATTGATCGGGGCTCAGGAGACGACGCGTGGACCGATCGGGGTTCGGCGATGGCGCGTGGACCGATCGGGGCTTAGGAGACGGCGCGTGGACTAATTGGGGCTTAGGAGAACATACGTGGACCGATCGGGGCTCGGAGACAGCGCGATTACCGACTGGGGCTCGAGAGGTTGCGCGTGGACCAATTGGGGTTCGCAGCGGCGTGTGGACCGACCGGAGCTCAGTAGACCGCGCGTGGACCGATCGGGGCTCGTCGACTGCGCGTGGATGGATCGGGGCTCAGGAGAAAGCGCGGGGACCGATCGGGGTTCACGAAGCGGCGCCTGCACCGATCGTGGCTCGGAGACGGCGCGTGGAGGCATCGGGGCTTAGAAGACGACGCATGGGCCGATCGGGGCTCGGAAACGGCGCGTGGACCGATCGGAGCTCGGAGACGACGCGTGGAGCGGTCGGGGCTCAGGAGAAGACGCGTGGATCGATCGGGGCTCAGGAGACGACGCGACGACGGATCGGGGCTTAGGAGACGACGCGTGGACCGATCCAGGCTCAGGAGACGGCGCGTGGACCGATCGGGGTTCGGATACGACGCGTGGACCGATCGGGGCTCGGCGACTGCGCGTCGACGTATCGGGGCTCAGGAGACGGCGCGTGGACCGATTGGAGCTTAGGAGACGGCGCGTGGACCGATTGGGGCTCCGATACGGCGCGTGAACCGATCGGGGCTTAGGAGACGATGCGTGGACCGATCGGGGCTCAGGTGACGGCGCGTGGACCGATCGGGGCTTCGGAGACGGTACGTGGACCGATCGGGGCTCGGAGACGGTACGAGGACCGACCGGAGCTCAGGAGATTCGCGTGGATCGATCAGGGCTCCGGAGGCGGCGCATGGACCGATTGGGGAGCATGCGATGGTGCGTGGACCGATCGGGGCTCGGAGACGGCGCACGGACCGATCGGGGCTTAGGAGACGACGCGTGGACCGATTGGGGCTCAGGAGGCCGCGCGTGGACCGATCGCGGCTCGACGCCGCGCGTGGACGGATCAGGGCTCAGGAGACGGCGCGTGGACCAATCGGGGCGGGGAGACGGCGCGTGAACCGACCGGGGCTCAGGAGGCCGCGCGTGGACTGATCGGGGCGGGGAGACGGTGCGTTAACCGATCGGGGCTTAGGAGACGGCGCGTGGACCAATCGGGGCGGGGAGACGGCGCGTGAACCGACCGGGGCTCAGGAGGCCGCGCGTGGACTGATCGGGGCGGGGAGACGGTGCGTGGACCGATCGGGACTGAGGAGACGACGCGTGGACCGAACGGGGCTCGGAGCCGGCGCGTGGAACGATCGGAGCACAGGAGACGGCGCGTGAACCGATCGGCGCTCGGAGACGGCGCGTGGATCGATCGGGGCTTAGGAGAAGGCGCGTGGACCGATCGGGGCTTAGGAGACGATTCGTGGACCGATCGGGGCTCGGAGACGGCGCGTGGACCGACCGGGGCTAAGCAGGCCGCGCGTGGACCGATAGAGGCTTAGGAGCCGACGCGTGGACCGAGCGGGGCTCGGAGACGGCGCGTGGACCGATCGGGGCTCAGGAGACGGAGCGTCAACCGATCGGCGCTCGGAGACGGCGCGTGGAGGCATCGGGGCTTTGAAGACGACGCATGGACCGAGCGGGGCTCAGGAGACGGCGCGAGGAGCGATCGGGGCTCAGGAGAAGACGCGTCAATTGATCGGGGCTCAGGAGACGACGCGTGGACCGATCGGGGCTCAGACGGTTGAGCGTGGACCAATTGGGGTTCGGCGACGGCGCGTGGACCGATCCGGGCTCAGGATACGGCGCGTGGACCGATCGGGGCTCGGAGACGGCGCGTGGAGCGATCGGGGCTCAGGAGACGGTGCGTGGACCGATTGGGCCTCGGATACGGCGCGTGAAGCAACCGGGGCTCAGGAGGCCGCGCGTGGACCGATCGCGGCTCGTGCGACGGCGCGTATACCGATCGGTGCTCGGAGACGGCGCTGACCGATCGTGGCTTAGGAGAAGGCGCGTGGAACGATCGGGGTTCAGGAGACGGCGCGTGGACCGATTGGGGCTCGGAGACGGCGCGTTAACCGATTGGGGCTTAGGAGACGATGCGTGGATCGATCGGGGCTCAGGATCCTCGCGTGGATCGATCGGGGCTCCGGAGGCGCCTCGTGGACCCATGGGGATCAGGAGACAGTGCGTGGACCCATCGGGGCTCGGAGACGGCGCGTGGACTGATCGGGGCTTAGGAGACGTCGCGTGGACCGTTCGGGGTGTAGGAGACGACGCGTGTACCTATCGGGGCTCAGGAGACAGAGCGTAGACCGATCGGGGCTCGGCGACTGCGCGTCGACGTATCGGGGCTCAGGAGACGGCGCGTGGACCGATTGGTGCTTAGGAGACGGCGCGTGGACCGATTGGGGCTCGGATACGGCGCGTGAACCGATCGGGGCTTAGGAGTCGACGCGTGGACCGATCGGGGCTCAGGAGACGGCGCGTGGACCGATCGGGGCTTCGGAGACGGTACGTGGACCGATCGGGGCTCGGAGACGGTACGAGGAATGATCGGGGCTCAGGAGACGGCGCGTGAACCGATCGGCGCTCGGAGACAGCGCGTGCACCGATCGGGGCTCAGGAGACGGCGCGTGAACCGATCGGCGCTCGGAGACAGCGCGTGGACCGATCGGGGCTCAGGAGACGGCGCGTGAACCGATCGGCGCTCGGAGACAGCGCGTGGACCGATCGGGGCTTAGGAGACGACGCGTGGACCGATCGGGGCGTAGGACACGACGCGTGTACCTATCGGGGCTCACGAGACAGCGTGTGGACCGATTGGGGCTCAGGAGACGGCGCGTGGACCGATCGGGGCTCGGAGACGGCGCGTGGAACGATCGGAGCTCAGGAGACAGGGCGTGAAATGATCGGCGCTCTGAGACGGCGCGTGGACCGATCGGGGCTTAGAAGACGACGCGTGGACCGATCGGGGCTCAGGAGACGGCGCGTGGACCGACCGGGGCTCAGGAGGCGACGCGTGGACCCATCGGGGCTCGGAGACGGCGCGTGGACCGATCGGGGCTCGGAGACGGCATGTGGATCGATCGTGGCTCAGGAGACGGCGCGTGGACCGATGGGGCTCAGGAGACGGCACGTGGACCGATCGGGGCTCGGAGACGGCGCGTGTACGGATCGAGGCTTGGAGACCGCGCGTGGACCGATCGGAGCTCGGAAACGGCCCGTGGGCAGATCGGGGCTTAGGAGACGGCGCGTGGAGGCATCGGGGCTAAGAAGACGACGCATGGACCGAGCGGGGCTCAGGAGACGGCGCGAGGAGCGATCGGGGCTCAGGAGAAGACGCGTCAATTGATCGGGGCTCAGGAGACGACGCGTGGACCGATCGGGGTTCGGCGATGGCGCGTGGACCGATCGGGGCTTAGGAGACGGCGCGTGGACTAATTGGGGCTTAGGAGAACATACGTGGACCGATCGGGGCTCGGAGACAGCGCGATTACCGACTGGGGCTCGAGAGGTTGCGCGTGGACCAATTGGGGTTCGCAGCGGCGTGTGGACCGACCGGAGCTCAGTAGACCGCGCGTGGACCGATCGGGGCTCGTCGACTGCGCGTGGATGGATCGGGGCTCAGGAGAAAGCGCGGGGACCGATCGGGGTTCACGAAGCGGCGCCTGCACCGATCGTGGCTCGGAGACGGCGCGTGGAGGCATCGGGGCTTAGAAGACGACGCATGGGCCGATCGGGGCTCGGAAACGGCGCGTGGACCGATCGGAGCTCGGAGACGAAGCGTGGAGCGGTCGGGGCTCAGGAGAAGACGCGTGGATCGATCGGGGCTCAGGAGACGACGCGACGACGGATCGGGGCTTAGGAGACGACACGTGGACCGATCCAGGCTCAGGAGACGGCGCGTGGACCGATCGGGGTTCGGATACGACGCGTGGACCGATCGGGGCTCGGCGACTGCGCGTCGACGTATCGGGGCTCAGGAGACGGCGCGTGGACCGATTGGAGCTTAGGAGACGGCGCGTGGACCGATTGGGGCTCCGATACGGCGCGTGAACCGATCGGGGCTTAGGAGACGATGCGTGGACCGATCGGGGCTCAGGTGACGGCGCGTGGACCGATCGGGGCTTCGGAGACGGTACGTGGACCGATCGGGGCTCGGAGACGGTACGAGGACCGACCGGAGCTCAGGAGATTCGCGTGGATCGATCAGGGCTCCGGAGGCGGCGCATGGACCGATTGGGGAGCATGCGATGGTGCGTGGACCGATCGGGGCTCGGAGACGGCGCACGGACCGATCGGGGCTTAGGAGACGACGCGTGGACCGATTGGGGCTCAGGAGGCCGCGCGTGGACCGATCGCGGCTCGACGCCGCGCGTGGACGGATCTGGGCTCAGGAGACGGCGCGTGGACCAATCGGGGCGGGGAGACGGCGCGTGAACCGACCGGGGCTCAGGAGGCCGCGCGTGGACTGATCGGGGCGGGGAGACGGTGCGTTAACCGATCGGGGCTTAGGAGACGGCGCGTGGACCAATCGGGGCGGGGAGACGGCGCGTGAACCGACCGGGGCTCAGGAGGCCGCGCGTGGACTGATCGGGGCGGGGAGACGGTGCGTGGACCGATCGGGACTGAGGAGACGGCGCGTGGACCGAACGGGGCTCGGAGCCGGCGCGTGGAACGATCGGAGCACAGGAGACGGCGCGTGAACCGATCGGCGCTCGGAGACGGCGCGTGGATCGATCGGGGCTTAGGAGAAGGCGCGTGGACCGATCGGGGCTTAGGAGACGATTCGTGGACCGATCGGGGCTCGGAGACGGCGCGTGGACCGACCGGGGCTAAGCAGGCCGCGCGTGGACCGATAGAGGCTTAGGAGCCGACGCGTGGACCGAGCGGGGCTCGGAGACGGCGCGTGGACCGATCGGGGCTCAGGAGACGGAGCGAGGAGCGATCGGGGCTCAGGAGAAGACGCGTCAATTGATCGGGGCTCAGGAGACGACGCGTGGACCGATCGGGGCTCAGACGGTTGAGCGTGGACCAATTGGGGTTCGGCGACGGCGCGTGGACCGATCCGGGCTCAGGATACGGCGCGTGGACCGATCGGGGCTCGGAGACGGCGCGTGGAGCGATCGGGGCTCAGGAGACGGTGCGTGGACCGATTGGGCCTCGGATACGGCGCGTGAAGCAACCGGGGCTCAGGAGGCCGCGCGTGGACCGATCGCGGCTCGTGCGACGGCGCGTATACCGATCGGTGCTCGGAGACGGCGCTGACCGATCGTGGCTTAGGAGAAGGCGCGTGGAACGATCGGGGTTCAGGAGACGGCGCGTGGACCGATTGGGGCTCGGAGACGGCGCGTTAACCGATTGGGGCTTAGGAGACGATGCGTGGATCGATCGGGGCTCAGGATCCTCGCGTGGATCGATCGGGGCTCCGGAGGCGCCTCGTGGACCCATGGGGATCAGGAGACAGTGCGTGGACCCATCGGGGCTCGGAGACGGCGCGTGGACTGATCGGGGCTTAGGAGACGTCGCGTGGACCGTTCGGGGTGTAGGAGACGACGCGTGTACCTATCGGGGCTCAGGAGACAGAGCGTAGACCGATCGGGGCTCGGCGACTGCGCGTCGACGTATCGGGGCTCAGGAGACGGCGCGTGGACCGATTGGTGCTTAGGAGACGGCGCGTGGACCGATTGGGGCTCGGATACGGCGCGTGAACCGATCGGGGCTTAGGAGTCGACGCGTGGACCGATCGGGGCTCAGGAGACGGCGCGTGGACCGATCGGGGCTTCGGAGACGGTACGTGGACCGATCGGGGCTCGGAGACGGTACGAGGAATGATCGGGGCTCAGGAGACGGCGCGTGAACCGATCGGCGCTCGGAGACAGCGCGTGCACCGATCGGGGCTCAGGAGACGGCGCGTGAACCGATCGGCGCTCGGAGACAGCGCGTGGACCGATCGGGGCTCAGGAGACGGCGCGTGAACCGATCGGCGCTCGGAGACAGCGCGTGGACCGATCGGGGCTTAGGAGACGACGCGTGGACCGATCGGGGCGTAGGACACGACGCGTGTACCTATCGGGGCTCACGAGACAGCGTGTGGACCGATTGGGGCTCAGGAGACGGCGCGTGGACCGATCGGGGCTCGGAGACGGCGCGTGGAACGATCGGAGCTCAGGAGACAGGGCGTGAAATGATCGGCGCTCTGAGACGGCGCGTGGACCGATCGGTGCTCGGAGACGACGCGTGGACCGATCGGGGCTGAGGAGACGGCGCGTGGACCGATCGGGGCTCAGGAGACGGCGCGTGGACCGATTGGGGCTCGGGAGACTGCGCGTGGATGGATCGGGGCTTCGGGAACGACGCGTGGACCGATCGAGGTTCAGGAGACGGCGTGTGGACCGATCGGGGCTCGGAGACGGCGCGTGGACCGATCGGGGCTTAGGAGACGACGCGTGAATCGAGCGGGGCTCGGAGACGGCGCGTGGATGGACCGTGGCTTAGAATGCGGCACGCGGACCGATCGGGCTCGGAGACGGCGTGTGGACCGATCGGGGCGCAGGAAGCGGCGCCTGGACCCATCGTGGCTCGGAGACGGCGCGTGGAGGCATCAGGGCTAAGAAGACGACGGATGGACCGAGCGGGGCTCAGGAGACGACACGTCGACGGATCAGGGCTTAGGAGACGACGCGTGGACCGATCGGGACTTAGGAGCCGACGCGTGGACCGATCCGGGCTCAGGAGACGGCGTGTGGACCGATCGGGGCTGGAGGAAGGCGCGTGAAACGATCGGGGCTTAGGAGACGGCGCGTGGACCGATCGGGGCTCAGGAGACGGCGCGCGGACCGACCGGGGCTCAGGAGCCTCGCGTGGACCGATTATGGCTCGGCGACGGCGCGTGGACGGATCGGGGCTCGGAGACGACGCGTGGACCGATTGGGGCTCGGAGACGGCGCGTTAACCGATCGGGGCTTAGGAGACGACGCGTGGACCGATCGGGCCTCAGGAGACGGCGCGTGGACCGATCGGTGCTCGGAGACGGCGCGTGGACGGACCGTGGCTTAGAATGCGTCACGCGGATCGATCGGGGCTCGGATACGGCGTATGGACGTATCGGGGCTTAGGAGCCGATGCGTGAACCGATCGGGGCTCAGGAGACGCCGCGTGGACCGATCGGGTCTCAGAGACGGCGCGTGGAACGATCAGGGCTCAGGAGACGGCGCGTGAAATGATCGGCGCTCTGAGACGGCGCGTGGACCGATTGTGGCTTACGAGACGGCGCGTGGATCTATCGGGGCTCAGGAAGCGGCGCCTTGACCTATCGTGGCTCGGAGACGGCGCGTGGAGGCATCGGGGCTAAGAACACGACGCATGGACCGAGCGGGGCTCAGGAGACGGCGCGAGGAGCGATCGGGGCTCAGGAGAAGACGCGTCAATTGATCGGGGCTCAGGAGACGACGCGGCGACGGATCGGGGCTTAGGAGACGACGGATGGACCGATCAGGGCTCAGGAAACGGCGCGTGGACCGAACGGTGCTCGGAGACAACGCGTGGACCGATCGGCGCTCAGGAGACGGCGCGTGGAGCGATCGGAGTGCAGGAGACGACGCGATAACAGAGCAGTGTTTAGGAGACGATGCGTGGACCCATCGGGGCTCGGAGACAGCGCGTGTACCGACTGGGGCTCAGGAGACCGTGCGTGAACCGCTCGGGGCTCGGCGACTGCGCGTGGACGGATCGGGGCTCGGAGACGGCGCGTAGAACGATCGGGGCTCAGGAGACGGCGCGTTAACCGATTGGGGCTTAGGAGACGAGGCGTGGACCGATCGGGGCTCGAAGACGGCGGGTGGACCGATCGGGGCTTTGCAGACGGCGCGTGGACCGATCGTGGCTGGGAGACGGCAGGTCCACCAATCGGGGCTTAGGAGACGACGGGTAGACCGATCGGGGCCTAGGAGACGGCGCGTGGACCTATCGGGGCTCAGGAAACGGCGCGTGAAGCAACCGGGACTCAGGAGGCCGCGCGTGGACCGATCATGGCTCGGCGACGGCGCGTGGACCGATCGGGGTTCGGATACGACGCGTGGACCGATCGGGGCTCGGAAACAGCGCGTGGACCAACCTGGGCTCAGGCGGTTGCGCGTGGACCAATTGGGGTTCGGCGACGGCGCGTGAACCGATCGGCGCACAGAGACGGCGCGTGGACCGATCGGGGCTCAGGAGGATACGCCTGGACCGATCGGGGTTCGGCGACGGCGCGTGGACCGATCGGGGCTCAGGAGACGGCGCGTGGGCCGATCGGAGCTCGGAGACGGCGTGTGGAACGATCGGGGCTCAGGAAACGGCCCGTGGAGCAATCGGGGCTCAGGAGACGGCCCGTGGACGGGTCGGAGCTTAGGAGACGGCGCGTGGAACGATCGGGGCTCAGGTGACGGCGCGTGAACCGATCCGCGCTCGGAGACGGCCCGTGGACCGATCGGGGCTTAGGAGAAGGCGCTTCGACCGATCGGGGCTTAGGAGACGGCGCGTGGGCCGATCGGAGCTCGGAGACGGCGCGTGGAACGATCGGGGCTCAGGAGACGGCGCGTGAACCGATCGGCGCTCGGAGGCGGCGCGTGGACCGATTGGGGCTTAAGAGACGATGGGTGGACCGATCGGGGCTTAGGAGACGGCACGTGAATCGATCGGGGCACAGGAGACGGCGCGTGAGCCGGTCGGGGCTTAGGAGACGACGCCTGGACCGATCGAGGTTTAGGGGGCGGCGTGTGGAACGATCGAGGATTAGGAGACGGCGGGTGGACTGATCGGAGCTCGGGAAGCGGCGCCTGAACCGATCTGGCTCGGAAACGGCGCGTGGAGGCATCGGGGCTTAGAAGACGACGTATGGACCGTTCGGGGCTCAGGAAACGGCGCGTGGACCGATTGGAGCTCGGAGACAACGCGTGGACCGACTGGGGCTCAGGCGGTTGCGCGTGGACCAATTGGGGTTCTGCAACGGCGCGTGGACCGATCGCGGCTCGGAGAAGGCGCGTTAACCGATCGGGGCTTAGGAGACGATGCGTCAACCGATCGGGGCTCGGAGACGGCGCGTGGAACGATCGGGGCTCAGGAGACGGCGCGTGAACCGATCGGCGCTCGGAGACGGCGCGTGGACCAATCGGGGCTTAGGAGACTACGCGTTGTCCGATCGGGGCTCAGGTGACGGCGCGCGGACCGACCAGGGCTCAGGAGACGGCGCGTGAAATGATCGGCGCCCGGAGATGGCGCGTGGACCGATTGGGGCTTAAGAGACGACGGGTGGACTGATCGGGGCTTAGGAGACGGCACGTGAATCGATCGGGGCACAGCAGACGGCGCGTGAACCGGTCGGGGCTTAGGAGACGACGCGTTGACCGATCGGGGCTCAGGAGAAGGGGTGTGGACCGATCGGGGCTCAGGAGACGGCGCGTGGACCGATCGGCGCTCGGAGACGCCGCGTGTACGGATCGAGGCTTGGAGACGGCGCGTGGACCGACCGGAGCTCGGACACGGCCCGTGGACGGATCGGGGCTTAGGAGACGGCGCGTGGACTAATTGGGGCTCAGGAGACGACGCGTAGATCGATCGGGGCTCGGAAACGACGCGTTAGCCGAGCGGGGCTTAGGAGACGACGCGTGGACCGATCGGGGCTCAGGAGACGGCGCGTGGACCGACTGGGGCTCGGAGACGGCGCGTGGAACGATCGGGGCTCAGGAGACGGCGCGTGAACCGATCGGCGTTCGGAGACGCCGCGTGGACCGATTGGGGTTTAGGAGACGGCGCGTGGACCGATCGGGGCGCAGGAAGCGGCGCCTGGACCGATCGTGACTCGGAGACGGCGCGTGGAGGCATCGGGGTTTAGAAGACGACGTATGGACCGATCGGGGCTCAGGAAACGGCGCGTGGACCGATTGGAGCTCGGAGACAACGCGTGGACCGACTGGGGCTCAGGCGGTTGCGCGTGGACCAATTGGGGTTCGGCGACGGCGCGTGGACCAATCGCGGCTCGGAGACGGCGCGTTAACCGATCGGGGCTTAGGAGACGATGCGTGAACCGATCATGGCTCGGCGACGGCGCGTGGACCGATCGGGGTTCGGATACGACGCGTGGACCGATCGGGGCTCGGAAACAGCGCGTGGACCAACCTGGGCTCAGGCGGTTGCGCGTGGACCAATTGGGGTTCGGCGACGGCGCGTGAACCGATCGGCGCACAGAGACGGCGCGTGGACCGATCGGGGCTCAGGAGGATACGCCTGGACCGATCGGGGTTCGGCGACGGCGCGTGGACCGATCGGGGCTCAGGAGACGGCGCGTGGGCCGATCGGAGCTCGGAGACGGCGTGTGGAACGATCGGGGCTCAGGAAACGGCCCGTGGAGCAATCGGGGCTCAGGAGACGGCCCGTGGACGGGTCGGAGCTTAGGAGACGGCGCGTCGACCTATCGGGGCTCAGGATGCGGCGCGTGGACCCATCGGGACTCGGAGACGGTCCGTGGAACGATCGGGGCTCCGAGTCGGCGCGTTAACCGATCGGGGCTTAGGAGACGATGCGTGGACCGATCGGGGCTCGGAGACGGCGCGTGGAACGATCGGGGCTCAGGTGACGGCGCGTGAACCGATCCGCGCTCGGAGACGGCCCGTGGACCGATCGGGGCTTAGGAGAAGGCGCTTCGACCGATCGGGGCTTAGGAGACGGCGCGTGGGCCGATCGGAGCTCGGAGACGGCGCGTGGAACGATCGGGGCTCAGGAGACGGCGCGTGAACCGATCGGCGCTCGGAGGCGGCGCGTGGACCGATTGGGGCTTAAGAGACGATGGGTGGACCGATCGGGGCTTAGGAGACGGCACGTGAATCGATCGGGGCACAGGAGACGGCGCGTGAGCCGGTCGGGGCTTAGGAGACGACGCCTGGACCGATCGAGGTTTAGGGGGCGGCGTGTGGAACGATCGAGGATTAGGAGACGGCGGGTGGACTGATCGGAGCTCGGGAAGCGGCGCCTGAACCGATCTGGCTCGGAAACGGCGCGTGGAGGCATCGGGGCTTAGAAGACGACGCGTGGACCGATCGGGGATTAGGACACGACGCGTGTACCTATCGGGGCTCACGAGACAGCGTGTTGACCGATTGGGGCTCAGGAGACGGCGCGTGGACCGATCGGGGCGCAGGAGAAGACGCGTCAATTGATCGGGGCTCAGGAGAGGACGCGTCGACGCATCGGGGCTCAGGAGACGGCGCGTGGACCGACCGGGGGTCAGGAGACGGCGCGTCGACCGCTCGGGGTTCGGAGACGGCGCCTGGACCGTCCGGAGCTCAGAAGCCTCGCGTAGATCGATCGGGGCTCCGGAGGCGCCGCGTGGACCGATGGGGATCAGGACACGGTGCGTGGACCGATCGGGGCTCAGGAAGCGGCGCCTGGACTGATCGTGGCTCGGAGACGACGCGTGGAGGCATCGGGGCTAAGAAGACGACGCATGGACCGATCGGGGCTCAGGAAACGGCGTGTGGACCGATCAGAGCTCGGAGACGACGCGTGGACCGATTGGGGCTTAGGAGACGGCGCGTGGACCGATCGGGGCGCAGGAAGCGGCGCCTGGACCGATCGTGGCTTGGAGACGGCGCGTGGAGGCATCCGGGCTAAGAAGACGACGCATGGACCGAGCGGGGTTCAGGAGACGGCGCGAGGAGCGATCGGGGCTCAGGAGAAGACATGTCAATTGATCGGCGCTCCGGAGACGACGTCTGGACCGATCGGGGCTCAGGAGGCGGCACGAGAAGCGATCGGGGATCAGGAGAAGACGCGTCAATTGATCGGGGCTCAGGAGCCGACGCATCGACTAATCGGGGCTTAGGAGACGACGCGTGGACCGATCGGGGCTGAGGAGACGGCGCGTCGACCGACCGGAGCTCAGGAGATTCGCGTGGATCGATCGGGGCTCCGGAGGCGGGCGTGGACCGATTGGGGCTTAGGAGACGACGCGTGGACTGATCGGGACTCAGGAGACGGCGCGTGGCCCGATTGGGGCTCGGATACGGCGCGTGAACCGACCGGGGCTCAGGAGCCCGCGCGAGAACCGATCGGGGCTCGGCGACTGCGCGTCGACGTATCGGGGCTCAGGAGACGGCGCGTGGACCGATTGGAGCTTATGAGACGGCGCTTGGACCGATTGGGGCTCGGATACGGCGCGTGACCCGATCGGGGCTTAGGAGACGACGCGTGGACCGATCGGGGCTCAGGTGACGGAGCGTGGACCGATCGGGGCTTCGGAGACGGTACGTGGACCGATCGGGGCTCGGAGACGGTACGAGGACCGACCGGAGCTCAGGAGATTCGCGTGGATCGATCAGGGCTCCGGAGGCAGCGCATGGACCGATTGGGGAGAATGCGATGGTGCGTGGACCGATCGGGGCTCGGAGACGGCGCGGGGACCGATCGGGGCTTAGGAGACGACGCGTCGTCCGATCGGGGCTCAGGATGCGGCGCGTGGACCCATCAGGGCTCGGAGACGGCACGTGGACCGATCAAGGCTTAGGACACGACGCGTTGACCGATCGGGACTCGGAGACGGGGCGTGGAATGATCGGGGCTCACGAGACGGGGCGTGAAATGATCGGCACTCTGAGACGGCGCGTAGACCGATTGGGGCTTAGGAGACGACGCGTCGAACGATCGGGGCTTAGGAGACGACGCGTGGACCGTTCGGGGCTCGGACACAGTGCGTCGACCGAATGGGGCTCAGGCGGTTGCGCGTGGACCGATCGGGGCTTAGGAGCCTCGCGTGGATCGATCGGGGCCCCGGAGGCGCCGCGTGGACCCATGGGGATCAGGAGACAGTGCGTGAACCGATCGGGGCTCGGAGACGGCGCGCGGACCGATTGGGGCTCAGGAGACTCGCGTGGATTGATCGGGGCTCCGGAGGCGCCGCGTGGACCGATTGGGATCAGGAGACGGTGCGTGAACCGTTCGGGGCTCGGAGACGGCGCGTGTACGGATCGGGGATTCGGCGATGACGCGTGGACCGATCCGGGCTCAGGAGACGGCGCGTGGACGGATCGGGGCTCGGAGACGGCGCGTGGAACGATCGGGGCTCAGGAGACGGCGCGTGAACCGATCGGCGCTCGGAGACGGCGCGTGGACCGATAGGGGCTTAGGAGACGGCGCGTGGACCGATCGGGGCTCGGAGACGGGGCGTGGAATGATCGGGGCTCACGAGACGGGGCGTGAAATGATCGGCACTCTGAGACGGCGCGTAGACCGATTGGGGCTTAGGAGACGACGCGTCGAACGATCGGGGCTCGGAAACGACGCGTTAACCGAGCGGGGCTTAGGAGACTACGCGTGGACCGATCGGGGCTTAGGAGACAACGCGTGGACCGATCGGGGCTCAGGAGACGGCGCGTGGACCGACCGGGGCTCAGGAGGCGACTCGTGGACCCATCGGGGCTCGGAGACGACGTGTGGACGGATTGGGGTGTAGGCGACGACGCGTCGACCCTTCGGAGCTCGGAGACGGCGCGTGGAACGATCGGGGCTCAGAAGACGACGCGTCGACCGATCGGAGCTCAGGTGACGGCGCGCGGACCGACCGGGGCTCAGGAGACGGCGCGTGAAATGATCGGCGCTCGGAGAGGGCGCGTGGACCGATTGGGACTTAAGAGACGACGGGCGAACCGATCGGGGCTTAGGAGACGGCACGTGAATCGATCGGGGCACAGGAGACGGCGCGTGCACCGGTCGGGGCTTAGGAGACGACGCGTCGACCGATCGGGGCTCAGGAGAAGGGGTGTGGACCGATCGGGGCTCGGCGATGGCGCGTGGACCGATCGGCTCTCGGCGATGGCGCGTGGATCGATCGGGTCTCGGAGACGGCGCGTGGAACGATCGGGGCTCAGGAGACGGCGCGTGAAGTTATCGGCGCTCGGAGACGGCGCGTGGACCGACCGGGGCTCAGGAGGCGACGCGTGGACCCATCGGGGCTCGGAGACGGCGTGTGGACCGATCGGGTCTTAGGAGACGATACGTGGACCGATCGGGTCTTAGGAGACGACGCGTGGACCGATCGGGCCTCGGAGACGGCGCGTGGACTGATCGGGGCTTAGGAGCCGACGCGTGGACACATCGGGGTTCGGAGACGATGCGTGGAACGATCGGGGCTCAGGAGACGGCGCGTGAACCGATCGGCCCTCGGAGACGGTGCGAGGAGGCGTCTGGGGTTAGAAGACGACGCGTGGACCGATCGGGGCCCCGGAGGCGCCGCGTGGACCCATGGGCATCAGGAGACAGTGCGTGGACCGATCGGGGCTCGGAGACGGCGCGTGGACAGATCGGGGCTTAGGAGACGACGCGTGGACCGATTGGGGTGTAGGCGACGACGCGTTTACCTATCGGGGCTCAGGAGACAGCGCGTGGACCGATCAGGGCTCGGCGAGTGCGCGTGGACGTATCGGGGCTCAGGAGACGGCGCGTGGACCGATCGGGGCTCGGGGACGGCGCGTTAACCGATTGGGGCTTAGGAGAGCATGCGTGGACCGATCGGGGCTCGAAGACGGCGCGTGGACCGATGGGGTCTCAGGAGGCCGCGCGTGGACAGATCATGACTCGGCGACGGCGCGTGGACCGATCGGGGCTCGGAGACGACGCGTGGACCGATCGGGGCTCGGAGACAGCGCGTGGACCGACTGGGGCTCAGGCGGTTTCGGGTGGACCAATTGGGGTCTCAGGAGGCCGCGCGTGGACAGATCATGACTCGGCGACGGCGCGTGGACCGATCGGGGCTCGGAGACGACGCGTGGACCGATCGGGGCTCGGAGACGGCGCGTGGACCGATCGGGGCTTAGGAGAAGGCGCTTGGACCGATCGGGGCTTAGGAGACGGCGCGTGGGCCGATCGGAGCTCGGAGACGGCGCGACGAACGATCGGGGCTCAGGAGACGGCGCGTGAACCGATCGGCGCTCGGAGCCGGCGCGTGGACCGATCGGGGCTCAGGAGACGACGCGTGGGTCGATCGGGGCTCAGAAGACGATGCGTCGACCGATCGGGGGTCAGGTGACGGCGCGCGGACCGACCGGGGCTCAGGAGACGGCGCGTGAAATGATCGGCGCTCGGAGAGGGCGCGTGGACCGATTGGGACTTAAGAGACGACGGGTGAACCGATCGGGGCTTAGGAGACGGCACGTGAATCGATCGGGGCTCAGGAGAAGGGGTGTGGACCGATCGGGGCTCAGGAGAAGGGGTGTGGACCGATCGGGACTCAGGAGACGGCGCGTGAAATGATCGGCGCTCGGAGAGGGCGCGTGGACCGATCGGGGCTCGGCGATGGCGCGTGGACCGATCAGGGCTCGGAGACGACACGTGTACGGATCGAGGTTTGGAGACGGCGCGTGAACCGATCGGAGCTCGGACACGGCCCGTGGACGGATCAGGGCTTAGGAGACGGCGCGTGGACTAATTGGGGCTCAGGAGACGACGCGTGGACCGATCGGGGCTCGGAAACGACGCGTTAACCGAGCAGGGCTTAGGAGACGGCGCGTGCACCGGTCAGGGCTGAGGAGACGACGCGTCGACAGATCGGGGCACAGGAGAAGGGGTGTGGACAGATCGGGGCTCAGGAGACGGCGCGTGGACCGATCGGGGCTCGGCGATGGCGCGTTAACCGAGCGGGGCTTAGGAGACTACGCGTGGACTGCTCGGGGCGTAGGAGACGACGCGTGTACCTATCGGGGCTCACGAGACAGCGTGTGGACCGATTTGGGCTCAGGAGACGGCGCGTGGATCGATCGGGGCTCGGAGACGGCGCGTGGAACGATCGGGGCTCAGGAGCCTCGCGTGGGCCGATCATGGCTCGGCGACGGCGCGTGGACCGATCGGGGCTCGGAGACGACGCGTGGACCGATGGGGGCTCGGATACGGCGCGTGAACCAAACGGGGCTCAGGAGGCCGCGCGTGGACCGATCATGGCTCGGCGACGGCGCGTGGACCGACTGGGGCTCAGGCGGTTGCGCGTGGACCAATTGGGGTTCGGCGACGGCGCGTGGACCGATCGGGGCTCGGAGACGGCGCGTTAACCGATTGGGGCTTAGGAGACGATGCATGGTCCGATCGGGGCTCAGGAGCCTCGCGTGGATCGATCAGGGCTCCGGAGGCGCCGCGTTGACCCATGGGGATCAGGAGACAGTGCGTGGACCGATCGGGGCTCGGAGACGGCGCGTGGACCGATCGGGGCTTAGGAGACGACGCGTGGACCGATCGGGGTGTAGGCGACGACGCGTGTACCTATCGGGGCTCAGGAGACAGCGCGTGGACCGATCAGGGATCGGCGACTGCGCGTGGACGTATCGGCGCTCAGGAGACGGCGCGTGGACCGATCGGGGCTCGGAGACGGCGCGTGGACCGATCGGGGCTTAGGAGACGACGCGTTAATCGAGCGGGGCTCGGAGACGGCGCGTGGATGGACCGTGGCTTAGAATGTGGCACGCGGACCGATCGGGGCTCGGAGACGGCGTGTGGACCGATCGGGGCGCAGGAAGCGGCGCCTGGACCCATCGTGGCTCGGAGACGGCGCGTGGAGGCATCAGGGCTAAGAAGACGACGCATGGACCGAGCGGGGCTCAGGAGACGACACGTCGACGGATCGGGGCTTAGGAGACGACGCGTGGACCGATCGGGACTTAGGAGCCGACGCGTGGACCGATCCGGGCTCAGGAGACGGCGTGTGGACCGATCGGGGCTGGAGGAATGCGCGTGAAACGATCGGGGCTTAGGAGACGGCGCGTGGACCGATCGGGGCTCAGGAGACGGCGCGCGGACCGACCGGGGCTTAGAATGCGTCACGCGGATCGATCGGGGCTCGGATACGGCGTGTGGACGTATCGGGGCTTAGGAGCCGATGCGTGAACCGATCGGGGCTCAGGAGACGCCGCGTGGACCGATCGGGTCTCGGAGACGGCGCGTGGAACGATCAGGGCTCAGGAGACGGCGCGTGAAATGATCGGCGCTCTGAGACGGCGCGTGGACCGATTGTGGCTTACGAGACGGCGCGTGGATCGATCGGGGCTCAGGAAGCGGCGCCTTGACCTATCGTGGCTCGGAGACGGCGCGTGGAGGCATCGGGGCTAAGAACACGACGCATGGACCGAGCGGGGCTCAGGAGACGGCGCGACGAGCGATCGGGGCTCAGGAGAAGACGCGTCAATTGATCGGGGCTCAGGAGACGACGCGGCGACGGATCGGGGCTTAGGAGACGACGGATGGACCGATCAGGGCTCAGGAAACGGCGCGTGGACCGAACGGTGCTCGGAGACAACGCGTGGACCGATCGGCGCTCAGGAGACGGCGCGTGGAGCGATCGGAGTGCAGGAGACGACGCGATAACAGAGCAGTGTTTAGGAGACGATGCGTGGACCGATCGGTGCTCGGAGACAGCGCGTGGACCGATTGGGGCTCAGGAGGTGGCTCGTGGACCAATTGGGGTTCGGCGACGGCGCGTGGACCGATCGGGGCTTAGGAGACGACCCGTCGACCGATCGGGGCTTAGAAGACGACGCGTGGATCGATCGGGGCTCAGGAGACGACGCGTCGAACAATCGGGGCTCAGGAGACGGCGCGTGGGCCGATCGGAGCTCGGAGACGGCGTGTGGAACGATCGGGGCTCAGGAAACGGCCCGTGGAGCAATCGGGGCTCAGGAGACGGCCCGTGGACGGGTCGGAGCTTAGGAGACGGCGCGTCGACCTATCGGGGCTCAGGATGCGGCGCGTGGACCCATCGGGACTCGGAGACGGTCCGTGGAGCGATCGGGGCTTAGGAGACGGCGCGTGGACTGATCGGAGCTCGGGAAGCGGCGCCTGAACCGATCTGGCTCGGAGACGGCGCGTGGAGGCATCGCGGCTTAGAAGACGACGTATGGACCGTTCGGGGCTCAGGAAACGGCGCGTGGACCGATTGGAGCTCGGAGACAACGCGTGGACCGACTGGGGCTCAGGCGGTTGCGCGTAGACCAATTGGGGTTCGGCGACGGCGCGTGGACCGATCGCGGCTTAGGAGATGGCGCGTGGAACGATCGGGGCTCAGGAGACGGTGCGTGGACCGATTGGGGCTCGGATACGGCGCGTGAACCAACCGGGGCTCAGGAGGCCGCGCGTGGACCGATCGCGGCACGTGCGACGGCGCGTGCACCGATCGGCGCTCGGAGACGGCGCTGACCGATCGTGGCTTAGGAGAAGGCGCGTGGAACGATCGGGGCTCGGAGACGGCGCGTGGAACGATCGGGGCTCCGAGTCGGCGCGTTAACCGATCGGGGCTTAGGAGACGATGCGTGGACCGATCGGGGCTCGGAGACGGCGCGTGGAACGATCGGGGCTCAGGTGACGGCGCGTGAACCGATCCGCGCTCGGAGACGGCCCGTGGACCGATCGGGGATTAGGAGAAGGCGCTTCGACCGATCGGGGCTTAGGAGACGGCGCGTGGGCCGATCGGAGCTCGGAGACGGCGCGTGGAACGATCGGGGCTCAGGAGACGGCGCGTGAACCGATCGGCGCTCGGAGGCGGCGCGTGAAATGATCGGCGCTCGGAGATGGCGCGTGGACCGATTGGGGCTTAAGAGACGACGGGTGGACCGATCAGGGCTTAGGAGACGGTACGTGAATCGATCGGGGCACAGGAGACGGCGCGTGAGCCGGTCGGGGCTTAGGAGACGGCGCGTGGACTGATCGGGGCTCGGGAAGCGGCGCCTGAACCGATCTGGCTCGGAGACGGCGCGTGGAGGCATCGGGGTTTAGAAGACGACGTATGGACCGATCGGGGCTCAGGAAACGGCGCGTGGACCGATTGGAGCTCGGAGACAACGCGTGGACCGACTGGGGCTCAGGCGGTTGCGCGTGGACCAATTGGGGTTCGGCGACGGCGCGTGGACCAATCGCGGCTCGGAGACGGCGCGTTAACCGATCGGGGCTTAGGAGACGATGCGTGAACCGATCGGGGCTCGGAGACGGCGCGTGGACCGACCGGGGCTCGGAGACGACGCGTGGACCAATCGGGGCTCGGAGACCGCGCGTGGTCCGACTGCGGCGCAGGCGGTTGCGCGTGGACCAATTGGGGTTCGGCGATGGCGCGTGGACAGATCGGGCTCAGGAGACGGCGCGTGGACCGATCGGGGCTGAGGATACGGCGCGTGGACCGATCGGGGCTCAGGAAGCGGCGCGTGGACCGGTCGGGGCTTAGGAGACTCGCGTGAACCGATTGGGGCTCAGGCGGTTGCGCGTGGACCAATTGGGGTTCGGCGACGGCGCGTGGACCGATCGGGGCTCGGAGACGGCGCGTGGAACGATCGGGGCCCGGAGTCGACGCGTTAGCCGATCGGGGCGTAGGAGACGATGCGTGGGCCGATCGGGTCTCGGAGACGGCGCGTGGACCGACCGGGGCTCAGGAGAAGGCGCGTCAACCGATCGGCGCTCGGAGACGGCGCGCGGACCGACTGGGGCTCAGGAGACTCGCGTGGATCGATCGGGGCTCCGGAAGCGCCGCGTGGACCGATTGGGATCAGGAGACGACGCGTGGACCGATCGGGCGTAGGAGACGACGCGTGTACCTATCGGGGCTCACGACACAGCGTGTGGACCGATTGGGGCTCAGGAGACGGCGCGTGGAACGATCGGGGCTCAGGAGACGGTGCGTGGACCGATCGTGGCTTAGGAGAAGGCGCGTGGACCAATCAGGGCTCAGGAGACGGCGTGCGGACCGACTGGGGCTCAGGAGACTCGCGTGGATCGATCGGGGCTCCGGAGGCGCCGCGTGGACCGATTGGGATCAGGAGACGGTGCGTGAACCGTTCGGTGCTCGGAGACAGCGCGTGGACCGATCGGGGCTTAGGAGACGGCGCGTGAATCGATCGGCGCGCGGAGATGGCACGTGGAACGATCGGGGCTTAGGAGACGGCGCGTGGACTAATAGGAGATCAGGAGAGGACGCGTGTACAGATCAGGGTTTGGTGACGGCGCGTTTACCGATAGCAGCTCGAAGACGGCCCGTGGACGGATCGCGGCTTAGGAGACGGCGCGTGGACCGATCGAGGCTCGGAGACGACGCGTGTGCGGATCGGGGATTCGAGGACGACGGGTGGACCGATCCGGGCTCAGGAGACGACGCGTCGTCCGATCGGGGCTCAGGATGCGGCGCGTGGACCCATCAGGGCTCGGAGACGGCACGTGGACCGATCAAGGCTTAGGACACGACGCGTTGACCGATCGGGACTCAGGAGGCGGCGCGTGGACCGATCGCGGTTCGGCGACGGCGCGTGGACCGATCGGGGCTCAGGAGGCGGCGGGTGGACCGATCGGGGCTCAGGAGACGGCGCGTGGACCGATTGGGGCTCGGATACGGCGCGTGAACCAATCTGGCCTCAGGAGGCCGCGCGTGGACCGATCGCGGCTCGGCGACGGCGCGTGGACCGATCGGGGCTCAGGAGGCCGCGCGTGGACCGATCATAGCTCGGCGACGGCGCGTGGACCGATCGGGGCTCGGAGCGGCGCGTAGAACGATCGCGGCTCGGCGACGGCGCGTGGACCGATCGGGGCTCAGGAGGCTGCGCGTGGATCGATTGGGGCTCATGGAGACGGCGCGTGGACCGCTCGGGGCTCGAAGACGGCGCGTGGAACGATCAGGGCTCAGGAGACGTCACGTGAAATGATCGGCGCTCGGAGACGGCGCGTGGACCGATGGGGGCTCAGGAGAAGGCGCGTGGACCGATCGGGGCTTAGGAGGGGACCCGTCGACCGATCGGGGCTCAGGAGAGGACGCGTGGACCGGTCGGTGCTCAGGAAGCGGCGCCTGGACCGATCGGGGCTCCGAGACGACGCGTTAACCGAGCGGGGCTTAGGAGACTATGCGGGGACCGATCGGGGCTCGGAGACAGCGCGTGTACCGACTGGGGCTCAGGAGGTTGCGCGTGAACCAATTGGGGTTCGGCGACGGCGCGTGGACCGACCGGGGCTCAGGAGACCGCGCGAGAACCGATCGAGGCTCGGCGACTGCGCGTGGAGCGATCGGCGCTCAGGAGACGTCGCGTGAACCAATCGGCGCTCGAAGACGGCGCGTGGACCGATCGGGGATGAAGAGAAGGCGCGTGGACCGATCGGGGCTTAGGAGACGGTGCGTAGACCGATCGGGGCTCGGAGACGGCGCGTGGAACGATCGGGGCTTAGTAGAAGGCGCTTGGACCGATCGGGGCTTAGGAGACGACGCGTGGACCGATCGGAGCTCGGAGACGGCGCGTGGAACGATTGGCGCTCGGAGACGGCGCGTGGACCGATCTGGGCTCGGAGACAGCGCGTGGACCGACTGGGGCACATGCGGTGGCGCGTGGACCAATTTGGGTTCGGCGACGGCGCGTGGACCGATCCGGGCTCAGGAGACGGCGCGTGGACCAAACGGTGCTCAGAAAATGGTGCGTGGAGCGATCGGGGCTCAGGAGACGGCGCGTGGACCGATCGGGGCTCAGGAGCCGGCGCGTGGACCGATTGGGGCTCGGATACGGCGCGGTAACCAACCGGGACTCAGGAACCCGCGCGTGGACCGATCCCGGCTCGGCGACGGCGCGTGGACCGATGGGGCTCAGGAGCCGCGCGTGGACCGCTCATGGCTCGGTGACGGCGCGTGGACCGATCGGGGCTTAGGTGACGATGCGTGGACCGAGTGGGGCTCAGGAAGCAGCGCCTGGACCGATCGTGGCTCGGAGACGGCGCGAGGAGGCATCTGGGCTTCGAAGACGACGCGTGGATCGATCGGGGCTAGGAGACGGCGCGTTAACCAACCGGGGCTCAGGAGACCGCGCGTGGACCGATCGAGGCTCAGGAGGCCACGCCTGGACCGATCGGGGCTCCGCGACGGCGCGTGGACCGATCGAGGCTCGGAGACGACGCGTGGACGGACCGCGGCTCAGAATGCGGTACGCGGACCGATCGGGGATCGGACACGGCGTGTGGACCGATCGAGGCTCGGAGACGACGTGTTTACGGATCGGGGATCAGGAGACGACGCGTGGAACGATCCGGGCTCAGGAGACGGAGCGTGGACCGATTGGGACTCGGAGACGGCGTGTGGAGCGATCGGGGCTCGGGTGACGGCGCGTGAACCGATCGGCGCTCGGAGACGGCGCGTGGATCGATCGGGGATCGGGGACGGCGCGTGGAATGATCGGGGCTCGGAGTCGACGCGTTAGCCGATCGGGGCTTAGGAGACGATGCGTGGGCCGATCGGGGCTCGGAGACGGCGCGTGGACCGACGGGGGTTTTGGAGAAGACGCTTGGACCGATCCGGACTCAGGAGACGGCGCGTGGACGGATCGGGGCTCGGAGACGGCGCGTGGAACGATCGGGGCTCAGGAGACGGCGCGTGAACCGATCGGCGCTCGGAGACGGCGCGTGGACCGATAGGGGCTTAGGAGACGGCGCGTGGACCGATCGGGGCTCGGAGACGGGGCGTGGAATGATCGGGGCTCACGAGACGGCGCGTGAACCGATCGGCGCTCGGAGACGGCGCGTGGACCAATCGGGGCTTAGGAGACTACGCGTTGTCCGATCGGGGCTCAGGTGACGGCGCGCGGACCGACCAGGGCTCAGGAGACGGCGCGTGAAATGATCGGCGCCCGGAGATGGCGCGTGGACCGATTGGGGCTTAAGAGACGACGGGTGGACTGATCGGGGCTTAGGAGACGGCACGTGAATCGATCGGGGCACAGCAGACGGCGCGTGAACCGGTCGGGGCTTAGGAGACGACGCGTTGACCGATCGGGGCTCAGGAGAAGGGGTGTGGACCGATCGGGGCTCAGGAGACGGCGCGTGGACCGATCGGCGCTCGGAGACGCCGCGTGTACGGATCGAGGCTTGGAGACGGCGCGTGGACCGACCGGAGCTCGGACACGGCCCGTGGACGGATCGGGGCTTAGGAGACGGCGCGTGGACTAATTGGGGCTCAGGAGACGACGCGTAGATCGATCGGGGCTCGGAAACGACGCGTTAGCCGAGCGGGGCTTAGGATACGACGCGTGGACCGATCGGGGCTCAGGAGACGGCGCGTGGACCGACTGGGGCTCGGAGACGGCGCGTGGAACGATCGGGGCTCAGGAGACGGCGCGTGAACCGATCGGCGCTCGGAGACGCCGCGTGGACCGATTGGGGATTAGGAGACGGCGCGTGGACCGATCGGGGCGCAGGAAGCGGCGCCTGGACCGATCGTGGCTCGGAGACGGCGCGTGGAGGCATCGGGGTTTAGAAGACGACGTATGGACCGATCGGGGCTCAGGAAACGGCGCGTGGACCGATTGGAGCTCGGAGACAACGCGTGGACCGACTGGGGCTCAGGCGGTTGCGCGTGGACCAATTGGGGTTCGGCGACGGCGCGTGGACCAATCGCGGCTCGGAGACGGCGCGTTAACCGATCGGGGCTTAGGAGACGATGCGTGAACCGATCGGGGCTCGGAGACGGCGCGTGGACCGACCGGGGCTCTGAGACGACGCGTGGACCGATCGGGGCTCGGAGACCGCGCGTGGTCCGACTGCGGCGCAGGCGGTTGCGCGTGGACCAATTGGGGTTCGGCGATGGCGCGTGGACAGATCGGGCTCAGGAGACGGCGCCTGGACCGATCGGGGCTCAGGAGGCGGCACGAGAAGCGATCGGGGATCAGGAGAAGACGCGTCAATTGATCGGGGCTCAGGAGACGACGCGTCGACTAATCGGGGCTTAGGAGACGACGCGTGGACCGATCGGGGCTGAGGAGACGGCGCGTCGACCGACCGGAGCTCAGGAGATTCGCGTGGATCGATTGGGGCTCCGGAGGCGGGCGTGGACCGATTGGGGCTTAGGAGACGACGCGTGGACTGATCGGGACTCAGGAGACGGCGCGTGGCCCGATTGGGGCTCGGATACGGCGCGTGAACCGACCGGGGCTCAGGAGGCCGCGCGAGAACCGATCGCGGCTCGGCGACGGTGCGTGGACCGATCAGGACTCAGGAGGTCGCGCGTGGACCGATCGGGGCTCAGGAAGCGGCGCCTGCACCGATCGTGGCTCGGAGACGGCGCGTGGAGGCATCGGGGCTTCGAAGACGACGCATGGACCAATCGGGGCTCGGAAACGGCACCTGGACCGATCGGAACTCGGAGACGACGGGTGGAGCGGTCGGGGCTCAGGAGAAGACGCGTGGATCGATCGGGGCTCAGGAGACGACGCGTCGACGGATCGGCGCTTAGGAGACGACGCGTCGGCCGATCGGGGCTCAGGAGACGGCGCGTGGACCGATCGGGGCTCAGGAGACGCCGCGTGGACCGATCGGGGCTCGGAGATGACGCGTGGAACGATCGGGGCTCAGGAGACGGCGCGTGAAATGATCGGCGCTCTGAGACGGCGCGTGGACCGATTGTGGCTTACGAGACGGCGCGTGGATCGATCGGGGCTCAGGAAGCGGCGCCTGGACCTATCGTGGCTCGGAGACGGCGCGTGGAGGCATCGGGGCTAAGAACACGACGCATGGACCGAGCGGGGCTCAGGAGACGGCGCGAGGAGCGATCGAGGCTCAGGAGAAGACGCGTCAATTGATCGGGGCTCCAGAGGCGCCGCGTGGACCGAATGGGACCAGGAGACGGTGCGTGAACCGTTCGGGGCTCGGAGACGGCGCGTGGACCGATCGGGGCTCGGAGACGACGCGTAGTCCGATCGGTGCTCGGAGACAGCGCGTGGACCGACTGGGGCTCGGAGACGGCGCGTGGACCGATCGTGGCTTAGGAGAAGACGCGTGGAATGATCGGAGTTCAGGAGACGGCGCGAGGAGCGATCGGGGCTCAGGAGACGGCGCGTGAACCGATCGGCGCTCGGAGACAGCGCGTGGACCGATCGGGGCTCAGGAGACGGCGCGTGAACCGATCGGCGCTCGGAGACAGCGCGTGGACCGATCGGGGCTCAGGAGACGGCGCGTGAACCGGTCGGCGCTCGGAGACAGCACGTGGACCGATCGGGGCTCAGGAGACTCGCGTGGATCGATCGGGGCTCAGGAGGCGACGCGTGGACCCATCGGGGCTCGGAGACGGCGCGTGGACCGATCGGGGCTCAGGAGACGGCGCGTGGACCGATCGGGGCTCGGAGACGGCGCGTGGAATGAGCGGGGCTCAGGAGACGGCGCGTGAACCGATCGGCGCTCGGAGACAGCGCGTGGACCGATCGGGGCTCAGGAGACGGCGCGTGAACCGATCGGCGCTCGGAGACAGCGCGTGGACCGATCGGGGCTCAGGAGACGGCGCGTGAACCGGTCGGCGCTCGGAGACAGCACGTGGACCGATCGGGGCTCAGGAGACTCGCGTGGATCGATCGGGGCTCAGGAGGCGACGCGTGGACCCATCGGGGCTCGGAGACGGCGTGTGGACGTATCGGGGCTTAGGAGACGGCGCGTGGACCGATCGGGGCTCAGGAAACGGCGCGTGAACCGATCGGGGCTCAGGAGACGACACGTGGACCGTCCGGGGTTAGGAGACGACGCGTGGACCGATGGGGCTTAGGAAGCGACGCGTGGACCGATCGGGGTTAGGAGACGACGCGTGGACCGATGGGGCTTAGGAAGCGACGCGTGGACCGATCGGGGCTCAGGAAACGGCGCGTGGACCGATTGGGGCTCAGGAGGCCGCGCGTGGACCGATCACGGCTCGGCACCAGCGCGTGGACGGATCGGGGCTCAGGACACGGCGGTGGACAGATCGGGGCTCGGAGACGGCATGTCAACCGCTAGGGGCTTAGGAGACGATACGTGGACCGATCGGGGCTCGGATACGGCGCGTGAAACGACCGGGGCTTAGGAGACGACGCGTGGACCGATCGGGGCTCGGAGACGGCGCGTCGACCGCTCGGGGTTCGGAGACGGCGCCTGGACCGTCCGGAGCTCAGAAGCCTCGCGTAGATCGATCGGGGCTCCGGAGGCGCCGCGTGGACCGATCGGGGCTCGGAGACGGCGCGTGGACCGATCGGGGCCTAGGAGACGACGCGTGGACTGATCGGGGCGTAGGAAACGACGCGTGTACCTATCGGGGCTCAGGAGACAGCGAGTGGACCTATTGGGGCTCAGGAGACGGCGCAGGGACCGATCGGGGCTCGAAGACGGCGCGTGGAACGATCGGGGCTCAGGAGACAGCGCGTCGACCGATCGGGGTTCGGAGACGGCGCCTGGACCAATTGGGGTTCGGCGACGGCGCGTGGGCCGATCGGGGTTCAGGAGAGGCGCGTGAACCGACCATGGCTCAGGAGGCCGCGCGTGGACCGACTGGGGCTCAGGCGGTTGCGCATGGACCAATTGGGGTTCGGCGACAGCGCGTGGACCGATCGGGGCTCGGACACGGCGCGTGAACCGACCGGGGCTCAGGAGACGGCGCGTGGACCGATCGGGGCTCGGAGACGGCGCGTGGAATGATCGGGGCTCAGGAGACGGCGCGTGAACCGATCGGCGCTCGGAGACAGCGCGTGGACCGATCGGGGCTCAGGAGACGGCGCGTGAACCGATCGGCGCTCGGAGACAGCGCGTGGACCGGTCGGGGCTCAGGAGACGGCGCGTGAACCGGTCGGCGCTCGGAGACAGCACGTGGACCGATCGGGGCTTAGGAGACGGCGCGTGGACCGATCGGAGATGAGGAGACGATGCGTGGACTGATAGTGCTCTGGAAGCGGCGCACGGACCGATCGTGGCTCGGAGACGGCGCATGGAGGCATCGGGGCTTTGAAGACGACGCGTGGACCGAACGGTGCTCAGAAAACGGCGCGTGGAGCGATCGAGGCTCAGGAGACGACGCGCGGACCGATCGGGGCTCGGAGACGGCGCGTGGAATGATCGGGGCTCAGGAGACGGCGCGTGAACCGATCGGCGCTCGGAGACAGCGCGTGGACCGATCGGGGCTTAGGAGACGGCGCGTGGACCGATCGGAGATGAGGAGACGATGCGTGGACCGATAGGGCTCTGGAAACGGCGCACGTACCGATCGTGGATCGGCGACGGCCTGTGAACCGATTGGGGCTCAGGAGGCCGCGCGTGGACCGATCATGGCTCGGCGACGGCGCGTGGACCGATCGGGGCTCGGAGACAGCGCGTGGACCGCCTGGGACTCAGGCGGTTGCGCGTGGACCAATTGGGGTTCGGCGACGGCGCGTGGACCGCTCGGCGCTCGGAGACGGCACGTTAACCGATCGGGGCTTAGGAGACGATGCGTGAACCGATCGGGGCTCGGAGACGGCGCGTGGACCGATCGGGGCTTAGGAGACAACGCGTGGACCGATGGGGGCTCGGAGACGGCGCGTGGACGGACTGGGGCTCAGGAGACTCGCGTGGATCGATCGGGGGTCCGGAGACGCCGCGTGGAGCGATGGGGATCAGGAGACGGTGCGCGGACCGATCGGGGCTCGGAGACGGCGCGTGGATCGATCGGGGCTTAGGAGACGACGCGTGGACCGATCGGGGATTAGGGCACGACGCGTGTACCTATCGGGGCTCACGAGACAGCGTGTGGACCGATTGGGGCTCAGGAGACGGCGCGTGGACCGATCGGGGCTCAGGAGAAGACGCATCAATTGATCGGGGCTCAGGAGAGGACGCGTCGACGCATCGGGGCTCAGGAGACGGCGCGTGGACCGACCGGGGCTCAGGAGACTCGCGTGGATCGATCGGGGCTCAGGAGGCGACGCGTGGACCGATCGGGGCTCAGGAAACGGCGCGTGAACCGATCGGGGCTCAGGAGACGACACGTGGACCGTCCGGGGTTAGGAGACGACGCGTGGACCGATGGGGCTTAGGAAGCGACGCGTGGACCGATCGGGGCTCAGGAAACGGCGCGTGGACCGATTGGGGCTCAGGAGGCCGCGCGTAGACCGATCACGGCTCGGCACCAGCGCGTGGACGGATCGGGGCTCAGGACACGGCGGTGGACAGATCGGGGCTCGGAGACGGCATGTCAACCACTAGGGGCTTAGGAGACGATACGTGGACCGATCGGGGCTCGGATACGGCGCGTGAAACGACCGGGGCTTAGGAGACGACGCGTGGACCGATCGGGGCTCGGAGACGGCGCGTCGACCGCTCGGGGTTCGGAGACGGCGCCTGGACCGTCCGGAGCTCAGAAGCCTCGCGTAGATCGATCGGGGCTCCGGAGGCGCCGCGTGGACCGATGGGGATCAGGACACGGTGCGTGGACCGATCGGGGCTCGGAGACGGCGCGTGGACCGATCGGGGCCTAGGAGACGACGCGCGGACTGATCGGGGCGTAGGAAACGACGCGTGTACCTATCGGGGCTCAGGAGACAGCGAGTGGACCTATTGGGGCTCAGGAGACGGCGCAGGGACCGATCGGGGCTCGGAGACGGCGCGTGGAACGATCGGGGCTCAGGAGACGGCGCGTTAACCGATTGGGGCTTAGGAGACGATGAGTGGACCGATCGGGGCTCGAAGACGGCGCGTGGACCGATCGGGGCTCGGAGACAGCGCGTCGACCGATCGGGGTTCGGAGACGGCGCCTGGACCAATTGGGGTTCGGCGACGGCGCGTGGGCCGATCGGGGTTCAGGAGAGGCGCGTGAACCGACCATGGCTCAGGAGGCCGCGCGTGGACCGACTGGGGCTCAGGCGGTTGCGCATGGACCAATTCTGGTTCGGCGACAGCGCGTGGACCGATCGGGGCTCGGAGACGGCGCGTGAACCGACCGGGGCTCAGGAGACGGCGCGTGGACCGATCGGGGCTCGGAGACGGCGCGTGGAATGATCGGGGCTCAGGAGACGGCGCGTGAACCGATCGGCGCTCGGAGACAGCGCGTGGACCGATCGGGGCTCAGGAGACGGCGCGTGAACCGATCGGCGCTCGGAGACAGTGCGTGGACCGATCGGGGCTTAGGAGACGGCGCGTGGACCGATCGGAGATGAGGAGACGATGCGTGGACTGATAGTGCTCTGGAAGCGGCGCACGGACCGATCGTGGCTCAGAGACGGCGCATGGAGGCATCGGGGCTTTGAAGACGACGCGTGGACCGAACGGTGCTCAGAAAACGGCGCGTGGAACGATCGAGGCTCAGGAGACGACGCGTGGACCGATCGGGGCTCGGAGACGGCGCGTGGAATGATCGGGGCTCAGGAGACGGCGCATGAACCGATCGGCGCTCGGAGACAGCGCGTGGACCGATCGGGGCTTAGGAGACGGCGCGTGGACCGATCGGAGATGAGGAGACGATGCGTGGACCGATAGGGCTCTGGAAACGGCGCACGTACCGATCGTGGATCGGCGACGGCCTGTGGACCGATTGGGGCTCAGGAGGCCGCGCGTGGACCGATCATGGCTCGGCGACGGCGCGTGGACCGATCGGGGCTCGGAGACAGCGCGTGGACCGCCTGGGACTCAGGCGGTTGCGCGTGGACCAATTGGGGTTCGGCGACGGCGCGTGGACCGCTCGGCGCTCGGAGACGTCACGTTAACCGATCGGGGCTTAGGAGACGATGCGTGAACCGATCGGGGCTCGGAGACGGCGCGTCGACCGATCGGGGCTTAGGAGACAACGCGTGGACCGATGGGGGCTCGGAGACGGCGCGTGGACGGACTGGGGCTCAGGAGACTCGCGTGGATCGATCGGGGGTCCGGAGACGCCGCGTGGAGCGATGGGGATCAGGAGACGGTGCGCGGACCGATCGGGGCTCGGAGACGGCGCGTGGACCGATCGGGGCTTAGTAGACGACGCGTGGACCGATCGGGGATTAGGACACGACGCGTGTACCTATCGGGGCTCACGAGACAGCGTGTGGACCGATTGGGGCTCAGGAGACGGCGCGTGGACCGATCGGGGCTCAGGAGAAGACGCATCAATTGATCGGGGCTCAGGAGAGGACGCGTCGACGCATCGGGGCTCAGGAGACGGCGCGTGGACCGACCGGGGCTCAGGAGACTCGCGTGGATCGATCGGGGCTCAGGAGGCGACGCGTGGACCCATCGGGGCTCGGAGACGGCGTGTGGACGTATCGGGGCTTAGGAGACGGCGCGTGGACCGATCGGGGCTCAGGAAACGGCGCGTGAACCGATCGGGGCTCAGGAGACGACACGTGGACCGTCCGGGGTTAGGAGACGACGCGTGGACCGATGGGGCTTAGGAAGCGACGCGTGGACCGATCGGGGCTCAGGAAACGGCGCGTGGACCGATTGGGGCTCAGGAGGCCGCGCGTGGACCGATCACGGCTCGGCACCAGCGCGTGGACGGATCGGGGCTCAGGACACGGCGGTGGACAGATCGGGGCTCGGAGACGGCATGTCAACCACTAGGGGCTTAGGAGACGATACGTGGACCGATCGGGGCTCGGATACGGCGCGTGAAACGACCGGGGCTTAGGAGACGACGCGTGGACCGATCGGGGCTCGGAGACGGCGCGTCGACCGCTCGGGGTTCGGAGACGGCGCCTGGACCGTCCGGAGCTCAGAAGCCTCGCGTAGATCGATCGGGGCTCCGGAGGCGCCGCGTGGACCGATGGGGATCAGGACACGGTGCGTGGACCGATCGGGGCTCGGAGACGGCGCGTGGACCGATCGGGGCCTAGGAGACGACGCGCGGACTGATCGGGGCGTAGGAAACGACGCGTGTACCTATCGGGGCTCAGGAGACAGCGAGTGGACCTATTGGGGCTCAGGAGACGGCGCAGGGACCGATCGGGGCTCGGAGACGGCGCGTGGAACGATCGGGGCTCAGGAGACGGCGCGTTAACCGATTGGGGCTTAGGAGACGATGAGTGGACCGATCGGGGCTCGAAGACGGCGCGTGGACCGATCGGGGCTCGGAGACAGCGCGTCGACCGATCGGGGTTCGGAGACGGCGCCTGGACCAATTGGGGTTCGGCGACGGCGCGTGGGCCGATCGGGGTTCAGGAGAGGCGCGTGAACCGACCATGGCTCAGGAGGCCGCGCGTGGACCGACTGGGGCTCAGGCGGTTGCGCATGGACCAATTGGGGTTCGGCGACAGCGCGTGGACCGATCGGGGCTCGGAGACGGCGCGTGAACCGACCGGGGCTCAGGAGACGGCGCGTGGACCGATCGGGGCTCGGAGACGGCGCGTGGAATGATCGGGGCTCAGGAGACGGCGCGTGAACCGATCGGCGCTCGGAGACAGCGCGTGGACCGATCGGGGCTCAGGAGACGGCGCGTGAACCGATCGGCGCTCGGAGACAGTGCGTGGACCGATCGGGGCTTAGGAGACGGCGCGTGGACCGATCGGAGATGAGGAGACGATGCGTGGACTGATAGTGCTCTGGAAGCGGCGCACGGACCGATCGTGGCTCAGAGACGGCGCATGGAGGCATCGGGGCTTTGAAGACGACGCGTGGACCGAACGGTGCTCAGAAAACGGCGCGTGGAACGATCGAGGCTCAGGAGACGACGCGTGGACCGATCGGGGCTCGGAGACGGCGCGTGGAATGATCGGGGCTCAGGAGACGGCGCATGAACCGATCGGCGCTCGGAGACAGCGCGTGGACCGATCGGGGCTTAGGAGACGGCGCGTGGACCGATCGGAGATGAGGAGACGATGCGTGGACCGATAGGGCTCTGGAAACGGCGCACGTACCGATCGTGGATCGGCGACGGCCTGTGGACCGATTGGGGCTCAGGAGGCCGCGCGTGGACCGATCATGGCTCGGCGACGGCGCGTGGACCGATCGGGGCTCGGAGACAGCGCGTGGACCGCCTGGGACTCAGGCGGTTGCGCGTGGACCAATTGGGGTTCGGCGACGGCGCGTGGACCGCTCGGCGCTCGGAGACGTCACGTTAACCGATCGGGGCTTAGGAGACGATGCGTGAACCGATCGGGGCTCGGAGACGGCGCGTCGACCGATCGGGGCTTAGGAGACAACGCGTGGACCGATGGGGGCTCGGAGACGGCGCGTGGACGGACTGGGGCTCAGGAGACTCGCGTGGATCGATCGGGGGTCCGGAGACGCCGCGTGGAGCGATGGGGATCAGGAGACGGTGCGCGGACCGATCGGGGCTCGGAGACGGCGCGTGGACCGATCGGGGCTTAGTAGACGACGCGTGGACCGATCGGGGATTAGGACACGACGCGTGTACCTATCGGGGCTCACGAGACAGCGTGTGGACCGATTGGGGCTCAGGAGACGGCGCGTGGACCGATCGGGGCGCAGGAGAAGACGCGTCAATTGATCGGGGCTCAGGAGAGGACGCGTCGACGCATCGGGGCTCAGGAGAGGGCGCGTGGACCGACCGGGGGTCAGGAGACGGCGCGTCGACCGCTCGGGGTTCGGAGACGGCGCCTGGACCGTCCGGAGCTCAGAAGCCTCGCGTAGATCGATCGGGGCTCCGGAGGCGCCGCGTGGACCGATGGGGATCAGGACACGGTGCGTGGACCGATCGGGGCTCAGGAAGCGGCGCCTGGACTGATCGTGGCTCGGAGACGACGCGTGGAGGCATCGGGGCTAAGAAGACGACGCATGGACCGATCGGGGCTCAGGAAACGGCGTGTGGACCGATCAGAGCTCGGAGACGACGCGTGGACCGATTGGGGCTTAGGAGACGGCGCGTGGACCGATCGGGGCGCAGGAAGCGGCGCCTGGACCGATCGTGGCTTGGAGACGGCGCGTGGAGGCATCCGGGCTAAGAAGACGACGCATGGACCGAGCGGGGTTCAGGAGACGGCGCGAGGAGCGATCGGGGCTCAGGAGAAGACATGTCAATTGATCGGCGCTCCGGAGACGACGTCTGGACCGATCGGGGCTCAGGAGGCGGCACGAGAAGCGATCGGGGATCAGGAGAAGACGCGTCAATTGATCGGGGCTCAGGAGCCGACGCATCGACTAATCGGGGCTTAGGAGACGACGCGTGGACCGATCGGGGCTGAGGAGACGGCGCGTCGACCGACCGGAGCTCAGGAGATTCGCGTGGATCGATCGGGGCTCCGGAGGCGGGCGTGGACCGATTGGGGCTTAGGAGACGACGCGTGGACTGATCGGGACTCAGGAGACGGCGCGTGGCCCGATTGGGGCTCGGATACGGCGCGTGAACCGACCGGGGCTCAGGAGCCCGCGCGAGAACCGATCGGGGCTCGGCGACTGCGCGTCGACGTATCGGGGCTCAGGAGACGGCGCGTGGACCGATTGGAGCTTATGAGACGGCGCTTGGACCGATTGGGGCTCGGATACGGCGCGTGACCCGATCGGGGCTTAGGAGACGACGCGTGGACCGATCGGGGCTCAGGTGACGGAGCGTGGACCGATCGGGGCTTCGGAGACGGTACGTGGACCGATCGGGGCTCGGAGACGGTACGAGGACCGACCGGAGCTCAGGAGATTCGCGTGGATCGATCAGGGCTCCGGAGGCAGCGCATGGACCGATTGGGGAGAATGCGATGGTGCGTGGACCGATCGGGGCTCGGAGACGGCGCGGGGACCGATCGGGGCTTAGGAGACGACGCGTCGTCCGATCGGGGCTCAGGATGCGGCGCGTGGACCCATCAGGGCTCGGAGACGGCACGTGGACCGATCAAGGCTTAGGACACGACGCGTTGACCGATCGGGACTCGGAGACGGGGCGTGGAATGATCGGGGCTCACGAGACGGGGCGTGAAATGATCGGCACTCTGAGACGGCGCGTAGACCGATTGGGGCTTAGGAGACGACGCGTCGAACGATCGGGGCTTAGGAGACGACGCGTGGACCGTTCGGGGCTCGGACACAGTGCGTCGACCGAATGGGGCTCAGGCGGTTGCGCGTGGACCGATCGGGGCTTAGGAGCCTCGCGTGGATCGATCGGGGCCCCGGAGGCGCCGCGTGGACCCATGGGGATCAGGAGACAGTGCGTGAACCGATCGGGGCTCGGAGACGGCGCGCGGACCGATTGGGGCTCAGGAGACTCGCGTGGATTGATCGGGGCTCCGGAGGCGCCGCGTGGACCGATTGGGATCAGGAGACGGTGCGTGAACCGTTCGGGGCTCGGAGACGGCGCGTGTACGGATCGGGGATTCGGCGATGACGCGTGGACCGATCCGGGCTCAGGAGACGGCGCGTGGACGGATCGGGGCTCGGAGACGGCGCGTGGAACGATCGGGGCTCAGGAGACGGCGCGTGAACCGATCGGCGCTCGGAGACGGCGCGTGGACCGATAGGGGCTTAGGAGACGGCGCGTGGACCGATCGGGGCTCGGAGACGGGGCGTGGAATGATCGGGGCTCACGAGACGGGGCGTGAAATGATCGGCACTCTGAGACGGCGCGTAGACCGATTGGGGCTTAGGAGACGACGCGTCGAACGATCGGGGCTCGGAAACGACGCGTTAACCGAGCGGGGCTTAGGAGACTACGCGTGGACCGATCGGGGCTTAGGAGACAACGCGTGGACCGATCGGGGCTTAGAAGACGACGGGTGGACCGATCGGGGCTCAGGAGACGGCGCGTGGACCGACCGGGGCTCAGGAGGCGACTCGTGGACCCATCGGGGCTCGGAGACGACGTGTGGACGGATTGGGGTGTAGGCGACGACGCGTCGACCCTTCGGAGCTCGGAGACGGCGCGTGGAACGATCGGGGCTCAGAAGACGACGCGTCGACCGATCGGAGCTCAGGTGACGGCGCGCGGACCGACCGGGGCTCAGGAGACGGCGCGTGAAATGATCGGCGCTCGGAGAGGGCGCGTGGACCGATTGGGACTTAAGAGACGACGGGCGAACCGATCGGGGCTTAGGAGACGGCACGTGAATCGATCGGGGCACAGGAGACGGCGCGTGCACCGGTCGGGGCTTAGGAGACGACGCGTCGACCGATCGGGGCTCAGGAGAAGGGGTGTGGACCGATCGGGGCTCGGCGATGGCGCGTGGACCGATCGGCTCTCGGCGATGGCGCGTGGACCGATCAGGGCTCGGAGACGACACGTGTACGGATCGAGGTTTGGAGACGGCGCGTGAACCGATCGGAGCTCGGACACGGCCCGTGGACGGATCAGGGCTTAGGAGACGGCGCGTGGACTAATTGGGGCTCAGGAGACGACGCGTGGACCGATCGGGGCTCGGAAACGACGCGTTAACCGAGCAGGGCTTAGGAGACGGCGCGTGCACCGGTCAGGGCTGAGGAGACGACGCGTCGACAGATCGGGGCACAGGAGAAGGGGTGTGGACAGATCGGGGCTCAGGAGACGGCGCGTGGACCGATCGGGGCTCGGCGATGGCGCGTTAACCGAGCGGGGCTTAGGAGACTACGCGTGGACTGCTCGGGGCGTAGGAGACGACGCGTGTACCTATCGGGGCTCACGAGACAGCGTGTGGACCGATTTGGGCTCAGGAGACGGCGCGTGGATCGATCGGGGCTCGGAGACGGCGCGTGGAACGATCGGGGCTCAGGAGCCTCGCATGGGCCGATCATGGCTCGGCGACGGCGCGTGGACCGATCGGGGCTCGGAGACGACGCGTGGACCGATGGGGGCTCGGATACGGCGCGTGAACCAAACGGGGCTCAGGAGGCCGCGCGTGGACCGATCATGGCTCGGCGACGGCGCGTGGACCGACTGGGGCTCAGGCGGTTGCGCGTGGACCAATTGGGGTTCGGCGACGGCGCGTGGACCGATCGGGGCTCGGAGACGGCGCGTTAACCGATTGGGGCTTAGGAGACGATGCATGGTCCGATCGGGGCTCAGGAGCCTCGCGTGGATCGATCAGGGCTCCGGAGGCGCCGCGTTGACCCATGGGGATCAGGAGACAGTGCGTGGACCGATCGGGGCTCGGAGACGGCGCGTGGACCGATCGGGGCTTAGGAGACGACGCGTGGACCGATCGGGGTGTAGGCGACGACGCGTGTACCTATCGGGGCTCAGGAGACAGCGCGTGGACCGATCAGGGATCGGCGACTGCGCGTGGACGTATCGGCGCTCAGGAGACGGCGCGTGGACCGATCGGGGCTCGGAGACGGCGCGTGGACCGATCGGGGCTTAGGAGACGACGCGTTAATCGAGCGGGGCTCGGAGACGGCGCGTGGATGGACCGTGGCTTAGAATGTGGCACGCGGACCGATCGGGGCTCGGAGACGGCGTGTGGACCGATCGGGGCGCAGGAAGCGGCGCCTGGACCCATCGTGGCTCGGAGACGGCGCGTGGAGGCATCAGGGCTAAGAAGACGACGCATGGACCGAGCGGGGCTCAGGAGACGACACGTCGACGGATCGGGGCTTAGGAGACGACGCGTGGACCGATCGGGACTTAGGAGCCGACGCGTGGACCGATCCGGGCTCAGGAGACGGCGTGTGGACCGATCGGGGCTGGAGGAATGCGCGTGAAACGATCGGGGCTTAGGAGACGGCGCGTGGACCGATCGGGGCTCAGGAGACGGCGCGCGGACCGACCGGGGCTTAGAATGCGTCACGCGGATCGATCGGGGCTCGGATACGGCGTGTGGACGTATCGGGGCTTAGGAGCCGATGCGTGAACCGATCGGGGCTCAGGAGACGCCGCGTGGACCGATCGGGTCTCGGAGACGGCGCGTGGAACGATCAGGGCTCAGGAGACGGCGCGTGAAATGATCGGCGCTCTGAGACGGCGCGTGGACCGATTGTGGCTTACGAGACGGCGCGTGGATCGATCGGGGCTCAGGAAGCGGCGCCTTGACCTATCGTGGCTCGGAGACGGCGCGTGGAGGCATCGGGGCTAAGAACACGACGCATGGACCGAGCGGGGCTCAGGAGACGGCGCGACGAGCGATCGGGGCTCAGGAGAAGACGCGTCAATTGATCGGGGCTCAGGAGACGACGCGGCGACGGATCGGGGCTTAGGAGACGACGGATGGACCGATCAGGGCTCAGGAAACGGCGCGTGGACCGAACGGTGCTCGGAGACAACGCGTGGACCGATCGGCGCTCAGGAGACGGCGCGTGGAGCGATCGGAGTGCAGGAGACGACGCGATAACAGAGCAGTGTTTAGGAGACGATGCGTGGACCGATCGGTGCTCGGAGACAGCGCGTGGACCGATTGGGGCTCAGGAGGTGGCTCGTGGACCAATTGGGGTTCGGCGACGGCGCGTGGACCGATCGGGGCTTAGGAGACGACCCGTCGACCGATCGGGGCTTAGAAGACGACGCGTGGATCGATCGGGGCTCAGGAGACGACGCGTCGAACAATCGGGGCTCAGGAGACGGCGCGTGGGCCGATCGGAGCTCGGAGACGGCGTGTGGAACGATCGGGGCTCAGGAAACGGCCCGTGGAGCAATCGGGGCTCAGGAGACGGCCCGTGGACGGGTCGGAGCTTAGGAGACGGCGCGTCGACCTATCGGGGCTCAGGATGCGGCGCGTGGACCCATCGGGACTCGGAGACGGTCCGTGGAGCGATCGGGGCTTAGGAGACGGCGCGTGGACTGATCGGAGCTCGGGAAGCGGCGCCTGAACCGATCTGGCTCGGAGACGGCGCGTGGAGGCATCGGGGCTTAGAAGACGACGTATGGACCGTTCGGGGCTCAGGAAACGGCGCGTGGACCGATTGGAGCTCGGAGACAACGCGTGGACCGACTGGGGCTCAGGCGATTGCGCGTAGACCAATTGGGGTTCGGCGACGGCGCGTGGACCGATCGCGGCTTAGGAGATGGCGCGTGGAACGATCGGGGCTCAGGAGACGGTGCGTGGACCGATTGGGGCTCGGATACGGCGCGTGAACCAACCGGGGCTCAGGAGGCCGCGCGTGGACCGATCGCGGCACGTGCGACGGCGCGTGCACCGATCGGCGCTCGGAGACGGCGCTGACCGATCGTGGCTTAGGAGAAGGCGCGTGGAACGATCGGGGCTCGGAGACGGCGCGTGGAACGATCGGGGCTCCGAGTCGGCGCGTTAACCGATCGGGGCTTAGGAGACGATGCGTGGACCGATCGGGGCTCGGAGACGGCGCGTGGAACGATCGGGGCTCAGGTGACGGCGCGTGAACCGATCCGCGCTCGGAGACGGCCCGTGGACCGATCGGGGATTAGGAGAAGGCGCTTCGACCGATCGGGGCTTAGGAGACGGCGCGTGGGCCGATCGGAGCTCGGAGACGGCGCGTGGAACGATCGGGGCTCAGGAGACGGCGCGTGAACCGATCGGCGCTCGGAGGCGGCGCGTGAAATGATCGGCGCTCGGAGATGGCGCGTGGACCGATTGGGGCTTAAGAGACGACGGGTGGACCGATCAGGGCTTAGGAGACGGTACGTGAATCGATCGGGGCACAGGAGACGGCGCGTGAGCCGGTCGGGGCTTAGGAGACGGCGCGTGGACTGATCGGGGCTCGGGAAGCGGCGCCTGAACCGATCTGGCTCGGAGACGGCGCGTGGAGGCATCGGGGTTTAGAAGACGACGTATGGACCGATCGGGGCTCAGGAAACGGCGCGTGGACCGATTGGAGCTCGGAGACAACGCGTGGACCGACTGGGGCTCAGGCGGTTGCGCGTGGACCAATTGGGGTTCGGCGACGGCGCGTGGACCAATCGCGGCTCGGAGACGGCGCGTTAACCGATCGGGGCTTAGGAGACGATGCGTGAACCGATCGGGGCTCGGAGACGGCGCGTGGACCGACCGGGGCTCGGAGACGACGCGTGGACCAATCGGGGCTCGGAGACCGCGCGTGGTCCGACTGCGGCGCAGGCGGTTGCGCGTGGACCAATTGGGGTTCGGCGATGGCGCGTGGACAGATCGGGCTCAGGAGACGGCGCGTGGACCGATCGGGGCTGAGGATACGGCGCGTGGACCGATCGGGGCTCAGGAAGCGGCGCGTGGACCGGTCGGGGCTTAGGAGACTCGCGTGAACCGATTGGGGCTCAGGCGGTTGCGCGTGGACCAATTGGGGTTCGGCGACGGCGCGTGGACCGATCGGGGCTCGGAGACGGCGCGTGGAACGATCGGGGCCCGGAGTCGACGCGTTAGCCGATCGGGGCGTAGGAGACGATGCGTGGGCCGATCGGGTCTCGGAGACGGCGCGTGGACCGACCGGGGCTCAGGAGAAGGCGCGTCAACCGATCGGCGCTCGGAGACGGCGCGCGGACCGACTGGGGCTCAGGAGACTCGCGTGGATCGATCGGGGCTCCGGAAGCGCCGCGTGGACCGATTGGGATCAGGAGACGACGCGTGGACCGATCGGGCGTAGGAGACGACGCGTGTACCTATCGGGGCTCACGACACAGCGTGTGGAACGATTGGGGCTCAGGAGACGGCGCGTGGAACGATCGGGGCTCAGGAGACGGTGCGTGGACCGATCGGAGATCAGGAGATGACGCGTGGACCGATCGGGGTTGTGGAAGCGGCGCACGGACCGATCGTGGCTCGGAGACGGCGCGTGGAGGCATCGGGGCGTTGAAGACGACGCGTGGACCGATCGGGGCTCAGGAAACGGCGTGTGGCGCGATCGGAGCTCAGGAAACGACGCGTGGATCGATCAGGGCTCAGGAGACGACGCGTCGACCAATCAGGGCTCAGGAGACGGCGCGCGGACCGACTGGGGCTCAGGAGACTCGCGTGGATCGATCGGGGCTGCGGAGGCGCCGCGTGGACCGATTGGGATCAGGAGACGGTGCGTGAACCGTTCGGGGCTCGGAGACGGCGCGTGGACCGATCGGGGCTCAGGAGACGGCGCGTGGACCGATCGCGGCTCGGAGACGGCGCGTGGAACGATCGGGGCTCAGGAGACGTCGCGTGGACCGATCGGGCGTAGGAGACGACGCGTGTACCTATCGGGGCTCACGACACAGCGTGTGGACCGATTGGGGCTCAGGAGACGCCGCGTGGAACGATCGGGGCTCGGAGACGGCGCGTGGAACGATCGGGGCTCAGGAGACGGCGCGTGGACCGATCGTGGCTTAGGAGAAGGCGCGTGGAATGATCGGGGCTCAGGAGACGGCGCGTGGACCGATCGTGGCTCGGAGACGGCGCGTGGAGGCATCGGGGTTAAGAAGACGACGCATCGACCGAGCGGGGTTCAGGAGACGGCGCCAGGAGCGATCGGGGCTTAGGAGACGAAGCGTGGACCGATCGGGACTCAGGAGACGGCGCGTGGACCAATCAGGGCTCAGGAGACGGCGTGCGGACCGACTGGGGCTCAGGAGACTCGCGTGGATCGATCGGGGCTCCGGAGGCGCCGCGTGGACCGATTGGGATCAGGAGACGGTGCGTGAACCGTTCGGTGCTCGGAGACAGCGCGTGGACCGATCGGGGCTTAGGAGACGGCGCGTGAATCGATCGGCGCGCGGAGATGGCACGTGGAACGATCGGGGCTTAGGAGACGGCGCGTGGACTAATAGGAGATCAGGAGAGGACGCGTGTACAGATCAGGGTTTGGTGACGGCGCGTTTACCGATAGCAGCTCGAAGACGGCCCGTGGACGGATCGCGGCTTAGGAGACGGCGCGTGGACCGATCGAGGCTCGGAGACGACGCGTGTGCGGATCGGGGATTCGAGGACGACGGGTGGACCGATCCGGGCTCAGGAGACGACGCGTCGTCCGATCGGGGCTCAGGATGCGGCGCGTGGACCCATCAGGGCTCGGAGACGGCACGTGGACCGATCAAGGCTTAGGACACGACGCGTTGACCGATCGGGACTCAGGAGGCGGCGCGTGGACCGATCGCGGTTCGGCGACGGCGCGTGGACCGATCGGGGCTCAGGAGGCGGCGGGTGGACCGATCGGGGCTCAGGAGACGGCGCGTGGACCGATTGGGGCTCGGATACGGCGCGTGAACCAATCTGGCCTCAGGAGGCCGCGCGTGGACCGATCGCGGCTCGGCGACGGCGCGTGGACCGATCGGGGCTCAGGAGGCCGCGCGTGGACCGATCATAGCTCGGCGACGGCGCGTGGACCGATCGGGGCTCGGAGCGGCGCGTAGAACGATCGCGGCTCGGCGACGGCGCGTGGACCGATCGGGGCTCAGGAGGCTGCGCGTGGATCGATTGGGGCTCATGGAGACGGCGCGTGGACCGCTCGGGGCTCGAAGACGGCGCGTGGAACGATCAGGGCTCAGGAGACGTCACGTGAAATGATCGGCGCTCGGAGACGGCGCGTGGACCGATGGGGGCTCAGGAGAAGGCGCGTGGACCGATCGGGGCTTAGGAGGGGACCCGTCGACCGATCGGGGCTCAGGAGAGGACGCGTGGACCGGTCGGTGCTCAGGAAGCGGCGCCTGGACCGATCGGGGCTCCGAGACGACGCGTTAACCGAGCGGGGCTTAGGAGACTATGCGGGGACCGATCGGGGCTCGGAGACAGCGCGTGTACCGACTGGGGCTCAGGAGGTTGCGCGTGAACCAATTGGGGTTCGGCGACGGCGCGTGGACCGACCGGGGCTCAGGAGACCGCGCGAGAACCGATCGAGGCTCGGCGACTGCGCGTGGAGCGATCGGCGCTCAGGAGATGTCGCGTGAACCAATCGGCGCTCGAAGACGGCGCGTGGACCGATCGGGGATGAAGAGAAGGCGCGTGGACCGATCGGGGCTTAGGAGACGGTGCGTAGACCGATCGGGGCTCGGAGACGGCGCGTGGAACGATCGGGGCTTAGTAGAAGGCGCTTGGACCGATCGGGGCTTAGGAGACGACTCGTGGACCGATCGGAGCTCGGAGACGGCGCGTGGAACGATCGGGGCTCAGAAGACGGCGCGTGAACCGATTGGCGCTCGGAGACGGCGCGTGGACCGATCTGGGCTCGGAGACAGCGCGTGGACCGACTGGGGCACATGCGGTGGCGCGTGGACCAATTTGGGTTCGGCGACGGCGCGTGGACCGATCCGGGCTCAGGAGACGGCGCGTGGACCAAACGGTGCTCAGAAAATGGTGCGTGGAGCGATCGGGGCTCAGGAGACGGCGCGTGGACCGATCGGGGCTCAGGAGCCGGCGCGTGGACCGATTGGGGCTCGGATACGGCGCGGTAACCAACCGGGACTCAGGAACCCGCGCGTGGACCGATCCCGGCTCGGCGACGGCGCGTGGACCGATGGGGCTCAGGAGCCGCGCGTGGACCGCTCATGGCTCGGTGACGGCGCGTGGACCGATCGGGGCTTAGGTGACGATGCGTGGACCGAGTGGGGCTCAGGAAGCAGCGCCTGGACCGATCGTGGCTCGGAGACGGCGCGAGGAGGCATCTGGGCTTCGAAGACGACGCGTGGATCGATCGGGGCTAGGAGACGGCGCGTTAACCAACCGGGGCTCAGGAGACCGCGCGTGGACCGATCGAGGCTCAGGAGGCCACGCCTGGACCGATCGGGGCTCCGCGACGGCGCGTCGACCGATCGAGGCTCGGAGACGACGCGTGGACGGACCGCGGCTCAGAATGCGGTACGCGGACCGATCGGGGATCGGACACGGCGTGTGGACCGATCGAGGCTCGGAGACGACGTGTTTACGGATCGGGGATCAGGAGACGACGCGTGGAACGATCCGGGCTCAGGAGACGGAGCGTGGACCGATTGGGACTCGGAGACGGCGTGTGGAGCGATCGGGGCTCGGGTGACGGCGCGTGAACCGATCGGCGCTCGGAGACGGCGCGTGGATCGATCGGGGATCGGGGACGGCGCGTGGAATGATCGGGGCTCGGAGTCGACGCGTTAGCCGATCGGGGCTTAGGAGACGATGCGTGGGCCGATCGGGGCTCGGAGACGGCGCGTGGACCGACGGGGGTTTTGGAGAAGACGCTTGGACCGATCCGGACTCAGGAGACGGCGCGTGGACGGATCGGGGCTCGGAGACGGCGCGTGGAACGATCGGGGCTCAGGAGACGGCGCGTGAACCGATCGGCGCTCGGAGACGGCGCGTGGACCGATAGGGGCTTAGGAGACGGCGCGTGGACCGATCGGGGCTCGGAGACGGGGCGTGGAATGATCGGGGCTCACGAGACGGGGCGTGAAATGATCGGCACTCTGAGACGGCGCGTAGACCGATTGGGGCTTAGGAGACGACGCGTCGAACGATCGGGGCTTAGGAGACGACGCGTGGATCGATCGGGGCCCCGGAGGCGCCGCGTGGACCCATGGGGATCAGGAGACAGTGCGTGAACCGATCGGGGCTCGGAGACGGCGCGTGGACCGATCGGGGCTTAGGACACGACGCGTGGACCGATCGGGGTGTAGGCGATGACGTGTGTACCTATCGGGGCTCAGGAGACAGCGCGTGGACCGATCAGGGCTCGGCGCCTGCGCGTGGACGTATCGGGGCTCAGGAGACATCGCGTGGACCGATCGGGGCTCGAAGACGGCGCGTCGACCGATCGGGTCTCAGGAGGCCGCGCGTGGACAGATCATGACTCGGCGACGGCGCGTGGACCGATCGGGGCTCGGAGACGACGCGTGGACCGATCGGAGCTCGGACACGGCCCGTGGACGGATCGGGGCTTAGGAGACGGCGCATGGACTAATTGGGGCTCAGGAGACGACGCGTGGACCGATCGGGGCTCGGAAACGACGCGTTAACCGACCGGGCTTAGGAGACTACGCGTGGACCGATCGGGGCGTAGGAGACGACGCGTGTACCTATCGGGGCTCACGAGACAGCGTGTGGACCGATTTGGGCTCAGGAGACGGCGCGTGGATCGATCGGGGCTCGGAGACGGCGTGTGGACCGATCGGGTCTTAGGAGACGATACGTGGACCGATCGGCTCTTAGGAGACGACGCGTGGACCGATCGGGCCTCGGAGACGGCGCGTGGACTGATCGGGGCTTAGGAGCCGACGCGTGGACCCATCGGGGTTCGGAGACGATGCGTGGAACGATCGGGGCTCAGGAGACGGCGCGTGAACCGATCGGCCCTCGGAGACGGTGCGAGGAGGCGTCTGGGGTTAGAAGACGACGCGTGGACCGATCGGGGCTCAGGCAACGGCGCGTTAACCGATTGGGGCTTAGGAGACGATGCGTGGTCCGATCGGGGCTCAGGAGCCTCGCGTGGATCGATCGGGGCTCCGGAGGCGCCGCGTTGACCCATAGGGATCAGGAGACAGTGCGTGGACCGATCGGGGCTCGGAGACGGCGCGTGGACTGATCGGGGCCCGGAGACGGCGCGTGTAACGATCGGGGCTCAGGAGACGGCACGTGGACCGATCGGGGCCCCGGAGGCGCCGCGTGCACCCATGGGCATCAGGAGACAGTGCGTGGACCGATCGGGGCTCGGAGACGGCGCGTGGACCGATCGGGGCTTAGGAGACGACGCGTGGACCGATTGGGGTGTAGGCGACGACGCGTTTACCGATCGGGGCTCAGGAGACAGCGCGTGGACCGATCAGGGCTCGGCGACTGCGCGTGGACGTATCGGGGCTCAGGAGACGGCGCGTGGACCGATCGGGGCTCGGGGACGGCGCGTTAACCGATTGGGGCTTAGGAGAGCATGCGTGGACCGATCGGGGCTCGGAGACGACGCGTGGACCGATCGGGGCTCGGAGACAGCGCGTGGACCGACTGGGGCTCAGGCGGTTTCGCGTGGACCAATTGGGGTTCGGCGACGGCGCGTGGACCGATCGAGGCTCGGAGACGACGCGTGTACGGATCGGGGATTCGGGGACGACGCGTGGAACGATCCGGGCTCAGGAGACGGTGCGTTGACCGATCGGGGCTCGGAGACGGCGCGTGGACCGATCGGGGCTTAGGAGAAGGCGCTTGGACCGATCGGGGCTTAGGAGACGGCGCGTGGGCCGATCGGAGCTCGGAGACGGCGCGACGAACGATCGGGGCTCAGGAGACGGCGCGTGAACCGATCGGCGCTCGGAGACGGCGCGTGGACCGATCGGGGCTCAGGAGACGACGCGTGGGTCGATCGGGGCTCAGAAGACGATGCGTCGACCGATCGGGGCTCAGGTGACGGCGCGCGGACCGACCGGGACTCAGGAGACGGCGCGTGAAATGATCGGCGCTCGGAGAGGGCGCGTGGACCGATTGGGACTTAAGAGACGACGGGTGAACCGATCGGGGCTTAGGAGACGGCACGTGAATCGATCGGGGCTCAGGAGAAGGGGTGTGGACCGATCGGGGCTCAGGAGAAGGGGTGTGGACCGATCGGGGCTCATGAGACGGCGCGTGAAATGATCGGCGCTCGGAGAGGGCGCGTGGACCGATCGGGGCTCGGCGATGGCGCGTGGACCGATCAGGGCTCGGAGACGACGCGTGTACGGATCGAGGTATGGAGACGGCGCGTGAACCGATCGGAGCTCGGACACGGCCCGTGGATGGATCAGGGCTTAGGAGACGGCGCGTGGACTAATTGGGGCTTAGGAGACGACGCGTGGACCGATCGCGGCTCGGAAACGACGCGTTAACCGAGCGGGGCTTAGGAAACTACGCGTGGACCGATCGGGGCTTAGGAGACAACGCGTGGACCGATCGGGGCTTAGAAGACGACGGGTGGACCGATCGGGGCTCAGGAGACGGCGCGTGGACCGACCGGGGCTGAGGAGGCGACTCGTGGACCCATCGGGGCTCGGAGACGACGTGTGGACGGATTGGGGTGTAGGCGACGACGCGTCGACCGATCGGAGCTCGGAGACGGCGCGTGGAACGATCGGGGCTCAGAAGACGACGCGTCGACCGATCGGAGCTCAGGTGACGGCGCGCGGACCGACCGGAGCTCAGGAGACGGCGCGTGAAATGATCGGCGCTCGGAGAGGGCGCGTGGACCGATTGGGACTTAAGAGACGACGGGCGAACCGATCGGGGCTTAGGAGACGGCACGTGAATCGATCGGGGCACAGGAGACGGCGCGTGCACCGGTCGGGGCTTAGGAGACGACGCGTCGACCGATCGGGGCTCAGGAGAAGGGGTGTGGACCGATCGGGGCTCGGCGATGGCGCGTGGACCGATCGGGGCTCGGCGATGGCGCGTGGGCCGATCAGGGCTCGGAGACGACGCGTGGACCGATCGGAACTCGGACACGGCCCGTGGACGGTTCGGGGCTTAGGAGACGGCGCATGGACTAATTGGGGCTCAGGAGACGGCGCGTGGACCGATCGGGACTCGGAGACGGCGTGTGAACGTATCGGGGCTTAGGAGACGATGCGTTGACCGATCGGGGCTCATGAGGCGGCGCGTAGACCGATCGGGGCTCCGGCGGCGACGCGTGGACCGATCGGGGCCCAGGAAACGGCGCGTGGATCGATCGGTGCTCGAAGACGACGCGTGGACCGACCGGGGCTCAGGAGCCGATGCGTGGATCGATCGGGGCTCAGGAGGCGGCGCGTAGACCCATCGGGGCTCGGAGACGGCACGTGGACCGATCAGGGCTTAGGAGACGACGCGTGGACCGATCGGGGCTCAGGAGGCCGCGCGTGGATCGATCATGGCTCGGCGACGGCGCGTGGACCGATCGGGGTTCAGGAGACGGTGCGTGGACCGATTGGGCCTCGGATACGGCGCGTGAAGCATCCGGGGCTCAGGAGGCCGCGCGTGGACCGATCGCGGCTCGTGCGACGGCGCGTACACCGATCGGCGCTCGGAGACGGCGCTGACCGATCGTGGCTTAGGAGAAGGCGCGTGGAAGGATCGGGGTTCAGGAGACGGCGCGTGGACCGATTGGGGCTCGGAGACGGCGCGTTAACCGATTGGGGCTTAGGAGACGATGCGTGGATCGATCGGGGCTCAGGATCCTCGCGTGGATCGATCGGGGCTCCGGAGGCGCCTCGTGGACCCATGGGGATCAGGAGACAGTGCGTGGACGCATCGGGGCTCGGAGACGGCGCGTGGACTGATCGGGGCTAAGGAGGCCGCGCGTGGACCGATCGAGGCTCGTCGACGGCGCGTGGACCGATCGGGACTCGGAGACGGCGTGTGAACGTATCGGGGCTTAGGAGACGATGCGTTGTCCGATCGGGGTTCATGAGACGGCGCGTAGACCGATCGGGGCTCCGTCGGCGACGCCTGGACCGATCGGGGCCCAGGAAACGGCGCGTGGACTCATCGGGGCTCGGAGACGACACGTGAACCGATCAGGGCTCGGAGACGGCGCGTGGATCGATCGGGGCTCAGGAAGCGGCGCCTGGACCTATCGTGGCTCGGAGACGGCGCGTGGAGTCATCGGGGCTAAGAACGCGACGCATGGACCGAGCGGGGCTCAGGAGACGGCGCGAGGAGCGTTCGAGGCTCAGGAGAAGACGCGTCAATTGATCGGGGCTCAGGAGACGACGCGGCGACGGATCGGGGCTTAGGAGACGACGCGTGGACCGATCGGGGCTCGGAGACGGTAGGAGGACCGACCGGAGCTCAGGAGATTCGCGTGGATCGATCAGGGCTCCGGAGGCGGCGCATGGACCGATTGGGGAGCATGCGATGGTGCGTGGACCGATCGGGGCTCGGAAACGGCGCACGGACCGATCGGGGCTTAGGAGACGACGCGTGGACCGATTGGGGCTCAGGAGGCCGCGCGTGGACCGATCGGGGTGTAGGAGACGACGCGTGTACCTATCGGGGCTCAGGAGACAGCGCGTGGACCGATCGGGGCTCGGCGACTGCGCGTCGACGTATCGGGGCTCAGGAGACGGCGCGTGGACCGATTGGAGCTTATGAGACGGCGCGTGGACCGATTGGGGCTCGGATACGGCGCGTGACCCGATCGGGGCTTAGGAGACGACGCGTGGACCGATCGGGGCTCAGGTGACGGCGCGTGGACCGATCGGGGCTTCAGAGACGGTACGTGGGCCGATCGGGGCTCGGAGACGGTACGAGGACCGACCGGAGCTCAGGAGGTTCGCGTGGATCGATCAGGGCTCCGGAGGCGGCGCATGGACCGATTGGGGAGAATGCGATGGTGCGTGGACCGATCGGGGCTCGGAGACGGCGCACGGACCGATCGGGGCTTAGGAGACGACGCGTCGTCCGATCGGGGCTCAGGAGGCGGCGCGTGGACCGATCGCGGTTCGGCGACGGCGCGTGGACCGATCGGGGCTCAGGAGGCCGCGCGTGGACCGATCGGGGCTCAGGAGACGGCGCGTGGACCGATTGGGGCTCGGATACGGCGCGTGAACCAATCTGGCCTCAGGAGGCCGCGCGTGGACCGATCGCGGCTCGGCGACGGCGCGTGGACCGATCGGGGCTCAGGAGGCCGCGCGTGGACCGTCCATAGCTCGGCGACGGCGCGTGGACCGATCGGGGCTCGGAGCGGCGCGTAGAACGATCGCGGCTCGGCGACGGCGCGTGGACCGATCGGGGCTCAGGAGGCTGCGCGTGGATCGATTGGGGCTCATGGAGACGGCGCGTGGACCGCTCGGGGCTCGAAGACGGCGCGTGGAACGATCAGGGCTCAGGAGACGTCACGTGAAATGATCGGCGCTCGGAGACGGCGCGTGGACCGATGGGGGCTCAGGAGAAGGCGCGTGGACCGATCGGGGCTTAGGAGGGGACCCGTCGACCGATCGGGGCTCAGGAGAGGACGCGTGGACCGGTCGGTGCTCAGGAAGCGGCGCCTGGACCGATCGGGGCTCCGAGACGACGCGTTAACCGAGCGGGGCTTAGGAGACTATGCGGGGACCGATCGGGGCTCGGAGACAGCGCGTGTACCGACTGGGGCTCAGGAGACGGCGCGTGAACCGATCGGCGCTCGGAGACGGCGCGTGAACCGATCGGGGCTTAGTAGAAGGCGCTTGGACCGATCGGGGCTTAGGAGACGACGCGTGGACCGATCGGAGCTCGGAGACGGCGCGTGGAACGAACGGGGCTCAGAAGACGGCGCGTGAACCGATCGGCGCTCGGAGACGGCGCGTGGACCGATCTGGGCTCGGAGACAGCGCGTGGACCGACTGGGGCACATGCGGTGGCGCGTGGACCAATTGGGGTTCGGCGACGGCGCGTGGACCGATCCGGGCTCAGGAGACGGCGCGTGGACCGATCGGGGCTGGGAGACGGAGCGTGGAGCGATGGGGGCTCAGGAAACGGCGCGTGAACTAATCGGCGCTCGGAGACGGCGCGTGGACCGATCGGGGCTGAGGAGAAAGCGCGTGGTCCGATCGGGGCTTATGAGACGGCGCGTGGATCGATCGGGGCTCGGAGGTGGCGCGTGGAATGATCGGGGCTTAGGAGATGGCGTGTGGACCGATCGGAGATCAGGAGACGAAGCGTGGACCGAGAGGGCTCTGGAAGCGGCGCACGGACGGATCGTGGCTCGGAGACGGCGCGTGGAGGCATCGGGGCTTTGAAGACGACGCGTGGACCAAACGGTGCTCAGAAAACGGTGCGTGGAGCGATCGGGGCTCAGGAGACGGCGCGTGGACCGATCGGGGCTCAGGAGCCGGCGCGTGGACCGATTGGGGCTCGGATACGGCGCGTGAACCAACCGGGACTCAGGAACCCGCGCGTGGACCGATCCCGGCTCGGCGACGGCGCGTGGACCGATGAGGCTCAGGAGCCGCGCGTGGACCGATCATGGCTCGGTGACGGCGCGTGGACCGATCAGGGCTTAGGTGAAGATGCGTGGACCGAGTGGGGCTCAGGAAGCAGCGCCTGGACCGATCGTGGCTCGGAGACGGCGCGAGGAGGCATCTGGGCTTCGAAGACGACGCGTGGATCGATCGGGGCTAGGAGACGGCGCGTTAACCAACCGGGGCTCAGGAGACCGCGTGTGGACCGATCGAGGCTCAGGAGGCCGCGCCTGGACCGATCGGGGCTCCGCGACGGCGCGTGGACCGATCGAGGCTCGGAGACGACGCGTGGACGGACCGCGGCTCAGAATGCGGTACGCGGACCGATCGGGGATCGGACACGGCGTGTGGACCGATCGAGGCTCGGAGACGACGTGTTTACGGATCGGGGATCAGGAGACGACGCGTGGAACGATCCGGGCTCAGGAGACGGAGCGTGGACCGATTGGGACTCGGAGACGGCGTGTGGAACGATCGGGGCTCGGGTGACGGCGCGTGAACCGATCGGCGCTCGGAGACGGCGCGTGGATCGATCGGGGATCGGGGACGGCGCGTGGAATGATCGGGGCTCGGAGTCGACGCGTTAGCCGATCGGGGCTTAGGAGACGATGCGTGGGCCGATCGGGGCTCGGAGACGGCGCGTGGACCGACGGGGGTTTTGGAGAAGACGCTTGGACCGAACGGGGCTTAGGAGACGGCGCTTGGACCGATCGGGCTCAGGAGACGGCGCGCGGACCGACTGGGGCTCAGGAGACTCGCGTGGATTGATCGGGGCTCCGGAGGCGCCGCGTGGACCGATTGGGATCAGGAGACGGTGCGTGAACCGTTCGGGGCTCGGAGACGGCGCGTGTACGGATCGGGGATTCGGCGATGACGCGTGGACCGATCCGGGCTCAGGAGACGGCGCGTGGACGGATCGGGGCTCGGAGACGGGGCGTGGAATGATCGGGGCTCACGAGACGGGGCGTGAAATGATCGGCAATCTGAGACGGCGCGTAGACCGATTGGGGCTTAGGAGACGACGCGTCGAACGATCGGGGCTTAGGAGACGACGCGTGGACCGATCGGGGCTCGGACACAGTGCGTCGACCGAATGGGGCTCAGGCGGTTGCGCGTGGACCGATCGGGGCTTAGGAGCCTCGCGTGGATCGATCGGGGCCCCGGAGGCGCCGCGTGGACCCATGGGGATCTGGAGACAGTGCGTGAACCGATCGGGGCTCGGAGACGGCCCGTGGACGGATCGGGGCTTAGGAGACGGCGCATGGACTAATTGGGGCTCAGGAGACGACGCGTGGACCGATTGGGGCTCGGATACGGCGCGTGAACCAATCTGGCCTCAGGAGGCCGCGCGTGGACCGATCGCGGCTCGGCGACGGCGCGTGGACCGATCGGGGCTCAGGAGGCCGCGCGTGGACCGTCCATAGCTCGGCGACGGCGCGTGGACCGATCGGGGCTCGGAGCGGCGCGTAGAACGATCGCGGCTCGGCGACGGCGCGTGGACCGATCGGGGCTCAGGAGGCTGCGCGTGGATCGATTGGGGCTCATGGAGACGGCGCGTGGACCGCTCGGGGCTCGAAGACGGCGCGTGGAACGATCAGGGCTCAGGAGACGTCACGTGAAATGATCGGCGATCGGAGACGGCGCGTGGACCGATGGGGGCTCAGGAGAAGGCGCGTGGACCGATCGGGGCTTAGGAGGGGACCCGTCGACCGATCGGGGCTCAGGAGAGGACGCGTGGACCGGTCGGTGCTCAGGAAGCGGCGCCTGGACCGATCGGGGCTCCGAGACGACGCGTTAACCGAGCGGGGCTTAGGAGACTATGCGGGGACCGATCGGGGCTCGGAGACAGCGCGTGTACCGACTGGGGCTCAGGAGGTTGCGCGTGGACCAATTGGGGTTCGGCGACGGCGCGTAGACCGACCGGGGCTCAGGAGACCGCGCGAGAACCGATCGAGGCTCGGCGACTGCGCGTGGAGCGATCGGCGCTCAGGAGACGTCGCGTGAACCAATCAGCGCTCGAAGACGGCGCGTGGACCGATCGGGGATGAGGAGAAGGCGCGTGGACCGATCGGGGCTTAGGAGACGGTGCGTAGACCGATCGGGGCTCGGAGACGGCGCGTGGAACGATGGGGGCTCAGGAGACGGCGCGTGAACCGATCGGCGCTCGGAGACGGCGCGTGAACCGATCGGGGCTTAGTAGAAGGCGCTTGGACCGATCGGGGCTTAGGAGACGACGCGTGGACCGATCGGAGCTCGGAGACGGCGCGTGGAACGAACGGGGCTCAGAAGACGGCGCGTGAACCGATCGGCGCTCGGAGACGGCGCGTGGACCGATCTGGGCTCGGAGACAGCGCGTGGACCGACTGGGGCACATGCGGTGGCGCGTGGACCAATTGGGGTTCGGCGACGGCGCGTGGACCGATCCGGGCTCAGGAGACGGCGCGTGGACCGATCGGGGCTGGGAGACGGAGCGTGGAGCGATGGGGGCTCAGGAAACGGCGCGTGAACTAATCGGCGCTCGGAGACGGCGCGTGGACCGATCGGGGCTGAGGAGAAAGCGCGTGGTCCGATCGGGGCTTATGAGACGGCGCGTGGATCGATCGGGGCTCGGAGGTGGCGCGTGGAATGATCGGGGCTTAGGAGATGGCGTGTGGACCGATCGGAGATCAGGAGACGAAGCGTGGACCGAGAGGGCTCTGGAAGCGGCGCACGGACGGATCGTGGCTCGGAGACGGCGCGTGGAGGCATCGGGGCTTTGAAGACGACGCGTGGACCAAACGGTGCTCAGAAAACGGTGCGTGGAGCGATCGGGGCTCAGGAGACGGCGCGTGGACCGATCGGGGCTCAGGAGCCGGCGCGTGGACCGATTGGGGCTCGGATACGGCGCGTGAACCAACCGGGACTCAGGAACCCGCGCGTGGACCGATCCCGGCTCGGCGACGGCGCGTGGACCGATGAGGCTCAGGAGCCGCGCGTGGACCGATCATGGCTCGGTGACGGCGCGTGGACCGATCAGGGCTTAGGTGAAGATGCGTGGACCGAGTGGGGCTCAGGAAGCAGCGCCTGGACCGATCGTGGCTCGGAGACGGCGCGAGGAGGCATCTGGGCTTCGAAGACGACGCGTGGATCGATCGGGGCTAGGAGACGGCGCGTTAACCAACCGGGGCTCAGGAGACCGCGTGTGGACCGATCGAGGCTCAGGAGGCCGCGCCTGGACCGATCGGGGCTCCGCGACGGCGCGTGGACCGATCGAGGCTCGGAGACGACGCGTGGACGGACCGCGGCTCAGAATGCGGTACGCGGACCGATCGGGGATCGGACACGGCGTGTGGACCGATCGAGGCTCGGAGACGACGTGTTTACGGATCGGGGATCAGGAGACGACGCGTGGAACGATCCGGGCTCAGGAGACGGAGCGTGGACCGATTGGGACTCGGAGACGGCGTGTGGAACGATCGGGGCTCGGGTGACGGCGCGTGAACCGATCGGCGCTCGGAGACGGCGCGTGGATCGATCGGGGATCGGGGACGGCGCGTGGAATGATCGGGGCTCGGAGTCGACGCGTTAGCCGATCGGGGCTTAGGAGACGATGCGTGGGCCGATCGGGGCTCGGAGACGGCGCGTGGACCGACGGGGGTTTTGGAGAAGACGCTTGGACCGAACGGGGCTTAGGAGACGGCGCTTGGACCGATCGGGCTCAGGAGACGGCGCGCGGACCGACTGGGGCTCAGGAGACTCGCGTGGATTGATCGGGGCTCCGGAGGCGCCGCGTGGACCGATTGGGATCAGGAGACGGTGCGTGAACCGTTCGGGGCTCGGAGACGGCGCGTGTACGGATCGGGGATTCGGCGATGACGCGTGGACCGATCCGGGCTCAGGAGACGGCGCGTGGACGGATCGGGGCTCGGAGACGGGGCGTGGAATGATCGGGGCTCACGAGACGGGGCGTGAAATGATCGGCAATCTGAGACGGCGCGTAGACCGATTGGGGCTTAGGAGACGACGCGTCGAACGATCGGGGCTTAGGAGACGACGCGTGGACCGATCGGGGCTCGGACACAGTGCGTCGACCGAATGGGGCTCAGGCGGTTGCGCGTGGACCGATCGGGGCTTAGGAGCCTCGCGTGGATCGATCGGGGCCCCGGAGGCGCCGCGTGGACCCATGGGGATCTGGAGACAGTGCGTGAACCGATCGGGGCTCGGAGACGGCGCGTGGACCGATCGGGGCTTAGGACACGACGCGTGGACCGATCGGGGTGTAGGCGATGACGTGTGTACCTATCGGGGCTCAGGAGACAGCGCGTGGACCGATCAGGGCTCGGCGACTGCGCGTGGACGTATCGGGGCTCAGGAGACATCGCGTGGACCGATCGGGGCTCGAAGACGGCCCGTGGACGGATCGGGGCTTAGGAGACGGCGCATGGACTAATTGGGGCTCAGGAGACGACGCGTGGACCGATCGGGGCTCGGAAACGACGCGTTAACCGAGCGGGGCTTAGGAGACTACGCGTGGACCGATCGGGGCGTAGGAGACGACGCGTGTACCTATCGGGGCTCACGAGACAGCGTGTGGACCGATTTGGGCTCAGGAGACGGCGCGTGGATCGATCGGGGCTCGGAGACGGCGCGTGGAACGATCGGGGCTCAGGAGACGGCGCGTGAAGTTATCGGCGCTCGGAGACGGCGCGTGGACCGACCGGGGCTCAGGAGGCGACGCGTGGACCCATCGGGGCTCGGAGACGGCGTGTGGACCGATCGGGTCTTAGGAGACGACGCGTGGACCGATCGGGCCTCGGAGACGGCGCGTGGACTGATCGGGGCTTAGGAGCCGACGCGTGGACCCATCGGGGTTCGGAGACGATGCGTGGAACGATCGGGGCTCAGGAGACGGCGCGTGAACCGATCGGCCCTCGGAGACGGTGCGAGGAGGCGTCTGGGGTTAGAAGACGACGCGTGGACCGATCGGGGCTCAGGCAACGGCGCGTTAACCTATTGGGGCTTAGGAGACGATGCGTGGCCCGATCGGGGCTCAGGAGCCTCGCGTGGATCGATCGGGGCTCCGGAGGCGCCGCGTTGACCCATAGGGATCAGGAGACAGTGCGTGGACCGATCGGGGCTCGGAGACGGCGCGTGGACTGATCGGGGCCCGGAGACGGCGCGTGTAACGATCGGGGCTCAGGCAACGGCGCGTTAACCTATTGGGGCTTAGGAGACGATGCGTGGTCCGATCGGGGCTCAGGAGCCTCGCGTGGACCGATCGGGGCCCCGGAGGCGCCGCGTGGACCCATGGGCATCAGGAGACAGTGCGTGGACCGATCGGGGCTCGGAGACGGCGCGTGGACCGATCGGGGCTTAGGAGACGACGCGTGGACCGATTGGGGTGTAGGCGACGACGCGTTTACCTATCGGAGCTCAGGAGACAGCGCGTGGACCGATCAGGGCTCGGCGACTGCGCGTGGACGTATCGGGGCTCAGGAGACGGCGCGTGGACCGATCGGGGCTCGGGGACGGCGCGTTAACCGATTGGGGCTTAGAAGAGCATGCGTGGACCGATCGGGGCTCGAAGACGGCGCGTGGACCGATGGGGTCTCAGTAGGCCGCGCTTGGACAGATCATGACTCGGCGACGACGCGTGGACCGATCGGGGCTCGGAGACGACGCGTGGACCGATCGGGGCTCGGAGACAGCGCGTGGACCGACTGGGGCTCAGGCGGTTTCGCGTGGACCAATTGGGGTCTCAGGAGGCCGCGCGTGGACAGATCATGACTCGGCGACGGCGCGTGGACCGATCGGGGCTCTGAGACGACGCGTGGACCGATCGGGGCTCGGAGACAGCGCGTGGACCGACTGGGGCTCAGGCGGTTTCGCGTGGACCAATTGGGGTTCGGCGACGGCGCGTGGACCGATCGAGGCTCGGAGACGACGCGTGTACGGATCGGGGCTCGGAGACAGCGCGTGGACCGACTGGGGCTCAGGCGGTTTCGCGTGGACCAATTGGGGTTCGGCGACGGCGCGTGGACCGATCGAGGCTCGGAGACGACGCGTGTACGGATCGGGGATTCGGGGACGACGCGTGGAACGATCCGGGCTCAGGAGACGGTGCGTTGACTGATCGGGGCTCGGAGACGGCGCGTGGACCGATCGGGGCTTAGGAGAAGGCGCTTGGACCGATCGGGGCTTAGGAGACGGCGCGTGAGCCGATCTTAGCTCGGAGACGGCGCGTGGAACGATCGGGGCTCAGGAGACGGCGCGTGAACCGATCGGCGCTAGGAGACGGCGCGTGGACCGATCGGGGCTCAGGAGACGACGCGTGGGTCGATCGGGGCTCAGAAGACGATGCGTCGACCGATCGGGGCTCAGGTGACGGCGCGCGGACCGACCGGGGCTCAGGAGACGGCGCGTGAAATGATCGGCGCTCGGAGAGGGCGCGTGGACCGATTGGGACTTAAGAGACGACGGGTGAACCGATCGGGGCTTAGGAGACGGCACGTGAATCGATCGGGGCTTAGGAGAAGGGGTGTGGACCGATCGGGGCTCAGGAGAAGGGGTGTGGACCGATCGGGGCTCAGGAGACGGCGCGTAAAATGATCGGCGCTCGGAGAGGGCGCGTGGACCGATCGGGGCTCGGCGATGGCGCGTGGACCGATCAGGGCTCGGAGACGACACGTGTACGGATCGAGGTTTGGAGACGGCGCGTGAACCGATCGGAGCTCGGACACGGCCCGCGGACGGATCAGGGCTTAGGAGACGGCGCGTGGACTAATTGGGGCTCAGGAGACGACGCGTGGACCGATCGGGGCTCGGAAACGACGCGTTAACCGAGCAGGGCTTAGGAGACGGCACGTGCACCGGTCGGGGCTTAGGAGACGACGCGTCGACAGATCGGGGCACAGGAGAAGGGGTGTGGACAGATCGGGGCTCAGGAGACGGCGCGTGGACCGATCGGGACTCGGCGATGGCGCGTGGACCGATCAGGTCTCGGCGATGGCGCGTGGACCGATCAGGGCTCGGAGACGACGCGTGGACCGATCGGAGCTCGGACACGGCCTGTGGACGGATCGGGGCTTAGGAGACGGCGCATGGACTAATTGGGGCTCAGGAGACGACGCGTGGACCGATCGGGGCTCGGAAACGACGCGTTAACCGAGCGGGGCTTAGGAGACTACGCGTGGACTGCTCGGGGCGTAGGAGACGACGCGTGTACCTATCGGGGCTCACGAGACAGCGTGTGGACCGATTTGGGCTCAGGAGACGGCGCGCGGATCGATCGGGGCTCGGAGGCGGCGCGTGGAACGATCGGGGCTCAGGAGACGGCGCGTAAAGTTATCGGCGCTCGGAGACGGCGCGGGGACCGATCGGGGCTTAGGAGACGACGCGTGGACCGATCGGGGCTTAGAAGACGACGCGTGGACCGATCGGGGCTCAGGAGACCGCGCGTGGACCGACCGGGGCTCAGGAGGCGACGCGTGGACCCATCGGGGCTCGGAGACGGCGTGTGGACCGATCGGGGCTTAGGAGACGATACGTGGACCGATCGGGTCTTAGGAGACGACGCGTGGACCGATCGGGGCTCGGAGACGGCCCGTGGACGGATCGGGGCTTAGGAGACGGCGCATGGACTCATTGGGGCTCAGGAGACAACGCGTGGACCGATCGGAGCTCGGAAACGACGCGTTAACCGAGCAGGGCTTAGGAGACTACGCGTGGACCGATCGGGGCTTAGAAGACGACGCGTGGACCGATCGGGGCTCAGGAGACGGCGTGTGGACCGACCGGGGCTCAGGAGGCGACGCGTGGACCCATCGGGGCTCGGAGACGGCGCGTGGACCGATCGGGGCTCGGAGACGGCATGTGGATCGATCGTGGCTCAGGAGACGGCGCGTGGACCGATGGGGCTCAGGAGACGGCACGTGGACCGATCGGGGCTCGGAGACGGCGCGTGTACGGATCGAGGCTTGGAGACCGCGCGTGGACCGATCGGAGCTCGGAAACGGCCCGTGGGCAGATCGGGGCTTAGGAGACGGCGCGTGGAGGCATCGGGGCTAAGAAGACGACGCATGGACCGAGCGGGGCTCAGGAGACGGCGCGAGGAGCGATCGGGGCTCAGGAGAAGACGCGTCAATTGATCGGGGCTCAGGAGACGACGCGTGGACCGATCGGGGTTCGGCGATGGCGCGTGGACCGATCGGGGCTTAGGAGACGGCGCGTGGACTAATTGGGGCTTAGGAGAACATACGTGGACCGATCGGGGCTCGGAGACAGCGCGATTACCGACTGGGGCTCGAGAGGTTGCGCGTGGACCAATTGGGGTTCGCAGCGGCGTGTGGACCGACCGGAGCTCAGTAGACCGCGCGTGGACCGATCGGGGCTCGTCGACTGCGCGTGGATGGATCGGGGCTCAGGAGACAGCGCGGGGACCGATCGGGGTTCACGAAGCGGCGCCTGCACCGATCGTGGCTCGGAGACGGCGCGTGGAGGCATCGGGGCTTAGAAGACGACGCATGGGCCGATCGGGGCTCGGAAACGGCGCGTGGACCGATCGGAGCTCGGAGACGACGCGTGGAGCGGTCGGGGCTCAGGAGAAGACGCGTGGATCGATCGGGGCTCAGGAGACGACGCGACGACGGATCGGGGCTTAGGAGACGACGCGTGGACCGATCCAGGCTCAGGAGACGGCGCGTGGACCGATCCAGGCTCAGGAGACGGCGCGTGGACCGATCGGGGTTCGGATACGACGCGTGGACCGATCGGGGCTCGGCGACTGCGCGTCGACGTATCGGGGCTCAGGAGACGGCGCGTGGACCGATTGGAGCTTAGGAGACGGCGCGTGGACCGATTGGGGCTCCGATACGGCGCGTGAACCGATCGGGGCTTAGGAGACGATGCGTGGACCGATCGGGGCTCAGGTGACGGCGCGTGGACCGATCGGGGATTCGGAGACGGTACGTGGACCGATCGGGGCTCGGAGACGGTACGAGGACCGACCGGAGCTCAGGAGATTCGCGTGGATCGATCAGGGCTCCGGAGGCGGCGCATGGACCGATTGGGGAGCATGCGATGGTGCGTGGACCGATCGGGGCTCGGAGACGGCGCACGGACCGATCGGGGCTTAGGAGACGACGCGTGGACCGATTGGGGCTCAGGAGGCCGCGCGTGGACCGATCGCGGCTCGACGCCGCGCGTGGACGGATCAGGGCTCAGGAGACGGCGCGTGGACCAATCGGGGCGGGGAGACGGCGCGTGAACCGACCGGGGCTCAGGAGGCCGCGCGTGGACTGATCGGGGCGGGGAGACGGTGCGTTAACCGATCGGGGCTTAGGAGACGGCGCGTGGACCAATCGGGGCGGGGAGATGGCGCGTGAACCGACCGGGGCTCAGGAGGCCGCGCGTGGACTGATCGGGGCGGGGAGACGGTGCGTGGACCGATCGGGACTGAGGAGACGGCGCGTGGACCGAACGGGGCTCGGAGCCGGCGCGTGGAACGATCGGAGCACAGGAGACGGCGCGTAAACCGATCGGCGCTCGGAGACGGCGCGTGGATCGATCGGGGCTTAGGAGAAGGCGCGTGGACCGATCGGGGCTTAGGAGACGATTCGTGGACCGATCGGGGCTCGGAGACGGCGCGTGGACCGACCGGGGCTAAGCAGGCCGCGCGTGGACCGATAGAGGCTTAGGAGCCGACGCGTGGACCGAGCGGGGCTCGGAGACGGCGCGTGGACCGATCGGGGCTCAGGAGACGGAGCGTCAACCGATCGGCGCTCGGAGACGGCGCGTGGAGGCATCGGGGCTTTGAAGACGACGCATGGACCGAGCGGGGCTCAGGAGACGGCGCGAGGAGCGATCGGGGCTCAGGAGAAGACGCGTCAATTGATCGGGGCTCAGGAGACGACGCGTGGACCGATCGGGGCTCAGACGGTTGAGCGTGGACCAATTGGGGTTCGGCGACGGCGCGTGGACCGATCCGGGCTCAGGATACGGCGCGTGGACCGATCGGGGCTCGGAGACGGCGCGTGGAGCGATCGGGGCTCAGGAGACGGTGCGTGGACCGATTGGGCCTCGGATACGGCGCGTGAAGCAACCGGGGCTCAGGAGGCCGCGCGTGGACCGATCGCGGCTCGTGCGACGGCGCGTATACCGATCGGTGCTCGGAGACGGCGCTGACCGATCGTGGCTTAGGAGAACGCGCGTGGAACGATCGGGGTTCAGGAGACGGCGCGTGGACCGATTGGGGCTCGGAGACGGCGCGTTAACCGATTGGGGCTTAGGAGACGATGCGTGGATCGATCGGGGCTCAGGATCCTCGCGTGGATCGATCGGGGCTCCGGAGGCGCCTCGTGGACCCATGGGGATCAGGAGACAGTGCGTGGACCCATCGGGGCTCGGAGACGGCGCGTGGACTGATCGGGGCTTAGGAGACGTCGCGTGGACCGTTCGGGGTGTAGGAGACGACGCGTGTACCTATCGGGGCTCAGGAGACAGAGCGTAGACCGATCGGGGCTCGGCGACTGCGCGTCGACGTATCGGGGCTCAGGAGACGGCGCGTGGACCGATTGGTGCTTAGGAGACGGCGCGTGGACCGATTGGGGCTCGGATACGGCGCGTGAACCGATCGGGGCTTAGGAGTCGACGCGTGGACCGATCGGGGCTCAGGAGACGGCGCGTGGACCGATCGGGGCTTCGGAGACGGTACGTGGACCGATCGGGGCTCGGAGACGGTACGAGGAATGATCGGGGCTCAGGAGACGGCGCGTGAACCGATCGGCGCTCGGAGACAGCGCGTGCACCGATCGGGGCTCAGGAGACGGCGCGTGAACCGATCGGCGCTCGGAGACAGCGCGTGGACCGATCGGGGCTCAGGAGACGGCGCGTGAACCGATCGGCGCTCGGAGACAGCGCGTGGACCGATCGGGGCTTAGGAGACGATGCGTGGACTGATCGGGGCGTAGGACACGACGCGTGTACCTATCGGGGCTCACGAGACAGCGTGTGGACCGATTGGGGCTCAGGAGACGGCGCGTGGACCGATCGGGGCTCGGAGACGGCGCGTGGAACGATCGGAGCTCAGGAGACAGGGCGTGAAATGATCGGCGCTCTGAGACGGCACGTGGACCGATCGGTGCTCGGAGACGACGCGTGGACCGATCGGGGCTGAGGAGACGGCGCGTGGACCGATCGGGGCTCAGGAGACGGCGCGTGGACCGATTGGGGCTCGGGAGACTGCGCGTGGATGGATCGGGGCTTCGGGAACGACGCGTGGACCGATCGAGGTTCATTAGACGGCGTGTGGACCGATCGGGGCTCGGAGACGGCGCGTGGAACGATCGGGGCTTAGGAGGCCGCGCGTGGACCGATCGGGACTCAGGAGACGGCGTGTGGACCAATCGGGGCTCAGGAGGCGGTGCGTGGATCGATTGGGGCTTAGGAGACGGCGCGTGGGTCGATCGGGGTTCAGGAAGCGGCGCCTGAACCGATCGTGGCTCGGAGACGGCGCGTGGAGGCATCGGGGCTAAAAAGACGACATATGGACCGAGCGGTGCTCAGGAGACGGCGCGAGGAGCGATCGGGGCTCAGGAGAAGACGCGTCAATTGATCGGGGCTCAGGAGACGACGCGTCGACGGATCGGGGCTTAGGAGACGACGCGTGAACCGATCGGGGCTTAGGAGACGACGCGTGGTACGATCGGGGCTCAGCAGACGGCGCGCAGACCGACCGGGGCTCAGGAGACTCGCGTGGATCGATCGGGGCTCAGGAGGCGACGCGTGGACCCATCGCGGCTCGGCGACGACGTGTGGATGTATCGGGGCTCAGGAGACGGCGCGTGAACCGATCGGCGCTCGGAGACAGCGCGTGGACCGATCGGGGCTCAGGAGACGGCGCGTGAACCGATCGGCGCTCGGAGACAGCGCGTGGACCGATCGGGGCTTAGGAGACGACGCGTGGACCGATCGGGGCGTAGGACACGACGCGTGTACCTATCGGGGCTCACGAGACAGCGTGTGGACCGATTGGGGCTCAGGAGACGGCGCGTGGACCGATCGGGGCTCGGAGACGGCGCGTGGAACGATCGGAGCTCAGGAGACAGGGCGTGAAATGATCGGCGCTCTGAGACGGCGCGTGGACCGATCGGTGCTCGGAGACGACGCGTGGACCGATCGGGGCTGAGGAGACGGCGCGTGGACCGATCGGGGCTCAGGAGACGGCGCGTGGACCGATTGGGGCTCGGGAGACTGCGCGGGGATGGATCGGGGCTTCGGGAACGACGCGTGGACCGATCGAGGTTCAGGAGACGGCGTGTGGACCGATCGGGGCTCGGAGACGGCGCGTGGAACGATCGGGGCTTAGGAGGCCGCGCGTGGAAGGATCTGGACTCAGGAGACGGCGTGTGGACCAATCGGGGCTCAGGAGGCGGCGCGTGGACCGATTGGGGCTTAGGAGACGGCGCGTGGGTCGATCGGGGTTCAGGAAGCGGCGCCTGAACCGATCGTGGCTCGGAGACGGCGCGTGGAGGCATCGGGGCTAAAAAGACGACATATGGACCGAGCGGTGCTCAGGAGACGGCGCGAGGAGCGATCGGGGCTCAGGAGAAGATGCATCAATTGATCGGGGCTCAGGAGACGACGCGTCGACGGATCGGGGCTTAGGAGACGACGCGTGAACCGATCGGGGCTTAGGAGACGACGCGTGGAACGATCGGGGCTCAGCAGACGGCGCACAGACCGACCGGGGCTCAGGAGACTCGCGTGGATCGATCGGGGCTGAGGAGGCGACGCGTGGACCCATCGCGACTCGGAGACGACGTGTGGATGTATCGGGGCTTAGGAGACGACGCGTGGACCGATCGGGGCTCAGGAGACGGCGCGTGGACGGATCGGTCTCAGGAGACGGCGCGTGAACCGATCGGCACTCGGAGACGGGGCGTGGACCGATCGGGGGTTAGGAGACGGCGCGTGCACCGATCGGGGCCCGGAGACGTGTCGTGGACAGATTGGGGCTTAGGAGACGGCGCGTGGACCGATCGGGGCTCACGAGACGGCGCGTGGACCGATCGGGGCTCAGGAGACGGAGCGCAGACCGATCGGGGCGCAGGAGGCGGTGCGTGGACCGATTGGGGTTTAGGAGACGGCGCGTGGACCGATCGGGGCTCAGGCAGTTGCGCGTGGACCAATTGGGGTTCGGCGACGGCGCGTGGACCGATCGGGGCTCGGAGACGGCGCGTTAACCGATTGGGGCTTAGGAGACGATGCGTGGTCCGATCGGGGCTCAGGAGCCTCGCGTGGATCGATCGGGGCTCCGGAGGCGCCGCGTTGTCCCATGGGGATCAGGAGACAGTGCGTGGACCGATCGGGGCTCGGAGACGGCGCGTGGACCGATCGGGGCTTAGGAGACGACGCGTGGACCGATCGGGGTGTAGGCGACGACGCGTGTACCTATCGGGGCTCAGGAGACAGCGCGTGGACCGATCAGGGCTCGGCGACTGCGCGTGGACGTATCGGCGCTCAGGAGACGGCGCGTGGACCGATCGCGGCTCGGAGACGGCGCGTGGACCGATCGGGGCTTAGGAGACGGCGAGTGCACCGATCGGGGCCCGGAGACGGGTCGTGGACAGATTGGGGCTTAGGAGACGGCGCGTGGACCGATCGGGGCTGGGAGACGGCACGTGGACCAATAGGGACTTAGGAGACGGCGCGTGGACCGATCGGGGCTTAGGAGACGACGCGTGAATCGAGCGGGGCTCGGAGACGGCGCGTGGATGGACCGTGGCTTAGAATGCGGCACGCGGACCGATCGGGGCTCGGAGACGGCGTGTGGACCGATCGGGGCGCAGGAAGCGGCGCCTGGACCCATCGTGGCTCGGAGACGGCGCGTGGAGGCATCAGGGCTAAGAAGACGACGCATGGACCGAGCGGGGTTCAGGAGATCGCGCGAGGAGCGATCGGGGCTCAGGAGAAGACACGTCAATTGATCGGGGCTCCGGAGACGACGCCTCGACGGAGTGGGGCTCAGGAGGCGGCACGAGAAGCGATCAGGGCTCAGGAGAAGACGCGTCAATTGATCGGGGCTCAGGAGACGACGCGTCGACGAATCGGGGACCGATCGCGGCTCGACGCCGCGCGTGGACGGATCAGGGCTCAGGAGACGGCGCGTGGACCGATCGGGGTGGGGAGACGGCGCGTGAACCGATCAGGGCTCAGGAAGCGGCGCCTGGACCGATCGTGGCTCGGAGACGGCGCGTGGAGGTATCGGGGCTTAAAAGACGACGGATGGACCGATCGGGGCTCAGGAAACGGCGCGTGGAACGAACGGTGCTCGGAGACGGCGCGTGGACCGATCGGAGCTCGGAGACGGCCCGTGGGCAGATCGGGGCTTAGGAGACGGCGCGTGGACTAATTGGGGCTTAGGAGACGGCGCGTGGAACGATCGGGGCTCAGGAGACGGCGCGTGGACCGGTCGAGGCTCGGAGACGGCACGTGGACCGATCGGGGCTTAGGAGAAGGCGCGTGGACCGATCGGGGCTTAGGAGATGGCGCGTGGACCGATCGGGGCTCGGAGATGGCGCGTGGAACGATCGGGGCTCAGGAGACGACGCGTGAACCGATCGGCGCGTGGACCGATCGGGGCTTAGGAGACGGCGCGTGGACCGATTGGGGCTTAGGAGACGGCGCGTGGACCGATCGGGGCTCAGGAAGCGACGCCTAGACCGGTCGTGGCTCGGATGAGGCGCGCGGAGGCATCGGGGCTAAGAAGACGACGCAGGGACCGAGCGGGGCTCAGGTGACGGCGCGAGGAGCGATCGGGGCTCAGGAGAAGACGCGTCAATTGATCGGGGCTCAGGAGACGACGCGGCGACGGATCGGGGCTTAGGATACGACGCGTGGACTGAACGGTGCTCAGAAAACGGCGCGTGGAGCGATTGGGGCTCAGGAGACGGTGCGTGGATCGATCGGGGCTCAAGAGACGGTGCGTGGACCGATCGGGGCTTAGGAGACGACGCGTGGACCGATCGGGGCTCGGAGACGACGCGTGGACCGATTGGGGCTCGGAGACAGTGCGTGGACCGACTGGGGCTCAGGCGGTTGCGCGTGGGCCAATTGGGGTTCGGCGACGGCGCGTGGACCGATCGGGGCTCGGAGACGGCGCGTTAACCGATTGGGGCTTAGGAGACGATGCATGGTCCGATCGGGGCTCAGGAGCCTCGCGTGGATCGATCGGGGCTCCGGAGGCGCCGCGTTGACCCATGGGGATCAGGAGACAGTGCGTGGACCGATCGGGGCTCGGAGACGGCGCGTGGACCGATCGGGGCTTAGGAGACGACGCGTGGACCGATCGGGGTGTAGGCGACGACGCGTGTACCTATCGGGGCTCAGGAGACAGCGCGTGGCCCGATCAGGGCTCGGCGACTGCGCGTGGACGTATCGGCGCTCAGGAGACGGCGCGTGGACCGATCGGGGCTCGGAGACGGCGCGTGGACCGATCGGGGCTTAGGAGACGGCGAGTGCACCGATCGGGGCCCGGAGACGGGTCGTGGACAGATTGGGGCTTAGGAGACGGCGCGTGGACCGATCGGGGCTGGGAGACGGCACGTGGACCAATAGGGACTTAGGAGACAGCGCGTGGACCGATCGGGGCTTAGGAGACGACGCGTGAATCGAGCGGGGCTCGGAGACGGCGCGTGGATGGACCGTGGCTTAGAATGTGGCACGCGGACCGATCGGGGCTCGGAGACGGCGTGTGGACCGATCGGGGCGCAGGAAGCGGCGCCTGGACCCATCGTGGCTCGGAGACGGCGCGTGGAGGCATCAGGGCTAAGAAGACGACGGATGGACCGAGCGGGGCTCAGGAGACGACACGTCGACGGATCGGGGCTTAGGAGACGACGCGTGGACCGATCGGGACTTAGGAGCCGACGCGTGGACCGATCCGGCCTCAGGAGACGGCGTGTGGACCGATCGGGGCTGGAGGAAGGCGCGTGAAACGATCGGGGCTTAGGAGACGGCGTGTGGACCGATCGGGGCTCAGGAGACGGCGCGCGGACCGACCGGGGCTCAGGAGCCTCGCGTGGACCGATTATGGCTCGGCGACGGCGCGTGGACGGATCGGGGCTCGGAGACGACGCGTGGACCGATTGGGGCTCGGAGACGGCGCGTTAACCGATCGGGGCTTAGGAGACGACGCGTGGACCGATCGGGCCTCAGGAGACGGCGCGTGGACCGATCGGTGCTCGGAGACGGCGCGTGGACGGACCGTGGCTTAGAATGCGTCACGCGGATCGATCGGGGCTCGGATACGGCGTATGGACGTATCGGGGCTTAGGAGCCGATGCGTGAACCGATCGGGGCTCAGGAGACGCCGCGTGGACCGATCGGGTCTCGGAGACGGCGCGTGGAACGATCAGGGCTCAGGAGACGGCGCGTGAAATGATCGGCGCTCTGAGACGGCGCGTGGACCGATTGTGGCTTACGAGACGGCGCGTGGATCGATCGGGGCTCAGGAAGCGGCGCCTTGACCTATCGTGGCTCGGAGACGGCGCGTGGAGGCATCGGGGCTAAGAACACGACGCATGGACCGAGCGGGGCTCAGGAGGATACGCCTGGACCGATCGGGGTTCGGCGACGGCGCGTGGACCGATCGGGGCTCAGGAGACGGCGCGTGGGCCGATCGGAGCTCGGAGACGGCGTGTGGAACGATCGGGGCTCAGGAAACGGCCCGTGGAGCAATCGGGGCTCAGGAGACGGCCCGTGGACGGGTCGGAGCTTAGGAGACGGCGCGTCGACCTATCGGGGCTCAGGATGCGGCGCGTGGACCCATCGGGACTCGGAGACGGTCCGTGGAACGATCGGGGCTCCGAGTCGGCGCGTTAACCGATCGGGGCTTAGGAGACGATGCGTGGACCGATCGGGGCTCGGAGACGGCGCGTGGAACGATCGGGGCTCAGGTGACGGCGCGTGAACCGATCCGCGCTCGGAGACGGCCCGTGGACCGATCGGGGCTTAGGAGAAGGCGCTTCGACCGATCGGGGCTTAGGAGACGGCGCGTGGGCCGATCGGAGCTCGGAGACGGCGCGTGGAACGATCGGGGATCAGGAGACGGCGCGTGAACCGATCGGCGCTCGGAGGCGGCGCGTGGACCGATTGGGGCTTAAGAGACGATGGGTGGACCGATCGGGGCTTAGGAGACGGCACGTGAATCGATCGGGGCACAGGAGACGGCGCGTGAGCCGGTCGGGGCTTAGGAGACGACGCCTGGACCGATCGAGGTTTAGGGGGCGGCGTGTGGAACGATCGAGGATTAGGAGACGGCGGGTGGACTGATCGGAGCTCGGGAAGCGGCGCCTGAACCGATCTGGCTCGGAGACGGCGCGTGGAGGCATCGGGGCTTAGAAGACGACGTATGGACCGTTCGGGGCTCAGGAAACGGCGCGTGGACCGATTGGAGCTCGGAGACAACGCGTGGACCGACTGGGGCTCAGGCGGTTGCGCGTGGACCAATTGGGGTTCTGCAACGGCGCGTGGACCGATCGCGGCTCGGAGAAGGCGCGTTAACCGATCGGGGCTTAGGAGACGATGCGTCAACCGATCGGGGCTCGGAGACGGCGCGTGGAACGATCGGGGCTCAGGAGACGGCGCGTGAACCGATCGGCGCTCGGAGACGGCGCGTGGACCAATCGGGGCTTAGGAGACTACGCGTTGTCCGATCGGGGCTCAGGTGACGGCGCGCGGACCGACCAGGGCTCAGGAGACGGCGCGTGAAATGATCGGCGCCCGGAGATGGCGCGTGGACCGATTGGGGCTTAAGAGACGACGGGTGGACTGATCGGGGCTTAGGAGACGGCACGTGAATCGATCGGGGCACAGCAGACGGCGCGTGAACCGGTCGGGGCTTAGGAGACGACGCGTTGACCGATCGGGGCTCGGGAGAAGGGGTGTGGACCGATCGGGGCTCAGGAGACGGCGCGTGGACCGATCGGCGCTCGGAGACGCCGCGTGGACCGATTGGGGTTTAGGAGACGGCGCGTGGACCGATCGGGGCGCAGGAAGCGGCGCCTGGACCGATCGTGGCTCGGAGACGGCGCGTGGAGGCATCGGGGTTTAGAAGACGACGTATGGACCGATCGGGGCTCAGGAAACGGCGCGTGGACCGATTGGAGCTCGGAGACAACGCGTGGACCGACTGGGGCTCAGGCGGTTGCGCGTGGACCAATTGGGGTTCGGCGACGGCGCGTGGACCAATCGCGGCTCGGAGACGGCGCGTTAACCGATCGGGGCTTAGGAGACGATGCGTGAACCGATCGGGGCTCGGAGACGGCGCGTGGACCGACCGGGGCTCGGAGACGACGCGTGGACCGATCGGGGCTCGGAGACCGCGCGTGGTCCGACTGCGGCGCAGGCGGTTGCGCGTGGACCAATTGGGGTTCGGCGATGGCGCGTGGACAGATCGGGCTCAGGAGACGGCGCCTGGACCGATCGGGGCTCAGGAGGCGGCACGAGAAGCGATCGGGGATCAGGAGAAGACGCGTCAATTGATCGGGGCTCAGGAGACGACGCGTCGACTAATCGGGGCTTAGGAGACGACGCGTGGACCGATCGGGGCTGAGGAGACGGCGCGTCGACCGACCGGAGCTCAGGAGGTTCGCGTGGATCGATCGGGGCTCCGGAGGCGGGCGTGGACCGATTGGGGCTTAGGAGACGACGCGTGGACTGATCGGGACTCAGGAGACGGCGCGTGGCCCGATTGGGGCTCGGATACGGCGCGTGAACCGACCGGGGCTCAGGAGGCCGCGCGAGAACCGATCGCGGCTCGGCGACGGTGCGTGGACCGATCAGGGCTCAGGAGGCCGCGCGTGGACCGATCGGGGATCAGGAAGCGGCGCCTGCACCGATCGTGGCTCGGAGACGGCGCGTGGAGGCATCGGGGCTTCGAAGACGACGCATGGACCAATCGGGGCTCGGAAACGGCACCTGGACCGATCGGAGCTCGGAGACGACGGGTGGAGCGGTCGGGGCTCAGGAGAAGACGCGTGGATCGATCGGGGCTCAGGAGACGACGCGTCGACGGATCGGCGCTTAGGAGACGACGCGTCGGCCGATCGGGGCTCAGGAGACGGCGCGTGGACCGATCGGGGCTCAGGAGACGCCGCGTGGACCGATCGGGGCTCGGAGATGGCGCGTGGAACGATCGGGGCTCAGGAGACGGCGCGTGAAATGATCGGCGCTCTGAGACGGCGCGTGGACCGATTGTGGCTTACGAGACGGCGCGTGGATCGATCGGGGCTCGGAGACCGCGCGTGGACCGACTGGGGCGCAGGCGGTTGCGCGTGGACCGATCGGGGCTCGGGGACGGCGCGTTAACCGATAGAGGCTTAGGAGACGATGCGTGGACCGATCGGGCTCGGAGACGGCGCGTGAACCGACCGGGGCTCAGGAGACGGCGCGTGGAACGATCGGGGCTCCGAGTCGGCGCGTTAACCGATCGGGGCTTAGGATACGATGCGTGCATCGATCGGGGCTCGGAGACGGCGCGTGGACCGACCGGGGCTCAGGAGGATACGCCTGGACCGATCGGGGCTCGGCGACGGCGCGTGGACCGATCGGGGCCCAGGAGACGGCGCGTGGACCGATTGGGGCTCAGGAAACGGCGCGTGGACCGACTGGGGCTCAGGCGGTTGCGCGTGGACCAATTGGGGTTCCGCGACGGCGCGTGGACCGATCGGGGCTCGGAGACGGCACGTTAACCGATCGGGGCTTAGGAGACGATGCGTGGACCGATCGGGCTCGGAGCCGGCGCGTGAACCGATCGGGGCTCAGGAGGCCGCGCGTGGACCGATCGAGGCTCGGCGACGGCGCGTGGACCGATCGGGGCTCGGAGACGACGCGTGGACGGATCGCGGCTTAGGAGACGGCGCGTGGAACGATCGGGGCTCAGGAGACGGCGCGTGGACCGGTCGAGGCTCGGAGACGGCACGTGGACCGATCGGGGCTTAGGAGAAGGCGCGTGGACCGATCGGGGCTTAGGAGACGGCGCGTGGATCGATCCGGGCTCGGAGATGGTGCGGGGAACGATCGGGGCTCAGGAGACGGCGCGTGAACCGACCGGCGCTCGGAGACGGCGCGTGGTCCGATCGGGGCTCAGGAGACTCGCGTGGATTGATCGGGGCTCCGGAGGCGCCGCGTGGACCGATTGGGATCAGGAGACGGTGCGTGAACCGTTCGGGGCTCGGAGACGGCGCGTGTACGGATCGGGGATTCGGCGATGACGCGTGGACCGATCCGGGCTCAGGAGACGGCGCGTGGACGGATCGGGGCTCGGAGACGGCGCGTGGAACGATCGGGGCTCAGGAGACGGCGCGTGAACCGATCGGCGCTCGGAGACGGCGCGTGGTCCGATCGGGGCTCAGGAGACTCGCGTGGATTGATCGGGGCTCCGGAGGCGCCGCGTGGACCGATTGGGATCAGGAGACAGTGCGTGAACCGATCGGGGCTCGGAGACGGCGCGTGGACCGATCGGGGCTTAGGACACGACGCGTGGACCGATCGGGGTGTAGGCGATGACGTGTGTACCTATCGGGGCTCAGGAGACAGCGCGTGGACCGATCAGGGCTCGGCGACTGCGCGTGGACGTATCGGGGCTCAGGAGACATCGCGTGGACCGATCGGGGCTCGAAGACGGCCCGTGGACGGATCGGGGCTTAGGAGACGGCGCATGGACTAATTGGGGCTCAGGAGACGACGCGTGGACCGATCGGGGCTCGGAAACGACGCGTTAACCGAGCGGGTCTTAGGAGACTACGCGTGGACCCATCGGGGCGTAGGAGACGACGCGTGTACCTATCGGGGCTCACGAGACAGCGTGTGGACCGATTTGGGCTCAGGAGACGGCGCGTGGATCGATCGGGGCTCGGAGACGGCGCGTGGAACGATCGGGGCTCAGGAGACGGCGCGTGAAGTTATCGGCGCTCGGAGACGGCGCGTGGACCGACCGGGGCTCAGGAGGCGACGCGTGGACCCATCGGGGCTCGGAGACGGCGTGTGGACCGATCGGGTCTTAGGAGACGATACGTGGACCGATCGGGTCTTAGGAGACGACGCGTGGACCGATCGGGCCTCGGAGACGGCGCGTGGACTGATCGGGGCTTAGGAGCCGACGCGTGGACCCATCGGGGTTCGGAGACGATGCGTGGAACGATCGGGGCTCAGGAGACGGCGCGTGAACCGATCGGCCCTCGGAGACGGTGCGAGGAGGCGTCTGGGGTTAGAAGACGACGCGTGGACCGATCGGGGCTCAGGCAACGGCGCGTTAACCTATTGGGGCTTAGGAGACGATGCGTGGCCCGATCGGGGCTCAGGAGCCTCGCGTGGATCGATCGGGGCTCCGGAGGCGCCGCGTTGACCCATAGGGATCAGGAGACAGTGCGTGGACCGATCGGGGCTCGGAGACGGCGCGTGGACTGATCGGGGCCCGGAGACGGCGCGTGTAACGATCGGGGCTCAGGCAACGGCGCGTTAACCTATTGGGGCTTAGGAGACGATGCGTGGTCCGATCGGGGCTCAGGAGCCTCGCGTGGACCGATCGGGGCCCCGGAGGCGCCGCGTGGACCCATGGGCATCAGGAGACAGTGCGTGGACCGATCGGGGCTCGGAGACGGCGCGTGGACCGATCGGGGCTTAGGAGACGACGCGTGGACCGATTGGGGTGTAGCCGACGACGCGTTTACCTATCGGGGCTCAGGAGACAGCGCGTGGACCGATCAGGGCTCGGCGACTGCGCGTGGACGTATCGGGGCTCAGGAGACGGCGCGTGGACCGATCGGGGCTCGGGGACGGCGCGTTAACCGATTGGGGCTTAGAAGAGCATGCGTGGACCGATCGGGGCTCGAAGACGGCGCGTGGACCGATGGGGTCTCAGTAGGCCGCGCGTGGACAGATCATGACTCGGCGACGGCGCGTGGACCGATCGGGGCTCGGAGACGACGCGTGGACCGATCGGAGCTCGGACACGGCCTGTGGACGGATCGGGGCTTAGGAGACGGCGCATGGACTAATTGGGGCTCAGGAGACGACGCGTGGACCGATCGGGGCTCGGAAACGACGCGTTAACCGAGCGGGGCTTAGGAGACTACGCGTGGACTGCTCGGGGCGTAGGATACGACGCGTGTACCTATCGGGGCTCACGAGACAGCGTGTGGACCGATTTGGGCTCAGGAGACGGCGCGCGGATCGATCGGGGCTCGGAGGCGGCGCGTGGAACGATCGGGGCTCAGGAGACGGCGCGTAAAGTTATCGGCGCTCGGAGACGGCGCGGGGACCGATCGGGGCTTAGGAGACGACGCGTGGACCGATCGGGGCTTAGAAGACGACGCGTGGACCGATCGGGGCTTAGGAGACGATACGTGGACCGATCGGGTCTTAGGAGACGACGCGTGGACCGATCGGGGCTCGGAGACGGCCCGTGGGCGGATCGGGGCTTAGGAGACGGCGCATGGACTCATTGGGGCTCAGGAGACAACGCGTGGACCGATCGGAGCTCGGAAACGACGCGTTAACCGAGCAGGGCTTAGGAGACTACGCGTGGACCGATCGGGGCTTAGAAGACGACGCGTGGACCGATCGGGGCTCAGGAGACGGCGCGTGGACCGACCGGGGCTCAGGAGGCGACGCGTGGAACCATCGGGGCTCGGAGACGGCGCGTGGACCGATCGGGGCTCGGAGACGGCATGTGGATCGATCGTGGCTCAGGAGACGGCGCGTGGACCGATGGGGCTCAGGAGACGGCACGTGGACCGATCGGGGCTCGGAGACGGCGCGTGTACGGATCGAGGCTTGGAGACCGCGCGTGGACCGATCGGAGCTCGGAAACGGCCCGTGGGCAGATCGGGGCTTAGGAGACGGCGCGTGGAGGCATCGGGGCTAAGAAGACGACGCATGGACCGAGCGGGGCTCAGGAGACGGCGCGAGGAGCGATCGGGGCTCAGGAGAAGACGCGTCAATTGATCGGGGCTCAGGAGACGACGCGTGGACCGATCGGGGTTCGGCGATGGCGCGTGGACCGATCGGGGCTTAGGAGACGGCGCGTGGACTAATTGGGGCTTAGGAGAACATACGTGGACCGATCGGGGCTCGGAGACAGCGCGATTACCGACTGGGGCTCGAGAGGTTGCGCGTGGACCAATTGGGGTTCGCAGCGGCGTGTGGACCGACCGGAGCTCAGTAGACCGCGCGTGGACCGATCGGGGCTCGTCGACTGCGCGTGGATGGATCGGGGCTCAGGAGACAGCGCGGGGACCGATCGGGGTTCACGAAGCGGCGCCTGCACCGATCGTGGCTCGGAGACGGCGCGTGGAGGCATCGGGGCTTAGAAGACGACGCATGGGCCGATCGGGGCTCGGAAACGGCGCGTGGACCGATCGGAGCTCGGAGACGACGCGTGGAGCGGTCGGGGCTCAGGAGAAGACGCGTGGATCGATCGGGGCTCAGGAGACGACGCGACGACGGATCGGGGCTTAGGAGACGACGCGTGGACCGATCCAGGCTCAGGAGACGGCGCGTGGACCGATCCAGGCTCAGGAGACGGCGCGTGGACCGATCGGGGTTCGGATACGACGCGTGGACCGATCGGGGCTCGGCGACTGCGCGTCGACGTATCGGGGCTCAGGAGACGGCGCGTGGACCGATTGGAGCTTAGGAGACGGCGCGTGGACCGATTGGGGCTCCGATACGGCGCGTGAACCGATCGGGGCTTAGGAGACGATGCGTGGACCGATCGGGGCTCAGGTGACGGCGCGTGGACCGATCGGGGCTTCGGAGACGGTACGTGGACCGATCGGGGCTCGGAGACGGTACGAGGACCGACCGGAGCTCAGGAGATTCGCGTGGATCGATCAGGGCTCCGGAGGCGGCGCATGGACCGATTGGGGAGCATGCGATGGTGCGTGGACCGATCGGGGCTCGGAGACGGCGCACGGACCGATCGGGGCTTAGGAGACGACGCGTGGACCGATTGGGGCTCAGGAGGCCGCGCGTGGACCGATCGCGGCTCGACGCCGCGCGTGGACGGATCAGGGCTCAGGAGACGGCGCGTGGACCAATCGGGGCGGGGAGACGGCGCGTGAACCGACCGGGGCTCAGGAGGCCGCGCGTGGACTGATCGGGGCGGGGAGACGGTGCGTTAACCGATCGGGGCTTAGGAGACGGCGCGTGGACCAATCGGGGCGGGGAGACGGCGCGTGAACCGACCGGGGCTCAGGAGGCCGCGCGTGGACTGATCGGGGCGGGGAGACGGTGCGTGGACCGATCGGGACTGAGGAGACGGCGCGTGGACCGAACGGGGCTCGGAGACGGCGCGTGGACCGACCGGGGCTAAGCAGGCCGCGCGTGGACCGATAGAGGCTTAGGAGCCGACGCGTGGACCGAGCGGGGCTCGGAGACGGCGCGTGGACCGATCGGGGCTCAGGAGACGGAGCGTCAACCGATCGGCGCTCGGAGACGGCGCGTGGAGGCATCGGGGCTTTGAAGACGACGCATGGACCGAGCGGGGCTCAGGAGACGGCGCGTGGACCGATCAGGGCTCGGCGACTGCGCGTGGACGTATCGGGGCTCAGGAGACGGCGCGTGGACCGATCGGGGCTCGGGGACGGCGCGTTAACCGATTGGGGCTTAGACGAGCATGCGTGGACCGATCGGGGCTCGAAGACGGCGCGTGGACCGATGGGGTCTCAGTAGGCCGCGCGTGGACAGATCATGACTCGGCGACGGCGCGTGGACCGATCGGGGCTCGGAGACGACGCGTGGACCGATCGGGGCTCGGAGACAGCGCGTGGACCGACTGGGGCTCAGGCGGTTTCGCGTGGACCAATTGGGGTCTCAGGAGGCCGCGCGTGGACAGATCATGACTCGGCGACGGCGCGTGGACCGATCGGGGCTCGGAGACGACGCGTGGACCGATCGGGGCTCGGAGACAGCGCGTGGACCGACTGGGGCTCAGGCGGTTTCGCGTGGACCAATTGGGGTTCGGCGACGGCGCGTGGACCGATCGAGGCTCGGAGACGACGCGTGTACGGATCGGGGCTCGGAGACAGCGCGTGGACCGACTGGGGCTCAGGCGGTTTCGCATGGACCAATTGGGGTTCGGCGACGGCGCGTGGACCGATCGAGGCTCGGAGACGACGCGTGTACGGATCGGGGATTCGGGGACGACGCGTGGAACGATCCGGGCTCAGGAGACGGTGCGTTGACTGATCGGGGCTCGGAGACGGCGCGTGGACCGATCGGGGCTTAGGAGAAGGCGCTTGGACCGATCGGGGCTTAGGAGACGGCGCGTGAGCCGATCTTAGCTCGGAGACGGCGCGTGGAACGATCGGGGCTCAGGAGACGGCGCGTGAACCGATCGGCGCTAGGAGACGGCGCGTGGACCGATCGGGGCTCAGGAGACGACGCGTGGGTCGATCGGGGCTCAGAAGACGATGCGTCGACCGATCGGGGCTCAGGTGACGGCGCGCGGACCGACCGGGGCTCAGGAGACGGCGCGTGAAATGATCGGCGCTCGGAGAGGGCGCGTGGACCGATTGGGACTTAAGAGACGACGGGTGAACCGATCGGGGCTTAGGAGACGGCACGTGAATCGATCGGGGCTCAGGAGAAGGGGTGTGGACCGATCGGGGCTCAGGAGAAGGAGTGTGGACCGATCGGGGCTCAGGAGACGGCGCGTAAAATGATCGGCGCTCGGAGAGGGCGCGTGGACCGATCGGGGCTCGGCGATGGCGCGTGGACCGATCAGGGCTCGGAGACGACACGTGTACGGATCGAGGTTTGGAGACGGCGCGTGAACCGATGGGAGCTCGGACACGGCCCGCGGACGGATCAGGGCTTAGGAGACGGCGCGTGGACTAATTGGGGCTCAGGAGACGACGCGTGGACCGATCGGGGCTCGGAAACGACGCGTTAACCGAGCAGGGCTTAGGAGACGGCACGTGCACCGGTCGGGGCTTAGGAGACGACGCGTCGACAGATCGGGGCACAGGAGAAGGGGTGTGGACAGATCGGGGCTCAGGAGACGGCGCGTGGACCGATCGGGGCTCGGCGATGGCGCGTGGACCGATCAGGTCTCGGCGATGGCGCGTGGACCGATCAGGGCTCGGAGACGACGCGTGGACCGATCGGAGCTCGGACACGGCCTGTGGACGGATCGGGGCTTAGGAGACGGCGCATGGACTAATTGGGGCTCAGGAGACGACGCGTGGACCGATCGGGGCTCGGAAACGACGCGTTAACCGAGCGGGGCTTAGGAGACTACGCGTGGACTGCTCGGGGCGTAGGAGACGACGCGTGTACCTATCGGGGCTCACGAGACAGCGTGTGGACCGATTTGGGCTCAGGAGACGGCGCGCGGATCGATCGGGGCTCGGAGGCGGCGCGTGGAACGATCGGGGCTCAGGAGACGGCGCGTAAAGTTATCGGCGCTCGGAGACGGCGCGGGGACCGATCGGGGCTTAGGAGACGACGCGTGGACCGATCGGGGCTTAGAAGACGACGCGTGGACCGATCGGGGCTTAGGAGACGATACGTGGACCGATCGGGTCTTAGGAGACGACGCGTGGACCGATCGGGGCTCGGAGACGGCCCGTGGGCGGATCGGGGCTTAGGAGACGGCGCATGGACTCATTGGGGCTCAGGAGACAACGCGTGGACCGATCGGAGCTCGGAAACGACGCGTTAACCGAGCAGGGCTTAGGAGACTACGCGTGGACCGATCGGGGCTTAGAAGACGACGCGTGGACCGATCGGGGCTCAGGAGACGGCGCGTGGACCGACCGGGGCTCAGGAGGCGACGCGTGGACCCATCGGGGCTCGGAGACGGCGCGTGGACCGATCGGGGCTCGGAGACGGCATGTGGATCGATCGTGGCTCAGGAGACGGCGCGTGGACCGATGGGGCTCAGGAGACGGCACGTGGACCGATCGGGGCTCGGAGACGGCGCGTGTACGGATCGAGGCTTGGAGACCGCGCGTGGACCGATCGGAGCTCGGAAACGGCCCGTGGGCAGATCGGGGCTTAGGAGACGGCGCGTGGAGGCATCGGGGCTAAGAAGACGACGCATGGACCGAGCGGGGCTCAGGAGACGGCGCGAGGAGCGATCGGGGCTCAGGAGAAGACGCGTCAATTGATCGGGGCTCAGGAGACGACGCGTGGACCGATCGGGGTTCGGCGATGGCGCGTGGACCGATCGGGGCTTAGGAGACGGCGCGTGGACTAATTGGGGCTTAGGAGAACATACGTGGACCGATCGGGGCTCGGAGACAGCGCGATTACCGACTGGGGCTCGAGAGGTTGCGCGTGGACCAATTGGGGTTCGCAGCGGCGTGTGGACCGACCGGAGCTCAGTAGACCGCGCGTGGACCGATCGGGGCTCGTCGACTGCGCGTGGATGGATCGGGGCTCAGGAGACAGCGCGGGGACCGATCGGGGTTCACGAAGCGGCGCCTGCACCGATCGTGGCTCGGAGACGGCGCGTGGAGGCATCGGGGCTTAGAAGACGACGCATGGGCCGATCGGGGCTCGGAAACGGCGCGTGGACCGATCGGAGCTCGGAGACGACGCGTGGAGCGGTCGGGGCTCAGGAGAAGACGCGTGGATCGATCGGGGCTCAGGAGACGACGCGACGACGGATCGGGGCTTAGGAGACGACGCGTGGACCGATCCAGGCTCAGGAGACGGCGCGTGGACCGATCCAGGCTCAGGAGACGGCGCGTGGACCGATCGGGGTTCGGATACGACGCGTGGACCGATCGGGGCTCGGCGACTGCGCGTCGACGTATCGGGGCTCAGGAGACGGCGCGTGGACCGATTGGAGCTTAGGAGACGGCGCGTGGACCGATTGGGGCTCCGATACGGCGCGTGAACCGATCGGGGCTTAGGAGACGATGCGTGGACCGATCGGGGCTCAGGTGACGGCGCGTGGACCGATCGGGGCTTCGGAGACGGTACGTGGACCGATCGGGGCTCGGAGACGGTACGAGGACCGACCGGAGCTCAGGAGATTCGCGTGGATCGATCAGGGCTCCGGAGGCGGCGCATGGACCGATTGGGGAGCATGCGATGGTGCGTGGACCGATCGGGGCTCGGAGACGGCGCACGGACCGATCGGGGCTTAGGAGACGACGCGTGGACCGATTGGGGCTCAGGAGGCCGCGCGTGGACCGATCGCGGCTCGACGCCGCGCGTGGACGGATCAGGGCTCAGGAGACGGCGCGTGGACCAATCGGGGCGGGGAGACGGCGCGTGAACCGACCGGGGCTCAGGAGGCCGCGCGTGGACTGATCGGGGCGGGGAGACGGTGCGTTAACCGATCGGGGCTTAGGAGACGGCGCGTGGACCAATCGGGGCGGGGAGACGGCGCGTGAACCGACCGGGGCTCAGGAGGCCGCGCGTGGACTGATCGGGGCGGGGAGACGGTGCGTGGACCGATCGGGACTGAGGAGACGGCGCGTGGACCGAACGGGGCTCGGAGCCGGCGCGTGGAACGATCGGAGCACAGGAGACGGCGCGTAAACCGATCGGCGCTCGGAGACGGCGCGTGGATCGATCGGGGCTTAGGAGAAGGCGCGTGGACCGATCGGGGCTTAGGAGACGATTCGTGGACCGATCGGGGCTCGGAGACGGCGCGTGGACCGACCGGGGCTAAGCAGGCCGCGCGTGGACCGATAGAGGCTTAGGAGCCGACGCGTGGACCGAGCGGGGCTCGGAGACGGCGCGTGGACCGATCGGGGCTCAGGAGACGGAGCGTCAACCGATCGGCGCTCGGAGACGGCGCGTGGAGGCATCGGGGCTTTGAAGACGACGCATGGACCGAGCGGGGCTCAGGAGACGGCGCGAGGAGCGATCGGGGCTCAGGAGAAGACGCGTCAATTGATCGGGGCTCAGGAGACGACGCGTGGACCGATCGGGGCTCAGACGGTTGAGCGTGGACCAATTGGGGTTCGGCGACGGCGCGTGGACCGATCCGGGCTCAGGATACGGCGCGTGGACCGATCGGGGCTCGGAGACGGCGCGTGGAGCGATCGGGGCTCAGGAGACGGTGCGTGGACCGATTGGGCCTCGGATACGGCGCGTGAAGCAACCGGGGCTCAGGAGGCCGCGCGTGGACCGATCGCGGCTCGTGCGACGGCGCGTATACCGATCGGTGCTCGGAGACGGCGCTGACCGATCGTGGCTTAGGAGAAGGCGCGTGGAACGATCGGGGTTCAGGAGACGGCGCGTGGACCGATTGGGGCTCGGAGACGGCGCGTTAACCGATTGGGGCTTAGGAGACGATGCGTGGATCGATCGGGGCTCAGGATCCTCGCGTGGATCGATCGGGGCTCCGGAGGCGCCTCGTGGACCCATGGGGATCTGGAGACAGTGCGTGGACCCATCGGGGCTCGGAGACGGCGCGTGGACTGATCGGGGCTTAGGAGACGTCGCGTGGACCGTTCGGGGTGTAGGAGACGACGCGTGTACCTATCGGGGCTCAGGAGACAGAGCGTAGACCGATCGGGGCTCGGCGACTGCGCGACGACGTATCGGGGCTCAGGAGACGGCGCGTGGACCGATTGGTGCTTAGGAGACGGCGCGTGGACCGATTGGGGCTCGGATACGGCGCGTGAACCGATCGGGGCTTAGGAGTCGACGCGTGGACCGATCGGGGCTCAGGAGACGGCGCGTGGACCGATCGGGGCTTCGGAGACGGTACGTGGACCGATCGGGGCTCGGAGACGGTACGAGGAATGATCGGGGCTCAGGAGACGGCGCGTGAACCGATCGGCGCTCGGAGACAGCGCGTGCACCGATCGGGGCTCAGGAGACGGCGCGTGAACCGATCGGCGCTCGGAGACAGCGCGTGGACCGATCGGGGCTCAGGAGACGGCGCGTGAACCGATCGGCGCTCGGAGACAGCGCGTGGACCGATCGGGGCTTAGGAGACGACGCGTGGACCGATCGGGGCGTAGGACACGACGCGTGTACCTATCGGGGCTCACGAGACAGCGTGTGGACCGATTGGGGCTCAGGAGACGGCGCGTGGAACGATCGGGGCTTAGGAGGCCGCGCGTGGACCGATCGGGACTCAGGAGACGGCGTGTGGACCAATCGGAGCTCAGGAGACAGGGCGTGAAATGATCGGCGCTCTGAGACGGCACGTGGACCGATCGGTGCTCGGAGACGACGCGTGGACCGATCGGGGCTGAGGAGACGGCGCGTGGACCGATCGGGGCTCAGGAGACGGCGCGTGGACCGATTGGGGCTCGGGAGACTGCGCGTGGATGGATCGGGGCTTCGGGAACGACGCGTGGACCGATCGAGGTTCAGGAGACGGCGTGTGGACCGATCGGGGCTCGGAGACGGCGCGTGGAACGATCGGGGCTTAGGAGGCCGCGCGTGGACCGATCGGGACTCAGGAGACGACGTGTGGACCAATCGGGGCTCAGGAGGCGGCGCGTGGACCGATTGGGGCTTAGGAGACGGCGCGTGGGTCGATCGGGGTTCAGGAAGCGGCGCCTGAACCGATCGTGGCTCGGAGACGGCGCGTGGAGGCATCGGGGCTAAAAAGACGACATATGGACCGAGCGGTGCTCAGGAGACGGCGCGAGGAGCGATCGGGGCTCAGGAGAAGACGCGTCAATTGATCGGGGCTCAGGAGACGACGCGTCGACGGATCGGGGCTTAGGAGACGACGCGTGAACCGATCGGGGCTTAGGAGACGACGCGTGGAACGATCGGGGCTCAGCAGACGGCGCGCAGACCGACCGGGGCTCAGGAGACTCGCGTGGATCGATCGGGGCTCAGGAGGCGACGCGTGGACCCATCGCGGCTCGGAGACGACGTGTGGATGTATCGGGGCTCAGGAGACGGCGCGTGAACCGATCGGCGCTCGGAGACAGCGCGTGGACCGATTGGGGCTCCGATACGGCGCGTGAACCGATCGGGGCTTAGGAGACGATGCGTGGACCGATCGGGGCTCAGGTGACGGCGCGTGGACCGATCGGGGCTTCGGAGACGGTACGTGGACCGATCAGGGCTCGGAGACGGTACGAGGACCGACCGGAGCTCAGGAGATTCGCGTGGATCGATCAGGGCTCCGGAGGCGGCGCATGGACCGATTGGGGAGCATGCGATGGTGCGTGGACCGATCGGGGCTCGGAGACGGCACACGGACCGATCGGGGCTTAGGAGACGACGCGTGGACCGATTGGGGCTCAGGAGGCCGCGCGTGGACCGATCGCGGCTCGACGCCGCGCGTGGACGGATCAGGGCTCAGGAGACGGCGCGTGGACCAATCGGGGCGGGGAGACGGCGCGTGAACCGACCGGGGCTCAGGAGGCCGCGCGTGGACTGATCGGGGCGGGGAGACGGTGCGTTAACCGATCGGGGCTTAGGAGACGGCGCGTGGACCAATCGGGGCGGGGAGACGGCGCGTGAACCGACCGGGGCTCAGGAGGCCGCGCGTGGACTGATCGGGGCGGGGAGACGGTGCGTGGACCGATCGGGACTGAGGAGACGGCGCGTGGACCGAACGGGGCTCGGAGCCGGCGCGTGGAACGATCGGAGCACAGGAGACGGCGCGTAAACCGATCGGCGCTGGGAGACGGCGCGTGGATCGATCGGGGCTTAGGAGAAGGCGCGTGGACCGATCGGGGCTTAGGAGACGATTCGTGGACCGATCGGGGCTCGGAGACGGCGCGTGGACCGACCGGGGGTTAGGAGACGGCGCGTGCACCGATCGGGGCCCGGAGACGTGTCGTGGACAGATTGGGGCTTAGGAGACGGCGCGTGGACCGATCGGGGCTCACGAGACGGCGCGTGGACCGATCGGGGCTCAGGAGACGGAGCGCAGACCGATCGGGGCGCAGGAGGCGGTGCGTGGACCGATTGGGGTTTAGGAGACGGCGCGTGGACCGATCGGGGCTCAGGCGGTTGCGCGTGGACCAATTGGGGTTCGGCGACGGCGCGTGGACCGATCGGGGCTCGGAGACGGCGCGTTAACCGATTGGGGCTTAGGAGACGATGCGTGGTCCGATCGGGGCTCAGGAGCCTCGCGTGGATCGATCGGGGCTCCGGAGGCGCCGCGTTGACCCATGGGGATCAGAAGACAGTGCGTGGACCGATCGGGGCTCGGAGACGGCGCGTGGACCGATCGGGGCTTAGGAGACGACGCGTGGACCGATCGGGGTGTAGGCGACGACGCGTGTACCTATCGGGGCTCAGGAGACAGCGCGTGGACCGATCAGGGCTCGGCGACTGCGCGTGGACGTATCGGCGCTCAGGAGACGGCGCGTGGACCGATCGGGGCTCGGAGACGGCGCGTGGACCGATCGGGGCTTAGGAGACGGCGAGTGCACCGATCGGGGCCCGGAGACGGGTCGTGGACAGATTGGGGCTTAGGAGACGGCGCGTGGACCGATCGGGGCTGGGAGACGGCACGTGGACCAATAGGGACTTAGGAGACAGCGCGTGGACCGATCGGGGCTTAGGAGACGACGCGTGAATCGAGCGGGGCTCGGAGACGGCGCGTGGATGGACCGTGGCTTAGAATGTGGCACGCGGACCGATCGGGGCTCGGAGACGGCGTGTGGACCGATCGGGGCGCAGGAAGCGGCGCCTGGACCCATCGTGGCTCGGAGACGGCGCGTGGAGGCATCAGGGCTAAGAAGACGACGGATGGACCGAGCGGGGCTCAGGAGACGACACGTCGACGGATCGGGGCTTAGGAGACGACGCGTGGACCGATCGGGACTTAGGAGCCGACGCGTGGACCGATCCGGGCTCAGGAGACGGCGTGTGGACCGATCGGGGCTGGAGGAAGGCGCGTGAAACGATCGGGGCTTAGGAGACGGCGCGTGGACCGATCGGGGCTCAGGAGACGGCGCGCGGACCGACCGGGGCTCAGGAGCCTCGCGTGGACCGATTATGGCTCGGCGACGGCGCGTGGACGGATCGGGGCTCGGAGACGACGCGTGGACCGATTGGGGCTCGGAGACGGCGCGTTAACCGATCGGGGCTTAGGAGACGACGCGTGGACCGATCGGGCCTCAGGAGACGGCGCGTGGACCGATCGGTGCTCGGAGACGGCGCGTGGACGGACCGTGGCTTAGAATGCGTCACGCGGATCGATCGGGGCTCGGATACGGCGTATGGACGTATCGGGGCTTAGGAGCCGATGCGTGAACCGATCGGGTCTCGGAGACGGCGCGTGGAACGATCAGGGCTCAGGAGACGGCGCGTGAAATGATCGGCGCTCTGAGACGGCGCGTGGACCGATTGTGGCTTACGAGACGGCGCGTGGATCGATCGGGGCTCAGGAAGCGGCGCGTGGACCGAACGGTGCTCGGAGACAACGCGTGGACCGATCGGCGCTCAGGAGACGGCGCGTGGAGCGATCTGAGTGCAGGAGACGACGCGAGGAGCGATCGGGGCTCAGGAGAAGACGCGTCAATTGATCGGGGCTCAGGAGACGACGCGGCGACGGATCGGGGCTTAGGAGACGACGGATGGACCGATCAGGGCTCAGGAAACGGCGCGTGGACCGAACGGTGCTCGGAGACAACGCGTGGACCGATCGGCGCTCAGGAGACGGCGCGTGGAGCGATCGGAGTGCAGGAGACGACGCGATAACAGAGCAGTGTTTAGGAGACGATGCGTGGACCGATCGGTGCTCGGAGACAGCGCGTGGACCGATTGGGGCTCAGGAGGTGGCTCGTGGACCAATTGGGGTTCGGCGACGGCGCGTGGACCGATCGACGCTCGGAGACGGCGCGTGGAACGATCGGCGCTCAGGAGACGACGCGTGGACCGATCGGGGCTCAGGAGATGGCGCGTAGACCGATCGGGGCTCCGAAACGACGCGTTAACCGAGCGGGGCTTAGGAGACGATGCGTGGACCCATCGGGGCTCGGAGACAGCGCGTGTACCGACTGGGGCTCAGGAGACCGTGCGTGAACCGCTCGGGGCTCGGCGACTGCGCGTGGACGGATCGGGGCTCGGAGACGGCGCGTAGAACGATCGGGGCTCAGGAGACGGCGCGTTAACCGATTGGGGCTTAGGAGACGAGGCGTGGACCGATCGGGGCTCGAAGACGGCGGGTGGACCGATCGGGGCTTTGCAGACGGCGCGTGGACCGATCGTGGCTGGGAGACGGCAGGTCCACCAATCGGGGCTTAGGAGACGACGGGTAGACCGATCGGGGCCTAGGAGACGGCGCGTGGACCTATCGGGGCTCAGGAAACGGCGCGTGAAGCAACCGGGACTCAGGAGGCCGCGCGTGGACCGATCATGGCTCGGCGACGGCGCGTGGACCGATCGGGGTTCGGATACGACGCGTGGACCGATCGGGGCTCGGAAACAGCGCGTGGACCAACCTGGGCTCAGGCGGTTGCGCGTGGACCAATTGGGGTTCGGCGACGGCGCGTGAACCGATCGGCGCACGGAGACGGCGCGTGGACCGATCGGGGCTCAGGAGGATACGCCTGGACCGATCGGGGTTCGGCGACGGCGCGTGGACCGATCGGGGCTCAGGAGACGGCGCGTGGGCCGATCGGAGCTCGGAGACGGCGTGTGGAACGATCGGGGCTCAGGAAACGGCCCGTGGAGCAATCGGGGCTCAGGAGACGGCCCGTGGACGGGTCGGAGCTTAGGAGACGGCGCGTCGACCTATCGGGGCTCAGGATGCGGCGCGTGGACCCATCGGGACTCGGAGACGGTCCGTGGAACGATCGGGGCTCCGAGTCGGCGCGTTAACCGATCGGGGCTTAGGAGACGATGCGTGGACCGATCGGGGCTCGGAGACGGCGCGTGGAACGATCGGGGCTCAGGTGACGGCGCGTGAACCGATCCGCGCTCGGAGACGGCCCGTGGACCGATCGGGGCTTAGGAGAAGGCGCTTCGACCGATCGGGGCTTAGGAGACGGCGCGTGGGCCGATCGGAGCTCGGAGACGGCGCGTGGAACGATCGGGGCTCAGGAGACGGCGCGTGAACCGATCGGCGCTCGGAGGCGGCGCGTGGACCGATTGGGGCTTAAGAGACGATGGGTGGACCGATCGGGGCTTAGGAGACGACGGGTAGACCGATCGGGGCCTAGGAGACGGCGCGTGGACCTATCGGGGCTCAGGAAACGGCGCGTGAAGCAACCGGGACTCAGGAGGCCGCGCGTGGACCGATCATGGCTCGGCGACGGCGCGTGGACCGATCGGGGTTCGGATACGACGCGTGGACCGATCGGGGCTCGGAAACAGCGCGTGGACCAACCTGGGCTCAGGCGGTTGCGCGTGGACCAATTGGGGTTCGGCGACGGCGCGTGAACCGATCGGCGCACGGAGACGGCGCGTGGACCGATCGGGGCTCAGGAGGATACGCCTGGACCGATCGGGGTTCGGCGACGGCGCGTGGACCGATCGGGGCTCAGGAGACGGCGCGTGGGCCGATCGGAGCTCGGAGACGGCGTGTGGAACGATCGGGGCTCAGGAAACGGCCCGTGGAGCAATCGGGGCTCAGGAGACGGCCCGTGGACGGGTCGGAGCTTAGGAGACGGCGCGTCGACCTATCGGGGCTCAGGATGCGGCGCGTGGACCCATCGGGACTCGGAGACGGTCCGTGGAACGATCGGGGCTCCGAGTCGGCGCGTTAACCGATCGGGGCTTAGGAGACGATGCGTGGACCGATCGGGGCTCGGAGACGGCGCGTGGAACGATCGGGGCTCAGGTGACGGCGCGTGAACCGATCCGCGCTCGGAGACGGCCCGTGGACCGATCGGGGCTTAGGAGAAGGCGCTTCGACCGATCGGGGCTTAGGAGACGGCGCGTGGGGCGATCGGAGCTCAGGTGACGGCGCGCGGACCGACCAGGGCTCAGGAGACGGCGCGTGAAATGATCGGCGCCCGGAGATGGCGCGTGGACCGATTGGGGCTTAAGAGACGATGGGTGGACCGATCGGGGCTTAGGAGACGGAACGTGAATCGATCGGGGCACAGGAGACGGCGCGTGAGCCGGTCGGGGCTTAGGAGACGACGCCTGGACCGATCGAGGTTTAGGGGGCGGCGTGTGGAACGATCGAGGATTAGGAGACGGCGGGTGGACTGATCGGAGCTCGGGAAGCGGCGCCTGAACCGATCTGGCTCGGAGACGGCGCGTGGAGGCATCGGGGCTTAGAAGACGACGTATGGGCCGTTCGGGGCTCAGGAAACGGCGCGTGGACCGATTGGAGCTCGGAGACAACGCGTGGACCGACTGGGGCTCAGGCGGTTGCGCGTGGACCAATTGGGGTTCTGCAACGGCGCGTGGACCGATCGCGGCTCGGAGAAGGCGCGTTAACCGATCGGGGCTTAGGAGACGATGCGTCAACCGATCGGGGATCGGAGACGGCGCGTGGAACGATCGGGGCTCAGGAGACGGCGCGTGAACCGATCGGCGCTCGGAGACGGCGCGTGGACCAATCGGGGCTTAGGAGACTACGCGTTGTCCGATCGGGGCTCAGGTGACGGCGCGCGGACCGACCAGGGCTCAGGAGACGGCGCGTGAAATGATCGGCGCCCGGAGATGGCGCGTGGACCGATTGGGGCTTAAGAGACGACGGGTGGACTGATCGGGGCTTAGGAGACGGCACGTGAATCGATCGGGGCACAGCAGACGGCGCGTGGACCGATCGGGGCTCAGGAGACGGCGCGTGGACCGATCGGCGCTCGGAGACGCCGCGTGTACGGATCGAGGCTTGGAGACGGCGCGTGGACCGACCGGAGCTCGGACACGGCCCGTGGACGGATCGGGGCTTAGGAGACGGCGCGTGGACTAATTGGGGCTCAGGAGACGACGCGTAGATCGATCGGGGCTCGGAAACGACGCGTTAGCCGAGCGGGGCTTAGGAGACGACGCGTGGACCGATCGGGGCTCAGGAGACGGCGCGTGGACCGACTGGGGCTCGGAGACGGCGCGTGGAACGATCGGGGCTCAGGAGACGGCGCGTGAACCGATCGGCGCTCGGAGACGCCGCGTGGACCGATTGGGGTTTAGGAGACGGCGCGTGGACCGATCGGGGCGCAGGAAGCGGCGCCTGGACCGATCGTGGCTCGGAGACGGCGCGTGGAGGCATCGGGGTTTAGAAGACGACGTATGGACCGATCGGGGCTCAGGAAACGGCGCGTGGACCGATTGGAGCTCGGAGACAACGCGTGGACCGACTGGGGCTCAGGCGGTTGCGCGTGGACCAATTGGGGTTCGGCGACGGCGCGTGGACCAATCGCGGCTCGGAGACGGCGCGTTAACCGATCGGGGCTTAGGACACGATGCGTGAACCGATCGGGGCTCGGAGACGGCGCGTGGACCGACCGGGGCTCGGAGACGACGCGTGGACCGATCGGGGCTCGGAGACCGCGCGTGGTCCGACTGCGGCGCAGGCGGTTGCGCGTGGACCAATTGGGGTTCGGCGATGGCGCGTGGACAGATCGGGCTCAGGAGACGGCGCCTGGACCGATCGGGGCTCAGGAGGCGGCACGAGAAGCGATCGGGGATCAGGAGAAGACGCGTCAATTGATCGGGGCTCAGGAGACGACGCGTCGACTAATCGGGGCTTAGGAGACGACGCGTGGACCGATCGGGGCTGAGGAGACGGCGCGTCGACCGACCGGAGCTCAGGAGATTCGCGTGGATCGATCGGGGCTCCGGAGGCGGGCGTGGACCGATTGGGGCTTAGGAGACGACGCGTGGACTGATCGGGACTCAGGAGACGGCGCGTGGCCCGATTGGGGCTCGGATACGGCGCGTGAACCGACCGGGGCTCAGGAGGCCGCGCGAGAACCGATCGCGGCTCGGCGACGGTGCGTGGACCGATCAGGGCTCAGGAGGCCGCGCGTGGACCGATCGGGGCTCAGGAAGCGGCGCCTGCACCGATCGTGGCTCGGAGACGGCGCGTGGAGGCATCGGGGCTTCGAAGACGACGCATGGACCAATCGGGGCTCGGAAACGGCACCTGGACCGATCGGAGCTCGGAGACGACGGGTGGAGCGGTCGGGGCTCAGGAGAAGACGCGTGGATCGATCGGGGCTCAGGAGACGACGCGTCGACGGATCGGCGCTTAGGAGACGACGCGTCGGCCGATCGGGGCTCAGGAGACGGCGCGTGGACCGATCGGGGCTCAGGAGACGCCGCGGGGACCGATCGGGGCTCGGAGATGGCGCGTGGAACGATCGGGGCTCAGGAGACGGCGCGTGAAATGATCGGCGCTCTGAGACGGCGCGTGGACCGATTGTGGCTTACGAGACGGCGCGTGGATCGATCGGGGCTCGGAGACCGCGCGTGGACCGACTGGGGCGCAGGCGGTTGCGCGTGGACCGATCGGGGCTCGGAGACGGCGCGTTAACCGATAGAGGCTTAGGAGACGATGCGTGGACCGATCGGGCTCGGAGACGGCGCGTGAACCGACCGGGGCTCAGGAGACGGCGCGTGGAATGATCGGGGCTCCGAGTCGGCGCGTTAACCGATCGGGGCTTAGGATACGATGCGTGGATCGATCGGGGCTCGGAGACGGCGCGTGGACCGACCGGGGCTCAGGAGGATACGCCTGGACCGATCGGGGCTCGGCGACGGCGCGTGGACCGATCGGGGCCCAGGAGACGGCGCGTGGACCGATTGGGGCTCAGGAAACGGCGCGTGGACCGACTGGGGCTCGGAGACGGCACGTTAACCGATCGGGGCTTAGGAGACGATGCGTGGACCGATCGGGCTCGGAGCCGGCGCGTGAACCGATCGGGGCTCAGGAGGCCGCGCGTGGACCGATCGAGGCTCGGCGACGGCGCGTGGACCGATCGGGGCTCGGAGACGACGCGTGGACGGATCGCGGCTTAGGAGACGGCGCGTGGAACGATCGGGGCTCAGGAGACGGCGCGTGGACCGGTCGAGGCTCGGAGACGGCACGTGGACCGATCGGGGCTTAGGAGAAGGCGCGTGGACCGATCGGGGCTTAGGAGACGGCGCGTGGATCGATCGGGGCTCGGCGATGGTGCGGGGAACGATCGGGGCTCAGGAGACGGCGCGTGAACCGACCGGCGCTCGGAGACGGCGCGTGGACCGATCGGGGCTCGGAGACGACGCGTGGACCGATGGGGGCTCGGATACGGCGCGTGAAGCAACCGGGGCTCAGGAGGCCGCGCGTGGACCGATCATGGCTCGGCGACGGCGCGTGGACCGATCGGGGTTCGGATACGACGCGTGGACCGATCGGGGCTCGGAAACAGCGCGTGGACCAACCGGGGCTCAGACGGTTGCGCGAGGACCAATTGGGGTTCGGCGACGGCGCGTGGACCGATCCGGGCTCAGGAGCCGGCGCGTGGACCGATCGGGGCTCGGAGACGGGGCGTGGACCGATCGGGGCTCAGGAGGATACGCCTGGACCGATCGGGGCTCGGCGACGGCGCGTGGACCGATCGGGGCTCAGGAGACGGTGCGTGGACCGATTGGGGCTCGGATACGGCGCGTGAACCGATCGGGGCTTAGGAGAGGATCCGTGAACCGATCGGGGCTCGGAGACGGCGCGTGGACAGATCGGGCTCAGGAGACGGCGCGTGGACCGATCGGGGCTGAGGATACGGCGCGTGGACCGATCGGGGCTCAGGAAGCGGCGCCTGGACCGATCGTGGCTCGGAGATGACGCGTGGAGGCATCGGGGCTAAGAAGACGACGCATGGACCGATCGGGGCTCAGGAAACGGCGTGTGGACCGATCAGAGCTCGGAGACGACGCGTGGACCGATCGGGGCTTAGGAGACTACGCGGGTACCTATCGGGGCTCAGGAGACAGCGCGTGGACCGATCGGGGCTCAGGAGGCGGCGCGTGGATCGATCGGGGCTCAGGAGAAGACATGTCAATTGATCGGCGCTCCGGAGACGACGCCTGGACCGATCGGGGCTCGGAGACGACGCGTGGAGGCATCCGGGCTAAGAAGACGACGCATGGACCGAGCGGGGTTCAGGAGACGGCGCGAGGAGCGATCGGGGCTCAGGACAAGACATGTCAATTGATCGGCGCTCCGGAGACGACGCCTGGACCGATCGGGGCTCAGGAGGCGGCACGAGAAGCGATCGGGGATCAGGAGAAGACGCGTCAATTGATCGGGGCTCAGGAGACGACGCGTCGACTAATCGGGGCTTAGGAGACGACGCGTGGACCGATCGGGGCTGAGGAGACGGCGCGTCGACCGATTGGGGCTCGGATACGGCGCGTGAACCGACCGGGGCTCAGGAGGCCGCGCGAGAACCGATCGCGGCTCGGCGACGGTGCGTGGACCGATCGGGGCTCAGGAGGCCGCGCGTGGACCGATCGGGGCTCAGGAAGCGGCGCCTGCACCGATCGTGGCTCGGAGACGGCGCGTGGAGGCATCGGGGCTTCGAAGACGACGCATGGACCAATCGGGGCTCGGAAACGGCACCTGGACCGATCGGAGCTCGGAGACGACGGGTGGAGCGGTCGGGGCTCAGGAGAAGACGCGTGGATCGATCGGGGCTCAGGAGACGACGCGTCGACGGATCGGCGCTTAGGAGACGACGCGTCGGCCGATGGGGGCTCAGGAGACGGCGCGTGGACCGATCGGGGCTCAGGAGACGCCGCGTGGACCGATCGGCGCTCTGAGACGGCGCGTGGACCGATTGTGGCTTACGAGACGGCGCGTGGATCGATCGGGGCTCAGGAAGCGGCGCCTGGACCTATCGTGGCTCGGAGACGGCGCGTGGAGGCATCGGGGCTAAGAACACGACGCATGGACCGAGCGGGGCTCAGGAGACGGCGCGAGGAGCGATCGAGGCTCAGGAGAAGACGCGTCAATTGATCGGGGCTCAGGAGACGACGCGGCGACGGATCGGGGCTTAGGAGACGACGCGTGGACCGATCGGGGCTCGGAGACGGTAGGAGGACCGACCGGAGCTCAGGAGATTCGCGTGGATCGATCAGGGCTCCGGAGGCGGCGCATGAACCGATTGGGGAGCATGCGATGGTGCGTGGACCGATCGGGGCTCGGAGACGGCGCACGGACCGATCGGGGCTTAGGAGACGACGCGTGGACCGATTGGGGCTCAGGAGGCCGCGCGTGGACCGATCGGGGTGTAGGAGACGACGCGTGTACCTATCGGGGCTCAGGAGACAGCGCGTGGACCGATCGGGGCTCGGCGACTGCGCGTCGACGTATCGGGGCTCAGGAGACGGCGCGTGGACCGATTGGAGCTTATGAGACGGCGTGTGGACCGATTGGGGCTCGGATACGGCGCGTGAACCGATCGGGGCTTAGGAGACGACGCGTGGACCGATCGGGGCTCAGGTGACGGCGCGTGGACCGATCGGGGCTTCGGAGACGGTACGTGGACGGACCGGGGCTCGGAGACGGCGCGTGGAATGATCGGGGCTCAGGAGACGGCGCGTGAACCGATCGGCGCTCGGAGACAGCGCGTGGACCGATCGGGGCTCAGGAGACGACGCGTGGATCGATCGGGGCTCTAGAGGCGCCGCGTGGACCGAATGGGACCAGGAGACGGTGCGTGAACCGTTCGGGGCTCGGAGACGGCGCGTGGACCGATCGGGGCTCGGAGACGACGCGTAGTCCGATCGGTGCTCGGAGACAGCGCGTGGACCGACTGGGGCTCGGAGACGGCGCGTGGACCGATCGTGGCTTAGGACAAGGCGAGGGGAATGATCGGAGTTCAGGAGACGGCGCGAGGAGCGATCGGGGCTCAGGAGAAGACGCGTCAATTGATCGGGGCTCAGGACACGACGCGGCGACGGATCGGGGCTTGGAGACGGCGCGTGGACCGATCGGGGCTTAGGAGACGACGCGTGTACCGATCGGGGCTCAGGAGACGGCGCGTGGACCGATCGGGGCTCGGAGACGACGCGTGGAGCGATAGGGGTTCAGGAGACGGCGCGTGAACCGACCATGGCTCAGGAGGCCGCGCGTGGACCGACTGGGGCTCAGGCGGTTGCGCATGGACCAATTGGGGTTCGGCGACGGCGCGTGGACCGATCGGGGCTCGGAGACGGCACGTTAACCGATCGGGGCTTAGGAGGTGATGCGAGGAGGCATCTGGGTTTACAAGAAGACGCGTGGATCGATCGGGGCTCGGAGACGGCGCGTGAACCGACCGGGGCTCAGGAGACGGCGCGTGGACCGATCGGGGCTCGGAGACGGCGCGTGGAATGATCGGGGCTCAGGAGACGGCGCGTGAACCGATCGGCGCTCGGAGACAGCGCGTGGACCGATCGGGGCTCAGGAGACGGCGTGTGAACCGATCGGCGCTCGGAGACAGCACGTGGACCGATCGGGGCTTAGGAGACGGCGCGTGGACCGATCGGAGATGAGGAGACGATGCGTGGACTGATAGTGCTCTGGAAGCGGCGCACGGACCGATCGTGGCTCGGAGACGGCGCATGGAGGCATCGGGGCTTTGAAGACGACGCGTGGACCGAACGGTGCTCAGAAAACGGCGCGTGGAGCGATCGAGGCTCAGGAGACGACGCGCGGACCGATCGGGGCTCGGAGACGGCGCGTGGAATGATCGGGGCTCAGGAGACGGCGCGTGAACCGATCGGCGCTCGGAGACAGCGCGTGGACCGATCGGGGCTTAGGAGACGGCGCGTGGACCGATCGGAGATGAGGAGACGATGCGTGGACCGATAGGGCTCTGGAAACGGCGCACGTACCGATCGTGGATCGGCGACGGCCTGTGAACCGATTGGGGCTCAGGAGGCCGCGCGTGGACCGATCATGGCTCGGCGACGGCGCGTGGACCGATCGGGGCTCGGAGACAGCGCGTGGACCGCCTGGGACTCAGGCGGTTGCGCGTGTACCAATTGGGGTTCGGCGACGGCGCGTGGACCGCTCGGCGCTCGGAGACGGCACGTTAACCGATCGGGGCTTAGGAGACGATGCATGAACCGATCGGGGCTCGGAGACGGCGCGTGGACCGATCGGGGCTTAGGAGACAACGCGTGGACCGATGGGAGCTCGGAGACGGCGCGTGGACGGACTGGGGCTCAGGAGACTCGCGTGGATCGATCGGGGGTCCGGAGACGCCGCGTGGAGCGATGGGGATCAGGAGACGGTGCGCGGACCGATCGGGGCTCGGAGACGGCGCGTGGACCGATCGGGGCTTAGTAGACGACGCGTGGACCGATCGGGGATTAGGACACGACGCGCGTACCTATCGGGGCTCACGAGACAGCGCGTGGGCCGATCGGGGCTCAGGAGACGGCGCGTGGACCGATCGGGGCTCGGAGACGACGCGTGGACCGATCGGGGTTCGGCGACCGCGCGTGAACTGACTGGGGCTCAGGCGGTTGCGCGTGGACCAATTGGGGTTCGGCGACGGCGCGTGGACCGTTCGGGGCTCGGAGACGGCGCGTTAATCGATCGGGGCTTAGGAGACGATGCGTGGACCGATCGGGGCTCGGAGACGGCGCGTGGACCGATCGGGGCTCGGCGACGGCGCGTGGACAGATCGAGGCTTGGAGACGACGCGTGTACGGATCGGGGCTTTGAAGACGACGCGTGGACCGATCGTAGCTCAAGAAACGGCGTGTGGAGCGATCGGGGCTCAGGAGACGACGCGTCGACCGATCAGGGCTCAGGTGACGTCGCGTGGACCGACCGGGGCTCAGGAGACAGCGCGTGAAATGATCGGGGCTCGGAGATGGCGCGTGGACCGATTGGGGCTTAAGAGACGGCGGGTGGACCGATCGGGGCTTAGGAGACGGCACGTGAATCGATCGGGGCACAGGAGACGGCGCGTGAGCCGGTCGGGGCTTAGGAGACGACGCCTGGACCGATCGAGACTGAGGGGGCGGCGTGTGGAACGATCGGGGCTCAGGAAACGGTCCGTGGAGCAATCGGGGCTCAGGAGACGGCCCGTGGAGCGATCGGGGCTTAGGAGACGGCGCGTGGACTGATCGGAGCTCGGGAAGCGGCGCCAGAACCGATCTGGCTCGGAGACGGCGCGTGGAGGCATCGGGGTTTAGAATACGACGTATGGACCGATCGGGGCTCAGGAAACGGCGTGTGGACCGATCAGAGCTCGGAGACGACGCGTGGACCGATCGGGGCTTAGGAGACTACGCGTGTACCTATCGGGGCTCAGGAGACAGCGCGTGGACCGATCGGGGCTCAGGAGGCGGCGCGTGGATCGATGGGGGCTCGGAGACGGCGCGTGGAACTATCGGGTCTCAGGAAACGGTACGTGAAATGGTCGGCGCTCGGAGACCCTACGTGGACCGATTGGGGCTTAGGAGACGGCGCGTGGACCGATCGGGGCGCAGGAAGCGGCGCCTGGACCGATCGGGGCTCTGGAAGCGGCGCACGGACCGATAGTGGCTCGGAGACGGCGCGTGGAGGCATCGGGGCTCGGAGACGACGCGTGGACCGATCGTGGCTTAGGAGACGACGCGTGGACCGATCGGGGCTCAGGAGACGGCACGTGGACCGATCGGGGCTCAGGAGACGGCGCGTGGACCGATTGGGGCTCGGGAGACTGCGCGTGGATGGATCGGGGTTTAGGGAACGACGCGTGGACCGATCGGGGCTCAGGAGACGGCGCGTGGACCGATCGGGGCTTAGGAGACGGCGCGTGCACCGATCGGGGCCCGGAGACGACGCGTCGACCGTTCGGGGCTAAGGAAACGGCGCGTGGACCCATCGGGGCAGGGAGACGGCAGGTGGACCGATCGGGGCTCAGGGGACGGCGCGTGGAGCGATCGATGCTCAGGAGGCGGCCGTGGATCGATCGGTGCTCAGGAGACGACGCGTCGACGGATCGGGGCTCGGAGACGGCGCGTGGACCGACCGGGGCTCAGGAGGCCACGCCTGGACCGATCGGGGTTCGGCGACGGCGCGTGGACCGATCGAGGCACGAAAACGACGATTGTAAGGATCGGGGATTCGGGAACGACGCGTGGACCGATCCGGGCTCAGGAGACGGCGCGTGGACCGATCGGGGCTCGGAGACGGCGCATGGAACGATCGGGGCTCAGGAGACGGCGCGTTAACCGATCGGCGCACGGAGAGGGCGCGTGGACCTATCGGGGCTTAGGAGAAGGCGCATGGACCGATCGTGGCTTAGGAGACAACGCGTGGACCTATCGGGGCTCAGGAGACGGCACGTGGACCGATCGGGGCTCAGGAGACGGCGCGTGGACCGATTGGGGCTCGGGAGACTGCGCGTGGATGGATCGAAGTTTAGCGAACGACGCGTGGACCGATCGTGGCTTAAGAGATGACGCGTGGACCGATCGGGGCTCAGGAGACGGCACGTGGACCGATCGGGGCTCAGGAGACGGCACGTGGACCGATTGGGGCTCTGGAGACTGCGCGTGGATGGATCGAAGTTTAGGGAACGACGCGTGGACCGATCGGGGCTCAGGAGACGGCGCGTGGACCGATCGGGACTCAGGAGACGGCGCGTGGACCGATTGGGGCTCGAGAGACTGCGCGTGGATGGAACGGGGCTTAGGGAACGACACGTGGACCGATCGGAGCTCAGGAGATTCGCGTGGATCCATCGGGGCTCCGGAGGCGGCGCATGGACCGATTGGGCAGCAGGAGATGGTGCGTGGACCGATCGGGGCTCGGGAGACGGCGCGTGGACCGATTGGGGCTCAGGAGGCCGAGCGTGGACCGATCGCGGCTCGGAGACGGCGTGTGAACCGACCGGGGCTCAGGAGGCCGCGCGTGGACCGATCGAGGCTCGGCGACGGGGCGTGGAGCGATCGAGTCTCGGAGACGACGCGTCGACCGATTGGGGCTCAGATGATGGTGCGCGGACCGACCGGGGCTCAGGAGACTCGTGGGGATCGATCGGGGCTCCGGAGACGCCGCGAGGAGCGATGGGGATCAGGAGACGGTGCACGGACTGATCGGGGCTCGGAGACGGCGCGTGGACCGATCGGGGCTTAGGAGACGACGCGTGAATCGAGCGAGGCTCGGAGACGGCGCGTGGATGGACCGTGGCTTAGAATGCGGCACGCGGACCGATCGGGGCTCGGAGACGGCGTGTGGACCGATCGGGGATCAGGAAACGGTGCGTGGAGCTATCGGGGCTAAGGAGGCCGCGCGTGGACCGATCGAGGCTCTGCGACGGCGCATGAACCGACCGGGGCTCATCAGACGGCGCGTAGACCGATCGGGGCTCCGGCGGCGACGCGTGGACCGATCGGGGCCCAGGAAACGGCGCGTGGATCGATCGGTGCTCGAAGACGACGCGTGGACCGACCGGGGCTCAGGAGCCGATGCGTGGATCGATCGGGGCTCAGGAGGCGGCGCGTAGACCTATCGGGGCTCGGAGACGGCACGTGGACCGATCAGGGCTTAGGAGACGACGCGTGGACCGATCGGGGCTCAGGAGACGGCGCGTGGACCGATCGGTGCTCGCAGACGGCGCGTGGACGGACCGTGGCTTAGAATGCGGCACGCGGACCGATCGGGGCTCGGAGACGGCGTGTGGACCGATTGGGGCGCAGGAAGCGGCGCCTGGACCCATCGTGGCTCGGAGACCTCGCGTGGAGGCATCAGGGCTAAGAAGACGACGCATGGACCGAGCGGGGTTCAGGAGATGGCGCGAGGAGCGATCGGGGCTCAGGAGAAGACACGTCAATTGATCGGGACTCCGGAGACGACGCCTCGACGGAGTGGGGCTCAGGAGGCGGCACGAGAAGCGATCAGGGCTCAGGAGAAGACGCGTCAATTGATCGGGGCTCAGGAGACGACGCGTCGACGAATCGGGGCTTAGGAGACGACGCGTGGACCGATCGGGGCTCAGGAGACGGCGCGTCGACCGACCGGAGCTCAGGAGATTCGCGTGGATCGATCTGGGCTCCGTAGGCGGCGCGTGGACCGACCGGGGCTCAGGAGGCCGCGCGAGAACCGATCGCGGCTCGGCGACGGCGCGTGGACCGATCGGGGCTCAGGAGGCCGCGCGTGGACCGATCATGGCTCGGCGACGGCGCGTAGACCGATCGGGGCTCGGAGACGACGCGTGCACCGATCAGGGCTCGGAGACAGCGCTTGGACCGATTGGGGCTCGGATACGGCGCGTGAACCAATCGCGGCTCAGGAGGCCGCTCGTGGACCGATCGCGGCTCGGCGACGGCGCGTGGACCGATCGGGTCTCAGGAGGCCGCGCGTGAAACGATCGGCGCTCGGAGACGGCGCGTGCACCGATCGGGGCTTAGGAGACGGCGCGTGGACCGATCGGAGATCAGGAGAGGACGCCTGGACTGATAGGGCTTTGGAAGCGGCGCACGGACCGATCGTGGCTCGGAGACGGCGCGTGGAGGCATCGGGGCTTTGAAGACGACGCGTGGACCGAACGGTGCTCAGAAAACGGCTCGTGGACCGATCGGGGCTCGGAGACATCGCGTGGAATGATCGGGGCTCAGGAGACGGCGCGTGAACCGATCGGCGCTCGGAGACGGCGCGTGCACCGATCGGGGCTTAGGAGATGGCGCGTGGATCGATCGGGGCTCAGGAGACGACGCGGCGACGGATCGGGGCTTAGGAGACGACGCGTGGACCGATCGGGGTTCACGAATCGGCGCCTGCACCGATCATGGCTCGGAGACGGCGCGTGGAGGCATCGGGGCTTAGAAGACGACGCATGGACCGATCGGGGCTCGGAAACAGCTCGTCGACCGATCGGGGCTCAGGAGACGGCTCGCGGACCGACCGGGGCTCAGGAGCCTCGCGTGGGCCGATCATGGCTCGGCGACGGCGCGTGGACCGATCGGGGCTCGGAGACGACGCGTGGACCGATGGGGGCTCGGATACGGCGCGTGAACCAAGCGGGGCTCAGGAGGCCGCGCGTGGACCGATCATGGCTCGGCGACGGCGCGTGGACCGATCGGGTTTCGGATACGACGCGTGGACCGATCGTGGCTCGGAGACGGCGCGTGGAGGCATCGGGGCTTTCAAGACGACGCGTGGATCGAACGGTGCTCAGAAAACGGCGCGTGGAGCGATTGGGGCTCAGGAGACGGCGCGTGGATCGATCGGGGCTCAGGAGACGGTGCGTGGACCGATCGGGGCTTAGGAGACGACGCGTGGACCGATCGGGGCTCGGAGACGACGCGTGGACCGATCGGGGCTCGGAGACAGTGCGTGGACCGACTGGGGCTCAGGCGGTTACGCGTGGACCAATTGGGGTTCGGCGACGGCGCGTGGACCGATTGGGGCTCGGAGACGGCGCGTGGACCAATAGGGACTTAGGAGACGGCGCGTGGACCGATCGGGGCTTAGGAGACGACGCGTGAATCGAGCGGGGCTCGGAGACGGCGCGTGGATGGACCGTGGCTTAGAATGCGGCACGCGGACCGATCGGGGCTCGGAGACGGCGTGTGGACCGATCGGGGGGCAGGAAGCGGCGCCTGGACCCATCGTGGCTCGGAGACGGCGCGTGGAGGCATCAGGGCTAAGAAGACGACGCATGGACCGAGCGGGGTTCAGGAGATGGCGCGAGGAGCGATCGGGGCTCAGGAGAAGACACGTCAATTGATCGGGGCTCCGGAGACGACGCCTCGACGGAGTGGGGCTCAGGAGGCGGCACGAGAAGCGATCAGGGCTCAGGAGAAGACGCGTCAATTGATCGGGGCTCAGGAGACGACGGGTCGACGAATCGGGGCTTAGGAGACGACGCGTGGACCGATCGGGGCTCAGGAGACGGCGCGTGGACCGATCGACGCTCGGATACGGCGCGTGCACCGATCGGGGCTTAGAAGACGGTGCGTGGATCGATCGGGGCTCAGGAGACGACGCGTCGACCGTTCGGGGCTCAGGAGACCGCGCGGACCGGCCGGGGCTCAGCAGTCTAGCGTGGATCGATCGGGGCCCGGAGACGGCGCGTGGACTGATCGGGGCTTAGGAGACGACGCGTGGAGGCATCGGGGCTAAGAAGACGACACATGGACCGAGCGGGGCTCAGGAGACGGCGCGTGGACCGATCGGTGCTCAGAGACGGCGCGTGGAACGATCGGAGCTCAGGAGACGGGGCGTGAAATGGTCGGCGCTCTGAGACGGCGCGTGGAACGATCGGGGCTCGGAGTCGACGCGTTAGCCGATCGGGGCGTAGGAGACGATGCGTGGGCCGATCGGGTCTCGGAGACGGCGCGTGGATCGACCGGGGCTCAGGAGAAGGCGCGTCAACCGATCGGCGCTCGGAGACGGCGCGCGGACCGACTGGGGCTCAGGAGACTCGCATGGATCGATCGGGGCTCCGGAGGCGCCGCGTGGACCGATTGGGATCAGGAGACGACGCGTGGACCGATCGGGCGTAGGAGACGACGCGTGTACCTATCGGGGCTCACGACACAGCGTGTGGACCGATTGGGACTCAGGAGACGGCGCGTGGAACGATCGGGGCTCAGGAGACGGCGCGTCAACCGATCGGCGCTCGGAGACGGCGCATGGACCGATCGGGGCTTAGGAGACGGTGCGTGGACCGATCGGAGATCAGGAGATGACGCGTGGACCGATCGGGGTTGTGGAAGCGGCGCACGGACCGATCGTGGCTCGGAGACGGCGCGTGGAGGCATCGGGGCGTTGAAGACGACGCGTGGACCGATCGGGGCTCAGGAAACGGCGTGTGGCGCGATCGGAGCTCAGGAAACGACGCGTGGATCGATCAGGGCTCAGGAGACGACGCGGCGACCAATCAGGGCTCAGGCGACGGCGCGCGGACCGACTGGGGCTCAGGAGACTCGCGTGGATCGATCGGGGCTGCGGAGGCGCCGCGTGGACCGATTGGGATCAGGAGACGGTGCGTGAACCGTTCGGGGCTCGGAGACGGCGTGTGGACCGATCGGGGCTCAGGAGACGGCGCGTGGATCGATCGCGGCTCGGAGACGGCGAGTGGAACGATCGGGGCTCAGGAGACGACGCGTGGACCGATCGGGCGTAGGAGACGACGCGTGTACCTATCGGGGCTCACGACACAGCGTGTGGATCGATTGGGGCTCAGGAGACGCCGCGTGGAACGATCGTGGCTCGGAGACGGCGCGTGGACCGATCGAGGCTCGGCGACGGCGCGTGGACCGATCGGGGCTCGGAGACGACGCGTGTACAGATCAGTGCTTGGTGACGGCGCGTTTACCGATAGCAGCTCGAAGACGGCCCGTGGACGGATCGCGGCTTAGGAGACGGCGCGTGGACCGATCGAGGCTCGGAGACGACGCGTGTGCGGATCGGGGATTCGAGGACGACGGGTGGACCGATCCGGGCTCAGGAGACGACGCGTCGTCCGATCGGGGCTCAGGATGCGGCGCGTGGACGCATCAGGGCTCGGAGACCGCACGTGGACCGATCAAGGCTTAGGACACGACGCGTTGACCGATCGGGACTCAGGAGGCGGCGCGTGGACCGATCGCGGTTCGGCGACGGCGCGTGGACCGATCGGGGCTCAGGAGGCCGCGCGTGGACCGATCGGGGCTCAGGAGACGGCGCGTGGACCGATTGGGGCTCGGATACGGCGCGTGAACCAATCGGGCCTCAAGAGGCCGCGCGTGGACCGATCGCGGCTCGGCGACGGCGCGTGGACCGATCGGGGCTCAGGAGGCCGCGCGTGGACCGATCATAGCTCGGCGACGGCGCGTGGACCGATCGGGGCTTAGTAGAAGGCGCTTGGACCGATCGGGGCTTAGGAGACGACGCGTGGACCGATCGGAGCTCGGAGACGGCGCGTGGAACGATCGGGGCTCAGAGGACGGCGCGTGAACCGATCGGCGCTCGGAGACGGCGCGTGGACCGATCTGGGCTCGGAGACAGCGCGTGGACCGACTGGGGCACATGCGGTGGCGCGTGGACCAATTGGGGTTCGGCGACGGCGCGTGGACCGATCCGGGCTCAGGAGACGGCGCGTGGACCGATCGGGGCTGGGAGACGGAGCGTGGAGCGATGGGGGCTCAGGAGACGGCGCGTGGACCGATCGGGTGTCAGGAGGCTGCGCGTGGACAGATCATGACTCGGCGACGGCGCGTGGACCGATCGGGGCTCGGAGACGACGCGTGGACCGATCGGGTCTCGGAGACAGCGCGTGGACCGCCTGGGGCTAAGGCGGTTTCGCGTGGACCAATTGGGGTTCGGCGACGGCGCGTGGACCGATCGGGGCTTAGGAGACGGCGCGTGCACCGATCGGGGCCCGGAGACGGGTCGTGGACCGATCGGGGCTCAGGAGACGGCGCGTGGACCGACTGGGGCTCAGGAGACTCGCGTGGATCGATCGGGGCTGCGGAGGCGCCGCGTGGACCGATTGGGATCAGGAGACGGTGCGTGAACCGTTCGGGGCTCGGAGACGGCGTGTGGACCGATCGGGGCTCAGGAGACGGCGCGTGGATCGATCGCGGCTCGGAGACGGCGAGTGGAACGATCGGGGCTCAGGAGACGACGCGTGGACCGATCGGGCGTAGGAGACGACGCGTGTACCTATCGGGGCTCACGACACAGCGTGTGGATCGATTGGGGCTCAGGAGACGCCGCGTGGAACGATCGTGGCTCGGAGACGGCGCGTGGACCGATCGAGGCTCGGCGACGGCGCGTGGACCGATCGGGGCTCGGAGACGACGCGTGTACAGATCAGTGCTTGGTGACGGCGCGTTTACCGATAGCAGCTCGAAGACGGCCCGTGGACGGATCGCGGCTTAGGAGACGGCGCGTGGACCGATCGAGGCTCGGAGACGACGCGTGTGCGGATCGGGGATTCGAGGACGACGGGTGGACCGATCCGGGCTCAGGAGACGACGCGTCGTCCGATCGGGGCTCAGGATGCGGCGCGTGGACGCATCAGGGCTCGGAGACCGCACGTGGACCGATCAAGGCTTAGGACACGACGCGTTGACCGATCGGGACTCAGGAGGCGGCGCGTGGACCGATCGCGGTTCGGCGACGGCGCGTGGACCGATCGGGGCTCAGGAGGCCGCGCGTGGACCGATCGGGGCTCAGGAGACGGCGCGTGGACCGATTGGGGCTCGGATACGGCGCGTGAACCAATCGGGCCTCAAGAGGCCGCGCGTGGACCGATCGCGGCTCGGCGACGGCGCGTGGACCGATCGGGGCTCAGGAGGCCGCGCGTGGACCGATCATAGCTCGGCGACGGCGCGTGGACCGATCGGGGCTTAGTAGAAGGCGCTTGGACCGATCGGGGCTTAGGAGACGACGCGTGGACCGATCGGAGCTCGGAGACGGCGCGTGGAACGATCGGGGCTCAGAGGACGGCGCGTGAACCGATCGGCGCTCGGAGACGGCGCGTGGACCGATCTGGGCTCGGAGACAGCGCGTGGACCGACTGGGGCACATGCGGTGGCGCGTGGACCAATTGGGGTTCGGCGACGGCGCGTGGACCGATCCGGGCTCAGGAGACGGCGCGTGGACCGATCGGGGCTGGGAGACGGAGCGTGGAGCGATGGGGGCTCAGGAGACGGCGCGTGGACCGATCGGGTGTCAGGAGGCTGCGCGTGGACAGATCATGACTCGGCGACGGCGCGTGGACCGATCGGGGCTCGGAGACGACGCGTGGACCGATCGGGTCTCGGAGACAGCGCGTGGACCGCCTGGGGCTAAGGCGGTTTCGCGTGGACCAATTGGGGTTCGGCGACGGCGCGTGGACCGATCGGGGCTTAGGAGACGGCGCGTGCACCGATCGGGGCCCGGAGACGGGTCGTGGACCGATCGGGGCTCAGGAGACGGCGCGTGGACCGATTGGGGCTCGGATACGGCGCGTGAACCAATCGGGGCTCAGGAGGCCGCGCGTGGACCGATCGCGGCTCGGCGACGGCGCGTGGACCGATCGGGGCTCAGGAGGCCGCGCGTGGACCGATCGCGGCTCGGCGACGGCGCGTGGACCGATCGGGGCTCGGAGACGATGCGTGGACCGATCGAGGTTCGGCGACAGCGCGTGAACCGACTGGGTCTCAGGCGGTTGTGCGTGGACCAATTAGGGGTCGGCGACCGCGCGTGGACCGTTCGGGGCTCGGAGACGGCGCGTTAACCGATCGGTTCTTAGGAGACGGCGTGTGAACGTATCGGGGCTTAGGAAAGGATGCGTTCACCGATCGGGGCTCATGAGACGGCGCGTAGACCGATCGGAGCTCAGGACACGGCGTGTGGACCGATCGGGGCTCGGAGACGCAGCGTGGACCGATCGGGGCTTGGGAGACGACGCGTGGACCGATCGGGGCGTAGGACACGGCGCGTGTACCTATCGGGGCTCACGAGACAGCGTGTGGACCGATTGGGGCTCAGGAGACGGCGCGTGGACCGATCGGGGCTCGGAGACGGCGCGTGGACGGACCGCGGCTCAGAATGAGGTACGCGGACCGATCGGGGATCGGACACGGCGTGTGGACCGATCGAGGCTCGGAGACGACGCGTTTACGGATCGGGGATCAGGAGACGACGCGTGGAACGATCCGGGCTCAGGAGACGGAGCGTGGACCGATCGGGGCTTAGGAGACTCACGTTGATCGATTGGGGCTCCGGAGGCGACGCGTGGACCGATCGGGGCTTAGGAGACTACACGTGTACCTATCGGGGCTCAGGAGACTGCGCGTGGACCGATCGGGGCTTAGGAGACGATGCGAGGAGGCATCTGGGTTTACAAGACGACGCGTGGATCGAACGGGGCTCGGAGACGGCGCGTGAACCGACCGGGGCTCAGGAGGCCGCACGTGGACCGATCGAGGCTCGGCGACGGCGTGTGGACCGATCGGGGCTCGGCGACTGCGTGTCGGCGTATCGGGGTTCAGGAGAGGGCGCGTGGACCGATCGGGGCTCGCAGACGGCACGTGGACCGATCAGGGCTTCGGAGACGACGCGTGGACCGATCGGGGCTCAGGAGACGACGCGTGGACCGATCGGTGCTCGGAGACGGCGCGTTGGACGATCGGGGCTCAGGAGACGGCGCGTGGGCCGATCGGGGCGCAGGAGACGGTGCGTGGACCGATCGGGGCTCGGAGACGGCGCGTGGACCGTTCGGGGCTTAGGAGACGGCGCGTGGACCGACTGGGCCTCGGGAGGTTGCGCGTGGACGAATTGGGGTTCGGCGACGGCGCGTGGACCGACCGGGGCTCAGGAGACCGCGCGTGGACCGATCGAGGCTCGGCGACGGCGCGTGGACCGATCGGGGCTCGGAGACGACGCGTGTACGGATCAGGGCTTGGTGACGGCGCGTTTACCGATAGCAGCTCGGAGACGGCTCGTGGACCGATCGGGGCTCGGAAACGGCGCGTGGAACGATCGGGGCTCAGGAGACGGTGCGTGAACCGATCGTCGCTCGGCGACGGCACGTGGACCGATCGGGGCTTAGGAGAAGGCGCGTGGACCGATCGGGGCTCGGGGACAGTGCGTGGACCGACTGGGGCTCAGGCGGTTGCGCGTGGACCAATTGGGGTTCGGCGACGGCGCGTGGACCGATCGGGGCTCCGAGACGGCGCGTTAACCGATTGGGGCTTAGGAGACGATGCGTGGTCCGATCGGGGCTCAGGGGCCTCGCATGGATCGATCGGGGCTCCGGAGGCGCGGCGTTGACCCATGGGGATCAGGAGACAGTGCATGGACCGATCGGGGCTCGGAGACGGCGCGTGGACCGATCGGGTCTCAGGAGGCCGCGCGTGGACAGATCATGACTCGGCGACGGCGCGTGGACCGATCGGGGCTCGGAGACGACGCGTGGACCGATCGGGGCTTGGAGACAGCGCGTGGACCGTCTGGGGCTCAGGCGGTTTCGCGTGGACCAATTGGGGTTCGGCGACGGCGCGTGGTCCGATCGGGGCTTAGGAGACGGCGCGTGCACCGATCGGGGCCCGGAGACGTGTCGTGGACAGATTGGGGATTAGGAGACGGCGCGTCGACCGATCGGGGCTGGGAGACGGCACGTGGACCAATGGTGGCTTAGGAGACGACGCGTCGACCGATCGGGGCTCAGGAGACGGCGCGTGGACCGATCGGGGCTCAGGAGACGGCGCGTTTACCCATTGGGGCTCGAATACGGCGCGTGAACCAATCGGGGCTCAGGAGGCCGCGCGTGGACCGATCGCGGCTCGGCGACGGCGCGTGGACCGATCGGGGCTCAGGAGGCCGCGCGTGGACCGATCATGGCTCGGCGACGGCGCGTGGACCGATCGGGGCTCGGAGACGGCACGTGGACCGATCGTGGCTCGGAGACGGCGCGTGGAGGTATCGGGGTTAAGAAGACGACGCATCGACCGAGCGGGGTTCAGGAGACGGCGCGAGGAGCGATCGGGGCTCAGGAGAAGAAGCGTCAATTGATCGGGGCTCAGGACAGGACGCGGCGACGGATCGGGGCTTAGAGACGGCGCGTGGACCGATCGGGGCTTAGGAGACGACGCGTGGACCGATCGGGGCTCAAGAGACGGCGCGTGGACCGATCGGGACTCAGGAGACGGCGCGTGGATCGATTGGGGCGTGGATACGGCGCGTGACGCGACCGGGGCTCAGGAGGCCGCGCGTGGAGCGATCATGGCTCGGCGACGGCGCGTGGAACGATCGGAGCACAGGAGACGGCGCGTGAACCGAGCGGCGCTCGGAGACGGCGCGTGGATCGATCGGGACTTAGGAGACGGCGCGTGGACCGATCGGGGCTCAGGAGACCCCGCGTGGACCGATCGGGGCTCGGCGACTGCGCGTGGACGCATCGGGGCCCAGGAGACGGCGCGTGGACCGATCGGGGTTCGGAGACGGAACGTTAACCGATCGGGGCTTAGGAGACGATGCGTGGACCGATCGCGGCTCGGAGACGGCGTGTGAACCGACCGGGGCTCAGGAGGCCGCGCTTGGACCGATCGAGGCTCGGCGACGGGGCGTGGACCGATCGGGGCTTAGGAGACGGCGCGTGGACCGATCGGGGCTCGGAGACATCGCGTGGAATGATCGGGGCTTAGGAGACGGCGCGTGCACCGATCGGGGCCCGGAGACGGGTCGTGGACAGATTGGGGATTAGGAGAAGGCGCGTGGACCGATCGGGGCTGGGAGACGGCGCGTGGATCAATCGGGGCTTAGGAGACGGCGCGTGGACCGATCGGGGCTTAGGAGACGACGCGTGGATCGACCGGGGCTCGGAGACGGCGCGTGGATGGACCGTGGCTTAGAATGCGGCACGCGGACCGATCGGGGCTCGGAGACGGCGCGTGGAACGATCGGGTCTCAGGAGACGGCGCGTTAAATGATCGGCGCTCGGAGACGCCGCGTGGACCGATTGGGGCTCGGAGACGACGTGTGGACCGATCAGGGCTCGGAGACAGCGCGTGGACCGATCGGGGCTCAGGAGACGACGCGTGCACCGATCGGGTCCCGGAGACGGGTCGTGGACAGATTGGGGATTAGGAGACGGCGCGTGGACCGATCGGGGCTGGGAGACGGCACGTGGACCGATCGGGGCTCGGAGACAGCGCGTGGACCGACTGGGACTCAGGCGGTTTCGCGTGGACCAATTGGGGTTCGGCGACGGCGCGTGGACCGATCGGGGCTCAGAAGACGGCGCGTGGACCGATCGGGGCTCAGGAGACGGCGCGTGCACCGATCGGGGCTCGGAGAAGGCGCGTGGACCGATCGTGGCTCAGAAAGCGGCGCCTGGACCGATCGTGGGCCGGAGACGGCGCGAGAAGGCATCTGGGCTTACAAGACGACGCGTGGATCGATCGGGGCTAAGAACACGACGCATGGACCGAGCAGGGCTCAGGAGACGGCGTGAGGTGCGATCGGGGCTCAGGAGAAGACGCGTCAATTGATCGGGGCTCAGGGGACGACGCTGCGACGGATCGGGGCTTAGGAGACGACGCGTGGACCGATTGGGGCTCAGGAGGCCGCGCGTGGACCGATCGCGGCTCGACGCCGCGCGTGGACGGATCAATGCTCAGGAGACGGCGCGTGAACCGATCGGGGCGGGGAGACGGCGCGTTAACCGATCGGGGCTTAGGAGACGATGCGTGGACCGATCGCGGCTCGGAGACGGCGCGTGGACCGACCGGGGCTAAGGAGGCCGCGCGTGGACCTATCGAGGCTTAGGAGCCGACGCGTGGACCGATCGCGGCTCAGGAAGCGGCGCCTGGACCGATCGTGGCTCGGAGACGGCGCGTGGAGCTATCGGGGCTTAAAAGACGACGGATGGACCGATCGGGGCTCAGGAAACGGCGCGTGGACCGAACGGTGCTCGGAGACGACGCGTGGACCGATCGGGGCTCGGAGACAGCGCGTGGACCGACTGGGACTCAGGCGGTTTCGCGTGGACCAATTGGGGTTCGGCGACGGCGCGTGGACCGATCGGGGCTCAGAAGACGGCGCGTGGACCGATCGGGGCTCAGGAGACGGCGCGTGCACCGATCGGGGCTCGGAGAAGGCGCGTGGACCGATCGTGGCTCAGAAAGCGGCGCCTGGACCGATCGTGGGCCGGAGACGGCGCGAGAAGGCATCTGGGCTTACAAGACGACGCGTGGATCGATCGGGGCTAAGAACACGACGCATGGACCGAGCAGGGCTCAGGAGACGGCGTGAGGTGCGATCGGGGCTCAGGAGAAGACGCGTCAATTGATCGGGGCTCAGGGGACGACGCTGCGACGGATCGGGGCTTAGGAGACGACGCGTGGACCGATTGGGGCTCAGGAGGCCGCGCGTGGACCGATCGCGGCTCGACGCCGCGCGTGGACGGATCAATGCTCAGGAGACGGCGCGTGAACCGATCGGGGCGGGGAGACGGCGCGTTAACCGATCGGGGCTTAGGAGACGATGCGTGGACCGATCGCGGCTCGGAGACGGCGCGTGGACCGACCGGGGCTAAGGAGGCCGCGCGTGGACCTATCGAGGCTTAGGAGCCGACGCGTGGACCGATCGCGGCTCAGGAAGCGGCGCCTGGACCGATCGTGGCTCGGAGACGGCGCGTGGAGCTATCGGGGCTTAAAAGACGACGGATGGACCGATCGGGGCTCAGGAAACGGCGCGTGGACCGAACGGTGCTCGGAGACGACGCGTGGACCGATCGGGGCTCGGAGACGGCGCGTGTACAGATCGAGGCTTGGAGACCGCGCGTGGACCGATCGGCGCTCGGAGACGGCGCGTGGACCGATCGGGGCTTAGGAGACGGCGCGTGGACCGATCGGGGCTCGGAGACATCGCGTGGAATGATCGGGGCTCAGGAGACGGCGCGTGAACCGATCGGCGCTCGGAGACGGCGCGTGCACCGATCGGGGCTTAGGAGACGGCGCGTGGACCGATCGGACATCAGGAGAGGACGCCTGGACTGATAGGGCTTTGGAAGCGGCGCACGGACCGATCGTGGCTCGGAGACGGCGCGTGGAGGCATCGGGGCTTTGAAGACGACGCGTGGACCGAACGGTGCTGAGAAAACGGCTCGTGGACCGATCGGGGCTCGGAGACATCGCGTGGAATGATCGGGGCTCAGGAGACGGCGCGCGAACCGATCGGCGCTCGGAGACGGCGCGTGCACCGATCGGGGCTTAGGAGACGGCGCGTTTACCGACTGGGGCACGAGAGGTTGCGCGTGGACCAATTGGGGTTCGCAGCGGCGTGTGGACCGACCGGAGCTCGGAGACGGCCCGTGGGCAGATCGGGGCTTAGGAGACGGCGCGTGGACTAATTGGGGCTTAGGAGAACATACGTGGACCGATCGGGTCTCGGAGACTGCGCGTTTACCGCCTGGGGCACGAGAGGTTGCGCGTGGACCAATTGGGGTTCGCAGCGGCGTGTGGACCGACCGGAGCTCAGTAGACCGCGCGTGGACCGATCGGGGCTCGGCGACTGCGCGTGGATGGATCGGGGCTCAGGAGACAGCGCGTGGACCGATCGGGGTTCACGAAGCGGCGCCTGCACCGATCGTGGCTCGGAGACGGCGCGTGGAGGCATCGGGGCTTAGAAGACGACGCATGGACCGATCGGGGTTCGGAAACGGCGCATGGACCGATCGGAGCTCGGAGACGACGCGTGGAGCGGTCGGGGCTCAGGAGAAGACGCGTGGATCGATCGGTGCTCAGGAGACGACGCGTCGACGGATCGGGGCTTAGGAGACGACGCGTGGACCGATCGGGGCTTAGGAGCCGACGCGTGGACCGATCCGGGCTCAGGAGACGGCGCGTGGACCGATCGGGGCTCGAGGACGGCGCGTGGAACGATCCGGGCTTAGGAGACGGCGCGTGGACTGATCGGGGTTCAGGAAACGACGCGTCGACCGATCGGGGCTCAGGAGACGGCTCGCGGACCGACCGGGGCTCGGATACGGCGCGTGAACCAATCGCTCCTCAGGAGGCCGCGCGTGGACCGATCGCGGCTCGGCGACGGCGCGTGGACCGATCGGGGCTCTGGAGGCCGCGCATGGACCGATCATAGCTCGGCGACGGCGCGTGGACCGATCGGGGCTCGGAGCGGCGCGTAGAACGATCGCGGCTCGGCGACGGCGCGTGGACCGATCGGGGCTCAGGAGGCTGCGCGTGGATCGATTGGGGCTCAGGAGACGGCGCGTGGAACGCTCGGGGCTCGAAGACGGCGCGTGGAACGATCAGGGCTCAGGAGACGTCACCTGAAATGATCGCCGCTCGGAGACGGCGCGTGGACCGATCGGGGCTCAGGAGAAGGCGCGTGGACCGATCGGGGCTTAGGAGGGGACCCGTCGACCGATCGGGGCTCAGAAGACGACGCGTGGACCGATCGGTGCTCAGGAAGCGGCGCCTGGACCGATCGGGGCTCCGAGACGACGCGTTAACCGAGCGGGGCTTAGGAGACTATGCGGGGACCGATCGGGGCTCGGAGACAGCGCGTGTACCGACTGGGGCTCAGAAGGTTGCACGTGGACCAATCGGGGTTCGGCGACGGCGCGTGGACCGACCGGGGCTCAGGAGACCGCGCGTGACCCGATCGAGGCTCGGCGACTGCGCGTGGAGCGATCGGGGCCCAGGAGACGGCGCGTGAATCAATCGGGGCTCCGAGACGGCGCGTGGACCGATCGGGGATGTGGAGAAGGCGCGTGGACCGATCGGGGCTTAGGAGACGGCGCGTAGAAGGATCGGGGCTCGGAGACGGCGCGTGGAACGATCGGGGCTCAGGTGACGGCGCGTGAACCGATCGGCGCTCGGAGACGGCGCGTGGACCGATCGTGGCTCGGAGACGGCGCGTGGAGGCATCCGGGCTAAGAAGACGACGCATGGACCGAGCGGGGTTCAGGAGACGGCGCGAGGAGCGATCGAGGCTCAGAAGACGACGCGTCGACCGATCGGGACTCAGGAGACGGCGCGTGGATCGATCGGGGCTCGGAGACGCCGCGTGGAACGATCGGGGCTCAGGAGACGGCGCTTGAACTTATCGGCGCTCAGAGACGGCCCGTGGACCGATCGGGGCTTAGGATACGGCGCGTGGACCGATCGGGGCTCAGGAAGCGGCGCCTGGACCGATCGTGGCTCGGAGACGGCGCGTGGAGGCATCGGGGCTAAGAAGACGACGCATGGACCGATCGGGGCTCAGGAAACGGCGTATGGACCGATCGGAGCTCGGACACGACGCGTGGACCGATCGGGGCTCAGGAGACGACGCGTCAACCGATCGGGGCTTAGGAGACGACGCGTCGAACGACCGGGGCTTAGTAGACGACGCGTGAACCGATCGGGGCTCGGAGACAGCGCGTGTACCGACTGGGGCTCAGGAGACCGCGCGTGAACCGATCGGGGCTCGGCGACTGCGCGTGGACGGATCGGGGCTCGGAGACGGTGCGTGGATCGATCGGGGCTCGGAGACGGCGCGTGGAACGATCGGGTCTCAGGAGACGGCGCGTGAAATCATCGGCGCCCGAAGACGTCGCGTGGACGAATCGGGGCTTAGGAGACGACGCGTGGACCGATTGGGGCTCCGGAGACGGCGCCTGGACCGATCGTGGCTCGGAGACGGCGCGTGGAGGCATCCGGGCTAAGAAGACGACGCATGGACCGAGCGGGGTTCAGGAGACGGCGCGAGGAGCGATCGAGGCTCAGGAGACGACGCGTCGACGGATCGGGGCTCGGAGACAGCGCGTCGACCGACTGGGGCTCAGGCGGTTGCGCGTGGACCGATCGGGGCTTAGCAGCCTCGCGTGGATCGATCGGGGCCCCGGAGGCGCCGCGTGGACCCATGGGGATGAGGAGACAGTGCGTGGACCGATCGGGGCTCGGAGACGGCGCGTGGACCGATCGGGGCTTAGAAGACGACGCGTGGACCGATCGGGGTGTAGGCGATGACGCGTGTACCTATCGGGGCTCAGGAGACAGCGCGTGGACCGATCAGGGCTCGGCGACTGCGCGTGGACGTATCGGGGCTCAGGAGACATCGCGTGGACCGGTCGGGGCTCGGGGACGGCGCGTTAACCGATTGGGGCTTAGGAGACCATGCGTGGACCGATCGGGGCTCGAAGACGGCGCGTCGACCGATCGGGTCTCAGGAGGCCGCGCGTGGACAGATCATTACTCGGCGACGGCGCGTGGACCGATCGGGGCTCGGAGACTACGCGTGGACCGATCGGGGCTCGGAGACAGCGCGTGGACCGACTGGGGCTCAGGCGGTTTCGCGTGGACCAATTGGGGTTCGGTGACGGCGCGTGGACCGATCGGGGCTTAGGAGACGGCACGTGCACCGATCGGGGCCCGCAGACGGGTCGTGGACAGATTGGGGATTAGGAGACGGCGCGTGGACCGATCGGGGCTGGGAGACGGCACGTGGACCAATGGGGGCTTAGGAGACGACGCGTGGACCGATCGGGGCTCAGGAGACGGCGCGTGGACCGACCGGGGCTCAGGAGACGGCGCGTGAACCAATTGGGGCTCGGATACGGCGCGTGAACCAATCGGGGCTCAGGAGGCCGCGCGTGGACCGATCGGGGCTCAGGAGACGGCGCGTGGACCGACCGGGGCTCAGGAGGCCGCGTGTGGACCGATCATGGCTCGGCGACGGCGCGTGGACCGATCGGGGCTCGGAGACGACGCGTGGACCGATCGGGGTTCGGCGACAGCGCGGGAACCGACTGGGGCTCAGGCGGTTGCGCGTGGACCAATTGGGGTTCGGCGACGGCGCGTGGACCGTTCGGGGCTCGGAGACGGCGCGTTAACCGATCGGGGCTTAGGAGACGATGCGTGAACCGATCGGGGCTCGGAGAAGGCACGTGGACCGATCGGGGCTCGGAGACGGCGCGTGGAATGATCGGGGCTTACGAGACGGCGCGTGGACCGATCGGGGCTCAGGAAACGGCCCGTGGAGCAATCGGGGTTCAGGAGACGACGCGTGGATCGATCAAGGCTCAGGAGACGACGCGTCGTCCGATCGGGGCTCAGGATGTGGCACGTGGACCCATCGGGGCTCGGAGACGGCACGTGGACCGATCAGGGGTTAGGACACGACGCGTTGACCGATCGGGACTCAGGAGGCGGCGCGTGGACCGATCGGGGATCAGGAAACGGTCCGTGGAGCGATCGGGGGTCAGGAGACGACACGTGGACTGATCGGGGCTCGGGAAGCGGCACCTGAACCGGTCGTGGCTCGGAGACGGCGCGTGGAGGCATCGGGGCTTAGAAGACGACGCATGGACCGATCAGGTCTCAGGAAACGGCGCGTGGACCGACTGGAGCTCGGAGACGACGCGTGGGTCGACTGGGGGTCAGGCGGTTGCGCGTGGACCAATTCGGGTTCGGCGACGGCGCGTGGACCGATCGCGGCTCGGAGACGGCGCGTTAACCGATCGGGGCTTAGGAGACGGCACGTGATTCGATCGGTGCACAGGAGACGGCGCGTGAACCGGTCGGGGCTTAGGAGACGACGCGTCGGCCGATCGGGGCTCAGGACAAGGGGTGTGGACCGTTCGGAGCTCAGGAGACGGCGCGTGGACCGATCGGGGTTCGCCGATGGCGCGTGGACCGATCGGGGCTCGGAGACGACGCGTGTACCTATCGGGGCTCACGAGACAGCGTGTGGACCGATTGGGGCTCAGGAGACGGCGCGTGGACCGATCGGGGCTCGGAGACGGCGCGTGGAACGATCGGAGGTCAGGTGACGGGGCGTGAAATGATCGGCGCTCTGAGACGGCGCGTCGACCGATCGGTGCTCGGAGACGGCGCGTGGACGGACCGCGGCTCAGAATGCGGTACGCGGACCGATCGGGGATCGGACACGGCGTGTGGACCGATCGAGGCTCGGAGACGACGCGTTTAAGGATCGGGAATCAGGAGACGACGCGTGGAACGATCCGGGCTCAGGAGACGAAACGTGGACCGATCGGGGCTCGGAGACGCCGTGTGGAACGATCGGGGCTCGGGTGACGGCGCGTGAACCGATCGGCGCTCGGACACGGGGCGTGGATCGATCGGGGATCGGGGACGGCGCGTGGAACGATCGCGGCTCGGAGACGACGCGTTAGCCGATCGGGGCTTAGGAGACGATGCGTGGACCGATAGGGGCTCGGAGACGGCGCTTGGACCGAACGGGGCTTAGGAGACGGCGCGTGGACCGATCAGGGCTCGGAGACGGCGCGTGGACCGATCGGGGCTCACGAGACGACGCGTCGACCGATCGGGGCTTAGGAGACGGCGCGTGGACCGATCGGGGCTCGAAGACGGCGCGTGGACCGATCGGGTTTCAGGAGGCCGCGCGTGGACAGATCATGACTCGGCGACGGCGCGTGGACCGATCGGGGCTCGGAGACTACGCGTGGACCGATCGGGGCTCGGAGACAGCGCGTGGACCGACTGGGGCTCAGGCGGTTGCGCGTGGACCAATTGGGGTTCGGCGACGGCGCGTGGACCGATCGGGGATCGGAGACGGCGCGTTAACTGATTGGGGCTTAGAAGACCATGCGTGACCCGACCGGGGCTCGAAGACGGCGCGTGGACCGATCGGGGCTCGGAGACGACGCGTGGACCGATCGGGGCTCGGAGACAGCGCGTGGACCGACTGGGGCTCAGGCGGTTTCGCGTGGACCAATTGGGGTTCGGCGACGGCGCGTGGACCGATCGGGGCTTAGGAGGCCGCATGTGGACCGATCGCGGCTCGGCGACGGCGCGTGGACCGATCGGGGCTCAGGAGGCCGCGCGTGGACCGATCGGGGCTCAGGAAACGGCGCGTGGACCGATTGGGGCTCGTATACGGCGCGTGAACCAATCGGGCCTCAGGAGGCCGCACGTGGACCGATCGCGGCTCGGCGACGGCGCGTGGAACGATCGGGGCTCGGAGCGGCGCGTAGAACGATCGCGGCTCGGCGACGGCGCGTGGACCGATCGGGGCTCAGTAGGCTGCGCGTGGATCGATTGGGGCTCAGGAGACGGCGCGTGGACCGCTCGGGGCTCGAAGACGGCGCGTGGAACGATCAGGGCTCAGGAGACGTCACGTGAAATGATCGGCGCTCGGAGTCGGCGCGTGGACCGATCGGGGCTCAGGAGAAGGCGCGTGGACCGATCGGCGCTCGGAGACGGCGCGTGGACTGATCGGGGCTTAGGAGACGGCGCATAGACGGATCGGGGCTCGGAGACGGCGCGTGGAACGATCGGCGCACGGAGACGGCGCGTGGACCGATCGGGGCTTAGCAGAAGGCGCTTGGACCGACCGGGGCTTAGCAGAAGGCGCTTGGACCAATCGGGGCTTAGGAGACGGCGCGTGGACCGATCGAGGCTCGGCGACTGCGCGTGGAGCGATCGGGGCTCAGGAGACGGCGCGTGAACCAATCGGCGCTCCGAGACGGCGTGTGGACCGATCGGGGCTTAGGAGACGGCGCGTAGACCGATCGGGGCTCGGAGACGGCGCGTGGAACGATCGGGGCGCAGGTGACGGCGCGTGAACCGATCGGCGCTCGGAGACGGCGCGTGGACCGATCGGGGCTCAGCAGAAGGCGCTTGGACCGATCGGGGCTTAGCAGAAGGCGCTTGAACCGATCGGGGATTAGGAGACGGCGCGTGGAACGATCGGAGCTCGGAGACGGCGCGTGGAACGATCGGGGCTCAGGAGACGGCGCGTGAACCGATCGGCGCTCGGAGACGGCGCGTGGACCGACTGGGGCACAGGCGATGGCGCGTGGACCAATTGGGGTTCGGCGACGGCGCGTGGACCGATCCGGGCTCAGGAGACGGCGCGTGGACCGATCGGGGCTGGGAGACGGAGCGTGGAGCGATCGGGGCTCAGGAGACGGCGCATGAACTAATCGGCGCTCGGAGACGGCGCGTGGACCGATCGGGGGTGAGGAGAAGGCACGTGGTCCGATCGGGGCTTATGAGACGGCGCGTGGACCGATCGGGGCTCGGAGATGGCGCGTGGACCGATCGGGGCTCGGAGACAGCGCGTCGACCGACTGGGGCTCAGGCGATTGCGCGTGGACGGATCGGGGCCTAGGAGCCTCGCGTGGATCGATCGGGGCCCCGGAGGCGCCGCGTGGACCCATGGGGATCAGGAGACAGTGCGTGGACCGATCGTGGCTCGGAGGCGGCGCGTGGACCGATCGGGGCTTAGGAGACATCGCGTGGACCGATCGGGGCTCGGGGACGGCGCGTTAACCGATTGGGGCTTAGGAGATCATGCGTGGACCGATCGGGGCTCGAAGACGGCGCGTGGACGGACCGTGGCTTAGAATGCGTCACGCGGACCGATCGGGGCTCGGATACGGCGTGTGGACGTATCGGGGCTTAGGAGACGATGCGTGAACCGATCGGGGCTCAGGAGACGCCGCGTGGACCGATCGGGGCTCGGAGACGGCGCGTGGAACGATCGGGGCTCAGGAGACGGCGCGTGAAATGATCGGCGCTCTGAGACGGCGCGTGGACCGATTGTGGCTTACGAGACGGCGCGTGGACCGATCGGGGCTCAGGAGCCGATGCGTGAATCGATCGGGGCTCAGGAGGCGGCGCGTGGACCCATCGGGGCTCGGAGACGACGCGTGGACCGATCGGGGCCCGGAGACGGATCGTGGACAGATTGGGGATTAGGAGACGGCGCGTGGACCGATCGGGGCTGGGAGACGGCACGTGGACCAATGGGGGCTTAGGAGACGACGCGTGGACCGATCGGGGTGTAGGCGACAACGCGTGTACCTATCGGGGCTCAGGAGACAGCGCGTGGACCGATCAGGGCTCGGCGACTGCGCGTGGACGTATCGGGGCTCAGGAGACGGCGCGTGGACCGATCGGGGCTCGGGGACGGCGCGTTAACCGATTGGGGCTTAGGAGACCATGCGTGGACCGATCGGGGCTCGAAGACGGCGCGTGGACCGATCGGGTCTCAGGAGGCCGCGCGTGGACAGATCATGACTCGGCGACGGCGCGTGGACCGATCGGGGCTCGGAGACGACGCGTGGACCGATCGGGGCTCGGAGACAGCGCGTGGACCGACTGGGGCTCAGGCGATTTCGCGTGGACCAATTGGGGTTCGGCGACGGCGCGTGGACCGATCGGGGCTTAGGAGACGGCGCGTGCACCGATCGGGGTCCGGAGACGGGTCGTGGACCGATCGGGGCTCAGGAGACGGCGCGTGGACCGATTGGGGCTCGGATACGGCCCGTGAACCAATCGGGGCTCAGGAGGCCGCTCGTGGACCGATCGCGGCTCGGCGACGGCGCGTGGACCGATCGGGGCTCAGGAGGCCGCACGTGGACCGATCATGGCTCGGCGACGGCGCGTGGACCGATCGGGGCTCGGAGACGATGCGTGGACCGATCGAGGTTCGGCTATAGCGCGTGAACCGACTGGGTCTCAGGCGGTTGCGCGTGGACCAATTGGGGTTCGGCGACCGCGCGTGGACCGTTCGGGGCTCGGAGACGGCGCGTTAACCGATCGGGGCGTAGGAGGCGATGCGTGAACCGATCGGGGCTCGGAGAAGGGGCGTGGACCGATCGGGGCCTAGGAGACAACGCGTGGACCGATCGTGGCTCAGGAAGCGGCGCCTGGACCGATCGTGGCCCGGAGACGGCGCGAGAAGGCATCTAGGCTTACAAGACGACGCGTGGATAGAACGGGGCTCGGAGACGGCGCATGAACCGACCGGGGCTCAGGAGACGGCGCGTGGACTGATCGGGGCTCGGAGACGGCGCGTTAACCGATCGGGGCTTAGGAGACGGCGTGTGAACGTATCGGGGCTTAGGAGAGGATGCGTTGACCGATCGGGGCTCATGAGACGGCGCGTAGACCGATCGGGGCTCAGGAGACGGCGCGTGGACCGATCGGTGCTCGGAGACGGCGCGTGGACCGATCGGGGCGTAGGACACGGCGCGTGTACCTATCGGGGCTCACGAGACAGCGTGTGGACCGATTGGGGCTCAGGAGACGGCGCGTGGACCGATCGGGGCTCGGAGACGGCGCGTGGAACGATCGGAGCTCAGGAGACGGGGCGTGAAATGATCGGCGCTCTGAGACGGCGCGTGGACCGATCGGGACTCGGATACGGCGTGTGGAACGATCGGGGCTCGGGTGACGGCGCGTGAACCGATCCGCGCTCGGAGACGGCGCGTGGATCGATCGGGGATCGGGGACGGCGCGTGGAACGATCGGGGCTCGGAGTCGACGCGTTAGCCGATCGGGGCTTAGGAGACGATGCGTGGGCCGATCGGGGCTCGGAGACGGCGCGTGGACCGACCGGGGTTTAGGAGAAGACGCTTGGACCGAACGGGGCTTAGGAGACGGCGCGTGGACCGATCGGAGATCAGGAGGTGACGCGTGGACCGATCGGGGTTGTGGAAGCGGCGCACGGACCGATCGTGGCTCGGAGACGGCGCGTGGAGGCATCGGGGCTTTGAAGACGACGCGTGGACCGATCGGGGCTCAGGAAACGGCGTGTAGACGTATCGGGGCTTAGGAGACGATGCGTGAACCGATCGGGGCTCAGGAGACGCCGCGTGGACCGATCGGGGCTCGGAGACGGCGCGTGGAACGATCGGGGCTCAGGAAACGGCGCGTGAAATGATCGGCGCTCTGGGACGGCACGTGGACCGATTGTGGCTTACGAGACGGCGCGTGGATCGATCGGGGCTCAGGAAGCGGCGCCTCGACCTATCGTGGCTCGGAGACGGCGCGTGGAGGCATCGGGGCTAAGAGCACGACGCATGGACCGAGCGGGGCTCAGGAGACGGCGCGAGGAGCGATCGGGGCTCAGGAGAAGACGCATCAATTGATCGGGGCTCAGGAGACGACGCGGCGACGGATCGGGGCTTAGGATACGACGCGTGGACCGATTGGGGCTCAGGAGGCCGCGCGTGGACCGATCGCGGCTCGACGCCGCGCGTGGACGGATCAGCGCTCAGGAGACGGCGCGTGGACCGATCGGGGCGGGGAGACGGCGCGTGAACCGACCGGGGCTCAGGAGGCCGCACGTGGACTGTTTGAGGCCCAGGAAACGGCGCGTGGATCGATCGGTGCTCGAAGACGACGCGTGGACCGACCGGGGCTCAGGAGCCGATGCGTGGATCGATCGGGGCTCAGGAGTCGGCGGGTAGACCCATCGGGGCTCGGAGACGGCACGTGGACCGATCAGGGCTTAGGAGACGTCGCGTGGACCGATCGGGACTCAGGAGACGGCGCGTGGACCGATCGGGCCTCGGCGACTGCGCGTGGACGTATCGGGGTTCAGGAGACGGCGCGTGGACCGATTGGGGCTCGGAGACGGCGCGTGGACCGATCGGTGCACGGAGACGGCTCGTGGACCGATCGGGGCTCGGAGACATCGCGTGGAATGATCGGGGCTCAGGAGACGGCGCGTGAACCGATCGGCGCTCGGAGACAGCGCGTGGACCGATCGGGGCTTAGGAGACGACGCGTGGACCGATCGGGGCGTAGGACACGACGCGTGTACCTATCGGGGCTCACGAGACAGCGTGTGGACCGATTGGGGCTCAGGAGACGGCGCGTGGACCGATCGGGGCTCGGAGACGGCGCGTGGAACCATCGGAGCTCAGGAGACGGGGCGTGAAATGATCGGCGCTCTGAGACGGCGCGTGGACCGATCGGTGCTCGGAGACGACGCGGGGACCCATCGGGGCTTGGAGACGGCGTGTGGACGTTATCGGGGCTTAGGAGACGACGCGTGGACTGATCGGAGCTCAGGAGAAGACACGTGGACCGATCGGGGCTTAGGAGAGGACCCGTCGACCGATCGGGGCTCAGGAGACGACGCGTGGACCGATCGAGGTTTAGCAGAGGACGCGTCGACCGATCGGGGCTCAGGAGACAGTGAGTGGACGGATCGGGACTCAGGAGACGGCGCGTGAACCGATCGGCGCTCGGAGACGGGGCGTGGACCGATTGGGGTTTAGCAGAGGACGCGTCGACCGATCGGGGCTCAGGAGACAGCGCGTGGACGGATCGAGTCTCAGGAGACGGCGCGTGAACCAATCGGTGCTCGGAGACGGGGCGTGGACCGATCGGGGCTTAGAATGCGTCACGCGGACCGATCGGGGCTCAGGAGAAGACGCGTCAATTGATCGGGGCTCAGGAGACGACGCGTCGACGGATCGGGGCTTAGGAGACGACGCGTGAACCGATCGCGGCTTAGGAGACGACGCGTGGAACGATCGGGGCTCAGGAGACGGCGCGCAGACCGACCGGGGCTCAGGAGACTCGCGTGGATCGATCGGGGCTCAGGAGGCGACGCGTGGACCCATCGCGGCTCGGAGACGACGTGTGGATGTATCGGGGCTTAGGAGACGACGCGTGGACTGATCGGGGCTCAGGAGAAGACGCGTGGACCGATCGGGGCTTAGGAGAGGACCCGTCGACCGATCGGGGCTCAGGAGACGGCGCGTGGACGGATCGGGGCTCAGGAGAAGGCGCGTGGACCGATCGGGGCTTAGGAGACGGCGCGTGGACCGAACGGGGCTTAGGAGACGGCGCGTGGACCGATCAGGGCTCGGAGACGGCGCGTGGACCGATCGGGGCTCACGAGACGACGCGTCGACCGATCGGGGCTTAGGAGACGGCGCGTGGACCGATCGGGGCTCGAAGACGGCGCGTGGAGGCATCCGGGCTAAGAAGACGACGCATGGACCGAGCGGGGTTCAGGAGACGGCGCGAGGAGCGATCGAGGCTCAGAAGACGACGCGTCGACCGATCGGGACTCAGGAGACGGCGCGTGGATCGATCGGGGCTCAGGAGACGGCGCGTGAATCAATCGGGGCTCCGAGACGGCGCGTGGACCGATCGGGGATGTGGAGAAGGCGCGTGGACCGATCGGGGCTTAGGAGACGGCGCGTAGAAGGATCGGGGCTCGGAGACGGCGCGTGGAACGATCGGGGCTCAGGTGACGGCGCGTGAACCGATCGGCGCTCGGAGACGGCGCGTGGACCGATCGTGGCTCGGAGACGGCGCGTGGAGGCATCCGGGCTAAGAAGACGACGCATGGACCGAGCGGGGTTCAGGAGACGGCGCGAGGAGCGATCGAGGCTCAGAAAACGACGCGTCGACCGATCGGGACTCAGGAGACGGCGCGTGGATCGATCGGGGCTCGGAGACGCCGCGTGGAACGATCGGGGCTCAGGAGACGGCGCCTGGACCGATCGTGGCTCGGAGACGGCGCGTGGAGGCATCGGAGCTAAGAAGACGACGCATGGACCGATCGGGGCTCAGGAAACGGCGTATGGACCGATCGGAGCTCGGACACGACGCGTGGACCGATCGGGGCTCAGGAGACGACGCGTCAACCGATCGGGGCTTAGGAGACGACGCGTCGAACGACCGGGGCTTAGTAGACGACGCGTGAACCGATCGGGGCTCGGAGACAGCGCGTGTACCGACTGGGGCTCAGGAGACCGCGCGTGAACCGATCGGGGCTCGGCGACTGCGCGTGGACGGATCGGGGCTCGGAGACGGTGCGTGGATCGATCGGGGCTCGGAGACGGCGCGTGGAACGATCGGGTCTCAGGAGACGGCGCGTGAAATCATCGGCGCCCGAAGACGTCGCGTGGACGAATCGGGGCTTAGGAGACGACGGGTGGACCGATCGGGGCTCCGGAGACGGCGCCTGGACCGATCGTGGCTCGGAGACGGCGCGTGGAGGCATCCGGGCTAAGAAGACGACGCATGGACCGAGCGGGGTTCAGGAGACGGCGCGAGGAGCGATCGAGGCTCAGGAGACGACGCGTCGACGGATCGGGGCTCGGAGACAGCGCGTCGACCGACTGGGGCTCAGGCGGTTGCGCGTGGACCGATCGGGGCTTAGCAGCCTCGCGTGGATCGATCGGGGCCCCGGAGGCGCCGCGTGGACCCATGGGGATGAGGAGACAGTGCGTGGACCGATCGGGGCTCGGAGACGGCGCGTGGACCGATCGGGGCTCGGGGACGGCGCGTTAACCGATTGGGGCTTAGGAGACCATGCGTGGACCGATCGGGGCTCGAAGACGGCGCGTCGACCGATCGGGTCTCAGGAGGCCGCGCGTGGACAGATCATTACTCGGCGACGGCGCGTGGACCGATCGGGGCTCGGAGACTACGCGTGGACCGATCGGGGCTCGGAGACAGCGCGTGGACCGACTGGGGCTCAGGCGGTTTCGCGTGGACCAATTGGGGTTCGGCGACGGCGCGTGGACCGATCGGGGCTTAGGAGACGGCACGTGCACCGATCGGGGCCCGTAGACGGGTCGTGGACAGATTGGGGATTAGGAGACGGCGCGTGGACCGATCGGGGCTGGGAGACGGCACGTGGACCAATGGGGGCTTAGGAGACGACGCGTGGACCGATCGGGGCTCAGGAGACGGCGCCTGGACCGATCGGGGCTCAGGAGACGGCGCGTGAACCAATTGGGGCTCGGATACGGCGCGTGAACCAATCGGGGCTCAGGAGGCCGCGCGTGGACCGATCGGGGCTCAGGAGACGGCGCGTGGACCGACCGGGGCTCAGGAGGCCGCGTGTGGACCGATCATGGCTCGGCGACGGCGCGTGGACCGATCGGGGCTCGGAGACGACGCGTGGACCGATCGGGGTTCGGCGACAGCGCGGGAACCGACTGGGGCTCAGGCGGTTGCGCGTGGACCAATTGGGGTTCGGCGACGGCGCGTGGACCGTTCGGGGCTCGGAGACGGCGCGTTAACCGATCGGGGCTTAGGAGACGATGCGTGAACCGATCGGGGCTCGGAGAAGGCGCGTGGACCGATCGGGGCTCGGAGACGGCGCGTGGAATGATCGGGGCTTACGAGACGGTGCGTGGACCGAACGGGGCTTAGGAGACAACGCGTGGACCGACCGGGGCTCAGGAAGCGGCGCCTGGACCCGTCATGGCTCGGAGACGGCGCGAGGAGGCATCTGGGCTTAGTAGACGACGCGTGGACCGATCGGGGCTCAGGAAACGGCCCGTGGAGCAATCGGGGTTCAGGAGACGACGCGTGGATCGATCAAGGCTCAGGAGACGACGCGTCGTCCGATCGGGGCTCAGGATGTGGTACGTGGACCCATCGGGGCTCGGAGACGGCACGTGGACCGATCAGGGGTTAGGACACGACGCGTTGACCGATCGGGACTCAGGAGGCGGCGCGTGGACCGATCGGGGATCAGGAAACGGTCCGTGGAGCGATCGGGGGTCAGGAGACGACACGTGGACTGATCGGGGCTCGGGAAGCGGCGCCTGAACCGGTCGTGGCTCGGAGACGGCGCGTGGAGGCATCGGGGCTTAGAAGACGACGCATGGACCGATCAGGTCTCAGGAAACGGCGCGTGGACCGACTGGAGCTAGGAGACGACGCGTGGGTCGACTGGGGTCAGGCGGTTGCGCGTGGACCAATTCGGGTTCGGCGACGGCGCGTGGACCGATCGCGGCTCGGAGACGGCGCGTGGACCGGTCGAGGCTCGGAGACGGCACGTGGACCGATCGGGGCTTAGGAGAAGGCGCGTGGACCGTTCGGGGCTCAGGAGAAGACGCGTCAATTGATCGGGGCTCAGGAGACGACGCGTCGACGGATCGGGGCTTAGGAGACGACGCGTGAACCGATCGGGGCTTAGGAGACGACGCGTGGAACGATCGGGGCTCAGGAGGCGACGCGTGGACCCATCGCGGCTCGGAGACGACGTGTGGATGTATCGGGGCTTAGGAGACGACGCGTGGACTGATCGGGGCTCAGGAGAAGACGCGTGGACCGATCGGGGCTTAGGAGAGGACCCGTCGACCGATCGGGGCTCAGGAGACGGCGCGTGGACGGATCGGGGCTCAGGAGAAGGCGCGTGGACCGATCGGGGCTTAGGAGACGGCGCGTGGACCGATCGGGGCTCAGGAGACGGCGCGTGGACCGGTCGAGGCTCGGAGACGGCACGTGGACCGATCGGGGCTTAGGAGAAGGCGCGTGGACCGTTCGGGGCTTAGGAGACGGCGCGTGGACCGATCGGGGCTCGGAGATGGCGCGTGGAACGATCGGGGCTCAGGAGACGGCGCGTGAACCGATCGGCGCGTGGACCGATCGGGGCTTAGGAGACGGCGCGTGGAGGCATGGGGGCTTTCAAGACGACGCGTGGACTGAACGGTGCTCAGAAAACGGCACGTGGAGCGATTGGGGCTCAGGAGACGGCGCGTGGATCGATCGGGGCTCAGGAGACGGTGCGTGGACCGATCGGGGCTTAGGAGACGACGCGTGGACCGATCGGGGCTCGGATACGACGCGTGGACCGATCGTGGCTCGGAGACGGCGCGTGGAGGCATGGGGGCTTTCAAGACGACGCGTGGACTGAACGGTGCTCAGAAAACGGCGCGTGGAGCGATTGGGGCTCAGGAGACGGCGCGTGGATCGATCGGGGCTCAGGAGACGGTGCGTGGACCGATCGGGGCTGGGAGACGGCACGTGGACCAATATGGACTTAGGAGACGGCGCGTGGACCGATCGGGGCTTAGGAGACGACGCGTGAATCGAGCGGGGCTCGGAGACGGCGCGTGGATGGACCGTGGCTTAGAATGCGGCACGCGGACCGATCGGGGCTCGGAGACGGCGTGTGGACCGATCGGGGCGCAGGAAGCGGCGCCTGGACCCATCGTGGCTCGGAGACGGCGCGTGGAGGCATCAGGGCTAAGAAGACGACGCATGGACCGAGCGGGGTTCAGGAGATCGCGCGAGGAGCGATCGGGGCTCAGGAGAAGACACGTCAATTGATCGGGGCTCCGGAGACGACGCCTCGACGGAGTGGGGCTCAGGAGGCGGCACGAGAAGCGATCAGGGCTCAGGAGAAGACGCGTCAATTGATCGGGGCTCAGGAGACGACGCGTCGACGAATCGGGGCTTAGGAGACGACGCGTGGACCGATCGGGGCTCAGGAGGCCGCGCGTGGACCGATCATGGCTCGGCGACGGCGCGTAGACCGATCGGGGCTCGGAGACGAGACGTGCACCGATCAGGGCTCGGAGACAGCGCTTGGACCTATTGGGGCTCGGATACGGCGCGTGAACCAATCGGGGCTCAGGAGGCCGCTCGTGGACCGATCGCGGCTCGGCGACGGCGCGTGGACCGATCGGGTCTCAGGAGGCCGCGCGTGGACAGATCATGACTCGGCGACGGCGCGTGGACCGATCGGGGCTCGGAGACGACGCGTGGACCGATCGGGGCTCGGAGACGGCGCATGAACCGACCGGGGCTCAGGAGACGGCGCGTGGACTGATCGGGGCTCGGAGACGGCGCGTTAACCGATCGGGGCTCAGGAGACGATGCGTGGATCGATCGGGGCTCAGGAGACGGCGCGTAGACCCATCGGGGCTCGGAGACGGCACGTGGACCGATCAGGGCTTAGGAGACGACGCGTGGACCGATCGGGGCTCAGGAGACGGCGCGTGGACCGATCGGTGCTCGGAGACGGCGCGTGGACGGACCGTGGCTTAGAATGCGTCACGCGGAACGATCGGGGCTCGGATACGGCGTGTAGACGTATCGGGGCTTAGGAGACGATGCGTGAACCGATCGGGGCTCAGGAGACGCCGCGTGGACCGATCGGGGCTCGGAGACGGCGCGTGGAACGATCGGGGCTCAGGAAACGGCGCGTGAAATGATCGGCGCTCTGGGACGGCACGTGGACCGATTGTGGCTTACGAGACGGCGCGTGGATCGATCGGGGCTCAGGAAGCGGCGCCTCGACCTATCGTGGCTCGGAGACGGCGCGTGGAGGCATCGGGGCTAAGAGCACGACGCATGGACCGAGCGGGGCTCAGGAGACGGCGCGAGGAGCGATCGGGGCTCAGGAGAAGACGCGTCAATTGATCGGGGCTCAGGAGACGACGCGTCGACGGATCGGGGCTTAGGAGACGACGCGTGAACCGATCGCGGCTTAGGAGACGACGCGTGGAACGATCGGGGCTCAGGAGACGGCGCGCAGACCGACCGGGGCTCAGGAGACTCGCGTGGATCGATCGGGGCTCAGGAGGCGACGCGTGGACCCATCGCGGCTCGGAGACGACGTGTGGATGTATCGGGGCTTAGGAGACGACGCGTGGACTGATCGGGGCTCAGGAGAAGACGCGTGGACCGATCGGGGCTTAGGAGAGGACCCGTCGACCGATCGGGGCTCAGGAGACGGCGCGTGGACGGATCGGGGCTCAGGAGAAGGCGCGTGGACCGATCGGGGCTTAGGAGACGGCGCGTGGACCGAACGGGGCTTAGGAGACGGCGCGTGGACCGATCAGGGCTCGGAGACGGCGCGTGGACCGATCGGGGCTCACGAGACGACGCGTCGACCGATCGGGGCTTAGGAGACGGCGCGTGGACCGATCGGGGCTCGAAGACGGCGCGTGGAGGCATCCGGGCTAAGAAGACGACGCATGGACCGAGCGGGGTTCAGGAGACGGCGCGAGGAGCGATCGAGGCTCAGAAGACGACGCGTCGACCGATCGGGACTCAGGAGACGGCGCGTGGATCGATCGGGGCTCAGGAGACGGCGCGTGAATCAATCGGGGCTCCGAGACGGCGCGTGGACCGATCGGGGATGTGGAGAAGGCGCGTGGACCGATCGGGGCTTAGGAGACGGCGCGTAGAAGGATCGGGGCTCGGAGACGGCGCGTGGAACGATCGGGGCTCAGGTGACGGCGCGTGAACCGATCGGCGCTCGGAGACGGCGCGTGGACCGATCGTGGCTCGGAGACGGCGCGTGGAGGCATCCGGGCTAAGAAGACGACGCATGGACCGAGCGGGGTTCAGGAGACGGCGCGAGGAGCGATCGAGGCTCAGAAGACGACGCGTCGACCGATCGGGACTCAGGAGACGGCGCGTGGATCGATCGGGGCTCGGAGACGCCGCGTGGAACGATCGGGGCTCAGGAGACGGCGCCTGGACCGATCGTGGCTCGGAGACGGCGCGTGGAGGCATCGGAGCTAAGAAGACGACGCATGGACCGATCGGGGCTCAGGAAACGGCGTATGGACCGATCGGAGCTCGGACACGACGCGTGGACCGATCGGGGCTCAGGAGACGACGCGTCAACCGATCGGGGCTTAGGAGACGACGCGTCGAACGACCGGGGCTTAGTAGACGACGCGTGAACCGATCGGGGCTCGGAGACAGCGCGTGTACCGACTGGGGCTCAGGAGACCGCGCGTGAACCGATCGGGGCTCGGCGACTGCGCGTGGACGGATCGGGGCTCGGAGACGGTGCGTGGATCGATCGGGGCTCGGAGACGGCGCGTGGAACGATCGGGTCTCAGGAGACGGCGCGTGAAATCATCGGCGCCCGAAGACGTCGCGTGGACGAATCGGGGCTTAGGAGACGACGGGTGGACCGATCGGGGCTCCGGAGACGGCGCCTGGACCGATCGTGGCTCGGAGACGGCGCGTGGAGGCATCCGGGCTAAGAAGACGACGCATGGACCGAGCGGGGTTCAGGAGACGGCGCGAGGAGCGATCGAGGCTCAGGAGACGACGCGTCGACGGATCGGGGCTCGGAGACAGCGCGTCGACCGACTGGGGCTCAGGCGGTTGCGCGTGGACCGATCGGGGCTTAGCAGCCTCGCGTGGATCGATCGGGGCCCCGGAGGCGCCGCGTGGACCCATGGGGATGAGGAGACAGTGCGTGGACCGATCGGGGCTCGGAGACGGCGCGTGGACCGATCGGGGCTCGGGGACGGCGCGTTAACCGATTGGGGCTTAGGAGACCATGCGTGGACCGATCGGGGCTCGAAGACGGCGCGTCGACCGATCGGGTCTCAGGAGGCCGCGCGTGGACAGATCATTACTCGGCGACGGCGCGTGGACCGATCGGGGCTCGGAGACTACGCGTGGACCGATCGGGGCTCGGAGACAGCGCGTGGACCGACTGGGGCTCAGGCGGTTTCGCGTGGACCAATTGGGGTTCGGCGACGGCGCGTGGACCGATCGGGGCTTAGGAGACGGCACGTGCACCGATCGGGGCCCGTAGACGGGTCGTGGACAGATTGGGGATTAGGAGACGGCGCGTGGACCGATCGGGGCTGGGAGACGGCACGTGGACCAATGGGGGCTTAGGAGACGACGCGTGGACCGATCGGGGCTCAGGAGACGGCGCGTGGACCGATCGGGGCTCAGGAGACGGCGCGTGAACCAATTGGGGCTCGGATACGGCGCGTGAACCAATCGGGGCTCAGGAGGCCGCGCGTGGACCGATCGGGGCTCAGGAGACGGCGCGTGGACCGACCGGGGCTCAGGAGGCCGCGTGTGGACCGATCATGGCTCGGCGACGGCGCGTGGACCGATCGGGGCTCGGAGACGACGCGTGGACCGATCGGGGTTCGGCGACAGCGCGGGAACCGACTGGGGCTCAGGCGGTTGCGCGTGGACCAATTGGGGTTCGGCGACGGCGCGTGGACCGTTCGGGGCTCGGAGACGGCGCGTTAACCGATCGGGGCTTAGGAGACGATGCGTGAACCGATCGGGGCTCGGAGAAGGCGCGTGGACCGATCGGGGCTCGGAGACGGCGCGTGGAATGATCGGGGCTTACGAGACGGTGCGTGGACCGAACGGGGCTTAGGAGACAACGCGTGGACCGACCGGGGCTCAGGAAGCGGCGCCTGGACTCGTCATGGCTCGGAGACGGCGCGAGGAGGCATCTGGGCTTAGTAGACGACGCGTGGACCGATCGGGGCTCAGGAAACGGCCCGTGGAGCAATCGGGGTTCAGGAGACGACGCGTGGATCGATCAAGGCTCAGGAGACGACGCGTCGTCCGATCGGGGCTCAGGATGTGGTACGTGGACCCATCGGGGCTCGGAGACGGCACGTGGACCGATCAGGGGTTAGGACACGACGCGTTGACCGATCGGGACTCAGGAGGCGGCGCGTGGACCGATCGGGGATCAGGAAACGGTCCGTGGAGCGATCGGGGGTCAGGAGACGACACGTGGACTGATCGGGGCTCGGGAAGCGGCGCCTGAACCGGTCGTGGCTCGGAGACGGCGCGTGGAGGCATCGGGGCTTAGAAGACGACGCATGGACCGATCAGGTCTCAGGAAACGGCGCGTGGACCGACTGGAGCTCGGAGACGACGCGTGGGTCGACTGGGGTCAGGCGGTTGCGCGTGGACCAATTCGGGTTCGGCGACGGCGCGTGGACCGATCGCGGCTCGGAGACGGCGCGTGGACCGGTCGAGGCTCGGAGACGGCACGTGGACCGATCGGGGCTTAGGAGAAGGCGCGTGGACCGTTCGGGGCTCAGGAGAAGACGCGTCAATTGATCGGGGCTCAGGAGACGACGCGTCGACGGATCGGGGCTTAGGAGACGACGCGTGAACCGATCGGGGCTTAGGAGACGACGCGTGGAACGATCGGGGCTCAGGAGACGGCGCGCAGACCGACCGGGGCTCAGGAGACTCGCGTGGATCGATCGGGGCTCAGGAGGCGACGCGTGGACCCATCGCGGCTCGGAGACGACGTGTGGATGTATCGGGGCTTAGGAGACGACGCGTGGACTGATCGGGGCTCAGGAGAAGACGCGTGGACCGATCGGGGCTTAGGAGAGGACCCGTCGACCGATCGGGGCTCAGGAGACGGCGCGTGGACGGATCGGGGCTCAGGAGAAGGCGCGTGGACCGATCGGGGCTTAGGAGACGGCGCGTGGACCGATCGGGGCTCAGGAGACGGCGCGTGGACCGGTCGAGGCTCGGAGACGGCACGTGGACCGATCGGGGCTTAGGAGAAGGCGCGTGGACCGTTCGGGGCTTAGGAGACGGCGCGTGGACCGATCGGGGCTCGGAGATGGCGCGTGGAACGATCGGGGCTCAGGAGACGGCGCGTGAACCGATCGGCGCGTGGACCGATCGGGGCTTAGGAGACGGCGCGTGGAGGCATGGGGGCTTTCAAGACGACGCGTGGACTGAACGGTGCTCAGAAAACGGCACGTGGAGCGATTGGGGCTCAGGAGACGGCGCGTGGATCGATCGGGGCTCAGGAGACGGTGCGTGGACCGATCGGGGCTTAGGAGACGACGCGTGGACCGATCGGGGCTCGGATACGACGCGTGGACCGATCGTGGCTCGGAGACGGCGCGTGGAGGCATGGGGGCTTTCAAGACGACGCGTGGACTGAACGGTGCTCAGAAAACGGCGCGTGGAGCGATTGGGGCTCAGGAGACGGCGCGTGGATCGATCGGGGCTCAGGAGACGGTGCGTGGACCGATCGGGGCTGGGAGACGGCACGTGGACCAATATGGACTTAGGAGACGGCGCGTGGACCGATCGGGGCTTAGGAGACGACGCGTGAATCGAGCGGGGCTCGGAGACGGCGCGTGGATGGACCGTGGCTTAGAATGCGGCACGCGGACCGATCGGGGCTCGGAGACGGCGTGTGGACCGATCGGGGCGCAGGAAGCGGCGCCTGGACCCATCGTGGCTCGGAGACGGCGCGTGGAGGCATCAGGGCTAAGAAGACGACGCATGGACCGAGCGGGGTTCAGGAGATCGCGCGAGGAGCGATCGGGGCTCAGGAGAAGACACGTCAATTGATCGGGGCTCCGGAGACGACGCCTCGACGGAGTGGGGCTCAGGAGGCGGCACGAGAAGCGATCAGGGCTCAGGAGAAGACGCGTCAATTGATCGGGGCTCAGGAGACGACGCGTCGACGAATCGGGGCTTAGGAGACGACGCGTGGACCGATCGGGGCTCAGGAGGCCGCGCGTGGACCGATCATGGCTCGGCGACGGCGCGTAGACCGATCGGGGCTCGGAGACGAGACGTGCACCGATCAGGGCTCGGAGACAGCGCTTGGACCTATTGGGGCTCGGATACGGCGCGTGAACCAATCGGGGCTCAGGAGGCCGCTCGTGGACCGATCGCGGCTCGGCGACGGCGCGTGGACCGATCGGGTCTCAGGAGGCCGCGCGTGGACAGATCATGACTCGGCGACGGCGCGTGGACCGATCGGGGCTCGGAGACGACGCGTGGACCGATCGGGGCTCGGAGACGGCGCATGAACCGACCGGGGCTCAGGAGACGGCGCGTGGACTGATCGGGGCTCGGAGACGGCGCGTTAACCGATCGGGGCTCAGGAGACGATGCGTGGATCGATCGGGGCTCAGGAGACGGCGCGTAGACCCATCGGGGCTCGGAGACGGCACGTGGACCGATCAGGGCTTAGGAGACGACGCGTGGACCGATCGGGGCTCAGGAGACGGCGCGTGGACCGATCGGTGCTCGGAGACGGCGCGTGGACGGACCGTGGCTTAGAATGCGTCACGCGGAACGATCGGGGCTCGGATACGGCGTGTAGACGTATCGGGGCTTAGGAGACGATGCGTGAACCGATCGGGGCTCAGGAGACGCCGCGTGGACCGATCGGGGCTCGGAGACGGCGCGTGGAACGATCGGGGCTCAGGAAACGGCGCGTGAAATGATCGGCGCTCTGGGACGGCACGTGGACCGATTGTGGCTTACGAGACGGCGCGTGGATCGATCGGGGCTCAGGAAGCGGCGCCTCGACCTATCGTGGCTCGGAGACGGCGCGTGGAGGCATCGGGGCTAAGAGCACGACGCATGGACCGAGCGGGGCTCAGGAGACGGCGCGAGGAGCGATCGGGGCTCAGGAGAAGACGCATCAATTGATCGGGGCTCAGGAGACGACGCGGCGACGGATCGGGGCTTAGGATACGACGCGTGGACCGATTGGGGCTCAGGAGGCCGCGCGTGGACCGATCGCGGCTCGACGCCGCGCGTGGACGGATCAGCGCTCAGGAGACGGCGCGTGGACCGATCGGGGCGGGGAGACGGCGCGTGAACCGACCGGGGCTCAGGAGGCCGCACGTGGACTGTTTGAGGCCCAGGAAACGGCGCGTGGATCGATCGGTGCTCGAAGACGACGCGTGGACCGACCGGGGCTCAGGAGCCGATGCGTGGATCGATCGGGGCTCAGGAGTCGGCGGGTAGACCCATCGGGGCTCGGAGACGGCACGTGGACCGATCAGGGCTTAGGAGACGTCGCGTGGACCGATCGGGACTCAGGAGACGGCGCGTGGACCGATCGGGCCTCGGCGACTGCGCGTGGACGTATCGGGGTTCAGGAGACGGCGCGTGGACCGATTGGGGCTCGCAGACGGCGCGTGGACCGATCGGTGCACGGAGACGGCTCGTGGACCGATCGGGGCTCGGAGACATCGCGTGGAATGATCGGGGCTCAGGAGACGGCGCGTGAACCGATCGGCGCTCGGAGACAGCGCGTGGACCGATCGGGGCTTAGGAGACGACGCGTGGACCGATTGGGGCGTAGGACACGACGCGTGTACCTATCGGGGCTCACGACACAGCGTGTGGACCGATTGGGGCTCAGGAGACGGCGCGTGCACCGATCGGGGCTCGGAGACGGCGCGTGGAACGATCGGAGCTCAGGAGACGGGGCGTGAAATGATCGGCGCTCTGAGACGGCGCGTGGACCGATCGGTGCTCGGAGACGACGCGGGGACCCATCGGGGCTTGGAGACGGCGTGTGGACGTTATCGGGGCTTAGGAGACGACGCGTGGACTGATCGGAGCTCAGGAGAAGACGCGTGGACCGATCGGGGCTTAGGAGAGGACCCGTCGACCGATCGGGGCTCAGGAGACGACGCGTGGACCGATCGAGGTTTAGCAGAGGACGCGTCGACCGATCGGGGCTCAGGAGACAGTGAGTGGACGGATCGGGACTCAGGAGACGGCGCGTGAACCGATCGGCGCTCGGAGACGGGGCGTGGACCGATTGGGGTTTAGCAGAGGACGCGTCGACCGATCGGGGCTCAGGAGACAGCGCGTGGACGGATCGAGTCTCAGGAGACGGCGCGTGAACCAATCGGTGCTCGGAGACGGGGCGTGGACCGATCGGGGCTTAGAATGCGTCACGCGGACCGATCGGGGCTCAGGAGAAGACGCGTCAATTGATCGGGGCTCAGGAGACGACGCGTCGACGGATCGGGGCTTAGGAGACGACGCGTGAACCGATCGGGGCTTAGGAGACGACGCGTGGAACGATCGGGGCTCAGGAGACGGCGCGCAGACCGACCGGGGCTCAGGAGACGGCGCGTGGACCGAACGGGGCTTAGGAGACGGCGCGTGGACCGATCAGGGCTCGGAGACGGCGCGTGGACCGATCGGGGCTCACGAGACGACGCGTCGACCGATCGGGGCTTAGGAGACGGCGCGTGGACCGATCGGGGCTCGAAGACGGCGCGTGGAGGCATCCGGGCTAAGAAGACGACGCATGGACCGAGCGGGGTTCAGGAGACGGCGCGAGGAGCGATCGAGGCTCAGAAGACGACGCGTCGACCGATCGGGACTCAGGAGACGGCGCGTGGATCGATCGGGGCTCAGGAGACGGCGCGTGAATCAATCGGGGCTCCGAGACGGCGCGTGGACCGATCGGGGATGTGGAGAAGGCGCGTGGACCGATCGGGGCTTAGGAGACGGCGCGTAGAAGGATCGGGGCTCGGAGACGGCGCGTGGAACGATCGGGGCTCAGGTGACGGCGCGTGAACCGATCGGCGCTCGGAGACGGCGCGTGGACCGATCGTGGCTCGGAGACGGCGCGTGGAGGCATCCGGGCTAAGAAGACGACGCATGGACCGAGCGGGGTTCAGGAGACGGCGCGAGGAGCGATCGAGGCTCAGAAGACGACGCGTCGACCGATCGGGACTCAGGAGACGGCGCGTGGATCGATCGGGGCTCGGAGACGCCGCGTGGAACGATCGGGGCTCAGGAGACGGCGCTTGAACTTATCGGCGCTCAGAGACGGCCCGTGGACCGATCGGGGCTTAGGATACGGCGCGTGGACCGATCGGGGCTCAGGAAGCGGCGCCTGGACCGATCGTGGCTCGGAGACGGCGCGTGGAGGCATCGGAGCTAAGAAGACGACGCATGGACCGATCGGGGCTCAGGAAACGGCGTATGGACCGATCGGAGCTCGGACACGACGCGTGGACCGATCGGGGCTCAGGAGACGACGCGTCAACCGATCGGGGCTTAGGAGACGACGCGTCGAACGACCGGGGCTTAGTAGACGACGCGTGAACCGATCGGGGCTCGGAGACAGCGCGTGTACCGACTGGGGCTCAGGAGACCGCGCGTGAACCGATCGGGGCTCGGCGACTGCGCGTGGACGGATCGGGGCTCGGAGACGGTGCGTGGATCGATCGGGGCTCGGAGACGGCGCGTGGAACGATCGGGTCTCAGGAGACGGCGCGTGAAATCATCGGCGCCCGAAGACGTCGCGTGGACGAATCGGGGCTTAGGAGACGACGCGTGGACCGATCGGGGCTCCGGAGACGGCGCCTGGACCGATCGTGGCTCGGAGACGGCGCGTGGAGGCATCCGGGCTAAGAAGACGACGCATGGACCGAGCGGGGTTCAGGAGACGGCGCGAGGAGCGATCGAGGCTCAGGAGACGACGCGTCGACGGATCGGGGCTCGGAGACAGCGCGTCGACCGACTGGGGCTCAGGCGGTTGCGCGTGGACCGATCGGGGCTTAGCAGCCTCGCGTGGATCGATCGGGGCCCCGGAGGCGCCGCGTGGACCCATGGGGATGAGGAGACAGTGCGTGGACCGATCGGGGCTCGGAGACGGCGCGTGGACCGATCGGGACTTAGAAGACGACGCGTGGACCGATCGGGGTGTAGGCGATGACGCGTGTACCTATCGGGGCTCAGGAGACAGCGCGTGGACCGATCAGGGCTCGGCGACTGCGCGTGGACGTATCGGGGCTCAGGAGACATCGCGTGGACCGGTCGGGGCTCGGGGACGGCGCGTTAACCGATTGGGGCTTAGGAGACCATGCGTGGACCGATCGGGGCTCGAAGACGGCGCGTCGACCGATCGGGTCTCAGGAGGCCGCGCGTGGACAGATCATTACTCGGCGACGGCGCGTGGACCGATCGGGGCTCGGAGACTACGCGTGGACCGATCGGGGCTCGGAGACAGCGCGTGGACCGACTGGGGCTCAGGCGGTTTCGCGTGGACCAATTGGGGTTCGGCGACGGCGCGTGGACCGATCGGGGCTTAGGAGACGGCACGTGCACCGATCGGGGCCCGCAGACGGGTCGTGGACAGATTGGGGATTAGGAGACGGCGCGTGGACCGATCGGGGCTGGGAGACGGCACGTGGACCAATGGGGGCTTAGGAGACGACGCGTGGACCGATCGGGGCTCAGGAGACGGCGCGTGGACCGATCGGGGCTCAGGAGACGGCGCGTGAACCAATTGGGGCTCGGATACGGCGCGTGAACCAATCGGGGCTCAGGAGGCCGCGCGTGGACCGATCGGGGCTCAGGAGACGGCGCGTGGACCGACCGGGGCTCAGGAGGCCGCGTGTGGACCGATCATGGCTCGGCGACGGCGCGTGGACCGATCGGGGCTCGGAGACGACGCGTGGACCGATCGGGGTTCGGCGACAGCGCGGGAACCGACTGGGGCTCAGGCGGTTGCGCGTGGACCAATTGGGGTTCGGCGACGGCGCGTGGACCGTTCGGGGCTCGGAGACGGCGCGTTAACCGATCGGGGCTTAGGAGACGATGCGTGAACCGATCGGGGCTCGGAGAAGGCGCGTGGACCGATCGGGGCTCGGAGACGGCGCGTGGAATGATCGGGGCTTACGAGACGGCGCGTGGACCGAACGGGGCTTAGGAGACAACGCGTGGACCGACCGGGGCTCAGGAAGCGGCGCCTGGACCCGTCATGGCTCGGAGACGGCGCGAGGAGGCATCTGGGCTTAGTAGACGACGCGTGGACCGATCGGGGCTCAGGAAACGGCCCGTGGAGCAATCGGGGTTCAGGAGACGACGCGTGGATCGATCAAGGCTCAGGAGACGACGCGTCGTCCGATCGGGGCTCAGGATGTGGTACGTGGACCCATCGGGGCTCGGAGACGGCACGTGGACCGATCAGGGGTTAGGACACGACGCGTTGACCGATCGGGACTCAGGAGGCGGCGCGTGGACCGATCGGGGATCAGGAAACGGTCCGTGGAGCGATCGGGGGTCAGGAGACGACACGTGGACTGATCGGGGCTCGGGAAGCGGCGCCTGAACCGGTCGTGGCTCGGAGACGGCGCGTGGAGGCATCGGGGCTTAGAAGACGACGCATGGACCGATCAGGTCTCAGGAAACGGCGCGTGGACCGACTGGAGCTCGGAGACGACGCGTGGGTCGACTGGGGGTCAGGCGGTTGCGCGTGGACCAATTCGAGTTCGGCGACGGCGCGTGGACCGATCGCGGCTCGGAGACGGCGCGTTAACCGATCGGGGCTTAGGAGACGGCACGTGATTCGATCGGTGCACAGGAGACGGCGCGTGAACCGGTCGGGGCTTAGGAGACGACGCGTCGGCCGATCGGGGCTCAGGACAAGGGGTGTGGACCGTTCGGAGCTCAGGAGACGGCGCGTGGACCGATCGGGGTTCGCCGATGGCGCGTGGACCGATCGGGGCTCGGAGACGACGCGTGTACCTATCGGGGCTCACGAGACAGCGTGTGGACCGATTGGGGCTCAGGAGACGGCGCGTGGACCGATCGGGGCTCGGAGACGGCGCGTGGAACGATCGGAGGTCAGGTGACGGGGCGTGAAATGATCGGCGCTCTGAGACGGCCCGTCGACCGATCGGTGCTCGGAGACGGCGCGTGGACGGACCGCGGCTCAGAATGCGGTACGCGGACCGATCGGGGATCGGACACGGCGTGTGGACCGATCGAGGCTCGGAGACGACGCGTTTAAGGATCGGGAATCAGGAGACGACGCGTGGAACGATCCGGGCTCAGGAGACGAAACGTGGACCGATCGGGGCTCGGAGACGCCGTGTGGAACGATCGGGGCTCGGGTGACGGCGCGTGTACCGATCGGCGCTCGGACACGGGGCGTGGATCGATCGGGGATCGGGGACGGCGCGTGGAACGATCGCGGCTCGGAGACGACGCGTTAGCCGATCGGGGCTTAGGAGACGATGCGTGGACCGATAGGGGCTCGGAGACGGCGCTTGGACCGAACGGGGCTTAGGAGACGGCGCGTGGACCGATCAGGGCTCGGAGACGGCGCGTGGACCGATCGGGGCTCACGAGACGACGCGTCGACCGATCGGGGCTTAGGAGACGGCGCGTGGACCGATCGGGCCTCGAAGACGGCGCGTGGACCGATCGGGTTTCAGGAGGCCGCGCGTGGACAGATCATGACTCGGCGACGGCGCGTGGACCGATCGGGGCTCGGAGACTACGCGTGGACCGATCGGGGCTCGGAGACAGCGCGTGGACCGACTGGGGCTCAGGCGGTTGCGCGTGGACCAATTGGGGTTCGGCGACGGCGCGTGGACCGATCGGGGATCGGAGACGGCGCGTTAACTGATTATGGCTTAGGAGACCATGCGTGACCCGACCGGGGCTCGAAGACGGCGCGTGGACCGATCGGGACTCGGAGACGACGCGTGGACCGATCGGGGCTCGGAGACAGCGCGTGGACCGACTGGGGCTCAGGCGGTTTCGCGTGGACCAATTGGGGTTCGGCGACGGCGCGTGGACCGATCGGGGCTTAGGAGGCCGCATGTGGACCGATCGCGGCTCGGCGACGGCGCGTGGACCGATCGGGGCTCAGGAGGCCGCGCGTGGACCGATCGGGGCTCAGGAAACGGCGCGTGGACCGATTGGGGCTCGTATACGGCGCGTGAACCAATCGGGCCTCAGGAGGCCGCACGTGGACCGATCGCGGCTCGGCGACGGCGCGTGGAACGATCGGGGCTCGGAGCGGCGCGTAGAACGATCGCGGCTCGGCGACGGCGCGTGGACCGATCGGGGCTCAGTAGGCTGCGCGTGGATCGATTGGGGCTCAGGAGACGGCGCGTGGACCGCTCGGGGCTCGAAGACGGCGCGTGGAACGATCAGGGCTCAGGAGACGTCACGTGAAATGATCGGCGCTCGGAGTCGGCGCGTGGACCGATCGGGGCTCAGGAGAAGGCGCGTGGACCGATCGGCGCTCGGAGACGGCGCGTGGACCGATGGGGGATGAGGAGAAGGCGCGTGGACTGATCGGGGCTTAGGAGACGGCGCATAGACGGATCGGGGCTCGGAGACGGCGCGTGGAACGATCGGCGCACGGAGACGGCGCGTGGACCGATCGGGGCTTAGCAGAAGGCGCTTGGACCGACCGGGGCTTAGCAGAAGGCGCTTGGACCAATCGGGGCTTAGGAGACGGCGCGTGGACCGATCGAGGCTCGGCGACTGCGCGTGGAGCGATCGGGGCTCAGGAGACGGCGCGTGAACCAATCGGCGCTCCGAGACGGCGTGTGGACCGATCGGGGCTTAGGAGACGGCGCGTAGACCGATCGGGGCTCGGAGACGGCGCGTGGAACGATCGGGGCGCAGGTGACGGCGCGTGAACCGATCGGCGCTCGGAGACGGGCGCGTGGACCGATCGGGGCTTAGCAGAAGGCGCTTGGACCGATCGGGGCTTAGCAGAAGGCGCTTGAACCGATCGGGGATTAGGAGACGGCGCGTGGAACGATCGGAGCTCGGAGACGGCGCGTGGAACGATCGGGGCTCAGGAGACGGCGCGTGAACCGATCGGCGCTCGGAGACGGCGCGTGGACCGACTGGGGCACAGGCGATGGCGCGTGGACCAATTGGGGTTCGGCGACGGCGCGTGGACCGATCCGGGCTCAGGAGACGGCGCGTGGACCGATCGGGGCTGGGAGACGGAGCGTGGAGCGATCGGGGCTCAGGAGACGGCGCATGAACTAATCGGCGCTCGGAGACGGCGCGTGGACCGATCGGGGGTGAGGAGAAGGCACGTGGTCCGATCGGGGCTTATGAGACGGCGCGTGGACCGATCGGGGCTCGGAGATGGCGCGTGGACCGATCGGGGCTCGGAGACAGCGCGTCGACCGACTGGGGCTCAGGCGGTTGCGCGTGGACGGATCGGGGCCTAGGAGCCTCGCGTGGATCGATCGGGGCCCCGGAGGCGCCGCGTGGACCCATGGGGATCAGGAGACAGTGCGTGGACCGATCGGGGCTCGGAGGCGGCGCGTGGACCGATCGGGGCTTAGGAGACATCGCGTGGACCGATCGGGGCTCGGGGACGGCGCGTTAACCGATTGGGGCTTAGGAGATCATGCGTGGACCGATCGGGGCTCGAAGACGGCGCGTGGACGGACCGTGGCTTAGAATGCGTCACGCGGACCGATCGGGGCTCGGATACGGCGTGTGGACGTATCGGGGCTTAGGAGACGATGCGTGAACCGATCGGGGCTCAGGAGACGCCGCGTGGACCGATCGGGGCTCGGAGACGGCGCGTGGAACGATCGGGGCTCAGGAGACGGCGCGTGAAATGATCGGCGCTCTGAGACGGCGCGTGGACCGATTGTGGCTTACGAGACGGCGCGTGGACCGATCGGGGCTCAGGAGCCGATGCGTGAATCGATCGGGGCTCAGGAGGCGGCGCGTGGACCCATCGGGGCTCGGAGACGACGCGTGGACCGATCGGGGCCCGGAGACGGATCGTGGACAGATTGGGGATTAGGAGACGGCGCGTGGACCGATCGGGGCTGGGAGAGGGCACGTGGACCAATGGGGGCTTAGGAGACGACGCGTGGACCGATCGGGGTGTAGGCGACAACGCGTGTACCTATCGGGGCTCAGGAGACAGCGCGTGGACCGATCAGGGCTCGGCGACTGCGCGTGGACGTATCGGGGCTCAGGAGACGGCGCGTGGACCGATCGGGGCTCAGGAGACGGCGCGTGGACCGACCGGGGCTCAGGAGGCCGCGTGTGGACCGATCATGGCTCGGCGACGGCGCGTGGACCGATCGGGGCTCGGAGACGGCGCGTTAACCGATCGGGGCTTAGGAGACGATGCGTGAACCGATCGGGGCTCGGAGAAGGCGCGTGGACCGATCGGGGCTCGGAGACGGCGCGTGGAATGATCGGGGCTTACGAGACGGCGCGTGGACCGAACGGGGCTTAGGAGACAACGCGTGGACCGACCGGGGCTCAGGAAGCGGCGCCTGGACCCGTCATGGCTCGGAGACGGCGCGAGGAGGCATCTGGGCTTAGTAGACGACGCGTGGACCGATCGGGGCTCAGGAAACGGCCCGTGGAGCAATCGGGGTTCAGGAGACGACGCGTGGATCGATCAAGGCTCAGGAGACGACGCGTCGTCCGATCGGGGCTCAGGATGTGGTACGTGGACCCATCGGGGCTCGGAGACGGCACGTGGACCGATCAGGGGTTAGGACACGACGCGTTGACCGATCGGGACTCAGGAGGCGGCGCGTGGACCGATCGGGGATCAGGAAACGGTCCGTGGAGCGATCGGGGGTCAGGAGACGACACGTGGACTGATCGGGGCTCGGGAAGCGGCGCCTGAACCGGTCGTGGCTCGAAGACGGCGCGTGGAGGCATCGGGGCTTAGAAGACGACGCATGGACCGATCAGGTCTCAGGAAACGGCGCGTGGACCGACTGGAGCTCGGAGACGACGCGTGGGTCGACTGGGGGTCAGGCGGTTGCGCGTGGACCAATTCGGGTTCGGCGACGGCGCGTGGACCGATCGCGGCTCGGAGACGGCGCGTGGACCGGTCGAGGCTCGGAGACGGCACGTGGACCGATCGGGGCTTAGGAGAAGGCGCGTGGACCGTTCGGGGCTCAGGAGAAGACGCGTCAATTGATCGGGGCTCAGGAGACGACGCGTCGACGGATCGGGGCTTAGGAGACGACGCGTGAACCGATCGGGGCTTAGGAGACGACGCGTGGAACGATCGGGGCTCAGGAGACGGCGCGCAGACCGACCGGGGCTCAGGAGACTCGCGTGGATCGATCGGGGCTCAGGAGGCGACGCGTGGACCCATCGCGGCTCGGAGACGACGTGTGGATGTATCGGGGCTTAGGAGACGACGCGTGGACTGATCGGGGCTCAGGAGAAGACGCGTGGACCGATCGGGGCTTAGGAGAGGACCCGTCGACCGATCGGGGCTCAGGAGACGGCGCGTGGACGGATCGGGGCTCAGGAGAAGGCGCGTGGACCGATCGGGGCTTAGGAGACGGCGCGTGGACCGATCGGGGCTCAGGAGACGGCGCGTGGACCGGTCGAGGCTCGGAGACGGCACGTGGACCGATCGGGGCTTAGGAGAAGGCGCGTGGACCGTTCGGGGCTTAGGAGACGGCGCGTGGAACGATCGGGGCTCAGGAGACGGCGCGTGAACCGATCGGCGCGTGGACCGATCGGGGCTTAGGAGACGGCGCGTGGAGGCATGGGGGCTTTCAAGACGACGCGTGGACTGAACGGTGCTCAGAAAACGGCACGTGGAGCGATTGGGGCTCAGGAGACGGCGCGTGGATCGATCGGGGCTCAGGAGACGGTGCGTGGACCGATCGGGGCTTAGGAGACGACGCGTGGACCGATCGGGGCTCGGATACGACGCGTGGACCGATCGTGGCTCGGAGACGGCGCGTGGAGGCATGGGGGCTTTCAAGACGACGCGTGGACTGAACGGTGCTCAGAAAACGGCGCGTGGAGCGATTGGGGCTCAGGAGACGGCGCGTGGATCGATCGGGGCTCAGGAGACGGTGCGTGGACCGATCGGGGCTGGGAGACGGCACGTGGACCAATATGGACTTAGGAGACGGCGCGTGGACCGATCGGAGCTTAGGAGACGACGCGTGAATCGAGCGGGGCTCGGAGACGGCGCGTGGATGGACCGTGGCTTAGAATGCGGCACGCGGACCGATCGGGGCTCGGAGACGGCGTGTGGACCGATCGGGGCGCAGGAAGCGGCGCCTGGACCCATCGTGGCTCGGAGACGGCGCGTGGAGGCATCAGGGCTAAGAAGACGACGCATGGACCGAGCGGGGTTCAGGAGATCGCGCGAGGAGCGATCGGGGCTCAGGAGAAGACACGTCAATTGATCGGGGCTCCGGAGACGACGCCTCGACGGAGTGGGGCTCAGGAGGCGGCACGAGAAGCGATCAGGGCTCAGGAGAAGACGCGTCAATTGATCGGGGCTCAGGAGGCCGCGCGTGGACCGATCATGGCTCGGCGACGGCGCGTAGACCGATCGGGGCTCGGAGACGACGCGTGCGCGATCAGGGCTCGGAGACAGCGCTTGGACCTATTGGGGCTCGGATACGGCGCGTGAACCAATCGGGGCTCAGGAGGCCGCTCGTGGACCGATCGCGGCTCGGCGACGGCGCGTGGACCGATCGGGTCTCAGGAGGCCGCGCGTGGACAGATCATGACTCGGCGACGGCGCGTGGACCGATCGGGGCTCGGAGACGACTCGTGGACCGATCGGGGCTCGGAGACGGCGCATGAACCGACCGGGGCTCAGGAGACGGCGCGTGGACTGATCCGGGCTCGGAGACGGCGCGTTAACCGATCGGGGCTCAGGAGACGATGCGTGGATCGATCGGGGCTCAGGAGACGGCGCGTAGACCCATCGGGGCTCGGAGACGGCACGTGGACCGATCAGGGCTTAGGAGACGACGCGTGGACCGATCGGGGCTCAGGAGACGGCGCGTGGACCGATCGGTGCTCGGAGACGGCGCGTGGACGGACCGTGGCTTAGAATGCGTCACGAGGAACGATCGGGGCTCGGATACGGCGTGTAGACGTATCGGGGCTTAGGAGACGATGCGTGAACCGATCGGGGCTCAGGAGACGCCGCGTGGACCGATCGGGGCTCGGAGACGGCGCGTGGAACGATCGGGGCTCAGGAAACGGCGCGTGAAATGATCGGCGCTCTGAGACGGCGCGTGGACCGATTGTGGCTTACGAGACGGCGCGTGGATCGATCGGGGCTCAGGAAGCGGCGCCTCGACCTATCGTGGCTCGGAGACGGCGCGTGGAGGCATCGGGGCTAAGAGCACGACGCATGGACCGAGCGGGGCTCAGGAGACGGCGCGTGGACCGATCGGGGCGGGGAGACGGCGCGTGAACCGACCGGGGCTCAGGAGGCCGCACGTGGACTGTTTGAGGCCCAGGAAACGGCGCATGGATCGATCGGTGCTCGAAGACGACGCGTGGACCGACCGGGGCTCAGGAGCCGATGCGTGGATCGATCGGGGCTCAGGAGTCGGCGGGTAGACCCATCGGGGCTCGGAGACGGCACGTGGACCGATCAGGGCTTAGGAGACGTCGCGTGGACCGATCGGGACTCAGGAGACGGCGCGTGGACCGATCGGGCCTCGGCGACTGCGCGTGGACGTATCGGGGTTCAGGAGACGGCGCGTGGACCGATTGGGGCTCGGAGACGGCGCGTGGACCGATCGGTGCACGGAGACGGCTCGTGGACCGATCGGGGCTCGGAGACATCGCGTGGAATGATCGGGGCTCAGGAGACGGCGCGTGAACCGATCGGCGCTCGGAGACGGCGCGTGCACCGATCGGGGCTTAGGAGACGACGCGTCGACCGTTCGGGGCTCAGGAGACGGCGCGCGGACCGGCCGGGGCTCAGGAGCCTAGCGTGGATCGATCGGGGCCCGGAGACGGCGCGTGGACCGATCGGGGCTTAGGAGACGACGCGTGGAGGCATCGGGGCTAAGAAGACGACGCATGGACCGAGCGGGGCTCAGGAGACGGCGCGTGGACCGATCGGTGCTCGGAGACGGCGCGTGGAACGATCGGGGCTCGGAGTCGACGCGTTAGCCGATCGGGGCGTAGGAGACGATGCGTGGGCCGATCGGGGCTCGGAGACGGCGCGTGGACCGACCGGGGCTCAGGAGACGGCGCGTCAACCGATCGGCGCTCGGAGACGGCGCGCGGACCGACTGGGGCTCAGGAGACTCGCGTGGATCGATCGGGGTGTAGGCGACGACGCGTGTACCTATCGGGGCTCAGGAGACAGCGCGTGGACCGATCGGGGCTTAGGAGACGACGCGTGGACCGATCGGGGTGTAGGTGACGACGCGTGTACCTATCGGGGCTCAGGAGACAGCGCGTGGACCGATCAGGGCTCGGCGACTGCGCGTGGACGTATCGGCGCTCAGGAGACGGCGCGTAGACCGATCGGGGCTCGGGGACGGCGCGTTAACCGATTGGGGCTTAGGAGACCATGCGTGGACCGATGGGGGCTCGAAGACGGCGCGTGGACCGATCGGGTCTCAGGAGGCCGCGCGTGGACAGATCATGACTCGGCGACGGCGCGTGGACCGATCGGGGCTCGGAGACGACGCGTGGACCGATCGGGGCTCGGAGACAGCGCGTGGACCGACTGGGGCTCAGGCGGTTTCGCGTGGACCAATTGGGGTTCGGCGACGGCGCGTGGACCGATCGGGGCTTAGGAGACGGCGCGTGCACCGATCGGGGCCCGGAGACGGGTCGTGGACAGATTGGGGATTAGGAGACGGCGCGTGGACCGATCGGGGCTGGGAGACGGCACGTGGACCAATGGTGGCTTAGGAGACGACGCGTGGACCGATCGGGGCTTAGGAGGCGGCGCGTGGAACGATCGGGGCTCAGGAGACGGCGCGTGGACCGATCGGGGCTCGGAGACGGCGCGTGGAACGATCGGAGCACAGGAGACGGCGCGTGAACCGAGCGGCGCTCGGAGACGGCGCGTGGATAGATCGGGGCTTAGGAGACGGCGCGTGGACCGATCGGGGCTCAGGAGACCCCGCGTGGACCGATCGGGGCTCGGCGACTGCGCGTGGACGCATCGGGGCCCAGGAGACGGCGCGTGGACCGATCGCGGCTCAGGAAGCGGCGCCTGGACCGATCGTGGCTCGGAGACGGCGCGTGGAGGTATCGGGGCTTAAAAGTCGACGGATGGACCGATCGGGGCTCAGGAAACGGCGCGTGGAACGAACGGTGCTCGGAGACGACACGTAGACCGATCGGGGCTCGGAGACGGCGCGTGGACCTACCGGGGCTTAGGAGACGGCGCGTGGACCGATCGGGGCTCAGGAGACCCCGCGTGGACCGATCGGGGCTCGGCGACTGCGCGTGGACGCATCGGGGCCCAGGAGACGGCGCGTGGACCGATCGGGGCTCAGGAAGCGGCGCACGGACCGATCGTGGCTCGGAGACGGCGCGTGGAGGCATCGGGGCTTTGAAGAGGACGCGTGGACCGAACGGTGCTCAGAAAACGGCTGGTGGACCGATCGGGGCTCGGAGACATCGCGTGGAATGATCGGGGCTCAGGAGACGGCGCGTGAACCGATCGGCGCTCGGAGACGGCGCGTGCACCGATCGGGGCTTAGGAGACGGCGCGTGGATCGATCGGGGCTCAGGAGACGACGCGGCGACGGATCGGGGCTTAGGAGACGACGCGTGGACCGATCGGGGTTCACGAATCGGCGCCTGCACCGATCGTGGCTCGGAGACGGCGCGTGGAGGCATCGGGGCTTAGAAGACGACGCATGGACCGATCGGGGCTCGGAAACAGCGCGTCGACCGATCGGGGCTCAGGAGACGGCTCGCGGACCGACCGGGGCTCAGGAGCCTCGCGTGGGCCGATCATGGCTCGGCGACGGCGCGTGGACCGATCGGGGCTCGGAGACGACGCGTGGACCGATGGGGGCTCGGATACGGCGCGTGAACCAAGCGGGGCTCAGGAGGCCGCGCGTGGACCGATCATGGCTCGGCGACGGCGCGTGGACCGATCGGGTTTCGGATACGACGCATGGACCGATCATGGCTCGGAGACGGCGCGTGGAGGCATCGGGGCTTTCAAGACGACGCGTGGACCGCACGGTGCTCAGAAAACGGCTCGTGGACCGATCGGGGCTCGGAGACATCGCGTGGAATGATCGGGGCTCAGGAGACGGCGCGTGAACCGATCGGCGCTCGGAGACGGCGCGTGCACCGATCGGGGCTTAGGAGACGGCGCGTGGATAGATCGGGGCTCAGGAGACGACGCGTGGAACGATCGGAGCTCAGGAGACGGGGCGTGAAATGATCGGCGCTCTGAGACGGCGCGTGGGCCGATCGGGGCTCGGAGACGGCGCGTGGACCGACCGGGGCTCAGGAGACGGCGCGTCAACCGATCGGCGCTCGGAGACGGCGCGCGGACCGACTGGGGCTCAGGAGACTCGCGTGGATCGATCGGGGTGTAGGCGACGACGCGTGTACCTATCGGGGCTCAGGAGACAGCGCGTGGACCGATCGGGACTTAGGAGACGACGAGTGGACCGATCGGGGTGTAGGCGACGACGCCTGTACCTATCGGGGCTCAGGAGACAGCGCGTGGACCGATCAGGGCTCGGCGACTGCGCGTGGACGTATCGGCGCTCAGGAGACGGCGCGTGGACCGATCGGGGCTCGGGGACGGCGCGTTAACCGATTGGGGCTTAGGAGACCATGCGTGGACCGATCGGGGCTCGAAGACGGCGCGTGGACCGATCGGGTCTCAGGAGGCCGCGCGTGGACAGATCATGACTCGGCGACGGCGCGTGGACCGATCGGGGCTCGGAGACGACGCGTGAACCGATCGGGGCTCGGAGACTGCGCGTGGACCGACTGGGGCTCAGGCGGTTTCGCGTGGACCAATTGGGGTTCGGCGACGGCGCGTGGACCGATCGGGGCTTAGGAGACGGCGCGTGCACCGATCGGGGCCCGGAGACGGGTCGTGGACAGATTGGGGATTAGGAGACGGCGCGTGGACCGATCGGGGCTGGGAGACGGCACGTGGACCAATGGTGGCTTATGAGACGACGCGTGGACCGATCGGGGCTTAGGAGGCGGCGCGTGGAACGATCGGGGCTCAGGAGACGGCGCGTGAACCGATCGGCGCTCGGATACGGCGCGTGCACCGATCGGGGCTTAGGAGACGGCGCGTGGATCGATCGGGGCTCAGGAGACGACGCGTCGACCGTTCGGGGCTCAGGAGACGGCGCGCGGACCGGCCGGGGCTCAGGAGCCTAGCGTGGATCGATCGGGGCCCGGAGACGGCGCGTGGACCGATCGGGGCTTAGGAGACGACGCGTGGAGGCATCGGGGCTAAGAAGACGACGCATGGACCGAGCGGGGCTCAGGAGACGGCGCGTGGACCGATCGGTGCTCAGAGACGGCGCGTGGACGGACCGTGGCTTAGAATGCGTCACGCGGACCGATCGGGGCTCGGATACGGCGTGTGGACCGATCGGGGCTCGGAGACGGCGCGTGGAACGATCGGAGCTCATGAGACGGGGCGTGAAATGATCGGCGCTCTGAGACGGCGCGTGGACCGATCGGTGCTCGGAGACGGCGCGTGGAACGATCGGGGCTCGGAGTCGTCGCGTTAGCCGATCGGGGCGTAGGAGACGATGCGTGGGCCGATCGGGGCTCGGAGACGGCGCGTGGACCGACCGGGGCTCAGGAGACGGCGCGTCAACCGATCGGCGCTCGGAGACGGCGCGCGGACCGACTGGGGCTCAGGAGACTCGCGTGGATCGATCGGGGTGTAGGCGACGACGCGTGTACCTATCGGGGCTCAGGAGACAGCGCGTGGACCGATCGGGGCTCAGGAGACAGCGCGTGGACCGATCAGGGCTCGGCGACTGCGCGTGGACGTATCGGCGCTCAGGAGACGGCGCGTGGACCGATCGGGGCTCGGGGACAGCGCGTGGACCGACTGGGGGTCAGGCGGTTTCGCATGGACCAATTGGGGTTCGGCGACGGCGCGTGGACCGATCGGGGCTTAGGAGACGGCGCGTGCACCGATCTGGGCCCGGAGACGGGTCGTGGACAGATTGGGGATTAGGAGACGGCGCATGGACCGATCGGGGCTGGGAGACGGCACGTGGACCAATGGTGGCTTAGGAGACGACGCGTGGACCGATCGGGGCTTAGGAGGCGGCGCGTGGAACGATCGGGGCTCAGGAGACGGCGCGTGGACCGATCGGGGCTCGGAGACGGCGCGTGGAACGATCGGAGCACAGGAGACGGCGCGTGAACCGAGCGGCGCTCGGAGACGGCGCGTAGATCGATCGGGGCTTAGGAGACGGCGCGTGGACCGATCGGGGCTCAGGAGACCCCGCGTGGACCGATCGGGGCTCGGCGACTGCGCGTGGACGCATCGGGGCCCAGGAGACGGCGCGTGGACCGATCGCGGCTCGGGAAGCGGCGCCTGGACCGATCGTGGCTCGGAGACGGCGCGTGGAGGTATCGGGGCTTAAAAGACGACGGATGGACCGATCGGGGCTCAGGAAACGGCGCGTGGAACGAACGGTGCTCGGAGACGACACGTAGACCGATCGGGGCTCGGAGACGGCGCGTGGACCGACCGGGGCTAAGGAGGCCGCGCGTGGACCTATCGAGGCTTAGGAGCCGACGCGTGGACCGATCGGGGCTCAGGAAGCGGCGCATGGACCGATCGTGGCTCGGAGACGGCGCGTGGAGGTATCGGGGCTTAAAAGACGACGGATGGACCGATCGGGGCTCAGGAAACGGCGCGTGGAACGAACGGTGCTCGGAGACGACGCGTGGACCGATCGGGGCTCGGAGACGGCGCGTGTACGGATCGAGGCTTGGAGACCGCGCGTGGACCGATCGGCGCTCGGAGACGGCGCGTGGACCGATCGGGGCTTAGGAGACGGCGCGTGGACCGATCGGGGCTCAGGAGACCCCGCGTGGACCGATCGGGGCTCGGCGACTGCGCGTGGACGCATCGGGGCCCAGGAGACGGCGCGTGGACCGATCGCGGCTCAGGAAGCGGCGCCTGGACCGATCGTGGCTCGGAGACGGCGCGTGGAGGTATCGGGGCTTAAAAGACGACGGATGGACCGATCGGGGCTCAGGAAAAGGCGCGTGGAACGAACGGTGCTCGGAGACGACACGTAGACCGATCGGGGCTCGGAGACGGCGCGTGGACCGACCGGGGCTTAGGAGACGGCGCGTGGACCGATCGGGGCTCAGGAGACCCCGCGTGGACCGATCGGGGCTCGGCGACTGCGCGTGGACGCATCGGGGCCCAGGAGACGGCGCGTGGACCGATCGCGGCTCAGGAAGCGGCGCCTGGACCGATCGTGGCTCGGAGACGGCGCGTGGAGGTATCGGGGCTTAAAAGACGACGGATGGACCGATCGGGGCTCAGGAAAAGGCGCGTGGAACGAACGGTGCTCGGAGACGACACGTAGACCGATCGGGGCTCGGAGACGGCGCGTGGACCGACCGGGGCTTAGGAGACGGCGCGTGGACCGATCGGGGCTCAGGAGACCCCGCGTGGACCGATCGGGGCTCGGCGACTGCGCGTGGACGCATCGGGGCCCAGGAGACGGCGCGTGGACCGATCGGGGCTCAGGAAGCGGCGCACGGACCGATCGTGGCTCGGAGACGGCGCGTGGAGGCATCGGGGCTTTGAAGACGACGCGTGGACCGAACGGTGCTCAGAAAACGGCTCGTGGACCGATCGGGGCTCGGAGACATCGCGTGGAATGATCGGGTCTCAGGAGACGGCGCGTGAACCGATTGGCGCTCGGAGACGGCGCGTGCACCGATCGGGGCTTAGGAGACGGCGCGTGGACCGATCGGGACTTAGGAGACGACGCGTGGACCGATCGGGGTGTAGGCGACGACGCGTGTACCTATCGGGGCTCAGGAGACAGCGCGTGGACCGATCGGGGCTTAGGAGACGACGCGTGGACCGATCGGAGTGTAGGCGACGACGCGTGTACCTATCGGGGCTCAGGAGACAGCGCGTGGACCGATCAGGGCTCGGCGACTGCGCGTGGACGTATCGGCGCTCAGGAGACGGCGCGTGGACCGATCGGGGCTCGGGGACGGCGCGTTAACCGATTGGGGCTTAGGAGACCATGCGTGGACCGATCGGGGCTCGAAGATGGCGCGTGGACCGATCGGGTCTCAGGAGGCCGCGCGTGGACAGATCATGACTCGGCGACGGCGCGTGGACCGATCGGGGCTCGGAGACGACGCGTGGACCGATCGGGACTCGGAGACAGCGCGTGGACCGACTGGGGCTCAGGCGGTTTCGCGTGGACCAATTGGGGTTCGGCGACGGCGCGTGGACCGATCGGGGCTTAGGAGACGGCGCGTTCACCGATCGGGGCCCGGAGACGGGTCGTGGACAGATTGGGGATTAGGAGACGGCGCGTGGACCGATCGGGGCTGGGAGACGGCACGTGGACCAATGGTGGCTTAGGAAACGACGCGTGGACCGATCGGGGCTTAGGAGGCGGCGCGTGGAACGATCGGGGCTCAGGAGACGGCGCGTGGACCGATCGGGGCTCGGAGACGGCGCGTGGAACGATCGGAGCACAGGAGACGGCGCGTGAACCGAGCGGCGCTCGGAGACGGCGCGTGGATCGATCGGGGCTTAGGAGACGGCGCGTGGACCGATCGGGGCTCAGGAGACCCCGCGTGGACCGATCGGGGCTCGGCGACTGCGCGTGGACGCATCGGGGCCCAGGAGACGGCGCGTGGACCGATCGCGGCTCAGGAGGCGGCGCCTGGACCGATCGTGGCTCGGAGACGGCGCGTGGAGGTATCGGGGCTTAAAAGACGACGGATGGACCGATCGGGGCTCAGGAAACGGCGCGTGGAACGAACGGTGCTCGGAGACGACACGTAGACCGATCGGGGCTCGGAGACGGCGCGTGGACCGACCGGGGCTAAGGAGGCCGCGCGTGGACCTATCGAGGCTTACGAGCCGACGCGTGGACCGATCGGGGCTCAGGAAGCGGCGCATGGACCGATCGTGGCTCGGAGACGGCGCGTGGAGGTATCGGGGCTTAAAAGACGACGGATGGACCGATCGGGGCTCAGGAAACGGCGCGTGGAACGAACGGTGCTCGGAGACGACGCGTGGACCGATCGGGGCTCGGAGACGGCGCGTGTACGGATCGAGGCTTGGAGACCGCGCGTGGACCGATCGGCGCTCGGAGACGGCGCGTGGACCGATCGGGGCTTAGGAGACGGCGCGTGGACCGATCGGGGCTCGGAGACATCGCGTGGAATGATCGGGGCTCAGGAGACGGCGCATGAAACGATCGGCGCTCGGAGACGGCGCGTACACCGATCGGGGCTTAGGAGACGGCGCGTGGACCGATCGGAGATCAGGAGAGGACGCCTGGACTGATAGGGCTTTGGAAGCGGCGCACGGACCGATCGTGGCTCGGAGACGGCGCGTGGAGGCATCGGGGCTTTGAAGACGACGCGTGGACCGAACGGTGCTCAGAAAACGGCTCGTGGACCGATCGGGGCTCGGAGACATCGCGTGGAATGATCGGGGCTCAGGAGACGGCGCGTGAACCGATCGGCGCTCGGAGACGGCGCGTGCACCGATCGGGGCTTAGGAGACGGCGCGTGGATCGATCGGGGCTCAGGAGACGACGCGGCGACGGATCGGGGCTTAGGAGACGACGCGTGGACCGATTGGGGCTCGGATACGGCGCGTGAACCAATCGGGGCTCAGGAGGCCGCGCGTCGACCGATCGCGGCTCGGCGACGGCGCGTGGACCGATCGGGGCTCAGGAGGCCGCGCGTGGACCGATCGCGGCTCGGCGACGGCGCGTGGACCGATCGGGGCTCGGAGACGATGCGTGGACCGATCGAGGTTCGTCGACAGCGCGTGAACCGACTGGGTCTCAGGCGGTTGTGCGTGGACCAATTAGGGGTCGGCGACCGCGCGTGGACCGTTCGGGGCTCGGAGACAGCGCGTTAACCGATCGGGGCTTAGGAGACGATGCGTGAACCGATCGGGGCTCGGAGAAGGCGCCTGGACCGATCGTGGCCCGGAGACGGCGCGAGAAGGCATCGGGGCTTACAGGACGACGCGTGGATCGACCGGGGGCTCGGAGACGGCGCATGAACAGACCGGGGCTCATGAGACGGCGCGTGGACTGATCGGGGCTCGGAGACGGCGCGTTAACCAATCGGGGCTTAGGAGATGGCGTGTGAACGTATCGGGGCTTAGGAAAGGATGCGTTGACCGATCGGGGCTCATGAGACGGCGCGTAGACCGATCGGAGCTCAGGAGACGGCGCGTGGACCGATCGGTGCTCGGAGACGGCGCGTGGACGGACCGTGGCTTAGAATGCGTCACGCGGACCGATCGGGGCTCGGATACGGCGTGTGGACCGATCGGGGCTCGGAGACGCAGCGTGGACCGATCGGGGCTTGGGAGACGACGCGTGGACCGATCGGGGCGTAGGACACGGCGCGTGTACCTATCGGGGCTCACGAGACAGCGTGTGGACCGATTGGGGCTCAGGAGACGGCGCGTGGACCGATCGGGGCTCGGAGACGGCGCGTGGACGGACCGCGGCTCAGAATGCGGTACGCGGACCGATCGGGGATCGGACACGGCGTGTGGACCGATCGAGGCTCGGAGACGACGCGTTTACGGATCGGGGATCAGGAGACGACGCGTGGAACGATCCGGGCTCAGGAGACGGAGCGTGGACCGATTGGGACTCGGAGACGGCGTGTGGAACGATCGGGGCTAGGGTGACGGCGCGTGAACCGATCGGCGCTCGGAGACGGCGCGTGGATCGATCGGGGATCGGGGACGGCGCGTGGAATGATCGGGGCTCGGAGTCGACGCTTTAGCCGATCGGGGCTTAGGAGACGATGCGTGGGCCGATCGGGGCACGGAGACGGCGCGTGGATCGACCGGGGTTTTGGAGAAGACGCTTGGACCGAACGGGGCTTAGGAGACGGCGCTTGGACCGATCGGGCTCAGGAGACGGCGCGCGGACCGACTGGGGCTCAGGAGACTCGCGTGGATCGATCGGGGCTCCGGAGGCGCCGCGTGGACCGATTGGGATCAGGAGACGGTGCGTGAACCGTTCGGGGCTCGGAGACGGAGCATGTACGGATCGGGGATTCGGCGATGACGCGTGGACCGATCCGGGCTCAGGAGACGGCGCGTGGACGGATCGGGGCTCGGAGACGGCGCGTGGAACGATCGGGGCTCAGGAGACGGCGCGTGAACCGATCGGCGCTCGGAGACGGCGCGTGGACCGATAGGGGCTTAGGAGACGGCGCGTGGACCGATCGGGGCTCGGAGACGGGGCGTGGAATGATCGGGGCTCACGAGACGGCGCGTGAAATGATCGGCACTCTGAGACGGCGCGTAGACCGATTGGGGCTTAGGAGACGACGCGTCGAACGATCGGGGCTTAGGAGACGACGCGTGGACCGATCGGGGCTCGGCGACAGGGCGTGTACCGACTGGGGCTCAGGAGACCGCGCGTGAACCGATCGGGGCTCGGCGACTGCGCGTGGACGGATCGGGGCTCGGAGACGGTGCGTAGAACGATCGGGGCTCAGGAGACGGCGCGTTAACCGATTGGGGCTTAGGAGACGTTGCGTGGACCGATCGGCGCTCGAAGACGGCGCGTGGACCGATCGGGGCTCGGACACAGTGCGTCGACCGACTGGGGCTCAGGCGGTTGCGCGTGGACCGAGCGGGGTTCAGGAGACGGCGCGAGGAGCGATCGGGGCTCAGGAGAAGACACGTCAATTGATCGGAGCCCCGGAGACGACGCCTCGATGGAGTGGGGCTCAGGAGGCGGCACGAGAAGCGATCGGGGCTCAGGAGAAGACACGTCAATTGATGGGGGCTCAGGAGACGACGCGTCGACGAATCGGGGCTTAGCAGACGACGCGTGGACCGATCGGGGCTCAGGAGACGGCGCGTCGACCGACCGGAGCTCAGGAGATTCGCGTGGATCGATCGGGGCTCCGTAGGCGGCGCGTGGACCGACCGGAGCTCAGGAGGCCGCGCGAGAACCGATCGCGGCTCGGCGACGGCGTGTGGACCGATCGGGTCTCAGGAGGCCGCGCGTGGACAGATCATGACTCGGCGACGGCGCGTGGACCGATCGGGGCTCGGAGACGACGCGTGGACCGATCGGGGCTCGGAGACGGCGCGTGGACCGATCGGGTCTCAGGAGGCCGCGCGTGGACAGATCATGACTCGGCGACGGCGCGTGGACCGATCGGGGCTCGGAGACGACGCGTGGACCGATCGGGGCTCGGAGACGGCGCATGAACCGACCGGGGCTCAGGAGACGGCGCGTGGACTGATCGGGGCTCGGAGACGGCGCGTTAACCGATCGGGGCTCAGGAGACGATGCGTGGATCGATCGGGGCTCAGGAGGCGGCGCGTAGACCCATCGGGGCTCGGAGACGGCACGTGGACCGATCAGGGCTTAGGAGACGACGCGTGGACCGATCGGGGCTCAGGAGACGGCGCGTGGACCGATCGGTGCTCGGAGACGGCGCGTGGACGGACCGTAGCTTAGAATGCGTCACGCGGACCGATCGGGGCTCGGATACGGCGTGTAGACGTATCGGGGCTTAGGAGACGATGCGTGAACCGATCGGGGCTCAGGAGACGCCGCGTGGACCGATCGGGGCTCGGAGACGGCGCGTGGAACGATCGGGGCTCAGGAAACGGCGCGTGAAATGATCGGCGCGCTGAGACGGCGCGTGGACCGATTGTGGCTTACGAGACGGCGCGTGGATCGATCGGGGCTCAGGAAGCGGCGCCTCGACCTATCGTGGCTCGGAGACGGCGCGTGGAGGCATCGGGGCTAAGAACACGACGCATGGACCGAGCGGGGCTCAGAAGACGGCGCGAGGAGCGATCGGGGCTCAGGAGAAGACGCGTCAATTGATCGGGGCTCAGGAGACGACGCGGCGACGGATCGGGGCTTAGGATACGACGCGTGGACCGATTGGGGCTCAGGAGGCCGCGCGTGGACCGATCGCGGCTCGACGCCGCGCGTGGACGGATCAGGGCTCAGGAGACGGCGCGTGGACCGATCGGGGCGGGGAGATGGCGCGTGAACCAACCGGGGCTCAGGAGGCCGCGCGTGGACTGATTGGGGACCAGGAAACGGCGCGTGGATCGATCGGTGCTCGAAGACGACGCGTGGACCGACCGGGGCTCAGGAGCCGATGCGTGGATCGATCGGGGCTCAGGAGTCGGCGCGTAGACCCATCGGGGCTCGGAGACGGCACGTGGACCGATCAGAGCTTAGGAGACGACGCGTGGACCGATCGGGGCTCAGGAGACGGCGCGTGGACCGATCGGGCCTCGGCGACTGCGCGTGGACGTATCGGGGTTCAGGAGACGGCGCGTGGACCGATTGGGGCTTGGAGACGGCGCGTTAACCGATCGGGGCTTAGGAGACGACGCGTGGACCGATCGGGCCTCAGGAGACGGCGCGTGGACCGATCGGTGCTCGGAGACGGCGCGTGGAACGATCGGGGCTCAGGAGACGGCGCGTGAAATGATCGGCGCTCTGAGACGGCGCGTGGACCGATTGTGGCTTACGAGACGGCGCGTGGATCGATCGGGGCTCAGGAAGCGGCGCCTCGACCTATCGTGGCTCGGAGACGGCGCGTGGAGGCATCGGGGCTAAGAACACGATGCATGGACCGAGCGGGGCTCAGGAGACGGCGCGAGGAGCGATCGGGGCTCAGGAGAAGACGCGTCAATTGATCGGGGCTCAGGAGACGACGCGGCGACGGATCGGGGCTTAGGATACGACGCGTGGACCGATTGGGGCTCAGGAGGCCGCGCGTGGACCGATCGCGGCTCGACGCCGCGCGTGGACGGATTAGGGCTCAGGAGACGGCGCGTGGACCGATCGGGGCGGGGAGACGGCGCGTGACCCGACCGGGGCTTAGGAGGCCGCGCGTGGACTGATTGGGGCTCGGCGACTGCGCGTGGACGTATCGGGGCTCAGGAGATGGCGCGTGGACCGATCACGGCGGGGAGACGGCGCGTTAACCGATCGGGGCTTAGGAGACGATGCGTGGACCGATCGCGGCTCGGAGACGGCGCGTGGACCGACCGGGGCTAAGGAGGCCGCGCGTGGACCTATTGAGGCTTAGGAGCCGACGCGTGGACCGATCGGGGCTCAGGAATCGGCGCGTGGACCGAACGGTGCTCGGAGACGACGCGTGGACCGATCGGGGCTCGGAGACGGCGCGTGTACGGATCGAGGCTTGGAGACCGCGCGGAGACCGATCGGGGCTCAGGAGACGACGCGTCGACGAATCGGGGCTTAGGAGACGACGCGTGGACCGATCGGGGCTCAGGAGACGGCGCGTCGACCGACCGGAGCTCAGGAGATTCGCGTGGATCGATCTGGGCTCCGTAGGCGGCGCGTGGACCGACCGGGGCTCAGGAGGCCGCGCGAGAACCGATCGCGGCTCGGCGACGGCGCGTGGACCGATCGGGGCTCAGGAGGCCGCGCGTGGACCGATCATGGCTCGGCGACGGCGCGTAGACCGATCGGGGCTCGGAGACGACGCGTGCACCGATCAGGGCTCGGAGACAGCGCTTGGACCGATTGGGGCTCGGATACGGCGCGTGAACCAATCGGGGCTCAGGAGGCCGCTCGTGGACCGATCGCGGCTCGGCGACGGCGCGTGGACCGATCGGGTCTCAGGAGGCCGCGCGTGGATAGATCATGACTGGGCGACGGCGCGTGGACCGATCGGGGCTCGGAGACGACGCGTGGACCGATCGGGGCTCGGAGACGGCGCATGAACCGACCGGGGCTCAGGAGACGGCGCGTGGACTGATCGGGGCTCGGAGACGGCGCGTTAACCGATCGGGGCTCAGGAGACGATGCGTGGATCGATCGGGGCTCAGGAGGCGGCGCGTAGACCCATCGGGGCTCGGAGACGGCACGTGGACCGATCAGGGCTTAGGAGACGACGCGTGGACCGATCGGGGCTCAGGAGACGGCGCGTGGACCGATCGGGCCTCGGCGACTGCGCGTGGACGTATCGGGGTTCAGGAGACGGCGCGTGGACCGATTGGGGCTCGGAGACGGCGCGTTAACCGATCGGGGCTTAGGAGACGACGCGTGGACCGATCGGGCCTCAGGAGACGGCGCGTGGACCGATCGGTGCTCGGAGACGGCTCGTGGAACGATCGGGGCTCAGGAGACGGCGCGTGAAATGATCGGCGCTCTGAGACGGCGCGTGGACCGATTGTGGCTTACGAGACGGCGCGTGGATCGATCGGGGCTCAGGAAGCGGCGCCTCGACCTATCGTGGCTCGGAGACGGCGCGTGGAGGCATCGGGGCTAAGAACACGACGCATGGACCGAGCGGGGCTCAGGAGACGGCGCGTGGACCGATCGGTGCTCAGAGACGGCGCGTGGAACGATCGGAGCTCAGGAGACGGGGCGTGAAATGGTCGGCGCTCTGAGACGGCGCGTGGAACGATCGGGGCTCGGAGTCGACGCGTTAGCCGATCGGGGCGTAGGAGACGATGCGTGGGCCGATCGGGTCTCGGAGACGGCGCGTGGATCGACCGGGGCTCAGGAGAAGGCGCGTCAACCGATCGGCGCTCGGAGACGGCGCGCGGACCGACTGGGGCTCAGGAGACTCGCGTGGATCGATCGGGGCTCCGGAGGCGCCGCGTGGACCGATTGGGATCAGGAGACGACGCGTGGACCGATCGGGCGTAGGAGACGACGCGTGTACCTATCGGGGCTCACGACACAGCGTGTGGACCGATTGGGGCTCAGGAGACGGCGCGTGGAACGATCGGGGCTCAGGAGACGGCGCGTCAACCGATCGGCGCTCGGAGACGGCGCATGGACCGATCGGGGCTTAGGAGACGGTGCGTGGACCGATCGGAGATCAGGAGATGACGCGTGGACCGATCGGGGTTGTGGAAGCGGCGCACGGACCGATCGTGGCTCGGAGACGGCGCGTGGAGGCATCGGGGCGTTGAAGACGACGCGTGGACCGATCGGGGCTCAGGAAACGGCGTGTGGCGCGATCGGAGCTCAGGAAACGACGCGTGGATCGATCAGGGCTCAGGAGACGACGCGGCGACCAATCAGGGCTCAGGCGACGGCGCGCGGACCGACTGGGGCTCAGGAGACTCGCGTGGATCGATCGGGGCTGCGGAGGCGCCGCGTGGACCGATTGGGATCAGGAGACGGTGCGTGAACCGTTCGGGGCTCGGAGACGGCGTGTGGACCGATCGGGGCTCAGGAGACGGCGCGTGGATCGATCGCGGCTCGGAGACGGCGAGTGGAACGATCGGGGCTCAGGAGACGACGCGTGGACCGATCGGGCGTAGGAGACGACGCGTGTACCTATCGGGGCTCACGACACAGCGTGTGGACCGATTGGGGCTCAGGAGACGCCGCGTGGAACGATCGTGGCTCGGAGATGGCGCGTGGACCGATCGAGGCTCGGCGACGGCGCGTGGACCGATCGGGGCTCGGAGACGACGCGTGTACAGATCAGGGCTTGGTGACGGCGCGTTTACCGATAGCAGCTCGAAGACGGCCCGTGGACGGATCGCGGCTTAGGAGACGGCGCGTGGACCGATCGAGGCTCGGAGACGACGCGTGTGCGGATCGGGGATTCGAGGACGACGGGTGGACCGATCCGGGCTCAGGAGACGACGCGTCGTCCGATCGGGGCTCAGGATGCGGCGCGTGGACCCATCAGGGCTCGGAGACCGCACGTGGACCGATCAAGGCTTAGGACACGACGCGTTGACCGATCGGGACTCAGGAGGCGGCGCGTGGACCGATCGCGGTTCGGCGACGGCGCGTGGACCGATCGGGGCTCAGGAGGCCGCGCGTGGACCGATCGGGGCTCAGGAGACGGCGCGTGGACCGATTGGGGCTCGGATACGGCGCGTGAACCAATCGGGCCTCAGGAGGCCGCGCGTGGACCGATCGCGGCTCGGCGACGGCGCGTGGACCGATCGGGGCTCAGGAGGCCGCGCGTGGACCGATCACAGCTCGGCGACGGCGCGTGGACCGATCGGGGCTTAGTAGAAGGCGCTTGGACCGATCGGGGCTTAGGAGACGACGCGTGGACCGATCGGAGCTCGGAGACGGCGCGTGGAACGATCGGGGCTCAGAGGACGGCGCGTGAACCGATCGGCGCTCGGAGACGGCGCGTGGACCGATCTGGGCTCGGAGACAGCGCGTGGACCGACTGGGGCACATGCGGTGGCGCGTGGACCAATTGGGGTTCGGCGACGGCGCGTGGACCGATCCGGGCTCAGGAGACGGCGCGTGGACCGATCGGGGCTGGGAGACGGAGCGTGGAGCGATGGGGGCTCAGGAGACGGCGCGTGGACCGATCGGGTGTCAGGAGGCTGCGCGTGGACAGATCATGACTCGGCGACGGCGCGTGGACCGATCGGGGCTCGGAGACGACGCGTGGACCGATCGGGTCTCGGAGACAGCGCGTGGACCGCCTGGGGCTAAGGCGGTTTCGCGTGGACCAATTGGGGTTCGGCGACGGCGCGTGGACCGATCGGGGCTTAGGAGACGGCGCGTGCACCGATCGGGGCCCGGAGACGGGTCGTGGACCGATCGGGGCTCAGGAGACGGCGCGTGGACCGATTGGGGCTCGGATACGGCGCGTGAACCAATCGGGGCTCAGGAGGCCGCGCGTGGACCGATCGCGGCTCGGCGACGGCGCGTGGACCGATCGGGGCTCAGGAGGCCGCGCGTGGACCGATCGCGGCTCGGCGACGGCGCGTGGACCGATCGGGGCTCGGAGACGATGCGTGGACCGATCGAGGTTCGGCGACAGCGCGTGAACCGACTGGGTCTCAGGCGGTTGTGCGTGGACCAATTAGGGGTCGGCGACCGCGCGTGGACCGTTCGGGGCTCGGAGACGGCGCGTTAACCGATCGGGGCTTAGGAGACGGCGTGTGAACGTATCGGGGCTTAGGAAAGGATGCGTTGACCGATCGGGGCTCATGAGACGGCGCGTAGACCGATCGGAGCTCAGGACACGGCGTGTGGACCGATCGGGGCTCGGAGACGCAGCGTGGACCGATCGGGGCTTGGGAGACGACGCGTGGACCGATCGGGGCGTAGGACACGGCGCGTGTACCTATCGGGGCTCACGAGACAGCGTGTGGACCGATTGGGGCTCAGGAGACGGCGCGTGGACCGATCGGGGCTCAGGAGGCCGCGCGTGGACCGATCGCGGCTCGGCGACGGCGCGTGGACCGATCGGGGCTCGGAGACGATGCGTGCACCGATCGAGGTTCGGCGACAGCGCGTGAACCGACTGGGTCTCAGGCGGTTGTGCGTGGACCAATTAGGGGTCGGCGACCGCGCGTGGACCGTTCGGGGCTCGGAGACGGCGCGTTAACCGATCGGGGCTTAGGAGACGGCGTGTGAACGTATCGGGGCTTAGGAAAGGATGCGTTGACCGATCGGGGCTCATGAGACGGCGCGTAGACCGATCGGAGCTCAGGACACGGCGTGTGGACCGATCGGGGCTCGGAGACGCAGCGTGGACCGATCGGGGCTTGGGAGACGACGCGTGGACCGATCGGGGCGTAGGACACGGCGCGTGTACCTATCGGGGCTCACGAGACAGCGTGTGGACCGATTGGGGCTCAGGAGACGGCGCGTGGACCGATCGGGGCTCGGAGACGGCGCGTGGACGGACCGCGGCTCAGAATGCGGTACGCGGACCGATCGGGGATCGGACACGGCGTGTGGACCGATCGAGGCTCGGAGACGATGCGTTTACGGATCGGGGATCAGGAGACGACGCGTGGAACGATCCGGGCTCAGGAGACGGAGCGTGGACCGATCAGGGCTTAGGAGACTCACGTTGATCGATTGGGGCTCCGGAGGCGACGCGTGGACCGATCGGGGCTTAGGAGACGGCGCGCGGACCGGCCGGGGCTCAGGAGCCTAGCGTGGAGCGATCGGGGCCCGGAGACGGCGCGTGGACCGATCGGGGCTTAGGAGACGACGCGTGGAGGCATCGGGGCTAAGAAGACGACGCATGGACCGAGCGGGGCTCAGGAGACGGCGCGTGGACCGATCGGTGCTCAGAGACGGCGCGTGGACGGACCGTGGCTTAGAATGCGTCACGCGGACCGATCGGGGCTCGGATACGGCGTGTGGACCGATCGGGGCTCGCAGACGGCGCGTGGAACGATCGGAGCTCAGGAGACGGGGCGTGAAATGATCGGCACTCTGAGACGGCGCGTGGACCGATCGGTGCTCGGAGACGGCGCGTGGAACGATCGGGGCTCAGGAGACCCCGCGTGGACCGATCGGGGCTCGGCGACTGCGCGTGGACGCATCGGGGCCCAGGAGACGGCGTGTGGACCGATCGCGGCTCGGAGACGGCGTGTGAACCGACCGGGGCTCAGGAGGCCGCGCGTGGACCGATCGAGGCTCGGCGACGGGGCGTGGAGCGATCGAGTCTCGGAGACGACGCGTCGACCGATTGGAGCTCAGATGATGGTGCGCGGACCGACCGGGGCTCAGGAGACTCGTGGGGATCGATCGGGGCTCCGGAGACGCCGCGAGGAGCGATGGGGATCAGGAGACGGTGCACGGACTGATCGGGGCTCGGAGACGGCGCGTGGACCGATCGGGGCTTAGGAGACGACGCGTGAATCGAGCGGGGCTCGGAGACGGCGCGTGGATGGACCGTGGCTTAGAATGCGGCACGCGGACCGATCGGGGCTCGGAGACGGCGTGTGGACCGATCGGGGATCAGGAAACGGTGCGTGGAGCGATCGGGGCTAAGGAGGCCGCGCGTGGACCGATCGAGGCTCTGCGACGGCGCATGAACCGACCGGGGCTCATGAGACGGCGCGTAGACCGATCGGGGCTCCGGCGGCGACGCGTGGACCGATCGGGGCCCAGGAAACGGCGCGTGGATCGATCGGTGCTCGAAGACGACGCGTGGACCGACCGGGGCTCAGGAGCCGATGCGTGGATCGATCGGGGCTCAGGAGGCGGCGCGTAGACCTATCGGGGCTCGGAGACGGCACGTGGACCGATCAGGGCTTAGGAGACAACGCGTGGACCGATCGGGGCTCAGGAGACGGCGCGTGGACCGATCGGTGCTCGGAGACGGCGCGTGGACGGACCGTGGCTTAGAATGCGTCACGCGGACCGATCGGGGCTCGGATACGGCGCGTGGAGCGATCGGGGCTCAGGAGACGGCGCGTGAACCGATCGGCGCTCGGAGACGGCGCGTGGACGGATCAGGGCTCAGGAGACGGCGCGTGAACCAATCGGCGCTCGGAGACGGCGCGTGGACCGATCGGGGCTTAGGAGACGGCGAGTGCACCGATCGGGGCCCGGAGACGGGTCGTGGACAGATTGGGGCTTAGGAGACGGCGCGTGGACCGATCGGGGCTGGGAGACGGCACGTGGACCAATAGGGGCTTAGGAGACGGCGCGTGGACCGATCGGGGCTTAGGAGACGACGCGTGAATCGAGCGGGGCTCGGAGACGGCGCGTCGACCGACCGGAGCTCAGGAGATTCGCGTGGATCGATCTGGGCTCCGTAGGCGGCGCGTGGACCGACCGGGGCTCAGGAGGCCGCGCGAGAACCGATCGCGGCTCGGCGACGGCGCGTGGACCGATCGGGGCTCAGGAGGCCGCGCGTGGACCGATCATGGCTCGGCGACGGCGCGTAGACCGATCGGGGCTCGGAGACGACGCGTGCACCGATCAGGGCTCGGAGACAGCGCTTGGACCGATTGGGGCTCGGATACGGCGCGTGAACCAATCGGGGCTCAGGAGGCCGCTCGTGGACCGATCGCGGCTCGGCGACGGCGCGTGGACCGATCGGGTCTCAGGAGGCCGCGCGTGGACAAATCATGACTCGGCGACGGCGCGTGGACCGATCGGGGCTCGGAGACGACGCGTGGACCGATCGGGTCTCGGAGACAGCGCGTGGACCGCCTGGGGCTAAGGCGGTTTCGCGTGGACCAATTGGGGTTCGGCGACGGCGCGTGGACCGATCGGGGCTTAGGAGACGGCGCGTGCACCGATCGGGGCCCGGAGACGGGTCGTGGACCGATCGGGGCTCAGGAGACGGCGCGTGGACCGATTGGGGCTCGGATACGGCGCGTGAACCAATCGGGGCTCAGGAGGCCGCGCGTGGACCGATCGCGGCTCGGCGACGGCGCGTGGACCGATCGGGGCTCAGGAGGCCGCGCGTGGACCGATCGCGGCTCGGCGACGGCGCGTGGACCGATCGGGGCTCGGAGACGATGCGTGGACCGATCGAGGTTCGGCGACAGCGCGTGAACCGACTGGGTCTCAGGCGGTTGTGCGTGGACCAATTAGGGGTCGGCGACCGCGCGTGGACCGTTCGGGGCTCGGAGACGGCGCGTTAACCGATCGGGGCTTAGGAGACGGCGTGTGAACGTATCGGGGCTTAGGAAAGGATGCGTTGACCGATCGGGGCTCATGAGACGGCGCGTAGACCGATCGGAGCTCAGGACACGGCGTGTGGACCGATCGGGGCTCGGAGACGCAGCGTGGACCGATCGGGGCTTGGGAGACGACGCGTGGACCGATCGGGGCGTAGGACACGGCGCGTGTACCTATCGGGGCTCACGAGACAGCGTGTGGACCGATTGGGGCTCAGGAGACGGCGCGTGGACCGATCGGGGCTCGGAGACGGCGCGTGGACGGACCGCGGCTCAGAATGCGGTACGCGGACCGATCGGGTATCGGACACGGCGTGTGGACCGATCGAGGCTCGGAGACGACGCGTTTACGGATCGGGGATCAGGAGACGACGCGTGGAACGATCCGGGCTCAGGAGATGGAGCGTGGACCGATCAGGGCTTAGGAGACTCACGTTGATCGATTGGGGCTCCGGAGGCGACGCGTGGACCGATCGGGGCTTAGGAGACTACACGTGTACCTATCGGGGCTCAGGAGACTGCGCGTGGACCGATTGGGCATCAGGAGACGGCGCGTCTATGGATCGGGGCTTGGGGAACGACGCGTGGACCGATCGGGGCTCAGGAGACAGCGCGTGGATCGATCGGGGCTCGGATACGGCGCGTGGAACGATCGGGACTCAGGAGACAGTGCGTGAAATGATCGGCGTTCGGAGACGGCGCGTGGAACGATCGGAGCAAAGGAGACGGCGCGTGAACAGATCGGCGCTCGGAGACGGCGCGTGGATCGATCGGGGCTTAGGAGACGGCGCGTGGACCGATTGGGGCTTAGGAGACGGCGCGAGGACCGATCGGGGATCTGGAAGCGACGCATAGACCGATCGTGGCTCGGAGACGGCGCGTGGAGGCATCGGGGCTAAGAAGACGACGCAGGGACCGAGCGGGGCTCAGGAGACGGCGCGAGGAGCGATCGGGGCTCAGGAGAAGACGCGTCAATTGATCGGGGCTCAGAAATCGGCGCGTGGAGCGATCGGGGCTCAGGAGACGACGCGTGGATCGATCGGGGCTCAGGAAACGACGCGTCGACCGATCGGGGCTTAGGAGACGGCGCGTGGGCCGATCAGAGCTCGGAGACGGCGCGTGGACCGATCGGGTCTTAGGACACGGCGCGTCGACCGATCGGGGCTCAGGATGCGGCGCGTGGACCCATCGGGGCTCGGAGACGGTCCGTGGAGCGATAGGGGCTTAGGAGACGGCGCGTTGACTGATCGGGGCTCGGGAAGCGGCGCCTGAACCGATCTGGCTCGGAGACGGCGCGTGGAGGCATCGGGGCTTAGAAGACGACGCATGGATCGATCGGGGCTCAGGAAACGGCGCGTGGACCGATTGGAGCTCGGAGACGACGCGTGGACCGACTGGGGCTCAGGTGGTTGCCCGTGGACCAATTGGGGTTCGGCGACGGCGGGTGGACCGATCGCGGCTCGGAGACGGCGCGTTAACCGATCGGGGCTTAGCAGACGATGCGTGAACCGATCGGGGCTCGGAGACGGCGCGTTAACCGATCGGGGCTTAGGAGACGATGCGAGGAGGCATCTGGGTTTACAAGACGACGCGTGGATCGATCGGGGCTCGGAGACGGCGCGTGAACCGACCGGGGCTCAGGAGGCCGCACGTGGACCGATCGAGGCTCGGCGACGGCGTGTGGACCGATCGGGGCTCGGCGACTGCGTGTGGGCGTATCGGGGTTCAGGAGAGGGCGCGTGGACCGATCGGGGCTCGTAGACGGCACGTGGACCGATCAGGGCTTTGGAGACGACGCGTGGACCGATCGGGGCTCAGGAGACGACGCGTGGACCGATCGTTGCTCGGAGACGGCGCGTTGGACGATCGGGGCTCAGGAGACGGCGCGTGGGCCGATCGGGGCGCAGGAGACGGTGCGTGGACCGATCGGGGCTCGGAGACGGCGCGTGGACCGTTCGGGGCTTAGGAGACGGCGCGTGGACCGACTGGGCCTCGGGAGGTTGCGCGTGGACGAATTGGGGTTCGGCGACGGCGCGTGGACCGACCGGGGCTCAGGAGACCGCGCGTGGACCGATCGAGGCTCGGCGACGGCGCGTGGACCGATCGGGGCTCGGAGACGACGCGTGTACGGATCAGGGCTTGGTGACGGCGCGTTTACCGATAGCAGCTCGGAGACGGCTCGTGGACCGATCGGGGCTCGGAAACGGCGCGTGGAACGATCGGGGCTCAGGAGACGGTGCGTGAACCGATCGTCGCTCGGCGACGGCACGTGGACCGATCGGGGCTTAGGAGAAGGCGCGTGGACCGATCGGGGCTCGGGGACAGTGCGTGGACCGACTGGGGCTCAGGCGGTTGCGCGTGGACCAATTGGGGTTCGGCGACGGCGCGTGGACCGATCGGGGCTCCGAGACGGCGCGTTAACCGATTGGGGCTTAGGAGACGATGCGTGGTCCGATCGGGGCTCAGGGGCCTCGCGTGGATCGATCGGGGCTCCGGAGGCGCGGCGTTGACCCATGGGGATCAGGAGACAGTGCATGGACCGATCGGGGCTCGGAGACGGCGCGTGGACCGATCGGGGCTTAGGAGACGACGCGTGGACCGATCGGGGTGTAGGCGACGACGCGTGTACCTATCGGGGCTCAGGAGACAGCGCGTGGACCGATCAGGGCTCGGCGACTGCGCGTGGACGTATCGGGGCTCAGGAGACGGCGCGTGGACCGATCGGGGCTCGGGGACGGCGCGTTAACCGATTGGGGCTTAGGAGACCATGCGTGGACCGATCGGGGCTCGAAGACGGCGCGTGGACCGATCGGGTCGCAGGAGGCCGCGCGTGGACAGATTATGACTCGGCGACGGCGCGTGGACCGATCGGGGCTCGGAGACGACGCGTGGACCGATCGGGGCTTGGAGACAGCGCGTCGACCGTCTGGGGCTCAGGCGGTTTCGCGTGGACCAATTGGGGTTCGGCGACGGCGCGTGGTCCGATCGGGGCTTAGGAGACGGCGCGTGCACCGATCGGGGCCCGGAGACGGGTCGTGGACAGATTGGGGATTAGGAGACGGCGCGTCGACCGATCGGGGCTGGGAGACGGCACGTGGACCAATGGTGGCTTAGGAGACGACGCGTCGACCGATCGGGGCTCAGGAGACGGCGCGTGGACCGATCGGGGCTCAGGAGACGGCGCGTTTACCCATTGGGGCTCGAATACGGCGCGTGAACCAATCGGGGCTCAGGAGGCCGCGCGTGGACCGATCGCGGCTCGGCGACGGCGCGTGGACCGATCGGGGCTCAGGAGGCCGCGCGTGGACCGATCATGGCTCGGCGACGGCGCGTGGACCGATCGGGGCTCGGAGACGGCACGTGGACCGATCGTGGCTCGGAGACGGCGCGTGGAGGCATCGGGGTTAAGAAGACGACGCATCGACCGAGCGGGGTTCAGGAGACGGCGCGAGGAGCGATCGGGGCTCAGGAGAAGACGCGTCAATTGATCGGGGCTCAGGACAGGACGCGGCGACGGATCGGGGCTTAGAGACGGCGCGTGGACCGATCGGGGCTTAGGAGACGACGCGTGGACCGATCGGGGCTCAAGAGACGGCGCGTGGACCGATCGGGACTCAGGAGACGGCGCGTGGATCGATTGGGGCGTGGATACGGCGCGTGACGCGACCGGGGCTCAGGAGGCCGCGCGTGGAGCGATCATGGCTCGGCGACGGCGCGTGGAACGATCGGAGCACAGGAGACGGCGCGTGAACCGAGCGGCGCTCGCAGACGGCGCGTGGATCGATCGGGACTTAGGAGACGGCGCGTGGACCGATCGGGGCTCAGGAGACCCCGCGTGGACCGATCGGGGCTCGGCGACTGCGCGTGGACGCATCGGGGCCCAGGAGACGGCGCGTGGACCGATCGGGGTTCGGAGACGGAACGTTAACCGATCGGGGCTTAGGAGACGATGCTTGGACCGATCGCGGCTCGGAGACGGCGTGTGAACCGACCGGGGCTCAGGAGGCCGCGCTTGGACCGATCGAGGCTCGGCGACGGGGCGTGGACCGATCGGGGCTTAGGAGACGGCGCGTGGACCGATCGGGGTTCGGAGACATCGCGTGGAATGATCGGGGCTTAGGAGACGGCGCGTGCACCGATCGGGGCCCGGAGACGGGTCGTGGACAGATTGGGGATTAGGAGAAGGCGCGTGGACCGATCGGGGCTGGGAGACGGCGCGTGGATCAATCGGGGCTTAGGAGACGGCGCGTGGACCGATCGGGGCTTAGGAGACGACGCGTGGATCGACCGGGGCTCGGAGACGGCGCGTGGATGGACCGTGGCTTAGAATGCGGCACGCGGACCGATCGGGGCTCGGAGACGGCGCGTGGAACGATCGGGTATCAGGAGACGGCGCGTTAAATGATCGGCGCTCGGAGACGCCGCGTGGACCGATTGGGGCTTAGGAGACGGCGCGTGGACCGATCGGGGCGCAGGAAGCGGCGCCTGGACCCATCGTGGCTCGGAGACGGTGCGTGGAGGCATCCGGGCTAAGAAGACGACGCATGGACCGAGCGGGGTTCAGGAGACGGCGCGAGGAGCGATCGGGGCTCAGGAGAAGACGCGTCAATTGATGGGGGCTCAGGAGACGACGCGTCGACGAATCGGGGCTTAGCAGACGACGCGTGGACCGATCGGGGCTCAGGAGACGGCGCGTCGACCGACCGGAGCTCAGGAGATTCGCGTGGATCGATCGGGGCTCCGTAGGCGGCGCGTGGACCGACCGGAGCTCAGGAGGCCGCGCGAGAACCGATCGCGGCTCGGCGACGGCGCGTGGACCGATCGGGGCTCAGGAGGCCGCGCGTGGACCCATCATGGCTCGGCGACGGCGCGTAGACCGATCGGGGCTCGGAGACGACGTGTGGACCGATCAGGGCTCGGAGACAGCGCGTGGACCGATTGGGGCTCGGATACGGCGCGTGAACCAATCGGGGCTCAGGAGGCCGCGCGTGGACCGATCGCGGCTCGGCGACGGCGCGTGGACCGATCGGGTCTCAGGAGGCCGCGCGTGGACAGATCATGACTCGGCGACGGTGCGTGGACCGATCGGGGCTCGGAGACGACGCGTGGACCGATCGGGGCTCGGAGACAGCGCGTGGGCCGACTGGGGCTCAGGCGGTTTCGCGTGGACCAATTGGGGTTCGGCGACGGCGCGTGGACCGATCGGGGCTTAGGAGACGGCGCGTGCACCGATCGGGGCCCGGAGACGGGTCGTGGACAGATTGGGGATTAGGAGAAGGCGCGTGGACCGATCGGGGCTGGGAGACGGCACGTGAACCGATCGGGGCTCGGAGACAGCGCGTGGACCGACTGGGGCTCAGGCGGTTTCGCATGGACCAATTGGGGTTCGGCGACGGCGCGTGGACCGATCGGGGCTCAGGAGACGGCGCGTGGACCGATCGGGGCTCAGGAGACGACGCGTGGACCGATCGGGGCTCAGGAGACGGCGCGTGCACCGATCGGGGCTCGGAGAAGGCGCGTGGACCGATCGTGGCTCAGGAAGCGGCGCCTGGACCGATCGTGGGCCGGAGACGGCGCGAGAAGGCATCTGGGCTTACAAGACGACGCGTGGACCGATCGGGGCCCAGGAAACGGCGCGTGGATCGATCGGTGCTCGAAGACGACGCGTGGACCGACCGGGGCTCAGGAGCCGATGCGTGGATCGATCGGGGCTCAGGAGGCGGCGCGTAGACCCATCGGGGCTCGGAGACGGCACGTGGACCGATCAGGGCTTAGGAGACGACGCGTGGACCGATCGGGGCTCAGTAGACGGCGCGTGGACCGATCGGTGCTCGGAGACGGCGCGTGGACCGATTGTGGCTTACGAGACGGCGCGTGGATCGATCGGGGCTCAGGAAGCGGCGCCTGGACCTATCGTGGCTCGGAGACGGGGCGTGGAGACATCGGGGCTAAGAACACGACGCATGGACCGATCGGGGCTTAGGAGGCGGCGTGTGGAACGATCGGGGATCAGGAGACGGCGCGTGCACCGATCGGCGCTCGGAGACGACGCGTCGACCGATCGGGGCTGAGGAGACGACGCGTGGACCGATCGGGGCTTAGGAGAAAACGCGTGGACCGATCGGGGCTCAGGAAGCGGCGCCTGCACCGATCGTGGTTGGGAGACGGCGTAAGGAGGCATCTGGGCTTAGAAGACGACGCGTGGACCGATCGGGGCTCACGAAACGGCGTGTGGACCGACCGAGGCTCAGGCGGCCACGCCTGGACCGATCGTGGCTCGGAGACGGCGCGTGGAGGTATCGGGGTTTAAAAGACGACGGATGGACCGATCGGGGCCCAGGAAACGGCGCGTGGACCGAACGGTGCTCGGAGACGACACGTGGACCGATCGGCGCTCAGGAGACGGCGCGTGGAGCGATCGGGGCTCAGGAGACGACGCGTTAACAGAGCGGGGTTTAGGAGACGATGCGTAGACCGAACGGTGCTCGGAGACAGCGCGTGGACCGACTGGGGCTCAGGAGGTGGCGCGTGGACCAATTGGGATTCGGCGACGGCGCGTGGACCGACCGGGGATTAGGAGACGACGCGTGGGCCGATCGGGGCTTAGGAGCCGGCGCGTGGACCCATCGGGGCTCGGAGACGGCGCGTTAACCGATCGGGGCTTAGGAGACGACGCGTGGACCGATCGGGGCTCAGGAGACGGCGCGTGGACCGATCGGGGCTCAGGAAGCGGCGCCTGCACCGATCGTGGCTCGGAGACGGCGCGTGGAGGCATCGGGGCTTCGAAGACGACGCATGGACCAATCGGGGCTCGGAAACGGCGCCTGGACCGATCGGAGCTCGGAGACGACGCGGGGAGCGGTCGGGGCTCAGGAGAAGACGCGTGGATCGATCGGGGCTCAGGAGACGACACGTCGACGGATCGGGGCTTAGGAGACGACGCGTGGACCGATCGGGACTTAGGAGCCGACGCGTGGACCGATCCGGGCTCAGGAGACGGCGTGTGGACCGATCGGGGCTCGAGGAAGGCGCGTGAAACGATCGGGGCTTAGGAGACGGCGCGTGGACCGATCGGGGCTCAGGAGACGGCGCGCGGACCGACCGGGGCTCAGGAGCCTCGCGTGGACCGATTATGGCTCGGCGACGGCGCGTGGACGGATCGGGGCTCGGAGACGACGCGTGGACCGATTGGGGCTCGGAGACGGCGCGTTAACCGATCGGGGCTTAGGAGACGACGCGTGGACCGATCGGGCCTCAGGAGACGGCGCGTGGACCGATCGGTGCTCGGAGACGGCGCGTGGACGGACCGTGGCTTAGAATGCGTCACGCGGATCGATCGGGGCTCGGATACGGCGTGTGGACGTATCGGGGCTTAGGAGCCGATGCGTGAACCGATCGGGGCTCAGGAGACGCCGCGTGGACCGATCGGGTCTCGGAGACGGCGCGTGGAACGATCAGGGCTCAGGAGACGGCGCGTGAAATGATCGGCGCTCTGAGACGGCGCGTGGACCGATTGTGGCTTACGAGACGGCGCGTGGATCGATCGGGGCTCAGGAAGCGGCGCCTTGACCTATCGTGGCTCGGAGACGGCGCGTGGAGGCATCGGGGCTAAGAACACGACGCATGGACCGAGCGGGGCTCAGGAGACGGCGCGAGGAGCGATCGGGGCTCAGGAGAAGACGCGTCAATTGATCGGGGCTCAGGAGACAACGCGGCGACGGATCGGGGCTTAGGAGACGACGGATGGACCGATCAGGGCTCAGGAAACGGCGCGTGGACCGAACGGTGCTCGGAGACGACGCGTGGACCGATCGGCGCTCAGGAGACGGCGCGTGGAGCGATCGGAGTGCAGGAGACGACGCGATAACAGAGCAGTGTTTAGGAGACGATGCGTGGACCGATCGGTGCTCGGAGACAGCGCGTGGACCGATTGGGGCTCAGGAGGTGGCTCGTGGACCAATTGGGGTTCGGCGACGGCGCGTGGACCGATCGGGGCTTAGGAGACGACCCGTCGACCGATCGGGACTTAGGAGACGACGCGAGGACCGATCGGGGCTTAGGAGGCGGCGCGTGGACCGATCGGTGCTCGGAGACGGCGCGTGGACGGACCGTGACTTAGAATGCGTCACGCGGACCGATCGGAGCTCGGATACGGCGTGTGGACGTATCGGGGCTTAGGAGACGATGCGTGAACCGATCGGGGCTCAGGAGACGGCGCGTGGAATGATCGGGGCTTAGGAGACGGCGCGTGGACCGAACGGGGCTTAGGAGACGGCGCGTGGACTGATCGGAGCTCGGGAAGCGGCGCCTGAACCGATCTGGCTCGGAGACGGCGCGTGGACCGATCGGGGTTCGGATACGACGCGTGGATCGATCGGGGCTCGGAAACAGCGCGTGGACCAACCTGGGCTCAGGCGGTTGTGCGTGGACCAATTGGGGTTCGGCGACGGCGCGTGGACCGATCCGGGCTCAGGAGACGGCGCGTGAACCGATCGGCGCACGGAGACGGCGCGTGGACCGATCGGGGCTCAGGAGGATACGCCTGGACCGATCGGGGTTCGGCGACGGCGCGTGGACCGATCGGGGCTCAGGAGACGGCGCGTGGGCCGATCGGAGCTCGGAGACGGCGTGTGGAACGATCGGGGCTCCGAGTCGGCGCGTTAACCGATCGGGGCTCGGAGACGGCGCTGACCGATCGTGGCTTAGGAGAAGGCACGTGGAACGATCGGGGCTCGGAGACGGCGCGTGGAACGATCGGGGCTCCGAGTCGGCGCGTTAACCGATCGGGGCTTAGGAGACGATGCGGGGACCGATCGGGGCTCGGAGACGGCGCGTGGAACGATCGGGGCTCAGGTGACGGCGCGTGAACCGATCCGCGCTCGGAGACGGCCCGTGGACCGATCGGGGCTTAGGAGAAGGCGCTTCGACCGATCGGGGCTTAGGAGACGGCGCGTGGGCCGATCGGAGCTCGGAGACGGCGCGTGGAACGATCGGGGCTCAGGAGACGGCGCGTGAACCGATCGGCGCTCGGAGACGGCGCGTGGACCGATTGGGGCTTAAGAGACGATGGGTGGACCGATCGGGGCTTAGGAGACGGCACGTGAATCGATCGGGGCACAGGAGACGGCGCGTGAGCCGGTCGGGGCTTAGGAGACGACGCCTGGACCGATCGAGGTTTAGGGGGCGGCGTGTGGAACGATCGAGGCTTAGGAGACGGCGGGTGGACTGATCGGAGCTCGGGAAGCGGCGCCTGAACCGATCTGGCTCGGAGACGGCGCGTGGAGGGATCGGGGCTTAGAAGACGACGGATGGACCGATCGGGGTTCAGGAAACGGCGTGTGGACCGATCAGAGCTCGGAGACGACGCGTGGACCGATCGGAGCTTAGGCGACTACGCGTGTACCTATCGGGGCTCAGGAGACAGCGCGTGGACCGATCGGGGCTCAGGAGGCGGCGCGTGGATCGATCGGGGCTCGGAGACGGCGCGTGGAACGATCGGGTCTCAGGAGACGGCGCGTGAAATGATCGGCGCTCGGAGTCGCCGCGTGGACCGATTGGGGTTTAGGAGACGGCGCGTGGACCGATCGGGGCGCAGGAAGCGGCACCTGGACCGATCGTGGCTCGGAGACGGCGCGTGGAAGCATCCGGGCTAAGAAGACGACGCATGGACCGAGCGGGGTTCAGGAGACGGAGCGAGGAGCGATCGGGGCTCAGGAGAAGACACGTCAATTGATCGGGGCTCCGGAGACGACGCCTCGACGGATCGGGGCTCAGGAGGCGGCACGAGAAGCGATCGGGGCTCAGGAGAAGACGCGTCAATTGATCGGGGCTCAGGAGACGACGCGTCGACGAATCGGGGCTTAGGAGACGACGCGTGGACCGATCGGGGTTCGGCGACCGCGCGTGAACCGACTGGGGCTCAGGCGGTTGCGCGTGGACCAATTGGGGTTCGGCGACGGCGCGTGGACCGTTCGGGGCTCGGAGACGGCGCGTTAACCGATCGGGGCTTAGGAGACGATGCGTGGACCGATCGGGGCTCGGAGACGGCGCGTGGACCGATCGGGGCTCGGCGACGGCGCGTGGACAGATCAAGGCTTGGAGACGACGCGTGTACGGATCGGGGCTTTGAAGACGACGCGTGGACCGATCGTGGCTCAAGAAACGGCGTGTGGAGCGATCGGGGCTCAGGAGACGACGCGTCGACCGATCAGGGCTCAGGTGACGGCGCGTGGACCGACCGGGGCTCAGGAGACAGCGCGTGAAATGATCGGCGCTCGGAGATGGCGCGTGGACCGATTGGGGCTTAAGAGACGACGGGTGGACCGATCGGGGCTTAGGAGACGGTACGTGAATCGATCGGGGCACAGGAGACGGCGCGTGAGCCGGTCGGGGCTTAGGAGACGGCGCGTGGACCGATCGGGGCGCAGGAAGCGGCGCCTGGACCTATCGTGGCTCGGAGACGGCGCGTGGAGGCATCGGGGCTAAGAACACGACGCATGGACCGAGCGGGGCTCAGGAGACGGCGCGAGGAGCAATCGAGGCTCAGGAGAAGACGCGTCAATTGATCGGGGCTCAGGAGACGACGCGGCGACGGATCGGGGCTTAGGAGACGACGCGTGGACCGATCGGGGCTCGGAGACGGTAGGAGGACCGACCGGAGCTCAGGAGATTCGCGTGGATCGATCAGGGCTCCGGAGGCGGCGCATGGACCGATTGGGGAGCATGCGATGGTGCGTGGACCGATCGGGGCTCGGAGACGGCGCACGGACCGATCGGGGCTTAGGAGACGACGCGTGGACCGATTGGGGCTCAGGAGGCCGCGCGTGGACCGATCGGGGTGTAGGAGACGACGCGTGTACCTATCGGGGCTCAGGAGACAGCGCGTGGACCGATCGGGGCTCGGCGACTGCGCGTCGACGTATCGGGGCTCAGGAGACGGCGCGTGGACCGATTGGAGCTTATGAGACGACGCGTGGACCGATCGGGGCTCAGGTGACAGCGCGTGGACCGATCGGGGCTTCGGAGACGGTACGTGGACCGATCGGGGCTCGGAGACGGTACGAGGACCGACCGGAGCTCAGGAGATTCGCGTGGATAGATCAGGGCTCCGGAGGCGGCGCATGGACCGATTGGGGAGCATGCGATGGTGCGTGGACCGATCGGGGCTCGGAGACGGCGCACGGACCGATCGGGGCTTAGGAGACGACGCGTGGACCGATCGGGGCTCGGAGACGGCGCGTGGACCGACCGGGGCTAAGGAGGCCGCGCATGGACCTATCGAGGCTTAGGAGCCGACGCGTGGACCGATCGGGGCTGAGGAGACGGCGCGTGGACCGAACGGGGCTCGGAGACGGCGCGTGGAACGATCGGAGCACAGGAGACGGCGCGTGAACCGATCGGCGCTCGGAGACGGCGCGTGGACCGACCGGGGCTAAGCAGGCCGCGCGTGGACCGATAGAGGCTTAGGAGCCGACGCGTGGACCGATCGGGGCTCAGGTGACGGGGCGTGAAATGATCGGCGCTCTGAGACGGCGCGTCGACCGATCGGTGCTCGGAGACGGCGCGTGGACGGACCGCGGCTCAGAATGCGGTACGCGGACCGACCGGGGATCGGACACGGCGTGTGGACCGATCGAGGCTCGGAGACGACGCGTTTAAGGATCGGGAATCAGGAGACGACGCGTGGAACGATCCGGGCTCAGGAGACGAAGCGTGGACCGATCGGGGCTCGGAGACGCCGTGTGGAACGATCGGCACTCGGAGACGGCGCGTGGATCGATCGGGGATCGGGGACGGCGCGTGGAACGATCGCGGCTCGGAGTCGACGCGTTAGCCGATCGGGACTTAGGAGACGATGCGTGGACCGATCGGGGCTCGGAGACGGCGCGTGTACCGATCGGGGCTCAGGAGACGGCGCGTCAACCGATCGGCGCTCGGAGACGGCGCGTGGACCGATCGGGGCTTAGGAGACGGCGCGTGGACCGATCGGAGATCAGGAGATGACGCTTGGACCGATCGGGGTTGTGGAAGCAGCGCACGGACCGATCGTGGCTCGGAGACGGCGCGTGGAGGCATCGGGGCTCAGGAAACGGCGTGTGGTGCGATCGGGGCTCAGGAGACGACGCGTGGATCGATCGGGGCTCACGAGACGACGCGTGGAACAATCGGGGCTCAGGAGATGGCGCGCGGACCGACTGGGGCTCAGGAGACTCGCGTGGATCGATCGGGGCTCCAGAGGCGCCGCGTGGACCGATTGGGACCAGGAGACGGTGCGTGAACCGTTCGGGGCTCGGAGACGATGCGTGGACTGATAGTGCTCTGGAAGCGGCGCACGGACCGATCGTGGCTCGGAGACGGCGCGTGGACCGATCGGGGCTCAGGAGGCCGCGCGTGGAACGATCGCGGCTCGGTGGCGGCGCGTGGACCGATCGGGGCTCAGGAGGCTGCGCGTGGACCGATCATGCCTCGGCGACGGCGCGTGGACCGATCGGTGCTCGGAGACGACGCGTGGACCGATCGGGGCTCAGGCGGTTGCGCGTGGACCATTTGGGGTTCGGCGACGGCGCGTGGACCGCTCGGCGCTCGGAGACGGCGCGTGGAGTGATCGGGGCTAAGGAGACAACGCGTGGACCAATCGTAGCTCGGAGACGGCGCGTGGAATGATCGGGGCTCAGGAGACGGCGCGTGAACCGATCGGCGCTCGGAGACAGTGCGTGGACCGATCGGGGCTTAGGAGACGGCACGTGGACCGATCGGAGATCAGGAGACGATGCGTGGACCGATAGGGCTCTGGAAACGGTGCACGGACCGATCGTGGATCGGCGACGGCCCGTGGACCGATGGGGGCTGAGGAGGCCGCGCGTGGACCGATCATGGCTCGGCGACGGCGCGTGGACCGATCGGGGCTCGGAGACAGCGCGTGGACCGACTGGGACTCAGGCGGTTGCGCGTGGACCAATTGGGGTTCGGCGACGGCGCGTGGACCGCTGGCGCTCGGAGACGGCGCGTTAACCGATCGGGGCTTAGGAGACGATGCGTGAACCGATCGGGGCTCGGGGACGGCGCGTGGACCGATCGGGGCTTAGGAGACAACGCGTGGACCGATGGGGGCTCAGATGACGGCGCGCGGACCGACCGGGGCTCAGGAGACTCGCGTGGATCGATCGGGGATCAGGCGGTTGCGCGTGGACCATTTGGGGTTCGGCGACGGCGCGTGGACCGCTCGGCGCTCGGAGACGGCGCGTGGAGCGATTGGGTCTAAGGAGACAACGCGTGGACCGATCGGGGCTCGGAGACGGCGCGTGGAATGATCGGGGCTCAGGAGACGGCGCGTGAACCGGTCGGCGCTCGGAGACAGTGCGTGGACCGATCGGGGCTTAGGAGACGGCACGTGGACCGATCGGAGATCAGGAGACGATGCGTGGACCGATAGGGCTCTGGAAACGGCGCACGGACCGATCGTGGATCGGCGACGGCCCGTGGACCGATTGGGGCTCAGGAGGCCGCGCGTGGACCGATCATGGCTCGGCGACGGCGCGTGGACCGATCGGGGCTCAGGAGACTGCGCGTGGACCGACCGGGGCTCAGGAGGCGACGCGTGGACCCATCGGGGCTCGGAGACGGCGTGTGGACCGATCGGGGCTTAGGAGACGACGCGTGGACCGATCGGAGTTTAGGAGACGGCGCGTGGACCGATCGGGGCTGGGAGACGGCGCGCGGAACGATCGGAGCTTAGGAGACAGCCCGTGGACCGATCGGAGATCAGGAGACGGCGCGTGGACCGATCGGGGCTTAGGAGACGACGCGTGGACCGATCGGGGCTGAGGAGACGGTGCGTGGACCGATCGGGTCTCAGGAGACGGCGCGTGGACCGATTGGGGCTCGGGAGACTGCGCGTGGATGGATCGGGGCTTAGGGGACGACGCGTGGACCGATCGGGGCTCAGGAGACGGCGCGTGGACCGATCGGGGCTCAGGAGACGGCGCGTGGACCGATTGGGGCTCGGATACGGCGTGTGAACCGACCGGGGCTCAGGAGGCCGCGCGTGGACCGATCGCGACTCGGCGATGGCGCGTGGTTCGATCGTGGCTCAGGAGGCCGCATGTGGAACGATCATGGCTCGGCGATGCCGCGTGGACCGATCGGGGCTCGGAGACGACGCGTGGACCGATCGGGGCTCGCAGCCCGCGCGTGGCCCGACTGGGGCTCAGGTGGTTGCGCGAGGACCAATTGGGGCTCAGGCGGTTGCGCGTGGACCGATCGGGGCTCGGAGACAACGCGTGCACCGATAGGGGCTCAGGAAGCGGCGCCTGGACCGATCAGGGCTTAGGAGACGACGCGTGGACCGGTCGGGGCTTAGGAGACTCGCGTGGATCTATCGGGGCTCCGGAGGCGGCGCGTGAACCGATCGGGGATCAGGAGACGGCGCGCGGACCGACTGGGGCTCAGGAGACTCGCGTCGACCGATCGCAGCTCAGGAGGCTGCGCGTGGACCCTACGGAGCTCGCAGAAGGCACGAGGACCGATCAGGGCTTAGGAGACGACGCGTGGACCGATCGGGGCTCGGAGATGGCGCGTGGACTGATTGGGGCTCAGGAGGCCGCGCGTGGACCGATCGCGGCTCGGAGACGGCGCGTGGAACGATCGGGGCTCAGGATACGACGCGTGGACCGATCGGGCGTAGGAGACGAGGCGTGTACCTATCGGGGCTCACGACACAGCGTGTGGACCAATTGGGGCTCAGGAGACGACGCGTCGACCGATCGCAGCTCAGGAGGCTGCGCGTGGACCCTACGGAGCTCGCAGAAGGCACGAGGACCGATCAGGGCTTAGGAGACGACGCGTGGACCGATCGGGGCTCGGCGACGGCCCGTGGACTGATTGGGGCTCAGGAGGCCGCGCGTTGACCGATCATGGCTCGGCGACGGCGCGTGGAACGATCGGGGCTCAGGAGACGACGCGTGGACCGATCGGGCGTAAGAGACGATGCGTGTACCTATCGGGGCTCCCGACACATCGTGTGGACCGATTGGGGCTCAGGAGACGCCGCGTGGAACGATCGGGGCTCGGAGACGGCGCGTGGACCGATCGGGGCTAAGGCGACAACGCGTGGACCGATCGGGGCTCGGAGACAGCGCGTGGACTGATCGGGGCTGAGGAGACGGCGCGTGAACCGATCGGCGCTCGGAGACGGTGCGTGGACCGATCGGGGCTCAGGAGACGGCGCGTGAACCGATCGGCGCTCGGAGACAGTGCGTGGACCGATCGGGGCTTAGGAGACGGCGCGTGGACCGTTCGGAGATCAGGAGACGATGCGTGGACCGATAGGGCTCTGGAAACGGCGCACGGACCGATCGTGGATCGGCGACGGCCCGTGGACTGATTGGGGCTCAGGAGGCCGCGCGTTGACCGATCATGGCTCGGCGACGGCGCGTGGAACGATCGGGGCTCAGGGACGACGCGTGGACCGATCGGGGCTAAGGCGACAACGCGTGGACCGATCGGGGCTCGGAGACAGCGCGTGGACTGATCGGGGTTGAGGAGACGGCGCGTGAACCGATCGGCGCTCGGAGACGGTGCGTGGACCGATCGGGGCTTTGGAGACGGCGCGTGGACCGTTCGGAGATCAGGAGACGATGCGTGGACCGATGGGGCCTCGGATACGGCGCGTGAACCAACCGGGGGTCAGGAGGCCGCGCGTGGACCGATCATGGCTCGGCGACGGCGCGTGGACCGATCGGCGCTCGGAGACGATGCGTGGACCGATGGGGGCTCGGATACGGCGCGTGAACCAACCGGGGCTCAGGAGACGACGCGTGGATCGATCGGGGCTCAGGAAACGACGCGTCGACCGATGGGGGCTCGGATACGGCGCGTGAACCAACCGGGGCTCAGGAGGTCGCGCGTGGGCCGATCGCGGCTCGGTGACGGCGCGTGGACCGATCGGGGCTCAGGAGGCCGCGCGTGGAACGATCGCGGCTCGGCGGCGGCGCGTGGACCGATCGGGGCTCAGGAGGCTGCGCGTGGACCGATCATGCCTCGGCGACGGCGCGTGGACCGATCGGTGCTCGGAGACGACGCGTGGACCGATCGGGGCTCAGGCGGTTGCGCGTGGACCATTTGGGGTTCGGCGACGGCGCGTGGACCGATCGGCGCTCGGAGACGGCGCGTGGAGTGATCGGGGCTAAGGAGACAACGCGTGGACCAATCGTAGCTCGGAGACGGCGCGTGGAATGATCGGGGCTCAGGAGACGGCGCGTGAACCGATCGGCGCTCGGAGACAGTGCGTGGACCGATCGGGGCTTAGGAGACGGCACGTGGACCGATCGGAGATCAGGAGACGATGCGTGGACCGATAGGGCTCTGGAAACGGCGCACGGACCGATCATGGATCGGCGACGGCCCGTGGACCGATGGGGGCTGAGGAGGCCGCGCGTGGACCGATCATGGCTCGGCGACGGCGCGTGGACCGATCGGGGCTCGGAGACAGCGCGTGGACCGACTGGGACTCAGGCGGTTGCGCGTGGACCAATTGGGGTTCGGCGACGGCGCGTGGACCGCTGGCGCTCGGAGACGGCGCGTTAACCGATCGGGGCTTAGGAGACGATGCGTGAACCGATCGGGGCTCGGGGACGGCGCGTGGACCGATCGGGGCTTAGGAGACAACGCGTGGACCGATGGGGGCTCAGATGACGGCGCGCGGACCGACCGGGGCTCAGGAGACTCGCGTGGATCGATCGGGGATCAGGCGGTTGCGCGTGGACCATTTGGGGTTCGGCGACGGCGTGTAGACCGCTCGGCGCTCGGAGACGGCGCGTGGAGCGATCGGGGCTAAGGAGACAACGCGTGGACCGATCGGGGCTCGGAGACGGCGCGTGGAATGATCGGGGCTCAGGAGACGGCGCGTGAACCGATCGGCGCTCGGAGACAGTGCGTGGACCGATCGGGGCTTAGGAGACGGCACGTGGACCGATCGGAGATCAGGAGACGATGCGTGGACCGATAGGGCTCTGGAAACGGCGCACGGACCGATCGTGGATCGGCGACGGCCCGTGGACCGATTGGGGCTCAGGAGGCCGCGCGTGGACCGATCATGGCTCGGCGACGGCGCGTGGACCGATCGGGGCTCGGAGACAGCGCGTGGACCGACTGGGACTCAGGCGGTTGCGCGTGTACCAATTGGGGTTCGGCGACGGCGCGTGGACCGCTCGGCGCTCGGAGACGGCGCGTTAACCGATCGGGGCTTAGGAGACGATGCGTGAACCGATCGGGGCTCGGAGACGGCGCGTGGACCGATCGGGGCTTAGGAGACAATGCGTGGACCGATGGGGGCTCAGATGACGGCGCGCGGACCGACCGGGGCTCAGGAGACTCGCGTGGATCGATCGGGGCTCAGGCGGTTGCGCGTGGACCATTTGGGGTTCGGCGACGGCGCGTGGACCGCTCGGAGTTTAGGAGACGGCGCGTGGACCGATCGGGGCTGGGAGACGGCGCGCGGAACGATCGGAGCTTAGGAGACAGCCCGTGGACCGATCGGAGATCAGGAGACGGCGCGTGGACCGATCGGGGCTTAGGAGACGACGCGTGGACCGATCGGAGTTTAGGAGACGGCGCGTGGACCGATCGGGGCTGGGAGACGGCGCGCGGAACGATCGGAGCTTAGGAGACAGCCCGTGGACCGATCGGAGATCAGGAGACGGCGCGTGGACCGATCGGGGCTTAGGAGACGACGCGTGGACCGATCGGGGCTCAGGAGACGGCGCGTGGACCGATCGGGGCTCAGGAGACGGCGCGTGGACCGATTGGGGCTCAGGAAACGGCGCCTGGACCGATCGTGGCTCGGAGACGGCGCGAGGAGGCATCTGGGCTTAGAAGACGACGCGTGGATCGATGGAGGCTCAGGAGACGGCTCGTCGACCGATCGGCGCTCGGAGACAGTGCGTGGACCGATCGGGGCTTAGGAGACGGCGCGTGGACCGTTCGGAGATCAGGAGACGATGCGTGGACCGATAGGGCTCTGGAAACGGCGCACGGACCGATCGTGGATCGGCGACGGCCCGTGGACTGATTGGGGCTCAGGAGGCCGCGCGTTGACCGATCATGGCTCGGCGACGGCGCGTGGAACGATCGGGGCTCAGGGACGACGCGTGGACCGATCGGGGCTAAGGCGACAACGCGTGGACCGATCGGGGCTCGGAGACAGCGCGTGGACTGATCGGGGTTGAGGAGACGGCGCGTGAACCGATCGGCGCTCGGAGACGGTGCGTGGACCGATCGGGGCTTTGGAGACGGCGCGTGGACCGTTCGGAGATCAGGAGACGATGCGTGGACCGATGGGGCCTCGGATACGGCGCGTGAACCAACCGGGGGTCAGGAGGCCGCGCGTGGACCGATCATGGCTCGGCGACGGCGCGTGGACCGATCGGCGCTCGGAGACGATGCGTGGACCGATGGGGGCTCGGATACGGCGCGTGAACCAACCGGGGCTCAGGAGACGACGCGTGGATCGATCGGGGCTCAGGAAACGACGCGTCGACCGATGGGGGCTCGGATACGGCGCGTGAACCAACCGGGGCTCAGGAGGTCGCGCGTGGGCCGATCGCGGCTCGGTGACGGCGCGTGGACCGATCGGGGCTCAGGAGGCCGCGCGTGGAACGATCGCGGCTCGGCGGCGGCGCGTGGACCGATCGGGGCTCAGGAGGCTGCGCGTGGACCGATCATGCCTCGGCGACGGCGCGTGGACCGATCGGTGCTCGGAGACGACGCGTGGACCGATCGGGGCTCAGGCGGTTGCGCGTGGACCATTTGGGGTTCGGCGACGGCGCGTGGACCGATCGGCGCTCGGAGACGGCGCGTGGAGTGATCGGGGCTAAGGAGACAACGCGTGGACCAATCGTAGCTCGGAGACGGCGCGTGGAATGATCGGGGCTCAGGAGACGGCGCGTGAACCGATCGGCGCTCGGAGACAGTGCGTGGACCGATCGGGGCTTAGGAGACGGCACGTGGACCGATCGGAGATCAGGAGACGATGCGTGGACCGATAGGGCTCTGGAAACGGCGCACGGACCGATCATGGATCGGCGACGGCCCGTGGACCGATGGGGGCTGAGGAGGCCGCGCGTGGACCGATCATGGCTCGGCGACGGCGCGTGGACCGATCGGGGCTCGGAGACAGCGCGTGGACCGACTGGGACTCAGGCGGTTGCGCGTGGACCAATTGGGGTTCGGCGACGGCGCGTGGACCGCTGGCGCTCGGAGACGGCGCGTTAACCGATCGGGGCTTAGGAGACGATGCGTGAACCGATCGGGGCTCGGGGACGGCGCGTGGACCGATCGGGGCTTAGGAGACAACGCGTGGACCGATGGGGGCTCAGATGACGGCGCGCGGACCGACCGGGGCTCAGGAGACTCGCGTGGATCGATCGGGGATCAGGCGGTTGCGCGTGGACCATTTGGGGTTCGGCGACGGCGTGTAGACCGCTCGGCGCTCGGAGACGGCGCGTGGAGCGATCGGGGCTAAGGAGACAACGCGTGGACCGATCGGGGCTCGGAGACGGCGCGTGGAATGATCGGGGCTCAGGAGACGGCGCGTGAACCGATCGGCGCTCGGAGACAGTGCGTGGACCGATCGGGGCTTAGGAGACGGCACGTGGACCGATCGGAGATCAGGAGACGATGCGTGGACCGATAGGGCTCTGGAAACGGCGCACGGACCGATCGTGGATCGGCGACGGCCCGTGGACCGATTGGGGCTCAGGAGGCCGCGCGTGGACCGATCATGGCTCGGCGACGGCGCGTGGACCGATCGGGGCTCGGAGACAGCGCGTGGACCGACTGGGACTCAGGCGGTTGCGCGTGTACCAATTGGGGTTCGGCGACGGCGCGTGGACCGCTCGGCGCTCGGAGACGGCGCGTTAACCGATCGGGGCTTAGGAGACGATGCGTGAACCGATCGGGGCTCGGAGACGGCGCGTGGACCGATCGGGGCTTAGGAGACAATGCGTGGACCGATGGGGGCTCAGATGACGGCGCGCGGACCGACCGGGGCTCAGGAGACTCGCGTGGATCGATCGGGGCTCAGGCGGTTGCGCGTGGACCATTTGGGGTTCGGCGACGGCGCGTGGACCGCTCGGAGTTTAGGAGACGGCGCGTGGACCGATCGGGGCTGGGAGACGGCGCGCGGAACGATCGGAGCTTAGGAGACAGCCCGTGGACCGATCGGAGATCAGGAGACGGCGCGTGGACCGATCGGGGCTTAGGAGACGACGCGTGGACCGATCGGAGTTTAGGAGACGGCGCGTGGACCGATCGGGGCTGGGAGACGGCGCGCGGAACGATCGGAGCTTAGGAGACAGCCCGTGGACCGATCGGAGATCAGGAGACGGCGCGTGGACCGATCGGGGCTTAGGAGACGACGCGTGGACCGATCGGGGCTCAGGAGACGGCGCGTGGACCGATCGGGGCTCAGGAGACGGCGCGTGGACCGATTGGGGCTCAGGAAACGGCGCCTGGACCGATCGTGGCTCGGAGACGGCGCGAGGAGGCATCTGGGCTTAGAAGACGACGCGTGGATCGATGGAGGCTCAGGAGACGGCTCGTCGACCGATCGGGGCTTAGGAGACGGCGCGTGGACCGAACGGGGCTCAGGAAACGGCGCGTGGACCGACCGGAGCTCAGCAGATTTCGCGTGGATCGATCGGGGCGCCGGAGGCGGCGCGTGGACCGATTGGGGAGCAGGAGACGGCGCTTGAAGTTATCGGCGCTCGGAGACGGCGCGTTGACCGATCGGGGCTTAGGAGACGACGCGTGGACCGATCGGGGTTTAGGAGACGGCGCGTGGACCGATCGGGGCTGGGAGACGGCGCGCGGAACGATCGGAGCTTAGGAGACAGCGCGTGGACCGATCGGAGATCAGGAGACGACGCGTGGATCGATCGGGGCTCAGGAGACGACGCGTCGACCGATCGGGGCTCAGGAGAGGGCGCGCGGACCAACCGGGGCTCAGGAGATTCGCGTAGATCAATCGGGGCTGAGCAGGCGCCGCGTAGACGGATGGGGCTCCGGAGACGGCGCGTGGACCGATCGGCGCTCGGAGACGGCGCGTGGACCGATTGGGGCTTAGAAGACGGCGCGTGGACCGATCGGGGCTCAGGAAGCGGCGCCTAGACCGATCGTGGCTCGGAGACGGCGCGTGGAGGCATCGGGTCTAAGAAGACGACGCATGGACCGAGCGGGGCTCGGGAGACGGCGCGAGGAGCGATCGAGGCTCAGGAGAAGACGCGTCAATTGATCGGGGCTCAGGAGACGACGCGTCGACGGATCGGGTCTTCGGAGACGACGCGTGAACCGACCGGGGATTAGGAGACGACGCGTCGACCGATCGGGGCTTAGGAGACGACGCGTGGACTGATCGGGGCTGAGGAGAAGACGCGTGGACCGATTGGGGCTCGGATACGGCGTGTGAACCGACCGGGGCTCAGGAGGCCGCGCGTGGACCGATCGCGACTCGGCGATGGCGCGTGGTTCGATCGTGGCTCAGGAGGCCGCATGTGGAACGATCATGGCTCGGCGACGGCGCGTGGACCGATCGGGGCTCGGAGACGAGGCGTGGACCGATCGGGGCTCGGAGCCCGCGCGTGTCCCGACTGGGGCTCAGGTGGTTGCGCGAGGACCAATTGGGGCTCAGGCGGTTGCGCGTGGACCGATCGGGGCTCGGAGACAACGCGTGCACCGATAGGGGCTCAGGAAGCGGCGCCTGGACCGATCAGGGCTTAGGAGACGACGCGTGGACCGGTCGGGGCTTAGGAGACTCGCGTGGATCTATCGGGGCTCCGGAGGCGGCGCGTGAACCGATCGGGGATCAGGAGACGGTGCGTGGAGCGATCGGGCCTTAGGACACGGCGCGAATACCGATCGGGGCTGTCGAAGCGGCGCCAGGACCGATCGTAGCTCGGAGACGGAGAGTGGAGGCATCGGGGTTTAGAGGACGACGCATGGACCGATCGGGGCTCAGGAAACGGCGCGTGGACCGATCGGAGCTCGGAGACGACGCGTGGACCGATCGGGGCTCAGGAGACGGCGCGTGGAGCGATCGGGGCTCAGGAGACGGCGCGTGGACCGGTCGGGGCTTAGGAGACGATGCCTGGACCGATCGAGGCTTAGGAGGCGGCACGTGGAACGATCGGGGCTCAGCAGGCGACACGTCGACGGATCGGGGCTCAGGAGACGGTGCGTGAACCGATCGGGGCTCGGCGACTGCGCGTGAACCGATCGGGGCTAAGGAGACGGCGCGTGAACCGATCGGGGATGAGGAGACGGTGCGTGAACCGATCGGGGCTAAGGAGACGGCGCGTGGACCGGTCGGGGCTTAGGAGACGATGCCTGGACCGATCGGGGCTTAGGAGGCGGCGCGTGGAACGATCGGGGCTCGGAGACAGCGCGTGTACCGACTGGAGCTCAGGAGGTTGCGCGTGGACCAATTGGGGTTCAGCGACGGCGCGTGGACCGACCGGGGCTCAGGAGACCGCGCGTGAACCGATCGGGGCTCGGCGACTGCGCGTGGACCGATCGGGGCTAAGGAGACGACGTGTGGACCGATCGGGGCATAGGAGACGACGCGTGTACCTATCGGGGCTCAGGAGACAGCGCGTGGTCCGATTGGGCCTCACGAGACGGCGCGTGGACAGATCGGGGCTCGGAGACGACGCGTGTACGGATCGGGGATTCGGGGACGAGGCGTGGACCGATCGGGGCTCAGGAGACGACACGTCGACGCATCGGGGCTTAGGAGACGACGCGTGGACCGATCGGGGCTTAGGAGACGACGCGTGGACCGATCGGTGCTCAGGAAGCGGCGCCTAGACCGATCGTGGCTCGGAGACGGCGCGTGGAGGCATCGGGCCTAAGAAGACGACGCATGGACCGAGCGGGGCGCAGGAGACGGCGCGAGGAGCGATCGGGGCTGAGGAGAAGACGCGTGGGCCGATCGGGGCTCAGGAGACGGCGCGTAGACCGATCGGGGCTCGGAAACGACGCGTTAACCGAGCGGGGCTTAGGAGACTATGCGTGGACCGATCGGGGCTCGGAGACAGCGCGTGTACCGACTGGGGCTCAGGAGGTTGCGCGTGGACCAATTGGGGTTCGGCGACGGCGCGTGGACCGACCGGGGCTCAGGAGACGACGCGTGGACCTATCGGGGCTCAGGAAGCGGCGCCTAGACCGATCGTGGCTCGGAGACGGCGCGTGGAGGCATCGGGCCTAAGAAGACGACGCATGGACCGAGCGGGGCGCAGGAGACGGCGCGAGGAGCGATCGGGGCTCAGGAGAAGACGCGTCAATTGATCGGGGCTCAGCAGAAGACGCGTCGACGCATCGGGGCTCAGGAGACGGCGCGTGGACCGACCGGGGCTCAGGAGACTCGCGTGGATCGATCGGGGCTCAGGAGGCGACGCGTGGACCCATCGTGGCTCGGAGACGGCGTGTGGACGTATCGGGGCTTAGGAGACGACGCGTGGACGGATCGGGGCTCAGGAGAAGGCGCGTGAACTGATCGGCGCTCGGAGACGGCGTGTGGACCGATCGGGGCTTAGGAGACGATGCGCGGACCGATCGGGGCTCGGCGACGGCGCGTGGACCGACCGGGGCTCAGGAGGCCACGCCTGGACCGATCGGGTCTCGGCGACGGCGCGTGGACCGATCGAGGCTCGGAGACGCCGCGTGGACCGATCGGGGTTTAGCAGAGGACGCGTCGACCGATCGGGGCTCAGGACACGGCGCGTAGACCGATCGGGGCTTAGGACAAGACGCGTGGACCGATCGGTGCTCAGGAAGTGGCGCCTGGACCGATCGTGACTCGGGGACGGCGCCTTGGGGCATCTGGGCTTAGAAGACGACGCGTGGACCGATCGGGGCTCAGGAAACGGCGCGTGAACCGATCGGGGCTCAGGAGACGGCGTGTGGACCGATCGGGGCTTCGGAGACGGTACGTGGACCGATCGGGGCTCGGAGACGGCGCGAGGACCGACCGGGGCTCAGGAGCCGGCGCGTGGACCGACCGGAGCTCAGGAGATTCGCGTGGATCGATCCGGGCTCCGGAGGCGGTGCGTGGACCGATTGGGGAGCAGGAGATGGGCCGTGGACGGATCGGGGCTCAGGAGACGGCGGTGGACCGATAGGGGCTTAGGAGACGGCGCGTGGACCGATCGGGGCTCGGAGACGGGGCGTGGAATGATCGTGGCTCACGAGATGGCGCGTGGACGGGTCGGGGCTTAGGAGACTCGCGTAGATCGATCGGGGCTCCGGAGGCGGCACGTGGACCGATCGGGGCTCGGAGACGGGGCGTGGAATGATCGTGGCTCACGAGATGGCGCGTGAAATGATCGGCGCTCTGAGACGGCGCGTAGACCGACTGGGGCTTACGAGACGGCGCGTGGACCGAACGGGGCTCGGAGACGACGCATGGACCGATCGGGGCTCGGAAACGGCGCGTGGACCGATCGGGGCTAAGGAGACGGCGCGTGGACCGATCGGGGCTTAGGAGCCGACGCGTGGACCGATCGTGGCTCAGGAGACGTCGCGTGGACCGATCGGTGCTCGGAGACTGCGCGTGGACGGACCGCGGCTTAGAATGCGGCACGCGGACCGATCGGGGATCGGAGACGGCGTGTGGACGTATCGGAGCTTAGGAGACGATGCGTGGACCGATCGGGGCTCAGGAGACGGCGCGTGGACCGGTCGGGGCTTAGGAGACGACGCCTGGACAGATCGGAGCTTAGGAGGCGGCGTGTGGAACGATCGGTGCTCAGGAGACGGCGCGTGCACCAATCGGCGCTCGGAGACGGCGCGTGGAGCGATCGGGGCTCGGAGACGGCACGTGGAACGATCGGGGCCCAGGAGACGGTGCGTGGAGGCATCGGGGCTTAGAAGACCACGCATGGACCGAGCGGGGCTCAGGAGACGGCGCGGGGAGCGATCGGGGCTCAGGAGAAGACGCGTCAATTGATCGGGACTCAGGAGACGACGCGGCGACGGATTGGGGCTTAGGAGACGACGCGTGGCTCGATTGGGGCTTAGGAGACGACGTGTGGACCGATCGGGGCTTAGGAGACGGCACGTGAATCGATCGGTGCACAGGAGACGGAGGGTGAACCGGTCGGGTCGAAGGAGACGACGCGTCGACCGATCGGGGCTCAGGGGAAGGGGTGTGGACCGATCGGGGCTCAGGAGACGGCGCCTGGACCGACCGGGGCTCGGCGACTGCGCGTGGACGGATCGAGGCTCAGGAGACGGCGCGTGGGCCGATCGGGGCTCGGAGACGGCGCGTTAACCGATCGGGGCTCGGACCCGACGCTTGTACGGATCGGGGCTTGGTGACGGAGTGTTGACCGATCGCGGTTTACAGACGGCCCGTGGACGGATCTGGGCTTAGGAGACGGCGTGTGGACCGATCGGGGCTCAGGATACGGCGCGTACACCGATCGCGGCTCGTAAATGACGCGTCAACCGATCGGGACTTAGGAGACGATGCGGGGATCGATCGGGGCTCGGCGACTGCGCGTGGACCGACTGGAGCTCAGGAGGTTGCTCGTGGACCAATGGGGGTTCGGACGACGGCGCGTGGACCAATTGGGGTTCGGGCGACGGCGCGTGGACCAATTGGGGTTCGGGCGACGGCGCGTGGACCAATCGGTGCTCGGAGACGGCGCGTGGACCGATCGGGGCGTAGGAGACGACGCGTGGACCGATCGGGGCTCAGGAGACGGCGCGCGGACCGACCGGGGCTCAGGCGACTCGCGTGGAACGACCGGAGCTTTGGAGGCGGCGCGTGAACCGATCGGGGCTTGATGACATCGCGTTTACCGATCGCGGTTCGGGGACGGCCCGTGGACAGATCGGGGCTTAGGAGACGGCGCGTGGACCTAACGGGGCTGAGGAGACGGCGCGTGGACCGGTCGAGGCTTAGGAGACGACGCCTGGACCGATCGGGGCTTAGGAGGCGGCGTGTGGAACGATAGGTGCTCAGGGGACGGCGCGTGCACCAATCGGCGCTCGGAGACGGCGCGTCGAGCGATCGGGGCTCAGGAGACGACGCGTGGACGGACCGTGGCTTAGAATGCGTCAGGCGGACCGATCGGCGATCGGATACGGCGTGTGGACGTATCGGGGCTTAGGAGACGATGCGTGGACCGATCGGGGCTCAGGAGCCGGCGGGTGATCCGGTCGGGTCTTAGGAGACGACGCGTCGACCGATCGGGGCTCAGGGAAAGGCGTGTGGACCGATCGAGGCTCGGAGACGGAGCGTGGAGCGATCGGGGCTGAGGAGAAGGCGCGTGGTCCGATCGGGGCTTATGAGACGGCGCGTGGACCGATCGGGGCTCGGAGATGGCGCGTGGAATGATCGGGGCTTAGCAGATGGCGTGTGAACCGATCGGAGATCAGGAGACGACGCGTGGACCGAGAGGGCTCTGGAACTGGCGCACGAACGGATCGTGGCTCGGAGACGGCGCGTGGAGGCATCGGGGCTTTGAAGACGACGCGTGGATCGATCGAGGCTCAGAAGACGACGCGTCGACCGATCGGGGCTCAGGAGACGGCGCGTGGATCGATCGTGGCTCGGAGACGCCGCGTGGAACGATCGGGGCTCAGGAGACGGCGCTTGAACTTATCGGCGCTCAGAGACGGCCCGTGGACCGATCGGGGCTTAGGATACGGCGCGTGGACCGATCGGGGATCAGGAGACGGCGCGTGGATCGATCGGGGCTCGGAGACGGCGCGTGGAACGATCGGGGCTCAGGAGGCGGCGCGTGAAATGATCGGCGCTCGGAGACGGCACGTGGACCAATAGGGGCTTAGGAGAAGGCGCGTGGACCGATCGGGGCTTAGGAGACGACGCGTGAATCGAGCGGGGCTCGGAGACGGCGCGTGGATGGACCGTGGCTTAGAATGCGACACGCGGACGGATCGGGGCTCGGAGACGGCGTGTGGACCGATCGGGGCGCCGGAGACGGCGCGTGGACTGATCGGGGCTCGGAGACTGCGCGTTAACCGATCGGGGCTCAGGAGACGATGCGTGGATCGATCGGGGCTCAGGAGGCGGCGCGTAGACCCATCGGGGCTCGGAGGCGGCACGTGGACCGATCAGGGCTTAGGAGACGACGCGTGGACCGATCGGGGCTCAGGAGACGGCGCGTGGACCGATCGGTGCTCGGTGACGGTGCGTGGACGGACCGTGGCTTAGAATGCGTCACGCGGACCGATCGGGGCTCGGATACGGCGTGTAGACGGGGCTTAGGAGACGATGCGTGAACCGATCGGGGCTCAGGAGACGCCGCGTGGACCGATCGGGGCTCGGAGACGGCGCGTGGAACGATCGGGGCTCAGGAAACGGCGCGTGAAATGATCGGCGCTCTGAGACGGCGCGTGGACCTATTGTGGCTTACGAGACGGCGCGTGGATCGATCGGGGCTCAGGAAGCGGCAACTCGACCTATCGTGGCTCGGAGACGGCGCGTGGAGGCATCGGGGCTAAGAACCCGACGCATGGACCGAGCGGGGCTCAGGAGACGGCGCGAGGAGCGATCGGGGCTCAGGAGAAGACGCGTCAATTGATCGGGGCTCAGGAGACGACGCGGCGACGGATCGGGGCTTAGGATACGACGCGTGGACCGATTGGGGCTCAGGAGGCCGCGCGTGGACCGATCGCGGCTCGACGCCGCGCGTGGACGGATCAGGGCTCAGGAGTCGGCGCGTGGACCGATCGGGGCGGGGAGACGGCGCGTGAACGGACCGGGGCTCAGGAGGGCGCGCGTGGACTGATTGGGGGCCCGGAAATGGCGCGTGGATCGATCGGTGCTCGAAGACGACGCGTGGACCGACCGGGGCTCAGGAGCCGATGCGTGGATCGATCGGGGCTCAGGAGTCGGCGCGTAGACCCATCGGGGCTCGGAGACGGCACGTGGACCGATCAGGGCTTAGGAGACGACGCGTGGACCGATCGGGGCTCAGGAGACGGCGCGTGGACCGGTCGGTGCTCGGAGACGGCGCGTGGACGGACCGTGGCTTAGAATGCGTCACGCGGACCGATCGGGGCTCGGATACGGCGTGTAGACGTATCGGGGCTTAGGAGACGATGCGTGAACCGATCGGGGCCCAGGAGACGCCGCGTGGACCGATCGGGGCTCGGAGACGGCGCGTGGAACGATCGGGGCTCAGGAGACGGCGCGTGAAATGATCATCGCTCTGAGACGGCGCGTGGACCGATTGTGGCTTACGAGACGGGGCGTGGATCGATCGGGGCTCAGGAAGCGGCGCCTCGACCTATCGTGGCTCGGAGACGGCGCGTGGAGGCATCGGGGCTAAGAACACGACGCATGGACCGAGCGGGGCTCAGGAGACAGCGCGAGGAGCGATCGGGGCTCAGGAGAAGACGCGTCAATTGATCGGGGCTCAGGAGACGACGCGGCGACGGATCAGGGCTCAGGAGACGGCGCCTGCACCGATCGTGGCTCGGAGAAGGCGCGTGGAGGCATCGGGGCTTCGAAGACGACGCATGGACCAATCGGGGCTCGGAAACGGCACCTGGATCGATCGGAGCTCGGAGACGACGGGTGGAGCGGTCGGGGCTCAGGAGAAGACGCGTGGATCGATCGGGACTCAGGAGACGACGCGTCAACGGATCGGCGCTTAGGAGACGACGCGTCGGCCGATCGGGGCTCAGGAGACGGCGCGTGGACCGATCGGGGCTCAGGAGACGCCGCGTGGACCGATCGGGGCTCGGAGATGGCGCGTGGAACGATCGGGGCTCAGGAGACGGCGCGAGGAGCAATCGAGGCTCAGGAGAAGACGCGTCAATTGATCGGGGCTCAGGAGACGACGCGGCGATGGATCGGGGCTTAGGAGACGACGCGTGGACCGATCGGGGCTCGGAGACGGTAGGAGGACCGACCGGAGCTCAGGAGATTCGCGTGGATCGATCAGGGCTCCGGAGGCGGCGCATGGACCGATTGGGGAGCATGCGATGGTGCGTGGACCGATCGGGGCTCGGAGACGGCGCACGGACCGATCGGGGCTTAGGAGACGACGCGTGGACCGATTGGGGCTCAGGAGGCCGCGCGTGGACCGATCGGGGTGTAGGAGACGACGCGTGTACCTATCGGGGCTCAGGAGACAGCGCGTGGACCGATCGGGGCTCGGCGACTGCGCGTCGACGTATCGGGGCTCAGGAGACGGCGCGTGGACCGATTGGAGCTTATGAGACGGCGCGTGGACCGATTGGGGCTCGGATACGGCGCGTGAACCGATCGGGGCTTAGGAGACGACGCGTGGACCGATCGGGGCTCGGAGACGGCGCGTGGACCGACCGGGGCTAAGGAGGCCGCGCGTGGACCTATCGAGGCCTAGGAGCCGACGCGTGGACCGATCGGGGCTGAGGAGACGGCGCGTGGATCGAACGGGGCTCGGAGACGGCGCGTGGAACGATCGGAGCACAGGAGACGGCGCGTGAACCGATCGGCGCTCGGAGACGGCGCGTGGACCGACCGGGGCTAAGCAGGCCGCGCGTGGACCGATAGAGGCTTAGGAGCCGACGCGTGGACCGATCGGGGCTCAGGTGACGGGGCGTGAAATGATCGGCGCTCTGAGACGGCGCGTCGACCGATCGGTGCTCGGAGACGGCGCGTGGACGGACCGCGGCTCAGAATGCGGTACGCGGACCGACCGGGGATCGGACACGGCGTGTGGACCGATCGAGGCTCGGAGACGACGCGTTTAAGGATCGGGAATCAGGAGACGACGCGTGGAACGATCCGGGCTCAGGAGACGAAGCGTGGACCGATCGGGGCTCGGAGACGGCGCGTAGACCGATCGGGGCTTAGGAGATGACGCGTGGACCGATCGGGGCTCAGGAGACGGGGCGCGGACTGACCGGGGCTCAGGTGACTCGCGTGGATCGATCGGGGCTCCGGAGGCGCCGTGTGGACCGATGGGGACCAGGAGACGGTGCCTGGACCGATCGGGGCTCGGAGCCGGCGCGTGGACCGGTCGGGGCTTAGGAGACGACGCGTGGACCGATCGGGACTCAGGAGACGACGCGTGGACCGATCGGGGTTTAGCAGAGGACGCGTCGACCGATCGGGCCTCAGGACACGGCGCGTAGACCGAACCGGGCTTAGGACACGACGCGTGGACCGATCGGTGCTCAGGAAGTGGCGCCTGGACCGATCGTGGATCGGGGACGGCGCCTTGGGGCATCTGGGCTTAGAAGACGACGCGTGGACCGATCGGGGCTCAGGAAACGGCGTGTGAACCGATCGGGGCTCAGGATACGGCGTGTGGACCGATCGGGGCTTCGGAGACGGTACGTGGACCGATCGGGGCTCGGAGACGGCGCGAGGACCGACCGGGGCTCAGGAGACGGCGCGTGGACCGACCGGAGCTCAGGAGATTCGTGTGGATCGATCGGGGCTCCGGAGACGGCGCGTGGACCGATTGGGGAGCAGGAGATGGGCCGTGGACCGATCGGGGTTCGGCGACGTTGCGTGAACCGATCGGGACTTAGGAGACGACGCGTGGACCGTCCGGGGTTAGGAAACGACGCGTGAACCTATGGGGCTTAGGAAGCGACGCGTGGACCGATCGAGGCTCAGGAAACGGCGCGTGGACCGATTGGGGCTCAGGAGGCCGCGCGTGGACCGATAACGGCTCGGCACCAGCGCGTGGACGGATCGGGGCTCAGGAGACGGCGGTGGACCGATCGGGGCTCGGAGACGGCATGTTAAAAGATCGGGGCTTAGGAGACGATACTTCGACCGATAGGGGTCGGATACGGCGCGTGTACCGACCGGGGCTCAGGAGGCCGCGCGTTGACTGATCGGGGCTCGGAGATGACCGGTGGAACGATCGGGGCTCAGGAGACGGCGCGTGAACCGATCGTCGCTCGGAGACGGCGCTTGGACCGATCGGGGCTTAGAAGACGACGTGTGGAGCGATTGGGGCTCAGGAGACGGCGCGTGGACCGTTCGGGGCTCGGAGACGGCGCGTGGAACGATCGGGGCTCCGGAGGCGCCGTGTGGACCGATGGGGATCAGGAGACGGTGCGTGGACCGATCAGGGCTCGGAGACGGCGCGTAGACCGATCGGGGCTTAGGAGATGACGCGTGGACCGATCGGGGCTCGGAGACAACGCGTGGACCACCCGGGGCTCAGGAGGCCACGCCTGGACCGATCGGGGCTCGGCGACGGCGCGTTGACCGATCGAGGCTCGGAGACGACGCGTGTACGGATCGGGGATTCGGGGACGACGCGTGGACCGATCGGGGCTTAGGAGACGACGCATGTACCTATCGGGGCTTAGGAGAAAATCCGTGGACGGATTGGCGCTCAGGAAGCGGCGCCTGGACCGATCGTGGTTCGGAGACGGCGCGAGGAGGCATCTGGGCTAAGAAGACGACGTGTGGATCGATCGGGGCTCAGGAAGCGGCGACTTCACCGATCGTGGCTCGGAGACGATGCGTGGACCGATCGGGGCTCAGGAGACGGCGCGTGGAGCGATCGGGGCTCAGGAGACGGCGCGTGGACCGGTCGGGGCTTAGGAGACGATGCCTGGACCGATCGAGGCTTAGGAGGCGGCGCGTGGAACGATCGGGGCTCAGCAGGCGACACGTTGACGGATCGGGGCTCAGGAGACGGTGCGTGAACCGATCGGGGCTCGGCGACTGCGCGTGGACCGATCGGGGCTAAGGAGACGGCGCGTGAACCGATCGGGGATGAGGAGACGGTGCGTGGAGCGATCGGGCCTTAGGAGACGGCGCGAAGACCGATCGGGGCTGTCGAAGCGGCGCTAGGACCGATCGTGGCTCGGAGACGGAGCGTGGAGGCATCGGGGCTTAGAAGACGACGCATGGACCGATCGGGGCTCAGGAAACGGCGCGTGGACCGATCGGAGCTCGGAGACGACGCGTGGACCGATCGGGGCTCAGGAGACGGCGCGTGGAGCGATCGGGGCTCAGGAGACGGCGCGTGGACCGGTCGGGGCTTAGGAAACGATGCCTGGACCGATCGGGGCTTAGGAGGCGGCGCGTGGAACGATCGGGGCTCAGGAGGCGACACGTCGACGGATCGGGGCTCGGAGACGGCGCGTGGACCGACTGGGGCTCAGGAGGTTGCGCGTGGACCAATTGGGGTTCGGCGACGGCGCGTGGACCGACAGGGGCTCAGGAGACCGCGCGTGAACCGATCGGGGCTCGGCGACTGCGCGTGGACCGATCGGGGCTAAGGAGACGACGTGTGGACCGATCGGGGCATAGGAGACGACGCGTGTACCTATCGGGGCTCAGGAGACAGCGCGTGGTCCGATTGGGCCTCACGAGACGGCGCGTGGACAGATCGGGGCTCGGAGACGACGCGTGTACGGATCGGGGATTCGGGGACGAGGCGTGGACCGATCGGGGCTTAGGAGACGACGCGTGGACCGATCGGGGCGTAGGAGACGACGCGTGGACCGATTGGGGCTTAGGAGACTGCGCGTGGACCGATCGGGGCTCAGGAAGCGGCGCCTGAACCGATCGTGGCTCGGAGACGGCGCGAGGAGGCATCGGGCCTAAGAAGACGACGCATGGACCGAGTGGGGCGCAGGAGACGGCGCGAGGAGCGATCGGGGCTCAGGAGAAGACGCGTCAATTGATCGGGGCTCAGGAGAGGACGCGTCGACGCATCGGGGCTCAGGAGACGGCGCGTGGACCGACCGGGGCTCAGGAGACTCGCGTGGATCGATCGGGGCTCAGGAGGCGACGCGTGGACCCATCGGGGCTCGGAGACGGCGTGTGGACGTATCGGGGCTTAGGAGACAACGCGTGGACGGATCGGGGCTCAGGAGAAGGCGCGTGAACCGATCGGCGCTCGGAGACGGCGCGTGGACCGATCGGGGCTTAGGAGACGATGCGCGGACCGATCGGGGCTCGGCGACGGCGCGTGGACCGACCGGGGCTCAGGAGGCCACGCCTGGACCGATCGGGTCTCGGCGACGGCGCGTAGACCGATCGAGGCTCGGAGACGACGCGTTGACCGATCGGGGCTCAGGAGACGGCGCGTGGACCGATCGGGGCTCAGGAGACGGCGCGTGGACCGATTGGGGCTCGGGAGACTGCGCGTGGATGGATCGGGGCTTAGGGAACGACGCGTGGACCGATCGGGGCTCAGGAGACGGCGCGTGGACCGATCGGGGCTCGGAGACGGCGCGTAGAACGATTGGGGCTTAGGAGAAGGCGCGTGGAGCGATCGGGGCTCAGGAGACGGCGCGTGAACCGATCGGGGCTCAGGAGACGGCGTGTGGACCGATCGGGGCTTCGGAGACGGTACGTGGACCGATCGGGGCTCGGAGACGGCGCGAGGACCGACCGGGGCTCAGGAGACGGCGCGTGGACCGACCGGAGCTCAGGAGATTCGCGTGGATCAATCCGGGCTCCGGAGGCGGCGCGTGGACCGATTGGGGAGCAGGAGATGGGCCGTGGACGGATCGGGGCTCAGGAGACGGCGGTGGACCGATCGGGGCTCGGAGACGGCATGTTAACCGATCGGAGCTCAGGAGACGGCGCGTGAACCGATCGGCGCTCGGAGACGGAGCTTGGACCGATCGGGGCTTAGGAGACGACGCGTGGACCGATTGGGGCTCGGAGACGGCGCGAGGAGGCATCTGGGCTAAGAAGACGACGAGTGGATCGATCGGGGCTCAGGAAACAGCTCGTGGAGCGATCGGGGCTCAGGAGACGATGCGTGGATCGACCGGGGCTCAGGAGGCCACGCCTGGACCGATCGGGTCTCGGAAACGGCGCGTGGACCGATCGGGGCTCAGGAGACGGCGCGTGGACCGATCGGGGCATAGGAGACGACGCGTGTACCTATCGGGGCTCAGGAGACAGCGCGTGGTCCGATTGGGCCTCACGAGACGGCGCGTGGACAGATCGGGGCTTAGGAGACGATGCCTGGACCGATCGGGGCTTAGGAGGCGGCGCGTGGAACGATCGGGGCTCGGAGACAGCGCGTGTACCGCCTGGAGCTCAGGAGGTTGCGCGTGGACCAATTGGGGTTCAGCGACGGCGCGTGGACCGACCGGGGCTCAGGAGACCGCGCGTGAACCGATCGGGGCTCGGCGACTGCGCGTGGACCGATCGGGGCTAAGGAGACGACGTGTGGACCGATCGGGGCATAGGAGACGACGCGTGTACCTATCGGGGCTCAGGAGACAGCGCGTGGTCCGATTGGGCCTCACGAGACGGCGCGTGGACAGATCGGGGCTCGGAGACGACGCGTGTACGGATCGGGGATTCGGGGACGAGGCGTGGACCGATCGGGGCTCAGGAGACGACACGTCGACGCATCGGGGCTTAGGAGACGACGCGTGGACCGATCGGGGCTTAGGAGACGACGCGTGGACCGATCGGTGCTCAGGAAGCGGCGCCTAGACCGATCGTGGCTCGGAGACGGCGCGTGGAGGCATCGGGCCTAAGAAGACGACGCATGGACCGAGCGGGGCGCAGGAGACGGCGCGAGGAGCGATCGGGGCTGAGGAGAAGACGCGTGGGCCGATCGGGGCTCAGGAGACGGCGCGTAGACCGATCGGGGCTCGGAAACGACGCGTTAACCGAGCGGGGCTTAGGAGACTATGCGTGGACCGATCGGGGCTCGGAGACAGCGCGTGTACCGACTGGGGCTCAGGAGGTTGCGCGTGGACCAATTGGGGTTCGGCGACGGCGCGTGGACCGACCGGGGCTCAGGAGACCGCGCGTGAACCGATCGGGGCTCGGCGACTGCGCGTGGACCGATCGGGGCTAAGGAGACGACGTGTGGACCGATCGGGGCATAGGAGACGACGCGTGTACCTATCGGGGCTCAGGAGACAGCGCGTGATCCGATTGGGCCTCACGAGACGGCGCGTGGACAGATCGGGGCTCGGAGACGACGCGTGTACGGATCGGGGATTCGGGGACGAGGCGTGGACCGATCGGGGCTTAGGAGACGACGCGTGGACCGATCGGGGCGTAGGAGACGACGCGTGGACCGATTGGGGCTTAGGAGACGGCGCGTGGACCGATCGGGGCTCAGGAAGCGGCGCCTGAACCGATCGTGGCTCGGAGACGGCGCGTGGAGGCATCGGGCCTAAGAAGACGACGCATGGACCGAGCGGGGCTCAGGAGACGGCGCGAGGAGCGATCGGGGCTCAGGAGAAGACGCGTCAATTGATCGGGGCTCAGGAGACGACGCGTCGACGCATCGGGGCTTAGGAGACGACGCGTGGACCGATCGGGGCTTAGGAGACGACGCGTGGACCTATCGGGGCTCAGGAAGCGGCGCCTAGACCGATCGTGGCTCGGAGACGGAGCGTGGAGGCATCGGGCCTAAGAAGACGACGCATGGACCGAGCGGGGCGCAGGAGACGGCGCGAGGAGCGATCGGGGCTCAGGAGAAGACGCGTCAATTGATCGGGGCTCAGGAGAAGACGCGTCGACGCATCGGGGCTCAGGAGACGGCGCGTGGACCGACCGGGGCTCAGGAGACTCGCGTGGATCGATCGGGGCTCAGGAGGCGACGCGTGGACCCATCGTGGCTCGGAGACGGCGTGTGGACGTATCGGGGCTTAGGAGACGACGCGTGGACGGATCGGGGCTCAGGAGAAGGCGCGTGAACCGATCGGCGCTCGGAGACGGCGTGTGGACCGATCGGGGCTTAGGAGACGATGCGCGGACCGATCGGGGCTCGGCGACGGCGCGTGGACCGACCGGGGCTCAGGAGGCCACGCCTGGACCGATCGGGTCTCGGCGACGGCGCGTGGACCGATCGAGGCTCGGAGACGCCGCGTGGACCGATCGGGGTTTAGCAGAGGACGCGTCGACCGATCGGGGCTCAGGACACGGCGCGTAGACCGATCGGGGCTTAGGACACGACGCGTGGACCGATCGGTGCTCAGGAAGTGGCGCCTGGACCGATCGTGACTCGGGGACGGCGCCTTGGGGCATCTGGGCTTAGAAGACGACGCGTGGACCGATCGGGGCTCAGGAAACGGCGCGTGAACCGATCGGGGCTCAGGAGACGGCGTGTGGACCGATCGGGGCTTCGGAGACGGTACGTGGACCGATCGGGGCTCGGAGACGGCGCGAGGACCGACCGGGGCTCAGGAGCCGGCGCGTGGACCGACCGGAGCTCAGGAGATTCGCGTGGATCGATCCGGGCTCCGGAGGCGGTGCGTGGACCGATTGGGGAGCAGGAGATGGGCCGTGGACGGATCGGGGCTCAGGAGACGGCGGTGGACCGATAGGGGCTTAGGAGACGGCGCGTGGACCGATCGGGGCTCGGAGACGGGGCGTGGAATGATCGTGGCTCACGAGATGGCGCGTGGACGGGTCGGGGCTTAGGAGACTCGCGTAGATCGATCGGGGCTCCGGAGGCGGCACGTGGACCGATCGGGGCTCGGAGACGGGGCGTGGAATGATCGTGGCTCACGAGATGGCGCGTGAAATGATCGGCGCTCTGAGACGGTGCGTAGACCGATTGGGGCTTACGAGACGGCGCGTGGACCGAACGGGGCTCGGAGACGACGCATGGACCGATCGGGGCTCGGAAACGGCGCGTGGACCGATCGGGGCTTAGGAGACGGCGCGTGGACCGATCGGGGCTTAGGAGCCGACGCGTGGACCGATCGTGGCTCAGGAGACGTCGCGTGGACCGATCGGTGCTCGGAGACTGCGCGTGGACGGACCGCGGCTTAGAATGCGGCACGCGGACCGATCGGGGATCGGAGACGGCGTGTGGACGTATCGGAGCTTAGGAGACGATGCGTGGACCGATCGGGGCTCAGGAGACGGCGCGTGGACCGGTCGGGGCTTAGGAGACGACGCCTGGACAGATCGGAGCTTAGGAGGCGGCGTGTGGAACGATCGGTGCTCAGGAGACGGCGCGTGCACCAATCGGCGCTCGGAGACGGCGCGTGGAGCGATCGGGGCTCGGAGACGGCACGTGGAACGATCGGGGCCCAGGAGACGGTGCGTGGAGGCATCGGGGCTTAGAAGACCACGCATGGACCGAGCGGGGCTCAGGAGACGGCGCGGGGAGCGATCGGGGCTCAGGAGACATAGGGTGAACCGGTCGGGTCGAAGGAGACGACGCGTCGACCGATCGGGGCTCAGGGGAAGGGGTGTGGACCGATCGGGGCTCAGGAGACGGCGCCTGGACCGACCGGGGCTCGGCGACTGCGCGTGGACGGATCGGGGCTCAGGAGACGGCGCGTGGGCCGATCGGGGCTCGGAGACGGCGCGTTAACCGATCGGGGCTCGGACCCGACGCTTGTACGGATCGGGGCTTGGTGACGGAGTGTTGACCGATCGCGGTTTACAGACGGCCCGTGGACGGATCTGGGCTTAGGAGACGGCGTGTGGACCGATCGGGGCTCAGGATACGGCGCGTAGACCGATCGCGGCTCGTAAATGACGCGTCAACCGATCGGGACTTAGGAGACGATGCGGGGATCGATCGGGGCTCGGCGACTGCGCGTGGACCGACTGGAGCTCAGGAGGTTGCTCGTGGACCAATGGGGGTTCGGGCGACGGCGCGTGGACCAATTGGGGTTCGGGCGACGGCGCGTGGACCAATTGGGGTTCGGGCGACGGCGCGTGGACCAATCGGTGCTCGGAGACGGCGCGTGGACCGATCGGGGCGTAGGAGACGACGCGTGGACCGATCGGGGCTCAGGAGACGGCGCGCGGACCGACCGGGGCTCAGGCGACTCGCGTGGAACGACCGGAGCTTTGGAGGCGGCGCGTGAACCGATCGGGGCTTGATGACATCGCGTTTACCGATCGCGGTTCGGAGACGGCCCGTGGACAGATCGGGGCTTAGGAGACGGCGCGTGGACCTAACGGGGCTGAGGAGACGGCGCGTGGACCGGTCGGGGCTTAGGAGACGACGCCTGGACCGATCGGGGCTTAGGAGGCGGCGTGTGGAACGATAGGTGCTCAGGGGACGGCGCGTGCACCAATCGGCGCTCGGAGACGGCGCGTCGAGCGATCGGGGCTCAGGAGACGACGCGTGGACGGACCGTGGCTTAGAATGCGTCACGCGGACCGATCGGCGATCGGATACGGCGCGTCGAGCGATCGGGGCTCAGGAGACGACGCGTGGACGGACCGTGGCTTAGAATGCGTCAGGCGGACCGATCGGCGATCGGATACGGCGTGTGGACGTATCGGGGCTTAGGAGACGATGCGTGGACCGATCGGGGCTCAGGAGCCGGCGGGTGATCCGGTCGGGTCTTAGGAGACGACGCGTCGACCGATCGGGGCTCAGGGAAAGGCGTGTGGACCGATCGAGGCTCCGAGACGGAGCGTGGAGCGATCGGGGCTGAGGAGAAGGCGCGTGGTCCGATCGGGGCTTATGAGACGGCGCGTGGACCGATCGGGGCTCGGAGATGTCGCGTGGAATGATCGGGGCTTAGCAGATGGCGTGTGAACCGATCGGAGATCAGGAGACGACGCGTGGACCGAGAGGGCTCTGGAACTGGCGCACGAACGGATCGTGGCTCGGAGACGGCGCGTGGATCGATCGGTGCTCGAAGACGACGCGTGGACCGACCGGGGCTCAGGAGCCGATGCGTGGATCGATCGGGGCTCAGGAGTCGGCGCGTAGACCCATCGGGGCTCGGAGACGGCACGTGGACCGATCAGGGCTTAGGAGACGACGCGTGGACCGATCGGGGCTCAGGAGACGGCGCGTGGACCGATCGGTGCTCGGAGACGGCGCGTGGACGGACCGTGGCTTAGAATGCGTCACGCGGACCGATCGGGGCTCGGATACGGCGTGTAGACGTATCGGGGCTTAGGAGACGATGCGTGAACCGATCGGGGCCCAGGAGACGCCGCCTGGACCGATCGGGGCTCGGAGACGGCGCGTGGAACGATCGGGGCTCAGGAGACGGCGCGTGAAATGATCATCGCTCTGAGACGGCGCGTGGACCGATTGTGGCTTACGAGACGGGGCGTGGATCGATCGGGGCTCAGGAAGCGGCGCCTCGACCTATCGTGGCTCGGAGACGGCGCGTGGAGGCATCGGGGCTAAGAACACGACGCATGGACCGAGCGGGGCTCAGGAGACAGCGCGAGGAGCGATCGGGGCTCAGGAGAAGACGCGTCAATTGATCGGGGCTCAGGAGACGACGCGGCGACGGATCAGGGCTCAGGAGACGGCGCGTGGACCGATCGGGGTGGGGAGACGGCGCGTGACCCGACCGGGGCTTAGGAGGCCGCGCGTGGACTGATTGGAGCTCGGCGACTGCGCGTGGACGTATCGGGGCTCAGGAGATGGTGCGTGGACCGATCGGGGCGGGGAGACGGCGCGTTAACCGATCGGGGCTTAGGAGACGATGCGTGGGCCGATCGGAGATCAGGAGACGACGCGTCGACCAATCAGGGCTCAGGAGACGGCGCGCGGACCGACTGGGGCTCAGGAGACTCGCGTGGATCGATCGGGGCTCCGGAGGCGCCGCGTGGACCCATTGGGATCAGGAGACGGTGCGTGAACCGTTCGGGGCTCGGAGACGGCGCGTGGACCGATCGGGGCTCAGGAGACGGCGCGTGGACCGATCGCGGCTCGGAGACGGCGCGTGGAATGATCGGGGCTCAGGAGACGACGCGTGGACCGATCGGGCGTAGGAGACGACGCGTGTACCTATCGGGGCTCACGACACAGCGTGTGGACCGATTGGGGCTCAGGAGACGCCGCGTGGAACGATCGGGGCTCGGAGACGGCGCGTGGAACGATCGGGGCTCAGGAGACGGCGCGTGGACCGATCGTGGCTTAGGAGAAGGCGCGTGGAATGATAGGGGCTCAGGAGACGGCGCGTGGACCGATCGTGGCTCGGAGACGGCGCGTGGAGGCATCGGGGTTAAGAAGACGACGCATCGACCGAGCGGGGTTCAGGAGACGCGCGCAAGGAGCGATCGGGGCTTAGGAGACGACGCGTGGACCGATCGGGACTCAGGAGACGGCGCGTGGACCAATCAGGGCTCAGGAGACGGCGCGCGGACCGACTGGGGCTCAGGAGACTCGCGTGGATCGATCGGGGCTCCGCAGGCGCCGCGTGGACCGATTGGGATCAGGAGACGGTGCGTGAACCGTTCGGTGCTCGGAGACAGCGCGTGGACCGATCGGGGCTCGGAGACGACGCGTAGACCAATCGGTGCTCGGAGACAGCGCGTGGACCGACTGGGGCTGGGAGACGGCGCGTGGACCGATCGTGGCTTAGGAGAAGGCGCGTGGAATGATCGGGGCTCAGGAGACGGCGCGTGGACCGATCGTGGCTCGGAGACGGCGCGTCGAGGCATCGGGGTTAAGAAGACGACGCATCGCCCGAGCGGGGTTCAGGAGACGGCGCGAGGAGCGATCGGGGCTCGGAGACGGCGCGTCGACCGCTCGGGGTTTGGAGACGGCGCCTGGACCGTCCGGGGTCAGGACGCGATGCGTGGACCGATCGGGGCTCAGGAGACTGCGCGTGGATGGATCGGAGCTTCGGGAACGACGCGTGGACCGATCGGGGCTCAGGAGACGGCGCGTGAATCGATCGGCGTGCGGAGATGGCACGTGGAACGATCGGGGCTTAGGAGACGGCGCGTGGACTAATAGGAGATCAGGAGAGGACGCGTGGACCGATAGGGCTGTGGAAGCGGCGCACGGACCGATCGTGGCTCGGAGACGGCGCGTGGACCGATCGAGGCTCGGCGACGGCGCGTGGACCAATCGGGGCTCGGAGACGACGCGTGTACAGATCAGGGCTTGGTGACGGCGCGTTTACCGATAGCAGCTCGAAGACGGTCCGTGGACGGATCGCGGCTTAGGAAACGGCGCGTGGACCGATCGAGGCTCGGAGACGACGCGTGTGCGGATCGGGGATTCGAGGACGACGGGTGGACCGATCCGGGCTCAGGAGACGACGCGTCGTCCGATCGGGGCTCAGGATGCGGCGCGTGGACCCATCGGGGCTCGGAGACGGCACGTGGACCGATCAAGGCTTAGGACACGACGCGTTGACCGATCGGGACTCAGGAGGCGGCGCGTGGACCGATCGCGGTTCGGCGACGGCGCGTGGACCGATCGGGGCTCAGGAGACCGCGCGTGGACCGATCGGGGCTCAGGAGACGGCGCGTGGACCGATTGGGGCTCGGATACGGCGCGTGAACCAATCGGGCCTCAGGAGGCCGCGCGTGGACCGATCGCGGCTCGGCGACGGCGCGTGGACCGATCGGGGCTCAGGAGGCCGCGCGTGGACCGATCATAGCTCGGCGACGGCGCGTGGACCGATCGGGGCTCGGAGCGGCGCGTAGAACGATCGCGGCTCGGCGACGGCGCGTGGAACGATCGGGGCTCAGGAGGCTGCGCGTGGATCGATTGGGGCTCATGGAGACGGCGCGTGGACCGCTCCGGGCTCGAAGACGGCGCGTGGAACGATCAGGGCTCAGGAGACGTCACGTGAAATGATCGGCGCTCGGAGACGGCGCGTGGACCGATCGGGGCTCAGGAGAAGGCGCGTGGACCGATCGGGGCTTAGGAGGGGACCCGTCGACCGATCGGGGCTCAGGAGACGACGCGTGGACCGGTCGGTGCTCGGAGACGGCGCGTGGACCGATCGGGGCTTAGTAGAAGGCGCTTGGACCGATCGGGGCTTAGGAGACGACGCGTGGACCGATCGGAGCTCGGAGACGGCGCGTGGAACGATCGGGGCTCAGAAGACGGCGCGTGAACCAATCGGCGCTCGAAGACGGCGCGTGGACCGATCGGGGATGAGGAGAAGGCGCGTGGACCGATCGGGGCTTAGGAGACGGTGCGTAGACCGATCGGGGCTCGGAGACGGCGCGTGGAACGATCGGGGCTCAGGAGACGGCGCGTGAACCGATCGGCGCTCGGAGACGGCGCGTGGACCGATCGGAGCTCGGAGACGGCGCGTGAAACGATCGGGGCTCAGAAGACGGCGCGTGAACCGATCGGCGCTCGGAGACGGCGCGTGGACCGATCTGGGCTCGGAGACAGCGCGTGGACCGACTGGGGCACATGCGGTGGCGCGTGGACCAATTGGGGTTCGGCGACGGCGCGTGGACCGATCCGGGCTCAGGAGACGGCGCGTGGACCGATCGGGTCTCAGGAGGCCCCGCGTGGACAGATCATGACTCGGCGACGGCGCGTGGACCGATCGGAGCTCGGAGACGACGCGTGGACCGATCGGGGCTCGGAGACAGCGCGTGGACCGACTGGGGCTCATGCGGTTTCGCGTGGACCAATTGGGGTTCGGCGACGGCGCGTGGACCGATCGGGGCTTAGGAGACGGCGCGTGGACCGATCGGGGCTTAGGAGACGGCGCATGCACCGATCGGGGCCCCGAGACGGCGCTAGAAGGCATCTGGGCTTACAGGACGACGCGTGGATCGAACAAGGGCTCGGAGACGGCGCATGAACCGACCGGGGTTCATGAGACGGCGCGTGGACTGATCAGGGCTCGGAGACGGCGCGTTAACCGATCGGGGCTTAGGAGACGGCGTGTGAACGTATCGGGGCTTAGGAAAGGATGCGTTGACCGATCGGGGCTCATGAGACGGCGCGTAGACCGATCGGGGCTCAGGAGACGGCGCGTGGACCGATCGGTGCTCGTAGACGGCGCGTGGACGGACCGTGGCTTAGAATGCGTCATGCGGACCGATCAGCGCTCGGATACGGCGTGTGGACCGATCGGGGCTCGGAGACGCAGCGTGGACCGATCGGGGCTTGGGAGACGACGCGTGGACCGATCGGGGCGTAGGACACGGCGCGTGTACCTATCGGGGCTCACGAGACAGCGTGTGGACCGATTGGGGCTCAGGAGACGGCGCGTGGACCGATCGGGGCTCGGAGACGGCGCGTGGACGGACCGCGGCTCAGAATGCGGTACGCGGACCGATCGGGGATCGGACACGGCGTGTGGACCGTTCGAGGCTCGGAGACGACGCGTTTACGGATCGGGGATCAGGAGACGACGCGTGGAACGATCCGGGCTCAGGAGACGGAGCGTGGACCGATCGGGACTCGGAGTCGGCGTGTGGAACGATCGGGGCTCGGGTGACGGCGCGTGAACCGATCGGCGCTCAGAGACGGCGCGTGGATCGATCGGGGATCGGGGACGGCGCGTGGAATGATCGGGGCTCGGAGTCGACGCGTTAGCCGATCGGGGCTTAGGAGACGATGCGTGGGCCGATCGGGGCTCGGAGACGGCGCGTGGGCCGACCGGGGTTTTGGAGAAGACGCGTGGACCGAACGGGGCTTAGGAGACGGCGCTTGGACCGATCGGGCTCAGGAGACGGCGCGCGGACCGACTTGGGCTCAAGAGACTCGCGTGGATCGATCGGGGCTCCGGAGGCGCCGCGTGGACCGATTGGGATCAGGAGACGGCGCGTGGACGGATCGGGGCTCGGAGACGGCGCGTGGAACGATCGGGGCTCGGAGACAGGGCGTGTACCGACTGGGGCTCAGGAGACCGTGCGTGAACCGATCGGGGCTCGGCGACTGCGCGTGGACGGATCGGGGCTCGGAGATGGTGCGTAGAACGATCAGGGCTCATGAGACGGCGCGTTAACCGATTGGGGCTTAGGAGACGTTGCGTGGACCGATCGGCGCTCGAAGACGGCGCGTGGACCGATCGGGGCTCGGACACAGTGCGTGGACCGACTGGGGCTCAGGCGGTTGCGCGTGGACCAATTGGGGTTCGGCGACGGCGCGTGGACCGATCGGGGCTCAGGAGGCGGCGCGTGGATCGATCGGGGCTCGGAGACGGCGCGTGGACCGTCCGGGGCTCAGGAGGGGATGCGTGTACCGATCGCGGTTCTGGAGACTGCGCGTGGATCGATCGGGGCTTAGGGAACGACGCGTGGACCGATCGGGGCTCAGGAGACGGCGCATGAACCGACCGGGGCTCAGGAGACCGCGCGTGGACCGATCGCGGCTCGGCGACGGCTCGTGGACCGATCGGGACTCAGGAGGCCGCGCGTGGACCGATCGTGGCTCGGCGACGGCGCGTGGATCGATCGGGGCTCGGAGACGACGCGTGGACCGATCGGGGCTCGGAGACAGCGCGTCGACCGACTGGGGCTCAGGCGGTTGCGCGTGGACCGATCGGGGCTTAGGAGCCTCGCGTGGATCGATCGGGGCCCCGGAGGCGCCGCGTGGACCCATGGGGATCAGGAGACACTGCGTGAACCGATCGGGGCTCGGAGACGGCGCGTGGACCGATCGGGGCTCAGGAGGCCGCGCGTGGACCGATCATGGCTCGGCGACGGCGCGTGGACCGATCGGGGCTCGGAGACGACGCGTGGACCGATCGGGGCTCAGGAGGCCGCGCGTGGATCGATCATGGCTCGGCGACGGCGCGTGGACCGATCGTGGCTCAGGAAGCGGCGCCTGGACCGATCGTGGCCCGGAGACGGCGCGAGAAGGCATCTGGGCTTACAAGACGACGCGTGGATCGATCGGGGCTCGGAGACGGCGCATGAACCGACCGGGGCTCAGGAGACGGCGCGTGGACTGATCGGGGCTCGGAGACGGCGCGTTAACCGATCGGGGCTTAGGAGGCCGCGCGTGGACCGATCGAGGCTCGGCGACGGCGCGTGGACCGATCGGGACTCGGAGACGGCGTGTGAACGTATCGGGGCTTAGGAGACGATGCGTTGACCGATCGGGGCTCATGAGGCGGCGCGTAGACCGATCGGGGCTCCGGCGGCGACGCGTGGACCGATCGGGGCCCAGGAAACGGCGCGTGGATCAATCGGTGCTCGAAGACGACGCGTGGACCGACCGGGGCTCAGGAGCCGATGCGTGGATCGATCGGGGCTCAGGAGGCGGCGCGTAGACCCATCGGGGCTCGGAGACGGCACGTGGACCGATCAGGGCTTAGGAGACGACGCGTGGACCGATCGGGGCTTAGGAGACGGCGCGTGGACCGATCGGTGCTCGGAGACGACGCACGGACTGATCGGGGCTTAGGATACGACGCGTGGACCGATTGGGGCTCAGGAGGCCGCGCGTGGACCGATCGCGGCTCGTGCGACGGCGCGTGCACCGATCGGCGCTCGGAGACGGCGCTGACCGATCGTGGCTTAGGAGAAGGCGCGTGGAACGATCGGGGTTCAGGAGACGGCGCGTGGACCGATTGGGGCTCGGAGACGGCGCGTTAGCTGATTGGGGCTTAGGAGACGATGCGTGGATCGATCGGGGCTCAGGATCCTCGCGTGGATCGATCGGGGCTCCGGAGGCGCCGCGTGGACCCATGGGGATCAGGAGACAGTGCGTGGACCCATCGGGGCTCGGAGACTGCGCGTGGACTGATCGCGGCTTAGGAGACGACGCGTGGACCGTTCGGGGTGTAGGAGACGACGCGTGTACCTATCGGGGCTCAGGAGATAGCGCGTGGAACGATCGGGGCTCGGCGACTGCGCGTCGACGTATCGGGGCTCAGGAGACGGCGCGTGGACCGATTGGAGCTTAGGAGACGGCGCATGGACCGATTGGGCCTCGGATACGGCGCGTGAACCGATCGGGGCTTAGGAGACGACGCGTGGACCGATCGGGGCTCAGGAGACGGCGCGTGGAGCGATCGGGGCTCGGAGACGGTACGAGGACCGACCGGAGCTCAGGAGATTCGCGTGGATCGATCAGGGCTCCGGAGGCGGCGCACGGACCGATTGGGGAGCATGAGATGGTGCGTGGACCGATCGGGGCTCGGAGACGGCGCACGGACCGATCGGGGCTTAGGAGAAGACGCGTGGATCGATCGGGGCTCAGGAGACGACGCGACGACGGATCGGGGCTTAGGAGACGACGCGTGGACCGATCGGGGCTCGGCGACGGCGCGTGGACCGATCGGGGCTCGGAGACGACGCGTGGACCGATGGGGGCTCGGATACGGCGCGTGAACCAACCGGGGCTCAGGAGGCCGCGCGTGGATCGATCATGGCTCGGCGACGGCGCGTGGACCGATCCGGGCTCAGGATACGGCGCGTGGACCGATCGGGGCTCGGAGACGGCGCGTGGAGCGATCGGGGCTCAGGAGACGGTGCGTGGACCGATTGGGCCTCGGATACGGCGCGTGAAGCATCCGGGGCTCAGGAGGCCGCGCGTGGACCGATCGCGGCTCAGGAGACGACGCGTGGAGCGGTCGGGGCTCAGGAGAAGACGCGTGGATCGATCGGGGCTCAGGAGACGACGCGACGACGGATCGGGGCTTAGGAGACGACGCGTGGACCGATCGGGGCTCGGCGACGGCGCGTGGACCGATCGGGGCTCGGAGACGACGCGTGGACCGATGGGGGCTCGGATACGGCGCGTGAACCAACCGGGGCTCAGGAGGCCGCGCGTGGATCGATCATGGCTCGGCGACGGCGCGTGGACCGATCCGGGCTCAGGATACGGCGCGTGGACCGATCGGGGCTCGGAGACGGCGCGTGGAGCGATCGGGGCTCAGGAGACGGTGCGTGGACCGATTGGGCCTCGGATACGGCGCGTGAAGCATCCGGGGCTCAGGAGGCCGCGCGTGGACTGATCGCGGCTCGTGCGACGGCGCGTGGATCGATCGGGGCTCCGGAGGCGCCTCGTGGACCCATGGGGATCAGGAGACAGTGCGTGGACCCATCGGGGCTCGGAGACGGCGCGTGGACTGATCGGGGCTTAGGAGACAACGCGTGGACCGTTCGGGGTGTAGGAGACGACGCGTGTACCTATCGGGGCTCAGGAGACAGCGCGTGGACCGATCGGGGCTCGGCGACTGCGCGTCGACGTATCGGGGCTCAGGAGACGGCGCGTGGACCGATTGGAGCTTAGGAGACGGCGCGTGGACCGATTGGGGCTCGGATACGGCGCGTGAACCGATCGGGGCTTAGAAGTCGACGCGTGGGCCGATTGGGGCTCAGGAGGCCGCGCGTGGACCGATCGCGGCTCGACGCCGCGCGTGGACGGATCAGGGCTCAGGAGACAGTGCGTGGGCCGATCGGGGTGGGGAGATGGCGCGTGAACCGACCGGGGCTCAGGAGGCCGCGCGTGGACTGATCGGGGCTCGGCGACTGCGCGTCGACGTATCGGGGCTCAGGAGACGGCGCGTGGACCGATCGGGGCGGGGAGACGGTGCGTTAACCGATCGGGGCTAAGAAGACGACGCATGGACCGAGCGGGGCTCAGGACAAGGGGTGTGGACCGTTCGGAGCTCAGGAGACGGCGCGTGGACCGTTCGGAGCTCAGGAGACGGCGCGTGGACCGATCGGAGCTCGGAGACGGCCCGTGGGCAGATCGGGGCTTAGGAGACGGCGCGTGGACTAATTGGGGCTTAGGAGAACATACATGGACCGATCGGGGCTCGGCGACGGCGCGTGGACCGATCGGGGCCCAGGAGACGGCGCGTGGACCGATTGGGGCTCAGGAAACGGCGCGTGGACCGACTGAGGCTCAGGCGGTTGCGCGTGGACCAATTGGGGTTCCGCGACGGCGCGTGGACCGATCGGGGCTCGGAGACGGCGCGTTAACCGATCGCGGCTTAGGAGACGATGCGAGGAGGCATCTGGGTTTACAAGACGACGCGTGGATCGATCGAGGCTCGGAGACGGCGCGTGAACCGACCGGGGCTCAGGAGACGGCACGTGGACCGATCGGAGCTCGGAGACGGCACGTTAACCGATCGGGGCTTAGGAGACGATGCGTGGACCGATCGGGCTCGGAGCCGGCGCGTGAACCGATCGGGGCTCAGGAGGCCGCGCGTGGACCGATCGAGGCTCGGCGACGGCGCGTGGACCGATCGGGGCTCGGAGACGACGCGTGGACGTATCGCGGCTTAGGAGACGGCGCGTGAAACGATCGGGGCTCAGGAGACGGCGCGTGGGCCGGTCGAGGCTCGGAGACGGCACGTGGACCGATCGGGGCTTAGGAGAAGGCGCGTGGACCGATCGGGGCTGAGGAGACTGCGCGTGGATCGATCGGGGCTCGGAGATGGTGCGGGGAACGATCGGGGCTCAGGAGACGGCGCGTGAACCGACCGGCACTCGGAGACGGCGCGTGGACCGATCGGGGCTCGGAGACGACGCGTGGACCGATGGGGGCTCGGATACGGCGCGTGAAGCAACCGGGGCTCAGGAGGCCGCGCGTGGACCGATCATGGCTCGGCGACGGTGCGTGGACCGATCGGGGTTCGGATACGACGCGTGGACCGATCGGGGCTCGGAAACAGCGCGTGGACCAACCGGGGCTCAGACGGTTGCGCGAGGACCAATTGGGGTTCGGCGACGGCGCGTGGACCGATCCGGGCTCAGGAGACGGCGCGTGAACCGATCGGCGCACGGAGAAGGCGCGTGGACCGATCGGGGCTTAGGAGGATACGCCTGGACCGATCGGGGCTCGGCGACGGCGCGTGGACCGATCGGGGCTCAGGAGACGGTGCGTGGACCGATTGGGGCTCGGATACGGCGCGTGAACCAACCGGGGCGCAGGAGGCCGCGCGTGGACCGATCGCGACACGTGCGACGGCGCGTGCACCGATCGGCGCTCGGAGACGGCGCCGACCGATCGTGGCTTAGGAGAAGGCGCGTGGAACGATCGGGGCTCGGAGACGGCGCGTGGAACGATCGGGGCTCAGGAGACGGCGCGTGAACCGATCGGCGCTCGGAGACGGCGCGTGGACCGATTGGGGCTTAAGAGACGATGGGTGGACCGATCGGGGCTCGGCGATGGCGCGTGGATCGATCGGGGCTCAGGAAACGGCGTGTGGACCGATCAGAGCTCGGAGACGACGCGTGGACCGATCGGGGCTTAGGAGACTACGCGTGTACCTATCGGGGCTCAGGAGACAGCGCGTGGACCGACCGGGGCTCAGGAGGCCGCGCGAGAACCGATCGCGGCTCGGCGACGGCGCGTGGACCGATCGGGGCTCAGGAGGCCGCGCGTGGACCGATCGGGACTCAGAAAGCGGCGCCTGCACCGATCGTGGCTCGGAGAAGGCGCGTGGAGGCATCGGGGCTTCGAAGACGACGCATGGACCAATCGGGGCTCGGAAACGGCACCTGGATCGATCGGAGCTCGGAGACGACGGGTGGAGCGGTCGGGGCTCAGGAGAAGACGCGTGGATCGATCGGGACTCAGGAGACGACGCGTCAACGGATCGGCGCTTAGGAGACGACGCGTCGGCCGATCGGGGCTCAGGAGACGGTGCGTGGACCGATCGGGGCTCAGGAGACGCCGCGTGGACCGATCGGGGCTCGGAGATGGCGCGTGGAACGATCGGGGCTCAGGAGACGGCGCGTGAAATGATCGGCGCTCTGAGACGGCCCGTGGACCGATTGTGGCTTACGAGACGGCGCGTGGATCGATCGGGGCTCAGGAAGCGGCGCCTGGACCTATCGTGGCTCGGAGACGGCGCGTGGAGGCATCGGGGCTAAGAACACGACGCATGGACCGAGCGGGGCTCAGGAGACGGCGCGAGGAGCAATCGAGGCTCAGGAGAAGACGCGTCAATTGATCGGGGCTCAGGAGACGACGCGGCAATGGATCGGGGCTTAGGAGACGACGCGTGGACCGATCGGGGCTCGGAGACGGTAGGAGGACCGACCGGAGCTCAGGAGATTCGCGTGGATCGATCAGGGCTCCGGAGGCGGCTCATGGACCGATTGGGGAGCATGCGATGGTGCGTGGACCGATCGGGGCTCGGAGACGGCGCACTGACCGATCGGGGCTTAGGAGACGACGCGTGGACCGATTGGGGCTCAGGAGGCCGCGCGTGGACCGATCGGGGTGTAGGAGACGACGCGTGTACCTATCGGGGCTCAGGAGACAGCGCGTGGACCGATCGGGGCTCGGCGACTGCGCGTCGACGTATCGGGGCTCAGGAGACGGCGCGTGGACCGATTGGAGCTTATGAGACGGCGCGTGGACCGATTGGGGCTCGGATACGGCGCGTGAACCGATCGGGGCTTAGGAGACGACGCGTGGACCGATCGGGGCTCGGAGACGGCGCGTGGACCGACCGGGGCTAAGGAGGCCGCGCGTGGACCTATCGAGGCCTAGGAGCCGACGCGTGGACCGATCGGGACTGAGGAGACGGCGCGTGGATCGAACGGGGCTCGGAGACGGCGCGTGGAACGATCGGAGCACAGGAGACGGCGCGTGAACCGATCGGCGCTCGGAGACGGCGCGTGGACCGACCGGGGCTAAGCAGGCCGCGCGTGGACCGATAGAGGCTTAGGAGCCGACGCGTGGACCGATCGGGGCTCAGGTGACGCGGCGTGAAATGATCGGCGCTCTGAGACGGCGCGTCGACCGATCGGTGCTCGGAGACGGCGCGTGGACGGACCGCGGCTCAGAATGCGGTACGCGGACCGACCGGGGATCGGACACGGCGTGTGGACCGATCGAGGCTTGGAGACGACGCGTTTAAGGATCGGGAATCAGGAGACGACGCGTGGAACGATCCGGGCTCAGGAGACGAAGCGTGGACCGATCGGGGCTCGGAGACGCCGTGTGGAACGATCGGCACTCGGAGACGGCGCGTGGATCGATCGGAGATCGGGGACGGCGCGTGGACCGACCGGGGCTAAGGAGGCCGCGCGTGGACCTATCGAGGCCTAGGAGCCGATGCGTGGACCGATCGGGGCTCGGAGACGGCGCGTGGACCGATCGGGGCTCAGGAGACGGCGCGTCAACCGATCGGCGCTCGGAGACGGCGCGTGGACCGATCGGGGCTTAGGAGACGGCGTGTGGTGCGATCGGGGCTCAGGAGACGACGCGTGGATCGATCGGGGCTCACGAGACGACGCGTGGAACAATCGGGGCTCAGGAGATGGCGCGCGGACCGACTGGGGCTCAGGAGACTCGCGTGGATCGATCGGGGCTCCAGAGGCGCCGCGTGGACCGATTGGGACCAGGAGACGGTGCGTGAACCGTTCGGGGCTCGGAGACGATGCGTGGACTGATAGTGCTCTGGAAGCGGCGCACGGACCGATCGTGGCTCGGAGACGGCGCATGGAGGCATCGGGGCTTTGAAGACGACGCGTGGACCGATCGGGGCTCAGGAAACGGCGTGTGGTGCGATCAGGGCTCAGGAGACGACGCGTGGATCGATCGGGGCTCACGAGACGACGCGTGGAACAATCGGGGCTCAGGAGATGGCGCGCGGACCGACTGGGGCTCAGGAGACTCGCGTGGATCGATCGGGGCTCCAGAGGCGCCGCGTGGACCGATTGGGACCAGGAGACGGTGCGTGAACCGTTCGGGGCTCGGAGACGATGCGTGGACTGATAGTGCTCTGGAAGCGGCGCACGGACCGATCGTGGCTCGGAGACGGCGCATGGAGGCATCGGGGCTTTGAAGACGACGCGTGGACCGAACGGTGCTCAGAAAACGGCGCGTGGAGCGATCGAGGCTCAGGAGACGACGCGTGGACCGATCGGGGCTCGGAGACGGCGCGTGGTATGATCGGGGCTCAGGAGACTGCGCGTGAACCGATCGGCGCTCGGAGACAGCGCGTGGACCGATCGGGGCTTAGGAGACGGCGCGTGGACCGATCGGAGATGAGGAGACGATGCGTGGACCGATAGGGCTCTGGAAACGGCGCACGTACCGATCGAGGATCGGCGACGGCCTGTGGACCGATTGGGGCTCAGGAGGCCGCGCGTGGACCGATCGGGGCTTAGGAGACAACGCGTGGACCGATGGGGGCTCGGAGACGGCGCGTGGACGGACTGGGGCTCAGGAGACTCGCGTGGATCGATCGGGGGTTCGGAGACGCCGCGTGGAGCGATGGGGATCAGGAGACGGTGCGCGGACCGATCGGGGCTCGGAGACGGCACGAGGACAGACCGGGGCTCAGGAGACGGCGCATGGACCGACCGGAGCTCAGGAGATTCGCGTGGATCGATCCGGGCTCCGGAGGCGGCGCGTGGACCGATTGGGGAGCAGGAGATGGGCCCTGGACGGATCGGGGCTCAGGAGACGGCGGTGGACCGATCGGGGCTCGGATACGGCGCGTGAACCGACCGGGGCTCAGGAGGCCGCGCATCGACTGATGGGGCTCGGATATGACGGGTGGAACGATCGGAGCTCAGGAGACGGCGCGTGAACCGATCGGCGCTCGGAGACGGAACTTGGACCGATCGGGGCTTAGGAGACGACGCGTGGACCGATTGGGGCTCGGAGACGGCGCGAGGAGGCATCTGGGCTAAGAAGACGACGAGTGGATCGATCGGGGCTCAGGAAACAGCTCGTGGAGCGATCGGGGCTCAGGAGACGATGCGTGGATCGGTCGGGGCTCAGGAAGCGGCGCCTGCACCGATCGTGGCTCGGAGACGACGCGTGGAGGCATCGGGGCTTAGAAGACGAAGCATGGACCGATCGGGGCTCGGAAACGGCGCGTGGACCGATCGGGGCTCAGGAGACGGCGCGTGGACCGATCGGGGCTTAGGAGCCGAAGCGTGGACCGATTGGGGCTCGGAGACGGCGTATGGACCGATCGGGGCTCGGCGACGGTGCGTGGACCGATCGAGGCTCGGTGACGACGCGTGTACGGATCGGGGATTAGGGGACGACACGTGAACCGATCGGGGCTCAGGAGACGGCGTGTAGACTGATCGGGGATCGGAAACGATGCGGTAACCGAGCGGGTCTTATGAGACGATGCGTGGACCGATCGGGGCTCGGAGACAGCACGTGGACCGATCGGGGCTCGGAGACGGCGCGGGGAACGATCGGGGCTCAGGAGACGACGCGTCGCCCGATCGGAGGTCAGGAGGCGGCGCGTGGACCCATCGGGGCTCGGAGACGGCACGTGGACCGATCAGGGCTTAGGAGACGACTCGTGGACCGATCGGGGCTCAGGAGATAGCGCGTGGACCGGTCGGAGCTTAGGAGACTCGCGTGGATCTAACGGACCTTCGGAGGCGGCGTGTGAACCGATCGGGGAGTAGGAGACGGTGCGTGGAGCGATCGGGGCGTAGGAGACGGCGCGTGGACCGATCGGGGCTGGTGAAGCGGCGCCTGGACCGATCGTGGCTCGGAGACGGCGCGTGGAGGCATCGGGGTTTAGAAGACGACGTATGGATCGATCGGGGCTCAGGAAACGGCGCGTGGACCGATCGGAGCTCGGAGACGGCGCGTGGACCGATCGTGGCTCAGGAGACGGTGCGTGGACCAATCGGGGCGGGGAGACGGCGCGTGGAACGATCGGAGCACAGGAGACGGCGCGTGAACCGATCGGCGCTCGGAGACGGCGCGTGGATCGATCGGGGCTTAGGAGACGGCGCGTGGACCGATCGGGGCTCAGGAGACCCCGCGTGGACCGATCGGGGCTCGGCGACTGCGCGTGGACGCATCGGGGCTCAGGAGACGGCGCGTGGACCGATCGAGGCTCGGCGACGGCGCGTGAACCGATCGGCGCTCGGAGACGGCGCGTGGACCGATCGGGGCTTAGGAGACGATGCGCGGACCGATCGGGGTTTAGCAGAGGACGCGTCGACCGATCGGGGCTCAGGACACGGCGCGTAGACCGATCGGGGCTTAGGACACGACGCGTGGACCGATCGGTGCTCAGGAAGTGGCGCCTGGACCGATCGTGACTCGGGGACGGCGCCTTGGGGCATCTGGGCTTAGAAGACGACGCGTGGACCGATCGGGGCTCAGGAAATGGCGCGTGAACCGATCGGGGCTCAGGAGACGGCGTGTGGACCGATCGGGGCTTCGGAGACGGTACGTGGACCGATCGGGGCTCGGAGACGGCGCGAGGACCGACCGGGGCTCAGGAGACGGCGCGTGGACCGACCGGAGCTCAGGAGATTCGCGTGGATCGATCCGGGCTCCGGAGGCGGCGCGTGGACCGATTGGGGAGCAGGAGATGGGCCGTGGACGGATCGGGGCTCAGGAGACGGCGGTGGACCGATCGGGGCTCGGAGACGGCATGTTAACCGATCGGGGCTTAGGAGACGATACGTGGACCGATCGGGGCTCGGATACGGCGCGTTAACCGACCGGGGCTCAGGAGGCCGCGCATCGACTGATGGGGCTCGGATATGACGGGTGGAACGATCGGAGCTCAGGAGACGGCGCGTGAACCGATCGGCGCTCGGAGACGGAGCTTGGACCGATCGGGGCTTAGGAAACGACGCGTGGATCGATTGGGGCTCGGAGACGGCGCGAGGAGGCATCTGGGCTAAGAAGACGACGAGTGGATCGATCGGGGCTCAGGAAACAGCTCGTGGAGCGATCGGGGCTCAGGAGACGATGCGTGGAGGCATCGGGGATTAGAAGACGAAGCATGGACCGATCGGGGCTCGGAAACGGCGCGTGGACCGATCGGGGCTCAGGAGACGGCGCGTGGACCGATCGGGGCTTAGGAGCCGACGCGTGGACCGATTGGGGCTCGGAGACGGCGTGTGGACCGATCGGGGCTCGGCGACGGTGCGTGGACCGATCGAGGCTCGGTGACGACGCGTGTACGGATCGGGGATTAGGGGACGACACGTGAACCGATCGGGGCTCAGGACACGGCGTGTGGACTGATCGGGGATCGGAAACGATGCGGTAACCGAGCGGGTCTTATGAGATGACGCGTGGACCGATCGGGGCTCTGGAGACGGCGCGTGAACCGATCGTCGCTCGGAGACGGCGCTTGGACCGATCGGGGCTTAGAAGACGACTCGTGGACCGATTGGGGCTTAGGAGACGTCTCGTGGACCGATCGGGGCTAAGGAGATAGCGCGTGGACCGATCGGGGCTTAGGAGACGACGCGTGGACCGATCGGGGCTCAGGAAGCGGCGCCTAGACCGATCGTGGCTCGGAGACGGCGCGTGGAGGCATCGGGCCTAAGAAGACGACGCATGGACCGAGCGGGGCGCAGGAGACGGCGCGAGGAGCGATCGGGGCTGAGGAGAAGACGCGTGGGCCGATCGGGGCTCAGGAGACGGCGCGTAGACCGATCGGGGCTCGGAAACGACGCGTTAACCGAGCGGGGCTTAGGAGACTATGCGTGGACCGATCGGGGCTCGGAGATGACGCGTGTACGGATCGGGGATTCGGGGACGAGGCGTGGACCGATCGGGGCTTAGGAGACGACGCGTGGACCGATCGGGGCGTAGGAGACGACGCGTGGACCGATTGGGGCTTAGGAGACGGCGCGTGGACCGATCGGGGCTCAGGAAGCGGCGCCTGAACCGATCGTGGCTCGGAGACGGCGCGTGGAGGCATCGGGCCTAAGAAGACGACGCATGGACCGAGCGGGGCTCAGGAGACGGCGCGAGGAGCGATCGGGGCTCAGGAGAAGACGCGTCAATTGATCGGGGCTCAGGAGACGACGCGTCGACGCATCGGGGCTTAGGAGACGACGCGTCGGCCGATCGGGGCTCAGGAGACGGTGCGTGGACCGATCGGGGCTCAGGAGACGCCGCGTGGACCGATCGGGGCTCGGAGATGGCGCGTGGAACGATCGGGGCTCAGGAGACGGCGCGTGAAATGATCGGCGCTCTGAGACGGCCCGTGGACCGATTGTGGCTTACGAGACGGCGCGTGGATCGATCGGGGCTCAGGAAGCGGCGCCTGGACCTATCGTGGCTCGGAGACGGCGCGTGGAGGCATCGGGGCTAAGAACACGACGCATGGACCGAGCGGGGCTCAGGAGACGGCGCGAGGAGCAATCGAGGCTCAGGAGAAGACGCGTCAATTGATCGGGGCTCAGGAGACGACGCGGCAATGGATCGGGGCTTAGGAGACGACGCGTGGACCGATCGGGGCTCGGAGACGGTAGGAGGACCGACCGGAGCTCAGGAGATTCGCGTGGATCGATCAGGGCTCCGGAGGCGGCTCATGGACCGATTGGGGAGCATGCGATGGTGCGTGGACCGATCGGGGCTCGGAGACGGCGCACTGACCGATCGGGGCTTAGGAGACGACGCGTGGACCGATTGGGGCTCAGGAGGCCGCGCGTGGACCGATCGGGGTGTAGGAGACGACGCGTGTACCTATCGGGGCTCAGGAGACAGCGCGTGGACCGATCGGGGCTCGGCGACTGCGCGTCGACGTATCGGGGCTCAGGAGACGGCGCGTGGACCGATTGGAGCTTATGAGACGGCGCGTGGACCGATTGGGGCTCGGATACGGCGCGTGAACCGATCGGGGCTTAGGAGACGACGCGTGGACCGATCGGGGCTCGGAGACGGCGCGTGGACCGACCGGGGCTAAGGAGGCCGCGCGTGGACCTATCGAGGCCTAGGAGCCGACGCGTGGACCGATCGGGGCTGAGGAGACGGCGCGTGGATCGAACGGGGCTCGGAGACGGCGCGTGGAACGATCGGAGCACAGGAGACGGCGCGTGAACCGATCGGCGCTCGGAGACGGCGCGTGGACCGACCGGGGCTAAGCAGGCCGCGCGTGGACCGATAGAGGCTTAGGAGCCGACGCGTGGACCGATCGGGGCTCAGGTGACGCGGCGTGAAATGATCGGCGCTCTGAGACGGCGCGTCGACCGATCGGTGCTCGGAGACGGCGCGTGGACGGACCGCGGCTCAGAATGCGGTACGCGGACCGACCGGGGATCGGACACGGCGTGTGGACCGATCGAGGCTTGGAGACGACGCGTTTAAGGATCGGGAATCAGGAGACGACGCGTGGAACGATCCGGGCTCAGGAGACGAAGCGTGGACCGATCGGGGCTCGGAGACGCCGTGTGGAACGATCGGCACTCGGAGACGGCGCGTGGATCGATCGGAGATCGGGGACGGCGCGTGGACCGACCGGGGCTAAGGAGGCCGCGCGTGGACCTATCGAGGCCTAGGAGCCGATGCGTGGACCGATCGGGGCTCGGAGACGGCGCGTGGACCGATCGGGGCTCAGGAGACGGCGCGTCAACCGATCGGCGCTCGGAGACGGCGCGTGGACCGATCGGGGCTTAGGAGACGGCGTGTGGTGCGATCGGGGCTCAGGAGACGACGCGTGGATCGATCGGGGCTCACGAGACGACGCGTGGAACAATCGGGGCTCAGGAGATGGCGCGCGGACCGACTGGGGCTCAGGAGACTCGCGTGGATCGATCGGGGCTCCAGAGGCGCCGCGTGGACCGATTGGGACCAGGAGACGGTGCGTGAACCGTTCGGGGCTCGGAGACGATGCGTGGACTGATAGTGCTCTGGAAGCGGCGCACGGACCGATCGTGGCTCGGAGACGGCGCATGGAGGCATCGGGGCTTTGAAGACGACGCGTGGACCGATCGGGGCTCAGGAAACGGCGTGTGGTGCGATCAGGGCTCAGGAGACGACGCGTGGATCGATCGGGGCTCACGAGACGACGCGTGGAACAATCGGGGCTCAGGAGATGGCGCGCGGACCGACTGGGGCTCAGGAGACTCGCGTGGATCGATCGGGGCTCCAGAGGCGCCGCGTGGACCGATTGGGACCAGGAGACGGTGCGTGAACCGTTCGGGGCTCGGAGACGATGCGTGGACTGATAGTGCTCTGGAAGCGGCGCACGGACCGATCGTGGCTCGGAGACGGCGCATGGAGGCATCGGGGCTTTGAAGACGACGCGTGGACCGAACGGTGCTCAGAAAACGGCGCGTGGAGCGATCGAGGCTCAGGAGACGACGCGTGGACCGATCGGGGCTCGGAGACGGCGCGTGGTATGATCGGGGCTCAGGAGACTGCGCGTGAACCGATCGGCGCTCGGAGACAGCGCGTGGACCGATCGGGGCTTAGGAGACGGCGCGTGGACCGATCGGAGATGAGGAGACGATGCGTGGACCGATAGGGCTCTGGAAACGGCGCACGTACCGATCGAGGATCGGCGACGGCCTGTGGACCGATTGGGGCTCAGGAGGCCGCGCGTGGACCGATCGGGGCTTAGGAGACAACGCGTGGACCGATGGGGGCTCGGAGACGGCGCGTGGACGGACTGGGGCTCAGGAGACTCGCGTGGATCGATCGGGGGTTCGGAGACGCCGCGTGGAGCGATGGGGATCAGGAGACGGTGCGCGGACCGATCGGGGCTCGGAGACGGCACGAGGACAGACCGGGGCTCAGGAGACGGCGCATGGACCGACCGGAGCTCAGGAGATTCGCGTGGATCGATCCGGGCTCCGGAGGCGGCGCGTGGACCGATTGGGGAGCAGGAGATGGGCCCTGGACGGATCGGGGCTCAGGAGACGGCGGTGGACCGATCGGGGCTCGGATACGGCGCGTGAACCGACCGGGGCTCAGGAGGCCGCGCATCGACTGATGGGGCTCGGATATGACGGGTGGAACGATCGGAGCTCAGGAGACGGCGCGTGAACCGATCGGCGCTCGGAGACGGAACTTGGACCGATCGGGGCTTAGGAGACGACGCGTGGACCGATTGGGGCTCGGAGACGGCGCGAGGAGGCATCTGGGCTAAGAAGACGACGAGTGGATCGATCGGGGCTCAGGAAACAGCTCGTGGAGCGATCGGGGCTCAGGAGACGATGCGTGGATCGGTCGGGGCTCAGGAAGCGGCGCCTGCACCGATCGTGGCTCGGAGACGACGCGTGGAGGCATCGGGGCTTAGAAGACGAAGCATGGACCGATCGGGGCTCGGAAACGGCGCGTGGACCGATCGGGGCTCAGGAGACGGCGCGTGGACCGATCGGGGCTTAGGAGCCGAAGCGTGGACCGATTGGGGCTCGGAGACGGCGTATGGACCGATCGGGGCTCGGCGACGGTGCGTGGACCGATCGAGGCTCGGTGACGACGCGTGTACGGATCGGGGATTAGGGGACGACACGTGAACCGATCGGGGCTCAGGAGACGGCGTGTAGACTGATCGGGGATCGGAAACGATGCGGTAACCGAGCGGGTCTTATGAGACGATGCGTGGACCGATCGGGGCTCGGAGACAGCACGTGGACCGATCGGGGCTCGGAGACGGCGCGGGGACCAATCGGGGCGGGGAGACGGCGCGTGGAACGATCGGAGCACAGGAGACGGCGCGTGAACCGATCGGCGCTCGGAGACGGAGCTTGGACCGATCGGGGCTTAGGAAACGACGCGTGGATCGATTGGGGCTCGGAGACGGCGCGTGGATCGATCGGGGCTTAGGAGACGGCGCGTGGACGCATCGGGGCTCAGGAGACGGCGCGTGGACCGATCGAGGCTCGGCGACGGCGCGTGAACCGATCGGCGCTCGGAGACGGCGCGTGGACCGATCGGGGCTTAGGAGACGATGCGCGGACCGATCGGGGTTTAGCAGAGGACGCGTCGACCGATCGGGGCTCAGGACACGGCGCGTAGACCGATCGGGGCTTAGGACACGACGCGTGGACCGATCGGTGCTCAGGAAGTGGCGCCTGGACCGATCGTGACTCGGGGACGGCGCCTTGGGGCATCTGGGCTTAGAAGACGACGCGTGGACCGATCGGGGCTCAGGAAATGGCGCGTGAACCGATCGGGGCTCAGGAGACGGCGTGTGGACCGATCGGGGCTTCGGAGACGGTACGTGGACCGATCGGGGCTCGGAGACGGCGCGAGGACCGACCGGGGCTCAGGAGACGGCGCGTGGACCGACCGGAGCTCAGGAGATTCGCGTGGATCGATCCGGGCTCCGGAGGCGGCGCGTGGACCGATTGGGGAGCAGGAGATGGGCCGTGGACGGATCGGGGCTCAGGAGACGGCGGTGGACCGATCGGGGCTCGGAGACGGCATGTTAACCGATCGGGGCTTAGGAGACGATACGTGGACCGATCGGGGCTCGGATACGGCGCGTTAACCGACCGGGGCTCAGGAGGCCGCGCATCGACTGATGGGGCTCGGATATGACGGGTGGAACGATCGGAGCTCAGGAGACGGCGCGTGAACCGATCGGCGCTCGGAGACGGAGCTTGGACCGATCGGGGCTTAGGAAACGACGCGTGGATCGATTGGGGCTCGGAGACGGCGCGAGGAGGCATCTGGGCTAAGAAGACGACGAGTGGATCGATCGGGGCTCAGGAAACAGCTCGTGGAGCGATCGGGGCTCAGGAGACGATGCGTGGAGGCATCGGGGATTAGAAGACGAAGCATGGACCGATCGGGGCTCGGAAACGGCGCGTGGACCGATCGGGGCTCAGGAGACGGCGCGTGGACCGATCGGGGCTTAGGAGCCGACGCGTGGACCGATTGGGGCTCGGAGACGGCGTGTGGACCGATCGGGGCTCGGCGACGGTGCGTGGACCGATCGAGGCTCGGTGACGACGCGTGTACGGATCGGGGATTAGGGGACGACACGTGAACCGATCGGGGCTCAGGACACGGCGTGTGGACTGATCGGGGATCGGAAACGATGCGGTAACCGAGCGGGTCTTATGAGATGACGCGTGGACCGATCGGGGCTCTGGAGACGGCGCGTGAACCGATCGTCGCTCGGAGACGGCGCTTGGACCGATCGGGGCTTAGAAGACGACTCGTGGACCGATTGGGGCTTAGGAGACGTCTCGTGGACCGATCGGGGCTAAGGAGATAGCGCGTGGACCGATCGGGGCTTAGGAGACGACGCGTGGACCGATCGGGGCTCAGGAAGCGGCGCCTAGACCGATCGTGGCTCGGAGACGGCGCGTGGAGGCATCGGGCCTAAGAAGACGACGCATGGACCGAGCGGGGCGCAGGAGACGGCGCGAGGAGCGATCGGGGCTGAGGAGAAGACGCGTGGGCCGATCGGGGCTCAGGAGACGGCGCGTAGACCGATCGGGGCTCGGAAACGACGCGTTAACCGAGCGGGGCTTAGGAGACTATGCGTGGACCGATCGGGGCTCGGAGATGACGCGTGTACGGATCGGGGATTCGGGGACGAGGCGTGGACCGATCGGGGCTTAGGAGACGACGCGTGGACCGATCGGGGCGTAGGAGACGACGCGTGGACCGATTGGGGCTTAGGAGACGGCGCGTGGACCGATCGGGGCTCAGGAAGCGGCGCCTGAACCGATCGTGGCTCGGAGACGGCGCGTGGAGGCATCGGGCCTAAGAAGACGACGCATGGACCGAGCGGGGCTCAGGAGACGGCGCGAGGAGCGATCGGGGCTCAGGAGAAGACGCGTCAATTGATCGGGGCTCAGGAGACGACGCGTCGACGCATCGGGGCTTAGGAGACGACGCGTGGACCGATCGAGGCTCGGAGAAGCCGCGTGGACCGATCGGGGTTTAGCAGAGGATCGGGCTCAGGACACGGCGCGTAGACCGATCGGGGCTTAGGACACGACGCGTGGACCGATCGGTGCTCAGGAAGTGGCGCCTGGACCGATCGTGGATCGGGGACGGCGCCTTGGGGCATCTGGGCTTAGAAGACGACGCGTGGACCGATCAGGGCTCAGGAAACGGCGCGTGAACCGATCGGGGCTCAGGAGACGGCGTGTGGACCGATCGGGGCTTCGGAGACGGTACGTGGACCGATCGGGGCTCGGAGACGGCGCGAGGACCGACCGGGGCTCAGGAGACGGCGTGTGGACCGACCGGAGCTCAGGAGATTCGCGTGGATCGATCCGGGCTCCGGAGGCGGCGCGTGGACCGATTGGGGAGCAGGAGATGGGCCGTGGACGGATCGGGGCTCAGGAGACGGCGGTGTACCGATCGGGGCTCGGAGACGGCATGTTAACCGATCGGGGCTTAGGAGACGATACGTGGACCGATCGGGGCTCGGATACGGCGCGTGAACCGACCGGGGCTCAGGAGGCCGCGCATCGACTGATGGGGCTCGGATATGACGGGTGGAACGATCCGAGCTCAGGAGGCGGCGCGTGAACCGATCGGCGCTCGGAGACGGAGCTTGGACCGATCGGGGCTTAGGAGACGACGCGTGGACCGATTGGCGCTCGGAGACGGCGCGAGGAGGCATCTGGGCTAAGAAGACGACGAGTGGATCGATCGGGGCTCAGGAAACAGCTCGTGGAGCGATCGGGGCTCAGGAGACGATGCGTGGATCGGTCAGGGCTCAGGAAGCGGCGCCTGCACCGATCGGGGCTCGGAAACGGCGCGTGGACCGATCGGGGCTCAGGAGACGGCGCGTGGACCGATCGGGGCTTGGGAGCCGACGCGTGGACCGATTGGGGCTCGGAGACGGCGTGTGGACCGATCGGGGCTCGGCGACGGTGCGTGGACCGATCGAGGCTCGGTGACGACGCGTGAACGGATCGGGGATTAGGGGACTACACGTGAACCGATCGGGGCTCAGGAGACGGCGTGTAGACTGATCGGGGATCGGAAACGATGCGGTAACCGAGCGGGTCTTATGAGACGATGCGTGGGCCGATCGGGGCTCGGAGACAGCACGTGGACCGATCGGGGCTCGGAGCCGGCGCGGGAAACGATCGGGGCTCAGGAGACGACGCGTCGCCCGATCGGAGGTCAGGAGGCGGCGCGTGGACCCATCGGGGCTCGGAGACGGCACGTGGACCGATCAGGGCTTAGGAGACGACTCGTGGACCGATCGGGGCTCAGGAGATAGCGCGTGGACCGGTCGGGGCTTAGGAGACTCGCGTGGATCTAACGGACCTTCGGAGGCGGCGTGTGAACCGATCGGGGAGTAGGAGACGGTGCGTGGAGCGATCGGGGCGTAGGAGGCGGCGCGTGGACCCACCGGGGCTCAGGAGACGGCGCGCGGACCGATCGGGGCTCACGAGACGGCACGTGAACCGATCAAGGCTCGGAGACGGCGCGTGGACCGATCGGGGCTTAGGAGACGGCGCGTGAACCGATCGGAGATCAGGAGATGACGCGTGGACCGATCGGGGCTCTGGAAGCGGCGCACGGACCGATCGTGGCTCGGAGACATCGCGTGGACCGATCGGGGCTCAGGAGACGGCGCGTGGACCGATCGGGGCTTCGGAGACGATACGTGAACCGATCGGGGCTCAGGAAAGGGCGTGTGGAGCGGTCAGGGCTCAGGAGACGATGCGTGGGTCGATCGGGGCTCAGAAGCCGACGTGTCGACCGATCGGGGCTCAGGTGACGGCGCGTGGACCGATCGGAGCTCGGAGACGGCGCGTGAAATGATCGGCGCTCGGAGACGGCGCGTGGACCGATCGTGGCTCAGGAGAAGGCGCGTGGAACGATCGGGGCTCAGGAGACGGCGCGTGGAGCGATCGGGGCTCAGGAGACGGCGCGTGAACCAATCGGCGCTCCGAGACGGCGCGTGGACCGATCGGGGATGAGGAGACGGCGCGTGGACCGATCGGGGCTCGGAGACGGGGCGTGGAACGATCGGGGCTCAGGTGACGGCGCGTGAACCGATCCGGGCTCTGGAGACGGAGCGTGGACCGATCGGGGCTCGGAGACGGCGCGTGGAACGATCGGGGCTCACGAGACGGCACGTGAACCGATCGGGGCTCGGAGACGGCGCGTGGACCGAGCGGGGCTTAGGAGACGGCGCGTGGACCGATCGGTGCTCAGGAAGTGGCGCCTGGACCGATCGTGACTCGGGGACGCCGCCTTGGGGCATCTGGGCTTAGAAGACGACGCGTGGACCGATCGGGGCTCAGGAAACGGCGCGTGAATCAATCGGGGCTCCGAGACGGCGCGTGGACCGATCGGGGATGAGGAGAAGGCGCGTGGACCGATCGGGGCTTAGGAGAGGGCGCGTAGAAGGATCGGGGCTCGGAGACGGCGCGTGGAACGATCGGGGCTCAGGTGACAGCGCGTGAACCGATCGGCGCTCGGAGACGGCGCGTGGACCGATCGGGGCTTAGCAGAAGGCGCTTGGACCGATCGGGGCTTAGCAGAAGGCGCTTGGACCGATCGGGGCTTAGCAGAAGGCGCTTGGACCGATCGGGGCTTAGGAGTCGGCGCGTCGACCGATCGGAGCTCAGGAGGAGGTGCGTGGATCGATCGGGGCTCGGAGACAGCCCGTGGACCAACTGGGGCTCAGGAGACGACGCGTCGACCGATCGGGGCTTAGGAGACGACGCGTCGAACGATCGGGGCTTAGGAGACGACGCGTGGACCGATCGGGGCTCGGCGACTGCGCGTGGACGCATCGGGGCTCAGGAGACGGCGCGTCGACCGATCGGGGCTCAGGAGACGGCGCGTGGATCGATCGGGGCTCAGAGACGCCGCGTGGAACTATCGGGGCTCAGGAGACGGCGCTTGAACTTATCGGCGCTCAGAGACGGCCCGTGTACCGATCGGGGCTTAGGATACGGCGCGTGGACCGATCGGGGCTCAGGAAACGGCGTATGGACCGATCGGAGCTCGGACACGACGCGTGGACCGATCGGGGCTCAGGAGACGGCGCGCGGAGCGATCGGGCTCAGGAGAAGACGCGTCAATTGATCGTGGCTCAGGAGACGACGCGTCGACGGATTGGGGCTTAGGAGACGACGCGTGGACCGATCGGGGCTTAGGAGACGACGCGTGGACCGATCGGGGCTCAGGAGACGGCGCGTGGACCGACCGGGGCTCAGGAGGCGACGCGTGGACCGATCGGTGCTCGGAGACGGCACGTTGGACGATCGGGGCTCAGCAGACGGCGCGTGGACCGATCGGGGCTCGGAGACAGCGCGTGTACCGACTGGGGCTCAGGAGACCGCGCGTGAACCGATCGGGGCTCGGCGACTGCGCGTGGACGGATCGGGGCTCGGAGACGGTGCGTAGAACGATCGGGGCTCAGGAGACGGCGCGTTAACCGATTGGGGGTTACGAGACGTTGCGTGGACCGATCGGCGCTCGAAGGCGGCGCGTGGACCGATCGGGGCTCGGACACAGTGCGTGGACCGACTGGGGCTCAGGCGGTTGCGCGTGGACCAATTGGGGTTCGGCGACGGCGCGTGGACCGATCGGGGCTCAGGAGGCGGCGCGTGGATCGATCGGGGCTCGGAGACGGCGCGTGGAACGATCGGGTCTCAGGAGACGGCGCGTGAAATCATCGGCGCCCGGAGACGCCGCGTGGACGAATCGGGGCTTAGGAGACGACGCGTGGACCGATCGGGGCTCCGGAGAAGACGCGTCAATTGATCGTGACTCGGGAGACGACGCGTCGACGGATCAGGGCTTAGGAGACGACGCGTGGACCGATCGGGGCTTAGGAGACGACGCGTGGACCGATCGGGGCTCAGGAGATGGCGCGTGGACCGACCGGGGCTCAGGAGGCGACGCGTGGACCGATCGGTGCTCGGAGACGGCACGTTGGACGATCGGGGCTCAGGAGACGGCGCGTGGACGGATCGGGGCTTAGGAGTCGGCGCGTCGACCGATGGGAGCTCAGGAGGCGGTGCGTGGATCGATCGGGGCTCGGAGACGGCGCGTGGAACGATCGGGTCTCAGGAGACGGCGCGTGAAATCATCGGCGCCCGGAGACGTCGCGTGGACGAATCGGAGCTTAGGAGACGACGCGTGGACCGATCGGTGCTCGGAGACGGCACGTTGGACGATCGGGGCTCAGCAGACGGCGCGTGGACCGATCGGGGCTCGGAGACAGCGCGTGTACCGACTGGGGCTCAGGAGACCGCGCGTGAACCGATCGGGGCTCGGCGACTGCGCGTGGACGGATCGGGGCTCGGAGACGGTGCGTAGAACGATCGGGGCTCAGGAGACGGCGCGTTAACCGATTGGGGGTTACGAGACGTTGCGTGGACCGATCGGCGCTCGAAGGCGGCGCGTGGACCGATCGGGGCTCGGACACAGTGCGTGGACCGACTGGGGCTCAGGCGGTTGCGCGTGGACCAATTGGGGTTCGGCGACGGCGCGTGGACCGATCGGGGCTCAGGAGGCGGCGCGTGGATCGATCGGGGCTCGGAGACGGCGCGTGGAACGATCGGGTCTCAGGAGACGGCGCGTGAAATCATCGGCGCCCGGAGACGCCGCGTGGACGAATCGGGGCTTAGGAGACGACGCGTGGACCGATCGGGGCTCCGGAGAAGACGCGTCAATTGATCGTGACTCGGGAGACGACGCGTCGACGGATCAGGGCTTAGGAGACGACGCGTGGACCGATCGGGGCTTAGGAGACGACGCGTGGACCGATCGGGGCTCAGGAGATGGCGCGTGGACCGACCGGGGCTCAGGAGGCGACGCGTGGACCGATCGGTGCTCGGAGACGGCACGTTGGACGATCGGGGCTCAGGAGACGGCGCGTGGACGGATCGGGGCTTAGGAGTCGGCGCGTCGACCGATGGGAGCTCAGGAGGCGGTGCGTGGATCGATCGGGGCTCGGAGACAGCCCGTGGACCAACTGGGGCTCAGGAGACGACGCGTCAACCGATGGGGGCTTAGGAGACGACGCGTCGAACGACCGGGGCTTAGTAGACGACGCGTGGACCGATCGGGGCTCGGAGACAGCGCGTGTACCGACTGGGGCTCAGGAGACCGCGCGTGAACCGATCGGGGCTCGGCGACTGCGCGTGGACGGATCGGGGCTCGGAGACGGTGCGTAGAACGATCGGGGCTCAGGAGACGGCGCGTTAACCGATTGGGGCTTAGGAGACGTTGCGTGGACCGATCGGCGCTCGAAGACGGCGCGTGGACCGATCGGGGCTCGGACACAGTGCGTGGACCGACTGGGGCTCAGGCGGTTGCGCGTGGACCAATTGGGGTTCGGCGACGGCGCGTGGACCGATCGGGGCTCAGGAGGCGGCGCGTGGATCGATCGGGGCTCGGAGACGGCGCGTGGAACGATCGGGTCTCAGGAGACGGCGCGTGAAATCATCGGCGCCCGGAGACGTCGCGTGGACGAATCGGAGCTTAGGAGACGACGCGTGGACCGATCGGGGCTCCGGAGACGGCACCTGGACCGATCGTGGCTCGGAGACGGCGCGTGGAGGCATCCGGGCTAAGAAGACGACGCATGGACCGAGCGGGGTTCAGGAGACGGCGCGAGGAGCGATCGAGGCTCAGAAGACGACGCGTCGACCGTTCGGGACTCAGGAGACGGCGCGTGGATCGATCGGGGCTCGGAGACGCCGCGTGGAACGATCGGGGCTCAGGAGACGGCGCTTGAACTTATCGGCGCTCAGAGACGGCCCGTGGACCGATCGGGGCTTAGGATACGGCGCGTGGACCGATCGGGGCTCAGGAAGCAGCGCCTGGACCGATCGTGGCTCGGAGACGGCGCGTGGAGGCATCGGGGCTAAGAAGACGACGCATGGACCGATCGGGGCTCAGGAAACGGCGTATGGACCGATCGGAGCTCGGACACGACGCGTGGACCGATCGGGGCTCAGGAGACGGCGCGTGAAATCATCGGCGCCCGGATACGCCGCGTGGACGAATCGGGGCTTAGGAGACGATGCGAGGACCGATCGGGGCTCCGGAGACGGCGCCTGGACCGATCGTGGCTCGGAGACGGCGCGTGGAGGCATCCGGGCTAAGAAGACGACGCATGGACTGAGCGGGGTTCAGGAGACGGCGCGAGGCGCGATCGGGACACAGGAGAAGACACGTCAATTGATCGGGGCTCCGGAGACGATGCCTCGACGGATCGGGGCTCAGGAGGCGGCACGAGAAGCGATCGGGGCTCAGGAGAAGACGCGTCAATTGATCGGGGCTCAGGAGACGACGCGTCGACGAATCGGGGCTTAGGAGACGACGCGTGGACCGATCGGGGCTTAGGAGACGACGCGTGGACCGGTCGGGGCTCAGGAGAGAGCGCATGGACTGATCGGGGCGCGGAGACGGCGCGTTAACCGATCGGCGCTCGAAGACGGCGAGTCGACCGATCGGGGTTCGGTGACGGCGCGTGGACCGTCCGGGGCTCAGGAGGGGATGCGTGGACCGATCGCGGCTCTGGAGACTGCGCGTGGATCGATCGGGGCTTAGGGAACGACGCGTGGACCGATCGGGGCTCAGGAGACGGCGCGTGAACCGACCGGGGCTCAGGAGACCGCGCGTGGACCGATCGCGGCTCGGCGACGGTGCGTGGACCGAACGGGGCTCAGGAGGCCGCGCGTGGACCGATCGTGGCTCGGCGACGGCGCGTGGACCGATCAGGTCTCAGGAAACGGCGCGTGGACCGACTGGAGCTCGGAGACGACGCGTGGATCGACTGGGGGTCAGGCGGTTGCGCGTGGACCAATTGGGGTTCGGCGACGGCGCGTGGACCGATCGCGGCTCGGAGACGGCGCGTTAACCGATCGGGGCTTAGGAGACGGCACGTGATTCGATCGGTGCACAGGAGACGGCGCGTGAACCGGTCGGGGCTTAGGAGACGACGCGCCGGCCGATCGGGGCTCAGGACAAGGGGTGTGGACCGTTCGGTGCTCAGGAGACGGCGCGTGGACCGATCGGGGTTCGCCGATGGCGCGTGGACCGATCGGGGCTCGGAGACGACGCGTGTACCTATCGGGGCTCACGAGACAGCGTGTGGACCGATTGGGGCTCAGGAGACGGCGCGTGGACCGATCGGGGCTCGGAGACGGCGCGTGGAACGATCGGAGGTCAGGTGACGGGGCGTGAAATGATCGGCGCTCTGAGACGGCGCTTCGGCCGATCCGTGCTCGGAGACGGCGCGTGGACGGACCGCGGCTCAGAATGCGGTACGCGGACCGATCGGGGATCGGACGCGGCGTGTGGACCGATCGAGGCTCGGAGACGACGCGTTTAAGGATCGGGAATCAGGAGACGACGCGTGGAACGATCCGGGCTCAGGAGACGAAACGTGGACCGATCGGGGCTCGGAGACGCCGTGTGGAACGATCGGGGCTCGGGTGACGGCGCGTGAACCGATCGGCGCTCGGAGACGGCGCGTGGATCGATCGGGGATCGGGGACGGCGCGTGGAACGATCGCGGCTCGGAGTCGACGCGTTAGCCGATCGGGGCTTAGGAGACGATGCGTGGACCGATAGGGGCTCGGAGACGGCGCGTGGACCGACCGGGGTTTAGGAGAAGGCGCTTGGACCGAACGGGGCTTAGGAGACGGCGCGTGGAACGATCGGCGCTCAGGAGATGGCGCGTCAACCGATCGGCGCTCGGAGACGGCGCGTGGACCGATCGGGGCTTAGGAGACGGCGCGTGGACCGATCGGAGATCAGGAGATTACGCGTGGACCGATCGGGGTTGTGGAAGCGGCGCACGGACCGATCGTGGCTCGGAGACGGCGCGTGGAGGCATCGGGGCTTTGAAGACGACGCGAGGACCGATCGGGGCTCAGGAAACGGCGTGTGGTACGATCGGGGCTCAGGAGACGACGCGTGGATCGATCGGGGCTCAGGAGACGACGCGTCGAACAATCGGGTCTCAGGAGACGGCGCGCGAACCGACTGGGGCTCAGGAGACTGGCGTGGATCGATCGGGGCTCCAGAGAGCACCGCGTGGACCGATTGGGACCAGGAGACGGTGCGTGAACCGTTCGGGGCTCGGAGACGGCGCGTGGACCGATCGGGGCTCGGAGACGACGCGTAGACCGATCGGTGCTCGGGGACAGCGTGTGGACCGACTGGGGCTCGGAGACGGCGCGTGGACCGATCGTGGTTTAGGAGAAGGCGCGTGGAATGATCGGGGTTCAGGAGACGGCGCGAGGAGCGATCGGGGCTCAGGAGAAGACGCGTCAATTGATCGGGGCTCAGGACACGACGCGGCGACGGATCGGGGCTTGGAGACGGCGCGTGGACCGATTGGGGCTTAGGAGACGACGCGTGGACCGATCGGGGCTCAGGAGACGGCGCGTGGACCGATCGGGACTCAGGAGACGGCGCGTGGATCGATTGGGGCGTGGATACGGCGCGTGACGCGACCGGGGTTCAGGAGGCCGCGCGTGGACCGATCGGGGCTCGGAGACGGCGCGTGAACCGACCGGGGCTCAGGAGACGGCGCGTGGACCGATCGGGGCTCGGAGACGGCACGTTAACCGATCGGGGCTTAGGAGACGATGCGTGGACCGATCGGGCTCGGAGCCGGCGTGTGAACCGATCGGCGCTCAGGAGGCTGCGCGTGGACCGATCGAGGCTCGGCGACGGCGCGTGGACCGATCGGGGCTCGGAGACGACGCGTGTACAGATCAGGGCTTGGTGACGGCGCGTGGACCGATTGGGGCTCGGGAGACTGCGCGTGGATGGATCGGGGCTTAGGGAACGACGCGTGGACCGATCGGGGCTCGGAGACGGCGCGTGGACCGATCGGGGCTCACGAGACGGCGCGTCGACCGATCGGGGCTCAGGAGACGGCGCGTGGACGGATCGTTCTCAGGAGACGGCGCGTGAACCGATCGGCGCTCGGAGACGGGGCCTGGACCGATCGGGACTTAGGAGACAGCGCGTGGATGGATCGGGGCTTAGGGAACGACGCGTGGATCGATCGGGGCTCAGGAGACGGCGCGTGGACCGATCGGGGCTCGAAGAAGGCGCGTGGACCGATCGGGTCTCAGGAGGCCGCGCGTGGACAGATCATGACTCGGCGACGGCGCGTGGACCGATCGGGGCTCGGAGACTACGCGTGGACCGATCGGGGCTCGGAGACAGCGCGTGGACCGACTGGGGCTCAGGCGGTTGCGCGTGGACCAATTGGGGTTCGGCGACGGCGCGTGGACCGATCGGGGCTCGGAGACGGCGCTATAACCGATTGGGGCTTAGGAGACCATGCGTGACCCGACCGGGGCTCGAAGACGGCGCGTGGACCGATCAGGGCTCGGAGACGACGCGTGGACCGATCGGGGCTCGGAGACAGCGCGTGGACCGACTGGGGCTCAGTCGGTTTCGCGTGGACCAATTGGGGTTCGGCGACGGCGCGTGGACCGATCGGGGCTTAGGAGGCCGCATGTGGACCGATCGCGGCTCGGCGACCGCGCGTGGACCGATAGGGGCTCAGGAGGCTGCGCGTGGACCGATCGGAGCTCAGGAAACGGCGCGTGGACCGATTGGGGCTCGTATACGGCGCGTGAACCAATCGGGCCTCAGGAGGCCGCACGTGGACCGATCGCGGCTCGGCGACGGCGCGTGGTCCGATCGGGGCTCAGGAGGCCGCGCGTGGACCGATCATAGCTCGGCGACGGGGCGTGGAACGATCGGGGCTCGGAGCGGCGCGTAGAACGATCGCGGCTCGGCGACGGCGCGTGGACCGATCGGGGCTCAGGAGGCTGCGCGTGGATCGATTGGGGCTCAGGAGACAGCGCGTGGACCGCTCGGGGCTCGAAGACGGCGCGTGGAACGATCAGGGCTCAGGAGACGTCACGTGAAATGATCGGCGCTCGGAGACGGCGCGTGGACCGATCGGGGCTCAGGAGAAGGCGCGTGGACCGATCGGGGCTTAGTAGAAGGCGCTTGGACCGATCGGGGCTTAGGATACGACGCGTGGACCGATCGGAGATCGGAGACGGTGCGTGGAACGATCGGGGCTCAGGAGACGGCGCGTGAACCGATCGGCGCTCGGAGACGGCGCGTGGACCGATCTGGGCTCGGAGACAGCGCGTGGACCGACTGGGGCACAGGCGGTGGCGCGTGGACCAATTGGGGTTCGGCGACGGCGCGTGGACCGATCCGGGCTCAGGAGACGGCGCGTGGACCGATCAGGGCTGGGAGACGGAGCGTGGAGCGATCGGGGCTCAGGAGACGGCGCGTGAACTAATCGGCGCTCGGAGACGGCGCGTGGACCGATCAGGGCTGAGGAGAAGGCGCGTGGTCCGATCGGGGCTTATGAGACGGCGCGTGGACCGATCGGGGCTCGGAGATGGCGCGTGGAATGATCGGGGCTTAGGAGATGGCGTGTGGACCGATCGGAGTACAGGAGACGACGCGTGGACCGAGAGGGCTCTGGAAGCGGCGCACGGACGGATCGTGGCTCGCAGACGGCGCGTGGAGGCATCGGCGCTTTGAAGACGACGCGTGGACCAAACGGTGCTCAGAAAACGGTGCGTGGAGCGATCGGGGCTCAGGGGACGGCGCGTGGACCGATCGGGGCTCAGGAGCCGGCGCGTGGACCGATTGGGGCTCGGATACGGCGCGTGAACCAACCGGGACTCAGAAGCCCGCGCGTGGACCGATCCCGGCTCGGCGACGGCGTGTGGACCGATGGGGCTCAGGAGCCGCGCGTGGACCGATCATGGTTCGGTGACGGCGCGTGGACCGATCGGGGCTTAGGTGACGATGCGTGGACCGATTGGGCTCAGGAAGCAGCGCCTGGACCGATCGTGGCTCGGAGACGGCGCGAGGAGGCATCTGGGCTTCGAAGACGACGCGTGGATCGATCGGAGCTCGGAGACGGCGCGTGAAACGACCGGGGCTCAGGAGGCCGCGCGTGGACCGATCGAGGCTCAGGAGGCCACGCCTGGACTGATCGGGGCTCCGCGACGGCGCGTGGACCGATCGAGGCTCGGAGACGACGCGTGTACGGATCGGGGATTCGGCGATGACGCGTGGACCGATCCGGGCTCAGGAGACGGCGCGTGGACGGATCGGGGCTCGGAGACGGCGCGTGGAACGATCGGAGCTCAGGAGACGGCGCGTGAACCGATCGGCGCTCGTAGACGGCGCGTGGACCGATGGGGGATGAGGAGAAGGTGCGTGGACTGATCGGGGCTTAGGAGACGGCGCATAGACCGATCGGGGCTCGGAGACGGCGCGTGGAACGATCGGGGCTCAGGTGACGGCGCGTGAACCGATCGGCGCTCGGAGACGGCGCGTGGACCGATCGGGGCTTAGCAGAAGGCGCTTGGACCGATCGGGGCTTAGCAGAAGGCGCTTGGACCAATCGGGGCTTAGGAGACGGCGCGTGGATGGATCGGGGCTTAGGGAACGACGCGTGGACCGATCGGGGCTCAGGAGGCGGCGCGTGGAATGATCGGGGCTTAGGAGATGGCGTGTGGACCGATCGGAGTACAGGAGACGACGCGTGGACCGAGAGGGCTCTGGAAGCGGCGCACGGACGGATCGTGGCTCGCAGACGGCGCGTGGAGGCATCGGCGCTTTGAAGACGACGCGTGGACCAAACGGTGCTCAGAAAACGGTGCGTGGAGCGATCGGGGCTCAGGGGACGGCGCGTGGACCGATCGGGGCTCAGGAGCCGGCGCGTGGACCGATTGGGGCTCGGATACGGCGCGTGAACCAACCGGGACTCAGAAGCCCGCGCGTGGACCGATCCCGGCTCGGCGACGGCGTGTGGACCGATGGGGCTCAGGAGCCGCGCGTGGACCGATCATGGTTCGGTGACGGCGCGTGGACCGATCGGGGCTTAGGTGACGATGCGTGGACCGATTGGGCTCAGGAAGCAGCGCCTGGACCGATCGTGGCTCGGAGACGGCGCGAGGAGGCATCTGGGCTTCGAAGACGACGCGTGGATCGATCGGAGCTCGGAGACGGCGCGTGAAACGACCGGGGCTCAGGAGGCCGCGCGTGGACCGATCGAGGCTCAGGAGGCCACGCCTGGACTGATCGGGGCTCCGCGACGGCGCGTGGACCGATCGAGGCTCGGAGACGACGCGTGTACGGATCGGGGATTCGGCGATGACGCGTGGACCGATCCGGGCTCAGGAGACGGCGCGTGGACGGATCGGGGCTCGGAGACGGCGCGTGGAACGATCGGAGCTCAGGAGACGGCGCGTGAACCGATCGGCGCTCGTAGATGGCGCGTGGACCGATGGGGGATGAGGAGAAGGTGCGTGGACTGATCGGGGCTTAGGAGACGGCGCATAGACCGATCGGGGCTCGGAGACGGCGCGTGGAACGATCGGGGCTCAGGTGACGGCGCGTGAACCGATCGGCGCTCGGAGACGGCGCGTGGACCGATCGGGGCTTAGCAGAAGGCGCTTGGACCGATCGGGGCTTAGCAGAAGGCGCTTGGACCAATCGGGGCTTAGGAGACGGCGCGTGGATGGATCGGGGCTTAGGGAACGACGCGTGGACCGATCGGGGCTCAGGAGGCGGCGCGTGGACCGACCGGGGCTCAGGAGACAGTGAGTGGACGGATCGGGACTCAGGAGACGGCGCGTGAACCGATCGGCGCTCGGAGACGGGGCGTGGACCGATTGGGGTTTAACAGAGGACGCGTCGACCGATCGGCGCTCAGGAGACAGCGCGTGGACGGATCGAGTCTCAGGAGACGGTGCGTGAACCAATCGGTGCTCGGAGACGGGGCGTGGACCGATCGGGGCTTAGGAGACGGTGCGTGCACCGATCGGGGCTCGCGAGACTGCGCGTGGATGGATCGGGGCTTCGGGAACGACGCGTCGACCGATCGGGGCTCGGAGACGGCGCGTGGACCGATCGGGGCTCACGAGACGGCGCGTCGACCGATCGGGGCTCAGGAGACGGCGCGTGGACGGATCGTTCTCAGGAGACGGCGCGTGAACCGATCGGCGCTCGGAGACGGGGCCTGGACCGATCGGGACTTAGGAGACAGCGCGTGGATGGATCGGGGCTTAGGAGGCCGCGCGTGGACAGATCATGACTCGGCGACGGCGCGTGGACCGATCGGGGCTCGGAGACTACGCGTGGACCGATCGGGTCTCGGAGACAGCGCGTGGACCGACTGGGGCTCAGGCGGTTGCGCGTGGACCAATTGGGGTTCGGCGACGGCGCGTGGACCGATCGGGGCTCGGAGACGGCGCGTTAACCGACTGGGGCTTAGGAGACCATGCGTGACCCGACCGGGGCTCGAAGACGGCGCGTGGACCGATCGGGGCTCGGAGACGACGCGTGGACCGATCGGGGCTCGGAGACAGCGCGTGGACCGACTGGGGCTCAGGCGGTTTCGCGTGGACCAATTGGGGTTCGGCGACGGCGCGTGGACCGATCGGGGCTTAGGAGGCCGCATGTGGACCGATCGCGGCTCGGCGACGGCGCGTGGACCGATCGGGGCTCAGGAGGCCGCGCGTGGACCGATCGGGGCTCAGGAAACGGCGCGTGGACCGATTGGGGCTCGTATACGGCGCGTGAACCAATCGGGCCTCAGGAGGCCGCACGTGGACCGATCGCGGCTCGGCGACGGCGCGTGGACCGATCGGGGCTCAGGAGGCCGCGCGTGGACCGATCATAGCTCGGCGACGGCGCGTGGAACGATCGGGGCTCGGAGCGGCGCGTAGAACGATCGCGGCTCGGCGACGGCGCGTGGACCGATCGGGGCTCAGGAGGCTGCGCGTGGATCGATTGGGGCTCAGGAGACGGCGCGTGGACCGCTCGGGGCTCGAAGACGGCGCGTGGAACCATCAGGGCTCAGGAGACGTCACGTGAAATGATCGGCGCTCGGAGACGGCGCGTGGACCGATCGGGGCTCAGGAGAAGGCGCCTGGACCGATCGGGGCTTCGTAGAAGGCGCTTGGACCGATCGGGGCTCGGAGACAGCGCGTGGACCGACTGGGGCACAGGCGGTGGCGCGTGGACCAATTGGGGTTCGGCGACGGCGCGTGGACCGATCCGGGCTCAGGAGACGGCGCGTGGACCGATCAGGGTTGGGAGACGGAGCGTGGAGCGATCGGGGCTCAGGAAACGGCGCGTGAACTAATCGGCGCTCGGAGACGGCGCGTGGACCGATCGGGGCTGAGAAGAAGGCGCGTGGTCCGATCGGGGCTTATGAGACGGCGCGTGGGCCGATCGGGGCTCGGAGATGGCGCGTGGAATGATCGGGGTTTAGGAGATGGCGTGTGGACCGATCGGAGTACAGGAGACGACGCGTGGACCGACAGGGCTCTGGAAGCGGCGCACGGACGGATCGTGGCTCGCAGACGGCGCGTGGAGGCATCGGCGCTTTGAAGACGACGCGTGGACCAAACGGTGCTCAGAAAACGGTGCGTGGAGCGATCGGGGCTCAGGAGACGGCGCGTGGACCGATCGGGGCTCAGGAGCCGGCGCGTGGACCGATTGGGGCTCGGATACGGCGCGTGAACCAACCGGGACTCAGGAGACCGCGCGTGGACCGATCGCGGCTCGGAGACGGCGCGTGGACCGATCGGGGCTTAGGAGACGACGCGTGGACCGATCGGAGATCGGAGACGGTGCGTGGAACGATCGGAGCTCAGGAGACGGCGCGTGAACCGATCGGCGCTCGGAGACGGCGCGTGGACCGATCTGGGCTCGGAGACAGCGCGTGGACCGACTGGGGCACAGGCGGTGGCGCGTGGACCAATTGGGGTTCGGCGACGGCGCGTGGACCGATCCGGGCTCAGGAGACGGCGCGTGGACCGATCGGAGTACAGGAGACGACGCGTGGACCGAGAGGGCTCTGGAAGCGGCGCACGGACGGATCGTGGCTCGCAGACGGCGCGTGGAGGCATCGGCGCTTTGAAGACGACGCGTGGACCAAACGGTGCTCAGAAAACGGTGCGTGGAGCGATCGGGGCTCAGGAGACGGCGCGTGGACCGATCGGGGCTCCGGAGCCGGCGCGTGGACCGATTGGGGCTCGGATACGGCGCGTGAACCAACCGGGACTCAGGAGACCGCGCGAGCACCGATCGCGGCTCGGCGACGGCGCGTGGACCGATCGGGGCTCAAGAGGCCGCGCGTGGACCGATCGTGGCTCGGCGATGGCGCGTGGACCGATCGGGGCTCGGAGACGACGCGTGGACCGATCGGGGCTCGGAGACAGCGCGTCAACCGACTGGGGCTCAGGCGGTTGCGCGTGGACCGATCGGGGCCTAGGAACCTCGCGTGGATCGATCGGGGCCCCGGAGGCGCCGCGTGGACCCATGGGGATCAGGAGACAGTGCGTGGACCGATCGGGGCTCGGAGGCGGCGCGTGGACCGATCGGGGCTTAGGAGACATCGCGTGGACCGATCGGGGCTCGGGGACGGCGCGTTAACCGATTGGGGCTTAGGAGACCATGCGGGGACCGATCGGGGCTCGAAGACGGCGCGTGGACGGACCGTGGCTTAGAATGCGTCACGCGGACCGATCGGGGCTCGGATCCGGCGTGTGGACGTATCGGGGCTTAGGAGACGATGCGTGAACCGATCGGGGCTCAGGAGACGCCGCGTGGACCGATCGGGGCTCGGAGACGGCGCGTGGAACGATCGGGGCTCAGGAGACGGCGCGTGAAATGATCGGCGCTCTGAGACGGCGCGTGGACCGATTGTGGCTTACGAGACGGCGCGTGGATCGATCCGGGCTCGAAGACGACGCGTGGACCGATCGGGGCTCAGGAGCCGATGCGTGAATCGATCCGGGCTCAGGAGGCGGCGCGTGGACCCATCGGGGCTCGGAGACGACGCGTGGACCGATCGGGGCTCGGAGACAGCGCGTGGACCGACTGGGGCTCAGGCGGTTTCGCGTGGACCAATTGGGGTTCGGCGACGGCGCGTGGACCGATCGGGGCTTAGGAGACGGCGCGTGTACCGATCGGGGCCCGGAGACGGATCGTGGACAGATTGGGGATTAGGAGACGGCGCGTGGACCGATCGGGGCTGGGAGACGGCACGTCGACCAATGGGGGCTTAGGAGACGACGCGTGGACCGATCGGGGTGTAGGCGACAACGCGTGTACCTATCGGGGCTCAGGAGACAGCGCGTGGACCGATCAGGGCTCGGCGACTGCCCGTGGACGTATCGGGGCTCAGGAGACGGCGCGTGGACCGATCGGGGCTCGGGGACGGCGCGTTAACCGATTGGGGCTTAGGAGACCATGGGTGGACCGATCGGGGCTCGAAGACGGCGCGTGGACCGATCGGGTCTCAGGAGGCCGCGCGTGGACAGATCATGACTCGGCGACGGCGCGTGGACCGATCGGGGCTCGGAGACGACGCGTGGACCGATCGGGGCTCGGAGACAGCGCGTCGACCGACTGGGGCTCAGGCGATTTCGCGTGGACCAATTGGGGTTCGGCGACCGCGCGTGGACCGTTCGGGGCTCGGAGACGGCGCGTTAACCGATCGGGGCTTAGGAGACGATGTGAGAACCGATCGGGGCTCGGAGAAGGGGCGTGGACCGATCGGGGCCTAGGAGACAACGCGTGGACCGATCGTGGCTCAGGAAGCGGCGCCTGGACCGATCGTGGCCCGGAGACGGCGCGAGAAGGCATCTGGGCTTACAAGACGACGCGTGAACCGATCGGAGATCGGAGACGGTGCGTGGAACGATCGGGGCTCAGGAGACGGCGCGTCAACCGATCGGCGCTCGGAGACGGCGCGTGGACCGATCGGGGCTTAGGAGACGGCGCGTGGACCGATCGGAGATCAGGAGGTGACGCGTGGACCGATCGGGGTTGTGGAAGCGGCGCACGGACCGATCGTGGCTCGGAGACGGCGCGTGGAGGCATCGGGGCTTTGAAGACGACGCGTGGACCGATCGGGGCTCAGGAAACGGCGTGTGGCGCGATCGGGGCTCAGGAGACGACGCGTGGATCGATCAGGGCTCAGGAGACGACGCGTCGACCAATCGGGGCTCAGGAGACGGCGCGCGGACCGACTGGGGCTCAGGAGACTCGCGTGGATCGATCGGGGCTCCGGATGCGCCGCGTGGACCGATTGGGATCAGGAGACGGTGCGTGAACCGTTCGGGGCTCGGAGACGGCGCGTGGACCGATCGGGGCTCAGGTGACGGCGCGCGGACCGATCGGGGCTCAGGTGATGGCGCGCGGACCGACCGGGGCTCAGGAGACGGCGCGTGAAATGATCGGCGCTCGGAGAGGGCGCGTGGACTGATTGGGGCTTAAGAGACGACAGGTGGACCGATCGGGGCTTAGGAGACGACGCCTGGACGGATTGGGGTGTAGGCGACGACGCGTCGACCTATCGGCGCTCGGAGACGGCGCGTGGAACGATCGGGGCTCAGGAGACGGCGCGTGAACTGATCGGCGCTCGGAGAGGGCGCGTGGACCGATTGGGACCTAAGAGACGACGGGTGAACCGATCGGGGCTTAGGAGACGGCACGTGAATCGACCGGGGCACAGGAGACGGCGCGTGCACCGGTCGGGGCTTAGGAGACGACGCGTCCACCGATCGGGGCTCAGGAGAAGGGGTTTGGACCGATCGGGGCTCAGGAGACGGCACGTGGACCGATCGGGGCTCGGCGATGGCGCGTGGACCGATCGGCGCTCGGCGATGGCGCGTGGACCGATCAGGGCTCGGAGACGACGCGTGTACGGATCGAGGTTTGGAGACGGCGCGTGAACCGATCGGACCTCGGACACGGCCCGTGGACGGATCAGGGCTTAGGAGACGGCGCGTGGACTAATTGGGTCTCAGGAGACGACGCGTGGACCGATCGGGGCTCGGAATCGACGCGTTAACCGAGCAGGGCTTAGGAGACGACGCGTGGACCGATCGGGGCGTAGGAGACGTCGCGTGTACCTATCGGGGCTCACGAGACAGAGTGTGGACCGATTTGGGCTCAGGAGACGGCGCGTGGATCGATCGGGGCTCGGAGACGACGCGTGGGTCGATCGGGGCTCAGAAGACGACGCGTCGAGCGATCGGGGCTCAGGTGACGGCGCGCGGACCGAGCGGGCCCCAGGAGACGGCGCGTGAAATGATCGGCGCTCGGAGAGGGCGCGTAGACCGATTGGGGCTTAAGAGACGACGGGTGGACCGATCGGGGCTTAGAAGACGGCACGTGAATCGATCGGGGCACAGGAGACGGCGCGTGCACCGGCCGGGGCTTAGGAGACGACGCGTCGACAGATCGGGGCGCAGGAGAAGGGGTGTGGACCGATCGGGGCTCGGCGATGGCGCGTGGACCGATCGGGGTTCGGCGATGGCGCGTGGACCGATCAGGGCTCGGAGACGACACGAGGACCGATCGGAGCTCGGACACGGCCAGTGGACGGATCGGGGTTTAGGAGACGGCGCATGGACTAATTGGGGCTCAGGAGACGACGCGTGGACCGATCGGGGCTCGGAGACGTCGCGTGGACCGATCGGGGCTTAGGAGACGACGCGTGGACCGATCGGGGCTCAGGAGACGGCGCGTGGACCGATCGGGGCTCAGGAGACGGAGCGTGAAATGATCGGCGCTCGGAGAGGGCGCGTGGACCGATTGGGACTTAAGAGACGACGGGTGAACCGATCGGGGCTTAGGAGACGGCACGTGAATCGATCGGTGCTCAGGAGAAGGGGTGTGGACCGATCGGGGCTCAGGAGATGGCGCGTGAAATGATCGGCGCTTGGAGAGGGCGCGTGGACCGATCGGGGCTCGGCGATGGCGCGTGGACCGATCAGGGCTCGGAGACGACGCGTGTACGGATCGAGGTTTGGAGACGGCGCGTGAACCGATCGGAGCTCGGACACGGCCCGTGGACGCATCAGGGCTTAGGAGACGGCGCGTGCACCAATCGGCGCTCGGAGACGGCGCGTGGAGCGACCGGGGCTCAGGAGACTCGTGTGGATCGGTCGGGGCTCCGGAGGCGCCGCGTGGACCGATCGGGTCTCAGGAGGCCGCGCGTGGACAGATCATGACTCGGCGACGGCGCGTAGACCGATCGGGGTTCGGAGACGACGCGTGGACCCATCGGGACTCGGAGACAGCGCGTGGACCGACTGGGGCTCAGGCGGTTTCGCGTGGACCAATTGGGGTTCGGCGACGGCGCGTGGACCGATCGAGGCTCGGAGACGACGCGTGTACGGATCGGGGATTCGGGGACGACGCGTGGAACGATCCGGGCTCAGGAGACGGCGCGTGGACCGATCGGGGCTCGGAGACGGCGCTTCGAATGATCGGGGCTCAGGTGACGGGGCGTGAACCGATCGGCGCTCGGGGACGGCGCGTGGACCGATCGGGGCTTATGAGAAGGCGCTTGGACCGATCGGGGCTTAGGAGACGGCGCGTGGGCCGATCAGAGCTCGGAGACGGCGCGTGGAACAATCGGGGCTCAGGCGACGGCGCGTGGACCGATCGGGGCTTAGGAGACGGCGCGTCGACCGACCGGAGATCGGGAGATGACGCGTGGACCGATCGGGGCTCTGGAAGCGGCGCACGGACCGATCGTGGCTCGGAGACGACGCGTGTACGGATCGGGGATTCGGGGACGACGCGTGGAACGATCCGGGCTCAGGAGACGGCGCGTGGACCGATCGGGGCTCGGAGACGGCGCGTGGACCGATCGGGGCTTAGGAGAAGGCGCTTGGACCGATCGGGGCTTAGGAGACGGCGCGTGGGCCGATCGGAGCTCGGAGACGGCGCGTGGAACGATCGGGGCTCAGGAGACGGCGCGTGAACCGATCGGCGCTCGGAGACGGCGCGTGGACCGATCGGGGCTCGGAAGACGACGCGTCGACCGATCGGGGCTCAGGTGACGGCGCGCGGCCCGACCGGGGCTCAGGAGACGGCGCGTGAAATGATCGGCGCTCGGAGAGGGCGCGTGGACCGATTGGGGCTTAAGAGACGACGGGTGGACCGATCGGGGCTTAGGAGACGGCACGTGAATCGATCGGGGCACAGGAGACGGCGCGTGCACCGGTCGGGGCTTAGGAGACGACGCGTCGACAGATCGGGGCTCAGGAGAAGGGGTGTGGACCGATCGGGTCTCGGCGATGGCGCGTGGACCGATCAGGGCTCGGAGACGACGCGTGGACCGATCGGAGCTCGGACACGGCCCGTGGACGGATCGAGGCTTAGGAGACGGCGCATGGACTAATTGGGGCTCAGGAGACGACGCGTGGACCGATCGGGGCTCGGAAACGACGCGTTCACCGAGCGGGGTTTAGGAGACTACGCGTGGACCGATCGGGGCGTAGGAGACGACGCCTGTACCTATCGGGGCTCACGAGACAGCGTGTGGACCGATTTGGGCTCAGGAGACAGCGCGTGTATCGATCGGGGCTCGGACACGGCGCGTGGAACGATCGGGGCTCAGGAGACGGCGCGTAAAGTTATCGGCGCTCGGAGACGGCGCGTGCACCGATCGGGGCTTAGGAGACGACGCGTGGACCGATCGGGGCTTAGAAGACGACGGGTGGACCGATCGGGGCTCAGGAGACGGCGCGTGGACCGACCGGGGCTCAGGAGGCGACGCGTGGACCCATCGGGGCTCGCAGACGGCGTGGGGACCGATCGGGGCTTAGGAGACGATACGTGGACCGATCGGGTCTTAGGAGACGACGCGTGGACCGATCGGGGCTCGGAGACGGCGCTTGGACCGATCGGTGATTAGGAGACGGCGCGTGGGCCGATCGGAGCTCGGAGTCGGCGCGTGGAACGATCGGGGCTCAGGAGACGGCGCGTGAACCGATTGGCGCTCGGAGACGATGCGTGGACCGATCGGGGCTCAGGAAAGGGCGTGTGGAGCGGTCGGGGCTCAGGAGACGACGCGTGGGTCGATCGGGGCTTAGAAGACGACGCGTCGACCGATCGGGGCTCAGGTGACGGCGCGCGGACCGACCGGGGCTCAGGAGACGGCGCGTGAAATGATCGGCGCTCGGAGGGGGCGCGTGGACCGATTGGGACTTAAGAGACGACGGGTGAACCGATCGGGGCTTAGGAGACGGCACGTGAATCGATCGGGCCTCAGGAGAAGTGGTGTGGACCGATCGGGGCTCAGGAGACGGAGCGTGAAATGATCGGCGCTCGGAGAGGGTGCGTGGACCGATCGGGGCTCGGCGATGGCGCGTGGACCGATCGGGGCTCGGCGATGGCGCGTGGACCGATCAGGGCTCGGAGACGACGCGTGTACGGATCGAGGTTTGGCGACGGCGCATGAACAGATCGGAGCTCGGACACGGCCCGTGGACGGATCAGGGCTTAGGAGACGGCGCGTGGATTAATTGGGGCTCAGGAGACGACGCGTGGACCGATCGGGGCTCGGAAACGACGCGTTAACCGAGCAGGGCTTAGGAGACGACGCGTGGACCGATCGGGGCGTAGGAGACGTCGCGTGTACCTATCGGGGCTCACGAGACAGCGTGTGGACAATTTGGGCTCAGGAGACGGCGCGTGCACCGGTCGGGGCTTAGGAGACGACGCGTCGACAGATCGGGGCTCGGGAGAAGAGGTGTGGACAGATCGGGGCTCAGGAGACGGCGCGTGGACCGATCGGGGCTCGGCGATGGCGCGTGGACCGATCGGGGCTCGGCGATGGCGCGTGGACCGATCAGGGCTCGGAGACGACGCGTGGACCGATCGGAGCTCGGACACGGCCCGTGGACGGATCGGGGCTTAGGAGACGGCGCATGGATTAATTGGGGCTCAGGAGACGACGCGTGGACCGATCGGGGCTCGGAAACGACGCGTTAACCGAGCAGGGCTTAGGAGACGACGCGTGGACCGATCGGGGCGTAGGAGACGTCGCGTGTACCTATCGGGGCTCACGAGACAGCGTGTGGACAATTTGGGCTCAGGAGACGGCGCGTGCACCGGTCGGGGCTTAGGAGACGACGCGTCGACAGATCGGGGCTCGGGAGAAGAGGTGTGGACAGATCGGGGCTCAGGAGACGGCGCGTGGACCGATCGGGGCTCGGCGATGGCGCGTGGACCGATCGGGGCTCGGCGATGGCGCGTGGACCGATCAGGGCTCGGAGACGACGCGTGGACCGATCGGAGCTCGGACACGGCCCGTGGACGGATCGGGGCTTAGGAGACGGCGCATGGACTAATTGGGGCTCAGGAGACGACGCGTGGACCGATCGGGGCTCGGAAACGACGCGTTAACCAAGCGGGGGTTAGGAGACTACGCGTGGACCGATCGGGTCTTAGAAGACGACGCGTGTACCTATCGGGGCTCAGGAGACAGCGCGTGCACCGATCAGGGCTCGGCGACTGCGCGTGGACGTATCGGGGCTCAGGAAACGGCGCGTGGACCGATCGGGGCTCGGGGACGGCGCGTGGACCGATCGGGGCTCGGAGACGACGCGTGGACCGATCCGGGCTCAGGAGACGGCGCGAGGAGGCATCTGGGCTTAGAAGACGACGCGTGGATCGATCGGGGCTCGGAGACGGCGCGTGAACCGACCGCGGCTCAGGAGGCCGCGCGTGGACCGATCGAGGCTCGGCGACGGCGCGTGGACCGATCGGGGCTCGGCGACTGTGTGTGGACGTATCGGGGTTCAGGAGACGGCGCGTGGACCGATCGGGGCTCGGAGACGGCACGTGGACTGATCAGGGCTTTGGAGACGACGCGTGGACCGATCGGGGCTCAGGAGACGGCGCGTGGACCGATCGGTGCTCGGAGACGGCGCGTTGGACGATCGGGGCTCAGGAGACGGCGCGTGGACGGATCGGGGCTCAGGAGACGGCGCGTGGGCCGATCGAGGCTCAGGAGTCGGCGGGCGGACCGACCGGGGCTCAGGAGCCTCGTGTGGATCGATCGGGGCTCCGGAGGCGCTGCGTGGACCGATCGGGGCTCAGGAGACGGCGCGTGGACCGATCGGTGCTCGGAGACGGCGCGTTGGACGATCGGGGCTCAGGAGACGGCGCGTGGACGGATCGGGGCTCAGGAGACGGCGCGTGGGCCGATCGAGGCTCAGGAGTCGGCGGGCGGACCGACCGGGGCTCAGGAGCCTCGTGAGGATCGATCGGGGCTCCGGAGGCGCCGCGTGGACCGATCGGGGCTCAGGAGACGGCGCGTGAACCGATCGGCGCTCGGAGACGGCGCGTGGACCGATCGGGGCTCGGAGACAGCGCGTGGACCGACTGGGGCTCAGGCGGTTGCGCGTGGACCAATTGGGTTTCGGCGACGGCGCGTGGACCGATCCGGGCTCAGGTGCCGGCGCGTGGACCGATCGGGGCTCGGAGACGGAGCGTGGACCGATCGGGGCTCGGAGACGGAGCGTGGAGCGATCGGGGCTCAGGAGACGGCGCGTGGTCCGATCGGGGCTTAGGTGACGATGCGTGAACCGATCGGGGCTCGGAGACGGCGCGTGGACCGATCGGGGCTTAGGTGACAACGCGTGGACCGATTGGGGCTCAGGAGGCAGCGCGTGGACCGATCATGGCTCGGCGACGACGCGGCGACCGATCGGGGCTCAGATGACAACGCGCGGAACGACCGGGGCTCAGGAGACTCGCGTAGATCGATCGGGGCTCCGGAGACGCCGCGTGAAGCGATGGGGATCAGGAGACGGTGCGCGGACCGATCGGGGCTCGGAGACGGCGCGTGGACCGATCGGGGCTTAGGAGACGACGCGTGGACCGATCGGGGCGTAGGACACGACGCGTGTACCTATCGGGGCTCACGAGACAGCGTGTGGACCGATTGGGGCTCAGGAGACGGCGCGTGGACCGATCGGGGCTCAGAGACGGCGCGTTGAACGATCGGAGCTCAGGAGACGGGGCGTGAAATGATCGGCGCTCTGAGACGGCGCGTGGACCGATCGGTGCTCGGAGACGGCGCGTGGATGGACCGCGGCTCAGAATGCGGTACGCGGACCGATCGGGGATCGGACACGGCGTGTGGACCGATCGAGGCTCGGAGACGACGCGATTACGGATCGGGGATCAGGAGACGACGCGTGGAACGATCCGGGATCAGGAGACAAAGCGTGGACCGATCGGGGCTCGGAGACGGCGTGTGGAACGATCGGGGCTCGGGTGACGGCGCGTGAACCTATCGGCGCTCGGAGACGGCGCGTGGATCGATCGGGGATCGGGGACGGCGCGTGGAACGATCGCGGCTCGGAGTCGACGCGTTAGCCGATCGGGGCTTAGGAGACGATGCGTGGACCGATCGGGGCTCGGAGACGGCGCGTGGACCGATCGGCGCTCGAAGACGGCGCGTGGACCGATCGGGGCTCGGACACAGTGCGTGGACCGACTGGGGCTCAGGCGGTTGCGCGTGGACCAATTGGGGTTCGGCGACGGCGCGTGGACCGATCGGGGCTCAGGAGGCGGCGCGTGGATCGATCGGGGCTCGGAGACGGCGCCTGGACCGAGCGTGGCTCGGAGACGGCGCGTGGAGGCATCCGGGCTAAGAAGACGACGCATGGACCGAGCGGGGTTCAGGAGACGGCGCGAGGAGCGATCGAGGCTCAGAAGACGACGCGTCGATCGTTCGGGACTCAGGAGACGGCGCGTGGATCGATCGGGGCTCAGGAGACGGCGCGAGGAGCGATCGGGCTCAGGAGAAGACGCGTCAATTGATCGTGGCTCAGGAGACGACGCGTCGACGGATCGGGGCTTAGGAGACGACGCGTGGACCGATCGGGGCTTAGGAGACGACGCGTGAACCGATCGGGGCTCAGGACACGGCGTGTGGACCGACCGGGGCTCAGGAGGCGACGCGTGGACCGATCGCCGCTCGGAGACGGCGCGTGGACCGATCGGGGCTCAGGAGAAGGCGCGTGGACCGATCGGGGCTTAGGAGGGGACCCGTCGACCGATCGGGGCTCAGAAGACGACGCGTGGACCGGTCGGTGCTCAGGAAGCGGCGCCTGGACCGATCGGGGCTCCGAGACGACGCGTTAACCGAGCGGGGCTTAGGAGACTATGCGGGGACCGATCGGGGTTCGGCGACGGCGCGTGGACCGACCGGGGCTCAGGAGACCGCGCGTGACCCGATCGAGGCTCGGCGACTGCGCGTTGAGCGATCGGGGCTCAGGAGACGGTGCGTGAATCAATCGGGGCTCCGAGACGGCGCGTGGACCGATCGGGGATGTGGAGAAGGCGCGTGGACCGATCGGGGCTTAGGAGACGGCGCGTAGAAGGATCGGGGCTCGGAGACGGCGCGTGGAACGATCGGGGCTCAGGTGACGGCGCGTCAACCGATCGGCGCTCGGAGACGGCGCGTGGACCGATCGGGGCTTAGGAGACGACGCGTCGGCCGATCGGGGCTCACGAGACAGCGTGTGGACCGATTGGGGCTCAGGAGACGGCGCGTGGACCGATCGGGGCTGGGAGACGGCGCGTGGAACGATCGGAGGTCAGGTGACGGGGCGTGAAATGATCGGCGCTCTGAGACGGCGCGTCGACCGATCGGTGCTCGGAGACGGCGCGTGGACGGACCGCGGCTCAGAATGCGGTACGCGGACCGATCGGGGATCGGACACGGCGTGTGGACCGATCGAGGCTCGGAGACGACGCGTTTAAGGATCGGGAATCAGGAGACGACGCGTGGAACGATCCGGGCTCAGGAGACGAAACGTGGACCGATCGGGGCTCGGAGACGCCGTGTGGAACGATCGGGGCTCGGGTGACGGCGCGTGAACCGATCGGCGCTCGGACACGGCGCGTGGAACGATCGCGGCTCCGAGTCGACGCGTTAGCCAATCGGGGCTTAGGAGACGATGCGTGGACCGATAGGGGCTCGGAGACGGCGCTTGGACCGAACGGGGCTTAGGAGACGGCGCGTGGACCGATCGGGGCTCGGAGACGGCGCGTGGACCGATCGGGGCTCACGAGACGACGCGTCGACCGATCGGGGCTTAGGAGACGGCGCGTGGACCGATCGGGGCTCGAAGACGGCGCGTGGACCGATCGGGTCTCAGGAGGCCGCGCGTGGACAGATCATGACTCGGCGACGGCGCGTGGACCGATCGGGGCTCGGAGACTACGCGTGGACCGATCGGGGCTCGGAGACAGCGCGTGGACCGACTGGGGCTCAGGCGGTTGCGCGTGGACCAATTGGGGTTCGGCGACGGCGCGTGGACCGATCGGGGCTCAGTAGGCTGCGCGTGGATCGATTGGGGCTCAGGAGACGGCGCGTGGACCGCTCGGGGCTCGAAGACGGCGCGTGGAACGATCAGGGCTCAGGAGACGTCACGTGAAATGATCGGCGCTCGGAGTCGGCGCGTGGACCGATCGGGGCTCAGGAGAAGGCGCGTTGACCGATCGGGGCTTAGTAGAAGGCGCTTGGACCGATCGGGGCTTAGGAGACGACGCGTGGACCGATCGGAGATCGGAGACGGAGCGTGGAACGATCGGGGCTCAGGAGACGGCGCGTGAACCGATCGGCGCTCGGAGACGGCGCGTGGACCGATCTGGGCTCGGAGACAGCGCGTGGACCGACTGGGGCACAGGCGGTTGCGCGTGGACCAATTGGGGTTCGGCGACGGCGCGTGGACCGATCGGGGCTTAGGAGACGGCGCGTGCACCGATCGGGGCCCGGAGACGGGTCGTGGACCGATCGGGGCTCAGGAGACGGCGCGTGGACCGATTGGGGCTCGGATACGGCGCGTGAACCAATCGGGACTCAGGAGGCCGCTCGTGGACCGATCGCGGCTCGGCGACGGCGCGTGGACCGATCGGGGCTCAGGAGGCCGCACGTGGACCGATCATGGCTCGGCGACGGCGCGTGGACCGATCGGGGCTCGGAGACGATGCGTGGACCGATCGAGGTTCGGCTACAGCGCGTGAACCGACTGGGTCTCAGGCGGTTGCGCGTGGACCAATTGGGGTTCGGCGACCGCGCGTGGACCGTTCGGGGCTCGGAGACGGCGCGTTAACCGATCGGGGCTTAGGAGGCGATGCGTGAACCGATCGGGGCTCGGAGAAGGGGCGTGGACCGATCGGGGCCTAGGAGACAACGCGTGGACCGATCGTGGCTCAGGAAGCGGCGCCTGGACCGATCGTGGCCCGGAGACGGCGCGAGAAGGCATCTGGGCTTACAAGACGACGCGTGGATAGAACGGGGCTCGGAGACGACGCATGAACCGACCGGGGCTCAGGAGACGGCGCGTGGACTGATCGGGGCTCGGAGACGGCGCGTTAACCGATCGGGGCTTAGGAGACGGCGTGTGAACGTATCGGGGCTTAGGAGAGGATGCGTTGACCGATCGGGGCACATGAGACGGCGCATAGACCGATCGGGGCTCAGGAGACGGCGCGTGGACCGATAGGTGCTCGGAGACGGCGCGTGGACCGATCGGGGCGTAGGACACGGCGCGTGTACCTATCGGGGCTCACGAGACAGCGTGTGGACCGATTGGGGTTCAGGAGACGGCGCGTGGACCGATCGGGGCTCGGAGACGGCGCGTGGAACGATCGGAGCTCGGGTGACGGCGCGTGAACCGATCGGCGCTCGGAGACGGCGCGTGGATCGATCGGGGATCGGGGACGGCGCGTGGAACGATCGGGGCTCGGAGTCGACGCGTTAGCCGATCGGGGCTTAGGAGACGATGCGTGGGCCGATCGGGGCTCGGAGACGGCGCGTGGACCGACCGGGGTTTAGGAGAAGACGCTTGGACCGAACGGGGCTTAGGAGACGGCGCGTGGACCGATCGGAGATCAGGAGGTGACGCGTGGACCGATCGGGGTTGTGGAAGCGGCGCACGGACCGATCGTGGCTCGGAGACGGCGCGTGGAGGCATCGGGGCTTTGAAGACGACGCGTGGACCGATCGGGGCTCAGGAAACGGCGTGTGGCGCGATCGGGGCTCAGGAGACGACGCGTGGATCGATCAGGGCTCAGGAGACGACGCGTCGACCAATCGGGGCTCAGGAGACGGCGCGCGGACCGACTGGGGCTCAGGCGGTTGCGCGTGGACCAATTGGGGTTCGGCGACGGCGCGTGGACCGCTCGGCGCTCGGAGACGGCGCGTTAACCGATCGGGGCTTAGGAGACGATGCGTGAACCGAGCGGGGCACGGAGACGGCGCGTGGACCGACCGGGGCTCGGGTGACGGCGCGTGAACCGATCGGCGCTCGGAGACGGCGCGTAGATCGATCGGGGATCGGGGACGGCGCGTGGAATGATCGCGGCTCGGAGTCGACGCGTTAGCCGATCGGGGCTTAGGAGACGATGCGTGGACCGATCGGGGCTCGGAGACGGCGCGTGGACCGACCGGGCTTTAGGAGAAGGCGCTTGGACCGAACGGGGCTTAGGAGACGGCGCGTGGACCGATCGGGACTCGGATACGGCGTGTGGAACGATCGGGGCTCGGGTGACGGCGCGTGAACCGATCGGCCCTCGGAGACGGCGCGTGGATCGATCGGGGATCGGGGACGGCGCGTGGAACGATCGGGGCTCGGAGTCGACGCGTTAGCCGATCGGGGCTTAGGAGACGATGCGTGGGCCGATCGGGGCTCGGAGACGGCGCGTGGACCGACCGGGGTTTAGGAGAAGACGCTTGGACCGAACGGGGCTTAGGAGACGGCGCGTGGACCGATCGGAGATCAGGAGGTGACGCGTGGACCGATCGGGGTTGTGGAAGCGGCGCACGGACCGATCGTGGCTCGGAGACGGCGCGTGGAGGCATCGGGGCTTTGAAGACGACGCGTGGACCGATCGGGGCTCAGGAAACGGCGTGTGGCGCGATCGGGGCTCAGGAGACGACGCGTGGATCGATCAGGGCTCAGGAGACGACGCGTCGACCAATCGGGGCTCAGGAGACGGCGCGCGGACCGACTGGGGCTCAGGCGGTTGCGCGTGGACCAATTGGGGTTCGGCGACGGCGCGTGGACCGCTCGGCGCTCGGAGACGGCGCGTTAACCGATCGGGGCTTAGGAGACGATGCGTGAACCGAGCGGGGCACGGAGACGGCGCGTGGGCCGATCGGGGCTTAGGAGACAACGCGTGGACCGATGGGGGCTCGGAGACGGCGCGTGGACCGACCGGGGCTCAGGAGGACACGCGTGGACCGATCGGGGCTCGGCGACGGCGCGTGGACCGATCGAGTCTCGGAGACGACGCGGCGACCGATCGGGGCTCAGATGACGGCGCGCGGACCGACCGGGGCTCAGGAGACTCGCGTAGATCGATCGGGGCTCCGGAGACGCCGCGTGAAGCGATGGGGATCAGGAGACGGTGCGCGGACCGATCGGGGCTCGGAGACGGCGCGTGGACCGATCGGGGCTCGGAGACGACGCGATTACGGATCGGGGATCAGGAGACGACGCGTGGAACGATCCGGGATCAGGAGACGAAGCGTGGACCGATCGGGGCTCGGAGACGGCGTGTGGAACGATCGGGGCTCGGGTGACGGCGCGTGAACCGATCGGCGCTCGGAGACGGCGCGTGGATCGATCGGGGATCGGGGACGGCGCGTGGAACGATCGCGGCTCGGAGTCGACGCGTTAGCCGATCGGGGCTTAGGAGACGATGCGTGGACCGATCGGGGCTCGGAGACGGCGCGTGGACCGACCGGGCTTTAGGAGAAGGCGCTTGGACCGAACGGGGCTTAGGAGACGGCGCGTGGACGGATCGGGGCTCGGAGACGGCGCGTGGAATGATCGGGGCTCAGGAGACGGCGCGTGGAGCGATCGGGGCGGGGAGACGGCGCGTTAACTGATCGGGGCTTAGGAGACGATGCGTGGACCGATCGGGGCTCGGAGACGGCGCGTGGACCGACCGGGGCTCGGGTGACGGCGCGTGAACCGATCGGCGCTCGGAGACGGCGCGTGGATCGATCGGGGATCGGGGACGGCGCGTGGAACGATCGCGGCTCGGAGTCGACGCGTTAGCCGATCGGGGCTTAGGAGACGATGCGTGGACCGATCGGGGCTCGGAGACGGCGCGTGGACCGATCGGGGCTCAGGAGCCGGCGCGTGGACCGATTGGGGCTCGGATACGGCGCGTGAACCAACCGGGACTCAGGAGACCGCGCGTGGACCGATCGCGGCTCGGCGACGGCGCGTGGACCGATCGGGGCTCAAGAGGCCGCGCGTGGACCGATCGTGGCTCGGCGATGGCGCGTGGACCGATCGGGGCTCGGAGACGACGCGTGGACCGATCGGGGCTCGGAGACAGCGCGTCGACCGACTGGGGCTCAGGCGGTTGCGCGTGGACCGATCGGGGCCTAGGAGCCTCGCGTGGATCGATCGGGGCCCCGGAGGCGCCGCGTGGACCCATGGGGATCAGGAGACAGTGCGTGGACCGATCGGGGCTCGGAGGCGGCGCGTGGACCGATCGGGGCTTAGGAGACATCGCGTGGACCGATCGGGGCTCGGGGACGGCGCGTTAACCGATTGGGGCTTAGGAGACCATGCGTGGACCGATCGGGGCTCGAAGACGGCGCGTGGACGGACCGTGGCTTAGAATGCGTCACGCGGACCGATCGGGGCTCGCATACGGCGTGTGGACGTATCGGGGCTTAGGAGACGATGCGTGAACCGATCGGGGCTCAGGAGACGCCGCGTGGACCGATCGGGGCTCGGAGACGGCGCGTGGAACGATCGGGGCTCAGGAGACGGCGCATGAAATGATCGGCGCTCTGAGACGGCGCGTGGACCGATTGTGGCTTACGAGACGGCGCGTGGATCGATCCGGGCTCGAAGACGACGCGTGGACCGATCGGGGCTCAGGAGCCGATGCGTGAATCGATCGGGGCTCAGGAGGCGGCGCGTGGACCCATCGGGGCTCGGAGACGACGCGTGGACCGATGGGGGCTCGGATACGGCGCGTGAACCAAGCGGGGCTCAGGAGGCCGCGCGTGGACCGCTCATGGCTCGGCGACGGCGCGTGGACCGATCGGGTTTCGGATACGACGCGTGGACCGATCGTGGCTCGGAGACGGCGCGTGGAGGCATCGGGGCTTTCAAGACGACGCGTGGATCGAACGGTGCTCAGAAAACGGCGCGTGGAGCGATTGGGGCTCAGGAGACGGCGCGTGGATCGATCGGGGCTCAGGAGACGGTGCGTGGACCGATCGGGGCTTAGGAGACGACGCGTGGACCGATCGGGGCTCGGAGACGACGCGTGGACCGATCGGGGCTCGGAGACAGTGCGTGGACCGACTGGGGCTCAGGCGGTTACGCGTGGACCAATTGGGGTTCGGCGACGGCGCGTGGACCGATTGGGGCTCGGAGACGGCGCGTGGACCAATAGGGACTTAGGAGACGGCGCGTGGACCGATCGGGGCTTAGGAGACGACGCGTGAATCGAGCGGGGCTCGGAGACGGCGCGTGGATGGACCGTGGCTTAGAATGCGGCACGCGGACCGATCGGGGCTCGGAGACGGCGTGTGGACCGATCGGGGGGCAGGAAGCGGCGCCTGGACCCATCGTGGCTCGGAGACGGCGCGTGGAGGCATCAGGGCTAAGAAGACGACGCATGGACCGAGCGGGGTTCAGGAGATGGCGCGAGGAGCGATCGGGGCTCAGGAGAAGACACGTCAATTGATCGGGGCTCCGGAGACGACGCCTCGACGGAGTGGGGCTCAGGAGGCGGCACGAGAAGCGATCAGGGCTCAGGAGAAGACACGTCAATTGATGGGGGCTCAGGAGACGACGCGTCGACGAATCGGGGCTTAGCAGACGACGCGTGGACCGATCGGGGCTCAGGAGACGGCGCGTCGACCGACCGGAGCTCAGGAGATTCGCGTGGATCGATCGGGGCTCCGTAGGCGGCGCGTGGACCGACCGGATCTCAGGAGGCCGCGCGAGAACCGATCGCGGCTCGGCGACGGCGCGTGGACCGATCGGGTCTCAGGAGGCCGCGCGTGGACAGATCATGACTCGGCGACGGCGCGTGGACCGATCGGGGCTCGGAGACGACGCGTGGACCGATCGGGGCTCGGAGACGGCGCGTGGACCGATCGGGTCTCAGGAGGCCGCGCGTGGACAGATCATGACTCGGCGACGGCGCGTGCACCGATCGGGGCTCGGAGACGACGCGTGGACCGATCGGGGCTCGGAGACGGCGCATGAACCGACCGGGGCTCAGGAGACGGCGCGTGGACTGATCGGGGCTCGGAGACGGCGCGTTAACCGATCGGGGCTCAGGAGACGATGCGTGGATCGATCGGGGCTCAGGAGGCGGCGCGTAGACCCATCGGGGCTCGGAGACGGCACGTGGACCGATCAGGGCTTAGGAGACGACGCGTGGACCGATCGGGGCTCAGGAGACGGCGCGTGGACCGATCGGTGCTCGGAGACGGCGCGTGGACGGACCGTGGCTTAGAATGCGTCACGCGGACCGATCGGGGCTCGGATACGGCGTGTAGACGTATCGGGGCTTAGGAGACGATGCGTGAACCGATCGGGGCTCAGGAGACGCCGCGTGGACCGATCGGGGCTCGGAGACGGCGCGTGGAACGATCGGGGCTCAGGAAACGGCGCGTGAAATGATCGGCGCGCTGAGACGGCGCGTGGACCGATTGTGGCTTACGAGACGGCGCGTGGATCGATCGGGGCTCAGGAAGCGGCGCCTCGACCTATCGTGGCTCGGAGACGGCGCGTGGAGGCATCGGGGCTAAGAACACGACGCATGGACCGAGCGGGGCTCAGAAGACGGCGCGAGGAGCGATCGGGGCTCAGGAGAAGACGCGTCAATTGATCGGGGCTCAGGAGACGACGCGGCGACGGATCGGGGCTTAGGATACGACGCGTGGACCGATTGGGGCTCAGGAGGCCGCGCGTGGACCGATCGGGGCTCGGAGACATCGCGTGGAATGATCGGGGCTCAGGAGACGGCGCGTGAACCGATCGGCGCTCGGAGACGGCGCGTGCACCGATCGGGGCTTAGGAGACGGCGCGTGGATCGATCGGGGCTCAGGAGACGACGCGTCGACCGTTCGGGGCTCAGGAGACGGCGCGCGGACCGGCCGGGGCTCAGGAGCCTAGCGTGGAGCGATCGGGGCCCGGAGACGGCGCGTGGACCGATCGGGGCTTAGGAGACGACGCGTGGAGGCATCGGGGCTAAGAAGACGACGCATGGACCGAGCGGGGCTCAGGAGACGGCGCGTGGACCGATCGGTGCTCAGAGACGGCGCGTGGACGGACCGTGGCTTAGAATGCGTCACGCGGACCGATCGGGGCTCGGATACGGCGTGTGGACCGATCGGGGCTCGCAGACGGCGCGTGGAACGATCGGAGCTCAGGAGACGGGGCGTGAAATGATCGGCACTCTGAGACGGCGCGTGGACCGATCGGTGCTCGGAGACGGCGCGTGGAACGATCGGGGCTCAGGAGACCCCGCGTGGACCGATCGGGGCTCGGCGACTGCGCGTGGACGCATCGGGGCCCAGGAGACGGCGCGTCGACCAATCGGGGCTCAGGAGACGGCGCGCGGACCGACTGGGGCTCAGGCGGTTGCGCGTGGACCAATTGGGGTTCGGCGACGGCGCGTGGACCGCTCGGCGCTCGGAGACGGCGCGTTAACCGATCGGGGCTTAGGAGACGATGCGTGAACCGAGCGGGGCACGGAGACGGCGCGTGGACCGACCGGGGCTCGGGTGACGGCGCGTGAACCGATCGGCGCTCGGAGACGGCGCGTGGATCGATCGGGGATCGGGGACGGCGCGTGGAACGATCGCGGCTCGGAGTCGACGCGTTAGCCGATCGGGGCTTAGGAGACGATGCGTGGACCGATCGGGGCTCGGAGACGGCGCGTGGACCGACCGGGCTTTAGGAGAAGGCGCTTGGACCGAACGGGGCTTAGGAGACGGCGCGTGGACCGATCGGGACTCGGATACGGCGTGTGGAACGATCGGGGCTCGGGTGACGGCGCGTGAACCGATCGGCCCTCGGAGACGGCGCGTGGATCGATCGGGGATCGGGGACGGCGCGTGGAACGATCGGGGCTCGGAGTCGACGCGTTAGCCGATCGGGGCTTAGGAGACGATGCGTGGGCCGATCGGGGCTCGGAGACGGCGCGTGGACCGACCGGGGTTTAGGAGAAGACGCTTGGACCGAACGGGGCTTAGGAGACGGCGCGTGGACCGATCGGAGATCAGGAGGTGACGCGTGGACCGATCGGGGTTGTGGAAGCGGCGCACGGACCGATCGTGGCTCGGAGACGGCGCGTGGAGGCATCGGGGCTTTGAAGACGACGCGTGGACCGATCGGGGCTCAGGAAACGGCGTGTGGCGCGATCGGGGCTCAGGAGACGACGCGTGGATCGATCAGGGCTCAGGAGACGACGCGTCGACCAATCGGGGCTCAGGAGACGGCGCGCGGACCGACTGGGACTCAGGCGGTTGCGCGTGGACCAATTGGGGTTCGGCGACGGCGCGTGGACCGCTCGGCGCTCGGAGACGGCGCGTTAACCGATCGGGGCTTAGGAGACGATGCGTGAACCGAGCGGGGCACGGAGACGGCGCGTGGGCCGATCGGGGCTTAGGAGACAACGCGTGGACCGATGGGGGCTCGGAGACGGCGCGTGGACCGACCGGGGCTCAGGAGGACACGCGTGGACCGATCGGGGCTCGGCGACGGCGCGTGGACCGATCGAGTCTCGGAGACGACGCGGCGACCGATCGGGGCTCAGATGACGGCGCGCGGACCGACCGGGGCTCAGGAGACTCGCGTAGATCGATCGGGGCTCCGGAGACGCCGCGTGAAGCGATGGGGATCAGGAGACGGTGCGCGGACCGATCGGGGCTCGGAGACGGCGCGTGGACCGATCGGGGCTCGGAGACGACGCGATTACGGATCGGGGATCAGGAGACGACGCGTGGAACGATCCGGGATCAGGAGACGAAGCGTGGACCGATCGGGGCTCGGAGACGGCGTGTGGAACGATCGGGGCTCGGGTGACGGCGCGTGAACCGATCGGCGCTCGGAGACGGCGCGTGGATCGATCGGGGATCGGGGACGGCGCGTGGAACGATCGCGGCTCGGAGTCGACGCGTTAGCCGATCGGGGCTTAGGAGACGATGCGTGGACCGATCGGGGCTCGGAGACGGCGCGTGGACCGACCGGGCTTTAGGAGAAGGCGCTTGGACCGAACGGGGCTTAGGAGACGGCGCGTGGACGGATCGGGGCTCGGAGACGGCGCGTGGAATGATCGGGGCTCAGGAGACGGCGCGTGGAGCGATCGGGGCGGGGAGACGGCGCGTTAACCGATCGGGGCTTAGGAGACGATGCGTGGACCGATCGGGGCTCGGAGACGGCGCGTGGACCGACCGGGGCTCGGGTGACGGCGCGTGAACCGATCGGCGCTCGGAGACGGCGCGTGGATCGATCGGGGATCGGGGACGGCGCGTGGAACGATCGCGGCTCGGAGTCGACGCGTTAGCCGATCGGGGCTTAGGAGACGATGCGTGGACCGATCGGGGCTCGGAGACGGCGCGTGGACCGATCGGGGCTCAGGAGCCGGCGCGTGGACCGATTGGGGCTCGGATACGGCGCGTGAACCAACCGGGACTCAGGAGACCGCGCGTGGACCGATCGCGGCTCGGCGACGGCGCGTGGACCGATCGGGGCTCAAGAGGCCGCGCGTGGACCGATCGTGGCTCGGCGATGGCGCGTGGACCGATCGGGGCTCGGAGACGACGCGTGGACCGATCGGGGCTCGGAGACAGCGCGTCGACCGACTGGGGCTCAGGCGGTTGCGCGTGGACCGATCGGGGCCTAGGAGCCTCGCGTGGATCGATCGGGGCCCCGGAGGCGCCGCGTGGACCCATGGGGATCAGGAGACAGTGCGTGGACCGATCGGGGCTCGGAGGCGGCGCGTGGACCGATCGGGGCTTAGGAGACATCGCGTGGACCGATCGGGGCTCGGGGACGGCGCGTTAACCGATTGGGGCTTAGGAGACCATGCGTGGACCGATCGGGGCTCGAAGACGGCGCGTGGACGGACCGTGGCTTAGAATGCGTCACGCGGACCGATCGGGGCTCGCATACGGCGTGTGGACGTATCGGGGCTTAGGAGACGATGCGTGAACCGATCGGGGCTCAGGAGACGCCGCGTGGACCGATCGGGGCTCGGAGACGGCGCGTGGAACGATCGGGGCTCAGGAGACGGCGCATGAAATGATCGGCGCTCTGAGACGGCGCGTGGACCGATTGTGGCTTACGAGACGGCGCGTGGATCGATCCGGGCTCGAAGACGACGCGTGGACCGATCGGGGCTCAGGAGCCGATGCGTGAATCGATCGGGGCTCAGGAGGCGGCGCGTGGACCCATCGGGGCTCGGAGACGACGCGTGGACCGATGGGGGCTCGGATACGGCGCGTGAACCAAGCGGGGCTCAGGAGGCCGCGCGTGGACCGCTCATGGCTCGGCGACGGCGCGTGGACCGATCGGGTTTCGGATACGACGCGTGGACCGATCGTGGCTCGGAGACGGCGCGTGGAGGCATCGGGGCTTTCAAGACGACGCGTGGATCGAACGGTGCTCAGAAAACGGCGCGTGGAGCGATTGGGGTTCAGGAGACGGCGCGTGGATCGATCGGGGCTCAGGAGACGGTGCGTGGACCGATCGGGGCTTAGGAGACGACGCGTGGACCGATCGGGGCTCGGAGACGACGCGTGGACCGATCGGGGCTCGGAGACAGTGCGTGGACCGACTGGGGCTCAGGCGGTTACGCGTGGACCAATTGGGGTTCGGCGACGGCGCGTGGACCGATTGGGGCTCGGAGACGGCGCGTGGACCAATAGGGACTTAGGAGACGGCGCGTGGACCGATCGGGGCTTAGGAGACGACGCGTGAATCGAGCGGGGCTCGGAGACGGCGCGTGGATGGACCGTGGCTTAGAATGCGGCACGCGGACCGATCGGGGCTCGGAGACGGCGTGTGGACCGATCGGGGGGCAGGAAGCGGCGCCTGGACCCATCGTGGCTCGGAGACGGCGCGTGGAGGCATCAGGGCTAAGAAGACGACGCATGGACCGAGCGGGGTTCAGGAGATGGCGCGAGGAGCGATCGGGGCTCAGGAGAAGACACGTCAATTGATCGGGGCTCCGGAGACGACGCCTCGACGGAGTGGGGCTCAGGAGGCGGCACGAGAAGCGATCAGGGCTCAGGAGAAGACGCGTCAATTGATGGGGGCTCAGGAGACGACGCGTCGACGAATCGGGGCTTAGCAGACGACGCGTGGACCGATCGGGGCTCAGGAGACGGCGCGTCGACCGACCGGAGCTCAGGAGATTCGCGTGGATCGATCTGGGCTCCGTAGGCGGCGCGTGGACCGACCGGGGCTCAGGAGGCCGCGCGAGAACCGATCGCGGCTCGGCGACGGCGCGTGGACCGATCGGGGCTCAGGAGGCCGCGCGTGGACCGATCATGGCTCGGCGACGGCGCGTAGACCGATCGGGGCTCGGAGACGACGCGTGCACCGATCAGGGCTCGGAGACAGCGCTTGGACCGATTGGGGCTCGGATACGGCGCGTGAACCAATCGGGGCTCAGGAGGCCGCTCGTGGACCGATCGCGGCTCGGCGACGGCGCGTGGACCGATCGGGTCTCAGGAGGCCGCGCGTGAAACGATCGGCGCTCGGAGACGGCGCGTGCACCGATCGGGGCTTAGGAGACGGCGCGTGGACCGATCGGAGATCAGGAGAGGACGCCTGGACTGATAGGGCTTTGGAAGCGGCGCACGGACCGATCGTGGCTCGGAGACGGCGCGTGGAGGCATCGGGGCTTTGAAGACGACGCGTGGACCGAACGGTGCTCAGAAAACGGCTCGTGGACCGATCGGGGCTCGAAGACATCGCGTGGAATGATCGGGGCTCAGGAGACGGCGCGTGAACCGATCGGCGCTCGGAGACGGCGCGTGCACCGATCGGGGCTTAGGAGACGGCGCGTGGATCGATCGGGGCTCAGGAGACGACGCGGCGACGGATCGGGGCTTAGGAGACGACGCGTGGACCGATCGGGGTTCACGAATCGGCGCCTGCCCCGATCATGGCTCGGAGACGGCGCGTGGAGGCATCGGGGCTTAGAAGACGACGCATGGACCGATCGGGGCTCGGAAACAGCGCGTCGACCGATCGGGGCTCAGGAGACGGCTCGCGGACCGACCGGGGCTCAGGAGCCTCGCGTGGGCCGATCATGGCTCGGCGACGGCGCGTGGACCGATCGGGGCTCGGAGACGACGCGTGGACCGATGGGGGCTCGGATACGGCGCGTGAACCAAGCGGGGCTCAGGAGGCCGCGCGTGGACCGATCATGGCTCGGCGACGGCGCGTGGACCGATCGGGTTTCGGATACGACGCGTGGACCGATCGTGGCTCGGAGACGGCGCGTGGAGGCATCGGGGCTTTCAAGACGACGCGTGGATCGAACGGTGCTCAGAAAACGGCGCGTGGAGCGATTGGGGCTCAGGAGACGGCGCGTGGATCGATCGGGGCTCAGGAGACGGTGCGTGGACCGATCGGGGCTTAGGAGACGACGCGTGGACCGATCGGGGCTCGGAGACGACGCGTGGACCGATCGGGGCTCGGAGACAGTGCGTGGACCGACCGGGGCTCAGGCGGTTACGCGTGGACCAATTGGGGTTCGGCGACGGCGCGTGGACCGATTGGGGCTCGGAGACGGCGCGTGGACCAATAGGGACTTAGGAGACGGCGCGTGGACCGATCGGGGCTTAGGAGACGACGCGTGAATCGAGCGGGGCTCGGAGACGGCGCGTGGATGGACCGTGGCTTAGAATGCGGCACGCGGACCGATCGGGGCTCCGAGACGGCGTGTGGACCGATCGGGGGGCAGGAAGCGGCGCCTGGACCCATCGTGGCTCGGAGACGGCGCGTGGAGGCATCAGGGCTAAGAAGACGACGCATGGACCGAGCGGGGTTCAGGAGATGGCGCGAGGAGCGATCGGGGCTCAGGAGGCCGCGCGTGGACCGATCATGGCTCGGCGACGGCGCGTAGACCGATCGGGGCTCGGAGACGACGCGTGCACCGATCAGGGCTCGGAGACAGCGCTTGGACCGATTGGGGCTCGGATACGGCGCGTGAACCAATCGGGGCTCAGGAGGCCGCTCGTGGACCGATCGCGGCTCGGCGACGGCGCGTGGACCGATCGGGTCTCAGGAGGCCGCGCGTGGACAGATCATGACTCGGCGACGGCGCGTGGACCGATCGGGGCTCGGAGACGACGCGTGGACCGATCGGGGCTCGGAGACGGCGCGTGGACCGATCGGGTCTCAGGAGGCCGCGCGTGGACAGATCATGACTCGGCGACGGCGCGTGGACCGATCGGGGCTCGGAGACGACGCGTGGACCGATCGGGGCTCGGAGACGGCGCATGAACCGACCGGGGCTCAGGAGACGGCGCGTGGACTGATCGGGGCTCGGAGACGGCGCGTTAACCGATCGGGGCTCAGGAGACGATGCGTGGATCGATCGGGGCTCAGGAGGCAGCGCGTAGACCCATCGGGGCTCGGAGACGGCACGTGGACCGATCAGGGCTTAGGAGACGACGCGTGGACCGATGGGGGCTCAGGAGACGGCGCGTGGACCGATCGGGTGTCAGGAGGCTGCGCGTGGACAGATCATGACTCGGCGACGGCGCGTGGACCGATCGGGGCTCGGAGACGACGCGTGGACCGATCGGGTCTCGGAGACAGCGCGTGGACCGCCTGGGGCTAAGGCGGTTTCGCGTGGACCAATTGGGGTTCGGCGACGGCGCGTGGACCGATCGGGGCTTAGGAGACGGCGCGTGCACCGATCGGGGCCCGGAGACGGGTCGTGGACCGATCGGGGCTCAGGAGACGGCGCGTGGACCGATTGGGGCTCGGATACGGCGCGTGAACCAATCGGGGCTCAGGAGGCCGCGCGTGGACCGATCGCGGCTCGGCGACGGCGCGTGGACCGATCGGGGCTCAGGAGGCCGCGCGTGGACCGATCGCGGCTCGGCGACGGCGCGTGGACCGATCGGGGCTCGGAGACGATGCGTGGACCGATCGAGGTTCGGCGACAGCGCGTGAACCGACTGGGTCTCAGGCGGTTGTGCGTGGACCAATTAGGGGTCGGCGACCGCGCGTGGACCGTTCGGGGCTCGGAGACAGCGCGTTAACCGATCGGGGCTTAGGAGACGATGCGTGAACCGATCGGGGCTCGGAGAAGGCGCGTGGACCGATCGGGGCCTAGGAGACAACGCGTGGACCGATCGTGGCTCAGGAAGCGGCGCCTGGACCGATCGTGGCCCGGAGACGGCGCGAGAAGGCATCGGGGCTTACAGGACGACGCGTGGATCGACCGGGGGCTCGGAGACGGCGCATGAACCGACCGGGGCTCATGAGACGGCGCGTGGACTGATCGGGGCTCGGAGACGGCGCGTTAACCGATCGGGGCTTAGGAGACGGCGTGTGAACGTATCGGGGCTTAGGAAAGGATGCGTTGACCGATCGGGGCTCATGAGACGGCGCGTAGACCGATCGGAGCTCAGGACACGGCGCGTGGACCGATCGGGGCTCGGAGACGGCGCGTGGACGGACCGCGGCTCAGAATGCGGTACGCGGACCGATCGGGGATCGGACACGGCGTGTGGACCGATCGAGGCTCGGAGACGACGCGTTTACGGATCGGGGATCAGGAGACGACGCGTGGAACGATCCGGGCTCAGGAGACGGAGCGTGGACCGATTGGGACTCGGAGACGGCGTGTGGAACGATCGGGGCTCGGGTGACGGCGCGGGAACCGATCGGCGCTCGGAGACGGCGCGTGGATCGATCGGGGATCGGGGACGGCGCGTGGAATGATCGGGGCTCGGAGTCGACGCGTTAGCCGATCGGGGCTTAGGAGACGATGCGTGGGCCGATCGGGGCTCGGAGACGGCGCGTGGATCGACCGGGGTTTTGGAGAAGACGCTTGGACCGAACAGGGCTTAGGAGACGGCGCTTGGACCGATCGGGCTCAGGAGACGGCGCGCGGACCGACTGGGGCTCAGGAGACTCGCGTGGATCGATCGGGGCTCCGGAGGCGCCGCGTGGACCGATTGGGATCAGGAGACGGTGCGTGAACCGTTCGGGGCTCGGAGACGGCGCATGTACGGATCGGGGATTCGGCGATGACGCGTGGACCGATCCGGGCTCAGGAGACGGCGCGTGGACGGATCGGGGCTCGGAGACGGCGCGTGGAACGATCGGGGCTCAGGAGACGGCGCGTGAACCGATCGGCGCTCGGAGACGGCGCGTGGACCGATAGGGGCTTAGGAGACGGCGCGTGGACCGATCGGGGCTCGGAGACGGGGCGTGGAATGATCGGGGCTCACGAGACGGCGCGTGAAATGATCGGCACTCTGAGACGGCGCGTAGACCGATTGGGGCTTAGGAGACGACGCGTCGAACGATCGTGGCTTAGGAGACGACGCGCGGACCGATCGGGGCTCGGCGACAGGGCGTGTACCGACTGGGGCTCAGGAGACCGCGCGTGAACCGATCGGGGCTCGGCGACTGCGCGTGGACGGATCGGGGCTCGGAGACGGTGCGTAGAACGATCGGGGCTCAGGAGACGGCGCGTTAACCGATTGGGGCTTAGGAGACGTTGCGTGGACCGATCGGCGCTCGAAGACGGCGCGTGGACCGATCGGGGCTCGGACACAGTGCGTCGACCGACTGGGGCTCAGGCGGTTGCGCGTGGACCGAGCGGGGTTCAGGAGACGGCGCGAGGAGCGATCGGGGCTCAGGAGAAGACACGTCAATTGATCGGAGCCCCGGAGACGACGCCTCGATGGAGTGGGGCTCAGGAGGCGGCACGAGAAGCGATCGGGGCTCAGGAGAAGACACGTCAATTGATGGGGGCTCAGGAGACGACGCGTCGACGAATCGGGGCTTAGCAGACGACGCGTGGACCGATCGGGGCTCAGGAGACGGCGCGTCGACCGACCGGAGCTCAGGAGATTCGCGTGGATCGATCGGGGCTCCGTAGGCGGCGCGTGGACCGACCGGAGCTCAGGAGGCCGCGCGAGAACCGATCGCGGCTCGGCGACGGCGCGTGGACCGATCGGGTCTCAGGAGGCCGCGCGTGGACAGATCATGACTCGGCGACGGCGCGTGGACCGATCGGGGCTCGGAGACGACGCGTGGACCGATCGGGGCTCGGAGACGGCGCGTGGACCGATCGGGTCTCAGGAGGGCGCGCGTGGACAGATCATGACTCGGCGACGGCGCGTGGACCGATCGGGGCTCGGAGACGACGCGTGGACCGATCGGGGCTCGGAGACGGCGCATGAACCGACCGGGGCTCAGGAGACGGCGCGTGGACTGATCGGGGCTCGGAGACGGCGCGTTAACCGATCGGGGCTCAGGAGACGATGCGTGGATCGATCGGGGCTCAGGAGGCGGCGCGTAGACCCATCGGGGCTCGGAGACGGCACGTGGACCGATCAGGGCTTAGGAGACGACGCGTGGACCGATCGGGGCTCAGGAGACGGCGCGTGGACCGATCGGTGCTCGGAGACGGCGCGTGGACGGACCGTGGCTTAGAATGCGTCACGCGGACCGATCGGGGCTCGGATACGGCGTGTAGACGTATCGGGGCTTAGGAGACGATGCGTGAACCGATCGGGGCTCAGGAGACGCCGCGTGGACCGATCGGGGCTCGGAGACGGCGCGTGGAACGATCGGGGCTCAGGAAACGGCGCGTGAAATGATCGGCGCGCTGAGACGGCGCGTGGACCGATTGTGGCTTACGAGACGGCGCGTGGATCGATCGGGGCTCAGGAAGCGGCGCCTCGACCTATCGTGGCTCCGAGACGGCGCGTGGAGGCATCGGGTCTAAGAACACGACGCATGGACCGAGCGGGGCTCAGAAGACGGCGCGAGGAGCGATCGGGGCTCAGGAGAAGACGCGTCAATTGATCGGGGCTCAGGAGACGACGCGGCGACGGATCGGGGCTTAGGATACGACGCGTGGACCGATTGGGGCTCAGGAGGCCGCGCGTGGACCGATCGCGGCTCGACGCCGCGCGTGGACGGATCAGGGCTCAGGAGACGGCGCGTGGACCGATCGGGGCGGGGAGACGGCGCGTGAACCAACCGGGGCTCAGGAGGCCGCGCGTGGACTGATTGGGGACCAGGAAACGGCGCGTGGATCGATCGGTGCTCGAAGACGACGCGTGGACCGACCGGGGCTCAGGAGCCGATGCGTGGATCGATCGGGGCTCAGGAGTCGGCGCGTAGACCCATCGGGGCTCGGAGACGGCACGTGGACCGATCAGAGCTTAGGAGACGACGCGTGGACCGATCGGGGCTCAGGAGACGGCGCGTGGACCGATCGGGCCTCGGCGACTGCGCGTGGACGTATCGGGGTTCAGGAGACGGCGCGTGGACCGATTGGGGCTTGGAGACGGCGCGTTAACCGATCGGGGCTTAGGAGACGACGCGTGGACCGATCGGGCCTCAGGAGACGGCGCGTGGACCGATCGGTGCTCGGAGACGGCGCGTGGAACGATCGGGGCTCAGGAGACGGCGCGTGAAATGATCGGCGCTCTGAGACGGCGCGTGGACCGATTGTGGCTTACGAGACGGCGCGTGGATCGATCGGGGCTCAGGAAGCGGCGCCTCGACCTATCGTGGCTCGGAGACGGCGCGTGGAGGCATCGGGGCTAAGAACACGACGCATGGACCGAGCGGGGCTCAGGAGACGGCGCGAGGAGCGATCGGGGCTCAGGAGAAGACGCGTCAATTGATCGGGGCTCAGGAGACGACGCGGCGACGGATCGGGGCTTAGGATACGACGCGTGGACCGATTGGGGCTCAGGAGGCCGCGCGTGGACCGATCGCGGCTCGACGCCGCGCGTGGACGGATCAGGGCTCAGGAGACGGCGCGTGGACCGATCGGGGCGGGGAGACGGCGCGTGACCCGACCGGGGCTTAGGAGGCCGCGCGTGGACTGATTGGGGCTCGGCGACTGCGCGTGGACGTATCGGGGCTCAGGAGATGGCGCGTGGACCGATCGGGGCGGGGAGACGGCGCGTTAACCGATCGGGGCTTAGGAGACGATGCGTGGACCGATCGCGGCTCGGAGACGGCGCGTGGACCGACCGGGGCTAAGGAGGCCGCGCGTGGACCTATCGAGGCTTAGGAGCCGACGCGTGGACCGATCGGGGCTCAGGAATCGGCGCGTGGACCGAACGGTGCTCGGAGACGACGCGTGGCCCGATCGGGGCTCGGAGACGGCGCGTGTACGGATCGAGGCTTGGAGACCGCGCGGAGACCGATCGGCGCTCGGAGACGGCGCGTGGACCGATCGGGGCTTAGGAGACGGCGCGTGGACCGATCGGGGCTCGGAGACATCGCGTGGAATGATCGGGGCTCAGGAGACGGCGCGTGAACCGATCGGCGCTCGGAGACGGCGCGTGCACCGATCGGGGCTTAGGAGACGGCGCGTGGATCGATCGGGGCTCAGGAGACGACGCGTCGACCGTTCGGGGCTCAGGAGACGGCGCGCGGACCGGCCGGGGCTCAGGAGCCTAGCGTGGAGCGATCGGGGCCCGGAGACGGCGCGTGGACCGATCGGGGCTTAGGAGACGACGCGTGGAGGCATCGGGGCTAAGAAGACGACGCATGGACCGAGCGGGGCTCAGGAGACGGCGCGTGGACCGATCGGTGCTCAGAGACGGCGCGTGGACGGACCGTGGCTTAGAATGCGTCACGCGGACCGATCGGGGCTCGGATACGGCGTGTGGACCGATCGGGGCTCGCAGACGGCGCGTGGAACGATCGGAGCTCAGGAGACGGGGCGTGAAATGATCGGCACTCTGAGACGGCGCGTGGACCGATCGGTGCTCGGAGACGGCGCGTGGAACGATCGGGGCTCAGGAGACCCCGCGTGGACCGATCGGGGCTCGGCGACTGCGCGTGGATGCATCGGGGCCCAGGAGACGGCGCGTGGACCGATCGCGGCTCGGAGACGGCGTGTGAACCGACCGGGGCTCAGGAGGCCGCGCGTGGACCGATCGAGGCTCGGCGACGGGGCGTGGAGCGATCGAGTCTCGGAGACGACGCGTCGACCGATTGGGGCTCAGATGATGGTGCGCGGACCGACCGGGGCTCAGGAGACTCGTGGGGATCGATCGGGGCTCCGGAGACGCCGCGAGGAGCGATGGGGAGCAGGAGACGGTGCACGGACTGATCGGGGCTCGGAGACGGCGCGTGGACCGATCGGGGCTTAGGAGACGACGCGTGAATCGAGCGGGGCTCGGAGACGGCGCGTGGATGGACCGTGGCTTAGAATGCGGCACGCGGACCGATCGGGGCTCGGAGACGGCGTGTGGACCGATCGGGGATCAGGAAACGGTGCGTGGAGCGATCGGGGCTAAGGAGGCCGCGCGTGGACCGATCGAGGCTCTGCGACGGCGCATGAACCGACCGGGGCTCATGAGACGGCGCGTAGACCGATCGGGGCTCCGGCGGCGACGCGTGGACCGATCGGGGCCCAGGAAACGGCGCGTGGATCGATCGGTGCTCGAAGACGACGCGTGGACCGACCGGGGCTCAGGAGCCGATGCGTGGATCGATCGGGGCTCAGGAGGCGGCGCGTAGACCTATCGGGGCTCGGAGACGGCACGTGGACCGATCAGGGCTTAGGAGACGACGCGTGGACCGATCGGGGCTCAGGAGACGGCGCGTGGACCGATCAGTGCTCGGAGACGGCGCGTGGACGGACCGTGGCTTAGAATGCGTCACGCGGACCGATCGGGGCTCGGATACGGCGCGTGGAGCGATCGGGGCTCAGGAGACGGCGCGTGAACCGATCGGCGCTCGGAGACGGCGCGTGGACGGATCAGGGCTCAGGAGACGGCGCGTGAACCAATCGGCGCTCGGAGACGGCGCGTGGACCGATCGGGGCTTAGGAGACGGCGAGTGCACCGATCGGGGCCCGGAGACGGGTCGTGGACAGATTGGGGCTTAGGAGACGGCGCGTGGACCGATCGGGGCTGGGAGACGACGCGTGCACCGATCAGGGCTCGGAGACAGCGCTTGGACCGATTGGGGCTCGGATACGGCGCGTGAACCAATCGGGGCTCAGGAGGCCGCTCGTGGACCGATCGCGGCTCGGCGACGGCGCGTGGACCGATCGGGTCTCAGGAGGCCGCGCGTGGATAGATCATGACTCGGCGACGGCGCGTGGACCGATCGGGGCTCGGAGACGACGCGTGGACCGATCGGGGCTCGGAGACGGCGCATGAACCGACCGGGGCTCAGGAGACGGCGCGTGGACTGATCGGGGCTCGGAGACGGCGCGTTAACCGATCGGGGCTCAGGAGACGATGCGTGGATCGATCGGGGCTCAGGAGGCGGCGCGTAGACCCATCGGGGCTCGGAGACGGCACGTCAACCGATCGGCGCTCGGAGACGGCGCGCGGACCGACTGGGGCTCAGGAGACTCGCGTAGATCGATCGGGGCTCCGGAGGAGCCGCGTGGACCGATTGGGATCAGGAGACGACGCGTGGACCGATCGGGCGTAGGAGACGACGCGTGTACCTATCGGGGCTCACGACACAGCGTGTGGACCGATTGGGGCTCAGGAGACCGCGCGGACCGGCCGGGGCTCAGCAGCCTAGCGTGGATCGATCGGGGCCCGGAGACGGCGCGTGGACCGATCGGGGCTTAGGAGACGACGCGTGGAGGCATCGGGGCTAAGAAGACGACGCATGGACCGAGCGGGGCTCAGGAGACGGCGCGTGGACCGATCGGTGCTCAGAGACGGCGCGTGGAACGATCGGAGCTCAGGAGACGGGGCGTGAAATGGTCGGCGCTCTGAGACGGCGCGTGGAACGATCGGGGCTCGGAGTCGACGCGTTAGCCGATCGGGGCGTAGGAGACGATGCGTGGGCCGATCGGGTCTCGGAGACGGCGCGTGGATCGACCGGGGCTCAGGAGAAGGCGCGTCAACCGATCGGCGCTCGGAGACGGCGCGCGGACCGACTGGGGCTCAGGAGACTCGCGTAGATCGATCGGGGCTCCGGAGGAGCCGCGTGGACCGATTGGGATCAGGAGACGACGCGTGGACCGATCGGGCGTAGGAGACGACGCGTGTACCTATCGGGGCTCACGACACAGCGTGTGGACCGATTGGGGCTCAGGAGACGGCGCGTGGAACGATCGGGGCTCAGGAGACGGCGCGTCAACCGATCGGCGCTCGGAGACGGCGCATGGACCGATCGGGGCTTAGGAGACGGTGCGTGGACCGATCGGAGATCAGGAGATGACGCGTGGACCGATCGGGGTTGTGGAAGCGGCGCACGGACCGATCGTGGCTCGGAGACGGCGCGTGGAGGCATCGGGGCGTTGAAGACGACGCGTGGACCGATCGGGGCTCAGGAAACGGCGTGTGGCGCGATCGGAGCTCAGGAAACGACGCGTGGATCGATCAGGGCTCAGGAGACGACGCGGCGACCAATCAGGGCTCAGGCGACGGCGCGCGGACCGACTGGGGCTCAGGAGACTCGCGTGGATCGATCGGGGCTGCGGAGGCGCCGCGTGGACCGATTGGGGCTCAGGAGGCCGCGCGTGGACCGATCGGGGCTCAGGAGACGGCGCGTGGACCGATTGGGGCTCGGATACGGCGCGTGAACCAATCGGGCCTCAGGAGGCCGCGCGTGGACCGATCGCGGCTCGGCGACGGCGCGTGGACCGATCGGGGCTCAGGAGGCCGCGCGTGGACCGATCGGGGCTCAGGAGGCCGCGCGTGGACCGATCATAGCTCGGCGACGGCGCGTGGACCGATCGGGGCTTAGTAGAATGCGCTTGGACCGATCGGGGCTTAGGAGACGACGCGTGGACCGATCGGAGCTCGGAGACGGCGCGTGGAACGATCGGGGCTCAGAGGACGGCGCGTGAACCGATCGGCGCTCGGAGACGGCGCGTGGACCGATCTGGGCTCGGAGACAGCGCGTGGACCGACTGGGGCACATGCGGTGGCGCGTGGACCAATTGGGGTTCGGCGACGGCGCGTGGACCGATCCGGGCTCAGGAGACGGCGCGTGGACCGATCGGGGCTGGGAGACGGAGCGTGGAGCGATGGGGGCTCAGGAGACGGCGCGTGGAACGATCGGGTGTCAGGAGGCTGCGCGTGGACAGATCATGACTCGGCGACGGCGCGTGGACCGATCGGGGCTCGGAGACGACGCGTGGACCGATCGGGTCTCGGCGACGGCGCGTGGACCGATCGGGGCTCGGAGACGATGCGTGGACCGATCGAGGTTCGGCGACAGCGCGTGAACCGACTGGGTCTCAGGCGGTTGTGCGTGGACCAATTAGGGGTCGGCGACCGCGCGTGGACCGTTCGGGGTTCGGAGACGGCGCGTTAACCGATCGGGGCTTAGGAGACGGCGTGTGAACGTATCGGGGCTTAGGAAAGGATGCGTTGACCGATCGGGGCTCATGAGAGGGCGCGTAGACCGATCGGAGCTCAGGACACGGCGTGTGGACCGATCGGGGCTCGGAGACGCAGCGTGGACCGATCGGGGCTTGGGAGACGACGCGTGGACCGATCGGGGCGTAGGACACGGCGCGTGTACCTATCGGGGCTCACGAGACAGCGTGTGGACCGATTGGGGCTCAGGAGACGGCGCGTGGACCGATCGGGGCTCGGAGACGGCGCGTGGACGGACCGCGGCTCAGAATGAGGTACGCGGACCGATCGGGGATCGGACACGGCGTGTGGACCGATCGAGGCTCGGAGACGACGCGTTTACGGATCGGGGATCAGGAGACGACGCGTGGAACGATCCGGGCTCAGGAGACGGAGCGTGGACCGATCGGGGCTTAGGAGACTCACGTTGATCGATTGGGGCTCCGGAGGCGACGCGTGGACCGATCGGGGCTTAGGAGACTACACGTGTACCTATCGGGGCTCAGGAGACTGCGCGTGGACCGATCGGGGCTTAGGAGACGATGCGAGGAGGCATCTGGGTTTACAAGACGACGCGTGGATCGATCGGGGCTCGGAGACGGCGCGTGAACCGACCGGGGCTCAGGAGGCCGCACGTGGACCGATCGAGGCTCGGCGACGGCGTGTGGACCGATCGGGGCTCGGCGACTGCGTGTGGGCGTATCGGGGTTCAGGAGAGGGCGCGTGGACCGATCGGGGCTCGCAGACGGCACGTGGACCGATCAGGGCTTCGGAGACGACGCGTGGACCGATCGGGGCTCAGGAGACGACGCGTGGACCGATCGGTGCTCGGAGACGGCGCGTTGGACGATCGGGGCTCAGGAGACGGCGCGTGGGCCGATCGGGGCGCAGGAGACGGTGCGTGGACCGATCGGGGCTCGGAGACGGCGCGTGGACCGTTCGGGGCTTAGGAGACGGCGCGTGGACCGACTGGGCCTCGGGAGGTTGCGCGTGGACGAATTGGGGTTCGGCGACGGCGCGTGGACCGACCGGGGCTCAGGAGACCGCGCGTGGACCGATCGAGGCTCGGCGACGGCGCGTGGACCGATCGGGGCTCGGAGACGACGCGTGTACGGATCAGGGCTTGGTGACGGCGCGTTTACCGATAGCAGCTCGGAGACGGCTCGTGGACCGATCGGGGCTCGGAAACGGCGCGTGGAACGATCGGGGCTCAGGAGACGGTGCGTGAACCGATCGTCGCTCGGCGACGGCACGTGGACCGATCGGGGCTTAGGAGAAGGCGCGTGGACCGATCGGGGCTCGGGGACGGCGCGTGGACCGATCGGGGCTTAGGAGACGACGCGTGGACCGATCGGGGTGTAGGCGACGACGCGTGTACCTATCGGGGCTCAGGAGACAGCGCGTGGACCGATCAGGGCTCGGCGACTGCGCGTGGACGTATCGGGGCTCAGGAGACGGCGCGTGGACCGATCGGGGCTCGGGGACGGCGCGTTAACCGATTGGGGCTTAGGAGACGATGCGTGGTCCGATCGGGGCTCAGGGGCCTCGCGTGGATCGATCGGGGCTCCGGAGGCGCGGCGTTGACCCATGGGGATCAGGAGACAGTGCATGGACCGATCGGGGCTCGGAGACGGCGCGTGGACCGATCGGGGCTTAGGAGACGACGCGTGGACCGATCGGGGTGTAGGCGACGACGCGTGTACCTATCGGGGCTCAGGAGACAGCGCGTGGACCGATCAGGGCTCGGCGACTGCGCGTGGACGTATCGGGGCTCAGGAGACGGCGCGTGGACCGATCGGGGCTCGGGGACGGCGCGTTAACCGATTGGGGCTTAGGAGACCATGCGTGGACCGATCGGGGCTCGAAGACGGCGCGTGGACCGATCGGGTCTCAGGAGGCCGCGCGTGGACAGATCATGACTCGGCGACGGCGCGTGGACCGATCGGGGCTCGGAGACGACGCGTGGACCGATCGGGGCTTGGAGACAGCGCGTGGACCGTCTGGGGCTCAGGCGGTTTCGCGTGGACCAATTGGGGTTCGGCGACGGCGCGTGGTCCGATCGGGGCTTAGGAGACGGCGCGTGCACCGATCGGGGCCCGGAGACGGGTCGTGGACAGATTGGGGATTAGGAGACGGCGCGTCGACCGATCGGGGCTGGGAGACGGCACGTGGACCAATGGTGGCTTAGGAGACGACGCGTCGACCGATCGGGGCTCAGGAGACGGCGCGTGGACCGATCGGGGCTCAGGAGACGGCGCGTTTACCCATTGGGGCTCGAATACGGCGCGTGAACCAATCGGGGCTCAGGAGGCCGCGCGTGGACCGATCGCGGCTCGGCGACGGCGCGTGGACCGATCGGGGCTCAGGAGGCCGCGCGTGGACCGATCGCGGCTCGACGCCGCGCGTGGACGGATCAGGGCTCAGGAGACGGCGCGTGGACCGACCGGGGCTTAGGAGAAGGCGCGTGCACCGATCGGGTCCCGGAGACGGGTCGTGGACAGATTGGGGATTAGGAGACGGCGCGTGGACCGATCGGGGCTGGGAGACGGCACGTGGACCGATCGGGGCTCGGAGACAGCGCGTGGACCGACTGGGACTCAGGCGGTTTCGCGTGGACCAATTGGGGTTCGGCGACGGCGCGTGGACCGATCGGGGCTCAGAAGACGGCGCGTGGACCGATCGGGGCTCAGGAGACGGCGCGTGCACCGATCGGGGCTCGGAGAAGGCGCGTGGACCGATCGTGGCTCAGAAAGCGGCGCCTGGACCGATCGTGGGCCGGAGACGGCGCGAGAAGGCATCTGGGCTTACAAGACGACGCGTGGATCGATCGGGGCTAAGAACACGACGCATGGACCGAGCAGGGCTCAGGAAACGGCGTGAGGTGCGATCGGGGCTCAGGAGAAGACGCGTCAATTAATCGGGGCTCAGGGGACGACGCTGCGACGGATCGGGGCTTAGGAGACGACGCGTGGACCGATTGGGGCTCAGGAGGCCGCGCGTGGACCGATCGCGGCTCGACGCCGCGCGTGGACGGATCAATGCTCAGGAGACGGCGCGTGAACCGATCGGGGCGGGGAGACGGCGCGTTAACCGATCGGGGCTTAGGAGACGATGCGTGGACCGATCGCGGCTCGGAGACGGCGCGTGGACCGACCGGGGCTAAGGAGGCCGCGCGTGGACCTATCGAGGCTTAGGAGCCGACGCGTGGACCGATCGCGGCTCAGGAAGCGGCGCCTGGACCGATCGTGGCTCGGAGACGGCGCGTGGAGCTATCGGGGCTTAAAAGACGACGGATGGACCGATCGGGGCTCAGGAAACGGCGCGTGGACCGAACGGTGCTCGGAGACGACGCGTGGACCGATCGGGGCTCGGAGACGGCGCGTGTACAGATCGAGGCTTGGAGACCGCGCGTGGACCGATCGGCGCTCGGAGACGGCGCGTGGACCGATCGGGGCTTAGGAGACGGCGCGTGGACCGATCGGGGCTCGGAGACATCGCGTGGAATGATCGGGGCTCAGGAGACGGCGCGTGAACCGATCGGCGCTCGGAGACGGCGCGTGCACCGATCGGGGCTTAGGAGACGGCGCGTGGACCGATCGGAGATCAGGAGAGGACGCCTGGACTGATAGGGCTTTGGAAGCGGCGCACGGACCGATCGTGGCTCGGAGACGGCGCGTGGAGGCATCGGGGCTTTGAAGACGACGCGTGGACCGAACGGTGCTGAGAAAACGGCTCGTGGACCGATCGGGGCTCGGAGACATCGCGTGGAATGATCGGGGCTCAGGAGACGGCGCGCGAACCGATCGGCGCTCGGAGACGGCGCGTGCACCGATCGGGGCTTAGGAGACGGCGCGTTTACCGACTGGGGCACGAGAGGTTGCGCGTGGACCAATTGGGGTTCGCAGCGGCGTGTGGACCGACCGGAGCTCGGAGACGGCCCGTGGGCAGATCGGGGCTTAGGAGACGGCGCGTGGACTAATTGGGGCTTAGGAGAACATACGTGGACCGATCGGGTCTCGGAGACTGCGCGTTTACCGACTGGGGCACGAGAGGTTGCGCGTGGACCAATTGGGGTTCGCAGCGGCGTGTGGACCGACCGGAGCTCAGTAGACCGCGCGTGGACCGATCGGGGCTCGGCGACTGCGCGTGGATGGATCGGGGCTCAGGAGACAGTGCGTGGACCGATCGGGGTTCACGAAGCGGCGCCTGCACTGATCGTGGCTCGGAGACGGCGCGTGGAGGCATCGGGGCTTAGAAGACGACGCATGGACCGATCGGGGTTCGGAAACGGCGCATGGACCGATCGGAGCTCGGAGACGACGCGTGGAGCGGTCGGGGCTCAGGAGAAGACGCGTGGATCGATCGGTGCTCAGGAGACGACGCGTCGACGGATCGGGGCTTAGGAGACGACGCGTGGACCGATCGGGGCTTAGGAGCCGACGCGTGGACCGATCCGGGCTCAGGAGACGGCGCGTGGACCGATCGGAGCTCGAGGACGGCGCGTGGAACGATCCGGGCTTAGGAGACGGCGCGTGGACTGATCGGGGTTCAGGAAACGACGCGTGGACCGATCGGGGCTCAGGAGACGGCTCGCGGACCGACCGGGGCTCGGATACGGCGCGTGAACCAATCGCTCCTCAGGAGGCCGCGCGTGGACCGATCGCGGCTCGGCGACGGCGCGTGGACCGATCGGGGCTCAGGAGGCCGCGCATGGACCGATCATAGCTCGGCGACGGCGCGTGGACCGATCGGGGCTCGGAGCGGCGCGTAGAACGATCGCGGCTCGGCGACGGCGCGTGGACCGATCGGGGCTCAGGAGGCTGCGCGTGGATCGATTGGGGCTCAGGAGACGGCGCGTGGAACGCTCGGGGCTCGAAGACGGCGCGTGGAACGATCAGGGATCAGGAGACGTCACCTGAAATGATCGCCGCTCGGAGACGGCGCGTGGACCGATCGGGGCTCAGGAGAAGGCGCGTGGACCGATCGGGGCTTAGGAGGGGACCCGTCGACCGATCGGGGCTCAGAAGACGACGCGTGGACCGGTCGGTGCTCAGGAAGCGGCGCCTGGACCGATCGGGGCTCCGAGACGACGCGTTAACCGAGCGGGGCTTAGGAGACTATGCGGGGACCGATCGGGGCTCGGAGACAGCGCGTGTACCGACTGGGGCTCAGAAGGTTGCGCGTGGACCAATCGGGGTTCGGCGACGGCGCGTGGACCGACCGGGGCTCAGGAGACCGCGCGTGACCCGATCGAGGCTCGGCGACTGCGCGTGGAGCGATCGGGGCTCAGGAGACGGCGCGTGAATCAATCGGGGCTCCGAGACGGCGCGTGGACCGATCGGGGATGTGGAGAAGGCGCGTGGACCGATCGGGGCTTAGGAGACGGCGCGTAGAAGGATCGGGGCTCGGAGACGGCGCGTGGAACGATCGGGGCTCAGGTGACGGCGCGTGAACCGATCGGCGCTCGGAGACGGCGCGTGGACCGATCGTGGCTCGGAGACGGCGCGTGGAGGCATCCGGGCTAAGAAGACGACGCATGGACCGAGCGGGGTTCAGGAGACGGCGCGAGGAGCGATCGAGGCTCAGAAGACGACGCGTCGACCGATCGGGACTCAGGAGACGGCGCGTGGATCGATCGGGGCTCGGAGACGCCGCGTGGAACGATCGGGGCTCAGGAGACGGCGCTTGAACTTATCGGCGCTCAGAGACGGCCCGTGGACCGATCGGGGCTTAGGATACGGCGCGTGGACCGATCGGGGCTCAGGAAGCGGCGCCTGGACCGATCGTGGCTCGGAGACGGCGCGTGGAGGCATCGGGGCTAAGAAGACGACGCATGGACCGATCGGGGCTCAGGAAACGGCGTATGGACCAATCGGAGCTCGGACACGACGCGTGGACCGATCGGGGCTCAGGAGACGACGCGTCAACCGATCGGGGCTTAGGAGACGACGCGTCGAACGACCGGGGCTTAGTAGACGACGCGTGAACCGATCGGGGCTCGGAGACAGCGCGTGTACCGACTGGGGCTCAGGAGACCGCGCGTGAACCGATCGGGGCTCGGCGACTGCGCGTGGACGGATCGGGGCTCGGAGACGGTGCGTGGATCGATCGGGGCTCGGAGACGGCGCGTGGAACGATCGGGTCTCAGGAGACGGCGCGTGAAATCATCGGCGCCCGAAGACGTCGCGTGGACGAATCGGGGCTTAGGAGACGACGCGTGGACCGATCGGGGCTCCGGAGACGGCGCCTGGACCGATCGTGGCTCGGAGACGGCGCGTGGAGGCATCCGGGCTAAGAAGACGACGCATGGACCGAGCGGGGTTCAGGAGACGGCGCGAGGAGCGATCGAGGCTCAGGAGACGACGCGTCGACGGATCGGGGCTCGGAGACAGCGCGTCGACCGACTGGGGCCAGGCGGTTGCGCGTGGACCGATCGGGGCTTAGCAGCCTCGCGTGGATCGATCGGGGCCCCGGAGGCGCCGCGTGGACCCATGGGGATGAGGAGACAGTGCGTGGACCGATCAGGGCTCGGAGACGGCGCGTGGACCGATCGGGGCTTAGAAGACGACGCGTGGACCGATCGGGGTGTAGGCGATGACGCGTGTACCTATCGGGGCTCAGGAGACAGCGCGTGGACCGATCAGGGCTCGGCGACTGCGCGTGGACGTATCGGGGCTCAGGAGACATCGCGTGGACCGGTCGGGGCTCGGGGACGGCGCGTTAACCGATTGGGGCTTAGGAGACCATGCGTGGACCGATCGGGGCTCGAAGACGGCGCGTCGACCGATCGGGTATCAGGAGGCCGCGCGTGGACAGATCATTACTCGGCGACGGCGCGTGGACCGATCGGGGCTCGGAGACTACGCGTGGACCGATCGGGGCTCGGAGACAGCGCGTGGACCGACTGGGGCTCAGGCGGTTTCGCGTGGACCAATTGGGGTTCGGCGACGGCGCGTGGACCGATCGGGGCTTAGGAGACGGCACGTGCACCGATCGGGGCCCGCAGACGGGTCGTGGACAGATTGGGGATTAGGAGACGGCGCGTGGACCGATCGGGGCTGGGAGACGGCACGTGGACCAATGGGGGCTTAGGAGACGACGCGTGGACCGATCGGGGCTCAGGAGACGGCGCGTGAACCAATCGGCGCTCCGAGACGGCGTGTGGACCGATCGGGGCTTAGGAGACGGCGCGTAGACCGATCGGGGCTCGGAGACGGCGCGTGGAACGATCGGGGCGCAGGTGACGGCGCGTGAACCGATCGGCGCTCGGAGACGGCGCGTGGACCGATCGGGGCTTAGCAGAAGGCGCTTGGACCGATCGGGGCTTAGCAGAAGGCGCTTGAAACGATCGGGGATTAGGAGACGGCGCGTGGAACGATCGGAGCTCGGAGACGGCGCGTGGAACGATCGGGGCTCAGGAGACGGCGCGTGAACCGATCGGCGCTCGGAGACGGCGCGTGGACCGACTGGGGCACAGGCGATGGCGCGTGGACCAATTGGGGTTCGGCGACGGCGCGTGGACCGATCCGGGCTCAGGAGACGGCGCGTGGACCGATCGGGGCTGGGAGACGGAGCGTGGAGCGATCGGGGCTCAGGAGACGGCGCATGAACTAATCGGCGCTCGGAGACGGCGCGTGGACCGATCGGGGGTGAGGAGAAGGCACGTGGTCCGATCGGGGCCCCGGAGGCGCCGCGTGGACCCATGGGGATCAGGAGACAGTGCGTGGACCGATCGGGGCTCGGAGGCGGCGCGTGGACCGATCGGGGCTTAGGAGACGCCGCGTGGACCGATCGGGGCTCGGAGACATCGCGTGGAACGATCGGGGCTCAGGAGACGGCGCGTGAAATGATCGGCGCTCTGAGACGGCGCGTGGACCGATCGGGGCTCGAAGACGGCGCGTGGACGGACCGTGGCTTAGAATGCGTCACGCGGACCGATCGGGGCTCGGATACGGCGTGTGGACGTATCGGGGCTTAGGAGACGATGCGTGAACCGATCGGGGCTCAGGAGACGCCGCGTGGACCGATCGGGGCTCGGAGACGGCGCGTGGAACGATCGGGGCTCAGGAGACGGCGCGTGAAATGATCGGCGCTCTGAGACGGCGCGTGGACCGATTGTGGCTTACGAGACGGCGCGTGGACCGATCGGGGCTCAGGAGCCGATGCGTGAATCGATCGGGGCTCAGGAGGCGGCGCGTGGACCCATCGGGGCTCGGAGACGACGCGTGGACCGATCGGGGCCCGGAGACGGATCGTGGACAGATTGGGGATTAGGAGACGGCGCGTGGACCGATCGGGGCTGGGAGACGGCACGTGGACCAATGGGGGCTTAGGAGACGACGCGTGGACCGATCGGGGTGTAGGCGACAACGCGTGTACCTATCGGGGCTCAGGAGACAGCGCGTGGACCGATCAGGGCTCGGCGACTGCGCGTGGACCGATCGGGGCTCGAAGACGGCGCGTGGACCGATCGGGTCTCAGGAGGCCGCGCGTGGACAGATCATGACTCGGCGACGGCGCGTGGACCGATCGGGGCTCGGAGACGACGCGTGGACCGATCGGGGCTCGGAGACAGCGCGTGGACCGACTGGGGCTCAGGCGATTTCGCGTGGACCAATTGGGGTTCGGCGACGGCGCGTGGACCGATCGGGGCTTAGGAGACGGCGCGTGCACCGATCGGGGCCCGGAGACGGGTCGTGGACCGATCGGGGCTCAGGAGACGGCGCGTGGACCGATTGGGGCTCGGATACGGCCCGTGAACCAATCGGGGCTCAGGAGGCCGCTCGTGGACCGATCGCGGCTCGGCGACGGCGCGTGGACCGATCGGGGCTCAGGAGGCCGCACGTGGACCGATCATGGCTCGGCGACGGCGCGTGGACCGATCGGGGCTCGGAGACGATGCGTGGACCGATCGAGGTTCGGCTATAGCGCGTGAACCGACTGGGTCTCAGGCGGTTGCGCGTGGACCAATTGGGGTTCGGCGACCGCGCGTGGACCGTTCGGGGCTCGGAGACGGCGCGTTAACCGATCGGGGCTTAGGAGGCGATGCGTGAACCGATCGGGGCTCGGAGAAGGGGCGTGGACCGATCGGGGCCTAGGAGACAACGCGTGGACCGATCGTGGCTCAGGAAGCGGCGCCTGGACCGATCGTGGCCCGGAGACGGCGCGAGAAGGCATCTAGGCTTACAAGACGACGCGTGGATAGAACGGGGCTCGGAGACGGCGCATGAACCGACCGGGGCTCAGGAGACGGCGCGTGGACTGATCGGGGCTCGGAGACGGCGCGTTAACCGATCGGGGCTTAGGAGACGGCGTGTGAACGTATCGGGGCTTAGGAGAGGATGCGTTGACCGATCGGGGCTCATGAGACGGCGCGTAGACCGATCGGGGCTCAGGAGACGGCGCGTGGACCGATCGGTGCTCGGAGACGGCGCGTGGACCGATCGGGGCGTAGGACACGGCGCGTGTACCTATCGGGGCTCACGAGACAGCGTGTGGACCGATTGGGGCTCAGGAGGCCGCTCGTGGACCGATCGCGGCTCGGCGACGGCGCGTGGACCGATCGGGGCTCAGGAGGCCGCACGTGGACCGATCATGGCTCGGCGACGGCGCGTGGACCGATCGGGGCTCGGAGACGATGCGTGGACCGATCGAGGTTCGGCTATAGCGCGTGAACCGACTGGGTCTCAGGCGGTTGCGCGTGGACCAATTGGGGTTCGGCGACCGCGCGTGGACCGATCGGGGCTCGGAGAAGGGGCGTGGACCGATCGGGGCCTAGGAGACAACGCGTGGACCGATCGTGGCTCAGGAAGCGGCGCCTGGACCGATCGTGGCCCGGAGACGGCGCGAGAAGGCATCTAGGCTTACAAGACGACGCGTGGATAGAACGGGGCTCGGAGACGGCGCATGAACCGACCGGGGCTCAGGAGACGGCGCGTGGACTGATCGGGGCTCGGAGACGGCGCGTTAACCGATCGGGGCTTAGGAGACGGCGTGTGAACGTATCGGGGCTTAGGAGAGGATGCGTTGACCGATCGGGGCTCATGAGACGGCGCGTAGACCGATCGGGGCTCAGGAGACGGCGCGTGGACCGATCGGTGCTCGGAGACGGCGCGTGGACCGATCGGGGCGTAGGACACGGCGCGTGTACCTATCGGGGCTCACGAGACAGCGTGTGGACCGATTGGGGCTCAGGAGACGGCGCGTGGACCGATCGGGGCTCGGAGACGGCGCGTGGAACGATCGGAGCTCAGGAGACGGGGCGTGAAATGATCGGCGCTCTGAGACGGCGCGTGGACCGATCGGGACTCGGATACGGCGTGTGGAACGATCGGGGCTCGGGTGACGGCGCGTGAACCGATCGGCGCTCGGAGACGGCGCGTGGATCGATCGGGGATCGGGGACGGCGCGTGGAACGATCGGGGCTCGGAGTCGACGCGTTAGCCGATCGGGGCTTAGGAGACGATGCGTGGGCCGATCGGGGCTCGGAGACGGCGCGTGGACCGACCGGGGTTTAGGAGAAGACGCTTGGACCGAACGGGGCTTAGGAGACGGCGCGTGGACCGATCGGAGATCAGGAGGTGACGCGTGGACCGATCGGGGTTGTGGAAGCGGCGCACGGACCGATCGTGGCTCGGAGACGGCGCGTGGAGGCATCGGGGCTTTGAAGACGACGCGTGGACCGATCGGGGCTCAGGAAACGGCGTGTGGCGCGATCGGGGCTCAGGAGACGACGCGTGGATCGATCAGGGCTCAGGAGACGACGCGTCGACCAATCGGGGCTCAGGAGACGGCGCGCGGACCGACTGGGGCTCAGGCTGTTGCGCGTGGACCAATTGGGGTTCGGCGACGGCGCGTGGACCGCTCGGCGCTCGGAGACGGCGCGTTAACCGATCGGGGCTTAGGAGACGATGCGTGAACCGAGCGGGGCACGGAGACGGCGCGTGGGCCGATCGGGGCTTAGGAGGCAACGCGTGGACCGATGGGGGCTCGGAGACGGCGCGTGGACCGACCGGGGCTCAGGAGGACACGCGTGGACCGATCGAGTCTCGGAGACGACGCGGCGACCGATCGGGGCTCAGATGACGGCGCGCGGACCGACCGGGGCTCAGGAGACTCGCGTAGATCGATCGGGGCTCCGGAGACGCCGCGTGAAGCGATGGGGATCAGGAGACGGTGCGCGGACCGATCGGGGCTCGGAGACGGCGCGTGGACCGATCGGGGCTTAGGAGACGACGCGTGGACCGATCGGGGCGTAGGACACGACGCGTGTACCTATCGGGGCTCACGAGACAGCGTGTGGACCGATTGGGGCTCAGGAGACGGCGCGTGGACCGATCGGGGCTCGGAGACGGCGCGTTGAACGATCGGAGCTCAGGAGACGGGGCGTGAAATGATCGGCGCTCTGAGACGGCGCGTGGACCGATCGGTGCTCGGAGACGGCGCGTGGACGGACCGCGGCTCAGAATGCAGTACGCGGACCGATCGGGGATCGGACACGGCGTGTGGACCGATCGAGGCTCGGAGACGACGCGATTACGGATCGGGGATCAGGAGACGACGCGTGGAACGATCCGGGATCAGGAGACGAAGCGTGGACCGATCGGGGCTCGGAGACGGCGTGTGAAACGATCGGGGCTCGGGTGACGGCGCGTGAACCGATCGGCGCTCGGAGACGGCGCGTGGATCGATCGGGGCTCAGGAAACGGCGCGTGGACCGATCGGGGCTCAGGAAACGGCGTGTGGCGCGATCGGGGCTCAGGAGACGACGCGTGGACCGATCCGGGCTCAGGAGACGGCGCGTGGAGCGGTCGGGGCTCAGGGGAAGACCCGTGGATCGATCGGGGCTCAGGAGACGACGCGTCGACCGATCGGAGCTCAGGAGGCTGCGCGTGGACCCTTCGGGGCTCGCAGAAGGCACGAGGACCGATCAGGGCTTAGGAGACGACGCGTGGACCGATCGGGGCTCGGAGACGGCGCGTGGAACGATCGGGGCTCAGGAGACGGCGCGTGGACCGATTGGGGCTCGGATACGGCGCGTGGAATGATCGGGGCTCAGGAGACGGCGCGTGGACCGATCGGGGCTCGGATACGGCGCGTGGAATGATCGGGGCTCAGGAGACGGCGCGTGGAATGATCGGGGCTCAGGAGACGACGCGTGGACCAATCGGGTTGTAGGAGACGACGCGTGTACCTATCGGGGCTCAGGAGACAGCGCGTGGACCGATCGGGGCTCGGCGTCTGCGCGTCGACGTATCGGGGCTCAGGGGACGGCGCGTGGACCGATTGGAGCTTAGGAGACGGCGCGTGGACCGATTGGGGCTCGGATACGGCGCGTGAACCGATCGGGGCTTAGGAGACGACGCGTGGACCGATCGGGGCTCAGGGGACGGCGCGTGGACCGATCGGGGCTTCGGAGAAGGTACGTGGACCGATCGGGGCTCGGAGACGGTACGAGGACCGACCGGAGCTCAGGAGATTCGCGTGGATCGATCAGGGCTCCGGAGGCGGCGCATGGACCGATTGGGGAGCATGAGATGGTGCGTGGACCGATCGGGGCTCGGAGACGGCGCACGGACCGATCGGGGCTTAGGAGACGACGCGTGGACCGATTGGGGCTCAGGAGGCCGCGCGTGGACCGATCGCGGCTCGACGCCGTGCGTAGACGGATCAGGGCTCAGGAGACGGCGCGTGGACCGATCGGGGCGGGGAGACGGCGCGTGAACCGACCGGGGCTCAGGAGGCCGCGCGTGGACTGATCGGGGCTCGGCGACTGCGCGTGGACGTATCGGGGCTCAGGAGACGGCGCGTGGACCGATTGGAGCTTAGGAGACGGCGCGTGGCCCGATTGGGGCTCAGGAGGCCGCGCGTGGACCGATCGCGGCTCGACGCCGCGCGTGGACGGATCAGGGCTCAGGAGACAGTGCGTGGACCGATCGGGGCGGGAAGACGGCGCGTGAACCGATCGGGGCTTAGGAGACGACGCATGGACCGTTCGGGGCTCAGGAGGCGACGCGTGGACCCATCGCGGCTCGGAGACGACGTGTGGATGTATCGGGGCTTAGGAGACGACGCGTGGACTGATCGGGGCTCAGGAGAAGACGCGTGGACCGATCGGGGCTTAGGAGAGGACCCGTCGACCGATCGGGGCTCAGGAGACGGCGCGTGGACGGATCGGGGCTCAGGAGAAGGCGCGTGGACCGATCGGGGCTTAGGAGACGGCGCGTGGACCGATCGGGGCTCAGGAGACGGCGCGTGGACCGGTCGAGGCTCGGAGACGGCACGTGGACCGATCGGGGCTTAGGAGAAGGCGCGTGGACCGTTCGGGGCTCAGGAGAAGACGCGTCAATTGATCGGGGCTCAGGAGACGACGCGTCGACGGATCGGGGCTTAGGAGACGACGCGTGAACCGATCGGGGCTTAGGAGACGACGCGTGGAACGATCGGGGCTCAGGAGACGGCGCGCAGACCGACCGGGGCTCAGGAGACTCGCGTGGATCGATCGGGGCTCAGGAGGCGACGCGTGGACCCATCGCGGCTCGGAGACGACGTGTGGATGTATCGGGGCTTAGGAGACGACGCGTGGACTAATCGGGGCTCAGGAGAAGACGCGTGGACCGATCGGGGCTTAGGAGAGGACCCGTCGACCGATCGGGGCTCAGGAGACGGCGCGTGGACGGATCGGGGCTCAGGAGAAGGCGCGTGGACCGATCGGGGCTTAGGAGACGGCGCGTGGACCGATCGGGGCTCAGGAGACGGCGCGTGGACCGGTCGAGGCTCGGAGACGGCACGTGGACCGATCGGGGCTTAGGAGAAGGCGCGTGGACCGTTCGGGGCTTAGGAGACGGCGCGTGGACCGATCGGGGCTCGGAGATGGCGCGTGGAACGATCGGGGCTCAGGAGACGGCGCGTGAACCGATCGGCGCGTGGACCGATCGGGGCTTAGGAGACGGCGCGTGGAGGCATGGGGGCTTTCAAGACGACGCGTGGACTGAACGGTGCTCAGAAAACGGCACGTGGAGCGATTGGGGCTCAGGAGACGGCGCGTGGATCGATCGGGGCTCAGGAGACGGTGCGTGGACCGATCGGGGCTTAGGAGACGACGCGTGGACCGATCGGGGCTCGGATACGACGCGAGGACCGATCGTGGCTCGGAGACGGCGCGTGGAGGCATGGGGGCTTTCAAGACGACGCGTGGACTGAACGGTGCTCAGAAAACGGCGCGTGGAGCGATTGGGGCTCAGGAGACGGCGCGTGGATCGATCGGGGCTCAGGAGACGGTGCGTGGACCGATCGGGGCTGGGAGACGGCACGTGGACCGATCGGGGCTCGGATACGACGCGAGGACCGATCGTGGCTCGGAGACGGCGCGTGGAGGCATGGGGGCTTTCAAGACGACGCGTGGACTGAACGGTGCTCAGAAAACGGCGCGTGGAGCGATTGGGGCTCAGGAGACGGCGCGTGGACCGATCGGGGCTTAGGAGACGACGCGTGAATCGAGCGGGGCTCGGAGACGGCGCGTGGATGGACCGTGGCTTAGAATGCGGCACGCGGACCGATCGGGGCTCGGAGACGGCGTGTGGACCGATCGGGGCGCAGGAAGCGGCGCCTGGACCCATCGTGGCTCGGAGACGGCGCGTGGAGGCATCAGGGCTAAGAAGACGACGCATGGACCGAGCGGGGTTCAGGAGATCGCGCGAGGAGCGATCGGGGCTCAGGAGAAGACACGTCAATTGATCGGGGCTCCGGAGACGACGCCTCGACGGAGTGGGGCTCAGGAGGCGGCACGAGAAGCGATCAGGGCTCAGGAGAAGACGCGTCAATTGATCGGGGCTCAGGAGACGACGCGTCGACGAATCGGGGCTTAGGAGACGACGCGTGGACCGATCGGGTCTCGGAGACGACGCGTGCACCGATCAGGGCTCGGAGACAGCGCTTGGGCCTATTGGGGCTCGGATACGGCGCGTGAACCAATCGGGGCTCAGGAGGCCGCTCGTGGACCGATCGCGGCTCGGCGACGGCGCGTGGACCGATCGGGTCTCAGGAGGCCGCGCGTGGACAGATCATGACTCGGCGACGGCGCGTGGACCGATCGGGGCTCGGAGACGACGCGTGGACCGATCGGGGCTCGGAGACGGCGCATGAACCGATCGGGGGTCAGGAGACGGCGAGTGGACTGATCGGGGCTCGGAGACGGCGCGTTAACCGATCGGGGCTCAGGAGACGATGCGTGGATCGATCGGGGCTCAGGAGACGGCGCGTAGACCCATCGGGGCTCGGAGACGGCACGTGGACCGATCAGGGCTTAGGAGACGACGCGTGGACCGATCGGGGCTCAGGAGACGGCGCGTGGACCGATCGGTGCTCGGAGACGGCGCGTGGACGGACCGTGGCTTAGAATGCGTCACGCGGAACGATCGGGGCTCGGATACGGCGTGTAGACGTATCGGGGCTTAGGAGACGATGCGTGAACCGATCGGGGCTCAGGAGACGCCGCGTGGACCGATCGGGGCTCGGAGACGGCGCGTGGAACGATCGGGGCTCAGGAAACGGCGCGTGAAATGATCGGCGCTCTGGGACGGCACGTGGACCGATTGTGGCTTACGAGACGGCGCGTGGATCGATCGGGGCTCAGGAAGCGGCGCCTCGACCTATCGTGGCTCGGAGACGGCGCGTGGAGGCATCGGGGCTAAGAGCACGACGCATGGACCGAGCGGGGCTCAGGAGACGGCGCGAGGAGCGATCGGGGCTCAGGAGAAGACGCATCAATTGATCGGGGCTCAGGAGACGACGCGGCGACGGATCGGGGCTTAGGATACGACGCGTGGACCGATTGGGGCTCAGGAGGCCGCGCGTGGACCGATCGCGGCTCGACGCCGCGCGTGGACGGATCAGGGCTCAGGAGACGGCGCGTGGACCGATCGGGGCGGGGAGACGGCGCGTGAACCGACCGGGGCTCAGGAGGCCGCACGTGGACTGTTTGAGGCCCAGGAAACGGCGCGTGGATCGATCGGTGCTCGAAGACGACGCGCGGACCGACCGGGGCTCAGGAGCCGATGCGTGGATCGATCGGGGCTCAGGAGTCGGCGGGTAGACCCATCGGGGCTCGGAGACGGCACGTGGACCGATCAGGGCTTAGGAGACGTCGCGTGGACCGATCGGGACTCAGGAGACGGCGCGTGGACCGATCGGGCCTCGGCGACTGCGCGTGGACGTATCGGGGTTCAGGAGACGGCGCGTGGACCGATTGGGGCTCGGAGACGGCGCGTGGACCGATCGGTGCACGGAGACGGCTCGTGGACCGATCGGGGCTCGGAGACATCGCGTGGAATGATCGGGGCTCAGGAGACGGCGCGTGAACCGATCGGCGCTCGGAGACAGCGCGTGGACCGATCGGGGCTTAGGAGACGACGCGTGGACCGATCGGGGCGTAGGACACGACGCGTGTACCTATCGGGGCTCACGAGACAGCGTGTGGACCGATTGGGGCTCAGGAGACGGCGCGTGGACCGATCGGGGCTCGGAGACGGCGCGTGGAACGATCGGAGCTCAGGAGACGGGGCGTGAAATGATCGGCGCTCTGAGACGGCGCGTGGACCGATCGGTGCTCGGAGACGACGCGGGGACCCATCGGGGCTTGGAGACGGCGTGTGGACGTTATCGGGGCTTAGGAGACGACGCGTGGACTGATCGGAGCTCAGGAGATGACGCGTGGACCGATCGGGGCTTAGGAGAGGACCCGTCGACCGATCGGGGCTCAGGAGACGACGCGTGGACCGATCGAGGTTTAGCAGAGGACGCGTCGACCGATCGGGGCTCAGGAGACAGTGAGTGGACGGATCGGGACTCAGGAGACGGCGCGTGAACCGATCGGCGCTCGGAGACGGGGCGTGGACCGATTGGGGTTTAGCAGAGGACGCGTCGACCGATCGGGGCTCAGGAGACAGCGCGTGGACGGATCGAGTCTCAGGAGACGGCGCGTGAACCAATCGGTGCTCGGAGACGGGGCGTGGACCGATCGGGGCTTAGAATGCGTCACGCGGACCGATCGGGGCTCAGGAGAAGACGCGTCAATTGATCGGGGCTCAGGAGACGACGCGTCGACGGATCGGGGCTTAGGAGACGACGCGTGAACCGATCGGGGCTTAGGAGACGACGCGTGGAACGATCGGGGCTCAGGAGACGGCGCGCAGACCGACCGGGGCTCAGGAGACTCGCGTGGATCGATCGGGGCTCAGGAGGCGACGCGTGGACCCATCGCGGCTCGGAGACGACGTGTGGATGTATCGGGGCTTAGGAGACGACGCGTGGACTGATCGGGGCTCAGGAGAAGACGCGTGGACCGATCGGGGCTTAGGAGAGGACCCGTCGACCGATCGGGGCTCAGGAGACGGCGCGTGGACGGATCGGGGCTCAGGAGAAGGCGCGTGGACCGATCGGGGCTTAGGAGACGGCGCGTGGACCGAACGGGGCTTAGGAGACGGCGCGTGGACCGATCAGGGCTCGGAGACGGCGCGTGGACCGATCGGGGCTCACGAGACGACGCGTCGACCGATCGGGGCTTAGGAGACGGCGCGTGGACCGATCGGGGCTCGAAGACGGCGCGTGGAGGCATCCGGGCTAAGAAGACGACGCATGGACCGAGCGGGGTTCAGGAGACGGCGCGAGGAGCGATCGAGGCTCAGAAGACGACGCGTCGACCGATCGGGACTCAGGAGACGGCGCGTGGATCGATCGGGGCTCAGGAGACGGCGCGTGAATCAATCGGGGCTCCGAGACGGCGCGTGGACCGGTCGGGGATGTGGAGAAGGCGCGTGGACCGATCGGGGCTTAGGAGACGGCGCGTAGAAGGATCGGGGCTCGGAGACGGCGCGTGGAACGATCGGGGCTCAGGTGACGGCGCGTGAACCGATCGGCGCTCGGAGACGGCGCGTGGACCGATCGTGGCTCGGAGACGGCGCGTGGAGGCATCCGGGCTAAGAAGACGACGCATGGACCGAGCGGGGTTCAGGAGACGGCGCGAGGAGCGATCGAGGCTCAGAAGACGACGCGTCGACCGATCGGGACACAGGAGACGGCGCGTGGATCGATCGGGGCTCGGAGACGCCGCGTGGAACGATCGGGGTTCAGGAGACGGCGCTTGAACTTATCGGCGCTCAGAGACGGCCCGTGGACCGATCGGGGCTTAGGATACGGCGCGTGGACCGATCGGGGCTCAGGAAGCGGCGCCTGGACCGATCGTGGCTCGGAGACGGCGCGTGGAGGCATCGGAGCTAAGAAGACGACGCATGGACCGATCGGGGCTCAGGAAACGGCGTATGGACCGATCGGAGCTCGGACACGACGCGTGGACCGATCGGGGCTCAGGAGACGACGCGTCAACCGATCGGGGCTTAGGAGACGACGCGTCGAACGACCGGGGCTTAGTAGACGACGCGTGAACCGATCGGGGCTCGGAGACAGCGCGTGTACCGACTGGGGCTCAGGAGACCGCGCGTGAACCGATCGGGGCTCGGCGACTGCGCGTGGACGGATCGGGGCTCGGAGACGGTGCGTGGATCGATCGGGGCTCGGAGACGGCGCGTGGAACGATCGGGTCTCAGGAGACGGCGCGTGAAATCATCGGCGCCCGAAGACGTCGCGTGGACGAATCGGGGCTTAGGAGACGACGCGTGGACCGATCGGGGCTCCGGAGACGGCGCCTGGACCGATCGTGGCTCGGAGACGGCGCGTGGAGGCATCCGGGCTAAGAAGACGACGCATGGACCGAGCGGGGTTCAGGAGACGGCGCGAGGAGCGATCGAAGCTCAGGAGACGACGCGTCGACGGATCGGGGCTCGGAGACAGCGCGTCGACCGACTGGGGCTCAGGCGGTTGCGCGTGGACCGATCGGGGCTTAGCAGCCTCGCGTGGATCGATCGGGGCCCCGGAGGCGCCGCGTGGACCCATGGGGATGAGGAGACAGTGCGTGGACCGATCGGGGCTCGGAGACGGCGCGTGGACCGATCGGGGCTTAGAAGACGACGCGTGGACCGATCGGGGTGTAGGCGATGACGCGTGTACCTATCGGGGCTCAGGAGACAGCGCGTGGACCGATCAGGGCTCGGCGACTGCGCGTGGACGTATCGGGGCTCAGGAGACATCGCGTGGACCGGTCGGGGCTCGGGGACGGCGCGTTAACCGATTGGGGCTTAGGAGACCATGCGTGGACCGATCGGGGCTCGAAGACGGCGCGTCGACCGATCGGGTCTCAGGAGGCCGCGCGTGGACAGATCATTACTCGGCGACGGCGCGTGGACCGATCGGGGCTCGGAGACTACGCGTGGACCGATCGGGGCTCGGAGACAGCGCGTGGACCGACTGGGGCTCAGGCGGTTTCGCGTGGACCAATTGGGGTTCGGCGACGGCGCGTGGACCGATCGGGGCTTAGGAGACGGCACGTGCACCGATCGGGGCCCGCAGACGGGTCGTGGACAGATTGGGGATTAGGAGACGGCGCGTGGACCGATCGGGGCTGGGAGACGGCACGTGGACCAATGGGGGCTTAAGAGACGACGCGTGGACCGATCGGGGCTCAGGAGACGGCGCGTGGACCGATCGGGGCTCAGGAGACGGCGCGTGAACCAATTGGGGCTCGGATACGGCGCGTGAACCAATCGGGGCTCAGGAGGCCGCGCGTGGACCGATCGGGGCTCAGGAGACGGCGCGTGGACCGACCGGGGCTCAGGAGGCCGCGTGTGGACCGATCATGGCTCGGCGACGGCGCGTGGACCGATCGGGGCTCGGAGACGACGCGTGGACCGATCGGGGTTCGGCGACAGCGCGGGAACCGACTGGGGCTCAGGCGGTTGCGCGTGGACCAATTGGGGTTCGGCGACGGCGCGTGGACCGTTCGGGGCTCGGAGACGGCGCGTTAACCGATCGGGGCTTAGGAGACGATGCGTGAACCGATCGGGGCTCGGAGAAGGCGCGTGGACCGATCGGGGCTCGGAGATGGCGCGTGGAATGATCGGGGCTTACGAGACGGCGCGTGGACCGAACGGGGCTTAGGAGACAACGCGTGGACCGACCGGGGCTCAGGAAGCGGCGCCTGGACCCGTCATGGCTCGGAGACGGCGCGAGGAGGCATCTGGGCTTAGTAGACGACGCGTGGACCGATCGGGGCTCAGGAAACGGCCCGTGGAGCAATCGGGGTTCAGGAGACGACGCGTGGATCGATCAAGGCTCAGGAGACGACGCGTCGTCCGATCGGGGCTCAGGATGTGGCACGTGGACCCATCGGGGCTCGGAGACGGCACGTGGACCGATCAGGGGTTAGGACACGACGCGTTGACCGATCGGGACTCAGGAGGCGGCGCGTGGACCGATCGGGGATCAGGAAACGGTCCGTGGAGCGATCGGGGGTCAGGAGACGACACGTGGACTGATCGGGGCTCGGGAAGCGGCGCCTGAACCGGTCGTGGCTCGGAGACGGCGCGTGGAGGCATCGGGGCTTAGAAGACGACGCATGGACCGATCAGGTCTCAGGAAACGGCGCGTGGACCGACTGGAGCTCGGAGACGACGCGTGGGTCGACTGGGGGTCAGGCGGTTGCGCGTGGACCAATTCGGGTTCGGCGACGGCGCGTGGACCGATCGCGGCTCGGAGACGGCGCGTTAACCGATCGGGGCTTAGGAGACGGCACGTGATTCGATCGGTGCACAGGAGACGGCGCGTGAACCGGTCGGGGCTTAGGAGACGACGCTTCGGCCGATCGGGGCTCAGGACAAGGGGTGTGGACCGTTCGGAGCTCAGGAGACGGCGCGTGGACCGATCGGGGTTCGCCGATGGCGCGTGGACCGATCGGGGCTCGGAGACGACGCGTGTACCTATCGGGGCTCACGAGACAGCGTGTGGACCGATTGGGGCTCAGGAGACGGCGCGTGGACCGATCGGGGCTCGGAGACGGCGCGTGGAACGATCGGAGGTCAGGTGACGGGGCGTGAAATGATCGGCGCTCTGAGACGGCGCGTCGACCGATCGGTGCTCGGAGACGGCGCGTGGACGGACCGCGGCTCAGAATGCGGTACGCGGACCGATCGGGGATCGGACACGGCGTGTGGACCGATCGAGGCTCGGAGACGACGCGTTTAAGGATCGGGAATCAGGAGACGACGCGTGGAACGATCCGGGCTCAGGAGACGAAACGTGGACCGATCGGGGCTCGGGTGACGGCGCGTGAACCGATCGGCGCTCGGACACGGGGCGTGGATCGATCGGGGATCGGGGACGGCGCGTGGAACGATCGCGGCTCGGAGACGACGCGTTAGCCGATCGGGGCTTAGGAGACGATGCGTGGACCGATAGGGGCTCGGAGACGGCGCGTTAACTGATTGGGGCTTAGGAGACCATGCGTGACCCGACCGGGGCTCGAAGACGGCGCGTGGACCGATCGGGGCTCGGAGACGACGCGTGGACCGATCGGGGCTCGGAGACAGCGCGTGGACCGACTGGGGCTCAGGCGGTTTCGCGTGGACCAATTGGGGTTCGGCGACGGCGCGTGGACCGATCGGGGCTTAGGAGGCCGCATGTGGACCGATCGCGGCTCGGCGACGGCGCGTGGACCGATCGGGGCTCAGGAGGCCGCGCGTGGACCGATCGGGGCTCAGGAAACGGCGCGTGGACCGATTGGGGCTCGTATACGGCGCGTGAACCGATCGGGGCTTAGCAGAAGGCGCTTGGACCGACCGGGGCTTAGCAGAAGGCGCTTGGACCAATCGGGGCTTAGGAGACGGCGCGTGGACCGATCGAGGCTCGGCGACTGCGCGTGGAGCGATCGGGGCTCAGGAGACGGCGCGTGAACCAATCGGCGCTCCGAGACGGCGTGTGGACCGATCGGGGCTTAGGAGACGGCGCGTAGACCGATCGGGGCTCGGAGACGGCGCGTGGAACGATCGGGGCGCAGGTGACGGCGCGTGAACCGATCGGCGCTCGGAGACGGCGCGTGGACCGATCGGGGCTTAGCAGAAGGCGCTTGGACCGATCGGGGCTTAGCAGAAGGCGCTTGAACCGATCGGGGATTAGGAGACGGCGCGTGGAACGATCGGAGCTCGGAGACGGCGCGTGGAACGATCGGGGCTCAGGAGACGGCGCGTGAACCGATCGGCGCTCGGAGACGGCGCGTGGACCGACTGGGGCACAGGCGATGGCGCGTGGACCAATTGGGGTTCGGCGACGGCGCGTGGACCGATCCGGGCTCAGGAGACGGCGCGGGGACCGATCGGGGCTGGGAGACGGAGCGTGGAGCGATCGGGGCTCAGGAGACGGCGCATGAACTAATCGGCGCTCGGAGACGGCGCGTGGACCGATCGGGGGTGAGGAGAAGGCACGTGGTCCGATCGGGGCTTATGAGACGGCGCGTGGACCGATCGGGGCTCGGAGATGGCGCGTGGACCGATCGGGGCTCGGAGACAGCGCGTCGACCGACTGGGGCTCAGGCGGTTGCGCGTGGACGGATCGGGGCCTAGGAGCCTCGCGTGGATCGATCGGGGCCCCGGAGGCGCCGCGTGGACCCATGGGGATCAGGAGACAGTGCGTGGACCGATCGGGGCTCGGAGGCGGCGCGTGGACCGATCGGGGCTTAGGAGACATCGCGTGGACCGATCGGGGCTCGGGGACGGCGCGTTAACCGATTGGGGCTTAGGAGATCATGCGTGGACCGATCGGGGCTCGAAGACGGCGCGTGGACGGACCGTGGCTTAGAATGCGTCACGCGGACCGATCGGGGCTCGGATACGGCGTGTGGACGTATCGGGGCTTAGGAGACGATGCGTGAACCGATCGGGGCTCAGGAGACGCCGCGTGGACCGATCGGGGCTCGGAGACGGCGCGTGGAACGATCGGGGCTCAGGAGATGGCGCGTGAAATGATCGGCGCTCTGAGACGGCGCGTGGACCGATTGTGGCTTACGAGACGGCGCGTGGACCGATCGGGGCTCAGGAGCCGACGCGTGGACCGATCGGGGCCCGGAAACGGATCGTGGACAGATTGGGGATTAGGAGACGGCGCGTGGACCGATCGGGGCTGGGAGACGGCACGTGGACCAATGGGGGCTTAGGAGACGACGCGTGGACCGATCGGGGTGTAGGCGACAACGCGTGTACCTATCGGGGCTCAGGAGACAGCGCGTGGACCGATCAGGGCTCGGCGACTGCGCGTGGACGTATCGGGGCTCAGGAGACGGCGCGTGGACCGATCGGGGCTCGGGGACGGCGCGTTAACCGATTGGGGCTTAGGAGACCATGCGTGGACCGATCGGGGCTCGAAGACGGCACGTGGACCGATCGGGTCTCAGGAGGCCGCGCGTGGACAGATCATGACTCGGCGACGGCGCGTGGACCGATCGGGGCTCGGAGACGACGCGTGGACCGATCGGGGCTCGGAGACAGCGCGTGGACCGACTGGGGCTCAGGCGATTTCGCGTGGACCAATTGGGGTTCGGCGACGGCGCGTGGACCGATCGGGGCTTAGGAGACGGCGCGTGCACCGATCGGGGCCCGGAGACGGGTCGTGGACCGATCGGGGCTCAGGAGACGGCGCGTGGACCGATTGGGGCTCGGATACGGCCCGTGAACCAATCGGGGCTCAGGAGGCCGCTCGTGGACCGATCGCGGCTCGGCGACGGCGCGTGGACCGATCGGGGCTCAGGAGGCCGCACGTGGACCGATCATGGCTCGGCGACGGCGCGTGGACCGATCGGGGCTCGGAGACGATGCGTGGACCGATCGAGGTTCGGCTATAGCGCGTGAACCGACTGGGTCTCAGGCGGTTGCGCGTGGACCAATTGGGGTTCGGCGACCGCGCGTGGACCGTTCGGGGCTCGGAGACGGCGCGTTAACCGATCGGGGCTTAGGAGGCGATGCGTGAACCGATCGGGGCTCGGAGAAGGGGCGTGGACCGATCGGGGCCTAGGAGACAACGCGTGGACCGATCGTGGCTCAGGAAGCGGCGCCTGGACCGATCGTGGCCCGGAGACGGCGCGAGAAGGCATCTAGGCTTACAAGACGACGCGTGGATAGAACGGGGCTCGGAGACGGCGCATGAACCGACCGGGGCTCAGGAGACGGCGCGTGGACTGATCGGGGCTCGGAGACGGCGCGTTAACCGATCGGGGCTTAGGAGACGGCGTGTGAACGTATCGGGGCTTAGGAGAGGATGCGTTGACCGATCGGGGCTCATGAGACGGCGCGTAGACCGATCGGGGCTCAGGAGACGGCGCGTGGACCGATCGGTGCTCGGAGACGGCGCGTGGACCGATCGGGGCGTAGGACACGGCGCGTGTACCTATCGGGGCTCACGAGACAGCGTGTGGACCGATTGGGGCTCAGGAGACGGCGCGTGGACCGATCGGGGCTCGGAGACGGCGCGTGGAACGATCGGAGCTCAGGAGACGGGGCGTGAAATGATCGGCGCTCTGAGACGGCGCGTGGACCGATCGGTGCTCGGAGACGGCGCGTGGACGGACCGCGGCTCAGAATGCGGTACGCGGACCGATCGGGGATCGGACACGGCGTGTGGACCGATCGAGGCTCGGAGACGACGCGTTTACGGATCGGGGATCAGGAGACGACGCCTGGAACGATACGGGCTCAGGAGACGGAGCGTGGACCGATCGGGACTCGGATACGGCGTGTGGAACGATCGGGGCTCGGGTGACGGCGCGTGAACCGATCGGCGCTCGGAGACGGCGCGTGGATCGATCGGGGATCGGGGACGGCGCGTGGAACGATCGGGGTTCGGAGTCGACGCGTTAGCCGATCGGGGCTTAGGAGACGATGCGTGGGCCGATCGGGGCTCGGAGACGGCGCGTGGACCGACCGGGGTTTAGGAGAAGACGCTTGGACCGAACGGGGCTTAGGAGACGGCGCGTGGACCGATCGGAGATCAGGAGGTGACGCGTGGACCGATCGGGGTTGTGGAAGCGGCGCACGGACCGATCGTGGCTCGGAGACGGCGCGTGGAGGCATCGGGGCTTTGAAGACGACGCGTGGACCGATCGGGGCTCAGGAAACGGCGTGTGGCGCGATCGGGGCTCAGGAGACGACGCGTGGATCGATCAGGGCTCAGGAGACGACGCGTCGACCAATCGGGGCTCAGGAGACGGCGCGCGGACCGACTGGGGCTCAGGCTGTTGCGCGTGGACCAATTGGGGTTCGGCGACGGCGCGTGGACCGCTCGGCGCTCGGAGACGGGGCGTTAACCGATCGGGGCTTAGGAGACGATGCGTGAACCGAGCGGGGCACGGAGACGGCGCGTGGGCCGATCGGGGCTTAGGAGGCAACGCGTGGACCGATGGGGGCTCGGAGACGGCGCGTGGACCGACCGGGGCTCAGGAGGACACGCGTGGACCGATCGGGGCTCGGCGACGGCGCGTGGACCGATCGAGTCTCGGAGACGACGCGGCGACCGATCAGGGCTCAGATGACGGCGCGTGGACCGATCGGGGCTTAGGAGACGACGCGTGGACCGATCGGGGCGTAGGACACGACGCGTGTACCTATCGGGGCTCACGAGACAGCGTGTGGACCGATTGGGGCTCAGGAGACGGCGCGTGGACCGATCGGGGCTCGGAGACGGCGCGTTGAACGATCGGAGCTCAGGAGACGGGGCGTGAAATGATCGGCGCTCTGAGACGGCGCGTGGACCGATCGGTGCTCGGAGACGGCGCGTGGACGGACCGCGGCTCAGAATGCAGTACGCGGACCGATCGGGGATCGGACACGGCGTGTGGACCGATCGAGGCTCGGAGACGACGCGATTACGGATCGGGGATCAGGAGACGACGCGTGGAACGATCCGGGATCAGGAGACGAAGCGTGGACCGATCGGGGCTCGGAGACGGCGTGTGGAACGATCGGGGCTCGGGTGACGGCGCGTGAACCGATCGGCGCTCGGAGACGGCGCGTGGATCGATCGGGGCTCAGGAAACGGCGCGTGGACCGATCGGGGCTCAGGAAACGGCGTGTGGCGCGATCGGGGCTCAGGAGACGACGCGTGGACCGATCCGGGCTCAGGAGACGGCGCGTGGAGCGGTCGGGGCTCAGGGGAAGACCCGTGGATCGATCGGGGCTCAGGAGACGACGCGTCGACCGATCGGAGCTCAGGAGGCTGCGCGTGGACCCTTCGGGGCTCGCAGAAGGCACGAGGACCGATCAGGGCTTAGGAGACGACGCGTGGACCGATCGGGGCTCGGAGACGGCGCGTGGAACGATCGGGGCTCAGGAGACGGCGCGTGGACCGATTGGGGCTCGGATACGGCGCGTGGAATGATCGGGGCTCAGGAGACGGCGCGTGGACCGATCGGGGCTCGGATACGGCGCGTGGAATGATCGGGGCTCAGGAGACGGCGCGTGGAATGATCGGGGCTCCGGAGACGGCGCGTGGACCGATCGGGGCTCGGATACGGCGCGTGGAATGATCGGGGCTCAGGAGACGACGCGTGGACCGATCGGGTTGTAGGAGACGACGCGTGTACCTATCGGGGCTCAGGAGACAGCGCGTGGACCGATCGGGGCTCGGCGTCTGCGCGTCGACGTATCGGGGCTCAGGGGACGGCGCGTGGACCGATTGGAGCTTAGGAGACGGCGCGTGGACCGATTGGGGCTCGGATACGGCGCGTGAACCGATCGGGGCTTAGGAGACGACGCGTGGACCGATCGGGGCTCAGGGGACGGCGCGTGGACCGATCGGGGCTTCGGAGAAGGTACGTGGACCGATCGGGGCTCGGAGACGGTACGAGGACCGACCGGAGCTCAGGAGATTCGCGTGGATCGATCAGGGCTCCGGAGGCGGCGCATGGACCGATTGGGGAGCATGAGATGGTGCGTGGACCGATCGGGGCTCGGAGACGGCGCACGGACCGATCGGGGCTTAGGAGACGACGCGTGGACCGATTGGGGCTCAGGAGGCCGCGCGTGGACCGATCGCGGCTCGACGCCGTGCGTAGACGGATCAGGGCTCAGGAGACGGCGCGTGGACCGATCGGGGCGGGGAGACGGCGCGTGAACCGACCGGGGCTCAGGAGGCCGCGCGTGGACTGATCGGGGCTCGGCGACTGCGCGTGGACGTATCGGGGCTCAGGAGACGGCGCGTGGACCGATCGGGGCTCGGAGACGATGCGTGGACCGATCGAGGCTTGGAGACCGCGCGTGGACCGATCGGAGCTCGGAAACGGCCCGTGGGCAGATCGGGGCTTAGGAGACGGCGCGTGGAGGCATCGGGGCTAAGAAGACGACGCATGGACCGAGCGGGGCTCAGGAGACGGCGCGAGGAGCGATCGGGGCTCAGGAGAAGACGCGTCAATTGATCGGGGCTCAGGAGACGACGCGTGGACCGATCGGGGTTCGGCGATGGCGCGTGGACCGATCGGGGCTCGGAGACGACGCGTGTACGGATCGAGGCTTCGAGACGGCGCGTGGACCGATCGGAGCTCGGAGACGGGCCGTGGGCAGATCGGGGCTTAGGTGACGGCGCGTGGACTAATTGGGGCTTAGGAGAACATACGTGGACCGATCGGGGCTCGGAGACAGCGCGATTACCGACTGGGGCTCGAGAGGTTGCGCGTGGACCAATTGGGGTTCGCAGCGACGTGTGGACCGACCGGAGCTCAGTAGACCGCGCGTGGACCGATCGGGGCTCGTCGACTGCGCGTGGATGGATCGGGGCTCAGGAGACAGCGCGGGGACCGATCGGGGTTCACGAAGCGGCGCCTGCACCGATCGTGGCTCGGAGACGGCGCGTGGAGGCATCGGGGCTTAGAAGACGACGCATGGACCGATCGGGGCTCGGAGACGGCGCGTGGACCGATCGGGGCTCGGCGACTGCGCGTCGACGTATCGGGGCTCAGGAGACGGCGCGTGGACCGATTGGAGCTTAGGAGACGGCGCGTGGACCGATTGGGGCTCGGATACGGCGCGTGAACCGATCGGGGCTTAGGAGACGATGCGTGGACCGATCGGGGCTCAGGTGACGGCGCGTGGACCGATCGGGGCTTCGGAGACGGTACGTGGACCGATCGGGGCTCGGAGACGGTACGAGGACCGACCGGAGCTCAGGAGATTCGCGTGGATCGATCAGGGCTCCGGAGGCGGCGCATGGACCGATTGGGGAGCATGCGATGGTGCGTGGACCGATCGGGGCTCGGAGACGGCGCACGGACCGATCGGGGCTTAGGAGACGACGCGTGGACCGATTGGGGCTCAGGAGGCCGCGCGTGGACCGATCGCGGCTCGACGCCGCGCGTGGACGGATCAGGGCTCAGGAGACAGTGCGTGGACCGATCGGGGCGGGAAGACGGCGCGTGAACCGATCGGGGCTTAGGAGACGACGCGTGGACCGTTCGGGGTGTAGGAGACGGTACGTGGACCTATCGGGGCTCGGAGACGGTACGAGGAATGATCGGGGCTCAGGAGACGGCGCGTGAACCGATCGGCGCTCGGAGACAGCGCGTGGACCGATCGGGGCTCAGGAGACGGCGCGTGAACCGATCGGCGCTCGGAGACAGCGCGTGGACCGATCGGGGCTTAGGAGACGACGCGTGGACCGATCGGGGCGTAGGACACGACGCGTGTACCTATCGGGGCTCACGAGACAGCGTGTGGACCGATTGGGGCTCAGGAGACGGCGCGTGGACCGATCGGGGCTCGGAGACGGCGCGTTGAACGATCGGAGCTCAGGAAACGGGGCGTGAAATGATCGGCGCTCTGAGACGGCGCGTGGACCGATCGGTGCTCGGAGACGGCGAGTGGACGGACCGCGGCTCAGAATGCAGTACGCGGACCGATCGGGGATCGGACACGGCGTGTGGACCGATCGAGGCTCGGAGACGACGCGATTACGGATCGGGGATCAGGAGACGACGCGTGGAACGATCCGGGATCAGGAGACGAAGCGTGGACCGATCGGGGCTCGGAGACGGCGTGTGGACGATCGGGGCTCGGGTGACGGCGCGTGAACCGATCGGCGCTCGGAGACGGCGCGTGGATCGATCGGGGATCGGGGACGGCGCGTGGAACGATCGCGGGTCGGAGTCGACGCGTTAGCCGATCGGGGCTTAGGAGACGATGCGTGGACCGATCGGGGCTCGGAGACGGCGCGTGGACCGACCGGGCTTTAGGAGAAGGCGCTTGGACCGAACGGGGCTTAGGAGACGGCGCGTGGACGGATCGGGGCTCGGAGACGGCGCGTGGAATGATCGGGGCTCAGGAGACGGCGCGTGGAGCGATCGGGGCGGGGAGACGGCGCGTTAACCGATCGGGGCTTAGGAGACGATGCGTGGACCGATCGGGGCTCGGAGACGGCGCGTGGACCGATCGGGGCTCAGGAAACGGCGTGTGGCGCGATCGGGGCTCAGGAGACGACGCGTGGATCGATCGGGGCTTAGAAGACGACGCGTGTACCTATCGGGGCTCAGGAGACAGCGCGTGGACCGATCAGGGCTCGGCGAATGCGCGTGGACGTATCGGGGCTCAGGAAACGGCGCGTAGACCGATCGGGGCTCGGGGACGGCGCGTGGACCGATCGGGGCTCGGAGACGACGCGTGGACCGATCCGGGCTCAGGAGACGGCGCGTGGAGCGGTCGGGGCTCAGGGGAAGACCCGTGGATCGATCGGGGCTCAGGAGACGACGCGTCGACCGAGCGGAGCTCAGGAGGCTGCGCGTGGACCCTTCGGGGCTCGCAGAAGGCACGAGGACCGATCAGGGCTTAGGAGACGACGCGTGGACCGATCGGGGCTCGGAGACGGCGCGTGGAACGATCGGGGCTCAGGAGACGGCGCGTGGACCGATTGGGGCTCGGATACGGCGCGTGGAATGATCGGAGCTCAGGAGACGGCGCGTGGACCGATCGGGGCGGGGAGACGGCGCGTTCACCGATCGGGGCTTAGGAGACGATGGTGGACCGATCGGGGCTCGGAGACGGCGCGTGGACCGATCGGGGCTCGGCGACTGCGCGTGGATGTATCGGGGCTCAGGAGACAGCGCGTGGACCGATCGGTGCTCAGGAAGCGGCGCCTGCACCGATCGTGGCTCGGAGACGGCGCGTGGAGGCATCGGGGCTTAGAAGACGACGCATGGACCGAACGGTGCTCAGAAAACGGCGCGTGGAGCAATCGGGGCTCAGGAGACGGCGCGTGGACCGATCGGAGATCAGGAGACGACGCGTGCACCGATCGGCGCTCGAAGACGGCGCGTGGACCAATCGGGGCTGAGGAGAAGGCACGTTGACCGATCGGGGCTTAGGAGACGGCGCGTGGACCGATCGGGGCTCGGAGACGGCGCATGGAGGCATCGGGGCTTAGGAGACGACGCGTGGACCGATCGGGGTGTAGGAGACGACGCGTGTACCTATCGGGGCTCAGGAGACAGCGCGTGGACCGATCGGGGCTCGGCGTCTGCGCGTCGACGTATCGGGGCTCAGGGGACGGCGCGTGGACCGATTGGAGCTTAGGAGACGGCGCGTGGACCGATTGGGGCTCGGATACGGCGCGTGAACCGATCGGGGCTTAGGAGACGACGCGTGGACCGATCGGGGCTCAGGGGACGGCGCGTGGACCGATCGGGGCTTCGGAGAAGGTACGTGGACCGATCGGGGCTCGGAGACGGTCTAGGACCGACCGGAGCTCAGGAGATTCGCGTGGATCGATCAGGGCTCCGGAGGCGGCGCATGGACCGATTGGGGAGCATGAGATGGTGCGTGGACCGATTGGGGCTCGGAGACGGCGCACGGACCGATCGGGGCTTAGGAGACGACGCGTGGACCGATTGGGGCTCAGGAGGCCGCGCGTGGACCGATCGCGGCTCGACGCCGTGCGTAGACGGATCAGGGCTCAGGAGACGGCGCGTGGACCGATCGGGGCGGGGAGACGGCGCGTGAACCGACCGGGGCTCAGGAGGCCGCGCGTGGACTGATCGGGGCTCGGCGACTGCGCGTGGACGTATCGGGGCTCAGGAGACGGCGCGTGGACCGATCGGGGCTCGGAGACGATGCGTGGACCGATCGAGGCTTGGAGACCGCGCGTGGACCGATCGGAGCTCGGAAACGGCCCGTGGGCAGATCGGGGCTTAGGAGACGGCGCGTGGAGGCATCGGGGCTAAGAAGACGACGCATGGACCGAGCGGGGCTCAGGAGACGGCGCGAGGAGCGATCGGGGCTCAGGAGAAGACGCGTCAATTGATCGGGGCTCAGGAGACGACGCGTGGACCGATCGGGGTTCGGCGATGGCGCGTGGACCGATCGGGGCTCGGAGACGACGCGTGTACGGATCGAGGCTTCGAGACGGCGCGTGGACCGATCGGAGCTCGGAGACGGGCCGTGGGCAGATCGGGGCTTAGGTGACGGCGCGTGGACTAATTGGGGCTTAGGAGAACATACGTGGACCGATCGGGGCTCGGAGACAGCGCGATTACCGACTGGGGCTCGAGAGGTTGCGCGTGGACCAATTGGGGTTCGCAGCGACGTGTGGACCGACCGGAGCTCAGTAGACCGCGCGTGGACCGATCGGGGCTCGTCGACTGCGCGTGGATGGATCGGGGCTCAGGAGACAGCGCGGGGACCGATCGGGGTTCACGAAGCGGCGCCTGCACCGATCGTGGCTCGGAGACGGCGCGTGGAGGCATCGGGGCTTAGAAGACGACGCATGGACCGATCGGGGCTCGGAGACGGCGCGTGGACCGATCGGGGCTCGGCGACTGCGCGTCGACGTATCGGGGCTCAGGAGACGGCGCGTGGACCGATTGGAGCTTAGGAGACGGCGCGTGGACCGATTGGGGCTCGGATACGGCGCGTGAACCGATCGGGGCTTAGGAGACGATGCGTGGACCGATCGGGGCTCAGGTGACGGCGCGTGGACCGATCGGGGCTTCGGAGACGGTACGTGGACCGATCGGGGCTCGGAGACGGTACGAGGACCGACCGGAGCTCAGGAGATTCGCGTGGATCGATCAGGGCTCCGGAGGCGGCGCATGGACCGATTGGGGAGCATGCGATGGTGCGTGGACCGATCGGGGCTCGGAGACGGCGCACGGACCGATCGGGGCTTAGGAGACGACGCGTGGACCGATTGGGGCTCAGGAGGCCGCGCGTGGACCGATCGCGGCTCGACGCCGCGCGTGGACGGATCAGGGCTCAGGAGACAGTGCGTGGACCGATCGGGGCGGGAAGACGGCGCGTGAACCGATCGGGGCTTAGGAGACGACGCGTGGACCGTTCGGGGTGTAGGAGACGGTACGTGGACCTATCGGGGCTCGGAGACGGTACGAGGAATGATCGGGGCTCAGGAGACGGCGCGTGAACCGATCGGCGCTCGGAGACAGCGCGTGGACCGATCGGGGCTCAGGAGACGGCGCGTGAACCGATCGGCGCTCGGAGACAGCGCGTGGACCGATCGGGGCTTAGGAGACGACGCGTGGACCGATCGGGGCGTAGGACACGACGCGTGTACCTATCGGGGCTCACGAGACAGCGTGTGGACCGATTGGGGCTCAGGAGACGGCGCGTGGACCGATCGGGGCTCGGAGACGGCGCGTTGAACGATCGGAGCTCAGGAAACGGGGCGTGAAATGATCGGCGCTCTGAGACGGCGCGTGGACCGATCGGTGCTCGGAGACGGCGAGTGGACGGACCGCGGCTCAGAATGCAGTACGCGGACCGATCGGGGATCGGACACGGCGTGTGGACCGATCGAGGCTCGGAGACGACGCGATTACGGATCGGGGATCAGGAGACGACGCGTGGAACGATCCGGGATCAGGAGACGAAGCGTGGACCGATCGGGGCTCGGAGACGGCGTGTGGACGATCGGGGCTCGGGTGACGGCGCGTGAACCGATCGGCGCTCGGAGACGGCGCGTGGATCGATCGGGGATCGGGGACGGCGCGTGGAACGATCGCGGGTCGGAGTCGACGCGTTAGCCGATCGGGGCTTAGGAGACGATGCGTGGACCGATCGGGGCTCGGAGACGGCGCGTGGACCGACCGGGCTTTAGGAGAAGGCGCTTGGACCGAACGGGGCTTAGGAGACGGCGCGTGGACGGATCGGGGCTCGGAGACGGCGCGTGGAATGATCGGGGCTCAGGAGACGGCGCGTGGGGCGATCGGGGCGGGGAGACGGCGCGTTAACCGATCGGGGCTTAGGAGACGATGCGTGGACCGATCGGGGCTCGGAGACGGCGCGTGGACCGATCGGGGCTCAGGAAACGGCGTGTGGCGCGATCGGGGCTCAGGAGACGACGCGTGGATCGATCGGGGCTTAGAAGACGACGCGTGTACCTATCGGGGCTCAGGAGACAGCGCGTGGACCGATCAGGGCTCGGCGAATGCGCGTGGACGTATCGGGGCTCAGGAAACGGCGCGTAGACCGATCGGGGCTCGGGGACGGCGCGTGGACCGATCGGGGCTCGGAGACGACGCGTGGACCGATCCGGGCTCAGGAGACGGCGCGTGGAGCGGTCGGGGCTCAGGGGAAGACCCGTGGATCGATCGGGGCTCAGGAGACGACGCGTCGACCGAGCGGAGCTCAGGAGGCTGCGCGTGGACCCTTCGGGGCTCGCAGAAGGCACGAGGACCGATCAGGGCTTAGGAGACGACGCGTGGACCGATCGGGGCTCGGAGACGGCGCGTGGAACGATCGGGGCTCAGGAGACGGCGCGTGGACCGATTGGGGCTCGGATACGGCGCGTGGAATGATCGGAGCTCAGGAGACGGCGCGTGGACCGATCGGGGCGGGGAGACGGCGCGTTCACCGATCGGGGCTTAGGAGACGATGGTGGACCGATCGGGGCTCGGAGACGGCGCGTGGACCGATCGGGGCTCGGCGACTGCGCGTGGATGTATCGGGGCTCAGGAGACAGCGCGTGGACCGATCGGTGCTCAGGAAGCGGCGCCTGCACCGATCGTGGCTCGGAGACGGCGCGTGGAGGCATCGGGGCTTAGAAGACGACGCATGGACCGAACGGTGCTCAGAAAACGGCGCGTGGAGCAATCGGGGCTCAGGAGACGGCGCGTGGACCGATCGGAGATCAGGAGACGACGCGTGCACCGATCGGCGCTCGAAGACGGCGCGTGGACCAATCGGGGCTGAGGAGAAGGCACGTTGACCGATCGGGGCTTAGGAGACGGCGCGTGGACCGATCGGGGCTCGGAGACGGCGCATGGAGGCATCGGGGCTTAGGAGACGACGCGTGGACCGATCGGGGTGTAGGAGACGACGCGTGTACCTATCGGGGCTCAGGAGACAGCGCGTGGACCGATCGGGGCTCGGCGTCTGCGCGTCGACGTATCGGGGCTCAGGGGACGGCGCGTGGACCGATTGGAGCTTAGGAGACGGCGCGTGGACCGATTGGGGCTCGGATACGGCGCGTGAACCGATCGGGGCTTAGGAGACGACGCGTGGACCGATCGGGGCTCAGGGGACGGCGCGTGGACCGATCGGGGCTTCGGAGAAGGTACGTGGACCGATCGGGGCTCGGAGACGGTCTAGGACCGACCGGAGCTCAGGAGATTCGCGTGGATCGATCAGGGCTCCGGAGGCGGCGCATGGACCGATTGGGGAGCATGAGATGGTGCGTGGACCGATTGGGGCTCGGAGACGGCGCACGGACCGATCGGGGCTTAGGAGACGACGCGTGGACCGATTGGGGCTCAGGAGGCCGCGCGTGGACCGATCGCGGCTCGACGCCGTGCGTAGACGGATCAGGGCTCAGGAGACGGCGCGTGGACCGATCGGGGCGGGGAGACGGCGCGTGAACCGACCGGGGCTCAGGAGGCCGCGCGTGGACTGATCGGGGCTCGGCGACTGCGCGTGGACGTATCGGGGCTCAGGAGACCGCGCGTGGACCGATCGGGGCTCAGGAGACGGCGCGTGGACCGATCGGGGCTCGGAGACGATGCGTGGACCGATCGAGGCTTGGAGACCGCGCGTGGACCGATCGGAGCTCGGAAACGGCCCGTGGGCAGATCGGGGCTTAGGAGACGGCGCGTGGAGGCATCGGGGCTAAGAAGACGACGCATGGACCGAGCGGGGCTCAGGAGACGGCGCGAGGAGCGATCGGGGCTCAGGAGAAGACGCGTCAATTGATCGGGGCTCAGGAGACGACGCGTGGACCGATCGGGGTTCGGCGATGGCGCGTGGACCGATCGGGGCTCGGAGACGACGCGTGTACGGATCGAGGCTTCGAGACGGCGCGTGGACCGATCGGAGCTCGGAGACGGGCCGTGGGCAGATCGGGGCTTAGGAGACGGCGCGTGGACTAATTGGGGCTTAGGAGAACATACGTGGACCGATCGGGGCTCGGAGACAGCGCGATTACCGACTGGGGCTCGAGAGGTTGCGCGTGGATCAATTGGGGTTCGCAGCGACGTGTGGACCGACCGGAGCTCAGTAGACCGCGCGTGGACCGATCGGGGCTCGTCGACTGCGCGTGGATGGATCGGGGCTCAGGAGACAGCGCGGGGACCGATCGGGGTTCACGAAGCGGCGCCTGCACCGATCGTGGCTCGGAGACGGCGCGTGGAGGCATCGGGGCTTAGAAGACGACGCATGGACCGATCGGGGCTCGGAGACGGCGCGTGGACCGATCGGGGCTCGGCGACTGCGCGTCGACGTATCGGGGCTCAGGAGACGGCGCGTGGACCGATTGGAGCTTAGGAGACGGCGCGTGGCCCGATTGGGGCTCAGGAGGCCGCGCGTGGACCGATCGCGGCTCGACGCCGCGCGTGGACGGATCAGGGCTCAGGAGACAGTGCGTGGACCGATCGGGGCGGGAAGACGGCGCGTGAACCGATCGGGGCTTAGGAGACGACGCGTGGACCGTTCGGGGCTCAGGAGGCGACGCGTGGACCCATCGCGGCTCGGAGACGACGTGTGGATGTATCGGGGCTTAGGAGACGACGCGTGGACTGATCGGGGCTCAGGAGAAGACGCGTGGACCGATCGGGGCTTAGGAGAGGACCCGTCGACCGATCGGGGCTCAGGAGACGGCGCGTGGACGGATCGGGGCTCAGGAGAAGGCGCGTGGACCGATCGGGGCTTAGGAGACGGCGCGTGGACCGATCGGGGCTCAGGATACGGCGCGTGGACCGGTCGAGGCTCGGAGACGGCACGTGGACCGATCGGGGCTTAGGAGAAGGCGCGTGGACCGTTCGGGGCTCAGGAGAAGACGCGTCAATTGATCGGGGCTCAGGAGACGACGCGTCGACGGATCGGGGCTTAGGAGACGACGCGTGAACCGATCGGGGCTTAGGAGACGACGCGTGGAACGATCGGGGCTCAGGAGACGGCGCGCAGACCGACCGGGGCTCAGGAGACTCGCGTGGATCGATCGGGGCTCAGGAGGCGACGCGTGGACCCATCGCGGCTCGGAGACGACGTGTGGATGTATCGGGGCTTAGGAGACGACGCGTGGACTGATCGGGGCTCAGGAGAAGACGCGTGGACCGATCGGGGCTTAGGAGAGGACCCGTCGACCGATCGGGGCTCAGGAGACGGCGCGTGGACGGATCGGGGCTCAGGAGAAGTCGCGTGGACCGATCGGGGCTTAGGAGACGGCGCGTGGACCGATCGGGGCTCAGGAGACGGCGCGTGGACCGGTCGAGGCTCGGAGACGGCACGTGGACCGATCGGGGCTTAGGAGAAGGCGCGTGGACCGTTCGGGGCTTAGGAGACGGCGCGTGGACCGATCGGGGCTCGGAGATGGCGCGTGGAACGATCGGGGCTCAGGAGACGGCGCGTGAACCGATCGGCGCGTGGACCGATCGGGGCTTAGGAGACGGCGCGTGGAGGCATGGGGGCTTTCAAGACGACGCGTGGACTGAACGGTGCTCAGAAAACGGCACGTGGAGCGATTGGGGCTCAGGAGATGGCGCGTGGATCGATCGGGGCTCAGGAGACGGTGCGTGGACCGATCGGGGCTTAGGAGACGACGCGTGGACCGATCGGGGCTCGGATACGACGCGTGGACCGATCGTGGCTCGGAGACGGCGCGTGGAGGCATGGGGGCTTTCAAGACGACGCGTGGACTGAACGGTGCTCAGAAAACGGCGCGTGGAGCGATTGGGGCTCAGGAGACGGCGCGTGGATCGATCGGGGCTCAGGAGACGGTGCGTGGACCGATCGGGGCTTAGGAGACGACGCGTGGACCGATCGGGGCTCGGAGACGACGCGTGGACCAATCGGGGCTCGGAGACGGGTCGTGGACAGATTGGGGCTTAGGAGACGGCGCGTGGACCGATCGGGGCTGGGAGACGGCACGTGGACCAATATGGACTTAGGAGACGGCGCGTGGACCGATCGGGGCTTAGAATGCGGCACGCGGACCGATCGGGGCTCGGAGACGGCGTGTGGACCGATCGGGGCGCAGGAAGCGGCGCCTGGACCCATCGTGGCTCGGAGACGGCGCGTGGAGGCATCAGGGCTAAGAAGACGACGCATGGACCGAGCGGGGTTCAGGAGATCGCGCGAGGAGCGATCGGGGCTCAGGAGAAGACACGTCAATTGATCGGGGCTCCGGAGACGACGCCTCGACGGAGTGGGGCTCAGGAGGCGGCACGAGAAGCGATCAGGGCTCAGGAGAAGACGCGTCAATTGATCGGGGCTCAGGAGACGACGCGTCGACGAATCGGGGCTTAGGAGACGACGCGTGGACCGATCGGGGCTCAGGAGGCCGCGCGTGGACCGATCATGGCTCGGCGACGGCGCGTAGACCGATCGGGGCTCGGAGACGACGCGTGCACCGATCAGGGCTCGGAGACAGCGCTTGGACCTATTGGGGCTCGGATACGGCGCGTGAACCAATCGGGGCTCAGGAGGCCGCTCGTGGACCGATCGCGGCTCGGCGACGGCGCGTGGACCGATCGGGTCTCAGGAGGCCGCGCGTGGACAGATCATGACTCGGCGACGGCGCGTGGACCGATCGGGGCTCGGAGACGACGCGTGGACCGATCGGGGCTCGGAGACGGCGCATGAACCGACCGGGGCTCAGGAGACGGCGCGTGGACTGATCGGGGCTCGGAGACGGCGCGTTAACCGATCGGGGCTCAGGAGACGATGCGTGGATCGATCGGGGCTCAGGAGACGGAGCGTAGACCCATCGGGGCTCGGAGACGGCACGTGGACCGATCAGGGCTTAGGAGACGACGCGTGGACCGATCGGGGCTCAGGAGACGGCGCGTGGACCGATCGGTGCTCGGAGACGGCGCGTGGACGGACCGTGGCTTAGAATGCGTCACGCGGAACGATCGGGGCTCGGATACGGCGTGTAGACGTATCGGGGCTTAGGAGACGATGCGTGAACCGATCGGGGCTCAGGAGACGCCGCGTGGACCGATCGGGGCTCGGAGACGGCGCGTGGAACGATCGGGGCTCAGGAAACGGCGCGTGAAATGATCGGCGCTCTGGGACGGCACGTGGACCGATTGTGGCTTACGAGACGGCGCGTGGATCGATCGGGGCTCAGGAAGCGGCGCCTCGACCTATCGTGGCTCGGAGACGGCGCGTGGAGGCATCGGGGCTAAGAGCACGACGCATGGACCGAGCGGGGCTCAGGAGACGGCGCGAGGAGCGATCGGGGCTCAGGAGAAGACGCATCAATTGATCGGGGCTCAGGAGACGACGCGGCGACGGATCGGGGCTTAGGATACGACGCGTGGACCGATTGGGGCTCAGGAGGCCGCGCGTGGACCGATCGCGGCTCGACGCCGCGCGTGGACGGATCAGGGCTCAGGAGACGGCGCGTGGACCGATCGGGGCGGGGAAACGGCGCGTGAACCGACCGGGGCTCAGGAGGCCGCACGTGGACTGTTTGAGGCCCAGGAAACGGCGCGTGGATCGATCGGTGCTCGAAGACGACGCGTGGACCGACCGGGGCTCAGGAGCCGATGCGTGGATCGATCGGGGCTCAGGAGTCGGCGGGTAGACCCATCGGGGCTCGGAGACGGCACGTGGACCGATCAGGGGTTAGGAGACGTCGCGTGGACCGATCGGGACTCAGGAGACGGCGCGTGGACCGATCGGGCCTCGGCGACTGCGCGTGGACGTATCGGGGTTCAGGAGACGGCGCGTGGACCGATTGGGGCTCGGAGACGGCGCGTGGACCGATCGGTGCACGGAGACGGCTCGTGGACCGATCGGGGCTCGGAGACATCGCGTGGAATGATCGGGGCTCAGGAGACGGCGCGTGAACCGATCGGCGCTCGGAGACAGCGCGTGGACCGATCGGGGCTTAGGAGACGACGCGTGGACCGATCGGAGCGTAGGACACGACGCGTGTACCTATCGGGGCTCACGAGACAGCGTGTGGACCGATTGGGGCTCAGGAGACGGCGCGTGGACCGATCGGGGCTCGGAGACGGCGCGTGGAACGATCGGAGCTCAGGAGACGGGGCGTGAAATGATCGGCGCTCTGAGACGGCGCGTGGACCGATCGGTGCTCGGAGACGACGCGGGGACCCATCGGGGCTTGGAGACGGCGTGTGGACGTTATCGGGGCTTAGGAGACGACGCGTGGACTGATCGGAACTCAGGAGAAGACGCGTGGACCGATCGGGGCTTAGGAGAGGACCCGTCGACCGATCGGGGCTCAGGAGACGACGCGTGGACCGATCGAGGTTTAGCAGAGGACGCGTCGACCGATCGGGGCTCAGGAGACAGTGAGTGGACGGATCGGGACTCAGGAGACGGCGCGTGAACCGATCGGCGCTCGGAGACGGGGCGTGGACCGATTGGGGTTTAGCAGAGGACGCGTCGACCGATCGGGGCTCAGGAGACAGCGCGTGGACGGATCGAGTCTCAGGAGACGGCGCGTGAACCAATCGGTGCTCGGAGACGGGGCGTGGACCGATCGGGGCTTAGAATGCGTCACGCGGACCGATCGGGGCTCAGGAGAAGACGCGTCAATTGATCGGGGCTCAGGAGACGACGCGTCGACGGATCGGGGCTTAGGAGACGACGCGTGAACCGATCGGGGCTTAGGAGACGACGCGTGGAACGATCGGGGCTCAGGAGACGGCGCGCAGACCGACCGGGGCTCAGGAGACTCGCGTGGATCGATCGGGGCTCAGGAGGCGACGCGTGGACCCATCGCGGCTCGGAGACGACGTGTGGATGTATCGGGGCTTAGGAGACGACGCGTGGACTGATCGGGGCTCAGGAGAAGACGCGTGGACCGATCGGGGCTTAGGAGAGGACCCGTCGACCGATCGGGGCTCAGGAGACGGCGCGTGGACGGATCGGGGCTCAGGAGAAGGCGCGTGGACCGATCGGGGCTTAGGAGACGGCGCGTGGACCGATCGGGGCTCAGGAGACGGCGCGTGGACCGGTCGAGGCTCGGAGACGGCACGTGGACCGATCGGGGCTTAGGAGAAGGCGCGTGGACCGTTCGGGGCTTAGGAGACGGCGCGTGGACCGATCGGGGCTCGGAGATGGCGCGTGGAACGATCGGGGCTCAGGAGACGGCGCGTGAACCGATCGGCGCGTGGACCGATCGGGGCTTAGGAGACGGCGCGTGGAGGCATGGGGGCTTTCAAGACGACGCGTGGACTGAACGGTGCTCAGTAAACGGCACGTGGAGCGATTGGGGCTCAGGAGACGGCGCGTGGATCGATCGGGGCTCAGGAGACGGTGCGTGGACCGATCGGGGCTTAGGAGACGACGCGTGGACCGATCGGGGCTCGGATACGACGCGTGGACCGATCGTGGCTCGGAGACGGCGCGTGGAGGAATGGGGGCTTTCAAGACGACGCGTGGACTGAACGGTGCTCAGAAAACGGCGCGTGGAGCGATTGGGGCTCAGGAGACGGCGCGTGGATCGATCGGGGCTCAGGAGACGGTGCGTGGACCGATCGGGGTTTAGGAGACGACGCGTGGACCGATCGGGGCTCGGAGACGACGCGTGGACCAATCGGGGCTCGGAGACGGGTCGTGGACAGATTGGGGCTTAGGAGACGGCGCGTGGACCGATCGGGGATTGGAGACGGCACGTGGACCAATATGGACTTAGGAGACGGCGCGTGGACCGATCGGGGCTTAGGAGACGACGCGTGAATCGAGCGGGGCTCGGAGACGGCGCGTGGATGGACCGTGGCTTACAATGCGGCACGCGGACCGATCGGGGCTCGGAGACGGCGTGTGGACCGATCGGGGCGCAGGAAGCGGCGCCTGGACCCATCGTGGCTCGGAGACGGCGCGTGGAGGCATCAGGGCTAAGAAGACGACGCATGGACCGAGCGGGGTTCAGGAGATCGCGCGAGGAGCGATCGGGGCTCAGGAGAAGACACGTCAATTGATCGGGGCTCCGGAGACGACGCCTCGACGGAGTGGGGCTCAGGAGGCGGCACGAGAAGCGATCAGGGCTCAGGAGAAGACGCGTCAATTGATCGGGGCTCAGGAGACGACGCGTCGACGAATCGGGGCTTAGGAGACGACGCGTGGACCGATCGGGGCTCAGGAGGCCGCGCGTGGACCGATCATGGCTCGGCGACGGCGCGTAGACCGATCGGGGCTCGGAGACGACGCGTGCACCGATCAGGGCTCGGAGACAGCGCTTGGACCTATTGGGGCTCGGATACGGCGCGTGAACCAATCGGGGCTCAGGAGGCCGCTCGTGGACCGATCGCGGCTCGGCGACGGCGCGTGGACCGATCGGGTCTCAGGAGGCCGCGCGTGGACAGATCATGACTCGGCGACGGCGCGTGGACCGATCGGGGCTCGGAGACGACGCGTGGACCGATCGGGGCTCGGAGACGGCGCATGAACCGACCGGGGCTCAGGAGACGGCGCGTGGACTGATCGGGGCTCGGAGACGGCGCGTTAACCGATCGGGGCTCAGGAGACGATGCGTGGATCGATCGGGGCTCAGGAGGCGGCGCGTAGACCCATCGGGGCTCGGAGACGGCACGTGGACCGATCAGGGCTTAGGAGACGACGCGTGGACCGATCGGGGCTCAGGAGACGGCGCGTGGACCGATCGGTGCTCGGAGACGGCGCGTGGACGGACCGTGGCTTAGAATGCGTCACGCGGAACGATCGGGGCTCGGATACGGCGTGTAGACGTATCGGGGCTTAGGAGACGATGCGTGAACCGATCGGGGCTCAGGAGACGCCGCGTGGACCGATCGGGGCTCGGAGACGGCGCGTGGAACGATCGGGGCTCAGGAAACGGCGCGTGAAATGATCGGCGCTCTGGGACGGCACGTGGACCGATTGTGGCTTACGAGACGGCGCGTGGATCGATCGGGGCTCAGGAAGCGGCGCCTCGACCTATCGTGGCTCGGAGACGGCGCGTGGAGGCATCGGGGCTAAGAGCACGACGCATGGACCGAGCGGGGCTCAGGAGACGGCGCGAGGAGCGATCGGGGCTCAGGAGAAGACGCATCAATTGATCGGGGCTCAGGAGACGACGCGGCGACGGATCGGGGCTTAGGATACGACGCGTGGACCGATTGGGGCTCAGGAGGCCGCGCGTGGACCGATCGCGGCTCGACGCCGCGCGTGGACGGATCAGGGCTCAGGAGACGGCGCGTGGACCGATCGGGGCGGGGAGACGGTGCGTGAACCGACCGGGGCTCAGGAGGCCGCACGTGGACTGTTTGAGGCCCAGGAAACGGCGCGTGGATCGATCGGTGCTCGAAGACGACGCGTGGACCGACCGGGGCTCAGGAGCCGATGCGTGGATCGATCGGGGCTCAGGAGTCGGCGGGTAGACCCATCGGGGCTCGGAGACGGCACGTGGACCGATCAGGGCTTAGGAGACGTCGCGTGGACCGATCGGGACTCAGGAGACGGCGCGTGGACCGATCGGGCCTCGGCGACTGCGCGTGGACGTATCGGGGTTCAGGAGACGGCGCGTGGACCGATTGGGGCTCGGAGACGGCGCGTGGACCGATCGGTGCACGGAGACGGCTCGTGGACCGATCGGGGCTCGGAGACATCGCGTGGAATGATCGGGGCTCAGGAGACGGCGCGTGAACCGATCGGCGCTCGGAGACAGCGCGTGGACCGATCGGGGCTTAGGAGACGACGCGTGGACCGATCGGGGCGTAGGACACGACGCGTCGACCGTTCGGGGCTCAGGAGACGGCGCGCGGACCGGCCGGGGCTCAGGAGCCTAGCGTGGATCGATCGGGGCCCGGAGACGGCGCGTGGACCGATCGGGGCTTAGGAGACGACGCGTGGAGGCATCGGGGCTAAGAAGACGACGCATGGACCGAGCGGGGCTCAGGAGACGGCGCGTGGACCGATCGGTGCTCATAGACGGCGCGTGGACGGACCGTGGCTTAGAATGCGTCACGCGGACCGATCGGGGCTCGGATACGGCGTGTGGACCGATCGGTGCTCGGAGACGGCGCGTGGAACGATCGGGGCTCGGAGTCGACGCGTTAGCCGATCGGGGCGTAGGAGACGATGCGTGGGCCGATCGGGGCTCGGAGACGGCGCGTGGACCGACCGGGGCTCAGGAGACGGCGCGTCAACCGATCGGCGCTCGGAGACGGCGCGCGGACCGACTGGGGCTCAGGAGACTCGCGTGGATCGATCGGGGTGTAGGCGACGACGCGTGTACCTATCGGGGCTCAGGAGACAGCGCGTGGACCGATCGGGGCTTAGGAGACGACGCGTGGACCGATCGGGGTGTAGGTGACGACGCGTGTACCTATCGGGGCTCAGGAGACAGCGCGTGGACCGATCAGGGCTCGGCGACTGCGCGTGGACGTATCGGCGCTCAGGAGACGGCGCGTAGACCGATCGGGCCTCGGGGACGGCGCGTTAACCGATTGGGGCTTAGGAGACCATGCGTGGACCGATGGGGGCTCGAAGACGGCGCGTGGACCGATCGGGTCTCAGGAGGCCGCGCGTGGACAGATCATGACTCGGCGACGGCGCGTGGACCGATCGGGGCTCGGAGACGACGCGTGGACCGACTGGGGCTCAGGCGGTTTCGCGTGGACCAATTGGGGTTCGGCGACGGCGCGTGGACCGATCGGGGCTTAGGAGACGGCGCGTGCACCGATCGGGGCCCGGAGACGGGTCGTGGACAGATTGGGGATTAGGAGACGGCGCGTGGACCGATCGGGGCTGGGAGACGGCACGTGGACCAATGGTGGCTTAGGAGACGACGCGTGGACCGATCGGGGCTTAGGAGGCGGCGCGTGGAACGATCGGGGCTCAGGAGACGGCGCGTGGACCGATCGGGGCTCGGAGACGGCGCGTGGAACGATCGGAGCACAGGAGACGGCGCGTGAACCGAGCGGCGCTCGGAGACGGCGCGTGGATAGATCGGGGCTTAGGAGACGGCGCGTGGACCGATCGGGGCTCAGGAGACCCCGCGTGGACCGATCGGGGCTCGGCGACTGCGCGTGGACGCATCGGGGCCCAGGAGACGGCGCGTGGACCGATCGCGGCTCAGGAAGCGGCGCCTGGACCGATCGTGGCTCGGAGACGGCGCGTGGAGGTATCGGGGCTTAAAAGACGACGGATGGACCGATCGGGGCTCAGGAAACGGCGCGTGGAACGAACGGTGCTCGGAGACGACACGTAGACCGATCGGGGCTCGGAGACGGCGCGTGGACCTACCGGGGCTTAGGAGACGGCGCGTGGACCGATCGGGGCTCAGGAGACCCCGCGTGGACCGATCGGGGCTCGGCGACTGCGCGTGGACGCATCGGGGCCCAGGAGACGGCGCGTGGACCGATCGGGGCTCAGGAAGCGGCGCACGGACCGATCGTGGCTCGGAGACGGCGCGTGGAGGCATCGGGGCTTTGAAGAGGACGCGTGGACCGAACGGTGCTCAGAAAACGGCTCGTGGACCGATCGGGGCTCGGAGACATCGCGTGGAATGATCGGGGCTCAGGAGACGGCGCGTGAACCGATCGGGGTTCACGAATCGGCGCCTGCACCGATCGTGGCTCGGAGACGGCGCGTGGAGGCATCGGGGCTTAGAAGACGACGCATGGACCGATCGGGGCTCGGAAACAGCGCGTCGACCGATCGGGGCTCAGGAGACGGCTCGCGGACCGACCGGGGCTCAGGAGCCTCGCGTGGGCCGATCATGGCTCGGCGACGGCGCGTGGACCGATCGGGGCTCGGAGACGACGCGTGGACCGATGGGGGCTCGGATACGGCGCCTGAACCAAGCGGGGCTCAGGAGGCCGCGCGTGGACCGATCATGGCTCGGCGACGGCGCGTGGACCGATCGGGTTTCGGATACGACGCGTGGACCGATCATGGCTCGGAGACGGCGCGTGGAGGCATCGGGGCTTTCAAGACGACGCGTGGACCGCACGGTGCTCAGAAAACGGCTCGTGGACCGATCGGGGCTCGGAGACATCGCGTGGAATGATCGGGGCTCAGGAGACGGCGCGTGAACCGATCGGCGCTCGGAGACGGCGCGTGCACCGATCGGGGCTTAGGAGACGGCGCCCGGATAGATCGGGGCTCAGGAGACGACGCGTGGAACGATCGGAGCTCAGGAGACGGGGCGTGAAATGATCGGCGCTCTGAGACGGCGCGTGGGCCGATCGGGGCTCGGAGACGGCGCGTGGACCGACCGGGGCTCAGGAGACGGCGCGTCAACCGATCGGCGCTCGGAGACGGCGCGCGGACCGACTGGGGCTCAGGAGACTCGCGTGGATCGATCGGGGTGTAGGCGACGACGCGTGTACCTATCGGGGCTCAGGAGACAGCGCGTGGACCGATCGGGACTTAGGAGACGACGCGTGGACCGATCGGGGTGTAGGCGACGACGCCTGTACCTATCGGGGCTCAGGAGACAGCGCGTGGACCGATCAGGGCTCGGCGACTGCGCGTGGACGTATCGGCGCTCAGGAGACGGCGCGTGGACCGATCGAGGCTCGGGGACGGCGCGTTAACCGATTGGGGCTTAGGAGACCATGCGTGGACCGATCGGGGCTCGAAGACGGCGCGTGGACCGATCGGGTCTCAGGAGGCCGCGCGTGGACAGATCATGACTCGGCGACGGCGCGTGGACCGATCGGGGCTCGGAGACGACGCGTGAACCGATCGGGGCTCGGAGACTGCGCGTGGACCGACTGGGGCTCAGGCGGTTTCGCGTGGACCAATTGGGGTTCGGCGACGGCGCGTGGACCGATCGGGGCTTAGGAGACGGCGCGTGCACCGATCGGGGCCCGGAGACGGGTCGTGGACAGATTGGGGATTAGGAGATGGCGCGTGGACCGATCGGGGCTGGGAGACGGCACGTGGACCAATGGTGGCTTATGAGACGACGCGTGGACCGATCGGGGCTTAGGAGGCGGCGCGTGGAACGATCGGGGCTCAGGAGACGGCGCGTGAACCGATCGGCGCTCGGATACGGCGCGTGCACCGATCGGGGCTTAGGAGACGGCGCGTGGATCGATCGGGGCTCAGGAGACGACGCGTCGACCGTTCGGGGCTCAGGAGACGGCGCGCGGACCGGCCGGGGCTCAGGAGCCTAGCGTGGATCGATCGGGGCCCGGAGACGGCGCGTGGACCGATCGGGGCTTAGGAGACGACGCGTGGAGGCATCGGGGCTAAGAAGACGACGCATGGACCGAGCGGGGCTCAGGAGACGGCGCGTGGACCGATCGGTGCTCAGAGACGGCGCGTGGACGGACCGTGGCTTAGAATGCGTCACGCGGACCGATCGGGGCTCGGATACGGCATGTGGACCGATCGGGGCTCGGAGACGGCGCGTGGAACGATCGGAGCTCATGAGACGGGGCGTGAAATGATCGGCGCTCTGAGACGGCGCGTGGACCGATCGGTGCTCGGAGACAGCGCGTGGAACGATCGGGGCTCGGAGTCGACGCGTTAGCCGATCGGGGCGTAGGAGACGATGCGTGGGCCGATCGGGGCTCGGAGACGGCGCGTGGACCGACCGGGGCTCAGGAGACGGCGCGTCAACCGATCGGCGCTCGGAGACGGCGCGCGGACCGACTGGGGCTCAGGAGACTCGCGTGGATCGATCGGGGTGTAGGCGACGACGCGTGTACCTATCGGGGCTCAGGAGACAGCGCGTGGACCGATCGGGGCTTAGGAGACGACGCGTGGACCGATCGGGGCTCGAAGATGGCGCGTGGACCGATCGGGTCTCAGGAGGCCGCGCGTGGACAGATCATGACTCGGCGACGGCGCGTGGACCGATCGGGGCTCGGAGACGACGCGTGGACCGATCGGGACTCGGAGACAGCGCGTGGACCGACTGGGGCTCAGGCGGTTTCGCGTGGACCAATTGGGGTTCGGCGACGGCGCGTGGACCGATCGGGGCTTAGGAGACGGCGCGTTCACCGATCGGGGCCCGGAGACGGGTCGTGGACAGATTGGGGATTAGGAGACGGCGCGTGGACCGATCGGGGCTGGGAGACGGCACGTGGACCAATGGTGGCTTAGGAGACGACGCGTGGACCGATCGGGGCTTAGGAGGCGGCGCGTGGAACGATCGGGGCTCAGGAGACGGCGCGTGGACCGATCGGGGCTCGGAGACGGCGCGTGGAACGATCGGAGCACAGGAGACGGCGCGTGAACCGAGCGGCGCTCGGAGACGGCGCGTGGATCGATCGGGGCTTAGGAGACGGCGCGTGGACCGATCGGGGCTCAGGAGACCCCGCGTGGACCGATCGGGGCTCGGCGACTGCGCGTGGACGCATCGGGGCCCAGGAGACGGCGCGTGGACCGATCGCGGCTCAGGAGGCGGCGCCTGGACCGATCGTGGCTCGGAGACGGCGCGTGGAGGTATCGGGGCTTAAAAGACGACGGATGGACCGATCGGGGCTCAGGAAACGGCGCGTGGAACGAACGGTGCTCGGAGACGACACGTAGACCGATCGGGGCTCGGAGACGGCGCGTGGACCGACCGGGGCTAAGGAGGCCGCGCGTGGACCTATCGAGGCTTACGAGCCGACGCGTGGACCGATCGGGGCTCAGGAAGCGGCGCATGGACCGATCGTGGCTCGGAGACGGCGCGTGGAGGTATCGGGGCTTAAAAGACGACGGATGGACCGATCGGGGCTCAGGAAACGGCGCGTGGAACGAACGGTGCTCGGAGACGACGCGTGGACCGATCGGGGCTCGGAGACGGCGCGTGTACGGATCGAGGCTTGGAGACCGCGCGTGGACCGATCGGCGCTCGGAGACGGCGCGTGGACCGATCGGGGCTTAGGAGACGGCGCGTGGACCGATCGGGGCTCGGAGACATCGCGTGGAATGATCGGGGCTCAGGAGACGGCGCGTGAAACGATCGGCGCTCGGAGACGGCGCGTGCACAGATCGGGGCTTAGGAGACGGCGCGTGGACCGATCGGAGATCAGGAGAGGACGCCTGGACTGATAGGGCTTTGGAAGCGGCGCACGGACCGATCGTGGCTCGGAGACGGCGCGTGGAGGCATCGGGGCTTTGAAGACGACGCGTGGACCGAACGGTGCTCAGAAAACGGCTCGTGGACCGATCGGGGCTCGGAGACATCGCGTGGAATGATCGGGGCTCAGGAGACGGCGCGTGAACCGATCGGCGCTCGGAGACGGCGCGTGCACCGATCGGGGCTTAGGAGACGGCGCGTGGATCGATCGGGGCTCAGGAGACGACGCGGCGACGGATCGGGGCTTAGGAGACGACGCGTGGACCGATCGGGGTTCACGAATCGGCGCCTGCACCGATCATGGCTCGGAGACGGCGCGTGGAGGCATCGGGGCTTAGAAGACGACGCATGGACCGATCGGGGCTCGGAAACAGCGCGTCGACCGATCGGGGCTCAGGAGACGGCTCGCGGACCGACCGGGGCTCAGGAGCCTCGCGTGGGCCGATCACGGCTCGGCGACGGCGCGTGGACCGATCGGGGCTCGGAGACGACGCGTGGACCGATGGGGGCTCGGATACGGCGCGTGAACCAAGCGGGGCTCAGGAGGCCGCGCGTGGACCGATCATGGCTCGGCGACGGCGCGTGGACCGATCGGGTTTCGGATACGACGCGTGGACCGATCGTGGCTCGGAGACGGCGCGTGGAGGCATCGGGGCTTTCAAGACGACGCGTGGATCGAACGGTGCTCAGAAAACGGCGCGTGGAGCGATTGGGGCTCAGGAGACGGCGCGTGGATCGATCGGGGCTCAGGAGACGGTGCGTGGACCGATCGGGGCTTAGGAGACGACGCGTGGACCGATCGGGGCTCGGAGACGACGCGTGGACCGATCGGGGCTCGGAGACAGTGCGTGGACCGACTGGGGCTCAGGCGGTTACGTGTGGACCAATTGGGGTTCGGCGACGGCGCGTGGACCGATTGGGGCTCGGAGACGGCGCGTGGACCAATAGGGACTTAGGAGACGGCGCGTGGACCGATCGGGGCTTAGGAGACGACGCGTGAATCGAGCGGGGCTCGGAGACGGCGCGTGGATGGACCGTGGCTTAGAATGCGGCACGCGGACCGATCGGGGCTCGGAGACGGCGTGTGGACCGATCGGGGGGCAGGAAGCGGCGCCTGGACCCATCGTGGCTCGGAGACGGTGCGTGGAGGCATCAGAGCTAAGAAGACGACGCATGGACCGAGCGGGGTTCAGGAGATGGCGCGAGGAGCGATCGGGGCTCGGAGACGGCGCGTGGACCGATCGGGTCTCAGGAGGCCGCGCGTGGACAGATCATGACTCGGCGACGGCGCGTGGACCGATCGGGGCTCGGAGACGACGCGTGCACCGATCAGGGCTCGGAGACAGCGCTTGGACCGATTGGGGCTCGGATACGGCGCGTGAACCAATCGGGGCTCAGGAGGCCGCTCGTGGACCGATCGCGGCTCGGCGACGGCGCGTGGACCGATCGGGTCTCAGGAGGCCGCGCGTGGACAGATCATGACTCGGCGACGGCGCGTGGACCGATCGGGGCTCGGAGACGACGCGTGGACCGATCGGGGCTCGGAGACGGCGCGTGGACCGATCGGGTCTCAGGAGGCCGCGCGTGGACAGATCATGACTCGGCGACGGCGCGTGGACCGATCGGGGCTCGGAGACGACGCGTGGACCGATCGGGGCTCGGAGACGGCGCGTGGACGGACCGCGGCTCAGAATGCGGTACGCGGACCGATCGGGGATCGGATACGGCGTGTGGACCGATCGAGGCTCGGAGACGACGCGTTTACGGATCGGGGATCAGGAGACGACGCGTGGAACGATCCGGGCTCAGGAGACGGAGCGTGGACCGATTGGGACTCGGAGACGGCGTGTGGAACGATCGGGGCTAGGGTGACGGCGCGTGAACCGATCGGCGCTCGGAGACGGCGCGTGGATCGATCGGGGATCGGGGACGGCGCGTGGAATGATCGGGGCTCGGAGTCGACGCTTTAGCCGATCGGGGCTTAGGAGACGATGCGTGGGCCGATCGGGGCTCGGAGACGGCGCGTGGATCGACCGGGGTTTTGGAGAAGACGCTTGGACCGAACGGGGCTTAGGAGACGGCGCTTGGACCGATCGGGCTCAGGAGACGGCGCGCGGACCGACTGGGGCTCAGGAGACTCGCGTGGATCGATCGGGGCTCCGGAGGCGCCGCGTGGACCGATTGGGATCAGGAGACGGTGCGTGGACCGATCCGGGCTCAGGAGACGGCGCGTGGACGGATCGGGGCTCGGAGACGGCGCGTGGAACGATCGGGGCTCAGGAGACGGCGCGTGAACCGATCGGCGCTCGGAGACGGCGCGTGGACCGATAGGGGCTTAGGAGACGGCGCGTGGACCGATCGGGGCTCGGAGACGGGGCGTGTACCGACTGGGGCTCAGGAGACCGCGCGTGAACCGATCGGGGCTCGGCGACTGCGCGTGGACGGATCGGGGCTCGGAGACGGTGCGTAGAACGATCGGGGCTCAGGAGACGGCGCGTTAACCGATTGGGGCTTAGGAGACGTTGCGTGGACCGATCGGCGCTCGAAGACGGCGCGTGGACCGATCGGGGCTCGGACACAGTGCGTCGACCGACTGGGGCTCAGGCGGTTGCGCGTGGACCGAGCGGGGTTCAGGAGACGGCGCGAGGAGCGATCGGGGCTCAGGAGAAGACACGTCAATTGATCGGAGCCCCGGAGACGACGCCTCGATGGAGTGGGGCTCAGGAGGCGGCACGAGAAGCGATCGGGGCTCAGGAGAAGACACGTCAATTGATGGGGGCTCAGGAGACGACGCGTCGACGAATCGGGGCTTAGCAGACGACGCGTGGACCGATCGGGGCTCAGGAGACGGCGCGTCGACCGACCGGAGCTCAGGAGATTCGCGTGGATCGATCGGGGCTCCGTAGGCGGCGCGTGGACCGACCGGAGCTCAGGAGGCCGCGCGAGAACCGATCGCGGCTCGGCGACGGCGTGTGGACCGATCGGGTCTCAGGAGGCCGCGCGTGGACAGATCATGACTCGGCGACGGCGCGTGGACCGATCGGGGCTCGGAGACGACGCGTGGACCGATCGGGGCTCGGAGACGGCGCGTGGACCGATCGGGTCTCAGGAGGCCGCGCGTGGACAGATCATGACTCGGCGACGTCGCGTGGACCGATCGGGGCTCGGAGACGACGCGTGGACCGATCGGGGCTCGGAGACGGCGCATGAACCGACCGGGGCTCAGGAGACGGCGCGTGGACTGATCGGGGCTCGGAGACGGCGCATTAACCGATCGGGGCTCAGGAGACGATGCGTGGATCGATCGGGGCTCAGGAGGCGGCGCGTAGACCCATCGGGGCTCGGAGACGGCACGTGGACCGATCAGGGCTTAGGAGACGACGCGTGGACCGATCGGGGCTCAGGAGACGGCGCGTGGACCGATCGGGCCTCGGCGACTGCGCGTGGACGTATCGGGGTTCAGGAGACGGCGCGTGGACCGATTGGGGCTCGGAGACGGCGCGTTAACCGATCGGGGCTTAGGAGACGACGCGTGGACCGATCGGGCCTCAGGAGACGGCGCGTGGACCGATCGGTGCTCGGAGACGGCTCGTGGAACGATCGGGGCTCAGGAGACGGCGCGTGAAATGATCGGCGCTCTGAGACGGCGCGTGGACCGATTGTGGCTTACGAGACGGCGCGTGGATCGATCGGGGCTCAGGAAGCGGCGCCTCGACATATCGTGGCTCGGAGACGGCGCGTGGAGGCATCGGGGCTAAGAACACGACGCATGGACCGAGCGGGGCTCAGGAGACGGCGCGAGGAGCGATCGGGGCTCAGGAGAAGACGCGTCAATTGATCGGGGCTCAGGAGACGACGCGGCGACGGATCGGGGCTTAGGATACGACGCGTGGACCGATTGGGGCTCAGGAGGCCGCGCGTGGACCGATCGGCGCTCGGATACGGCGCGTGCACCGATCGGGGCTTAGAAGACGGTGCGTGGATCGATCGGGGCTCAGGAGACGACGCGTCGACCGTTCGGGGCTCAGGAGACCGCGCGGACCGGCCGGGGCTCAGCAGCCTAGCGTGGATCGATCGGGGCCCGGAGACAGCGCGTGGACCGATCGGGGCTTAGGAGACGACGCGTGGAGGCATCGGGGCTAAGAAGACGACGCATGGACCGAGCGGGGCTCAGGAGACGGCGCGTGGACCGATCGGTGCTCAGAGACGGCGCGTGGAACGATCGGAGCTCAGGAGACGGGGCGTGAAATGGTCGGCGCTCTGAGACGGCGCGTGGAACGATCGGGGCTCGGAGTCGACGCGTTAGCCGATCGGGGCGTAGGAGACGATGCGTGGGCCGATCGGGTCTCGGAGACGGCGCGTGGATCGACCGGGGCTCAGGAGAAGGCGCGTCAACCGATCGGCGCTCGGAGACGGCGCGCGGACCGACTGGGGCTCAGGAGACTCGCGTGGATCGATCGGGGCTCCGGAGGCGCCGCGTGGACCGATTGGGATCAGGAGACGACGCGTGGACCGATCGGGCGTAGGAGACGACGCGTGTACCTATCGGGGCTCACGACACAGCGTGTGGACCGATTGGGGCTCAGGAGACGGCGCGTGGAACGATCGGGGCTCAGGAGACGGCGCGTCAACCGATCGGCGCTCGGAGACGGCGCATGGACCGATCGGGGCTTAGGAGACGGTGCGTGGACCGATCGGAGATCAGGAGATGACGCGTGGACCGATCGGGGTTGTGGAAGCGGCGCACGGACCGATCGTGGCTCGGAGACGGCGCGTGGAGGCATCGGGGCGTTGAAGACGACGCGTGGACCGATCGGGGCTCAGGAAACGGCGTGTGGCGCGATCGGAGCTCAGGAAACGACGCGTGGATCGATCAGGGCTCAGGAGACGACGCGGCGACCAATCAGGGCTCAGGCGACGGCGCGCGGACCAACTGGGGCTCAGGAGAGTCGCGTGGATCGATCGGGGCTGCGGAGGCGCCGCGTGGACCGATTGGGATCAGGAGACGGTGCGTGAACCTTTCGGGGCTCGGAGACGGCGTGTGGACCGATCGGGGCTCAGGAGACGGCGCGTGGATCGATCGCGGCTCGGAGACGGCGAGTGGAACGATCGGGGCTCAGGAGACGACGCGTGGACCGATCGGGCGTAGGAGACGACGCATGTACCTATCGGGGCTCATGACACAGCGTGTGGACCGATTGGGGCTCAGGAGACGCCGCGTGGAACGATCGTGGCTCGGAGACGGCGCGTGGACCGATCGAGGCTCGGCGACGGCGCGTGGACCGATCGGGGCTTAGTAGAAGGCGCTTGGACCGATCGGGGCTTAGGAGACGACGCGTGGACCGATCGGAGCTCGGAGACGGCGCGTGGAACGATCGGGGCTCAGAGGACGGCGCGTGAACCGATCGGCGCTCGGAGACGGCGCGTGGACCGATCTGGGCTCGGAGACAGCGCGTGGACCGACTGGGGCACATGCGGTGGCGCGTGGACCAATTGGGGTTCGGCGACGGCGCGTGGACCGATCGGGGCTTAGGAGACGACGCGTGAATCGAGCGGGGCTCGGAGACGGCGCGTGGATGGACCGTGGCTTAGAATGCGGCACGCGGACCGATCGGGGCTCGGAGACGGCGTGTGGACCGATCGGGGATCAGGAAACGGTGCGTGGAGCGATCGGGGCTAAGGAGGCCGCGCGTGGACCGATCGAGGCTCTGCGACGGCGCATGAACCGACCGGGGCTCATGAGACGGCGCGTAGACCGATCGGGGCTCCGGCGGCGACGCGTGGACCGATCGGGGCCCAGGAAACGGCGCGTGGATCGATCGGTGCTCGAAGACGACGCGTGGACCGACCGGGGCTCAGGAGCCGATGCGTGGATCGATCCACGCATCGGCTGCTCGTGGACCGATCGCGGCTCGGCGACGGCGCGTGGACCGATCGGGTCTCAGGAGGCCGCGCGTGGACAGATCATGACTCGGCGACGGCGCGTGGACCGATCGGGGCTCGGAGACGACGCGTGGACCGATCGGGTCTCGGAGACAGCGCGTGGACCGCCTGGGGCTAAGGCGGTTTCGCGTGGACCAATTGGGGTTCGGCGACGGCGCGTGGACCGATCGGGTCTCAGGAGGCCGCGCGTGGACAGATCATGACTCGGCGACGGCGCGTGGACCGATCGGGGCTCGGAGACGACGCGTGGACCGATCGGGTCTCGGAGACAGCGCGTGGACCGCCTGGGGCTAAGGCGGTTTCGCGTGGACCAATTGGGGTTCGGCGACGGCGCGTGGACCGATCGGGGCTTAGGAGACGGCGCGTGCACCGATCGGGGCCCGGAGACGGGTCGTGGACCGATCGGGGCTCAGGAGACGGCGCGTGGACCGATTGGGGCTCGGATACGGCGCGTGAACCAATCGGGGCTCAGGAGGCCGCGCATGGACCGATCGGGGCTCGGAGACGGCGCGTGGACCGATCGGGGCTTAGGAGACGACGCGTGGACCGATCGGGGTGTAGGCGACGACGCGTGTACCTATCGGGGCTCAGGAGACAGCGCGTGGACCGATCAGGGCTCGGCGACTGCGCGTGGACGTATCGGGGCTCAGGAGACGGCGCGTGGACCGATCGGGGCTCGGGGACGGCGCGTTAACCGATTGGGGCTTAGGAGACCATGCGTGGACCGATCGGGGCTCGAAGACGGCGCGTGGACCGATCGGGTCTCAGGAGGCCGCGCGTGGACAGATTATGACTCGGCGACGGCGCGTGGACCGATCGGGGCTCGGAGACGACGCGTGGACCGATCGGGGCTTGGAGACAGCGCGTCGACCGTCTGGGGCTCAGGCGGTTTCGCGTGGACCAATTGGGGTTCGGCGACGGCGCGTGGTCCGATCGGGGCTTAGGAGACGGCGCGTGCACCGATCGGGGCCCGGAGACGGGTCGTGGACAGATTGGGGATTAGGAGACGGCGCGTCGACCGATCGGGGCTGGGAGACGGCACGTGGACCAATGGTGGCTTAGGAGACGACGCGTCGACCGATCGGGGCTCAGGAGACGGCGCGTGGACCGATCGGGGCTCAGGAGACGGTGCGTTTACCCATTGGGGCTCGAATACGGCGCGTGAACCAATCGGGGCTCAGGAGGCCGCGCGTGGACCGATCGCGGCTCGGCGACGGCGCGTGGACCGATCGGGGCTCAGGAGGCCGCGCGTGGACCGATCATGGCTCCGCGACGGCGCGTGGACCGATCGGGGCTCGGAGACGGCACGTGGACCGATCGTGGCTCGGAGACGGCGCGTGGAGGCATCGGGGTTAAGAAGACGACGCATCGACCGAGCGGGGTTCAGGAGACGGCGCGAGGAGCGATCGGGGCTCAGGAGAAGACGCGTCAATTGATCGGGGCTCAGGACAGGACGCGGCGACGGATCGGGGCTTAGAGACGGCGCGTGGACCGATCGGGGCTTAGGAGACGACGCGTGGACCGATCGGGGCTCAAGAGACGGCGCGTGGACCGATCGGGATTCAGGAGACGGCGCGTGGATCGATTGGGGCGTGGATACGGCGCGTGACGCGACCGGGGCTCAGGAGGCCGCGCGTGGAGCGATCATGGCTCGGCGACGGCGCGTGGAACGATCGGAGCACAGGAGACGGCGCGTGAACCGAGCGGCGCTCGCAGACGGCGCGTCGATCGATCGGGACTTAGGAGACGGCGCGTGGACCGATCGGGGCTCAGGAGACCCCGCGTGGACCGATCGGGGCTCGGCGACTGCGCGTGGACGCATCGGGGCCCAGGAGACGGCGCGTGGACCGATCGGGGTTCGGAGACGGAACGTTAACCGATCGGGGCTTAGGAGACGATGCGTGGACCGATCGCGGCTCGGAGACGGCGTGTGAACCGACCGGGGCTCAGGAGGCCGCGCTTGGACCGATCGAGGCTCGGCGACGGGGCGTGGACCGATCGGGGCTTAGGAGACGGCGCGTGGACCGATCGGGGCTCGGAGACATCGCGTGGAATGATCGGGGCTTAGGAGACGGCGCGTGCACCGATCGGGGCCCGGAGACGGGTCGTGGACAGATTGGGGATTAGGAGAAGGCGCGTGGACCGATCGGGGCTGGGAGACGGCGCGTGGATCAATCGGGGCTTAGGAGACGGCGCGTGGACCGATCGGGGCTTAGGAGACGACGCGTGGATCGACCGGGGCTCGGAGACGGCGCGTGGATGGACCGTGGCTTAGAATGCGGCACGCGGACCGATCGGGGCTCGGAGACGGCGCGTGGAACGATCGGGTATCAGGAGACGGCGCGTTAAATGATCGGCGCTCGGAGACGCCGCGTGGACCGATTGGGGCTTAGGAGACGGCGCGTGGACCGATCGGGGCGCAGGAAGCGGCGCCTGGACCCATCGTGGCTCGGAGACGGTGCGTAGACCGATCGGGGCTCGGAGACGACGTGTGGACCGATCAGGGCTCGGAGACAGCGCGTGGACCGATTGGGGCTCGGATACGGCGCGTGAACCAATCGGGGCTCAGGAGGCCGCGCGTGGACCGATCGCGGCTCGGCGACGGCGCGTGGACCGATCGGGTCTCAGGAGGCCGCGCGTGGACAGATCATGACTCGGCGACGGTGCGTGGACCGATCGGGGCTCGGAGACGACGCGTGGACCGATCGGGGCTCGGAGACAGCGCGTGGGCCGACTGGGGCTCAGGCGGTTTCGCGTGGACCAATTGGGGTTCGGCGACGGCGCGTGGACCGATCGGGGCTTAGGAGACGGCGCGTGCACCGATCGGGGCCCGGAGACGGGTCGTGGACAGATTGGGGATTAGGAGAAGGCGCGTGGACCGATCGGGGCTGGGAGACGGCACGTGAACCGATCGGGGCTCGGAGACAGCGCGTGGACCGACTGGGGCTCAGGCGGTTTCGCATGGACCAATTGGGGTTCGGCGACGGCGCGTGGACCGATCGAGGCTCAGGAGACGGCGCGTGGACCGATCGGGGCTCAGGAGACGACGCGTGGACCGATCGGGGCTCAGGAGACGGCGCGTGCACCGATCGGGGCTCGGAGAAGGCGCGTGGACCGATCGTGGCTCAGGAAGCGGCGCCTGGACCGATCGTGGGCCGGAGACGGCGCGAGAAGGCATCTGGGCTTACAAGACGACGCGTGGACCGATCGGGGCTCGGAGACAGCGCGTGGACTGATCGGGGTTGAGGAGACGGCGCGTGAACCGATCGGCGCTCGGAGACGGTGCGTGGACCGATCGGGGCTTTGGAGACGGCGCGTGGACCGTTCGGATATCAGGAGACGATGCGTGGACCGATGGGGCCTCGGATACGGCGCGTGAACCAACCGGGGGTCAGGAGGCCGCGCGTGGACCGATCATGGCTCGGCGACGGCGCGTGGACCGATCGGCGCTCGGAGACGATGCGTGGACCGATGGGGGCTCGGATACGGCGCGTGAACCAACCGGGGCTCAGGAGACGACGCGTGGATCGATCGGGGCTCAGGAATCGACGCGTCGACCGATAGGGGCTCGGATACGGCGCGTGAACCAACCGGGGCTCAGGAGGTCGCGCGTGGGCCGATCGCGGCTCGGTGACGGCGCGTGGACCGATCGGGGCTCAGGAGGCCGCGCGTGGAACGATCGCGGCTCGGCGGCGGCGCGTGGACCGATCGGGGCTCAGGAGGCTGCGCGTGGACCGATCATGCCTCGGCGACGGCGCGTGGACCGATCGATGCTCGGTGACGACGCGTGGACCGATCGGGGCTCAGGCGGTTGCGCGTGGACCATTTGGGGTTCGGCGACGGCGCGTGGACCGATCGGCGCTCGGAGACGGCGCGTGGAGTAATCGGGGCTAAGGAGACAACGCGTGGACCAATCGTAGCTCGGAGACGGCGCGTGGAATGATCGGGGCTCAGGAGACGGCGCGTGAACCGATCGGCGCTCGGAGACAGTGCGTGGACCGATCGGGGCTTAGGAGACGGCACGTGGACCGATCGGAGATCAGGAGACGATGCGTGGACCGATAGGGCTCTGGAAACGGCGCACGGACCGATCGTGGATCGGCGACGGCCCGTGGACCGATGGGGGCTGAGGAGGCCGCGCGTGGACCGATCATGGCTCGGCGATGGCGCGTGGACCGATCGGGGCTCGGAGACAGCGCGTGGACCGACTGGGACTCAGGCGGTTGCGCGTGGACCAATTGGGGTTCGGCGACGGCGCGTGGACCGCTGGCGCTCGGAGATGGCGCGTTAACCGATCGGGGCTTAGGAGACGATGCGTGAACCGATCGGGGCTCGGGGACGGCGCGTGGACCGATCGGGGCTTAGGAGACAACGCGTGGACCGATGGGGGCTCAGATGACGGCGCGCGGACCGACCGGGGCTCAGGAGACTCGCGTGGATCGATCGGGGATCAGGCGGTTGCGCGTGGACCATTTGGGGTTCGGCGACGGCGTGTAGACCGCTCGGCGCTCGGAGACGGCGCGTGGAGCGATCGGGGCTAAGGAGACAACGCGTGGACCGATGGGGGCTCGGAGACGGCGCGTGGAATGATCGGGGCTCAGGAGACGGCGCGTGAACCGATCGGCGCTCGGAGACAGTGCGTGGACCGATCGGGGCTTAGGAGACGGCACGTGGACCGATCGGAGATCAGGAGACGATGCGTGGACCGATAGGGCTCTGGAAACGGCGCACGGACCGATCGTGGATCGGCGACGGCCCGTGGACCGATTGGGGCTCAGGAGGCCGCGCGTGGACCGATCATGGCTCGGCGACGGCGCGTGGACCGATCGGGGCTCGGAGACAGCGCGTGGACCGACTGGGACTCAGGCGGTTGCGCGTGGACCAATTGGGGTTCGGCGACGGCGCGTGGACCGCTCGGCGCTCGGAGACGGCGCGTTAACCGATCGGGGCTTAGGAGACGATGCGTGAACCGATCGGGGCTCGGAGACGGCGCGTGGACCGATCGGGGCTTAGGAGACAATGCGTGGACCGATGGGGGCTCAGATGACGGCGCGCGGACCGACCGGGGCTCAGGAGACTCGCGTGGATCGATCGGGGCTCAGGCGGTTGCGCGTGGACCATTTGGGGTTCGGCGACGGCGCGTGGACCGCTCGGCGCTCGGAGACGGCGCGTGGAGCGATTGGGTCTAAGGAGACAACGCGTGGACCGATCGGGGCTCGGAGACGGCGCGTGGAATGATCGGGGCTCAGGAGACGGCGCGTGAACCGATCGGCGCTCGGAGACAGTGCGTGGACCGATCGGGGCTTAGGAGACGGCACGTGGACCGATCGGAGATCAGGAGACGATGCGTGGACCGATAGGGCTCTGGAAACGGCGCACGGACCGATCGTGGATCGGCGACGGCCCGTGGACCGATTGGGGCTCAGGAGGCCGCGCGTGGACCGATCATGGCTCGGCGACGGCGCGTGGACCGATCGGGGCTCAGGAGACTGCGCGTGGACCGACCGGGGCTCAGGAGGCGACGCGTGGACCCATCGGGGCTCGGAGACGGCGTGTGGACCGATCGGGGCTTAGGAGACGACGCGTGGACCGATCGGAGTTTAGGAGACGGCGCGTGGACCGATCGGGGCTGGGAGACGGCGCGCGGAACGATCGGAGCTTAGGAGACAGCCCGTGGACCGATCGGAGATCAGGAGACGGCGCGTGGACCGATCGGGGCTTAGGAGACGACGCGTGGACCGATCGGGGCTGAGGAGACGGTGCGTGGACCGATCGGGTCTCAGGAGACGGCGCGTGGACCGATTGGGGCTCGGGAGACTGCGCGTGGATGGATCGGGGCTTAGGGGACGACGCGTGGACCGATCGGGGCTCAGGAGACGGCGCGTGGACCGATCGGGGCTCAGGAGACGGCGCGTCGACCGATTGGGGCTCAGGAAACGGCGCCTGGACCGATCGTGGCTCGGAGACGGCGCGAGGAGGCATCTGGGCTTAGAAGACGACGCGTGGATCGATGGAGGCTCAGGAGACGGCTCGTCGACCGATCGGGGCTTAGGAGACGGCGCGTGGGCCGAACGGGGCTCAGGAAACGGCGCGTGGACCGACCGGAGCTCAGCAGATTTCGCGTGGATCGATCGGGGCGCCGGAGGCGGCGCGTGGACCGATTGGGGAGCAGGAGATGGTGCGTGGACCGATCGGGGCTCGGAAAACGGCGCGTGGACCGATCGGGGCTTAGAAGACGACGCGTGGACCGTCCGGGGTTAGAAGGCCATGCGTGGACCGATGGGGGCTCAGGAGCCGGCGCGTGGAACGATCGGGGCTCAGGAGACGGCGCGTGAAATGATCTGCGCTCGGAGACGGCGCGTGGACCGATCGGTGCTCGGAGACAGCGCGTGGACCGACTGGGGCTCGGAGACGGCGCGTGGATCGATCGGGGCTCAGGGGACGGCGCGTGGACCGGTCGAGGCTTAGGAGATTCGCGTGGATCTACCGGGGCTCCGGAGACGGCGCGTGAACCGATCGGGGCTTAGGAGACGTCGCGTGGACCGATCGGGGCTCAGTAAGCGGCGCCTGCACCGATCGGGGCACGGAGACGGCGCGTGGAGGCATCGGGGCTTAGAAGACGACGCATGGATCGATCGGGGCTCGGAAACGGCGCGTGGACCGATCGGGGCTGAGGAGAAGGCGCGTGGTCCGATCGGGGCTTATGAGACGGCGCGTGGACCGATCGGGGGTCGGAGACGGCGCGTGGAACGATCGGGGCTCAAGAGACGGCGCGTGAACCGATCGGCGCTCGGAGACGGCGCGTGGACCGATAGGGGCTTAGGAGACGGCGCGTGGACCGATCGGGGCTCGGAGGCGGGGCGTGGAATGATCGGGGTCAGGAGACGGCGCGTGAAATGATCGGCGCTCTGAGACGGCGCGTTGACCGATCGGGGCTTAGGATACGGCGCATGGACCGATGGGGGCTCGGAAGCGGCGCCTGGACCGATCGTATCTCGGAGACGGCGCGTGGAGGCATCGGGACTAAGAAGACGACGCATGGATCGAGCGGGGCTCAGGACACGGCGCGAGGAGCGATCGGGGCTCGGAGACGGCGCGTGGAGGCATCGGGGCTTTGAAGAAGACGCGTGGACCGAACGGTGCTCAGAAAACGGCGCGTGGACCGATCGGTGCTCGGAGACGATGCGTGGACCGATCGGGGCTCAGGAAACGGCGTGTGGAGCGGTTGGGGCTCAGGAGACGACGCGTGGATCGATCGGGGCTCGGAGACGCCGCGTGGAACGATCGGGGCTCAGGAGACGGCGCTTGAACTTATCGGCGCTCGGAGACGGCGCGTTGACCGATCGGGGCTTAGGATACGGCGCATGGACCGATGGGGGCTCGGAAGCGGCGCCTGGACCGATCGTATCTCGGAGACGGCGCGTGGAGGCATCGGGGCTAAGAAGACGACGCATGGATCGAGCGGGGCTCAGGACACGGCGCGAGGAGCGATCGGGGCTCGGAGACGGCGCGTGGAGGCATCGGGGCTTTGAAGAAGACGCGTGGACCGAACGGTGCTCAGAAAACGGCGCGTGGACCGATCGGTGCTCGGAGACGATGCGTGGACCGATCGGGGCTCAGGAAACGGCGTGTGGAGCGGTTGGGGCTCAGGAGACGACGCGTGGATCGATCGGGGCTCGGAGACGCCGCGTGGAACGATCGGGGCTCAGGAGACGGCGCTTGAACTTATCGGCGCTCGGAGACGGCGCGTTGACCGATCGGGGCTTAGGATACGGCGCATGGACCGATGGGGGCTCGGAAGCGGCGCCTGGACCGATCGTATCTCGGAGACGGCGCGTGGAGGCATCGGGACTAAGAAGACGACGCATGGACCGATCGGGGCTCAGGAGACGGCGCGTGGACCGACCGGGGCTCAGGAGGCGACGCGTGGACCCATCGGGGCTCGGAGACGGCGTGTGGACCGTTCGGGGCTTAGGAGACGACGCGTGGACCGATCGGGGTTTAGGAGACGGCGCGTGGACCGATCGGGGCTGGGAGACGGCGCGCGGAACGATCGGAGCTTAGGAGACAGCGCGTGGACCGATCGGAGATCAGGAGACGACGCGTGGATCGATCGGGGCTCAGGAGACGACGCGTCGACCGATCGGGGCTCAGGAGAGGGCGCGCGGACCAACCGGGGCTCAGGAGATTCGCGTAGATCAATCGGGGCTGAGCAGGCGCCGCGTAGACGGATGGGGCTCCGGAGACGGCGCGTGGACCGATCGGCGCTCGGAGACGGCGCGTGGACCGATTGGGGCTTAGAAGACGGCGCGTGGACCGATCGGGGCTCAGGAAGCGGCGCCTAGACCGATCGTGGCTCGGAGACGGCGCGTGGAGGCATCGGGTCTAAGAAGACGACGCATGGACCGAGCGGGGCTCGGGAGACGGCGCGAGGAGCGATCGAGGCTCAGGAGAAGACGCGTCAATTGATCGGGGCTCAGGAGACGACGCGTCGACGGATCGGGTCTTCGGAGACGACGCGTGAACCGACCGGGGATTAGGAGACGACGCGTCGACCGATCGGGGCTTAGGAGACGACGCGTGGACTGATCGGGGCTGAGGAGAAGACGCGTGGACCGATTGGGGCTCGGATACGGCGTGTGAACCGACCGGGGCTCAGGAGGCCGCGCGTGGACCGATCGCGACTCGGCGATGGCGCGTGGTTCGATCGTGGCTCAGGAGGCCGCATGTGGAACGATCATGGCTCGGCGACGGCGCGTGGACCGATCGGGGCTCGGAGACGAGGCGTGGACCGATCGGGGCTCGGAGCCCGCGCGTGTCCCGACTGGGGCTCAGGTGGTTGCGCGAGGACCAATTGGGGCTCAGGCGGTTGCGCGTGGACCGATCGGGGCTCGGAGACAACGCGTGCACCGATAGGGGCTCAGGAAGCGGCGCCTGGACCGATCAGGGCTTAGGAGACGACGCGTGGACCGGTCGGGGCTTAGGAGACTCGCGTGGATCTATCGGGGCTCCGGAGGCGGCGCGTGAACCGATCGGGGATCAGGAGACGGTGCGTGGACCGATCGGGCCTTAGGACACGGCGCGAATACCGATCGGGGCTGTCGAAGCGGCGCCAGGACCGATCGTAGCTCGGAGACGGAGCGTGGAGGCATCGGAGCTTAGAAGACGACGCATGGACCGATCGGGGCTCAGGAAACGGCGCGTGGACCGATCGGAGCTCGGAGACGACGCGTGGACCGATCAGGGCTCAGGAGACGGCGCGTGGAGCGATCGGGGCTCAGGAGACGGCGCGTGGACCGGTCGGGGCTTAGGAGACGATGCCTGGACCGATCGGGGCTTAGGAGGCGGCGCGTGGAACGATCGGGCCTCGGAGACAGCGCGTGTACCGACTGGAGCTCAGGAGGTTGCGCGTGGACCAATTGGGGTTCAGCGACGGCGCGTGGACCGACCGGGGCTCAGGAGACCGCGCGTGAACCGATCGGGGCTCGGCGACTGCGCGTGGACCGATCGGGGCTAAGGAGACGACGTGTGGACCGATCGGGGCATAGGAGACGACGCGTGTACCTATCGGGGCTCAGGAGACAGCGCGTGGTCCGATTGGGCCTCACGAGACGGCGCGTGGACAGATCGGGGCTCGGAGACGACGCGTGTACGGATCGGGGATTCGGGGACGAGGCGTGGACCGATCGGGGCTCAGGAGACGACACGTCGACGCATCGGGGCTTAGGAGACGACGCGTGGACCGATCGGGGCTTAGGAGACGACGCGTGGACCGATCGGTGCTCAGGAAGCGGCGCCTAGACCGATCGTGGCGCGGAGACGGCGCGTGGAGGCATCGGGCCTAAGAAGACGACGCATGGACCGAGCGGGGCGCAGGAGACGGCGCGAGGAGCGATCGGGGCTGAGGAGAAGACGCGTGGGCCGATCGGGGCTCAGGAGACGGCGCGTAGACCGATCGGGGCTCGGAAACGACGCGTTAACCGAGCGGGGCTTAGGAGACTATGCGTGGACCGATCGGGGCTCGGAGACAGCGCGTGTACCGACTGGGGCTCAGGAGGTTGCGCGTGGACCAATTGGGGTTCGGCGACGGCGCGTGGACCGACCGGGGCTCAGGAGACCGCGCGTGAACCGATCGGGGCTCGGCGACTGCGCGTGGACCGATCGGGGCTAAGGAGACGACGTGTGGACCGATCGGGGCATAGGAGACGACGCGTGTACCTATCGGGGCTCAGGAGACAGCGCGTGATCCGATTGGGCCTCACGAGACGGCGCGTGGACAGATCGGGGCTCGGAGACGACGCGTGTACGGATCGGGGATTCGGGGACGAGGCGTGGACCGATCGGGGCTTAGGAGACGACGCGTGGACCGATCGGGGCGTAGGAGACGACGCGTGGACCGATTGGGGCTTAGGAGACGGCGCGTGGACCGATCGGGGCTCAGGAAGCGGCGCCTGAACCGATCGTGGCTCGGAGACGGCGCGTGGAGGCATGGGGCCTAAGAAGACGACGCATGGACCGAGCGGGGCTCAGGAGACGGCGCGAGGAGCGATCGGGGCTCAGGAGAAGACGCGTCAATTGATCGGGGCTCAGGAGACGACGCGTCGACGCATCGGGGCTTAGGAGACGACGCGTGGACCGATCGGGGCTTAGGAGACGACGCGTGGACCTATCGGGGCTCAGGAAGCGGCGCCTAGACCGATCGTGGCTCGGAGACGGCGCGTGGAGGCATCGGGCCTAAGAAGACGACGCATGGACCGAGCGGGGCGCAGGAGACGGCGCGAGGAGCGATCGGGGCTCAGGAGAAGACGCGTCAATTGATCGGGGCTCAGCAGAAGACGCGTCGACGCATCGGGGCTCAGGAGACGGCGCGTGGACCGACCGGGGCTCAGGAGACTCGCGTGGATCGATCGGGGCTCAGGAGGCGACGCGTGGACCCATCGTGGCTCGGAGACGGCGTGTGGACGTATCGGGGCTTAGGAGACGACGCGTGGACGGATCGGGGCTCAGGAGAAGGCGCGTGAACTGATCGGCGCTCGGAGACGGCGTGTGGACCGATCGGGGCTTAGGAGACGATGCGCGGACCGATCGGGGCTCGGCGACGGCGCGTGGACCGACCGGGGCTCAGGAGGCCACGCCTGGACCGATCGGGTCTCGGCGACGGCGCGTGGACCGATCGAGGCTCGGAGACGCCGCGTGGACCGATCGGGGTTTAGCAGAGGACGCGTCGACCGATCGGGGCTCAGGACACGGCGCGTAGACCGATCGGGGCTTAGGACAAGACGCGTGGACCGATCGGTGCTCAGGAAGTGGCGCCTGGACCGATCGTGACTCGGGGACGGCGCCTTGGGGCATCTGGGCTTAGAAGACGACGCGTGGACCGATCGGGGCTCAGGAAACGGCGCGTGAACCGATCGGGGCTCAGGAGACGGCGTGTGGACCGATCGGGGCTTCGGAGACGGTACGTGGACCGATCGGGGCTCGGAGACGGCGCGAGGACCGACCGGGGCTCAGGAGCCGGCGCGTGGACCGACCGGAGCTTAGGAGATTCGCGTGGATCGATCCGGGCTCCGGAGGCGGTGCGTGGACCGATTGGGGAGCAGGAGATGGGCCGTGGACGGATCGGGGCTCAGGAGACGGCGGTGGACCGATAGGGGCTTAGGAGACGGCGCGTGGACCGATCGGGGCTCGGAGACGGGGCGTGGAATGATCGTGGCTCACGAGATGGCGCGTGGACGGGTCGGGGCTTAGGAGACTCGCGTAGATCGATCGGGGCTCCGGAGGCGGCACGTGGACCGATCGGGGCTCGGAGACGGGGCGTGGAATGATCGTGGCTCACGAGATGGCGCGTGAAATGATCGGCGCTCTGAGACGGCGCGTAGACCGACTGGGGCTTACGAGACGGCGCGTGGACCGAACGGGGCTCGGAGACGACGCATGGACCGATCGGGGCTCGGAAACGGCGCGTGGACCGATCGGGGCTTAGGAGACGGCGCGTGGACCGATCGGGGCTTAGGAGCCGACGCGTGGACCGATCGTGGCTCAGGAGACGTCGCGTGGACCGATCGGTGCTCGGAGACTGCGCGTGGACGGACCGCGGCTTAGAATGCGGCACGCGGACCGATCGGGGATCGGAGACGGCGTGTGGACGTATCGGAGCTTAGGAGACGATGCGTGGACCGATCGGGGCTCAGGAGACGGCGCGTGGACCGGTCGGGGCTTAGGAGACGACGCCTGGACAGATCGGAGCTTAGGAGGCGGCGTGTGGAACGATCGGTGCTCAGGAGACGGCGCGTGCACCAATCGGCGCTCGGAGACGGCGCGTGGAGCGATCGGGGCTCGGAGACGGCACGTGGAACGATCGGGGCCCAGGAGACGGTGCGTGGAGGCATCGGGGCTTAGAAGACCACGCATGGACCGAGCGGGGCTCAGGAGACGGCGCGGGGAGCGATCGGGGCTCAGGAGAAGACGCGTCAATTGATCGGGACTCAGGAGACGACGCGGCGACGGATTGGGGCTTAGGAGACGACGCGTGGCTCGATTGGGGCTTAGGAGACGACGTGTGGACCGATCGGGGCTTAGGAGACGGCACGTGAATCGATCGGTGCACAGGAGACGGAGGGTGAACCGGTCGGGTCGAAGGAGACGACGCGTCGACCGATCGGGGCTCAGGGGAAGGGGTGTGGACCGATCGGGGCTCAGGAGACGGCGCCTGGACCGACCGGGGCTCGGCGACTGCGCGTGGACGGATCGGGGCTCAGGAGACGGCAACTCGACCTATCGTGGCTCGGAGACGGCGCGTGGAGGCATCGGGGCTAAGAACCCGACGCATGGACCGAGCGGGGCTCAGGAGACGGCGCACGGACCGATCGGGGCTTAGGAGACGACGCGTGGACCGATTGGGGCTCAGGAGGCCGCGCGTGGACCGATCGGGGTGTAGGAGACGACGCGTGTACCTATCGGGGCTCAGGAGACAGCGCGTGGACCGATCGGGGCTCGGCGACTGCGCGTCGACGTATCGGGGCTCAGGAGACGGCGCGTGGACCGATTGGAGCTTATGAGACGGCACGTGGACCGATTGGGGCTCGGATACGGCGCGTGAACCGATCGGGGCTTAGGAGACGACGCGTGGACCGATCGGGGCTCGGAGACGGCGCGTGGACCGACCGGGGCTAAGGAGGCCGCGCGTGGACCTATCGAGGCCTAGGAGCCGACGCGTGGACCGATCGGGGCTGAGGAGACGGCGCGTGGATCGAACGGGGCTCGGAGACGGCGCGTGGAACGATCGGAGCACAGGAGACGGCGCGTGAACCGATCGGCGCTCGGAGACGGCGCGTGGACCGACCGGGGCTAAGCAGGCCGCGCGTGGACCGATAGAGGCTTAGGAGCCGACGCGTGGACCGATCGGGGCTCAGGTGACGGGGCGTGAAATGATCGGCGCTCTGAGACGGCGCGTCGACCGATCGGTGCTCGGAGACGGCGCGTGGACGGACCGCGGCTCAGAATGCGGTACGCAGACCGACCGGGGATCGGACACGGCGTGTGGACCGATCGAGGCTCGGAGACGACGCGTTTAAGGATCGGGAATCAGGAGACGACGCGTGGAACGATCCGGGCTCAGGAGACGAAGCGTGGACCGATCGGGGCTCGGAGACGCCGTGTGGAACGATCGGCACTCGGAGACGGCGCGTGGATCGATCGGGGATCGGGGACGGCGCGTGGAACGATCGCGGCTCGGAGTCGACGCGTTAGCCGATCGGGGCTTAGGAGACGATGCGTGGACCGATCGGGGCTCGGAGACGGCGCGTGGACCGATCGGGGCTCAGGAGACGGCGCGTCAACCGATCGGCGCTCGGAGACGGCGCGTGGACCGATCGGGGCTTAGGAGACGGCGCGTGGACCGATCGGAGATCAGGAGATGACGCGTGGACCGATCGGGGTTGTGGAAGCAGCGCACGGACCGATCGTGGCTCGGAGACGGCGCGTGGAGGCATCGGGGCTTTGAAGACGACGCGTGGACCGATCGGGGCTCAGGAAACGGCGTGTGGTGCGATCGGGGCTCAGGAGACGACGCGTGGATCGATCGGGGCTCACGAGACGACGCGTGGAACAATCGGGGCTCAGGAGATGGCGCGCGGACCGACTGGGGCTCAGGAGACTCGCGTGGATCGATCGGGGCTCCAGAGGCGCCGCGTGGACCGATTGGGACCAGGAGACGGTGCGTGAACCGTTCGGGGCTCGGAGACGATGCGTGGACTGATAGTGCTCTGGAAGCGGCGCACGGACCGATCGTGGCTCGGAGACGGCGCATGGAGGCATCGGGGCTTTGAAGACGACGCGTGGACCGAACGGTGCTCAGAAAACGGCGCGTGGAGCGATCGAGGCTCAGGAGACGACGCGTGGACCGATCGGGGCTCGGAGACGCCGTGTGGAACGATCGGCACTCGGAGACGGCGCGTGGATCGATCGGGGATCGGGGACGGCGCGTGGAACGATCGCGGCTCGGAGTCGACGCGTTAGCCGATCGGGGCTTAGGAGACGATGCGTGGACCGATCGGGGCTCGGAGACGGCGCGTGGACCGATCGGGGCTCAGGAGACGGCGCGTCAACCGATCGGCGCTCGGAGACGGCGCGTGGACCGATGGGGGCTCGGAGACGGCGCGTGGACGGACTGGGGCTCAGGAGACTCGCGTGGATCGATCGGGGGTTCGGAGACGCCGCGTGGAGCGATGGGGATCAGGAGACGGTGCGCGGACCGATCGGGGCTCGGAGACGGCGCGTGGACCGATCGGGGATTAGGACACGACGCGTGTACCTATCGGGGCTCACGAGACAGCGTGTGGACCGATTGGGGCTCAGGAGACGGCGCGTGGACCGATCGGGGCTCAGGAGAAGACGCGTCAATTGATCGGGGCTCAGGAGAGGACGCGTCGACGCATCGGGGCTCAGGAAACGGCGCGTGGACCGACCGGGGCTCAGGAGACGACGCGTGGACGGATCGGGGCTCAGGAAACGGCGCGTGGACCGATTGGGGCTCAGGAGGCCGGGCGTGGACCCATCACGGCTCGGCACCAGTGCGTGGACGGATCGGGGCTCAGGACACGGCGGTGGACAGATCGGGGCTCGGAGACGGCATGTCAACAGCTAGGGGCTTAGCAGACGATACGTCGACCGATCGGGGCTCGGATACGGCGCGTGAACCGACCGGGGCTCAGGAGGCCGCGCATCGACTGATGGGGATCGGATATGACGGGTGGAACGATCGGAGCTCAGGAGACGGCGCGTGAACCGATCGGCGCTCGGAGACGGCGCTTGGACGGATCGGGGCTTAGGAGACAGCGCGTGGACCGATTGGGGCTCAGGAGACGGGGCGCGGACTGACCGGGGCTCAGGTGACTCGCGTGGATCGATCGGGGCTCCGGAGGCGCCGTGTGGACCGATGGGGACCAGGAGACGGTGCCTGGACCGATCGGGGCTCGGAGCCGGCGCGTGGACCGGTCGGGGCTTAGGAGACGACGCGTGGACCGATCGGGACTCAGGAGACGACGCGTGGACCGATCGGGGTTTAGCAGAGGACGCGTCGACCGATCGGGCCTCAGGACACGGCGCGTAGACCGAACCGGGCTTAGGACACGACGCGTGGACCGATCGGTGCTCAGGAAGTGGCGCCTGGACCGATCGTGGATCGGGGACGGCGCCTTGGGGCATCTGGGCTTAGAAGACGACGCGTGGACCGATCGGGGCTCAGGAAACGGCGTGTGAACCGATCGGGGCTCAGGATACGGCGTGTGGACCGATCGGGGCTTCGGAGACGGTACGTGGACCGATCGGGGCTCGGAGACGGCGCGAGGACCGACCGGGGCTCAGGAGACGGCGCGTGGACCGACCGGAGCTCAGGAGATTCGTGTGGATCGATCGGGGCTCCGGAGACGGCGCGTGGACCGATTGGGGAGCAGGAGATGGGCCGTGGACCGATCGGGGTTCGGCGACGTTGCGTGAACCGATCGGGACTTAGGAGACGACGCGTGGACCGTCCGGGGTTAGGAAACGACGCGTGAACCTATGGGGCTTAGGAAGCGACGCGTGGACCGATCGAGGCTCAGGAAACGGCGCGTGGACCGATTGGGGCTCAGGAGGCCGCGCGTGGACCGATAACGGCTCGGCACCAGCGCGTGGACGGATCGGGGCTCAGGAGACGGCGGTGGACCGATCGGGGCTCGGAGACGGCATGTTAAAAGATCGGGGCTTAGGAGACGATACTTCGACCGATAGGGGTCGGATACGGCGCGTGTACCGACCGGGGCTCAGGAGGCCGCGCGTTGACTGATCGGGGCTCGGAGATGACCGGTGGAACGATCGGGGCTCAGGAGACGGCGCGTGAACCGATCGTCGCTCGGAGACGGCGCTTGGACCGATCGGGGCTTAGAAGACGACGTGTGGAGCGATTGGGGCTCAGGAGACGGCGCGTGGACCGTTCGGGGCTCGGAGACGGCGCGTGGAACGATCGGGGCTCCGGAGGCGCCGTGTGGACCGATGGGGATCAGGAGACGGTGCGTGGACCGATCAGGGCTCGGAGACGGCGCGTAGACCGATCGGGGCTTAGGAGATGACGCGTGGACCGATCGGGGCTCGGAGACAACGCGTGGACCACCCGGGGCTCAGGAGGCCACGCCTGGACCGATCGGGGCTCGGCGACGGCGCGTTGACCGATCGAGGCTCGGAGACGACGCGTGTACGGATCGGGGATTCGGGGACGACGCGTGGACCGATCGGGGCTTAGGAGACGACGCATGTACCTATCGGGGCTTAGGAGAAAATCCGTGGACGGATTGGCGCTCAGGAAGCGGCGCCTGGACCGATCGTGGTTCGGAGACGGCGCGAGGAGGCATCTGGGCTAAGAAGACGACGTGTGGATCGATCGGGGCTCAGGAAGCGGCGACTTCACCGATCGTGGCTCGGAGACGATGCGTGGACCGATCGGGGCTCAGGAGACGGCGCGTGGAGCGATCGGGGCTCAGGAGACGGCGCGTGGACCGGTCGGGGCTTAGGAGACGATGCCTGGACCGATCGAGGCTTAGGAGGCGGCGCGTGGAACGATCGGGGCTCAGCAGGCGACACGTTGACGGATCGGGGCTCAGAAGACGGTGCGTGAACCGATCGGGGCTCGGCGACTGCGCGTGGACCGATCGGGGCTAAGGAGACGGCGCGTGAACCGATCGGGGATGAGGAGACGGTGCGTGGAGCGATCGGGCCTTAGGAGACGGCGCGAAGACCGATCGGGGCTGTCGAAGCGGCGCTAGGACCGATCGTGGCTCGGAGACGGAGCGTGGAGGCATCGGGGCTTAGAAGACGACGCATGGACCGATCGGGGCTCAGGAAACGGCGCGTGGACCGATCGGAGCTCGGAGACGACGCGTGGACCGATCGGGGCTCAGGAGACGGCGCGTGGAGCGATCGGGGCTCAGGAGACGGCGCGTGGACCGGTCGGGGCTTAGGAGACGATGGCTGGACCGATCGGGGCTTAGGAGGCGGCGCGTGGAACGATCGGGGCTCAGGAGGCGACACGTCGACGGATCGGGGCTCGGAGACGGCGCGTGGACCGACTGGGGCTCAGGAGGTTGCGCGTGGACCAATTGGGGTTCGGCGACGGCGCGTGGACCGACAGGGGCTCAGGAGACCGCGCGTGAACCGATCGGGGCTCGGCGACTGCGCGTGGACCGATCGGGGCTAAGGAGACGACGTGTGGACCGATCGGGGCATAGGAGACGACGCGTGTACCTATCGGGGCTTAGGAGGCGGCGCGTGGAACGATCGGGGCTCGGAGACAGCGCGTGTACCGACTGGAGCTCAGGAGGTTGCGCGTGGACCAATTGGGGTTCAGCGACGGCGCGTGGACCGACCGGGGCTCAGGAGACCGCGCGTGAACCGATCGGGGCTCGGCGACTGCGCGTGGACCGATCGGGGCTAAGGAGACGACGTGTGGACCGATCGGGGCATAGGAGACGACGCGTGTACCTATCGGGGCTCAGGAGACAGCGCGTGGTCCGATTGGGCCTCACGAGACGGCGCGTGGACAGATCGGGGCTCGGAGACGACGCGTGTACGGATCGGGGATTCGGGGACGAGGCGTGGACCGATCGGGGCTCAGGAGACGACACGTCGACGCATCGGGGCTTAGGAGACGACGCGTGGACCGATCGGGGCTTAGGAGACGACGCGTGGACCGATCGGTGCTCAGGAAGCGGCGCCTAGACCGATCGTGGCGCGGAGACGGCGCGTGGAGGCATCGGGCCTAAGAAGACGACGCATGGACCGAGCGGGGCGCAGGAGACGGCGCGAGGAGCGATCGGGGCTGAGGAGAAGACGCGTGGGCCGATCGGGGCTCAGGAGACGGCGCGTAGACCGATCGGGGCTCGGAAACGACGCGTTAACCGAGCGGGGCTTAGGAGACTATGCGTGGACCGATCGGGGCTCGGAGACAGCGCGTGTACCGACTGGGGCTCAGGAGGTTGCGCGTGGACCAATTGGGGTTCGGCGACGGCGCGTGGACCGACCGGGGCTCAGGAGACCGCGCGTGAACCGATCGGGGCTCGGCGACTGCGCGTGGACCGATCGGGGCTAAGGAGACGACGTGTGGACCGATCGGGGCATAGGAGACGACGCGTGTACCTATCGGGGCTCAGGAGACAGCGCGTGATCCGATTGGGCCTCACGAGACGGCGCGTGGACAGATCGGGGCTCGGAGACGACGCGTGTACGGATCGGGGATTCGGGGACGAGGCGTGGACCGATCGGGGCTTAGGAGACGACGCGTGGACCGATCGGGGCGTAGGAGACGACGCGTGGACCGATTGGGGCTTAGGAGACGGCGCGTGGACCGATCGGGGCTCAGGAAGCGGCGCCTGAACCGATCGTGGCTCGGAGACGGCGCGTGGAGGCATGGGGCCTAAGAAGACGACGCATGGACCGAGCGGGGCTCAGGAGACGGCGCGAGGAGCGATCGGGGCTCAGGAGAAGACGCGTCAATTGATCGGGGCTCAGGAGACGACGCGTCGACGCATCGGGGCTTAGGAGACGACGCGTGGACCGATCGGGGCTTAGGAGACGACGCGTGGACCTATCGGGGCTCAGGAAGCGGCGCCTAGACCGATCGTGGCTCGGAGACGGCGCGTGGAGGCATCGGGCCTAAGAAGACGACGCATGGACCGAGCGGGGCGCAGGAGACGGCGCGAGGAGCGATCGGGGCTCAGGAGAAGACGCGTCAATTGATCGGGGCTCAGCAGAAGACGCGTCGACGCATCGGGGCTCAGGAGACGGCGCGTGGACCGACCGGGGCTCAGGAGACTCGCGTGGATCGATCGGGGCTCAGGAGGCGACGCGTGGACCCATCGTGGCTCGGAGACGGCGTGTGGACGTATCGGGGCTTAGGAGACGACGCGTGGACGGATCGGGGCTCAGGAGAAGGCGCGTGAACTGATCGGCGCTCGGAGACGGCGTGTGGACCGATCGGGGCTTAGGAGACGATGCGCGGACCGATCGGGGCTCGGCGACGGCGCGTGGACCGACCGGGGCTCAGGAGGCCACGCCTGGACCGATCGGGTCTCGGCGACGGCGCGTGGACCGATCGAGGCTCGGAGACGCCGCGTGGACCGATCGGGGTTTAGCAGAGGACGCGTCGACCGATCGGGGCTCAGGACACGGCGCGTAGACCGATCGGGGCTTAGGACAAGACGCGTGGACCGATCGGTGCTCAGGAAGTGGCGCCTGGACCGATCGTGACTCGGGGACGGCGCCTTGGGGCATCTGGGCTTAGAAGACGACGCGTGGACCGATCGGGGCTCAGGAAACGGCGCGTGAACCGATCGGGGCTCAGGAGACGGCGTGTGGACCGATCGGGGCTTCGGAGACGGTACGTGGACCGATCGGGGCTCGGAGACGGCGCGAGGACCGACCGGGGCTCAGGAGCCGGCGCGTGGACCGACCGGAGCTTAGGAGATTCGCGTGGATCGATCCGGGCTCCGGAGGCGGTGCGTGGACCGATTGGGGAGCAGGAGATGGGCCGTGGACGGATCGGGGCTCAGGAGACGGCGGTGGACCGATAGGGGCTTAGGAGACGGCGCGTGGACCGATCGGGGCTCGGAGACGGGGCGTGGAATGATCGTGGCTCACGAGATGGCGCGTGGACGGGTCGGGGCTTAGGAGACTCGCGTAGATCGATCGGGGCTCCGGAGGCGGCACGTGGACCGATCGGGGCTCGGAGACGGGGCGTGGAATGATCGTGGCTCACGAGATGGCGCGTGAAATGATCGGCGCTCTGAGACGGCGCGTAGACCGACTGGGGCTTACGAGACGGCGCGTGGACCGAACGGGGCTCGGAGACGACGCATGGACCGATCGGGGCTCGGAAACGGCGCGTGGACCGATCGGGGCTTAGGAGACGGCGCGTGGACCGATCGGGGCTTAGGAGCCGACGCGTGGACCGATCGTGGCTCAGGAGACGTCGCGTGGACCGATCGGTGCTCGGAGACTGCGCGTGGACGGACCGCGGCTTAGAATGCGGCACGCGGACCGATCGGGGATCGGAGACGGCGTGTGGACGTATCGGAGCTTAGGAGACGATGCGTGGACCGATCGGGGCTCAGGAGACGGCGCGTGGACCGGTCGGGGCTTAGGAGACGACGCCTGGACAGATCGGAGCTTAGGAGGCGGCGTGTGGAACGATCGGTGCTCAGGAGACGGCGCGTGCACCAATCGGCGCTCGGAGACGGCGCGTGGAGCGATCGGGGCTCGGAGACGGCACGTGGAACGATCGGGGCCCAGGAGACGGTGCGTGGAGGCATCGGGGCTTAGAAGACCACGCATGGACCGAGCGGGGCTCAGGAGACGGCGCGGGGAGCGATCGGGGCTCAGGAGAAGACGCGTCAATTGATCGGGACTCAGGAGACGACGCGGCGACGGATTGGGGCTTAGGAGACGACGCGTGGCTCGATTGGGGCTTAGGAGACGACGTGTGGACCGATCGGGGCTTAGGAGACGGCACGTGAATCGATCGGTGCACAGGAGACGGAGGGTGAACCGGTCGGGTCGAAGGAGACGACGCGTCGACCGATCGGGGCTCAGGGGAAGGGGTGTGGACCGATCGGGGCTCAGGAGACGGCGCCTGGACCGACCGGGGCTCGGCGACTGCGCGTGGACGGATCGGGGCTCAGGAGACGGCAACTCGACCTATCGTGGCTCGGAGACGGCGCGTGGAGGCATCGGGGCTAAGAACCCGACGCATGGACCGAGCGGGGCTCAGGAGACGGCGCACGGACCGATCGGGGCTTAGGAGACGACGCGTGGACCGATTGGGGCTCAGGATGCCGCGCGTGGACCGATCGGGGTGTAGGAGACGACGCGTGTACCTATCGGGGCTCAGGAGACAGCGCGTGGACCGATCGGGGCTCGGCGACTGCGCGTCGACGTATCGGGGCTCAGGAGACGGCGCGTGGACCGATTGGAGCTTATGAGACGGCACGTGGACCGATTGGGGCTCGGATACGGCGCGTGAACCGATCGGGGCTTAGGAGACGACGCGTGGACCGATCGGGGCTCGGAGACGGCGCGTGGACCGACCGGGGCTAAGGAGGCCGCGCGTGGACCTATCGAGGCCTAGGAGCCGACGCGTGGACCGATCGGGGCTGAGGAGACGGCGCGTGGATCGAACGGGGCTCGGAGACGGCGCGTGGAACGATCGGAGCACAGGAGACGGCGCGTGAACCGATCGGCGCTCGGAGACGGCGCGTGGACCGACCGGGGCTAAGCAGGCCGCGCGTGGACCGATAGAGGCTTAGGAGCCGACGCGTGGACCGATCGGGGCTCAGGTGACGGGGCGTGAAATGATCGGCGCTCTGAGACGGCGCGTCGACCGATCGGTGCTCGGAGACGGCGCGTGGACGGACCGCGGCTCAGAATGCGGTACGCAGACCGACCGGGGATCGGACACGGCGTGTGGACCGATCGAGGCTCGGAGACGACGCGTTTAAGGATCGGGAATCAGGAGACGACGCGTGGAACGATCCGGGCTCAGGAGACGAAGCGTGGACCGATCGGGGCTCGGAGACGCCGTGTGGAACGATCGGCACTCGGAGACGGCGCGTGGATCGATCGGGGATCGGGGACGGCGCGTGGAACGATCGCGGCTCGGAGTCGACGCGTTAGCCGATCGGGGCTTAGGAGACGATGCGTGGACCGATCGGGGCTCGGAGACGGCGCGTGGACCGATCGGGGCTCAGGAGACGGCGCGTCAACCGATCGGCGCTCGGAGACGGCGCGTGGACCGATCGGGGCTTAGGAGACGGCGCGTGGACCGATCGGAGATCAGGAGATGACGCGTGGACCGATCGGGGTTGTGGAAGCAGCGCACGGACCGATCGTGGCTCGGAGACGGCGCGTGGAGGCATCGGGGCTTTGAAGACGACGCGTGGACCGATCGGGGCTCAGGAAACGGCGTGTGGTGCGATCGGGGCTCAGGAGACGACGCGTGGATCGATCGGGGCTCACGAGACGACGCGTGGAACAATCGGGGCTCAGGAGATGGCGCGCGGACCGACTGGGGCTCAGGAGACTCGCGTGGATCGATCGGGGCTCCAGAGGCGCCGCGTGGACCGATTGGGACCAGGAGACGGTGCGTGAACCGTTCGGGGCTCGGAGACGATGCGTGGACTGATAGTGCTCTGGAAGCGGCGCACGGACCGATCGTGGCTCGGAGACGGCGCATGGAGGCATCGGGGCTTTGAAGACGACGCGTGGACCGAACGGTGCTCAGAAAACGGCGCGTGGAGCGATCGAGGCTCAGGAGACGACGCGTGGACCGATCGGGGCTCGGAGACGCCGTGTGGAACGATCGGCACTCGGAGACGGCGCGTGGATCGATCGGGGATCGGGGACGGCGCGTGGAACGATCGCGGCTCGGAGTCGACGCGTTAGCCGATCGGGGCTTAGGAGACGATGCGTGGACCGATCGGGGCTCGGAGACGGCGCGTGGACCGATCGGGGCTCAGGAGACGGCGCGTCAACCGATCGGCGCTCGGAGACGGCGCGTGGACCGATGGGGGCTCGGAGACGGCGCGTGGACGGACTGGGGCTCAGGAGACTCGCGTGGATCGATCGGGGGTTCGGAGACGCCGCGTGGAGCGATGGGGATCAGGAGACGGTGCGCGGACCGATCGGGGCTCGGAGACGGCGCGTGGACCGATCGGGGCTTAGGAGACGACGCGTGGACCGATCGGGGATTAGGACACGACGCGTGTACCTATCGGGGCTCACGAGACAGCGTGTGGACCGATTGGGGCTCAGGAGACGGCGCGTGGACCGATCGGGGCTCAGGAGAAGACGCGTCAATTGATCGGGGCTCAGGAGAGGACGCGTCGACGCATCGGGGCTCAGGAAACGGCGCGTGGACCGACCGGGGCTCAGGAGACGACGCGTGGACGGATCGGGGCTCAGGAAACGGCGCGTGGACCGATTGGGGCTCAGGAGGCCGGGCGTGGACCCATCACGGCTCGGCACCAGTGCGTGGACGGATCGGGGCTCAGGACACGGCGGTGGACAGATCGGGGCTCGGAGACGGCATGTCAACAGCTAGGGGCTTAGCAGACGATACGTCGACCGATCGGGGCTCGGATACGGCGCGTGAACCGACCGGGGCTCAGGAGGCCGCGCATCGACTGATGGGGATCGGATATGACGGGTGGAACGATCGGAGCTCAGGAGACGGCGCGTGAACCGATCGGCGCTCGGAGACGGCGCTTGGACGGATCGGGGCTTAGGAGACAGCGCGTGGACCGATTGGGGCTCAGGAGACGGGGCGCGGACTGACCGGGGCTCAGGTGACTCGCGTGGATCGATCGGGGCTCCGGAGGCGCCGTGTGGACCGATGGGGACCAGGAGACGGTGCCTGGACCGATCGGGGCTCGGAGCCGGCGCGTGGACCGGTCGGGGCTTAGGAGACGACGCGTGGACCGATCGGGACTCAGGAGACGACGCGTGGACCGATCGGGGTTTAGCAGAGGACGCGTCGACCGATCGGGCCTCAGGACACGGCGCGTAGACCGAACCGGGCTTAGGACACGACGCGTGGACCGATCGGTGCTCAGGAAGTGGCGCCTGGACCGATCGTGGATCGGGGACGGCGCCTTGGGGCATCTGGGCTTAGAAGACGACGCGTGGACCGATCGGGGCTCAGGAAACGGCGTGTGAACCGATCGGGGCTCAGGATACGGCGTGTGGACCGATCGGGGCTTCGGAGACGGTACGTGGACCGATCGGGGCTCGGAGACGGCGCGAGGACCGACCGGGGCTCAGGAGACGGCGCGTGGACCGACCGGAGCTCAGGAGATTCGTGTGGATCGATCGGGGCTCCGGAGACGGCGCGTGGACCGATTGGGGAGCAGGAGATGGGCCGTGGACCGATCGGGGTTCGGCGACGTTGCGTGAACCGATCGGGACTTAGGAGACGACGCGTGGACCGTCCGGGGTTAGGAAACGACGCGTGAACCTATGGGGCTTAGGAAGCGACGCGTGGACCGATCGAGGCTCAGGAAACGGCGCGTGGACCGATTGGGGCTCAGGAGGCCGCGCGTGGACCGATAACGGCTCGGCACCAGCGCGTGGACGGATCGGGGCTCAGGAGACGGCGGTGGACCGATCGGGGCTCGGAGACGGCATGTTAAAAGATCGGGGCTTAGGAGACGATACTTCGACCGATAGGGGTCGGATACGGCGCGTGTACCGACCGGGGCTCAGGAGGCCGCGCGTTGACTGATCGGGGCTCGGAGATGACCGGTGGAACGATCGGGGCTCAGGAGACGGCGCGTGAACCGATCGTCGCTCGGAGACGGCGCTTGGACCGATCGGGGCTTAGAAGACGACGTGTGGAGCGATTGGGGCTCAGGAGACGGCGCGTGGACCGTTCGGGGCTCGGAGACGGCGCGTGGAACGATCGGGGCTCCGGAGGCGCCGTGTGGACCGATGGGGATCAGGAGACGGTGCGTGGACCGATCAGGGCTCGGAGACGGCGCGTAGACCGATCGGGGCTTAGGAGATGACGCGTGGACCGATCGGGGCTCGGAGACAACGCGTGGACCACCCGGGGCTCAGGAGGCCACGCCTGGACCGATCGGGGCTCGGCGACGGCGCGTTGACCGATCGAGGCTCGGAGACGACGCGTGTACGGATCGGGGATTCGGGGACGACGCGTGGACCGATCGGGGCTTAGGAGACGACGCATGTACCTATCGGGGCTTAGGAGAAAATCCGTGGACGGATTGGCGCTCAGGAAGCGGCGCCTGGACCGATCGTGGTTCGGAGACGGCGCGAGGAGGCATCTGGGCTAAGAAGACGACGTGTGGATCGATCGGGGCTCAGGAAGCGGCGACTTCACCGATCGTGGCTCGGAGACGATGCGTGGACCGATCGGGGCTCAGGAGACGGCGCGTGGAGCGATCGGGGCTCAGGAGACGGCGCGTGGACCGGTCGGGGCTTAGGAGACGATGCCTGGACCGATCGAGGCTTAGGAGGCGGCGCGTGGAACGATCGGGGCTCAGCAGGCGACACGTTGACGGATCGGGGCTCAGGAGACGGTGCGTGAACCGATCGGGGCTCGGCGACTGCGCGTGGACCGATCGGGGCTAAGGAGACGGCGCGTGAACCGATCGGGGATGAGGAGACGGTGCGTGGAGCGATCGGGCCTTAGGAGACGGCGCGAAGACCGATCGGGGCTGTCGAAGCGGCGCTAGGACCGATCGTGGCTCGGAGACGGAGCGTGGAGGCATCGGGGCTTAGAAGACGACGCATGGACCGATCGGGGCTCAGGAAACGGCGCGTGGACCGATCGGAGCTCGGAGACGACGCGTGGACCGATCGGGGCTCAGGAGACGGCGCGTGGAGCGATCGGGGCTCAGGAGACGGCGCGTGGACCGGTCGGGGCTTAGGAGACGATGGCTGGACCGATCGGGGCTTAGGAGGCGGCGCGTGGAACGATCGGGGCTCAGGAGGCGACACGTCGACGGATCGGGGCTCGGAGACGGCGCGTGGACCGACTGGGGCTCAGGAGGTTGCGCGTGGACCAATTGGGGTTCGGCGACGGCGCGTGGACCGACAGGGGCTCAGGAGACCGCGCGTGAACCGATCGGGGCTCGGCGACTGCGCGTGGACCGATCGGGGCTAAGGAGACGACGTGTGGACCGATCGGGGCATAGGAGACGACGCGTGTACCTATCGGGGCTCAGGAGGCAGCGCGTGGTCCGATTGGGCCTCACGAGACGGCGCGTGGACAGATCGGGGCTCGGAGACGACGCGTGTACGGATCGGGGATTCGGGGACGAGGCGTGGACCGATCGGGGCTTAGGAGACGACGCGTGGACCGATCGGGGCGTAGGAGACGACGCGTGGACCGATTGGGGCTTAGGAGACTGCGCGTGGACCGATCGGGGCTCAGGAAGCGGCGCCTGAACCGATCGCGGCTCGGAGACGGCGCGTGGAGGCATCGGGCCTAAGAAGACGACGCATGGACCGAGCGGGGCGCAGGAGACGGCGCGAGGAGCGATCGGGGCTCAGGAGAAGACGCGTCAATTGATCGGGGCTCAGGAGAGGACGCGTCGACGCATCGGGGCTCAGGAGACGGCGCGTGGACCGACCGGGGCTCAGGAGACTCGCGTGGATCGATCGGGGCTCAGGAGGCGACGCGTGGACCCATCGGGGCTCGGAGACGGCGTGTGGACGTATCGGGGCTTAGGAGACGACGCGTGGACGGATCGGGGCTCAGGAGAAGGCGCGTGAACCGATCGGCGCTCGGAGACGGCGCGTGGACCGATCGGGACTTAGGAGACGATGCGCGGACCGATCGGGGCTCGGCGACGGCGCGTGGACCGACCGGGGCTCAGGAGGCCACGCCTGGACCGATCGGGTCTCGGCGACGGCGCGTAGACCGATCGAGGCTCGGAGACGACGCGTTGACCGATCGGGGCTCAGGAGACGGCGCGTGGACCGATCGGGGCTCAGGAGACGGCGCGTGGACCGATTGGGGCTCGGGAGACTGCGCGTGGATGGATCGGGGCTTAGGGAACGACGCGTGGACCGATCGGGGCTCAGGAGACGGCGCGTAGACCGATCGGGGCTCGGAGACGGCGCGTAGAACGATTGGGGCTTAGGAGAAGGCGCGTGGAGCGATCGGGGCTCAGGAGACGGCGCGTGAACCGATCGGGGCTCAGGAGACGGCGTGTGGACCGATCGGGGCTTCGGAGACGGTACGTGGACCGATCGGGGCTCGGAGACGGCGCGAGGACCGACCGGGGCTCAGGAGACGGCGCGTGGACCGACCGGAGCTCAGGAGATTCGCGTGGATCGATCCGGGCTCCGGAGGCGGCGCGTGGACCGATTGGGGAGCAGGAGATGGGCCGTGGACGGATCGGGGCTCAGGAGACGGCGGTGGACCGATCGGGGCTCGGAGACGGCGCGTGAACCGACCGGGGCTCAGGAGGCCGCGCATCGACTGATGGGGCTCGGATATGACGGGTGGAACGATCGGAGCTCAGGAGACGGCGCGTGAACCGATCGGCGCTCGGAGACGGAGCTTGGACCGATCGGGGCTTAGGAGACGACGCGTGGACCGATTGGGGCTCGGAGACGGCGCGAGGAGGCATCTGGGCTAAGAAGACGACGAGTGGATCGATCGCGGCTCAGGAAACAGCTCGTGGAGCGATCGGGGCTCAGGAGACGGCGCGTGAACCGATCGGCGCTCGGAGACGGAGCTTGGACCGATCGGGGCTTAGGAGACGACGCGTGCACCGATCGTGGCTCGGAGACGACGCGTGGAGGCATCGGGGCTTAGAAGACGAAGCATGGACCGATCGGGGCTCGGAAACGGCGCGTGGACCGATCGGGGCTCAGGAGACGGCGCGTGGACCGATCGGGGCATAGGAGACGACGCGTGTACCTATCGGGGCTCAGGAGACAGCGCGTGGTCCGATTGGGCCTCACGAGACGGCGCGTGGACAGATCGGGGCTTAGGAGACGATGCCTGGACCGATCGGGGCTTAGGAGGCGGCGCGTGGAACGATCGGGGCTCGGAGACAGCGCGTGTACCGCCTGGAGCTCAGGAGGTTGCGCGTGGACCAATTGGGGTTCAGCGACGGCGCGTGGACCGACCGGGGCTCAGGAGACCGCGCGTGAACCGATCGGGGCTCGGCGACTGCGCGTGGACCGATCGGGGCTAAGGAGACGACGTGTGGACCGATCGGGGCATAGGAGACGACGCGTGTACCTATCGGGGCTCAGGAGACAGCGCGTGGTCCGATTGGGCCTCACGAGACGGCGCGTGGACAGATCGGGGCTCGGAGACGACGCGTGTACGGATCGGGGATTCGGGGACGAGGCGTGGACCGATCGGGGCTCAGGAGACGACACGTCGACGCATCGGGGCTTAGGAGACGACGCGTGGACCGATCGGGGCTTAGGAGACGACGCGTGGACCGATCGGTGCTCAGGAAGCGGCGCCTAGACCGATCGTGGCTCGGAGACGGCGCGTGGAGGCATCGGGCCTAAGAAGACGACGCATGGACCGAGCGGGGCGCAGGAGACGGCGCGAGGAGCGATCGGGGCTGAGGAGAAGACGCGTGGGCCGATCGGGGCTCAGGAGACGGCGCGTAGACCGATCGGGGCTCGGAAACGACGCGTTAACCGAGCGGGGCTTAGGAGACTATGCGTGGACCGATCGGGGCTCGGAGACAGCGCGTGTACCGACTGGGGCTCAGGAGGTTGCGCGTGGACCAATTGGGGTTCGGCGACGGCGCGTGGACCGACCGGGGCTCAGGAGACCGCGCGTGAACCGATCGGGGCTCGGCGACTGCGCGTGGACCGATCGGGGCTAAGGAGACGGCGCGTGGACCGATCGAGGCTCGGCGACGGCGCGTGGACCAATCGGGGCTCGGAGACGACGCGTGTACAGATCAGGGCTTGGTGACGGCGCGTTTACCGATAGCAGCTCGAAGACGGTCCGTGGACGGATCGCGGCTTAGGAAACGGCGGGTGGACCGATCGAGGCTCGGAGACGACGCGTGTGCGGATCGGGGATTCGAGGACGACGGGTGGACCGATCCGGGCTCAGGAGACGACGCGTCGTCCGATCGGGGCTCAGGATGCGGCGCGTGGACCCATCGGGGCTCGGAGACGGCACGTGGACCGATCAAGGCTTAGGACACGACGCGTTGACCGATCGGGACTCAGGAGGCGGCGCGTGGACCGATCGCGGTTCGGCGACGGCGCGTGGACCGATCGGGGCTCAGGAGACCGCGCGTGGACCGATCGGGGCTCAGGAGACGGCGCGTGGACCGATTGGGGCTCGGATACGGCGCGTGAACCAATCGGGCCTCAGGAGGCCGCGCGTGGACCGATCGCGGCTCGGCGACGGCGCGTGGACCGATCGGGGCTCAGGAGGCCGCGCGTGGACCGATCATAGCTCGGCGACGGCGCGTGGACCGATCGGGGCTCGGAGCGGCGCGTAGAACGATCGCGGCTCGGCGACGGCGCGTGGAACGATCGGGGCTCAGGAGGCTGCGCGTGGATCGATTGGGGCTCATGGAGACGGCGCGAGAACCGCTCCGGGCTCGAAGACGGCGCGTGGAACGATCAGGGCTCAGGAGACGTCACGTGAAATGATCGGCGCTCGGAGACGGCGCGTGGACCGATCGGGGCTCAGGAGAAGGCGCGTGGACCGATCGGGGCTTAGGAGGGGACCCGTCGACCGATCGGGGCTCAGGAGACGACGCGTGGACCGGTCGGTGCTCGGAGACGGCGCGTGGACCGATCGGGGCTTAGTAGAAGGCGCTTGGACCGATCGGGGCTTAGGAGACGACGCGTGGACCGATCGGAGCTCGGAGACGGCGCGTGGAACGATCGGGGCTCAGAAGACGGCGCGTGAACCAATCGGCGCTCGAAGACGGCGCGTGGACCGATCGGGGATGAGGAGAAGGCGCGTGGACCGATCGGGGCTTAGGAGACGGTGCGTAGACCGATCGGGGCTCGGAGACGGCGCGTGGAACGATCGGGGCTCAGGAGACGGCGCGTGAACCGATCGGCGCTCGGAGACGGCGCGTGGACCGATCGGGGCTTAGTAGAAGGCGCTTGGACCGATCGGGGCTTAGGAGACGACGCGTGGACCGATCGGAGCTCGGAGACGGCGCGTGAAACGATCGGGGCTCAGAAGACGGCGCGTGAACCGATCGGCGCTCGGAGACGGCGCGTGGACCGATCTGGGCTCGGAGACAGCGCGTGGACCGACTGGGGCACATGCGGTGGCGCGTGGACCAATTGGGGTTCGGCGACGGCGCGTGGACCGATCCGGGCTCAGGAGACGGCGCGTGGACCGATCGGGTCTCAGGAGGCCGCGCGTGGACAGATCATGACTCGGCGACGGCGCGTGGACCGATCGGAGCTCGGAGACGACGCGTGGACCGATCGGGGCTCGGAGACAGCGCGTGGACCGACTGGGGCTCATGCGGTTTCGCGTGGACCAATTGGGGTTCGGCGACGGCGCGTGGACCGATCGGGGCTTAGGAGACGGCGCGTGGACCGATCGGGGCTTAGGAGACGGCGCATGCACCGATCGGGGCCCCGAGACGGCGCTAGAAGGCATCTGGGCTTACAGGACGACGCGTGGATCGAACAAGGGCTCGGAGACGGCGCATGAACCGACCGGGGTTCATGAGACGGCGCGTGGACTGATCGGGGCTCGGAGACGGCGCGTTAACCGATCGGGGCTTAGGAGACGGCGTGTGAACGTATCGGGGCTTAGGAAAGGATGCGTTGACCGATCGGGGCTCATGAGACGGCGCGTAGACCGATCGGGGCTCAGGAGACGGCGCGTGGACCGATCGGTGCTCGTAGACGGCGCGTGGACGGACCGTGGCTTAGAATGCGTCATGCGGACCGATCAGCGCTCGGATACGGCGTGTGGACCGATCGGGGCTCGGAGACGCAGCGTGGACCGATCGGGGCTTGGGAGACGACGCGTGGACCGATCGGGGCGTAGGACACGGCGCGTGTACCTATCGGGGCTCACGAGACAGCGTGTGGACCGATTGGGGCTCAGGAGACGGCGCGTGGACCGATCGGGGCTCGGAGACGGCGCGTGGACGGACCGCGGCTCAGAATGCGGTACGCGGACCGATCGGGGATCGGACACGGCGTGTGGACCGTTCGAGGCTCGGAGACGACGCGTTTACGGATCGGGGATCAGGAGACGACGCGTGGAACGATCCGGGCTCAGGAGACGGAGCGTGGAACGATCGGGACTCGGAGTCGGCGTGTGGAACGATCGGGGCTCGGGTGACGGCGCGTGAACCAATCGGCGCTCGGAGACGGCGCGTGGATCGATCGGGGATCGGGGACGGCGCGTGGAATGATCGGGGGTCGGAGTCGACGCGTTAGCCGATCGGGGCTTAGGAGCCGATGCGTGGGCCGATCGGGGCTCGGAGACGGCGCGTGGGCCGACCGGGGTTTTGGAGAAGACGCGTGGACCGAACGGGGCTTAGGAGACGGCGCTTGGACCGATCGGGCTCAGGAGACGGCGCGCGGACCGACTTGGGCTCAGGAGACTCGCGTGGATCGATCGGGGCTCCGGAGGCGCCGCGTGGACCGATTGGGATCAGGAGACGGCGCGTGGACGGATCGGGGCTCGGAGACGGCGCGTGGAACGATCGGGGCTCGGAGACAGGGCGTGTACCGACTGGGGCTCAGGAGACCGTGCGTGAACCGATCGGGGCTCGGCGACTGCGCGTGGACGGATCGGGGCTCGGAGATGGTGCGTAGAACGATCAGGGCTCATGAGACGGCGCGTTAACCGATTGGGGCTTAGGAGACGTTGCGTGGACCGATCGGCGCTCGAAGACGGCGCGTGGACCGATCGGGGCTCGGACACAGTGCGTGGACCGACTGGGGCTCAGGCGGTTGCGCGTGGACCAATTGGGGTTCGGCGACGGCGCGTGGACCGATCGGGGCTCAGGAGGCGGCGCGTGGATCGATCGGGGCTCGGAGACGGCGCGTGGACCGTCCGGGGCTCAGGAGGGGATGCGTGTACCGATCGCGGTTCTGGAGACTGCGCGTGGATCGATCGGGGCTTAGGGAACGACGCGTGGACCGATCGGGGCTCAGGAGACGGCGCATGAACCGACCGGGGCTCAGGAGACCGCGCGTGGACCGATCGCGGCTCGGCGACGGCGCGTGGACCGATCGGGACTCAGGAGGCCGCGCGTGGACCGATCGTGGCTCGGCGACGGCGCGTGGACCGATCGGGGCTCGGAGACGACGCGTGGACCGATCGGGGCTCGCAGACAGCGCGACGACCGACTGGGGCTCAGGCGGTTGCGCGTGGACCGATCGGGGCTTAGGAGCCTCGCGTGGATCGATCGGGGCCCCGGAGGCGCCGCGTGGACCCATGGGGATCAGGAGACACTGCGTGAACCGATCGGGGCTCGGAGACGGCGCGTGGACCGATCGTGGCTCAGGAAGCGGCGCCTGGACCGATCGTGGCCCGGAGACGGCGCGAGAAGGCATCTGGGCTTACAAGACGACGCGTGGATCGATCGGGGCTCGGAGACGGCGCATGAACCGACCGGGGCTCAGGAGACAGCGCGTGGACTGATCGGGGCTCGGAGACGGCGCGTTAACCGATCGGGGCTTAGGAGGCCGCGCGTGGACCGATCGAGGCTCGGCGACGGCGCGTGGACCGATCGGGACTCGGAGACGGCGTGTGAACGTATCGGGGCTTAGGAGACGATGCGTTGACCGATCGGGGCTCAGGAGGCCGCGCGTGGACCGATCATGGCTCGGCGACGGCGCGTGGACCGATCGGGGCTCGGAGACGACGCGTGGACCGATCGGGGCTCAGGAGGCCGCGCGTGGATCGATCATGGCTCGGCGACGGCGCGTGGACCGATCGTGGCTCAGGAAGCGGCGCCTGGACCGATCGTGGCCCGGAGACGGCGCGAGAAGGCATCTGGGCTTACAAGACGACGCGTGGATCGATCGGGGCTCGGAGACGGCGCATGAACCGACCGGGGCTCAGGAGACAGCGCGTGGACTGATCGGGGCTCGGAGACGGCGCGTTAACCGATCGGGGCTTAGGAGGCCGCGCGTGGACCGATCGAGGCTCGGCGACGGCGCGTGGACCGATCGGGACTCGGAGACGGCGTGTGAACGTATCGGGGCTTAGGAGACGATGCGTTGACCGATCGGGGCTCATGAGGCGGCGCGTAGACCGATCGGGGCTCCGGCGGCGACGCGTGGACCGATCGGGGCCCAGGAAACGGCGCGTGGATCAATCGGTGCTCGAAGACGACGCGTGGACCGAACGGGGCTCAGGAGCCGATGCGTGGATCGATCGGGGCTCAGGAGGCGGCGCGTAGACCCATCGGGGCTCGGAGACGGCACGTGGACCGATCAGGGCTTAGGAGACGACGCGTGGACCGATCGGGGCTTAGGAGACGGCGCGTGGACCGATCGGTGCTCGGAGACGACGCACGGACTGATCGGGGCTTAGGATACGACGCGTGGACCGATTGGGGCTCAGGAGGCCGCGCGTGGACCGATCGCGGCTCGTGCGACGGCGCGTGCACCGATCGGCGCTCGGAGACGGCGCTGACCGATCGTGGCTTAGGAGAAGGCGCGTGGAACGATCGGGGTTCAGGAGACGGCGCGTGGACCGATTGGGGCTCGGAGACGGTACGAGGACCGACCGGAGCTCAGGAGATTCGCGTGGATCGATCAGGGCTCCGGAGGCGGCGCACGGACCGATTGGGGAGCATGAGATGGTGCGTGGACCGATCGGGGCTCGGAGACGGCGCACGGACCGATCGGGGCTTAGGAGAAGACGCGTGGATCGATCGGGGCTCAGGAGACGACGCGACGACGGATCGGGGCTTAGGAGACGACGCGTGGACCGATCGGGGCTCGGCGACGGCGCGTGGACCGATCGGGGCTCGGAGACGACGCGTGGACCGATGGGGGCTCGGATACGGCGCGTGAACCAACCGGGGCTCAGGAGGCCGCGCGTGGATCGATCATGGCTCGGCGACAGCGCGTGGACCGATCCGGGCTCAGGATACGGCGCGTGGACCGATCGGGGCTCGGAGACGGCGCGTGGAGCGATCGGGGCTCAGGAGACGGTGCGTGGACCGATTGGGCCTCGGATACGGCGCGTGAAGCATCCGGGGCTCAGGAGGCCGCGCGTGGACCGATCGCGGCTCAGGAGACGACGCGTGGAGCGGTCGGGGCTCAGGAGAAGACGCGTGGATCGATCGGGGTTCAGGAGACGACGCGACGACGGATCGGGGCTTAGGAGACGACGCGTGGACCGATCGGGGCTCGGCGACGGCGCGTGGACCGATCGGGGCTCGGAGACGACGCGTGGACCGATGGGGGCTCGGATACGGCGCGTGAACCAACCGGGGCTCAGGAGGCCGCGCGTGGATCGATCATGGCTCGGCGACGGCGCGTGGACCGATCCGGGCTCAGGATACGGCGCGTGGACCGATCGGGGCTCGGAGACGGCGCGTGGAGCGATCGGGGCTCAGGAGACGGTGCGTGGACCGATTGGGCCTCGGATACGGCGCGTGAAGCATCCGGGGCTCAGGAGGCCGCGCGTGGACCGATCGCGGCTCGTGCGACGGCGCGTGGACCGATCCGGGCTCAGGATACGGCGCGTGGACCGATCGGGGCTCGGAGACGGCGCGTGGAGCGATCGGGGTTCAGGAGACGGCGCGTGGACCGATTGGGGCTCGGAGACGGCGCGTTAACCGATTGGGGCTTAGGAGACGATGCGTGGATCGATCGGGGCTCAGGATCCTCGCGTGGATCGATCGGGGCTCCGGAGGCGCCTCGTGGACCCATGGGGATCAGGAGACAGTGCGTGGACCCATCGGGGCTCGGAGACGGCGCGTGGACTGATCGGGGCTTAGGAGACAACGCGTGGACCGTTCGGGGTGTAGGAGACGACGCGTGTACCTATCGGGGCTCAGGAGACAGCGCGTGGACCGATCGGGGCTCGGCGACTGCGCGTCGACGTATCGGGGCTCAGGAGACGGCGCGTGGACCGATTGGAGCTTAGGAGACGGCGCGTGGACCGATTGGGGCTCGGATACGGCGCGTGAACCGATCGGGGCTTAGAAGTCGACGCGTGGGCCGATTGGGGCTCAGGAGGCCGCGCGTGGACCGATCGCGGCTCGACGCCGCGAGTGGACGGATCAGGGCTCAGGAGACAGTGCGTGGGCCGATCGGGGTGGGGAGATGGCGCGTGAACCGACCGGGGCGGGGAGACGGTGCGTTAACCGATCGGGGCTAAGAAGACGACGCATGGACCGAGCGGGGCTCAGGACAAGGGGTGTGGACCGTTCGGAGCTCAGGAGACGGCGCGTGGACCGTTCGGAGCTCAGGAGACGGCGCGTGGACCGATCGGGGCTCGGAGACGACGCGTAGACCGATCGGTGCTCAGAGACAGCGCGTGGACCGACTGGGGCTCGGAGACGGCGCGTGGACCGATCGGAGCTCGGAGACGGCCCGTGGGCAGATCGGGGCTTAGGAGACGGCGCGTGGACTAATTGGGGCTGAGGAGAACATACATGGACCGATCGGGGCTCGGCGACGGCGCGTGGACCGATCGGGGCCCAGGAGACGGCGCGTGGACCGATTGGGGCTCAGGAAACGGCGCGTGGACCGACTGGGGCTCAGGCGGTTGCGCGTGGACCAATTGGGGTTCCGCGACGGCGCGTGGACCGTTCGGGGCTCGGAGACGGCGCGTTAACCGATCGCGGCTTAGGAGACGATGCGAGGAGGCATCTGGGTTTACAAGACGACGCGTGGATCGATCGGGGCTCGGAGACGGCGCGTGAACCGACCGGGGCTCAGGAGACGGCACGTGGACCGATCGGGGCTCGGAGACGGCACGTTAACCGATCGGGGCTTAGGAGACGATGCGTGGACCGATCGGGCTCGGAGCCGGCGCGTGAACCGATCGGGGCTCAGGAGACGGCGCGTGGGCCGGTCGAGGCTCGGAGACGGCACGTGGACCGATCGGGGCTTAGGAGAAGGCGCGTGGACCGATCGGGGCTTAGGAGACTGCGCGTGGATCGATCGGGGCTCGGAGATGGTGCGGGGAACGATCGGGGCTCAGGAGACGGCGCGTGAACCGACCGGCACTCGGAGACGGCGCGTGGACCGATCGGGGCTCGGAGACGACGCGTGGACCGATGGGGGCTCGGATACGGCGCGTGAAGCAACCGGGGCTCAGGAGGCCGCGCGTGGACCGATCATGGCTCGGCGACGGTGCGTGGACCGATCGGGGTTCGGATACGACGCGTGGACCGATCGGGGCTCGGAAACAGCGCGTGGACCAACCGGGGCTCAGACGGTTGCGCGAGGACCAATTGGGGTTCGGCGACGGCGCGTGGACCGATCCGGGCTCAGGAGACGGCGCGTGAACCGATCGGCGCACGGAGAAGGCGCGTGGACCGATCGGGGCTTAGGAGGATACGCCTGGACCGATCGGGGCTCGGCGACGGCGCGTGGACCGATCGGGGCTCAGGAGACGGTGCGTGGACCGATTGGGGCTCGGATACGGCGCGTGAACCAACCGGGGCGCAGGAGGCCGCGCGTGGACCGATCGCGACACGTGCGACGGCGCGTGCACCGATCGGCGCTCGGAGACGGCGCTGACCGATCGTGGCTTAGGAGAAGGCGCGTGGAACGATCGGGGCTCGGAGACGGCGCGTGGAACGATCGGGGCTCAGGAGACGGCGCGTGAACCGATCGGCGCTCGGAGACGGCGCGTGGACCGATTGGGGCTTAAGAGACGATGGGTGGACCGATCGGGGCTCGGCGATGGCGCGTGGATCGATCGGGGCTCAGGAAACGGCGTGTGGACCGATCAGAGCTCGGAGACCACGCGTGGACCGATCGGGGCTTAGGAGACTACGCGTGTACCTATCGGGGCTCAGGAGACAGCGCGTGGACCGACCGGGGCTCAGGAGGCCGCGCGAGAACCGATCGCGGCTCGGCGACGGCGCGTGGACCGATCGGGGCTCAGGAGGCCGCGCGTGGACCGATCGGGACTCAGAAAGCGGCGCCTGCACCGATCGTGGCTCGGAGAAGGCGCGTGGAGGCATCGGGGCTTCGAAGACGACGCATGGACCAATCGGGGCTCGGAAACGGCACCTGGATCGATCGGAGCTCGGAGACGACGGGTGGAGCGGTCGGGGCTCAGGAGAAGACGCGTGGATCGATCGGGACTCAGGAGACGACGCGTCAACGGATCGGCGCTTAGGAGACGACGCGTCGGCCGATCGGGGCTCAGGAGACGGCGCGTGGACCGATCGGGGCTCAGGAGACGCCGCGTGGACCGATCGGGGCTCGGAGATGGCGCGTGGAACGATCGGGGCTCAGGAGACGGCGCGTGAAATGATCGGCGCTCTGAGACGGCCCGTGGACCGATTGTGGCTTACGAGACGGCGCGTGGATCGATCGGGGCTCAGGAAGTGGCGCCTGGACCTATCGTGGCTCGGAGACGGCGCGTGGAGGCATCGGGGCTAAGAACACGACGCATGGACCGAGCGGGGCTCAGGAGACGGCGCGAGGAGCAATCGAGGCTCAGGAGAAGACGCGTCAATTGATCGGGGCTCAGGAGACGACGCGGCGATGGATCGGGGCTTAGGAGACGACGCGTGGACCGATCGGGGCTCGGAGACGGTAGGAGGACCGACCGGAGCTCAGGAGATTCGCGTGGATCGATCAGGGCTCCGGAGGCGGCTCATGGACCGATTGGGGAGCATGCGATGGTGCGTGGACCGATCGGGGCTCGGAGACGGCGCACTGACCGATCGGGGCTTAGGAGACGACGCGTGGACCGATTGGGGCTCAGGAGGCCGCGCGTGGACCGATCGGGGTGTAGGAGACGACGCGTGTACCTATCGGGGCTCAGGAGACAGCGCGTGGACCGATCGGGGCTCGGCGACTGCGCGTCGACGTATCGGGGCTCAGGAGACGGCGCGTGGACCGATTGGAGCTTATGAGACGGCGCGTGGACCGATTGGGGCTCGGATACGGCGCGTGAACCGATCGGGGCTTAGGAGACGACGCGTGGACCGATCGGGGCTCGGAGACGGCGCGTGGACCGACCGGGGCTAAGGAGGCCGCGCGTGGACCTATCGAGGCCTAGGAGCCGACGCGTGGACCGATCGGGGCTGAGGAGACGGCGCGTGGATCGAACGGGGCTCGGAGACGGCGCGTGGAACGATCGGAGCACAGGAGACGGCGCGTGAACCGATCGGCGCTCGGAGACGGCGCGTGGACCGACCGGGGCTAAGCAGGCCGCGCGTGGACCGATAGAGGCTTAGGAGCCGACGCGTGGACCGATCGGGGCTCAGGTGACGGGGCGTGAAATGATCGGCGCTCTGAGACGGCGCGTGGACGGACCGCGGCTCAGAATGCGGTACGCAGACCGACCGGGGATCGGACACGGCGTGTGGACCGATCGAGGCTCGGAGACGACGCGTTTAAGGATCGGGAATCAGGAGACGACGCGTGGAACGATCCGGGCTCAGGAGACGAAGCGTGGACCGATCGGGGCTCGGAGACGCCGTGTGGAACGATCGGCACTCGGAGACGGCGCGTGGATCGATCGGGGATCGGGGACGGCGCGTGGAACGATCGCGGCTCGGAGTCGACGCGTTAGCCGATCGGGGCTTAGGAGACGATGCGTGGACCGATCGGGGCTCGGAGACGGCGCGTGGACCGATCGGGGCTCAGGAGACGGCGCGTCAACCGATCGGCGCTCGGAGACGGCGCGTGGACCGATCGGGGCTTAGGAGACGGCGCGTGGACCGATCGGAGATCAGGAGATGACGCGTGGACCGATCGGGGTTGTGGAAGCAGCGCACGGACCGATCGTGGCTCGGAGACGGCGCGTGGAGGCATCGGGGCTTTGAAGACGACGCGTGGACCGATCGGGGCTCAGGAAACGGCGTGTGGTGCGATCGGGGCTCAGGAGACGACGCGTGGATCGATCGGGGCTCACGAGACGACGCGTGGAACAATCGGGGCTCAGGAGATGGCGCGCGGACCGACTGGGGCTCAGGAGACTCGCGTGGATCGATCGGGGCTCCAGAGGCGCCGCGTGGACCGATTGGGACCAGGAGACGGTGCGTGAACCGTTCGGGGCTCGGAGACGATGCGTGGACTGATAGTGCTCTGGAAGCGGCGCACGGACCGATCGTGGCTCGGAGACGGCGCATGGAGGCATCGGGGCTTTGAAGACGACGCGTGGACCGAACGGTGCTCAGAAAACGGCGCGTGGAGCGATCGAGGCTCAGGAGACGACGCGTGGACCGATCGGGGCTCGGAGACGGCGCGTGGTATGATCGGGGCTCAGGAGACTGCGCGTGAACCGATCGGCGCTCGGAGACAGCGCGTGGACCGATCGGGGCTTAGGAGACGGCGCGTGGACCGATCGGAGATGAGGAGACGATGCGTGGACCGATAGGGCTCTGGAAACGGCGCACGTACCGATCGAGGATCGGCGACGGCCTGTGGACCGATTGGGGCTCAGGAGGCCGCGCGTGGACCGATCGGGGCTTAGGAGACAACGCGTGGACCGATGGGGGCTCGGAGACGGCGCGTGGACGGACTGGGGCTCAGGAGACTCGCGTGGATCGATCGGGGGTTCGGAGACGCCGCGTGGAGCGATGGGGATCAGGAGACGGTGCGCGGACCGATCGGGGCTCAGGAGACGGCGCGTGGACCGATCGGGGCTCAGGAGAAGACGCGTCAATTGATCGGGGCTCAGGAGAGGACGCGTCGACGCATCGGGGCTCAGGAAACGGCGCGTGGACCGACCGGGGCTCAGGAGACGACGCGTGGACGGATCGGGGCTCAGGAGAAGGCGCGTGAACCGATCGGCGCTCGGAGACGGCGCGTGGACCGATCGGGGCTCAGGAAACGGCGCGTGAACCGATCGGGGCTTAGGAGACGACACGTGGACCGTCCGGGGTTAGGAGACGACGCGTGGACCGATGGGGCTTAGGAAGCGACGCGTGGACCGATCGGGGCTCAGGAAACGGCGCGTGGACCGATTGGGGCTCAGGAGGCCGGGCGTGGACCCATCACGGCTCGGCACCAGCGCGTGGACGGATCGGGGCTCAGGACACGGCGGTGGACAGATCGGGGCTCGGAGACGGCATGTCAACAGCTAGGGGCTTAGCAGACGATACGTGGACCGATCGGGGCTCGGATACGGCGCGTGAACCGACCGGGGCTCAGGAGGCCGCGCATCGACTGATGGGGATCGGATATGACGGGTGGAACGATCGGAGCTCAGGAGACGGCGCGTGAACCGATCGGCGCTCGGAGACGGCGCTTGGACCGATCGGGGCTTAGGAGACAGCGCGTGGACCGATTGGGGCTCACGCGACGGCGCGTGGACCGCTCGGGGCTCGGAGACGGCGCGTGGAACGATAGGGGCTCCGGAGGCGCCGTGTGGACCGATGGGGAGCAGGAGACGGTGCGTGGACCGATCGGGGCTCGGAGACGGCGCGTAGACCGATCGGGGCTTAGGAGATGACGCGTGGACCGATCGGGGCTCAGGAGACGGGGCGCGGACTGACCGGGGCTCAGGTGACTCGCGTGGATCGATCGGGGCTCCGGAGGCGCCGTGTGGACCGATGGGGACCAGGAGACGGTGCCTGGACCGATCGGGGCTCGGAGCCGGCGCGTGGACCGGTCGGGGCTTAGGAGACGACGCGTGGACCGATCGGGACTCAGGAGACGACGCGTGGACCGATCGGGGATTAGGGGACGACACGTGAACCGATCGGGGCTCAGGACACGGCGTGTGGACTGATCGGGGATCGGAAACGATGCGGTAACCGAGCGGGTCTTATGAGATGACGCGTGGACCGATCGGGGCTCTGGAGACAGCGCGTGAACCGATCGTCGCTCGGAGACGGCGCTTGGACCGATCGGGGCTTAGAAGACGACTCGTGGACCGATTGGGGCTCAGGAGGCCACGCCTGGACCGATCGGGTCTCGGCGACGGCGCGTAGACCGATCGGGGCTCAGGAGACGGCGCGTGGACCGATTGGGGCTCGGGAGACTGCGCGTGGATGGATCGGGGCTTAGGGAACGACGCGTGGACCGATCGGGGCTCAGGAGACGGCGCGTGGACCGATCGGGGCTCGGAGACGGCGCGTAGAACGATTGGGGCTTAGGAGAAGGCGCGTGGAGCGATCGGGGCTCAGGAGACGGCGCGTGAATCGATCGGGGCTCAGGAGACGGCGTGTGGACCGATCGGGGCTTCGGAGACGGTACGTGGACCGATCGGGGCTCGGAGACGGCGCGAGGACCGACCGGGGCTCAGGAGACGGCGCGTGGACCGACCGGAGCTCTGGAGATTCGCGTGGATCGATCCGGGCTCCGGAGGCGGCGCGTGGACCGATTGGGGAGCAGGAGATGGGCCGTGGACGGATCGGGGCTCAGGAGACGGCGGTGGACCGATCGGGGCTCGGAGACGGCATGTTAACCGATCGGGGCTTAGGAGACGATACGTGGACCGATCGGGGCTCGGATACGGCGCGTGAACCGACCGGGGCTCAGGAGGCCGCGCATCGACTGATGGGGCTCGGAAATGACGGGTGGAACGATCGGAGCTCAGGAGACGGCGCGTGAACCGATCGGCGCTCGGAGACGGAGCTTGGACCGATCGGGGCTTAGGAGACGACGCGTGGACCGATTGGGGCTCGGAGACGGCGCGAGGAGGCATCTGGGCTAAGAAGACGACGAGTGGATCGATCGGGGCTCAGGAAACAGCTCGTGGAGCGATCGGGGCTCAGGAGACGATGCGTGGATCGGTCGGGGCTCAGGAAGCGGCGCCTGCACCGATCGTGGCTCGGAGACGACGCGTGGAGGCATCGGGGCTTAGAAGACGAAGCATGGACCGATCGGGGCTCGGAAACGGCGCGTGGACCGATCGGGGCTCAGGAGACGGCGCGTGGACCGATCGGGGCTTAGGAGCCGACGCGTGGACCGATTGGGGCTCGGAGACGGCGTGTGGACCGATCGGGGCTCGGCGACGGTGCGTGGACCGATCGAGGCTCGGTGACGACGCGTGTACGGATCGGGGATTAGGGGACGACACGTGAACCGATCGGGGCTCAGGACACGGCGTGTGGACTGATCGGGGATCGGAAACGATGCGGTAACCGAGCGGGTCTTATGAGATGACGCGTGGACCGATCGGGGCTCTGGAGACAGCGCGTGAACCGATCGTCGCTCGGAGACGGCGCTTGGACCGATCGGGGCTTAGAAGACGACTCGTGGACCGATTGGGGCTTAGGACACGTCTCGTGGACCGATCGGGGCTAAGGAGATAGCGCGTGGACCGATCGGGGCTTAGGAGACGACGCGTGGACCGATCGGGGCTCAGGAAGCGGCGCCTAGACCGATCGTGGCTCGGAGACGGCGCGTGGAGGCATCGGGCCTAAGAAGACGACGCATGGACCGAGCGGGGCGCAGGAGACGGCGCGAGGAGCGATCGGGGCTGAGGAGAAGACGCGTGGGCCGATCGGGGCTCAGGAGACGGCGCGTAGACCGATCGGGGCTCGGAAACGACGCGTTAACCGAGCGGGGCTTAGGAGACTATGCGTGGACCGATCGGGGCTCGGAGACTGCGCGTGTACCGACTGGGGCTCAGGAGGTTGCGCGTGGACCAATTGGGGTTCGGCGACGGCGCGTGGACCGACCGGGGCTCAGGAGACCACGCGTGAACCGATCGGGGCTCGGCGACTGCGCGTGGACCGATCGGGGCTAAGGAGACGACGTGTGGACCGATCGGGGCATAGGAGACGACGCGTGTACCTATCGGGGCTCAGGAGACAGCGCGTGGTCCGATTGGGCCTCACGAGACGGCGCGTGGACAGATCGGGGCTCGGAGATGACGCGTGTACGGATCGGGGATTCGGGGACGAGGCGTGGACCGATCGGGGCTTAGGAGACGACGCGTGGACCGATCGGGGCGTAGGAGACGACGCGTGGACCGATTGGGGCTTAGGAGACGGCGCGTGGACCGATCGGGGCTCAGGAAGCGGCGCCTGAACCGATCGTGGCTCGGAGACGGCGCGTGGAGGCATCGGGCCTAAGAAGACGACGCATGGACCGAGCGGGGCTCAGGAGACGGCGCGAGGAGCGATCGGGGCTCAGGAGAAGACGCGTCAATTGATCAGGGCTCAGGAGACGACGCGTCGACGCATCGGGGCTTAGGAGACGACGCGTGGACCGATCGGGGCTTAGGACACGACGCGTGGACCGATCGGGGCTCAGGAAGCGGCGCCTAGACCGAACGTGGCTCGGAGACGGCGCGTGGAGGCATCGGGCCTAAGAAGACGACGCATGGACCGAGCGGGGCGCAGGAGACGGCGCGAGGAGCGATCGGGGCTCAGGAGAAGACGCGTCAATTGATCGGGGCTCAGGAGAGGACGCGTCGACGCATCGGGGCTCAGGAGACGGCGCGTGGACCGACCGGGGCTCAGGAGACTCGCGTGGATCGATCGGGGCTCAGGAGGCGACGCGTGGACCCATCGGGGCTCGGAGACGGCGTGTGGACGTATCGGGGCTTAGGAGACGACGCGTGGACGGATCGGGGCTCAGGAGAAGGCGCGTGAACCGATCGGCGCTCGGAGACGGCGCGTGGACCGATCGGGGCTTAGGAGACGATGCGCGGACCGATCGGGGGTCGGCGACGGCGCGTGGACCGACCGGGGCTCAGGAGGCCACGCCTGGACCGATCGGGTCTCGGCGACGGCGCGTGGACCGATCGAGGCTCGGAGACGCCGCGTGGACCGATCGGGGTTTAGCAGAGGACGCGTCGACCGATCGGGGCTCAGGACACGGCGCGTAGACCGATCGGGGCTTAGGACACGACGCGTGGACCGATCGGTGCTCAGGAAGTGGCGCCTGGACCGATCGTGACTCGGGGACGGCGCCTTGGGGCATCTGGGCTTAGAAGACGACGCGTGGACCGATCAGGGCTCAGGAAACGGCGCGTGAACCGATCGGGGCTCAGGACCCGGCGTGTGGACCGATCGGGGCTTCGGAGACGGTACGTGGACCGATCGGGGCTCGGAGACGGCACGAGGACAGACCGGGGCTCAGGAGACGGCGCGTGGACCGACCGGAGCTCAGGAGATTCGCGTCGATCGATCCCGGCTCCGGAGGCGGCGCGTGGACCGATTGGGGAGCAGGAGATGGGCCCTGGACGGATCGGGGCTCAGGAGACGGCGGTGGACCGAACGGGGCTCGGATACGGCGCGTGAACCGACCGGGGCTCAGGAGGCCGCGCATCGACTGATGGGGCTCGGATATGACGGGTGGAACGATCGGAGCTCAGGAGACGGCGCGTGAACCGATCGGCGCTCGGAGACGGAGCTTGGACCGATCGGGGCTTAGGAGACGACGCGTGGACCGATTGGGGCTCGGAGACGGCGCGAGGAGGCATCTGGGCTAAGAAGACGACGAGTGGATCGATCGGGGCTCAGGAAACAGCTTGTGGAGCGATCGGGGCTCAGGAGACGATGCGTGGATCGGTCGGGGCTCAGGAAGCGGCGCCTGCACCGATCGTGGCTAGGAGACGACGCGTGGAGGCATCGGGGCTTAGAAGACGAAGCATGGACCGATCGGGGCTCGGAAACGGCGCGTGGACGATCGGGGCTCAGGAGACGGCGCGTGGACCGATCGGGGCTCGGACACAGTGCGTGGACCGACTGGGGCTCAGGCGGTTGCGCGTGGACCAATTGGGGTTCGGCGACGGCGCGTGGACCGATCGGGGCTCAGGAGGCGGCGCGTGGATCGATCGGGGCTCGGAGACGGCGCGTGGAACGATCGGGTCTCAGGAGACGGCGCGTGAAATCATCGGCGCCCGGATACGCCGCGTGGACGAATCGGGGCTTAGGAGTCGACGCGTGGACCGATCGGGGCTCCGGAGACGGCGCGTGGACCGATCGGGGCTCAGGAGGCTGCGCGTGGATCGATTGGGGCTCAGGAGACGGCGCGTGGAACGCTCGGGGCTCGAAGACGGCGCGTGGAACGATCAGGGCTCAGGAGACGTCACCTGAAATGATCGCCGCTCGGAGACGGCGCGTGGACCGATCGGGGCTCAGGAGAAGGCGCGTGGACCGATCGGGGCTTAGGAGGGGACCCGTCGACCGATCGGGGCTCAGAAGACGACGCGTGGACCGGTCGGTGCTCAGGAAGCGGCGCCTGGACCGATCGGGGCTCCGAGACGACGCGTTAACCGAGCGGGGCTTAGGAGACTATGCGGGGACCGATCGGGGTTCGGCGACGGCGCGTGGACCGACCGGGGCTCAGGAGACCGCGCGTGACCCGATCGAGGCTCGGCGACTGCGCGTGGAGCGATCGGGGCTCAGGAGACGGCGCGTGAATCAATCGGGGCTCCGAGACGGCGCGTGGACCGATCGGGGATGTGGAGAAGGCGCGTGGACCGATCGGGGCTTAGGAGACGGCGCGTAGAAGGATCGGGGCTCGGAGACGGCGCGTGGAACGATCGGGGCTCAGGTGACGGCGCGTCAACCGATCGGCGCTCGGAGACGGCGCGTGGACCGATCGGGGCTTAGCAGAAGGCGCTTGGACCGATCGGGGCTTAGCAGAAGGCGCTTGGACCGATCGGGGCTTAGGAGTCGGCGCGTCGACCGATCGGAGCTCAGGAGGAGGTGCGTGGATCGATCGGGGCTCGGAGACAGCCCGTGGACCAACTGGGGCTCAGGAGACGACGCGTCGACCGATCGGGGCTTAGGAGACGACGCGTCGAACGATCGGGGCTTAGTAGACGACGCGTGGACCGATCGGGGCTCGGAGACAGCGCGTGTACCGACTGGGGCTCAGGAGACCGCGCGTGAACCGATCGGGGCTCGGCGACTGCGCGTGGACGGATCGGGGCTCGGAGACGGTGCGTAGAACGATCGGGGCTCAGGAGACGGCGCGTTAACCGATTGGGGCTTAGGAGACGTTGCGTGGACCGATCGGCGCTCGAAGACGGCGCGTGGACCGATCGGGGCTCGGACACAGTGCGTGGACCGACTGGGGCTCAGGCGGTTGCGCGTGGACCAATTGGGGTTCGGCGACGGCGCGTGGACCGATCGGGGCTCAGGAGGCGGCGCGTGGATCGATCGGGGCTCGGAGACGGCGCGTGGAACGATCGGGTCTCAGGAGACGGCGCGTGAAATCATCGGCGCCCGGATACGCCGCGTGGACGAATCGGGGCTTAGGAGACGACGCGTGGACCGATCGGGGCTCCGGAGACGGCGCCTGGACCGATCGTGGCTCGGAGACGGCGCGTGGAGGCATCCGGGCTAAGAAGACGACGCATGGACCGAGCGGGGTTCAGGAGACGGCGCGAGGCGCGATCGGGGCACAGGAGAAGACACGTCAATTGATCGGGGCTCCGGAGACGATGCCTCGACGGATCGGGGCTCAGGAGGCGGCACGAGAAGCGATCGGGGCTCAGGAGAAGACGCGTCAATTGATCGGGGCTCAGGAGACGACGCGTCGACGAATCGGGGCTTAGGAGACGACGCGTGGACCGATCGGGGCTTAGGAGATGACGCGTGGACCGGTCGGGGCTCAGGAGAGAGCGCGTGGACTGATCGGGGCGCGGAGACGGCGCGTTAACCGATCGGCGCTCGAAGACGGCGAGTCGACCGATCGGGGTTCGGTGACGGCGCGTGGACCGTCCGGGGCTCAGGAGGGGATGCGTGGAACGATCGTGGCTCTGGAGACTGCGCGTGGATCGATCGGGGCTTAGGGAACGACGCGTGGACCGATCGGGGCTCAGGAGACGGCGCGTGAACCGACCGGGGCTCAGGAGACCGCGCGTGGACCGATCGCGGCTCGGCGACGGCGCGTGGACCGATCGGGGCTCAGGAGGCCGCGCGTGGACCGATCGTGGCTCGGCGACGGCGCGTGGACCGATCGGGGCTCGGAGACGACGCGTGGACCGATCGGGGCTCGGAGACAGCGCGTCGACCGACTGGGGCTCAGGCGGTTGCGCGTGGACCGATCGGGGCTTAGGAGCCTCGCGTGGATCGATCGGGGCCCCGGAGGCGCCGCGTGGACCCATGGGGATGAGGAGACAGTGCGTGGACCGATCGGGGCTCGGAGACGGCGCGTGGACCGATCGGGGCTTAGGAGACGACGCGTGGACCGATCGGGGTGTAGGCGATGACGCGTGTACCTATCGGGGCTCAGGAGACAGCGCGTGGACCGATCAGGGCTCGGCGACTGCGCGTGGACGTATCGGGGCTCAGGAGACATCGCGTGGACCGGTCGGGGCTCGGGGACGGCGCGTTAACTGATTGGGGCTTAGGAGACCATGCGTGGACCGATCGGGGCTCGAAGACGGCGCGTCGACCGATCGGGTCTCAGGAGGCCGCGCGTGGACAGATCATTACTCGGCGACGGCGCGTGGACCGATCGGGGCTCGGAGACGACGCGTGGACCGATCGGGGCTCGGAGACAGCGCGTGGACCGACTGGGGCTCAGGCGGTTTCGCGTGGACCAATTGGGGTTCGGCGATGGCGCGTGGACCGATCGGGGCTTAGGAGACGGCACGTGCACCGATCGGGGCCCGCAGACGGGTCGTGGACAGATTGGGGATTAGGAGACGGCGCGTGGACCGATCGGGGCTGGGAGACGGCACGTGGACCAATGGGGGCTTAGGAGACGACGTGTGGACCGATCGGGGCTCAGGAGACGGCGCGTGGACCGACCGGGGCTCAGGAGACGGCGCGTGGACCAATTGGGGCTCGGCGACGGCGCGTGGACCGATCGGGGCTCGGAGACGACGCGTGGACCGATCGGGGTTCGGCGACAGCGCGGGAACCGACTGGGGCTCAGGCGGTTGCGCGTGGACCAATTGGGGTTCGGCGACGGCGCGTGGGCCGTTCGGGGCTCGGAGACGGCGCGTTAACCGATCGGGGCTTAGGAGACGATGCGTGAACCGATCGGGGCTCGGAGAAGGCGCGTGGACCGATTGGGGCTCGGAAACGGCGCGTGGAATGATCGGGGCTTAGGAGACGGCGCGTGGACCGAACGGGGCTTAGGAGACAACGCGTGGACCGACCGGGGCTCAGGAAGCGGCGCCTGGACCCGTCATGGCTCGGAGACGGCGCGAGGAGGCATCTGGGCTTAGTAGACGACGCGTGGACCGATCGGGGCTCAGGAAACGGCCCGTGGAGCAATCGGGGTACAGGAGACGACGCGTGGATCGATCAAGGCTCAGGAGACGACGCGTCGTCCGATCGGGGCTCAGGAGACGACGCGTGGATCGATCAAGGCTCAGGAGACGACGCGTCGTCCGATCGGGGCTCAGGATGTGGCACGTGGACCAATCGGGGCTCGGAGACGGCACGTGGACCGATTGGGGCTCGGATACGGCGCGTGAACCAACCGGGACTCAGAAGCCCGCGCGTGGACCGATCCCGGCTCGGCGACGGCGTGTGGACCGATGGGGCTCAGGAGCCGCGCGTGGACCGATCGTGGCTCAGGAAGCGGCGCCTGGACCGATCGTGGCCCGGAGACGGCGCGAGAAGGCATCTGGGCTTACAAGACGACGCGAGGATAGAACGGGGCTCGGAGACGACGCATGAACCGACCGGGGCTCAGGAGACGGCGCGTGGACTGATCGGGGCTCGGAGACGGCGCGTTAACCGATCGGGGCTTAGGAGACGGCGTGTGAACGTATCGGGGCTTAGGAGAGGATGCGTTGACCGATCGGGGCTCATGAGACGGCGCGTACACCGATCGGGGCTCAGGAGACGGCGCGTGGACCGATAGGTGCTCGGAGACGGCGCGTGGACCGATCGGGGCGTAGGACACGGCGCGTGTACCTATCGGGGCTCACGAGACAGCGTGTGGACCGATTGGGGTTCAGGAGACGGCGCGTGGACCGATCGGGGCTCGGAGACGGCGCGTGGAACGATCGGAGCTCAGGAGACGGGGCGTGAAATGATCGGCGCTCTGAGACGGCGCGTGGACCGATCGGTGCTCGGAGACGGCGCGTGGACGGACCGCGGCTCAGAATGCGGTACGCGGACCGATCGGGGATCGTACACGGCGCGTGGACCGATCGGGGCTCGGCGACTGCGCGTGGATGTATCGGGGCTGAGGAGACAGCGCGTGGACCGATCGATGCTCAGGAAGCGGCGCCTGCACCGATCGTGGCTCGGAGACGGCGCGTGGAGGCATCGGGGCTTAGGAGACGGCGCGTGGACCGATCGGGGCTCGGAGACGGCGCGTGGAGGCATCGGGGCTTAGGAGACGACGCGTGGACCGATCGGGGTGTAGGAGACGACGCGTGTACCTATCGGGGCTCAGGAGACAGCGCGTGGACCGATCGGGGCTCGGCGTCTGCGCGTCGACGTATGGGGGCTCAGGGGACGGCGCGTGGACCGATTGGAGCTTAGGAGACGGCGCGTGGACCGATTGGGGCTCGGATACGGCGCGTGAACCGATCGGGGCTTAGGAGACGACGCGTGGACCGATCGGGGCTCAGGGGACGTGCGCGTGGACCGATCGGGCCTTCGGAGACGGTACGTGGACCGATCGGGGCTCGGAGACGGTACGAGGACCGACCGGAGCTCAGGAGATTCGCGTGGATCGATCAGGGCTCCGGAGGCGGCGCATGGACCGATTGGGGAGCATGAGATGGTGCGTGGACCGATCGGGGCTCGGAGACGGCGCACGGACCGATCGGGGCTTAGGAGACGACGCGTGGACCGATTGTGGCTCAGGAGGCCGCGCGTGGACCGATCGCGGCTCGACGCCGTGCGTAGACGGATCAGGGCTCAGGAGACGGCGCGTGGACCGATCGGGGCGGGGAGACGGCGCGTGAACCGACCGGGGCTCAGGAGGCCGCGCGTGGACTGATCGGGGCTCGGCGACTGCGCGTGGACGTATCGGGGCTCAGGAGACCGCGCGTGGACCGATCGGGGCGGGGAGACGGCGCGTTAACCGATCGGGGCTTAGGAGACGATGCGTGGACCGATCGGGGCTCGGAGACGGCGCGTGGATCGATCGGTGCTCGGAGACGGCGCGTGGACGGACCGTGACTTAGAATGCGTCACGCGGACCGATCGGAGCTCGGATACGGCGTGTGGACGTATCGGGGCTTAGGAGACGATGCGTGAACCGATCGGGGCTCAGGAGACGGCGCGTGGACCGATCGGGGCTCGGAGACGGCGCGTGTACGGATCGAGGCTTGGAGACCGCGCGTGGACCGATCGGAGCTCGGAAACGGCCCGTGGGCAGATCGGGGCTTAGGAGACGGCGCGTGGAGGCATCGGGGCTAAGAAGACGACGCATGGACCGATCGGGGCTCGGAAACGGCGCGTGGACCGATCGGGGCTCGGCGACTGCGCGTCGACGTATCGGGGCTCAGGAGACGGCGCGTGGACCGATCGGGGCTTAGGAGACGATTCGTGGACCGATCGGGGCTCGGAGACGGCGCGTGGACCGACCGGGGCTAAGCAGGCCGCGCGTGGACCGATAGAGGCTTAGGAGCCGACGCGTGGACCGATCGGGGCTCGAAGACGGCGCGTGGACCGATCGGGGCTCAGGAGACGGAGCGTCAACCGATCGGCGCTCGGAGACGGCGCGTGGAGGCATCGGGGCTTTGAAGACGACGCATGGACCGATCGGGGCTCAGGAGACGGCGCGAGGAGCGATCGGGGCTCAGGAGAAGACGCGTCAATTGATCGGGGCTCAGGAGACGACGCGTGGACCGATCGGGGCTCAGACGGTTGAGCGTGGACCAATTGGGGTTCGGCGACGGCGCGTGGACCGATCCGGGCTCAGGATACAGCGCGTGGACCGATCGGGGCTCGGAGACGGCGCGTGGAGCGATCGGGGCTCAGGAGACGGTGCGTGGACCGATTGGGCATCGGATACGGCGCGTGAAGCAACCGGGGCTCAGGAGGCCGCGCGTGGACCGATCGCGGCTCGTGCGACGGCGCGTACACCGATCGGCGCTCGGAGACGGCGCTGACCGATCGTGGCTTAGGAGAAGGCGCGTGGAACGATCGGGGTTCCGGAGACGGCGCGTGGACCGATTGGGGCTCGGAGACGGCGCCTTAACCGATTGGCGCTTAGGAAACGATGCGTGGATCGATCGGGGCTCCGGAGGCGCCTCGTGGACCCATGGGGATCAGGAGACAGTGCGTGGACGCATCGGGGCTCGGAGACGGCGCGTGGACTGATCGGGGCTTAGGAGACGACGCGTGGACCGTTCGGGGTGTAGGAGACGACGCGTGTACCTATCGGGGCTCAGGAGACAGCGCGTAGACCGATCGGGGCTCGGCGACTGCGCGTCGACGTATCGGGGCTCAGGAGACGGCGCGTGGACCGATTGGTGCTTAGGAGACGGCGCGTGGACCGATTGGGGCTCGGATACGGCGCGTGAACCGATCGGGGCTTAGGAGTCGACGCGTGGACCCATCGGGGCTCAGGAGACGGCGCGTGGACCGATCGGGGCTTCGGAGACGGTACGTGGACCGATCGGGGCTCGGAGACGGTACGAGGAATGATCGGGGCTCAGGAGACGGCGCGTGAACCGATCGGCGCTCGGAGACAGCGCGTGGACCGATCGGGGCTCAGGAGACGGCGCGTGAACCGATCGGCGCTAGGAGACAGCGCGTGGACCGATCGGGGCTCAGGAGACGGCGCGTGAACCGATCGGCGCTCGGAGACAGCGCGTGGACCGATCGGGGCTTAGGAGACGACGCGTGGACCGATCGGGGCGTAGGACACGACGCGTGTACCTATCGGGGCTCACGAGCCAGCGTGTCGACCGATTGGGGCTCAGGAGACGGCGCGTGGACCGATCGGGGCTCGGAGACGGCGCGTGGAACGATCGGAGCTCAGGAGACGGGGCGTGAAATGATCGGCGCTCTGAGACGGCGCGTGGACCGAGCGGTGCTCGGAGACGACGCGGGGACCCATCGGGGCTCGGAGACGGCGTGTGGACGTTATCGGGGCTTAGGAGACGACGCGTGGACTGATCGGAGCTCAGGAGAAGACGTGTGGACCGATTGGGGCTTAGGAGAGGACCCGTCGACCGATCGGGGCTCAGGAGACGACGCGTGGACCGATCGAGGTTTAGCAGAGGACGCGTCGACCGATCGGGGCTCAGGAGACAGTGAGTGGACGGATCGGGACTCAGGAGACGGCGCGTGAACCGATCGGCGCTCGGAGACGGGGCGTGGACCGATTGGGGTTTAGCAGAGGACGCGTCGACCGATCGGGGCTCAGGAGACAGCGCGTGGACGGATCGAGTCTCAGGAGACGGCGCGTGAACCAATCGGTGCTCGGAGACGGGGCGTGGACCGATCGGGGCTTAGAATGCGTCACGCGAACCGATCGGGGCTCAGGAGAAGACGCGTCAATTGATCGGGGCTCAGGAGACGACGCGTCGACGGATCGGGGCTTAGGAGACGACGCGTGAACCGATCGGGGCTTAGGAGACGACGCGTGGAACGATCGGGGCTCAGGAGACGGCGCGCAGACCGACCGGGGCTCAGGAGACTCGCGTGGATCGATCGGGGCTCAGGAGGCGACGCGTGGACCCATCGCGGCTCGGAGACGACGTGTGGATGTATCGGGGCTTAGGAGACGACGCGTGGACTGATCGGGGCTCAGTAGAAGACGCGTGGACCGATCGGGGCTTAGGAGAGGACCCGTCGACCGATCGGGGCTCAGGAGACGGCGCGTGGACGGATCGGTCTCAGGAGACGGCGCGTGAACCGATCGGCACTCGGAGACGGGGCGTGGACCGATCGGGGGTTAGGAGACGGCGCGTCCACCGATCGGGGCCCGGAGACGTGTCGTGGACGGATCGGGGCTCGGAGACGGCGCGTAGAACGATCGGGGCTCAGGAGACGGCGCGTGAACCGATCGGCGCGTGGACCGATCGGGGCTTAGGAGACGGCGCGTGGACCGATCGGGGCTCAGGAGACGGCGCGTGGACCGGTCGAGGCTCGGAGACGGCACGTGGACCGATCGGGGCTTAGGAGAAGGCGCGTGGACCGATCGGGGCTCAGGAGACGGCGCGTGAACCGATCGGCGCGTGGTCCGATCGGGGCTTAGGAGACGGCGCGTGGACCGATCGGGGCTCAGGAGACGGCGCGTGGACCGGTCGAGGCTCGGAGACGGCACGTGGACCGATCGGGGCTTAGGAGACGACGCGTGGACTGATCGGAGCTCAGGAGAAGACGCGTGGACCGATCGGGGCTTAGGAGAGGACCCGTCGACCGATCGGGGCTCAGGAGACGACGCGTGGACCGATCGAGGTTTAGCAGAGGACGCGTCGACCGATCGGGGCTCAGGAGACAGTGAGTGGACGGATCGGGACTCAGGAGACGGCGCGTGAACCGATCGGCGCTCGGAGACGGGGCGTGGACCGATTGGGGTTTAGCAGAGGATGCGTCGACCGATCGGGGCTCAGGAGAAGACGCGTGGACCGATCGGGGCTTAGGAGAGGACCCGTCGACCGATCGGGGCTCAGGAGACGGCGCGTGGACGGATCGGTCTCAGGAGACGGCGCGTGTACCGATCGGCACTCGGAGACGGGGCGTGGACCGATCGGGGGTTAGGAGACGGCGCGTCCACCGATCGGGGCCCGGAGACGTGTCGTGGACGGATCGGGGCTCGGAGACGGCGCGTAGAATGATCGGGGCTCAGGAGACGGCGCGTGAACCGATCGGCGCGTGGACCGATCGGGGCTTAGGAGACGGCGCGTGGACCGATCGGGGCTCAGGAGACGGCGCGTGGACCGGTCGAGGCTCGGAGACGGCACGTGGACCGATCGGGGCTTAGGAGACGGCGCGTGGACCGATCGGGGCTCGGAGATGGCGCGTGGAACGATCGGGGCTCAGGAGACGGCGCGTGAACCGATCGGCGCGTGGACCGATCGGGGCTTAGGAGACGGCGCGTGGACCGATTGGGGCTTACGAGACGGCGCGTGGATCGATCGGGGCTCAGGAAGCGGCGCCTCGACCTATCGGGGCTCGGAGACGGCGCGTGGAGGCATCGGGGCTGAGAACACGACGCATGGACCGAGCGGGGCTCAGGAGACGGCGCGAGGAGCGATCGGGGCTCAGGAGATGACGCGTCAATTGATCGGGGCTCAGGAGACGACGCGGCGACGGATCGGGGCTTAGAATACGACGCGTGGACCGATTGGGGCTCAGGAGGCCGCGCATGGACCGATCGCGGCTCGACGCCGCGCGTGGACGGATCAGGGCTCAGGAGACGGCGCGTGGACCGATCGGGGCGGGGAGACGGCGCGTGAACCGTCCGGGGCTCAGGAGGCCGCGCGTGGACTGATTGGGGCCCAGGAAACGGCGCGTGGATCGATCGGTGCTCGAAGACGACGCGTGGACCGACCGGGGCTCAGGAGCCGATGCGTGGATCGATCGGGGCTCAGGAGTCGGCGCGTAGACCCATCGGGGCTCGGAGACGGCACGTGGACCGATCAGGGCTTAGGAGACGACGCGTGGACCGATCGGGGCTCAGGAGACGGCGCGTGGACCGATCGGGCCTCGGCGACTGCGCGTGGACGTATCGGGGTTCAGGAGACGGCGCGTGGACCGATTGGGGCTCGGAGACGGCGCGTTAACCGATCGGGGCTTAGGAGACGACGCGTGGACCGATCGGGCCTCAGGAGACGGCGCGTGGACCGATCGGTGCACGGAGACGGCGAGTGGAACGATCGGGGCTCAGGAGACGGCGCGTGAAATGATCGGCGCTCTGAGACGGCGCGTGGATCGATTGTGGCTTACGAGACGGCGCGTGGATCGATCGGGGCTCAGGAAGCGGCGCCTCGACCTATCGTGGCTCGGAGACGGCGCGTGGAGGCATCGGGGCTAAGAACACGACGCATGGACCGAGCGGGGCTCAGGAGACGGCGCGTGGACCGATCGGGGCGGGGAGACGGCGCGTGACCCGACCGGGGCTTAGGAGGCCGCGCGTGGACTGATTGGGGCTCGGCGACTGCGCGTGGACGTATCGGGGCTCAGGAGATGGCTCGCGGACCGATCGGGGCGGGGAGACGGCGCGTTAACCGATCGGGGCTTAGGAGACGATGCGGGGACCGATCGCGGCTCGGAGACGGCGCGTGGGCCGACCGGGGCTAAGGAGGCCGCGCGTGGACCTATCGAGGCTTAGGAGCCGACGCGTGGACTGATCGGGGCTCAGGAAACGGCGCGTGGACCGAACGGTGCTCGGAGACGACGCGTGGACCGATCGGGGCTCGGAGACAGCGCGTGTACGGATCGAGGCTTGGAGACCGCGCGTGGACCGATCGGCGCTCGGAGACGGCGCGTGGACCGATCGGGGCTTAGGAGACGGCGCGTGGACCGATCGGGGCTCGGAGACATCGCGTGGAATGATCGGGGCTCAGGAGACGGCGCGTGAACCGATCGGCGCTCGGAGACGGCGCGTGGACCGATCGGGGCTTAGGAGACGGCGCGTGGACCGATCGGGGCTCCGGAGACGGCGCGCGGACCGACTGGGGCACAGGAGACTCGCGTGGATCGATCGGGGCTCCGGAGGCGCCGCGTGGACCGATTGGGATCAGGAGACGACGCGTGGACCGATCGGGCGTAGGAGACGACGCGTGTACCTATCGGGGCTCACGACACAGCGTGTGGACCGATTGGGGCTCAGGAGACGGCGCGTGGAACGATCGGGGCTCTGGAGACGGCGCCTCAACCGATCGGCGCTCGGAGACGGCGCATAGACCGATCGGGGCTTAGGAGACGGCGCGTGGACCGATCGGAGATCAGGAGATGACGCGTGGACCGATCGGGGCTCAGGAAACGGCGTGTGGCGCGATCGGAGCTCAGGAGACGACGCGTGGATCGATCAGGGCTCAGGAGACGACGCGTCGACCAATCAGGGCTCACAAGACGGCGCGCGGACCGACTGGGGCTCAGGAGACTCGCGTGGATCGATCGGGGCTCCGGAGGCGCCGCGTGGACCGATTGGGATCAGGAGACGGTGCGTGAACCGTTCGGGGCTCGGAGACGGCGCGTGGACCGATCGCCGCTCGGAGACGGCGCGTGGAACGATCGGGGCTCAGGAGGCCGCGCGTGGACCTATCGAGGCTTAGGAGCCGACGCGTGGACCGATCGGGGCTCAGGAAGCGGCGCCTGGACCGATCGTGGCTCGGAGACGGCGCGTGGAGGTATCGGGGCTTAAAAGACGACGGATGGACCGATCGGGGCTCAGGAAACAGCGCGTGGACCGAACGGTGCTCGGAGACGACGCGTGGACCGATCGGGGCTCGGAGACGGCGCGTGTACGGATCGAGGCTTGGAGACCGCGCGTGGACCGATCGGCGCTCGGAGACGGCGCGTGGACCGATCGGGGCTTAGGAGACGGCGCGTGGACCGATCGGGGCTTAGGAGACGGCGCGTGGACCGATCGGGGCTCGGAGACATCGCGTGGAATGATCGGGGCTCAGGAGACGGCGCGTGAACCGATCGGCGCTCGGAGACGGCGCGTGCACCGATCGGGGCTTAGGAGACGGCGCGTGGACCGATCGGAGATCAGGAGAGGACGCCTGGACTGATAGGGCTTTGGAAGCGGCGCACGGACCGATCGTGGCTCGGAGACGGCGCGTGGAGGCATCGGGGCTTTGAAGACGACGCGTGGACCGCACGGTGCTCAGAAAACGGCTCGTGGACGGATCGGGGCTCGGAGACATCGCGTGGAATGATCGGGGCTCAGGAGACGGCGCGTGAACCGATCGGCGCTCGGAGACGGCGCGTGCACCGATCGGGGCTTAGGAGACGGCGCGTGGATCGATCGGGGCTCAGGAGACGACGCGTCGACCGTTCGGGGCTCAGGAGACGGCGCGCGGACCGGCCGGGGCTCAGGAGCCTAGCGTGGATCGATCGGGGCCCGGAGACGGCGCGTGGACCGATCGGGGCTTAGGAGACGACGCGTGGAGGCATCGGGGCTAAGAAGACGACGCATGGACCGAGCGGGGCTCAGGAGACGGCGCGTGGACCGATCGGTGCTCAGAGACGGCGCGTGGACGGACCGTGGCTTAGAATGCGTCACGCGGACCGATCGGGGCTCGGATACGGCGTGTGGACCGATCGGGGCTCGGAGACGGCACGTGGAACGATCGGAGCTCAGGAGATGGGGCGTGAAATGATCGGCGCTCTGAGACGGCGCGTGGACCGATCGGTGCTCGGAGACGGCGCGTGGAACGATCGGGGCTCGGAGTCGACGCGTTAGCCGATCGGGGCGTAGGAGACGATGCGTGGGCCGATCGGGGCTCGGAGACGGCGCGTGGACCGACCGGGGCTCAGGAGACGGCGCGTCAACCGATCGGCGCTCGGAGACGGCGCGCGGACCGACTGGGGCTCAGGAGACTCGCGTGGATCGATCGGGGTGTAGGCGACGACGCGTGCACCTATCGGGGCTTAGGAGACGGCGCGTGGATCGATCGGGGCTCAGGAGACGACGCGGCGACGGATCGGGGCTTAGGAGACGACGCGTGGACCGATCGGGGTTCACGAATCGGCGCCTGCACCGATCGTGGCTCGGAGACGGCGCGTGGAGGCATCGGGGCTTAGAAGACGACGCATGGACCGATCGGGGCTCGGAAACAGCGCGTCGACCGATGGGGGCTCGGATACGGCGCGTGAACCAAGCGGGGCTCAGGAGGCCGCGCGTGGACCGATCATGGCTCGGCGACGGCGCGTGGACCGATCGGGTTTCGGATACGACGCGTGGACCGATCGTGGCTCGGAGACGGCGCGTGGAGGCATCGGGGCTTTCAAGACGACGCGTGGATCGAACGGTGCTCAGAAAACGGCGCGTGGAGCGATTGGGGCTCAGGAGACGGTGCGTGGACCGATCGGGCCTTAGGAGACGACGCGTGGACCGATCGGGGCTCGGAGACGACGCGTGGACCGATCGGGGCTCGGAGACAGTGCGTGGACCGACTGGGGCTCAGGCGGTTGCGCGTGGACCAATTGGGGTTCGGCGACGGCGCGTGGACCGATCGGGGCTCGGAGACGGCGCGTTAACCGATTGGGGCTTAGGAGACGATGCGTGGTCCGATCGGGGCTCAGGAGCCTCGCGTGGATCGACCGGGGCTCCGGAGGCGCCGCGTTGACCCATGGGGATCAGGAGACAGTGCGTGGACCGATCGGGGCTCGGAGACGGCGCGTGGACCGATCGGGGCTTAGGAGACGACGCGTGGACCGATCGGGGTGTAGGCGACGACGCGTGTACCTATCGGGGCTCAGGAGACAGCGCGTGGACCGATCAGGGCTCGGCGACTGCGCGTGGACGTATCGGCGCTCAGGAGACGGCGCGTGGACCGATCGGGGCTCGGAGACGGCGCGTGGACCGATCGGGGCTTAGGAGACGGCGAGTGCACCGATCGGGGTCCGGAGACGGGTACTGGACAGATTGGGGCTTAGGAGACGGCGCGTGGCCCGATCGGGGCTGGGAGACGGCACGTGGACCAATAGGGACTTAGGAGACGGCGCGTGGACCGATCGGGGCTTAGGAGACGACGCGTGAATCGAGCGGGGCTCGGAGACGGCGCGTGGATGGACCGTGGCTTAGAATGCGGCACGCGGACCGATCGGGGCTCGGAGACGGCGTGTGGACCGATCGGGGGGCAGGAAGCGGCGCCTGGACCCATCGTGGCTCGGAGACGGCGCGTGGACTGATCGGGGCTCGGAGACGGCGCGTGTACGGATCGAGGCTTGGAGACCGCGCGTGGACCGATCGGCGCTCGGAGACGGCGCGTGGACCGATCGGGGCTTAGGAGACGGCGCGTGGACCGATCGGGGCTCGGAGACATCGCGTGGAATGATCGGGGCTCAGGAGACGGCGCGTGAACCGATCGGCGCTCGGAGACGGCGCGTGCACCGATCGGGGCTTAGGAGACGGCGCGTGGACCGATCGGGGCTTAGGAGACGGCGCGTGGACCGATCGGGGCTCGGAGACGTCGCGTGGAATGATCGGGGCTCAGGAGACGGCGCGTGAACCGATCGGCGCTCGGAGACGGCGCGTGCACCGATCGGGGCTTAGGAGACGGCGCGTGGACCGATCGGAGATCAGGAGAGGACGCCTGGACTGATCGGGCTTTGGAAGCGGCGCACGGACCGATCGTGGCTCGGAGACGGCGCGTGGAGGCATCGGGGCTTTGAAGACGACGCGTGGACCGAACGGTGCTCAGAAAACGGCTCGTGGACCGATCGGGGCTCGGAGACATCGCGTGGAATGATCGGGGCTCAGGAGACGGCGCGTGAACCGATCGGCGCTCGGAGACGGCGCGTGCACCGATCGGGGCTTAGGAGACGGTGCGTGGATCGATCGGGGCTCAGGAGACGACGCGTCGACCGTTCGGGGCTCAGGAGACCGCGCGGACCGGCCGGGGCTCAGGAGCCTAGCGTGGATCGATCGGGGCCCGGAGACGGCGCGTGGACCGATCGGGGCTTAGGAGACGACGCGTGGAGGCATCGGGGCTAAGAAGACGACGCATGGACCGAGCGGGGCTCAGGAGACGGCGCGTGGACCGATCGGTGCTCAGAGACGGCGCGTGGAACGATCGGAGCTCAGGAGACGGGGCGTGAAATGATCGGCGCTCTGAGACGGCGCGTGGAACGATCGGGGCTTGGAGTCGACGCGTTAGCCGATCGGGGCGTAGGAGACGATGCGTGGGCCGATCGGGTCTCGGAGACGGCGCGTGGATCGACCGGGGCTCAGGAGAAGGCGCGTCAACCGATCGGCGCTCGGAGACGGCGCGCGGACCGACTGGGGCTCAGGAGACGGCGCGTGGAACGATCGGGGCTCAGGAGACGGCGCGTCAACCGATCGGCGCTCGGAGACGGCGCATGGACCGATCGGGGCTTAGGAGACGGTGCGTGGACCGATCGGAGATCAGGAGATGACGCGTGGACCGATCGGGGTTGTGGAAGCGGCGCACGGACCGATCGTGGCTCGGAGACGGCGCGTGGAGGCATCGGGGCGTTGAAGACGACGCGTGGACCGATCGGGGCTCAGGAAACGGCGTGTGGCGCGATCGGAGCTCAGGAAACGACGCGTGGATCGATCAGGGCTCAGGAGACGACGCGTCGACCAATCAGGGCTCAGGCGACGGCGCGCGGACCGACTGGGGCTCAGGAGACTCGCGTGGATCGATCGGGGCTGCGGAGGCGCCGCGTGGACCGATTGGGATCAGGAGACGGTGCGTGAACCGTTCGGGGCTCGGAGACGGCGCGTGGACCGATCGGGGCTCAGGAGACGGCGCGTGGACCGATCGCGGCTCGGAGACGGCGCGTGGAACGATCGGGGCTCAGGAGACGACGCGTGGACCGATCGGGCGTAGGAGACGACGCGTGTACCTATCGGGGCTCACGACACAGCGTGTGGACCGATTGGGGCTCAGGAGACGCCGCGTGGAACGATCGTGGCTCGGAGACGGCGCGTGGACCGATCGAGGCTCGGCGACGGCGCGTGGACCGATCGGGGCTCGGAGACGACGCGTGTACAGATCAGGGCTTGGTGACGGCGCGTTTACCGATAGCAGCTCGAAGACGGCCCGTGGACGGATCGCGGGTTAGGAGACGGCGCGTGGACCGATCGAGGCTCGGAGACGACGCGTGTGCGGATCGGGGATTCGAGGACGACGGGTGGATCGATCCGGGCTCAGGAGACGACGCGTCGTCCGATCGGGGCTCAGGATGCGGCGCGTGGACCCATCAGGGCTCGGAGACGGCACGTGGACCGATCAAGGCTTAGGACACGACGCGTTGACCGATCGGGACTCAGGAGGCGGCGCGTGGACCGATCGCGATTCGGCGACGGCGCGTGGACCGATCGGGGCTCAGGAGGCCGCGCGTGGACCGATCGGGGCTCAGGAGACGGCGCGTGGACCGATTGGGGCTCGGATACGGCGCGTGAACCAATCGGGCCTCAGGAGGCCGCGCGTGGACCGATCGCGGCTCGGCGACGGCGCGTGGACCGACTGGGGCTCAGGAGACTCGCGTGGATCGATCGGGGCTCCGGAGGCGCCGCGTGCACCGATTGGGATCAGGAGACGACGCGTGGACCGATCGGGCGTAGGAGACGACGCGTGTACCTATCGGGGCTCACGACACAGCGTGTGGACCGATTGGGGCTCAGGAGACGGCGCGTGGAACGATCGGGGCTCAGAAGACGGCGCGTCAACCGATCGGCGCTCGGAGACGGCGCATGGACCGATCGGGGCTTAGGAGACGGTGCGTGGACCGATCGGAGATCAGGAGATGACGCGTGGACCGATCGGGGTTGTGGAAGCGGCGCACGGACCGATCGTGGCTCGGAGACGGCGCGTGGAGGCATCGGGGCGTTGAAGACGACGCGTGGACCGATCGGGGCTCAGGAAACGGCGTGTGGCGCGATCGGAGCTCAGGAAACGACGCGTGGATCGATCAGGGCTCAGGAGACGACGCGTCGACCAATCAGGGCTCAGGCGACGGCGCGCGGACCGACTGGGGCTCAGGAGACTCGCGTGGATCGATCGGGGCTGCGGAGGCGCCGCGTGGACCGATTGGGATCAGGAGACGGTGCGTGAACCGTTCGGGGCTCGGAGACGGCGCGTGGACCGATCGGGGCTCAGGAGACGGCGCGTGGACCGATCGCGGCTCGGAGACGGCGCGTGGAACGATCGGGGCTCAGGAGACGACGTGTGGACCGATCGGGCGTAGGAGACGACGCGTGTACCTATCGGGGCTCACGACACAGCGTGTGGACCGATTGGGGCTCAGGAGACGCCGCGTGGAACGATCGTGGCTCGGAGACGGCGCGTGGACCGATCGAGGCTCGGCGACGGCGCGTGGACCGATCGGGGCTCGGAGACGACGCGTGTACAGATCAGGACTTGGTGACGGCGCGTTTACCGATAGCAGCTCGAAGACGGCCCGTGGACGGATCGCGGGTTAGGAGACGGCGCGTGGACCGATCGAGGCTCGGAGACGACGCGTGTGCGGATCGGGGATTCGAGGACGACGGGTGGACCGATCCGGGCTCAGGAGACGACGCGTCGTCCGATCGGGGCTCAGGATGCGGCGCGTGGACCCATCAGGGCTCGGAGACGGCACGTGGACCGATCAAGGCTTAGGACACGACGCGTTGACCGATCGGGACTCAGGAGGCGGCGCGTGGACCGATCGCGGTTCGGCGACGGCGCGTGGACCGATCGGGGCTCAGGAGGCCGCGCGTGGACCGATCGGGGCTCAGGAGACGGCGCGTGGACCGATTGGGGCTCGGATACGGCGCGTGAACCAATCGGGCCTCAGGAGGCCGCGCGTGGACCGATCGCGGCTCGGCGACGGCGCGTGGACCGATCGGGGCTCAGGAGGCCGCGCGTGGACCGATCATAGGTCGGCGACGGCGCGTGGACCGATCGGGGCTCGGAGCGGCGCGTAGAACGATCGCGGCTCGGCGACGGCGCGTGGACCGATCGGGGCTCGGAGACGGCGCGTGGACCGATCGGGGCTCAGGAGAAGGCGCGTGGACCGGTCGGGGCTTAGGAGGGGACCCGTCGACCGATCGGGGCTCAGGAGACGACGCGTGGACCGGTCAGTGCTCAGGAAGCGGCGCCTGGACCGATCGGGGCTCCGAGACGACGCGTTAACCGAGCGGGGCTTAGGAGACTATGCGGGGACCGATCGGGGCTCGGAGACAGCGCGTGTACCGACTGGGGCTCAGGAGGTTGCGCGTGGACCAATTGGGGTTCGGCGATGGCGCGTGGACCGACCGGGGCTCAGGAGACGTCGCGTGAACCAATCGGCGCTCGAAGACGGCGCGTGGACCGATCGGGGATGAGGAGAAGGCGCGTGGACCGATCGGGGCTTAGGAGACGGTGCGTAGACCGATCGGGGCTCGGAGACGGCGCGTGGAACGATCGGGGCTCAGGAGACGGCGCGTGAACCGATCGGCGCTCGGAGACGGCGCGGGGACCGATCGGGGCTTAGTAGAAGGCGCTTGGACCGATCGGGGCTTAGGAGACGACGCGTGGACCGATCGGAGCTCGGAGACGGCGCGTGGAACGATCGGGGCTCAGAGGACGGCGCGTGAACCGATCGGCGCTCGGAGACGGCGCGTGGACGGATCTGGGCTCGGAGACAGCGCGTGGACCGACTGGGGCACATGCGGTGGCGCGTGGACCAATTGGGGTTCGGCGACGGCGCGTGGACCGATCCGGGCTCAGGAGACGGCGCGTGGACCGATCGGGTGTCAGGAGGCTGCGCGTGGACAGATCATGACTCGGCGACGGCGCGTGGACCGATCGGGGCTCAGAGACGACGCGTGGACCGATCGGGTCTCGGAGACAGCGCGTGGACCGCCTGGGGCTAAGGCGGTTTCGCGTGGACCAATTGGGGTTCGGCGACGGCGCGTGGACCGATCGGGGCTCAGGAGACAGCGCGTGGATCGATCGGGGCTCGGATACGGCGCGTGAAACGATCGGGACTCAGGAGACAGTGCGTGAAATGATCGGCGTTCGGAGACCGCGCGTGGACAGATTGGGGCTTAGGAGACGGCGCGTGGACCGACTGTGGCTCAGGAGGTTGCGCGTGGACGAATTGGGGTTCGGCGACGGCGCGTGGACCGACCGGGGCTCAGGAGACGGCGCGTGGATGGACCGTGGCTTAGAATGCGGTATGCGGACCGATCGGGGCTCGGAGACGGCGTGTGGACCAATCGGGGCTCGGAGACGGCGCGTTAACCGACCGGGGCTTAGGAGACGATGCGTGGACCGATCGGGCCTCGGAGACGGCGCGTGGAACGATCGGAGCAAAGGACACGGCGCGTGAACAGATCGGCGCTCGAAGACGGCGCGTGGATCGATCGGGGCTTAGGAGACGGCGCGTGGACCGATTGGGGCTTAGGAGACGGCGCGAGGACCGATCGGGGATCTGGAAGCGACGCATAGACCGATCGTGGCTCGGAGACGGCGCGTGGAGGCATCGGGGCTAAGAAGACGACGCAGGGACCGAGCGGGGCTCAGGAGACGGCGCGAGGAGCGATCGGGGCTCAGGAGAAGACGCGTCAATTGATCGGGGCTCAGAAATCGGCGCGTGGAGCGATCGGGGCTCAGGAGACGACGCGTGGATCGATCGGGGCTCAGGAAACGACGCGTCGACCGATCGGGGCTTAGGAGACGGCGCGTGGGCCGATCGAAGCTCGGAGACGGCGCGTTAACCGATCGGGGCTTAGGAGGCCGCGCGTGGACCGATCGAGGCTCGGCGACGGCGCGTGGACCGATCGAGACTCGGAGACGGCGTGTGAACGTATCGGGGCTTAGGAGACGATGCGTTGACAGATCGGGGCTCATGAGGCGGCGAGTAGACCGATTGGGCCTCAGGAGACGGCGCATGGACCGATCGGGGCTCAGGAAACGGCGTGTGGACCGATCGGAGCGCGGAGACGACGCGTGGACCGATCGGGGCTCAGGAGACGGCGCGAGGAGCGATCGGGCTCAGGAGAAGACGCGTCAATTGATCGTGGCTCAGGAGACGACGCGTCGACGGATCGAGGCTTAGGAGACGACGCGCGGACCGATCGGGGCTTAGGAGACGACGCGTGGACCGATCGTGGCTCAGGAGACGGCGCGTGGACCGACCGGGGCTCAGGAGGCGACGCGTAGACCCATCGGGGCTCGGAGACGGCGTGTGGACCGATCGGGGATTAGGGGACGACGCGTGGACCGATCGGGGCTCGGAGACGGCACGTGGACCGATCGGGGCTTAGGAGACTACACGTGTACCTATCGGGGCTCAGGAGACTGCGCGTGGACCGATTGGGCATCAGGAAAGGACGCGTCTATGGATCGGGGCTTGGGGAACGACGCGTGGACCGATCGGGGCTCAGGAGACAGCGCGTGGATCGATCGGGGCTCGGATACGGCGCGTGGAACGATCGGGACTCAGGAGACAGTGCGTGAAATGATCGGCGTTCGGAGACCGCGCGTGGACAGATTGGGGCTTAGGAGACGGCGCGTGGACCGACTGTGGCTCAGGAGGTTGCGCGTGGACGAATTGGGGTTCGGCGACGGCGCGTGGACCGACCGGGGCTCAGGAGACGGCGCGTGGATGGACCGTGGCTTAGAATGCGGTATGCGGACCGATCGGGGCTCGGAGACGGCGTGTGGACCAATCGGGGCTCGGAGACGGCGCGTTAACCGATCGGGGCTTAGGAGACGATGCGTGGACCGATTGGGCCTCGGAGACGGCGCGTGGAACGATCGAAGCAAAGGAGACGGCGCGTGAACAGATCGGCGCTCGGAGACGGCGCGTGGATCGATCGGGGCTTAGGAGACGGCGCGTGGACCGATTGGGGCTTAGGAGACGGCGCGAGGACCGATCGGGGATCTGGAAGCGACGCATAGACCGATCGTGGCTCGGAGACGGCGCGTGGAGGCATCGGGGCTAAGAAGACGACGCAGGGACCGAGCGGGGCTCAGGAGACGGCGCGAGGAGCGATCGGGGCTCAGGAGAAGACGCGTCAATTGATCGGGGCTCAGAAATCGGCGCGTGGAGCGATCGGGGCTCAGGAGACGACGCGTGGATCGATCGGGGCTCAGGAAACGGCGCGTGGACCGATTGGAGCTCGGAGACGACGCGTGGACCGACTGGGGCTCAGGTGGTTGCCCGTGGACCAATTGGGGTTCGGCGACGGCGGGTGGACCGATCGCGGCTCGGAGACGGCGCCTTAACCGATCGGGGCTTAGCAGACGATGCGTGAACCGATCGGGGCTCGGAGACGGCGCGTGGACCAACCGGGGCTCGGAGACCGCGCGTGGACCGATCGGGGATCGGAGACGGCACGTTAACCGATCGGGGCTTAGGAGACGATCCGTGAACTGATCGCGGCTCGGAGACGGGGCGTGGACAGATCGGGGCTCAGGAGACCGCGCGGTGACCGATCGGGGCTTGGCTACTGCGCGTGGACGTATCGGGGCTCAGGAGACGGCGCGTGGACCGATCGGGGCTCGCAGACGGCACGTTAACCGATCGGGGCTTAGGAGACGATGCGTGGACCGATCGCGGCTCGGAGATGGTGCGTGAACCGACCGGGGCTCAGGAGACGGCGCGTGCACCGATCGGGGCCCAGAGACGGGTCGTGGACAGATTGGGGCTTAGGAGACGGCGCGTGGACCGATCGTGGCTGGGAGACGGCACGTCCACCAATCGGGGCTCAGGAGACTACGCGTGGATGGATCGGAGCTTAGGGAACGACGCGTGGACCGATCGGGGCTCAGGAGACGGCGCGTGAACCGACCATGGCTCAGGAGGCCGCGCGTGGACCGACTGGGGCTCAGGAGGTTGCGCGTGGACCAATTGGGGTTCGGCGACGGGGCGTGGACCGATCGGGGCTCGGAGACGGCGCGTTAACCGATCGGGGCTTAGGAGACGATGCGAGGAGGCATCTGGGTTTACAAGACGACGCGTGGATCGATCGGGGCTCGGAGACGGCGCGTGAACCGACCGGGGCTCAGGAGGCCGCACGTGGACCGATCGAGGCTCGGCGACGGCGTGTGGACCGATCGGGGCTCGTCGACTGCGTGTGGGCGTATCGGGGTTCAGGAGAGGGCGCGTGGACCGATCGGGGCTCGCAGACGGCACGTGGACCGATCAGGGCTTTGGAGACGACGCGTGGACCGATCGGGGCTCAGGAGACGACGCGTGGACCGATCGGTGCTCGGAGACGGCGCGTTGGACGATCGGGGCTCAGGAGGCGGCGCGTGGGCCGATCGGGGCGCAGGAGACGGTGCGTGGACCGACTGGGCCTCGGGAGGTTGCGCGTGGACGAATTGGGGTTCGGCGACGGCGCGTGGACCGACCGGGGCTCAGGAGACCGCGCGTGGACCGATCGAGGCTCGGCGACGGCGCGTGGACCGATCGGGGCTCGGAGACGACGCGTGTACGGATCAGGGCTTGGTGACGGCGCGTTTACCGATAGCAGCTCGGAGACGGCTCGTGGACCGATCGGGGCTCGGAAACTGCGCGTGGAACGATCGGGGCTCAGGAGACGGCACGTGGACCGATCGGGGCTTAGGAGAAGGCGCGTGGACCGATCGGGGCTTAGGAGACGGCGCGTGGACCGATCGGGGCTTATGAGACGGCGCGTGAACCGATCGGAGATCAGGCGAAGACGCGTTCACCGATCGGGGCTCTGGAAGCGGCGCACGGACCGATCGTGGCTCGGAGACGGCGCGTGGAGGCATCGGGGCTTTGAAGACGACGCGTGGACCGAACGGTGCTCAGAAAACGCCGCGTGGACCGATGGGGATCAGGAGACGGTGCGTGGACCGATCGGGGCTCGGAGACGCCGCTTGGACCGATCGGGGCTTAGGAGACGACGCGTGGACCGATGGGGGCACGGATACGGCGCGTGGACCGATCGGGGCTCGGGGACAGTGCGTGGACCGACTGGGGCTCAGGCGGTTGCGCGTGGACCAATTGGGGTTCGGCGACGGCGCGTGGACCGATCGGGGCTCCGAGACTGCGCGTTAACCGATTGGGGCTTAGGAGACGATGCGTGGTCCGATCGGGGCTCAGGAGCCTCGCGTGGATCGATCGGGGCTCCGGAGGCGCGGCGTTGACCCATGGGGATCAGGAGACAGTGCGTGGACCGATCGGGGCTCGGAGACGGCGCGTGGACCGATCGGGGCTTAGGAGACGACGCGTGGACCGATCGTGGCTCAGGAGACGGCGCGTGGACCGACCGGGGCTCAGGAGGCGACGCGTAGACCCATCGGGGCTCGGAGACGGCGTGTGGACCGATCGGGGATTAGGAGACGACGCGTGGACCGATCGGGGCTCGGAGACGGCACGTGGACCGATCGGGGCTTAGGAGACTACACGTGTACCTATCGGGGCTCAGGAGACTGCGCGTGGACCGATTGGGCATCAGGAAAGGACGCGTCTATGGATCGGGGCTTGGGGAACGACGCGTGGACCGATCGGGGCTCAGGAGACAGCGCGTGGATCGATCGGGGCTCGGATACGGCGCGTGGAACGATCGGGACTCAGGAGACAGTGCGTGAAATGATCGGCGTTCGGAGACCGCGCGTGGACAGATTGGGGCTTAGGAGACGGCGCGTGGACCGACTGTGGCTCAGGAGGTTGCGCGTGGACGAATTGGGGTTCGGCGACGGCGCGTGGACCGACCGGGGCTCAGGAGACGGCGCGTGGATGGACCGTGGCTTAGAATGCGGTATGCGGACCGATCGGGGCTCGGAGACGGCGTGTGGACCAATCGGGGCTCGGAGACGGCGCGTTAACCGATCGGGGCTTAGGAGACGATGCGTGGACCGATCGGGCCTCGGAGACGGCGCGTGGAACGATCGGAGCAAAGGAGACGGCGCGTGAACAGATCGGCGCTCGGAGACGGCGCGTGGATCGATCGGGGCTTAGGAGACGGCGCGTGGACCGATTGGGGCTTAGGAGACGGCGCGAGGACCGACCGGGGATCTGGAAGCGACGCATAGACCGATTGTGGCTCGGAGACGGCGCGTGGAGGCATCGGGGCTAAGAAGACGACGCAGGGACCGAGCGGGGCTCAGGAGACGGCGCGAGGAGCGATCGGGGCTCAGGAGAAGACGCGTCAATTGATCGGGGCTCAGAAATCGGCGCGTGGAGCGATCGGGGCTCAGGAGACGACGCGTGGATCGATCGGGGCTCAGGAAACGGCGCGTGGACCGATTGGAGCTCGGAGACGACGCGTGGACCGACTGGGGCTCAGGTGGTTGCCCGTGGACCAATTGGGGTTCGGCGACGGCGGGTGGACCGATCGCGGCTCGGAGACGGCGCCTTAACCGATCGGGGCTTAGCAGACGATGCGTGAACCGATCGGGGCTCGGAGACGGCGCGTGGACCGACCGGGGCTCGGAGACCGCGCGTGGACCGATCGGGGATCGGAGACGGCACGTTAACCGATCGGGGCTTAGGAGACGATCCGTGAACTGATCGCGGCTCGGAGACGGGGCGTGGACAGATCGGGGCTCAGGAGACCGCGCGGTGACCGATCGGGGCTTGGCGACTGCGCGTGGACGTATCGGGGCTCAGGAGACGGCGCGTGGACGGATCGGGGCTCGCAGACGGCACGTTAACCGATCGGGGCTTAGGAGACGATGCGTGGACCGATCGCGGCTCGGAGATGGTGCGTGAACCGACCGGGGCTCAGGAGACGGCGCGTGCACCGATCGGGGCCCAGAGACGGGTCGTGGACAGATTGGGGCTTAGGAGACGGCGCGTGGACCGATCGTGGCTGGGAGACGGCACGTCCACCAATCGGGGCTCAGGAGACTACGCGTGGATGGATCGGATCTTAGGGAACGACGCGTGGACCGATCGGGGCTCAGGAGACGGCGCGTGAACCGACCATGGCTCAGGAGGCCGCGCGTGGACCGACTGGGGCTCAGGAGGTTGCGCGTGGACCAGTTGGGGTTCGGCGACGGCGCGTGGACCGATCGGGGCTCGGAGACGGCGCGTTAACCGATCGGGGCTTAGGAGACGATGCGAGGAGGCATCTGGGTTTACAAGACGACGCGTGGATCGATCGGGGCTCGGAGACGGCGCGTGAACCGACCGGGGCTCAGGAGGCCGCACGTGGACCGATCGAGGCTCGGCGACGGCGTGTGGACCGATCGGGGCTCGTCGACTGCGTGTGGGCGTATCGGGGTTCAGGAGAGGGCGCGTGGACCGATCGGGGCTCGCAGACGGCACGTGGACCGATCAGGGCTTTGGAGACGACGCGTGGACCGATCGGGGCTCAGGAGACGACGCGTGGACCGATCGGTGCTCGGAGACGGCGCGTTGGACGATCGGGGCTCAGGAGACGGCGCGTGGGCCGATCGGGGCGCAGGAGACGGTGCGTGGACCGACTGGGCCTCGGGAGGTTGCGCGTGGACGAATTGGGGTTCGGCGACGGCGCGTGGACCGACCGGGGCTCAGGAGACCGCGCGTGGACCGATCGAGGCTCGGCGACGGCGCGTGGACCGATCGGGGCTCGGAGACGACGCGTGTACGGATCAGGGCTTGGTGACGGCGCGTTTACCGATAGCAGCTCGGAGACGGCTCGTGGACCGATCGGGGCTCGGAAACGGCGCGTGGACCGATCGGGGCTTAGGAGACGGCGCGTGGACCGATCGGGGCTTATGAGACGGCGCGTGAACCGATCGGAGATCAGGCGAAGACGCGTTCACCGATCGGGGCTCTGGAAGCGGCGCACGGACCGATCGTGGCTCGGAGACGGCGCGTGGAGGCATCGGGGCTTTGAAGACGACGCGTGGACCGAACGGTGCTCAGAAAACGCCGCGTGGACCGATGGGGATCAGGAGACGGTGCGTGGACCGATCGGGGCTCGGAGACGCCGCTTGGACCGATCGGGGCTTAGGAGACGACGCGTGGACCGATGGGGGCACGGATACGGCGCGTGGACCGATCGGGGCTCGGGGACAGTGCGTGGACCGACTGGGGCTCAGGCGGTTGCGCGTGGACCAATTGGGGTTCGGCGACGGCGCGTGGACCGATCGGGGCTCCGAGACTGCGCGTTAACCGATTGGGGCTTAGGAGACGATGCGTGGTCCGATCGGGGCTCAGGAGCCTCGCGTGGATCGATCGGGGCTCCGGAGGCGCGGCGTTGACCCATGGGGATCAGGAGACAGTGCGTGGACCGATCGGGGCTCGGAGACGGCGCGTGGACCGATCGGGGCTTAGGAGACGACGCGTGGACCGATCGGGGTGTAGGCGACGACGCGTGTACCTATCGGGGCTCAGGAGACAGCGCGTGGACCGATCAGGGCTCGGCGACTGCGCGTGGACGTATCGGGGCTCAGGAGACGGCGCGTGGACCGATCGGGGCTCGGGGACGGCGCGTTAACCGATTGGGGCTTAGGAGACCATGCGTGGACCGATCGGGGCTCGAAGACGGCGCGTGGACCGATCGGGGCTTGGAGACAGCGCGTGGACCGTCTGGGGCTCAGGCGGTTTCGCGTGGACCAATTGGGGTGCGGCGACGGCGCGTGGTCCGATCGGGGCTTAGGAGACGGCGCGTGCACCGATCGGGGCCCGGAGACGGGTCGTGGACAGATTGGGGATTAGGAGACGGCGCGTTTACCGATTGGGGCTCGAATACGGCGCGTGAACCAATCGGGGCTCAGGAGGCCGCGCGTGGACCGATCGCGGCTCGGCGACGGCGCGTGGACCGATCGGGGCTCAGGAGGCCGCGCGTGGACCGATCATGGCTCGGCGACGGCGCGTGGACCGATCAGGGCTCGGAGACGGCGCGTTTACCGATAGCAGCTCGGAGACGGCTCGTGGACCGATCGGGGCTCGGAAACGGCGCGTGGAACGATCGGGGCTCAGGAGACGGCACGTGGACCGATCGGGGCTTAGGAGAAGGCGCGTGGACCGATCGGGGCTTAGGAGACGGCGCGTGGACCGATCGGGGCTTATGAGACGGCGCGTGAACCGATCGGAGATCAGGCGAAGACGCGTTCACCGATCGGGGCTCTGGAAGCGGCGCACGGACCGATCGTGGCTCGGAGACGGCGCGTGGAGGCATCGGGGCTTTGAAGACGACGCGTGGACCGAACGGTGCTCAGAAAACGCCGCGTGGACCGATGGGGATCAGGAGACGGTGCGTGGACCGATCGGGGCTCGGAGACGCCGCTTGGACCGATCGGGGCTTAGGAGACGACGCGTGGACCGATGGGGGCACGGATACGGCGCGTGGACCGATCGGGGCTCGGGGACAGTGCGTGGACCGACTGGGGCTCAGGCGGTTGCGCGTGCACCAATTGGGGTTCGGCGACGGCGCGTGGACCGATCGGGGCTCCGAGACTGCGCGTTAACCGATTGGGGCTTAGGAGACGATGCGTGGTCCGATCGGGGCTCAGGAGCCTCGCGTGGATCGATCGGGGCTCCGGAGGCGCGGCGTTGACCCATGGGGATCAGGAGACAGTGCGTGGACCGATCGAGGCTCGGAGACGGCGCGTGGACCGATCGGGGCTTAGGAGACGACGCGTGGACCGATCGGGGTGTAGGCGACGACGCGTGTACCTATCGGGGCTCAGGAGACAGCGCGTGGACCGATCAGGGCTCGGCGACTGCGCGTGGACGTATCGGGGCTTAGGAGACGGCGCGTGGACCGATCGGGGCTCGGGGACGGCGCGTTAACCGATTGGGGCTTAGGAGACCATGCGTGGACCGATCGGGGCTCGAAGACGGCGCGTGGACCGATCGGGTCTCAGGAGGCCGCGCGTGGACAGATCATGACTCGGCGACGGCGCGTGGACCGATCGGGGCTCGGAGACGACGCGTGGACCGATCGGGGCTTGGAGACAGCGCGTGGACCGTCTGGGGCTCAGGCGGTTTCGCGTGGACCAATTGGGGTGCGGCGACGGCGCGTGGTCCGATCGGGGCTTAGGAGACGGCGCGTGCACCGATCGGGGCCCGGAGACGGGTCGTGGACAGATTGGGGATTAGGAGACGGCGCGTCGACCGATCGGGGCTGGGAGACGGCACGTGGACCAATGGTGGCTTAGGAGACGACGCGTCGAATGATCGGGGCTCAGGAGACGGCGCGTGGACCGATCAGGGCTCAGGAGACGGCGCGTTTACCGATTGGGGCTCGAATACTGCGCGTGAACCAATCGGGGCTCAGGAGGCCGCGCGTGGACCGATCGCGGCTCGGCGACGGCGCGTGGACCGATCGGGGCTCAGGAGGCCGTGCGTGGACCGATCATGGCTCGGCGACGGCGCGTGGACCGATCGGGGCTCGGAGACGGCACGTGGACCGATCGTGGCTCGGAGACGGCGCGAGGAGGCATCGGGGTTAAGAAGACGACGCATCGACCGAGCGGGGTTCAGGAGACGGCGCGAGGAGCGATCGGTGCTCAGGAGAAGACGCGTCAATTGATCGGGGCTCAGGACAGGACGCGGCGACGGATCGGGGCTTAGAGACGGCGCGTGGACCGATCGGGGCTTAGGAGACGACGCGTGGACCGATCGGGGCTCAAGAGACGGCGCGTGGACCGATCGGGACTCAGGAGACGGCGCGTGGATCGATTGGGGCGTGGATACGGCGCGTGACGCGACCGGGGCTCAGGAGACGGCACGTGGACCGATCGGGGTTCGGAGACGGCACGTTAACCGATCGGGGCTTAGGAGACGATGCGTGGACCGATCGCGGCTCGGAGACGGCGTGTGAACCGACCGGGGCTGAGGAGGCCGCGCTTGGACCGATCGAGGCTCGGCGACGGGGCGTGGACCGATCGGGGCTTAGGAGACGGCGCGTGGACCGATCGGGGCTCGGAGACATCGCGTGGAATGATCGGGGCTTAGGAGACGGCGCGTGCACCGATCGGGGCCCGGAGACGGGTCGTGGACAGATTGGGGATTAGGAGAAGGCGCGTGGACCGATCGGGGCTTAGGAGACGACGCGTGGATCGACCGGGGCTCGGAGACGGCGCGTGGATGGACCGTGGCTTAGAATGCGGCACGCGGACCGATCGGGGCTCGGAGACGGCGCGTGGAACGATCGGGTCTCAGGAGACGGCGCGTTAAATGATCGGCGCTCGGAGACGCCGCGTGGACCGATTGGGGCTTAGGAGACGGCGCGTGGAACGATCGGGGCTCAGGAGACGGCGCGTGGACCGCTCGGGGCTCGGAGACGGCGCGTGGAACGATAGGGGCTCCGGAGGCGCCGTGTGGACCGATGGGGAGCAGGAGACGGTGCGTGGACCGATCGGGGCTCGGAGACGGCGCGTAGACCGATCGGGGCTTAAGAGATGACGCGTGGACCGATCGGGGCTCAGGAGACGGGGCGCGGACTGACCGGGGCTCAGGTGACTCGCGTGGATCGATCGGGGCTCCGGAGGCGCCGTGTGGACCGATGGGGACCAGGAGACGGCGCGTGCATCGATCGGGGCCCGGGGACGGGTCGTGGACCGATCGGGGCTCAGGAAACGGCGCGTGGACCGACTGGGGCTCAGGCGGTTGCGCGTGGACCAATTGGGGTTCGGCGACGGCGCGTGGACCGATCGGGGCTCGGAGATGGCGCGTCGACCGATCGGGGTTCGTAGACGGCGCCTGGACCGTCCGGTGCTCAGGAGGCGATGCGTGGAACGATCGGGGCTCAGGAGACTGCGCGTGGACCGATCGGGGCTCAGGAAGCGGCGCCTGCACCGATCGGGCCTGGGAAACGGCGCGTGGACCGATCGGAGCTCGGAGACGAGGCGTGGAGCGGTCGGGACTCAGGAGAAGACGGGTGGATCGATCGGGACTCAGGAGACGACACGTCGACGGATCGGGGCTTAAGAGACGACGCGTGGACCGATCGGAGCTTAGGAGACGATGCGTGGACCGATCGCGGCTCGGAGACGGCGTGTGAACCGACCGGGGCTTAGAAGACGACGCGTGGACCGATCGGGGCTCAGGAAACGGGCCTAGGAGCAACGGGGTTCAGGAGACGACGCGTCGTCCGATCGGGGCTCAGGATGCGGCGCGTGGACCCATCGGAGCTCGGAGACGGCACGTGGACCGATCAGGGCTTAAGACACGGCGCGTGGACCCATCGGGGCTCGGAGACGACGCGTGTACGGATCGGGGCTTGATGACGGCGGCTTTACCGATCGGGGCTTAGGAGGCGGCGTGTGGAACGATTGGGGCTCAGGGGACGGCGCGTGCACCGATCGGCGCTCGGAGACGGCGCGTGGAGCGATCGGGGCTGAGGAGACGATGCGTGGATCGATCGGGGCTCAGGAGACGACGCGTCGACCGATCGGGGCTCAGGAGACGACGCGTGGACCGATCGGGGCGTAGGAGAAAACGCGTGGACCGATCGGGGCTCAGGAAGCGGCGCCTGCACCGATCGTGGTTGGGAGACGGCGCAAGGAGGCATCTGGGCTTAAAAGACGACGCGTGGACCGATCGGGGCTCAAGAAATGGCGCGTGGACCGACCGGGGCTCAGGAGACAGCGCGTGAAATGATCGGGGCTCGGAGATGGCGCGTGGACCGATCGTGGCTCAGGAAGCGGCGCCACGACCGATCGTGGCCCGTAGACGGCGCGAGAAGGCATCTGGGCTTACGAAGACGACGCGTGGATCGATCGGGGCTCGGAGACGGCGCATGAACCGACCAGGGCTCAGGAGACGACGCGTGGACTGATCGGGGCTCAGGAGACGGCGCGTGGACCGATCGGGGCTGAGGAGACGACGCGTGGACCGATCGGGGCTCAGGAGACGGCGTGTGGACCAATCGGGGCTCAGGAGATGGCGCGTGAACCGATTTGGGCTCAGGAGGCCGCGCGTGGACCGATCGCGGCTCGGCGCCAGCGTGTAGACGGATCGGGTCTCAGGAGACGGCGCGTGAACCGATCGGCGCTCGGCGACGGGGCGTGGACCGATCGGGGCTTAGGAGACGGCGCGTGCACCGATCGGGGCCCGGAGACGACGCGTCGACCGACTGGGGCTCAGGCGGTTTCGCGTGGACCAATTGGGGTTCGGCGACGGCGCATGAACCGACCGGGGCTCAGGAGACGGCGCGTGGACTGATCGGGGCTCGGAGACGGCGCGTTAACCGATCGGGGCTTAGGAGGCCGCGCGTGGACCGATCGAGGCTCGGCGACGGCGTGTGGACCGATCGGGACTCGGAGACGGCGTGTGAACGTATCGGGGCTTAGGAGACGATGCGTTGACCGATCGGGGCTCATGAGGCGGCGAGTAGACCGATTGGGGCTCAGGAGACGGCGCATGGACCAATCGGGGCTCAGGAAACGGCGTGTGGACCGATCGGAGCGCGGAGACGACGCGTGGACCGATCGGGGCTCAGGAGACGGCGCGAGGAGCGATCGGGCTCAGGAGAAGACGCGTCAATTGATCGTGGCTCAGGAGACGACGCGTCGACGGATCGAGGCTTAGGAGACGACGCGCGGACCGATCGGGGCTTAGGAGACGACGCGTGGACCGATCGTGGCTCAGGAGACGGCGCGTGGACCGACCGGGGCTCAGGAGGCGACGCGTAGACCCATCGGGGCTCGGAGACGGCGTGTGGACCGATCGGGGATTAGGAGACGACGCGTGGACCGATCGGGGCTCGGAGACGGCACGTGGACCGATCGGGGCTTAGGAGACTCACGTTGATCGATTGGGGCTCCGGAGGCGACGCGTGGACCGATCGGGGCTTAGGAGACTACACGTGTACCTATCGGGGCTCAGGAGACTGCGCGTGGACCGATTGGGCATCAGGAGACGGCGCGTCTATGGATCGGGGCTTGGGGAACGACGCGTGGACCGATCGGGGCTCAGGAGACAGCGCGTGGATCGATCGGGGCTCGGATACGGCGCGTGGAACGATCGGGACTCAGGAGACAGTGCGTGAAATGATCGGCGTTCGGAGACCGCGCGTGGACAGATTGGGGCTTAGGAGACGGCGCGTGGACCGACTGTGGCTCAGGAGGTTGCGCGTGGACGAATTGGGGTTCGGCGACGGCGCGTGGACCGACCGGGGCTCAGGAGACGGCGTGTGGATGGACCGTGGCTTAGAATGCGGTATGCGGACCGATCGGGGCTCGAAGACGGCGTGTGGACCAATCGGGGCTCGGAGACGGCGCGTTAACCGATCGGGGCTTAGGAGACGATGCGTGGACCGATCGGGCCTCGGAGACGGCGCGTGGAACGATCGGAGCAAAGGAGACGGCGCGTGAACAGATCGGCGCTCGGGGACGGCGCGTGGATCGATCGGGGCTTAGGAGACGGCGCGTGGACCGATTGGGGCTTAGGAGACGGCGCGAGGACCGATCGGGGATCTGGAAGCGACGCATAGACCGATCGTGGCTCGGAGACGGCGCGTGGAGGCATCGGGGCTAAGAAGACGACGCAGGGACCGAGCGGGGCTCAGGAGACGGCGCGAGGAGCGATCGGGGCTCAGGAGAAGACGCGTCAATTGATCGGGGCTCAGAAATCGGCGCGTGGAGCGATCGGGGCTCAGGAGACGACGCGTGGATCGATCGGGGCTCAGGAAACGACGCGTCGACCGATCGGGGCTTAGGAGACGGCGCGTGGGCCGATCGGAGCTCGGAGACGGCGCGTGGACCGATCGGGTCTTAGGAGACGGCGCCTCGACCGATCGGGGCTCAGGATGCGGCGCGTGGACCCATCGGGGCTCGGAGACGGTCCGTGGAGCGATAGGGGCTTAGGAGACGGCGCGTTGACTGATCGGGGCTCGGGAAGCGGCGCCTGAACCGATCTGGCTCGGAGACGGCGCGTGGAGGCATCGGGGCTTAGAAGACGACGCATGGATCGATCGGGGCTCAGGAAACGGCGCGTGGACCGATTGGAGCTCGGAGACGACGCGTGGACCGACTGGGGCTCAGGTGGTTGCCCGTGGACCAATTGGGGTTCGGCGACGGCGCGTTAACCGATCGGGGCTTAGCAGACGATGCGTGAACCGATCGGGGCTCGGAGACGGCGCGTGGACCGACCGGGGCTCGGAGACCGCGCGTGGACCGATCGGGGATCGGAGACGGCACGTTAACCGATCGGGGCTTAGGAGACGATCCGTGAACTGATCGCGGCTCGGAGACGGCGCGTGGACAGATCGGGGCTCAGGAGACCGCGCGGTGACCGATCGGGGCTTGGCGACTGCGCGTGGACGTATCGGGGCTCAGGAGACGGCGCGTGGACCGATCGGGGCTCGCAGACGGCACGTCAGCCGATCGGGGCTTAGGAGACGATGCGTGGACCGATCGCGGCTCGGAGATGGCGCGTGAACCGACCGGGGCTCAGGAGACGGCGCGTGCACCGATCGGGGCCCAGAGACGGGTCGTGGACAGATTGGGGCTTAGGAGACGGCGCGTGGACCGATCGTGGCTGGGAGACGGCACGTCCACCAATAGGGGCTCAGGAGACTACGCGTGGATGGATCGGAGCTTAGGGAACGACGCGTGGACCGATCGGGGCTCAGGAGACGGCGCGTGAACCGACCATGGCTCAGGAGGCCGCGCGTGGACCGACTGGGGCTCAGGAGGTTGCGCGTGGACCAATTGGGGTTCGGCGACGGGGCGTGGACCGATCGGGGCTCGGAGACGGCGCGTTAACCGATCGGGGCTTAGGAGACGATGCGTTAACCGATCGGGGCTTAGGAGACGATGCGAGGAGGCACCTGGGTTTACAAGACGACGCGTGGATCGATCGGGGCTCGGAGACGGCGCGTGAACCGACCGGGGCTCAGGAGGCCGCACGTGGACCGATCGAGGCTCGGCGACGGCGTGTGGACCGATCGGGGCTCGGTGACTGCGTGTGGGCGTATCGGGGTTCAGGAGAGGGCGCGTGGACCGACCGGGGCTCGCAGACGGCACGTGGACCGATCAGGGCTTTGGAGACGACGCGTGGACCGATCGGGGCTCAGGAGACGACGCGTGGACCGATCGGTGCTCGGAGACGGCGCGTTGGACGATCGGGGCTCAGGAGACGGCGCGTGGGCCGATCGGGGCGCAGGTGACGGTGCGTGGACCGACTGGGCCTCGGGAGGTTGCGCGTGGACGAATTGGGGTTCGGCGACGGCGCGTGGACCGACCGGGGCTCAGGAGACCGCGCGTGGACCGATCGAGGCTCGGCGACGGCGCGTGGACCGATCGGGGCTCGGAGACGACGCGTGGACCGATCGGGGCTCGGAGACAGCGCGTGGACCGACTGGGGCTCAGGCGGTTTCGCGTGGACCAATTGGGGTTCGGCGACGGCGCGTGGACCGATCGGGGCTTAGGAGACGGCGCGTGCACCGATCGGGGCCCGGAGACGGGTCGTGGACAGATTGGGGATTAGGAGAAGGCGCGTGGACCGATCGGGGCTGGGAGACGGCACGTGGACCGATCGGGGCTCGGAGACAGCGCGTGGACCGACTGGGGCTCAGGCGGTTTCGCGTGGACCAATTGGGGTTCGGCGACGGCGCGTGGACCGATCGGGGCTCAGGAGACGGCGCGTGGACCGATCGGTGCTCGGAGACGACACGTGGACCGATCGGCGCTCAGGAGACGGCGCGTGGAGCGATCGGGGCTCAGGAGACGGTGCGTGGACCGATTGGGGCTCGGATACGGCGCGTGAACCAACCGGGGCTCAGGAGGCCGCGCGTGGACCGATCGCGGCACGTGCGACGGCGCGTGCACCGATCGGCGCTCGGAGACGGCGCTGACAGATCGTGGCTTAGGAGAAGGCGCGTGGAACGATCGGGGCTCGGACACGGCGCGTGGAACGATCGGGGCTCCGAGTCGGCGCGTTAACCGATCGGGGCTTAGGAGACGGCGCGTGGACTGATCGGAGCACGGGAAGCGGCGCCTGAAGCGATCTGGCTCGGAGACGGCGCGTGGAGGCATCGGGACTTAGAAGACGACGTATGGACCGTTCGGGGCTCAGGAAACGGCGCGTGGACCGATTGGAGCTCGGAGACAACGCGTGGACCGCCTGGGGCTCAGGCGGTTGCGCGTAGACCAATTGGGGTTCGGCGACGGCGCGTGGACCGATCGCGGCTTAGGAGACGGCGCGTGGAACGATCGGGGCTCAGGAGACGGCGCGTGGACCGATCGGGGCTCAGGAGACGGTGCGTGGACCGATTGGGGCTCGGATACGGCGCGTGAACCAACCGGGGCTCAGGAGGCCGCGCGTGGACCGATCGCGGCACGTGCGACGGCGCGTGCACCGATCGGCGCTCGGAGACGGCCCTGACCGATCGTGGCTTAGGAGAAGGCGCGTGGAACGATCGGGGCTCGGAGACGGCGCGTGGAACGATCGGGGCTCCGAGTCGGCGCGTTAACCGATCGGGGCTTAGGAGACGATGCGTGGACCAATCGGGGCTCGGAGACGGCGCGTGGAACGATCGGGGCTCAGGTGACGGCGCGTGAACCGATCCGCGCTCGGAGACGGCCCGTGGACCGATCGGGGCTTAGGAGAAGGCGCTTCGACCGATCGGGGCTTAGGAGACGGCGCGTGGGCCGATCGGAGCTCGGAGACGGCGCGTGGAACGATCGGGGCTCAGGAGACGGCGCGTGAAATGATCGGCGCCCGGAGATGGCGCGTGGACCGATTGGGGCTTAAGAGACGACGGGTGGACTGATCGGGGCTTAGGAGACGGCACGTTAATCGATCGGGGCACAGAAGACGGCGCGTGAACCGGTCGGGGCTTAGGAGACGACGCGTTGACCGATCGGGGCTCAGGAGAAGGGGTGTGGACCGATCGGGGCTCAGGAGACGGCGCGTGGACCGATCGAGGCTCGGCGATGGCGCGTGGATCGATCGGGGCTCGGAGACGACGCGTGTACGGATCGAGGCTTGGAGACGGCGCGTGGATCGACCGGAGCTCGGACACGGCCCGTGGACGGATCGGGCTTAGGAGACGGCGCGTGGACTAATTGGGGCTCAGGAGACGACGCGTGGACTGATCGGGGCTCGAAGACAGCGCGTGGACCGATCGGGGCTCGGCGATGGCGCGTGGATCGATCGGGGCTCGGAGACGACGCGTGTACGGATCGAGGCTTGGAGACGGCGCGTGGACCGACCGGAGCTCGGACACGGCCCGTGGACGGATCGGGGCTTAGGAGACGGCGCGTGGACTAATTGGGGCTCAGGAGACGACGCGTAGATCGATCGGGGCTCGGAAACGACGCGTTAGCCGAGCGGGGCTCAGGAGACGACGCGTCGAACAATCGGGGCTCAGGAGACGGCGCGCGGACCGACTGGGGCTCAGGAGACTCGCGTGGATCGATCGGGGCACCAGAGGCGCCGCGTGGACCGATTGGGACCAGGAGACGGTGCGTGAACCGTTCGGGGCTCGGAGACGGCGCGTGGACCGATCGGGGCTCGGAGACGACGCGTAGACCGATCGGTGCTCGGAGACAGCGCGTGGACCGACTGGGGCTCAGGAGACAGCGCGTGAAATGATCGGGGCTCGGAGATGGCGCGTGGACCGATTGGGGCTTAAGAGACGACGGGTGGACCGATCGGGGCTTAGGAGACGGCACGTGAATCGATCGGGGCACAGGAGACGGCGCGTGAGCCGGTCGGGGCTTAGTAGACGACGCCTGGACCGATCGAGACTTAGGGGGCGGCGTGTGGAACGATCGGGGCTCAGGAAACTGCCCGTGGAGAAATCGGGGCTCAGGAGACGGCCCGTGGAGCGATCGGGGCTTAGGAGACGGCTCGTGGAATGATCGGGGCTCGGGAAGCGGCACCAGAACCGATCTGGCTCGGAGACGGCGCGTGGAGGCATCGGGGTTTAGAAGACGACGTATGGACCGATCGGGACTCAGGAAACGGCGTGTGGACCGATCAGAGCTCGGAGACGACGCGTGGACCGATCGGGGCTTAGGAGACTACGCGTGTACCTATCGGGGCTCAGGAGACAGCGCGTGGACCGATCGGGGCTCAGGAGGCGGCGCGTGGATCGATCGGGGCTCGGAGACGGCGGGTGGAACTATCGGGTCTCAGGAAACGGCGCGTGAAATGATCGGCGCTCGGAGACCCTACGTGGACCGATCGGGGCTTAGGAGACGGCGCGTGCACCGATCGGGGCCCGGAGACGGGTCGTGGACAGATTGGGGCTTAGGAGACGGCGCGTGGACCGAACGGGGCTTAGGAGACGACGCGTGGACCGATCGGGGCTCAGGAGACGGCGCGTGGACCGATCGGGGCTCAGGAGCCTAGCGTGGATCGATCGGGGCCCGGAGACGGCGCGTGGACCGATCGGGGCTTAGGAGACGACGCGTGGAGGCATCGGGGCTAAGAAGACGACGCATGGACCGAGCGGGGCTCAGGAGACGGCGCGTGGACCGATCGGTGCTCAAAGACGGCGCGTGGACGGACCGTGGCTTAGAATGCGTCACGCGGACCGATCGGGGCTCGGATACGGCGTGTGGACCGATCGGGGCTCGAAGACGGCGCGTGGAACGATCGGAGCTCAGGAGACGGGGCGTGAAATGATCGGCGCTATGAGACGGCGCGTGGGCCGATCGGGGCTCGGAAACGGCGCGTGGACCGACCGGGGCTCAGGAGACGGCGCGTCAACCGATCGGCGCTCGGAGACGGCGCGCGGACCGACTGGGGCTCAGGAGACTCGCGTGGATCGATCGGGGTGTAGGCGACGACGCGTGTACCTATCGGGGCTCAGGAGACAGCGCGTGGACCGATCGGGACTTAGGAGACGACGCGTGGACCGATCGGGGTGTAGGCGACGACGCGTGTACCTATCGGGGCTCAGGAGACAGCGCGTGGACCGATCAGGGCTCGGCGACTGCGCGTGGACGTATCGGCGCTCAGGAGACGGCGCGTGGACCGATCGGGGCTCGGGGACGGCGCGTTAACCGATTGGGGCTTAGGAGACCATGCGTGGACCGATCGGGGCTCGAAGACGGCGCGTGGACCGATCGGGTCTCAGGAGGCCGCGCGTGGACAGATCATGACTCGGCGACGGCGCGTGGACCGATCGGGGCTCGGAGACGACGCGTGAACCGATCGGGGCTCGGAGACAGCGCGTGTACGGATCGAGGCTTGGAGACGGCGCGTGGACCGACCGGAGCTCGGACACGGCCCGTGGACGGATCGGGGCTTAGGAGACGGCGCGTGGACTAATTGGGGCTCAGGAGACGACGCGTAGATCGATCGGGGCTCGGAAACGACGCGTTAGCCGAGCGGGGCTCAGGAGACGACGCGTCGAACAATCGGGGCTCAGGAGACGGCGCGCGGACCGACTGGGGCTCAGGAGACTCGCGTGGATCGATCGGGGCACCAGAGGCGCCGCGTGGACCGATTGGGACCAGGAGACGGTGCGTGAACCGTTCGGGGCTCGGAGACGGCGCGTGGACCGATCGGGGCTCGGAGACGACGCGTAGACCGATCGGTGCTCGGAGACAGCGCGTGGACCGACTGGGGCTCAGGAGACAGCGCGTGAAATGATCGGGGCTCGGAGATGGCGCGTGGACCGATTGGGGCTTAAGAGACGACGGGTGGACCGATCGGGGCTTAGGAGACGGCACGTGAATCGATCGGGGCACAGGAGACGGCGCGTGAGCCGGTCGGGGCTTAGTAGACGACGCCTGGACCGATCGAGACTTAGGGGGCGGCGTGTGGAACGATCGGGGCTCAGGAAACTGCCCGTGGAGAAATCGGGGCTCAGGAGACGGCCCGTGGAGCGATCGGGGCTTAGGAGACGGCTCGTGGAATGATCGGGGCTCGGGAAGCGGCACCAGAACCGATCTGGCTCGGAGACGGCGCGTGGAGGCATCGGGGTTTAGAAGACGACGTATGGACCGATCGGGACTCAGGAAACGGCGTGTGGACCGATCAGAGCTCGGAGACGACGCGTGGACCGATCGGGGCTTAGGAGACTACGCGTGTACCTATCGGGGCTCAGGAGACAGCGCGTGGACCGATCGGGGCTCAGGAGGCGGCGCGTGGATCGATCGGGGCTCGGAGACGGCGGGTGGAACTATCGGGTCTCAGGAAACGGCGCGTGAAATGATCGGCGCTCGGAGACCCTACGTGGACCGATCGGGGCTTAGGAGACGGCGCGTGCACCGATCGGGGCCCGGAGACGGGTCGTGGACAGATTGGGGCTTAGGAGACGGCGCGTGGACCGAACGGGGCTTAGGAGACGACGCGTGGACCGATCGGGGCTCAGGAGACGGCGCGTGGACCGATCGGGGCTCAGGAGCCTAGCGTGGATCGATCGGGGCCCGGAGACGGCGCGTGGACCGATCGGGGCTTAGGAGACGACGCGTGGAGGCATCGGGGCTAAGAAGACGACGCATGGACCGAGCGGGGCTCAGGAGACGGCGCGTGGACCGATCGGTGCTCAAAGACGGCGCGTGGACGGACCGTGGCTTAGAATGCGTCACGCGGACCGATCGGGGCTCGGATACGGCGTGTGGACCGATCGGGGCTCGAAGACGGCGCGTGGAACGATCGGAGCTCAGGAGACGGGGCGTGAAATGATCGGCGCTATGAGACGGCGCGTGGGCCGATCGGGGCTCGGAAACGGCGCGTGGACCGACCGGGGCTCAGGAGACGGCGCGTCAACCGATCGGCGCTCGGAGACGGCGCGCGGACCGACTGGGGCTCAGGAGACTCGCGTGGATCGATCGGGGTGTAGGCGACGACGCGTGTACCTATCGGGGCTCAGGAGACAGCGCGTGGACCGATCGGGACTTAGGAGACGACGCGTGGACCGATCGGGGTGTAGGCGACGACGCGTGTACCTATCGGGGCTCAGGAGACAGCGCGTGGACCGATCAGGGCTCGGCGACTGCGCGTGGACGTATCGGCGCTCAGGAGACGGCGCGTGGACCGATCGGGGCTCGGGGACGGCGCGTTAACCGATTGGGGCTTAGGAGACCATGCGTGGACCGATCGGGGCTCGAAGACGGCGCGTGGACCGATCGGGTCTCAGGAGGCCGCGCGTGGACAGATCATGACTCGGCGACGGCGCGTGGACCGATCGGGGCTCGGAGACGACGCGTGAACCGATCGGGGCTCGGAGACAGCGCGTGGAACGATCGGAGCTCATGAGACGGGGCGTGAAATGATCGGCGCTCTGAGACGGCGCGTGGACCGATCGGTGCTCGGAGACGGCGCGTGGAACGATCGGGGCTCGGAGTCGACGCGTTAGCCGATCGGGGCGTAGGAGACGATGCGTGGGCCGATCGGGGCTCGGAGACGGCGCGTGGACGGACCGTGGCTTAGAATGCGTCACGCGGACCGATCGGGGCTCGGATACGGCGTGTGGACCGATCGGGGCTCGGAGACGGCGCGTGGAACGATCGGAGCTCATGAGACGGGGCGTGAAATGATCGGCGCTCTGAGACGGCGCGTGGACCGATCGGTGCTCGGAGACGGCGCGTGGAACGATCGGGGCTCGGAGTCGACGCGTTAGCCGATCGGGGCGTAGGAGACGATGCGTGGGCCGATCGGGGCTCGGAGACGGCGCGTGGACCGACCGGGGCTCAGGAGACGGCGCGTCAACCGATCGGCGCTCGGAGACGGCGCGTGGACCGACCGGGGCTAAGGAGGCCGCGCGTGGACCTATCGAGGCTTAGGAGCCGACGCGTGGACCGATCGGGGCTCAGGAAGCGGCGCATGGACCGATCGTGGCTCGGAGACGGCGCGTGGAGGTATCGGGGCTTAAAAGACGACGGATGGACCGATCGGGGCTCAGGAAACGGCGCGTGGAACGAACGGTGCTCGGAGACGACGCGTGGACCGATCGGGGCTCGGAGACGGCGCGTGTACGGATCGAGGCTTGGAGACCGCGCGTGGACCGATCGGCGCTCGGAGACGGCGCGTGGACCGATCGGGGCTTAGGAGACGGCGCGTGGACCGATCGGGGCTCAGGAGACCCCGCGTGGACCGATCGCGGCTCGGCGACTGCGCGTGGACGCATCGGGGCCCAGGAGACGGCGCGTGGACCGATCGCGGCTCAGGAAGCGGCGCCTGGACCGATCGTGGCTCGGAGACGGCGCGTAGACCGATCGGTGCTCGGAGACAGCGCGTGGACCGACTGGGGCTCGGAGACGGCGCGTGGACCGATCGTGGCTTAGGAGAAGGCGCGTGGAATGATCGGGGTTCAGGAGACGGCGCGAGGAGCGATCGGGGCTCAGGAGAAGACGCGTCAATTGATCGGGGCTCAGGACACGACGCGGCGACGGATCGGGGCTTAGGAGACGATGCGTGGACCGATCGGGGCTCAGGAGACGGCGCGTGGAGCGATCGGGGCTCGGAAACGGCGGGTGGACCGTCCGGGGCTTAGGAGACGATGCCTGGACCGATCGGGGCTCAGAAGACGGCGCGTGGACGGATCGGCGCTCGGAGACGGCGCGTGGACCGATCGGGGCTCAGGGGACGGCGCGTGGACCGATCGACGCTCGGAGACGGCGCGTGGAGCGATCGGCGCTCAGGAGACGATGCGTGGATCGATCGGGGCTCAGGAGACGACGCGTCGACCGATCGGGGCTCAAGAGACGACGCGTGGACCGATCGGGGCGTAGGAGAAAACGCGTGGACCGATCGGGGCTCAGGAAGCGGCGCCTGCACCGATCGTGGTTGGGAGACGGCGCAAGGAGGCATCTGGGCTTAAAAGACGACGCGTGGACCGATCGGGGCTCAGGAAATGGCGCGTGGACCGACCGGGGCTCAGGAGACAGCGCGTGAAATGATCGGGGCTCGGAGATGGCGCGTGGACCGATTGGGGCTTAAGAGACGACGGGTGGACCGATTGGGGCTCGGGAGACGGCACGTGAATCGATCGGGGCACAGGAGACGGCGCGTGAGCCGGTCGGGGCTTAGGAGACGACGCCTGGACCGATCGAGACTTAGGGGGTGGCGTGTGGAACGATCGGGGCTCAGGAAACTGCCCGTGGAGAAATCGGGGCTCAGGAGACGGCCCGTGGAGCGATCGGGGCTTAGGAGACGGCTCGTGGAATGATCGGGGCTCGGGAAGCGGCACCAGAACCGATCTGGCTCGGAGACGGCGCGTGGAGGCATCGGGGTTTAGAAGACGACGTATGGACCGATCGGGGCTCAGGAAACGGCTTGTGGACCGATCAGAGCTCGGAGACGACGCGTGGACCGATCGGGGCTTAGGAGACTACGCGTGTACCTATCGGGGCTCAGGAGACAGCGCGTGGACCGATCGGGGCTCAGGAGGCGGCGCGTGGATCGATCGGGGCTCGGAGACGGTGCGTGGAACTATCGGGTCTCAGGAAACGGCGCGTGGAATGATCGGCGCACGGAGACGCCGCGTGGACCGATTGGGGCTTAAGAGACGGCGCGTGGACCGATCGGGGCGCAGGAAGCGGCGCCTGGACCGATCGGGGCTCTGGAAGCGGCGCACGGACCGATAGTGGCTCGGAGACGGCGCGTGGAGGCATCGGGGCGCGGAGACGACGCGTGGACCGATCGTGGCTTAGGAGACGACGCGCGGACCGATCGGGGCTCAGGAGACGGCACGTGGACCGATCGGGGCTCAGGAGACGGCGCGTGGACCGATTGGGGCTCGGGAGACTGTGCGTGGATGGATCGGGGTTTAGGGAACGACGCGTGGACTGATCGGGGCTCAGGAGACGGCGCGTGGTCCGATCGGGGCTGAGGAGACGACGCGTGGACCGATCGGGGCTCAGGAGACGGCGCGTGGACCAATCGGGGCTCAGGAGACGGCGCGTGAACCGATTTGGGCTCAGGAGGCCGCGCGTGGACCGATCGCGGCTCGGCGCCAGCGTGTAGACGGATCGGGTCTCAGGAGACGGCGCGTGAACCGATCGGCGCTCGTTGACGGGGCGTGGACCGATCGGGGCTTAGGAGACTGCGCGTGCACCGATCGGGGCTTAGGAGGCCGCGCGTGAACCTATCGCGGCTCGGTGACGGCGCGTGGACCGATCGGGGCTCAGGAGGCCGCGCGTGGGCCGATCGGGGCTCAGGAGACGGCGCGTGGACCGATCGGGGCTCGGAGACGACGCGTGGACCGATCGGGGTTCGGCGACCGCGCGTGAACCGACTGGGGCTCAGGCGGTTGCGCGTGGACCAATTGGGGTTCGGCGACGGCGCGTGGACCGTTCGGGGCTCGGAGACGGCGCGTTAATCGATCGGGGCTTAGGAGACGATGCGTGGACCGATCGGGGCTCGGAGACGGCGCGTGGACCGATCGGGGCTCGGCGACGGCGCGTGGACAGATCGAGGCTTGGAGACGACGCGTGTACGGATCGGGGCTTTGAAGACGACGCGTGGACCGATCGTAGCTCAAGAAACGGCGTGTGGAGCGATCGGGGCTCAGGAGACGACGCGTCGACCGATCAGGGCTCAGGTGACGGCGCGTGGACCGACCGGGGCTCAGGAGACAGCGCGTGAAATGATCGGGGCTCGGAGATGGCGCGTGGACCGATTGGGGCTTAAGAGACGACGGGTGGACCGATCGGGGCTTAGAAGACGGCACGTGAATCGATCGGGGCACAGGAGACGGCGCGTGAGCCGGTCGGGGCTTAGGAGACGACGCCTGGACCGATCGAGACTTAGTGGGCGGCGTGTGGAACGATCGGGGCTCAGGAAACGGCCCGTGGAGCAATCGGGGCTCAGGAGGCCGCGCGTGGGCCGATCGGGGCTCAGGAGACGGCGCGTGGACCGATCCGGGCTCGGAGACGACGCGTTAATCGATCGGGGCTTAGGAGACGATGCGTGGACCGATTGGGGCTTAAGAGACGACGGGTGGACCGATTGGGGCTCGGGAGACGGCACGTGAATCGATCGGGGCACAGGAGACGGCGCGTGAGCCGGTCGGGGCTTAGGAGACGACGCCTGGACCGATCGAGACTTAGGGGGTGGCGTGTGGAACGATCGGGGCTCAGGAAACTGCCCGTGGAGAAATCGGGGCTCGGAGACGGCGGATGGAACTATCGGGTCTCAGGAAACGGCGAGTGAAATGATCGGCGCTCGGAGACCCTACGTGGACCGATTGGGGCTTAGGAGACGGCGCGTGGACCGATCGGGGCAGGGAGACGGCAGGTGGACCGATCGGGGCTCAGGAGACGGCGCGTGGAGCAATCGATGCTCAGGAGGCGGCCGTGGGTCGATCGGTGCTCAGGAGACGACGCGTCGACGGATCGGGGCTCGGAGACGGCGCGTGGACCGACCGGGGCTCAGGAGGCCACGCCTGGACCGATCGGGGTTCGGCGACGGCGCGTGGACCGATCGAGGCACGAAAACGACGATTGTAAGGATCGGGGATTCGGGAACGACGCGTGGACCGATCCGGGCTCAGGAGACGGCGCGTGGACCGATCGGGGCTCGGAGACGGCGCATGGAACGATCGGGGCTCAGGAGACGGCGCGTTAACCGATCGGCGCACGGAGAGGGCGCCTGGACCTATCGGGGCTTAGGAGAAGGCGCATGGACGGATCGTGGCTTAGGAGACAACGCGTGGACCTATCGGGGCTCAGGAGACGGCACGTGGACCGATCGGGGCTCAGGAGACGGCGCGTGGACCGATTGGGGCTCGGGAGACTGCGCGTGGATGGATCGAAGTTTAGCGAACGACGCGTGGACCGATCGTGGCTTAAGAGACGACGCGTGGACCGATCGGGGCTCAGGAGACGGCACGTGGACCGATCGGGGCTCAGGAGACGGCGCGTGGACCGATTGGGGCTCGGGAGACTGCGCGTGGATGGATCGAAGTTTAGGGAACGACGCGTGGACCGATCGGGGCTCAGGAGACGGCGCGTGGACCGATCGGGACTCAGGAGACGGCGCGTGGACCGATTGGGGCTCGGGAGACTGCGCGTGGATGGAACGGGGCTTAGGGACCGACACGTGGACCGATCGGAGCTCAGGAGATTCGCGTGGATCCATCGGGGCTCCGGAGGCGGCGCATGGACCGATTGGGCAGCAGGAGATGGTGCGTGGACCGATCGGGGCTCGGGAGACGGCGCGTGGACCGATTGGGGCTCAGGAGGCGACACGTCGACGGATCGGGGCTCAGGAGACGGTGCGTGAACCGATCGGGGCTCGGCGACTGCGCGTGGACCGATCGGGGCTTAGGAGACGGCGCGTGAACCGATCGGGGATGAGGAGACGGTGCGTGGAGCGATCGGGCCTTAGGAGACGGCGTGAAGACCGATCGGGGCTGTCGAAGCGGCGCTAGGACCGATCGTGGCTCGGAGACGGAGCGTGGAGGCATCGGGGCTTAGAAGATGACGCATGGACCGATCGGGGCTCAGGAAACGGCGCGTGGACCGACCGGAGCTCGGAGACGACGCGTGGACCGATCGGGGCTCAGGAGACGGCGCGTGGCGCGATCGGGGCTCAGGAGACGGCGCGTGGACCGGTCGGGGCTTAGGAGACGATGCCTGGACCGATCGGGGCTTAGGAGGCGGCGCGTGGAACGATCCGGGCTCAGGAGGCGACACGTCGACGGATCGGGGCTCGGAGACGGCGCGTGGACCGATCGAGGCTCGGAGACGACGCGTTTACGGATCGGGGACTATGGGACGACGCGTGGACCGACCCGGGCTCAGGAGACGGCGCGTGAACCGATAGGCGCTCGGAGACGGCGCGTCGGCCGATCGGGGTTCGAAGACGGCGTCTGGACCGTCTGGGGCTTAGGAGACGCTGCGTGGACCGATCGGGGCTCAGGAGACTGCGCGTGGATGGATCGGGGCTTAGGGAACGACGCGTGGACGGATCGGGGCTCGGACACGGCGCGTGGAACGATCGGGGCTCAGGAGACAGCGCGTGGTCCGATTGGGCCTCACGAGACGGCGCGTGGACAGATCGGGGCTCGGAGACGACGCGTGTACGGATCGGGGATTCGGGGACGAGGCGTGGACCGATCGGGGCTCAGGAGACGACGCGTCGACGCATCGGGGCTTAGGAGACGACGCGTGGACCGATCGGGGCTTAGGAGACGACGCGTGGACCGATCGGGGCTCAGGAAGCGGCGCCTAGACCGATCGTGGCTCGGAGACGGCGCGTGGAGGCATCGGGCCTAAGAAGACGACGCATGGACCGAGCGGGGCGCAGGAGACGGCGCGAGGAGCGATCGGGGCTGAGGAGAAGACGCGTGGGCCGATCGGGGCTCAGGAGACGGCGCGTAGACCGATCGGGGCTCGGAAACGACGCGTTAACCGAGCGGGGCTTAGGAGACTATGCGTGGACCGATCGAGGCTCGGAGACAGCGCGTGTACCGACTGGGGCTCAGGAGGTTGCGCGTGGACCAATTGGGGTTCGACGACGGCGCGTGGACCGACCGGGGCTCAGGAGACCGCGCGTGAACCGATCGGGGCTCGGCGACTGCGCGTGGACCGATCGGGGCTAAGGAGACGACGTGTGGACCGATCGGGGCATAGGAGACGACGCGTGTACCTATCGGCGCTCAGGAGACAGCGCGTGGTCCGATTGGGCCTCACGAGACGGCGCGTGGACAGATCGGGGCTCGGAGACGACGCGTGTACGGATCGGGGATTCGGGGACGAGGCGTGGACCGATCGGGGCTTAGGAGACGACGCGTGGACCGATCGGGGCGTAGGAGACGACGCGTGGACCGATTGGGGCTTAGGAGACGGCGCGTGGACCGATCGGGGCTCAGGAAGCGGCGCCTGAACCGATCGTGGCTCGGAGACGGCGCGTGGAGGCATCGGGCCTAAGAAGACGACGCATGGACCGAGCGGGGCTCAGGAGACGACGCGTCGACGCATCGGGGCTTAGGAGACGACGCGTGGACCGATCGGGGCTTAGGAGACGACGCGTGGACCGATCGGGGCTCAGGAAGCGGCGCCTAGACCGATCGTGGCTCGGAGACGGCGCGTGGAGGCATCGGGCCTAAGAAGACGACGCATGGACCGAGCAGGGCGCAGGAGACGGCGCGAGGAGCGATCGGGGCTCAGGAGAAGACGCGTCAATTGATCGGGGCTCAGGAGAAGACGCGTCGACGCATCGGGGCTCAGGAGACGGCGCGTGGACCGACCGGGGCTCAGGAGACTCGCGTGGATCGATCGGGGCTCAGGAGGCGACGCGTGGACCCATCGGGGCTCGGAGACGGCGTGTGGACGTATCGGGGCTTAGGAGACGACGCGTGGACGGATCGGGGCTCAGGAGACGGCGCGTGGACCGATTGGGGCTCGGGAGACTGCGTGTGGATGGATCGAAGTTTAGGGAACGACGCGTGGACCGATCGGGGCTCAGGAGACGGCGCGTGGACCGATCGGGGCTCAGGAGACGGCGCGTGGACCGATTGGGGCTCGGGAGACTGCGCGTGGATGGAACGGGGCTTAGGGAACGACACGTGGACCGATCGGAGCTCAGGAGATTCGCGTGGATCGATCGGGGCTCCGGAGGCGGCGCATGGACCGATTGGGCAGGAGGAGATGGTGCGTGGACCGATCGGGGCTCGGGAGACGGCGCGTGGACCGATTGGGGCTCAGGAGGCCGCACGTGGACCGATCGCGGCTCGGCGCCAGCGCGTGGACGGATCGGGTCTCAGGAGACGGCGAGTGAACCGATCGGCGCTCGGCGACGGGGCGTGGACCGATCGGGGCTTAGGAGACGGCGCGTGCACCGATCGGGGCCCGGAGACGGGTCGTAGACAGATTGGGGCTTAGGAGACGGCGCGTGGACCGAACGGGGCTTAGGAGACGACGCGTGGACCGATCGGGGCTCAGGAGACGGCGCGTGGACCGATCGGGGCTCAGGAGACGGCGCGTGGACCGATTGGGGCTCGGGAGACTGCGCGTGGATGGATCGGGGCTTAGGGAACGACGCGTGGACCGATCGGGGCTCAGGAGACGGCGCGTGGACCGATCGGGGCTCGGAGACGGCGCGTAGAACGATTGGGGTTCGGAGACGGCGCGTGGACCGTCTGGGGCTTAGGAGACGATGCGTGGACCGATCGGGGCTTAGTGGACGACGCGTGGACCGATCGGGGCTCAGGAGACGGCGCGTGGACCGATCGGGGGTTAGGAGACGGCGCGTGGACCGATCGGGGCTTAGGAAGCGGCGGCTGGACCGATCGTGGCTCGGAGACAACGCGTGGACGTATCGGGGCTTAAGAGACGATGCGTGCACCGATCGGGGCTCAGGAGACGGCGCCGTGGATGGATCAGGGCTTAGGGAACGACGCGAGGACCAATTGGGGCTCAGGCGGTTGCGCGTGGACAGATCGGGGCTCGGAGACAACGCGTGCACCGATAGGGGCTCAGGAAGCGGCGCCTGGACCGATCAGGGCTTAGGAGACGACGCGTGGACCGGTCGGGGCTTAGGAGACTCGCGTGTATCTATCGGGGCTCCGGAGGCGGCGCGTGAACCGATCGGGGATCAGGAGACGGTGCGTGGAGCGATCGGGCCTTAGGAGACGGCGCGAATACCGATCGGGGCTGTCGAAGCGGCGCCAGGACCGATCGTGGCTCGGAGACGGAGAGTGGAGGCATCGGGGTTTAGAAGACGACGCATGGACCGATCGGGGCTCAGGAAACGGCGCGTGGACCAATCGGAGCTCGGAGACGACGCGTGGACCGATCGGGGCTCAGGAGACGGCGCGTGGAGCGATCGGGGCTCAGGAGACGGCGCGTGGACCGGTCGGGGCTTAGGAGACGATGCCTGGACCGATCGAGGCTTAGGAGGCAGCGCGTGGAACGATCGGGGCTCAGCAGGCGACACGTCGACGGATCGGGGCTCAGGAGACGGTGCGTGAACCGATCGGGGCTCGGCGACTGCGCGTGAACCTATCGGGGCTAAGGAGACGGCGCGTGAACCGATCGGGGATGAGGAGACGGTGCGTGGAGCGATCGGGCCTTAGGAGACGGCGTGAAGACCGATCGGGGCTGTCGAAGCGGCGCTAGGACCGATCGTGGCTCGGAGACGGAGCGTGGAGGCATCGGGGCTTAGAAGACGACGCATGGACCGATCGGGGCTCAGGAAACGGCGCGTGGACCGATCGGAGCTCAGAGACGACGCGTGGACCGATCGGGGCTCAGGAGACGGCGCGTGGAGCGATCGGGGCTCAGGAGACGGCGCGTGGACCGGTCGGGGCTTAGGAGACGATACCTCGACCGATCGGGGCTTAGGAGGCGGCGCGTGGAACGATCGGGGCTCGGAGACAGCGCGTGTACCGACTGGGGCTCAGGAGGTTGCGCGTGGACCAATTGGGGTTCGGCGACGGCGCGTGGACCGACCGGGGCTCAGGAGACCGCGCGTGAACCGATCGGGGCTCGGCGACTGCGCGTGGACCGATCGGGGCTAAGGAGACGACGTGTGGACCGATCGGGGCATAGGAGACGACGCGTGTACCTATCGGGGCTCAGGAGACAGCGCGTGGTCCGATTGGGCCTCACGAGACGGCGCGTGGACAGATCGGGGCTCGGAGACGACGCGTGTACGGATCGGAGATGAGAAGACGATGCGTGGACCGATAGGGCTCTGGAAACGGCGCCCGTACCGATCGAGGATCGGCGACGGCCTGTGGACCGATTGGGGCTCAGGAGGCCGCGCGTGGACCGATCATGGCTCGGCGACGGCGCGTGGACCGATCGGCGCTCGGCGACGGCGCGTGGACCGCTCGGCGCTCGGAGACGGCACGTTAACCGATCGGGGCTTAGGAGACGATGCGTGAACCGATCGGGGCTCGGAGACGGCGCGTGGACCGATCGGGGCTTAGGAGACAACGCGTGGACCGATGGGGGTTCGGAGACGGCGCGTGGACGGACTGGGGCTCAGGAGACTCGCGTGGATCGATCGGGGGTTCGGAGACGCCGCGTGGAGCGATGGGGATCAGGAGACGGTGCGCGGACCGATCGGGGCTCGGAGACGGCGCGTGGACCGATCGGGGCTTAGGAGACGACGCGTGGACCGATCGGGGATTAGGACACGACGCGTGTACCTATCGGTGCTCACGAGACAGCGTGTGGACCGATTGGGGCTCAGGAGACGGCGCGTGGACCGATCGGGGCTCAGGAGAAGACGCGTCAATTGATCGGGGCTCAGGAGAGGACGCGTCGACGCATCGGGGCTCAGGAGACGGCGCGTGGACGGACCGGGGCTCAGGAGACTCGCGTGGATCGATCGGGGCTCAGGAGGCGACGCGTGGACCCATCGGGGCTCGGAGACGGCGTGTGGACGTATCGGGGCTCAGGAGAAGGCGCGTGAACCGATCGGGGCTCAGGAAACGGCGCGTGAACCGATCGGGGCTTAGGAGACGACACGTGGACCGTCCGGGGTTAGGAGACGGCGCGTGGAACGATAGGGGCTCCGGAGGCGCCGTGTGGACCGATGGGGAGCAAGAGACGGTGCGTGGACCGATCGGGGCTCGGAGACGGCGTGTAGACCGATCGGGGCTTAGGAGATGACGCGTGGACCGATCGGGGCTCAGGAGACGGGGCGCGGACTGACCGGGGCTCAGGTGACTCGCGTGGATCGATCGGGGCTTCGGAGGCGCCGTGTGGACCGATGGGGACCAGGAGACGGTGCCTGGACCGATCGGGGCTCGGAGCCGGCGCGTGGACCGGTCGGGGTTTAGGAGACGACGCGTGGACCGATCGGGGCTCAGGAGACGGCGCGTGGACCGACCGGAGCTCAGGAGATTCGTGTGGATCGATCGGGGCTCCGGAGACGGCGCGTGGACCGATTGGGGAGCAGGAGATGGGCCGTGGACCGATCGGGGTTCGGCGACGTTGCGTGAACCGATCGGGACTTAGGAGACGACGCGTGGACCGTCCGGGGTTAGGAAACGACGCGTGAACCTATGGGGCTTAGGAAGCGACGCGTGGACCGATCGAGGCTCAGGAAACGGCGCGTGGACCGATTGGGGCTCAGGAGGCCGCGCGTGGACCGATAACGGCTCGGCACCAGCGCGTGGACGGATCGGGGCTCAGGAGACGGCGGTGGACCGATCGGGGCTCGGAGACGGCATGTTAAAAGATCGGGGCTTAGGAGACGATACTTCGACCGATAGGGGTCGGATACGGCGCGTGAACCGACCGGGGCTCAGGAGGCCGCGCGTTGACTGATCGGGGCTCGGAGATGACCGGTGGAACGATCGGGGCTCAGGAGACGGCGCGTGAACCGATCGTCGCTCGGAGACGGCGCTTGGACCGATCGGGGCTTAGAAGACGACGTGTGGAGCGATTGGGGCTCAGGAGATGGTGCGTGGACCGATCAGGGCTCGGAGACGGCGCGTAGACCGATCGGGGCTTAGGAGATGACGCGTGGACCGATCGGGGCTCGGAGACCGCGCGTGGACCACCCGGGGCTCAGGAGGCCACGCCTGGACCGATCGGGGCTCGGCGACGGCGCGTTGACCGATCGAGGCTCGGAGACGACGCGTGTACGGATCGGGGATTCGGGGACGACGCGTGGACCGATCGGGGCTTAGGAGACGACGCATGTACCTATCGGGGCTTAGGAGAAAATCCGTGGACGGATTGGCGCTCAGGAAGCGGCGCCTGGACCGATCGTGGTTCGGAGACGGCGCGAGGAGGCATCTGGGCTAAGAAGACGACGTGTGGATCGATCGGGGCTCAGGAAGCGGCGCCTTCACCGATCGTGGCTCGGAGACGACGCGTGGACCGATCGGGGCTCAGGAGACGGCGCGTGGAGCGATCGGGGCTCAGGAGACGGCGCGTGGACCGGTCGGGGCTTAGGAGACGATGCCTGGACCGATCGAGGCTTAGGAGGCGGCGCGTGGAACGATCGGGGCTCAGCAGGCGACACGTCGACGGATCGGGGCTCAGGAGACGGTGCGTGAACCGATCGGGGCTCGGCGACTGCGCGTGGACCGATCGGGGCTAAGGAGACGGCGCGTGAACCGATCGGGGATGAGGAGACGGTGCGTGGAGCGATGGGGCCTTAGGAGACGGCGCGAAGACCGATCGGGGCTGTCGAAGCGGCGCTAGGACCGATCGTGGCTCGGAGACGGAGCGTGGAGGCATCGGGGCTTAGAAGACGACGCATGGACCGATCGGGGCTCAGGAAACGGCGCGTGGACCGATCGGAGCTCGGAGACGACGCGTGGACCGATCGGGGCTCAGGAGACGGCGCGTGGAGCGATCGGGTCTCAGGAGACGGCGCGTGGACCGGTCGGGGCTTAGGAGACGATGCCTGGACCGATCGGGGCTTAGGAGGCGGCGCGTGGAACGATCGGGGCTCAGGAGGCCACGCCTGGACCGATCGGGTCTCGGCGACGGCGCGTGGACCGATCGAGGCTCGGAGACGACGCGTGGACCGATCGGGGCTCAGGGGACGGCGCGTGGACCGATCGGGGCTCAGGAGACGGCGCGTGGACCGATTGGGGCTCGGGAGACTACGCGTGGATGGATCGGGGCTTAGGGAACGACGCGTGGACCGATCGGGGCTCGGAGACGGCACGTAGAACGATTGGGGCTTAGGAGAAGGCGCGTGGAGCGATCGGGGCTCAGGAGACGGCGCGTGAACCGATCGGCGTTCGGAGACGGCGCGTCGACCGATCAGGGTTCGGAGACGGCGCGTGGACCGTCTGGGGCTTAGGAGACGATGCGTGGACCGATCGGGGCTTAGTGGACGACGCGTGAACCGATCGGGGCTCTGGCAGCGGCGCACGGACCGATCGTGGCTCGGAGACGGCGCGTGTAGACATCGGGGCTTTGAAGACGACGCATGGACCGAACGGTGCTCAGAAAACGGCGCGTGGACCGATCGGTGCTCGGAGACGATGCGTGGACCGATCGGGGCTCAGGAAACGGCGCGTGGAGCGATCAGGGCTAGGTGACGACGCGTGGATCGATCTGGGCTCAGGAGACGACGCGTCGACCGATCGGGGCTCAGGAGAGGGCGCGCGGACCAACCGGGGCTCAGGAGATTCGCGTGGATCAATCGGGGCTGCGGAGGCGCCGCGTAGACGGATGGGGCTCCGGAGACGGCGCGTGGACCGATCGGCGCTCGGAGAGTGCGCGTGGACCGATTGGGGCTTAGAAGACGGCGCGTGGACCGATCGGGGCTCAGGAAGCGGCGCCTAGACCGATCGTGGCTCGGAGACGGCGCGTGGAGGCATCGGGTCTAAGAAGACGACGCATGGACCGAGCGGGGCTCGGGAGACGGCGCGAGGAGCGATCGAGGCTCAGGAGAAGACGCGTCAATTGATCGGGGCTCAGGAGACGACGCGTCGACGGATCGGGTCTTCGGAGACGACGCGTGAACCGACCGGGGATTAGGAGACGACGCGTCGACCGATCGGGGCTTAGGAGACGACGCGTGGACTGATCGGGGCTGAGGAGAAGACGCGTGGGCCGATCCGGGCTTAGGAGAGGACCCGTCGACCGATCGGGGCTCAGGAGACGACGCGTGGACGGATCGAGGTTTAGCAGAGGGCGCGTCGGACGATCGGGGCTCAGGAGACGGCGCGTGGACGGATCGGGTCTCAGGAGACGGCGCGTGACCCGATCGGCGCTCGGAGACCGGGCGTGCACCGATCGGGGCTTAGGAGACGGCGCGTGCACCAATCGGGGCCCGGCGACGGGTCGTGGACAGATTAGGGCTTAGGAGACGGCGCGTGGACCGATCGGGGCTCGGAGACGGCGCGTGGACCGATCGGGGCTTAGGAGACGACGCGTGGACCGATCGGGGCTGAGGAGACGGTGCGTGGACCGATCGGGTCTCAGGAGACGGCGCGTGGACCGATTGGGGCTCGGGAGACTGCGCGTGGATGGATCGGGGCTTAGGGAACGACGCGTGGACCGATCGGGGCTCAGGAGACGGCGCGTGGACCGATCGGGGCTCAGGAGACGGCGCGTGGACCGATTGGGGCTGTCGAAGCGGCGCCAGGACCGATCGTGGCTCGGAGACGGAGAGTGGAGGCATCGGGGTTTAGAAGACGACGCATGAACCGATCGGGGCTCAGGAAACGGCGCGTGGACCGATCGGAGCTCGGTGACGACGCGTGGACCGATCGGGGCTCAGGAGACGGCGCGTGGAGCGATCGGGGCTCAGGAGACGGCGCGTGGACCGGTCGGGGCTTAGGAGACGATGCCTGGACCGATCGAGGCTTAGGAGGCGGCGCGTGGAACGATCGGGGCTCAGCAGGCGACACGTCGACGGATCGGGGCTCAGGAGACGGTGCGTGAACCGATCGGGGCGCGGCGACTGCGCGTGGACCGATCGGGGCTAAGGAGACGGCGCGTGAACCGATCGGGGATGAGGAGACGGTGCGTGGAGCGATCGGGCCTTAGGAGACGGCGCGAAGACCGATCGGGGCTGTCGAAGCGGCGCTAGGACCGATCGTGGCTCGGAGACGGAGCGTGGAGGCATCGGGGCTTAGAAGACGACGCATGGACCGATCGGGGCTCAGGAAACGGCGCGTGGACCGATCGGAGCTCGGAGACGACGCGTGGAGCGATCGGGGCTCAGGAGACGGCGCGTGGACCGGTCGGGGCTTAGGAGACGATGCCTGGACCGATCGGGGCTTAGGAGGCAGCGTGTGGACGTATCGGAGCTTAGGAGACGATGCGTGGACCGATCGGGGCTCAGGAGACGGCGCGTGGACCGATCGGGGCTTAGGAGACGGCACGTGAATCGATCGGTGCACAGGAGACGGAGGGTGAACCGGTCGGGTCGAAGGAGACGACGCGTCGACCGATCGGGGCTCAGGGGAAGGGGTGTGGACCGATCGGGGCTCAGGAGACGGCGCCTGGACCGACCGGGGCTCGGCGACTGCGCGTGGACCGATCGGGGCTCGGAGACGGCGCGTGGAACGATCGGGGCTCAGGAGACGGCGCGTGAAATGATCGGCGCTCGGAGACGGCGCGTGGACCGATCGGGGCTCAGGAAGTGGTGCCTGGACCGATCGGGGCTTAGGAGAAGGCGCGTGGACCGATCGGGGCTCGGAGACGGCGCGAGGACCGACCGGGGCTCAGGAGACGGCGCGTGGACAGACCGGAGCTCAGGAGATTCGCGTGGATCGATCCGGGCTCTGGAGGCGGCGCGTGGACCGATTGGGGAGCAGGAGATGGGCCGTGGACGGATCGGGGCTCAGGAGACGGCGGTGGACCGATCGGGGCTCGGAGACGGCATGTTAACCGATCGGGGCTTAGGAGACGATACGTGGACCGATCGGGGCTCGGATACGGCGCGTGAACCGACCGGGGCTCAGGAGGCCGCGCGTGAACCGATCGAGGCTCAGGAGGCCACGCCTGGACCGATCGGGGCTCCGGAGGCGCCGCGTGGACCGATGGGGATCAGGAGACGGTGCGTAAACCAACCGGGGCTCAGGAGGCCGCGCGTGGACCGATCGCGGCTCGGTGACGGCGCGTGGACCGATCGGGGCTCAGGAGGCCGCGCGTTAACCGATCGGGGCTTAGGAGGCGATGCGTGAACCGATCGGGGCTCAGGAAGCGGCGCCTGGACGGATCGTGGCTCGGAGACGACGCGTGGAGGCATCGGGGCTGAGAAGACAACGCATGGACCGAGCGGGGCTCAGGAGACGGCGCGTGGACCGATCGGAGCTCGGAGACGGCGCGTGGACCGATCTGGGCTCGGAGACAGCGAGTGGACCGACTGGGGCACAGGCGGTTGCGCGTGGACCAATTGGGGTTCGGCGACGGCGCGTGGACCGATCCGGGCTCAGGAGACGGCGCGTGGACCGATCGGGGCTCGGAGACGGAGCGTGGAGCGATCGGGGCTGAGGAGAAGGCGCGTGGTCCGATCGGGGCTTATGAGACGGCGCGTGGACCGATCGGGGCTCGGAGATGGCGCGTGGAGGCATCAGGGCTAAGAAGACGACGCATGGACCGAGCGGGGTTCAGGAGGTGGCGCGAGGAGCGATCGGGGCTCAGGAGAAGACACGTCAATTGATCGGGGCTCCGGAGACGACGCCTCGACGGAGTGGGCCTCAGGAGGCGGCACGAGAAGCGATCAGGGCTCAGGAGAAGACGCGTCAATTGATCGGGGCTCAGGAGACGACGCGTCGACGAATCGGGGCTTAGGAGACGACGCGTGGACCGATCGGGGCTCAGGAGACGGCGCGTCGACCGATCGCGGCTCGGAGACGGCGCGTGGAACGATCGGGGCTCAGGAGACGACGCGTGGACCGATCGGGCGTAGGAGACGACGCGTGTACCTATCGGGGCTCACGACACAGCGTGTGGACCGGTTGGGGCTCAGGAGACGCCGCGTGGAACGATCGGGGCTCGGAGACGGCGCGTGGAACGATCGGGGCTCAGGAGACTGCGCGTGGACCGATCGTGGCTTAGGAGAAGGCGCGTGGCATGATCGGGGCTCAGGAGACGGCGCGTGGACCGATCGTGGCTCGGAGACGGCGCGTGGAGGCATCGGGGTTAAGAAGACGACGCATCGACCGAGCGGGGTTCAGGAGACGGCGCGAGGAGCGATCGGGGCTTAGGAGACGACGCGTGGACCGATCGGGACTCAGGAGACGGCGCGTGGACCAATCAGGGCTCAGGAGACGGCGCGCGGACCGACTGGGGCTCAGGAGACTCGCGTGGATCGATCGGGGCTCCGCAGGCGCCGCGTGGACCGATTGGGATCAGGAGACGGTGCGTGAACCGTTCGGTGCTCGGAGACAGCGCGTGGACCGATCGGGGCTCGGAGACGACGCGTAGACCAATCGGTGCTCGGGGACAGCGCGTGGACCGACTGGGGCTGGGAGACGGCGCGTGGACCGATCGTGGCTTAGGAGAAGGCGCGTGGAATGATCGGGGCTCAGGAGACGGCGCGTGGATCGATCGTGGCTCGGAGACGGCGCGTGGAGGCATCGGGGTTAAGAAGACGATGCATCGACCGAGCGGGGTTCTGGAGACGGCGCGAGGAGCGATCGGGGCTTAGGAGACGACGCGTGGACCGATAGGGGCTCAGGAGACGGCGCGTGGACCGGTCGGGGCTTAGGAGACTCGCGTGAACCGATTGGGGCTCAGGCGGTTGCGCGTGGACCAATTGGGGTTCGGCGACGGCGCGTGGACCGATTGGGGCTCGGAGACGGCGTGTCGACCGCTCGGGGTTTGGAGACGGCGCCTGGACCGTCCGGGGTCAGGAGGCGATGCGTGGACCGATCGGGGCTCAGGAGACTGCGCGTGGATGGATCGGAGCTTCGGGAACGACGCGTGGACCGATCGGGGCTCAGGAGACGGCGCGTGAATCGATCGGCGCGCGGAGATGGCACGTGGAACGATCGGGGCTTAGGAGACGGCGCGTGGACTAATAGGAGATCAGGAGAGGACGCGTGGACCGATAGGGCTGTGGAAGCGGCGCACGGACCGATCGTGGCTCGGAGACGGCGCGTGGACCGATCGAGGCTCGGCGACGGCGCGTGGACCAATCGGGGCTCGGAGACGACGCGTGTACAGATCAGGGCTTGGTGACGGCGCGTTTACCGATAGCAGCTCGAAGACGGCCCGTGGACGGATCGCGGCTTAGGAAACGGCGCGTGGACCGATCGAGGTTCGGAGACGACGCGTGTGCGGATCGGGGATTCGAGGACGACGGGTGGACCGATCCGGGCTCAGGAGACGACGCGTCGTCCGATCGGGGCTCAGGATGCGGCGCGTGGACCCATCGGGGCTCGGAGACGGCACGTGGACCGATCAAGGCTTAGGACACGACGCGTTGACCGATCGGGACTCAGGAGGCGGCGCGTGGACCGATCGCGGTTCGGCGACGGCGCGTGGACCGATCGGGGCTCAGGAGACCGCGCGTGGACCGATCGGGGCTCAGGAGACGGCGCGTGGACCGATTGGGGCTCAGGAGGCCGCGCGTGGACCGATCATAGCTCGGCGACGGCGCGTGGACCGATCGGGGCTCGGAGCGGCGCGTAGAACGATCGCGGCTCGGCGACGGCGCGTGGAACGATCGGGGCTCAGGAGGCTGCGCGTGGATCGATTGGGGCTCATGGAGACGGCGCGTGGACCGCTCCGGGCTCGAAGACGGCGCGTGGAACGATCAGGGCTCAGGAGACGTCACGTGAAATGATCGGCGCTCGGAGACGGCGCGTGGACCGATCGGGGCTCAGGAGAAGGCGCGTGGACCGATCGGGGCTTAGGAGACGATGCCTGGACCGATCGGGGCTCAGGAGACGACGCGTGAACCAATCGGCGCTCGAAGACGGCGCGTGGACCGATCGGGGATGAGGAGAAGGCGCGTGGACCGATCGGGGCTTAGGAGACGGTGCGTAGACGGATCGGGGCTCGGAGACGGCGCGTGGAACGATCGGGGCTCAGGAGACGGCGCATGAACCGATCGGCGCTCGGAGACGGCGCGTGGACCGATCGGGGCTTAGTAGAAGGCGCTTGGACCGATCGGGGCTTAGGAGACGACGCGTGGACCGATCGGAGCTCGGAGACGGCGCGTGGAACGATCGGGGCTCAGAAGACGGCGCGTGAACCGATCGGCGCTCGGAGATGGCGCGTGGACCGATCTGGGCTCGGAGACAGCGCGTGGACCGACTGGGGCACATGCGGTGGCGCGTGGACCAATTGGGGTTCGGCGACGGCGCGTGGACCGATCCGGGCTCAGGAGACGGCGCGTGGACCGATCGGGGCTGGGAGACGGAGCGTGGAGCGATGGGGGCTCAGGAGACGGCGCGTGAACTAATCGGCGCTCGGAGACGGCGCGTGGACCGATCGGGGCTTAGTAGAAGGCGCCTGGACCGATCGGGGCTCCGCGACGGCGCGTGGACCGATCGAGGCTCGGAGACGACGCGTGTACGGATCGGGGATTCGGCGATGACGCGTGGACCGATCGGGGCTCAGGAGACGGCGCGTGAAATGATCGGCGCTCTGAGACGGCGCGGGGACCGATTGTGGCTTACGAGACGGCGCGTGGATCGATCGGGGCTCGAAGACGACGCGTGAACCGATCGGGACTCAGGAGCCGATGCGTGGATCGATCGGGGCTCAGGAGGCGCCGCGTGGACCCATCGGGGCTCGGAGACGGCACGTGGACCGATCAGGGCTTAGGAGACGACGCGTGGACCGATCGGGGCTCGGAGACGACGCGTGGACCGATCGGGGCTCGCAGACAGTGCGTGGACCGACTGGGGCTCAGGCGGTTGCGCGTGGACCAATTGGGGTTCGGCGACGGCGCGTTGACCGATCGGGGCTCGGAGACGGCGCGTTAACCGATTGGGGCTTAGGAGACGATGCGTGGCCCGATCGGGGCTCAGGAGCCTCGCGTGGATCGATCGGGCCTCCGGAGGCGCCGCGTTGACCCATGGGGATCAGGAGACAGTGCGTGGACCGATCGGGGTGTAGGCGACGACGCGTGTACCTATCGGGGCTCAGGAGACAGCGCGTGGATCGATCAGCGCTCGGCGACTGCGCGTGGACGTATCGGGGCTCAGGAGACGGCGCGTGGACCGATCGGGTCTCAGGAGGCCGCGCGTGGACAGATCATGACTCGGCGACGGCGCGTGGACCGATCGGAGCTCGGAGACGACGCGTGGACCGATCGGGGCTCGGAGACAGCGCGTGGACCGACTGGGGCTCAGGCGGTTTCGCGTGGACCAATTGGGGTTCGGCGACGGCGCGTGGACCGATCGGGGCTTAGGAGACGGCGCGTGCACCGATCGGGGCCCGGAGACGGGTCGTGGACAGATTGGGGATTAGGAGACGGCGCGTGGAGCGATCGGGGCTGGGAGACGGCACGTGGACCAATGGGGGCTTAGGAGACGACGCGTGGACCGATCGGGGTGTAGGCGGCGACGCGTGTACCTATCGGGGCTCAGGAGACGGCGCGTGGACTGAACGGGGCTCGGAGACGGCGCGTTAACCGATCGGGGCTTAGGAGGCCGCGCGTGGACCGATCGAGGCTCGGCGACGGCGCGTGGACCGATCGGGACTCGGAGACGGCGCGTGGATCAATCGGTGCTCGAAGACGACGCGTGGACCGACCGGGGCTCAGGAGCCGATGCGTGGATCGATCGGGGCTCAGGAGGCGGCGCGTAGACCCATCGGGGCTCGGAGACGGCACGTGGACCGATCAGGGCTTAGGAGACGACGCGTGGAGCGATCGGGGCTCAGGAGACAGCGCGTGGACCGATCGGTGCTCGGAGACGGCGGACGGACTGATCGGGGCTTAGGATACGACGCGTGGACCGATTGGGGCTCAGGAGGCCGCGCGTGGACCGATCGCGGCTCGTGCGACGGCGCGTGCACCGATCGGCGCTCGGAGACGGCGCTGACCGATCGTGGCTTAGGAGAAGGCGCGTGGAACGATCGGGGTTCAGGAGACGGCGCGTGGACCGATTGGGGCTCGGAGACGGCGCGTTAACCGATTGGGGCTTAGGAGACGATGCGTGGATCGATCGGGGCTCAGGATCCTCGCGTGGATCGATCGGGGCTCCGGAGGCGCCGCGTGGACCCATGGGGATCAGGAGACAGTGCGTGGACCCATCGGGGCTCAGGAGACAGCGCGTGGACCGATCGGGGTTCACGAAGCGGCGCCTGCACCGATCGGAGCTCGGAGACGACGCGTGGAGCGGTCGGGGCTCAGGAGAAGACGCGTGGATCGATCGGGGCTCAGGAGACGACGCGACGACGGATCGGGGCTTAGGAGACGACGCGTGGACCGATCGGGGCTTAGGAGCCGACGCGTGGACCGATCCGGGCTCAGGAGACGGCGCGTGGACCGATCGGGGCTCGAGGACCGCGCGTGAAACGATCCGGGCTTAGGAGACGTCGCGTGGACCGATCGGGGTTCAGGAAACGACGCGTCGACCGATCGGGGCTCAGGAGACGGCTCGCGGACCGACCGGGGCTCAGGAGCCTCGCGTGGGCCGATCATGGCTCGGCGACGGCGCGTGGACCGATCGGGGCTCGGAGACGACGCGTGGACCGATGGGGGCTCGGATACGGCGCGTGAACCAACCGGGGCTCAGGAGGCGGCGCGTGGATCGATCATGGCTCGGCGACGGCGCGTGGACCGATCCGGGCTCAGGATACGGCGCGTGGACCGATCGGGGCTCGGAGACGTCGCGTGGAGCGATCGGGGCTCAGGAGACGGTGCGTGGACCGATTGGGCCTCGGATACGGCGCGTGAAGCATCCGGGGCTCAGGAGGCCGCGTGTGGACCGATCGCGGCTCGTGCGACGGCGCGTACACCGATCGGCGCTCGGAGACGGCGCTGACCGATCGTGGCTTAGGAGAAGGCGCGTGGAACGATCGGGGTTCAGGAGACGGCGCGTGGACCGATTGGGGCTCGGAGACGGCGCGTTAACCGATTGGGGCTTAGGAGACGATGCGTGGATCGATCGGGGCTCAGGATCCTCGCGTGGATCGATCGGGGCTCCGGAGGCGCCTCGTGGACCCATGGGGATCAGGAGACAGTGCGTGGACCCATCGGGGCTCGGAGACGGCGCGTGGACTGATCGGGGCTTAGGAGACAACGCGTGGACCGTTCGGGGTGTAGGAGACGACGCGTGTACCTATCGGGGGCTCAGGAGACAGCGCGTGGACCGATCGGGGCTCGGCGACTGCGCGTCGACGTATCGGGGCTCAGGAGACGGCGCGTGGACCGATTGGAGCTTAGGAGACGGCGCGTGGACCGATTGGGGCTCGGATACGGCGCGTGAACCGATCGGGGCTTAGGAGGCCGCGCGTGGACTGATCGGGGCTCGGCGACTTCGCGTCGACGTATCGGGGCTCAGGAGACGGCGCGTGGACTGATCGGGGCTCGGCGACTGCGCGTCGACGTATCGGGGCTCAGGAGACGGCGCGTGGACCGATCGGGGCGGGGAGACGGTGCGTTAACCGATCGGGGCTAAGAAGACGACGCATGGACCGAGCGGGGCTCAGGACAAGGGGTGTGGACCGTTCGGAGCTCAGAAGACGGCGCGTGGACCGATCGGGGCTCGGAGACGACGCGTAGACCGATCGGTGCTCGGAGACAGCGCGTGGACCGACTGGGGCTCGGAGACGGCGCGTGGACCGATCGGAGCTCGGAGACGGCCCGTGGGCAGATCGGGGCTTAGGAGACGGCGCGTGGACTAATTGGGGCTTAGGAGAACATACATGGACCGATCTGGGCTCGGAGACAGCGCGTTTACCGACTGGGGCTCGAGAGGTTGCGCGTGGACCAATTGGGGTTCGCCGCGGCGTGTGGACCGACCGGAGCTCAGTAGACCGCGCGTGGACCGATCGCGGCTCGGCGACTGCGCGTGGATGGATCGGGGCTCAGGAGACAGCGCGTGGACCGATCGGGGCTCAGGAAGCGGCGCCTGCACCGATCGTGGCTCGGAGACGGCGCGTGGAGGCATCGGGGCTTCGAAGACGACGCATGGACCAATCGGGGCTCGGAAACGGCACCTGGACCGATCGGAGCTCGGAGACGACGGGTGGAGCGGTCGGGGCTCAGGAGAAGACGCGTGGATCGATCGGGGCTCAGGAGACGACGCGTCGACGGATCGGCGCTTAGGAGACGACGCGTGGACCGATCGGGGCTTAGGAGACGATGCGTGGACCGATCGGGGCTCAGGAGACGGCGCGTGGAGCGATCGGGGCTCGGAAACGGCGGGTGGACCGTCCGGGGCTTAGCAGACGATGCCTGGACCGATCGGGGCTCAGAAGACGGCGCGTGGACGGATCGGCGCTTGGAGACGGCGCGTGGACCGATCGGGGCTCAGGGGACGGCGCGTGGACCGATCGACACTCGGAGACGGCGCGTGGAACGATCGGCGCTCAGGAGACGAGGCGTGGACCGATCGGGGCTCAGGAGATGGCGCGTAGACCGATCGGGGCTCCGAAACGACGCGTTAACCGAGCGGGGCTTAGGAGACGATGCGTGGACCCATCGGGGCTCGGAAACAGCGCGTGTACCGACTGGGGCTCAGGAGACCGTGCGTGAACCGATCGGGGCTCGGCGACTGCGCGTGGACGGATCGGGGCTCGGAGACGGCGCGTAGAACGATCGGGGTGTAGGCGGCGACGCGTGTACCTATCGGGGCTCAGGAGACGGCGCGTGGACTGAACGGGGCTCGGAGACGGCGCGATAACCGATCGGGGCTTAGGAGGCCGCGCGTGGACCGATCGAGGCTCGGCGACGGCGCGTGGACCGATCGGGACTCGGAGACGGCGCGTGGATCAATCGGTGCTCGAAGACGGACGCGTGGACCGACCGGGGCTCAGGAGCCGATGCGTGGATCGATCGGGGCTCAGGAGGCGGCGCGTAGACCCATCGGGGCTCGGAGACGGCACGTGGACCGATCAGGGCTTAGGAGACGACGCGTGGAGCGATCGGGGCTCAGGAGACAGCGCGTGGACCGATCGGTGCTCGGAGACGGCGGACGGACTGATCGGGGCTTAGGATACGACGCGTGGACCGATTGGGGCTCAGGAGGCCGCTCGTGGACCGATCGCGGCTCGTGCGACGGCGCGTGCACCGATCGGCGCTCGGAGACGGCGCTGACCGATCGTGGCTTAGGAGAAGGCGCGTGGAACGATCGGGGTTCAGGAGACGGCGCGTGGACCGATTGGGGCTCGGAGACGGCGCGTTAACCGATTGGGGCTCAGGCGGTTGCGCGTGGACCGATCTGGGCTCGGAGACGGCGCGTTAATCGATAGGGGCTTAGGAGACGATGCGTGGACCGATCGGGCTCGGAGACGGCGCGTGAACCGACCGGGACTCAGGAGACGGCGCGTGGACCGATCGGGGCTCGGAGACGACGCGTGGACCGATGGGGGCTCGGATACGGCGCGTGAAGCAACCGGGACTCAGGAGGCCGCGCGTGGACCGATCATGGCTCGGCGACGGCGCGTGGACCGATCGCGGTTCGGATACGACGCGTGGACCGATCGGGGCTCGGAAACAGCGCGTGGACCAACCTGGGCTCAGGCGGTTGCGCGTGGACCAATTGGGGTTCGGCGACGGCGCGTGGACCGATCCGGGCTCAGGAGACGGCGCGTGAACCGATCGGCGCACGGAGACGGCGCGTGGACCGATCGGGGCTCAGGAGGATACGCCTGGACCGATCGGGGTTCGGCGACGGCGCGTGGACCGATCGGGGCTCAGGAGACGGCGCGTGGGCCGATCGGAGCTCGGAGACGGCGTGTGGAACGATCGGGGCTCAGGAAACGGCCCGTGGAGCAATCGGGGCTCAGGAGACGGTCCGTGGAGCGATCGGGGCTTAGGAGACGGCGCGTGGACTGATCGGAGCTCGGGAAGCGGCGCCTGAACCGATCTGGCTCGGAGACGGCGTGTGGAGGCATCGGGGCTCAGAAGACGACGTATGGACCGTTCGGGGCTCAGGAAACGGCGCGTGGACCGATTGGAGCTCGGAGACAACGCGTGGATCGATCGGGGCTCGGAGACCGCGCGTGGACCGACTGGGGCGCAGGCGGTTGCGCGTGGACCGATCGGGGCTCGGAGACGGCGCGTTAACCGATAGGGGCTTAGGAGACGATGCGTGGACCGATCGGGCTCGGAGACGGCGCGTGAACCGACCGGGGCTCAGGAGACGGCGCGTGGAACGATCGGGGCTCGGAGACGGCGCGTTAACCGATCGGGGCTTAGGAGATGATGCGTGAACCGATCGGGGCTCGGAGACGGCGCGTGGACCGACCGGGGCTCGGAGACGACGCGTGGACCGATCGGGGCTCGGAGACCGCGCGTGGACAGACTGGGGCGCAGGCGGTTGCGCGTGGACCGATCGGGGCTCGGAGACGGCGCGTTAACCGATAGGGGCTTAGGAGACGATGCGTGGACCGATCGGGCTCGGAGACGGCGCGTGAACCGACCGGGGCTCAGGAGACGGCGCGTGGAACGATCGGGGCTCCGAGTCGGCGCGTTAACCGATCGGGGCTTAGGATACGATGCGTGGATCGATCGGGGCTCGGAGACGGCGCGTGGACCGACCGGGGCTCAGGAGGATACGCCTGGACCGATCGGGGCTCGGCGACGGCGCGTGGACCGATCGGGGCCCAGGAGACGGCGCGTGGACCGATTGGGGCTCAGGAAACGGCGCGTGGACCGACTGGGGCTCAGGCGGTTGCGCGTGGACCAATTGGGGTTCCGCGACGGCGCGTGGACCGATCGGGGCTCGGAGACGGCGCGTTAACCGATCGCGGCTTAGGAGACGATGCGAGGAGGCATCTGGGTTTACAAGACGACGCGTGGATCGATCGGGGCTCGGAGACGGCGCGTGAACCGACCGGGGCTCAGGAGACGGCACGTGGACCGATCGGGGCTCGGAGACGGCACGTTAACCGATCGGGGCTTAGGAGACGATGCGTGGACCGATCGGACTCGGAGCCGGCGCGTGAACCGATCGGGGCTCAGGAGGCCGCGCGTGGACCGATCGAGGCTCGGCGACGGCGCGTGGACCGATCGGGGCTCGGAGACGACGCGTGGACGGATCGCGGCTTAGGAGACGGCGCGTGGAACGATCGGGGCTCAGGAGACGGCGCGTGGACCGGTCGAGGCTCGGAGACGGCACGTGGACCGATCGGGGCTTAGGAGAAGGCGCGTGGACCGATCGGGGCTTAGGAGACGGCGCGTGGATCGATCGGGGCTCGGAGATGGTGCGGGGAACGATCGGGGTTCAGGAGATGACGCGTCAATTGATCGGGGCTCAGGACACGACGCGGCGACGGATCGGGGCTTAGGAGACGATGCGTGGACCGATCGGGGCTCAGGAGACGGCGCGTGGAGCGATCGGGGCTCGGAAACGGCGGGTGGAGCGTCCGGGGCTTAGCAGACGATGCCTGGACCGATCGGGGCTCAGAAGACGGCGCGTGGACGGATCGGCGCTCAGAGACGGCGCGTGGACCGATCGGGGCTCAGGGGACGGCGCGTGGACCGATCGACGCTCGGAGACGGCGCGTGGAACGATCGGCGCTCAGGAGACGACGCGTGGACCGATCGGGGCTCAGGAGATGGCGCGTAGACCGATCGGGGCTCCGAAACGACGCGTTAACCGAGCGGGGCTTAGGAGACGATGCGTGGACCCATCGGGGCTCGGAAACAGCGCGTGTACCGACTGGGGCTCAGGAGACCGTGCGTGAACCGATCGGGGCTCGGCGACTGCGCGTGGACGGATCGGGGATCGGAGACGGCGCGTAGAACGATCGGGGCTCAGGAGACGGCGCGTTAACCGATTGGGGCTTAGGAGACGATGCGTGGACCGATCGGGGCTCGAAGACGGCGGGTGGACCGATCGGGGCTTTGTAGACGGCGCGTGGACCGATCGTGGCTGGGAGACGGCAGGTCCACCAATCGGGGCTTAGGAGACGACGCGTAGACCGATCGGGGCCCAGGAGACGGCGCGTGGACCGATCGGGGCTCAGGAAACGGCGCGTGGATCGACTGGGGCTCAGGCGGTTGCGCGTGGACCGATCTGGGCTCGGAGACGGCGCGTTAATCGATAGGGGCTTAGGAGACGATGCGAGGACCGATCGGGCTCGGAGACGGCGCGTGAACCGACCGGGGCTCAGGAGACGGCGCGTGGACCGATCGGGGCTCGGAGACGACGCGTGGACCGATGGGGGCTCGGATACGGCGCGTGAAGCAACCGGGACTCAGGAGGCCGCGCGTGGACCGATCATGGCTCGGCGACGGCGCGTGGACCGATCGGAGCTCGGAGACGACGGGTGGAGCGGTCGGGGCTCAGGAGAAGACGCGTGGATCGATCGGGGCTCAGGAGACGACGCGTCAACGGATCGGCGCTTAGGAGACGACGCGTCGGCCGATCGGGGCTCAGGAGACGGCGCGTGGACCGATCGGGGCTCAGGAGACGCTGCGTGGACCGATCGGGGCTCGGAGATGGCGCGTGGAACGATCGGGGCTCAGGAGACGACGCGTGAAATGATCGGCGCTCTGAGACGGCGCGTGGACCGATTGTGGCTTACGAGACGGCGCGTGGATCGATCGGGGCTCAGGAAGCGCCGCCTGGACCTATCGTGGCTCGGAGACGGCGCGTGGAGGCATCGGGGCTAAGAACACGACGCATGGACCGAGCGGGGCTCAGGAGACGGCGCGAGGAGCAATCGAGGCTCAGGAGAAGACGCGTCAATTGATCGGGGCTCAGGAGACGACGCGGCGACGGATCGGGGCTTAGGAGACGACGCGTGGACCGATCGGGGCTCGGAGACGGTAGGAGGACCGACCGGAGCTCAGGAGATTCGCGTGGATCGATCAGGGCTCCGGAGGCGGCGCATGGACCGTTTGGGGAGCATGCGATGGTGCGTGGACCGATCGGGGCTCGGAGACGGCGCACGGACCGATCGGGGCTTAGGAGACGACGCGTGGACCGATCGGGGCTCGGAGACGGCGCGTGGACCGACCGTGGCTAAGGAGGCCGCGCGTGGACCTATCGAGGCCTAGGAGCCGACGCGTGGACCGATCGGGGCTGAGGAGACGGCGCGTGGACCGAACGGGGCTCGGAGACGGCGCGTGGAACGATCGGAGCACAGGAGACGGCGCGTGAACCGATCGGCGCTCGGAGACGGCGCGTGGACCGATCGGGGCTTAGGAGACGGCGCGTGGAACGATCCGGGCTCAGGAGACGAAGCGTGGACCGATCGGGGCTCGGAGACGCCGTGTGGAACGATCGGCACTCGGAGACGGCGCGTGGATCGATCGGGGATCGGGGACGGCGCGTGGAACGATCGCGGCTCGGAGTCGACGCGTAAGCCGATCGGGGCTTAGGAGACGATGCGTGGACCGATCGGGGCTCGGAGACGGCGCGTGGACCGATCGGGGCTCAGGAGACGGCGCGTCAACCGATCGGCGCTCGGAGACGGCGCGTGGACCGATCGGGGCTTAGGAGACGGCGCGTGGACCGATCGGAGATCAGGAGATGACGCGTGGACCGATCGGGGTTGTGGAAGCAGCGCACGGACCGATCGTGGCTCGGAGACGGCGCGTGGACGCATCGGGGCTTTGAAGACGACGCGTGGACCGATCGGGGCTCAGGAGACGGCGCGTGGACCGATCGGGGCTCAGGAGACGGCGCGTGGACCGATTGGGGCTGTCGAAGCGGCGCCAGGACCGATCGTGGCTCGGAGACGGAGAGTGGAGGCATCGGGGTTTAGAAGACGACGCATGAACCGATCGGGGCTCAGGAAACGGCGCGTGGACCGATCGGAGCTCGGAGACGACGCGTGGACCGATCGGGGCTCAGGAGACGGCGCGTGGAGCGATCGGGGCTCAGGAGACGGCGCGTGGACCGGTCGGGGCTTAGGAGACGATGCCTGGACCGATCGAGGCTTAGGAGGCGGCGCGTGGAACGATCGGGGCTCAGGAGACGGCGCGTGGGCCGATCGGGGCTCGGAGACGGCGCGTTAACCGATCGGGGCTCGGACACGACGCTTGTACGGATCGGGGCTTGGTGACGGAGTGTTGACCGATCGCGGTTTACAGACGGCCCGTGGACGGATCTGGGCTTAGGAGACGGCGTGTGGACCGATCGGGGCTCAGGAGACGGCGCGTAGACCGATCGCGGCTCGTAAATGACGCGTCAACCGATCGGGACTTAGGAGACGATGCGGGGATCGATCGGGGCACGGCGACTGCGCGTGGACCGACTGGAGCTCAGGAGGTTGCTCGTGGACCAATGGGGGTTCGGGCGACGGCGCGTGGACCAATTGGGGTTCGGGCGACGGCGCGTGGACCAATTGGGGTTCGGGCGACGGCGCGTGGACCAATCGGTGCTCGGAGACGGCGCGTGGACCGATCGGGGCGTAGGAGACGACGCGTGGACCGATCGGGGCTCAGGAGACGGCGCGCGGAGCGATCGGGGCTGAGGAGAAGGCGCGTGGTCCGATCGGGGCTTATGAGACGGCGCGTGGACCGATCGGGGCTCGGAGATGGCGCGTGGAATGATCGGGGCTTAGCAGATGGCGTGTGGACCGATCGGAGATCAGGAGACGACGCGTGGACCGAGAGGGCTCTGGAACTGGCGCACGGACGGATCGTGGCTCGGAGACGGCGCGTGGAGGCATCAGGGCTAAGAAGACGACGCGTGGACCGATCGGGGCTCAGGAGACGGCGCATGGACCGAGCGGGGTTCAGGAGGTGGCGCGAGGAGCGATCGGGGCTCAGGAGAAGACACGTCAATTGATCGGGGCTCCGGAGACGACGCCTCGACGGAGTGGGCCTCAGGAGGCGGCACGAGAAGCGATCAGGGCTCAGGAGAAGACGCGTCAATTGATCGGGGCTCAGGAGACGACGCGTCGACGAATCGGGGCTTAGGAGACGACGCGTGGACCGATCGGGGCTCAGGAGACGGCGCGTCGACCGACCGGAGCTCAGGAGATTCGCGTGGATCAATCGGGGCTCCGTAGGCGGCGCGTGGACCGACCGGGGCTCAGGAGGCCGCGCGAGAACCGATCGCGGCTCGGCGACGGCGCGTAGACCGATCGGGGCTCGGAGACGACGCGTGCACCGATCAGGGCTCGGAGACAGCGCTTGGACCGATTGGGGCTCGGATACGGCGCGTGAACCAATCGGGGCTCAGGAGGCCGCTCGTGGACCGATCGCGGCTCGGCGACGGCACGTGGACCGATCGGGTCTCAGGAGGCCGCGCGTGGACAGATCATGACTCGGCGACGGCGCGTGGACCGATCGGGGCTCGGAGACGACGCGTGGACCGATCGGGGCTCGGAGACGGCGCATGAACCGACCGGGGCTCAGGAGACGGCGCGTGGACTGATCGGGGCTCGGAGACGGCGCGTGGAGGCATCGGGGCTAAGAACACGACGCATGGACCGAGCGGGGCTCAGGAGACAGCGCGAGGAGCGATCGGGGCTCAGGAGAAGACGCGTCAATTGATCGGGGCTCAGGAGACGACGCGGCGACGGATCAGGGCTCAGGAGACGGCGCGTGGACCGACCGGGGCGGGCAGACGGCGCGTGACCCGACCGGGGCTTAGGAGGCCGCGCGTGGACTGATTGGGGCTCGGCGACTGCGCGTGGACGTATCGGGGCTCAGGAGATGGCGCGTGGACCGATCGGGGCGGGGAGACGGCGCGTTAACCGATCGGGGCTTAGGAGACGATGCGTGGGCCGATCGGAGATCAGGAGATGACGCGTGGACCGATCGGGGTTGTGGAAGCGGCGCACGGACCGATCGTGGCTCGGAGACGGCGCGTGGAGGCATCGGGGTTAAGAAGACGATGCATCGACCGAGCGGGGTTCAGGAGACGGCGCGAGGAGCGATCGGGGCTTAGGAGACGACGCGTGGACCGATAGGGGCTCAGGAGACGGCGCGTGGACCGGTCGGGGCTTAGGAGACTCGCGTGAACCGATTGGGGCTCGGAGATGGCGCGTGGACCGATCTGGGCTCGGAGACAGCGCGTGGACCGACTGGGGCACATGCGGTGGCGCGTGGACCAATTGGGGTTCGGCGACGGCGCGTGGACCGATCCGGGCTCAGGAGACGGCGCGTGGACCGATCGGGGCTGGGAGACGGAGCGTGGAGCGATGGGGGCTCAGGAGACGGCGCGTGAACTAATCGGCGCTCGGAGACGGCGCGTGGACCGATCGGGGCTTAGTAGAAGGCGCCTGGACCGATCGGGGCTCCGCGACGGCGCGTGGACCGATCGAGGCTCGGAGACGACGCGTGTACGGATCGGGGATTCGGCGATGACGCGTGGACCGATCGGGGCTCAGGAGACGGCGCGTGAAATGATCGGCGCTCTGAGACGGCGCGGGGACCGATTGTGGCTTACGAGACGGCGCGTGGATCGATCGGGGCTCGAAGACGACGCGTGAACCGATCGGGGCTCAGGAGCCGATGCGTGGATCGATCGGGGCTCAGGAGCCTCGCGTGGATCGATCGGGCCTCCGGAGGCGCCGCGTTGACCCATGGGGATCAGGAGACAGTGCGTGGACCGATCGGGGTGTAGGCGACGACGCGTGTACCTATCGGGGCTCAGGAGACAGCGCGTGGATCGATCAGCGCTCGGCGACTGCGCGTGGACGTATCGGGGCTCAGGAGACGGCGCGTGGACCGATCGGGTCTCAGGAGGCCGCGCGTGGACAGATCATGACTCGGCGACGGCGCGTGGACCGATCGGAGCTCGGAGACGACGCGTGGACCGATCGGGGCTCGGAGACAGCGCGTGGACCGACTGGGGCTCAGGCGGTTTCGCGTGGACCAATTGGGGTTCGGCGACGGCGCGTGGACCGATCGGGGCTTAGGAGACGGCGCGTGCACCGATCGGGGCCCGGAGACGGGTCGTGGACAGATTGGGGATTAGGAGACGGCGCGTGGAGCGATCGGGGCTGGGAGACGGCACGTGGACCAATGGGGGCTTAGGAGACGACGCGTGGACCGATCGGGGTGTAGGCGGCGACGCGTGTACCTATCGGGGCTCAGGAGACGGCGCGTGGACTGAACGGGGCTCGGAGACGGCGCGTTAACCGATCGGGGCTTAAGAGACGACGCGTGGACCGATCGGGGCTCAGGAGACGGCGCGCGGACCGATCGGTGCTCGGGGACGGCGCGCGGACAGACCGTGACTTAGAATGCGTCACGCGGACCGATCGGGGCTCGGATACGGCATGTGGACGTATCGGGGCTTAGGAGACGATGCGTGAACCGATCGGGGCTCAGGAGACGGCGCGTGGACCGATCGGGGCTCGGAGACGGCGCGTGTACGGATCGAGGCTTGGAGACGGCGCGTGGACCGATCGGAGCTCGGAAACGGCCCGTGGGCAGATCGGGGCTTAGGATACGGCGCGTGGTGGCATCGGGGCTAAGAAGACGACGCATGGACCGAGCGGGGCTCAGGAGACGGCGCGAGGAGCGATCGGGGCTCAGGAGAAGACGCGTCAATTGATCGGGGCTCAGGAGACGACGCGGCGACGGATCGGGGCTTAGGAGACGACGCGTTGACCGATTGGGGCTTAGGAGGCGACGTGTGGACCGATCGGGGCTTAGGAGACGGCCCGTGATTCGATCGGTGCACAGGAGACGGCGCGTGAACCGGTCGGGGCTTAGGAGACGACGCGTCGACCGATCGGGGCTCAGGACAAGGGGTGTGGACCGTTCGGAGCTCAGGAGACGGCGCGTGGACCGATCGGGGTTCGGCGATGGCGCGTGGAGCGATCGGGGCTCGGAGACGACGCGTGTACGGATCGAGGCTTGGAGACGGCGCTTGGACCGATCGGGGATCGGAGACAGCGCGTTTACCGATCGGGGTTCGGCGATGGCGCGTAGACCGATCGGGGCTCGGCGACTGCGCGTGGATGGATCGGGGCTCAGGAGACAGCGCGTGGACCGATCGGGGTTCACGAAGCGGCGCCTGCACCGATCGGAGCTCGGAGACGACGCGTGGAGCGGTCGGGGCTCAGGAGAAGACGCGTGGATCGATCGGGGCTCAGGAGACGACGCGACGACGGATCGGGGCTTAGGAGACGACGCGTGGACCGATCGGGGCTTAGGAGCCGACGCGTGGGCCGATCCGGGCTCAGGAGACGGCGCGTGGACCGATCGGGGCTCGAGGACCGCGCGTGAAACGATCCGGGCTTAGGAGACGTCGCGTGGACCGATCGGGGCTCGGAGACGACGCGTGGACCGATGGGGGCTCGGATACGGCGCGTGAACCAACCGGGGCTCAGGAGGCCGCGCGTGGATCGATCATGGCTCGGCGACGGCGCGTGGACCGATCCGGGCTCAGGATACGGCGCGTGGACCGATCGGGGCTCGGAGACGTCGCGTGGAGCGATCGGGGCTCAGGAGACGGTGCGTGGACCGATTGGGCCTCGGATACGGCGCGTGAAGCATCCGGGGCTCAGGAGGCCGCGCGTGGACCGATCGCGGCTCGTGCGACGGCGCGTACACCGATCGGCGCTCGGAGACGGCGCTGACCGATCGTGGTTTAGGAGAAGGCGCGTGGAACGATCGGGGTTCAGGAGACGGCGCGTGGACCGATTGGGGCTCGGAGACGGCGCGTTAACCGATTGGGGCTTAGGAGACGATGCGTGGATCGATCGGGGCTCAGGATCCTCGCGTGGATCGATCGGGGCTCCGGAGGCGCCTCGTGGACCCATGGGGATCAGGAGACAGTGCGTGGACCCATCGGGGCTCGGAGACGGCGCGTGGACTGATCGGGGCTTAGGAGACAACGCGTGGACCGTTCGGGGTGTAGGAGACGACGCGTGTACCTATCGGGGGCTCAGGAGACAGCGCGTGGACCGATCGGGGCTCGGCGACTGCGCGTCGACGTATCGGGGCTCAGGAGACGGCGCGTGGACCGATTGGAGCTTAGGAGACGGCGCGTGGACCGATTGGGGCTCGGATACGGCGCGTGAACCGATCGGGGCTTAGGAGGCCGCGCGTGGACTGATCGGGGCTCGGCGACTTCGCGTCGACGTATCGGGGCTCAGGAGACGGCGCGTGGACTGATCGGGGCTCGGCGACTGCGCGTTGACGTATCGGGGCTCAGGAGACGGCGCGTGGACCGATCGGGGCGGGGAGACGGTGCGTTAACCGATCGGGGCTAAGAAGACGACGCATGGACCGAGCGGGGCTCAGGACAAGGGGTGTGGACCGTTCGGAGCTCAGAAGACGGCGCGTGGACCGATCGGGGCTCGGAGACGACGCGTAGACCGATCGGTGCTCGGAGACAGCGCGTGGACCGACTGGGGCTCGGAGACGGCGCGTGGACCGATCGGAGCTCGGAGACGGCCCGTGGGCAGATCGGGGCTTAGGAGACGGCGCGTGGACTAATTGGGGCTTAGGAGAACATACATGGACCGATCGGGGCTCGGAGACAGCGCGTTTACCGACTGGGGCTCGAGAGGTTGCGCGTGGACCAATTGGGGTTCGCCGCGGCGTGTGGACCGACCGGAGCTCAGTAGACCGCGCGTGGACCGATCGCGGCTCGGCGACTGCGCGTGGATGGATCGGGGCTCAGGAGACAGCGCGTGGACCGATCGGGGCTCAGGAAGCGGCGCCTGCACCGATCGTGGCTCGGAGACGGCGCGTGGAGGCATCGGGGCTTCGAAGACGACGCATGGACCAATCGGGGCTCGGAAACGGCACCTGGACCGATCGGAGCTCGGAGACGACGGGTGGAGCGGTCGGGGCTCAGGAGAAGACGCGTGGATCGATCGGGGCTCCGGAGGCGCCTCGTGGACCCATGGGGATCAGGAGACAGTGCGTGGACCCATCGGGGCTCGGAGACGGCGCGTGGACTGATCGGGGCTTAGGAGACAACGCGTGGACCGTTCGGGGTGTAGGAGACGACGCGTGTACCTATCGGGGGCTCAGGAGACAGCGCGTGGACCGATCGGGGCTCGGCGACTGCGCGTCGACGTATCGGGGCTCAGGAGACGGCGCGTGGACCGATTGGAGCTTAGGAGACGGCGCGTGGACCGATTGGGGCTCGGATACGGCGCGTGAACCGATCGGGGCTTAGGAGGCCGCGCGTGGACTGATCGGGGCTCGGCGACTTCGCGTCGACGTATCGGGGCTCAGGAGACGGCGCGTGGACTGATCGGGGCTCGGCGACTGCGCGTTGACGTATCGGGGCTCAGGAGACGGCGCGTGGACCGATCGGGGCGGGGAGACGGTGCGTTAACCGATCGGGGCTAAGAAGACGACGCATGGACCGAGCGGGGCTCAGGACAAGGGGTGTGGACCGTTCGGAGCTCAGAAGACGGCGCGTGGACCGATCAGGGCTCGGAGACGACGCGTAGACCGATCGGTGCTCGAAGACAGCGCGTGGACCGACTGGGGCTCGGAGACGGCGCGTGGACCGATCGGAGCTCGGAGACGGCCCGTGGGCAGATCGGGGCTTAGGAGACGGCGCGTGGACTAATTGGGGCTTAGGAGAACATACATGGACCGATCGGGGCTCGGAGACAGCGCGTTTACCGACTGGGGCTCGAGAGGTTGCGCGTGGACCAATTGGGGTTCGCCGCGGCGTGTGGACCGACCGGAGCTCAGTAGACCGCGCGTGGACCGATCGCGGCTCGGCGACTGCGCGTGGATGGATCGGGGCTCAGGAGACAGCGCGTGGACCGATCGGGGCTCAGGAAGCGGCGCCTGCACCGATCGTGGCTCGGAGACGGCGCGTGGAGGCATCGGGGCTTCGAAGACGACGCATGGACCAATCGGGGCTCGGAAACGGCACCTGGACCGATCGGAGCTCGGAGACGACGGGTGGAGCGGTCGGGGCTCAGGAGAAGACGCGTGGATCGATCGGGGCTCAGGAGACGACGCGTCGACGGATCGGCGCTTAGGAGACGACGCGTGGACCGATCGGGGCTTAGGAGACGATGCGTGGACCGATCGGGGCTCAGGAGACGGCGCGTGGAGCGATCGGGGCTCGGAAACGGCGGGTGGACCGTCCGGGGCTTAGCAGACGATGCCTGAACCGATCGGGGCTCAGAAGACGGCGCGTGGACGGATCGGCGCTCGGAGACGGCGCGTGGACCGATCGGGGCTCAGGGGACGGCGCGTGGACCGATCGACGCTCGGAGACGGCGCGTGGAACGATCGGCGCTCAGGAGACGACGCGTGGACCGATCGGGGCTCAGGAGATGGCGCGTAGACCGATCGGGGCTCCGAAACGACGCGTTAACCGAGCGGGGCTTAGGAGACGATGCGTGGACCCATCGGGCTCGGAGACGGCGCGTGAACCGACCGGGGCTCAGGAGACGGCGCGTGGACCGATCGGGGCTCGGAGACGACGCGTGGACCGATGGGGGCTCGGATACGGCGCGTGAAGCAACCGGGACTCAGGAGGCCGCGCGTGGACCGATCGTGGCTGGGAGACGGCAGGTCCACCAATCGGGGCTTAGGAGACGGCGCGTGGACCGATTGGGGCTCGGATACGGCGCGTGAACCGATCGGGGCTTAGGAGGCCGCGCGTGGACTGATCGGGGCTCGGCGACTTCGCGTCGACGTATCGGGGCTCAGGAGACGGCGCGTGGACTGATCGGGGCTCGGCGACTGCGCGTTGACGTATCGGGGCTCAGGAGACGGCGCGTGGACCGATCGGGGCGGGGAGACGGTGCGTTAACCGATCGGGGCTAAGAAGACGACGCATGGACAGAGCGGGGCTCAGGACAAGGGGTGTGGACCGTTCGGAGCTCAGAAGACGGCGCGTGGACCGATCGGGGCTCGGAGACGACGCGTAGACCGATCGGTGCTCGGAGACAGCGCGTGGACCGACTGGGGCTCGGAGACGGCGCGTGGACCGATCGGAGCTCGGAGACGGCCCGTGGGCAGATCGGGGCTTAGGAGACGGCGCGTGGACTAATTGGGGCTTAGGAGAACATACATGGACCGATCGGGGCTCGGAGACAGCGCGTTTACCGACTGGGGCTCGAGAGGTTGCGCGTGGACCAATTGGGGTTCGCCGCGGCGTGTGGACCGACCGGAGCTCAGTAGACCGCGCGTGGACCGATCGCGGCTCGGCGACTGCGCGTGGATGGATCGGGGCTCAGGAGACAGCGCGTGGACCGATCGGGGCTCAGGAAGCGGCGCCTGCACCGATCGTGGCTCGGAGACGGCGCGTGGAGGCATCGGGGCTTCGAAGACGACGCATGGACCAATCGGGGCTCGGAAACGGCACCTGGACCGATCGGAGCTCGGAGACGACGGGTGGAGCGGTCGGGGCTCAGGAGAAGACGCGTGGATCGATCGGGGCTCAGGAGACGACGCGTCGACGGATCGGCGCTTAGGAGACGACGCGTGGACCGATCGGGGCTTAGGAGACGATGCGTGGACCGATCGGGGCTCAGGAGACGGCGCGTGGAGCGATCGGGGCTCGGAAACGGCGGGTGGACCGTCCGGGGCTTAGCAGACGATGCCTGGACCGATCGGGGCTCAGAAGACGGCGCGTGGACGGATCGGCGCTCGGAGACGGCGCGTGGATCGATCGGGGCTCAGGGGACGGCGCGTGGACCGATCGACGCTCGGAGACGGCGCGTGGAACGATCGGCGCTCAGGAGACGACGCGTGGACCGATCGGGGCTCAGGAGATGGCGCGTAGACCGATCGGGGCTCCGAAACGACGCGTTAACCGAGCGGGGCTTAGGAGACGATGCGTGGACCCATCGGGCTCGGAGACGGCGCGTGAACCGACCGGGGCTCAGGAGACGGCGCGTGGACCGATCGGGGCTCGGAGACGACGCGTGGACCGATGGGGGCTCGGATACGGCGCGTGAAGCAACCGGGACTCAGGAGGCCGCGCGTGGACCGATCGTGGCTGGGAGACGGCAGGTCCACCAATCGGGGCTTAGAAGACGACGCGTAGACCGATCGGGGCCCAGGAGACGGCGCGTGGACCGATCGGGGCTCAGGAAACGGCGCGTGGATCGACTGGGGCTCAGGCGGTTGCGCGTGGACCGATCTGGGCTCGGAGACGGCGCGTTAATCGATAGGGGCTTAGGAGACGATGCGTGGACCGATCGGGCTCGGAGACGGCGCGTGAACCGACCGGGGCTCAGGAGACGGCGCGTGGACCGATCGGGGCTCGGAGACGACGCGTGGACCGATGGGGGCTCGGATACGGCGCGTGAAGCAACCGGGACTCAGGAGGCCGCGCGTGGACCGATCATGGCTCGGCGACGGCGCGTGGACCGATCGGGGTTCGGATACGACGCGTGGACCGATCGGGGCTCGGAAACAGCGCGTGGACCAACCTGGGCTCAGGCGGTTGCGCGTGGACCAATTGGGGTTCGGCGACGGCGCGTGGACCGATCCGGGCTCAGGAGACGGCGCGTGAACCGATCGGCGCACGGAGACGGCGCGTGGACCGATCGGGGCTCAGGAGGATACGCCTGGACCGATCGGGGTTCGGCGACGGCGCGTGGACCGATCGCGGCTCGGAGACGGCGCGTTAACCGATCGGGGCTTAGGAGATGATGCGTGAACCGATCGGGGCTCGGAGACGGCGCGTGGACCGACCGGGGCTCGGAGACGACGCGTGGACCGATCGGGGCTCGGAGACCGCGCGTGGACCGACTGGGGCGCAGGCGGTTGCGCGTGGACCGATCGGGGCTCGGAGACGGCGCGTTAACCGATAGGGGCTTAGGAGACGATGCGTGGACCGATCGGGCTCGGAGACGGCGCGTGAACCGACCGGGGCTCAGGAGACGGCGCGTGGAACGATCGGGGCTCCGAGTCGGCGCGTTAACCGATCGGGGCTTAGGATACGATGCGTGGATCGATCGGGGCTCGGAGACGGCGCGTGGACCGACCGGGGCTCAGGAGGATACGCCTGGACCGATCGGGGCTCGGCGACGGCGCGTGGACCGATCGGGGCCCAGGAGACGGCGCGTGGACCGATTGGGGCTCAGGAAACGGCGCGTGGACCGACTGGGGCTCAGGCGGTTGCGCGTGGACCAATTGGGGTTCCGCGACGGCGCGTGGACCGATCGGGGCTCGGAGACGGCGCGTTAACCGATCGCGGCTTAGGAGACGATGCGAGGAGGCATCTGGGTTTACAAGACGACGCGTGGATCGATCGGGGCTCGGAGACGGCGCGTGAACCGACCGGGGCTCAGGAGACGGCACGTGGACCGATCGGGGCTCGGAGACGGCACGTTAACCGATCGGGGCTTAGGAGACGATGCGTGGACCGATCGGGCTCGGAGCCGGCGCGTGAACCGATCGGGGCTCAGGAGGCCGCGCGTGGACCGATCGGGGCTCGGCGACTGCGCGTGGACGGATCGGGGATCGGAGACGGCGCGTAGAACGATCGGGGCTCAGGAGACGTCGCGTTAACCGATTGGGGCTTAGGAGACGATGCGTGGACCGATCGGGGCTCGAAGACGGCGGGTGGACCGATCGGGGCTTTGTAGACGGCGCGTGGACCGATCGTGGCTGGGAGACGGCAGGTCCACCAATCGGGGCTTAGGAGACGACGCGTAGACCGATCGGGGCCCAGGAGACGGCGCGTGGACCGATCGGGGCTCAGGAAACGGCGCGTGGATCGACTGGGGCTCAGGCGGTTGCGCGTGGACTGATCTGGGCTCGGAGACGGCGCGTTAACCGATAGGGGCTTAGGACACGATGCGTGGACCGATCGGGCTCGGAGACGGCGCGTGAACCGACCGGGGCTCAGGAGACGGCGCGTGGACCGATCGGGGCTCGGAGACGACGCGTGGACCGATGGGGGCTCGGATACGGCGCGTGAAGCAACCGGGAATCAGGAGGCCGCGCGTGGACCGATCGTGGCTGGGAGACGGCAGGTCCACCAATCGGGGCTTAGGAGACGACGCGTAGACCGATCGGGGCCCAGGAGACGGCGCGTGGACCGATCGGGGCTCAGGAAACGGCGCGTGGATCGACTGGGGCTCAGGCGGTTGCGCGTGGACCGATCTGGGCTCGGAGACGGCGCGTTAATCGATAGGGGCTTAGGAGACGATGCGAGGACCGATCGGGCTAGGAGACGGCGCGTGAACCGACCGGGGCTCAGGAGACGGCGCGTGGACCGATCGGGGCTCGGAGACGACGCGTGGACCGATGGGGGCTCGGATACGGTGCGTGAAGCAACCGGGACTCAGGAGGCCGCGCGTGGACCGATCATGGCTCGGCGACGGCGCGTGGACCGATCGGAGCTCGGAGACGACGGGTGGAGCGGTCGGGGCTCAGGAGAAGACGCGTGGATCGATCGGGGCTCAGGAGACGACGCGTCAACGGATCGGCGCTTAGGAGACGACGCGTCGGCCGATCGGGGCTCAGGAGACGGCGCGTGGACCGATCGGGGCTCAGGAGACGCTGCGTGGACCGATCGGGGCTCGGAGATGGCGCGTGGAACGATCGGGGCTCAGGAGACGGCGCGTGAAATGATCGGCGCTCTGAGACGGCGCGTGGACCGATTGTGGCTTACGAGACGGCGCGTGGATCGATCGGGGCTCAGGAAGCGCCGCCTGGACCTATCGTGGCTCGGAGACGGCGCGTGGAGGCATCGGGGCTAAGAACACGACGCATGGACCGAGCGGGGCTCAGGAGACGGCGCGAGGAGCAATCGAGGCTCAGGAGAAGACGCGTCAATTGATCGGGGCTCAGGAGACGACGCGGCGACGGATCGGGGCTTAGGAGACGACGCGTGGACCGATCGGGGCTCGGAGACGGTAGGAGGACCGACCGGAGCTCAGGAGATTCGCGTGGATCGATCAGGGCTCCGGAGGCGGCGCATGGACCGTTTGGGGAGCATGCGATGGTGCGTGGACCGATCGGGGCTCGGAGACGGCGCACGGACCGATCGGGGCTTAGGAGACGACGCGTGGACCGATTGGGGCTCAGGAGGCCGCGCGTGGACCGATCGGGGTGTAGGAGACGACGCGTGTACCTATCGGGGCTCAGGAGACAGCGCGTGGACCGATCGGGGCTCGGCGACTGCGCGTCGACGTATCGGGGCTCAGGAGACGGCGCGTGGACCGATTGGAGCTTATGAGACGGCGCGTGGACCGATTGGGGCTCGGATACGGAGCGTGAACCGATCGGGGCTTAGGAGACGACGCGTGGACCGATCGGGGCTCAGGTGACGGCGCGTGGACCGATCGGGGCTTCGGAGACGGTACGTGGACCGATCGGGGCTCGGAGACGGTACTAGGACCGACCGGAGCTCAGGAGATTCGCGTGGATAGATCAGGGGTCCGGAGGCGGCGCATGGACCGATTGGGGAGCATGCGATGGTGCGTGGACCGATCGGGGCTCGGAGACGGCGCACGGACCGATCGGGGCTTAGGAGACGACGCGTGGACCGATCGGGGCTCGGAGACGGCGCGTGGACCGACCGTGGCTAAGGAGGCCGCGCGTGGACCTATCGAGGCCTAGGAGCCGACGCGTGGACCGATCGGGGCTGAGGAGACGGCGCGTGGACCGAACGGGGCTCGGAGACGGCGCGTGGAACGATCGGAGCACAGGAGACGGCGCGTGAACCGATCGGCGCTCGGTGACGGCGCGTGGACCGACCGGGGCTAAGCAGGCCGCGCGTCGACCGATAGAGGCTTAGGAGCCGACGCGTGGACCGATCGGGGCTCAGGTGACGGGGCGTGAAATGATCGGCGCTCTGAGACGGCGCGTCGACCGATCGGGGCTTAGGAGACGGCGCGTGGAACGATCCGGGCTCAGGAGACGAAGCGTGGACCGATCGGGGCTCGGAGACGCCGTGTGGAACGATCGGCACTCGGAGACGGCGCGTGGATCGATCGGGGATCGGGGACGGCGCGTGGAACGATCGCAGCTCGGAGTCGACGCGTAAGCCGATCGGGGCTTAGGAGACGATGCGTGGACCGATCGGGGCTCGGAGACGGCGCGTGGACCGATCGGGGCTCAGGAGACGGCGCGTCAACCGATCGGCGCTCGGAGACGGCGCGTGGACCGATCGGGGCTTAGGAGACGGCGCGTGGACCGATCGGAGATCAGGAGATGACGCGTGGACCGATCGGGGTTGTGGAAGCAGCGCACGGACCGATCGTGGCTCGGAGACGGCGCGTGGAGGCATCGGGGCTTTTAAGACGACGCGTGGACCGATCGGGGCTCAGGAAACGGCGTGTGGTGCGATCGGGGCTCAGGAGACGACGCGTGGATCGATCGGGGCTCACGAGACGACGCGTGGAACAATCGGGGCTCAGGAGATGGCGCGCGGACCGACTGGGGCTCAGGAGACTCGCGTGGATCGATCGGGGCTCCAGAGGCGCCGCGTGGACCGATTGGGACCAGGAGACGGTGCGTGAACCGTTCGGGGCTCGGAGACGATGCGTGGACTGATAGTGCTCTGGAAGCGGCGCACGGACCGATCGTGGCTCGGAGACGGCGCATGGAGGCATCGGGGCTTTGAAGACGACGCGTGGACCGAACGGTGCTCAGAAAACGGCGCGTGGAGCGATCGAGGCTCAGGAGACGACGCGTGGACCGATCGGGGCTCGGAGACGGCGCGTGGTATGATCGGGGCTCAGGAGACGGCGCGTGAACCGATCGGCGCTCGGAGACAGCGCGTGGACCGATCGGGGCTTAGGAGACGGCGCGTGGACCGATCGGGGCTCAGGAAGCGGCGCCTGAACCGATCGTGGCTCGGAGACGGCGCGTGGAGGCATCGGGCCTAAGAAGACGACGCATGGACCGAGCGGGGCTCAGGAGACGGCGCGTGAACCGATCGGCGCTCGGAGACGGCGCTTGGACCGATCGGGGCTTAGGAGACAGCGCGTGGACCGATTGGGGCTCACGCGACGGCGCGTGGACCGCTCGGGGCTCGGAGACGGCGCGTGGAACGATAGGGGCTCCGGAGGCGCCGTGTGGACCGATGGGGAGCAGGAGACGGTGCGTGGACCGATCGGGGCTCGGAGACGGCGCGTAGACCGATCGGGGCTTAGGAGATGACGCGTGGACCGATCGGGGCTCAGGAGACGGGGCGCGGACTGACCGGGGCTCAGGTGACTCGCGTGGATCGATCGGGGCTCCGGAGGCGCCGTGTGGACCGATGGGGACGAGGAGACGGTGCCTGGACCGATCGGGGCTCGGAGCCGGCGCGTGGACCGGTCGGGGCTTAGGAGACGACGCGTGGACCGATCGGGACTCAGGAGACGACGCGTGGACCGATCGGGGTTTAGCAGAGGACGCGTCGACCGATCGGGCCTCAGGACACGGCGCGTAGACCGATCGGGGCTTAGAAAACGACGCGTGGACCGATCGGTGCTCAGGAAGTGGCGCCTGGACCGATCGTGGATCGGGGACGGCGCCTTGGGGCATCTGGGCTTAGAAGACGACGCGTGGACCGATCGGGGCTCAGGAAACGGCGTGTGAACCGATCGGGGCTCAGGATACGGCGTGTGGACCGATCGGGGCTTCGGAGACGGTACGTGGACCGATCGGGGCTCGGAGACGGCGCGAAGACCGACCGGGGCTCAGGAGACGGCGCGTGGACCGACCGGAGCTCAGGAGATTCGTGTGGATCGATCGGGGCTCCGGAGACGGCGCGTGGACCGATTGGGGAGCAGGAGATGGGCCGTGGACCGATCGGGGTTCGGCGACGTTGCGTGAACCGATCGGGACTTAGGAGACGACGCGTGGACCGTCCGGGGTTAGGAAACGACGCGTGAACCTATGGGGCTTAGGAAGCGACGCGTGGACCGATCGAGGCTCAGGAAACGGCGCGTGGACCGATTGGGGCTCAGGAGGCCGCGCGTGGACCGATAACGGCTCGGCACCAGCGCGTGGACGGATCGGGGCTCAGGAGACGGCGGTGGACCGATCGGGGCTCGGAGACGGCATGTTAAAAGATCGGGGCTTAGGAGACGATACTTCGACCGATAGGGGTCGGATACGGCGCGTGAACCGACCGGGGCTCAGGAGGCCGCGCGTTGACTGATCGGGGCTCGGAGATGACCGGTGGAACGATCGGGGCTCAGGAGACGGCGCGTGAACCGATCGTCGCTCGGAGACGGCGCTTGGACCGATCGGGGCTTAGAAGACGACGTGTGGAGCGATTGGGGCTCAGGAGACGGCGCGTGGACCGCTCGGGGCTCGGAGACGGCGCGTGGAACGATCGGGGCTCCGGAGGCGCCGTGTGGACCGATGGGGATCAGGAGACGGTGCGTGGAGCGATCGGGGCTCAGGAGACGGCGCGTGGACCGGTCGGGGCTTAGGAGACGATGCCTGGACCGATCGGGGCTTAGGAGGCGGCGCGTGGAACGATCGGGGCTCAGGAGGCGACACGTCGACGGATCGGGGCTCGGAGACGGCGCGTGGACCGACTGGGGCTCAGGAGGTTGCGCGTGGACCAATTGGGGTTCGGCGACGGCGCGTGGACCGACAGGGGCTCAGGAGACCGCGCGTGAACCGATCAGGGCTCGGCGACTGCGCGTGGACCGATCGGGGCTAAGGAGACGACGTGTGGACCGATCGGGGCATAGGAGACGACGCGTGTACCTATCGGGGCTCAGGAGACAGCGCGTGGTCCGATTGGGCCTCACGAGACGGCGCGTGGACAGATCGGGGCTCGGAGACGACGCGTGTACGGATCGGGGATTCGGGGACGAGGCGTGGACGGATCGGGGCTTAGGAGACGACGCGTGGACCGATCGGGGCGTAGGAGACGACGCGTGGACCGATTGGGGCTTAGGAGACTGCGCGTGGACCGATCGGGGCTCAGGAAGCGGCGCCTGAACCGATCGTGGCTCGGAGACGGCGCGTGGAGGCATCGGGCCTAAGAAGACGACGCATGGACCGAGCGGGGCTCAGGAGACGGCGCGAGGAGCGATCGGGGCTCGGGAGAAGACGCGTCAATTGATCGGGGCTCAGGAGACGACGCGTCGACGCATCGGGGCTTAGGAGACGACGCGTGGACCGATCGGGGCTTAGGAGACGACGCGTGGACCGATCGGGGCTCAGGAAGCGGCGCCTAGACCGATCGTGGCTCGGAGACGGCGCGTGGAGGCATCGGGCCTAAGAAGACGACGCATGGACCGAGCGGGGCGCAGGAGACGGCGCGAGGAGCGATCGGGGCTCAGGAGAAGACGCGTCAATTGATCGGGGCTCAGGAGAGGACGCCTCGACGCATCGGGGCTCAGGAGACGGCGTGTGGACCGACCGGGGCTCAGGAGGCCACGCCTGGACCGATCGGGTCTCGGCGACGGCGCGTAGACCGATCGAGGCTCGGAGACGACGCGTGGACCGATCGGGGCTCAGGAGACGGCGCGTGGACCGATCGGGGCTCAGGAGACGGCGCGTGTACCGATTGGGGCTCGGGAGACTGCGCGTGGATGGATCGGGGCTTAGGGAACGACGCGTGGACCGATCGGGGCTCAGGAGACGGCGCGTGGACCGATCGGGGCTCGGAGACGGCGCGTAGAACGATTGGGGCTTAGGAGAAGGCGCGTGGAGCGATCGGGGCTCAGGAGACGGCGCGTGAACCGATCGGGGCTCAGGAGACGGCGTGTGGACCGATCGGGGCTTCGGAGACGGTACGTGGACCGATCGGGGCTCGGAGACGGCGCGAGGACCGACCGGGGCTCAGGAGACGGCGCGTGGACCGACCGGAGCTCAGGAGATTCGCGTGGATCGATCCGGGCTCCGGAGTCGGCGCGTGGACCGATTGGGGAGCAGGAGATGGGCCCTGGACGGATCGGGGCTCAGGAGACGGCGGTGGACCGATCGGGGCTCGGATACGGCGCGTGAACCGACCGGGGCTCAGGAGGCCGCGCATCGACTGATGGGGCTCGGATATGACGGGTGGAACGATCGGAGCTCAGGAGACGGCGCGTGAACCGATCGGCGCTCGGAGACGGAGCTTGGACCGATCGGGGCTTAGGAGACGACGCGTGGACCGATTGGGGTTCGGAGACGGCGCGAGGAGGCATCTGGGCTAAGAAGACGACGGTTGGATCGATCGGGGCTCAGGAAACAGCTCGTGGAGCGATCGGGGCTCAGGAGACGATGCGTGGATCGGTCGGGGCATAGGAGACGACGCGTGTACCTATCGGGGCTCAGGAGACAGCGCGTGGTCCGATTGGGCCTCACGAGACGGCGCGTGGACAGATCGGGGCTCGGAGACGACGCGTGTACGGATCGGGGATTCGGGGACGAGGCGTGGACCGATCGGGGCTTAGGAGACGACGCGTGGACCGATCGGGGCGTAGGAGACGACGCGTGGACCGATTGGGGCTTAGGAGACTGCGCGTGGACCGATCGGGGCTCAGGAAGCGGCGCCTGAACCGATCGTGGCTCGGAGACGGCGCGTGGAGGCATCGGGCCTAAGAAGACGACGCATGGCCCGAGCGGGGCTCAGGAGACGGCGCGAGGAGCGATCGGGGCTCAGGAGAAGACGCGTCAATTGATCGGGGCTCAGGAGACAACGCGTCGACGCATCGGGGCTTAGGAGACGACGCGTGGACCGATCGGGGCTTAGGAGACGACGCGTGGACCGATCGAGGCTCAGGAAACGGCGCGTGGACCGATTGGGGCTCAGGAGGCCGCGCGTGGACCGATAACGGCTCGGCACCAGCGCGTGGACGGATCGGGGCTCAGGAGACGGCGGTGGACCGATCGGGGCTCGGAGACGGCATGTTAAAAGATCGGGGCTTAGGAGACGATACTTCGACCGATAGGGGTCGGATACGGCGCGTGAACCGACCGGGGCTCAGGAGGCCGCGCGTTGACTGATCGGGGCTCGGAGATGACCGGTGGAACGATCGGGGCTCAGGAGACGGCGCGTGAACCGATCGTCGCTCGGAGACGGCGCTTGGACCGATCGGGGCTTAGAAGACGACGTGTGGAGCGATTGGGGCTCAGGAGACGGCGCGTGGACCGCTCGGGGCTCGGAGACGGCGCGTGGAACGATCGGGGCTCCGGAGGCGCCGTGTGGACCGATGGGGATCAGGAGACGGTGCGTGGAGCGATCGGGGCTCAGGAGACGGCGCGTGGACCGGTCGGGGCTTAGGAGACGATGCCTGGACCGATCGGGGCTTAGGAGGCGGCGCGTGGAACGATCGGGGCTCAGGAGGCGACACGTCGACGGATCGGGGCTCGGAGACGGCGCGTGGACCGACTGGGGCTCAGGAGGTTGCGCGTGGACCAATTGGGGTTCGGCGACGGCGCGTGGACCGACAGGGGCTCAGGAGACCGCGCGTGAACCGATCAGGGCTCGGCGACTGCGCGTGGACCGATCGGGGCTAAGGAGACGACGTGTGGACCGATCGGGGCATAGGAGACGACGCGTGTACCTATCGGGGCTCAGGAGACAGCGCGTGGTCCGATTGGGCCTCACGAGACGGCGCGTGGACAGATCGGGGCTCGGAGACGACGCGTGTACGGATCGGGGATTCGGGGACGAGGCGTGGACGGATCGGGGCTTAGGAGACGACGCGTGGACCGATCGGGGAGTAGGAGACGGTGCGTGGAGCGATCGGGGCGTAGGAGACGGCGCGTGGACCGATCGGGGCTCAGGAAGCGGCGCCTGAACCGATCGTGGCTCGGAGACGGCGCGTGGAGGCATCGGGCCTAAGAAGACGACGCATGGACCGAGCGGGGCTCAGGAGACGGCGCGAGGAGCGATCGGGGCTCGGGAGAAGACGCGTCAATTGATCGGGGCTCAGGAGACGACGCGTCGACGCATCGGGGCTTAGGAGACGACGCGTGGACCGATCGGGGCTTAGGAGACGACGCGTGGACCGATCGGGGCTCAGGAAGCGGCGCCTAGACCGATCGTGGCTCGGAGACGGCGCGTGGAGGCATCGGGCCTAAGAAGACGACGCATGGACCGAGCGGGGCGCAGGAGACGGCGCGAGGAGCGATCGGGGCTCAGGAGAAGACGCGTCAATTGATCGGGGCTCAGGAGAGGACGCCTCGACGCATCGGGGCTCAGGAGACGGCGTGTGGACCGACCGGGGCTCAGGAGGCCACGCCTGGACCGATCGGGTCTCGGCGACGGCGCGTAGACCGATCGAGGCTCGGAGACGACGCGTGGACCGATCGGGGCTCAGGAGACGGCGCGTGGACCGATCGGGGCTCAGGAGACGGCGCGTGTACCGATTGGGGCTCGGGAGACTGCGCGTGGATGGATCGGGGCTTAGGGAACGACGCGTGGACCGATCGGGGCTCAGGAGACGGCGCGTGGACCGATCGGGGCTCGGAGACGGCGCGTAGAACGATTGGGGCTTAGGAGAAGGCGCGTGGAGCGATCGGGGCTCAGGAGACGGCGCGTGAACCGATCGGGGCTCAGGAGACGGCGTGTGGACCGATCGGGGCTTCGGAGACGGTACGTGGACCGATCGGGGCTCGGAGACGGCGCGAGGACCGACCGGGGCTCAGGAGACGGCGCGTGGACCGACCGGAGCTCAGGAGATTCGCGTGGATCGATCCGGGCTCCGGAGTCGGCGCGTGGACCGATTGGGGAGCAGGAGATGGGCCCTGGACGGATCGGGGCTCAGGAGACGGCGGTGGACCGATCGGGGCTCGGATACGGCGCGTGAACCGACCGGGGCTCAGGAGGCCGCGCATCGACTGATGGGGCTCGGATATGACGGGTGGAACGATCGGAGCTCAGGAGACGGCGCGTGAACCGATCGGCGCTCGGAGACGGAGCTTGGACCGATCGGGGCTTAGGAGACGACGCGTGGACCGATTGGGGTTCGGAGACGGCGCGAGGAGGCATCTGGGCTAAGAAGACGACGGTTGGATCGATCGGGGCTCAGGAAACAGCTCGTGGAGCGATCGGGGCTCAGGAGACGATGCGTGGATCGGTCGGGGCATAGGAGACGACGCGTGTACCTATCGGGGCTCAGGAGACAGCGCGTGGTCCGATTGGGCCTCACGAGACGGCGCGTGGACAGATCGGGGCTCGGAGACGACGCGTGTACGGATCGGGGATTCGGGGACGAGGCGTGGACCGATCGGGGCTTAGGAGACGACGCGTGGACCGATCGGGGCGTAGGAGACGACGCGTGGACCGATTGGGGCTTAGGAGACTGCGCGTGGACCGATCGGGGCTCAGGAAGCGGCGCCTGAACCGATCGTGGCTCGGAGACGGCGCGTGGAGGCATCGGGCCTAAGAAGACGACGCATGGCCCGAGCGGGGCTCAGGAGACGGCGCGAGGAGCGATCGGGGCTCAGGAGAAGACGCGTCAATTGATCGGGGCTCAGGAGACAACGCGTCGACGCATCGGGGCTTAGGAGACGACGCGTGGACCGATCGGGGCTTAGGAGACGACGCGTGGACCGATCGGGGCTCAGGAAGCGGCGCCTAGACCGATCGTGGCTCGGAGACGGCGCGTGGAGGCATCGGGGCTTAGAAGACGACGGTTGGATCGATCGGGGCTCAGGAAACAGCTCGTGGAGCGATCGGGACTCAGGAGACGACGCGTGGACCGATCGGGGCTCAGGAAGCGGCGCCTAGACCGATCGTGGCTCGGAGACGGCGCGTGGAGGCATCGGGGCTTAGAAGACGACGGTTGGATCGATCGGGGCTCAGGAAACAGCTCGTGGAGCGATCGGGACTCAGGAGACGATGCGTGGACCGATCGGGGCTCAGGAGACGGCGTGTAGACTGATCGGGGATCTGAAACGATGCGGTAACCGAGCGGGTCTTATGAGACGATGCGTGGACCGATCGGGGCTCGGAGACAGCACGTGGACCGATCGGGGCTCGGAGACGGCGCGGGGAACGATCGGGGCTCAGGAGACGACGCGTCGCCCGATCGGAGGTCAGGAGGCGGCGCGTGGACCCATCGGGGCTCGGAGACGGCACGTGGACCGATCAGGGCTTAGGAGACGACTCGTGGACCGATCGGGGATCAGGAGATAGCGCGTGGACCGGTCGGGGCTTAGGAGACTCGCGTGGATCTAACGGACCTTCGGAGGCGGCGTGTGAACCGATCGGGGAGTAGGAGACGGTGCGTGGAGCGATCGGGGCGTAGGAGACGGCGCGTGGACCGATCGGGGCTGGTGAAGCGGCGCCTGGACCGATCGTGGCTCGGAGACGGCGCGTGGAGGCATCGGGCCTAAGAAGACGACGCATGGACCGAGCGGGGCGCAGGAGACGGCGCGAGGAGCGATCGGGGCTCAGGAGAAGACGCGTCAATTGATCGGGGCTCAGGAGAGGACGCGTCGACGCATCGGGGCTCAGGAGACGGCGCGTGGACCGACCGGGGATCAGGAGGCCACGCCTGGACCGATCGGGTCTCGGCGACGGCGCGTAGACCGATCGAGGCTCGGAGACGACGCGTGGACCGATCGGGGCTCAGGAGACGGCGCGTGGACCGATCGGGGCTCAGGAGACGGCGCGTGTACCGATTGGGGCTCGGGAGACTGCGCGTGGATGGATCGGGGCTTAGGGAACGACGCGTGGACCGATCGGGGCTCAGGAGACGGCGCGTGGACCGATCGGGGCTCGGAGACGGCGCGTAGAACGATTGGGGCTTAGGAGAAGGCGCGTGGAGCGATCGGGTCTCAGGAGACGGCGCGTGAACCGATCGGGGCTCAGGAGACGGCGTGTGGACCGATCGGGGCTTCGGAGACGGTACGTGGACCGATCGGGGCTCGGAGACGGCGCGAGGACCGACCGGGGCTCAGGAGACGGCGCGTGGACCGACCGGAGCTCAGGAGATTCGCGTGGATCGATCCGGGCTCCGGAGTCGGCGCGTGGACCGATTGGGGAGCAGGAGATGGGCCCTGGACGGATCGGGGCTCAGGAGACGGCGGTGGACCGATCGGGGCTCGGATACGGCGCGTGAACCGACCGGGGCTCAGGAGGCCGCGCATCGACTGATGGGGCTCGGATATGACGGGTGGAACGATCGGAGCTCAGGAGACGGCGCGTGAACCGATCGGCGCTCGGAGACGGAGCTTGGACCGATCGGGGCTTAGGAGACGACGCGTGGACCGATTGGGGTTCGGAGACGGCGCGAGGAGGCATCTGGGCTAAGAAGACGACGGTTGGATCGATCGGGGCTCAGGAAACAGCTCGTGGAGCGATCGGGACTCAGGAGACGATGCGTGGATCGGTCGGGGCTCAGGAAGCGGCGCCTGCACCGATCGTGGCTCGGAGACGACGCGTGGAGGCATCGGGGCTTAGAAGACGAAGCATGGACCGATCGGGGCTCGGAAACGGCGCGTGGACCGATCGGGGCTCAGGAGACGGCGTGTAGACTGATCGGGGATCTGAAACGATGCGGTAACCGAGCGGGTCTTATGAGACGATGCGTGGACCGATCGGGGCTCGGAGACAGCACGTGGACCGATCGGGGCTCGGAGACGGCGCGGGGAACGATCGGGGCTCAGGAGACGACGCGTCGCCCGATCGGAGGTCAGGAGGCGGCGCGTGGACCCATCGGGGCTCGGAGACGGCACGTGGACCGATCAGGGCTTAGGAGACGACTCGTGGACCGATCGGGGCTCAGGAGATAGCGCGTGGACCGGTCGGGGCTTAGGAGACTCGCGTGGATCTAACGGACCTTCGGAGGCGGCGTGTGAACCGATCGGGGAGTAGGAGACGGTGCGTGGAGCGATCGGGGCGTAGGAGACGGCGCGTGGACCGATCAGGGCTCAGGAGACGGTGCGTGGACCGATCGGGGCGGGGAGACGGCGCGTGGAACGATCGGAGCACAGGAGACGGCGCGTGAACCGATCGGCGCTCGGAGACGGCGCGTGGATCGATCGGGGCTTAGGAGACGGCGCGTGGACCGATCGGGGCTCAGGAGACCCCGCGTGGACCGATCGGGGCTCGGCGACTGCGCGTGGACGCATCGGGGCTCAGGAGACGGCGCGTGGACCGATCGAGGCTCGGCGACGGCGCGTGAACCGATCGGCGCTCGGAGACGGCGCGTGGACCGATCGGGGCTTAGGAGACGATGCGCGGACCGATCGGGGTTTAGCAGAGGACGCGTCGACCGATCGGGGCTCAGGACACGGCGCGTAGACCGATCGGGGCTTAGGACACGACGCGTGGACCGATCGGTGCTCAGGAAGTGGCGCCTGGACCGATCGTGACTCGGGGACGGCGCCTTGGGGCATCTGGGCTTAGAAGACGACGCGTGGACCGATCAGGGTTCAGGAAACGGCGCGTGAACCGATCGGGGCTCAGGAGACGGCGTGTGGACCGGTCGGGGCTTCGGAGACGGTACGTGGACTGATCGGGGCTCGGAGACGGCGCGAGGACCGACCGGGGCTCAGGAGATTCGCGTGGATCGATCCGGGCTCCGGAGGCGGCGCGTGGACCGATTGGGGAGCAGGAGATGGGCCGTGGACGGATCGGGGCTCAGGAGACGGCGGTGGACCGATCGGGGCTCGGAGACGGCGTGTGGACCGATCGGGGCTCGGCGACGGTGCGTGGACCGATCGAGGCTCGGTGACGACGCGTGTACGGATCGGGGATTAGGGGACGACACGTGAACCGATCGGGGCTCAGGAGACGGCGTGTAGACTGATCGGTGATCGGAAACGATGCGGTAACCGAGCGGGTCTTATGAGACGATGCGTGGGCCGATCGGGGCTCGGAGACAGCACGTGGACCGATCGGGGCTCGGAGACGGCGCGGGGAACGATCGAGGCTCAGGAGACGACGCGTGGACCCATCGGGGCTCGGAGACGGCACGTGGACCGATCAGGGCTTAGGAGACGACTCGTGGACCGATCGGGGTTTAGGAGATAGCGCGTGGACCGGTCGGGGCTTAGGAGACTCGCGTGGATCTAACGGACCTTCGGAGGCGGCGTGTGAACCGATCGGGGAGTAGGAGTCGGTGCGTGGAGCGATCGGGGCGTAGGAGACGGCGCGTGGACCGATCGGGGCTGGTGAAGCGGCGCCTGGACCGATCGTGGCTCGGAGACGGCGCGTGGAGGCATCGGGGTTTAGAAGACGACGTATGGACCGATCGGGGCTCAGGAAACGGCGCGTGGACCGATCGGAGCTCGGAGACGGCGCGTGGACCGATCGGGGCTCAGGAGATGGCGTGTGAACCAATCGGCGCTCGGACACGGCGCGTGGACCGATCGTGGCTTAGGAGAAGGCGCGTGGACGGATCGGGGCTCAGGAGACGGGGCGCGGACTGACCGGGGCTCAGGTGACTCGCGTGGATCGATCGGGGCTCCGGAGGCGCCGTGTGGACCGATGGGGAACAGGAGACGGTGCGTGGACCGATCGGGGCTCGGAGCCGGCGCGTGGACCGATCGGGGCGGGGAGACGGCGCGTGAACCGAACGGGGCTCAGGAGGCCGCGTGTGGACTGATCGGGGCTCGGCGACTGCGCGTGGACGTATCGGGGCTCAGGAGACGGTGCGTGGACCGATCGGGGCGGGGAGACGGCGCGTGGAACGACCGGAGCACAGGAGACGGCGCGTGAACCGATCGGCGCTCGGAGACGGCGCGTGGATCGATCGGGGCTTAGGAGACGGCGCGTGGACCGATCGGGGCTCAGGAGACCCCGCGTGGACCGATCGGGGCTCGGCGACTGCGCGTGGACGCATCGGGGCTCAGGAGACGGCGCGTGGACCGATCGGGGCTTGGAGACGGCACGTTAACCGATCGGGGCTTAGGAGACGATGCGAGGACCGATCGGGGCTCGGAGACGGCGTGTGAACCGACCGGGGCTCAGGAGCCCGCGCGTGGACCGATCGAGGCTCGGCGACGGCGAATGGACCCATCGGGGCTCGGAGACGACGCGTGTACGGATCGGGGCTTGATGACGGCGGCTTTATCGATCGCGGCTCGGAGACGGCCCGCGAATCGATCGGCGCTCGGAGACGGCGCGTGGACCGATCGGGGCTTATGAGACGGCGCGTGGACCGATCGGAGATCAGGAGAAGACGAGTGCACCGATCGGGGCTCAGGAAGCGGCGCCTAGACTGATCGGGGCTCGGAGACGGCGCGTGGAGGCACCGGGGCTAAGAAGACGACGCATGGACCGAGCGGGGCTCAGGAGACGGCGCGAGGAGCGATCGGGGCTCAGGAGAAGAGGCGTCAATTGATCGGGGCTCAGAAATCGGCGCGTGGAGCGATCGGGGCTCAGGAGACGACGCGTGGATCGATCGGGGCTCAGGAAACGACGCGTCGACCGATCGGGGCTCAGGAGACGGCGCGCGGGCCGACCGGGGCTCAGGAGCCTCGCGTGGACCGATCCTGGCTCGGCGACGGCGCGTGGACGGATCGGGGCTCGGAGACGACGCGTGCACCGATGGGGGCTCGGATACGGCGCGTGAACCAACCGGGGTTCAGGAGGTCGCGCGTGGACCGATCGCGGCTCGGTGACGGCGCGTGGACCGATCGGGGCTCAGGAGGCCGCGCGTGGACCGATCGCGGCTCGGCGGCGGCGCGTGGACCGATCGGGGCTCAGGAGGCCGCGCGTGGACCGATCATGGCTCGGCGACGGCGCGTGGACCGATCGGGTCTCAGGAGGCCGCGCGTGGACAGATCATGACACGGCGACGGCGCGTGGACCGATCAGGGCTCGGAGACGACGCGTGGACCGATCGGGGCTCGGAGACAGCGCGTGGACCGACTGGGGCTCAGGCGGTTTCGCGTGGACCAATTGGGGTTCGGCGACGGCCCGTGGACCGATCGGGGCTTAGGAGACGGCGCGTGCACCGATCGGGGCCCGGAGACAGCGCGTGGACCGACTGGGGCTCAGGCGGTTTCGCGTGGACCAATTGGGGTTCGGCGATGGCCCGTGGACCGATCGGGGCTTAGGAGACGGCGCGTGCACCGATCGGGGCCCGGAGACGGGTCGTGGACAGATTGGGGATTAGGAGACGGCGCGTGGACCGATCGGGGCTGGCAGACGGCACGTGGACCGATCGGGGCTCGGAGACAGCGCGTGGACCGACTGGGGCTCAAGCGGTTTCGCGTGAACCAATTGGGGTTCGGCGACGCCGCGTGGACCGATCGGGGCTCAGGAGACGGCGCGTGGACCGATCGGGGCTCAGGAGACGACGCGTGGACCGATCGGGGCTCAGGAGACGGCGCGTGCACCGATCGGGGCTCAGGAGGCCGCGCGTGGACCGATCGAGGCTCGGCGACGGCGCGTGAACCCATCGGGGCGTAGGACACGGCGCGTGCACCGATCGGGGCCCGGAGACGGGTCGTGGACAGATTGGGGATTAGGAGACGGCGCGTGGACCGATCGGGGCTGGGAGACGGCACGTGGACCGATCGGGGCTCGGAGACAGCGCGTGGACCGACTGGGGCTCAGGCGGTTTCGCGTGGACCAATTGGGGTTCGGCGACGGCGCGTGGACCGATCGGGGCTCAGGAGACGGCGCGTGGACCGATCGGGGCCCGGAGACAGCGCGTGGACCGACTGGGGCTCAGGAGGCCGCGCATCGACTGATGGGGCTCGGATATGACGGGTGGAACGATCGGAGCTCAGGAGACGGCGCGTGAACCGATCGGCGCTCGGAGACGGAGCTTGGACCGATCGGGGCTTAGGAGACGACGCGTGCACCGATCGGGGCCCGGAGACGGGTCGTGGACAGATTGGGGATTAGGAGACGGCGCGTGGACCGATCGGGGCTGGCAGACGGCACGTGGACCGATCGGGGCTCGGAGACAGCGCGTGGACCGACTGGGGCTCAAGCGGTTTCGCGTGAACCAATTGGGGTTCGGCGACGCCGCGTGGACCGATCAGGGCTCAGGAGACGGCGCGTGGACCGATCGGGGCTCAGGAGACGACGCGTGGACCGATCGGGGCTCGAGATGACGCGTGTACGGATCGGGGATTCGGGGACGAGGCGTGGACCGATCGGGGCTTAGGAGACGACGCGTGGACCGATCGGGGCTCAGGAGATGACGCGTGGACCGATTGGGGCTTAGGAGACGGCGCGTGGACCGATCGAGGCTCAGGAAGCGGCGCCTGAACCGATCGTGGCTCAGGAGGCCGCGCGTGGACCGATCGAGGCTCGGCGACGGCGCGTGGACCCATCGGGGCGTAGGACACGGCGCGTGCACCGATCGGGGCCCGGAGACGGGTCGTGGACAGATTGGGGATTAGGAGACGGCGCGTGGACCGATCGGGGCTGGGAGACGGCACGTGGACCGATCGGGGCTCGGAGACAGCGCGTGGACCGACTGGGGCTCAGGCGGTTTCGCGTGGACCAATTGGGGTTCGGCGACGGCGCGTGGACCGATCGGGGCTCAGGAGACGGCGCGTGGACCGATCGGGGCTCAGGAGGCCGCGCGTGGACCGATCGAGGCTCGGCGACGGCGCGTGGACCCATCGGGGCTCGGAGACGACGCGTGTACGGATCGGGGCTTGATGACGGCGGCTTTACCGATCGCGGCTGGCAGACGGCCCGTGGACAGATCGGGGCTTGGGAGACGACGCCTGGACCGATCGGGGCTTAGGAGGCGGCGTGTGGAACGATCGGGGCTCAGGAGACGGAGCGTGCACCGATCGGCGCTCGGAGACGGCGCGTGGATCGATCGGGGCTCCGGAGGCGCCGCGTGGACCGATGGGGATCAGGAGACGCTGCGCAGACCGATCGGGGCGTAGGACACGACGCGTGTACCTATCGGGGCTCACGAGACAGCGTGTGGACCGATTGGGGCTCAGGAGACGGCGCGTAGACCGATCGGTGCTGAGAGACGGCGCGAGGAACGATCGGGGCTGAGGGGACGGCGCGTGAAATGATCGGCGCTTTGAGACGGCGCGTGGACTGATCGGTGATCGGAGACGGCGTGTGGACGGACCGCGGCTTAAAATGCGGTACGCGGACCGGTCGGGGATCGGACACGGCGTGTGGACCGATCGAGGCTCGGAGACGACGCGTTTACGGATCGGGGATCAGGAGACGACGCGTGGAACGATCCGGGCTCAGGAGACGGAGCGTGGACCGATCGGGGCTCGGAGACGGCGCGTGGACCGACCGGGGCTACAGAGGCCGCGCGTGGACCGATCGAGGCTCGGCGACGGCGCGTGGACCGATCGGGGCTCGGAGACGGCGTGTGAACGTATCGGGGCTTAGGAGACGATGCGTTGACCGATCGGGGCTCAGGAGGCGGCGCGTGGACCCACCGGGGCTCAGGAGACGGCGCGTGGAGCGATCGGGGCTTCGGAGACGGTACGTGGACCGATCGAGGCTCGGAGACGGCGCGTGGACCGATCGAGGCTCGGAGACGACGCGTGTATGGATCGGGTATTAGGGGACGTGGCTTGGAACGATCGGGGCTCAGGAGACGGCGCGTGCACCGACCGGCGCTCGGAGCCGGCGCGTGGAGCGATCGGGGCTCAGGAGACGACGCGTGGATCGATCGGGGCTCAGGAGACGACGCGTCGACCGATCGGGGCTCAGGAGGCGGCGCGTGGAGCGATTGGGAGTCAGGAGACGGCGCGTGGGCCGATTGGGGCTCGGATACGGCGCGTGAACCGACCGGGGGTCAGGAGGCCGCGCGTGGAACGATCGCAGCTCGGCGACGGCGCGTGGACCGATCGGGGCTCGGAGACGACGAGTGAACCGATCGGGGCTCAGGAGACGTCGCGTGGACTAATCGGTGCTCGCAGACTGCGCGTGGACGGACCGCGGCTTAGAATGCGACACGCGGACCGATCGGGGATCGGAGACGGCGCGTGGAACCATCGGGGCTCGGAGACGGCGCGTTAACCGATCGGGGCTTAGGAGACGATGCGTGGACTGATCGGGGCTCGGAGACGGCGCGTGGACCGATCGGGTCTTAGGAGACGACGCGTGGACCGATCGGGGCTCGGAGACGGCGCGTGGACTGATCGGGGCTTTGGAGCCGACGCGTGGACCGATCGGGGCTCAGGAGACGACGCGTCGACCGATCGCGGCTTAGGAGGCGGCGCGTGGGCCGATCGGAGCTCGGAGACGGCGCGTGGAACGATCGGGGCTCAGGAGACGGCGCGTGAACCGATCGGCGCTCGGAGACGGCGCGTGGACCGATCGGGGCTTAGGGGAAGGCGCGTGGACCGATCGGTGCTCGGAGACGATGCGTGGACCGATCGGGGCTCAGGAAAGGGCGTGTGGAGCGGTCGGGGCTCAGGAGACGATGCGTGGGTCGATCGGGGCTCAGAAGCCGACGTGTCGACCGATCGGGGCTCAGGTGACGGCGCGTGGACCGATCGGAGCTCGGAGACGGCGCGTGAAATGATCGGCGCTCGGAGACGGCGCGTGGACCGATCGTGGCTCAGGAGAAGGCGCGTGGAACGATCGGGGCTCAGGAAACGGCGCGTGGAGCGATCGGGGCTCAGGAGACGGCGCGTGAACCAATCGGCGCTCCGAGACGGCGCGTGGACCGATCGGGGATGAGGAGAAGGCGCGTGGACCGATCGGGGCTTAGGAGACGGCGCGTGGACCGATCGGGGCTTGGAGACGGGGCGTGGAACGATCGGGGCTCAGGTGACGGCGCGTGAACCGATCGGCGCTCGGTGACGGCGCGTGGACCGATCGGGGCTTAGTAGAAGGCGCTTGGACCGATCGGGGCTTAGGAGACGGCGCGTGGACCGGTCGGAGCTCGGAGACGGTGCGTGGAACGATCGGGGCTCAGGAGACGGCGCGTGAACCGATCGGCGCTCGGAGACGGCGCGTGGAACGATCGGGGCTCAGGAGACAGCGCGTGAAATGATCGGCGCTTTGAGACGGCGCGTGGACCGATCGGTGCTCGGAGACGGGGCGTGGACGGACCGCGGCTTAGAATGCGGCACGCGGACCGATCGGGGATCGGACACGGCGTGTGGACCGATCGAGGCTCGGAGACGACGCGTTTACGGATCGGGGATCAGGAGACGACGCGTGGAACGATCCGGGCTCTGGAGACGGAGCGTGGACCGATCGGGGCTCGGAGACGGCGCGTGGAACGATCGGGGCTCACGAGACGGCACGTGAACCGATCGGGGCTCGGAGACGGCGCGTGGACCGAGCGGGGTTAGGAGACGGCGCGTGGACCGATCGGAGATCAGGAGACGGGGCGTGGACTGATCGGTGCTCGGATACGGCGCGTGGATGGACAGTGGCTTAGAATGCGTCACGCGGATCGATCGGGGCTCGGAGACGGCGTGTGGACGTATCGGGGGTTAAGAGACGATGCGTGGACCGATCGGGGCTCAGGAGATGGCGCGTGGACCGATCGGGGCTTCGGAGACGGTACGTGGACCGATCGAGGCTCGGAGACGGCGCGTGGACCGACCGGGGCTCAGAAGGCCGCGCGTGAACCGATCGAGGCTCGGCGACGGCGCGTGGACCCATCGGGGCTCGGAGACGACGCGTGTACGGATCGGGGCTTGGTGACGGCTCGTTTACCGATCGCGGCTCGGAGACGGCCCGTGGACAGATCGGGGCTTAGGAGACGGCGCGTGGGCCGAACGGGGCTCAGGAGACGGCACGTGGACCGGTCGGGGCTTAGGAGACGACGCCTGGACAGATCGGGGCTTAGGAGGCGGCGCGTGGAGCGATCGGGGCTCAGGAGACGGCGCGTGGACCGGTCGGGGCTTAGGAGACGATGCCTGGACCGATCGGGGCTTAGGAGGCGGCGCGTGGAACGATCGGGGCTCAGGAGGCGACACGTCGACGGATCGGGGCTCGGAGACGGCGCGTGGACCGACTGGGGCTCAGGAGGTTGCGCGTGGACCAATTGGGGTTCGGCGACGGCGCGTGGACCGATCGGGGCTAAGGAGACGACGTGTGGACCGATCGGGGCATAGGAGACGACGCGTGTACCTATCGGGGCTCAGGAGACAGCGCGTGGTCCGATTGGGCCTCACGAGACGGCGTGTGGACAGATCGGGGCTCGGAGACGACGCGTGTACGGATCGGGGATTCGGGGACGAGGCGTGGACCGATCGGGGCTTAGGAGACGACGCGTGGACCGATCGGGGCGTAGGAGACGACGCGTGGACCGATTGGGGCTTAGGAGACAGCGCGTGGACCGATCGGGGCTCAGGAAGCGGCGCCTGAACCGATCGTGGCTCGGAGACGGCGCGTGGAGGCATCGGGCCTAAGAAGACGACGCATGGACCGAGCGGGGCTCAGGAGACGGCGCGAGGAGCGATCGGGGCTCAGGAGAAGACGCGTCAATTGATCGGGGCTCAGGAGACGACGCGTCGACGCATCGGGTCTTAGGAGACGACGCGTGGACGGATCGGGGCTTAGGAGACGACGCGTGGACCGATCGGGGCTCAGGAAGCGGCGCCTAGACCGATCGTGGCTCGGAGACGGCGCGTGGAGGCATCGGGCCTAAGAAGAGGACGCATGGACCGAGCGGGGCGCAGGAGACGGCGCGAGGAGCGATCGGGGCTCAGGAGAAGACGCGTCAATTGATCGGGGCTCAGGAGAGGACGCGTCGACGCATCGGGGCTCAGGAGACGGCGCGTGGACCGACCGGGGCTCAGGAGACTCGCGTGGATCGATCGGGGCTCAGGAGGCGACGCGTGGACCCATCGGGGCTCGGAGACGGCGTGTGGACGTATCGGGGCTTAGGAGACGACGCGTGGACGGATCGGGGCTCAGGAGAAGGCGCGTGAACCGATCGGCGCTCGGAGACGGCGCGTGGACCGATCGGTGCTCGGAGACGGGGCGTGGACGGACCGCGGCTTAGAATGCGGCACGCGGACCGATCGGGGATCGGACACGGCGTGTGGACCGATCGAGGCTCGGAGACGACGCGTTTACGGATCGGGGATCAGGAGGCGACGCGTGGAACGATCCGGGCTCTGGAGACGGAGCGTGGACCGATCGGGGCTCGGAGACGGCGCGTGGAACGATCGGGGCTCACGAGACGGCACGTGAACCGATCGGGGCTCGGAGACGGCGCGTGGACCGAGCGGGGTTAGGAGACGGCGCGTGGACCGATCGGAGATCAGGAGACGGGGCGTAGACTGATCGGTGCTCGGAGACGGCGCGTGGATGGACAGTGGCTTAGAATGCGTCACGCGGATCGATCGGGGCTCGGAGACGGCGTGTGGACGTATCGGGGGTTAAGAGACGATGCGTGGACCGATCGGGGCTCAGGAGATGGCGCGTGGACCGATCGGGGCTTCGGAGACGGTACGTGGACCGATCGAGGCTCGGAGACGGCGCGTGGACCGACCGGGGCTCAGAAGGCCGCGCGTGGACCGATCGAGGCTCGGCGACGGCGCGTGGACCCATCGGGGCTCGGAGACGACGCGTGTACGGATCGGGGCTTGGTGACGGCTCGTTTACCGATCGCGGCTCGGAGACGGCCCGTGGACAGATCGGGGCTTAGGAGACGGCGCGTGGGCCGAACGGGGCTCAGGAGACGGCACGTGGACCGGTCGGGGCTTAGGAGACGACGCCTGGACAGATCGGGGCTTAGGAGGCGGCGCGTGGAGCGATCGGGGCTCAGGAGACGGCGCGTGGACCGGTCGGGGCTTAGGAGACGATGCCTGGACCGATCGGGGCTTAGGAGGCGGCGCGTGGAACGATCGGGGCTCAGGAGGCGACACGTCGACGGATCGGGGCTCGGAGACGGCGCGTGGACCGACTGGGGCTCAGGAGGTTGCGCGTGGACCAATTGGGGTTCGGCGACGGCGCGTGGACCGATCGGGGCTAAGGAGACGACGTGTGGACCGATCGGGGCATAGGAGACGACGCGTGTACCTATCGGGGCTCAGGAGACAGCGCGTGGTCCGATTGGGCCTCACGAGACGGCGTGTGGACAGATCGGGGCTCGGAGACGACGCGTGTACGGATCGGGGATTCGGGGACGAGGCGTGGACCGATCGGGGCTTAGGAGACGACGCGTGGACCGATCGGGGCGTAGGAGACGACGCGTGGACCGATTGGGGCTTAGGAGACAGCGCGTGGACCGATCGGGGCTCAGGAAGCGGCGCCTGAACCGATCGTGGCTCGGAGACGGCGCGTGGAGGCATCGGGCCTAAGAAGACGACGCATGGACCGAGCGGGGCTCAGGAGACGGCGCGAGGAGCGATCGGGGCTCAGGAGAAGACGCGTCAATTGATCGGGGCTCAGGAGACGACGCGTCGACGCATCGGGTCTTAGGAGACGACGCGTGGACGGATCGGGGCTTAGGAGACGACGCGTGGACCGATCGGGGCTCAGGAAGCGGCGCCTAGACCGATCGTGGCTCGGAGACGGCGCGTGGAGGCATCGGGCCTAAGAAGAGGACGCATGGACCGAGCGGGGCGCAGGAGACGGCGCGAGGAGCGATCGGGGCTCAGGAGAAGACGCGTCAATTGATCGGGGCTCAGGAGAGGACGCGTCGACGCATCGGGGCTCAGGAGACGGCGCGTGGACCGACCGGGGCTCAGGAGACTCGCGTGGATCGATCGGGGCTCAGGAGGCGACGCGTGGACCCATCGGGGCTCGGAGACGGCGTGTGGACGTATCGGGGCTTAGGAGACGACGCGTGGACGGATCGGGGCTCAGGAGAAGGCGCGTGAACCGATCGGCGCTCGGAGACGGCGCGTGGACCGATCGGGGCTTAGGAGACGATGCGCGGACCGATCGGTGCTCAGGAAGTGGCGCCTGGACCGATCGTGACTCGGGGACGGCGCCTTGGGGCATCTGGGCTTAGAAGACGACGCGTGGACCGATCGGGGCTCAGGAAACGGCGCGTGAACCGATCGGGGCTCAGGAGACGGCGCCTGGACCGATCGGGGCTCCGAGACGACGCGTTAACCGAGCGGGGCTTAGGAGACTATGCGGGGACCGATCGGGGTTCGGAGACAGCGCGTGTACCGACTGGGGCTCAGAAGGTTGCGCGTGGACCAATCGGGGTTCGGCGACGGTGCGTGGACCGACCGGGGCTCAGGAGACGACGCGTCAACCGATCGGGGCTTAGGAGACAACGCGTCGAACGACCGGGGCTTAGTAGACGACGCGTGGACCGATCGGGGCTCGGAGACAGCGCGTGTACCGACTGGGGCTCAGGAGACCGCGCGTGAACCGATCGGGGCTCGGCGACTGCGCGTGGACGGATCGGGGCTCGGAGACGGTGCGTAGAACGATCGGGGCTCAGGAGACGGCGCGTTAACCGATTGGGGCTTAGGAGACGTTGCGTGGACCGATCGGCGCTCGAAGACGGCGCGTGGACCGATCGGGGCTCGGACACAGTGCGTGGACCGACTGGGGCTCAGGCGGTTGCGCGTGGACCAATTGGGGTTCGGCGACGGCGCGTGGACCGATCGGGGCTCAGGAGGCGACGCGTGGATCGATCGGGGCTCGGAGACGGCGCGTGGAACGATCGGGTCTCAGGAGACGGCGCGTGGAGGCATCCGGGCTAAGAAGACGACGCATGGACCGAGCGGGGTTCAGGAGACGGCGCGAGGAGCGATCGAGGGTCAGAAGACGACGCGTCGACCGTTCGGGACTCAGGAGACGGCGCGTGGAACGATCGGGGCTCGGAGACGGCGCGTTAACCGATCGGGGCTTAGGAGACGATGCGAGGAGGCATCTGGGTTTACAAGACGACGCGTGGATCGATCGGGGCTCGGAGACGGCGCGTGAACCGACCGGGGCTCAGGAGGCCGCACGTGGACCGATCGAGGCTCGGCGACGGCGTGTGGACCGATCGGGGCTCGGCGACTGCGTGTGGGCGTATCGGGGTTCAGGAGAGGGCGCGTGGACCGATCGGGGCTCGCAGACGGCACGTGGACCGATCAGGGCTTTGGAGACGACGCGTGGACCGATCGGGGCTCAGGAGACGACGCGTGGACCGATCGGTGCTCGGAGACGGCGCGTTGGACGATGGGGGCTCAGGAGACGGCGCGTGGGCCGATCGGGGCGCAGGAGACGGTGCGTGGACCGATCGGGGCTCGGAGACGGCGCGTGGACCGATCGGGGCTTAGGAGACGGCGCGTGGACCGACTGGGCCTCGGGAGGTTGCGCGTGGACGAATTGGGGTTCGGCGACGGCGCGTGGACCGACCGGGGCTCAGGAGACCGCGCGTGGACCGATCGAGGCTCGGCGACGGCGCGTGGACCGATCGGGGCTCGGAGACGACGCGTGTACGGATCAGGGCTTGGTGACGGCGCGTTTACCGATAGCAGCTCGGAGACGGCCCGTGCACGGATCGCGGCTTAGGAGACGGCGCGTGGAATGATCGGGGCTCAGGAGACGGCGCGTGGACCGGTCGATGCTCGGAGACGACGCGTGTGCGGATCGGGGATTCGAGGACGACGGGTGGACCGATCCGGGATCAGGAGACGGCTCGTGGACCGATCGGGGCTCGAAAACGGCGCGTGGAACGATCGGGGCTCAGGAGACGGTGCGTGAACCGATCGGGGCTCAGGAGACGGTGCGTGAACCGATCGTCGCTCGGAGACGGCACGTGGACCGATCGGGGCTTAGGAGAAGGCGCGTGGACCGATCGGGGCTTAGGAGACGGCGCGTGGACCGATCGGGGCTTATGAGACGGCGCGTGAACCGATCGGAGATCAGGCGAAGACGCGTTCACCGATCGGGGCTCTGGAAGCGGCGCACGGACCGATCGTGGCTCGGAGACGGCGCGTGGAGGCATCGGGGCTTTGAAGACGACGCGTGGACCGAACGGTGCTCAGAAAACGCCGCGTGGACCGATGAGGATCAGGAGACGGTGCGTGGACCGATCGGGGCTCGGAGACGCCGCTTGGACCGATCGGGGCTTAGGAGACGACGCGTGGACCGATGGGGGCACGGATACGGCGCGTGGACCGATCGGGGCTCGGGGACAGTGCGTGGACCGACTGGGGCTCAGGCGGTTGCGCGTGGACCAATTGGGGTTCGGCGACGGCGCGTGGACCGATCGGGGCTCCGAGACGGCGCGTTAACCGATTGGGGCTTAGGAGACGATGCGTGGTCCGATCGGGGCTCAGGAGCCTCGCGTGGATCGATCGGGGCTCCGGAGGCGCGGCGATGACCCATGGGGATCAGGAGACAGTGCGTGGACCGATCGGGGCTCGGAGACGGCGCGTGGACCGATCGGGGCTTAGGAGACGACGCGTGGACCGATCGGGGCTCAGGAAACGGCGCGTGAAGCAACTGGGACTCAGGAGGCCGCGCGTGGACCGATCATGGCTCGGCGACGGCGCGTGGACCGATCGGGGTTCGGATACGACGCGTGGACCGATCGGGGCTCGGAAACAGCGCGTGGACCAACCTGGGCTCAGGCGGTTGCGCGTGGACCAATTGGGGTTCGGCGACGGCGCGTGGACCGATCCGGGCTCAGGAGACGGCGCGTGAACCGATCGGCGCACGGAGACGGCGCGTGGACCGATCGGGGCTCAGGAGGATACGCCTGGACCGATCGGGGTTCGGCGATGGCGCGTGGACCGATCGGGGCTCAGGAGACGGCGCGTGGGCCGATCGGAGCTCGGAGACGGCGTGTGGAACGATCGGGGCTCAGGGAACGGCCCGTGGAGCAATCGGGGCTCAGGAGACGGCCCGTGGACGGGTCGGAGCTTAGGAGACGGCGCGTCGACCTATCGGGGCTCAGGATGCGGCGCGTGGACCCATCGGGACTCGGAGACGGTCCGTGGAGCGATCGGGGCTTAGGAGACGGCGCGTGGACTGATCGGAGCTCGGGAAGCGGCGCCTGAACCGATCTGGCTCGGAGACGGCGCGTGGAGGCATCGGGGCTTAGAAGACGACGTATGGACCGTTCGGGGCTCAGGAAACGGCGCGTGGACCGATTGGAGCTCGGAGACAACGCGTGGACCGACTGGGGCTCAGGCGGTTGCGCGTAGACCAATTGGGGTTCGGCGACGGCGCGTGGACCGATCGGGGCTCGGAGACGGCGCGTGGAACGATCGGGGCTCCGAGTCGGCGCGTTAACCGATCGGGGCTCGGAGACGGCGCTGACCGATCGTGGCTTAGGAGAAGGCGCGTGGAACGATCGGGGCTCGGAGACGGCGCGTGGAACGATCGGGGCTCAGAGTCGGCGCGTTAACCGATCGGGGCTTAGGAGACGATGCGTGGACCGATCGGGGCTCGGAGACGGCGCGTGGAACGATCGGGGCTCAGGTGACTTCGCGTGAACCGATCCGCGCTCAGAGACGGCCCGTGGACCGATCGGGGCTTAGGAGAAGGCGCTTCGACCGATCGGGGCTTAGGAGCCGGCGCGTGGGCCGATCGGAGCTCGGATACGGCGCGTGGAACGATCGGGGCTCAGGAGACGGCGCGTGAACCGATCGGCGCTCGGAGATGGCGCGTGGACCGATTGGGGCTTAAGAGACGATGGGTGGACCGATCGGGGCTTAGGAGACGGCACGTGGAACGATCGGGGCTCAGGTGACGGCGCGTGAACCGATCCGCGCTCAGAGACGGCCCGTGGACCGATCGGGGCTTAGGAGAAGGCGCTTCGACCGATCGGGGCTTAGGAGCCGGCGCGTGGGCCGATCGGAGCTCGGATACGGCGCGTGGAACGATCGGGGCTCAGGAGACGGCGCGTGAACCGATCGGCGCTCGGAGATGGCGCGTGGACCGATTGGGGCTTAAGAGACGATGGGTGGACCGATCGGGGCTTAGGAGACGGCACGTGAATCGATCGGGGCACAGGAGACGGCGCGTGAGCCGGTCGGGGCTTAGGAGACGACGCCTGGACCGATCGAGGTTTAGGGGGCGGCGTGTGGAACGATCGAGGCTTAGGAGACGGCGGGTGGACTGATCGGAGCTCGGGAAGCTGCGCCTGAACCGATCTGGCTCGGAGACGGCGCGTGGAGGCATCGGGGCTTAGAAGACGACGTATGGACCGTTCGGGGCTCAGGAAACGGCGCGTGGACCGATTGGAGCTCGGAGACAACGCGTGGACCGACTGGGGCTCAGGCGGTTGCGCGTGGACCAATTGGGGTTCGGCAACGGCGCGTGGACCGATCGCGGCTCGGAGACGGCGCGTTAACCGATCGGGGCTTAGGCGACGATGCGTCAACCGATCGGGGCTCGGAGACGGCGCGTGGACCGACCGGGGCTCGGAGACGGCGCGTGGAACGATCGGGGCTCAGGAGACGGCGCGTGAACCGATCGGCGCTCGGAGACGGCGCGTGGACCAATCGGGGCTTAGGAGACTACGCGTTGACCGATCGGGGCTCAGGCGGTTGCGCGTGGACCAATTGGGGTTCGGCGACGGCGCGTGGACCGATCGGGGCTCGGAGATGGCGCGTCGACCGATCGGGGTTCGGAGACGGCGCCTGGACTGTCCGGTGCTCAGGAGGCGATGCGTGGAACGATCGGGGCTCAGGAGACTGCGCGTGGACCGATCGGAGCTCAGGAAGCGGCGCCTGCACCGATCGGGCCTGGGAAACGGCGCGTGGACCGATCGGAGCTCGGAGACGAGGCGTGGAGCGGTCGGGGCTCAGGAGAAGACGGGTGGATCGATCGGGACTCAGGAGATGACACGTCGACGGATCGGGGCTTAGGAGACGACGCGTGGACCGATCGGGGCTTAGGAGACGATGCGTGGACCGATCGGGGCTCAGGAAACGGGCCTAGGAGCAATCGGGGTTCAGGAGACGACGCGTCGTCCGATCGGGGCTCAGGATGCGGCGCGTGGACCCATCGGGGCTCGGAGACGACGCGTGTACGGATCGGGGCTTGATGACGGCGGCTTTACCGATCGGGGCTTAGGAGGCGGCGTGTGGAACGATTGGGGCTCAGGGGACGGCGCGTGCACCGATCGGCGCTCGGAGACGGCGCGTGGAGCGATCGGGGCTGAGGAGACGATGCGTGGATCGATCGGGGCTCAGGAGACGACGCGTCGACCGATCGGGGCTCAAGAGACGACGCGTGGACCGATCGGGGCGTAGGAGAAAACGCGTGGACCGATCGGGGCTCAGGAAGCGGCGCCTGCACCGATCGTGGTTGGGAGACGGCGCAAGGAGGCATCTGGGGTTAAAAGACGACGCGTGGACCGATCGGGGCTCAGGAAATGGCGCGTGGACCGACCGGGGCTCAGGAGACAGCGCGTGAAATGATCGGGGCTCGGAGATGGCGCGTGGACCGATTGGGGCTTAGGAGACGACGCCTGGACCGATCGAGACTTAGGGGGTGGCGTGTGGAACGATCGGGGCTCAGGAAACTGCCCGTGGAGAAATCGGGGCTCAGGAGACGGCCCGTGGAGCGATTGGGGCTTAGGAGACGGCTCGTGGAATGATCGGGGCTCGGGAAGCGGCACCAGAACCGATCTGGCTCGGAGACGGCGCGTGGACCGATTGGGGCTTAAGAGACGGCGCGTGGACCGATCGGGGCGCAGGAAGCGGCGCCTGGACCGATCGGGGCTCTGGAAGCGGCGCACGGACCGATAGTGTCTCGGAGACGGCGCGTGGAGGCATCGGGGCGCGGAGACGACGCGTGGACCGATCGTGGCTTAGGAGACGACGCGCGGACCGATCGGGGCTCAGGAGACGGCACGTGGACCGATCGGGGCTCAGGAGACGGCGCGTGGACCGATTGGGGCTCGGGAGACTGTGCGTGGATGGATCGGGGTTTAGGGAACGACGCGTGGACTGATCGGGGCTCAGGAGACGGCGCGTGGACCAATCGGGGCTCAGGAGACGGCGCGTGAACCGATTTGGGCTCAGGAGGCCGCGCGTGGACCGATCGCGGCTCGGCGCCAGCGTGTAGACGGATCGGGTCTCAGGAGACGGCGCGTGAACCGATCGGCGCTCGTTGACGGGGCGTGGACCGATCGGGGCTTAGGAGACTGCGCGTGCACCGATCGGGGCCCGGAGACGTCGCGTCGACCGACTGGGGCTCAGGCGGTTTCGCGTGGACCAATTGGGGTTCGGCGACGGCGCGTGGACCGATCGGGGCTTAGGAGACCGCGCGTGAACCTATCGCGGCTCGGTGACGGCGCGTGGACCGATCGGGGCTCAGGAGGCCGCGCGTGGGCCGATCGGGGCTCAGGAGACGGCGCGTGGACCGATCGGGGCTCGGAGACGACGCGTGGACCGATCGGGGTTCGGCGACCGCGCGTGAACCGACTGGGGCTCAGGCGGTTGCGCGTGGACCAATTGGGGATCGGCGACGGCGCGTGGACCGGTCGGGGCTCGGAGACGGCGCGTTAATCGATCGGGGCTTAGGAGACGATGCGTGGACCGATCGGGGCTCGGCGACGGCGCGTGGACAGCTCGAGGCTTGGAGACGACGCGTGTACGGATCGGGGCTTTGAAGACGACGCGTGGACCGATCGTAGCTCAAGAAACGGCGTGTGGAGCGATCGGGGCTCAGCAGACGACGCGTCGACCGATCAGGGCTCAGGTGACGGCGCGTGGACCGACCGGGGCTCAGGAGACAGCGCGTGAAATGATCGGGGCTCGGAGATGGCGCGTGGACCGATTGGGGCTTAAGAGACGACGGGTGGACCGATCGGGGCTTAGGAGACGGCACGTGAATCGATCGGGGCACAGGAGACGGCGCGTGAGCCGGTCGGGGCTTAGGAGACGACGCCTGGACCGATCGAGACTTAGTGGGCGGCGTGTGGAACGATCGGGGCTCAGGAAACGGCCCGTGGAGCAATCGGGGCTCAGGAGACGGCCCGTGGAGCGATCGGGGCTTAGGAGACGGCGCGTGGACTGATCGTAGCTCGGGAAGCGGCGCCAGAACCGATCTGGCTCGGAGACGGCGCGTGGAGGCATCGGGGTTTAGAAGACAACGTATGGACCGATCGGGGCTCAGGAAACGGCGTGTGGACCGATCAGAGCTCGGAGACGACGCGTGGACCGATCGGGGCTTAGGAGACTACGCGTGTACCTATCGGGGCTCAGGAGACAGCGCGTGGACCGATCGGGGCTCAGGAGGCGGCGCGTAGATCGATCGGGGCTCGGAGACGGCGGGTGGAACTATCGGGTCTCAGGAAACGGCGCGTGAAATGATCGGCGCTCGGAGACCCTACGTGGACCGATTGGGGCTTAGGAGACGGCGCGTGGACCGATCGGGGCGCAGGAAGCGGCGCCTGGACCGATCGGGGCTCTGGAAGCGGCGCAGGGACCGATAGTGGCTCGGAGACGGCGCGTGGAGGCATCGGGACTCGGAGACGACCCGTGGACCGATCGTGGCTTAGGAGACGACGCGTGGACCGATCGGGGCTCAGGAGACGGCACGTGGACCGATCGGGGCTCAGGAGACGGCGCGTGGACCGATTGGGGCTCGGGAGACTGCGCGTGGATGGATAGGGGTTTAGGGAACGACGCGTGGACCGATCGGGGCTCAGGAGACGGCGCGTGGACCGATCGGGGCTTAGGAGACGGCGCGTGCACCGATCGGGGCCCGGAGACGACGCGTCGACCGTTCGGGGCTAAGGAAACGGCGCGTGGACCCATCGGGGCAGGGAGACGGCAGGTGGACCGATCGGGGCTCAGGAGACGGCGCGTGGAGCAATCGATGCTCAGGAGGCGGCCGTGGATCGATCGGTGCTCAGGAGACGACGCGTCGACGGATCGGGGCTCGGAGACGGCGCGTGGACCGACCGGGGCTCAGGAGGCCACGCCTGGACCGATCGGGGTTCGGCGACGGCGCGTGGACCGATCGAGGCACGAAAACGACGATTGTAAGGATCGGGGATTCGGGAACGACGCGTGGACCGATCCGGGCTCAGGAGACGGCGCGTGGACCGATCGGGGCTCGGAGACGGCGCATGGAACGATCGGGGCTCAGGAGACGGCGCGTTAACCGATCGGCGCACGGAGAGGGCGCGTGGACCTATCGGGGCTTAGGAGAAGGCGCATGGACGGATCGTGGCTTAGGAGACAACTCGTGGACCTATCGGGGCTCAGGAGACGGCACGTGGACCGATCGGGGCTCAGGAGACGGCGCGTGGACCGATTGGGGCTCGGGAGACTGCGCGTGGAAGGATCGAAGTTTAGCGAACGACGCGTGGACCGATCGTGGCTTAAGAGACGACGCGTGGACCGATCGGGGCTCAGGAGACGGCACGTGGACCGATCGGGGCTCAGGAGACGGCGCGTGGACCGATTGGGGCTCGGGAGACTGCGCGTGGATGGATCGAAGTTTAGGGAACGACGCGTGGACCGATCGGGGCTCAGGAGACGGCGCGTGGACCGATCGGGACTCAGGAGACGGCGCGTGGACCGATTGGGGCTCGGGAGACTGCGCGTGGATGGAACGGGGCTTAGGGACCGACATGTGGACCGATCGGAGCTCAGGAGATTCGCGTGGATCCATCGGGGCTCCGGAGGCGGCGCATGGACCGATTGGGCAGCAGGAGATGGTGCGTGGACCGATCGGGGCTCGGGAGACGGCGCGTGGACCGATTGGGGCTCAGGAGGCGACACGTCGACGGATCGGGGCTCAGGAGACGGTGCGTGAACCGATCGGGGCTCGGCGACAGCGCGTGGACCGATCGGGGCTTAGGAGACGGCGCGTGAACCGATCGGGGATGAGGAGACGGTGCGTGGAGCGATCGGGCCTTAGGAGACGGCGTGAAGACCGATCGGGGCTGTCGAAGCGGCGCTAGGACCGATCGTGGCTCGGAGACGGAGCGTGGAGGCATCGGGGCTTAGAAGACGACGCATGGACCGATCGGGGCTCAGGAAACGGCGCGTGGACCGATCGGAGCTCGGAGACGACGCGTGGACCGATCGGGGCTCAGGAGACGGGGCGTGGCGCGATCGGGGCTCAGGAGACGGCGCGTGGACCGGTCGGGGCTTAGGAGACGATGCCTGGACCGATCGGGGCTTAGGAGGCGGCGCGTGGAACGATCGGGGCTCAGGAGGCGACACGTCGACGGATCGGGGCTCGGAGACGGCGCGTGGACCGATCGAGGCTCGGAGACGACGCGTTTACGGATCGGGGACTATGGGACGACGCGTGGACCGACCCGGGCTCAGGAGACGGCGCGTGAACCGATCGGCGCTCGGAGACGGCGCGTCGGCCGATCGGGGTTCGAAGACGGCGTCTGGACCGTCTGGGGCTTAGGAGACGCTGCGTGGACCGATCGGGGCTCAGGAGACTGCGCGTGGATGGATCGGGGCTTAGGGAACGACGCGTGGACGGATCGGGGCTCGGACACGGCGCGTGGAACGATCGGGGCTCAGGAGACGACGCGTGAACCGATCGGGGCTCAGGAGACGGCGCGTAGACCGATCGGGGCTCGGAAACGACGCGTGGACCGATCGGGGCTTAGGAGACGACGCGTGGACCGATCGGGGCTCAGGAAGCGGCGCCTAGACCGATCGTGGCTCGGAGACGGCGCGTGGAGGCATCGGGCCTAAGAAGACGACGCATGGACCGAGCGGGGCGCAGGAGACGGCGCGAGGAGCGATCGGGGCTCGGAGACGACGCGTGTACGGATCAGGGCTTGGTGACGGCGCGTTTACCGATAGCAGCTCGGAGACGGCCCGTGCACGGATCGCGGCTTAGGAGACGGCGCGTGGAATGATCGGGGCTCAGGAGACGGCGCGTGGACCGGTCGATGCTCGGAGACGACGCGTGTGCGGATCGGGGATTCGAGGACGACGGGTGGACCGATCCGGGATCAGGAGACGGCTCGTGGACCGATCGGGGCTCGGAAACGGCGCGTGGAACGATCGGGGCTCAGGAGACGGTGCGTGAACCGATCGGGGCTCAGGAGACGGTGCGTGAACCGATCGTCGCTCGGAGACGGCACGTGGACCGATCGGGGCTTAGGAGAAGGCGCGTGGACCGATCGGGGCTTAGGAGACGGCGCGTGGACCGATCGGGGCTTATGAGACGGCGCGTGAACCGATCGGAGATCAGGCGAAGACGCGTTCACCGATCGGGGCTCTGGAAGCGGCGCACGGACCGATCGTGGCTCGGAGACGGCGCGTGGAGGCATCGGGGCTTTGAAGACGACGCGTGGACCGAACGGTGCTCAGAAAACGCCGCGTGGACCGATGAGGATCAGGAGACGGTGCGTGGACCGATCGGGGCTCGGAGACGCCGCTTGGACCGATCGGGGCTTAGGAGACGACGCGTGGACCGATGGGGGCACGGATACGGCGCGTGGACCGATCGGGGCTCGGGGACAGTGCGTGGACCGACTGGGGCTCAGGCGGTTGCGCGTGGACCAATTGGGGTTCGGCGACGGCGCGTGGACCGATCGGGGCTCCGAGACGGCGCGTTAACCGATTGGGGCTTAGGAGACGATGCGTGGTCCGATCGGGGCTCAGGAGCCTCGCGTGGATCGATCGGGGCTCCGGAGGCGCGGCGATGACCCATGGGGATCAGGAGACAGTGCGTGGACCGATCGGGGCTCGGAGACGGCGCGTGGACCGATCGGGGCTTAGGAGACGACGCGTGGACCGATCGGGGCTCAGGAAACGGCGCGTGAAGCAACTGGGACTCAGGAGGCCGCGCGTGGACCGATCATGGCTCGGCGACGGCGCGTGGACCGATCGGGGTTCGGATACGACGCGTGGACCGATCGGGGCTCGGAAACAGCGCGTGGACCAACCTGGGCTCAGGCGGTTGCGCGTGGACCAATTGGGGTTCGGCGACGGCGCGTGGACCGATCCGGGCTCAGGAGACGGCGCGTGAACCGATCGGCGCACGGAGACGGCGCGTGGACCGATCGGGGCTCAGGAGGATACGCCTGGACCGATCGGGGTTCGGCGACGGCGCGTGGACCGATCGGGGCTCAGGAGACGGCGCGTGGGCCGATCGGAGCTCGGAGACGGCGTGTGGAACGATCGGGGCTCAGGGAACGGCCCGTGGAGCAATCGGGGCTCAGGAGACGGCCCGTGGACGGGTCGGAGCTTAGGAGACGGCGCGTCGACCTATCGGGGCTCAGGATGCGGCGCGTGGACCCATCGGGACTCGGAGACGGTCCGTGGAGCGATCGGGGCTTAGGAGACGGCGCGTGGACTGATCGGAGCTCGGGAAGCGGCGCCTGAACCGATCTGGCTCGGAGACGGCGCGTGGAGGCATCGGGGCTTAGAAGACGACGTATGGACCGTTCGGGGCTCAGGAAACGGCGCGTGGACCGATTGGAGCTCGGAGACAACGCGTGGACCGACTGGGGCTCAGGCGGTTGCGCGTAGACCAATTGGGGTTCGGCGACGGCGCGTGGACCGATCGCGGCTTAGGAGACGGCGCGTGGAACGATCGGGGCTCAGGAGACGGGGCGTGGACCGATCGGGGCTCAGGAGACGGTGCGTGGACCGATTGGGGCTCGGATACGGCGCGTGAACCATCCGGGGCTCAGGAGGCCGCGCGTGGACCGATCGCGGCACGTGCGACGGCGCGTGCACCGATCGGCGCTCGGAGACGGCGCTGACCGATCGGGGCTTAGGAGAAGGCGCGTGGAACGATCGGGGCTCGGAGACGGCGCGTGGAACGATCGGGGCTCCGAGTCGGCGCGTTAACCGATCGGGGCTCGGAGACGGCGCTGACCGATCGTGGCTTAGGAGAAGGCGCGTGGAACGATCGGGGCTCGGAGACGGCGCGTGGAACGATCGGGGCTCAGAGTCGGCGCGTTAACCGATCGGGGCTTAGGAGACGATGCGTGGACCGATCGGGGCTCGGAGACGGCGCGTGGAACGATCGGGGCTCAGGTGACTTCGCGTGAACCGATCCGCGCTCAGAGACGGCCCGTGGACCGATCGGGGCTTAGGAGAAGGCGCTTCGACCGATCGGGGCTTAGGAGCCGGCGCGTGGGCCGATCGGAGCTCGGATACGGCGCGTGGAACGATCGGGGCTCAGGAGACGGCGCGTGAACCGATCGGCGCTCGGAGATGGCGCGTGGACCGATTGGGGCTTAAGAGACGATGGGTGGACCGATCGGGGCTTAGGAGACGGCACGTGGAACGATCGGGGCTCAGGTGACGGCGCGTGAACCGATCCGCGTTCAGAGACGGCCCGTGGACCGATCGGGGCTTAGGAGAAGGCGCTTCGACCGATCGGGGCTTAGGAGCCGGCGCGTGGGCCGATCGGAGCTCGGATACGGCGCGTGGAACGATCGGGGCTCAGGAGACGATGGGTGGACCGATCGGGGCTTAGGAGACGGCACGTGAATCGATCGGGGCACAGGAGACGGCGCGTGAGCCGGTCGGGGCTTAGGAGACGACGCCTGGACCGATCGAGGTTTAGGGGGCGGCGTGTGGAACGATCGAGGCTTAGGAGACGGCGGGTGGACTGATCGGAGCTCGGGAAGCTGCGCCTGAACCGATCTGGCTCGGAGACGGCGCGTGGAGGCATCGGGGCTTAGAAGACGACGTATGGACCGTTCGGGGCTCAGGAAACGGCGCGTGGACCGATTGGAGCTCGGAGACAACGCGTGGACCGACTGGGGCTCAGGCGGTTGCGCGTGGACCAATTGGGGTTCGGCAACGGCGCGTGGACCGATCGCGGCTCGGAGATGGCGCGTTAACCGATCGGGGCTTAGGCGACGATGCGTCAACCGATCGGGGCTCGGAGACGGCGCGTGGACCGACCGGGGCTCGGAGACGGCGCGTGGAACGATCGGGGCTCAGGAGACGGCGCGTGAACCGATCGGCGCTCGGAGACGGCGCGTGGACCAATCGGGGCTTAGGAGACTACGCGTTGACCGATCGGGGCTCAGGCGGTTGCGCGTGGACCAATTGGGGTTCGGCGACGGCGCGTGGACCGATCGGGGCTCGGAGATGGCGCGTCGACCGATCGGGGTTCAGAGACGGCGCCTGGACTGTCCGGTGCTCAGGAGGCGATGCGTGGAACGATCGGGGCTCAGGAGACTGCGCGTGGACCGATCGGGGCTCAGGAAGCGGCGCCTGCACCGATCGGGCCTGGGAAACGGCGCGTGGACCGATCGGAGCTCGGAGACGAGGCGTGGAGCGGTCGGGGCTCAGGAGAAGACGGGTGGATCGATCGGGACTCAGGAGACGACACGTCGACGGATCGGGGCTTAGGAGACGACGCGTGGACCGATCGGGGCTTAGGAGACGATGCGTGGACCGATCGGGGCTCAGGAAACGGGCCTAGGAGCAATCGGGGTTCAGGAGACGACGCGTCGTCCGATCGGGGCTCAGGATGCGGCGCGTGGACCCATCGGGGCTCGGAGACGACGCGTGTACGGATCGGGGCTTGATGACGGCGGCTTTACCGATCGGGGCTTAGGAGGCGGCGTGTGGAACGATTGGGGCTCAGGGGACGGCGCGTGCACCGATCGGCGCTCGGAGACGGCGCGTGGAGCGATCGGGGCTGAGGAGACGATGCGTGGATCGATCGGGGCTCAGGAGACGACGCGTCGACCGATCGGGGCTCAAGAGACGACGCGTGGACCGATCGGGGCGTAGGAGAAAACGCGTGGACCGATCGGGGCTCAGGAAGCGGCGCCTGCACCGATCGTGGTTGGGAGACGGCGCAAGGAGGCATCTGGGGTTAAAAGACGACGCGTGGACCGATCGGGGCTCAGGAAATGGCGCGTGGACCGACCGGGGCTCAGGAGACAGCGCGTGAAATGATCGGGGCTCGGAGATGGCGCGTGGACCGATTGGGGCTTAGGAGACGACGCCTGGACCGATCGAGACTTAGGGGGTGGCGTGTGGAACGATCGGGGCTCAGGAAACTGCCCGTGGAGAAATCGGGGCTCAGGAGACGGCCCGTGGAGCGATTGGGGCTTAGGAGACGGCTCGTGGAATGATCGGGGCTCGGGAAGCGGCACCAGAACCGATCTGGCTCGGAGACGGCGCGTGGACCGATTGGGGCTTAAGAGACGGCGCGTGGACCGATCGGGGCGCAGGAAGCGGCGCCTGGACCGATCGGGGCTCTGGAAGCGGCGCACGGACCGATAGTGGCTCGGAGACGGCGCGTGGAGGCATCGGGGCGCGGAGACGACGCGTGGACCGATCGTGGCTTAGGAGACGACGCGCGGACCGATCGGGGCTCAGGAGACGGCACGTGGACCGATCGGGGCTCAGGAGACGGCGCGTGGACCGATTGGGGCTCGGGAGACTGTGCGTGGATGGATCGGGGTTTAGGGAACGACGCGTGGACTGATCGGGGCTCAGGAGACGGCGCGTGGACCAATCGGGGCTCAGGAGACGGCGCGTGAACCGATTTGGGCTCAGGAGGCCGCGCGTGGACCGATCGCGGCTCGGCGCCAGCGTGTAGACGGATCGGGTCTCAGGAGACGGCGCGTGAACCGATCGGCGCTCGTTGACGGGGCGTGGACCGATCGGGGCTTAGGAGACTGCGCGTGCACCGATCGGGGCCCGGAGACGTCGCGTCGACCGACTGGGGCTCAGGCGGTTTCGCGTGGACCAATTGGGGTTCGGCGACGGCGCGTGGACCGATCGGGGCTTAGGAGGCCGCGCGTGAACCTATCGCGGCTCGGTGACGGCGCGTGGACCGATCGGGGCTCAGGAGGCCGCGCGTGGGCCGATCGGGGCTCAGGAGACGGCGCGTGGACCGATCGGGGCTCGGAGACGACGCGTGGACCGATCGGGGTTCGGCGACCGCGCGTGAACCGACTGGGGCTCAGGCGGTTGCGCGTGGACCAATTGGGGATCGGCGACGGCGCGTGGACCGGTCGGGGCTCGGAGACGGCGCGTTAGTCGATCGGGGCTTAGGAGACGATGCGTGGACCGATCGGGGCTCGGAGACGGCGCGTGGACCGATCGGGGCTCGGCGACGGCGCGTGGACAGCTCGAGGCTTGGAGACGACGCGTGTACGGATCGGGGCTTTGAAGACGACGCGTGGACCGATCGTAGCTCAAGAAACGGCGTGTGGAGCGATCGGGGCTCAGGAGACGACGCGTCGACCGATCAGGGCTCAGGTGACGGCGCGTGGACCGACCGGGGCTCAGGAGACAGCGCGTGAAATGATCGGGGCTCGGAGATGGCGCGTGGACCGATTGGGGCTTAAGAGACGACGGGTGGACCGATCGGGGCTTAGGAGACGGCACGTGAATCGATCGGGGCACAGGAGACGGCGCGTGAGCCGGTCGGGGCTTAGGAGACGACGCCTGGACCGATCGAGACTTAGTGGGCGGCGTGTGGAACGATCGGGGCTCAGGAAACGGCCCGTGGAGCAATCGGGGCTCAGGAGACGGCCCGTGGAGCGATCGGGGCTTAGGAGACGGCGCGTGGACTGATCGTAGCTCGGGAAGCGGCGCCAGAACCGATCTGGCTCGGAGACGGCGCGTGGAGGCATCGGGGTTTAGAAGACGACGTATGGACCGATCGGGGCTCAGGAAACGGCGTGTGGACCGATCAGAGCTCGGAGACGACGCGTGGACCGATCGGGGCTTAGGAGACTACGCGTGTACCTATCGGGGCTCAGGAGACAGCGCGTGGACCGATCGGGGCTCAGGAGGCGGCGCGTAGATCGATCGGGGCTCGGAGACGGCGGGTGGAACTATCGGGTCTCAGGAGACGGCGCGTGAAATGATCGGCGCTCGGAGACCCTACGTGGACCGATTGGGGCTTAGGAGACGGCGCGTGGACCGATCGGGGCGCAGGAAGCGGCGCCTGGACCGATCGGGGCTCTGGAAGCGGCGCAGGGACCGATAGTGGCTCGGAGACGGCGCGTGGAGGCATCGGGACTCGGAGACGACCCGTGGACCGATCGTGGCTTAGGAGACGATGCGTGGACCGATCGGGGCTCAGGAGACGGCACGTGGACCGATCGGGGCTCAGGAGACGGCGCGTGGACCGATTGGGGCTCGGGAGACTGCGCGTGGATGGATAGGGGTTTAGGGAACGACGCGTGGACCGATCGGGGCTCAGGAGACGGCGCGTGGACCGATCGGGGCTTAGGAGACGGCGCGTGCACCGATCGGGGCCCGGAGACGACGCGTCGACCGTTCGGGGCTAAGGAAACGGCGCGTGGACCCATCGGGGCAGGGAGACGGCAGGTGGACCGATCGGGGCTCAGGAGACGGCGCGTGGAGCAATCGATGCTCAGGAGGCGGCCGTGGATCGATCGGTGCTCAGGAGACGACGCGTCGACGGATCGGGGCTCGGAGACGGCGCGTGGACCGACCGGGGCTCAGGAGGCCACGCCTGGACCGATCGGGGTTCGGCGACGGCGCGTGGACCGATCGAGGCACGAAAACGACGATTGTAAGGATCGGGGATTCGGGAACGACGCGTGGACCGATCCGGGCTCAGGAGACGGCGCGTGGACCGATCGGGGCTCGGAGACGGCGCATGGAACGATCGGGGCTCAGGAGACGGCGCGTTAACCGATCGGCGCACGGAGAGGGCGCGTGGACCTATCGGGGCTTAGGAGAAGGCGCATGGACGGATCGTGGCTTAGGAGACAACTCGTGGACCTATCGGGGCTCAGGAGACGGCACGTGGACCGATCGGGGCTCAGGAGACGGCGCGTGGACCGATTGGGGCTCGGGAGACTGCGCGTGGAAGGATCGAAGTTTAGCGAACGACGCGTGGACCGATCGTGGCTTAAGAGACGACGCGTGGACCGATCGGGGCTCAGGAGACGGCACGTGGACCGATCGGGGCTCAGGAGACGGCGCGTGGACCGATTGGGGCTCGGGAGACTGCGCGTGGATGGATCGAAGTTTAGGGAACGACGCGTGGACCGATCGGGGCTCAGGAGACGGCGCGTGGACCGATCGGGACTCAGGAGACGGCGCGTGGACCGATTGGGGCTCGGGAGACTGCGCGTGGATGGAACGGGGCTTAGGGACCGACATGTGGACCGATCGGAGCTCAGGAGATTCGCGTGGATCCATCGGGGCTCCGGAGGCGGCGCATGGACCGATTGGGCAGCAGGAGATGGTGCGTGGACCGATCGGGGCTCGGGAGACGGCGCGTGGACCGATTGGGGCTCAGGAGGCGACACGTCGACGGATCGGGGCTCAGGAGACGGTGCGTGAACCGATCGGGGCTCGGCGACAGCGCGTGGACCGATCGGGGCTTAGGAGACGGCGCGTGAACCGATCGGGGATGAGGAGACGGTGCGTGGAGCGATCGGGCCTTAGGAGACGGCGTGAAGACCGATCGGGGCTGTCGAAGCGGCGCTAGGACCGATCGTGGCTCGGAGACGGAGCGTGGAGGCATCGGGGCTTAGAAGACGACGCATGGACCGATCGGGGCTCAGGAAACGGCGCGTGGACCGATCGGAGCTCGGAGACGACGCGTGGACCGATCGGGGCTCAGGAGACGGGGCGTGGCGCGATCGGGGCTCAGGAGACGGCGCGTGGACCGGTCGGGGCTTAGGAGACGATGCCTGGACCGATCGGGGCTTAGGAGGCGGCGCGTGGAACGATCGGGGCTCAGGAGGCGACACGTCGACGGATCGGGGCTCGGAGACGGCGCGTGGACCGATCGAGGCTCGGAGACGACGCGTTTACGGATCGGGGACTATGGGACGACGCGTGGACCGACCCGGGCTCAGGAGACGGCGCGTGAACCGATCGGCGCTCGGAGACGGCGCGTCGGCCGATCGGGGTTCGAAGACGGCGTCTGGACCGTCTGGGGCTTAGGAGACGCTGCGTGGACCGATCGGGGCTCAGGAGACTGCGCGTGGATGGATCGGGGCTTAGGGAACGACGCGTGGACGGATCGGGGCTCGGACACGGCGCGTGGAACGATCGGGGCTCAGGAGACGACGCGTGAACCGATCGGGGCTCAGGAGACGGCGCGTAGACCGATCGGGGCTCGGAAACGACGCGTGGACCGATCGGGGCTTAGGAGACGACGCGTGGACCGATCGGGGCTCAGGAAGCGGCGCCTAGACCGATCGTGGCTCGGAGACGGCGCGTGGAGGCATCGGGCCTAAGAAGACGACGCATGGACCGAGCGGGGCGCAGGAGACGGCGCGAGGAGCGATCGGGGCTGAGGAGAAGACGCGTGGGCCGATCGGGGCTCAGGAGACGACGTGTGGACCGATCGGGGCATAGGAGACGACGCGTGTACTTATCGGGGCTCAGGAGACAGCGCGTGGTCCGATTGGGCCTCACGAGACGGCGCCTGGACAGATCGGGGCTCGGAGACGACGCGTGTACGGATCGGGGATTCGGGGACGAGGCGTGGACCGATCGGGGCTCAGGAAGCGGCGCCTGAACCGATCGTGGCTCGGAGACGGCGCGTGGAGGCATCGGGCCTAAGAAGACGACGCATGGACCGAGCGGGGCTCAGGAGACGACGCGTCGACGCATCGGGGCTTAGGAGACGACGCGTGGACCGATCGGGGCTCAGGAGAGGGCGCGCGGACCAACCGGGGCTCAGGAGATTCGCGTAGATCAATCGGGGCTGCGGAGGCGCCGCGTAGACGGATGGGGCTCCGGAGACGGCGCGTGGACCGATCGGCGCTCGGAGACGGCGCGTGGACCGATTGGGGCTTAGAAGACGGCGCGTGGACCGATCGGGGCTCAGGAAGCGGCGCCTAGACCGATCGTGGCTCGGAGACGGCGCGTGGAGGCATCGGGTCTAAGAAGACGACGCATGGACCGAGCGGGGCTCGGGAGACGGCGCGAGGAGCGATCGAGGCTCAGGAGAAGACGCGTCAATTGATCGGGGATTAGGAGACGACGCGTCGACCGATCGGGGCTTAGGAGACGACGCGTGGACCGATCGGGGCTCGGAGACGACGCGTGGACCGATCGGGGCTCGGAGCCCGCGCGTGGCCCGACTGGGGCTCAGGTGGTTGCGCGAGGACCAATTGGGGCTCAGGCGGTTGCGCGTGGACCGATCGGGGCTCGGAGACAACGCGTGCACCGATAGGGGCTCAGGAAGCGGCGCCTGGACCGATCAGGGCTTAGGAGACGACGCGTGGACCGGTCGGGGCTTAGGAGACGGTGCGTGGAGCGATCGGGCCTTAGGAGACGGCGCGAATACCGATCGGGGCTGTCGAAGCGGCGCCAGGACCGATCGTGGCTCGGAGACGGAGAGTGGAGGCATCGGGGTTTAGAAGACGACGCATGGACCGATCGGGGCTCAGGAAACGGCGCGTGGACCGATCGGAGCTCGGAGACGACGCGTGGACCGATCGGGGCTCAGGAGACGGCGCGTGGAGCGATCGGTGCTCAGGAGACGGCGCGTGGACCGGTCGGGGCTTAGGAGACGATGCCTGGACCGATCGAGGCTTAGGAGGCGGCGCGTGGAACGATCGGGGCTCAGCAGGCGACACGTCGACGGATCGGGGCTCAGGAGACGGTGCGTGAACCGATCGGGGCTCGGCGACTGCGCGTGAACCGATCGGGGCTAAGGAGACGGCGCGTGAACCGATCGGGGTTGAGGAGACGGTGCGTGGAGCGATCGGGCCTTAGGAGACGGCGTGAAGACCGATCGGGGCTGTCGAAGCGGCGCTAGGACCGATCGTGGCTCGGAGACGGAGCGTGGAGGCATCGGGGCTTAGAAGACGACGCATGGACCGATCGGGGCTCAGGAAACGGCGCGTGGACCGATCGGAGCTCGGAGACGACGCGTGGACCGATCGGGGCTCAGGAGACGGCGCGTGGAGCGATCGGGGCTCAGGAGACGGCGCGTGGACCGGTCGGGGCTTAGGAGACGATGCCTCGACCGATCGGGGCTTAGGAGGCGGCGCGTGGAACGATCGGGGCTCGGAGACAGCGCGTGTACCGACTGGGGCTCAGGAGGTTGCGCGTGGACCAATTGGGGTTCGGCGACGGCGCGTGGACCGACCGGGGCTCAGGAGAGCGTGCGTGAACCGATCGGGGCTCGGCGACTGCGCGTGGACCGATCGGGGCTAAGGAGACGACGTGTGGACCGATCGGGGCATAGGAGACGACGCGTGTACCTATTGGGGCTCAGGAGACAGCGCGTGGTCCGATTGGGCCTCACGAGACGGCGCGTGGACAGATCGGGGCTCGGAGACGACGCGTGTACGGATCGGAGATGAGGAGACGATGCGTGGACCGATAGGGCTCTGGAAACGGCGCACGTACCGATCGAGGATCGGCGACGGCCTGTGGACCGATTGGGGCTCAGGAGGCCGCGCGTGGACCGATCATGGCTCGGCGACGGCGCGTGGACCGATCGGCGCTCGGCGACGGCGCGTGGACCGCTCGGCGCTCGGAGACGGCACGTTAACCGATCGGGGCTTAGGAGACGATCCGTGAACCGATCGGGGCTCGGAGACGGCGCGTGGACCGATCGGGGCTTAGGAGACAACGCGTGGACCGATGGGGGCTCGGAGACGGCGCGTGGACGGACTGGGGCTCAGGAGACTCGCGTGGATCGATCGGGTGTTCGGAGACGCCGCGTGGAGCGATGCGGATCAGGAGACGGTGCGCGGACCGATCGGGGCTCGGAGACGGCGCGTGGACCGATCGGGGCTTAGGAGACGACGCGTGGACCGATCGGGGATTAGGACACGACGCGTGTACCTATCGGGGCTCACGAGACAGCGTGTGGACCGATTGGGGCTCAGGAGACGGCGCGTGGACCGATCGGGGCTCAGGAGAAGACGCGTCAATTGATCGGGGCTCAGGAGAGGACGCGTCGACGCATCGGGGCTCAGGAGACGGCGCGTGGACGGACCGGGGCTCAGGAGACTCGCGTGGATCGATCGGGGCTCAAGAGGCGACGCGTGGACCTATCGGGGCTCGGAGACGGCGTGTGGACGTATCGGGGCTTAGGAGACGACGCGTGGGCGGATCGGGGCTCAGGAGAAGGCGCGTGAACCGATCGGCGCTCGGAGACGGCGCGTGGACCGATCGGGGCTCAGGAAACGGCGCGTGAACCGATCGGGGCTTAGGAGACGACACGTGGACCGTCCGGGGTTAGGAGACGACGCGTGGACCGATGGGGCTTAGGAAGCGACGCGTGGACCGATCGGGGCTCAGGAAACGGCGCGTGGACCGATTGGGGCTCAGGAGGCCGGGCGTGGACCGATCACGGCTCGGCACCAGCGCGTGGACGGATCGGGGCTCAGGACACGGCGGTGGACAGATCGGGGCTCGGAGACGGCATGTCAACAGCTAGGGGCTTAGGAGACGATACGTGGACCGATCGGGGCTCGGATACGGCGCGTGAACCGACCGGGGCTCAGGAGGCCGCGCATCGACTGATGGGGATCGGATATGACGGGTGGAACGATCGGAGCTCAGGAGACGGCGCGTGAACCGATCGGCGCTCGGAGACGGCGCTTGGACCGATCGGGGCTTAGGAGACAGCGCGTGGACCGATTGGGGCTCACGCGACGGCGCGTGGTCCGCTCGGGGCTCGGAGACGGCGCGTGGAACGATCGGGACTTAGGAGACGACGCGTGGACCGTCCGGGGTTAGGAAACGACGCGTGAACCTATGGGGCTTAGGAAGCGACGCGTGGACCGATCGAGGCTCAGGAAACGGCGCGTGGACCGATTGGGGCTCAGGAGGCCGCGCGTGGACCGATAACGGCTCGGCACCAGCGCGTGGACGGATCGGGGCTCAGGAGACGGCGGTGGACCGATCGGGGCTCGGAGACGGCATGTTAAAAGATCGGGGCTTAGGAGACGATACTTCGACCGATAGGGGTCGGATACGGCGCGTGAACCGACCGGGGCTCAGGAGGCCGCGCGTTGACTGATCGGGGCTCGGAGATGACCGGTGGAACGATCGGGGCTCAGGAGACGGCGCGTGAACCGATCGTCGCTCGGAGACGGCGCTTGGACCGATCGGGGCTTAGAAGACGACGTGTGGAGCGATTGGGGCTCAGGAGACGGCGCGTGGACCGCTCGGGGCTCGGACACGGCGCGTGGAACGATCGGGGCTCCGGAGGCACCGTGTGGACCGATGGGGATCAGGAGACGGTGCGTGGTCCGATCAGGGCTCGGAGACGGCGCGTAGACCGATCGGGGCTTAGGAGATGACGCGTGGACCGATCGGGGCTCGGAGACGGCGCGTGGACCACCCGGGGCTCAGGAGGCCACGCCTGGACCGATCGGGGCTCGGCGACGGCGCGTTGACCGATCGAGGCTCGGAGACGACGCGTGTACGGATCGGGGATTCGGGGACGACGCGTGGACCGATCGGGGCTTAGGAGACGACGCATGTACCTATCGGGGCTTAGGAGAAAATCCGTGGACGGATTGGCGCTCAGGAAGCGGCGCCTTGACCGATCGTGGTTCGGAGACGGCGCGAGGAGGCATCTGGGCTAAGAAGACGACGTGTGGATCGATCGGGGCTCAGGAAGCGGCGCCTTCACCGATCGTGGCTCGGAGACGACGCGTGGATCGATCGGGGCTCAGGAGACGACGCGTCGACCGATCAGGGCTCAGGTGACGGCGCGTGGACCGACCGGGGCTCAGGAGACAGCGCGTGAAATGATCGGGGCTCGGAGATGGCGCGTGGACCGATTGGGGCTTAAGAGACGACGGGTGGACCGATCGGGGCTTAGGAGACGGCACGTGAATCGATCGGGGCACAGGAGACGGCGCGTGAGCCGGTCGGGGCTTAGGAGACGACGCCTGGACCGATCGAGACTTAGTGGGCGGCGTGTGGAACGATCGGGGCTCAGGAAACGGCCCGTGGAGCAATCGGGGCTCAGGAGACGGCCCGTGGAGCGATCGGGGCTTAGGAGACGGCGCGTGGACTGATCGTAGCTCGGGAAGCGGCGCCAGAACCGATCTGGCTCGGAGACGGCGCGTGGAGGCATCGGGGTTTAGAAGACGACGTATGGACCGATCGGGGCTCAGGAAACGGCGTGTGGACCGATCAGAGCTCGGAGACGACGCGTGGACCGATCGGGGCTTAGGAGACTACGCGTGTACCTATCGGGGCTCAGGAGACAGCGCGTGGACCGATCGGGGCTCAGGAGGCGGCGCGTAGATCGATCGGGGCTCGGAGACGGCGGGTGGAACTATCGGGTCTCACGAAACGGCGCGTGAAATGATCGGCGCTCGGAGACCCTACGTGGACCGATTGGGGCTTAGGAGAAGGCGCGTGGACCGATCGGGGCGCAGGAAGCGGCGCCTGGACCGATCGGGGCTCTGGAAGCGGCGCAGGGACCGATAGTGGCTCGGAGACGGCGCGTGGAGGCATCGGGACTCGGAGACGACCCGTGGACCGATCGTGGCTTAGGAGACGACGCGTGGACCGATCGGGGCTCAGGAGACGGCACGTGGACCGATCGGGGCTCAAGAGACGGCGCGTGGACCGATTGGGGCTCGGGAGACTGCGCGTAGATGGATAGGGGTTTAGGGAACGACGCGTGGACCGATCGGGGCTCAGGAGACGGCGCGTGGACCGATCGGGGCTTAGGAGACGGCGCGTGCACCGATCGGGGCCCGGAGACGACGCGTCGACCGTTCGGGGCTAAGGAAACGGCGCGTGGACCCATCGGGGCAGGGAGACGGCAGGTGGACCGATCGGGGCTCAGGAGACGGCGCGTGGAGCAATCGATGCTCAGGAGGCGGCCGTGGATCGATCGGTGCTCAGGAGACGACGCGTCGACGGATCGGGGCTCGGAGACGGCGCGTGGACCGATCGGCGCACGGAGAGGGCGCGTGGACCTATCGGGGCTTAGGAGAAGGCGCATGGACGGATCGTGGCTTAGGAGACAACTCGTGGACCTATCGGGGCTCAGGAGACGGCACGTGGACCGATCGGGGCTCAGGAGACGGCGCGTGGACCGATTGGGGCTCGGGAGACTGCGCGTGGAAGGATCGAAGTTTAGCGAACGACGCGTGGACCGATCGTGGCTTAAGAGACGACGCGTGGACCGATCGGGGCTCAGGAGACGGCACGTGGACCGATCGGGGCTCAGGAGACGGCGCGTGGACCGATTGGGGCTCGGGAGACTGCGCGTGGATGGATCGAAGTTTAGGGAACGACGCGTGGACCGATCGGGGCTCAGGAGACGGCGCGTGGACCGATCGGGACTCAGGAGACGGCGCGTGGACCGATTGGGGCTCGGGAGACTGCGCGTGGATGGAACGGGGCTTAGGGACCGACATGTGGACCGATCGGAGCTCAGGAGATTCGCGTGGATCCATCGGGGCTCCGGAGGCGGCGCATGGACCGATTGGGCAGCAGGAGATGGTGCGTGGACCGATCGGGGCTCGGGAGACGGCGCGTGGACCGATTGGGGCTCAGGAGGCGACACGTCGACGGATCGGGGCTCAGGAGACGGTGCGTGAACCGATCGGGGCTCGGCGACAGCGCGTGGACCGATCGGGGCTTAGGAGACGGCGCGTGAACCGATCGGGGATGAGGAGACGGTGCGTGGAGCGATCGGGCCTTAGGAGACGGCGTGAAGACCGATCGGGGCTGTCGAAGCGGCGCTAGGACCGATCGTGGCTCGGAGACGGAGCGTGGAGGCATCGGGGCTTAGAAGACGACGCATGGACCGATCGGGGCTCAGGAAACGGCGCGTGGACCGATCGGAGCTCGGAGACGACGCGTGGACCGATCGGGGCTCAGGAGACGGGGCGTGGCGCGATCGGGGCTCAGGAGACGGCGCGTGGACCGGTCCGGGCTTAGGAGACGATGCCTGGACCGATCGGGGCTTAGGAGGCGGCGCGTGGAACGATCGGGGCTCAGGAGGCGACACGTCGACGGATCGGGGCTCGGAGACGGCGCGTGGACCGATCGAGGCTCGGAGACGACGCGTTTACGGATCGGGGACTATGGGACGACGCGTGGACCGACCCGGGCTCAGGAGACGGCGCGTGAACCGATCGGCGCTCGGAGACGGCGCGTCGGCCGATCGGGGTTCGAAGACGGCGTCTGGACCGTCTGGGGCTTAGGAGACGCTGCGTGGACCGATCGGGGCTCAGGAGACTGCGCGTGGATGGATCGGGGCTTAGGGAACGACGCGTGGACGGATCGGGGCTCGGACACGGCGCGTGGAACGATCGGGGCTCAGGAGACGACGCGTGAACCGATCGGGGCTCAGGAGACGGCGCGTAGACCGATCGGGGCTCGGAAACGACGCGTGGACCGATCGGGGCTTAGGAGACGACGCGTGGACCGATCGGGGCTCAGGAAGCGGCGCCTAGACCGATCGTGGCTCGGAGACGGCGCGTGGAGGCATCGGGCCTAAGAAGACGACGCATGGACCGAGCGGGGCGCAGGAGACGGCGCGAGGAGCGATCGGGGCTGAGGAGAAGACGCGTGGGCCGATCGGGGCTCAGGAGACGGCGCGTAGACCGATCGGGGCTCGGAAACGACGCGTTAACCGAGCGGGGCTTAGGAGACTATGCGTGGACCGATCGGGGCTCGGAGACAGCGCGTGTACCGACTGGGGCTCAGGAGGTTGCGCGTGGACCAATTGGGGTTCGACGACGGCGCGTGGACCGACCGGGGCTCAGGAGACCGCGCGTGAACCGATCGGGGCTCGGCGACTGCGCGTGGACCGATCGGGGCTAAGGAGACGACGTGTGGACCGATCGGGGCATAGGAGACGACGCGTGTACCTATCGGGGCTCAGGAGACAGCGCGTGGTCCGATTGGGCCTCACGAGACGGCGCGTGGACAGATCGGGGCTCGGAGACGACGCGTGTACGGATCGGGGATTCGGGGACGAGGCGTGGACCGATCGGGGCTCAGGAAGCGGCGCCTGAACCGATCGTGGCTCGGAGACGGCGCGTGGAGGCATCGGGCCTAAGAAGACGACGCATGGACCGAGCGGGGCTCAGGAGACGACGCGTCGACGCATCGGGGCTTAGGAGACGACGCGTGGACCGATCGGGGCTCAGGAGAGGGCGCGCGGACCAACCGGGGCTCAGGAGATTCGCGTAGATCAATCGGGGCTGCGGAGGCGCCGCGTAGACGGATGGGGCTCCGGAGACGGCGCGTGGACCGATCGGCGCTCGGAGACGGCGCGTGGACCGATTGGGGCTTAGAAGACGGCGCGTGGACCGATCGGGGCTCAGGAAGCGGCGCCTAGACCGATCGTGGCTCGGAGACGGCGCGTGGAGGCATCGGGTCTAAGAAGACGACGCATGGACCGAGCGGGGCTCGGGAGACGGCGCGAGGAGCGATCGAGGCTCAGGAGAAGACGCGTCAATTGATCGGGGATTAGGAGACGACGCGTCGACCGATCGGGGCTTAGGAGACGACGCGTGGACCGATCGGGGCTCGGAGACGACGCGTGGACCGATCGGGGCTCGGAGCCCGCGCGTGGCCCGACTGGGGCTCAGGTGGTTGCGCGAGGACCAATTGGGGCTCAGGCGGTTGCGCGTGGACCGATCGGGGCTCGGAGACAACGCGTGCACCGATAGGGGCTCAGGAAGCGGCGCCTGGACCGATCAGGGCTTAGGAGACGACGCGTGGACCGGTCGGGGCTTAGGAGACGGTGCGTGGAGCGATCGGGCCTTAGGAGACGGCGCGAATACCGATCGGGGCTGTCGAAGCGGCGCCAGGACCGATCGTGGCTCGGAGACGGAGAGTGGAGGCATCGGGGTTTAGAAGACGACGCATGGACCGATCGGGGCTCAGGAAACGGCGCGTGGACCGATCGGAGCTCGGAGACGACGCGTGGACCGATCGGGGCTCAGGAGACGGCGCGTGGAGCGATCGGTGCTCAGGAGACGGCGCGTGGACCGGTCGGGGCTTAGGAGACGATGCCTGGACCGATCGAGGCTTAGGAGGCGGCGCGTGGAACGATCGGGGCTCAGCAGGCGACACGTCGACGGATCGGGGCTCAGGAGACGGTGCGTGAACCGATCGGGGCTCGGCGACTGCGCGTGAACCGATCGGGGCTAAGGAGACGGCGCGTGAACCGATCGGGGTTGAGGAGACGGTGCGTGGAGCGATCGGGCCTTAGGAGACGGCGTGAAGACCGATCGGGGCTGTCGAAGCGGCGCTAGGACCGATCGTGGCTCGGAGACGGAGCGTGGAGGCATCGGGGCTTAGAAGACGACGCATGGACCGATCGGGGCTCAGGAAACGGCGCGTGGACCGATCGGAGCTCGGAGACGACGCGTGGACCGATCGGGGCATAGGAGACGACGCGTGTACCTATTGGGGCTCAGGAGACAGCGCGTGGTCCGATTGGGGCTCAGGAGACGGCGCGTGGACCGGTCGGGGCTTAGGAGACGATGCCTCGACCGATCGGGGCTTAGGAGGCGGCGCGTGGAACGATCGGGGCTCGGAGACAGCGCGTGTACCGACTGGGGCTCAGGAGGTTGCGCGTGGACCAATTGGGGTTCGGCGACGGCGCGTGGACCGACCGGGGCTCAGGAGAGCGTGCGTGAACCGATCGGGGCTCGGCGACTGCGCGTGGACCGATCGGGGCTAAGGAGACGACGTGTGGACCGATCGGGGCATAGGAGACGACGCGTGTACCTATTGGGGCTCAGGAGACAGCGCGTGGTCCGATTGGGCCTCACGAGACGGCGCGTGGACAGATCGGGGCTCGGAGACGACGCGTGTACGGATCGGAGATGAGGAGACGATGCGTGGACCGATAGGGCTCTGGAAACGGCGCACGTACCGATCGAGGATCGGCGACGGCCTGTGGACCGATTGGGGCTCAGGAGGCCGCGCGTGGACCGATCATGGCTCGGCGACGGCGCGTGGACCGATCGGCGCTCGGCGACGGCGCGTGGACCGCTCGGCGCTCGGAGACGGCACGTTAACCGATCGGGGCTTAGGAGACGATCCGTGAACCGATCGGGGCTCGGAGACGGCGCGTGGACCGATCGGGGCTTAGGAGACAACGCGTGGACCGATGGGGGCTCGGAGACGGCGCGTGGACGGACTGGGGCTCAGGAGACTCGCGTGGATCGATCGGGTGTTCGGAGACGCCGCGTGGAGCGATGCGGATCAGGAGACGGTGCGCGGACCGATCGGGGCTCGGAGACGGCGCGTGGACCGATCGGGGCTTAGGAGACGACGCGTGGACCGATCGGGGATTAGGACACGACGCGTGTACCTATCGGGGCTCACGAGACAGCGTGTGGACCGATTGGGGCTCAGGAGACGGCGCGTGGACCGATCGGGGCTCAGGAGAAGACGCGTCAATTGATCGGGGCTCAGGAGAGGACGCGTCGACGCATCGGGGCTCAGGAGACGGCGCGTGGACGGACCGCGGCTCAGGAGACTCGCGTGGATCGATCGGGGCTCAAGAGGCGACGCGTGGACCTATCGGGGCTCGGAGACGGCGTGTGGACGTATCGGGGCTTAGGAGACGACGCGTGGGCGGATCGGGGCTCAGGAGAAGGCGCGTGAACCGATCGGCGCTCGGAGACGGCGCGTGGACCGATCGGGGCTCAGGAAACGGCGCGTGAACCGATCGGGGCTTAGGAGACGACACGTGGACCGTCCGGGGTTAGGAGACGACGCGTGGACCGATGGGGCTTAGGAAGCGACGCGTGGACCGATCGGGGCTCAGGAAACGGCGCGTGGACCGATTGGGGCTCAGGAGGCCGGGCGTGGACCGATCACGGCTCGGCACCAGCGCGTGGACGGATCGGGGCTCAGGACACGGCGGTGGACAGATCGGGGCTCGGAGACGGCATGTCAACAGCTAGGGGCTTAGGAGACGATACGTGGACCGATCGGGGCTCGGATACGGCGCGTGAACCGACCGGGGCTCAGGAGGCCGCGCATCGACTGATGGGGATCGGATATGACGGGTGGAACGATCGGAGCTCAGGAGACGGCGCGTGAACCGATCGGCGCTCGGAGACGGCGCTTGGACCGATCGGGGCTTAGGAGACAGCGCGTGGACCGATTGGGGCTCACGCGACGGCGCGTGGTCCGCTCGGGGCTCGGAGACGGCGCGTGGAACGATCGGGACTTAGGAGACGACGCGTGGACCGTCCGGGGTTAGGAAACGACGCGTGAACCTATGGGGCTTAGGAAGCGACGCGTGGACCGATCGAGGCTCAGGAAACGGCGCGTGGACCGATTGGGGCTCAGGAGGCCGCGCGTGGACCGATAACGGCTCGGCACCAGCGCGTGGACGGATCGGGGCTCAGGAGACGGCGGTGGACCGATCGGGGCTCGGAGACGGCATGTTAAAAGATCGGGGCTTAGGAGACGATACTTCGACCGATAGGGGTCGGATACGGCGCGTGAACCGACCGGGGCTCAGGAGGCCGCGCGTTGACTGATCGGGGCTCGGAGATGACCGGTGGAACGATCGGGGCTCAGGAGACGGCGCGTGAACCGATCGTCGCTCGGAGACGGCGCTTGGACCGATCGGGGCTTAGAAGACGACGTGTGGAGCGATTGGGGCTCAGGAGACGGCGCGTGGACCGCTCGGGGCTCGGACACGGCGCGTGGAACGATCGGGGCTCCGGAGGCACCGTGTGGACCGATGGGGATCAGGAGACGGTGCGTGGTCCGATCAGGGCTCGGAGACGGCGCGTAGACCGATCGGGGCTTAGGAGATGACGCGTGGACCGATCGGGGCTCGGAGACGGCGCGTGGACCACCCGGGGCTCAGGAGGCCACGCCTGGACCGATCGGGGCTCGGCGACGGCGCGTTGACCGATCGAGGCTCGGAGACGACGCGTGTACGGATCGGGGATTCGGGGACGACGCGTGGACCGATCGGGGCTTAGGAGACGACGCATGTACCTATCGGGGCTTAGGAGAAAATCCGTGGACGGATTGGCGCTCAGGAAGCGGCGCCTTGACCGATCGTGGTTCGGAGACGGCGCGAGGAGGCATCTGGGCTAAGAAGACGACGTGTGGATCGATCGGGGCTCAGGAAGCGGCGCCTTCACCGATCGTGGCTCGGAGACGACGCGTGGATCGATCGGGGCTCAGGAGACGGCGCGTGGAGCGATCGGGGCTCAGGAGACGGCGCGTGGACCGGTCGGGGCTTAGGAGACGATGCCTGGACCGATCGAGGCTTAGGAGGCGGCGCGTGGAACGATCGGGGCTCGGAGACAGCGCGTGTACCGACTGGGGCTCAGGAGGTTGCGCGTGGACCGATCGGGGCTAAGGAGACGACGTGTGGACCGATCGGGGCATAGGAGACGACGCGTGTACCTATCGGGGCTCAGGAGACAGCGCGTGGTCCGATTGGGCCTCACGAGACGGCGCGTGGACAGATCGGGGCCCGGAGACGACGCGTGTACGGATCGGAGATGAGGAGACGATGCGTGGACCGATAGGGCTCTGGAAACGGCGCACGTACCGATCGAGGATCGGCGACGGCCTGTGGACCGATTGGGGCTCAGGAGGCCGCGCGTGGACCGATCATGGCTCGGCGACGGCGCGTGGACCGATCGGCGCTCGGCGACGGCGCGTGGACCGCTCGGCGCTCGGAGACGGCACGTTAACCGATCGGGGCTTAGGAGACGATGCGTGAACCGATCGGGGCTCGGAGACGGCGCGTGGACCGATCGGGGCTCAGGAGGCCGCGCATCGACTGATGGGGATCGGATATGACGGGTGGAACGATCGGAGCTCAGGAGACGGCGCGTGAACCGATCGGCGCTCGGAGACGGCGCTTGGACCGATCGGGGCTTAGGAGACAGCGCGTGGACCGATTGGGGCTCACGCGACGGCGCGTGGACCGCTCGGGGCTCGGAGACGGCGCGTGGAACGATAGGGGCTCCGGAGGCGCCGTGTGGACCGATGGGGAGCAAGAGACGGTGCGTGGACCGATCGGGGCTCGGAGACGGCGCGTAGACCGATCGGGGCTTAGGAGACGGCGCGTGGACCGATCGGGGCTCGGAGACGGCGCGTGCACCGATCGGGGCTTAGGAGACGACGCGTGGACCGATCGGGGCTGAGGAGACGGTGCGTGGACCGATCGGGTCTCAGGAGACGGCGCGTGGACCGATTGGGGCTCGGGAGACTGCGCGTCGATGGATCGGGGCTTAGGGAACGACGCGTGGACCGATCGGGGCTCAGGAGACGGCGCGTGGACCGATCGGGGCTCAGGAGACGGCGCGTGGACCGATTGGGGCTCAGGAAATGGCGCGTGAACCGATCGGGGCTCAGGAGTCGGTGTGTGGACCGATCGGGGCTTCGGAGACGGTACGTGGACCGATCGGGGCTCGGAGACGGCGCGAGGACCGACCGGGGCTCAGGAGACGGCGCGTGGACCGACCGGAGCTCATGAGATTCGCGTGGATCGATCCGGGCTCCGGAGGCGGCGCGTGGACCGATTGGGGAGCAGGAGATGTTCCGTGGACGGATCGGGGCTCAGGAGACGGCGGTGGACCGATCGGGGCTCGGAGACGGCATGTTAACCGATCGGGGCTTAGGAGACGATACCTGGACCGATCGGGGCTCGGATACGGCGCGTGAACCGACCGGGGCTCAGGAGGCCGCGCATCGACTGATGGGGCTCGGATATGACGGGTGGAACGATCGGAGCTCAGGAGACGGCGCGTGAACCGATCGGCGCTCGGAGACGGAGCTTGGACCGATCGGGGCTTAGGAGACGACGCGTGGACCGATTGGGGCTCGGAGACGGCGCGAGGAGGCATCTGGGCTAAAAAGACGACGAGTGGATCGATCGGGGCTCAGGAAACAGCTCGTGGAGCGATCGGGGCTCAGGAGACGATGCGTGGATCGGTCGGGGCTCAGGAAGCGGCGCCTGCACCGATCGTCGCTCGGAGACGACGCGTGGAGGCATCGGGGCTTAGAAGACGAAGCATGGACCGATCGGGGCTCGGAGACGGCGCGTGGACCGATCGAGGCTCGGAGACGCCGCGTGGACCGATCGGGGTTTAGCAGAGGACGCGTCGACCGATCGGGGCTCAGGACACGGCGCGTAGACCGATCGGGGCTTAGGACACGACGCGTGGACCGATCGGTGCTCAGGAAGTGGCGCCTGGACCGATCGTGACTCGGGGACGGCGCCTTGGGGCATCTGGGCTTAGAAGACGACGCGTGGACCGATCGGGGCTCAGGAAATGGCGCGTGAACCGATCGGGGCTCAGGAGTCGGTGTGTGGACCGATCGGGGCTTCGGAGACGGTACGTGGACCGATCGGGGCTCGGAGACGGCGCGAGGACCGACCGGGGCTCAGGAGACGGCGCGTGGACCGACCGGAGCTCATGAGATTCGCGTGGATCGATCCGGGCTCCGGAGGCGGCGCGTGGACCGATTGGGGAGCAGGAGATGTTCCGTGGACGGATCGGGGCTCAGGAGACGGCGGTGGACCGATCGGGGCTCGGAGACGGCATGTTAACCGATCGGGGCTTAGGAGACGATACCTGGACCGATCGGGGCTCGGATACGGCGCGTGAACCGACCGGCGCTCAGGAGGCCGCGCATCGACTGATGGGGCTCGGATATGACGGGTGGAACGATCGGAGCTCAGGAGACGGCGCGTGAACCGATCGGCGCTCGGAGACGGAGCTTGGACCGATCGGGGCTTAGGAGACGACGCGTGGACCGATTGGGGCTCGGAGACGGCGCGAGGAGGCATCTGGGCTAAAAAGACGACGAGTGGATCGATCGGGGCTCAGGAAACAGCTCGTGGAGCGATCGGGGCTCAGGAGACGAAGCATGGACCGATCGGGGCTCGGAAACGGCGCGTGGACCGATCGGGGCTCAGGAGACGGCGCGTGGACCGATCGGGGCTTAGGAGCCGACGCGTGGACCGATTGGGGCTCGGAGACGGCGTGTGGACCGATCGGGGCTCGGCGACGGTGCGTGGACCGATCGAGGCTCGGTGACGACGCGTGTACGGATCGGGGATTAGGGGACGACACGTGAACCGGTCGGGGCTCAGGAGACGGCGTGTAGACTGATCGGGGATCGGAAACGATGCGGTAACCGAGCGGGTCTTATGAGACGATGCGTGGGCCGATCGGAGCTCGGAGACAGCACGTGGACCGATCGGGGCTCGGAGACGGCATGTTAACCGATCGGGGCTTAGGAGACGATACCTGGACCGATCGGGGCTCGGATACGGCGCGTGAACCGACCGGGGCTCAGGAGGCCGCGCATCGACTGATGGGGCTCGGATATGACGGGTGGAACGATCGGAGCTCAGGAGACGGCGCGTGAACCGATCGGCGCTCGGAGACGGAGCTTGGACCGATCGGGGCTTAGGAGACGACGCGTGGACCGATTGGGGCTCGGAGACGTCGCGAGGAGGCATCTGGGCTAAGAAGACGACGAGTGGATCGATCGGGGCTCAGGAAACAGCTCGTGGAGCGATCGGGGCTCAGGAGACGATGCGTGGATCGGTCGGGGCTCAGGAAGCGGCGCCTGCACCGATCGTCGCTCGGAGACGACGCGTGGAGGCATCGGGGCTTAGGAGACGGCGCGTGGACCGATCGGGGCTCGGAGACGGCGCGTGCACCGATCGGGGCTTAGGAGACGACGCGTGGACCGATCGGGGCTGAGGAGACGGTGCGTGGACCGATCGGGTCTCAGGAGACGGCGCGTGGACCGATTGGGGCTCGGGAGACTGCGCGTCGATGGATCGGGGCTTAGGGAACGACGCGTGGACCGATCGGGGCTCAGGAGACGGCGCGTGGACCGATCGGGGCTCAGGAGACGGCGCGTGGACCGATTGGGGCTCAGGAAATGGCGCGTGAACCGATCGGGGCTCAGGAGTCGGTGTGTGGACCGATCGGGGCTTCGGAGACGGTACGTGGACCGATCGGGGCTCGGAGACGGCGCGAGGACCGACCGGGGCTCAGGAGACGGCGCGTGGACCGACCGGAGCTCATGAGATTCGCGTGGATCGATCCGGGCTCCGGAGGCGGCGCGTGGACCGATTGGGGAGCAGGAGATGTTCCGTGGACGGATCGGGGCTCAGGAGACGGCGGTGGACCGATCGGGGCTCGGAGACGGCATGTTAACCGATCGGGGCTTAGGAGACGATACCTGGACCGATCGGGGCTCGGATACGGCGCGTGAACCGACCGGGGCTCAGGAGGCCGCGCATCGACTGATGGGGCTCGGATATGACGGGTGGAACGATCGGAGCTCAGGAGACGGCGCGTGAACCGATCGGCGCTCGGAGACGGAGCTTGGACCGATCGGGGCTTAGGAGACGACGCGTGGACCGATTGGGGCTCGGAGACGGCGCGAGGAGGCATCTGGGCTAAAAAGACGACGAGTGGATCGATCGGGGCTCAGGAAACAGCTCGTGGAGCGATCGGGGCTCAGGAGACGATGCGTGGATCGGTCGGGGCTCAGGAAGCGGCGCCTGCACCGATCGTCGCTCGGAGACGACGCGTGGAGGCATCGGGGCTTAGAAGACGAAGCATGGACCGATCGGGGCTCGGAGACGGCGCGTGGACCGATCGAGGCTCGGAGACGCCGCGTGGACCGATCGGGGTTTAGCAGAGGACGCGTCGACCGATCGGGGCTCAGGACACGGCGCGTAGACCGATCGGGGCTTAGGACACGACGCGTGGACCGATCGGTGCTCAGGAAGTGGCGCCTGGACCGATCGTGACTCGGGGACGGCGCCTTGGGGCATCTGGGCTTAGAAGACGACGCGTGGACCGATCGGGGCTCAGGAAATGGCGCGTGAACCGATCGGGGCTCAGGAGTCGGTGTGTGGACCGATCGGGGCTTCGGAGACGGTACGTGGACCGATCGGGGCTCGGAGACGGCGCGAGGACCGACCGGGGCTCAGGAGACGGCGCGTGGACCGACCGGAGCTCATGAGATTCGCGTGGATCGATCCGGGCTCCGGAGGCGGCGCGTGGACCGATTGGGGAGCAGGAGATGTTCCGTGGACGGATCGGGGCTCAGGAGACGGCGGTGGACCGATCGGGGCTCGGAGACGGCATGTTAACCGATCGGGGCTTAGGAGACGATACCTGGACCGATCGGGGCTCGGATACGGCGCGTGAACCGACCGGCGCTCAGGAGGCCGCGCATCGACTGATGGGGCTCGGATATGACGGGTGGAACGATCGGAGCTCAGGAGACGGCGCGTGAACCGATCGGCGCTCGGAGACGGAGCTTGGACCGATCGGGGCTTAGGAGACGACGCGTGGACCGATTGGGGCTCGGAGACGGCGCGAGGAGGCATCTGGGCTAAAAAGACGACGAGTGGATCGATCGGGGCTCAGGAAACAGCTCGTGGAGCGATCGGGGCTCAGGAGACGAAGCATGGACCGATCGGGGCTCGGAAACGGCGCGTGGACCGATCGGGGCTCAGGAGACGGCGCGTGGACCGATCGGGGCTTAGGAGCCGACGCGTGGACCGATTGGGGCTCGGAGACGGCGTGTGGACCGATCGGGGCTCGGCGACGGTGCGTGGACCGATCGAGGCTCGGTGACGACGCGTGTACGGATCGGGGATTAGGGGACGACACGTGAACCGGTCGGGGCTCAGGAGACGGCGTGTAGACTGATCGGGGATCGGAAACGATGCGGTAACCGAGCGGGTCTTATGAGACGATGCGTGGGCCGATCGGAGCTCGGAGACAGCACGTGGACCGATCGGGGCTCGGAGACGGCATGTTAACCGATCGGGGCTTAGGAGACGATACCTGGACCGATCGGGGCTCGGATACGGCGCGTGAACCGACCGGGGCTCAGGAGGCCGCGCATCGACTGATGGGGCTCGGATATGACGGGTGGAACGATCGGAGCTCAGGAGACGGCGCGTGAACCGATCGGCGCTCGGAGACGGAGCTTGGACCGATCGGGGCTTAGGAGACGACGCGTGGACCGATTGGGGCTCGGAGACGTCGCGAGGAGGCATCTGGGCTAAGAAGACGACGAGTGGATCGATCGGGGCTCAGGAAACAGCTCGTGGAGCGATCGGGGCTCAGGAGACGATGCGTGGATCGGTCGGGGCTCAGGAAGCGGCGCCTGCACCGATCGTCGCTCGGAGACGACGCGTGGAGGCATCGGGGCTTAGAAGACGAAGCATGGACCGATCGGGGCTCGGAAACGGCGCGTGGACCGATCGGGGCTCAGGAGACGGCGCGTGGACCGATCGGGGCTTAGGAGCCGACGCGTGGACCGATTGGGGCTCGGAGACGGCGTGTGGACCGATCGGGGCTCGGCGACGGTGCGTGGACCGATCGAGGCTCGGTGACGACGCGTGTACGGATCGGGGATTAGGGGACGACACGTGAACCGGTCGGGGCTCAGGAGACGGCGTGTAGACTGATCGGGGATCGGAAACGATGCGGTAACCGAGCGGGTCTTATGAGACGATGCGTGGGCCGATCGGAGCTCGGAGACAGCACGTGGACCGATCGGGGCTCGGAGATGGCGCGGGGAACGATCGGGGCTCAGGAGACGGAGCGTGCACCGATCGGCGCTCGGAGACGGCGCGTGGATCGATCGGGGCTCCGGAGGCGCCGCGTGGACCGATGGGGATCAGGAGACGCTGCGCAGACCGATCGGGGCGTAGGACACGACGCGTGTACCTATCGGGGCTCACGAGACAGCGTGTGGACCGATTGGGGCTCAGGAGACGGCGCGCAGACCGATCGGTGCTCAGAGACCGCGCGTGGAACGATCGGGGCTTTGAGACGGCGCGTGGACTGATCGGTGATCGGAGACGGCGCGTGGACGGACCGCGGCTTAAAATGCGGCACGCGGACCGGTCGGGGATCGGACACGGCGCGTGGACCGATCGAGGCTCGGCGACGGCGCGTGGACCGATCGGGGTTTAGCAGAGGACGCGTCGACCGATCGGGGCTCAGGACACGGCGCGTAGACCGATCGGGGCTTAGGACACGACGCGTGGACCGATCGGTGCTCAGGAAGTGGCGCCTGGCCCGATCGTGACTCGGGGACGGCGCCTTGGGGCATCTGGGCTTAGAAGACGACGCGTGGACCGATCAGGGCTCAGGAAACGGCGCGTGAACCGATCGGGGCTCAGGAGACGGCGTGTGGACCGATCGGGGCTTCGGAGACGGTACGTGGACCGATCGGGGCTCGGAGACGGCGCGAGGACCGACCGGGGCTCAGGAGACGGCGCGTGGACCGACCGGAGCTCAGGAGATTCGCGGGGATCGATCCGGGCTCCGGAGGCGGCGCGTGGACCGATTGGGGAGCAGGAGATGGGCCGTGGACGGATCGGGGCTCTGGAGACGGCGGTGGACCGATCGGGGCTCGGAGATGGCATGTTAACCGATCGGGGCTTAGGAGACGATACGTGAACCGATCGGGGCTCGGATACGGCGCGTGAACCGATCGGGGCTCAGGAGGCCGCGCATCGACTGATGGGGCTCGGATATGACGGGTGGAACGATCGGAGCTCAGGAGACGGCGCGTGAACCGATCGGCGCTCGGAGACGGAGCTTGGACCGATCGGGGCTTAGGAGACGACGCGTGGACCGATTGGCGCTCGGAGACGGCGCGAGGAGGCATCTGGGCTAAGAAGACGACGAGTGGATCGATCGGGGCTCAGGAAACAGCTCGTGGAGCGATCGGGGCTCAGGAGACGATGCGTGGATCGGTCGGGGCTCAGGAAGCGGCGCCTGCACCGATCGTGGCTCGGAGACGACGCGTGGAGGCATCGGGGCTTAGAATACGAAGCATGGACCGATCGGGGCTCGGAAACGGCGCGTGGACCGATCGGGGCTCAGGAGACGGCGCGTGGACCGATCGGGGCTTAGGAGCCGACGCGTGGACCGATTGGGGCTCGGAGACGGCGTGTGGACCGATCGGGGCTCGGCGACGGTGCGTGGACCGATCGAGGCTCGGTGACGACGCGTGTACGGATCGGGGATTAGGGGACGACACGTGAACCGATCGGGGCTCAGGAGACGGCGTGTAGACTGATCGGGGATCGGAAACGATGCGGTAACCGAGCGGGTCTTATGAGACGATGCGTGGGCCGATCGGGGCTCGGAGACAGCACGTGGACCGATCGGGGCTCGGAGACGGCGCGGGGAACGATCGGGTCTCAGGAGACGGAGCGTGCACCGATCGGCGCTCGGAGACGGCGAGTGGATCGATCGGGGCTCCGGAGGCGCCGCGTGGACCGATGGGGATCAGGAGACGCTGCGCAGACCGATCGGGGCGTAGGACACAACGCGTGTACCTATCGGGGTTCACGAGACAGCGTGTGGACCGATTGGGGCTCAGGAGACGGCGGGTAGACCGATCGGTGCTCAGAGACGGCGCGTGGAACGATCGGGGCTGAGGAGACGGCGCGTGAAATGATCGGCGCTTTGAGACGGCGCGTGGACTGATCGGTGATCGGAGACGGCGCGTGGACGGACCGCGGCTTAAAATGCGGCACGCGGACCGGTCGGGGATCGGACACGGCGTGTGGACCGATCGAGGCTCGGAGACGACGCGTTTACGGATCGGGGATCAGGAGACGACGCGTGGAACGATCCGGGCTCAGGAGACGGAGCGTGGACCGATCGGGGCTCGGAGACGGCGCGGGGACCGACCGGGGCTACGGAGACGGCGTGTGAACGTATCGGGGCTTAGGAGACGATGCGTTGACCGATAGGGGCTCAGGAGACGGCGCGCGGACCGATCGGGGCTCGGAAACGGCGCGTGGACCGATCCGAAGTCGGAGACGACGTATGGACCGATCGGGGCTCGGAATCGGCGTGGACCGATCGGAGCTCGGACACGTGGCGTGGACCGATCCGGGCTCAGGAGACAGCGCGTGAAATGATCGGCGGTTTGAGACGGCGCGTGGACCGATCGGTGCTCGGAGATGGCGCGTGGACGGACCGCCGCTTAGAATGCGGCACGCGGACCGGTCGGGGATCGGACACGGCGTGTGGACCGATCGGGGCTTAGGAGGCGGCGTGTGGAACGATCGGGCTCAGGAGACGGAGCGTGGACCGATCGGGGCTCGGAGACGGCGCGTGGACCGACCGGGGCTACAGAGGCCGCGCGTGGACCGATCGAGGCTCGGCGACGGCGCGTGGACCGATCGGGGCTCGGAGACGGCGTATGAACGTATCGGGGCTTAGGAGACGATGCGTTGACCGATCGGGGCTCAGGAGGCGGCGCGTGGACCCACCGGGGCTCAGGAGACGGCGCGCGGACCGATCGGGGATCACGAGACGGCACGTGAACCGATCAAGGCTCGGAGACGGCGCGTGGACCGATCGGGGCTTAGGAGACGGCGCGTGAACCGATCGGAGATCAGGAGACAGCGAGTGGACCGATTGGGGCTCAGGAGACCGCGCGTGGACCGATCGGGGCTCGGCGACTGCGCGTGGACCCATCGGGGCTCGGAGACGACGCGTGTACGGATCGGGGCTTGGTGACGGCGCGTTTACCGATCGGGGCTTAGGAGACGATGCGTGAACCGAGTGGGGCACGGAGACGGCGCGTGGGCCGATCGGGGCTTAGGAGACAACGCGTGGACCGATGGGGGCTCGGAGACGGCGCGTGGACCGACCGGGGCTCAGGAGGACGCGCGTGGACCGATCGGGGCTCGGCGACGGCGCGTCGACCGATCGAGTCTCGGAGACGACGCGGCGACCGATCGCGGCTCAGATGACGGCGCGCGGACCGACCGGGGCTCAGGAGGCCGCGCGTGGACTGATCGGGGCTCGGCGACTGCGCGTGGACGTATCGGGGCTCAGGAGACGGCGCGTGGACCGATCGGGGCGGGGAGACGGCGCGTTAACCGATCGGGGCTTAGGAGACGATGCGTGGACCGATCGGGGCTCGGAGACGGCGCGTGGATCGATCGGGGCTTAGGAGACGGCGCGTGAACCGATTGGGGCTTAGGAGACGATGCGTGGACCGATCGGGGCTCAGGAAGCGGCGCCTGGACCGATCGTGGCTCGTAGACGGCGCGTGGAGGTATCGGGGCTTAAAAGACGACGCATAGACCGATCGGGGCTCAGGAAACGGCGCGTGGACCGAACGGTGCTCGGAGACGACGCGTGGACCGATCGGGGCTCAGGAGACGGCGCGTGGACCGATCGGGGCTTAGGAGACGGCGCGTGGGCCGAACGGGGCTTAGGAGACAACGCGTGGACCGATCGGGGCTCAGGAAGCGGCGCTTGGACCCATCGTGGCTCGGAGACGGCGCGAGGAGGCATCTGGGCTTAGAAGACGACGCGTGGACCGATCGGCGCTCAGGAAACGGCCCGTGGAGCAATCGGGGTTCAGGAGACGACGCGTGGATCGATCAAGGCTCAGGAGACGACGCGTCGTCCGATCAGGACACAGGAGGCGGCGCGTGGACCGATCGGGGATCAGGAAACGGTCCGTGGAGCGATCGGGGCTTAGGAGACGGCATGTGGACTGATCGGGGCTCGGGAAGCGGCGCCTGAACCGATCGTGGCTCGGAGACGGCGCGTAGAGGCATCGGGGCTCGGAGACGACGCGTGTACGGATCGGGGCTTGATGACGGCGGCTTTATCGATCGCGGCTCAGAGACGGCCCGTGAACCGATCGGCGCTCGGAGACGGCGCGTGGACCGATCGGGGCTTATGAGACGGCGCGTGGACCGATCGGAGATCAGGAGAAGACGCGTGCGCAGATCGGGGCTCTGGAAGCGGCGCACGGACCGATCGTGGCTCGGAGACGGCGCGTGGAGGCATCGGGGCTTTGAAGACGACGCGTGGACCGATCGGGGTCAGGAAGCGGCGCCTAGACCGATCGTGGCTTAGGAGACGGCGCGCGGACCGACCGGGGCTCAGGAGCCTCGTGTGGACCGATCATGGCTCGGCGACGGCGCGTGGACCGATCGGTGCTCGGAGACGACGCGTGGACCGATCGGGGCTAAGGCGACAACGCGTGGACCGATCGGGGCTCGGAGACAGCGCGTGGACTGATCGGGGCTCAGGAGACGGCGCGTGAACCGATCGGCGCTCGGAGACGGTGCGTGGACCGATCGGGGCTTAGGAGACGGCGCGTGGACCGTTCGGAGATCAGGAGACGATGCGTGGACCGATAGGGCTCTGGAAACGGCGCACGGACCGATCGTGGATCGGCGACGGCCCGTGGACTGATTGGGGCTCAGGAGGTCGCGCGTTGACCGATCATGGCTCGGCGACGGCGCGTGGAACGATCGGGGCTCAGGAGACGACGCGTGGACCGATCGGGCGTAAGAGACGATGCGTGTACCTATCGGGGCTCCCGACACAGCGTGTGGACCGATTGGGGCTCAGGAGACGCCGCGTGGAACGATCGGGGCTCGGAGACGGCGCGTGGACCGATCGGGGCTAAGGCGACAACGCGTGGACCGATCGGGGCTCGGAGACAGCGCGTGGACTGATCGGGGCTGAGGAGACGGCGCGTGAACCGATCGGCGCTCGGAGACGGTGCGTGGACCGATCGGGGCTTTGGAGACGGCGCGTGGACCGTTCGGAGATCAGGAGACGATGCGTGGACCGATGGGGCCTCGGATACGGCGCGTGAACCAACCGGGGGTCAGGAGGCCGCGCGTGGACCGATCGCAGCTCGTCGACGGCGCGTGGACCGATCGGGGCTCAGGAGGCCGCGCGGAGACCGATCATGGCTCGGCGACGGCGCGTGGACCGATCGGGGTTCGGATACGACGCGTGGACCGATCGGGGCTCGGAGACAGCGCGTGGACCAACCGGGGCTCAGGCGGTTGCGCGTGGACCAATTGGGGTTTCGCGACGGCGCGTGGACCGATCCGGGCTCAGGAGACGGCGCGTGGACCGATCGGGGCTCGGAGACGGCGCGTGGAGCGATCGGAGATCAGGAGACGACGCGTGGACCGATAGGCCTCTGGAAGCGACGCACGGACCGATCGTGGATCGGAGACGACGCGTGGAGGCATTGGGGCTTTGAAGACGACGCGTGGACCGAACGGTGCTCAGAAAACGGCGCGTGGAGCGATCGGGGCTCAGGAGACGGCGCGTGGACCGATCGGAGCTCAGGAGACCTTGCGTAGACCGATTGGGGCTCGGATACGGCGCGTGAACCAACCGGGGCTCAGGAGACGACGCGTGGACCGATCGGGGCTCAGGCGGTTGCGCGTGGACCATTTGGGGTTCGGCGACGGCGCGTGGACCGCTCGGCGCTCGGAGACGGCGCGTGAATCGATCGGGGCTCCGGAGACGCCGCGCGGACTGATCGGGGATCGGACACGGCGTGTGGACCGATGGAGGCTCGGAGACGACGCGATTACGGATCGGGGATCAGGAGACGACGCGTGGAACGATCCGGGCTCAGGAGACGAAGCGTGGACCGATCGGGGCTCGGAGACGGCGTGTGGAACGATCGGTGCTCGGGTGACGGCGCGTGAACCGATCGGCGCTCGGAGACGGCGCGTGGATCGATCGGGGATCGGGGACGGCGCGTGGAACGATCGCGGCTCGGAGTCGACGCGTTAGCCGATCGGGGCTTAGGAGACGATGCGTGGACCGATCGGGGCTCGGAGACGGCGCGTGGACCGACCGGGGTTTACGAGAAGGCGCTTGGTCCGAACGGGGCTTAGGAGACGGCGTGTGGACCGATCGGGGCTCGGAGACGGCGCGTGGAACGATCGGGGCTTAGGAGACGGCGCGTGGACCGATCGGAGATCAGGAGGTGACGCGTGGACCGATCGGGGTTGTGGAAGCGGCGCACGGACCGATCGTGGCTCGGAGACGGCGCGTGGAGGCATCGCGGCTTTGAAGACGACGCGTGGACCGATCGGGGCTCAGGAAACTGCGTGTGGCGCGATCGGGGCTCAGGAGACGACGCGTGGTTCGATCGGGGCTCAGGAGACGACGCGTCGAACAATCGGGGCTCAGGAGACGGCGCGCGGACCGACTGGGGCTCAGGAGACTCGCGTGGATCGATCGGGGCTCCGGAGGCGCCGCGTGGACCGATTGGGACCAGGAGACGGTGCGTGAACCGTTCGGGGCTCGGAGATGGCGCGTGGACCGATCGGGGCTCAGGAGACGGCGCGTGGACCGATCGCGGCTCGGAGACGGCGCGTGGAACGATCGGGGCTCAGGATACGACGCGTGGACCGATCGGGCGTAGGAGACGACGCCTGTACCTATCGGGGCTCACGACACAGCGTGTGGACCAATTGGGGCTCAGGAGACGCCGCGTGGACCGATCGGGGCTCAGGAAACGGCGCCTGGACCGATCGTGGCTCGGAGACGGCGCGAGGGGGCATCTGGGCTTAGAAGACGACGCGTGGATCGATGGAGGCTCAGGAGACGGCTCGTGGACCGATCGGGGCTTAGGAGACGGCGCGTGGGCCGAACGGGGCTCAGGAAACGGCGCGTGGACCGACCGGAGCTCAGCAGATTTCGCGTGGATCGATCGGGGCTCCGGAGGCGGCGCGTGGACCGATTGGGGAGCAGGAGATGGTGCGTGGATCGATCGGGGCTCGGAAAACGGCGCGTGGACCGATCGGGGCTCAGGAGACAGCGCGTGGACCGATTGGGCATCAGGAGACGGCGCGTCGATGGATCGGGGCTTGGGGAACGACGCGTGGACCGATCGGGGCTCAGGAGACGGCGCGTGGACCGATCGGGGCTCGGAGACGGAGCGTGGAGCGATCGGGGCTCAGGAGACGGAGCGTGGAGCGATCGGGGCTCAGGAGACGGCGCGTGAACTAATCGGCGCTCGGAGACGGGGCGTGGACCGATCGGGGCTGAGGAGAAGGCGCGTGGTCCGATCGGGGCTTATGAGACGGCGCGTAGACCGATCGGGGCTCGGAGACGCCGCGTGGAACGATCGGGGCTCAGGAGACGGCGCTTGAACTTATCGGCGCTCGGAGACGGCGCGTTGACCGATCGGGGCTTAGGATACGGCGCATGGACCGATGGGGGCTCGGAAGCGGCGCCTGGACCGATCGTATCTCGGAGACGGCGCGTGGAGGCATCGGGACTAAGAAGACGACGCATGGACCGATCGGGGCTCAGGAGACGGCGCGTGGACCGACCGGGGCTCAGGAGGCGACGCGTGGACCCATCGGGGCTCGGAGACGGCGTGTGGACCGATCGGGGCTTAGGAGACGACGCGTGGACCGATCGGGGTTTAGGAGACGGCGCGTGGACCGATCGGGGCTGGGAGACGGCGCGCGGAACGATCGGAGCTTAGGAGACAGCGCGTGGACCGATCGGAGATCAGGAGACGACGCGTGGATCGATCGGGGCTCAGGAGACGACGCATCGACCGATCGGGGCTCAGGAGAGGGCGCGCGGACCAACCGAGGCTCAGGAGATTCGCGTAGATCAATCGGGGCTGCGGAGGCGCCGCGTAGACGGATGGGGCTCCGGAGACGGCGCGTGGACCGATCGGCGCTCGGAGACGGCGCGTGGACCGATTGGGGCTTAGAAGACGGCGCGTGGCCGATCGGGGCTCAGGAAGCGGCGCCTAGACCGATCGTGGCTCGGAGACGGCGCGTGGAGGCATCGGGTCTAAGAAGACGACGCATGGACCGATCGGGGCTCAGGAAACGGCGCGTGGACCGATCGGAGCTCGGAGACGACGCGTGGACCGATCGGGGCTCAGGAGACGGCGCGTGGAGCGATCGGCGCTCAGGAGACGGCGCGTGGACCGGTCGGGGCTTAGGAGACGATGCCTGGACCGATCGGGGCTTAGGAGGCGGCGCGTGGAACGATGGGGGCTCGGAGAGCGCGTGTACCGACTGGAGCTCAGGAGGTTGCGCGTGGACCAATTGGGGTTCGGCAACGGCGCGTGGACCGACCGGGGCTCAGGAGACCGCGCGTGAACCGATCGGGGCTCGGCGACTGCGCGTGGACCGATCGGGGCTAAGGAGACGACGTGTGGACCGATCGGGGCATAGGAGACGACGCGTGTACCTATCGGGGCTCAGGAGACAGCGCGTGGTCCGATTGGGCCTCACGAGACGGCGCGTGGACAGATCGGGGCTCGGAGACGACGCGTGTACGGATCGGGGATTCGGGGACGAGGCGTGGACCGATCGGGGCTCAGGAGACGACACGTCGACGCATCGGGGCTTAGGAGACGATGCGTGGACCGATCGGGGCTTAGGAGACGACGCGTGGACCGATCGGTGCTCAGGAAGCGGCGCCTAGACCGATCGTGGCTCGGAGACGGCGCGTGGAGGCATCGGGCCTAAGAAGACGACGCATGGACCGAGCGGGGCGCAGGAGACGGCGCGAGGAGCGATCGGGGCTGAGGAGAAGACGCGTGGGCCGATCGGGGCTCAGGAGACGGCGCGTAGACCGATCGGGGCTCGGAAACGACGCGTTAACCGAGCGGGGCTTAGGAGACTATGCGTGGACCGATCGGGGCTCGGAGACAGCGCGTGTACCGACTGGGGCTCAGGAGGTTGCGCGTGGACCAATTGGGGTTCGGCGACGGCTCGTGGACCGACCGGGGCTCAGGAGACCGCGCGTGAACCGATCGGGGCTCGGCGACTGCGCGTGGCCCGATCGGGGCTAAGGAGACGACGTGTGGACCGATCGGGGCATAGGAGACGACGCGTGTACCTATCGGGGCTCAGGAGACAGCGCGTGATCCGATTGGGCCTCACGAGACGGCGCGTGGACAGATCGGGGCTCGGAGACGACGCGTGTACGGATCGGGGATTCGGGGACGAGGCGTGGACCGATCGGGGCTTAGGAGACGACGCGTGGACCGATCGGGGCGTAGGAGACGACGCGTGGACCGATTGGGGCTTAGGAGACGGCGCGTGGACCGATCGGGGCTCAGGAAGCGGCGCCTGAACCGATCGTGGCTCGGAGACGGCGCGTGGAGGCATCGGGCCTAAGAAGACGACGCATGGACCGAGCGGGGCTCAGGAGACGGCGCAAGGAGCGATCGGGGCTCAGGAGAAGACGCGTCAATTGATCGGGGCTCAGGAGACGGCGCGTCGACGCATCGGGGCTTAGGAGACGACGCGTGGACCGATCGGGGCTTAGGAGACGACGCGTGGACCTATCGGGGCTCAGGAAGCGGCGCCTAGACCGATCGTGGCTCGGAGACGGCGCGTGGAGGCTTCGGGCCTAAGAAGAAGACGCATGGACCGAGCGGGCCGCAGGAGACGGCGCGAGGAGCGATCGGGGCTCAGGAGAAGACGCGTCAATTGATCGGGGCTCAGGAGAAGACGCGTCGACGCATCGTGGCTCGGAGACGGCGTGTGGACGTATCGGGGCTTAGGAGTCGACGCGTGGACGGATCGGGGCTCAGGAGAAGGCGCGTGAACCGATCGGCGCTCGGAGACGGCGTGTGGACCGATCGGGGCTTAGGAGACGATGCGCGGACCGATCGGGGCTCGGCGACGGCGCGTGGACCGACCGGGGCTCAGGAGGCCACGCCTGGACCGATCGGGTCTCGGCGACGGCGCGTGGACCGATCGAGGCTCGGAGACGCCGCGTGGACCGATCGGGGTTTAGCAGAGGACGCGTCGACCGATCGGGGCTCAGGACACGGCGCGTAGACCGATCGGGGCTTAGGACACGACGCGTGGACCGATCGGTGCTCAGGAAGTGGCGCCTGGACCGATCGTGACTCGGGGACGGCGCCTTGGGGCATCTGGGCTTAGAAGACGACGCGTGGACCGATCGGGGCTCAGGAAACGGCGCGTGAACCGATCGGGGCTCAGGAGACGGCGTGTGGACCGATCGGGGCTTCGGAGACGGTACGTGGACCGATCGGGGCTCGGAGACGGCGCGAGGACCGACCGGGGCTCAGGAGCCGACGCGTGGACCGACCGGAGCTCAGGAGATTCGCGTGGATCGATCCGGGCTCCGGAGGCGGCGCGTGGACCGATTGGGGAGCAGGAGATGGGCCGTGGACGGATCGGGGCTCAGGAGACGGCGGTGGACCGATAGGGGCTTAGGAGACGGCGCGTGGACCGATCGGGGCTCGGAGACGGGGCGTGGAATGATCGTGGCTCACGAGATGGCGCGTGGACGGGTCGGGGCTTAGGAGACTCGCGTAGATCGATTCGGGCTCCGGAGGCGGCACGTGGACCGATCGGGGCTCGGAGACGGGGCGTGGAATGATCGTGGCTCACGAGATGGCGCGTGAAATGATCGGCGCTCTGAGACGGCGCGTAGACCGATTGGGGCTTACGAGACGGCGCGTGGACCGAACGGGGCTCGGAGACGACGCATGGACCGATCGGGGCTCGGAAACGGCGCGTGGACCGATCGGGGCTTAGGAGACGGCGCGTGGACCGATTGGGGCTCGGATACGGCGCGTGAACCAACCGGGGCTCAGGATCCCGCGCGTGGACCGATCCCGGCTCGGCGACGGCGCGTGGACCGGTGGGGGCTCAGGAGCCGCGCGTGGACCGATCATGGCTCGGTGACGACGCGTGGACCGATCGGGGCTTAGGTGACGATGCGTGAACCGATCGGGGCTCGGAGACGGCGCGTGGACCGATCGGGGCTTAGGAGACAACGCGTGGACCGATTGGGGCTCAGGAAGCAGCGCCTGGACCGATCGTGGCTCGGAGACGGCGCGAGGAGGCATCTGGGCTTGGAAGACGACGCGTGGATCGATCGGGGCTCGGAGACGGCGCGTGATCCGACCGGGGTTCAGGAGGCCGCGCGTGGACCGATCGAGGCTCAGGAGGCCACGCCTGGACCGATCGGGGCTCCGCGACGGCGCGTGGACCGATCGGGGCTCGGAGACGGCGCGTGGAACGATCGGGGCTCAGGAGACGGCGCGTGAAATGATCGGCGCTCGGAGACGGCGCGTGGACCGATTGGGGCTCAGGAAGCGGTGCCTGGACCGATCGGGGCTTAGGAGAAGGCGCGTGGACCGATCGGGGCTTAGGAGACGGCGCGTAGATCGACCGGAGATCAGGAGACGACGCGTGCACCGATCGGGGCTCTAGAAGCGGCGTGTGGAGGGATCGGGGCTCAGGAGACGATGCGTGGACCGATCGGGGCTCGGAGACGGCGCGAGGACCGACCGGGGCTCAGGAGACGGCGCGTGGACGGACCGGAGCTCAGGAGATTCGCGTGGATCGATCCGGGCTCTGGAGGCGGCGCGTGGACCGATTGGGGAGCAGGAGATGGGCCGTGGACGGATCGGGGCTCAGGAGACGGCGGTGGACCGATCGGGGCTCGGAGACGGCATGTTAACCGATCGGGGCTTAGGAGACGATACGTGGACCGATCGGGGCTCGGATACGGCGCGTGAACCGACCGGGGCTCAGGAGGCCGCGCGTGAACCGATCGAGGCTCAGGAGGCCACGCCTGGACCGATCGGGGCTCCGGAGGCGCCGCGTGGACCGATGGGGATCAGGAAACGGTGCGTAAACCAACCGGGGCTCAGGAGGCCGCGCGTGGACCGATCGCGGCTCGGTGACGGCGCGTGGACCGATCGGGGCTCAGGAGGCCGCGCGTTAACCGATCGGGGCTTAGGAGACGATGCGTGAACCGATCGGGGCTAGTAGACGGTACGTGGGACGAACGGGGCTCAGGAGACGGCGCGTGGACCGGTCGGGGCTTAGGAGACGACGCCTGGACAGATCGGAGCTTAGGAGGCGGCGTGTGGAACGATCGGTGCTCAGGAGACGGCGCGTGCACCAACCGGGGCTCGGAGACGGCACGTGGAACGATCGGGGCTCGGCGACTGTGTGTGGACGTATCGGGGTTCAGGAGACGTCGCGTGAACCAATCGGCGCTCCGAGACGGCGCGTGGACCGATCGGGGATGAGGAGAAGGCGCGTGGACCGATCGGGGCTTAGGAGACGGCGCGTAGACCGATCGGGGCTCGGAGACGGCGCGTGGAACGATCGGGGCTCAGGTGACGGCGCGTGAACCGATCGGCGCTCGGCGACGGCGCGTGGACCGATCCGGGCTCAGGAGACGGCGCGTGGACCGATCGGGGCTCGGAGACGGAGCGTGGAGCGATCGGGGCTGAGGAGAAGGCGCGTGGTCCGATCGGGGCTTATGAGACGGCGCGTGGACCGATCGGGGCTCGGAGATGGCGCGTGGAATGATCGGGGCTTAGCAGATGGCGTGTGGACCGATCGGAGATCAGGAGACGACGCGTGGACCGAGAGGGCTCTGGAACTGGCGCACGGACGGATCGTGGCTCGGAGACGGCGCGTGGAGGCATCGGGGCTTTGAAGACGACGCGTGGATCGATCGAGGCTCAGAAGACGACGCGTCGACCGATCGGGGCTCAGGAGACGGCGCGTGGATCGATCGTGGCTCGGAGACGCCGCGTGGAACGATCGGGGCTCAGGAGACGGCGCTTGAACTTATCGGCGCTCAGAGACGGCCCGTGGACCGATCGGGCCTTCGGATACGGCGCGTGGACCGATCGGGGATCAGGAGACGGCGCGTGGATCGATCGGGGCTCGGAGACGGCGCGTGGAACGATCGGGGCTCAGGAGGCGGCGCGTGAAATGATCGGCGCTCGGAGACGGCACGTGGACCAATAGGGGCTTAGGAGACGGCGCGTGGACCGATCGGGGCTTAGGAGACGACGCGTGAATCGAGCGGGGCTCGGAGACGGCGCGTGGATGGACCGTGGCTTAGAATGCGACACGCGGACCGATCGGGGCTCGGAGACGGCGTGTGGACCGATCGGGGCGCAGGAAGCGGCGCCTGGACCCATCGTGGCTCGGAGACGACGCATGGACCGAGCGGGGTTCAGGAGGTGGCGCGAGGAGCGATCGGGGCTCAGGAGAAGACACGTCAATTGATCGGGGCTCCGGAGACGACGCCTCGACGGAGTGGGCCTCAGGAGGCGGCACGAGAAGCGATCAGGGCTCAGGAGAAGACGCGTCAATTGATCGGGGATCAGGAGACGACGCGTCGACGAATCGGGGCTCCGTAGGCGGCGCGTGGACCGACCGGGGCTCAGGAGGCCGCGCGAGAACCGATCGCGGCTCGGCGACGGCGCGTAGACCGATCGGGGCTCGGAGACGACGCGTGCACCGATCAGGGCTCGGAGACAGCGCTTGGACCGATTGGGGCTCGGATACGGCGCGTGAACCAATCGGGGCTCAGGAGGCCGCTCGTGGACCGATCGCGGCTCGGCGACGGCACGTGGACCGATCGGGTCTCAGGAGGCCGCGCGTGGACAGATCATGACTCGGCGACGGCGCGTGGACCGATCGAGGCTCGGAGACGACGCGTGGACCGAACGGGGCTCAGGAGACGGCACGTGGAGGCATCTGGGCTTAGAAGACGACCCGTGGATCGATCGGGGCTCGGCGCCTGTGTGTGGACGTATCGGGGTTCAGGAGACGGCGCGTGAACCAATCGGCGCTCCGAGACGGCGCGTGGACCGATCGGGGATGAGGAGAAGGCGCGTGGACCGATCGGGGCTTAGGAGACGGCGCGTAGACCGATCGGGGCTCGGAGACGGCGCGTGGAACGATCGGGACTCAGGTGACGGCGCGTGAACCGATCGGCGCTCGGAGACGGCGCGTGGACCGATCGGGGCTTAGCAGAAGGCGCTTGGACCGATCGGGGCTTGGGAGACGGCGCGTGGACCGATCGGAGCTCGGAGACGGCGCGTGGACCGAGAGGGCTCTGGAACCGGCGCACGGACGGATCGTGGCTCGGAGACGGCGCGTGGACCAAACGGTGCTCAGAAAACGGTGCGTGGAGCGATCGGGGCTCAGGAGACGGCGCGTGGACCGATCAGGGCTCAGGAGCCGGCGCGTGGACCGATTGGGGCGCGGATACGGCGCGTGAACCAACCGGGGCTCAGGAGCCCGCGCGTGGACCGATCCCGGCTCGGCGACGGCGCGTGGACCGATCGGGGCTCAGGAGCCGGCGCGTGGACCGATTGGGGCTCGGATACGGCGCGTGAACCAACCGGGGCTCAGGAGCCCGCGCGTGGACCGATCCCGGCTCGGCGACGGCGCGTGGACCGGTGGGGGCTCAGGAGCTGCGCGTGGACCGATCATGGCTCGGTGACGACGCGTGGACCGATCGGGGCTTAGGTGACGATGCGTGAACCGATCGGGGCTCGGAGACGGCGCGTGGACCGATCGGGGCTTAGGAGACAACGCGTGGAACGATTGGGGCTCAGGAAGCAGCGCCTGGACCGATCGTGGCTCGGAGACGGCGCGAGGAGGCATCTGGGCTTGGAAGACGACGCGTGGATCGATCGGGGCTCGGAGACGGCGCGTGATCCGACCGGGGTTCAGGAGGCCGCGCGTGGACCGATCGAGGCTCAGGAGGCCACGCCTGGACCGATCGGGGCTCCGCGACGGCGCGTGGACCGATCGGGGCTCGGAGACGGCGCGTGGAACGATCGTGGCTCGGAGACGCCGCGTGGAACGATCGGGGCTCAGGAGACGGCGCTTGAACTTATCGGCGCTCAGAGACGGCCCGTGGACCGATCGGGCCTTAGGATACGGCGCGTGGACCGATCGGGGATCAGGAGACGGCGCGTGGATCGATCGGGGCTCGGAGACGGCGCGTGGAACGATCGGGGCTCAGGAGGCGGCGCGTGAAATGATCGGCGCTCGGAGACGGCACGTGGACCAATAGGGGCTTAGGAGACGGCGCGTGGACCGATCGGGGCTTAGGAGACGACGCGTGAATCGAGCGGGGCTCGGAGACGGCGCGTGGATGGACCGTGGCTTAGAATGCGACACGCGGACCGATCGGGGCTCGGAGACGGCGTGTGGACCGATCGGGGCGCAGGAAGCGGCGCCTGGACCCATCGTGGCTCGGAGACGGCGCGTGGAGGCATCAGGGCTAAGAAGACGACGCATGGACCGAGCGGGGTTCAGGAGGTGGCGCGAGGAGCGATCGGGGCTCAGGAGAAGACACGTCAATTGATCGGGGCTCCGGAGACGACGCCTCGACGGAGTGGGCCTCAGGAGGCGGTACGAGAAGCGATCAGGGCTCAGGAGAAGACGCGTCAATTGATCGGGGCTCAGGAGACGACGCGTCGACGAATCGGGGCTTAGGAGACGACGCGTGGACCGATCGGGGCTCAGGTGACGGCGCGTCGACCGACCGGAGCTCAGGAGATTCGCGTGGATTAATCGGGGCTCCGTAGGCGGCGCGTGGACCGACCGGGGCTCAGGAGGCCGCGCGAGAACCGATCGCGGCTCGGCGACGGCGCGTAGACCGATCGGGGCTCGGAGACGACGCGTGCACCGATCAGGGCTCGGAGACAGCGCTTGGACCGATTGGGGCTCGGATACGGCGCGTGAACCAATCGGGGCTCAGGAGGCCGCTCGTGGACCGATCGCGGCTCGGCGACGGCACGTGGACCGATCGGGTCTCAGGAGGCCGCGCGTGGACAGATCATGACTCGGCGACGGCGCGTGGACCGATCGGGGCTCGGAGACGACGCGTGGACCGATCGGGGCTCGGAGACGGCGCATGAACCGACCGGGGCTCAGGAGACGGCGCGTGGACTGATCGGGGCTCGGAGACGGCGCGTTAACCGATCGGGGCTCACGAGACGATGCGTGGATCGATCGGGGCTCAGGAGGCGGCGCGTTGACCCATCGGGGCTCGGAGGCGGCACGTGGACCGATCAGGGCTTAGGAGACGACGCGTGGACCGATCGGGGCTCAGGAGACGGCGCGTGGACCGATCGGTGCTCGGAGACGGCGCGTGGACGGACCGTGGCTTAGAATGCGTCACGCGGACCGATCGGGGCTCGGAGACGGCGCGTGGACCGATCGGGGCTTAGGAGACAACGCGTGGAACGATTGGGGCTCAGGAAGCAGCGCCTGGACCGATCGTGGCTCGGAGACGGCGCGAGGAGGCATCTGGGCTTGGAAGACGACGCGTGGATCGATCGGGGCTCGGAGACGGCGCGTGATCCGACCGGGGTTCAGGAGGCCGCGCGTGGACCGATCGAGGCTCAGGAGGCCACGCCTGGACCGATCGGGGCTCCGCGACGGCGCGTGGACCGATCGGGGCTCGGAGACGGCGCGTGGAACGATCGTGGCTCGGAGACGCCGCGTGGAACGATCGGGGCTCAGGAGACGGCGCTTGAACTTATCGGCGCTCAGAGACGGCCCGTGGACCGATCGGGCCTTAGGATACGGCGCGTGGACCGATCGGGGATCAGGAGACGGCGCGTGGATCGATCGGGGCTCGGAGACGGCGCGTGGAACGATCGGGGCTCAGGAGGCGGCGCGTGAAATGATCGGCGCTCGGAGACGGCACGTGGACCAATAGGGGCTTAGGAGACGGCGCATGGACCGATCGGGGCTTAGGAGACGACGCGTGAATCGAGCGGGGCTCGGAGACGGCGCGTGGATGGACCGTGGCTTAGAATGCGACACGCGGACCGATCGGGGCTCGGAGACGGCGTGTGGACCGATCGGGGCGCAGGAAGCGGCGCCTGGACCCATCGTGGCTCGGAGACGGCGCGTGGAGGCATCAGGGCTAAGAAGACGACGCATGGACCGAGCGGGGTTCAGGAGGTGGCGCGAGGAGCGATCGGGGCTCAGGAGAAGACACGTCAATTGATCGGGGCTCCGGAGACGACGCCTCGACGGAGTGGGCCTCAGGAGGCGGTACGAGAAGCGATCAGGGCTCAGGAGAAGACGCGTCAATTGATCGGGGCTCAGGAGACGACGCGTCGACGAATCGGGGCTTAGGAGACGACGCGTGGACCGATCGGGGCTCAGGTGACGGCGCGTCGACCGACCGGAGCTCAGGAGATTCGCGTGGATTAATCGGGGCTCCGTAGGCGGCGCGTGGACCGACCGGGGCTCAGGAGGCCGCGCGAGAACCGATCGCGGCTCGGCGACGGCGCGTAGACCGATCGGGGCTCGGAGACGACGCGTGCACCGATCAGGGCTCGGAGACAGCGCTTGGACCGATTGGGGCTCGGATACGGCGCGTGAACCAATCGGGGCTCAGGAGGCCGCTCGTGGACCGATCGCGGCTCGGCGACGGCACGTGGACCGATCGGGTCTCAGGAGGCCGCGCGTGGACAGATCATGACTCGGCGACGGCGCGTGGACCGATCGGGGCTCGGAGACGACGCGTGGACCGATCGGGGCTCGGAGACGGCGCATGAACCGACCGGGGCTCAGGAGACGGCGCGTGGACTGATCGGGGCTCGGAGACGGCGCGTTAACCGATCGGGGCTCACGAGACGATGCTTGGATCGATCGGGGCTCAGGAGGCGGCGCGTTGACCCATCGGGGCTCGGAGGCGGCACGTGGACCGATCAGGGCTTAGGAGACGACGCGTGGACCGATCGGGGCTCAGGAGACGGCGCGTGGACCGATCGGTGCTCGGAGACGGCGCGTGGACGGACCGTGGCTTAGAATGCGTCACGCGGACCGATCGGGGCTCGGATACGGCGTGTAGACGTATCGGGGCTTAGGAGACGATGCGTGAACCGATCAGGGCTCAGGAGACGCCCCGTAGACCGATCGGGGCTCGGAGACGGCGCGTGGAACGATCGGGGCTCAGGAAACGGCGCGTGAAATGATCGGCGCTCTGAGACGGCGCGTGGACCGATTGTGGCTTACGAGACGGCGCGTGGATCGATCGGGGCTCAGGAAGCGGCGCCTCGACCTATCGTGGCTCGGAGACGGCGCGTGGAGGCATCGGGGCTAAGAACACGACGCATGGACCGAGCGGGGCTCAGGAGACGGCGCGAGGAGCGATCGGGGCTCAGGAGAAGACGCGTCAATTGATCGGGGCTCAGGAGACGACGCGGCGACGGATCGGGGCTTAGGATACGACGCGTGGACCGATTGGGGCTCAGGAGACTCGCGTGGATCGATCGGGGCTCCGGAGGCGCCGCGTGGACCCATTGGGATCAGGAGACGGTGCGTGAACCGTTCGGGGCTCGGAGACGGCGCGTGGACCGATCGGGGCTCAGGAGACGGCGCGTGGACCGATCGCGGCTCGGAGACGGCGCGTGGAACGATCGGGGCTCAGGAGACGACGCGTGGACCGATCGGGCGTAGGAGACGACGCGTGTACCTATCGGGGCTCACGACACAGCGTGTGGACCGATTGGGGCTCAGGAGACGCCGCGTGGAACGATCGGGGCTCGGAGACGACGCGTGGAACGATCGGGGCTCAGGAGACGGCGCGTGGACCGATCGTGGCTTAGGAGAAGGCGCGTGGCATGATCGGGGCTCAGGAGACGGCGCGTGGACCGATCGTGGCTCAGGAGACTGCGCGTGGATGGATCGGAGCTTCGGGAACGACGCGTGGACCGATCGGGGCTCAGGAGACGGCGCGTGAATCGATCGGCGCGCGGAGATGGCACGTGGAACGATCGGGGCTTAGGAGACGGCACGTGGACTAATAGGAGATCAGGAGAGGACGCGTGGACCGATAGGGCTGTGGAAGCGGCGCACGGACCGATCGTGGCTCGGAGACGGCGCGTGGACCGATCGAGGCTCGGCGACGGCGCGTGGACCAATCGGGGCTCGGAGACGACGCGTGTACAGATCAGGGCTTGGTGACGGCGCGTTTACCGATAGCAGCTCGAAGACGGCCCGTGGACGGATCGCGGCTTAGGAAACGGCGCGTGGACCGATCGAGGCTAAGGACACGACGCGTTGACCGATCGGGACTCAGGAGGCGGCGCGTGGACCGATCGCGGTTCGGCGACGGCGCGTGGACCGATCGGGGCTCAGGAGACCGCGCGTGGACCGATCGGGGCTCAGGAGACGGCGCGTGGACCGATTGGGGCTCGGATACGGCGCGTGAACCAATCGGGCCTCAGGAGGCCGCGCGTGGACCGATCATAGCTCGGCGACGGCGTGTGGACCGATCGGGGCTCGGAGCGGCGCGTAGAACGATCGCGGCTCGGCGACGGCGCGTGGAACGATCGGGGCTCCGGAGGCTGCGCGTGGATCGATTGGGGCTCATGGAGACGGCGCGTGGACCGCTCCGGGCTCGAAGACGGCGCGTGGAACGATCAGGGCTCAGGAGACGTCACGTGAAATGATCGGCGCTCGGAGACGGCGCGTGGACCGATCGGGGCTCAGGAGAAGGCGCGTGGACCGATCGGGGCTTAGGAGGGGACCCGTCGACCGATCGGGGCTCAGGAGACGACGCGTGGACCGGTCGGTGCTCAGGAAGCGGCGCCTGGACCGATCGGGGCTCCGAGACGACGCGTTAACCGAGCGGGGCTTAGGAGACTATGCGGGGACCGATCGGGGCTCGGAGACAGCGCGTGTACCGACTGGGGCTCAGGAGGTTGCGCGTGGACCAATTGGGGTTCGGCGACGGCGCGTGGACCGACCGGGGCTCAGGAGACCGCGCGAGAACCGATCGAGGCTCGGCGACTGCGCGTGGAGCGATCGGCGCTCAGGAGACGTCGCGTGAAACAATCGGCGCTCGAAGACGGCACGTGGACCGATCGGGGATGAGGAGAAGGCGCGTGGACCGATCGGGGCTTAGGAGACGGTGCGTAGACGGATCGGGGCTCGGAGACGGCGCGTGGAACGATCGGGGCTCAGGAGACGGCGCGTGAACCGATCGGCGCTCGGAGACGGCGCGTGGACCGATCTGGGCTCGGAGACAGCGCGTGGACCGACTGGGGCACATGCGGTGGCGCGTGGACCAATTGGGGTTCGGCGACGGCGCGTGGACCGATCCGGGCTCAGGAGACGGCGCGTGGACCGATCGGGGCTGGGAGACGGAGCGTGGAGCGATGGGGGCTCAGGAGACGGCGCGTGAACTAATCGGCGCTCGGAGACGGCGCGTGGACCGATCGGGGCTTAGTAGAAGGCGCCTGGACCGATCGGGGCTCCGCGACGGCGCGTGGACCGAGCGAGGCTCGGAGACGACGCGTGTACGGATCGGGGATTCGGCGATGACGCGTGGACTGATCGGGGCTCAGGAGACGGCGCGTGAAATGATCGGCGCTCTGAGACGGCGCGGGGACCGATCGGGGCTCAGGAGACGGCGCGTGGACCGATCGGGGCTCGGAGACGGCGCGTGTACGGATCGAGGCTTGGAGACGGCGCGTGGACCGATCGGAGCTCGGAAACGGCCCGTGGGCAGATCGGGGCTTAGGATACGGCGCGTGGTGGCATCGGGGCTAAGAAGACGACGCATGGACCGAGCGGGGCTCAGGAGACGGCGCGAGGAGCGATCGGGGCTCAGGAGAAGACGCGTCAATTGATCGGGGCTCAGGACAAGGGGTGTGGACCGTTCGGAGCTCAGGAGACGGCGCGTGGACCGATCGGGGTTCGGCGATGGCGCGTGGAGCGATCGGGGCTCGGAGACGACGCGTGTACGGATCGAGGCTTGGAGACGGCGCTTGGACCGATCGGGGATCGGAGACAGCGCGTTTACCGATCGGGGTTCGGCGATGGCGCGTAGACCGATCGGGGCTCGGCGACTGCGCGTGGATGGATCGGGGCTCAGGAGACAGCGCGTGGACCGATCGGGGTTCACGAAGCGGCGCCTGCACCGATCGGAGCTCGGAGACGACGCGTGGAGCGGTCGGGGCTCAGGAGAAGACGCGTGGATCGATCGGGGCTCAGGAGCCTCGCGTGGGCCGATCATGGCTCGGCGACGGCGCGTGGACCGATCGGGGCTCGGAGACGACGCGTGGACGGATGGGGGCTCGGATACGGCGCGTGAACCAACCGGGGCTCAGGAGGCCGCGCGTGGATCGATCATGGCTCGGCGACGGCGCGTGGACCGATCCGGGCTCAGGATACGGCGCGTGGACCGATCGGGGCTCGGAGACGGCGCGTGGAGCGATCGGGGCTCAGGAGACGGTGCGTGGACCGATTGGGCCTCGGATACGGCGCGTGAAGCATCCGGGGCTCAGGAGGCCGCGCGTGGACCGATCGCGGCTCGTGCGACGGCGCGTACACCGATCGGGGCTCGGAGACGGCGCTGACCGATCGTGGCTTAGGAGAAGGCGCGTGGAACGATCGGGGTTCAGGAGACGGCGCGTGGACCGGTTGGGGCTCGGAGACGGCGCGTTAACCGATTGGGGCTTAGGAGACGATGCGTGGATCGATCGGGGCTCAGGATCCTCGCGTGGATCGATCGGGGCTCCGGAGGCGCCTCGTGGACCCATGGGAATCAGGAGACAGTGCGTGGACCCATCGGGGCTCGGAGACGGCGCGTGGACTGATCGGGGCTTAGGAGACAACGCGTGGACCGTTCGGGGTGTAGGAGACGACGCGTGTACCTATCGGGGGCTCAGGAGACAGCGCGTGGACCGATCGGGGCTCGGCGACTGCGCGTCGACGTATCGGGGCTCAGGAGACGGCGCGTGGACCGATTGGAGCTTAGGAGACGGCGCGTGGACCGATTGGGGCTCGGATACGGCGCGTGAACCGATCGGGGCTTAGGAGGCCGCGCGTGGACTGATCGGGGCTCGGCGACTTCGCGTCGACGTATCGGGGCTCAGGAGACGGCGCGTGGACTGATCGGGGCTCGGCGACTTCGCGTCGACGTATCGGGGCTCAGGAGACGGCGCGTGGACTGATCGGGGCTCGGCGACTTCGCGTCGACGTATCGGGGCTCAGGAGACGGCGCGTGGACTGATCGGGGCTCGGCGACTGCGCGTCGACGTATCGGGGCTCAGGAGACGGCGCGTTGACCGATCGGGGCGGGGAGACGGTGCGTTAACCGATCGGGGCTAAGAAGACGACGCACGGACCGAGCGGGGCTCAGGACAAGGGGTGTGGACCGTTCGGAGCTCAGGAGACGGCGCGTGGACCGATCGGGGCTCGGAGACGACGCGTAGACCGATCGGTGCTCGGAGACAGCGCGTGGACCGACTGGGGCTCGGAGACAGCGCGTGGACCGATCGGAGCTCGGAGACGGCCCGTGGGCAGATCGGGGCTTAGGAGACGGCGCGTGGACTAATTGGGGCTTAGGAGAACATACATGGACCGATCGGGGCTCGGAGACAGCGCGTTTACCGACTGGGGCTCGAGAGGTTGCGCGTGGACCAATTGGGGTTCGCCGCGGCGTGTGGACCGACCGGAGCTCAGTAGACCGCGCGTGGACCGATCGCGGCTCGGCGACTGCGCGTGGATGGATCGGGGCTCAGGAGACAGCGCGTGGACCGATCGGGGCTCAGGAAGCGGCGCCTGCACCGATCGTGGCTCGGAGACGGCGCGTGGAGGCATCGGGGCTTCGAAGACGACGCATGGACCAATCGGGGCTCGGAAACGGCACCTGGACCGATCGGAGCTCGGAGACGACGGGTGGAGCGGTCGGGGCTCAGAAGAAGACGCGTGGATCGATCGGGGCTCAGGAAGCGGCGCCTGGACCCATCATGGCTCGGAGACGGCGCGAGGAGGCATCTGGGCTTAGAAGACGGCGCGTCGACCGATCGGTGCTCGGAGACGGCGCGTGGACGGACCGCGACTCAGAATGCGGTACGCGGACCGATCGGGGATCGGACACGGCGTGTGGACCGATCGAGGCTCGGAGACGGCGCGTTTAAGGATCGGGAATCAGGAGACGACGCGTGGAACGATCCGGGCTCAGGAGACGAAGCGCGGACCGATCGGGGATCGGGGACGGCGTGTGGACCGACCGGGGTTTAGGAGAAGGCGCTTGGACCGAACAGGGCTTAGGAGACGGCGCGTGGACCGACTGGGGCTCGGAGACGGCGCGTGGACCGATCGTGGCTTAGGAGAAGGCGCGTGGAATGATCGGGGTTCAGGAGACGGCGCGAGGAGCGATCGGGGCTCAGGAGATGACGCGTCAATTGATCGGGGCTCAGGACACGACGCGGCGACGGATCGGGGCTTAGGAGACGATGCGTGGACCGATCGGGGCTCAGGAGACGGCGCGTGGAGCGATCGGGGCTCGGAAACGGCGGGTGGACCGTCCGGGGCTTAGCAGACGATGCCTGGACCGATCGGGGCTCAGAAGACGGCGCGTGGACGGATCGGCGCTCGGAGACGGCGCGTGGACCGATCGGGTCTCAGGGGACGGCGCGTGGACCGATCGACGCTCGGAGACGGCGCGTGGAACGATCGGCGCTCAGGAGACGACGCGTGGACCGATCGGGGCTCAGGAGATGGCGCGTAGACCGATCGGGGCTCCGAAACGACGCGTTAACCGAGCGGGGCTTAGGAGACGATGCGTGGACCCATCGGGGCTCGGAAACAGCGCGTGTACCGACTGGGGCTCAGGAGACCGTGCGTGAACCGATCGGGGCTCGGCGACTGCGCGTGGACGGATCGGGGCTCGGAGACGGCGCGTAGAACGATCGGGGCTCAGGAGACGGCGCGTTAACCGATTGGGGCTTAGGAGACGATGCGTGGACCGATCGGGGCTCGAAGACGGCGGGTGGACCGATCGGGGCTTTGTAGACGGCGCGTGGACCGATCGTGGCTGGGAGACGGCAGGTCCACCAATCGGGGCTTAGGAGACGACGCGTAGACCGATCGGGGCCCAGGAGACGGCGCGTGGACCGATCGGGGCTCAGGAAACGGCGCGTGGATCGACTGGGGCTCAGGCGGTTGCGCGTGGACCGATCTGGGCTCGGAGACGGCGCGTTAACCGATAGGGGCTTAGGAGACGATGCGTGGACCGATCGGGCTCGGAGACGGCGCGTGAACCGACCGGGGCTCAGGAGACGGCCCGTGGACCGATCGGGGCTCGGAGACGACGCGTGGACCGATGGGGGCTCGGATACGGCGCGTGAAGCAACCGGGACTCAGGAGGCCGCGCGTGGACCGATCGTGGCTGGGAGACGGCAGGTCCACCAATCGGGGCTTAGGAGACGACGCGTAGACCGATCGGGGCCCAGGAGACGGCGCGTGGACCGATCGGGGCTCAGGAAACGGCGCGTGGATCGACTGGGGCTCAGGCGGTTGCGCGTGGACCGATCTGGGCTCGGAGACGGCGCGTTAATCGATAGGGGCTTAGGAGACGATGCGTGGACCGATCGGGCTCGGAGACGGCGCGTGGACCGATAGGGGCTCGGAGACGACGCGTGGACCGATGGGGGCTCGGATACGGCGCGTGAAGCAACCGGGACTCAGGAGGCCGCGCGTGGACCGATCATGGCTGGGAGACGGCAGGTCCACCAATCGGGGCTTAGGAGACGACGCGTAGACCGATCGGGGCCCAGGAGACGGCGCGTGGACCGATCGGGGCTCAGGAAACGGCGCGTGGATCGACTGGGGCTCAGGCGGTTGCGCGTGGACCGATCTGGGCTCGGAGACGGCGCGTTAATCGATAGGGGCTTAGGAGACGATGCGTGGACCGATCGGGCTCGGAGACGGCGCGTGGACCGATCGGGGCTCGGAGACGACGCGTGGACCGATGGGGGCTCGGATACGGCGCGTGAAGCAACCGGGACTCAGGAGGCCGCGCGTGGACCGATCATGGCTCGGCGACGGCGCGTGGACCGATCGGGGTTCGGATACGACGCGTGGACCGATCGGGGCTCGGAAACAGCGCGTGGACCAACCTGGGCTCAGGCGGTTGCGCGTGGACCAATTGGGGTTCGGCGACGGCGCGTGGACCGATCGGGGCTCAGGAGACGGCGCGTGGGCCGATCGGAGCTCGGAGACGGCGTGTGGAACGATCGGGGCTCAGGAAACGGCCCGTGGAGCAATCGGGGCTCAGGAGACGGCCCGTGGACGGGTCGGAGCTTAGGAGACGGCGCGTCGACCTATCGGGGCTCAGGATGCGGCGCGTGGACCCATCGGGACTCGGAGACGGTCCGTGGAGCGATCGGGGCTTAGGAGACGACGCGTGGACCGATCGGAGCTTAGGAGACTACGCGTGTACCTATCGGGGCTCAGGAGACAGCGCGTGGACCGATCGGGGCTCAGGAGGCGGCGCGTGGATCGATCGGGGCTCGGAGACGACGCGTGGACCGATGGGGGCTCGGATACGGCGCGTGAAGCAACCGGGACTCAGGAGGCCGCGCGTGGACCGATCGTGGCTGGGAGACGGCAGGTCCACCAATCGGGGCTTAGGAGACGACGCGTAGACCGATCGGGGCCCAGGAGACGGCGCGTGGACCGATCGGGGCTCAGGAAACGGCGCGTGGATCGACTGGGGCTCAGGCGGTTGCGCGTGGACCGATCTGGGCTCGGAGACGGCGTGTGGAACGATCGGGGCTCAGGAAACGGCGTGTGGAACGATCGGGGCTCAGGAAACGGCCCGTGGAGCAATCGGGGCTCAGGAGACGGCCCGTGGACGGGTCGGAGCTTAGGAGACGGCGCGTCGACCTATCGGGGCTCAGGATGCGGCGCGTGGACCCATCGGGACTCGGAGACGGTCCGTGGAGCGATCGGGGCTTAGGAGACGGCGCGTGGACTGATCGGAGCTCGGGAAGCGGCGCCTGAACCGATCTGGCTCGGAGACGGCGCGTGGAGGCATCGGGGCTTAGAAGACGACGTATGGACCGTTCGGGGCTCAGGAAACGGCGCGTGGACCGATTGGAGCTCGGAGACAACGCGTGGACCGACTGGGGCTAAGGCGGTTGCGCGTAGACCAATTGGGGTTCGGCGACGGCGCGTGGACCGATCGCGGCTCGGAGACGGCGCGTTAACCGATCGGGGCTTAGGAGATGATGCGTGAACCGATCGGGGCTCGGAGACGGCGCGTGGACCGACCGGGGCTCGGAGACGACGCGTGGACCGATCGGGGCTCGGAGACCGCGCGTGGACCGACTGGGGCGCAGGCGGTTGCGCGTGGACCGATCGGGGCTCGGAGACGGCGCGTTAACCGATAGGGGCTTAGGAGACGATGCGTGGACCGATCGGGCTCGGAGACGGCGCGTGAACCGACCGGGGCTCAGGAGACGGCGCGTGGAACGATCGGGGCTCCGAGTCGGCGCGTTAACCGATCGGGGCTTAGGATACGATGCGTGGATCGATCGGGGCTCGGAGACGGCGCGTGGACCGACCGGGGCTCAGGAGGATACGCCTGGACCGATCAGGGCTCGGCGACGGCGCGTGGACCGATCGGGGCCCAGGAGACGGCGCGTGGACCGATTGGGGCTCAGGAAACGGCGCGTGGACCGACTGGGGCTCAGGCGGTTGCGCGTGGACCAATTGGGGTTCCGCGACGGCGCGTGGACCGATCGGGGCTCGGAGACGGCGCGTTAACCGATCGCGGCTTAGGAGACGATGCGAGGAGGCATCTGGGTTTACAAGACGACGCGTGGATCGATCGGGGCTCGGAGACGGCGCGTGAACCGACCGGGGCTCAGGAGACGGCACGTGGACCGATCGGGGCTCGGAGACGGCGCGTGGATCGATCGGGGCTCGGAGATCGTGCGGGGAACGATCGGGGCTCAGGAGACGGCGCGTGGACCGGTCGAGGCTCGGAGACGGCACGTGGACCGATCGGGGCTTAGGAGAAGGCGCGTGGACCGATCGGGGCTTAGGAGACGGCGCGTGGATCGATCGGGGCTCGGAGATCGTGCGGGGAACGATCGGGGCTCAGGAGACGGCGCGTGAACCGACCGGCACTCGGAGACGGCGCGTGGACCGATCGGGGCTCGGAGACGACGCGTGGACCGATGGGGGCTCGGATACGGCGCGTGGAACGATCGGGGCTCCGAGTCGGCGCGTTAACCGATCGGGGCTTAGGAGACGATGCGTGGACCGATCGGGGTTCGGAGACGGCGCGTGGACCGATCCGCGCTCGGAGACGGCCCGTGGACCGATCGGGGCTTAGGAGAAGGCGCTTCGACCGATCGGGGCTTAGGAGACGGCGCGTGGGCCGATCGGAGCTCGGAGACGGCGCGTGGAACGATCGGGGCTCAGGAGACGGCGCGTGAACCGATCGGCACTCGGAGACGGCGCGTGGACCGATTGGGGCTTAAGAGACGATGGGTGGACCGATCGGGGCTCGGCGATGGCGCGTGGATCGATCGGGGCTCGGAGACGACGCGTGTACGGATCGAGGCTTGGAGACGGCGCGTGGACCGACCGGAGCTCGGACACGGCCCGTGGACGGATCGGGGCTTAGGAGACGGCGCGTGGACTAATTGGGGCTCAGGAGACGACGCGTAGATCGATCGGGGCTCGGAAACGACGCGTTAGCCGAGCGGGGCTTAGGAGACGACGCGTGGACCGATCGGGGCTCAGGAGACGGCGCGTGAAGTTATCAGCGCTCAGAGACGGCGCGTGGACCGATCGATGCTGAGGATACGGCGCGTGGACCGATCGGGGCTCAGGAAGCGGCGCCTGGACCGATCGTGGCTCGGAGACGACGCGTGGAGGCATCGGGGCTAAGAAGACGACGCATGGACCGATCGGGGCTCAGGAAACGGCGTGTGGACCGATCAGAGCTCGGAGACGACGCGTGGACCGATCGGGGCTTAGGAGACTACGCGTGTACCTATCGGGGCTCAGGAGACAGCGCGTGGACCGATCGGGGCTCAGGAGGCGGCGCGTGGATCGATCGGGGCTCGGAGACGGCGCGTGGAACGATCGGGGCTGAGGAGACGGCGCGTCGACCGACCGGAGCTCAGGAGATTCGCGTGGATCGATCGGGGCTCCGGAGGCGGGCGTGGACCGATTGGGGCTTAGGAGACGACGCGTGGACTGATCGGGACTCAGGAGACGGCGCGTGGCCCGATTGGGGCTCGGATACGGCGCGTGAACCGACCGGGGCTCAGGAGGCCGCGCGAGAACCGATCGCGGCTCGGCGACGGCGCGTGGACCGATCGGGGCTCAGGAGGCCGCGCGTGGACCGATCGGGACTCAGGAAGCGGCGCCTGCACCGATCGTGGCTCGGAGAAGGCGCGTGGAGGCATCGGGGCTTCGAAGACGACGCATGGACCAATCGGGGCTCGGAAACGGCACCTGGACCGATCGGAGCTCGGAGACGACGGGAGGAGCGGTCGGGGCTCAGGAGAAGACGCGTGGATCGATCGGGGCTCAGGAGACGACGCGTCAACGGATCGGCGCTTAGGAGACGACGCGTCGGCCGATCGGGGCTCAGGAGACGGCGCGTGGACCGATCGGGGCTCAGGAGACGCCGCGTGGACCGATCGGGGCTCGGAGATGGCGCGTGGAACGATCGGGGCTCAGGAGACGGCGCGTGAAATGATCGGCGCTCTGAGACGGCGCGTGGACCGATTGTGGCTTACGAGACGGCGCGTGGATCGATCGGGGCTCAGGAAGCGCCGCCTGGACCTATCGTGGCTCGGAGACGGCGCGTGGAGGCATCGGGGCTAAGAACACGACGCATGGACCTAGCGGGGCTCAGGAGACGGCGCGAGGAGCAATCGAGGCTCAGGAGAAGACGCGTCAATTGATCGGGGCTCAGGAGACGACGCGGCGACGGATCGGGGCTTAGGAGACGACGCGTGGACCGATCGGGGCTCGGAGACGGTAGGAGGACCGACCGGAGCTCAGGAGATTCGCGTGGATAGTTCAGGGCTCTGGAGGCGGCGCATGGACCGATTGGGGAGCATGCGATGGTGCGTGGACCGATCGGGGCTCGGAGACGGCGCACGGACCGATCGGGGCTTAGGAGACGACGCGTGGACCGATCGGGGCTCGGAGACGGCGCGTGGACCGACCGTGGCTAAGGAGGCCGCGCGTGGACCTATCGAGGCCTAGGAGCCGACGCGTGGACCGATCGGGGCTGAGGAGACGGCGCGTGGACCGAACGGGGCTCGGAGACGGCGCGTGGAACGATCGGAGCACAGGAGACGGCGCGTGAACCGATCGGCGCTCGGAGACGGCGCGTGGACCGACCGGGGCTAAGCAGGCCGCGCGTGGACCGATAGAGGCTTAGGAGCCGACGCGTGGACCGATCGGGGCTCAGGTGACGGGGCGTGAAATGATCGGCGCTCTGAGACGGCGCGTCGACCGATCGGTGCTCGGAGACGGCGCGTGGACGGACCGCGGCTCAGAATGCGGTACGCGGACCGACCGGGGATCGGACACGGCGTGTGGACCGATCGAGGCTCGGAGACGACGCGTTTAAGGATCGGGAATCAGGAGACGACGCGTGGAACGATCCGGGCTCAGGAGACGAAGCGTGGACCGATCGGGGCTCGGAGACGCCGTGTGGAACGATCGGCACTCGGAGACGGCGCGTGGATCGATCGGGGATCGGGGACGGCGCGTGGAACGATCGCGGCTCGGAGTCGACGCGTTAGCCGATCGGGGCTTAGGAGACGATGCGTGGACCGATCGGGGCTCGGAGACGGCGCGTGGACCGATCGGGGCTCAGGAGACGGCGCGTCAACCGATCGGCGCTCGGAGACGGCGCGTGGACCGATCGGGGCTTAGGAGACGGCGCGTGGAGGCATCGGGGCTTTGAAGTCGACGCGTGGACCGATCGGGGATCAGGAAACGGCGTGTGGTGCGATCGGGGCTCAGGAGACGACGCGTGGATCGATCGGGGCTCACGAGACGACGCGTGGAACAATCGGGGCTCAGGAGATGGCGCGCGGACCGACTGGGGCTCAGGAGACTCGCGTGGATCGATCGGGGCTCCAGAGGCGCCGCGTGGACCGATTGGGACCAGGAGACGGTGCGTGAACCGTTCGGGGCTCGGAGACGATGCGTGGACTGATAGTGCTCTGGAAGCGGCGCACGGACCGATCGTGGCTCGGAGACGGCGCATGGAGGCATCGGGGCTTTGAAGACGACGCGTGGACCGAGCGGTGCTCAGAAAACGGCGCGTGGAGCGATCGAGGCTCAGGAGACCACGCGTGGACCGATCGGGGCTCGGAGACGGCGCGTGGTATGATCGGGGCTCAGGAGACGGCGCGTGAACCGATCGGCGCTCGGAGACAGCGCGTGGACCGATCGGGGCTTAGGAGACGGCGCGTGGACCGATCGGGGCTCAGGAAGCGGCGCCTGAACCGATCGTGGCTCGGAGACGGCGCGTGGAGGCATCGGGCCTAAGAAGACGACGCATGGACCGAGCGGGGCTCAGGAGACGGCGCGTGAACCGATCGGCGCTCGGAGACAGCGCTTGGACCGATCGGGGCTTAGGAGACAGCGCGTGGACCGATTGGGGCTCACGCGACGGCGCGTGGACCGCTCGGGGCTCGGAGACGGCGCGTGGAACGATAGGGGCTCCGGAGGCGCCGTGTGGACCGATGGGGAGCAGGAGACGGTGCGTGGACCGATCGGGGCTCGGAGACGGCGCGTAGACCGATCGGGGCTTAGGAGATGACGCGTGGACCGATCGGGGCTCAGGAGACGGGGCGCGGACTGACCGGGGCTCAGGTGACTCGCGTGGATCGATCGGGGCTCCGGAGCCGCCGTGTGGACCGATGGGGACCAGGAGACAGTGCCTGGACCGATCGGGGCTCGGAGCCGGCGCGTGGAACGGTCGGGGCTTAGGAGACGACGCGTGGACCGATCGGGACTCAGGAGACGACGCGTGGACCGATCGGGGTTTAGCAGAGGACGCGTCGACCGATCGGGCCTCAGGACACGGCGCGTAGACCGATCGGGGCTTAGGACACGAAGCGTGGACCGATCGGTGCTCAGGAAGTGGCGCCTGGACCGATCGTGGATCGGGGACGGCGCCTTGGGGCATCTGGGCTTAGAAGACGACGCGTGGACCGATCGGGGCTCAGGAAACGGCGTGTGAACCGATCGGGGCTCAGGATACGGCGTGTGGACCGATCGGAGCTTCGGAGACGGTACGTGGACCGATCGGGGCTCGGAGACGGCGCGAAGACCGACCAGGGCTCAGGAGACGGCGCGTGGACCGACCGGAGCTCAGGAGATTCGTGTGGATCGATCGGGGCTCCGGAGACGGCGCGTGGACCGATTGGGGAGCAGGAGATGGGCCGTGGACCGATCGGGGTTCGGCGACGTTGCGTGAACCGATCGGGACTTAGGAGACGACGCGTGGACCGTCCGGGGTTAGGAAACGACGCGTGAACCTATGGGGCTTAGGAAGCGACGCGTGGACCGATCGAGGCTCAGGAAACGGCGCGTGGACCGATTGGGGCTCAGGAGGCCGCGCGTGGACCGATAACGGCTCGGCACCAGCGCGTGGACCGATCGGGGCTCAGGAGATGGCGGTGGACCGATCGGGGCTCGGAGACGGCATGTTAAAAGATCGGGGCTTAGGAGACGATACTTCGACCGATAGGGGTCGGATACGGCGCGTGAACCGACCGGGGCTCAGGAGGCCGCGCGTTGACTGATCGGGGCTCGGAGATGACCGGTGGAACGATCGGGGCTCAGGAGACGGCGCGTGAACCGATCGTCGCTCGGAGACGGCGCTTGGACCGATCGGGGCTTAGAAGACGACGTGTGGAGCGATTGGGGCTCAGGAGACGGCGCGTGGACCGCTCGGGGCTCGGAGACGGCGCGTGGAACGATCGGGGCTCCGGAGGCGCCGTGTGGACCGATGGGGATCAGGAGACGGTGCGTGGACCGATCAGGGCTCGGAGACGGCGCGTAGACCGATCGGGGCTTAGGAGATGACGCGTGGACCGATCGGGGCTCGGAGACAACGCGTGGACCACCCGGGGCTCAGGAGGCCACGCCTGGACCGATCGGGGCTCGGCGACGGCGCGTTGACCGATCTCGGCTCGGAGACGACGCGTGTACGGATCGGGGATTCGGGGACGACGCGTGGACCGATCGGGGCTTAGGAGACGACGCATGTACCTATCGGGGCTTAGGAGAAAATCCGTGGACGGATTGGCGCTCAGGAAGCGGCGCCTGGACCGATCGTGGTTCGGAGACGGCGCGAGGAGGCATCTGGGCTAAGAAGACGACGTGTGGATCGATCGGGGCTCAGGAAGCGGCGCCTTCACCGATCGTGGCTCGGAGACGACGCGTGGACCGATCGGGGCTCAGGAGACGGCGCGTGGAGCGATCGGGGCTCGGCGACGGCGCGTTGACCGATCTCGGCTCGGAGACGACGCGTGTACGGATCGGGGATTCGGGGACGACGCGTGGACCGATCGGGGCTTAGGAGACGACGCATGTACCTATCGGGGCTTAGGAGAAAATCCGTGGACGGATTGGCGCTCAGGAAGCGGCGCCTGGACCGATCGTGGTTCGGAGACGGCGCGCGGAGGCATCTGGGCTAAGAAGACGACGTGTGGATCGATCGGGGCTCAGGAAGCGGCGCCTTCACCGATCGTGGCTCGGAGACGACGCGTGGACCGATCGGGGCTCAGGAGACGGCGCGTGGAGCGATCGGGGCTCAGGAGACGGCGCGTGGACCGATCGGAGCTCGGAGACGACGCGTGGACCGATCGGGACTCAGGAGACGGCGCGTGGAGCGATCGGGGCTCAGGAGACGGCGCGTGGACCGGTCGGGGCTTAGGAGACGATGCCTGGACCGATCGAGGCTTAGGAGGCGGCGCGTGGAACGATCGGGGCTCAGCAGGCGACACGTCGACGGATCGGGGCTCAGGAGACGGTGCGTGAACCGATCGGGGCTCGGCGACTGCGCGTGGACCGATCGTGGCTCGGAGACGGAGCGTGGAGGCATCGGGGCTTAGAAGACGACGCATGGACCGATCGGGGCTCAGGAACCGGCGCGTGGACCGATCGGAGCTCGGAGACGACGCGTGGACCGATCGGGACTCAGGAGACGGCGCGTGGAGCGATCGGGGCTCAGGAGACGGCGCGTGGACCGGTCGGGGCTTAGGAGACGATGCCTGGACCGATCGGGGCTTAGGAGGCGGCGCGTGGACCGATCGGAGCTCGGAGACGGCGCGTGGACCGATCGGGGCTCAGGAGACGGTGCGTGGACCGATCGGGGCGGGGAGACGGCGCGTGGAACGATCGGAGCACAGGAGACGGCGCGTGAACCGATCGGCGCTCGGAGACGGCGCGTGGATCGATCGGGGCTTAGGAGACGGCGCGTGGACTGATCGGGGCTCAGGCGACCCCGCGTGGACCGATCCGGGCTCGGCGACTGCGCGTGGACGCATCGGGGCTCAGGAGACGGCGCGTGGACCGATCGAGGCTCGGCGACGGCGCGTGAACCGATCGCCGCTCGGAGACGGCGCGTGGACCGATCGGGGCTTAGGAGACGATGCGCGGACCGATCGGGGTTTAGCAGAGGAAGCGTCTACCGATCGGGGCTCAGGACACGGCGCGTAGACCGATCGGGGCTTAGGACACGACGCGTGGACCGATCGGTGCTCAGGAAGTGGCGCCTGGACCGGTCGTGACTCGGGGACGGCGCCTTGGGGCATCTGGGCTTAGTAGACGACGCGTGGACCGATCAGGGTTCAGGAAACGGCGCGTGAACCGATCGGGGCTCAGGAGACGGCGTGTGGACCGGTCGGGGCTTCGGAGACGGTACGTGGACCGATCGGGGCTCGGAGACGGCGCGAGGACCGACCGGGGCTCAGGAGACGGCGCGTGGACCGACCGGAGCTCAGGAGATTCGCGTGGATCGATCCGGGCTCCGGAGGCGGCGCGTGGACCGATTGGGGAGCAGGAGATGGGCCGTGGACGGATCGGGGCTCAGGAGACGGCGGTGGACCGATCGGGGCTCAGGAGACGGCGGTGGACCGATCGGGGCTCGGAGACGGCGTGTGGACCGATCGGGGCTCGGCGACGGTGCGTGGACCGATCGAGGCTCGGTGACGACGCGTGTACGGATCGGGGATTAGGGGACGACACGTGAACCGATCGGGGCTCAGGAGACGGCGTGTAGACTGATCGGTGATCGGAAACGATGCGGTAACCGAGCGGGTCTTATGAGACGATGCGTGGGCCGATCGGGGCTCGGAGACAGCACGTGGACCGATCGGGGCTCGGAGACGGCGCGGGGAACGATCGGGGCTCAGGAGACGACGCGTCGCCCGATCGGAGGTCAGGAGGCGGCGCGTGGACCCATCGGGGCTCGGAGACGGCACGTGGACCGATCAGGGCTTAGGAGACGACTCGTGGACCGATCGGGGCTTAGGAGATAGCGCGTGGACCGGTCGGGGCTTAGGAGACTCGCGTGGATCTAACGGACCTTCGGAGGCGGCGTGTGAACCGATCGGGGAGTAGGAGACGGTGCGTGGAGCGATCGGGGCGTAGGAGACGGCGCGTGGACCGATCGGGGCTGGTGAAGCGGCGCCTGGACCGATCGTGGCTCGGAGACGGCGCGTGGAGGCATCGGGGTTTAGAAGACGACGTATGGACCGATCGGGGCTCAGGAAACGGCGAGTGGACCGATCGGAGCTCGGAGACGGCGCGTGGACCGATCGGGGCTCAGGAGATGGCGTGTGAACCAATCGGCGCTCGGACACGGCGCGTGGACCGATCGTGGCTTAGGAGAAGGCGCGTGGACGGATCGGGGCTCAGGAGACGGGGCGCGGACTGACCGGGGCTCAGGTGACTCGCGTGGATCGATCGGGGCTCCGGAGGCGCCGTGTGGACCGATGGGGACCAGGAGACGGTGCGTGGACCGATCGGGGCTCGGAGCCGGCGCGTGAACCGATCGGGGCGGGGAGACGGCGCGTGAACCGACCGGGGCTCAGGAGGCCGCGTGTGGACTGATCGGGGCTCGGCGACTGCGCGTGGACGTATCGGGGCTCAGGAGACGGTGCGTGGACCGATCGGGGCGGGGAGACGGCGCGTGGAACGATCGGAGCACAGGAGACGGCGCGTGAACCGATCGGCGCTCGGAGACGGCGCGTGGATCGATCGGGGCTTAGGATACGGCGCGTGGACCGATCGGGGCTTAGGAGACGATGCGCGGACCGATCGGGGTTTAGCAGAGGACGCGTCGACCGATCGGGGCTCAGGACACGGCGCGCAGACCGATCGGGGCTTAGGACACGACGCGTGGACCGATCGGTGCTCAGGAAGTGGCGCCTGGACCGATCGTGACTCGGGGACGGCGCCTTGGGGCATCTGGGCTTAGAAGACGACGCGTGGACCGATCAGGGTTCAGGAAACGGCGCGTGAACCGATCGGGGCTCAGGAGACGGCGTGTGGACCGGTCGGGGCTTCGGAGACGGTACGTGGACCGATCGGGGCTCGGAGACGGCGCGAGGACCGACCGGGGCTCAGGAGACGGCGCGTGGACCGACCGGAGCTCAGGAGATTCGCGTGGATCGATCCGGGCTCCGGAGGCGGCGCGTGGACCGATTGGGGAGCAGGAGATGGGCCGTGGACGGATCGGGGCTCAGGAGACGGCGGTGGACCGATCGGGGCTCGGAGACGGCGTGTGGACCGATCGGGGCTCGGCGACGGTGCGTGGACCGATCGAGGCTCGGTGACGACGCGTGTACGGATGGGGGATTAGGGGACGACACGTGAACCGATCGGGGCTCAGGAGACGGCGTGTAGACTGATCGGTGATCGGAAACGATGCGGTAACCGAGCGGGTCTTATGAGACGATGCGTGGGCCGATCGGGGCTCGGAGACAGCACGTGGACCGATCGGGGCTCGGAGACGGCGCGGGGAACGATCGGGGCTCAGGAGACGACGCGTCGCCCGATCGGAGGTCAGGAGGCGGCGCGTGGACCCATCGGGGCTCGGAGACGGCACGTGGACCGATCAGGGCTTAGGAGACGACTCGTGGACCGATCGGGGCTTAGGAGATAGCGCGTGGACCGGTCGGGGCTTAGGAGACTCGCGTGGATCTAACGGACCTTCGGAGGCGGCGTGTGAACCGATCGGGGAGTAGGAGACGGTGCGTGGAGCGATCGGGGCGTAGGAGACGGCGCGTGGACCGATCGGGGCTGGTGAAGCGGCGCCTGGACCGATCGTGGCTCGGAGACGGCGCGTGGAGGCATCGGGATTTAGAAGACGACGTATGGACCGATCGGGGCTCAGGAAACGGCGAGTGGACCGATCGGAGCTCGGAGACGGCGCGTGGACCGATCGGGGCTCAGGAGATGGCGTGTGAACCAATCGGCGCTCGGACACGGCGCGTGGACCGATCGTGGCTTAGGAGAAGGCGCGTGGACGGATCGGGGCTCAGGAGACGGGGCGCGGACTGACCGGGGCTCAGGTGACTCGCGTGGATCGATCGGGGCTCCGGAGGCGCCGTGTGGACCGATGGGGACCAGGAGACGGTGCGTGGACCGATCGGGGCTCGGAGCCGGCGCGTGAACCGATCGGGGCGGGGAGACGGCGCGTGAACCGACCGGGGCTCAGGAGGCCGCGTGTGGACTGATCGGGGCTCGGCGACTGCGCGTGGACGTATCGGGGCTCAGGAGACGGTGCGTGGACCGATCGGGGCGGGGAGACGGCGCGTGGAACGATCGGAGCACAGGAGACGGCGCGTGAACCGATCGGCGCTCGGAGACGGCGCGTGGATCGATCGGGGCTTAGGAGACGGCGCGTGGACCGATCGGGGCTTAGGAGACGATGCGCGGACCGATCGGGGTTTAGCAGAGGACGCGTCGACCGATCGGGGCTCAGGACACGGCGCGTAGACCGATCGGGGCTTAGGACACGACGCGTGGACCGATCGGTGCTCAGGAAGTGGCGCCTGGACCGATCGTGACTCGGGGACGGCGCCTTGGGGCATCTGGGCTTAGAAGACGACGCGTGGACCGATCAGGGTTCAGGAAACGGCGCGTGAACCGATCGGGGCTCAGGAGACGGCGTGTGGACCGGTCGGGGCTTCGGAGACGGTACGTGGACCGATCGGGGCTCGGAGACGGCGCGAGGACCGACCGGGGCTCAGGAGACGGCGCGTGGACCGACCGGAGCTCAGGAGATTCGCGTGGATCGATCCGGGCTCCGGAGGCGGCGCGTGGACCGATTGGGGAGCAGGAGATGGGCCGTGGACGGATCGGGGCTCAGGAGACGGCGGTGGACCGATCGGGGCTCGGAGACGGCGCGTGAACCGATCGGCGCTCGGAGACGGCGCGTGGATCGATCGGGGCTTAGGAGACGGCGCGTGGACCGATCGGGGCTCAGGAGACCCCGCGTGGACCGATCGGGGCTCGGCGACTGCGCGTGGACGCATCGGGGCTCAGGAGACGGCGCGTGGACCGATCGGGGCTTGGAGACGGCACGTTAACCGATCGGGGCTTAGGAGACGATGCGAGGACCGATCGCGGCTCGGAGACGGCGTGTGAACCGACCGGGGCTCAGGAGGCCGCGCGTGGACCGATCGAGGCTCGGCGACGGCGAGTGGACCCATCGGGGCTCGGAGACGACGCGTGTACGGATCGGGGCTTGATGACGGCGGCTTTATCGATCGCGGCTCGGAGACGGCCCGCGAATCGATCGGCGCTCGGAGACGGCGCGTGGACCGATCGGGGCTTATGAGACGGCGCGTGGACCGATCGGAGATCAGGAGAAGACGCGTGCACCGATCGGGGCTCTCGAAGCGGCGCACGGACCGATCGTGGCTCGGAGACGGCGCGTGGAGGCATCGGGGCTTTGAAGACGACGCGTGGACCGAACGGTGCTCAGAAAACGCCGCGTGGACCGATGGGGATCAGGAGACGGTGCGTGGAGCGATCGGGGCTCGGAGACGCCGCTTGGACCGATCGGGGCTTAGGGGACGGCGCGTGGACCGATTGGGGCTTAGGAGACGGCGCGTGGACCGATCGGGGCTCAGGAAGCGGCGCCTAGACTGATCGGGGCTCGGAGACGGTGCGTGGAGGCACTGGGGCTAAGAAGACGACGCATGGACCGAGCGGGGCTCAGGAGACGGCGCGAGGAGCGATCGGGGCTCAGGAGAAGAGGCGTCAATTGATCGGGGCTCAGAAATCGGAGCGTGGAGCGATCGGGGCTCAGGAGACGACGCGTGGATCGATCGGGGCTCAGGAAACGACGCGTCGACCGATCGGGGCTCAGGAGACGGCGCGCGGACCGACCGGGGCTCAGGAGCCTCGCGTGGACCGATCCTGGCTCGGCGACGGCGCGTGGACGGATCGGGGCTCGGAGACGACGCGTGGACCGATGGGGGCTCGGATACGGCGCGTGAACCAACCGGGGTTCAGGAGGTCGCGCGTGGACCGATCGCGGCTCGGTGACGGCGCGTGGACCGATCGGGGCTCAGTTGGCCGCGCGTGGACCGATCGCGGCTCGGCGGCGGCGCGTGGACCGATCGGGGCTCAGGAGGCCGCGCGTGGACCGATCATGACACGGCGACGGCGCGTGGACCGATCGGGGCTCGGAGACGACGCGTCGACCGATCGGGGCTCGGAGACAGCGCGTGGACCGACTGGGGCTCAGGCGGTTTCGCGTGGACCAATTGGGGTTCGGCGACGGCCCGTGGACCGATCGGGGCTTAGGAGACGGCGCGTGCACCGATCGGGGCCCGGAGACGGGTCGTGGACAGATTGGGGATTAGGAGACGGGGCGTGGACCGATCGGGGCTGGGAGACGGCACGTGGACCGATCGGGGCTCAGGAGGCCGCGCGTGGACCGATCGAGGCTCGGCGACGGCGCGTGGACCCATCGGGGCGTAGGACACGGCGCGTGCACCGATCGGGGCCCGGAGACGGGTCGTCGACAGATTGGGGATTAGGAGACGGCGCGTGGACCGATCGGGGCTGGGAGACGGCACGTGGACCGATCGGGGCTCGGAGACAGCGCGTGGACCGACTGGGGCTCAGGCGGTGTCGCGTGGACCAATTGGGGTTCGGCGACGGCGCGTGGACCGATCGGGGCTCAGGAGACGGCGCGTGGACCGATCGGGGCTCAGGAGGCCGCGCGTGGACCGATCGAGGCTCGGCGACGGCGCGTGGACCCATCGGGGCTCGGAGACGACGCGTGTACGGATCGGGGCTTGATGACGGCGGCTTTACCGATCGCGGCTGGCAGACGGCCCGTGGACAGATCGGGGCTTGGGAGACGACGCCTGGACCGATCGGGGCTTAGGAGGCGGCGTGTGGAACGATCGGGGCTCAGGAGACGGAGCGTGCACCGATCGGCGCTCGGAGACGGCGCGTGGATCGATCGGGGCTCCGGAGGCGCCGCGTGGACCGATGGGGATCAGGAGACGCTGCGCAGACCGATCGGGGCGTAGGACACGACGCGTGTACCTATCGGGGCTCACGAGACAGCGTGTGGACCGATTGGGGCTCAGGACACGGCGCGTAGACCGATCGGTGCTCAGAGACGGCGCGTGGAACGATCGGGGCTGAGGAGACGGCGCGTGAAATGATCGGCGCTTTGAGACGGCGCGTGGACTGATCGGTGATCGGAGACGGCGCGTGGACGGACCGCGGCTTAAAATGCGGCACGCGGACCGGTCGGGGATCGGACACGGCGTGTGGACCGATCGAGGCTCGGAGACGACGCGTTTACGGATCGGGGATCAGGAGACGACGCGTGGAACGATCCGGGCTCAGGAGACGGAGCGTGGACCGATCGGGGCTCGGAGACGGCGCGGGGACCGACCGGGGCTACGGAGGCCGCGCGTGGACCGATCGAGGCTCGGCGACGGCGCGTGGACCGATCGGGGCTCGGAGACGGCGTGTGAACGTATCGGGGCTTAGGAGACGATGCGTTGACCGATCGGGGCTCAGGAGGCGGCGCGTGGACCCACCGGGGCTCAGGAGACGGCGCGCGGACCGATCGGGGCTCGGAAACGGCGCGTGGACCGATCCGAAGTCGGAGACGACGTATGGACCGATCGGGGCTCGGAAACGGCGTGGACCGATCGGAGCTCGGAGACGTGGCGTGGACCGATCCGGGCTCAGGAGACAGCGCGTGAAATGATCGGCGCTTTGAGACGGCGCGTGGACCGATCGGTGCTCGGAGACGGCGCGTGGACGGCCCGCCGCTTAGAATGCGGCACGCGGACCGGTCGGGGATCGGACACGGCGTGTGGACCGATCGAGGCTCGGAGACGACGCGTTTACGGATCGGGGATCAGGAGACGACGCGTGGAACGATCCGGGCTCTGGAGACGGAGCGTGGACCGATCGGGGCTCGGAGACGGCGCGTGGAACGATCGGGGCTCACGAGACGGCACGTGAACCGATGGGGGCTCGGAGACGGTGCGTGGACCGATCGGGGCTTAGGAGACGGAGCGTGCACCGATCGGCGCTCGGAGACGGCGTGTGAACGTATCGGGGCTTAGGAGACGATGCGTTGACCGATCGGGGCTCAGGAGGCGGCGCGTGGACCCACCGGGGCTCAGGAGACGGCGCGTGGAGCGATCGGGGCTTCGGAGACGGTACGTGGACCGATCGAGGCTCGGCGACGGCGCGTGGACCGATCGGGGCTAAGGAGACGACGTGTGGACCGATCGGGGCATAGGAGACGACGCGTGTACCTATCGGGGCTCAGGAGACAGCGCGTGGTCCGATTGGGCCTCACGAGACGGCGTGTGGACAGATCGTGGCTCGGAGACGACGCGTGTACGGATCGGGGATTCGGGGACGAGGCGTGGACCGATCGGGGCTTAGGAGACGACGCGTGGACCGATCGGGGCGTAGGAGACGACGCGTGGACCGATTGGGGCTTAGGAGACGGCGCGTGGACCGATCGGGGCTCAGGAAGCGGCGCCTGAACCGATCGTGGCTCGGAGACGGCGCGTGGAGGCATCGGGCCTAAGAAGACGACGCATGGACCGAGCGGGGCTCAGGAGACGGCGCGAGGAGCGATCGGGGCTCAGGAGAAGACGCGTCAATTGATCGGGGCTCAGGAGACGACGCGTCGACGCATCGGGTCTTAGGAGACGACGCGTGGACGGATCGGGGCTTAGGAGACGACGCGTGGACCGATCGGGGCTCAGGAAGCGGCGCCTAGACCGATCGTGGCTCGGAGACGGCGCGTGGAGGCATCGGGCCTAAGAAGACGACGCATGGACCGAGCGGGGCTCAGGAGACTCGCGTGGATCGATCGGGGCTCAGGAGGCGACGCGTGGACCCATCGGGGCTCGGAGACGGCGTGTGGACGTATCGGGCCTTAGGAGACGACGCGTGGACGGATCGGGGCTCAGGAGAAGGCGCGTGAACCGATCGGCGCTCGGAGACGGCGCGTGGACCGATCGGGGCTTAGGAGACGGTGCGCGGACCGATCGGGGCTCGGCGACGGCGCGTGGACCGACCGGGGCTCAGGAGGCCACGCCTGGACCGATCGGGTCTCGGCGACGGCGCGTGGACCGGTCGAGGCTCGGAGACGCCGCGTGGACCGATCGGGGTTTAGCAGAGGACGCGTCGACCGATCGGGGCTCAGGACACGGCGCGTAGACCGATCGGGGCTTAGGACACGACGAGTGGACCGATCGGTGCTCAGGAAGTGGCGCCTGGACCGATCGTGACTCGGGGACGGCGCCTTGGGGCATCTGGGCTTAGAAGATGACGCGTGGACCGATCGGGGCTCCGGAAACGGCGCGTGAACCGATCGGGGCTCAGGAGACGGCGCCTGGACCGATCGGGGCTCCGAGACGACGCGTTAACCGAGCGGGGCTTAGGAGACTATGCGGGGACCGATCGGGGCTCGGAGACAGCGCGTGTACCGACTGGGGCTCAGGAGACCGCGCGTGAACCGATCGGGGCTCGGCGACTGCGCGTGGACGGATCGGGGCTCGGAGACGGTGCGTAGAACGATCGGGGCTCAGGAGACGGCGCGTTAACCGATTGGGGCTTAGGAGACGTTGCGTGGACCGATCGGCGCTCGAAGACGGCGCGTGGACCGATCGGGGCTCGGACACAGTGCGTGGACCGACTGGGGCTCAGGCGGTTGCGCGTGGACCAATTAGGGTTCGGCGACGGCGCGTGGACCGATCGGGGCTCAGGAGGCGGCGCGTGGATCGATCGGGGCTCGGAGACGGCGCGTGGAACGATCGGGTCTCAGGAGACGGCGCGTGAAATCATCGGCGCCCGGAGACGTCGCGTGGACGAATCGGGGCTTAGGAGACGACGCGTGGACCGATCGGGGCTCCGGAGACGGCGCCTGGACCGATCGTGGCTCGGAGACGGCGCGTGGAGGCATCCGGGCTAAGAAGACGACGCATGGACCGAGCGGGGTTCAGGAGACGGCGCGAGGAGCGATCGAGGCTCAGAAGACAACGCGTCGACCGTTCGGGACTCAGGAGACGGCGCGTGGATCGATCGGGGCTCGGAGACGCCGCGTGGAACGATCGGGGCTCAGGAGACGGCGCTTGAACTTATCGGCGCTCAGAGACGGCCCGTGGACCGATCGGGGCTTAGGATACGGCGCGTGGACCGATCGGGGCTCAGGAAGCGGCGCCTGGACCGATCGTGGCTCGGAGACGGCGCGTGGAGGCATCGGGGCTAAGAAGACGACGCATGGACCGATCGGGGCTCAGGAAACGGCGTATGGACCGATCGGAGCTCGGACACGACGCGTGGACCGATCGGGGCTCAGGAGACGGCGCGAGGAGCGATCGGGCTCAGGAGAAGACGCGTCAATTGATCGTGGCTCAGGAGACGACGCGTCGACGGATCGGGCCTTAGGAGACGACGCGTGGACCGATCGGGGCTTAGGAGACGACGCGTGAACCGATCGGGGCTCAGGACACGGCGCGTGGACCGACCGGGGCTCAGGAGGCGACGCGTGGACCGATCGGTGCTCGGAGACGGCACGTTGGACGATCGGGGCTCAGGAGACGGCGCGTGGACCGATCGGGGCTCGGAGACAGCGCGTGTACCGACTGGGGCTGAGGAGACCGCGCGTGAACCGATCGGGGCTCGGCGACTGCGCGTGGACGGAGCAGGGCTCGGAGACGGTGCGTAGAACGATCGGGGCTCAGGAGACGGCGCGTTAACCGATTGCGGCTTAGGAGACGTTGCGTGGACCGATCGGCGCTCGACGACGGCGCGTGGACCGATCGGGGCTCGGACACAGTGCGTGGACCGACTGGGGCTCAGGCGGTTGCGCGTGGACCAATTGGGGTTCGGCGACGGCGCGTGGACCGATCGGGGCTTAGGAGACGACGCGAGGACCGATCGGGGCTCCGGAGACGGCGCCTGGACCGATCGTGGCTCGGAGACGGCGCGTGGAGGCATCCGGGCTAAGAAGACGACGCATGGACTGAGCGGGGTTCAGGAGACGGCGCGAGGCGCGATCGGGGCACAGGAGAAGACACGTCAATTGATCGGGGCTCCGGAGACGATGCCTCGACGGATCGGGGCTCAGGAGACGGCGCGTGAACCGACCGGGGCTCAGGAGACCGCGCGTGGACCGATCGCGGCTCGGCGACGGCGCGTGGACCGATCGGGGCTCAGGAGGCCGCGCGTGGACCGATCGTGGCTCGGCGACGGCGCGTGGACCGATTGGGGCTCGGAGACGACGCGTGGACCGATCGGGGCTCGGAGACAGCGCGTCGACCGACTGGGGCTCAGGCGGTTGCGCGTGGACCGATCGGGGCTTAGGAGCCTCGCGTGGATCGATCGGGGCCCCGGAGGCGCCGCGTGGAACCATGGGGATGAGGAGACAGTGCGTGGACCGATCGGGGCTCGGAGACGGCGCGTGGACCGATCGGGGCTTAGGAGACGACGCGTGGACCGATCGGGGTGTAGGCGATGACGCGTGTACCTATCGGGGCTCAGGAGACAGCGCGTGGACCGATCAGGGCTCGGCGACTGCGCGTGGACGTATCGGGGCTCAGGAGACATCGCGTGGACCGGTCGGGGCTCGGGGACGGCGCGTTAACCGATTGGGGCTTAGGAGACCATGCGTGGACCGATCGGGGCTCGAAGACGGCGCGTCGACCGATCGCGTTTCAGGAGGCCGCGCGTGGACAGATCATTACTCGGCGACGGCGCGTGGACCGATCGGGGCTCGGAGACGACGCGTGGACCGATCGGGGCTCGGAGACAGCGCGTGGACCGACTGGGGCTCAGGCGGTTTCGCGTGGACCAATTGGGGTTCGGCGACGGCGCGTGGACCGATCGGGGCTTAGGAGACGGCACGTGCACCGATCGGGGCCCGCAGACGGGTCGTGGACAGATTGGGGATTAGCAGACGGCGCGTGGACCGATCGGGGCTGGGAGACGGCACGTGGACCAATGGGGGCTTAGGAGACGACGCGTGGACCGATCGGGGCTCAGGAGACGGCGCGTGGACCGATCGGGGCTCAGGAGACGGCGCGTGGACCAATTGGGGCTCGGATACGGCGCGTGAACCAATCGGGGCTCAGGAGGCCGCGCGTGGACCGATCGGGGCTCAGGCGACGGCGCGTGGACCGACCGGGGCTCAGGAGGCCGCGTGTGGACCGATCATGGCTCGGCGACGGCGCGTGGACCGATCGGGGCTCGGAGACGACGCGTGGACCGATCGGGGTTCGGCGACAGCGCGGGAACCGACTGGGGCTCAGGCGGTTGCGCGTGGACCAATTGGGGTTCGGCGACGGAGCGTGGACCGTTCGGGGCTCGGAGACGGCGCGTTAACCGATCGGGGCTTAGGAGACGATGCGTGAACCGATCGGGGCTCGGAGAAGGCGCGTGGACCGATCGGGGCTCAGGAGACCGCGCGTGGACCGATCGGAGCTCAGGAGACGGCGCGTCAACCGATCGGCGCTCGGAGACGGCGCGTCGATCGATCGGGGATCGGGGACGGCGCGTGGAACGATCGCGGCTCGGAGTCGACGCGTTAGCCGATCGGGGCTTAGGAGACGATGCGTGGACCGATAGGGGCTCGGAGACGGCGCGTGGACCGACCGGGGTTTAGGAGAAGGCGCTTGGACCGAACGGGGCTTAGGAGACGGCGCGTGGACCGATCGGGGCTCGGAGACGGCGCGTGGAACGATCGGCGCTCAGGAGATGGCGCGTCAACCGATCGGCGCTCGGAGACGGCGCGTGGACCGATCGGGGCTTAGGAGACGGCGCGTGGACCGATCGGAGATCAGGAGATTACGCGTGGACCGATCGGGGTTGTGGAAGCGGCGCACAGACCGATCGTGGCTCGGAGACGGCGCGTGGAGGCATCGGGGCTTTGAAGACGACGCGTGGACCGATCGGGGCTCGGAGACGGCGCGTGGACCGATCGGGGCTCACGAGACGGCGCGTCGACCGATCGGGGCTCAGGAGACGGCGCGTGGACGGATCGTTCTCAGGAGACGGCGCGTGAACCGATCGGCGCTCGGAGACGGGGCCTGGACCGATCGGGACTTAGGAGACAGCGCGTGGATGGATCGGGGCTTAGGGAACGACGCGTGGATCGATCGGGGCTCAGGAGACGGCGCGTGGACCGATCGGGGCTCGAAGACGGCGCGTGGACCGATCGGGTCTCAGGAGGCCGCGCGTGGACAGATCATGACTCGGCGACGGCGCGTGGACCGATCGGGGCTCGGAGACTACGCGTGGACCGATCGGGGCTCGGAGACAGCGCGTGGACCGACTGGGGCTCAGGCGGTTGCGCGTGAACCAATTGGGGTTCGGCGACGGCGCGTGGACCGATCGGGGTTCGGAGACGGCGCGTTAACCGACTGGGGCTTAGGAGACCATGCGTGACCCGACCGGGGCTCGAAGACGGCGCGTGGACCGATCGGGGCTCGGAGACGACGCGTGTACCTATCGGGGCTCAGGAGACAGCGCGTGGACCGATCAGGGCTCGGCGACTGCGCGTGGACGTATCGGGGCTCAGGAGACGGCGCGTGGACCGATCGGGGCTCGGGGACGGCGCGTTAACCGATTGGGGCTTAGGAGACCATGCGTCGACCGATCGGGGCTCGAAGACGGCGCGTGGACCGATCGGGTCTCAGGAGGCCGCGCGTGGACAGATCATGACTCGGCGACGGCGCGTGGACCGATCGGGGCTCGGAGACGACGCGTGGACCGATCGGGGCTCGGAGACAGCGCGTGGACCGATCAGGGCTCGGCGAATGCGCGTGGACGTATCGGGGCTCAGGAAACGGCGCGTGGACCGATCGGGGCTCGGGGACGGCGCGTGGACCGATCGGGGCTCGGAGACGACGCGTGGACCGATCCGGGCTCAGGAGACGGCGCGTGGAGCGATCGGGGCTCGGAGACTACGCGTGGACCGATCGGGGCTCGGAGACAGCGCGTGGACCGACTGGGGCTCAGGCGGTTGCGCGTGGACCAATTGGGGTTCGGCGACGGCGCGTGGACCGATCGGGGCTCGGAGACGGCGCGTTAACCGACTGGGGCTTAGGAGACCATGCGTGACTCGACCGGGGCTCGAAGACGGCGCGTGGACCGATCGGGGCTCGGAGACGATGCGTGGACCGATCGGGGCTCGGAGACAGCGCGTGGACCGACTGGGGCTCAGGCGGTTTCGCGTGGACCAATTGGGGTTCGGCGACGGCGCGTGGACCGATCGGGGCTTAGGAGGCCGCATGTGGACCGATCGCGGCTCGGCGACGGCGCGTGGACCGATCGGGGCTCAGGAGGCCGCGCGTGGACCGATCGGGGCTCAGGAAACGGCGCGTGGACCGATTGGGGCTCGTATACGGCGCGTGAACCAATCGGGCCTCAGGAGGCCGCACGTGGACCGATCGCGGCTCGGCGACGGCGCGTGTACGGATCGGGGCTTGGTGACGGCGCGTTTACCGATCGGGGCTTAGGAGACGATGCGTGAACCGAGCGGGGCACGGAGACGGCGCGTGGGCCGATCGGGGCTTCGGAGACAACGCGTGGACCGATGGGGGCTCGGAGACGGCGCGTGGACCGACCGGGGCTCAGGAGGACGCGCGTGGACCGATCGGGGCTCGGCGACGGCGCGTCGACCGATCGAGTCTCGGAGACGACCCGGCAACCGATCGGGGCTCAGATGACGGCGCGCGGACCGACCGGGGCTCAGGAGACTCGCGTAGATCGATCGGGGCTCCGGAGACGCCGCGTGAAGCGATGGGGATCAGGAGACGGTGCGCGGACCGATCGGGGCTCGGAGACGGCGCGTGGACCGATCGGAGCTCAGGAGGCTGCGCGTGGACCCTTCGGGGCTCGCAGAAGGCACGAGGACCGATCAGGGCTTAGGAGACGACGCGTGGACCGATCGGGGCTCGGAGACGGCGCGTGGATGGACCGTGGCTTAGAATGCGGCACGCGGACCGATCGGGGCTCGGAGACGGCATGTGGATCGATCGTGGCTCAGGAGACGACGTGTGGACCGATGGGGATCAGGAGGCGGTGCGTGGACCGATCGGGGCACGAAGGCGGCGCGTGGACCGATTGGGGCTCAGGAGACCGCGCGTGGACCGATCAGGGCTCGGCGACTGCGCGTGGACGTATCGGGGCTCAGGAGACGGCGCGTGGACCGGTCGCGGCTCGGAGATAGCGCGTGAACCGACCGGGGCTTAGGAGGCTGCGCGTGGACCGATCGAGGCTCGGCGACGGCGCGTGGACCCATCGGGGCTCGGAGACGACGCGTGTACGGATCGGGGCTTGGTGACGGCGCGTTTACCGATCGGGGCTTAGGAGACGATGCGTGAACCGAGCGGGGCACGGAGACGGCGCGTGGGCCGATCGGGGCTTCGGAGACAACGCGTGGACCGATGGGGGCTCGGAGACGGCGCGTGGACCGACCGGGGCTCAGGAGGACGCGCGTGGACCGATCGGGGCTCGGCGACGGCGCGTCGACCGATCGAGTCTCGGAGACGACCCGGCGACCGATCGGGGCTCAGATGACGGCGCGCGGACCGACCGGGGCTCAGGAGACTCGCGTAGATCGATCGGGGCTCCGGAGACGCCGCGTGAAGCGATGGGGATCAGGAGACGGTGCGCGGACCGATCGGGGCTCGGAGACGGCGCGTGGACCGATCGGGGCTCAGGAGACGACGCGTGGACCGATCGGGGCTCGGAGACGGCGCGTTGAACGATCGGAGCTCAGGAGACGGGGCGTGAAATGATCGGCGCTCTGAGACGGCGCGTGGACCGACCGGGCTTTAGGAGAAGGCGCTTGGACCGAACGGGGCTTAGGAGACGGCGCGTGGACGGATCGGGGCTCGGAGACGGCGCGTGGAATGATCGGGGCTCAGGAGACGGCGCGTGGAGCGATCGGGGCGGGGAGACGGCGCGTTAACCGATCGGGGCTTAGGAGACGATGCGTGGACCGATCGGGGCTCGGAGACGGCGCGTGGACCGATCGGGGCTCAGGAAACGGCGTGTGGCGCGATCGCGGCTCAGGACACGACGCGTGGATCGATCGGGGCTTAGAAGACGACGCGTGTACCTATCGGGGCTTTAGGAGAAGGCGCTTGGACCGAACGGGGCTTAGGAGACGGCGCGTGGACGGATCGGGGCTCGGAGACGGCGCGTGGAATGATCGGGGCTCAGGAGACGGCGCGTGGAGCGATCGGGGCGGGGAGACGGCGCGTTAACCGATCGGGGCTTAGGAGACGATGCGTGGACCGATCGGGGCTCGGAGACGGCGCGTGGACCGATCGGGGCTCAGGAAACGGCGTGTGGCGCGATCGCGGCTCAGGACACGACGCGTGGATCGATCGGGGCTTAGAAGACGACGCGTGTACCTATCGGGGCTCAGGAGACAGCGCGTGGACCGATCAGGGCTCGGCGAATGCGCGTGGACGTATCGGGGCTCAGGAAACGGCGCGTGGACCGATCGGGGCTCGGGGACGGCGCGTGGACCGATCGGGGCTCGGAGACGACGCGTGGACCGATCCGGGCTCAGGAGACGGCGCGTGGAGCGGTCGGGGCTCAGGAGACGGCGCGTGGACCGATCGGGGCTCGGCGTCTGCGCGTCGACGTATCGGGGCTCAGGAGACGGCGCGTGGACCGATTGGAGCTTAGGAGACGGCGCGTGGACCGATTGGGGCTCGGATACGGCGCGTGAACCGATCGGGGCTTAGGAGACGACGCGTTAACCGATCGGGGCTTAGGAGACGATGCGTGGACCGATCGGGGCTCGGAGACGGCGCGTGGATCGATCGGGGCTTATGAGACGGCGCGTGGACCGATCGGAGATCACGAGAAGACGCGTGCACAGATCGGGGCTCTCGAAGCGGGGCACGGACCGATCGTGGCTCGGAGACGGCGCGTGGAGGCATCGGGGCTTTGAAGACGACGCGTGGACCGATCGGGTTCAGGAAGCGGCGCCTAGACCGATCGTGGCTCGGAGACGGCGCGTGGAGGCATCGGGGCTAGGAAGACGACGCATGGACCGAGCGGGGCTCAGGAGACGGTGCGAGGAGCGATCGGGGTTCAGGAGAAGACGCGTCAATTGATCGGGGCTCAGAAATCGGCGCGTGGAGCGATCGGGGCTCAGGAGACGACGCGTGGATCGATCGGGGCTCAGGAAACGACGCGTCGACCGATCGGAGCTTAGGAGACGGCGCGCGGACCGACCGGGGCGCAGGAGCCTCGTGTAGACCGATCATGGCTCGGCGACGGCGCGTGGACCGATCGGTGCTCGGAGACGACGCGTGGACCGATCGAGGCTCAGGCGGTTGCGCGTGGACCATTTGGGGTTCGGCGACGGCGCGTGGACCGATCGGCGCTCGGAGACAGCGCGTTAACCGATCGGGGCTTAGGACACGATGCATGGACCGATCGGGGCTTGGAGACGGCGCGTGGACCGATCGGGGCTCAGGAGACGAGCGTGGACCGATTAGGGCTCGGAGACGGCGCGTGGAATGATCGGGGCTCAGGAGACGGCGCGTGAACCGGTCGGCGCTTGGAGACAGCGCGTGGACCGATCGGGGCTTAGGAGACGGCGCGTGGACCGATCGGAGATCAGGAGACGATGCGTGGACCGATAGGGCTCTGGAAGCGTCGCACGGACCGATCGTGGATCGGCGACGGCGCATGGACCGATCGGGGCTCAGGAGACTGCGCGTGGACCGATCATAGTTCGCGCAACGGCGCGTGGACAGATCGGGGCTCGGAGACAGCGCGTGGACCGACTGGGGCTCAGGCGGTTGCGCGTGGACCAATTGGGGTTCGGCGACGGCGCGTGGACGGCTCGGCGCTCGGAGACGGCGCGTGGACCGATCGGGGCTAAGGCGACAACGCGTGGACCGATCGGGGCTCGGAGACAGCGCGTGGACTGATCGGGGCTCAGGAGACGGCGCGTGAACCGATCGGCGCTCGGAGACGGTGCGTGGACCGATCGGGGCTTAGGAGACGGCGTGTGGACCGTTCGGAGATCAGGAGACGATGCGTGGACCGATAGGGCTCTGGAAACGGCGCACGGACCGATCGTGGATCGGCGACGGCCCGTGGACTGATTGGGGCTCAGGAGGCCGCGCGTTGACCGATCATGGCTCGGCGACGGCGCGTGGAACGATCGGGGCTCAGGAGACGACGCGTGGACCGATCGGGCGTAAGAGACGATGCGTGTACCTATCGGGGCTCCCGACACAGCGTGTGGACCGATTGGGGCTCAGGAGACGCCGCGTGGAACGATCGGGGCTCGGAGACGGCGCGTGGACCGATCGGGGCTAAGGCGACAACGCGTGGACCGATCGGGGCTCGGAGACAGCGCGTGGACTGATCGGGGCTGAGGAGACGGCGCGTGAACCGATCGGCGCTCGGAGACGGTGCGTGGACCGATGGGGCCTCGGATACGGCGCGTGAACCAACCGGGGGTCAGGAGGCCGCGCGTGGACCGATCGCAGCTCGTCGACGGCGCGTGGACCGATCGGGGCTCAGGAGGCCGCGCGGAGACCGATCATGGCTCGGCGACGCCGCGTGGACCGATCGGGGTTCGGATACGACGCGTGGACCGATCGGGGCTCGGAGACAGCGCGTGGACCAACCGGGGCTCAGGCGGTTGCGCGTGGACCAATTGGGGTTCGGCGACGGCGCGTGGACCGATCCGGGCTCAGGAGACGGCGCGTGGACCGATCGGGGCTCGGAGACGGCGCGTGGAGCGATCGTAGATCAGGAGACGACGCGTGGACCGATAGGCCTCTGGAAGCGGCGCACGCACCGATCGTGGATCGGAGACGACGCGTGGAGCGATCGGGGCTCAGGAGACGGCGCGTGGACCGATCGGAGTTCAGGAGACCTTGCGTGGACCGATTGGGGCTCGGATACGGCGCGTGAACCAACCGGGGCTCAGGAGGTCGCGCGTGGGCCGATCGCGGCTCGGTGACGGCGCATGGACCGATCGGGGCTCAGGAGGCCGCGCGTGGAACGATCGCGGCTCGGCGGCGGCGCGTGGACCGATCGGGGCTCAGGAGGCCGCGCGTGGACCGATCATGCCTCGGCGACGGCGCGTGGACCGATCGGTGCTCGGAGACGACGCGTGGACCGATCGGGGCTCAGGAGACGGCGCGTGAACCGATCGGCGCTCGGAGACAGTGCGTGGACCGATCGGGGCTTAGGAGACGGCGCGTGGACCGTTCGGAGATCAGGAGACGATGCGTGGACCGATAGGGGTCTGGAAACGGCGCACGGACCGATCGTGGATCGGCGACGGCCCGTGGACTGATTGGGGCTCAGGAGGCCGCGCGTTGACCGATCATGGCTCGGCGACGGCGCGTGGAACGATCGGGGCTCAGGAGACGACGCGTGGACCGATCGGGGCTAAGGCGACAACGCGTGGACCGCTCGGCGCTCGGAGACGGCGCGTGGAGCGATCGGGGCTAAGGAGACAACGCGTGGACCGATCGTAGCTCGGAGACGGCGCGTGGAATGATCGGGGCTCAGAAGACGGCGCGTGAACCGATCGGCGCTCGGAGACAGTGCGTGGACCGATCGGGGCTTAGGAGACGGCACGTGGACCGATCGGAGATCAGGAGACGATGCGTGGACCGATAGGGCTCTGGAAACGGGGCACGGACCGATCGTGGATCGGCGACGGCCCGTGGACCGATGGGGGCTCAGGAGGCCGCGCGTGGACCGATCATGGCTCGGCGACGGCGCGTGGACCGATCGGGGCTCGGAGACAGCGCGTGGACCGACTGGGACTCAGGCGGTTGCGCGTGGACCAATTGGGGTTCGGCGACGGCGCGTGGACCGCTCGGCGCTCGGAGACGGCGCGTTAACCGATCGGGGCTTAGGAGACGATGCGTGAACCGATCGGGGCTCGGAGACGGCGCGTGGACCGATCGGGGCTTAGGAGACAGCGCGTGGACCGATGGGGGCTCAGATGACGGCGCGCGGACCGACCGAGGCTCAGGAGACTCGCGTGGATCGATCGGGGCTCAGGCGGTTGCGCGTGGACCATTTGGGGTTCGGCGACGGCGCGTGGACCGCTCGGCGCTCGGAGACGGCGCGTGGAGCGATCGGGTCTAAGGAGACAACGCGTGGACCGATCGGGGCTCGGAGACGGCGCGTGGAATGATCGGGGCTCAGGAGACGGCGCGTGAATCGATCGGCGCTCGGAGACAGTGCGTGGACCGATCGGGGCTTAGGAGACGGCACGTGGACCGATCATGGCTCGGCGACGGCGCGTGGACCGATCGGGGCTCGGAGACAGCGCGTGGACCGACTGGGACTCAGGCGGTTGCGCGTGGACCAATTGGGGTTCGGCGACGGCGCGTGGACCGCTCGGCGCTCGGAGACGGCGCGTTAACCGATCGGGGCTTAGGAGACGATGCGTGAACCGATCGGGGCTCGGAGACGGCGCGTGGACCGATCGGGGCTTAAGAGACAACGCGTGGACCGATGGGGGCTCAGACGACGGCGCGCGGACCGACCGAGGCTCAGGAGACTCGCGTGGATCAATCGGGGCTCCGGAGACGCCGCGCGGACCGATCGGGGATCGGACACGGCGTGTGGACCGATCGAGGCTCGGAGACGACGCGAGGAGGCATCTGGGCTTAGAAGACGACGCGTGGATCGATGGAGGCTCAGGAGACGGCTCGTGGACCGATCGGGGCTTAGGAGACGGCGCGTGGGCCGAACGGGGCTCAGGAAACGGCGCGTGGACCGATCGGGCGTAGGAGACGACGCGTGTACCTATCGGGGCTCACGACACAGCGTGTGGACCAATTGGGGCTCAGGAGACGCCGCGTGGACCGATCGGGGCTCAGGAAACGGCGCCTGGACCGATCGTGGCTCGGAGACGGCGCGAGGAGGCATCTGGGCTTAGAAGACGACGCGTGGATCGATGGAGGCTCAGGAGACGGCTCGTGGACCGATCGGGGCTTAGGAGACGGCGCGTGGGCCGAACGGGGCTCAGGAAACGGCGCGTGGACCGACCGGAGCTCAGCAGATTTCGCGTGGATCGATCGGGGCTCCGGAGGCGGCGCGTGGACCGATTGGGGAGCACGAGATGGTGTGTGGATCGATCGGGGCTCGGAAAACGGCGCGTGGACCGATCGGGGCTCAGGAGACAGCGCGTGGACCGATTGGGCATCAGGAGACGGCGCGTGGACCGATGGGGGCTTAGGAGACGGCGCCTGGACCGATCGTGGCTCGGAAACGGCGCGTGGAGGCATCGGGGCTAAGAAGACGACGCATGGATCGAGCGGGGCTCAGGACACGGCGCGAGGAGCGATCGGGGCTCGGAGACGGCGCGTGGAGGCATCGGGGCTTTGAAGAAGACGCGTGGACCGAACGGTGCTCAGAAAACGGCGCGTGGACCGATCGGTGCTCGGAGACGATGCGTGGACCGATCGGGGCTCAGGAAACGGCGTGTGGAGCGGTTGGGGCTCAGGAGACGACGCGTGGATCGATCGGGGCTCGGAGACGCCGCGTGGAACGATCGGGGCTCAGGAGACGGCGCTTGAACTTATCGGCGCTCGGAGACGGCGCGTTGACCGATCGGGGCTTAGGATACGGCGCATGGACCGATGGGGGCTCGGAAGCGGCGCCTGGACCGATCGTATCTCGGAGACGGCGCGTGGAGGCATCGGGACTAAGAAGACGACGCATGGACCGATCGGGGCTCAGGAGACGGCGCGTGGACCGACCGGGGCTCAGGAGGCGACGCGTGGACCCATCGGGGCTCGGAGACGGCGTGTGGACCGATCGGGGCTTAGGAGACGACGCGTGGACCGATCGGGGTTTAGGAGAGGACGCGTCGACCAATCGGGGCACAGGAGACGGCGCGTGGACCGATCGGGGCTTAGGAGACGACCCGTGGACCGATCGGGGCTCAGGAGACGGCGCGAGGAGCGATTGGGCGCAGGAGAAGACGCGTCAATTGATCGTGGCTCAGGAGACGACGCGTCGACGGATCGGGGCTTAGGAGGCGACGCGTGGACCCATCGGGGCTCAGGAGACGGCGCGTGAAATGATCGGCGCTCGGAGACGGCGCGTGGACCGATCGTGGCTTAGGAGAAGGCGCGTGGAACGATCGGGGCTCAGGAGACGGAGCTTGGACAGATCGGGGTTCAGGAGACGGCGCGTGGATCGATCGGGGCTCCGAGACGGCGCGTGGAATGATCGGGGCTCGGAGAAGGCGCGTGGACCGACCGGGGCACAGGAGGATACGCCTGGACCGATCGGGGCTCGGCGACGGCGCCTGGACCGATCGAGGCTCGGAGACGGCGCGTGGAACGATCGGGGCTCGGAGACAGCGCGTGGACCGACGGGGGCTCAGGCGGTTGCGCGTAGACCAATTGGGGTTCGGCGACGGCGCGTGGACCGATCCGGGCTCAGGAGACGGCGCGTGGACCGATCGGGGCTCGGAGACGGAGCGTGGGGGCGATCGGGGCTCAGGAGACGGCGCGTGAACTAATCGGCGCTCGGAGACGGCGCGTGGACCGACCGGGGCTGAGGAGAAGGCGCGTGGTCCGATCGGGGCTTATGAGACGGCGCGTAGACCGATCGGGGCTCGGAGATGGCGCGTGGAATGATCGGGGCCTAGGAGATGGTGTGCGGACCGATCGGAGATCAGGAGACGACGCGTGGACCGATCGGGGATCGGAAGCGGCGCGTGGAACGATCCGGGCTTAGGACACAACGCGTGGACTGATCGGGGCTCAGGAAACGGCGCCTGGACCGATCGTGGCTCGGAGACGGCGCGAGGAGGCATCTGGGCTTAGAAGACGACGCGTGGATCGATGGAGGCTCAGGAGACGGCTCGTGGACCGATCGGGGCTTAGGAGACGGCGCGTGGATCGATCGGGGCTCAAGGGACGGCGCGTGGACCGGTCGAGGCTTAGGAGACTCGCGTCGATCTACCGGGGCTCCGGAGACGGCGCGTGAACCGATCGGGGCTTAGGAGACGGCGCGTGGACCGATCGGGGCTCAGTAAGCGGCGCCTGCACCGATCGGGGCACGGAGACGGCGCGTGGAGGCATCGGGGCTTAGAAGACGACGCATGGACCGATCGGGGCTCGGAAACGGCGCGTGAACCGATCGGGGCTCAGGAGACGGCGCGTGGACCGATCGGTGATCGGAGACTGCGCGTGGACGGACCGCGGCTTAGAATGCGGCACCCGGACCGATCGGGGATCGGAGACGGCGTGTGGACGTATCGGGGCTTAGACGACGATGCGTGGACCGATCGGGGCTCAGGAGACGCCGCGAGGAGCGATCGGGCTCAGGAGAAGACGCGTCAATTGATCGTGGCTCAGGAGACGACGCGTGGATCGATCGGGGCTCAGAAGACGACGCGTCGACCGATCGGGGCTCAGGAGACGGCGCGTGGATCGATCGAGGCTCGAAGACGCCGCGTGGAACGATCGGGGCTCAGGAGACGGCGCTTGAACTTATCGGCGCTCGGAGACGGCGCGTGGACCGATCGGGGCTTAGAATACGGCGCAGGGACCGATCGGGGCTCAGGAAGCGGCGCCTGGACCGATCGTGGCTCGGAGACGGCGCGTGGATGCATCGGGGCTAAGAAGACGACGCATGGACCGATCGGGGCTCAGGAAACGGCGTGTGGACCGATCGGAGCTCGGAGACGACGCGTGGACCGATCGGGGCTCAGGAGACGGCGCGAGGAGCGTTCGGGCTCAGGAGAAGACGCGTCAATTGATCGTGGGTCAGGAGACGACGCGTGGATCGATCGGGGCTCAGAAGACGACGCGTCGACCGATCGGGGCTCAGGAGACGGCGCGAGGAGCGATCGGGGCTCAGGAGACGGCGCGTGGATCGATCGGGGTTCGGAGACGGCGCGTGGAACGATAGGGGCTCAGGAGACGGCGCGTGAAATGATCGGCGCTCGGAGACGGCGCGTGGACCGATCGTGGCTTAGGAGAAGGCGCGTGGAACGATCGGGGCTCAGGAGACGGCGCGTGGAGCGATCGGGGCTCAGGAGACGGCGCGTGAACCAATCGGCGCTCCGAGACGGCGCGTGGACCGATCGGGGATGAGGAGAAGGCGTGTGGACCGATCGGGGCTAGAGGAGACGGCGCGTGGACCGATCGGGGCTCGGAGACGGGACGTGGAACGATGGGGCTCAGGTGACGGTGCGTAAACCGATCGGCGCTCGGAGACGGCGCGTGGACCGATCGGGGCTTAGCAGAAGGCGCTTGGTCCGATCGGGGCTTAGGAGACGGCGCGTGGACCGATCGGAGCTCGGAGACGGCGCGTGGACCGATCGGGGCTCAGGAGATGGCGCGTGGAGCGATCGGGCTCAGGAGAAGACGCGTCAATTGATCGTGGCTCAGGAGACGACGCGTCGACGGATCGGGGCTTAGGAGACGACGCGTGGACCGATCGGGGCTTAGGAGACGGTGCGTGGATCGATCGGGGCTCGGATACGGCGCGTGGAACGATCGGGGTTCAGGAGACGGCGCGAGGAGCGATCGGGGCTCGGAGACGGCACGTGGACCGATGGGGGCTTAGGAGACTCACGTTGATCGATTGGGGCTCCGGAGGCGGCGCGTGGACCGATCGGGGCTTAGGAGACTACGCGTGTACCTATCGGGGCTCAGGAGACGGCGCGAGGAGCGGTCGGGCTCAGGAGAAGACGCGTCAATTGGTCGTGGCTCAGGAGACGACGCGTCGACGGATCGGGGCTTAGGAGACGACGCGTGGACCGATCGGGGCTTAGGAGACGACGCGTGGACCGATCGGGGTTTAGGAGAGGACGCGTCGACCGATCGGGGCACAGGAGACGGCGCGTGGACTGATCGGGGTTTAGGAGACGACGCGTGGACCGATCGGGGCTCGGAGACGGCGCATGGACCGATCGGGACTTAGGAGACGACGAGTGGACCGATCGGGGCTTAGGAGACGACGCGTGGACCGATCGGGGTTTAGGAGAGGACGCGTCGACCGATCGGGGCACAGGAGACGGCGCGTGGACCGATCGGGGTTTAGGAGACGGCTCGTGGACCGATCGGGGCTCGGAGACGGCGCGTGGACCGATCGGGACTTAGGAGACGACGAGTGGACCGATCGGGGCTTAGGAGACGATACGTGGACCGATCGGGGCTCAGGAGACGGCGCGTGGACCGGTCGGGGCTTAGGAGACTCACGTTGTTTGATTGGGGCTCGGGAGACGGCGCGTGGACCGATCGGGGCTTAGGAGACGACGTGTGGACCGATCGGGGCTCGGAGACGGCACGTGGACCGATGGGGGCTTAGGAGACTCACGTTGATCGATTGGGGCTCCGGAGGCGGCGCGTGGACCGATCGGAGCTTAGGAGATTACGCGTGTACCTATCGGGGCTCAGGAGACTGCGCGTGGACCGATTGGGCATCAGAAGACGGCGCGTCGATGGATCGGGGCTTGGGGAACGACGCGTGGACCGATCGGGGCTCAGGAGACTGCGCGAAGAGCGATCGGGCTCAGGAGAAGACGCGTCAATTGATCGTGGCTCAGGAGACGACGCGTCGACCGATCGGGGCTCAGGAGACGGCGCGTGGATCGATCGAGGCTCGAAGACGCCGCGTGGAACGACCGGGGCTCAGGAGACGGCGCTTGAACTTATCGGCGCTCGGAGACGGCGCGTGGACCGATCGGGGCTTAGGATACGGCGCATGGACCGATCGGGGCTCAGGAAGCGGCGCCTGGACCGATCGTGGCTCGGAGACGGCGCGTGGAGGCATCGGGGCTAAGAAGACGACGCATGGACCGATCGGGGCTCAGGAAACGGCGTGTGGACCGATCGGAGCTCGGAGACGACGCGTGGACCAATCGGGGCTCAGGAGACGGCGCGTGGATCGATCGGGGTTTAGGAGACGACGCGTGGACCGATCGGGGCTCGGAGACGGCGCGTGGACCGATCGGGACTTAGGAGACGACGAGTGGACCGATCGGGGCTTAGGAGACGATACGTGGACCGATCGGGGCTCAGGAGACGGCGCGTGGACCGGTCGGGGCTTAGGAGACTCACGTTGATCGATGGGGCTCCGGAGGCGGCGCGTGGACCGATCGGGGCTTAGGAGACTACGCGTGTACCTATCGGGGCTCAGGAGACAGCGCGTGGACCGATTGGGCATCAGGAGACGGCGCGTCGATGGATCGGGGCTTGGGGAACGACGCGTGGACCGATCGGGGCTCAGGAGACGGCGCGTGGATCGATCGGGGCTCGGAGACGGCGCGTGGAACGATCGGGCCTCAGGAGACGGCGCGTGGACCGATCGTGGCTTAGGAGAAGGCGCGTGGAACGATCGGGGCTCAGGAGACGGCGCGTGGAGCGATCGGGGCTCAGGAGACGGCGCGTGAACCAATCGGCGCTCCGAGACGGCGCGTGGACCGATCGGGGATGAGGAGAAGGCGTGTCGACCGGTCGGGGCTTAGGAAACGGCGCGTGGACCGATCGGGGCCCGTCGACGGGGCGTGGAACGATCGGGGCTCAGGTGACGGCGCGTGAACCGATCGGCGCTCGGAGACGGCGCGTGGACCGGTCGGGGCTCGGAGACGACGCGTGTACGGATCAGGGCTTGGTGACGGCGCGTTTACCGATAGCAGCTCGGAGACTGCCCGTGGACGGATCGCGGCTTAGGAGACGGCGCGTGGAATGATCGGGGCTCAGGAGACGGCGCGTGGACCGGTCGAGGCTCGGAGTCGACGCGTGTGCGGATCGGGGATTCGAGGACGACGGGTGGACCGATCCGGGCTCAGGAGACGGCGCGTGGACCGATCGGGGCTTAGGAGACGGCGCTTGGACCGATCGGGGCTCGGAGACGGCGCGTGGACCGTTCGGGGCTTAGGAGACGACGCGTGGACCGATCGGGGCGTAGGAGACGATACGTGGACCGATCGGGTCTCAGGAGACGGCGCGTGGACCGACTGGGGCTCAGGAGGTTGCGCGTGGACGAATTGGGGTTCGGCGACGGCGCGTGGACCGACCGGGGCTCAGGAGACCGCGCGTGGACCCATCGGGGCTCGGAGACGGCGCGTGAACCGACCTGGGCTCAGGAGACGGCACGTGGTCCGATCGGGCTCAGGAGGCCGCGCGTGGATCGATCGAGGCTCGGCGACCGCGCGTGGACCGATCGGGGCTCGGAGACGACGCGTGTACGGATCAGGGCTTGGTGACGGCGCGTTTACCGATAGCAGCTCGGAGACGGCCCGTGGACGGATCGCGGCTTAGGAGACGGCTCGTGGAATGATCGGGGCTCAGGAGACGGCGCGTGGACCGGTCGAGGCTCGGAGACGACGCGTCGACCGATCGGGGCTCAGGAGACGGCGCGCGCATCGACCGGGGCTCAGGAGCCTCGCGTGGGCCGATCATGGCTCGGCGACGGCGCGTGGACGGATCAGGGCTCGCAGACGACGCGTGGACCGATGGGGGCTCGGATACGGCGCGTGAACCAACCGGGGCTCAGGAGGTCGCGCGTGGACCGATCGCGGCTCGGTGACGGCGCGTGGACCGATCGGGGTTCAGGAGACGGCGCGTAGACCGATCGGGGCTCGTAAATGACGCGTCAACCGATCGGGGCTTAGGAGACGATGCGGGGATCGATCGGGGCTCGGCGACTGCGCGTGGACCGACTGGAGCTCAGGAGGTTGCTCGTGGACCAATTGGGGTTCGGGCGACGGCGCGTGGACCAATTGGGGTTCGGGCGACGGCGCGGGGACCAATCGGTGCTCGGAGACGGCGCGTGGACCGATCGGGGCTCGGAGACGACGCGTGTACGGATCAGGGCTTGGTGACGGCGCGTTTACCGATAGCAGCTCGGAGACGGCCCGTGGACGGATCGCGGCTTAGGAGACGGCGCGTGGAATGATCGGGGCTCAGGAGACGGCGCGTGAACCGATCGGGGCTCAGGAGGCCGCGCGTGGACCGATCGAGGCTCGGCGACGGCGCGTGGACCGGTCGGAGCTCGGAGACGACGCGTGTACGGATCAGGGCTTGGTGACGGCGCGTTTACCGATAGCAGCTCGGAGACGGCCCGTGGACCGATCGGGGCTTAGGAGACGGCGCTTGGACCGATCGAGGCTCGGAGACGGCGCTTGAACTTATCGGCGCTCGGAGACGGCGCGTGGACCGATCGGGGCTTAGGATACGGCGCGTGGACCGATCGGGGCTCAGGAAGCGGCGCCTGGACCGATCGTGGCTCGGAGACGGCGCGTGGAGGCATCGGGGCTAAGAAGACGACGCATGGACCGATCGGGGCTCAGGAAACGGCGTGTGGACTGATCGGAGCTCGGAGACGACGCGTGGATCGATCGGGGCTCAGGAGACGGCGCGAGGAGCGATCGGTGCTCGGAGACGGCGCGTTGGACGATCGGGGCTCAGGAGACGGCGCGTGGACGGATCGCGGCTCAGGAGACATCGCGTGGGCCGATCGGGGCTCAGGAGACGGCGGGCGGACCGACCGGGGCTCAGGAGACTCGTGTGGATCGATCGGGGCTCCGGAGGCGCCGCGTGTGCGGATCGGGGATTCGAGGACGACGGGTGGACCGATCCGGGCTCAGGAGACGGCGCGTGGACCGATCGGGGCTTAGGAGACGGCGCTTGGACCGATCGGGGCTCGGAGACGGCGCTTGAACTTATCGGCGCTCGGAGACGGCGCGTGGACCGATCGGGGCTTAGGATACGGCGCGTGGACCGATCGGGGCTCAGGAAGCGGCGCCTGGACCGATCGTGGCTCGGAGACGGCGCGTGGAGGCATCGGGGCTAAGAAGACGACGCATGGACCGATCGGGGCTCAGGAAACGGCGTGTGGACTGATCGGAGCTCGGAGACGACGCGTGGATCGATCGGGGCTCAGGAGACGGCGCGAGGAGCGATCGGGCTCAGGAGAAGACGCGTCAATTGATCGTGGCTCAGGAGACGACGCGTCGACGGATCGAGGCTTAGGAGACGACGCGTGGACCGATCGGGGCTTAGGAGACGACCCGTGGACCGATCGGGGCTCAGGAGACGGCGCGTGGACCTACCGGGGCTCAGGAGGCGACGCGTAGACCCATCCGGGCTCGGAGACGGCGTGTGGACCGATCGGGGCTTTGGAGACGACGCGTGGACCGATCGGGGCTCAGGAGACGGCGCGTGGACCGATCGGTGCTCGGAGACGGCGCGTTGGACGATCGGGGCTCAGGAGACGGCGCGTGGACGGATCGGGGCTCAGGAGACAGCGCGTGGGCCGATCGGGGCTCAGGAGACGGCGGGCGGACCGACCGGGGCTCAGGAGCCTCGTGTGGATCGATCGGGGCTCCGGAGGCGCCGCGTGGATCGATGGGGATCAGGAGACGGTGCGTGGACCGATCGGGGCTCGGAGACGGCGCGTGGACCGTTCGGGGCTTAGGAGACGACGCGTGGACCGATCGGGGCGTAGGAGACGATACGTGGACCGATCGGGTCTCAGGAGACGGCGCGTGGACCGACTGGGGCTCAGGAGGTTGCGCGTGGACGAATTGGGGTTCGGCGACGGCGCGTGGACCGACCGGGGCTCAGGGGACCGCGCGTGGACCGATCGGGGCTCGGAGACGACGCGTGTACGGATCAGGGCTTGGTGACGGCGCGTTTACCGATAGCAGCTCGGAGACGGCCCGTGGACGGATCGCGGCTTAGGAGACGGCGCGTGGAATGATCGGGGCTCAGGAGACGGCGCGTGAACCGATCGGGGCTCAGGAGGCCGCGCGTGGACCGATCGAGGCTCGGCGACGGCGCGTGGACCGGTCGGAGCTCGGAGACGACGCGTGTACGGATCAGGGCTTGGTGACGGCGCGTTTACCGATAGCAGCTCGGAGACGGCCCGTGGACCGATCGGGGCTTAGGAGACGGCGCTTGGACCGATCGAGGCTCGGAGACGGCGCTTGAACTTATCGGCGCTCGGAGACGGCGCGTGGACCGATCGGGGCTTAGGATACGGCGCGTGGACCGATCGGGGCTCAGGAAGCGGCGCCTGGACCGATCGTGGCTCGGAGACGGCGCGTGGAGGCATCGGGGCTAAGAAGACGACGCATGGACCGATCGGGGCTCAGGAAACGGCGTGTGGACTGATCGGAGCTCGGAGACGACGCGTGGATCGATCGGGGCTCAGGAGACGGCGCGAGGAGCGATCGGTGCTCGGAGACGGCGCGTTGGACGATCGGGGCTCAGGAGACGGCGCGTGGACGGATCGCGGCTCAGGAGACATCGCGTGGGCCGATCGGGGCTCAGGAGACGGCGGGCGGACCGACCGGGGCTCAGGAGACTCGTGTGGATCGATCGGGGCTCCGGAGGCGCCGCGTGTGCGGATCGGGGATTCGAGGACGACGGGTGGACCGATCCGGGCTCAGGAGACGGCGCGTGGACCGATCGGGGCTTAGGAGACGGCGCTTGGACCGATCGGGGCTCGGAGACGGCGCTTGAACTTATCGGCGCTCGGAGACGGCGCGTGGACCGATCGGGGCTTAGGATACGGCGCGTGGACCGATCGGGGCTCAGGAAGCGGCGCCTGGACCGATCGTGGCTCGGAGACGGCGCGTGGAGGCATCGGGGCTAAGAAGACGACGCATGGACCGATCGGGGCTCAGGAAACGGCGTGTGGACTGATCGGAGCTCGGAGACGACGCGTGGATCGATCGGGGCTCAGGAGACGGCGCGAGGAGCGATCGGGCTCAGGAGAAGACGCGTCAATTGATCGTGGCTCAGGAGACGACGCGTCGACGGATCGAGGCTTAGGAGACGACGCGTGGACCGATCGGGGCTTAGGAGACGACCCGTGGACCGATCGGGGCTCAGGAGACGGCGCGTGGACCTACCGGGGCTCAGGAGGCGACGCGTAGACCCATCCGGGCTCGGAGACGGCGTGTGGACCGATCGGGGCTTTGGAGACGACGCGTGGACCGATCGGGGCTCAGGAGACGGCGCGTGGACCGATCGGTGCTCGGAGACGGCGCGTTGGACGATCGGGGCTCAGGAGACGGCGCGTGGACGGATCGGGGCTCAGGAGACAGCGCGTGGGCCGATCGGGGCTCAGGAGACGGCGGGCGGACCGACCGGGGCTCAGGAGCCTCGTGTGGATCGATCGGGGCTCCGGAGGCGCCGCGTGGATCGATGGGGATCAGGAGACGGTGCGTGGACCGATCGGGGCTCGGAGACGGCGCGTGGACCGTTCGGGGCTTAGGAGACGACGCGTGGACCGATCGGGGCGTAGGAGACGATACGTGGACCGATCGGGTCTCAGGAGACGGCGCGTGGACCGACTGGGGCTCAGGAGGTTGCGCGTGGACGAATTGGGGTTCGGCGACGGCGCGTGGACCGACCGGGGCTCAGGAGACCGCGCGTGGACCCATCGGGGCTCGGAGACGGCCCGTGGACGGATCGCAGCTTAGGAGACGGCTCGTGGAATGATCGGGGCTCAGGAGACGGCGCGTGGACCGGTCGAGGCTCGGAGACGACGCGTCGACCGATCGGGGCTCAGGAGACGGCGCGCGCATCGACCGGGGCTCAGGAGCCTCGCGTGGGCCGATCATGGCTCGGTGACGGCGCGTGGACGGATCGGGGCTCGGAGACGACGCGTGGACCGATGGGGGCTCGGATACGGCGCGTGAACCAACCGGGGCTCAGGAGGTCGCGCGTGGACCGATCGCGGCTCGGTAACGGCGCGTGGACCGATCGGGGTTCAGGAGGCCGCGCGTGGACCGATCGCGGCTCGGCGACGGCGCGTGGACCGATCGGGGCTCAGGAGGCCGCGCGTGGACCGATCATGGCTCGGCGACGGCGCGTAGACCAATCGGTGCTCGGAGACGACGCGTGGACCGATCGGGGCTCGGAGACAGCGCGTGGACCGACTGGGGCTCAGGCGGTTGCGCGTGGACCGATCTGGGCGCGGAGACGGCGCGTTAACCGACCGGGGCTCAGGAGACGACGCGTCGACCGGTCGGGGCTTAGGAGACGAAGCCTGGACCGATCGGGGCGTAGGAGGCGGCGTGTGGAACGATCGGGGCTCAGAATACGGCGCGTGAACCGATCGACGCTCGGAGACGGCGCGTCGACCGATCGGGGTTCGGAGACGGCACGAGGACCGTCTGGGGCTTAGGAGACGATGCGTGGACCGATCGGGGCTCAGCAGACTGCGCGTGGATGGATCGGGGCTTAGGGAACGACGCGTGGACCGATCGGGGCTCAGGAGACGGCGCGTAGACCGATCGGGGCTCGGAAACGACGCGTTAACCGAGCGGGGCTTAGGAGACGATATGTGGACCGATCGGGGCTCGGAGACAGCGCGTGTACCGACTGGGGCTTAGGAGGTTGCGCGTGGACCAATTGGGGTTCGGCGACGGCGCGTGGACCGACCGGCGCTCAGGAGACGGCGCGTGGATGAACCGTGGCTTAGAATGCGGCACACGGACCGATCGGGGCTCGGAGACGGCGTGTGGACCGATCGGGGATCAGGAAACGGTACGTGGAGCGATCGGGGTTCAGGAGGCGGCGCGTGGATCAATCGGGGCTCAGGAGGCGACGCGTCGACGGATCGGGGATTCGGGGACGACGCGTGGAACGATCCGGGCTCAGGAGACGGCGCCTGGACCGACCGCGGCTCGGCGACTGCGCGTGGACGGATCGGGGCTCAGGAGACGGCGCGAGGGCCGATCGGGGCTCGGAGACGGCGCGTTAACCGATCGGGGCTTAGGAGACGATGCGTGGACCGATCGGGCCTCGTAGACGGCGCGTGGAACGATCGGAGCAAAGGAGACGGCGCGTGAACCGATCGGCGCTCGGAGACGGCGCGTGGATGGATCGGGGCTTAGGAGACGGCGCGTGGAACGATTGGAGCTTAGGACACAGCGCGAGGACCGATCGGGGCTCAGGAAGCGACGCATAGACCGATCGTGGCTCGGAGACGGCGCGTGGAGGCATCGGGGCTAAGAAGACGACGCAGGGACCGAGCGGGGCTCAGGAGACGGCGCGAGGAGCGATCGGCGCTCAGGAGAAGACGCGTCAATTGATCGGGGCTCAGAAATCGGCGCGTGGAGATATCGGGGCTCAGGAGACGACGCGTGGATCGATCGGGGCTCAGGAAACGACGCGTCGACCGATCGGGGCTCAGGAGACGGCGCGCGGACCGACCGGGGATCAGGAGGATACGCCTGGACCGATCGACGCTCGGCGACGGCGTGTGGACCGATCGAGGCTCGGAGACGACGCGTGTACGGATCGGGGATTCGGGGACGACGCGTGGAACGATCCGGGCTCAGGAGACGACGCCTGGACCGACCGCGGCTCGGCGACTGCGCGTGGACGGATCGGGACTCAGGAGACGGCGCGAGGGCCGATCGGGGCTCGGAGACGGCGCGTTAACCGATCGGGGCTCGGACACGACGCTTGTACGGATCGGGGCTTGGTGACGGAGCGTTGACCGATCGCGGTTTACAGACGGCCCGTGGACGGATCGGGGCTTAGGAGATGGCGTGTGGACCGATCGGGGCTCAGGAGACGGCGTGTAGCCCGATCGAGGCTCGTAAATGACGCGTCAACCGATCGGGGCTTAGGAGACGATGCGGGGATCGATCGGGGCTCGGCGACTGCGCGTGGACCGACTGGAGCTCCGGAGGTTGCTCGTGAACCAATTGGGGTTCGGGCGACGGCGCGTGGACCGATGGGGATCAGGAGACGGTGCGCGGACCGATCGGGGCTCGGAGACGCCGCTTGGACTGATCGGGGCTTAGGAGACGACGCGTGGACCGATGGGGGCTCGGATACGGCGCGTGAACCAACCGGGGCTCAGGAGGTCGCGCGTGGACCGATCGCGGCTCGGTGACGGCGTGTGGACCAATCGGGGTTCAGGAGGCCGCGCGTGGACCGATCGCGGCTCGGAAGGCCTCGCGTGGACCGATCATGGCTCGGCGACGGCGCGTGGACCGATCGGGGCTCGGAGACGGCGTGTGGACCGATCGGGGCTCAGGAGACGGCGCGTAGACCGATCGGGGCTCGTAAATGACGCGTCAACCGATCGGGGCTTAGGAGACGATGCGGGGATCGATCGGGGCTCGGCGACTGCGCGTGGACCGACTGGAGCTCAGCAGGTTGCTCGTGGACCAATTGGGGTTCGGGCGACGGCGCGTGGACCAATTGGGGTTCGGGCGACGGCGCGTGGACCAATCGGTGCTCGGAGACGGGGCGTGGACCGATCGGGGCGTAGGAGACGACGCGTGTACGTATCGGGGCTCACGAGACAGCGTGTGGACCGATTAGGCCCCAGGAGATGGCGCGTGGACCGATCGGGTCTTGGAGACGGCGCGTGGAACGATCGGGGCTCAGGAGACGGCGCGTGAAATGAACGGCGCTCTGAGACGGCGCGTGGACCGATTGGGGCTTACGAGACGGCGCGTGAACCGGACGGGGCTTAGGAGACGACGCGTCGACCGATCGGGGCTCAGGAGTAGGGGTGTGGACCGATCGGGGCTCAGGAGACGGCGCGTGGAGCGATCGGGGCTCAGGAGACGGCGCGTGAACCAATCGGCGCTCCGAGACGGCGCGTGGACCGATCGGGGATGAGGAGAAGGCGCGTCGACCGATCGGGGCTTAGGAGACGGCGCGTGGACCGATCGGGGCTTAGGAGACGACGCGTGGACCGATCGGGGTGTAGGCGACGACGCGTGTACCTATCGGGGCTCAGGAGACAGCGCGTAGACCGATCAGGGCTCGGCGACTGCGCGTGGACGTATCGGGGCTCAGGAGACGGCGCGTGGACCGATCGGGTCTCAGGAGGCCGCGCGTGGACAGATCATGACTCGGCGACGGCGCGTGGACCGATCGGGGCTCGGAGACGGCGCGTGGAGGCATCTGGGCTTACAAGACGACGCGTGGATCGATCGGGGCTCGGAGACGGCGCGTGAACCGACCAGGGCTCAGGATACCCCGCGTGGACCAGTCGGGGCTTAGGAGACGACGCGAGGACCGATCGAGGCTCCGAGACGACGCGTTAACCGAGCGGGGCTTAGGAGACTATGCGGGGACCGATCGGGGCTCGGAGACAGCGCGTGTACCGACTGGGGCTCAGGAGGTTGCGCGTGGACCAATTGGGGTTCGGCGACGGCGCGTGGACCGACCGGGGCTCAGGAGACCTCGCGTGAACCGATCGAGGCTCGGCGACTGCGCGTGGAGCGATCGGGGCTCAGGAGACGGCGCGTGAACCAATCGGCGCTCCGAGACGGCGCGTGGACCGATCGGGGATGAGGAGAAGGCGCGTGGACCGATCGGGGCTTAGGAGACGGCGCGTAGACCGATCGGGGCTCGGAGACGGCGCGTGGAACGATCGGGGTTCAGGTGACGGCGCGTGAACCGATCGGCGCTCGGAGACGGCGCGTGGACCGATCGGGGCTTAGCAGAAGGCGCTTGGACCGATTGGGGCTTAGCAGAAGGCGCTTGGACCGATCAGGGCTTAGGAGACGGCGCGTGGACCGATCGGAGCTCGGAGACGGCGCGTGGACCGATCTGGGCTCGGAGACAGCGCGTGGACCGACTGGGGCACTGGCGGTGGCGCGTGGACCAATTGGGGTTCGGCGACGGCGCGTGGACCGATCCGGGCTCAGGAGACGGCGCGTGGACCGATCGGGGCTGGGAGACGGAGCGTGGAGCGATCGGGGCTCAGGAGACAGCGCGTGAACTAATCGGCGCTCGGAGACGGCGTGTGGACCGATCGGAGCTCGGAGACGACGCGTGGACCGATCGGGGCTCAGGAGACGGCGCGAGGAGCGATCGGGCTCAGGAGAAGAAGCGTCAATTGATCGTGGCTCAGGAGACGACGCGTGGATCGATCGGGGCTCAGAAGACGACGCGTCGACCGATCGGGGCTCAGGAGAAGGCGCGTGGATCGATCGAGGCTCGAAGACGCCGCGTGGAGCGATCGGGGCTCAGGAGACGGCGCTTGAACTTATCGGCGCTCGGAGACGGCGCGTGGACCGATCGGGGCTTAGGATACGGCGCATGGACCGATCGGGGCTCAGGAAGCGGCGCCTGGACCGATCGGGGCTGAGGAGACGGCGCGTCGACCGACCGGAGCTCAGGAGATTCGCGTGGATCGATCGGGGCTCCGGAGGCGGCGCGTGGAGGCATCGGGGCTTTGAAGACGACGCGTGGACCAAACGGTGCTCAGAAAACGGTGCGTGGAGCGATCGGGGCTTAGGAGGCGGCGTGTGGAACGATCGGGGCTCAGAATACGGCGCGTGGATGGACCGTGGCTTAGAATGCGGCATGCGGACCGATCGGGGCTCGGAGACGGCGTGTGGACCAATCGGGGCTCGGAGACCGCGCGTTAACCGATCGGGGCTTAGGAGACGATGCGTGGACCGATCGGGCCTCGTAGACGGCGCGTGGACGTATCGAGCCTCGGCGACTGCGCGTGGACGTATCGGGGTTCAGGAGGCGGCGCGTGGACCGATTGGGGCTCGGAGACGGCGCGTTAACCGATCGGGGCTTAGGAGACGACGCGTGGACCGATCGGGCCTCAGGAGACGGCGCGTCGACCGATCGGTGCTCGGAGGCGGCGCGTGGACGGACCGTGGCTTAGAATGCGTCACGCGGACCGATCGTGGCTCGGATACGGCGTGTGGAGGTATCGGGGCTTAGGAGACGATGCGTGAACCGATCGGGGCTCAGGAGCCGATGCGTGGATCGATCGGGGCTCAGGAGGCGGCGCGTGGACCCATCGGGGCTCGGAGACGACACGTGGACCGATCAGGGCTTAGGAGACGACGCGTGGACCGATCGGGGCTCAGGAGACGGCGCGTGGACCGATCAGGACTTAGGACACGACGCGTTGACCGATCGGGACTCAGGAGGCGGCGCGTGGACCGATCGGGGATCAGGAACCGGTCCGTGGAGCGATCGGGGCTTAGGAGACGGCACGTGGACTGATCGGGGCTCGGGAAGCTGCGCCTGAACCGATCGTGGCGCGGAGACGGCGCGTGGAGGCATCGGGGCTTAGTAGACGACGCATGGACCGATCTGGTCTCAGGAAACGGCGCGTGGACCGATTGGAGCTCGGAGACGACGCGTGGACCGACTGGGGCTCAGGCGGTTGCGCGTGGACCAATTGGGGTTCGGCGACGGCGCGTGGACCGATCGCGGATCGGAGACGGCGCGTTAACTGATCTGGGCTTAGGAGACGATGCGTGAGCCGATCGAGGCTCGGAGACGGCGAGTGGACCCATCGGGGCTCGGAGACGATGCGTGTACGGATCGGGGCTTGATGACGGCGGCTTTACCGATCGCGGCTCGGAGACGGCCCGCGGACAGATCGGGGCTTAGGAGACGGCGCGTGGACCGATCGGGGCTCAGGAGACAGCGCGTCGACCGGTCGGGGCTTAGGAGAAAACGCGTTTACCGATCGGGGCTCAGGAAGCGGCGCCTGCACCGATCGTGGTTGGGAGACGGCGCAAGGAGGCATCTGGGCTTAGAAAACGACGCGTGGACCGATCGGGGGTCAGGAAACGGCGCGTGGACCGATCGGGGCTCGGAGACGGCACGTTAACCGATCGGGGCTTAGGAGACGATGCGTGGACCGATCGCGGCTCGGAGACAGCGTGTGAACCGACCGGGGCTCAGGAGGCCGCGCGTGGAGCGATCGAGGCTCGGCGACGGCGCGTGGACCGATCGGGGCTCAGGAGGCCGCGCGTGGACCGATCATGGCTCGGCAAGGGCGCGTGGACCGATCGGTGTTCAGAGACGGCGCGTGGACCGATCGGGGCTGGGAGACGGAGCGTGGAGCGATCGGGGCTCAGGAGACGGCGCGTGAACTAATCAGCGCTCGGAGACGGCGCGTGGACCGATCGGGGCTGAGGAGAAGGCGCGTGGTCCGATCGGGGCTTATGAGACGGCGCGTGGACCGATCGGGGCTCGGAGATGGCGCGTGGACCGATCGGGGCTCGGAGATGGCGCGTGGAATGATCGGGGCTTAGGAGATGGCGTGTGGACCGATCGGAGATCAGGAGACGACGCGTGGACCGAGAGGGCTCTGGAAGCGGCGCACGGACGGATCGTGGCTCGGAGACGGCGCGTGGGCCGATCGAGGCTCAGGAGACGGCGGGCGGACCGACCGGGGCTCAGGAGACTCGTGTGAATCGATCGGGGCTCCGGAGGCGCCGCGTGGACCGATCGGGGCTCAGGAGACGGCGCGTGAACCGATCGGCGCTCGGAGACGGCGCGTGGACCGATCGGGGCTCGGAGACAGCGCGTGGACCGACTGGGGCTCAGGCGGTTGCGCGTGGACCAATTGGGGTTCGGCGACGGCGCGTGGACCAATCCGGGCTCAGGTGCCGGCGCGTGGACCGATCGGGGAACGGAGACGGAGCGTGGAGTGATCGGGGCTCAGGAGACGGCGCGTGGACCGACTGGGACTCAGGCGGTTGCGCGTGGACCAATTGGGGTTCGGCGACGGCGCGTGGACCACTCGGCGCTCGGAGACGGCGCGTTAACCGATGGGGCTTAGGAGACGATGCGTGAACCGAGCGGGGCACGGAGACGGCGCGTGGGCCGATCGGGGCTTAGGAGACAACGCGTGGACCGATGGGGGTTCGGAGACGGCGCGTGGACCGACCGGGGCTCAGGAGGACGCGCGTGGACCGATCGGGGCTCGGCGACGGCGTGTGGACCAATCGGGGCTCGGAGACCGCGCGTTAACCGATCGGGGCTTAGGAGACGATGCGTGGACCGATCGGGCCTCGTAGACGGCGCGTGGAACGATCGGAGCAAACGAGACGGCGCGTGAACCGATCGACGCTCGGAGACGGCACGTGGATCGATCGGGGCTTAGGAGACGGCGCGTGGACCGATTGGGGCTTAGGAGACGGCACGAGGACCGATCGGGGCTCAGGAAGCGACGCATAGACCCATCGTGGCTCGGAGACGGCGCGTGGAGGCATCGGGGCTAAGAAGACGAAGCAGGGACCGAGCGGGGCTCAGAAATCGGCGCGTCGAGCGATCGGGGCTCAGGAGACGACGCGTGGATCGATCGGGGCTCAGGAAATGACGCGTCGACCGATCGGGGCTCAGGAGACGGCGCACGGACCGACCGGGGCTCAGGAGGATACGCCTGGACCGATCGGGGCTCGGCGACGGCGCGTGGACCGATCGACGCTCGGAGACGACGCGTGTACGGATCGGGGATTCGGGGACGACGCGTGGAACGATCCGGGCTCAGGAGACGGCGCCTGGACCGACCGGGGCTCGGCGACTGCGCGTGGACGGATCGGGGCTCAGGAGACGGCGCGAGGGCCGATCGGGGCTCGGAGACGGCGCGTTAACCGATCGGGGCTCGGACACGACGCTTGTACGGATCGGGGCTTGGTGACGGAGCGTTGACCGATCGCGGTTTACAGACGGCCCGTGGACGGATCGGGGCTTAGGAGACGCCGTGTGGACCGATCGGGGCTCAGGAGACGGCGCGTAGACCGATCGGGGCTCGTAAATGACGCGTCAACCGATCGGGGCTTAGGAGACGATGCGGGGATCGATCGGGGCTCGGCGACTGCGCGTGGACCGACTGGAGCTCAGGAGGTTGCTCGTGGACCAATTGGGGTTCGGGCGACGGCGCGTGGACCAATTGGGGTTCGGGCGACGGCGCGTGGACCAATCGGTGCTCGGAGACGGGGCGTGGACCGATCGGGGCGTAGGAGACGACGCGTGTACGTATCGGGGCTCACGAGACAGCGTGTGGACCGATTAGGCCCCAGGAGATGGCGCGTGGACCGATCGGGTCTTGGAGACGGCGCGTGGAACGATCGGGGCTCAGGAGACGGCGCGTGAAATGAACGGCGCTCTGAGACGGCGCGTGGACCGATTGGGGCTTACGAGACGGCGCGTGAACCGGACGGGGCTTAGGAGACGACGCGTCGACCGATCGGGGCTCAGGAGTAGGGGTGTGGACCGATCGGGGCTCAGGAGACGGCGCGTGGAGCGATCGGGGCTCAGGAGACGGCGCGTGAACCAATCGGCGCTCCGAGACGGCGCGTGGACCGATCGGGGATGAGGAGAAGGCGCGTCGACCGATCGGGGCTTAGGAGACGGCGCGTGGACCGATCGGGGCTCGGAGACGGCGCGTGGAACGATCGAGGCTCAGGTGACGGCGCGTGAACCGATCGGCGCTCGGAGACGGCGCGTGGACCGATCGGGGCTGGGAGACGGAGCGTGGAGCGATCGGGGCTTAGGAGACGGCGCGTGAACTAATCAGCGCTCGGAGACGGCGCGTGGACCGATCGGGGCTGAGGAGAAGGCGCGTGGTCCGATCGGGGCTTATGAGACGGCGCGTGGACCGATCGGGGCTCGGAGATGGCGCGTGGACCGATCGGGGCTCGGAGATGGCGCGTGGAATGATCGGGGCTTAGGAGATGGCGTGTGGACCGATCGGAGATCAGGAGACGACGCGTGGACCGATCGGGGCTCAGGAGACGGCGCGTGAACCGATCGGCGCTCGGAGACGGCGCGTGGACCGATCGGGGCTCGGAGACAGCGCGTGGACCGACTGGGGCTCAGGCGGTTGCGCGTGGACCAATTGGGGTTCGGCGACGGCGCGTGGACCAATCCGGGCTCAGGTGCCGGCGCGTGGACCGATCGGGGAACGGAGACGGAGCGTGGAGTGATCGGGGCTCAGGAGACGGCGCGTGGACCGACTGGGACTCAGGCGGTTGCGCGTGGACCAATTGGGGTTCGGCGACGGCGCGTGGACCACTCGGCGCTCGGAGACGGCGCGTTGACCGATGGGGCTTAGGAGACGATGCGTGAACCGAGCGGGGCACGGAGACGGCGCGTGGGCCGATCGGGGCTTAGGAGACAACGCGTGGACCGATGGGGGTTCGGAGACGGCGCGTGGACCGACCGGGGCTCAGGAGGACGCGCGTGGACCGATCGGGGCTCGGCGACGGCGCGTGGACCGATCGAGTCTAGGAGACGACGCGTCAACCGATCGGGGCTCAGATGACGGCGCGCGGACCGACCGGGGCTCAGGAGACTCGCGTAGATCGATCGGGGCTCCGGAGACGCAGCGTGAAGCGATGGGGATCAGAAGACGGTGCGCGGACCGATCGGGGCTCACGAGACAGCGTGTGGACCGATTGGGGCTCAGGAGACGGCGCGTGGACCGATCGGGGCTCGGAGACGGCGCGTTGAACGATCGGAGCTCGGAGAGGGCGCGTGAACGGACCGCGGCTCAGAATGCGGTACACGGACCGATCGGGGATCGGACACGGCGTGTGGACCGATCGAGGCTCGGAGACGACGCGATTACGAATCGGGGATCAGGAGACGACGCGTGGAACGATCCGGGATCAGGAGACGAAGCGTGGACCGATCGGGGCTCGGAGACGGCGCGTGGATCGATCGGGGATCGGGGACGGCGCGTGGAACGATCGCGGCTCGGAGTCGACGCGTTAGCCGATCGGGGCTTAGGAGACGATGCGTGGACCGATCCGGGCTCGGAGACGGCGCGTGGACCGACCGGGCTTTAGGAGAAGGCGCTTGGACCGAACGGGGCTTAGGAGACGGCGCGTGGACGGATCGGGGCTCGGAGACGGCGCGTGGAATGATCGGGGCTCAGGAGACGGCGCGTGGAGCGATTGGGGCGGGGACACGGCGCGTTAACCGATCGGGGCTTTGGAGACGATGCGTGGACCGATCGGGGCTCGGAGACGGCGCGTGGACCGATCGGGGCTCAGGAAACGGCGTGTGGCGCGATCGGGGCTCAGGAGACGACGCGTGGATCGATCGGGGCTTAGCAGACGACGCGTGTACCTATCGGGGCTCAGGAGACAGCGCGTGGACCGATCGGGGCTCGGGGACGGCGCGTGGACCGATCGGGGCTTAGGAGAAGGCGCGTGGACCGATCGGAGATCAGGAGACGATGCGTGGACCGATAGGGCTCTGGAAGCGGCGCACGGACCGATCGTGGATCGGCGACGGCGCGTGGAACGATCGGGGTTCAGGAGACGGCGCGTGAACCGACCATGGCTCAGGAGGCCGTGCGTGGACCGACTGGGGCTCAGGTGGTTGCGCGTGGACCAATTGGGGTTCGGCGACGGCGCGTGGATCGATCGGGGCTCGGAGACGGCGCGTGAACCGACCGGGGCTCAGGAGACGGCGCGTGGAGGCATCGGGGCTTAGAAGACGACGCATGGACCGATCAGGTCTCAGGAAATGGCGCGTGGACCGATTGGAGCTCGGAGACGACGCGTGGACCGACTGGGGCTCAGGCGGTTGCGCGTGGACCAATTGGGGTTCGGCGACGGCGCGTGGACCGATCGCGGATCAGAGACGGCGCGTTATCCGATCGGGGCTTAGGAGACGATGCGTGAACCGATCGGGGCTCGGAGTCGGCGAGTGGACCCATCGGGGCTCGGAGACGACGCGTCGACCGTTCGGGGCTCAGGAGACGGCGCGCGGACCGGCCGGGGCTCAGGAGCCTAGCGTGGATCGATCGGGGCGCAGGAGACGACGCGTCGACTGTTCGGGGCTCCGGAGGCGCCGTCTGGACCGAGGGGGATCAGGAGGCGGTGCGTGGACCGACCGGAGCTCAGAAGATTCGCATGGATCGATCGGGGCTCCGGAGGCGGCGCGTGGACCGATTGGAGAGCAGGAGATGGTGCGTGGACCGATCGGGGCTCGGAGACGGCGCGTGGGCCGATCGGGGCTTAGGAGACGACTCGTGGACCGATTGGGGCTCAGGAGGCCGCGCGTGGACCGATCGCGGCGCGACGCCGCGCGTGGACGGATCAGGGCTCAGCAGGCTGCGCGTGAACCAATCGGCGCTCAGAGACGGCGCGTGGACAGATTGGGGCTTAGGAGACGGCGCGTGGACCGATTGGGGCTCGGATACGGCGCGTGAACCGACCGGGGCTCAGGAGGCCGCGCGTGGCCCGATCGCGGCACGGTGACGGCGCGAGGAGGCATCTGGGCTTAGAAGACGACGCGTCGATCGATCGGGGCTCGGAGACGGCGCGTGAACCGACCGGGGCTCAGGAGGCCGCGCTTGGACCGATCGAGACTCGGCGACGGCGCGTGGACCGACCGGGGCTCGGAGACGGCGCGTGGAGCGATCGGGGCTCAGGAGAAGACGCCTCAATTGATCGGGGATCAGAAATAGGCGCGTGGAGCGATCGGGGCTCAGGAGATGACGCGTGGATCGATCGAGGCTCAGGAAACGACGCGTCGACCGATCGGGGCTCAGGAGACGGCGCGCGGACCGACCGGGGTTCGGATACGACGCGTGGACCGATCGGGGCTCGGAGACAGCGCGTGGACCAACCGGGGCTCAGGCGGTTGCGCGTGGACCAATTGGGGTTCGGCGACGGCGCGTGGACCAACCGGGGCTCAGGCGGTTGCGCGTGGACCAATTGGGGTTCGGCGACGGCGCGTGGACCGATCCGGGCTCAGGAGACGGCGCGTGGACCGATCGGGGCTCGGAGACGGCGCGTCGACCGATCGGGGCTCAGATGACGGCGCGCGGACCAACCGGGGCTCAGGAGACTCGCGTGGATCGATCGGGGCACCGGAGACGCCGCGCGGACCGATCGGGGATCGGACACGGCGTGTGGACCGATCGAGGCTCGAAGACTGCGCGTGGACGCACCGCGGCTTAGAATGCGGCACGCGGACCGGTCGGGGATCGGAGACGGCGTGTCGACGTATCGGGGCTTAGAAGACGATGCGTGGACCGATCGGGGCTCAGGAGATGGCGCGTGGACCGACTAGGGCTTAGGAGGTTGCGCGTGGACCAATTGGGGTTCGGCCGGTTGGGCGACGGCGCGTGGACCGATCGTGGCTCGGCGACGGCGCGTGGACCGAACGGGGCTCGGAGACGACGCATGGACTGATCGGGGCTCGGAAACGGCGGGTGGACCGATCGGGGCTTAGGAGACGGCGCGTGGACCGATCGGGGCTCGGAGACGGCGCGTGGAGCGATCGGGGCTCCGGAGACGGCGCGTGAACCAATCGGTGCTCCGAGACGGCGCGTGGACCGATCGGGGCTGAGGAGAAGGCGCGTGGTCCGATCGGGGCTTATGAGACGGCGCGTGGACCGATCGGGGGTCGGAGACGGCGCGTGGAACGATCGGGGCTCAGGCGACGGCGCGTGAACCGATCGGCGCTCGGAGACGGCGCGTGGACCGATAGGGGCTTAGGAGACGGCGCGTGGACCGATCGGGGCTCGGAGGCGGGGCGTGGAATGATCGGGGCTCAGGAGACGGCGCGTGAAATGATCGGCGCTCTGAGACGGCGCGTAGACCGATTGGGGCTTACGCGACGGCGCGTAGACCGATTGGGGCTTACGCGACGGCGCGTGGACCGATCGGGGCTCAGGAAGCGGCGCCTGGACCGATCGTGGCTCGGAAACGGCGCGTCGACGGATCGGGGCTTAGGAGACGACGCGTGGACCGATCGGGGCTTAGGAGACGACGCGTGGACCGATCGGGGCTCAGGAGACGGCGCGTGGACCGACCGGGGCTCATGAGGCGACGCGTGGATCGATCGGGGCTGGGAGACGGCGCGTGGATCAATCGGGGCTTAGGAGACGGCGCGTGGACCGATCGGGGCTTAGGAGACGACGCGTGGATGGAGCGGGGCTCGGAGACGGCGCGTGGATGGACCGTGGCTTAGAATGCGGCACGCGGACCGATCGGGGCTCGGAGACGGCGCGTGGAACGATCGGGTCTCAGGAGACGGCGCGTTAAATGATCGGCGCTCGGAGACGCCGCGTGGACCGATCGGGGCTCAGGAGAAGACGCGTCAATCGATCGGGGCTCAGGAGACGACGCGTCGACGAATCGGGGCTTAGGAGACGACGCCTGGACCGATCGGGGCTCAGGAGACGGCGCGTCGACCGACCGGAGCTCAGGAGAATCGCGTGGATCGATCGGGGCTACGTAGGCGGCGCGTGGACCGACCGGGGCTCAGGAGGCCGCGCGAGAACCGATCGCGGCTCGGCGACGGCGCGTGGACCGATCGGGGCTCAGGAGGCCGCGCGTGGACCGATCATGGCTCGGCGACGGCGCGTAGACCGATCGGGGCTCGGAGACGACGCGTGGACCGATCAGGGCTCGGAGACAGCGCGTGGACCGATTGGGGCTCGGATACGGCGCGTGAACCAATCGGGGCTCAGGAGGCCGCGCGTGGACCGATCGCGGCTCGGCGACGGCGCGTGGACCGATCGGGTCTCAGGAGGCCGCGCGTGGACAGATCATGACTCGGCGACGGCGCGTGGACCGATCGGGGCTCGGAGACGGCGCGTGGACTGATCGGGGCTCGGAGACGGCGCGTTAACCGATCGGGGCTCAGGTGACGATGCGTGGACCGATCGGGGCTCGGAGACGGCGCGTGGACCGACCGGGGCTAAGGCGCCCGCGCGTGGACCGATCGAGGCTCGGCGACGGCGCATGAACCGACCGGGGCTCATGAGACGGCGCGTAGACCGATCGGGGCTCCGGTGGCGACGCGTGGACCGATCGGGGCCCAGGAAACGGCGCGTGGATCGATCGGCGCTTGAAGGCGACGCGTGGACCGACCGGGGCTCAGCAGCCGATGCGTGGATCGATCGGGGCTCAGGAGGCGGCGCGTAGACCCATCGGGGCTCGGAGACGGCACGTGGACCGATCAGGGCTTAGGAAACGACGCGTGGACCGATCGGGGCTAAGGAGACGGCGCGTGGACCGATCGGTGCTCGGAGACAGCGCGTTTACCGACTGGGGCACGAGAGGTTGCGCGTGGACCAATTGGGGTTCGCAGCGGCGTGTGGACCGACCGGAGCTCAGTAGACCGCGCGTGGACCGATCGGGGCTCGGCGACTGCGCGTGGATGGATCGGGGCTCAGGAGACAGCGCGTGGACCGATCGGGGTTCACGAAGCGGCGCCTGCACCGATCGTCGCTCGGAGACGGCGCGTGGAGGCATCGGGGCTTAGAAGACGACGCATGGATCGAGCGGGGCTCAGGAGACGGCGCGAGGAGCGATCGGGGCTCGGAGACGGCGCGTGGAGGCATCGGGGCTTTCAAGACGACGCGTGGACCAAACGGTGCTCAGAAAACGGCGCGTGGACCGATCGGGGCTTAGGAGACGACGCGTGGACCGATCGGGGCTCGGAGACAGTGCGTGGACCGACTGGGGCTCAGGCGGTTGCGCGTGGACCAATTGGGGTTCGGCGACGGCGCGTGGACCGATCGGGGCTCGGAGACGGCGCGTTAACCGATTGGGGCTTAGGAGACGATGCGTGGTCCGATCGGGGCTCAGGAGCCTCGCGTGGACCGATCGGGGCTTAGGAGACGACGCGTGGACCGATCAGGGCTCGGCGACTGCGCGTGGACGTATCGGGGCTCAGGAGACGGCGCGTGGACCGATCGGGGCTCGGGGACGGCGCGTTAACCGATTGTGGCTTAGGAGAGCATGCGTGGACCGATCGGGGCTCGAAGACGGCGCGTGGACCGACCGGGTCTCAGGAGGCCGCGCGTGGACAGATCATGACTCGGCGACGACGCGTGGACCGATCGGGGCTCGGAGACGACGCGTGGACCGATCGGGGCTCGGAGACATCGCGTGGAACGATCGGGGCTCAGGAGACGGCGCGTGGACCGATTGGGGCTCGGATACGGCGCGTGAACCGACCGGGGCTCAGGAGGCCGCGCGTGGACCGATCCGGGCTCGGAGACGGCGCGTGGAATGATCGGGGCTCAGGAGACGGCGCGTGGACCGACCGGGGCGGGGAGACGGCGCGTTAACCGATCGGGGCTTAGGAGACGATGCGTGGACCGATCGGGGCTCGGAGACGGCGCGTGGAGGCATCGGGGCTTAGAAGACGACGCATGGATCGATCGGGGCTCAGGAAACGGCGCGTGGACCGATTGGAGCTCGGAGACGACGCGTGGACCGACTGGGGCTCAGGTGGTTGCCCGTGGACCAATTGGGGTTCGGCGACGGCGGGTGGACCGATCGCGGCTCGGAGACGGCGCGTGAACCGACCGGGGCTCATGAGACGGCGCGTAGACCGATCGGGGCTCCGGCGGCGATGCGTGGACCGATCGGGGCTCGGAGACGGCGCGTGGACCGACCGGGGCTAAGGAGGCCGCGCGTGGACCGACCGGGGCTAAGGAGGCCGCGCGTGGACCGATCGAGGCTCGGCGACGGCACGTGAACCGACCGGGGCTCATGAGACGGCGCGTACACCGATCGGGGCTCCGGCGGCGACGCGTGGACCGATCGGGGCCCAGGAAACGGCGCGTGGATCGATCGGTGCTCAAAGACGACGCGGGGACCGACCGGGGCTCAGGAGCCGATGCGTGGATCGATCGGGGCTCAGGAGGCGGCGTGTAGACCCATCGGGGCTCGGAGACGGCACGTGGACCGATCAGGGCTTAGGAGACGGCGCGTGGACCGATCGGGGCTCAGGAGACGGCGCGTGGACCGATCGGTGCTCGGAGACGGCGCGTGGACCGATTGTGGCTTACGAGACGGCGCGTGGATCGATCGGGGCTCAGGAAGCGGCGCCTGGACCTATCGTGGCTCGGAGACGGGGCGTGGAGGCATCGGGGCTAAGAACACGACGCATGGACCGAGCGGGGCTCACGAGACGGCGCGTGGAACGATCGGGGCTCCGGAGACGGCGCCTGGACCGGTCGGGGCTTAGGAGACGACGCCTAGACCGATCGGGGCTTAGGAGACGACGCGTGGACCGATCGGGGCTTAGGAGAAAACGCGTGGACCGATCGGGGCTCAGGAAGCGGCGCCTGCACCGATCGTGGTTGGGAGACGGCGTAAGGAGGCATCTGGGCTTAGAAGACGACGCGTGGACCGATCGGGGCTCACGAAACGGCGTGTGGACCGACCGAGGCTCAGGAGGCCACGCCTGGACCGATCGTGGCTCGGAGACGGCGCGTGGAGGTGTCGGGGCTTAAAAGACGACGGATGGACCGATCGGGGCCCAGGAAACGGCGAGTGGACCGAACGGTGCTCGGAGACGACACGTGGACCGATCGGCGCTCAGGAGACGGCGCGTGGAGCGATCGGGGCTCAGGAGACGACGCGTGGATCGATCGGGGCTCAGGAAACGACGGGTCGACCGATCGGGGCTTAGGAGACGGCGCGTGGACCGATCGGGACTCAGGAAGCGGCGCCTGCACCGATCGTGGCTCGGAGACGGCGCGTGGAGGCATCGGGGCTTCGAAGACGACGCATGGACCAATCGGGGCTCGGAAACGGCGCCTGGACCGATCGGAGCTCGGAGACATCGCGTGGAACGATCGGGGCTCAGGAGACGGCGCGTGGACCGATTGGGGCTCGGATACGGCGCGTGAACCGACCGGGGCTCAGGAGGCCGCGCGTGGACCGATCCGGGCTCGGAGACGGCGCGTGGAATGATCGGGGCTCAGGAGACGGCGCGTGGACCGATCGGGGCTCGGCGACTGCGCGTGGATGTATCGGGGCTCAGGAGACAGCGCGTGGACCGATCGGTGCTCAGGAAGTGGCGCCTGCACCGATCGCGGCTCGGAGACGGCGCGTGGAGGCATCGGGGCTTAGAAGACGACGCATGGACCGAACGGTGCTCAGAAAACGGCGCGTGGAGCGATCGGAGCTCAGGAGACGGCGCGTGGACCGATCGGGGCTCAGGAGACGGTGCGTGGACCGATTGGGGCTCGGATACGGCACGTGAAGCAACCGGGGCTCAGGAGGCCGCGCGTGGACCGATCGCGGCTCGTGCGACGGCGCGTGCATCGATCGGCGCTCGGAGACGGCGTTGTCCGATCGTGGCTTAGGAGAAGGCGCGTGGAACGATCGGGGTTCAGGAGACAGCGCGTGGACCGATTGGGGCTCGGAGACGGCGCGTTAACCGATTGGGGCTTAGGAGACGATGCGTGGATCGATCGGGGTGTAGGAGACGACGGGTGTACCTATCGGGGCTCAGGAGACAGCGCGTGGACCGATCGGGGCTCGGCGTCTGCGCGCCGACGTATCGGGGCTCAGGGGACGGCGCGTGGACCGATTGGAGCTTAGGAGACGGCGCGTGGACCGATCGGTGCTCGGAGACAGCGCCTTTCCCGACTGGGGCACGAGAGGTTGCGCGTGGACCAATTGGGGTTCGCAGCGGCGTGTGGACCGACCGGAGCTCAGTAGACCGCGCGTGGACCGATCGGGGCTCGGAGACGGCGCGTGGACCGATCGGGGCTCAGGAGACGGCGCGTGAAATGATCGGCGCTCTGAGACGGCGCGTGGACCGATTGTGGCTTACGAGACGGCGCGAGGATCGATCCGGGCTCAGGAAGCGGCGCCTGGACCTATCGTGGCTCGGAGACGGCGCGTGGAGGCATCGGGGCTAAGAACACGACGCATGGACCGAGCGGGGCTCAGGAGACGGCGCGAGGACCGATCGGGGCTCAGGAGACTCGCGTGGATCGATCGGGGCTCCGGAGACGCCGCGTGGAGCGATGGGGATCAGGAGACGGTGCGTGGACCGATCGGGGCCCGGAGACGGCGCGTGGACCGATGGGGGCTCAGGAGACGGCGCGTGAACCGATCGGCGCTCGGAGACGGCGCGTGGACCGATCTGGGCTTAGGAGACGGCGCGTGGACCGATCATGGCTCGGCGACGGCGCGTGGACCGATCGGGGTTTGGATACGACGCGTGGACCGATCGGGGCTCGGAGACAGCGCGGGGACCAACCGGGGCTCAGGCGGTTGAGCGTGGACCAATTGGGGTTCGGCGACGGCGCGTGGAATGATCGGGGCTTAGGAGACGGCGCGTGGACCGATCGGAGATCAGGAGACGACGCGTGGATCGATAGGCCTCTGGAAGCGGCGCACGGACCGATCGTGGCTCGGAGACGGCGCGTGGAGGCATCGGGGCTTTCAAGACGACGCGTGGACCGAACGGTGCTCAGAAAACGGCGTGTGGAGCGATTGGGGCTCAAGAGACGGCGCGTGGACCGATCGGGGCTCGGAGACGGCGCGTTAACCGATTGGGGCTTAGGAGACGATGCGTGGTCCGATCGGGGCTCAGGAGCCTCGCGTGGATCGATCGGGGCTCCGGAGGCGCCGCGTTGAACCATGGGGATCAGGAGACAGTGCGTGGACCGATCGGGGCTCGGAGACGGCGCGTGGACCGATCGGGGCTTAGGAGACGACGCGTGGACCGATCGGGGTGTAGGCGACGACGCGTGTACCTATCGGGGCACAGGAGACAGCGCGTAGACCGATCAGGGCTCGGCGACTGCGCGTGGACGTATCGGGGCTCAGGAGACGGCGCGTGGACCGATCGGGGCTCGGGGACGGCGCGTTAACCGATTGCGGCTTAGGAGACCATGCGTGGACCGATCAGGGCTTGGTGACGGCGCGTTTACCGATAGCAGCTCGGAGACGGCCCGTGGACGGATCGCAGCTTAGGAGACGGCGCGTGGAACGATCGGGGCTCGGAAACAGCGCGTGGACCAACCGGAGCTCAGACGGTTGCGCGTGGACCAATTGGGGTTCGGCGACGGCGCGTGGACTGATCCGGGCTGAAGAGACGGCGCGTGGACCGATCGGGGCTCGGAGACGGCGCGTGGAGCGATCGGGGCTCAGGAGACGGCGCGTGAACCGATCGGCGCACGGAGACGGCGCGTGGACCGATCGGGGCTCAGGAGGATACGCCTGGACCGATCGGGGCTCGGCGACGGCGCGTGGACCGATCGGGGCTCAGGAGACGGTGCGTGGACCGATTGGGGCTCGGATACGGCGCGTGAACCAACCGGGGCTCAGGAGGCCGCGCGTGGACCGATCGCGGCACGTGCGACGGCGCGTGCACCCATCGGCGATCGGAGACGGCGCTGACCGATCGTGGCTTAGGAGAAGGCGCGTGGAACGATCGGGGCTCGGAGACGGCGCGTGGAACGATCGGGGCTCCGAGTCGGCGCGTTAACCGATCGGGGCTTAGGAGACGATGCGTGGACCGAACGGGGCTCGGAGACGGCGCGTGGACCGACCGGGGCTCAGGAGGATACGCCTGGACCGATCGGGGCTCGGCGACGGCGCGTGGACCGATCGAGGCTCGGAGACGACGCGTGAACCAACCGGGGCTCAGGAGGTCGCGCGTGGACCGATCGCGGCTCGGTGACGGCGCGTCGACCGATCGTGGCTCGGAGACGGCGCGTGGAGGCATCGGGGCTTTCAAGACGACGCGTGGACCGAACGGTGCTCAGAAAACGGCGTGTGGAGCGATTGGGGCTCAAGAGACGGCGCGTGGACCGATCGGGGCTCGGAGACGGCGCGTTAACCGATTGGGGCTTAGGAGACGATGCGTGGTCCGATCGGGGCTCAGGAGCCTCGCGTGGATCGATCGGGGCTCCGGAGGCGCCGCGTTGAACCATGGGGATCAGGAGACAGTGCGTGGACCGATCGGGGCTCGGAGACGGCGCGTGGACCGATCGGGGCTTAGGAGACGACGCGTGGACCGATCGGGGTGTAGGCGACGACGCGTGTACCTATCGGGGCTCAGGAGACAGCGCGTAGACCGATCAGGGCTCGGCGACTGCGCGTGGACGTATCGGGGCTCAGGAGACGGCGCGTGGACCGATCGGGGCTCGGGGACGGCGCGTTAACCGATTGGGGCTTAGGAGACCATGCGTGGACCGATCAGGGCTTGGTGACGGCGCGTTTACCGATAGCAGCTCGGAGACGGCCCGTGGACGGATCGCAGCTTAGGAGACGGCGCGTGGAACGATCGGGGCTCGGAAACAGCGCGTGGACCAACCGGAGCTCAGACGGTTGCGCGTGGACCAATTGGGGTTCGGCGACGGCGCGTGGACTGATCCGGGCTGAAGAGACGGCGCGTGGACCGATCGGGGCTCGGAGACGGCGCGTGGAGCGATCGGGGCTCAGGAGACGGCGCGTGAACCGATCGGCGCACGGAGACGGCGCGTGGACCGATCGGGGCTCAGGAGGATACGCCTGGACCGATCGGGGCTCGGCGACGGCGCGTGGACCGATCGGGGCTCAGGAGACGGTGCGTGGACCGATTGGGGCTCGGATACGGCGCGTGAACCAACCGGGGCTCAGGAGGCCGCGCGTGGACCGATCGCGGCACGTGCGACGGCGCGTGCACCCATCGGCGATCGGAGACGGCGCTGACCGATCGTGGCTTAGGAGAAGGCGCGTGGAACGATCGGGGCTCGGAGACGGCGCGTGGAACGATCGGGGCTCCGTGTCGGCGCGTTAACCGATCGGGGCTTAGGAGACGATGCGTGGACCGAACGGGGCTCGGAGACGGCGCCTGGACCGACCGGGGCTCAGGAGGATACGCCTGGACCGATCGGGGCTCGGCGACGGCGCGTGGACCGATCGAGGCTCGGAGACGACGCGTGAACCAACCGGGGCTCAGGAGGTCGCGCGTGGACCGATCGCGGCTCGGTGACGGCGCGTCGACCGATCGGGGCTCAGGAGGCCGCGCGTGGAACGATCGCGGCTCGGCTGCGGCGCGTGGACCGCTCGGCGCTCGGAGACGGCGCGTGGACCGATCGGGGCTAAGGAGACAACGCTTGGACCGATCGGGGCTCGGAGACAGCGCGTGGAATGATCGGGGCTCAGGAGACGGCGCGTGAACCGATCGGCGCTCGTAGACGGTGCGTGGACCGATCGGGGCTTAGGAGATGGGGCGTCGACCGATCGGAGATCAGGAGACGATGCGTGGACCGATAGGGCTCTGGAAACGGCGCACGGACCGATCGTGGATCGGCGACGGCCCGTGGACCGATTGGGGCTCAGGAGGCCGCGCATGGACCGATCATGGCTCGGCGACGGCGCGTGGACCGGTCGGGGCTCGGAGACAGCGCGTGGACCGATGGGGGCTCGGAGACGGCGCGTGGACCGACCGGGGCTCAGGAGGCCGCGCGTGGACCGATCGGGGCTCATCGACGGCGCGTGGACCGATCGGGGCTTAGGAGACGACGCATCGACCGATGGGGGCTCGGAGACGACGCGTGGACCGACCGGGGCTCAGGAGGCCGCGCGTGGACCGATCGGGGCTCGGCGACGGCGCGTGGACCGATCGAGTCTCGGAGACGACGCGTCGACCGATCGGGGCTCAGATGACGGCGCGCCGACCAACCGGGGCTCAGGAGACTCGCGTGGATCGATCGGGGCACCGGAGACGCCGCGCGGACCGATCGGGGATCGGACACGGCGTGTGGACCGATCGAGGCTCGAAGACTGCGCGTGGACGGACCGCGGCTTAGAATGCGGCACGCGGACCGGTCGGGGATCGGAGACGGCGTGTGGACGTATCGGGGCTTAGAAGACGATGCGTGGACCGATCGGGGCTCAGGAGATGGCGCGTGGACCGACTAGGGCTCAGGAGGTTGCGCGTGGACCAATTGGGGTTCGGCCGGTTGGGCGACGGCGCGTGGACCGATCGTGGCTCGGCGACGGCGCGTGGACCGAACGGGGCTCGGAGACGACGCATGGACTGATCGGGGCTCGGAAACGGCGGGTGGACCGATCGGGGCTTAGGAGACGGCGCGTGGACCGATCGGGGCTCGGAGACGGCGCGTGGAGCGATCGGGGCTCCGGAGACGGCGCGTGAACCAATCGGTGCTCCGAGACGGCGCGTGGACCGATCGGGGCTGAGGAGAAGGCGCGTGGTCCGATCGGGGCTTATGAGACGGCGCGTGGACCGATCGGGGGTCGGAGACGGCGCGTGGAACGATCGGGGCTCAGGCGACGGCGCGTGAACCGATCGGCGCTCGGAGACGGCGCGTGGACCGATAGGGGCTTAGGAGACGGCGCGTGGACCGATCGGGGCTCGGAGGCGGGGCGTGGAATGATCGGGGCTCAGGAGACGGCGCGTGAAATGATCGGCGCTCTGAGACGGCGCGTAGACCGATTGGGGCTTACGCGACGGCGCGTAGACCGATTGGGGCTTACGCGACGGCGCGTGGACCGATCGGGGCTCAGGAAGCGGCGCCTGGACCGATCGTGGCTCGGAAACGGCGCGTCGACGGATCGGGGCTTAGGAGACGACGCGTGGACCGATCGGGGCTTAGGAGACGACGCGTGGACCGATCGGGGCTCAGGAGACGGCGCGTGGACCGACCGGGGCTCATGAGGCGACGCGTGGATCGATCGGGGCTGGGAGACGGCGCGTGGATCAATCGGGGCTTAGGAGACGGCGCGTGGACCGATCGGGGCTTAGGAGACGACGCGTGGATGGAGCGGGGCTCGGAGACGGCGCGTGGATGGACCGTGGCTTAGAATGCGGCACGCGCACCGATCGGGGCTCGGAGACGGCGCGTGGAACGATCGGGTCTCAGGAGACGGCGCGTTAAATGATCGGCGCTCGGAGACGCCGCGTGGACCGATTGGGGCTTAGGAGACGGCGCGTGGACCGATCGGGGCGCAGGAAGCGGCGCCTCGACGGAGTGGGGCTCAGGAGGCGGCACGAGAAGCGATCGGGGCTCAGGAGAAGACGCGTCAATTGATCGGGGCTCAGGAGACGACGCGTCGACGTATCGGGGCTTAGGAGACGACGCCTGGACCGATCGGGGCTCAGGAGACGGCGCGTCGACCGACCGGAGCTCAGGAGAATCGCGTGGATCGATCGGGGCTACGTAGGCGGCGCGTGGACCGACCGGGGCTCAGGAGGCCGCGCGAGAACCGATCGCGGCTCGGCGACGGCGCGTGGACCGATCGGGGCTCAGGAGGCCGCGCGTGGACCGATCATGGCTCGGCGACGGCGCGTAGACCGATCGGGGCTCGGAGACGACGCGTGGACCGATCAGGGCTCGGAGACAGCGCGTGGACCGATTGGGGCTCGGATACGGCGCGTGAACCAATCGGGGCTCAGGAGGCCGCGCGTGGACCGATCGCGGCTCGGCGACGGCGCGTGGACCGATCGGGTCTCAGGAGGCCGCGCGTGCACAGATCATGACTCGGCGACGGCGCGTGGACCGATCGGGGCTCGGAGACGGCGCGTGGACTGATCGGGGCTCGGAGACGGCGCGTTAACCGATCGGGGCTCAGGTGACGATGCGTGGACCGATCGGGGCTCGGAGACGGCGCGTGGACCGACCGGGGCTAAGGCGCCCGCGCGTGGACCGATCGAGGCTCGGCGACGGCGCATGAACCGACCGGGGCTCATGAGACGGCGCGTAGACCGATCGGGGCTCCGGTGGCGACGCGTGGACCGATCGGGGCCCAGGAAACGGCGCGTGGATCGATCGGTGCTTGAAGGCGACGCGTGGACCGACCGGGGCTCAGCAGCCGATGCGTGGATCGATCGGGGCTCAGGAGGCGGCGCGTAGACCCATCGGGGCTCGGAGACGGCACGTGGACCGATCAGGGCTTAGGAAACGACGCGTGGACCGATCGGGGCTAAGGAGACGGCGCGTGGACCGATCGGTGCTCGGAGACAGCGCGTTTACCGACTGGGGCACGAGAGGTTGCGCGTGGACCAATTGGGGTTCGCAGCGGCGTGTGGACCGACCGGAGCTCAGTAGACCGCGCGTGGACCGATCGGGGCTCGGCGACTGCGCGTGGATGGATCGGGGCTCAGGAGACAGCGCGTGGACCGATCGGGGTTCACGAAGCGGCGCCTGCACCGATCGTCGCTCGGAGACGGCGCGTGGAGGCATCGGGGCTTAGAAGACGACGCATGGATCGAGCGGGGCTCAGGAGACGGCGCGAGGAGCGATCGGGGCTCGGAGACGGCGCGTGGAGGCATCGGGGCTTTCAAGACGACGCGTGGACCAAACGGTGCTCAGAAAACGGCGCGTGGACCGATCGGGGCTTAGGAGACGACGCGTGGACCGATCGGGGCTCGGAGACAGTGCGTGGACCGACTGGGGCTCTGGCGGTTGCACGTGGACCAATTGGGGTTCGGCGACGGCGCGTGGACCGATCGGGGCTCGGAGACGGCGCGTTAACCGATTGGGGCTTAGGAGACGATGCGTGGTCCGATCGGGGCTCAGGAGCCTCGCGTGGACCGATCGGGGCTTAGGAGACGACGCGTGGACCGATCAGGGCTCGGCGACTGCGCGTGGACGTATCGGGGCTCAGGAGACGGCGCGTGGACCGATCGGGGCTCGGGGACGGCGCGTTAACCGATTGTGGCTTAGGAGAGCATGCGTGGACCGATCGGGGCTCGAAGACGGCGCGTGGACCGACCGGGTCTCAGGAGGCCGCGCGTGGACAGATCATGACTCGGCGACGACGCGTGGACCGATCGGGGCTCGGAGACGACGCGTGGACCGATCGGGGCTCGGAGACATCGCGTGGAACGATCGGGGCTCAGGAGACGGCGCGTGGACCGATTGGGGCTCGGATACGGCGCGTGAACCGACCGGGGCTCAGGAGGCCGCGCGTGGACCGATCCGGGCTCGGAGACGGCGCGTGGAATGATCGGGGCTCAGGAGACGGCGCGTGGACCGACCGGGGCGGGGAGACGGCGCGTTAACCGATCGGGGCTTAGGAGACGATGCGTGGACCGATCGGGGCTCGGAGACGGCGCGTGGAGGCATCGGGGCTTAGAAGACGACGCATGGATCGATCGGGGCTCAGGAAACGGCGCGTGGACCGATTGGAGCTCGGAGACGACGCGTGGACCGACTGGGGCTCAGGTGGTTGCCCGTGGACCAATTGGGGTTCGGCGACGGCGGGTGGACCGATCGCGGCTCGGAGACGGCGCGTGAACCGACCGGGGCTCATGAGACGGCGCGTAGACCGATCGGGGCTCCGGCGGCGATGCGTGGACCGATCGGGGCTCGGAGACGGCGCGTGGACCGACCGGGGCTAAGGAGGCCGCGCGTGGACCGACCGGGGCTAAGGAGGCCGCGCGTGGACCGATCGAGGCTCGGCGACGGCACGTGAACCGACCGGGGCTCATGAGACGGCGCGTACACCGATCGGGGCTCCGGCGGCGACGCGTGGACCGATCGGGGCCCAGGAAACGGCGCGTGGATCGATCGGTGCTCAAAGACGACGCGGGGACCGACCGGGGCTCAGGAGCCGATGCGTGGATCGATCGGGGCTCAGGAGGCGGCGTGTAGACCCATCGGGGCTCGGAGACGGCACGTGGACCGATCAGGGCTTAGGAGACGGCGCGTGGACCGATCGGGGCTCAGGAGACGGCGCGTGGACCGATCGGTGCTCGGAGACGGCGCGTGGACCGATTGTGGCTTACGAGACGGCGCGTGGATCGATCGGGGCTCAGGAAGCGGCGCCTGGACCTATCGTGGCTCGGAGACGGGGCGTGGAGGCATCGGGGCTAAGAACACGACGCATGGACCGAGCGGGGCTCACGAGACGGCGCGTGGAACGATCGGGGCTCCGGAGACGGCGCCTGGACCGGTCGGGGCTTAGGAGACGACGCCTAGACCGATCGGGGCTTAGGAGACGACGCGTGGACCGATCGGGGCTTAGGAGAAAACGCGTGGACCGATCGGGGCTCAGGAAGCGGCGCCTGCACCGATCGTGGTTGGGAGACGGCGTAAGGAGGCATCTGGGCTTAGAAGACGACGCGTGGACCGATCGGGGCTCACGAAACGGCGTGTGGACCGACCGAGGCTCAGGAGGCCACGCCTGGACCGATCGTGGCTCGGAGACGGGGCGTGGAGGCATCGGGGCTAAGAACACGACGCATGGACCGAGCGGGGCTCACGAGACGGCGCGTGGAACGATCGGGGCTCCGGAGACGGCGCCTGGACCGGTCGGGGCTTAGGAGACGACGCCTAGACCGATCGGGGCTTAGGAGACGACGCGTGGACCGATCGGGGCTTAGGAGAAAACGCGTGGACCGATCGGGGCTCAGGAAGCGGCGCCTGCACCGATCGTGGTTGGGAGACGGCGTAAGGAGGCATCTGGGCTTAGAAGACGACGGATGGACCGATCGGGGCCCAGGAAACGGCGAGTGGACCGAACGGTGCTCGGAGACGACACGTGGACCGATCGGCGCACAGGAGACGGCGCGTGGAGCGATCGGGGCTCAGGAGACGACGCGTTAACAGAGCGGGGTTTAGGAGACGATGCGTAGACCGATCGGTGCTCGGAGACAGCGCGTGGACCGACTGGGGCTCAGGAGGTGGCGCGTGGACCAATTGGGGTTCGGCGACGGCGCGTGGACCGACGGGGGATTAGGAGACGACGCGAGGAGCGATCGGGGCTCAGGAGAAGACGCGTCAATTGATCGGGGCTCAGAAATCGGCGCGTGGAGCGATCGGGGCTCAGGAGACGACGCGTGGATCGATCGGGGCTCAGGAAACGACGCGTCGACCGATCGGGGCTTAGGAGACGGCGCGTGGACCGATCGGGGCTCAGGAAGCGGCGCCTGCACCGATCGCGGCTCGGAGACGGCGCGTGGAGGCATCGGGGCTTAGAAGACGACGCATGGACCGAACGGTGCTCAGAAAACGGCGCGTGGAGCGATCGGAGCTCAGGAGACGGCGCGTGGACCGATCGGGGCTCAGGAGACGGTGCGTGGACCGATTGGGGCTCGGATACGGCACGTGAAGCAACCGGGGCTCAGGAGGCCGCGCGTGGACCGATCGCGGCTCGTGCGACGGCGCGTGCATCGATCGGCGCTCGGAGACGGCGTTGTCCGATCGTGGCTTAGGAGAAGGCGCGTGGAACGATCGGGGTTCAGGAGACAGCGCGTGGACCGATTGGGGCTCGGAGACGGCGCGTTAACCGATTGGGGCTTAGGAGACGATGCGTGGATCGATCGGGGTGTAGGGGACGACGCGTGTACCTATCGGGGCTCAGGAGACAGCGCGTGGACCGATCGGGGCTCGGCGTCTGCGCGCCGACGTATCGGGGCTCAGGGGACGGCGCGTGGACCGATTGGAGCTTAGGAGACGGCGCGTGGACCGATCGGTGCTCGGAGACAGCGCCTTTCCCGACTGGGGCACGAGAGGTTGCGCGTGGACCAATTGGGGTTCGCAGCGGCGTGTGGACCGACCGGAGCTCAGTAGACCGCGCGTGGACCGATCGGGGCTCGGAGACGGCGCGTGGACCGATCGGGGCTCAGGAGACGGCGCGTGAAATGATCGGCGCTCTGAGACGGCGCGTGGACCGATTGTGGCTTACGAGACGGCGCGAGGATCGATCCGGGCTCAGGAAGCGGCGCCTGGACCTATCGTGGCTCGGAGACGGCGCGTGGAGGCATCGGGGCTAAGAACACGACGCATGGACCGAGCGGGGCTCAGGAGACGGCGCGAGGACCGATCGGGGCTCAGGAGACTCGCGTGGATCGATCGGGGCTCCGGAGACGCCGCGTGGAGCGATGGGGATCAGGAGACGGTGCGTGGACCGATCGGGGCCCGGAGACGGCGCGTGGACCGATGGGGGCTCAGGAGACGGCGCGTGAACCGATCGGCGCTCGGAGACGTCGCGTGGACCGATCTGGGCTTAGGAGACGGCGCGTGGACCGATCATGGCTCGGCGACGGCGCGTGGACCGATCGGGGTTTGGATACGACGCGTGGACCGATCGGGGCTCGGAGACAGCGCGGGGACCAACCGGGGCTCAGGCGGTTGAGCGTGGACCAATTGGGGTTCGGCGACGGCGCGTGGAATGATCGGGGCTTAGGAGACGGCGCGTGGACCGATCGGAGATCAGGAGACGACGCGTGGATCGATAGGCCTCTGGAAGCGGCGCACGGACCGATCGTGGCTCGGAGACGGCGCGTGGAGGCATCGGGGCTTTCAAGACGACGCGTGGACCGAACGGTGCTCAGAAAACGGCGTGTGGAGCGATTGGGGCTCAAGAGACGGCGCGTGGACCGATCGGGGCTCGGAGACGGCGCGTTAACCGATTGGGGCTTAGGAGACGATGCGTGGTCCGATCGGGGCTCAGGAGCCTCGCGTGGATCGATCGGGGCTCCGGAGGCGCCGCGTTGAACCATGGGGATCAGGAGACAGTGCGTGGACCGATCGGGGCTCGGAGACGGCGCGTGGACCGATCGGGGCTTAGGAGACGACGCGTGGACCGATCGGGGTGTAGGCGACGACGCGTGTACCTATCGGGGCTCAGGAGACAGCGCGTAGACCGATCAGGGCTCGGCGACTGCGCGTGGACGTATCGGGGCTCAGGAGACGGCGCGTGGACCGATCGGGGCTCGGGGACGGCGCGTTAACCGATTGGGGCTTAGGAGACCATGCGTGGACCGATCAGGGCTTGGTGACGGCGCGTTTACCGATAGCAGCTCGGAGACGGCCCGTGGACGGATCGCAGCTTAGGAGACGGCGCGTGGAACGATCGGGGCTCGGAAACAGCGCGTGGACCAACCGGAGCTCAGACGGTTGCGCGTGGACCAATTGGGGTTCGGCGACGGCGCGTGGACTGATCCGGGCTGAAGAGACGGCGCGTGGACCGATCGGGGCTCGGAGACGGCGCGTGGAGCGATCGGGGCTCAGGAGACGGCGCGTGAACCGATCGGCGCACGGAGACGGCGCGTGGACCGATCGGGGCTCAGGAAGATACGCCTGGACCGATCGGGGCTCGGCGACGGCGCGTGGACCGATCGGGGCTCAGGAGACGGTGCGTGGACCGATTGGGGCTCGGATACGGCGCGTGAACCAACCGGGGCTCAGGAGGCCGCGCGTGGACCGATCGCGGCACGTGCGACGGCGCGTGCACCCATCGGCGATCGGAGACGGCGCTGACCGATCGTGGCTTAGGAGAAGGCGCGTGGAACGATCGGGGCTCGGAGACAGCGCGTGGAACGATCGGGGCTCCGAGTCGGCGCGTTAACCGATCGGGGCTTAGGAGACGATGCGTGGACCGAACGGGGCTCGGAGACGGCGCGTGGACCGACCGGGGCTCAGGAGGATACGCCTGGACCGATCGGGGCTCGGCGACGGCGCGTGGACCGATCGAGGCTCGGAGACGACGCGTGTACGGATCGAGGATTCGGGGACGACGCGTGGAACGATCCGGGCTCAGGAGACGGCGCGTGGACCGATCGGGGCTCGGAGACGGCGCGTGGAACGATCGGGGCTCAGGTGACGGCGCGTGAACCGATCCGCGCTCGGAGACGGCGCCTGGACCGATCGGGGCTTAAGAGAAGGCGCTTGGACCGATCGGGGCTTAGGAGTCGGCGCGTGGGCCGATCGGGGCTCAGGAGACGGCGCGAGGAGCGATCGGGCTCAGGAGAAGACGCGTCAATTGATCGTGGCTCAGGAGACGACGCGTCGACGGATCGGGGCTTAGGAGACGACGCGTGGACCGATCGGGGCTTAGGAGACGACGCGTGGACCGATCGGGGTTTAGGAGAGGACGCGTCGACCGATCGGGGCACAGGAGACGGCGCGTGGACCGATCGGGGTTTAGGAGACGACGCGTGGACCGATCGGGGCTTAGGAGACGGCGCGTGAAGTTATCAGCGCTCAGAGACGGCACGTGGACCGATCGGGGCTTAGGATACGGCGCGTGGACCGATCGGGGCTCAGGAAGCGGCGCCTGGACCGATCGGGGCTCGGAAACGACGCGTTAGCCGAGCGGGGCTTAGGAGACGACGCGTGGACCGATCGGGGTGCAGGAGACGGCGCGTGAAGTTATCAACGCTCAGAGACGGCACGGGGACCGATCGGGGCTTAGGATACGGCGCGTGGACCGATCGGGGCTCAGGAAGCGGCGCCTGGACCGATCGTGGCTCGGAGACGACGCGTGGAGGCATCGGGGCTAAGAAGACGACGCATGGACCGATCGGGGCTCAGGAAACGGCGTGTGGACCGATCAGAGCTCGGAGACGACGCGTGTACCTATCGGGGCTCAGGAGACAGCGCGTGGACCGATCGGGGCTCAGGAGGCGGCGCGTGGATCGATCGGGGCTCGGAGTCGGCGCGTGGAACGATCGGGTCTCAGCAGACGGCGCGTGAAATGATCGGCGCTCGGAGACGCCGCGTGGACCGATTGGGGCTTAAGAGACGGCGCGTGGACCGATCGGGGCGCAGGAAGCGGCGCCTGGACCGATCGGGGCTGAGGAGACGGCGCGTCGACCGACCGGAGCTCAGGAGATTCGCGTGGATCGATCGGGGCTCCGGAGGCGGCGCGTGGAGGCATCGGGGCTTTGAAGACGACGCGTGGACCAAACGGTGCTCAGAAAACGGTGCGTGGAGCGATCGGGGCTCAGGAGACGGCGCGTGGACCGATCGGTGCTCAGGAGCCGGCGCGTGGACCGATTGGGGCTCGGATACGGCGCGTGAACCAACCGGGACTCAGAAGCCCGCGCGTGGACCGATCCCGGCTCAGCGACGGCGCGTGGACCGATGGGGGCTCGGGAGCCGCGCGTGGACCGATCATGGCTCGGTGACGGCGCGTGGACCGATCGGGGCTTAGGTGACGATGCGTGGACCGATTGGGGCTCAGGAAGCAGCGCCTGGACCGATCGTGGCTCGGAGACGGCGCGAGGAGGCATCTGGGCTTGGAAGACGACGCGTGGATCGATCGGGGCTCCGAGACGGCGCGTGGACCGATCGAGGCTCGGAGACGACGCGTGTACGGATCGGGGATTCGGCGATGACGCGTGGAACGATCCGGGCTCAGGAGACGGCGCGTGGACGGATCGGAGCTCGGAGACGGCGCGTGGAACGATCGGGGCTCAGGAGACGGCGCGTGAACCGATCGGCGCTCGGAGACGGCGCGTGGAATGATCGGGGCTCACGAGACGGCGCGTGAAATGATCGGCGCTCTGAGACGGCGCGGAGACCGATTGGAGCTTACGAGACGGCGCGTGGACCGATGGGGGCTCAGGAAGCGGCGCCTGGACCGATCGTGGCTCGAAGACAGCGCGTGGAGGCATCGGGGCTAAAAGACGACGCATGGATCGAGCGGGGCTCAGGAGACGGCGCGAGGGGCGATCGGGGCTTGGAGAGGGCGCGTGGAGGCATCGGGGCTTTGAAGACGGCGCGTGGACCGATCGGGGCTCAGGACACGGCGCGTGGACCGATCGGGGCTGGGAGACGGAGCGTGGAGCGATCGGGGCTCAGGAGACAGCGCGTGAACTAATCGGCGCTCGGAGACGGCGTGTGGACCGATCGGAGCTCGGAGACGACGCGTGGACCGATCGGGGCTCAGGAGACGGCGCGAGGAGCGATCGGGCTCAGGAGAAGACGCGTCAATTGATCGTGGCTCAGGAGACGACGCGTGGATCGATCGGGGCTCAGAAGACGACGCGTCGACCGATCGGGGCTCAGGAGAAGGCGCGTGGATCGATCGAGGCTCGAAGACGCCGCGTGGAGCGATCGGGGCTCAGGAGACGGCGCTTGAACTTATCGGCGCTCGGAGACGGCGCGTGGACCGATCGGGGCTTAGGATACGGCGCATGGACCGATCGGGGCTCAGGAAGCGGCGCCTGGACCGATCGGGGCTGAGGAGACGGCGCGTCGACCGACCGGAGCTCAGGAGATTCGCGTGGATCGATCGGGGCTCCGGAGGCGGCGCGTGGAGGCATCGGGGCTTTGAAGACAACGCGTGGACCAAACGGTGCTCAGAAAACGGTGCGTGGAGCGATCGGGGCTCAGGAGACGGCGCGTGGACCGATCGGTGCTCAGGAGCCGGCGCGTGGACCGATTGGGGCTTAGGAGACGACGTGTGGACCGATCGGTGCGTAGGAGACGACGCTAGTACCTATCGGGGCTCAGGAGTGAGCGCGTGGACCGATCAGGCCTCGGCGACTGCGCGTGGACGTATCGGGCCTCGGCGACTGCGCGTGGACGTATCGAGCCTCGGCGACTGCGCGTGGACGTATCGGGGTTCAGGAGACGGCGCGTGGACCGATTGGGGCTCGGAGACGGCGCGTTAACCGATCGGGGCTTAGGAGACGACGCGTGGACCGATCGGGCCTCAGGAGACGGCGCGTCGACCGATCGGTGCTCGGAGACGGCGCGTGGACGGACCGTGGCTTAGAATGCGTCACGCGGACCGATCGGGGCTCGGATACGGCGTGTGGAGGTATCGGGGCTTAGGAGACGATGCGTGAACCGATCGGGGCTCAGGAGCCGATGCGTGGATCGATCGGGGCTCAGGAGGCGGCGCGTGGACCCATCGGGGCTCGGAGACGACACGTGGACCGATCAGGGCTTAGGAGACGACGCGTGGACCGATCGGGGCTCAGGAGACGGCGCGTGGACCGATCAGGACTTAGGACACGACGCGTTGACCGATCGGGACTCAGGAGGCGCCGCGTGGACCGATCGGGGATCAGGAACCGGTCCGTGGAGCGATCGGGGCTTAGGAGACGGCACGTGGACTGATCGGGGCTCGGGAAGCGGCGCCTGAACCGATCGTGGCGCGGAGACGGCGCGTGGAGGCATCGGGGCTTAGTAGACGACGCATGGACCGATCAGGTCTCAGGAAACGGCGCGTGGACCGATTGGAGCTCGGAGACGACGCGTGGACCGACTGGGGCTCAGGCGGTTGCGCGTGGACCAATTGGGGTTCGGCGACGGCGCGTGGACCGATCGCGGATCGGAGACGGCGCGTTAACTGATCTGGGCTTAGGAGACGATGCGTGAGCCGATCGAGGCTCGGAGACGGCGAGTGGACCCATCGGGGCTCGGAGACGATGCGTGTACGGATCGGGGCTTGATGACGGCGGCTTTACCGATCGCGGCTCGGAGACGGCCCGCGGACAGATCGGGGCTTAGGAGACGGCGCGTGGACCGATCGGGGCTCAGGAGACAGCGCGTGGACCGGTCGGGGCTTAGGAGACGACGCCTGGACCGATCGGGGCTTAGGAGGCGGCGTGTGGAACGATCGGGGCTCAGGAGACGGCGCGTGCACCGATCGGGGCTTAGGAGAAAACGCGTTTACCGATCGGGGCTCAGGAAGCGGCGCCTGCACCGATCGTGGTTGGGAGACGGCGCAAGGAGGCATCTGGGCTTAGAAAACGACGCGTGGACCGATCGGGGGTCAGGAAACGGCGCGTGGACCGATCGGGGCTCGGAGACGGCACGTTAACCGATCGGGGCTTAGGAGACGATGCGTGGACCGATCGCGGCTCGGAGACGGCGTGTGAACCGACCGGGGCTCAGGAGGCCGCGCGTGGAGCGATCGAGGCTCGGCGACGGCGCGTGGACCGATCGGGGCTCAGGAGGCCGCGCGTGGACCGATCATGGCTCGGCAAGGGCGCGTGGACCGATCGGTGTTCAGAGACGGCGCGTGGACCGATCGGGGCTGGGAGACGGAGCGTGGAGCGATCGGGGCTCAGGAGACGGCGCGTGAACTAATCAGCGCTCGGAGACGGCGCGTGGACCGATCGGGGCTGAGGAGAAGGCGCGTGGTCCGATCGGGGCTTATGAGACGGCGCGTGGACCGATCGGGGCTCGGAGATGGCGCACGGACGGATCGTGGCTCGGAGACGGCGCGTGGGCCGATCGAGGCTCAGGAGACGGCGGGCGGACCGACCGGGGCTCAGGAGACTCGTGTGGATCGATCGGGGCTCCGGAGGCGCCGCGTGGACCGATCGGGGCTCAGGAGACGGCGCGTGAACCGATCGGCGCTCGGAGACGGCGCGTGGACCGATCGGGGCTCGGAGACAGCGCGTGGACCGACTGGGGCTCAGGCGGTTGCGCGTGGACCAATTGGGGTTCGGCGACGGCGCGTGGACCAATCCGGGCTTAGGTGCCGGCGCGTGGACCGATCGGGGAACGGAGACGGAGCGTGGAGTGATCGGGGCTCAGGAGACGGCGCGTGGACCGACTGGGACTCAGGCGGTTGCGCGTGGACCAATTGGGGTTCGGCGACGGCGCGTGGACCACTCGGCGCTCGGAGACGGCGCGTTAACCGATGGGGCTTAGGAGACGATGCGTGAACCGAGCGGGGCACGGAGACGGCGCGTGGGCCGATCGGGGCTTAGGAGACAACGCGTGGACCGATGGGGGTTCGGAGACGGCGCGTGGACCGACCGGGGCTCAGGAGGACGCGCGTGGACCGATCGGGGCTCGGCGACGGCGCGTGGACCGATCGAGTCTAGGAGACGACGCGTCAACCGATCGGGGCTCAGATGACGGCGCGCGGACCGACCGGGGCTCAGGAGACTCGCGTAGATCGATCGGGGCTCGGAGACGGCGCGTGGACCGATCGGGGCTTAGGAGACGACGCGTGGACCGATCGGGGCGTAGGACACGACGCGTGTACCTATCGGGGCTCACGAGACAGCGTGTGGACCGATTGGGGCTCAGGAGACGGCGCGTGGACCGATCGGGGCTCGGAGACGGCGCGTTGAACGATCGGAGCTCAGGAGACGGGGCGTGAAATGATCGGCGCTCTGAGACGGCGCGTGGACCGATCGGTGCTCGGAGAGGGCGCGTGAACGGACCGCGGCTCAGAATGCGGTACACGGACCGATCGGGGATCGGACACGGCGTGTGGACCGATCGAGGCTCGGAGACGACGCGATTACGGATCGGGGATCAGGAGACGACGCGTGGAACGATCCGGGATCAGGAGACGAAGCGTGGACCGATCGGGGCTCGGAGACGGCGCGTGGATCGATCGGGGATCGGGGACGGCGCGTGGAACGATCGCGGCTCGGAGTCGACGCGTTAGCCGATCGGGGCTTAGGAGACGATGCGTGGACCGATCCGGGCTCGGAGACGGCGCGTGGACCGACCGGGCTTTAGGAGAAGGCGCTTGGACCGAACGGGGCTTAGGAGACGGCGCGTGGACGGATCGGGGCTCGGAGACGGCGCGTGGAATGATCGGGGCTCAGGAGACGGCGCGTGGAGCGATTGGGGCGGGGAGACGGCGCGTTAACCGATCGGGGCTTAGGAGACGATGCGTGGACCGATCGGGGCTCGGAGACGGCGCGTGGACCGATCGGGGCTCAGGAAACGGCGTGTGGCGCGATCGGGGCTCAGGAGACGACGCGTGGATCGATCGGGGCTTAGCAGACGACGCGTGTACCTATCGGGGCTTAGGAGACGGCGCGTGGACCGATCGGGGCTCGGAGACGGCGCGTGGAGCGATCGGGGCTCCGGAGACGGCGCGTGAACCAATCGGTGCTCCGAGACGGCGCGTGGACCGATCGGGGCTGAGGAGAAGGCGCGTGGTCCGATCGGGGCTTATGAGACGGCGCGTGGACCGATCGGGGCTCAGGAGACGGCGCGTGAACCGATCGGCGCTCGGAGACGGCGCGTGGACCGATAGGGGCTTAGGAGACGGCGCGTGGACCGATCGGGGCTCGGAGGCGGGGCGTGGAATGATCGGGGCTCAGGAGACGGCGCGTGAAATGATCGGCGCTCTGAGACGGCGCGTAGACCGATTGGGGCTTATGCGACGGCGCGTGGACCGATCGGGGCTCAGGAAGCGGCGCCTGGACCGATCGTGGCTCGGAAACGGCGCGTGGAGGCATCGGGGCTAAGAAGACGACGCATGGATCGAGCGGGGCTCAGGAGACGGCGCGAGGAGCGATCGGGGCTCGGAGACGGCGCGTGGAGGCATCGGGGCTTAGAAGACGACGCGTGGACCGAACGGTGCTCAGAAAACGGCGCGTGGACCGATCGGTGCTCGGAGACGATGCGGGGACCGATCGGGGCTCAGGAAACGGCGTGTGGAGCGGTTGGGGCTCAGGAGACGACGCGTGGATCGATCGGGGCTCGGAGACGCCGCGTGGAGCGATCGGGGCTCAGGAGACGGCGCTTGAACTTATCGGCGCTCGGAGACGTCGCGTGGACCGATCGGGGCTTAGGATACGGCGCATGGACCGATGGGGGCTCAGGAAGCGGCGCCTGGACCGATCGTGGCTCGGAGACGGCGCGTGGAGGCATCGGGGCTAAGAAGACGACGCATGGACCGATCGGGGCTCAGGAGACGGCGCGTGGACCGACCGGGGCTCAGGAGGCGACGCGTGGACCCATCGGGGCTCGGAGACGGCGCGTGGACCGATCGGTGCTCGGAGACAGCGCGTGGACCGACTGGGGCTCGGAGACGGCGCGTGGATCGATCGGGGCTCAGGGGACGGCGCGTGGACCGGTCGAGGCTTAGGAGACTCGCGTCGATCTACCGGGGCTCCGGAGACGGCGCGTGAACAGATCGGGGCTTAGGAGACGGCGCGTGGATCGATCGGGGCTGGGAGACGGCGCGTGGATCAATCGGGGCTTAGGAGACGGCGCGTGGACCGATCGGGGCTTAGGAGACGACGCGTGGATGGAGCGGGGCTCGGAGACGGCGCGTGGATGGACCGTGGCTTAGAATGCGGCACGCGGACCGATCGGGGCTCGGAGACGGCGCGTGGAACGATCGGGTCTCAGGAGACGGCGCGTTAAATGATCGGCGCTCGGAGACGCCGCGTGGACCGATTGGGGCTTAGGAGACGGCGCGTGGACCGATCGGGGCGCAGGAAGCGGCGCCTCGACGGAGTGGGGCTCAGGAGGCGGCACGAGAAGCGATCGGGGCTCAGGAGAAGACGCGTCAATTGATCGGGGCTCAGGAGACGACGCGTCGACGAATCGGGGCTTAGGAGACGACGCCTGGACCGATCGGGGCTCAGGAGACGGCGCGTCGACCGACCGGAGCTCAGGAGAATCGCGTGGATCGATCGGGGCTACGTAGGCGGCGCGTGGACCGACCGGGGCTCAGGAGGCCGCGCGAGAACCGATCGCGGCTCGGCGACGGCGCGTGGACCGATCGGGGCTCAGGAGGCCGCGCGTGGACCGATCATGGCTCGGCGACGGCGCGTAGACCGATCGGGGCTCGGAGACGACGCGTGGACCGATCAGGGCTCGGAGACAGCGCGTGGACCGATTGGGGCTAAGGCGCCCGCGCGTGGACCGATCGAGGCTCGGCGACGGCGCATGAACCGACCGGGGCTCATGAGACGGCGCGTAGACCGATCGGGGCTCCGGTGGCGACGCGTGGACCGATCGGGGCCCAGGAAACGGCGCGTGGATCGATCGGTGCTTGAAGGCGACGCGTGGACCGACCGGGGCTCAGCAGCCGATGCGTGGATCGATCGGGGCTCAGGAGGCGGCGCGTAGACCCATCGGGGCTCGGAGACGGCACGTGGACCGATAAGGGCTTAGGAAACGACGCGTGGACCGATCGGGGCTAAGGAGACGGCGCGTGGACCGATCGGTGCTCGGAGACAGCGCGTTTACCGACTGGGGCACGAGAGGTTGCCCGTGGACCAATTGGGGTTCGGCGACGGCGGGTGGACCGATCGCGGCTCGGAGACGGCGCGTGAACCGACCGGGGCTCATGAGACGGCGCGTAGACCGATCGGGGCTCCGGCGGCGATGCGTGGACCGATCGGGGCTCGGAGACGGCGCGTGGAGGCATCGGGGCTTCGAAGACGACACATGGACCAATCGGGGCTCGGAAACGGCGCCTGGACCGATCGGAGCTCGGAGACATCGCGTGGAACGATCGGGGCTCAGGAGACGGCGCGTGGACCGATTGGGGCTCGGATACGGCGCGTGAACCGACCGGGGCTCAGGAGGCCGCGCGTGGACCGATCCGGGCTCGGAGACGGCGCGTGGAATGATCGGGGCTCAGGAGACGGCGCGTGGACCGACCGGGGCGGGGAGACGGCGCGTTAACCGATCGGGGCTTAGGAGACGATGCGTGGACCGATCGGGGCTCGGAGACGGCGCGTGGACCGATCGGGGCTCGGCGACTGCGCGTGGATGTATCGGGGCTCAGGAGACAGCGCGTGGACCGATCGGTGCTCAGGAAGTGGCGCCTGCACCGATCGCGGCTCGGAGACGGCGCGTGGAGGCATCGGGGTTTAGAAGACGACGCATGGACCGAACGGTGCTCAGAAAACGGCGCGTGGAGCGATCGGAGCTCAGGAGACGGCGCGTGGACCGATCGGGGCTCAGGAGACGGTGCGTGGACCGATTGGGGCTCGGATACGGCACGTGAAGCAACCGGGGCTCAGGAGGCCGCGCGTGGACCGATCGCGGCTCGTGCGACGGCGAGTGCATCGATCGGCGCTCGGAGACGGCGTTGTCCGATCGTGGCTTAGGAGAAGGCGCGTGGAACGATCGGGGTTCAGGAGACAGCGCGTGGACCGATTGGGGCTCGGAGACGGCGCGTTAACCGATTGGGGCTTAGGAGACGATGCGTGGATCGATCGGGGCTCAGGATCCTCGCGTGGATCGTTCGGGGCTCCGGAGGCGCCGCGTGGACCCATGGGGATCAGGAGACAGTGCGTGGACCCATCGGGGCTCGGAGACGGCGCGTGGACCGATCGGGGCTTAGGAGACGACGCGTGGACCGATCGGGGTGTAGGAGACGACGCGTGTACCTATCGGGGCTCAGGAGACAGCGCGTGGACCGATCGGGGCTCGGCTTCTGCGCGCCGACGTATCGGGGCTCAGGGGACGGCGCGTGGACCGATTGGAGCTTAGGAGACGGCGCGTGGACCGATCGGTGCTCGGAGACAGCGCCTTTCCCGACTGGGGCACGAGAGGTTGCGCGTGGACCAATTGGGGTTCGCAGCGGCGTGTGGACCGACCGGAGCTCAGTAGACCGCGCGTGGACCGATCGGGGCTCGGCGACTGCGCGTGGATGGATCGGGGCTCAGGAGACAGCGCGTGGACCGATCGGGGCTCGGAAACGGTGCATGGACCGATCGGAGCTCGGAGACGACGCGTGGAGCGGTCGGGGCTCAGGAGAAGACGCGTGGATCGATCGGGGCTCAGGAGACGACGCGTCGACGGATCGGGTTTAGGAGACGACGCATGGACCGATCGGGGCTTAGGAGCCGACGCGTGGACCGATCCGGGCTCAAGAGACGGCGCGTGGACCGATCGGGGCTCCAGGACGGCGCGTGGAACGATCCGGGCGTAGAAGACGGCGCGTGGACTGATCGGGGTTCAGGAAACGACGCGTCGACCGATCGGGGCTCAGGAGACGGCTCGCGGACCGACCGGGGCTCAGGAGCCTCGCGTGGGCCGATCATGGCTCGGCGACGGCGCGTGGACCGATCGGGGCTCAGAGACGACGCGTGCACCGATGGGGGCTCGGATACGGCGCGTGAACCAACCGGGGCTCAGGAGGCCGCGCGTGGACCGATCATGGCTCGGCGACGGCGCGTGGACCGATCGGGGTTCGGATACGACGCGTGGACCGATCGGGGCTCGGAGAGTGCGCGTGGACCAACCGGGGCTCAGTCGGTTGCGCGTGGACCAATTGGGGTTCGGCGACGGCGCGTGGACCGATCCGGGCTCAGGAGACGGCGCGTGGACCGATCGGTGCTCGGAGACGGCGCGTGGAGCGATCGGGGCTCAGGAGACGGCGCGTGAACCGATCGGCGCTCGGAGACGGCGCGTGGACCAATCGGGGCTGAGGAGAAGGCGCGTTGACCGATCGGGGCTTAGGAGACGGCGCGTGGACCGATCGGGGCTCGGAGACGGCGCGTGGAATGATCGGGGCTTAGGAGACGGCGCGTGGACCGATCGGAGATCAGGAGACGACGCGTGGACCGATAGGCCTCTGGAAGCGGCGCACGGACCGATCGTGGCTCGGAGACGGCACGTGGAGGCATCGGGGCTTTCAAGACGACGCGTGGACCAAACGGTGCTCAGAAAACGGCGCGTGGAGCGATTGGGGCTCAGGAGACGGCGCGTGGACCGATCGGGGCTCAGGAGACGGTGCGTGGACCGATCGGGGCTTAGGAGACGACGCGTGGACCGATCGGGGCTCGGAGACGACGCGTGGACCGATCGGGGCTCGGAGACAGTGCGTGGACCGACTGGGGCTCAGGCGGTTGCGCGTGGACCAATTGGGGTTCGGCGACGGCGCGTGGACCGATCGGGGCTCGGAGACGGCGCGTTAACCGATTGGGGCTTAGGAGACGATGCGTGGTCCGATCGGGGCTCAGGAGCCTCGCGTGGACCGATCGGGGCTCGGCGACGGCGCGTGGACCGATCGGGTCTCAGGAGGCCGCGCGTGGACAGATCATGACTCGGCGACGGCGCGTGGACCGATCGGGGCTCGGAGACGACGCGTGGACCGATCGGGGCTCGGAGACAGCGCGTGGACCGACTGGGGCTCAGGCGGTTTCGCGTGGACCAATTGGTGTTCGGCGACGGCGCGTGGCCCGATCGGGGCTTAGGAGACGGCGCGTGCACCGATCGGGGCCCGGAGACGGGTCGTGGACAGATTGGGGATTAGGAGACGGCGCGTGGACCGATCGGGGCTGGGAGACGGCGCGTGGACCGATCGGGGCTTAGGAGACAACGCGTGGACCGATCGGGGTGTAGGAGACGACGCGTGTACCTATCGGGGCTCAGGAGACAGCGCGTGGACCGATCGGGGCTCGGCGTCTGCGCGCCGACGTATCGGGGCTCAGGGGACGGCGCGTGGACCGATTGGAGCTTAGGAGACGGCGCGTGGACCGATTGGGGCTCGGATACGGCGCGTGAACCGATCGGGGCTTAGGAGACGACGCGTGGACCGATCGGGGCTCAGGGGACGGCGCGTGGACCGATCGGGGCTTCGGAGACGGTACGTGCACCGATCGGGGCTCGGAGACGGTACGAGGACCGACCGGAGCTCAGGAGATTCGCGTGGATCGATCAGGGCTCCGGAGGCGGCGCATGGACCGATTGGGGAGCATGAGATGGTGCGTGGACCGATCGGGGCTCGGAGACGGCGCACGGACCGATCGGGGCTTAGGAGACGACGCGTGTACCTATCGGGGCTCAGGAGACAGCGCGTGGACCGATCGGGGCTCGGCGTCTGCGCGCCGACGTATCGGGGCTCAGGGGACGGCGCGTGGACCGATTGGAGCTCAGGAGACGGCGCGTGGACCGATTGGGGCTCGGATACGGCGCGTGAACCGATCGGGGCTTAGGAGACGACGCGTGGACCGATCGGGGCTCGGAGACGGCGCGTGGACCGATCGGGGCTTAGGAGACTCACGTTGATCGATTGGGGCTCCGGAGGCGGCGCGTGGACCGATCGGGACTTAGGAGACTACGCGTGTACCTATCGGGGCTCAGGAGACTGCGCGTGGACCGATTGGGCATCAGGAGACGGCGCGTCGATGGATCGGGGCTTGGGGAACGACGCGTGGACCGATCGGGGCTCAGGAGACGGTGCGTGGATCGATCGGGGCTCGGATACGGCGCGTGGAACGATCGGGGCTCAGGAGAAGGCGCGAGGAGCGATCGGGGCTCGGAGACGACGCGTGTACGGATCGGGGCTTGGTGACGGAGTGTGGACCGATCGGGGCTCTCGAAGCGGCGCCTGAACCGATCCTGGCTCGGAGACGGGGCGAGGAGGCATCTGGTCTTAGAAGACGACGCGTGGATCGATCGGGGCTCGGAGACGGCGCGTGAACCGACCGGGGCTCAGGAGGCCGCGCGTGGACCGATCGAGGCTCGGCGACGGCGCGTGTACCGATCGGGGCTCGCCGACTGCGTGTGGACGTATCGGGGTTCAGGAGACGGCGCGTGGACCGATCGGGGCTCAGGAGACGGCGCGTGCACCGATCGGGGCCCAGAGACGGGTCGTGGACAGATTGGGGCTTAGGAGACGGCGCGTGGACCGACTGGGGCTCAGGAGGTTGCGCGTGGAACGATCGGGGCTCAGGAGACGGCGCTTGAACTTATCGGCGCTCGGAGACGTCGTGTGGACCGATCGGAGCTCGGAGACGACGCGTGGACCGATCGGGGCTCAGGAGACGGCGCGAAGAGCGATCGGGCTCAGGAGAAGACGCGTCAATTGATCGTGGCTCAGGAGACGACGCGTGGATCGATCGGGGCTCAGAAGACGACGCGTCGACCGATCGGGGCTCAGGAGACGGCGCGTGGATCGATCGAGGCTCGAAGACGCCGCGTGGAACGATCGGGGCTCAGGAGACGGCGATTGAACTTATCGGCGCTCGGAGACGGCGCGTGGACCGATCGGGGCTTAGGATACGGCGCATGGACCGATCGGGGCTCAGGAAGCGGCGCCTGGACCGATCGTGGCTCGGAGACGGCGCGTGGAGGCATCGGGGCTAAGAAGACGACGCATGGACCGATCGGGGCTCAGGAAACGGCGTGTGGACCGATCGGAGCTCGGAGACGACGCGTGGACCGATCGGGGCTCAGGAGACGGCGCGAGGAGCGATCGGGCTCAGGAGAAGACGCGTCAATTGATCGTGGCTCAGGAGACGACGCGTCGACGGATCGGGGCTTAGGAGACGACGCGTGGACCGATCGGGGCTTAGGAGACGACGCGTGGACCGATCGGGGTTTAGGAGAGGACGCGTCGACCGATCGGGGCACAGGAGACGGCGCGTGGACCGATCGGGGTTTAGGAGACGACGCGTGGACGGATCGGGGCTCGGAGACGGCGCGTGGACCGATCGGGACTTAGGAGACGACGAGTGGACCGATCGGGGCTTAGGAGACGATACGTGGACCGATCGGGGCTCAGGAGACGGCGCGTGGACCGGTCGGGGCCTAGGAGACTCACGTTGATCGATGGGGCTCCGGAGGCGGCGCGTGGACCGATCGGGGCTTAGGAGACTACGCGTGTACCTATCGGGGATCAGGAGACAGCGCGTGGACCGATTGGGCATCAGGAGACGGCGCGTCGATGGATCGGGGCTTGGGGAACGACGCGTGGACCGATCGGGGCTCAGGAGACGGCGCGTGGATCGATCGGGGCTCGGAGACGGCGCGTGGAACGATCGGGCCTCAGGAGACGGCGCGTGAAATGATCGGCGCTCGGAGACGGCGCGTGGACCGATCGTGGCTTAGGAGAAGGCGCGTGGAACGATCAGGGCTCAGGAGACGGCGCGTGGAGCGATCGGGACTCAGGAGACGGCGCGTGAACCAATCGGCGCTCCGAGACGGCGCGTGGACCGATCGGGGATGAGGAGAAGGCGTGTGGACCGGTCGGGGCTTAGGAAACGGCGCGTGGACCGATCGGGGCTTAGGAGACGACGCGTGGACCGATCGGGGCTCCGAGACGGCACGTGGACCGATCGGGGCTTAGGAGACTCACGTTGATCGATTGGGGCTCCGGAGGCGGCGCGTGGACCGATCGGGGCTTAGGAGACTACGCGTGTACGTATCGGGGCTCAGGAGACTGCGCGTGGACCGATTGGGCATCAGGAGACGGCGCGTTGATGGATCGGGGTTTGGGGAACGACGCGTGGACCGATCGGGGCTCAGGAGACGGCGCGTGGATCGATCGGGGCTCGGATACGGCGCGTGGAACGATCGGGGCTCAGGAGACGGCGCGAGGAGCGATCGGGCTCAGGAGAAGACGCGTCAATTGATCGTGGCTCAGGAGACGACGCGTCGACGGATCGAGGCTTAGGAGACGACGCGTGGACCGATCGGGGCTTAGGAGACGACGCGTGGACCGATCGGGGCTCAGGAGACGGCGCGTGGACCGACCGGGGCTCAGGAGGCGAGGCGTAGACCCATCGGGGCTCGGAGACGGCGTGTGGACCGATCGGGGATTAGGAGACGACGCGTGGACCGATCGGGGTTTAGGAGAGGACGCGTCGACCGATCGGGGCACAGGAGACGGCGCGTGGACCGATCGGGGCTTAGGAGACGACGCGTGGACCGATCGGGGCTCGGAGACGGCACGTGGACCGATCGGGGCTTAGGTGACTCACGTTGATCGATTGGGGCTCCGGAGGCGGCGCGTGGACCGATCGGGGCTTAGGAGACTACGCGTGTACCTATCGGGGCTCAGGAGACTGCGCGTGGACCGATTGGGCATCAGGAGACGGCGCGTCGATGGATCGGGGCTTGGGGAACGACGCGTGGACCGATCGGGGCTCAGGAGACGGCGCGTGGATCGATCGGGGCTCGGATACGGCGCGTGGAGGCATCTGGGCTTACAAGACGACGCGTGGATCGATCGGGGCTCGGAGACGGCGCGTGAACCAGTCGGGGCTTAGGAGACGACGCGAGGACCGATCGAGGCTCGGAGACGACGCGTGTACGGATCGGGGCTTGGTGACGGAGTGTGGACCGATCGGGGCTCACGAAGCGGCGCCTGAACCGATCCTGGCTCGGAGACGGCGAGAGGAGGCATCTGGTCTTAGAAGACGACGCGTGGATCGATCGGGGCTCGGAGACGGCGCGTGAACCGACCGGGGCTCAGGAGGCCGCGCGTGGACCGATCCAGGCTCGGCGACGGCGCGTGGACCGATCGGGGCTCGGCGACTGCGTGTGGACGTATCGGGGTTCAGTAGACGGCGCGTGGACCGATCGGGCTCAGGAGACGGCGCGTGCACCGATCGGGGCCCAGAGACGGGTCGTGGACAGATTGGGGCTTAGGAGACGGCGCGTGGACCGACTGGGGCTCAGGAGGTTGCGCGTGGACGAATTGGGGTTCGGCGACGGCGCGTGGACCGCCGGGGCTCAGGAGACCGCGCGTGGACCCATCGGGGCTCGGAGACGGCGCGTGAACCGACCGGGGCTCAGGAGACGGCACGTGGTCCGATCGGGCGCGGAGCCGGCGCGTGAACCGATCGGGGCTCAGGAGGCCGCGCGTGGACCGATCGAGGCTCGGAGACGGCGTGTGGACCGATCAGAGCTCGGAGACGACGCGTGGACCGATCGGGGCTCAGGAGACGGCGCGAGGAGCGATCGGGCTCAGGAGAAGACGCGTCAATTGATCGTGGCTCAGGAGACGACGCGTAGATCGATCGGGGCTCAGAAGACGACGCGTCGACCGATCGGGGCTCAGGAGACGGCGCGTGGATCGATCGAGGCTCGAAGACGCCGCGTGGAACGATCGGGGCTCAGGAGACGGCGCGTGAACCGATCGGCGCTCGGAGACGGCGCGTGGAACGATCGGGGCTCAGGAGACGGCGCGTGAAATGATCGGCGCTCGGAGACGGCGCGTGGACCGATCCGGGCTCAGGAGACGGCGCGTGGACCGATCGGGGCTCGGAGACGGAGCGTGGAGCGATCGGGGCTCAGGAGACGGCGCGTGAACTAATCGGCGCTCGGAGACGGCGCGTGGACCGATCGGGGCTGAGGAGACGGCGCGTGGACCGATCGGGGCTCGGAGACGGGGCGTGGAATGATCGGGGCTCAGGAGACGGCGCGTGAAATGATCGGGGCTCGGAGACGGCGCGTGGACCGATCGGGGCTTAGGAGACGACGCGTGGACCGATCGGGGCGTAGGAGACGATACGTGGACCGATCGGGTCTCAGGAGACGGCGCGTGGACCGACTGGGGCTCAGGAGGTTGCGCGTGGACGAATTGGGGTTCGGCGACGGCGCGTGGACCGACCGGGGCTCAGGAGACCGCGCGTGGACCCATCGGGGCTCGGAGACGGCGCGTGAACCGACCGGGGCTCAGGAGACGGCACGTGGTCCGATCGGGCTCGGAGCCGGCGCGTGAACCGATCGGGGCTTAGGAGACGGCGCGTGCACCGATCGGGGCCCGGAGACGGGTCGTGGACAGATTGGGGCTTAGGAGACGGCGCGTGGACCGAACGGCGCTTAGGAGACGACGCGTGGACCGATCGGGGCTCAGGAGACGGCGCGTGGACCGATCGGGGCTCAGGAGACGGCGCGTGGACCGATTGGGGCTCGGGAGACTGCGCGTGGATGGATCGGGGCTTAGGGAACGACGCGTGGACCGATCGGGGCTCAGGAGACGGCGCGTGGACCGATCGGGGCTCAGGAGAGGGCGCGCGGACCAACCGGGGCTCAGGAGATTCGCGTGGACCAATCGGGGCTGCGGAGGCGCCGCGTAGACGGATGGGGCTCCGGAGACGGCGCGTGGACCGATCGGGGCTCAGGAAGCGGCGCCTAGACCGATCGTGGCTCGGAGACGGCGCGTGGAGGCATCGGGTCTAAGAAGACGACGCATGGACCGAGCGGGGCTCGGGAGACGGCGCGAGGAGCGATCGAGGCTCAGGAGAAGACGCGTCAATTGATCGGGGCTCAGGAGACGACGCGTCGACGGATCGGGTCTTCGGAGACGACGCGTGAACCGACCGGGGATTAGGAGACGACGCGTCGACCGATCGGGGCTTAGGAGACGACGCGTGGACTGATCGGGGCTGAGGAGAAGACGCGTGGGCCGATCCGGGCTTAGGAGAGGACCCGTCGACCGATCGGGGCTCAGGAGACGACGCGTGGACCGATCGAGGTTTAGCAGAGGGCGCGTCGGACGATCGGGGCTCAGGAGACGACGCGTGGACCGATCGGGGCTCAGGAGACGGTGCGTGAACCGATCGGGGCTCGGAGACGGAGCGTGGAGCGATCGGGGCTCAGGAGACGGCGCGTGAACTAATCGGCGCTCGGAGACGGCGCGTGGACCGATCGGGGCTGAGGAGACGGCGCGTGGACCGATCGGGGCTCGGAGACGGGGCGTGGAATGATCGGGGCTCAGGAGACGGCGCGTGAAATGTTCGGGGCTCGGAGACGGCGCGTGGACCGATCGGGGCTTAGGAGACGACGCGTGGACCGATCGGGGCGTAGGAGACGATACGTGGACCGATCGGGTCTCAGGAGACGGCGCGTGGACCGACTGGGGCTCAGGAGGTTGCGCGTGGACGAATTGGGGTTCGGCGACGGCGCGTGGACCGACCGGGGCTCAGGAGACCGCGCGTGGACCCATCGGGGCTCGGAGACGGCGCGTGAACCGACCGGGGCTCAGGAGACGGCACGTGGTCCGATCGGGCTCGGAGCCGGCGCGTGAACCGATCGGGGCTTAGGAGACGGCGCGTGCACCGATCGGGGCCCGGAGACGGGTCGTGGACAGATTGGGGCTTAGGAGACGGCGCGTGGACCGAACGGCGCTTAGGAGACGACGCGTGGACCGATCGGGGCTCAGGAGACGGCGCGTGGACCGATCGGGGCTCAGGAGAGGGCGCGCGGACCAACCGGGGCTCAGGAGATTCGCGTGGATCAATCGGGGCTGCGGAGGCGCCGCGTAGACGGATGGGGCTCCGGAGACGGCGCGTGGACCGATCGGGGCTCAGGAAGCGGCGCCTAGACCGATCGTGGCTCGGAGACGGCGCGTGGAGGCATCGGGTCTAAGAAGACGACGCATGGACCGAGCGGGGCTCGGGAGACGGCGCGAGGAGCGATCGAGGCTCAGGAGAAGACGCGTCAATTGATCGGGGCTCAGGAGACGACGCGTCGACGGATCGGGTCTTCGGAGACGACGCGTGAACCGACCGGGGATTAGGAGACGACGCGTCGACCGATCGGGGCTTAGGAGACGACGCGTGGACTGATCGGGGCTGAGGAGAAGACGCGTGGGCCGATCCGGGCTTAGGAGAGGACCCGTCGACCGATCGGGGCTCAGGAGACGACGCGTGGACCGATCGAGGTTTAGCAGAGGGCGCGTCGGACGATCGGGGCTCAGGAGACGACGCGTGGACCGATCGGGGCTCAGGAGACGGCGCGTGGAGCGATCGGGGCTCAGGAGACGGCGCGTGGACCGGTCGGGGCTTAGGAGACGATGCCTGGACCGATCGAGGCTTAGGAGGCGGCGCGTGGAACGATCGGGGCTCAGCAGGCGACACGTCGACGGATCGGGGCTCAGGAGACGGTGCGTGAACCGATCGGGGCTCGGCGACTGCGCGTAGACCGATCGGGGCTAAGGAGACGGCGCGTGAACCGATCGGGGATGAGGAGACGGTGCGTGGAGCGATCGGGCCTTAGGAGACGGCGCGAAGACCGATCGGGGCTGTCGAAGCGGCGCTAGGACCGATCGTGGCTCGGAGACGGAGCGTGGAGGCATCGGGGCTTAGAAGACGACGCATGGACCGACCGGGGCTCAGGAAACGGCGCGTGGACCGATCGGAGCTCGGAGACGACGCGTGGACCGATCGGGGCTCAGGAGACGGCGCGTGGAGCGATCGGGGCTCAGGAGACGGCGCGTGGACCGGTCGGGGCTTAGGAGACGATGCCTGGACCGATCGGAGCTTAGGAGGCGGCGCGTGGAACGATCGGGGCTCAGGAGGCGACACGTCGACGGATCGGGGCTCGGAGACGGCGCGTGGACCGATCGGGGCTCAGGAAGCGGCGCCTAGACCGATCGTGGCTCGGAGACGGCGCGTGGAGGCATCGGGCCTAAGAAGACGACGCATGGACCGAGCGGGGCGCAGGAGACGGCGCGAGGAGCGATCGGAGCTCAGGAGAAGACGCGTCAATTGATCGGGGCTCAGGAGAGGACGCGTCGACGCATCGGGGCTCAGGAGACGGCGCGTGGACCGACCGGGGCTCAGGAGACTCGCGTGGATCGATCGGGGCTCAGGAGGCGACGCGTGGACCCATCGGGGCTCGGAGACGGCGTGTGGACGTATCGGGGCTTAGGAGACGACGCGTGGACGGATCGGGGCTCAGGAGAAGGCGCGTGAACCGATCGGCGCTCGGAGACGGCGCGTGGACCGATCGGGGCTTAGGAGACGATGCGCGGACCGATCGGGGCTCGGCGACGGCGCGTGGACCGACCGGGGCTCAGGAGGCCACGCCTGGACCGATCGGGTCTCGGCGACGGCGCGTGGACCGATCGAGGCTCGGAGACGCCGCGTGGACCGATCGGGGTTTAGCAGAGGACGCGTCGACCGATCGGGGCTCAGGACACGACGCGTGAACCGATCGGGGCTCAGGAGACGGCGTGTGGACCGATCGGGGCTTCGGAGACGGTACGTGGACCGATCGGGGCTCGGAGACGGCGCGAGGACCGACCGGGGCTCAGGAGACGGCGCGTGGACCGACCGGAGCTCAGGAGATTCGCGTGGATCGATCCGGGCTCCGGAGGCGGCGCGTGGACCGATTGGGGAGCAGGAGATGGGCCGTGGACGGATCGGGGCTCAGGAGACGGCGGTGGACCGATCGGGGCTCGGAGACGGCATGTTAACCGATCGGGGCTTAGGAGACGATACGTGGACCGATCGGGGCTCGTATACGGCGCGTGAACCGACCGGGGCTCAGGAGGCCGCGCATCGACTGATGGGGCTCGGATATGACGGGTGGAACGATCGGAGCTCAGGAGACGGCGCGTGAACCGATCGGCGCTCGGAGACGGAGCTTGGACCGATCGGGGCTTAGGAGACGACGCGCGGACCGATTGGGGCTCGGAGACGGCGCGAGGAGGCATCTGGGCTAAGAAGACGACGAGTGGATCGATCGGGGCTCAGGAAACAGCTCGTGGAGCGATCGGGGCTCAGGAGACGATGCGTGGATCGGTCGGGGCTCAGGAAGCGGCGCCTGCACCGATCGTGGCTCGGAGACGACGCGTGGATGCATCGGGGCTTAGAAGAAGCAGCATGGACCGATCGGGGCTCGGAAACGGCGCGTGGACCGATCGGGGCTCAGGAGACGGCGCGTGGACCGATCGGGGCTTAGGAGCCGACGCGTGGACCGATTGGGGCTCGGAGACGGCGTGTGGACCGATCGGGGCTCGGCGACGGTGCGTGGACCGATCGAGGCTCGGTGACGACGCGTGTACGGATCGGGGATTAGGGGACGACACGTGAACCGATCGGGGCTCAGGAGACGGCGTGTGGACTGATCGGGGATCGGAAACGATGCGGTAACCGAGCGGGTCTTATGAGACGACGCGTGGACCGATCGGGGCTCTGGAGACGGCGCGTGAACCGATCGTCGCTCGGAGACGTCGCTTGGACCGATCGGGGCTTAGAAGACGACTCGTGGACCGATCGGGGCTCAGGAGATAGCGCGTGGACCGATCGGGGCCTAGGAGACGACGCGTGGACCGATCGGGGCTCAGGAAGCGGCGCCTAGACCGATCGTGGCTCGGAGACGGCGCGTGGAGGCATCGGGCCTAAGAAGACGACGCATGGACCGAGCGGGGCGCAGGAGACGGCGCGAGGAGTGATCGGGGCTGAGGAGAAGACGCGTGGGCTGATCGGGGCTCAGGAGACGGCGCGTAGACCAATCGGGGCTCGGAAACGACGCGTTAACCGAGCGGGGCTTAGGAGACTATGCGTGGATCGATCGGGGCTCGGAGACAGCGCGTGTACCGACTGGGGCTCAGGAGGTTGCGCGTGGACCAATTGGGGTTCGGCGACGGCGCGTGGACCGACCGGGGCTCAGGAGACCGCGCGTGAACCGATCGGGGCTCGGCGACTGCGCGTGGACCGATCGGGGCTAAGGAGACGACGCGTGTACGGATCGGGGATTCGGGGACGAGGCGTGGACCGATCGGGGCTTAGGAGACGACGCGTGGACCGATCGGGGCGTAGGAGACGACGCGTGGACCGATTGGGGCTTAGGAGACGGCGCGTGGACCGACCGAGGCTCAGGAAGCGGCGCCTGAACCGATCGTGGCTCGGAGACGGCGCGTGGAGGCATCGGGCCTAAGAAGACGACGCATGGACCGAGCGGGGCTCAGGAGACGGCGCGAGGAGCGATCGGGGCTCAGGAGAAGACGCGTCAATTGATCGGGGCTCAGGAGACGACGCGTCGACGCATCGGGTCTTAGGAGACGACGCGTGGGCCGATCGGGGCTTAGGAGACGACGCGTGGACCGATCGGGGCTCAGGAAGCGGCGCCTAGACCGATCGTGGCTCGGAGACGGCGCGTGGAGGCATCGGGCCTAAGAAGACGATGCATGGACCGAGCGGGGCGCAGGAGACGGCGCGAGGAGCGATCGGGGCTCAGGAGAAGACGCGTCAATTGATCGGGGCTCAGGAGAGGACGCGAGGACCGACCGGGGCTCAGGAGACGGCGCGTGGACCGACCGGAGCTCAGGAGATTCGCGTGGATCGATCCGGGCTCCGGAGCCGGCGCGTGGACCGATTGGGGAGCAGGAGATGGGCCGTGGACGGATCGGGGCTCAGGAGACGGCGGTGGACCGATCGGGGCTCGGAGACGGCATGTTAACCGATCGGGGCTTAGGAGACGATACGTAGACCGATCGGGGCTCGGATACGGCGCGTGAACCGACCGGGGCTCAGGAGGCCGCGCATCGACTGATGGGGCTCGGATATGACGGGTGGAACGATCGGAGCTCAGGAGACGGCGCGTGAACCGACCGGCGCTCGGAGACGGAGCTTGGACCGATCGGGGCTTAGGAGACGACGCGTGGACCGATTGGGGCTCGGAGACGGCGCGAGGAGGCATCTGGGCTAAGAAGACGACGAGTGGATCGATCGGGGCTCAGGAAACAGCTCGTGGAGCGATCGGGGCTCAGGAGACGATGCGTGGATCGGTCAGGGCTCAGGAAGCGGCGCCTGCTCCGATCGTGGCTCGAAGACGACGCGTGGAGGCATCGGGGCTTAGAAGACGAAGCATGGACCGATCGGGGCTCGGAAACGGCGCGTGGACCGATCGGGGCTCAGGAGACGGCGCGTGGACCGATCGGGGCTTAGGAGCCGACGCGTGGACTGATTGGGGCTCGGAGACGGCGTGTGGACCGATCGGGGCTCGGCGACGGTGCGTGGACCGATCAAGGCTCAGGAGACGGCGTGTAGACTGATCGGGGATCGGAAACGATGCGGTAACCGAGCGGGTCTTATGAGACGATGCGTGGGCCGATCGGGGCTCGGAGACAGCACGTGGACCGATCGGGGCTCGGAGACGGCGCGGGGAACGATCGGGGCTCAGGAGACGACCCGTCGCCCGATCGGAGGTCAGGAGTCGGCGCGTGGACCGGTCGGGGCTTAGGAGACTCGCGTGGATCTAACGGACCTTCGGAGGCGGCGTGTGAACCGATCGGGGAGTAGGAGACGGTGCGTGGAGCGATCGGGGCGTAGGAGACGGCGCGTGGACCGATCGGGGCTCAGGAGATGGCGTGTGAACCAATCGGCGCTCGGACACGGCGCGTGGACCGATCGTGGCTTAGGAGAAGGCGCGTGGACCGATCGGGGCTCAGGAGACGGGGCGCGGACTGACCGGGGCTCAGGTGACTCGCGTGGATCGATCGGGGCTCCGGAGGCGCCGTGTGGACCGATGGGGACCAGGAGACGGTGCGTGGACCGATCGGGGCTCAGGAGGCCGCGCGTGGACTGATCGGGGCTCGGCGACTGCGCGTGGACGTATCGGGGCTCAGGAGACGGTGCGTGGACCGATCGGGGCGGGGAGACGGCGCGTGGAACGATCGGAGCACAGGAGACGGCGCGTGAACCGATCGGCGCTCGGAGACGGCGCGTGGATCGATCGGGGCTTAGGAGACGGCGCGTGGACCGATCGGGGCTCAGGAGACCCCGCGTGGACCGATCGGGGCTCGGAGACAGCACGTGGACCGATCGGGGCTCGGAGACGGCGCGGGGAACGATCGGGGCTCAGGAGACGACCCGTCGCCCGATCGGAGGTCAGGAGGCGGCGCGTGGACCCATCGGGGCTCGGAGACGGCACGTGGACCGATCAGGGCTTAGGAGACGACTCGTGGACCGATCGGGGCTCAGGAGATAGCGCGTGGACCGGTCGGGGCTTAGGAGACTCGCGTGGATCTAACGGACCTTCGGAGGCGGCGTGTGAACCGATCGGGGAGTAGGAGACGGTGCGTGGAGCGATCGGGGCTCAGGAGATGGCGTGTGAACCAATCGGCGCTCGGACACGGCGCGTGGACCGATCGTGGCTTAGGAGAAGGCGCGTGGAACGATCGGGGCTCAGGTGACGGGGCGCGGACTGACCGGGGCTCAGGTGACTCGCGTGGATCGATCGGGGCTCCGGAGGCGCCGTGTGGACCGATCGGGGCTCGGCGACTGCGCGTGGACGCATCGGGGCTCAGGAGACGGCGCGTGGACCGATCGGGGCTTGGAGACGGCACGTAAACCGATCGGGGCTTAGGAGACGATGCGAGGACCGATCGCGGCTCGGAGACGGCGTGTGAACCGACCGGGGCTCGGAGACGGCGTGTGAACGTATCGGGGCTTAGGAGACGATGCGTTGACCGATCGGGGCTCAGGAGGCGGCGCGTGGTCCCACCGGGGCTCAGGAGACGGCGCGCGGACCGATCGGGGCTCACGAGACGGCACGTGAACCGATCAAGGCTCGGAGACGGCGCGTGGACCGATCGGGGCTTAGGAGACGGCGCGTGAACCGATCGGAGATCAGGAGATGACGCGTGGACCGATCGGGGCTCTGGAAGCGGCGCACGGACCGATCGTGGCTCGGAGACATCGCGTGGACCGATCGGGGCTCAGGAGACGGCGCGTAGACCGATCGGGGCTTCGGAGACGGTACGTGGACCGATCGAGGCTCGGAGACGGCGCGTGGACCGACCGGTGCTCAGGAGGCCGCGCGTGGACCGATCGGGACGCGGCGACGGCGCGTGGAGCGATCGGGGCTCAGGAGACGACGCGTGGATCGATCGGGGCTCAGGAGACGACGCGTCGACCGATCGGGGCTCAGGAGGCGGCGCGTGGACCGATTGGGAGTCAGGAGACGGCGCGTGGCCGATTGGGGCTCGGATACGGCGCGTGAACCGACCGGGGGTCAGGAGGCCGCGCGTGGACCGATCGCGGCTCGGCGACGGCGCGTGGACCGATCGGGGCTCGGAGACGACGAGTGAACCGATCGGGGCTCAGGAGACGTCGCGTGGACTAATCGGTGCTCGCAGACTGCGCGTGGACGGACCGCGGCTTAGAATGCGACACGCGGACCGATCGGGGATCGGAGACGGCGCGTGGAACCATCGGGGCTCGGAGACGGCGCGTTAACCGATCGGGGCTTAGGAGACGATGCGTGGACTGATCGGGGCTCGGAGACGGCGCGTGGACCGATCGGGTCTTAGGAGACGACGCGTGGAACGATCGGGGCTCGAAGACGGCGCGTGGACTGATCGGGGCTTAGGAGCCGACGCGTGGACCGATCGGGGCTCAGGAAACGACGCGTCGACCGATCGCGGCTTAGGAGGCGGCGCGTGGGCCGATCGGAGCTCGGAGACGGCGCGTGGAACGATCGGGGCTCAGGACACGGCGCGTGAACCGATCGGCGCTCGGAGACGGCGCGTGGACCGATCGGGGTTTAGGGGACGGCGCGTGGACCGATCGGTGCTCGGAGACGATGCGTGGACCGATCGGGGCTCAGGAAAGGGCGTGTGGAGCGGTCGGGGCTCAGGAGACGACGCGTGGGTCGATCGGGGCTCAGAAGCCGACGCGTCGACCGATCGGGGCTCAGGTGACGGCGCGTGGACCGATCGGAGCTCGGAGACGGCGCGTGAAATGATCGGCGCTCGGAGACGGCGCGTGGACCGATCGTGGCTCAGGAGAAGGCGCGTGGAACGATCGGGGCTCAGGAGACGGCGCGTGAACCGATCGGGGCTCGGAGACGGAGCGTGGAGCGATCGGGGCTCAGGAGACGGCGCGTGAACTAATCGGCGCTCGGAGACGGCGCGTGGACCGATCGGGGCTGAGGAGACGGCGCGTGGACCGATCGGGGCTCGGAGACGGGGCGTGGAATGATCGGGGCTCAGGAGACGGCGCGTGAAATGTTCGGGGCTCGGAGACGGCGCGTGGACCGATCGGGGCTTAGGAGACGACGCGTGGACCGATCGGGGCGTAGGAGACGATACGTGGACCGATCGGGTCTCAGGAGACGGCGCGTGGACCGACTGGGGCTCAGGAGGTTGCGCGTGGACGAATTGGGGTTCGGCGACGGCGCGTGGACCGACCGGGGCTCAGGAGACTGCGCGTGGACCCATCGGGGCTCGGAGACGGCGCGTGAACCGACCGGGGCTCAGGAGACGGCACGTGGTCCGATCGGGCTCGGAGCCGGCGCGTGAACCGATCGGGGCTTAGGAGACGGCGCGTGCACCGATCGGGGCCCGGAGACGGGTCGTGGACAGATTGGGGCTTAGGAGACGGCGCGTGGACCGAACGGCGCTTAGGAGACGACGCGTGGACCGATCGGGGCTCAGGAGACGGCGCGTGGACCGATCGGGGCTCAGGAGACGGCGCGTGGACCGATTGGGGCTCGGGAGACTGCGCGTGGATGGATCGGGGCTTAGGGAACGACGCGTGGACCGATCGGGGCTCAGGAGACGGCGCGTGGACCGATCGGGGCTCAGGAGAGGGCGCGCGGACCAACCGGGGCTCTGGAGATTCGCGTGGATCAATCGGGGCTGCGGAGGCGCCGCGTAGACGGATGGGGCTCCGGAGACGGCGCGTGGACCGATCGGGGCTCAGGAAGCGGCGCCTAGACCGATCGTGGCTCGGAGACGGCGCGTGGAGGCATCGGGTCTAAGAAGACGACGCATGGACCGAGCGGGGCTCGGGAGACGGCGCGAGGAGCGATCGAGGCTCAGGAGAAGACGCGTCAATTGATCGGGGCTCAGGAGACGACGCGTCGACGGATCGGGTCTTCGGAGACGACGCGTGAACCGACCGGGGATTAGGAGACGACGCGTCGACCGATCGGGGCTTAGGAGACGACGCGTGGACTGATCGGGGCTGAGGAGAAGACGCGTGGGCCGATCCGGGCTTAGGAGAGGACCCGTCGACCGATCGGGGCTCAGGAGACGACGCGTGGACCGATCGAGGTTTAGCAGAGGGCGCGTCGGACGATCGGGGCTCAGGAGACGACGCGTGGACCGATCGGGGCTCAGGAGACGGCGCGTGGAGCGATCAGGGCTCAGGAGACGGCGCGTGGACCGGTCGGGGCTTAGGAGACGATGCCTGGACCGATCGAGGCTTAGGAGGCGGCGCGTGGAACGATCGGGGCTCAGCAGGCGACACGTCGACGGATCGGGGCTCAGGAGACGGTGCGTGAACCGATCGGGGCTCGGCGACTGCGCGTGGACCGATCGGGGCTAAGGAGACGGCGCGTGAACCGATCGGGGCTCAGGAAGCGGCGCCTAGACCGATCGTGGCTCGGAGACGGCGCGTGGAGGCATCGGGTCTAAGAAGACGACGCATGGACCGAGCGGGGCTCGGGAGACGGCGCGAGGAGCGATCGAGGCTCAGGAGAAGACGCGTCAATTGATCGGGGCTCAGGAGACGACGCGTCGACGGATCGGGTCTTCGGAGACGACGCGTGAACCGACCGGGGATTAGGAGACGACCCGTCGCCCGATCGGAGGTCAGGAGGCGGCGCGTGGACCGGTCGGGGCTTAGGAGACTCGCGTGGATCTAACGGACCTTCGGAGGCGGCGTGTGAACCGATCGGGGAGTAGGAGACGGTGCGTGGAGCGATCGGGGCGTAGGAGACGGCGCGTGGACCGATCGGGGCTCAGGAGATGGCGTGTGAACCAATCGGCGCTCGGACACGGCGCGTGGACCGATCGTGGCTTAGGAGAAGGCGCGTGGACCGATCGGGGCTCAGGAGACGGGGCGCGGACTGACCGGGGCTCAGGTGACTCGCGTGGATCGATCGGGGCTCCGGAGGCGCCGTGTGGACCGATGGGGACGAGGAGACGGTGCGTGGACCGATCGGGGCTCAGGAGGCCGCGCGTGGACTGATCGGGGCTCGGCGACTGCGCGTGGACGTATCGGGGCTCAGGAGACGGTGCGTGGACCGATCGGGGCGGGGAGACGGCGCGTGGAACGATCGGAGCACAGGAGACGGCGCGTGAACCGATCGGCGCTCGGAGACGGCGCGTGGATCGATCGGGGCTTAGGAGACGGCGCGTGGACCGATCGGGGCTCAGGAGACCCCGCGTGGACCGATCGGGGCTCGGAGACAGCACGTGGACCGATCGGGGCTCAGGAGACGGCGCGTGGACCGATCGGGGCTTGGAGACGGCACGTAAACCGATCGGGGCTTAGGAGACGATGCGAGGACCGATCGCGGCTCGGAGACGGCGTGTGAACCGACCGGGGCTCGGAGACGGCGTGTGAACGTATCGGGGCTTAGGAGACGATGCGTTGACCGATCGGGGCTCAGGAGGCGGCGCGTGGACCCACCGGGGCTCAGGAGACGGCGCGCGGACCGATCGGGGCTCACGAGACGGCACGTGAACCGATCAAGGCTCGGAGACGGCGCGTGGACCGATCGGGGCTTAGGAGACGGCGCGTGAACCGATCGGAGATCAGGAGATGACGCGTGGACCGATCGGGGCTCTGGAAGCGGCGCACGGACCGATCGTGGCTCGGAGACATCGCGTGGACCGATCGGGGCTCAGGAGACGGCGCGTAGACCGATCGGGGCTTCGGAGACGGTACGTGGACCGATCGAGGCTCGGAGACGGCGCGTGGACCGACCGGTGCTCAGGAGGCCGCGCGTGGACCGATCGGGACGCGGCGACGGCGCGTGGACCGATCGAGGCTCGGAGACGACGCGTGTATGGATCGGGTATTAGGGGACGACGCTTGGAACGATCGTGGCTCAGGAGACGGCGCGTGCACCGACCGGCGCTCGGAGACGGCGCGTGGAGCGATCGGGGCTCAGGAGACGACGCGTGGACTAATCGGTGCTCGCAGACTGCGCGTGGACGGACCGCGGCTTAGAATGCGACACGCGGACCGATCGGGGATCGGAGACGGCGCGTGGAACCATCGGGGCTCGGAGACGGCGCGTTAACCGATCGGCGCTTAGGAGACGATGCGTGGACTGATCGGGGCTCGGAGACGGCGCGTGGACCGATCGGGTCTTAGGAGACGACGCGTGGAACGATCGGGGCTCGAAGACGGCGCGTGGACTGATCGGGGCTTAGGAGCCGACGCGTGGACCGATCGGGGCTCAGGAGACGACGCGTCGACCGATCGCGGCTTAGGAGGCGGCGCGTGGGCCGATCGGAGCTCGGAGACGGCGCGTGGAACGATCGGGGCTCAGGACACGGCGCGTGAACCGATCGGCGCTCGGAGACGGCGCGTGGACCGATCGGGGTTTAGGGGACGGCGCGTGGACCGATCGGTGCTCGGAGACGATGCGTGGACCGATCGGGGCTCAGGAAAGGGCGTGTGGAGCGGTCGGGGCTCAGGAGACGACGCGTGGGTCGATCGGGGCTCAGAAGCCGACGCGTCGACCGATCGCGGCTCAGGTGACGGCGCGTGGACCGATCGGAGCTCGGAGACGGCGCGTGAAATGATCGGCGCTCGGAGACGGCGCGTGGACCGATCGTGGCTCAGGAGAAGGCGCGTGGAACGATCGGGGCTCAGGAGACGGCGCGTGGAGCGATCGGGGCTCAGGAGGCCGCGCGTGGACTGATCGGGGCTCGGCGACTGCGCGTGGACGTATCGGGGCTCAGGAGACGGTGCGTGGACCGATCGGGGCGGGGAGACGGCGCGTGGAACGATCGGAGCACAGGAGACGGCGCGTGAACCGATCGGCGCTCGGAGACGGCGCGTGGATCGATCGGGGCTTAGGAGACGGCGCGTGGACCGATCGGGGCTCAGGAGACCCCCCGTGGACCGATCGGGGCTCGGCGACTGCGCGTGGACGCATCGGGGCTCAGGAGACGGCGCGTGGACCGATCGGGGCTTGGAGACGGCACGTAAACCGATCGGGGCTTAGGAGACGATGCGAGGACCGATCGCGGCTCGGAGACGGCGTGTGAACCGACCGGGGCTCGGAGACGGCGTGTGAACGTATCGGGGCTTAGGAGACGATGCGTTGACCGATCGGGGCTCAGGAGGCGGCGCGTGGACCCACCGGGGCTCAGGAGACGGCGCGCGGACCGATCGGGGCTCACGAGACGGCACGTGAACCGATCAAGGCGCGGAGACGGCGCGTGGACCGATCGGGGCTTAGGAGACGGCGCGTGAACCGATCGGAGATCAGGAGATGACGCGTGGACCGATCGGGGCTCTGGAAGCGGCGCACGGACCGATCGTGGCTCGGAGACATCGCGTGGACCGATCGGGGCTCAGGAGACGGCGCGTAGACCGATCGGGGCTTCGGAGAGGGTACGTGGACCGATCGAGGCTCAGAGACGGCGCGTGGACCGACCGGTGCTCAGGAGGCCGCGCGTGGACCGATCGGGACGCGGCGACGGCGCGTGGACCGATCGAGGCTCGGAGACGACGCGTGTATGGATCGGGTATTAGGGGACGACGCTTGGAACGATCGGGGCTCAGGAGACGGCGCGTGCACCGACCGGCGCTCGGAGACGGCGCGTGGAGCGATCGGGGCTCAGGAGACGACGCGTGGATCGATCGGGGCTCAGGAGACGACGCGTCGACCGATCGGGGCTCAGGAGGCGGCGCGTGGACCGATTGGGAGTCAGGAGACGGCGCGTGGCCGATTGGGGCTCGGATACGGCGCGTGAACCGACCGGGGGTCAGGAGGCCGCGCGTGGACCGATCGCGGCTCGGCGACGGCGCGTGGACCGATCGGGGCTCGGAGACGACGAGTGAACCGATCGGGGCTCAGGAGACGTCGCGTGGACTAATCGGTGCTCGCAGACTGCCCGTGGACGGACCGCGGCTTAGAATGCGACACGCGGACCGATCGGGGATCGGAGACGGCGCGTGGAACCATCGGGGCTCGGAGACGGCGCGTTAACCGATCGGGGCTTAGGAGACGATGCGTGGACTGATCGGGGCTCGGAGACGGCGCGTGGACCGATCGGGTCTTAGGAGACGACGCGTGGAACGATCGGGGCTCGAAGACGGCGCGTGGACTGATCGGGGCTTAGGAGCCGACGCGTGGACCGATCGGGGCTCAGGAGACGACGCGTCGACCGATCGCGGCTTAGGAGGCGGCGCGTGGGCCGATCGGAGCTCGGAGACGGCGCGTGGAACGATCGGGGCTCAGGACACGGCGCTTGAACCGATCGGCGCTCGGAGACGGCGCGTGGACCGATCGGGGTTTAGGGGACGGCGCGTGGACCGATCGGTGCTCGGAGACGATGCGTGGACCGATCGGGGCTCAGGAAAGGGCGTGTGGAGCGGTCGGGGCTCAGGAGACGACGCGTGGGTCGATCGGGGCTCAGAAGCCGACGCGTCGACCGATCGGGGCTCAGGTGACGGCGCGTGGACCGATCGGAGCTCGGAGACGGCGCGTGAATTGATCGGCGCTCGGAGACGGCGCGTGGACCGATCGTGGCTCAGGAGAAGGCGCGTGGAACGATCGGGGCTCAGGAGACGGCGCGTGGAGCGATCGGGGCTCAGGAGACGACGCGTGTACGGATCGGGGCTTGGTGACGGCTCGTTTACCGATCGCGGCTCGGAGACGGCCCGTGGACAGATCGGGGCTTAGGAGACGGCGCGTAGGCCGAACGGGGCTCAGGAGACGGCACGTGGACCAGTCGGGGCTTAGGAGACGACGCCTGGACAGATCGGGGCTTAGGAGGCGGCGCGTGGAGCGATCGGGGCTCAGGAGACGGCGCGTGGACCGGTCGGGGCTTAGGAGACGATGCCTGGACCGATCGGGGCTTAGGAGGCGGCGCGTGGAACGATCGGGGCTCAGGAGGCGACACGTCGACGGATCGGGGCTCGGAGACGGCGCGTGGACCGACTGGGGCTCAGGAGGTTGCGCGTGGACCAATTGGGGTTCGGCGACGGCGCGTGGACCGACAGGGGCTCAGGAGACCGCGCGTGAACCGATCGGGGCTCGGCGACTGCGCGTGGACCGATCGGGGCTAAGGAGACGACGTGTGGACCGATCGGGGCATAGGAGACGACGCGTGTACCTATCGGGGCTCAGGAGACAGCGCGTGGTCCGATTGGGCCTCACGAGACGGCGCGTGGACAGATCGGGGCTCGGAGACGACGCGTGTACGGATCGGGGATTCGGGGACGAGGCGTGGACCGATCGGGGCTTAGGAGACGACGCGTGGACCGATCGGGGCGTAGGAGACGACGCGTGGACCGATTGGGGCTTAGGAGACGGCGCGTGGACCGAGCGGGGCTCAGGAGACGGCGCGAGGAGCGATCGGGGCTCAGGAGAAGACGCTTCAATTGATCGGGGCTCAGAAGACGATGCGTCGACGCATCGGGGCTTAGGAGACGACGCGTGGACCGACCGGGGCTCAGGACACGGCGTGTGGACGTATCGGGGCTTAGGAGACGACGCGTGGATGGATCGGGGCTCAGGAGAAGGCGCGTGAACCGATCGGCGCTCGGAGACGGCGCGTGGACCGATCGGGGCTTAGGAGACGATGCGCGGACCGATCGGGGCTCGGCGACGGCGCGTGGACCGACCGGGGCTCAGGAGGCCACGCCTGGACCGATCGGGTCTCGGCGACGGCGCGTGGACCGATCGAGGCTCGGAGAAGCCGCGTGGACCGATCGGGGTTTAGCAGAGGACGCGTCGACCGATCGGGGCTCAGGACACGGCGCGTAGACCGATCGGGGCTTAGGACACGACGCGTGGACCGATCGGTGCTCAGGAAGTGGCGCCTGGACCGATCGTGACTCGGGGACGGCGCCTTGGGGCATCTGGGCTTAGAAGACGACGCGTGGACCGATCGTGGCTCGGAGACGGCGCGTGGAGGCATCGGGCCTAAGAAGACGACGCATGGACCGAGCGGGGCGCAGGAGACGGCGCGAGGAGCGATCGGGGCTCAGGAGAAGACGCGTCAATTGATCGGGGCTCAGGAGAGGACGCGTCGACGCATCGGGGCTCAGGAGACGGCGCGTTAACCGATCGGGGCTTAGGAGACGATGCGTGGACTGATCGGGGCTCGGAGACGGAGCTTGGACCGATCGGGGCTTAGGAGACGACGCGTGGACCGATTGGGGCTCGGAGACGGCGCGAGGAGGCATCTGGGCTAAGAAGACGACGAGTGGATCGATCGGGGCTCAGGAAACAGCTCGTGGAGCGATCGGGGCTCAGGAGACGATGCGTGGATCGGTCGGGGCTCAGGAAGCGGCGCCTGCACCGATCGTGGCTCGGAGACGACGCGTGGAGGCATCGGGGCTTAGAAGACGAAGCATGGACCGATCGGGGCTCGGAAACGGCGCGTGGACCGATCGGGGCTCAGGAGACGGCGCGTGGACCGATCGGGGCTTAGGAGCCGACGCGTGGACCGATTGGGGCTCGGAGACGGCGTGTGGACCGATCGGGGCTCGGCGACGGTGCGTGGACCGATCGAGGCTCGGTGACGACGCGTGTACGGATCGGGGATTAGGGGACGACACGTGAACCGATCGGGGCTCAGGAGACGGCGTGTAGACTGATCGGGGATCGGAAACGATGCGGTAACCGAGCGTGTCTTATGAGACGATGCGTGGCCCGATCGGGGCTCGGAGACAGCACGTGGACCGATCGGGGCTCGGAGACGGCGCGGGGAACGATCGGGGCTCAGGAGACGACGCGTCGCCCGATCGGAGGTCAGGAGGCGGCGCGTGGACCCGTCGGGGCTCGGAGACGGCACGTGGACCGATCAGGGCTTAGGAGACGACTCGTGGACCGATCGGGGCTCAGGAGATAGCGCGTGGACCGGTCGGGGCTTAGGAGACTCGCGTGGATCTAACGGACCTTCGGAGGCGGCGTGTGAACCGATCGGGGAGTAGGAGACGGTGCGTGGAGCGATCGGGGCGTAGGAGACGGCGCGTGGACCGATCGGGGCTGGTGAAGCGGCGCCTGGACCGATCGTGGCTCGGAGACGGCGCGTGGAGGCATCGGGGTTTAGAAGACGACGTATGGACCGATCGGGGCTCAGGAAACGGCGCGTGGACCGATCGGAGCTCGGAGACGGCGCGTGGACCGATCGGGGCTCAGGAGATGGCGTGTGAACCAATCGGCGCTCGGACACGGCGCGTGGACCGATCGTGGCTTAGGAGAAGGCGCGTGGACCGATCGGGGCTCAGGAGACGGGGCGCGGACTGACCGGGGCTCAGGTGACTCGCGTGGATCGATCGGGGCTCCGGAGGCGCCGTGTGGACCGATGGGGACCAGGAGACGGTGCGTGGACCGATCGGGGCTCGGAGCCGGCGCGTGGACCGATCGGGGCGGGGAGACGGCGCGTGAACCGACCGGGGCTCAGGAGGCCGCGCGTGGACTGATCGGGGCTCGGCGACTGCGCGTGGACGTATCGCGGCTCAGGAGACGGTGCGTGGACCGATCGGGGCGGGGAGACGGCGCGTGGAACGATCGGAGCACAGGAGACGGCGCGTGAACCGATCGGCGCTCGGAGACGGCGCGTGGATCGATCGGGGCTTAGGAGACGGCGCGTGGACCGATCGGGGCTCAGGAGACCCCGCGTGGACCGATCGGGGCTCGGCGACTGCGCGTGGACGCATCGGGGCTCAGGAGACGGCGCGTGGACCGATCGGGGCTTGGAGACGGCACGTTAACCGATCGGGGCTTAGGAGACGATGCGAGGACCGATCGCGGCTCGGAGACGGCGTGTGAACCGACCGGGGCTCAGGAGGCCGCGCGTGGACCGATCGAGGCTCGGCGACGGCGAGTGGACCCATCGGGGCTCGGAGACAACGCGTGTACGGATCGGGGCTTGATGACGGCGGCTTTATCGATCGCGGCTCGGAGACGGCCCGCGAATCGATCGGCGCTCGGAGACGGCGCGTGGACCGATCGGGGCTCAGGAGGCCGCGCGTGGACCGATCGAGGCTCGGCGACGGCGCGTGGACCCATCGGGGCTCGGAGACGACGCGTGTACGGATCGGGGCTTGATGACGGCGGCTTTACCGATCGCGGCTCGCAGACGGCCCGTGGACAGATCGGGGCTTGGGAGACGACGCTTGGACCGATCGGGGCTTAGGAGGCGGCGTGTGGAACGATCGGGGCTCAGGAGACGGAGCGTGCACCGATCGGCGCTCGGAGACGGCGCGTGGATCGATCGGGGCTCCGGAGGCGCCGCGTGGACCGATGGGGATCAGGAGACGCTGCGCAGTCCGATCGGGGCGTAGGACACGACGCGTGTACCTATCGGGGCTCACGAGACAGCGTGTGGACCGATTGGGGCTCAGGAGACGGCGCGTAGACCGATCGGTGCTCAGAGACGGCGCGTGAACCGATCGGGGCTGAGGAGACGGCGCGTGAAATGATCGGGGCTTAGGAGACCCCGCGTGGACCGATCGGGGCTCGGCGACTGCGCGTGGACGCATCGGGGCTCAGGAGACGGCGCGTGGACCGATCGGGGCTTGGAGACGGCACGTTAACCGATCGGGGCTTAGGAGACGATGCGAGGACCGATCGCGGCTCGGAGACGGCGTGTGAACCGACCGGGGCTCAGGAGGCCGCGCGTGGACCGATCGAGGCTCGGCGACGGCGAGTGGACCCATCGGGGCTCGGAGACAACGCGTGTACGGATCGGGGCTTGATGACGGCGGCTTTATCGATCGCGGCTCGGAGACGGCCCGCGAATCGATCGGCGCTCGGAGACGGCGCGTGGACCGATCGGGGCTCAGGAGGCCGCGCGTGGACCGATCGAGGCTCGGCGACGGCGCGTGGACCCATCGGGGCTCGGAGACGACGCGTGTACGGATCGGGGCTTGATGACGGCGGCGTTACCGATCGCGGCTCGCAGACGGCCCGTGGACAGATCGGGGCTTGGGAGACGACGCTTGGACCGATCGGGGCTTAGGAGGCGGCGTGTGGAACGATCGGGGCTCAGGAGACGGAGCGTGCACCGATCGGCGCTCGGAGACGGCGCGTGGATCGATCGGGGCTCCGGAGGCGCCGCGTGGACCGATGGGGATCAGGAGACGCTGCGCAGACCGATCGGGGCGTAGGACACGACGCGTGTACCTATCGGGGCTCACGAGACAGCGTGTGGACCGATTGGGGCTCAGGAGACGGCGCGTGGATCGATCGGGGCTCCGGAGGCGCCGCGTGGACCGATGGGGATCAGGAGACGCTGCGCAGACCGATTGGGGCGTAGGACACGACGCGTGTACCTATCGGGGCTCACGAGACAGCGTGTGGACCGATTGGGGCTCAGGAGACGGCGCGTAGACCGATCGGGGCTCGGAGACGGCGCGTAGACCGATCGGGGCTTAGGAGACGACGCGTAGACCGATCGGGGCTCGGAGACGGCGCGTAGACCGATCGGGGTGTAGATCCGACGCTCGCCCTGACTCGGCACGAAGTTCTGCTCTGGAGCGTTGAACATGATTGTAGAGGAAAAAAAAAAACTTCATCTTTCGTTTCGCGTCGTCTCTAGTGTTGATCGGGCGCGTAGACCGATGGGGGCTCGGAGACGACGCGAAGACCGATCGGGGCTTAGGAGACGACGCGTAGACCGATCGGGGCTCGGAGACGGCGCGTAGACCGATCGGGGCTTAGGAGACGACGCGTAGACCGATCGGGGCTCGGAGACGGCGCGTAGACCGATCGGGGTGTAGATCCGACGCTCGCCCTGACTCGGCACGAAGTTCTGCTCTGGAGCGTTGAACATGATTGTAGAAGAAAAAAAAAAAAAAAAATTCAACTTTCGTTTCGCGTCGTCTCTAGTGTTGATCGGGCGCGTAGACCGATCGGGGCTCGGAGACGACGCGTAGACCGATCGGGGCTTAGGCGACGACGCGTAGACCGATCGGGGCTCGGAGACGGCGCGTAGACCGATCGGGGTGTAGATCCGACGCTCGCCCTGACTCGGCACGAAGTCCTGCTCTGGACCTTTGAACATGATTGTAGAGGAAAAAAAAAAAAAAAATTCAACTTTCGTTTCGCGTCGTCTCTAGTGTTGATCGGGCGCGTAGACCGATCGGGGCTCGGAGACGACGCGTAGACCGATCGGGGCTTAGGCGACGACGCGTAGACCGATCGGGGCTCGGAGACGGCGCGTAGACCGATCGGGGCTTAGGAGACGACGCGTAGACCGATCGGGGCTTAGGCGACGACGCGTAGACCGATCGGGGCTCGGAGACGGCGCGTAGACCGATCGGGGTGTAGATCCGACGCTCGCCCTGACTCGGCAAGAAGTTCTGCTCTGGAGCGTTGAACATGATTGTAGAGGAAAAAAAAAAACTTCATCTTTCGTTTCGCGTCGTCTCTAGTGTTGATCGGGCGCGTAGACCGATGGGGGCTCGGAGACGACGCGTAGACCGATCGGGGCTTAGGAGACGACGCGTAGACCGATCGGGGCTCGGAGACGGCGCGTAAACCGATCGGGGCTTAGGAGACGACGCGTAGACCGATCGGGGCTCGGAGACGGCGCGTAGACCGATCGGGGCTTAGGAGACGACGCGTAGACAGATCGGGGCTCGGAGACGGCGCGTAGACCGATCGGGGTGTAGATCCGACGCTCGCCCTGACTCGGCACAAAGTTCTGCTCTGGAGCGTTGAACATGATTGTAGAGGAAAAAAAAAAAAAAAATTCAACTTTTGTTTCGCGTCGTCTCTAGTGTTGATCGGGCGCGTAGACCGATGGGGGCTCGGAGACGACGCGTAGACCGATCGGGGCTTAGGAGACGACGCGTAGACCGATCGGGGCTTAGGAAACGACGCGTAGACTGATCGGGGCTCGGAGACGGCGCGTAGACCGATCGGGGTGTAGATCCGACGCTCGCCCTGACTCGGCACAAAGTTCTGCTCTGGAGCGTTGAACATGATTGTAGAGGAAAAAAAAAAAAAAATTCAACTTTTGTTTCGCGTCGTCTCTAGTGTTGATCGGGCGCGTAGACCGATCGGGACTCGGAGACGACGCGTAGACCGATCGGGGCTTAGGAGTCGACGCGTAGACCGATCGGGACTCGGAGACGGCGCGTAGACCGATCGGGGTGTAGATCCGACGCTCGCCCTGACTCGGCACGAAGTTCTGCTCTGGAGCGTTGAACATGAGTGTAGAGGAAAAAAAAAAAAAAATTCAACTTTCGTTTCGCGTCGTCTCTAGCGTTGATCGGGCGCGTAGACCGATCGGGTCTCGGAGACGACGCGTAGACCGATCGGGGCTTAGGAGTCGACGCGTAGACCGATCGGGGCTCGGAGACGGCGCGTAGACCGATCGGGGTGTAGATCCGACGCTCGCCCTGACTCGGCACGAAGTTCTGCTCTGGAGCGTTGAACATGATTGTAGAGTGGAAAAAAAAAAATTCAACTTTTGTTTCGCGTCGTCTCTAGTGTTGATCGGGCGCGTAGACCGATGGGGGCTCGGACACGACGCGTAGACCGATCGGGTCTTAGGAGACGATGCGTAGACCGATCGGGGCTCGGAGACGGCGCGTAGACCGATCGGGGCTTAGGAGACGACGCGTAGACCGATCGGGGCTCGGAGACGGCGCGTAGACCGATCGGGGTGTAGATCCGACGCTCGCCGTGACTCGGCACGAAGTTCTGCTCTGGAGCGTTGAACATGATTGTAAAGTGGAAAAAAAAAAAATTCAACTTTTGTTTCGCATCGTCTCTAGTGTTGATCGGGCGCGTAGACCGATGGGGGCTCGGAGACGACGCGTAGACCGATCGGGGCTTAGGCGACGACGCGTAGACCGATCGGGGCTCGGAGACGGCGCGTAGACCGATCGGGGCTTAGGAGTCGACGCGTAGACCGATCGGCGCTCGGAGACGGCGCGTAGACCGATCGGGGTGTAGATCCGACGCTCGCCCTGACTCGGCACGAAGTTCTGCTCTGGAGCGTTCAACATGATTGTAAAGTGGAAAAAAAAAAAATTCAACTTTTGTTTCGCGTCGTCTCTAGTGTTGATCGGGCGCGTAGACCGATCGGGACTCGGAGACGACGCGTAGACCGATCGGGGCTTAGGAGTCGACGCGTAGACCGATCGGCGCTCGGAGACGGCGCGTAGACCGATCGGGGTGTAGATCCGACGCTCGCCCTGACTCGGCACGAAGTTCTGCTCTGGAGCGTTGAACATGATTGTAGAGGAAAAAAAAAAAAAAAATTCAACTTTCGTTTCGCGTCGTCTCTAGCGTTGATCGGGCGCGTAGACGGATCGGGTCTCGGAGACGACGCGTAGACCGATCGGGGCTTAGGAGACGACGCGTAGACCGATCGGGGCTCGGAGACGGCGCATAGACCGATCGGGGTGTAGATCCGACGCTCGCCCTGACTCGGCACGAAGTTCTGCTCTGCAGCGTTGAACATGATTGTAGAGTGGAAAAAAAAAAATTCAACTTTTGTTTCGCGTCGTCTCTAGTGTTGATCGGGCGCGTAGACCGATGGGGGCTCCGAGACGACGCGTAGACCGATCGGGGCTTAGGAGACGACGCGTAGACCGATCGGGGCTCGGAGACGGCGCGTAGACCGATCGGGGCTTAGGATACGACGCGTAGACCGATCGGGGCTCGGAGACGGCGCGTAGACCGATCGGGGTGTAGATCCGACGCTCGCCCTGACTCGGCACGAAGTTCTGCTCTGGAGCGTTGAACATGATTGTAGAGAAAAAAAAAAAAAAAAAAAAAAAATTCAACTTTCGTTTCGCGTCGTCTCTAGCGTTGATCGGGCGCGTAGACCGATCGGGTCTCGGAGACGACGCGTAGACCGATCGGGGCTTAGAAGACGACGCGTAGACCGATCGGGGCTCGGAGACGGCGCGTAGACCGATCGGGGTGTAGATCCGACGCTCGCCCTGACTTGGCACGAAGTTCTCCTCTGGAGCGTTGAACATGATTGTAAAGTGGAAAAAAAAAAAAAATTCAACTTTTGTTTCGCGTCGTCTCTAGTGTTGATCGGGCGCGTAGGCCGATGGGGGCTCGGAGACGACGCGTAGACCGATCGGGGCTTAGGAGACGACGCGTAGACCGATCGGGGCTCGGAGACGGCGCGTAGACCGATCGGGGCTTAGGAGACGACGCGTAGACCGATCGGGGCTCGGAGACGGCGCGTAGACCGATCGGGGTGTAGATCCGACGCTCGCCCTGACTCGGTACGAAATTCTGCTCTGGAGCGTTGAACATGATTGTAGAGGAAAAAAAAAAAAAAATTCAACTTTCGTTTCGCGTCGTCTCTAGTATTGATCGGGCGCGTAGACCGATCGGGGCTCGGAGACGACGCGTAGACCGATCGGGGCTTAGGATACGACGCGTAGACCGATCGGGGCTCGGAGACGGCGCGTAGACCGATCGGGGTGTAGATCCGACGCTCGCCCTGACTCGGCACGAAGTCCTGCTCTGGAGCTTTGAACATGATTGTAGAGGAAAAAAAAAAAAAAAAATTCAACTTTCGTTTCGCGTCGTCTCTAGTGTTGATCGGGCGCGTAGACCGATCGGGGCTCGGAGACGACGCGTAGACCGATCGGGGCTTAGGCGACGACGCGTAGACCGATCGGGGCTCGGAGACGGCGCGTAGACCGATCGGGGCTTAGGAGACGACGCGTAGACCGATCGGGGCTCGGAGACGGCGCGTAGACCGATCGGGGTGTAGATCCGACGCTCGCCCTGACTCGGCACGAAGTCCTGCTCTGGAGCTTTGAACATGATTGTAGAGGAAAAAAAAAAAAAAATCCAACTTTCGTTTCGCGTCGTCTCTAGTGTTGATCGGGCGCGTAGACCGATCGGGGCTCGGAGACGACGCGTAGACCGATCGGGGCTTAGGCGACGACGCGTAGACCGATCGGGGCTCGGAGACGGCGCGTAGACCGATCGGGGCTTAGGAGACGACGCGTAGACCGATCGGGGCTCGGAGACGTCGCGTAGACCGATCGGGGTGTAGATCCGACGCTCGCCCTGACTCGGCACGAAGTTCTGCTCTGGAGCGTTGAACATGATTGTAAAGTGGAAAAAAAAAAAAAAATCAACTTTTGTTTCGCGTCGTCTCTAGTGTTGATCGGGCGCGTAGACCGATGGGGGCTCGGAGACGACGCGTAGACCGATCGGGGCTTAGGAGACGACGCGTAGACCGATCGGGGCTTAGGAAACGACGCGTAGACCGATCGGGGCTCGGAGACGGCGCGTAGACCGATCGGGGTGTAGATCCGACGCTCGCCCTGACTCGGCACAAAGTTCTGCTCTGGAGCGTTGAACATGATTGTAGAGGAAAAAAAAAAAAAAATTCAACTTTTGTTTCGCGTCGTCTCTAGTGTTGATCGGGCGCGTAGACCGATCGGGACTCGGAGACGACGCGTAGACCGATCGGGGCTTAGGAGTCGACGCGTAGACCGATCGGGGCTCGGAGACGGCGCGTAGACCGATCGGGGTGTAGATCCGACGCTCGCCCTGACTCGGCACGAAGTTCTGCTCTGGAGCGTTGAACATGATTGTAGAGGAAAAAAAAAAAAAAAATTCAACTTTCGTTTCGCGTCGTCTCTAGCGTTGATCGGGCGCGTAGACCGATCGGGTCTCGGAGACGACGCGTAGACCGATCGGGGCTTAGGAGTCGACGCGTAGACCGATCGGGGCTCGGAGACGGCGCGTAGACCGATCGGGGTGTAGATCCGACGCTCGCCCTGACTCGGCACGAAGTTCTGCTCTGGAGCGTTGAACATGATTGTAGAGGAAAAAAAAAAAAAAAAAAATTCAACTTTCGTTTCGCGTCGTCTCTAGCGTTGATCGGGCGCGTAGACCGATCGGGTCTCGGAGACGACGCGTAGACCGATCGAGGCTTAGAAGACGACGCGTAGACCGATCGGGGCTCGGAGACGGCGCGTAGACCGATCGGGGTGTAGATCCGACGCTCGCCCTGACTCGGCACGAAGTTCTGCTCTGGAGCGTTGAACATGATTGTAGAGTGGAAAAAAAAAAATTCAACTTTTGTTTCGCGTCGTCTCTAGTGTTGATCGGGCGCGTAGACCGATGGGGGCTCGGAGACGACGCGTAGACCGATCGGGGCTTAGGAGACGACGCGTAGACCGATCGGGGCTCGGAGACGGCGCGTAGACCGATCGGGGCTTAGGAGACGACGCGTAGACCGATCGGGGCTCGGAGACGGCGCGTAGACCGATCGGGGCTTAGGAGACGACGCGTAGACCCATCGGGGCTCGGAGACGGCGCGTAGACCGATCGGGGCTTAGGAGACGACGCGTAGACCGATCGGGACTCGGAGACGGCGCGTAGACCGATCGGGGTGTAGATCCGACGCTCGCCCTGACTCGGCACGAAGTTCCGCTCTGGAGCGTTGAACATGATTGTAGAGTGGAAAAAAAAAAATTCAACTTTTGTTTCGCGTCGTCTCTAGTGTTGATCGGGCGCGTAGACCGATGGGGGCTCGGAGACGACGCGTAGACCGATCGGGGCTTAGGAGACGACGCGTAGACCGATCGGGGCTCGGAGACGGCGCGTAGACCGATCGGGGCTTAGGAGACGACGCGTAGACCGATCGGGGCTCGGAGACGGCGCGTAGACCGATCGGGGTGTAGATCCGACGCTCGCCCTGACTCGGCACGAAGTTCTGCTCTGGAGCGTTGAACATGATTGTAGAGGAAAAAAAAAAAACTTCATCTTTCGTTTCGCGTCGTCTCTAGTGTTGATCGGGCGCGTAGACCGATGGGGGCTCGGAGACGACGCGTAGACCGATCGGGGCTTAGGAGACGACGCGTAGACCGATCGGGGCTCGGAGACGGCGCGTAGACCGATCGGGGCTTAGGAGACGACGCGTAGACCGATCGGGGCTCGGAGACGGCGCGTAGACCGATCGGGGTGTAGATCCGACGCTCGCCCTGACTCGGCACGAAGTTCTGCTCTGGAGCGTTGAACATGATTGTAGAAGAAACAAAAAAAAAAAAATTCAACTTTCGTTTCGCGTCGTCTCTAGTGTTGATCGGGCGCGTAGACCGATCGGGGCTCGGAGACGACGCGTAGACCGATCGGGGCTTAGGCGACGACGCGTAGACCGATCGGGGCTCGGAGACGGCGCGTAGACCGATCGGGGTGTAGATCCGACGCTCGCCCTGACTCGGCACGAAGTCCTGCTCTGGACCTTTGAACATGATTGTAGAGGAAAAAAAAAAAAAAAAATTCAACTTTCGTTTCGCGTCGTCTCTAGTGTTGATCGGCCGCGTAGACCGATCGGGGCTCGGAGACGACGCGTAGACCGATCGGGGCTTAGGCGACGACGCGTAGACCGATCGGGGCTCGGAGACGGCGCGTAGACCGATCGGGGCTTAGGAGACGACGCGTAGACCGATCGGGGCTTAGGCGACGACGCGTAGACCGATCGGGGCTCGGAGACGGCGCGTAGACCGATCGGGGTGTAGATCCGACGCTCGCCCTGACTCGGCAAGAAGTTCTGCTCTGGAGCGTTGAACATGATTGTAGAGGAAAAAAAAAAACTTCATCTTTCGTTTCGCGTCGTCTCTAGTGTTGATCGGGCGCGTAGACCGATGGGGGCTCGGAGACGACGCGTAGACCGATCGGGGCTTAGGAGACGACGCGTAGACCGATCGGGGCTCGGAGACGGCGCGTAGACCGATCGGGGCTTAGGAGACGACGCGTAGACCGATCGGGGCTCGGAGACGGCGCGTAGACCGATCGGGGCTTAGGAGACGACGCGTAGACAGATCGGGGCTCGGAGACGGCGCGTAGACCGATCGGGGTGTAGATCCGACGCTCGCCCTGACTCGGCACGAAGTTCCGCTGTGGAGCGTTGAACATGATTGTAGAGGAAAAAAAAAAAAAAAATTCAACTTTTGTTTCGCGTCGTCTCTAGTGTTGATCGGTTGCGTAGACCGATCGGGACTCGGAGACGACGCGTAGACCGATCGGGGCTTAGGAGACGACGCGTAGACCGATCGGGGCTCGGAGACGGCGCGTAGACCGATCGGGGTGTAGATCCGACGCTCGCCCTGACTCGGCACGAAGTCCTGCTCTGGACCTTTGAACATGATTGTAGAGGAAAAAAAAAAAAAAAAATTCAACTTTCGTTTCGCGTCGTCTCTAGTGTTGATCGGCCGCGTAGACCGATCGGGGCTCGGAGACGACGCGTAGACCGATCGGGGCTTAGGCGACGACGCGTAGACCGATCGGGGCTCGGAGACGGCGCGTAGACCGATCGGGGCTTAGGAGACGACGCGTAGACCGATCGGGGCTTAGGCGACGACGCGTAGACCGATCGGGGCTCGGAGACGGCGCGTAGACCGATCGGGGTGTAGATCCGACGCTCGCCCTGACTCGGCAAGAAGTTCTGCTCTGGAGCGTTGAACATGATTGTAGAGGAAAAAAAAAAACTTCATCTTTCGTTTCGCGTCGTCTCTAGTGTTGATCGGGCGCGTAGACCGATGGGGGCTCGGAGACGACGCGTAGACCGATCGGGGCTTAGGAGACGACGCGTAGACCGATCGGGGCTCGGAGACGGCGCGTAGACCGATCGGGGCTTAGGAGACGACGCGTAGACCGATCGGGGCTCGGAGACGGCGCGTAGACCGATCGGGGTGTAGATCCGACGCTCGCCCTAACTCGGCACGAAGTTCTGCTCTGGAGCGTTGAACATGATTGTAGAAGAAAAAAAAAAAAAAAAAATTCAACTTTCGTTTCGCGTCGTCTCTAGTGTTGATCGGGCGCGTAGACCGATCGGGGCTCGGAGACGACGCGTAGACCGATCGGGGCTTAGGCGACGACGCGTAGACCGATCGGGGCTCGGAGACGGCGCGTAGACCGATCGGGGTGTAGATCCGACGCTCGCCCTGACTCGCCACGAAGTCCTGCTCTGGAGCTTTGAACATGATTGTAGAGGAAAAAAAAAAAAAAAAATTCAACTTTCGTTTCGCGTCGTCTCTAGTGTTGATCGGTTGCGTAGACCGATCGGGACTCGGAGACGACGCGTAGACCGATCGGGTTTAGGAGACGACGCGTAGACCGATCGGGGCTCGGAGACGGCGCGTAGACCGATCGGGGTGTAGATCCGACGCTCGCCCTGACTTGGCACGAAGTTCTCCTCTGGAGCGTTGAACATGATTGTAAAGTGGAAAAAAAAAAAATTCAACTTTTGTTTCGCGTCGTCTCTAGTGTTGATCGGGCGCGTAGACCGATGGGGGCTCGGAGACGACGCGTAGACCGATCGGGGCTTAGGAGACGACGCGTAGACCGATCGGGGCTCGGAGACGGCGCGTAGACCGATCGGGGCTTAGGAGACGACGCGTAGACCGATCGGGGCTCGGAGACGACGCGTAGACCGATCGGGGCTCGGAGACGGCGCGTAGACCGATCGGGGCTTAGGAGACGACGCGTAGACCGATCGGGGCTCGGAGACGGCGCGTAGACCGATCGGGGCTTAGGAGACGACGCGTAGACCGATCGGGGCTCGGAGACGGCGCGTAGACCGATCGGGGCTTAGGAGACGACGCGTAGACCGATCGGGACTCGGAGACGGCGCGTAGACCGATCGGGGTGTAGATCCGACGCTCGCCCTGACTCGGCACGAAGTTCCGCTCTGGAGCGTTGAACATGATTGTAGAGTGGAAAAAAAAAAATTCAACTTTTGTTTCGCGTCGTCTCTAGTGTTGATCGGGCGCGTAGACCGATGGGGGCTCGGAGACGACGCGTAGACCGATCGGGGCTTAGGAGACGACGCGTAGACCGATCGGGGCTCGGAGACGGCGCGTAGACCGATCGGGGCTTAGGAGACGACGCGTAGACCGATCGGGGCTTGGAGACGGCGCGTAGACCGATCGGGGTGTAGATCCGACGCTCGCCCTGACTCGGCACGAAGTTCTGCTCTGGAGCGTTGAACATGATTGTAGAGGAAAAAAAAAACTTCATCTTTCGTTTCGCGTCGTCTCTAGTGTTGATCGGGCGCGTAGACCGATGGGGGCTCGGAGACGACGCGTAGACCGATCGGGGCTTAGGAGACGACGCGTAGACCGATCGGGGCTCGGAGACGGCGCGTAGACCGATCGGGGCTTAGGAGACGACGCGTAGACCGATCGGGGCTCGGAGACGGCGCGTAGACCGATCGGGGTGTAGATCCGACGCTCGCCCTGACTCGGCACGAAGTTCTGCTCTGGAGCGTTGAACATGATTGTAGAAGAAAAAAAAAAAAAAAAAATTCAACTTTCGTTTCGCGTCGTCTCTAGTGTTGATCGGGCGCGTAGACCGATCGGGGCTCGGAGACGACGCGTAGACCGATCGGGGCTTAGGCGACGACGCGTAGACCGATCGGGGCTCGGAGACGGCGCGTAGACCGATCGGGGTGTAGATCCGACGCTCGCCCTGACTCGGCACGAAGTCCTGCTCTGGACCTTTGAACATGATTGTAGAGGAAAAAAAAAAAAAAAAATTCAACTTTCGTTTCGCGTCGTCTCTAGTGTTGATCGGGCGCGTAGACCGATCGGGGCTCGGAGACGACGCGTAGACCGATCGGGGCTTAGGCGACGACGCGTAGACCGATCGGGGCTCGGAGACGGCGCGTAGACCGATCGGGGCTTAGGAGACGACGCGTAGACCGATCGGGGCTCGGAGACGGCGCGTAGACCGATCGGGGCTTAGGAGACGACGCGTAGACAGATCGGGGCTCGGAGACGGCGCGTAGACCGATCGGGGTGTAGATCCGACGCTCGCCCTGACTCGGCACGAAGTTCCGCTGTGGAGCGTAGAACATGATTGTAGAGGAAAAAAAAAAAAAAAAAATCAACTTTTGTTTCGCGTCGTCTCTAGTGTTGATCGGGCGCGTAGACCGATCGGGACTCGGAGACGACGCGTAGACCGATCGGGGCTTAGGAGACGACGCGTAGACCGATCGGGGCTCGGAGACGGCGCGTAGACCGATCGGGGTGTAGATCCGACGCTCGCCCTGACTTGGCACGAAGTTCTCCTCTGGAGCGTTGAACATGATTGTAAAGTGGAAAAAAAAAAATTCAACTTTTGTTTCGCGTCGTCTCTAGTGTTGATCGGGCGCGTAGACCGATGGGGGCTCGGAGACGACGCATAGACCGATCGGGGCTTAGGAGACGACGCGTAGACCGATCGGGGCTTAGGAAACGACGCGTAGACTGATCGGGGCTCGGAGACGGCGCGTAGACCGATCGGGGTGTAGATCCGACGCTCGTCCTGACTCGGCACAAAGTTCTGCTCTGGAGCGTTGAACATGATTGTAGAGGAAAAAAAAAAAAAAATTCAACTTTTGTTTCGCGTCGTCTCTAGTGTTGATCGGGCGCGTAGACCGATCGGGACTCGGAGACGACGCGTAGACCGATCGGGGCTTAGGAGTCGACGCGTAGACCGATCGGGGCTCGGAGACGGCGCGTAGACCGATCGGGGTGTAGATCCGACGCTCGCCCTGACTCGGCACGAAGTTCTGCTCTGGAGCGTTGAACATGATTGTAAAGTGAAAAAAAAAAAAATTCAACTTTTGTTTCGCGTCGTCTCTAGTGTTGATCGGGCGCGTAGACCGACGGGGGCTCGGAGACGACGCGTAGACCGATCGGGGCTTAGGAGACGACGCGTAGACCGATCGGGGCTCGGAGACGGCGCGTAGACCGATCGGGGCTTAGGAGACGACGCGTAGACCGATCGGGGCTCGGAGACGGCGCGTAGACCGATCGGGGTGTAGATCAGACGCTCGCCCTGACTCGGCACGAAGTTCTGCTCTGGAGCGTTGAACATGATTGTAGAGGAAAAAAAAAAAAAAAAATTCAACTTTTGTTTCGCGTCGTCTCTAGTGTTGATCGGGCGCGTAGACCGATCGGGACTCGGAGACGACGCGTAGACCGATCGGGGCTTAGGAGTCGACGCGTAGACCGATCGGCGCTCGGAGACGGCGCGTAGACCGATCGGGGTGTAGATCCGACGCTCGCCCTGACTCGGCACGAAGTTCTGCTCTGGAGCGTTGAACATGATTGTAGAGGAAAAAAAAAAAAAAAAAATTCAACTTTCGTTTCGCGTCGTCTCTAGCGTTGATCGGGCGCGTAGACGGATCGGGTCTCGGAGACGACGCGTAGACCGATCGGGGCTTAGGAGACGACGCGTAGACCGATCGGGGCTCGGAGACGGCGCATAGACCGATCGGGGTGTAGATCCGACGCTCGCCCTGACTCGGCACGAAGTTCTGCTCTGCAGCGTTGAACATGATTGTAGAGTGGAAAAAAAAAAATTCAACTTTTGTTTCGCGTCGTCTCTAGTGTTGATCGGGCGCGTAGACCGATGGGGGCTCCGAGACGACGCGTAGACCGATCGGGGCTTAGGAGACGACGCGTAGACCGATCGGGGCTCGGAGACGGCGCGTAGACCGATCGGGGCTTAGGATACGACGCGTAGACCGATCGGGGCTCGGAGACGGCGCGTAGACCGATCGGGGTGTAGATCCGACGCTCGCCCTGACTCGGCACGAAGTTCTGCTCTGGAGCGTTGAACATGATTGTAGAGGAAAAAAAAAAAAAAAAAAAAAAATTCAACTTTCGTTTCGCGTCGTCTCTAGCGTTGATCGGGCGCGTAGACCGATCGGGTCTCGGAGACGACGCGTAGACCGATCGGGGCTTAGAAGACGACGCGTAGACCGATCGGGGCTCGGAGAAGGCGCGTAGACCGATCGGGGTGTAGATCCGACGCTCGCCCTGACTTGGCACGAAGTTCTCCTCTGGAGCGTTGAACATGATTGTAAAGTGGAAAAAAAAAAAAAATTCAACTTTTGTTTCGCGTCGTCTCTAGTGTTGATCGGGCGCGTAGACCGATGGGGGCTCGGAGACGACGCGTAGACCGATCGGGGCTTAGGAGACGACGCGTAGACCGATCGGGGCTCGGAGACGGCGCGTAGACCGATCGGGGCTTAGGAGACGACGCGTAGACCGATCGGGGCTCGGAGACGGCGCGTAGACCGATCGGGGTGTAGATCCGACGCTCGCCCTGACTCGGTACGAAATTCTGCTCTGGAGCGTTGAACATGATTGTAGAGGAAAAAAAAAAAAAAAAATCAACTTTCGTTTCGCGTCGTCTCTAGTATTGATCGGGCGCGTAGACCGATCGGGGCTCGGAGACGACGCGTAGACCGATCGGGGCTTAGGATACGACGCGTAGACCGATCGGGGCTCGGAGACGGCGCGTAGACCGATCGGGGTGTAGATCCGACGCTCGCCCTGACTCGGCACGAAGTTCCGCTCTGGAGCGTTGAACATGATTGTAGAGGAAAAAAAAAAAAAAAAAAAAATTCAACTTTTGTTTCGCGTCGTCTCGAGTGTTGATCGGGCGCGTAGACCGATCGGGACTCGGAGACGACGCGTAGACCGATCGGGGCTTAGGAGACGACGCGTAGACCGATCGGGGCTCGGAGACGGCGCGTAGACCGATCGGGGTGTAGATCCGACGCTCGCCCTGACTCGGCACGAAGTTCTGCTCTGGAGCGTTGAACATGATTGTAGAAGAAAAAAAAAAAAAAAAAATTCAACTTTCGTTTCGCGTCGTCTCTAGTGTTGATCGGGCGCGTAGACCGATCGGGGCTCGGAGACGACGCGTAGACCGATCGGGGCTTAGGCGACGACGCGTAGACCGATCGGGGCTCGGAGACGGCGCGTAGACCGATCGGGGTGTAGATCCGACGCTCGCCCTGACTCGGCACGAAGTCCTGCTCTGGAGCTTTGAACATGATTGTAGAGGAAAAAAAAAAAAAAAAATTCAACTTTCGTTTCGCGTCGTCTCTAGTGTTGATCGGGCGCGTAGACCGATCGGGGCTCGGAGACGACGCGTAGACCGATCGGGGCTTAGGCGACGACGCGTAGACCGATCGGGGCTCGGAGACGGCGCGTAGACCGATCGGGGCTTAGGAGACGACGCGTAGACCGATCGGGGCTCGGAGACGGCGCGTAGACCGATCGGGGTGTAGATCCGACGCTCGCCCTGACTCGGCACGAAGTTCTGCTCTGGAGCGTTGAACATGATTGTAGAAGAAAAAAAAAAAAAAAAATTCAACTTTCGTTTCGCGTCGTCTCTAGTGTTGATCGGGCGCGTAGACCGATCGGGGCTCGGAGACGACGCGTAGACCGATCGGGGCTTAGGCGACGACGCGTAGGCCGATCGGGGCTCGGAGACGGCGCGTAGACCGATCGGGGCTTAGGAGACGACGCGTAGACCGATCGGGGCTCGGAGACGGCTCGTAGACCAATCGGGGTGTAGATCCGACGCTCGCCCTGACTCGGCACGAAGTTCTGCTCTGGAGCGTTGAACATGATTGTAGAGGAAAAAAAAAAAAAAAAATTCAACTTTCGTTTCGCGTCGTCTCTAGCGTTGATCGGGCGCGTAGACCGATCGGGTCTCGGAGACGACGCGTAGACCGATCGGGGCTTAGGAGACGACGCGTAGACCGATCGGCGCTCGGAGACGGCGCGTAGACCGATCGGGGTGTAGATCCGACGCTCGCCCTGACTCGGCACGAAGTTCTGCTCTGGAGCGTTGAACATGATTGTAGAGGAAAAAAAAAAAAAAAAATTCAACTTTCGTTTCGCGTCGTCTCTAGCGTTGATCGGGCGCGTAGACGGATCGGGTCTCGGAGACGACGCGTAGACCGATCGGGGCTTAGGAGACGACGCGTAGACCGATCGGGGCTCGGAGACGGCGCATAGACCGATCGGGGTGTAGATCCGACGCTCGCCCTGACTCGGCACGAAGTTCTGCTCTGCAGCGTTGAACATGATTGTAGAGTGGAAAAAAAAAATTCAACTTTTGTTTCGCGTCGTCTCTAGTGTTGATCGGGCGCGTAGACCGATGGGGGCTCCGAGACGACGCGTAGACCGATCGGGGCTTAGGAGACGACGCGTAGACCGATCGGGGCTCGGAGACGGCGCGTAGACCGATCGGGGCTTAGGATACGACGCGTAGACCGATCGGGGCTCGGAGACGGCGCGTAGACCGATCGGGGTGTAGATCCGACGCTCGCCCTGACTCGGCACGAAGTTCTGCTCTGGAGCGTTGAACATGATTGTAGAGGAAAAAAAAAAAAAAAAAAAAATTCAACTTTCGTTTCGCGTCGTCTCTAGCGTTGATCGGGCGCGTAGACCGATCGGGTCTCGGAGACGACGCGTAGACCGATCGGGGCTTAGAAGACGACGCGTAGACCGATCGGGGCTCGGAGACGGCGCGTAGACCGATCGGGGTGTAGATCCGACGCTCGCCCTGACTTGGCACGAAGTTCTCCTCTGGAGCGTTGAACATGATTGTAAAGTGGAAAAAAAAAAATTCAACTTTTGTTTCGCGTCGTCTCTAGTGTTGATCGGGCGCGTAGACCGATGGGGGCTCGGAGACGACGCGTAGACCGATCGGGGCTTAGGAGACGACGCGTAGACCGATCGGGGCTCGGAGACGGCGCGTAGACCGATCGGGGCTTAGGAGACGACGCGTAGACCGATCGGGGGTCGGAGACGGCGCGTAGACCGATCGGGGTGTAGATCCGACGCTCGCCCTGACTCGGTACGAAATTCTGCTCTGGAGCGTTGAACATGATTGTAGAGGAAAAAAAAAAAAAAATTCAACTTTCGTTTCGCGTCGTCTCTAGTATTGATCGGGCGCGTAGACCGATCGGGGCTCGGAGACGACGCGTAGACCGATCGGGGCTTAGGATACGACGCGTAGACCGATCGGGGCTCGGAGACGGCGCGTAGACCGATCGGGGTGTAGATCCGACGCTCGCCCTGACTCGGCACGAAGTTCCGCTCTGGAGCGTTGAACATGATTGTAGAGGAAAAAAAAAAAAAAAAAAAAATTCAACTTTTGTTTCGCGTCGTCTCAAGTGTTGATCGGGCGCGTAGACCGATCGGGACTCGGAGACGACGCGTAGACCGATCGGGGCTTAGGAGACGACGCGTAGACCGATCGGGGCTCGGAGACGGCGCGTAGACCGATCAGGGTGTAGATCCGACGCTCGCCCTGACTCAGCACGAAGTTCTGCTCTGGAGCGTTGAACATGATTGTAGAAGAAAAAAAAAAAAAAAAAATTCAACTTTCGTTTCGCGTCGTCTCTAGTGTTGATCGGGCGCGTAGACCGATCGGGGCTCGGAGACGACGCGTAGACCGATCGGGGCTTAGGCGACGACGCGTAGACCGATCGGGGCTCGGAGACGGCGCGTAGACCGATCGGGGCTTAGGAGACGACGCGTAGACCGATCGGGGCTCGGAGACGGCGCGTAGACCGATCGGGGTGTAGATCCGACGCTCGCCCTGACTCGGCACGAAGTCCTGCTCTGGAGCTTTGAACATGATTGTAGAGGAAAAAAAAAAAAAAAATCCAACTTTCGTTTCGCGTCGTCTCTAGTGTTGATCGGGCGCGTAGACCGATCGGGGCTCGGAGACGACGCGTAGACCGATCGGGGCTTAGGCGACGACGCGTAGACCTATCGGGGCTCGGAGACGGCGCGTAGACCGATCGGGGCTTAGGAGACGACGCGTAGACCGATCGGGGCTCGGAGACGTCGCGTAGACCGATCGGGGTGTAGATCCGACGCTCGCCCTGACTCGGCACGAAGTTCTGCTCTGGAGCGTTGAACATGATTGTAAAGTGGAAAAAAAAAAAAAATTCAACTTTTGTTTCGCGTCGTCTCTAGTGTTGATCGGGCGCGTAGACCGATGGGGGCTCGGAGACGACGCGTAGACCGATCGGGGCTTAGGAGACGACGCGTAGACCGATCGGGGCTTAGGAAACGACGCGTAGACCGATCGGGGCTCGGAGACGGCGCGTAGACCGATCGGGGTGTAGATCCGACGCTCGCCCTGACTCGGCACAAAGTTCTGCTCTGGAGCGTTGAACATGATTGTAGAGGAAAAAAAAAAAAAAATTCAACTTTCGTTTCGCGTCGTCTCTAGTATTGATCGGGCGCGTAGACCGATCGGGGCTCGGAGACGACGCGTAGACCGATCGGGGCTTAGGATACGACGCGTAGACCGATCGGGGCTCGGAGACGGCGCGTAGACCGATCGGGGTGTAGATCCGACGCTCGCCCTGACTCGGCACGAAGTTCCGCTCTGGAGCGTTGAACATGATTGTAGAGGAAAAAAAAAAAAAAAAAAAATTCAACTTTTGTTTCGCGTCGTCTCAAGTGTTGATCGGGCGCGTAGACCGATCGGGACTCGGAGACGACGCGTAGACCGATCGGGGCTTAGGAGACGACGCGTAGACCGATCGGGGCTCGGAGACGGCGCGTAGACCGATCGGGGTGTAGATCCGACGCTCGCCCTGACTCAGCACGAAGTTCTGCTCTGGAGCGTTGAACATGATTGTAGAAGAAAAAAAAAAAAAAAAAATTCAACTTTCGTTTCGCGTCGTCTCTAGTGTTGATCGGGCGCGTAGACCGATCGGGGCTCGGAGACGACGCGTAGACCGATCGGGGCTTAGGCGACGACGCGTAGACCGATCGGGGCTCGGAGACGGCGCGTAGACCGATCGGGGCTTAGGAGACGACGCGTAGACCGATCGGGGCTCGGAGACGGCGCGTAGACCGATCGGGGTGTAGATCCGACGCTCGCCCTGACTCGGCACGAAGTCCTGCTCTGGAGCTTTGAACATGATTGTAGAGGAAAAAAAAAAAAAAAAATCCAACTTTCGTTTCGCGTCGTCTCTAGTGTTGATCGGGCGCGTAGACCGATCGGGGCTCGGAGACGACGCGTAGACCGATCGGGGCTTAGGCGACGACGCGTAGACCGATCGGGGCTCGGAGACGGCGCGTAGACCGATCGGGGCTTAGGAGACGACGCGTAGACCGATCGGGGCTCGGAGACGTCGCGTAGACCGATCGGGGTGTAGATCCGACGCTCGCCCTGACTCGGCACGAAGTTCTGCTCTGGAGCGTTGAACATGATTGTAAAGTGGAAAAAAAAAAAAAATTCAACTTTTGTTTCGCGTCGTCTCTAGTGTTGATCGGGCGCGTAGACCGATGGGGGCTCGGAGACGACGCGTAGACCGATCGGGGCTTAGGAGACGACGCGTAGACCGATCGGGGCTTAGGAAACGACGCGTAGACCGATCGGGGCTCGGAGACGGCGCGTAGACCGATCGGGGTGTAGATCCGACGCTCGCCCTGACTCGGCACAAAGTTCTGCTCTGGAGCGTTGAACATGATTGTAGAGGAAAAAAAAAAAACAATTCAACTTTTGTTTCGCGTCGTCTCTAGTGTTGATCGGGCGCGTAGACCGATCGGGACTCGGAGACGACGCGTAGACCGATCGGGGCTTAGGAGTCGACGCGTAGACCGATCGGGGCTCGGAGACGGCGCGTAGACCGATCGGGGTGTAGATCCGACGCTCGCCCTGACTCGGCACGAAGTTCTGCTCTGGAGCGTTGAACATGATTGTAAAGGAAAAAAAAAAAAAAAAATTCAACTTTCGTTTCGCGTCGTCTCTAGCGTTGATCGGGCGCGTAGACCGATCGGGTCTCGGAGACGACGCGTAGACCGATCGGGGCTTAGGAGTCGACGCGTAGACCGATCGGGGCTCGGAGACGGCGCGTAGACCGATCGGGGTGTAGATCCGACGCTCGCCCTGACTCGGCACGAAGTTCTGCTCTGGAGCGTTGAACATGATTGTAGAGGAAAAAAAAAAAAAAAAAAATTCAACTTTCGTTTCGCGTCGTCTCTAGCGTTGATCGGGCGCGTAGACCGATCGGGTCTCGGAGACGACGCGTAGACCGATCGAGGCTTAGAAGACGACGCGTAGACCGATCGGGGCTCGGAGACGGCGCGTAGACCGATCGGGGTGTAGATCCGACGCTCGCCCTGACTCGGCACGAAGTTCTGCTCTGGAGCGTTGAACATGATTGTAGAGTGGAAAAAAAAAAATTCAACTTTTGTTTCGCGTCGTCTCTAGTGTTGATCGGGCGCGTAGACCGATGGGGGCTCGGAGACGACGCGTAGACCGATCGGGGCTTAGGAGACGACGCGTAGACCGATCGGGGCTTAGGAGACGACGCGTAGACCGATCGGGGCTCGGAGACGGCGCGTAGACCGATCGGGGCTTAGGAGACGACGCGTAGACCGATCGGGGCTCGGAGACGGCGCGTAGACCGATCGGGGCTTAGGAGACGACGCGTAGACCGATCGGGGCTCGGAGACGGCGCGTAGACCGATCGGGGCTTAGGAGACGACGCGTAGACCGATCGGGACTCGGAGACGGCGCGTAGACCGATCGGGGTGTAGATCCGACGCTCGCCCTGACTCGGCACGAAGTTCCGCTCTGGAGCGTTGAACATGATTGTAGAGGAAAAAAAAAAACTTCATCTTTCGTTTCGCGTCGTCTCTAGTGTTGATCGGGCGCGTAGACCGATGGGGGCTCGGAGACGACGCGTAGACCGATCGGGGCTTAGGAGACGACGCGTAGACCGATCGGGGCTCGGAGACGGCGCGTAGACCGATCGGGGCTTAGGAGACGACGCGTAGACCGATCGGGGCTCGGAGACGGCGCGTAGACCGATCGGGGCTTAGGAGACGACGCGTAGACAGATCGGGGCTCGGAGACGGCGCGTAGACCGATCGGGGTGTAGATCCGACGCTCGCCCTGACTCGGCACGAAGTTCCGCTGTGGAGCGTTGAACATGATTGTAGAGGAAAAAAAAAAAAAATTCAACTTTTGTTTCGCGTCGTCTCTAGTGTTGATCGGGCGCGTAGACCGATCGGGACTCGGAGACGACGCGTAGACCGATCGGGGCTTAGGAGACGACGCGTAGACCGATCGGGGCTCGGAGACGGCGCGTAGACCGATCGGGGTGTAGATCCGACGCTCGCCCTGACTCGGCACGAAGTTCTGCTCTGGAGCGTTGAACATGATTGTAGAAGAAAAAAAAAAAAAAAAAATTCAACTTTCGTTTCGCGTCGTCTCTAGTGTTGATCGGGCGCGTAGACCGATCGGGGCTCGGAGACGACGCGTAGACCGATCGGGGCTTAGGCGACGACGCGTAGACCGATCGGGGCTCGGAGACGGCGCGTAGACCGATCGGGGTGTAGATCCGACGCTCGCCCTGACTCGGCACGAAGTCCTGCTCTGGACCTTTGAACATGATTGTAGAGGAAAAAAAAAAAAAAAAAATTCAACTTTCGTTTCGCGTCGTCTCTAGTGTTGATCGGGCGCGTAGACCGATCGGGGCTCGGAGACGACGCGTAGACCGATCGGGGCTTAGGCGACGACGCGTAGACCGATCGGGGCTCGGAGACGGCGCGTAGACCGATCGGGGCTTAGGAGACGACGCGTAGACCGATCGGGGCTTAGGCGACGACGCGTAGACCGATCGGGGCTCGGAGACGGCGCGTAGACCGATCGGGGTGTAGATCCGACGCTCGCCCTGACTCGGCAAGAAGTTCTGCTCTGGAGCGTTGAACATGATTGTAGAGGAAAAAAAAAAACTTCATCTTTCGTTTCGCGTCGTCTCTAGTGTTGATCGGGCGCGTAGACCGATGGGGGCTCGGAGACGACGCGTAGACCGATCGGGGCTTAGGAGACGACGCGTAGACCGATCGGGGCTCGGAGACGGCGCGTAGACCGATCGGGGCTTAGGAGACGACGCGTAGACCGATCGGGGCTCGGAGACGGCGCGTAGACCGATCGGGGCTTAGGAGACGACGCGTAGACAGATCGGGGCTCGGAGACGGCGCGTAGACCGATCGGGGTGTAGATCCGACGCTCGCCCTGACTCGGCACGAAGTTCCGCTGTGGAGCGTTGAACATGATTGTAGAGGAAAAAAAAAAAAAAAATTCAACTTTTGTTTCGCGTCGTCTCTAGTGTTGATCGGGCGCGTAGACCGATCGGGACTCGGAGACGACGCGTAGACCGATCGGGGCTTAGGAGACGACGCGTAGACCGATCGGGGCTCGGAGACGGCGCGTAGACCGATCGGGGTGTAGATCCGACGCTCGCCCTGACTTGGCACGAAGTTCTCCTCTAGAGCGTTGAACATGACTGTAAAGTGGAAAAAAAAAAAATTCAACTTTTGTTTCGCGTCGTCTCTAGTGTTGATCGGGCGCGTAGACCGATGGGGGCTCGGAGACGACGCGTAGACCGATCGGTGCTTAGGAGACGACGCGTAGACCGATCGGGGCTCGGAGACGGCGCGTAGACCGATCGGGGCTTAGGAGACGACGCGTAGACCGATCGGGGCTCGGAGACGGCGCGTAGACCGATCGGGGTGTAGATCCGACGCTCGCCCTGACTCGGCACGAAGTTCTGCTCTGGAGCGTTGAACATGATTGTAGAAGAAAAAAAAAAAAAAAAAAATTCAACTTTCGTTTCGCGTCGTCTCTAGTGTTGATCGGGCGCGTAGACCGATCGGGGCTCGGAGACGACGCGTAGACCGATCGGGGCTTAGGCGACGACGCGTAGACCGATCGGGGCTCGGAGACGGCGCGTAGACCGATCGGGGTGTAGATCCGACGCTCGCCCTGACTCGGCACGAAGTCCTGCTCTGGAGCTTTGAACATGATTGTAGAGGAAAAAAAAAAATAAAAATTCAACTTTCGTTTCGCGTCGTCTCTAGTGTTGATCGGGCGCGTAGACCGATGGGGGCTCGGAGACGACGCGTAGACCGATCGGTGCTTAGGAGACGACGCGTAGACCGATCGGGGCTCGGAGACGGCGCGTAGACCGATCGGGGCTTAGGAGACGACGCGTAGACCGATCGGGGCTCGGAGACGGCGCGTAGACCGATCGGAGTGTAGATCCGACGCTCGCCCTGACTCGGCACGAAATTCTGCTCTGGAACGTTGAACATGATTGTAGAGGAAAAAAAAAAAAAAAATTCAACTTTCGTTTCGCGTCGTCTCTAGTATTGATCGGGCGCGTAGACCGATCGGGGCTCGGAGACGACGCGTAGACCGATCGGGGCTTAGGATACGACGCGTAGACCGATCGGGGCTCGGAGACGGCGCGTAGACCGATCGGGGTGTAGATCCGACGCTCGCCCTGACTCGGCACGAAGTTCCGCTCTGGAGCGTTGAACATGATTGTAGAGGAAAAAAAAAAAAAAAAAATTCAACTTTTGTTTCGCGTCGTCTCGAGTGTTGATCGGGCGCGTAGACCGATCGGGACTCGGAGACGACGCGTAGACCGATCGGGGCTTAGGAGACGACGCGTAGACCGATCGGGGCTCGGAGACGGCGCGTAGACCGATCGGGGTGTAGATCCGACGCTCGCCCTGACTCGGCACGAAGTTCTGCTCTGGAGCGTTGAACATGATTGTAGAAGAAAAAAAAAAAAAAAAAATTAACTTTCGTTTCGCGTCGTCTCTAGTGTTGATCGGGCGCGTAGACCGATCGGGGCTCGGAGACGACGCGTAGACCGATCGGGGCTTAGGCGACGACGCGTAGACCGATCGGGGCTCGGAGACGGCGCGTAGACCGATCGGGGTGTAGATCCGACGCTCGCCCTAACTCGGCACGAAGTCCTGCTCTGGAGCTTTGAACATGATTGTAGAGGAAAAAAAAAAATAAAAATTCAACTTTCGTTTCGCGTCGTCTCTAGTGTTGATCGGGCGCGTAGACCGATCGGGGCTCGGAGACGACGCGTAGACCGATCGGGGCTTAGGCGACGACGCGTAGACCGATCGGGGCTCGGAGACGGCGCGTAGACCGATCGGGGCTTAGGAGACGACGCGTAGACCGATCGGGGCTCGGAGACGGCGCGTAGACCGATCGGGGTGTAGATCCGACGCTCGCCCTGACTCGGCACGAAGTTCTGCTCTGGAGCGTTGAACATGATTGTAGAGGAAAAAAAAAAAAAAAAAAAATTCAACTTTCGTTTCGCGTCGTCTCTAGCGTTGATCGGGCGCGTAGACCGATCGGTTCTCGGAGACGACGCGTAGACCGATCGGGGCTTAGGAGACGACGCGTAGACCGATCGGGGCTCGGAGACGGCGCGTAGACCGATCGGGGTGTAGATCCGACGCTCGCCCTGACTCGGCACGAAGTTCTGCTCTGGAGCGTTGAACATGATTGTAAAGTGGAAAAAAAAAAAAAAATTCAACTTTTGTTTCGCGTCGTCTCTAGTGTTGATCGGGCGCGTAGACCGATGGGGGCTCGGAGACGACGCGTAGACCGATCGGGGCTTAGGAGACGACGCGTAGACCGATCGGGGCTTAGGAAACGACGCGTAGACCGATCGGGGCTCGGAGACGGCGCGTAGACCGATCGGGGTGTAGATCCGACGCTCGCCCTGACTCGGCACAAAGTTCTGCTCTGGAGCGTTGAACATGATTGTAGAGGAAAAAAAAAAAAAAAATTCAACTTTTGTTTCGCGTCGTCTCTAGTGTTGATCGGGCGCGTAGACCGATCGGGACTCGGAGACGACGCGTAGACCGATCGGGGCTTAGGAGTCGACGCGTAGACCGATCGGGGCTCGGAGACGGCGCGTAGACCGATCGGGGTGTAGATCCGACGCTCGCCCTGACTCGGCACGAAGTTCTGCTCTGGAGCGTTGAACATGATTGTAGAGGAAAAAAAAAAAAAAAATTCAACTTTCGTTTCGCGTCGTCTCTAGCGTTGATCGGGCGCGTAGACCGATCGGGTCTCGGAGACGACGCGTAGACCGATCGGGGCTTAGGAGTCGACGCGTAGACCGATCGGGGCTTAGGCGACGACGCGTAGACCGATCGGGGCTCGGAGACGGCGCGTAGACCGATCGGGGTGTAGATCCGACGCTCGCCCTGACTCGGCACGAAGTCCTGCTCTGGAGCTTTGAACATGATTGTAGAGGAAAAAAAAAAAAAAATTCAACTTTCGTTTCACGTCGTCTCTAGTGTTGATCGGGCGCGTAGACCGATCGGGGCTCGGAGACGACGCGTAGACCGATCGGGGCTTAGGAGACGACGCGTAGACCGATCGGGGCTCGGAGGCGGCGCGTAGACCGATCGGGGTGTAGATCCGACGCTCGCCCTGACTCGGCACAAAGTTCTGCTCTGGAGCGTTGAACATGATTGTAGAAGAAAAAAAAAAAAAAAAATTCAACTTTTGTTTCGCGTCGTCTCTAGTGTTGATCGGGCGCGTAGACCGATCGGGACTCGGAGACGACGCGTAGACCGATCGGGGCTTAGGAGACAACGCGTAGACCGATCGGGGCTCGGAGACGGCGCGTAGACCGATCGGGGTGTAGATCCGACGCTCGCCCTGACTCGGCACAAAGTTCTGCTCTGGAGCGTTGAACATGATTGTAGAGGAAAAAAAAAAAAAAAATTCAACTTTTGTTTCGCGTCGTCTCTAGTGTTGATCGGGCGCGTAGACCGATCGGGACTCGGAGACGACGCGTAGACCGGTCGGGGCTTAGGAGTCGACGCGTAGACCGATCGGGGCTCGGAGACGGCGCGTAGACCGATCGGGGTGTAGATCCGACGCGCGCCCTGACTCGGCACGAAGTTCTGCTCTGGAGCGTTGAACATAATTGTAGAGGAAAAAAAAAAAAAAAAAAATTCAACTTTCGTTTCTAGCGTCTCTAGCGTTGATCGGGCGCGTAGACCGATCGGGTCTCGGAGACGACGCGTAGACCGATCGGGGCTCGGAGACGGCGCGTAGACCGATCGGGGTGTAAATCCGACGCTCGCCCTGACTCGGCACGAAGTTCTGCTCTGGAGCGTTGAACATGATTGTAAAGTAGAAAAAAAAAATTGAACTTTTGTTTCGCGTCGTCTCTAGTGTTGATCAGGCGCGAAGACCGATGGGGGCTCGGAGACGACGCGTAGACCGATCGGGGCTTAGGAGACGACGCGTAGACCGATCGGGGCTCGGAGACGGCGCGTAGACCGATCGGGGCTTAGGAGACGACGCGTAGACCGATCGGGGCTCGGAGACGGCGCGTAGACCGATCGGGGTGTAGATCCGACGCTCGCCCTGACTCGGCACGAAGTTCTGCTCTGGAGCGTTGAACATGATTGTAGAGGAAAAAAAAAAAAAAAATTCACCTTTCGTTTCGCGTCGTCTCTAGCGTTGATCGGGCGCGTAGACCGATCGGGTCTCGGAGACGACGCGTAGACCGATCGGGGCTTAGGAGTCGACGCGTAGACCGATCGGGGCTCGGAGACGGCGCGTAGACCGATCGGGGTGTAGATCCGACGCTCGCCCTGACTCGGCACGAAGTTCTGCTCTGGAGCGTTGAACATGATTGTAGAGGAAAAAAAAAAAAAAAAAAAATTCAACTTTCGTTTCGCGTCGTCTCTAGCGTTGATCGGGCGCGTAGACCGATCGGGTCTCGGAGACGACGCGTAGACCGATCGGGGCTTAGGAGACGACGCGTAGACCGATCGGGGCTCGGAGACGGCGCGTAGACCGATCGGGGTGTAAATCCGACGCTCGCCCTGACTCGGCACGAAGTTCTGCTCTGGAGCGTTGAACATGATTGTAAAGTGGAAAAAAAAAAATTCAACTTTTGTTTCGCGTCGTCTCTAGTGTTGATCGGGCGCGTAGACCGATGGGGGCTCGGAGACGACGCGTAGACCGATCGGGGCTTAGGAGACGACGCGTAGACCGATCGGGGCTCGGAGACGGCGCGTAGACCGATCGGGGCTTAGGAGACGACGCGTAGACCGATCGGGGCTCGGAGACGGCGCGTAGACCGATCGGGGTGTAGATCCGACGCTCGCCCTGACTCGGCACGAAGTTCTGCTCTGGAGCGTTGAACATGATTGTAGAGTGGAAAAAAAAAAAAAAATTCAACTTTTGTTTCGCGTCGTCTCTAGTGTTGATCGGGCGCGTAGACCGATGGGGGCTCGGACACGACGCGTAGACCGATCGGGGCTCGGACACGACGCGTAGACCGATCGGGGCTTAGGAGACGACGCGTAGACCGATCGGGGCTTAGGCGACGACGCGTAGACCGATCGGGGCTCGGAGACGGCGCGTAGACCGATCGGGGTGTAGATCCGACGCTCGCCCTGACTCGGCACGAAGTCCTGCTCTGGAGCTTTGAACATGATTGTAGAGGAAAAAAAAAAAAAAAAAAATTCAACTTTCGTTTCGCGTCGTCTCTAGCGTTGATCGGGCGCGTAGACCGATCGGGGCTCGGAGACGACGCGTAGACCGATCGGGGTGTAGATCCGACGCTCGCCCTGACTCGGCACGAAGTTCTGCTCTGGAGCGTTGAACATGATTGTAAAGTGGAAAAAAAAAAAAAAAAATTCAACTTTTGTTTCGCGTCGTCTCTAGTGTTGATCGGGCACGTAGACCGATGGGGGCTCGGAGACGACGCGTAGACCGATCGGGGCTTAGGAGACGACGCGTAGACCGATCGGGGCTTAGGAAACGACGCGTAGACCGATCGGGGCTCGGAGACGGCGCGTAGACCGATCGGGGTGTAGATCCGACGCTCGCCCTGACTCGGCACAAAGTTCTGCTCTGGAGCGTTGAACATGATTGTAGAGGAAAAAAAAAAAAAAAATTCAACTTTTGTTTCGCGTCGTCTCTAGTGTTGATCGGGCGCGTAGACCGATCGGGACTCGGAGACGACGCGTAGACCGATCGGGGCTTAGGAGTCGACGCGTAGACCGATCGGGGCTCGGAGACGGCGCGTAGACCGATCGGGGTGTAGATCCGACGCTCGCCCTGACTCGGCACGAAGTTCTGCTCTGGAGCGTTGAACATGATTGTAGAGGAAAAAAAAAAAAAAAATTCAACTTTCGTTTCGCGTCGTCTCTAGCGTTGATCGGGCGCGTAGACCGATCGGGTCTCGGAGACGACGCGTAGACCGATCGGGGCTTAGGAGTCGACGCGTAGACCGATCGGGGCTCGGAGACGGCGCGTAGACCGATCGGGGTGTAGATCCGACGCTCGCCCTGACTCGGCACGAAGTTCTGCTCTGGAGCGTTGAACATGATTGTAGAGGAAAAAAAAAAAAAAAATTCAACTTTCGTTTCGCGTCGTCTCTAGCGTTGATCGGGCGCGTAGACCGATCGGGTCTCGGAGACGACGCGTAGACCGATCGGGGCTTAGGAGACGACGCGTAGACCGATCGGGGCTCGGAGACGGCGCGTAGACCGATCGGGGTGTAGATCCGACGCTCGCCCTGACTCGGCACGAAATTCTGCTCTGGAGCGTTGAACATGATTGTAGAGTGGAAAAAAAAAAAAATTCAACTTTTGTTTCGCGTCGTCTCTAGTGTTGATCGGGCGCGTAGACCGATGGGGGCTCGGAGACGACGCGTAGACCGATCGGGGCTTAGGAGACGACGCGTAGACCGATCGGGGCTCGGAGACGGCGCGTACACCGATCGGGGCTTAGGAGACGACGCGTAGACCGATCGGGGCTCGGAGACGGCGCGTAGACCGATCGGGGTGTAGATCCGACGCTCGCCCTGACTCGGCACGAAGTTCTGCTCTGGAGCGTTGAACATGATTGTAGAGGAAAAAAAAAAAAAAAAAAAATTCAACTTTCGTTTCGCGTCGTCTCTAGCGTTGATCGGGCGCGTAGACCGATCGGGTCTCGGAGACGACGCGTAGACCGATCGGGGCTTAGGAGACGACGCGTAGACCGATCGGGGCTCGGAGACGGCGCGTAGACCGATCGGGGTGTAAATCCGACGCTCGCCCTGACTCGGCACGAAGTTCTGTTCTGGAGCGTTGAACATGATTGTAAAGTGGAAAAAAAAAATTCAACTTTTGTTTCGCGTCGTCTCTAGTGTTGATCGGGCGCGTAGACCGATGGGGGCTCGGAGACGACGCGTAGACCGATCGGGGCTTAGGAGACGACGCGTAGACCGATCGGGGCTCGGAGACGGCGCGTAGACCGATCGGGGCTTAGGAGACGACGCGTAGACCGATCGGGGCTCGGAGACGGCGCGTAGACCGATCGGGGTGTAGATCCGACGCTCGCCCTGACTCGGCACGAAGTTCTGCTCTGGAGCGTTGAACATGATTGTAAAGTGGAAAAAAAAAAAAAATTCAACTTTTGTTTCGCGTCGTCTCTAGTGTTGATCGGGCGCGTAGACCGATGGGGGCTCGGAGACGACGCGTAGACCGATCGGGGCTTAGGAGACGACGCGTAGACCGATCGGGGCTCGGAGACGGCGCGTAGACCGATCGGGGCTTAGGAGACGACGCGTAGACCGATCGGGGCTCGGAGACGGCGCGTAGACCGATCGGGGTGTAGATCCGACGCTCGCCCTGACTCGGCACGAAGTTCTGCTCTGGAGCGTCGAACATGATTGTAGAGGAAAAAAAAAAAAAAAATTCAACTTTCGTTTCGCGTCGTCTCTAGTATTGATCGGGCGCGTAGACCGATCGGGGCTCGGAGACGACGCGTAGACCGATCGGGGCTTAGGAGACGACGCGTAGACCGATCGGGGCTTAGGCGACGACGCGTAGACCGATCGGGGCTCGGAGACGGCGCGTAGACCGATCGGGGTGTAGATCCGACGCTCGCCCTGACTCGGCACGAAGTCCTGCTCTGGAGCTTTGAACATGATTGTAGAGGAAAAAAAAAAAAAATTCAACTTTCGTTTCACGTCGTCTCTAGTGTTGATCGGGCGCGTAGACCGATCGGGGCTCGGAGACGACGCGTAGACCGATCGGGGCTTAGGAGACGACGCGTAGACCGATCGGGGCTCGGAGGCGGCGCGTAGACCGATCGGGGTGTAGATCCGACGCTCGCCCTGACTCGGCACAAAGTTCTGCTCTGGAGCGTTGAACATGATTGTAGAAGAAAAAAAAAAAAAAAAATTCAACTTTTGTTTCGCGTCGTCTCTAGTGTTGATCGGGCGCGTAGACCGATCGGGACTCGGAGACGACGCGTAGACCGATCGGGGCTTAGGAGACAACGCGTAGACCGATCGGGGCTCGGAGACGGCGCGTAGACCGATCGGGGTGTAGATCCGACGCTCGCCCTGACTCGGCACAAAGTTCTGCTCTGGAGCGTTGAACATGATTGTAGAGGAAAAAAAAAAAAAAAATTCAACTTTTGTTTCGCGTCGTCTCTAGTGTTGATCGGGCGCGTAGACCGATCGGGACTCGGAGACGACGCGTAGACCGGTCGGGGCTTAGGAGTCGACGCGTAGACCGATCGGGGCTCGGAGACGGCGCGTAGACCGATCGGGGTGTAGATCCGACGCGCGCCCTGACTCGGCACGAAGTTCTGCTCTGGAGCGTTGAACATAATTGTAGAGGAAAAAAAAAAAAAAAAAAATTCAACTTTCGTTTCTAGCGTCTCTAGCGTTGATCGGGCGCGTAGACCGATCGGGTCTCGGAGACGACGCGTAGACCGATCGGGGCTCGGAGACGGCGCGTAGACCGATCGGGGTGTAAATCCGACGCTCGCCCTGACTCGGCACGAAGTTCTGCTCTGGAGCGTTGAACATGATTGTAAAGTAGAAAAAAAAAATTGAACTTTTGTTTCGCGTCGTCTCTAGTGTTGATCGGGCGCGAAGACCGATGGGGGCTCGGACACGACGCGTAGACCGATCGGGGCTTAGGAGACGACGCGTAGACCGATCGGGGCTCGGAGACGGCGCGTAGACCGATCGGGGCTTAGGAGACGACGCGTAGACCGATCGGGGCTCGGAGACGGCGCGTAGACCGATCGGGGTGTAGATCCGACGCTCGCCCTGACTCGGCACGAAGTTCTGCTCTGGAGCGTTGAACATGATTGTAGAGGAAAAAAAAAAAAAAATTCACCTTTCGTTTCGCGTCGTCTCTAGCGTTGATCGGGCGCGTAGACCGATCGGGTCTCGGAGACGACGCGTAGACCGATCGGGGCTTAGGAGTCGACGCGTAGACCGATCGGGGCTCGGAGACGGCGCGTAGACCGATCGGGGTGTAGATCCGACGCTCGCCCTGACTCGGCACGAAGTTCTGCTCTGGAGCGTTGAACATGATTGTAGAGGAAAAAAAAAAAAAAAAATTCAACTTTCGTTTCGCGTCGTCTCTAGCGTTGATCGGGCGCGTAGACCGATCGGGTCTCGGAGACGACGCGTAGACCGATCGGGGCTTAGGAGACGACGCGTAGACCGATCGGGGCTCGGAGACGGCGCGTAGACCGATCGGGGTGTAGATCCGACGCTCGCCCTGACTCGGCACGAAGTTCTGCTCTGGAGCGTTGAACATGATTGTAGAGTGGAAAAAAAAAAAAAATTCAACTTTTGTTTCGCGTCGTCTCTAGTGTTGATCGGGCGCGTAGACCGATGGGGGCTCGGAGACGACGCGTAGACCGATCGGGGCTTAGGAGACGACGCGTAGACCGATCGGGGCTCGGAGACGGCGCGTAGACCGATCGGGGCTTAGGAGACGACGCGTAGACCGATCGGGGCTCGGAGACGGCGCGTAGACCGATCGGGGTGTAGATCCGACGCTCGCCCTGACTCGGCACGAAGTTCTGCTCTGGAGCGTTGAACATGATTGTAGAGGAAAAAAAAAAAAAAAATTCAACTTTCGTTTCGCGTCGTCTCTAGCGTTGATCGGGCGCGTAGACCGATCGGGTCTCGGAGACGACGCGTAGACCGATCGGGGCTTAGGAGACGACGCGTAGACCGATCGGGGCTCGGAGACGGCGCGTAGACCGATCGGGGTGTAGATCCGACGCTCGCCCTGACTCGGCACGAAGTTCTGCTCTGGAGCGTTGAACATGATTGTAGAGGAAAAAAAAAAAAAAAAAAAATTCAACTTTCGTTTCGCGTCGTCTCTAGCGTTGATCGGGCGCGTAGACCGATCGGGTCTCGGAGACGACGCGTAGACCGATCGGGGCTTAGGAGACGACGCGTAGACCGATCGGGGCTCGGAGACGGCGCGTAGACCGATCGGGGTGTAAATCCGACGCTCGCCCTGACTCGGCACGAAGTTCTGCTCTGGAGCGTTGAACATGATTGTAAAGTGGAAAAAAAAAATTCAACTTTTGTTTCGCGTCGTCTCTAGTGTTGATCGGGCGCGTAGACCGATGGGGGCTCGGAGACGACGCGTAGACCGATCGGGGCTTAGGAGACGACGCGTAGACCGATCGGGGCTCGGAGACGGCGCGTAGACCGATCGGGGCTTAGGAGACGACGCGTAGACCGATCGGGGCTCGGAGACGGCGCGTAGACCGATCGGGGTGTAGATCCGACGCTCGCCCTGACTCGGCACGAAGTTCTGCTCTGGAGCGTTGAACATGATTGTAGAGTGGAAAAAAAAAAAAAATTCAACTTTTGTTTCGCGTCGTCTCTAGTGTTGATCGGGCGCGTAGACCGATGGGGGCTCGGACACGACGCGTAGACCGATCGGGGCTTAGGAGACGACGCGTAGACCGATCGGGGCTCGGAGACGGCGCGTAGACCGATCGGGGCTTAGGAGACGACGCGTAGACCGATCGGGGCTCGGAGACGGCGCGTAGACCGATCGGGGTGTAGATCCGACGCTCGCCCTGACTCGGCACGAAGTTCTGCTCTGGAGCGTTGAACATGATTGTAGAGTGGAAAAAAAAAAAAAATTCAACTTTTGTTTCGCGTCGTCTCTAGTGTTGATCGGGCGCGTAGACCGATGGGGGCTCGGACACGACGCGTAGACCGATCGGGGCTTAGGAGACGACGCGTAGACCGATCGGGGCTTAGGAGACAACGCGTAAACCGATCGGGGCTCGGAGACGGCGCGTAGACCGATCGGGGTGTAGATCCGACGCTCGCCCTGACTCGGCACGAAGTTCTGCTCTGGAGCGTTGAACATGATTGTAGAGTGGAAAAAAAAAAAAAAATTCAACTTTTGTTTCGCGTCGTCTCTAGTGTTGATCGGGCGCGTAGACCGATGGGGGCTCGGACACGACGCGTAGACCGATCGGGGCTTACGAGACGACGCGTAGACCGATCGGGGCACGGAGACGGCGCGTAGACCGATCGGGGCTTAGGAGACGACGCGTAGACCGATCGGGGCTCGGAGACGGCGCGTAGACCGATCGGGGTGTAGATCCGACGCTCGCCCTGACTCGGCACGAAGTTCCGCTCTGGAGTGTTGAACATGATTGTAGAGTGGAAAAAAAAAAAATTCAACTTTTGTTTCGCGTCGTCTCTAGTGTTGATCGGGCGCGTAGACCGATGGGGGCTCGGAGACGACGCGTAGACCGATCGGGGCTTAGGAGACGACGCGTAGACCGATCGGGGCTCGGAGACGGCGCGTAGACCGATCGGGGCTTAGGAGACGACGCGTAGACCGATCGGGGCTCGGAGACGGCGCGTAGACCGATCGGGGTGTAGATCCGACGCTCGCCCTGACTCGGCACGAAGTTCTGCTCTGGAGCGTTGAACATGATTGTAGAGGAAAAAAAAAAAACTTCATCTTTCGTTTCGCGTCGTCTCTAGTGTTGATCGGGCGCGTAGACCGATGGGGGCTCGGAGACGACGCGTAGACCGATCGGGGCTTAGGAGACGACGCGTAGACCGATCGGGGCTCGGAGACGGCGCGTAGACCGATCGGGGCTTAGGAGACGACGCGTAGACCGATCGGGGCTCGGAGACGGCGCGTAGACCGATCGGGGTGTAGATCCGACGCTCGCCCTAACTCGGCACGAAGTTCTGCTCTGGAGCGTTGAACATGATTGTAGAAGAAAAAAAAAAAAAAAAAATTCAACTTTCGTTTCGCGTCGTCTCTAGTGTTGATCGGGCGCGTAGACCGATCGGGGCTCGGAGACGACGCGTAGACCGATCGGGGCTTAGGCGACGACGCGTAGACCGATCGGGGCTCGGAGACGGCGCGTAGACCGATCGGGGTGTAGATCCGACGCTCGCCCTGACTCGCCACGAAGTCCTGCTCTGGAGCTTTGAACATGATTGTAGAGGAAAAAAAAAAAAAAAAATTCAACTTTCGTTTCGCGTCGTCTCTAGTGTTGATCGGGCGCGTAGACCGATCGGGGCTCGGAGACGACGCGTAGACCGATCGGGGCTTAGGCGACGACGCGTAGACCGATCGGGGCTCGGAGACGGCGCGTAGACCGATCGGGGCTTAGGAGACGACGCGTAGACCGATCGGGGCTTAGGCGACGACGCGTAGACCGATCGGGGCTCGGAGACGGCGCGTAGACCGATCGGGGTGTAGATCCGACGCTCGCCCTGACTCGGCAAGAAGTTCTGCTCTGGAGCGTTGAACATGATTGTAGAGGAAAAAAAAAAACTTCATCTTTCGTTTCGCGTCGTCTCTAGTGTTGATTGGGCGCGTAGACCGATGGGGGTTCGGAGACGACGCGTAGACCGATCGGGGCTTAGGAGACGACGCGTAGACCGATCGGGGCTCGGAGACGGCGCGTAGACCGATCGGGGTGTAAATCCGACGCTCGCCCTGACTCGGCACGAAGTTCTGCTCTGGAGCGTTGAACATGATTGTAGAAGAAAAAAAAAAAAAAAATTCAACTTTTGTTTCGCGTCGTCTCTAGTGTTGATCGGGCGCGTAGACCGATCGGGACTCGGAGACGACGCGTAGACCGATCGGGGCTTAGGAGACAACGCGTAGACCGATCGGGGTCGGAGACGGCGCGTAGACCGATCGGGGTGTAGATCCGACGCTCGCCCTGACTCGGCACAAAGTTCTGCTCTGGAGCGTTGAACATGATTGTAGAGGAAAAAAAAAAAAAAATTCAACTTTTGTTTCGCGTCGTCTCTAGTGTTGATCGGGCGCGTAGACCGATCGGGACTCGGAGACGACGCGTAGACCGGTCGGGGCTTAGGAGTCGACGCGTAGACCGATCGGGGCTCGGAGACGGCGCGTAGACCGATCGGGGTGTAGATCCGACGCGCGCCCTGACTCGGCACGAAGTTCTGCTCTGGAGCGTTGAACATAATTGTAGAGGAAAAAAAAAAAAAAAAAAATTCAACTTTCGTTTCTAGCGTCTCTAGCGTTGATCGGGCGCGTAGACCGATCGGGTCTCGGAGACGACGCGTAGACCGATCGGGGCTCGGAGACGGCGCGTAGACCGATCGGGGTGTAAATCCGACGCTCGCCCTGACTCGGCACGAAGTTCTGCTCTGGAGCGTTGAACATGATTGTAAAGTAGAAAAAAAAAATTGAACTTTTGTTTCGCGTCGTCTCTAGTGTTGATCGGGCGCGAAGACCGATGGGGGCTCGGAGACGACGCGTAGACCGATCGGGGCTTAGGAGACGACGCGTAGACCGATCGGGGCTCGGAGACGGCGCGTAGACCGATCGGGGCTTAGGAGACGACGCGTAGACCGATCGGGGCTCGGAGACGGCGCGTAGACCGATCGGGGTGTAGATCCGACGCTCGCCCTGACTCGGCACGAAGTTCTGCTCTGGAGCGTTGAACATGATTGTAGAGGAAAAAAAAAAAAAAAATTCACCTTTCGTTTCGCGTCGTCTCTAGCGTTGATCGGGCGCGTAGACCGATCGGGTCTCGGAGACGACGCGTAGACCGATCGGGGCTTAGGAGTCGACGCGTAGACCGATCGGGGCTCGGAGACGGCGCGTAGACCGATCGGGGTGTAGATCCGACGCTCGCCCTGACTCGGCACGAAGTTCTGCTCTGGAGCGTTGAACATGATTGTAGAGGAAAAAAAAAAAAAAAAATTCAACTTTCGTTTCGCGTCGTCTCTAGCGTTGATCGGGCGCGTAGACCGATCGGGTCTCGGAGACGACGCGTAGACCGATCGGGGCTTAGGAGACGACGCGTAGACCGATCGGGGCTCGGAGACGGCGCGTAGACCGATCGGGGTGTAGATCCGACGCTCGCCCTGACTCGGCACGAAGTTCTGCTCTGGAGCGTTGAACATGATTGTAGAGTGGAAAAAAAAAAAAAATTCAACTTTTGTTTCGCGTCGTCTCTAGTGTTGATCGGGCGCGTAGACCGATGGGGGCTCGGAGACGACGCGTAGACCGATCGGGGCTTAGGAGACGACGCGTAGACCGATCGGGGCTCGGAGACGGCGCGTAGACCGATCGGGGCTTAGGAGACGACGCGTAGACCGATCGGGGCTCGGAGACGGCGCGTAGACCGATCGGGGTGTAGATCCGACGCTCGCCCTGACTCGGCACGAAGTTCTGCTCTGGAGCGTTGAACATGATTGTAGAGGAAAAAAAAAAAAAATTCAACTTTCGTTTCGCGTCGTCTCTAGCGTTGATCGGGCGCGTAGACCGATCGGGTCTCGGAGACGACGCGTAGACCGATCGGGGCTTAGGAGACGACGCGTAGACCGATCGGGGCTCGGAGACGGCGCGTAGACCGATCGGGGTGTAGATCCGACGCTCGCCCTGACTCGGCACGAAGTTCTGCTCTGGAGCGTTGAACATGATTGTAGAGGAAAAAAAAAAAAAAAAAAAATTCAACTTTCGTTTCGCGTCGTCTCTAGCGTTGATCGGGCGCGTAGACCGATCGGGTCTCGGAGACGACGCGTAGACCGATCGGGGCTTAGGAGACGACGCGTAGACCGATCGGGGCTCGGAGACGGCGCGTAGACCGATCGGGGTGTAAATCCGACGCTCGCCCTGACTCGGCACGAAGTTCTGCTCTGGAGCGTTGAACATGATTGTAAAGTGGAAAAAAAAAAATTCAACTTTTGTTTCGCGTCGTCTCTAGTGTTGATCGGGCGCGTAGACCGATGGGGGCTCGGAGACGACGCGTAGACCGATCGGGGCTTAGGAGACGACGCGTAGACCGATCGGGGCTCGGAGACGGCGCGTAGACCGATCGGGGCTTAGGAGACGACGCGTAGACCGATCGGGGCTCGGAGACGGCGCGTAGACCGATCGGGGCTTAGGAGACGACGCGTAGACCGATCGGGGCTCGGAGACGGCGCGTAGACCGATCGGGGTGTAGATCCGACGCTCGCCCTGACTCGGCACGAAGTTCTGCTCTGGAGCGTTGAACATGATTGTAGAGTGGAAAAAAAAAAAAAAATTCAACTTTTGTTTCGCGTCGTCTCTAGTGTTGATCGGGCGCGTAGACCGATGGGGGCTCGGACACGACGCGTAGACCGATCGGGGCTCGGACACGACGCGTAGACCGATCGGGGCTTAGGAGACGACGCGTAGACCGATCGGGGCTTAGGCGACGACGCGTAGACCGATCGGGGCTCGGAGACGGCGCGTAGACCGATCGGGGTGTAGATCCGACGCTCGCCCTGACTCGGCACGAAGTCCTGCTCTGGAGCTTTGAACATGATTGTAGAGGAAAAAAAAAAAAAAAAAAATTCAACTTTCGTTTCGCGTCGTCTCTAGCGTTGATCGGGCGCGTAGACCGATCGGGGCTCGGAGACGACGCGTAGACCGATCGGGGTGTAGATCCGACGCTCGCCCTGACTCGGCACGAAGTTCTGCTCTGGAGCGTTGAACATGATTGTAAAGTGGAAAAAAAAAAAAAAAAATTCAACTTTTGTTTCGCGTCGTCTCTAGTGTTGATCGGGCGCGTAGACCGATGGGGGCTCGGAGACGACGCGTAGACCGATCGGGGCTTAGGAGACGACGCGTAGACCGATCGGGGCTTAGGAAACGACGCGTAGACCGATCGGGGCTCGGAGACGGCGCGTAGACCGATCGGGGTGTAGATCCGACGCTCGCCCTGACTCGGCACAAAGTTCTGCTCTGGAGCGTTGAACATGATTGTAGAGGAAAAAAAAAAAAAAAATTCAACTTTTGTTTCGCGTCGTCTCTAGTGTTGATCGGGCGCGTAGACCGATCGGGACTCGGAGACGACGCGTAGACCGATCGGGGCTTAGGAGTCGACGCGTAGACCGATCGGGGCTCGGAGACGGCGCGTAGACCGATCGGGGTGTAGATCCGACGCTCGCCCTGACTCGGCACGAAGTTCTGCTCTGGAGCGTTGAACATGATTGTAGAGGAAAAAAAAAAAAAAATTCAACTTTCGTTTCGCGTCGTCTCTAGCGTTGATCGGGCGCGTAGACCGATCGGGTCTCGGAGACGACGCGTAGACCGATCGGGGCTTAGGAGTCGACGCGTAGACCGATCGGGGCTCGGAGACGGCGCGTAGACCGATCGGGGTGTAGATCCGACGCTCGCCCTGACTCGGCACGAAGTTCTGCTCTGGAGCGTTGAACATGATTGTAGAGGAAAAAAAAAAAAAAAATTCAACTTTCGTTTCGCGTCGTCTCTAGCGTTGATCGGGCGCGTAGACCGATCGGGTCTCGGAGACGACGCGTAGACCGATCGGGGCTTAGGAGACGACGCGTAGACCGATCGGGGCTCGGAGACGGCGCGTAGACCGATCGGGGTGTAGATCCGACGCTCGCCCTGACTCGGCACGAAATTCTGCTCTGGAGCGTTGAACATGATTGTAGAGTGGAAAAAAAAAAAAATTCAACTTTTGTTTCGCGTCGTCTCTAGTGTTGATCGGGCGCGTAGACCGATGGGGGCTCGGAGACGACGCGTAGACCGATCGGGGCTTAGGAGACGACGCGTAGACCGATCGGGGCTCGGAGACGGCGCGTACACCGATCGGGGCTTAGGAGACGACGCGTAGACCGATCGGGGCTCGGAGACGGCGCGTAGACCGATCGGGGTGTAGATCCGACGCTCGCCCTGACTCGGCACGAAGTTCTGCTCTGGAGCGTTGAACATGATTGTAGAGGAAAAAAAAAAAAAAAAAAAATTCAACTTTCGTTTCGCGTCGTCTCTAGCGTTGATCGGGCGCGTAGACCGATCGGGTCTCGGAGACGACGCGTAGACCGATCGGGGCTTAGGAGACGACGCGTAGACCGATCGGGGCTCGGAGACGGCGCGTAGACCGATCGGGGTGTAAATCCGACGCTCGCCCTGACTCGGCACGAAGTTCTGTTCTGGAGCGTTGAACATGATTGTAAAGTGGAAAAAAAAAATTCAACTTTTGTTTCGCGTCGTCTCTAGTGTTGATCGGGCGCGTAGACCGATGGGGGCTCGGAGACGACGCGTAGACCGATCGGGGCTTAGGAGACGACGCGTAGACCGATCGGGGCTCGGAGACGGCGCGTAGACCGATCGGGGCTTAGGAGACGACGCGTAGACCGATCGGGGCTCGGAGACGGCGCGTAGACCGATCGGGGTGTAGATCCGACGCTCGCCCTGACTCGGCACGAAGTTCTGCTCTGGAGCGTTGAACATGATTGTAAAGTGGAAAAAAAAAAAAAAATCAACTTTTGTTTCGCGTCGTCTCTAGTGTTGATCGGGCGCGTAGACCGATGGGGGCTCGGAGACGACGCGTAGACCGATCGGGGCTTAGGAGACGACGCGTAGACCGATCGGGGCTCGGAGACGGCGCGTAGACCGATCGGGGCTTAGGAGACGACGCGTAGACCGATCGGGGCTCGGAGACGGCGCGTAGACCGATCGGGGTGTAGATCCGACGCTCGCCCTGACTCGGCACGAAGTTCTGCTCTGGAGCGTCGAACATGATTGTAGAGGAAAAAAAAAAAAAAAATTCAACTTTCGTTTCGCGTCGTCTCTAGTATTGATCGGGCGCGTAGACCGATCGGGGCTCGGAGACGACGCGTAGACCGATCGGGGCTTAGGAGACGACGCGTAGACCGATCGGGGCTTAGGCGACGACGCGTAGACCGATCGGGGCTCGGAGACGGCGCGTAGACCGATCGGGGTGTAGATCCGACGCTCGCCCTGACTCGGCACGAAGTCCTGCTCTGAAGCTTTGAACATGATTGTAGAGGAAAAAAAAAAAAAATTCAACTTTCGTTTCACGTCGTCTCTAGTGTTGATCGGGCGCGTAGACCGATCGGGGCTCGGAGACGACGCGTAGACCGATCGGGGCTTAGGAGACGACGCGTAGACCGATCGGGGCTCGGAGGCGGCGCGTAGACCGATCGGGGTGTAGATCCGACGCTCGCCCTGACTCGGCACAAAGTTCTGCTCTGGAGCGTTGAACATGATTGTAGAAGAAAAAAAAAAAAAAAAATTCAACTTTTGTTTCGCGTCGTCTCTAGTGTTGATCGGGCGCGTAGACCGATCGGGACTCGGAGACGACGCGTAGACCGATCGGGGCTTAGGAGACAACGCGTAGACCGATCGGGGCTCGGAGACGGCGCGTAGACCGATCGGGGTGTAGATCCGACGCTCGCCCTGACTCGGCACAAAGTTCTGCTCTGGAGCGTTGAACATGATTGTAGAGGAAAAAAAAAAAAAAAATTCAACTTTTGTTTCGCGTCGTCTCTAGTGTTGATCGGGCGCGTAGACCGATCGGGACTCGGAGACGACGCGTAGACCGGTCGGGGCTTAGGAGTCGACGCGTAGACCGATCGGGGCTCGGAGACGGCGCGTAGACCGATCGGGGTGTAGATCCGACGCGCGCCCTGACTCGGCACGAAGTTCTGCTCTGGAGCGTTGAACATAATTGTAGAGGAAAAAAAAAAAAAAAAAAATTCAACTTTCGTTTCTAGCGTCTCTAGCGTTGATCGGGCGCGTAGACCGATCGGGTCTCGGAGACGACGCGTAGACCGATCGGGGCTCGGAGACGGCGCGTAGACCGATCGGGGTGTAAATCCGACGCTCGCCCTGACTCGGCACGAAGTTCTGCTCTGGAGCGTTGAACATGATTGTAAAGTAGAAAAAAAAAATTGAACTTTTGTTTCGCGTCGTCTCTAGTGTTGATCGGGCGCGAAGACCGATGGGGGCTCGGACACGACGCGTAGACCGATCGGGGCTTAGGAGACGACGCGTAGACCGATCGGGGCTCGGAGACGGCGCGTAGACCGATCGGGGCTTAGGAGACGACGCGTAGACCGATCGGGGCTCGGAGACGGCGCGTAGACCGATCGGGGTGTAGATCCGACGCTCGCCCTGACTCGGCACGAAGTTCTGCTCTGGAGCGTTGAACATGATTGTAGAGGAAAAAAAAAAAAAAATTCACCTTTCGTTTCGCGTCGTCTCTAGCGTTGATCGGGCGCGTAGACCGATCGGGTCTCGGAGACGACGCGTAGACCGATCGGGGCTTAGGAGTCGACGCGTAGACCGATCGGGGCTCGGAGACGGCGCGTAGACCGATCGGGGTGTAGATCCGACGCTCGCCCTGACTCGGCACGAAGTTCTGCTCTGGAGCGTTGAACATGATTGTAGAGGAAAAAAAAAAAAAAAAATTCAACTTTCGTTTCGCGTCGTCTCTAGCGTTGATCGGGCGCGTAGACCGATCGGGTCTCGGAGACGACGCGTAGACCGATCGGGGCTTAGGAGACGACGCGTAGACCGATCGGGGCTCGGAGACGGCGCGTAGACCGATCGGGGTGTAGATCCGACGCTCGCCCTGACTCGGCACGAAGTTCTGCTCTGGAGCGTTGAACATGATTGTAGAGTGGAAAAAAAAAAAAAATTCAACTTTTGTTTCGCGTCGTCTCTAGTGTTGATCGGGCGCGTAGACCGATGGGGGCTCGGAGACGACGCGTAGACCGATCGGGGCTTAGGAGACGACGCGTAGACCGATCGGGGCTCGGAGACGGCGCGTAGACCGATCGGGGCTTAGGAGACGACGCGTAGACCGATCGGGGCTCGGAGACGGCGCGTAGACCGATCGGGGTGTAGATCCGACGCTCGCCCTGACTCGGCACGAAGTTCTGCTCTGGAGCGTTGAACATGATTGTAGAGGAAAAAAAAAAAAAAAATTCAACTTTCGTTTCGCGTCGTCTCTAGCGTTGATCGGGCGCGTAGACCGATCGGGTCTCGGAGACGACGCGTAGACCGATCGGGGCTTAGGAGACGACGCGTAGACCGATCGGGGCTCGGAGACGGCGCGTAGACCGATCGGGGTGTAGATCCGACGCTCGCCCTGACTCGGCACGAAGTTCTGCTCTGGAGCGTTGAACATGATTGTAGAGGAAAAAAAAAAAAAAAAAAAATTCAACTTTCGTTTCGCGTCGTCTCTAGCGTTGATCGGGCGCGTAGACCGATCGGGTCTCGGAGACGACGCGTAGACCGATCGGGGCTTAGGAGACGACGCGTAGACCGATCGGGGCTCGGAGACGGCGCGTAGACCGATCGGGGTGTAAATCCGACGCTCGCCCTGACTCGGCACGAAGTTCTGCTCTGGAGCGTTGAACATGATTGTAAAGTGGAAAAAAAAAATTCAACTTTTGTTTCGCGTCGTCTCTAGTGTTGATCGGGCGCGTAGACCGATGGGGGCTCGGAGACGACGCGTAGACCGATCGGGGCTTAGGAGACGACGCGTAGACCGATCGGGGCTCGGAGACGGCGCGTAGACCGATCGGGGCTTAGGAGACGACGCGTAGACCGATCGGGGCTCGGAGACGGCGCGTAGACCGATCGGGGTGTAGATCCGACGCTCGCCCTGACTCGGCACGAAGTTCTGCTCTGGAGCGTTGAACATGATTGTAGAGTGGAAAAAAAAAAAAAATTCAACTTTTGTTTCGCGTCGTCTCTAGTGTTGATCGGGCGCGTAGACCGATGGGGGCTCGGACACGACGCGTAGACCGATCGGGGCTTACGAGACGACGCGTAGACCGATCGGGGCTCGGAGACGGCGCGTAGACCGATCGGGGCTTAGGAGACGACGCGTAGACCGATCGGGGCTCGGAGACGGCGCGTAGACCGATCGGGGTGTAGATCCGACGCTCGCCCTGACTCGGCACGAAGTTCTGCTCTGGAGCGTTGAACATGATTGTAGAGTGGAAAAAAAAAAAAAAATTCAACTTTTGTTTCGCGTCGTCTCTAGTGTTGATCGGGCGCGTAGACCGATGGGGGCTCGGACACGACGCGTAGACCGATCGGGGCTTAGGAGACGACGCGTAGACCGATCGGGGATTAGGAGACAACGCGTAAACCGATCGGGGCTCGGAGACGGCGCGTAGACCGATCGGGGTGTAGATCCGACGCTCGCCCTGACTCGGCACGAAGTTCTGCTCTGGAGCGTTGAACATGATTGTAGAGTGGAAAAAAAAAAAAAAATTCAACTTTTGTTTCGCGTCGTCTCTAGTGTTGATCGGGCGCGTAGACCGATGGGGGCTCGGACACGACGCGTAGACCGATCGGGGCTTACGAGACGACGCGTAGACCGATCGGGGCACGGAGACGGCGCGTAGACCGATCGGGGCTTAGGAGACGACGCGTAGACCGATCGGGGCTCGGAGACGGCGCGTAGACCGATCGGGGTGTAGATCCGACGCTCGCCCTGACTCGGCACGAAGTTCCGCTCTGGAGTGTTGAACATGATTGTAGAGTGGAAAAAAAAAAAATTCAACTTTTGTTTCGCGTCGTCTCTAGTGTTGATCGGGCGCGTAGACCGATGGGGGCTCGGAGACGACGCGTAGACCGATCGGGGCTTAGGAGACGACGCGTAGACCGATCGGGGCTCGGAGACGGCGCGTAGACCGATCGGGGCTTAGGAGACGACGCGTAGACCGATCGGGGCTCGGAGACGGCGCGTAGACCGATCGGGGTGTAGATCCGACGCTCGCCCTGACTCGGCACGAAGTTCTGCTCTGGAGCGTTGAACATGATTGTAGAGGAAAAAAAAAAACTTCATCTTTCGTTTCGCGTCGTCTCTAGTGTTGATCGGGCGCGTAGACCGATGGGGGCTCGGAGACGACGCGTAGACCGATCGGGGCTTAGGAGACGACGCGTAGACCGATCGGGGCTCGGAGACGGCGCGTAGACCGATCGGGGCTTAGGAGACGACGCGTAGACCGATCGGGGCTCGGAGACGGCGCGTAGACCGATCGGGGTGTAGATCCGACGCTCGCCCTAACTCGGCACGAAGTTCTGCTCTGGAGCGTTGAACATGATTGTAGAAGAAAAAAAAAAAAAAAAAATTCAACTTTCGTTTCGCGTCGTCTCTAGTGTTGATCGGGCGCGTAGACCGATCGGGGCTCGGAGACGACGCGTAGACCGATCGGGGCTTAGGCGACGACGCGTAGACCGATCGGGGCTCGGAGACGGCGCGTAGACCGATCGGGGTGTAGATCCGACGCTCGCCCTGACTCGCCACGAAGTCCTGCTCTGGAGCTTTGAACATGATTGTAGAGGAAAAAAAAAAAAAAAAATTCAACTTTCGTTTCGCGTCGTCTCTAGTGTTGATCGGGCGCGTAGACCGATCGGGGCTCGGAGACGACGCGTAGACCGATCGGGGCTTAGGCGACGACGCGTAGACCGATCGGGGCTCGGAGACGGCGCGTAGACCGATCGGGGCTTAGGAGACGACGCGTAGACCGATCGGGGCTTAGGCGACGACGCGTAGACCGATCGGGGCTCGGAGACGGCGCGTAGACCGATCGGGGTGTAGATCCGACGCTCGCCCTGACTCGGCAAGAAGTTCTGCTCTGGAGCGTTGAACATGATTGTAGAGGAAAAAAAAAAACTTCATCTTTCGTTTCGCGTCGTCTCTAGTGTTGATCGGGCGCGTAGACCGATGGGGGTTCGGAGACGACGCGTAGACCGATCGGGGCTTAGGAGACGACGCGTAGACCGATCGGGGCTCGGAGACGGCGCGTAGACCGATCGGGGTGTAAATCCGACGCTCGCCCTGACTCGGCACGAAGTTCTGCTCTGGAGCGTTGAACATGATTGTAGAAGAAAAAAAAAAAAAAAATTCAACTTTTGTTTCGCGTCGTCTCTAGTGTTGATCGGGCGCGTAGACCGATCGGGACTCGGAGACGACGCGTAGACCGATCGGGGCTTAGGAGACAACGCGTAGACCGATCGGGGCTCGGAGACGGCGCGTAGACCGATCGGGGTGTAGATCCGACGCTCGCCCTGACTCGGCACAAAGTTCTGCTCTGGAGCGTTGAACATGATTGTAGAGGAAAAAAAAAAAAAAATTCAACTTTTGTTTCGCGTCGTCTCTAGTGTTGATCGGGCGCGTAGACCGATCGGGACTCGGAGACGACGCGTAGACCGGTCGGGGCTTAGGAGTCGACGCGTAGACCGATCGGGGCTCGGAGACGGCGCGTAGACCGATCGGGGTGTAGATCCGACGCGCGCCCTGACTCGGCACGAAGTTCTGCTCTGGAGCGTTGAACATAATTGTAGAGGAAAAAAAAAAAAAAAAAAATTCAACTTTCGTTTCTAGCGTCTCTAGCGTTGATCGGGCGCGTAGACCGATCGGGTCTCGGAGACGACGCGTAGACCGATCGGGGCTCGGAGACGGCGCGTAGACCGATCGGGGTGTAAATCCGACGCTCGCCCTGACTCGGCACGAAGTTCTGCTCTGGAGCGTTGAACATGATTGTAAAGTAGAAAAAAAAAATTGAACTTTTGTTTCGCGTCGTCTCTAGTGTTGATCGGGCGCGAAGACCGATGGGGGCTCGGAGACGACGCGTAGACCGATCGGGGCTTAGGAGACGACGCGTAGACCGATCGGGGCTCGGAGACGGCGCGTAGACCGATCGGGGCTTAGGAGACGACGCGTAGACCGATCGGGGCTCGGAGACGGCGCGTAGACCGATCGGGGTGTAGATCCGACGCTCGCCCTGACTCGGCACGAAGTTCTGCTCTGGAGCGTTGAACATGATTGTAGAGGAAAAAAAAAAAAAAATTCACCTTTCGTTTCGCGTCGTCTCTAGCGTTGATCGGGCGCGTAGACCGATCGGGTCTCGGAGACGACGCGTAGACCGATCGGGGCTTAGGAGTCGACGCGTAGACCGATCGGGGCTCGGAGACGGCGCGTAGACCGATCGGGGTGTAGATCCGACGCTCGCCCTGACTCGGCACGAAGTTCTGCTCTGGAGCGTTGAACATGATTGTAGAGGAAAAAAAAAAAAAAAAATTCAACTTTCGTTTCGCGTCGTCTCTAGCGTTGATCGGGCGCGTAGACCGATCGGGTCTCGGAGACGACGCGTAGACCGATCGGGGCTTAGGAGACGACGCGTAGACCGATCGGGGCTCGGAGACGGCGCGTAGACCGATCGGGGTGTAGATCCGACGCTCGCCCTGACTCGGCACGAAGTTCTGCTCTGGAGCGTTGAACATGATTGTAGAGTGGAAAAAAAAAAAAATTCAACTTTTGTTTCGCGTCGTCTCTAGTGTTGATCGGGCGCGTAGACCGATGGGGGCTCGGAGACGACGCGTAGACCGATCGGGGCTTAGGAGACGACGCGTAGACCGATCGGGGCTCGGAGACGGCGCGTAGACCGATCGGGGCTTAGGAGACGACGCGTAGACCGATCGGGGCTCGGAGACGGCGCGTAGACCGATCGGGGTGTAGATCCGACGCTCGCCCTGACTCGGCACGAAGTTCTGCTCTGGAGCGTTGAACATGATTGTAGAGGAAAAAAAAAAAAAATTCAACTTTCGTTTCGCGTCGTCTCTAGCGTTGATCGGGCGCGTAGACCGATCGGGTCTCGGAGACGACGCGTAGACCGATCGGGGCTTAGGAGACGACGCGTAGACCGATCGGGGCTCGGAGACGGCGCGTAGACCGATCGGGGTGTAGATCCGACGCTCGCCCTGACTCGGCACGAAGTTCTGCTCTGGAGCGTTGAACATGATTGTAGAGGAAAAAAAAAAAAAAAAAAAATTCAACTTTCGTTTCGCGTCGTCTCTAGCGTTGATCGGGCGCGTAGACCGATCGGGTCTCGGAGACGACGCGTAGACCGATCGGGGCTTAGGAGACGACGCGTAGACCGATCGGGGCTCGGAGACGGCGCGTAGACCGATCGGGGTGTAAATCCGACGCTCGCCCTGACTCGGCACGAAGTTCTGCTCTGGAGCGTTGAACATGATTGTAAAGTGGAAAAAAAAAAATTCAACTTTTGTTTCGCGTCGTCTCTAGTGTTGATCGGGCGCGTAGACCGATGGGGGCTCGGAGACGACGCGTAGACCGATCGGGGCTTAGGAGACGACGCGTAGACCGATCGGGGCTCGGAGACGGCGCGTAGACCGATCGGGGCTTAGGAGACGACGCGTAGACCGATCGGGGCTCGGAGACGGCGCGTAGACCGATCGGGGTGTAGATCCGACGCTCGCCCTGACTCGGCACGAAGTTCTGCTCTGGAGCGTTGAACATGATTGTAGAGTGGAAAAAAAAAAAAAATTCAACTTTTGTTTCGCGTCGTCTCTAGTGTTGATCGGGCGCGTAGACCGATGGGGGCTCGGACACGACGCGTAGACCGATCGGGGCTTAGGAGACGACGCGTAGACCGATCGGGGCTCGGAGACGGCGCGTAGACCGATCGGGGCTTAGGAGACGACGCGTAGACCGATCGGGGCTCGGAGACGGCGCGTAGACCGATCGGGGTGTAGATCCGACGCTCGCCCTGACTCGGCACGAAGTTCTGCTCTGGAGCGTTGAACATGATTGTAGAGTGGAAAAAAAAAAAAAATTCAACTTTTGTTTCGCGTCGTCTCTAGTGTTGATCGGGCGCGTAGACCGATGGGGGCTCGGACACGACGCGTAGACCGATCGGGGCTTAGGAGACGACGCGTAGACCGATCGGGGCACGGAGACGGCGCGTAGACCGATCGGGGCTTAGGAGACGACGCGTAGACCGATCGGGGCTCGGAGACGGCGCGTAGACCGATCGGGGTGTAGATCCGACGCTCGCCCTGACTCGGCACGAAGTTCCGCTCTGGAGTGTTGAACATGATTGTAGAGTGGAAAAAAAAAAAATTCAACTTTTGTTTCGCGTCGTCTCTAGTGTTGATCGGGCGCGTAGACCGATGGGGGCTCGGAGACGACGCGTAGACCGATCGGGGCTTAGGAGACGACGCGTAGACCGATCGGGGCTCGGAGACGGCGCGTAGACCGATCGGGGCTTAGGAGACGACGCGTAGACCGATCGGGGCTCGGAGACGGCGCGTAGACCGATCGGGGTGTAGATCCGACGCTCGCCCTGACTCGGCACGAAGTTCTGCTCTGGAGCGTTGAACATGATTGTAGAGGAAAAAAAAAAAACTTCATCTTTCGTTTCGCGTCGTCTCTAGTGTTGATCGGGCGCGTAGACCGATGGGGGCTCGGAGACGACGCGTAGACCGATCGGGGCTTAGGAGACGACGCGTAGACCGATCGGGGCTCGGAGACGGCGCGTAGACCGATCGGGGCTTAGGAGACGACGCGTAGACCGATCGGGGCTCGGAGACGGCGCGTAGACCGATCGGGGTGTAGATCCGACGCTCGCCCTAACTCGGCACGAAGTTCTGCTCTGGAGCGTTGAACATGATTGTAGAAGAAAAAAAAAAAAAAAAATTCAACTTTCGTTTCGCGTCGTCTCTAGTGTTGATCGGGCGCGTAGACCGATCGGGGCTTGGAGACGACGCGTAGACCGATCGGGGCTTAGGCGACGACGCGTAGACCGATGGGGGCTCGGAGACGGCGCGTAGACCGATCGGGGTGTAGATCCGACGCTCGCCCTGACTCGCCACGAAGTCCTGCTCTGGAGCTTTGAACATGATTGTAGAGGAAAAAAAAAAAAAAAATTCAACTTTCGTTTCGCGTCGTCTCTAGTGTTGATCGGGCGCGTAGACCGATCGGGGCTCGGAGACGACGCGTAGACCGATCGGGGCTTAGGCGACGACGCGTAGACCGATCGGGGCTCGGAGACGGCGCGTAGACCGATCGGGGCTTAGGAGACGACGCGTAGACCGATCGGGGCTTAGGCGACGACGCGTAGACCGATCGGGGCTCGGAGACGGCGCGTAGACCGATCGGGGTGTAGATCCGACGCTCGCCCTGACTCGGCAAGAAGTTCTGCTCTGGAGCGTTGAACATGATTGTAGAGGAAAAAAAAAAACTTCATCTTTCGTTTCGCGTCGTCTCTAGTGTTGATCGGGCGCGTAGACCGATGGGGGCTCGGAGACGACGCGTAGACCGATCGGGGCTTAGGAGACGACGCGTAGACCGATCGGGGCTCGGAGACGGCGCGTAGACCGATCGGGGCTTAGGAGACGACGCGTAGACCGATCGGGGCTCGGAGACGGCGCGTAGACCGATCGGGGTGTAGATCCGACGCTCGCCCTGACTCGGCACGAAATTCTGCTCTGGAACGTTGAACATGATTGTAGAGGAAAAAAAAAAAAAAAAAAATTCAACTTTTGTTTCGCGTCGTCTCGAGTGTTGATCGGGCGCGTAGACCGATCGGGACTCGGAGACGACGCGTAGACCGATCGGGGCTTAGGAGACGACGCGTAGACCGATCGGGGCTCGGAGACGGCGCGTAGACCGATCGGGGTGTAGATCCGACGCTCGCCCTGACTCGGCACGAAGTTCTGCTCTGGAGCGTTGAACATGATTGTAGAAGAAAAAAAAAAAAAAAAAAAAATTCAACTTTCGTTTCGCGTCGTCTCTAGTGTTGATCGGGCGCGTAGACCGATCGGGGCTCGGAGACGACGCGTAGACCGATCGGGGCTTAGGCGACGACGCGTAGACCGATCGGGGCTTAGGAAACGACGCGTAGACCGATCGGGGCTCGGAGACGGCGCGTAGACCGATCGGGGTGTAGATCCGACGCTCTCCCTGACTCGGCACAAAGTTCTGCTCTGGAGCGTTGAACATGATTGTAGAAGAAAAAAAAAAAAAAAATTCAACTTTTGTTTCGCGTCGTCTCTAGTGTTGATCGGGCGCGTAGACCGATCGGGACTCGGAGACGACGCGTAGACCGATCGGGGCTTAGGAGTCGACGCGTAGACCGATCGGGGCTCGGAGACGGCGCGTAGACCGATCGGGGTGTAGATCCGACGCTCGCCCTGACTCGGCACGAAGTTCTGCTCTGGAGCGTTGAACATGATTGTAGAGGAAAAAAAAAAAAAAAAAATTCAACTTTCGTTTCGCGTCGTCTCTAGCGTTGATCGGGCGCGTAGACCGATCGGGTCTCGGAGACGACGCGTAGACCGATCGGGGCTTAGGAGTCGACGCGTAGACCGATCGGGGCTCGGAGACGGCGCGTAGACCGATCGGGGTGTAGATCCGACGCTCGCCCTGACTCGGCACGAAGTTCTGCTCTGGAGCGTTGAACATGATTGTAGAGGAAAAAAAAAAAAAAAAAAATTCAACTTTCGTTTCGCGTCGTCTCTAGCGTTGATCGGGCGCGTAGACCGATCGGGTCTCGGAGACGACGCGTAGACCGATCGGGGCTTAGGAGACGACGCGTAGACCGATCGGGGCTCGGAGACGGCGCGTAGACCGATCGGGGTGTAGATCCGACGCTCGCCCTGACTCGGCACGAAGTTCTGCTCTGGAGCGTTGAACATGATTGTAGAGTGGAAAAAAAAAAAATTCAACTTTTGTTTCGCGTCGTCTCTAGTGTTCATCGGGCGCGTAGACCGATGGGGGCTCGGAGACGACGCGTAGACCGATCGGGGCTTAGGAGACGACGCGTAGACCGATCGGGGCTCGGAGACGGCGCGTAGACCGATCGGGGCTTAGGAGACGACGCGTAGACCGATCGGGGCTCGGAGACGGCGCGTAGACCGATCGGGGTGTAGATCCGACGCTCGCCCTGACTCGGCACGAAGTTCTGCTCTGGAGCGTTGAACATGATTGTAGAGTGGAAAAAAAAAAAAATTCAACTTTTGTTTCGCGTCGTCTCTAGTGTTGATCGGGCGCGTAGACCGATGGGGGCTCGGAGACGACGCGTAGACCGATCGGGGCTTAGGAGACGACGCGTAGACCGATCGGGGCTCGGAGACGGCGCGTAGACCGATCGGGGCTTAGGAGACGACGCGTAGACCGATCGGGGCTCGGAGACGGCGCGTAGACCGATCGGGGTGTAGATCCGACGCTCGCCCTGACTCGGCACGAAGTTCTGCTCTGGAGCGTTGAACATGATTGTAGAGGAAAAAAAAAAAAAAAATTCAACTTTCGTTTCGCGTCGTCTCTAGTATTGATCGGGCGCGTAGACCGATCGGGGCTCGGAGACGACGCGTAGACCGATCGGGGCTTAGGAGACGACGCGTAGACCGATCGGGGCTCGGAGACGGCGCGTAGACCGATCGGGGTGTAGATCCGACGCTCGCCCTGACTCGGCACAAAGTTCTGCTCTGGAGCGTTGAACATGATTGTAGAGGAAAAAAAAAAAAAAAAAATTCAATCTTTGTTTCGCGTCGTCTCTAGTGTTGATCGGGCGCGTAGACCGATCGGGACTCGGAGACGACGCGTAGACCGATCGGGGCTTAGGAGACGACGCGTAGACCGATCTGGGCTCGGAGGCGGCGCGTAGACCGATCGGGGTGTAGATCCGACGCTCGCCCTGACTCAGCACAAAGTTCTGCTCTGGAGCGTTGAACATGATTGTAGAAGAAAAAAAAAAAAAAATTCAACTTTTGTTTCGCGTCGTCTCTAGTGTTGATCGGGCGCGTAGACCGATCGGGACTCGGAGACGACGCGTAGACCGATCGGGGCTTAGGAGACAACGCGTAGACCGATCGGGGCTCGGAGACGGCGCGTAGACCGATCGGGGTGTAGATCCGACGCGCGCCCTGACTCGGCACGAAGTTCTGCTCTGGAGCGTTGAACATGATTGTAGAGGAAAAAAAAAAAAAAAAAATTCAACTTTCGTTTCGCGTCGTCTCTAGCGTTGATCGGGCGCGTAGACCGATCGGGTCTCGGAGACGACGCGTAGACCGATCGGGGCTTAGGAGACGACGCGTAGACCGATCGGGGCTCGGAGACGGCGCGTAGACCGATCGGGGTGTAGATCCGACGCTCGCCCTGACTCGGCACGAAGTTCTGCTCTGGAGCGTTGAACATGATTGTAGAGTGGAAAAAAAAAAATTCAACTTTTGTTTCGCGTCGTCTCTAGTGTTGATCGGGCGCGTAGACCGATGGGGGCTCGGAGACGACGCGTAGACCGATCGGGGCTTAGGAGACGACGCGTAGACCGATCGGGGCTCGGAGACGGCGCGTAGACCGATCGGGGCTTAGGAGACGACGCGTAGACCGATCGGGGCTCGGAGACGGCGCGTAGACCGATCGGGGTGTAGATCCGACGCTCGCCCTGACTCGGCACGAAGTTCTGCTCTGGAGCGTTGAACATGATTGTAGAGGAAAAAAAAAAAAAAAAAAAAATTCAACTTTCGTTTCGCGTCGTCTCTAGCGTTGATCGGGCGCGTAGACCGATCGGGTCTCGGAGACGACGCGTAGACCGATCGGGGCTTAGGAGACGACGCGTAGACCGATCGGGGCTCGGAGACGGCGCGTAGACCGTTCGGGGTGTAGATCCGACGCTCGCCCTGACTCGGCACGAAGTTCTGCTCTGGAGCGTTGAACATGATTGTAAAGTGGAAAAAAAAAAAAATTCAACTTTTGTTTCGCGTCGTCTCTAGTGTTGATCGGGCGCGTAGACCGATGGGGGCTCGGAGACGACGCGTAGACCGATCGGGGCTTAGGAGTCGACGCGTAGACCGATCGGGGCTCGGAGACGGCGCGTAGACCGATCTGGGTGTAGATCCGACGCTCGCCCTGACTCGGCACGAAGTTCTGCTCTGGAGCGTTAAACATGATTGTAGAGGAAAAAAAAAAAAAAAAAATTCAACTTTCGTTTCGCGTCGTCTCTAGCGTTGATCGGGCGTGTAGACCGATCGAGTCTCGGAGACGACGCGTAGACCGATCGGGGCTTAGGAGACGACGCGTAGACCGATCGGGGCTCGGAGACGGCGCGTAGACCGATCGGGGTGTAGATCCGACGCTCGCCCTGACTCGGCACGAAGTTCTGCTCTGGAGCGTTGAACATGATTGTAGAGTGGAAAAAAAAAAAATTCAACTTTTGTTTCGCGTCGTCTCTAGTGTTGATCGGGCGCGTAGACCGATGGGGGCTCGGAGACGACGCGTAGACCGATCGGGGCTTAGGAGACGACGCGTAGACCGATCGGGGCTCGGAGACGGCGCGTAGACCGATCGGGGCTTAGGAGACGACGCGTAGACCGATCGGGGCTCGGAGACGGCGCGTAGACCGATCGGGGTGTAGATCCGACGCTCGCCCTGACTCGGCACGAAGTTCTGCTCTGGAGCGTTGAACATGATTGTAGAGGAAAAAAAAAAACTTCATCTTTCGTTTCGCGTCGTCTCTAGTGTTGATCGGGCGCGTAGACCGATGGGGGCTCGGAGACGACGCGTAGACCGATCGGGGCTTAGGAGACGACGCGTAGACCGATCGGGGCTCGGAGACGGCGCGTAGACCGATCGGGGCTTAGGAGACGACGCGTAGACCGATCGGGGCTCGGAGACGGCGCGTAGACCGATCGGGGTGTAGATCCGACGCTCGCCCTGACTCGGCACGAAGTTCTGCTCTGGAGCGTTGAACATGATTGTAGAGGAAAAAAAAAAAAAAAAAAAAATTCAACTTTCGTTTCGCGTCGTCTCTAGCGTTGATCGGGCGCGTAGACCGATCGGGTCTCGGAGACGACGCGTAGACCGATCGGGGCTTAGGAGACGACGCGTAGACCGATCGGGGCTCGGAGACGGCGCGTAGACCGATCGGGGTGTAGATCCGACGCTCGCCCTGACTCGGCACGAAGTTCTGCTCTGGAGCGTTGAACATGATTGTAAAGTGGAAAAAAAAAAAAATTCAACTTTTGTTTCGCGTCGTCTCTAGTGTTGATCGGGCGCGTAGACCGGATGGGGGCTCGGAGACGACGCGTAGACCGATCGGGGCTTAGGAGACGACGCGTAGCACCGATCGGGGCTCGGAGACGGCGCGTAGACCGATCGGGGCTTAGGAGACGACGCGTAGACCGATCGGGGCTCGGAGACGGCGCGTAGACCGATCGGGGTGTAGATCCGACGCTCGCCCTGACTCGGCACGAAGTTCTGCTCTGGAGCGTTGAACATGATTGTAAAGTGGAAAAAAAAAAAATCAACTTTTGTTTCGCGTCGTCTCTAGTGTTGATCGGGCGCGTAGACCGATGGGGGCTCGGAGACGACGCGTAGACCGATCGGGGCTTAGGAGACGACGCGTAGACCGATCGGGGCTCGGAGACGGCGCGTAGACCGATCGGGGCTTAGGAGACGACGCGTAGACCGATCGGGGCTCGGAGACGGCGCGTAGACCGATCGGGGTGTAGATCCGACGCTCGCCCTGACTCGGCACGAAGTTCTGCTCTGGAGCGTTGAACATGATTGTAGAGGAAAAAAAAAAAAAAAAAATTCAACTTTCGTTTTGCGTCGTCTCTAGCGTTGATCGGGCGCGTAGACCGATGGGGGCTCGGAGACGACGCGTAGACCGATCGGGGCTTAGGAGACGACGCGTAGACCGATCGGGGCTCGGAGACGGCGCGTAGACCGATCGGGTCTCGGAGACGACGCGTAGACCGATCGGGGCTTAGGAGACGACGCGTAGACCGATCGGGGCTCGGAGACGGCGCGTAGACCGATCGGGGTGTAGATTCGACGCTCGCCCTGACTCGGCACGAAGTTCTGCTCTGGAGCGTTGAACATGATTGTAAAGTGGAAAAAAAAAAAATCAACTTTTGTTTCGCGTCGTCTCTAGTGTTGATCGGGCGCGTAGACCGATGGGGGCTCGGAGACGACGCGTAGACCGATCGGGGCTTAGGAGACGACGCGTAGACCGATCGGGGCTTAGGAGAGGACGCGTAGACCGATCGGGGCTCGGAGACGGCGCGTAGACCGATCGGGGTGTAGATCCGACGCTCGCCCTGACTAGGCACGAAGTTCTGCTCTGGAGCGTTGAACATGATTGTAGAGGAAAAAAAAAAAAAAAAAAATTCAACTTTCGTTTCGCGTCGTCTCTAGTGTTGATCGGGCGCGTAGACCGATCGGGGCTCGGAGACGACGCGTAGACCGATCGGGGCTTAGGAGACCACGCGTAGACCGATCGGAGCTCGGAGACGGCGCGTAGACCGATCGGGGTGTAGATCCGACGCTCGCCCTGACTCGGCACGAAGTTCCGCTCTGGAGCGTTGAACATGATTGTAGAGGAAAAAAAAAAAAAAAAAAATTCAACTTTTGTTTCGCGTCGTCTCGAGTGTTGATCGGGCGCGTAGACTGATCGGGACTCGGAGACGACGCGTAGACCGATCGGGGCTTAGGAGACGACGCGTAGACCGATCGGGGCTCGGAGACGGCGCGTAGACCGATCGGGGTGTAGATCCGACGCTCGCCCTGACTCGGCACGAAGTTCTGCTCTGGAGCGTTGAACATGATTGTAGAAGAAAAAAAAAAAAAAAAAAAAATTCAACTTTCGTTTCGCGTCGTCTCTAGTGTTGATCGGGCGCGTAGACCGATCGGGGCTCGGAGACGACGCGTAGACCGATCGGGGCTTAGGAGACCACGCGTAGACCGATTGGGGCTCGGAGACGGCGCGTAGACCGATCGGGGTGTAGATCCGACGCTCGCCCTGACTCGGCACGAAGTTCCGCTCTGGAGCGTTGAACATGATTGTAGAGGAAAAGAAAAAAAAAAAAAAAAAATCAAGTTTCGTTTCGCGTCGTCTCTAGAGTTGATCGGGCGCGTAGACCGATCGGGGCTCGGAGACGACGCGTAGACCGATCGGGGCTTAGGAGACGACGCGTAGACCGATCGGGGCTCGGAGACGGCGCGTACACCGATCGGGGTGTAGATCCGACGCTCACCCTGACTCGGCACAAAGTTCTGCTCTGGAGCGTTGAACATGATTGTAGAGGAAAAAAAAAAAAAAAAAATTCAACTTTTGTTTCGCGTCGTCTCTAGTGTTGATCGGGCGCGTAGACCGATCGGGACTCGGAGACGACGCGTCGACCGATCGGGGCTTAGGAGACGACGCGTAGACCGATCGGGGCTCGGAGACGGCGCGTAGACCGATCGGGGTGTAGATCCGACGCTCGCCCTGACTCGGCACAAAGTTCTGCTCTGGAGCGTTGAACATGATTGTAGAGGAAAAAAAAAAAAAAAAAATTCAACTTTTGTTTCGCGTCGTCTCTAGTGTTGATCGGGCGCGTAGACCGATCGGGACTCGGAGACGACGCGTAGACCGATCGGGGCTTAGGAAACGACGCGTAGACCGATCGGGGCTCGGAGACGGCGCGTAGACCGATCGGGGTGTAGATCCGACGCTCGCCCTGACTCGGCACAAAGTTCTGCTCTGGAGCGTTGAACATGATTGTAGAGGGAAAAAAAAAGAAATTCAACTTTTGTTTCGCGTCGTCTCTAGTGTTGATCGGGCGCGTAGACCGATCGGGACTCGGAGACGACGCGTAGACCGATCGGGGCTTAGGAGTCGACGCGTAGACCGATCGGGGCTCGGAGACGGCGCGTAGACCGATCGGAGTGTAGATCCGACGCTCGCCCTGACTCGGCACGAAGTTCTGCTCTGGAGCGTTGAACATGATTGTAGAGGAAAAAAAAAAAAAAAAATTCCACTTTCGTTTCGCGTCGTCTCTAGCGTTGATCGGGCGCGTAGACCGATCGAGACTCGGAGACGACGCGTAGACCGATCGGGGCTTAGGAGACGACGCGTAGACCGATCGGGGCTCGGAGACGGCGCGTAGACCGATCGGGGTGTAGATCCGACGCTCGCCCTGACTCGGCACGAAGTTCTGCTCTGGAGCGTTGAACATGATTGTAGAGGAAAAAAAAAAATTCAACTTTCGTTTGGCGTCGTCTCTAGTATTGATCGGGCGCGTAGACCGATCGGGGCTCGGAGACGGCGCGTAGACCGATCGGGGTGTAGATCAGACGCTCGCCCTGACTCGGCACGAAGTTCTGCTCTGGAGCGTTGAACATGATTGTAGAGGAAAAAAAAAAAAAAAAATTCAACTTTTGTTTCGCGTCGTCTCTAGTGTTGATCGGGCGCGTAGACCGATCGGGCTTAGGAGACGACGCGTAGACCGATCGGGGCTCGGAGACGGCGCGTAGACCGATCGGGGAGTAGATCCGACGCTCGCCCTGACTCGGCACAAAGTTCTGCTCTGGAGCGTTGAACATGATTGTAGAGGAAAAAAAAAATCCAACTTTTGTTTCGCGTCGTCTCTAGTGTTGATCGGGCGCGTAGACCGATCGGGCTTAGGAGACGACGCGTAGACCGATCGGGGCTCGGAGACGGCGCGTAGACCGATCGGGGCTTAGGAGACGACGCGTAGACCGATCGGGGCTCGGAGACGGCGCGTAGACCGATCGGGGTGTAGATCCGACGCTCGCCCTGACTCGGCACGAAGTTCCGCTCTGGAGCGTTGAACATGATTGTAGAGGAAAAAAAAAAAAAAAAAAAATTCAACTTTTGTTTCGCGTCGTCTCGAGTGTTGATCGGGAGCGTAGACCGATCGGGACTCGGAGACGACGCGTAGACCGATCGGGGCTTAGGAGACGACGCGTAGACCGATCGGGGCTCGGAGACGGCGCGTAGACCGATCGGGGTGTAGATCCGACGCTCGCCCTGACTCGGCACAAAGTTCTGCTCTGGAGGGTTGAACATGATTGTAGAGGAAAAAAAAAAAAAAAAATTCAACTTTTGTTTCGCGTCGTCTCTAGTGTTGATCGGGCGCGTAGACCGATCGGGACTCGGAGACGACGCGTAGACCGATCGGGGCTTAGGAGTTGACGCGTAGACCGATCGGGGCTCGGAGACGGCGCGTAGACCGATCGGGGTGCAGATCCGACGCCCGCCCTGACTCGGCACGAAGTTCTGCTCTGGAGCGTTGAACATGATTGTATAGGAAAAAGAAAAAAAAAAAATTCAACTTTCGTTTCGCGTCGTCTCTAGTGTTGATCGGGCGCGTAGACCGATCGGGGCGCGGAGACGACGCGTAGACCGATCGGGGCTTAGGAGACGACGCGTAGACCGATCGGGGCTCGGAGACGGCGCGTAGACCGATCGGGGTGTAGATCCGACGCTCGCCCTGACTAGGCACGAAGTTCTGCTCTGGAGCGTTGAACATGATTGTAGAGGAAAAAAAAAAAAAAAAAATTCAACTTTCGTTTCGCGTCGTCTCTAGCGTTGATCGGGCGCGTAGACCGATCGGGTCTCGGAGACGACGCGTAGACCGATCGGGGCTTAGGAGACGACGCGTAGACCGATCGGGGCTCGGAGACGGCGCGTAGACCGATCGGGGTGTAGATCCGACGCTCGCCCTGACTCGGCACGAAGTTCTGCTCTGGAGCGTTGAACATGATTGTAAAGTGGAAAAAAAAAAAAACTTCATCTTTCGTTTCGCGTCGTCTCTAGTGTTGATCGGGCGCGTAGACCGATCGGGGCTCGGAGACGACGCGTAGACCGATCGGGGTGTAGATCTGACGCTCGCCCTGACTCGGCACGAAGTTCTGCTCTGGAGCGTTGAACATGATTGCAGAGGAAAAAAAAAAAAAAAAAAAAATTCAACTTTCGTTTCGCGTCGTCTCTAGCGTTGATCGGGCACGTAGACCGATGGGGGCTCGGAGACGACGCGTAGACCGATCGGGGCTTAGGAGACGACGCGTAGACCGATCGGGGCTCGGAGACGGCGCGTAGACCGATCGGGGCTTAGGAGACGACGCGTAGACCGATCGGGGCTCGGAGACGGCGCGTAGACCGATCGGGGTGTACATCCGACGCTCGCCCTGACTCGGCACGAAGTTCTGCTCTGGAGCATTGAACATGATTGTAGAGTGGAAAAAAAAAATTCAACTTTTGTTTCGCGTCGTCTCTAGTGTTGATCGGGCGCGTAGACCGATGGGGGCTCGGAGACGACGCGTAGGCCGATCGGGACTCGGAGACGACGCGTTGACCGATCGGGGCTTAGGAGACGGCGCGTAGACCGATCGGGGCTTAGGAGACGACGCGTAGACCGATCGGGGCACGGAGACGGCGCGTCTACCGATCGGGGTGTAGATCCGACGCTCGCCCTGACTCGGCACGAAGTTCTGCTCTGGAGCGTTGAACATGATTGTAGAGGAAAAAAAAAAAAAAAAATTCAAGTTTCGTTTCGCGTCGTCTCTAGCGTTGATCGGGCGCGTAGACCGATCGGGTCTCGGAGACGACGCGTAGACCGATCGGGGCTTAGGAGACGACGCGTAGACCGATCGGGGCTCGGAGACGGCGCGTAGACCGATCGGGGTGTAGATCCGACGCTCGCCCTGACTCGGCACGAAGTTCTGCTCTAGAGCGTTGAACATGATTGTAAAGTGGAAAAAAAAAAAAATTCAACTTTTGTTTCGCGTCGTCTCTAGTGTTGATCGGGCGCGTAGACCGATGGGGGCTCGGAGACGACGCGTAGACCGATCGGGGCTTAGGAGACGACGCGTAGACCGATCGGGGCTCGGAGACGGCGCGTAGACCGATCGGGGCTTAGGAGACGACGCGTAGACCGATCGGGGCTCGGAGACGGCGCGTAGACCGATCGGGGTGTAGATCCGACGCTCGCCCTGACTCGGCACGAAGTTCTGCTCTGGAGCGTTGAACATGATTGTAGAGGAAAAAAAAAAAAAATTCAACTTTCGTTTCGCGTCGTCTCTAGTATTGATCGGGCGCGTAGACCGATCGGGGCTCGGAGACGACGCGTAGACCGATCGGGGCTTAGGAGACGACGCGTAGACCGATCGGAGCTCGGAGACGGCGCGTAGACCGATCGGGGTGTAGATCCGACGCTCGCCCTGACTCGGCACGAAGTTCCGCTCTGGAGCGTTGAACATGATTGTAGAGGAAAAAAAAAAAAAAAAAAAATTCAACTTTTGTTTCGCGTCGTCTCGAGTGTTGATCGGGCGCGTAGACTGATCGGGACTCGGAGACGACGCGTAGACCGATCGGGGCTTAGGAGACGACGCGTAGACCGATCGGGGCTCGGAGACGGCGCGTAGACCGATCGGGGTGTAGATCCGACGCTCGCCCTGACTCGGCACGAAGTTCTGCTCTGGAGCGTTGAACATGATTGTAGAAGAAAAAAAAAAAAAAAAAAATTCAACTTTCGTTTCGCGTCGTCTCTAGTGTTGATCGGGCGCGTAGACCGATCGGGGCTCGGAGACGACGCGTAGACCGATCGGGGCTTAGGAGACCACGCGTAGACCGATCGGAGCTCGGAGACGGCGCGTAGACCGATCGGGGTGTAGATCCGACGCTCGCCCTGACTCGGCACGAAGTTCCGCTCTGGAGCGTTGAACATGATTGTAGAGGAAAAAAAAAAAAAAAAAAAATTCAACTTTTGTTTCGCGTCGTCTCGAGTGTTGATCGGGCGCGTAGACTGATCGGGACTCGGAGACGACGCGTAGACCGATCGGGGCTTAGAAGACGACGCGTAGACCGATCGGGGCTCGGAGACGGCGCGTAGACCGATCGGGGTGTAGATCCGACGCTCGCCCTGACTCGGCACGAAGTTCTGTTCTGGAGCGTTGAACATGATTGTAGAAGAAAAAAAAAAAAAAAAAAAAATTCAACTTTCGTTTCGCGTCGTCTCTAGTGTTGATCGGGCGCGTAGACCGATCGGGGCTCGGAGACGACGCGTAGACCGATCGGGGCTTAGGAGACCACGCGTAGACCGATTGGGGCTCGGAGACGGCGCGTAGACCGATCGGGGTGTAGATCCGACGCTCGCCCTGACTCGGCACGAAGTTCCGCTCTGGAGCGTTGAACATGATTGTAGAGGAAAAGAAAAAAAAAAAAAAAAAAATCAAGTTTCGTTTCGCGTCGTCTCTAGAGTTGATCGGGCGCGTAGACCGATCGGGGCTCGGAGACGACGCGTAGACCGATCGGGGCTTAGGAGACGACGCGTAGACCGATCGGGGCTCGGAGACGGCGCGTACACCGATCGGGGTGTAGATCCGACGCTCACCCTGACTCGGCACAAAGTTCTGCTCTGGAGCGTTGAACATGATTGTAGAGGAAAAAAAAAAAAAAAAAATTCAACTTTTGTTTCGCGTCGTCTCTAGTGTTGATCGGGCGCGTAGACCGATCGGGACTCGGAGACGACGCGTCGACCGATCGGGGCTTAGGAGACGACGCGTAGACCGATCGGGGCTCGGAGACGGCGCGTAGACCGATCGGGGTGTAGATCCGACGCTCGCCCTGACTCGGCACAAAGTTCTGCTCTGGAGCGTTGAACATGATTGTAGAGGAAAAAAAAAAAAAAAAATTCAACTTTTGTTTCGCGTCGTCTCTAGTGTTGATCGGGCGCGTAGACCGATCGGGACTCGGAGACGACGCGTAGACCGATCGGGGCTTAGGAAACGACGCGTAGACCGATCGGGGCTCGGAGACGGCGCGTAGACCGATCGGGGTGTAGATCCGACGCTCGCCCTGACTCGGCACAAAGTTCTGCTCTGGAGCGTTGAACATGATTGTAGAGGGAAAAAAAAAGAAATTCAACTTTTGTTTCGCGTCGTCTCTAGTGTTGATCGGGCGCGTAGACCGATCGGGACTCGGAGACGACGCGTAGACCGATCGGGGCTTAGGAGTCGACGCGTAGACCGATCGGGGCTCGGAGACGGCGCGTAGACCGATCGGGGTGTAGATCCGACGCTCGCCCTGACTCGGCACGAAGTTCTGCTCTGGAGCGTTGAACATGATTGTAGAGGAAAAAAAAAAAAAAAAATTCCACTTTCGTTTCGCGTCGTCTCTAGCGTTGATCGGGCGCGTAGACCGATCGAGACTCGGAGACGACGCGTAGACCGATCGGGGCTTAGGAGACGACGCGTAGACCGATCGGGGCTCGGAGACGGCGCGTAGACCGATCGGGGTGTAGATCCGACGCTCGCCCTGACTCGGCACGAAGTTCTGCTCTGGAGCGTTGAACATGATTGTAGAGGAAAAAAAAAAATTCAACTTTCGTTTGGCGTCGTCTCTAGTATTGATCGGGCGCGTAGACCGATCGGGGCTCGGAGACGGCGCGTAGACCGATCGGGGTGTAGATCAGACGCTCGCCCTGACTCGGCACGAAGTTCTGCTCTGGAGCGTTGAACATGATTGTAGAGGAAAAAAAAAAAAAAAAATTCAACTTTTGTTTCGCGTCGTCTCTAGTGTTGATCGGGCGCGTAGACCGATCGGGCTTAGGAGACGACGCGCAGACCGATCGGGGCTCGGAGACGGCGCGTAGACCGATCGGGGAGTAGATCCGACGCTCGCCCTGACTCGGCACAAAGTTCTGCTCTGGAGCGTTGAACATGATTGTAGAGGAAAAAAAAAATCCAACTTTTGTTTCGCGTCGTCTCTAGTGTTGATCGGGCGCGTAGACCGATCGGGCTTAGGAGACGACGCGAAGACCGATCGGGGCTCGGAGACGGCGCGTAGACCGATCGGGGCTTAGGAGACGACGCGTAGACCGATCGGGGCTCGGAGACGGCGCGTAGACCGATCGGGGTGTAGATCCGACGCTCGCCCTGACTCGGCACGAAGTTCCGCTCTGGAGCGTTGAACATGATTGTAGAGGAAAAAAAAAAAAAAAAAATAATTCAACTTTTGTTTCGCGTCGTCTCGAGTGTTGATCGGGAGCGTAGACCGATCGGGACTCGGAGACGACGCGTAGACCGATCGGGGCTTAGGAGACGACGCGTAGACCGATCGGGGCTCGGAGACGGCGCGTAGACCGATCGGGGTGTAGATCCGACGCTCGCCCTGACTCGGCACAAAGTTCTGCTCTGGAGGGTTGAACATGATTGTAGAGGAAAAAAAAAAAAAAAAATTCAACTTTTGTTTCGCGTCGTCTCTAGTGTTGATCGGGCGCGTAGACCGATCGGGACTCGGAGACGACGCGTAGACCGATCGGGGCTTAGGAGTTGACGCGTAGACCGATCGGGGCTCGGAGACGGCGCGTAGACCGATCGGGGTGCAGATCCGACGCCCGCCCTGACTCGGCACGAAGTTCTGCTCTGGAGCGTTGAACATGATTGTATAGGAAAAAAAAAAAAAAAAAATTCAACTTTCGTTTCGCGTCGTCTCTAGTGTTGATCGGGCGCGTAGACCGATCGGGGCGCGGAGACGACGCGTAGACCGATCGGGGCTTAGGAGACGACGCGTAGACCGATCGGGGCTCGGAGACGGCGCGTAGACCGATCGGGGTGTAGATCCGACGCTCGCCCTGACTCGGCACGAAGTTCCGCTCTGGAGCGTTGAACATGATTGTAGAGGAAAAAAAAAAAAAAAAAAAATTCAACTTTTGTTTCGCGTCGTCTCGAGTGTTGATCGGGCGCGTAGACCGATCGGGACTCGGAGACGACGCGTAGACCAATCGGGGCTTAGGAGACGACGCGTAGATCGATCGGGGCTCGGAGACGGCGCGTAGACCGATCGGGGTGTAGATCCGACGCTCGCCCTGACTCGGCACAAAGTTCTGCTCTGAAGCGTTGAACATGATTGTAGAGGAAAAAAAAAAAAAAAATTCAACTTTTGTTTCGCGTCGTCTCTAGTGTTGATCGGGCGCGTAGACCGATCGGGACTCGGAGACGACGCGTAGACCGATCGGGGCTTAGGAGTCGACGCGTAGACCGATCGGGGCTCCGAGACGGCGCGTAGACCGATCGGGGTGTAGATCCGACGCCCGCCCTGACTCGGCACGAAGTTCTGCTCTGGAGCGTTGAACATGATTGTAGAGGAAAAAAAAAAAAAAAAAAATTCAACTTTCGTTTCGCGTCGTCTCTAGTGTTGATCGGGCGCGTAGACCGATCGGGGCGCGGAGACGACGCGTAGACCGATCGGGGCTTAGGCGACGACGCGAAGACCGATCGGGGCTCGGAGACGGCGCGTAGACCGATCGGGGTGTAGATCCGACGCTCGCCCTGACTCGGCACGAAGTCCTGCTCTGGAGCTTTGAACATGATTGTAGAGGAAAAAAAAAAAAAAATTCAACTTTCGTTTCGCGTCGTCTCTAGTGTTGATCGGGCGCGTAGACCGATCGGGGCTCGGAGACGACGCGTAGACCGATCGGGGCTTAGGCGACGACGCGTAGACCGATCGGGGCTTAGGCGACGACGCGTAGACCGATCGGGGCTCGGAGACGGCGCGTAGACCGATCGGGGTGTAGATCCGACGCTCGCCCTGACTCGGCACAAAGTTCTGCTCTGGAGCGATGAACATGATTGTAGAGGAAAAAAAAAAAAAAAATTCGACTTTTGTTTCGCGTCGTCTCTAGTGTTGATCGGGCGCGTAGACCGATCGGGACTCGGAGACGACGCGTAGACCGATCGGGGCTTAGGAGACGACGCGTAGACCGATCGGGGCACGGAGACGGCGCGTAGACCGATCGGGGTGTAGATCCGACGCTCGCCCTGACTCGGCACAAAGTTCTGCTCTGGAGCGTTGAACATGATTGTAGAAGAAAAAAAAAAAAAAAAAATTGAACTTTTGTTTCGCGTCGTCTCTAGCGTTGATCGGGCGCGTAGACCGATCGGGACTCGGAGACGACGCGTAGACCGATCGGGGCTTAGGAGACAACGCGTAGACCGATCGGGGCTCGGAGACGGCGCGTAGACCGATCGGGGTGTAGATCCGACGCTCGCCCTGACTCGGCACAAAGTTCTGCTCTGGAGCGTTGAACATGATTGTAGAGGAAAAAAAAAATAAATTCAACTTTTGTTTCGCGTCGTCTCTAGTGTTGATCGGGCGCGTAGACCGATCGGGACTCGGAGACGACGCGTAGACCGATCGGGGCTTAGGAGTCGACGCGTAGACCGATCGGGGCTCGGAGACGGCGCGTAGACCGATCGGGGTGTAGATCCGACGCGCGCCCTGACTCGGCACGAAGTTCTGCTCTGGAGCGTTGAACATGATTGTAGAGGAAAAAAAAAAAATTCAACTTTCGTTTCGCGTCGTCTCTAGTGTTGATCGGGCGCGTAGACCGATCGGGACTCGGAGACGACGCGTAGACCGATCGGGGCTTAGGAGTCGACGCGTAGACCGATCGGGGCTCGGAGACGGCGCGTAGACCGATCGGGGTGTAGATCCGACGCTCGCCCTGACTCGGCACGAAGTTCTGCTCTGGAGCGTTGAACATGATTGTAGAGGAAAAAAAAAAAAAATTCAACTTTCGTTTCGCGTCGTCTCTAGTATTGATCGGGCGCGTAGACCGATCGGGGCTCGGAGACGACGCGTAGACCGATCAGGGCTTAGGAGACGACGCGTAGACCGATCGGGGCTCGGAGACGGCGCGTAGACCGATCGGGGTGTAGATCCGACGCTCGCCCTGACTCGGCACGAAGTTCCGCTCTGGAGCGTTGAACATGATTGTAGAGGAAAAAAAAAAAAAAAAAAAATTCAACTTTTGTTTCGCGTCGTCTCGAGTGTTGATCGGGCGCGTAGACCGATCGGGACTCGGAGACGACGCGTAGACCGATCGGGGCTTAGGAGACGACGCGTAGACCGATCGGGGCTTAGGAGTCGACGCGTAGACCGATCGGGGCTCGGAGACGGCGCGTAGACCGATCGGGGTGTAGATCCGACGCTCGCCCTGACTCGGCACGAAGTTCTGCTCTGGAGCGTTGAACATGATTGTAGAGGAAAAAAAAAAAAAAAAAATTCCACTTTCGTTTCGCGTCGTCTCTAGCGTTGATCGGGCGCGTAGACCGATCGAGACTCGGAGACGACGCGTAGACCGATCGGGGCTTAGGAGACGACGCGTAGACCGATCGGGGCTCGGAGACGGCGCGTAGACCGATCGGGGTGTAGATCCGACGCTCGCCCTGACTCGGCACGAAGTTCTGCTCTGGAGCGTTGAACATGATTGTAGAGGAAAAAAAAAAATTCAACTTTCGTTTGGCGTCGTCTCTAGTATTGATCGGGCGCGTAGACCGATCGGGGCTCGGAGACGGCGCGTAGACCGATCGGGGTGTAGATCAGACGCTCGCCCTGACTCGGCACGAAGTTCTGCTCTGGAGCGTTGAACATGATTGTAGAGGAAAAAAAAAAAAAAAAATTCAACTTTTGTTTCGCGTCGTCTCTAGTGTTGATCGGGCGCGTAGACCGATCGGGCTTAGGAGACGACGCGTAGACCGATCGGGGCTCGGAGACGGCGCGTAGACCGATCGGGGAGTAGATCCGACGCTCGCCCTGACTCGGCACAAAGTTCTGCTCTGGAGCGTTGAACATGATTGTAGAGGAAAAAAAAAATCCAACTTTTGTTTCGCGTCGTCTCTAGTGTTGATCGGGCGCGTAGACCGATCGGGCTTAGGAGACGACGCGTAGACCGATCGGGGCTCGGAGACGGCGCGTAGACCGATCGGGGCTTAGGAGACGACGCGTAGACCGATCGGGGCTCGGAGACGGCGCGTAGACCGATCGGGGTGTAGATCCGACGCTCGCCCTGACTCGGCACGAAGTTCCGCTCTGGAGCGTTGAACATGATTGTAGAGGAAAAAAAAAAAAAAAAAAAATTCAACTTTTGTTTCGCGTCGTCTCGAGTGTTGATCGGGAGCGTAGACCGATCGGGACTCGGAGACGACGCGTAGACCGATCGGGGCTTAGGAGACGACGCGTAGACCGATCGGGGCTCGGAGACGGCGCGTAGACCGATCGGGGTGTAGATCCGACGCTCGCCCTGACTCGGCACAAAGTTCTGCTCTGGAGGGTTGAACATGATTGTAGAGGAAAAAAAAAAAAAAAAATTCAACTTTTGTTTCGCGTCGTCTCTAGTGTTGATCGGGCGCGTAGACCGATCGGGACTCGGAGACGACGCGTAGACCGATCGGGGCTTAGGAGTTGACGCGTAGACCGATCGGGGCTCGGAGACGGCGCGTAGACCGATCGGGGTGCAGATCCGACGCCCGCCCTGACTCGGCACGAAGTTCTGCTCTGGAGCGTTGAACATGATTGTATAGGAAAAAAAAAAAAAAAAAATTCAACTTTCGTTTCGCGTCGTCTCTAGTGTTGATCGGGCGCGTAGACCGATCGGGGCGCGGAGACGACGCGTAGACCGATCGGGGCTTAGGAGACGACGCGTAGACCGATCGGGGCTCGGAGACGGCGCGTAGACCGATCGGGGTGTAGATCCGACGCTCGCCCTGACTCGGCACGAAGTTCCGCTCTGGAGCGTTGAACATGATTGTAGAGGAAAAAAAAAAAAAAAAAAAATTCAACTTTTGTTTCGCGTCGTCTCGAGTGTTGATCGGGCGCGTAGACCGATCGGGGCTCGGAGACGGCGCGTAGACCGATCGGGGTGTAGATCCGACGCTCGCCCTGACTCGGCACAAAGTTCTGCTCTGAAGCGTTGAACATGATTGTAGAGGAAAAAAAAAAAAAAAATTCAACTTTTGTTTCGCGTCGTCTCTAGTGTTGATCGGGCGCGTAGACCGATCGGGACTCGGAGACGACGCGTAGACCGATCGGGGCTTAGGAGTCGACGCGTAGACCGATCGGGGCTCCGAGACGGCGCGTAGACCGATCGGGGTGTAGATCCGACGCCCGCCCTGACTCGGCACGAAGTTCTGCTCTGGAGCGTTGAACATGATTGTAGAGGAAAAAAAAAAAAAAAAAAATTCAACTTTCGTTTCGCGTCGTCTCTAGTGTTGATCGGGCGCGTAGACCGATCGGGGCGCGGAGACGACGCGTAGACCGATCGGGGCTTAGGCGACGACGCGAAGACCGATCGGGGCTCGGAGACGGCGCGTAGACCGATCGGGGTGTAGATCCGACGCTCGCCCTGACTCGGCACGAAGTCCTGCTCTGGAGCTTTGAACATGATTGTAGAGGAAAAAAAAAAAAAAATTCAACTTTCGTTTCGCGTCGTCTCTAGTGTTGATCGGGCGCGTAGACCGATCGGGGCTCGGAGACGACGCGTAGACCGATCGGGGCTTAGGCGACGACGCGTAGACCGATCGGGGCTTAGGCGACGACGCGTAGACCGATCGGGGCTCGGAGACGGCGCGTAGACCGATCGGGGTGTAGATCCGACGCTCGCCCTGACTCGGCACAAAGTTCTGCTCTGGAGCGTTGAACATGATTGTAGAGGAAAAAAAAAAAAAAAATTCGACTTTTGTTTCGCGTCGTCTCTAGTGTTGATCGGGCGCGTAGACCGATCGGGACTCGGAGACGACGCGTAGACCGATCGGGGCTTAGGAGACGACGCGTAGACCGATCGGGGCACGGAGACGGCGCGTAGACCGATCGGGGTGTAGATCCGACGCTCGCCCTGACTCGGCACAAAGTTCTGCTCTGGAGCGTTGAACATGATTGTAGAAGAAAAAAAAAAAAAAAAAATTCAACTTTTGTTTCGCGTCGTCTCTAGCGTTGATCGGGCGCGTAGACCGATCGGGACTCGGAGACGACGCGTAGACCGATCGGGGCTTAGGAGACAACGCGTAGACCGATCGGGGCTCGGAGACGGCGCGTAGACCGATCGGGGTGTAGATCCGACGCTCGCCCTGACTCGGCACAAAGTTCTGCTCTGGAGCGTTGAACATGATTGTAGAGGAAAAAAAAAATAAATTCAACTTTTGTTTCGCGTCGTCTCTAGTGTTGATCGGGCGCGTAGACCGATCGGGACTCGGAGACGACGCGTAGACCGATCGGGGCTTAGGAGTCGACGCGTAGACCGATCGGGGCTCGGAGACGGCGCGTAGACCGATCGGGGTGTAGATCCGACGCGCGCCCTGACTCGGCACGAAGTTCTGCTCTGGAGCGTTGAACATGATTGTAGAGGAAAAAAAAAAATTCAACTTTCGTTTCGCGTCGTCTCTAGTGTTGATCGGGCGCGTAGACCGATCGGGACTCGGAGACGACGCGTAGACCGATCGGGGCTTAGGAGTCGACGCGTAGACCGATCGGGGCTCGGAGACGGCGCGTAGACCGATCGGGGTGTAGATCCGACGCTCGCCCTGACTCGGCACGAAGTTCTGCTCTGGAGCGTTGAACATGATTGTAGAGGAAAAAAAAAAAAATTCAACTTTCGTTTCGCGTCGTCTCTAGTATTGATCGGGCGCGTAGACCGATCGGGGCTCGGAGACGACGCGTAGACCGATCAGGGCTTAGGAGACGACGCGTAGACCGATCGGGGCTCGGAGACGGCGCGTAGACCGATCGGGGTGTAGATCCGACGCTCGCCCTGACTCGGCACGAAGTTCCGCTCTGGAGCGTTGAACATGATTGTAGAGGAAAAAAAAAAAAAAAAAAAATTCAACTTTTGTTTCGCGTCGTCTCGAGTGTTGATCGGGCGCGTAGACCGATCGGGACTCGGAGACGACGCGTAGACCGATCGGGGCTTAGGAGACGACGCGTAGACCGATCGGGGCTTAGGAGTCGACGCGTAGACCGATCGGGGCTCGGAGACGGCGCGTAGACCGATCGGGGTGTAGATCCGACGCTCGCCCTGACTCGGCACGAAGTTCTGCTCTGGAGCGTTGAACATGATTGTAGAGGAAAAAAAAAAAAAAAATCAACTTTCGTTTCGCGTCGTCTGTAGCGTTGATCGGGCGCGTAGACCGATCGGGTCTCGGAGACGACGCGTAGACCGATCGGGGCTTAGGAGACGACGCGTAGACCGATCGGGGCTCGGAGACGGCGCGTAGACCGATCGGGGTGTAGATCCGACGCTCGCCCTGACTCGGCACGAAGTTCTGCTCTGGAGCGTTGAACATGATTGTAGAGTGGAAAAAAAAAATTCAACTTTTGTTTCGCGTCGTCTCTAGTGTTGATCGGGCGCGTAGACCGATGGGGGCTCGGAGACGACGCGTAGACCGATCGGGGCTTAGGAGACGACGCGTAGACCGATCGGGGCTCGGAGACGGCGCGTAGACCGATCGGGGCTTAGGAGACGACGCGTAGACCGATCGGGGCTCGGAGACGGCGCGTAGACCGATCGGGGTGTAGATCCGACGCTCGCCCTGACTCGGCACGAAGTTCTGCTCTGGAGCGTTGAACATGATTGTAGAGGAAAAAAAAAAAAAAAATTCAACTTTCGTTTCGCGTCGTCTCTAGCGTTGATCGGGCGCGTAGACCGATCGGGTCTCGGAGACGACGCGTAGACCGATCGGGGCTTAGGAGACGACGCGTAGACCGATCGGGGCTCGGAGACGGCGCGTAGACCGATCGGGGTGTAGATCCGACGCTCGCCCTGACTCGGCACGAACTTCTGCTCTGGAGCGTTGAACATGATTGTAGAGGAAAAAAAAAAAAAAATTCAACTTTCGTTTCGCGTCGTCTCTAGTGTTGATCGGGCGCGTAGACCGATCGGGGCTCGGAGACGACGCGTAGACCGATCGGGGCTTAGGAGACGACGCGTAGACCGATCGGGGCTCGGAGACGGCGCGTAGACCGATCGGGGTGTAGATCAGACGCTCGCCCTGACTCGGCACGAAGTTCTGCTCTGGAGCGTTGAACATGATTGTAGAGGAAAAAAAAAAAAAAAAAAATTCAACTTTCGTTTCGCGTCGTCTCTAGCGTTGATCGGGCGCGTAGACCGATCGGGTCTCGGAGACGACGCGTAGACCGATCGGGGCTTAGGAGACGACGCGTAGACCGATCGGGGATCGGAGACGGCGCGTAGACCGATCGGGGCTCGTAGACGGCGCGTAGACCGATCGGGGTGTAGATCCGACGCTCGCCCTGACTCGGCACAAAGTTCTGCTCTGGAGCGTTGAACATGATTGTAGAGGAAAAAAAAAAAAAATTCAACTTTTGTTTCGCGTCGTCTCTAGTGTTGATCGGGCGCGTAGACCGATCGGGACTCGGAGACGACGCGTAGACCGATCGGGGCTTAGGAGACGACGCGTAGACCGATCGGGGCTCGGAGTCGGCGCGTAGACCGATCGGGGTGTAGATCCGACGCTCGCCCTGACTGGGCACGAAGTTCTGCTCTGGAGCGTTGAACATGATTGTAAAGTGGAAAAAAAAAAAAATTCAACTTTTGTTTCGCGTCGTCTCTAGTGTTGATCGGGCGCGTAGACCGATGGGGGCTCGGAGACGACGCGTAGACCGATCGGGGCTTAGGAGACGACGCGTAGACCGATCGGGGCTCGGAGACGGCGCGTAGACCGATCGGGGCTTAGGAGACGACGCGTAGACCGATCGGGGCTCGGAGACGGCGCGTAGACCAATCGGGGTGTAGATCCGACGCTCGCCCTGACTCGGCACGAAGTTCTGCTCTGGAGCGTTGAACATGATTGTAGAGGAAAAAAAAAAAAAATTCAACTTTCGTTTCGCGTCGTCTCTAGTATTGATCGGGCGCGTAGACCGATCGGGGCTCGGAGACGACGCGTAGACCGATCGGGGCTTTGGAGACGACGCGTAGACCGATCGGGGCTCGGAGACGGCGCGTAGACCGATCGGGGTGTAGATCCGACGCTCGCCCTGACTCGGCACGAAGTTCCGCTCTGGAGCGTTGAACATGATTGTAGAGGAAAAAAAAAAAAAAAAAAATTCAGCTTTTGTTTCGCGTCGTCTCGAGTGTTGATCGGGCGCGTAGACCGATCGGGACTCGGAGACGACGCGTAGACCGATCGGGGCTTAGGAGACGACGCGTAGACCGATCGGGGCTCGGAGACGGCGCGTAGACCGATCGGGGTGTAGATCCGACGCTCGCCCTGACTCGGCACAAAGTTCTGCTCTGGAGCGTTGAACATGATTGTAGAGGAAAAAAAAAAAAAAAAAATTGAACTTTTGTTTCGCGTCGTCTCTAGTGTTGATCGGGCGCGTAGACCGATCGGGACTCGGAGACGACGCGTAGACCGATCGGGGCTTAGGAGTCGACGCGTAGACCGATCGGGGCTCGGAGACGGCGCGTAGACCGATCGGGGTGTAGATCCGACGCTCGCCCTGACTCGGCACGAAGTTCTGCTCTGGAGCGTTGAACATGATTGTAGAGGAAAAAAAAAAAAAAAATTCAACTTTCGTTTCGCGTCGTCTCTAGCGTTGATCGGGCGCGTAGACCGATCGGGTCTCGGAGACGACGCGTAGACCGATCGGGGCTTAGGAGACGACGCGTAGACCGATCGGGGCTCGGAGACGGCGCGTAGACCGATCGGGGTGTAGATCCGACGCTCGCCCTGACTCGGCACGAAGTTCTGCTCTGGAGCGTTGAACATGATTGTAGAGTGGAAAAAAAAAAATTCAACTTTTGTTTCGCGTCGTCTCTAGTGTTGATCGGGCGCATAGACCGATGGGGGCTCGGAGACGACGCGTAGACCGATCGGGGCTTAGGAGACGACGCGTAGACCGATCGGGGCTCGGAGACGGCGCGTAGACCGATCGGGGTGTAGATCCGACGCTCGCCCTGACTCGGCACGAAGTTCTGCTCTGGAGCGTTGAACATGATTGTAGAGGAAAAAAAAAAAAAAAAAAATTCAACTTTCGTTTCGCGTCGTCTCTAGCGTTGATCGGGCGCGTAGACCGATCGGGTCTCGGAGACGACGCGTAGACCGATCGGGGCTTAGGAGACGACGCGTAGACCGATCGGGGCTCGGAGACGGCGCGTAGACCGATCGGGGTGTAGATCCGACGCTCGCCCTGACTCGGCACGAAGTTCTGCTCTGGAGCGTTGAACATGATTGTAAAGTGGAAAAAAAAAAAAATTCAACTTTTGTTTCGCGTCGTGTCTAGTGTTGATCGGGCGTGTAGACCGATGGGGGCTCGGAGACGACGCGTAGACCGATCGGGGCTTAGGAGACGACGCGTAGACCGATCGGGGCTCGGAGACGGCGCGTAGACCGATCGGGGTGTAGATCCGACGCTCGCCCTGACTCGGCACAAAGTTCTGCTCTGGAGCGTTGAACATGATTGTAGAAGAAAAAAAAAAAAAAAATTCAACTTTCGTTTCGCGTCGTCTCTAGTGTTGATCGGGCGCGTAGACCGATCGGGGCTCGGAGGCGACGCGTAGACCGATCGGGGCTTAGGAGACGACGCGTAGACCGATCGGGGCTCGGAGACGGCGCGTAGACCGATCGGGGTGTAGATCCGACGCTTGCCCTGACTCGGCACAAAGTTCTGCTCTGGAGCGTTGAACATGATTGTAGAAGAAAAAAAAAAAAAAATTCAACTTTTGTTTCGCGTCGTCTCTAGTGTTGATCGGGCGCGTAGACCGATCGGGACTCGGAGACGACGCGTAGACCGATCGGGGCTTAGGAGACAACGCGTAGACCGATCGGGGCTCGGAGACGGCGCGTAGACCGATCGGGGTGTAGATCCGACGCTCGCCCTGACTCGGCACAAAGTTCTGCTCTGGAGCGTTGAACATGATTGTAGAGGAAAAAAAAAAAAAAAAATTCAACTTTTGTTTCGCGTCGTCTCTAGTGTTGATCGGGCGCGTAGACCGATCGGGACTCGGAGACGACGCGTAGACGGATCGGGGCTTACGAGTCGACGCGTAGACCGATCGGGGCTCGGAGACGGCGCGTAGACCGATCGGGGTGTAGATCCGACGCGCGCCCTGACTCGGCACGAAGTTCTGCTCTGAAGCGTTGAACATGATTGTAGAGGAAAAAAAAAAAAAAAAAATTCAACTTTCGTTTCGCGTCGTCTCTAGCGTTGATCGGGCGCGTAGACCGATCGGGTCTCGGAGACGACGCGTAGACCGATCGGGGCTTAGGAGACGACGCGTAGACCGATCGGGGCTCGGAGACGGCGCGTAGACCGATCGGGGTGTAGATCCGACGCTCGCCCTGACTCGGCACGAAGTTCTGCTCTGGAGCGTTGAACATGATTGTAGAGTGGAAAAAAAAAATTCAACTTTTGTTTCGCGTCGTCTCTAGTGTTGATCGGGCGCGTAGACCGATGGGGGCTCGGAGACGACGCGTAGACCGATCGGGGCTTAGGAGACGACGCGTAGACCGATCGGGGCTCGGAGACGGCGCGTAGACCGATCGGGGTGTAGATGCGACGCTCGCCCTGACTCGGCACGAAGTTCTGCTCTGGAGCGTTGAACATGATTGTAGAGGAAAAAAAAAAAAATTCAACTTTTGTTTCGCGTCGTCTCTAGTGTTGATCGGGCGCGTAGACCGATCGGGACTCGGAGACGACGCGTAGACCGATCGGGGCTTAGGAGACGACGCGTAGACCGATCGGGGCTCGGAGACGGCGCGTAGACCGATCGGGGTGTAGATCCGACGCTCGCCCTGACTCGGCACGAAGTTCTGCTCTGGAGCGTTGAACATGATTGTAGAGGAAAAAAAAAAAAACTTCATGTTTCGTTTCGCGTCGTCTCTAGTGTTGATCGGGCGCGTAGACCGATCGGGGCTCGGAGACGACGCGTAGACCGATCGGGGTGTAGATCTGACGCTCGCCCTGACTCGGCACGAAGTTCTGCTCTGGAGCGTTGAACATGATTGTAAAGTGGAAAAAAAAAAAAATTCAACTTTTGTTTCGCGTCGTCTCTAGTGTTGATCGGGCGCGTAGACCGATGGGGGCTCGGAGACGACGCGTAGACCGATCGGGGCTTAGGAGTCGACGCGTAGACCAATCGGGGCTCGGAGACGGCGCGTAGACCGATCTGGGTGTAGATCCGACGCTCACCCTGACTCGGCACGAAGTTCTGCTCTGGAGCGTTGAACATGATTGTAGAGGAAAAAAAAAAAAAAATTCAACTTTCGTTTCGCGTCGTCTCTAGTGTTGATCGGGCGCGTAGACCGATCGGGACTCGGAGACGACGCGTAGACCGATCGGGGTGTAGATCCGACGCTCGCCCTGACTCGGCACAAAGTTCTGCTCTGGAGCGTTGAACATGATTGTAGAGGAAAAAAAAAAAAAATTCAACTTTTGTTTCGCGTCGTCTCTAGTGTTGATCGGGCGCGTAGACCGATCGGGACTCGGAGACGACGCGTAGACCGATCGGGGCTTAGGAGACGACGCGTAGACCGATCGGGGCTCGGAGACGGCGCGTAGACCGATCGGGGTGTAGATCCGACGCTCGCCCTGACTGGGCACGAAGTTCTGCTCTGGAGCGTTGAACATGATTGTAAAGTGGAAAAAAAAAAAATTCAACTTTTGTTTCGCGTCGTCTCTAGTGTTGATCGGGCGCGTAGACCGATGGGGGCTCGGAGACGACGCGTAGACCGATCGGGGCTTAGGAGACGACGCGTAGACCGATCGGGGCTCGGAGACGGCGCGTAGACCGATCGGGGCTTAGGAGACGACGCGTAGACCGATCGGGGCTCGGAGACGGCGCGTAGACCAATCGGGGTGTAGATCCGACGCTCGCCCTGACTCGGCACGAAGTTCTGCTCTGGAGCGTTGAACATGATTGTAGAGGAAAAAAAAAAAAAAATTCAACTTTCGTTTCGCGTCGTCTCTAGTATTGATCGGGCGCGTAGACCGATCGGGGCTCGGAGACGACGCGTAGACCGATCGGGGCTTTGGAGACGACGCGTAGACCGATCGGGGCTCGGAGACGGCGCGTAGACCGATCGGGGTGTAGATCCGACGCTCGCCCTGACTCGGCACGAAGTTCCGCTCTGGAGCGTTGAACATGATTGTAGAGGAAAAAAAAAAAAAAAAAAATTCAGCTTTTGTTTCGCGTCGTCTCGAGTGTTGATCGGGCGCGTAGACCGATCGGGACTCGGAGACGACGCGTAGACCGATCGGGGCTTAGGAGACGACGCGTAGACCGATCGGGGCTCGGAGACGGCGCGTAGACCGATCGGGGTGTAGATCCGACGCTCGCCCTGACTGGGCACGAAGTTCTGCTCTGGAGCGTTGAACATGATTGTAAAGTGGAAAAAAAAAAAAATTCAACTTTTGTTTCGCGTCGTCTCTAGTGTTGATCGGGCGCGTAGACCGATGGGGGCTCGGAGACGACGCGTAGACCGATCGGGGCTTAGGAGACGACGCGTAGACCGATCGGGCCTCGGAGACGGCGCGTAGACCGATCGGGGCTTAGGAGACGACGCGTAGACCGATCGGGGCTCGGAGACGGCGCGTAGACCAATCGGGGTGTAGATCCGACGCTCGCCCTGACTCGGCACGAAGTTCTGCTCTGGAGCGTTGAACATGATTGTAGAGGAAAAAAAAAAAAAAATTCAACTTTCGTTTCGCGTCGTCTCTAGTATTGATCGGGCGTGTAGACCGATCGGGGCTCGGAGACGACGCGTAGACCGATCGGGGCTTTGGAGACGACGCGTAGACCGATCGGGGCTCGGAGACGGCGCGTAAACCGATCGGGGTGTAGATCCGACGCTCGCCCTGACTCGGCACGAAGTTCCGCTCTGGAGCGTTGAACATGATTGTAGAGGAAAAAAAAAAAAAAAAAATTCAGCTTTTGTTTCGCGTCGTCTCGAGTGTTGATCGGGCGCGTAGACCGATCGGGACTCGGAGACGACGCGTAGACCGATCGGGGCTTAGGAGACGACGCGTAGACCGATCGGGGCTCGGAGACGGCGCGTAGACCGATCGGGGTGTAGATCCGACGCTCGCCCTGACTCGGCACAAAGTTCTGCTCTGGAGCGTTGAACATGATTGTAGAGGAAAAAAAAAAAAAAAAAATTGAACTTTTGTTTCGCGTCGTCTCTAGTGTTGATCGGGCGCGTAGACCGATCGGGCCTCGGAGACGGCGCGTAGACCGATCGGGGCTTAGGAGACGACGCGTAGACCGATCGGGGCTCGGAGACGGCGCGTAGACCAATCGGGGTGTAGATCCGACGCTCGCCCTGACTCGGCACGAAGTTCTGCTCTGGAGCGTTGAACATGATTGTAGAGGAAAAAAAAAAAAAAATTCAACTTTCGTTTCGCGTCGTCTCTAGTATTGATCGGGCGTGTAGACCGATCGGGGCTCGGAGACGACGCGTAGACCGATCGGGGCTTTGGAGACGACGCGTAGACCGATCGGGGCTCGGAGACGGCGCGTAAACCGATCGGGGTGTAGATCCGACGCTCGCCCTGACTCGGCACGAAGTTCCGCTCTGGAGCGTTGAACATGATTGTAGAGGAAAAAAAAAAAAAAAAAAATTCAGCTTTTGTTTCGCGTCGTCTCGAGTGTTGATCGGGCGCGTAGACCGATCGGGACTCGGAGACGACGCGTAGACCGATCGGGGCTTAGGAGACGACGCGTAGACCGATCGGGGCTCGGAGACGGCGCGTAGACCGATCGGGGTGTAGATCCGACGCTCGCCCTGACTCGGCACAAAGTTCTGCTCTGGAGCGTTGAACATGATTGTAGAGGAAAAAAAAAAAAAAAAAATTGAACTTTTGTTTCGCGTCGTCTCTAGTGTTGATCGGGCGCGTAGACCGATCGGGACTCGGAGACGACGCGTAGACCGATCGGGGCTTAGGAGTCGACGCGTAGACCGATCGGGGCTCGGAGACGGCGCGTAGACCGATCGGGGTGTAGATCCGACGCTCGCCCTGACTCGGCACGAAGTTCTGCTCTGGAGCGTTGAACATGATTGTAGAGGAAAAAAAAAAAAAAAAATTCAACTTTCGTTTCGCGTCGTCTCTAGCGTTGATCGGGCGCGTAGACCGATCGGGTCTCGGAGACGACGCGTAGACCGATCGGGGCTTAGGAGACGACGCGTAGACCGATCGGGGCTCGGAGACGGCGCGTAGACCGATCGGGGTGTAGATCCGACGCTCGCCCTGACTCGGCACGAAGTTCTGCTCTGGAGCGTTGAACATGATTGTAGAGTGGAAAAAAAAAATTCAACTTTTGTTTCGCGTCGTCTCTAGTGTTGATCGGGCGCATAGACCGATGGGGGCTCGGAGACGACGCGTAGACCGATCGGGGCTTAGGAGACGACGCGTAGACCGATCGGGGCTCGGAGACGGCGCGTAGACCGATCGGGGTGTAGATCCGACGCTCGCCCTGACTCGGCACGAAGTTCTGCTCTGGAGCGTTGAACATGATTGTAGAGGAAAAAAAAAAAAAAAAAAATTCAACTTTCGTTTCGCGTCGTCTCTAGCGTTGATCGGGCGCGTAGACCGATCGGGTCTCGGAGACGACGCGTAGACCGATCGGGGCTTAGGAGACGACGCGTAGACCGATCGGGGCTCGGAGACGGCGCGTAGACCGATCGGGGTGTAGATCCGACGCTCGCCCTGACTCGGCACAAAGTTCTGCTCTGGAGCGTTGAACATGATTGTAGAAGAAAAAAAAAAAAAAATTCAACTTTTGTTTCGCGTCGTCTCTAGTGTTGATCGGGCGCGTAGACCGATCGGGACTCGGAGACGACGCGTAGACCGATCGGGGCTTAGGAGACAACGCGTAGACCGATCGGGGCTCGGAGACGGCGCGTAGACCGATCGGGGTGTAGATCCGACGCTCGCCCTGACTCGGCACAAAGTTCTGCTCTGGAGCGTTGAACATGATTGTAGAGGAAAAAAAAAAAAAAAATTCAACTTTTGTTTCGCGTCGTCTCTAGTGTTGATCGGGCGCGTAGACCGATCGGGACTCGGAGACGACGCGTAGACGGATCGGGGCTTACGAGTCGACGCGTAGACCGATCGGGGCTCGGAGACGGCGCGTAGACCGATCGGGGTGTAGATCCGACGCGCGCCCTGACTCGGCACGAAGTTCTGCTCTGAAGCGTTGAACATGATTGTAGAGGAAAAAAAAAAAAAAAAAATTCAACTTTCGTTTCGCGTCGTCTCTAGTGTTGATCGGGCGCGTAGACCGATCGGGACTCGGAGACGACGCGTAGACTGATCGGGGCTTAGGAGACGACGCGTAGACCGATCGGGGATCGGAGACGGCGCGTAGACCGATCGGGGCTCGGAGACGGCGCGTAGACCGATCGGGGTGTAGATCCGACGCTCGCCCTGACTCGGCACGAAGTTCTGCTCTGGAGCGTTGAACATGATTGTAGAGGAAAAAAAAAAAAAAAATTCAACTTTCGTTTCGCGTCGTCTCTAGCGTTGATCGGGCGCGTAGACCGATCGGGTCTCGGAGACGACGCGTAGACCGATCGGGGCTTAGGAGACGACGCGTAGACCGATCGGGGCTCGGAGACGGCGCGTAGACCGATCGGGGTGTAGATCCGACGCTCGCCCTGACTCGGCACGAAGTTCTGCTCTGGAGCGTTGAACATGATTGTAGAGTGGAAAAAAAAAAATTCAACTTTTGTTTCGCGTCGTCTCTAGTGTTGATCGGGCGCATAGACCGATGGGGGCTCGGAGACGACGCGTAGACCGATCGGGGCTTAGGAGACGACGCGTAGACCGATCGGGGCTCGGAGACGGCGCGTAGACCGATCGGGGTGTAGATCCGACGCTCGCCCTGACTCGGCACGAAGTTCTGCTCTGGAGCGTTGAACATGATTGTAGAGGAAAAAAAAAAAAAATTCAACTTTTGTTTCGCGTCGTCTCTAGTGTTGATCGGGCGCGTAGACCGATCGGGACTCGGAGACGACGCGTAGACCGATCGGGGCTTAGGAGACGACGCGTATACCGATCGGGGCTCGGAGACGGCGCGTAGACCGATCGGGGTGTAGATCCGACGCTCGCCCTGACTGGGCACGAAGTTCTGCTCTGGAGCGTTGAACATGATTGTAAAGTGGAAAAAAAAAAATTCAACTTTTGTTTCGCGTCGTCTCTAGTGTTGATCGGGCGCGTAGACCGATGGGGGCTCGGAGACGACGCGTAGACCGATCGGGGCTTAGGAGACGACGCGTAGACCGATCGGGGCTCGGAGACGGCGCGTAGACCGATCGGGGCTTAGGAGACGACGCGTAGACCGATCGGGGCTCGGAGACGGCGCGTAGACCAATCGGGGTGTAGATCCGACGCTCGCCCTGACTCGGCACGAAGTTCTGCTCTGGAGCGTTGAACATGATTGTAGAGGAAAAAAAAAAAAATTCAACTTTCGTTTCGCGTCGTCTCTAGTATTGATCGGGCGCGTAGACCGATCGCGGCTCGGAGACGACGCGTAGACCGATCGGGGCTTTGGAGACGACGCGTAGACCGATCGGGGCTCGGAGACGGCGCGTAGACCGATCGGGGTGTAGATCCGACGCTCGCCCTGACTCGGCACGAAGTTCCGCTCTGGAGCGTTGAACATGATTGTAGAGGAAAAAAAAAAAAAAAAATTCAGCTTTTGTTTCGCGTCGTCTCGAGTGTTGATCGGGCGCGTAGACCGATCGGGACTCGGAGACGACGCGTAGACCGATCGGGGTGTAGATCCGACGCTCGCCCTGACTCGGCACAAAGTTCTGCTCTGGAGCGTTGAACATGATTGTAGAGGAAAAAAAAAAAAAAAATTCAACTTTTGTTTCGCGTCGTCTCTAGTGTTGATCGGGCGCGTAGACCGATCGGGACTCGGAGACGACGCGTTGACCGATCGGGGCTTAGGAGACGACGCGTAGACCGATCGGGGCTCGGAGACGGCGCGTAGACCGATCGGGGTGTAGATCCGACGCTCGCCCTGACTGGGCACGAAGTTCTGCTCTGGAGCGTTGAACATGATTGTAAAGTGGAAAAAAAAAAAAATTCAACTTTTGTTTCGCGTCGTCTCTAGTGTTGATCGGGCGCGTAGACCGATGGGGGCTCGGAGACGACGCGTAGACCGATCGGGGCTTAGGAGACGACGCGTAGACCGATCGGGGCTCGGAGACGGCGCGTAGACCGATCGGGGCTTAGGAGACGACGCGTAGACCGATCGGGGCTCGGAGACGGCTCGTAGACCAATCGGGGTGTAGATCCGACGCTCGCCCTGACTCGGCACGAAGTTCTGCTCTGGAGCGTTGAACATGATTGTAGAGGAAAAAAAAAAAAAAATTCAACTTTCGTTTCGCGTCGTCTCTAGTATTGATCGGGCGCGTAGACCGATCGGGGCTCGGAGACGACGCGTAGACCGATCGGGGCTTAGGAGACGACGCGTAGACCGATCGGGGCTCGGAGACGGCGCGTAGACCGATCGGGGTGTAGATCCGACGCTCGCCCTGACTCGGCACGAAGTTCCGCTCTGGAGCGTTGAACATGATTGTAGAGGAAAAAAAAAAAAAAAAAATTCAGCTTTTGTTTCGCGTCGTCTCGAGTGTTGATCGGGCGCGTAGACCGATCGGGACTCGGAGACGACGCGTAGACCGATCGGGGCTTAGGAGACGACGCGTAGACCGATCGGGGCTCGGAGACGGCGCGTAGACCGATCGGGGTGTAGATCCGACGCTCGCCCTGACTCGGCACAAAGTTCTGCTCTGGAGCGTTGAACATGATTGTAGAGGAAAAAAAAAAAAAAAAAATTGAACTTTTGTTTCGCGTCGTCTCTAGTGTTGATCGGGCGCGTAGACCGATCGGGACTCGGAGACGACGCGTAGACCGATCGGGGCTTAGGAGACGACGCGTAGACCGATCGGGGCTCGGAGACGGCGCGTAGACCGATCGGGGTGTAGATCCGACGCTCGCCCTGACTCGGCACGAAGTTCTGCTCTGGAGCGTTGAACATGATTGTAGAGGAAAAAAAAAAAAAAAAATTCAACTTTCGTTTCGCGTCGTCTCTAGCGTTGATCGGGCGCGTAGACCGATCGGGTCTCGGAGACGACGCGTAGACCGATCGGGGCTTAGGAGACGACGCGTAGACCGATCGGGGCTCGGAGACGGCGCGTAGACCGATCGGGGTGTAGATCCGACGCTCGCCCTGACTCGGCACGAAGTTCTGCTCTGGAGCGTTGAACATGATTGTAAAGTGGAAAAAAAAAAAAAATTCAACTTTTGTTTCGCGTCGTCTCTAGTGTTGATCGGGCGCGTAGACCGATGGGGGCACGGAGACGACGCGTAGACCGATCGGGGCTTAGGAGACGACGCGTAGACCGATCGGGGCTCGGAGACGGCGCGTAGACCGATCGGGGTGTAGATCCGACGCTCGCCCTGACTCGGCACAAAGTTCTGCTCTGGAGCGTTGAACATGATTGTAGAAGAAAAAAAAAAAAAAAATTCAACTTTCGTTTCGCGTCGTCTCTAGTGTTGATCGGGCGCGTAGACCGATCGGGGCTCGGAGGCGACGCGTAGACCGATCGGGGCTTAGGCGACGACGCGTAGACCGATCGGGGCTCGGAGACGGCGCGTAGACCGATCGGGGTGTAGATCCGACGCTCGCCCTGACTCGGCACGAAGTCCTGCTCTGGAGCTTTGAACATGATTGTACAGGAAAAAAAAAAAAAAAAAATTCAACTTTCGTTTCGACTCGTCTCTAGTGTTGATCGGGCGCGTAGACCGATCGGGGCTCGGAGACGACGCGTAGACCGATCGAGGCTTAGGCGACGACGCGTAGACCGATCGGGGCTCGGAGACGGCGCGTAGACCGATCGGGGTGTAGATCCGACGCTCGCCCTGACTCGGCACAAAGTTCTGCTCTGGAGCGTTGAACATGATTGTAGAGGAAAAAAAAAAAAAAAAATTCAACTTTTGTTTCGCGTCGTCTCTAGTGTTGATCGGGCGCGTAGACCGATCGGGACTCGGAGACGACGCGTAGACGGATCGGGGCTTACGAGTCGACGCGTAGACCGATCGGGGCTCGGAGACGGCGCGTAGACCGATCGGGGTGTAGATCCGACGCGCGCCCTGACTCGGCACGAAGTTCTGCTCTGAAGCGTTGAACATGATTGTAGAGGAAAAAAAAAAAAAAAAAAATTCAACTTTCGTTTCGCGTCGTCTCTAGCGTTGATCGGGCGCGTAGACCGATCGGGTCTCGGAGACGACGCGTAGACCGATCGGGGCTTAGGAGACGACGCGTAGACCGATCGGGGCTCGGAGACGGCGCGTAGACCGATCGGGGTGTAGATCCGACGCTCGCCCTGACTCGGCACGAAGTTCTGCTCTGGAGCGTTGAACATGATTGTAGAGGAAAAAAAAAAAAAAAAAATTCAACTTTCGTTTCGCGTCGTCTCTAGCGTTGATCGGGCGCGTAGACCGATCGGGTCTCGGAGACGACGCGTAGACCGATCGGGGCTTAGGAGACGACGCGTAGACCGATCGGGGCTCGGAGACGGCGCGTAGACCGATCGGGGTGTAGATCCGACGCTCGCCCTGACTCGGCACAAAGTTCTGCTCTGGAGCGTTGAACATGATTGTAGAGGAAAAAAAAAAAAAAAAAAAATTCAACTTTTGTTTCGCGTCGTCTCTAGTGTTGATCGGGCGCGTAGACCGATCGGGACTCGGAGACGACGCGTAGACCGATCGGGGCTTAGGAGTCGACGCGTAGACCGATCGGGGCTCGGAGACGGCGCGTAGACCGATCGGGGTGTAGATCCGACGATCGCCCTGACTCGGCACGAAGTTCTGCTCTGGAGCGTTGAACATGATTGTAGAGGAAAAAAAAAAAAAAAAAAATTCAACTTTCGTTTCGCGTCGTCTCTAGCGTTGATCGGGCGCGTAGACCGATCGGGTCTCGGAGACGACGCGTAGACCGATAGGGGCTTAGGAGACGACGCGTAGACCGATCGGGGCTCGGAGACGGCGCGTAGACCGATCGGGGTGTAGATCCGACGCGCGCCCTGACTCGGCACGAAGTTCTGCTCTGAAGCGTTGAACATGATTGTAGAGGAAAAAAAAAAAAAAAAAAATTCAACTTTCGTTTCGCGTCGTCTCTAGCGTTGATCGGGCGCGTAGACCGATCGGGTCTCGGAGACGACGCGTAGACCGATCGGGGCTTAGGAGACGACGCGTAGACCGATCGGGGCTCGGAGACGGCGCGTAGACCGATCGGGGTGTAGATCCGACGCTCGCCCTGACTCGGCACAAAGTTCTGCTCTGGAGCGTTGAACATGATTGTAGAGGAAAAAAAAAAAAAAAAATTCAACTTTTGTTTCGCGTCGTCTCTAGTGTTGATCGGGCGCGTAGACCGATCGGGACTCGGAGACAACGCGTAGACCGATCGGGGCTTAGGAGTCGACGCGTAGACCGATCGGGGCTCGGAGACGGCGCGTAGACCGATCGGGGTGTAGATCCGACGATCGCCCTGACTCGGCACGAAGTTCTGCTCTGGAGCGTTGAACATGATTGTAGAGGAAAAAAAAAAAAAAATTCAACTTTCGTTTCGCGTCGTCTCTAGCGTTGATCGGGCGCGTAGACCGATCGGGTCTCGGAGACGACGCGTAGACCGATTGGGGCTTAGGAGACGACGCGTAGACCGATCGGGGCTCGGAGACGGCGCGTAGACCGATCGGGGTGTAGATCCGACGCTCGCCCTGACTGGGCACGAAGTTCTGCTCTGGAGCGTTGAACATGATTGTAGAGTGGAAAAAAAAAATTCAACTTTTGTTTCGCGTCGTCTCTAGTGTTGATCGGGCGCGTAGACCGATGGGGGCTCGGAGACGACGCGTAGACCGATCGGGGCTTAGGAGACGACGCGTAGACCGATGGGGGCTCGGAGACGACGCGTAGACCGATCGGGGCTTAGGAGACGACGCGTAGACCGATCGGGGCTCGGAGACGGCGCGTAGACCGATCGGGGTGTAGATCCGACGCTCGCCCTGACTCGGCACGAAGTTCTGCTCTGGAGCGTTGAACATGATTGTAGAGGAAAAAAAAAAAAAATTCAACTTTCGTTTCGCGTCGTCTCTAGTATTGATCGGGCGCGTAGACCGATCGGGACTCGGAGACGACGCGTAGACCGATCGGGGCTTAGGAGACGACGCGTAGACCGATCGGGGCTCGGAGACGGCGCGTAGACCGATCGGGGTGTAGATCCGACGCTCGCCCTGACTCGGCACAAAGTTCTGCTCTGGAGCGTTAAACATGATTGTAGAAGAAAAAAAAAAAAAATTCCACTTTTGTTTCGCGTCGTCTCTAATGTTGATCGGGCGCGTAGACCGATCGGGACTCGGAGACGACGCGTAGACCGATCGGGGCTTAGGAGACAACGCGTAGACCGATCGGGGCTCGGAGCCGGCGCGTAGACCGATCGGGGTGTAGATCCGACGCTCGCCCTGACTCGGCACAAAGTTCTGCTCTGGAGCGTTGAACATGATTGTAGAGGAAAAAAAAAAAAAAAAAAATTCAACTTTTGTTTCGCGTCGTCTCTAGTGTTGATCGGGCGCGTAGACCGATCGGGACTCGGAGACGACGCGTAGACCGATCGGGGCTTAGGAGTCGACGCGTAGACCGATCGGGGCTCGGAGACGGCGCGTAGACCAATCGGGGTGTAGATCCGACGCTCGCCCTGACTCGGCACGAAGTTCTGCTCTGGAGCGTTGAACATGATTGTAGAGGAAAAAAAAAAAAAAAAAAATTCAACTTTCGTTTCGCGTCGTCTCTAGCGTTGATCGGGCGCGTAGACCGATCGGGTCTCGGAGACGACGCGTAGACCGATCGGGGCTTAGGAGACGACGCGTAGACCGATCGGGGCTCGGAGACGGCGCGTAGACCGATCGGGGTGTAGATCCGACGCTCGCCCTGACTCGGCACGAAGTTCTGCTCTGGAGCGTTGAACATGATTGTAGAGTGGAAAAAAAAAATTGAACTTTTGTTTCGCGTCGTTTCTAGTGTTGATCGGGCGCGTAGACCGATGGGGGCTCGGAGACGACGCGTAGACCGATCGGGGCTTAGGAGACGACGCGTAGACCGATCGGGGCTCGGCGACGCCGCGTAGACCGATCGGGGCTTAGGAGACGACGCGTAGACCGATCGGGGCTCGGAGACGGCGCGTAGACCGATCGGGGTGTAGATCCGACGCTCGCCCTGACTCGGCACGAAGTTCTGCTCTGGAGCGTTGAACATGATTGTAGAGGAAAAAAAAAAAACTTCATGTTTCGTTTCGCGTCGTCTCTAGTGTTGATCGGGCGCGTAGACCGATCGGGGCTCGGAGACGACGCGTAGACCGATCGGGGTGTAGATCTGACGCTCGCCCTGACTCGGCACGAAGTTCTGCTCTGGAGCGTTGAACATGATTGTAAAGTGGAAAAAAAAAAAATTCAACTTTTGTTTCGCGTCGTCTCTAGTGTTGATCGGGCGCGTAGACCGATGGGGGCTCGGAGACGACGCGTAGACCGATCGGGGCTTAGGAGTCGACGCGTAGACCAATCGGGGCTCGGAGACGGCGCGTAGACCGATCTGGGTGTAGATCCGACGCTCACCCTGACTCGGCACGAAGTTCTGCTCTGGAGCGTTGAACATGATTGTAGAGGAAAAAAAAAAAAAAAAAATTCAACTTTCGTTTCGCGTCGTCTCTAGTGTTGATCGGGCGCGTAGACCGATCGGGACTCGGAGACGACGCGTAGACCGATCGGGGCTTAGGAGACGACGCGTAGACCGATCGGGGATCGGAGACGGCGCGTAGACCGATCGGGGCTCGTAGACGGCGCGTAGACCGATCGGGGTGTAGATCCGACGCTCGCCCTGACTCGGCACAAAGTTCTGCTCTGGAGCGTTGAACATGATTGTAGAGGAAAAAAAAAAAAAATTCAACTTTTGTTTCGCGTCGTCTCTAGTGTTGATCGGGCGCGTAGACCGATCGGGACTCGGAGACGACGCGTAGACCGATCGGGGCTTAGGAGACGACGCGTAGACCGATCGGGGCTCGGAGACGGCGCGTAGACCGATCGGGGTGTAGATCCGACGCTCGCCCTGACTGGGCACGAAGTTCTGCTCTGGAGCGTTGAACATGATTGTAGAGGAAAAAAAAAAAAAAAAATTCAACTTTCGTTTCGCGTCGTCTCTAGCGTTGATCGGGCGCGTAGACCGATCGGGTCTCGGAGACGACGCGTAGACCGATCGGGGCTTAGGAGACGACGCGTAGACCGATCGGGGCTCGGAGACGGCGCGTAGACCGATCGGGGTGTAGATCCGACGCTCGCCCTGACTCGGCACGAAGTTCTGCTCTGGAGCGTTGAACATGATTGTAGAGTGGAAAAAAAAAATTCAACTTTTGTTTCGCGTCGTCTCTAGTGTTGATCGGGCGCATAGACCGATGGGGGCTCGGAGACGACGCGTAGACCGATCGGGGCTTAGGAGACGACGCGTAGACCGATCGGGGCTCGGAGACGGCGCGTAGACCGATCGGGGTGTAGATCCGACGCTCGCCCTGACTCGGCACGAAGTTCTGCTCTGGAGCGTTGAACATGATTGTAGAGGAAAAAAAAAAAAAAAAAAATTCAACTTTCGTTTCGCGTCGTCTCTAGCGTTGATCGGGCGCGTAGACCGATCGGGTCTCGGAGACGACGCGTAGACCGATCGGGGCTTAGGAGACGACGCGTAGACCGATCGGGGCTCGGAGACGGCGCGTAGACCGATCGGGGTGTAGATCCGACGCTCGCCCTGACTCGGCACAAAGTTCTGCTCTGGAGCGTTGAACATGATTGTAGAAGAAAAAAAAAAAAAAAATTCAACTTTTGTTTCGCGTCGTCTCTAGTGTTGATCGGGCGCGTAGACCGATCGGGACTCGGAGACGACGCGTAGACCGATCGGGGCTTAGGAGACAACGCGTAGACCGATCGGGGCTCGGAGACGGCGCGTAGACCGATCGGGGTGTAGATCCGACGCTCGCCCTGACTCGGCACAAAGTTCTGCTCTGGAGCGTTGAACATGATTGTAGAGGAAAAAAAAAAAAAAAATTCAACTTTTGTTTCGCGTCGTCTCTAGTGTTGATCGGGCGCGTAGACCGATCGGGACTCGGAGACGACGCGTAGACGGATCGGGGCTTACGAGTCGACGCGTAGACCGATCGGGGCTCGGAGACGGCGCGTAGACCGATCGGGGTGTAGATCCGACGCGCGCCCTGACTCGGCACGAAGTTCTGCTCTGAAGCGTTGAACATGATTGTAGAGGAAAAAAAAAAAAAAAAAATTCAACTTTCGTTTCGCGTCGTCTCTAGTGTTGATCGGGCGCGTAGACCGATCGGGACTCGGAGACGACGCGTAGACTGATCGGGGCTTAGGAGACGACGCGTAGACCGATCGGGGATCGGAGACGGCGCGTAGACCGATCGGGGCTCGGAGACGGCGCGTAGACCGATCGGGGTGTAGATCCGACGCTCGCCCTGACTCGGCACGAAGTTCTGCTCTGGAGCGTTGAACATGATTGTAGAGGAAAAAAAAAAAAAAAATTCAACTTTCGTTTCGCGTCGTCTCTAGCGTTGATCGGGCGCGTAGACCGATCGGGTCTCGGAGACGACGCGTAGACCGATCGGGGCTTAGGAGACGACGCGTAGACCGATCGGGGCTCGGAGACGGCGCGTAGACCGATCGGGGTGTAGATCCGACGCTCGCCCTGACTCGGCACGAAGTTCTGCTCTGGAGCGTTGAACATGATTGTAGAGTGGAAAAAAAAAAATTCAACTTTTGTTTCGCGTCGTCTCTAGTGTTGATCGGGCGCATAGACCGATGGGGGCTCGGAGACGACGCGTAGACCGATCGGGGCTTAGGAGACGACGCGTAGACCGATCGGGGCTCGGAGACGGCGCGTAGACCGATCGGGGTGTAGATCCGACGCTCGCCCTGACTCGGCACGAAGTTCTGCTCTGGAGCGTTGAACATGATTGTAGAGGAAAAAAAAAAAAAATTCAACTTTTGTTTCGCGTCGTCTCTAGTGTTGATCGGGCGCGTAGACCGATCGGGACTCGGAGACGACGCGTAGACCGATCGGGGCTTAGGAGACGACGCGTATACCGATCGGGGCTCGGAGACGGCGCGTAGACCGATCGGGGTGTAGATCCGACGCTCGCCCTGACTGGGCACGAAGTTCTGCTCTGGAGCGTTGAACATGATTGTAAAGTGGAAAAAAAAAAATTCAACTTTTGTTTCGCGTCGTCTCTAGTGTTGATCGGGCGCGTAGACCGATGGGGGCTCGGAGACGACGCGTAGACCGATCGGGGCTTAGGAGACGACGCGTAGACCGATCGGGGCTCGGAGACGGCGCGTAGACCGATCGGGGCTTAGGAGACGACGCGTAGACCGATCGGGGCTCGGAGACGGCGCGTAGACCAATCGGGGTGTAGATCCGACGCTCGCCCTGACTCGGCACGAAGTTCTGCTCTGGAGCGTTGAACATGATTGTAGAGGAAAAAAAAAAAAATTCAACTTTCGTTTCGCGTCGTCTCTAGTATTGATCGGGCGCGTAGACCGATCGCGGCTCGGAGACGACGCGTAGACCGATCGGGGCTTTGGAGACGACGCGTAGACCGATCGGGGCTCGGAGACGGCGCGTAGACCGATCGGGGTGTAGATCCGACGCTCGCCCTGACTCGGCACGAAGTTCCGCTCTGGAGCGTTGAACATGATTGTAGAGGAAAAAAAAAAAAAAAATTCAGCTTTTGTTTCGCGTCGTCTCGAGTGTTGATCGGGCGCGTAGACCGATCGGGACTCGGAGACGACGCGTAGACCGATCGGGGTGTAGATCCGACGCTCGCCCTGACTCGGCACAAAGTTCTGCTCTGGAGCGTTGAACATGATTGTAGAGGAAAAAAAAAAAAAAAATTCAACTTTTGTTTCGCGTCGTCTCTAGTGTTGATCGGGCGCGTAGACCGATCGGGACTCGGAGACGACGCGTTGACCGATCGGGGCTTAGGAGACGACGCGTAGACCGATCGGGGCTCGGAGACGGCGCGTAGACCGATCGGGGTGTAGATCCGACGCTCGCCCTGACTGGGCACGAAGTTCTGCTCTGGAGCGTTGAACATGATTGTAAAGTGGAAAAAAAAAAAAATTCAACTTTTGTTTCGCGTCGTCTCTAGTGTTGATCGGGCGCGTAGACCGATGGGGGCTCGGAGACGACGCGTAGACCGATCGGGGCTTAGGAGACGACGCGTAGACCGATCGGGGCTCGGAGACGGCGCGTAGACCGATCGGGGCTTAGGAGACGACGCGTAGACCGATCGGGGCTCGGAGACGGCTCGTAGACCAATCGGGGTGTAGATCCGACGCTCGCCCTGACTCGGCACGAAGTTCTGCTCTGGAGCGTTGAACATGATTGTAGAGGAAAAAAAAAAAAAAATTCAACTTTCGTTTCGCGTCGTCTCTAGTATTGATCGGGCGCGTAGACCGATCGGGGCTCGGAGACGACGCGTAGACCGATCGGGGCTTAGGAGACGACGCGTAGACCGATCGGGGCTCGGAGACGGCGCGTAGACCGATCGGGGTGTAGATCCGACGCTCGCCCTGACTCGGCACGAAGTTCCGCTCTGGAGCGTTGAACATGATTGTAGAGGAAAAAAAAAAAAAAAAAATTCAGCTTTTGTTTCGCGTCGTCTCGAGTGTTGATCGGGCGCGTAGACCGATCGGGACTCGGAGACGACGCGTAGACCGATCGGGGCTTAGGAGACGACGCGTAGACCGATCGGGGCTCGGAGACGGCGCGTAGACCGATCGGGGTGTAGATCCGACGCTCGCCCTGACTCGGCACAAAGTTCTGCTCTGGAGCGTTGAACATGATTGTAGAGGAAAAAAAAAAAAAAAAAAATTGAACTTTTGTTTCGCGTCGTCTCTAGTGTTGATCGGGCGCGTAGACCGATCGGGACTCGGAGACGACGCGTAGACCGATCGGGGCTTAGGAGACGACGCGTAGACCGATCGGGGCTCGGAGACGGCGCGTAGACCGATCGGGGTGTAGATCCGACGCTCGCCCTGACTCGGCACGAAGTTCTGCTCTGGAGCGTTGAACATGATTGTAGAGGAAAAAAAAAAAAAAAAATTCAACTTTCGTTTCGCGTCGTCTCTAGCGTTGATCGGGCGCGTAGACCGATCGGGTCTCGGAGACGACGCGTAGACCGATCGGGGCTTAGGAGACGACGCGTAGACCGATCGGGGCTCGGAGACGGCGCGTAGACCGATCGGGGTGTAGATCCGACGCTCGCCCTGACTCGGCACGAAGTTCTGCTCTGGAGCGTTGAACATGATTGTAAAGTGGAAAAAAAAAAAAAATTCAACTTTTGTTTCGCGTCGTCTCTAGTGTTGATCGGGCGCGTAGACCGATGGGGGCACGGAGACGACGCGTAGACCGATCGGGGCTTAGGAGACGACGCGTAGACCGATCGGGGCTCGGAGACGGCGCGTAGACCGATCGGGGTGTAGATCCGACGCTCGCCCTGACTCGGCACAAAGTTCTGCTCTGGAGCGTTGAACATGATTGTAGAAGAAAAAAAAAAAAAAAATTCAACTTTCGTTTCGCGTCGTCTCTAGTGTTGATCGGGCGCGTAGACCGATCGGGGCTCGGAGGCGACGCGTAGACCGATCGGGGCTTAGGCGACGACGCGTAGACCGATCGGGGCTCGGAGACGGCGCGTAGACCGATCGGGGTGTAGATCCGACGCTCGCCCTGACTCGGCACGAAGTCCTGCTCTGGAGCTTTGAACATGATTGTACAGGAAAAAAAAAAAAAAAAAATTCAACTTTCGTTTCGACTCGTCTCTAGTGTTGATCGGGCGCGTAGACCGATCGGGGCTCGGAGACGACGCGTAGACCGATCGAGGCTTAGGCGACGACGCGTAGACCGATCGGGGCTCGGAGACGGCGCGTAGACCGATCGGGGTGTAGATCCGACGCTCGCCCTGACTCGGCACAAAGTTCTGCTCTGGAGCGTTGAACATGATTGTAGAGGAAAAAAAAAAAAAAAAATTCAACTTTTGTTTCGCGTCGTCTCTAGTGTTGATCGGGCGCGTAGACCGATCGGGACTCGGAGACGACGCGTAGACGGATCGGGGCTTACGAGTCGACGCGTAGACCGATCGGGGCTCGGAGACGGCGCGTAGACCGATCGGGGTGTAGATCCGACGCGCGCCCTGACTCGGCACGAAGTTCTGCTCTGAAGCGTTGAACATGATTGTAGAGGAAAAAAAAAAAAAAAAAAATTCAACTTTCGTTTCGCGTCGTCTCTAGCGTTGATCGGGCGCGTAGACCGATCGGGTCTCGGAGACGACGCGTAGACCGATCGGGGCTTAGGAGACGACGCGTAGACCGATCGGGGCTCGGAGACGGCGCGTAGACCGATCGGGGTGTAGATCCGACGCTCGCCCTGACTCGGCACGAAGTTCTGCTCTGGAGCGTTGAACATGATTGTAGAGGAAAAAAAAAAAAAAAAAATTCAACTTTCGTTTCGCGTCGTCTCTAGCGTTGATCGGGCGCGTAGACCGATCGGGTCTCGGAGACGACGCGTAGACCGATCGGGGCTTAGGAGACGACGCGTAGACCGATCGGGGCTCGGAGACGGCGCGTAGACCGATCGGGGTGTAGATCCGACGCTCGCCCTGACTCGGCACAAAGTTCTGCTCTGGAGCGTTGAACATGATTGTAGAGGAAAAAAAAAAAAAAAAAAAATTCAACTTTTGTTTCGCGTCGTCTCTAGTGTTGATCGGGCGCGTAGACCGATCGGGACTCGGAGACGACGCGTAGACCGATCGGGGCTTAGGAGTCGACGCGTAGACCGATCGGGGCTCGGAGACGGCGCGTAGACCGATCGGGGTGTAGATCCGACGATCGCCCTGACTCGGCACGAAGTTCTGCTCTGGAGCGTTGAACATGATTGTAGAGGAAAAAAAAAAAAAAAAAAATTCAACTTTCGTTTCGCGTCGTCTCTAGCGTTGATCGGGCGCGTAGACCGATCGGGTCTCGGAGACGACGCGTAGACCGATAGGGGCTTAGGAGACGACGCGTAGACCGATCGGGGCTCGGAGACGGCGCGTAGACCGATCGGGGTGTAGATCCGACGCGCGCCCTGACTCGGCACGAAGTTCTGCTCTGAAGCGTTGAACATGATTGTAGAGGAAAAAAAAAAAAAAAAAAATTCAACTTTCGTTTCGCGTCGTCTCTAGCGTTGATCGGGCGCGTAGACCGATCGGGTCTAGGAGACGACGCGTAGACCGATCGGGGCTTAGGAGACGACGCGTAGACCGATCGGGGCTCGGAGACGGCGCGTAGACCGATCGGGGTGTAGATCCGACGCTCGCCCTGACTCGGCACAAAGTTCTGCTCTGGAGCGTTGAACATGATTGTAGAGGAAAAAAAAAAAAAAAAATTCAACTTTTGTTTCGCGTCGTCTCTAGTGTTGATCGGGCGCGTAGACCGATCGGGACTCGGAGACAACGCGTAGACCGATCGGGGCTTAGGAGTCGACGCGTAGACCGATCGGGGCTCGGAGACGGCGCGTAGACCGATCGGGGTGTAGATCCGACGATCGCCCTGACTCGGCACGAAGTTCTGCTCTGGAGCGTTGAACATGATTGTAGAGGAAAAAAAAAAAAAAATTCAACTTTCGTTTCGCGTCGTCTCTAGCGTTGATCGGGCGCGTAGACCGATCGGGTCTCGGAGACGACGCGTAGACCGATTGGGGCTTAGGAGACGACGCGTAGACCGATCGGGGCTCGGAGACGGCGCGTAGACCGATCGGGGTGTAGATCCGACGCTCGCCCTGACTGGGCACGAAGTTCTGCTCTGGAGCGTTGAACATGATTGTAGAGTGGAAAAAAAAAATTCAACTTTTGTTTCGCGTCGTCTCTAGTGTTGATCGGGCGCGTAGACCGATGGGGGCTCGGAGACGACGCGTAGACCGATCGGGGCTTAGGAGACGACGCGTAGACCGATGGGGGCTCGGAGACGACGCGTAGACCGATCGGGGCTTAGGAGACGACGCGTAGACCGATCGGGGCTCGGAGACGGCGCGTAGACCGATCGGGGTGTAGATCCGACGCTCGCCCTGACTCGGCACGAAGTTCTGCTCTGGAGCGTTGAACATGATTGTAGAGGAAAAAAAAAAAAAATTCAACTTTCGTTTCGCGTCGTCTCTAGTATTGATCGGGCGCGTAGACCGATCGGGACTCGGAGACGACGCGTAGACCGATCGGGGCTTAGGAGACGACGCGTAGACCGATCGGGGCTCGGAGACGGCGCGTAGACCGATCGGGGTGTAGATCCGACGCTCGCCCTGACTCGGCACAAAGTTCTGCTCTGGAGCGTTAAACATGATTGTAGAAGAAAAAAAAAAAAAATTCCACTTTTGTTTCGCGTCGTCTCTAATGTTGATCGGGCGCGTAGACCGATCGGGACTCGGAGACGACGCGTAGACCGATCGGGGCTTAGGAGACAACGCGTAGACCGATCGGGGCTCGGAGCCGGCGCGTAGACCGATCGGGGTGTAGATCCGACGCTCGCCCTGACTCGGCACAAAGTTCTGCTCTGGAGCGTTGAACATGATTGTAGAGGAAAAAAAAAAAAAAAAAAATTCAACTTTTGTTTCGCGTCGTCTCTAGTGTTGATCGGGCGCGTAGACCGATCGGGACTCGGAGACGACGCGTAGACCGATCGGGGCTTAGGAGTCGACGCGTAGACCGATCGGGGCTCGGAGACGGCGCGTAGACCAATCGGGGTGTAGATCCGACGCTCGCCCTGACTCGGCACGAAGTTCTGCTCTGGAGCGTTGAACATGATTGTAGAGGAAAAAAAAAAAAAAAAAAATTCAACTTTCGTTTCGCGTCGTCTCTAGCGTTGATCGGGCGCGTAGACCGATCGGGTCTCGGAGACGACGCGTAGACCGATCGGGGCTTAGGAGACGACGCGTAGACCGATCGGGGCTCGGAGACGGCGCGTAGACCGATCGGGGTGTAGATCCGACGCTCGCCCTGACTCGGCACGAAGTTCTGCTCTGGAGCGTTGAACATGATTGTAGAGTGGAAAAAAAAAATTGAACTTTTGTTTCGCGTCGTTTCTAGTGTTGATCGGGCGCGTAGACCGATGGGGGCTCGGAGACGACGCGTAGACCGATCGGGGCTTAGGAGACGACGCGTAGACCGATCGGGGCTCGGCGACGCCGCGTAGACCGATCGGGGCTTAGGAGACGACGCGTAGACCGATCGGGGCTCGGAGACGGCGCGTAGACCGATCGGGGTGTAGATCCGACGCTCGCCCTGACTCGGCACGAAGTTCTGCTCTGGAGCGTTGAACATGATTGTAGAGGAAAAAAAAAAAACTTCATGTTTCGTTTCGCGTCGTCTCTAGTGTTGATCGGGCGCGTAGACCGATCGGGGCTCGGAGACGACGCGTAGACCGATCGGGGTGTAGATCTGACGCTCGCCCTGACTCGGCACGAAGTTCTGCTCTGGAGCGTTGAACATGATTGTAAAGTGGAAAAAAAAAAAATTCAACTTTTGTTTCGCGTCGTCTCTAGTGTTGATCGGGCGCGTAGACCGATGGGGGCTCGGAGACGACGCGTAGACCGATCGGGGCTTAGGAGTCGACGCGTAGACCAATCGGGGCTCGGAGACGGCGCGTAGACCGATCTGGGTGTAGATCCGACGCTCACCCTGACTCGGCACGAAGTTCTGCTCTGGAGCGTTGAACATGATTGTAGAGGAAAAAAAAAAAAAAAAAATTCAACTTTCGTTTCGCGTCGTCTCTAGTGTTGATCGGGCGCGTAGACCGATCGGGACTCGGAGACGACGCGTAGACCGATCGGGGCTTAGGAGACGACGCGTAGACCGATCGGGGATCGGAGACGGCGCGTAGACCGATCGGGGCTCGTAGACGGCGCGTAGACCGATCGGGGTGTAGATCCGACGCTCGCCCTGACTCGGCACAAAGTTCTGCTCTGGAGCGTTGAACATGATTGTAGAGGAAAAAAAAAAAAAATTCAACTTTTGTTTCGCGTCGTCTCTAGTGTTGATCGGGCGCGTAGACCGATCGGGACTCGGAGACGACGCGTAGACCGATCGGGGCTTAGGAGACGACGCGTAGACCGATCGGGGCTCGGAGACGGCGCGTAGACCGATCGGGGTGTAGATCCGACGCTCGCCCTGACTGGGCACGAAGTTCTGCTCTGGAGCGTTGAACATGATTGTAAAGTGGAAAAAAAAAAAATTCAACTTTTGTTTCGCGTCGTCTCTAGTGTTGATCGGGCGCGTAGACCGATGGGGGCTCGGAGACGACGCGTAGACCGATCGGGGCTTAGGAGACGACGCGTAGACCGATCGGGGCTCGGAGACGGCGCGTAGACCGATCGGGGCTTAGGAGACGACGCGTAGACCGATCGGGGCTCGGAGACGGCGCGTAGACCAATCGGGGTGTAGATCCGACGCTCGCCCTGACTCGGCACGAAGTTCTGCTCTGGAGCGTTGAACATGATTGTAGAGGAAAAAAAAAAAAAAATTCAACTTTCGTTTCGCGTCGTCTCTAGTATTGATCGGGCGCGTAGACCGATCGGGGCTCGGAGACGACGCGTAGACCGATCGGGGCTTTGGAGACGACGCGTAGACCGATCGGGGCTCGGAGACGGCGCGTAGACCGATCGGGGTGTAGATCCGACGCTCGCCCTGACTCGGCACGAAGTTCCGCTCTGGAGCGTTGAACATGATTGTAGAGGAAAAAAAAAAAAAAAAAAAAATTCAGCTTTTGTTTCGCGTCGTCTCGAGTGTTGATCGGGCGCGTAGACCGATCGGGACTCGGAGACGACGCGTAGACCGATCGGGGCTTAGGAGACGACGCGTAGACCGATCGGGGCTCGGAGACGGCGCGTAGACCGATCGGGGTGTAGATCCGACGCTCGCCCTGACTCGGCACAAAGTTCTGCTCTGGAGCGTTGAACATGATTGTAGAGGAAAAAAAAAAAAAAAAAATTGAACTTTTGTTTCGCGTCGTCTCTAGTGTTGATCGGGCGCGTAGACCGATCGGGACTCGGAGACGACGCGTAGACCGATCGGGGCTTAGGAGACGACGCGTAGACCGATCGGGGCTCGGAGACGGCGCGTAGACCGATCGGGGTGTAGATCCGACGCTCGCCCTGACTCGGCACGAAGTTCTGCTCTGGAGCGTTGAACATGATTGTAGAGTGGAAAAAAAAAAATTCAACTTTTGTTTCGCGTCGTCTCTAGTGTTGATCGGGCGCATAGACCGATGGGGGCTCGGAGACGACGCGTAGACCGATCGGGGCTTAGGAGACGACGCGTAGACCGATCGGGGCTCGGAGACGGCGCGTAGACCGATCGGGGTGTAGATCCGACGCTCGCCCTGACTCGGCACGAAGTTCTGCTCTGGAGCGTTGAACATGATTGTAAAGTGGAAAAAAAAAAAAATTCAACTTTTGTTTCGCGTCGTGTCTAGTGTTGATCGGGCGTGTAGACCGATGGGGGCTCGGAGACGACGCGTAGACCGATCGGGGCTTAGGAGACGACGCGTAGACCGATCGGGGCTCGGAGACGGCGCGTAGACCGATCGGGGTGTAGATCCGACGCTCGCCCTGACTCGGCACAAAGTTCTGCTCTGGAGCGTTGAACATGATTGTAGAAGAAAAAAAAAAAAAAAATTCAACTTTCGTTTCGCGTCGTCTCTAGTGTTGATCGGGCGCGTAGACCGATCGGGGCTCGGAGGCGACGCGTAGACCGATCGGGGCTTAGGAGACGACGCGTAGACCGATCGGGGCTCGGAGACGGCGCGTAGACCGATCGGGGTGTAGATCCGACGCTCGCCCTGACTCGGCACAAAGTTCTGCTCTGGAGCGTTGAACATGATTGTAGAAGAAAAAAAAAAAAAAAATTCAACTTTTGTTTCGCGTCGTCTCTAGTGTTGATCGGGCGCGTAGACCGATCGGGACTCGGAGACGACGCGTAGACCGATCGGGGCTTAGGAGACAACGCGTAGACCGATCGGGGCTCGGAGACGGCGCGTAGACCGATCGGGGTGTAGATCCGACGCTCGCCCTGACTCGGCACAAAGTTCTGCTCTGGAGCGTTGAACATGATTGTAGAGGAAAAAAAAAAAAAAAAATTCAACTTTTGTTTCGCGTCGTCTCTAGTGTTGATCGGGCGCGTAGACCGATCGGGACTCGGAGACGACGCGTAGACGGATCGGGGCTTACGAGTCGACGCGTAGACCGATCGGGGCTCGGAGACGGCGCGTAGACCGATCGGGGTGTAGATCCGACGCGCGCCCTGACTCGGCACGAAGTTCTGCTCTGAAGCGTTGAACATGATTGTAGAGGAAAAAAAAAAAAAAAAAATTCAACTTTCGTTTCGCGTCGTCTCTAGCGTTGATCGGGCGCGTAGACCGATCGGGTCTCGGAGACGACGCGTAGACCGATCGGGGCTTAGGAGACGACGCGTAGACCGATCGGGGCTCGGAGACGGCGCGTAGACCGATCGGGGTGTAGATCCGACGCTCGCCCTGACTCGGCACGAAGTTCTGCTCTGGAGCGTTGAACATGATTGTAGAGTGGAAAAAAAAAATTCAACTTTTGTTTCGCGTCGTCTCTAGTGTTGATCGGGCGCGTAGACCGATGGGGGCTCGGAGACGACGCGTAGACCGATCGGGGCTTAGGAGACGACGCGTAGACCGATCGGGGCTCGGAGACGGCGCGTAGACCGATCGGGGTGTAGATGCGACGCTCGCCCTGACTCGGCACGAAGTTCTGCTCTGGAGCGTTGAACATGATTGTAGAGGAAAAAAAAAAAAATTCAACTTTTGTTTCGCGTCGTCTCTAGTGTTGATCGGGCGCGTAGACCGATCGGGACTCGGAGACGACGCGTAGACCGATCGGGGCTTAGGAGACGACGCGTAGACCGATCGGGGCTCGGAGACGGCGCGTAGACCGATCGGGGTGTAGATCCGACGCTCGCCCTGACTCGGCACGAAGTTCTGCTCTGGAGCGTTGAACATGATTGTAGAGGAAAAAAAAAAAAACTTCATGTTTCGTTTCGCGTCGTCTCTAGTGTTGATCGGGCGCGTAGACCGATCGGGGCTCGGAGACGACGCGTAGACCGATCGGGGTGTAGATCTGACGCTCGCCCTGACTCGGCACGAAGTTCTGCTCTGGAGCGTTGAACATGATTGTAAAGTGGAAAAAAAAAAAATTCAACTTTTGTTTCGCGTCGTCTCTAGTGTTGATCGGGCGCGTAGACCGATGGGGGCTCGGAGACGACGCGTAGACCGATCGGGGCTTAGGAGTCGACGCGTAGACCAATCGGGGCTCGGAGACTGCGCGTAGACCGATCTGGGTGTAGATCCGACGCTCACCCTGACTCGGCACGAAGTTCTGCTCTGGAGCGTTGAACATGATTGTAGAGGAAAAAAAAAAAAAAAAATTCAACTTTCGTTTCGCGTCGTCTCTAGTGTTGATCGGGCGCGTAGACCGATCGGGACTCGGAGACGACGCGTAGACCGATCGGGGTGTAGATCCGACGCTCGCCCTGACTCGGCACAAAGTTCTGCTCTGGAGCGTTGAACATGATTGTAGAGGAAAAAAAAAAAAAATTCAACTTTTGTTTCGCGTCGTCTCTAGTGTTGATCGGGCGCGTAGACCGATCGGGACTCGGAGACGACGCGTAGACCGATCGGGGCTTAGGAGACGACGCGTAGACCGATCGGGGCTCGGAGACGGCGCGTAGACCGATCGGGGTGTAGATCCGACGCTCGCCCTGACTGGGCACGAAGTTCTGCTCTGGAGCGTTGAACATGATTGTCAAGTGGAAAAAAAAAAATTCAACTTTTGTTTCGCGTCGTCTCTAGTGTTGATCGGGCGCGTAGACCGATGGGGGCTCGGAGACGACGCGTAGACCGATCGGGGCTTAGGAGACGACGCGTAGACCGATCGGGGCTCGGAGACGGCGCGTAGACCGATCGGGGCTTAGGAGACGACGCGTAGACCGATCGGGGCTCGGAGACGGCGCGTAGACCAATCGGGGTGTAGATCCGACGCTCGCCCTGACTCGGCACGAAGTTCTGCTCTGGAGCGTTGAACATGATTGTAGAGGAAAAAAAAAAAAAAATTCAACTTTCGTTTCGCGTCGTCTCTAGTATTGATCGGGCGCGTAGACCGATCGGGGCTCGGAGACGACGCGTAGACCGATCGGGGCTTTGGAGACGACGCGTAGACCGATCGGGGCTCGGAGACGGCGCGTAGACCGATCGGGGTGTAGATCCGACGCTCGCCCTGACTCGGCACGAAGTTCCGCTCTGGAGCGTTGAACATGATTGTAGAGGAAAAAAAAAAAAAAAAAAATTCAGCTTTTGTTTCGCGTCGTCTCGAGTGTTGATCGGGCGCGTAGACCGATCGGGACTCGGAGACGACGCGTAGACCGATCGGGGCGTAGGAGACGACGCGTAGACCGATCGGGGCTCGGAGACGGCGCGTAGACCGATCGGGGTGTAGATCCGACGCTCGCCCTGACTGGGCACGAAGTTCTGCTCTGGAGCGTTGAACATGATTGTAAAGTGGAAAAAAAAAAAATTCAACTTTTGTTTCGCGTCGTCTCTAGTGTTGATCGGGCGCGTAGACCGATGGGGGCTCGGAGACGACGCGTAGACCGATCGGGGCTTAGGAGACGACGCGTAGACCGATCGGGCCTCGGAGACGGCGCGTAGACCGATCGGGGCTTAGGAGACGACGCGTAGACCGATCGGGGCTCGGAGACGGCGCGTAGACCAATCGGGGTGTAGATCCGACGCTCGCCCTGACTCGGCACGAAGTTCTGCTCTGGAGCGTTGAACATGATTGTAGAGGAAAAAAAAAAAAAATTCAACTTTCGTTTCGCGTCGTCTCTAGTATTGATCGGGCGTGTAGACCGATCGGGGCTCGGAGACGACGCGTAGACCGATCGGGGCTTTGGAGACGACGCGTAGACCGATCGGGGCTCGGAGACGGCGCGTAAACCGATCGGGGTGTAGATCCGACGCTCGCCCTGACTCGGCACGAAGTTCCGCTCTGGAGCGTTGAACATGATTGTAGAGGAAAAAAAAAAAAAAAAAAATTCAGCTTTTGTTTCGCGTCGTCTCGAGTGTTGATCGGGCGCGTAGACCGATCGGGACTCGGAGACGACGCGTAGACCGATCGGGGCTTAGGAGACGACGCGTAGACCGATCGGGGCTCGGAGACGGCGCGTAGACCGATCGGGGTGTAGATCCGACGCTCGCCCTGACTCGGCACAAAGTTCTGCTCTGGAGCGTTGAACATGATTGTAGAGGAAAAAAAAAAAAAAAAAATTGAACTTTTGTTTCGCGTCGTCTCTAGTGTTGATCGGGCGCGTAGACCGATCGGGACTCGGAGACGACGCGTAGACCGATCGGGGCTTAGGAGTCGACGCGTAGACCGATCGGGGCTCGGAGACGGCGCGTAGACCGATCGGGGTGTAGATCCGACGCTCGCCCTGACTCGGCACGAAGTTCTGCTCTGGAGCGTTGAACATGATTGTAGAGGAAAAAAAAAAAAAAAAATTCAACTTTCGTTTCGCGTCGTCTCTAGCGTTGATCGGGCGGGTAGACCGATCGGGTCTCGGAGACGACGCGTAGACCGATCGGGGCTTAGGAGACGACGCGTAGACCGATCGGGGCTCGGAGACGGCGCGTAGACCGATCGGGGTGTAGATCCGACGCTCGCCCTGACTCGGCACGAAGTTCTGCTCTGGAGCGTTGAACATGATTGTAGAGTGGAAAAAAAAAAATTCAACTTTTGTTTCGCGTCGTCTCTAGTGTTGATCGGGCGCATAGACCGATGGGGGCTCGGAGACGACGCGTAGACCGATCGGGGCTTAGGAGACGACGCGTAGACCGATCGGGGCTCGGAGACGGCGCGTAGACCGATCGGGGTGTAGATCCGACGCTCGCCCTGACTCGGCACGAAGTTCTGCTCTGGAGCGTTGAACATGATTGTAGAGGAAAAAAAAAAAAATTCAACTTTTGTTTCGCGTCGTCTCTAGTGTTGATCGGGCGCGTAGACCGATCGGGACTCGGAGACGACGCGTAGACCGATCGGGGCTTAGGAGACGACGCGTAGACCGATCGGGGCTCGGAGACGGCGCGTAGACCGATCGGGGTGTAGATCCGACGCTCGCCCTGACTCGGCACGAAGTTCTGCTCTGGAGCGTTGAACATGATTGTAGAGGAAAAAAAAAAAACTTCATGTTTCGTTTCGCGTCGTCTCTAGTGTTGATCGGGCGCGTAGACCGATCGGGGCTCGGAGACGACGCGTAGACCGATCGGGGTGTTGATCTGACGCTCGCCCTGACTCGGCACGAAGTTCTGCTCTGGAGCGTTGAACATGATTGTAAAGTGGAAAAAAAAAAAATTCAACTTTTGTTTCGCGTCGTCTCTAGTGTTGATCGGGCGCGTAGACCGATGGGGGCTCGGAGACGACGCGTAGACCGATCGGGGCTCAGGAGTCGACGCGTAGACCAATCGGGGCTCGGAGACGGCGCGTAGACCGATCTGGGTGTAGATCCCACGCTCACCCTGACTCGGCACGAAGTTCTGCTCTGGAGCGTTGAACATGATTGTAGAGGAAAAAAAAAAAAAAAAAATTCAACTTTCGTTTCGCGTCGTCTCTAGTGTTGATCGGGCGCGTAGACCGATCGGGTCTCGGAGACGACGCGTAGACCGATCGGGGCTTAGGAGACGACGCGTAGACCGATCGGGGCTCGGAGACGGCGCGTAGACCGATCGGGGTGTAGATCCGACGCTCGCCCTGACTCGGCACGAAGTTCTGCTCTGGAGCGTTGAACATGATTGTAGAGTGGAAAAAAAAAAATTCAACTTTTGTTTCGCGTCGTCTCTAGTGTTGATCGGGCGCATAGACCGATGGGGGCTCGGAGACGACGCGTAGACCGATCGGGGCTTAGGAGACGACGCGTAGACCGATCGGGGCTCGGAGACGGCGCGTAGACCGATCGGGGTGTAGATCCGACGCTCGCCCTGACTCGGCACGAAGTTCTGCTCTGGAGCGTTGAACATGATTGTAGAGGAAAAAAAAAAAAATTCAACTTTTGTTTCGCGTCGTCTCTAGTGTTGATCGGGCGCGTAGACCGATCGGGACTCGGAGACGACGCGTAGACCGATCGGGGCTTAGGAGACGACGCGTATACCGATCGGGGCTCGGAGACGGCGCGTAGACCGATCGGGGTGTAGATCCGACGCTCGCCCTGACTGGGCACGAAGTTCTGCTCTGGAGCGTTGAACATGATTGTAAAGTGGAAAAAAAAAAAATTCAACTTTTGTTTCGCGTCGTCTCTAGTGTTGATCGGGCGCGTAGACCGATGGGGGCTCGGAGACGACGCGTAGACCGATCGGGGCTTAGGAGACGACGCGTAGACCGATCGGGGCTCGGAGACGGCGCGTAGACCGATCGGGGCTTAGGAGACGACGCGTAGACCGATCGGGGCTCGGAGACGGCGCGTAGACCAATCGGGGTGTAGATCCGACGCTCGCCCTGACTCGGCACGAAGTTCTGCTCTGGAGCGTTGAACATGATTGTAGAGGAAAAAAAAAAAATTCAACTTTCGTTTCGCGTCGTCTCTAGTATTGATCGGGCGCGTAGACCGATCGCGGCTCGGAGACGACGCGTAGACCGATCGGGGCTTTGGAGACGACGCGTAGACCGATCGGGGCTCGGAGACGGCGCGTAGACCGATCGGGGTGTAGATCCGACGCTCGCCCTGACTCGGCACGAAGTTCCGCTCTGGAGCGTTGAACATGATTGTAGAGGAAAAAAAAAAAAAAAAATTCAGCTTTTGTTTCGCGTCGTCTCGAGTGTTGATCGGGCGCGTAGACCGATCGGGACTCGGAGACGACGCGTAGACCGATCGGGGCTTAGGAGACGACGCGTAGACCGATCGGGGCTCGGAGACGGCGCGTAGACCGATCGGGGTGTAGATCCGACGCTCGCCCTGACTCGGCACAAAGTTCTGCTCTGGAGCGTTGAACATGATTGTAGAGGAAAAAAAAAAAAAAAAAATTGAACTTTTGTTTCGCGTCGTCTCTAGTGTTGATCGGGCGCGTAGACCGATCGGGGTGTAGATCCGACGCTCGCCCTGACTCGGCACAAAGTTCTGCTCTGGAGCGTTGAACATGATTGTAGAGGAAAAAAAAAAAAAAAAAATTCAACTTTTGTTTCGCGTCGTCTCTAGTGTTGATCGGGCGCGTAGACCGATCGGGACTCGGAGACGACGCGTAGACGGATCGGGGCTTACGAGTCGACGCGTAGACCGATCGGGGCTCGGAGACGGCGCGTAGACCGATCGGGGTGTAGATCCGACGCGCGCCCTGACTCGGCACGAAGTTCTGCTCTGAAGCGTTGAACATGATTGTAGAGGAAAAAAAAAAAAAAAAAATTCAACTTTCGTTTCGCGTCGTCTCTAGCGTTGATCGGGCGCGTAGACCGATCGGGTCTCGGAGACGACGCGTAGACCGATCGGGGCTTAGGAGACGACGCGTAGACCGATCGGGGCTCGGAGACGGCGCGTAGACCGATCGGGGTGTAGATCCGACGCTCGCCCTGACTCGGCACGAAGTTCTGCTCTGGAGCGTTGAACATGATTGTAGAGTGGAAAAAAAAAAATTCAACTTTTGTTTCGCGTCGTCTCTAGTGTTGATCGGGCGCGTAGACCGATGGGGGCTCGGAGACGACGCGTAGACCGATCGGGGCTTAGGAGACGACGCGTAGACCGATCGGGGCTCGGAGACGGCGCGTAGACCGATCGGGGTGTAGATCCGACGCTCGCCCTGACTCGGCACGAAGTTCTGCTCTGGAGCGTTGAACATGATTGTAGAGGAAAAAAAAAAAAAATTCAACTTTTGTTTCGCGTCGTCTCTAGTGTTGATCGGGCGCGTAGACCGATCGGGACTCGGAGACGACGCGTAGACCGATCGGGGCTTAGGAGACGACGCGTAGACCGATCGGGGCTCGGAGACGGCGCGTAGACCGATCGGGGTGTAGATCCGACGCTCGCCCTGACTCGGCACGAAGTTCTGCTCTGGAGCGTTGAACATGATTGTAGAGGAAAAAAAAAAAAACTTCATGTTTCGTTTCGCGTCGTCTCTAGTGTTGATCGGGCGCGTAGACCGATCGGGGCTCGGAGACGACGCGTAGACCGATCGGGGTGTAGATCTGACGCTCGCCCTGACTCGGCACGAAGTTCTGCTCTGGAGCGTTGAACATGATTGTAAAGTGGAAAAAAAAAAAATTCAACTTTTGTTTCGCGTCGTCTCTAGTGTTGATCGGGCGCGTAGACCGATGGGGGCTCGGAGACGACGCGTAGACCGATCGGGGCTTAGGAGTCGACGCGTAGACCAATCGGGGCTCGGAGACGGCGCGTAGACCGATCTGGGTGTAGATCCGACGCTCACCCTGACTCGGCACGAAGTTCTGCTCTGGAGCGTTGAACATGATTGTAGAGGAAAAAAAAAAAAAAAAAATTCAACTTTCGTTTCGCGTCGTCTCTAGTGTTGATCGGGCGCGTAGACCGATCGGGACTCGGAGACGACGCGTAGACCGATCGGGGCTTAGGAGACGACGCGTAGACCGATCGGGGATCGGAGACGGCGCGTAGACCGATCGGGGCTCGGAGACGGCGCGTAGACCGATCGGGGTGTAGATCCGACGCTCGCCCTGACTCGGCACAAAGTTCTGCTCTGGAGCGTTGAACATGATTGTAGAGGAAAAAAAAAAAATTCAACTTTTGTTTCGCGTCGTCTCTAGTGTTGATCGGGCGCGTAGACCGATCGGGACTCGGAGACGACGCGTAGACCGATCGGGGCTTAGGAGACGACGCGTATACCGATCGGGGCTCGGAGACGGCGCGTAGACCGATCGGGGTGTAGATCCGACGCTCGCCCTGACTGGGCACGAAGTTCTGCTCTGGAGCGTTGAACATGATTGTAAAGTGGAAAAAAAAAAAATTCAACTTTTGTTTCGCGTCGTCTCTAGTGTTGATCGGGCGCGTAGACCGATGGGGGCTCGGAGACGACGCGTAGACCGATCGGGGCTTAGGAGACGACGCGTAGACCGATCGGGGCTCGGAGACGGCGCGTAGACCGATCGGGGCTTAGGAGACGACGCGTAGACCGATCGGGGCTCGGAGACGGCGCGTAGACCAATCGGGGTGTAGATCCGACGCTCGCCCTGACTCGGCACGAAGTTCTGCTCTGGAGCGTTGAACATGATTGTAGAGGAAAAAAAAAAAAATTCAACTTTCGTTTCGCGTCGTCTCTAGTATGATCGGGCGCGTAGACCGATCGGGACTCGGAGACGACGCGTAGACCGATCGGGGCTTAGGAGACGACGCGTAGACCGATCGGGGCTCGGAGACGGCGCGTAGACCGATCGGGGTGTAGATCTGACGCTCGCCCTGACTCGGCAAAAAGTTCTGCTCTGGAGCGTTGAACATGATTGTAGAGGAAAAAAAAAAAAAAAAAAATTGAACTTTTGTTTCGCGTCGTCTCTAGTGTTGATCGGGCGCGTAGACCGATCGGGACTCGGAGACGACGCGTAGACCGATCGGGGCTTAGGAGTCGACGCGTAGACCGATCGGGGCTCGGAGACGGCGCGTAGACCGATCGGGGTGTAGATCCGACGCTCGCCCTGACTCGGCACGAAGTTCTGCTCTGGAGCGTTGAACATGATTGTAGAGGAAAAAAAAAAAAAAAATTCAACTTTCGTTTCGCGTCGTCTCTAGCGTTGATCGGGCGCGTAGACCGATCGGGTCTCGGAGACGACGCGTAGACCGATCGGGGCTTAGGAGACGACGCGTAGACCGATCGGGGCTCGGAGACGGCGCGTAGACCGATCGGGGTGTAGATCCGACGCTCGCCCTGACTCGGCACGAAGTTCTGCTCTGGAGCGTTGAACATGATTGTAGAGTGGAAAAAAAAAAATTCAACTTTTGTTTCGCGTCGTCTCTAGTGTTGATCGGGCGCATAGACCGATGGGGGCTCGGAGACGACGCGTAGACCGATCGGGGCTTAGGAGACGACGCGTAGACCGATCGGGGCTCGGAGACGGCGCGTAGACCGATCGGGGTGTAGATCCGACGCTCGCCCTGACTCGGCACGAAGTTCTGCTCTGGAGCGTTGAACATGATTGTAGAGGAAAAAAAAAAAAAAAAATTCAACTTTCGTTTCGCGTCGTCTCTAGCGTTGATCGGGCGCGTAGACCGATCGGGTCTCGGAGACGACGCGTAGACCGATCGGGGCTTAGGAGACGACGCGTAGACCGATCGGGGCTCGGAGACGGCGCGTAGACCGATCGGGGTGTAGATCCGACGCTCGCCCTGACTCGGCACGAAGTTCTGCTCTGGAGCGTTGAACATGATTGTAAAGTGGAAAAAAAAAAATTCAACTTTTGTTTCGCGTCGTCTCTAGTGTTGATCGGGCGTGTAGACCGATGGGGGCTCGGAGACGACGCGTAGACCGATCGGGGCTTAGGAGACGACGCGTAGACCGATCGGGGCTCGGAGACGGCGCGTAGACCGATCGGCGTGTAGATCCGACGCTCGCCCTGACTCGGCACAAAGTTCTGCTCTGGAGCGTTGAACATGATTGTAGAAGAAAAAAAAAAAAAAATTCAACTTTCGTTTCGCGTCGTCTCTAGTGTTGATCGGGCGCGTAGACCGATCGGGGCTCGGAGGCGACGCGTAGACCGATCGGGGCTTAGGAGACGACGCGTAGACCGATCGGGGCTCGGAGACGGCGCGTAGACCGATCGGGGTGTAGATCCGACGCTCGCCCTGACTCGGCACAAAGTTCTGCTCTGGAGCGTTGAACATGATTGTAGAAGAAAAAAAAAAAAAAAATTCAACTTTTGTTTCGCGTCGTCTCTAGTGTTGATCGGGCGCGTAGACCGATCGGGACTCGGAGACGACGCGTAGACCGATCGGGGCTTAGGAGACAACGCGTAGACCGATCGGGGCTCGGAGACGGCGCGTAGACCGATCGGGGTGTAGATCCGACGCTCGCCCTGACTCGGCACAAAGTTCTGCTCTGGAGCGTTGAACATGATTGTAGAGGAAAAAAAAAAAAAAAAAATTCAACTTTTGTTTCGCGTCGTCTCTAGTGTTGATCGGGCGCGTAGACCGATCGGGACTCGGAGACGACGCGTAGACGGATCGGGGCTTACGAGTCGACGCGTAGACCGATCGGGGCTCGGAGACGGCGCGTAGACCGATCGGGGTGTAGATCCGACGCGCGCCCTGACTCGGCACGAAGTTCTGCTCTGAAGCGTTGAACATGATTGTAGAGGAAAAAAAAAAAAAAAAAATTCAACTTTCGTTTCGCGTCGTCTCTAGCGTTGATCGGGCGCGTAGACCGATCGGGTCTCGGAGACGACGCGTAGACCGATCGGGGCTTAGGAGACGACGCGTAGACCGATCGGGGCTCGGAGACGGCGCGTAGACCGATCGGGGTGTAGATCCGACGCTCGCCCTGACTCGGCACAAAGTTCTGCTCTGGAGCGTTGAACATGATTGTAGAGGAAAAAAAAAAAAAAAAAATTCAACTTTTGTTTCGCGTCGTCTCTAGTGTTGATCGGGCGCGTAGACCGATCGGGACTCGGAGACGACGCGTAGACCGATCGGGGCTTAGGAGTCGACGCGTAGACCGATCGGGGCTCGGAGACGGCGCGTAGACCGATCGGGGTGTAGAGCCGACGATCGCCCTGACTCGGCACGAAGTTCTGCTCTGGAGCGTTGAACATGATTGTAGAGGAAAAAAAAAAAAAAAATTCAACTTTCGTTTCGCGTCGTCTCTAGCGTTGATCGGGCGCGTAGACCGATCGGGTCTCGGAGACGACGCGTAGACCGATCGGGGCTTAGGAGACGACGCGTAGACCGATCGGGGCTCGGAGACGGCGCGTAGACCGATCGGGGTGTAGATCCGACGCTCGCCCTGACTCGGCACGAAGTTCTGCTCTGGAGCGTTGAACATGATTGTAGAAGAAAAAAAAAAAAAAAAATTCAACTTTCGTTTCGCGTCGTCTCTAGTGTTGATCGGGCGCGTAGACCGATCGGGGCTCGGAGACGACGCGTAGACCGATCGGGGCTTAGGCGACGACGCGTAGACCGATCGGGGCTCGGAGACGGCGCGTTGACCGATCGGGGTGTAGATCCGACGCTCGCCCTGACTCGGCACGAAGTCCTGCTCTGTAGCTTTGAACATGATTGTAGAGGAAAAAAAAAAAAATTCAACTTTCGTTTCGCGTCGTCTCTAGTGTTGATCGGGCGCGTAGACCGATCGGGGCTCGGAGACGACGCGTAGACCGATCGGGGCTTAGGCGACGACGCGTAGACCGAACGGGGCTCGGAGACGGCGCGTAGACCGATCGGGGTGTAGATCCGACGCTCGCCCTGACTCGGCACAAAGTTCTGCTCTGGAGCGTTGAACATGATTGTAGAGGAAAAAAAAAAAAAAATTCAATCTTTGTTTCGCGTCGTCTCTAGTGTTGATCGGGCGCGTAGACCGATCGGGACTCGGAGACGACGCGTAGACCGATCGGGGCTTAGGAGACGACGCGTAGACCGATCGGGGCTCGGAGACGGCGCGTAGACCGATCGGGGTGTAGATCCGACGCTCGCCCTGACTCGGCACAAAGTTCTGCTCTGGAGCGTTGAACATGATTGTAGAAGAAAAAAAAAAAAATTCAACTTTTGTTTCGCGTCGTCTCTAGTGTTGATCGGGCGCGTAGACCGATCGGGACTCGGAGACGACGCGTAGACCGATCGGGGCTTAGGAGACAACGCGTAGACCGATCGGGGCTCGGAGACGGCGCGTAGACCGATCGGGGTGTAGATCCGACGCTCGCCCTGACTCGGCACAAAGTTCTGCTCTGGAGCGTTGAACATGATTGTAGAGGAAAAAAAAAAAAAAAATTCAACTTTTGTTTCGCGTCGTCTCTAGTGTTGATAGGGCGCGTAGACCGATCGGGACTCGGAGACGACGCGTAGACGGATCGGGGCTTACGAGTCGACGCGTAGACCGATCGGGGCTCGGAGACGGCGCGTAGACCGATCGGGGTGTAGATCCGACGCGCGCCCTGACTCGGCACGAAGTTCTGCTCTGAAGCGTTGAACATGATTGTAGAGGAAAAAAAAAAAAAAAATTCAACTTTCGTGTCGCGTCGTCTCTAGCGTTGATCGGGCGCGTAGACCGATCGGGTCTCGGAGACGACGCGTAGACCGATCGGGGCTTAGGAGACGACGCGTAGACCGATCGGGGCTCGGAGACGGCGCGTAGACCGATCGGGGTGTAGATCCGACGCTCGCCCTGACTCGGCACGAAGTTCTGCTCTGGAGCGTTGAACATGATTGTAGAGTGGAAAAAAAAATTCAACTTTTGTTTCGCGTCGTCTCTAGTGTTGATCGGGCGCGTAGACCGATGGGGGCTCGGAGACGACGCGTAGACCGATCGGGGCTTAGGAGACGACGCGTAGACCGATCGGGGCTCGGAGACGGCGCGTAGACCGATCGGGGTGTAGATCCGACGCTCGCCCTGACTCGGCACGAAGTTCTGCTCTGGAGCGTTGAACATGATTGTAGAGTGGAAAAAAAAAAATTCAACTTTTGTTTCGCGTCGTCTCTAGTGTTGATCGGGCGCGTAGACCGATGGGGGCTCGGAGACGACGCGTAGACCGATCGGGGCTTAGGAGACGACGCGTAGACCGATCGGGGCTCGGAGACGGCGCGTAGACCGATCGGGGCTTAGGAGACGACGCGTAGACCGATCGGGGCTCGGAGACGGCGCGTAGACCGATCGGGGTGTAGATCCGACGCTCGCCCTGACTCGACACGAAGTTCTGCTCTGGAGCGTTGAACATGATTGTAGAGGAAAAAAAAAAAAAAAAAAAATTCAACTTTCGTTTCGCGTCGTCTCTAGTGTTGATCGGGCGCGTAGACCGATCGGGGCTCGGAGGCGACGCGTAGACCGATCGGGGCTTAGGAGACGACGCGTAGACCGATCGGGGCTCGGAGACGGCGCGTAGACCGATCGGGGTGTAGATCCGACGCTCGCCCTGACTCGGCACAAAGTTCTGCTCTGGAGCGTTGAACATGATTGTAGAAGAAAAAAAAAAAAAAATTCAACTTTTGTTTCGCGTCGTCTCTAGTGTTGATCGGGCGCGTAGACCGATCGGGACTCGGAGACGACGCGTAGACCGATCGGGGCTTAGGAGACAACGCGTAGACCGATCGGGGCTCGGAGACGGCGCGTAGACCGATCGGGGTGTAGATCCGACGCTCGCCCTGACTCGGCACAAAGTTCTGCTCTGGAGCGTTGAACATGATTGTAGAGGAAAAAAAAAAAAAAAAAATTCAACTTTTGTTTCGCGTCGTCTCTAGTGTTGATCGGGCGCGTAGACCGATCGGGACTCGGAGACGACGCGTAGACGGATCGGGGCTTACGAGTCGACGCGTAGACCGATCGGGGCTCGGAGACGGCGCGTAGACCGATCGGGGTGTAGATCCGACGCGCGCCCTGACTCGGCACGAAGTTCTGCTCTGAAGCGTTGAACATGATTGTAGAGGAAAAAAAAAAAAAAAAAATTCAACTTTCGTTTCGCGTCGTCTCTAGCGTTGATCGGGCGCGTAGACCGATCGGGTCTCGGAGACGACGCGTAGACCGATCGGGGCTTAGGAGACGACGCGTAGACCGATCGGGGCTCGGAGACGGCGCGTAGACCGATCGGGGTGTAGATCCGACGCTCGCCCTGACTCGGCACAAAGTTCTGCTCTGGAGCGTTGAACATGATTGTAGAGGAAAAAAAAAAAAAAAAAATTCAACTTTTGTTTCGCGTCGTCTCTAGTGTTGATCGGGCGCGTAGACCGATCGGGACTCGGAGACGACGCGTAGACCGATCGGGGCTTAGGAGTCGACGCGTAGACCGATCGGGGCTCGGAGACGGCGCGTAGACCGATCGGGGTGTAGAGCCGACGATCGCCCTGACTCGGCACGAAGTTCTGCTCTGGAGCGTTGAACATGATTGTAGAGGAAAAAAAAAAAAAAAATTCAACTTTCGTTTCGCGTCGTCTCTAGCGTTGATCGGGCGCGTAGACCGATCGGGTCTCGGAGACGACGCGTAGACCGATCGGGGCTTAGGAGACGACGCGTAGACCGATCGGGGCTCGGAGACGGCGCGTAGACCGATCGGGGTGTAGATCCGACGCTCGCCCTGACTCGGCACGAAGTTCTGCTCTGGAGCGTTGAACATGATTGTAGAAGAAAAAAAAAAAAAAAAATTCAACTTTCGTTTCGCGTCGTCTCTAGTGTTGATCGGGCGCGTAGACCGATCGGGGCTCGGAGACGACGCGTAGACCGATCGGGGCTTAGGCGACGACGCGTAGACCGATCGGGGCTCGGAGACGGCGCGTAGACCGATCGGGGTGTAGATCCGACGCTCGCCCTGACTCGGCACGAAGTCCTGCTCTGTAGCTTTGAACATGATTGTAGAGGAAAAAAAAAAAAATTCAACTTTCGTTTCGCGTCGTCTCTAGTGTTGATCGGGCGCGTAGACCGATCGGGGCTCGGAGACGACGCGTAGACCGATCGGGGCTTAGGCGACGACGCGTAGACCGATCGGGGCTCGGAGACGGCGCGTAGACCGATCGGGGTGTAGATCCGACGCTCGCCCTGACTCGGCACAAAGTTCTGCTCTGGAGCGTTGAACATGATTGTAGAGGAAAAAAAAAAAAAAATTCAATCTTTGTTTCGCGTCGTCTCTAGTGTTGATCGGGCGCGTAGACCGATCGGGACTCGGAGACGACGCGTAGACCGATCGGGGCTTAGGAGACGACGCGTAGACCGATCGGGGCTCGGAGACGGCGCGTAGACCGATCGGGGTGTAGATCCGACGCTCGCCCTGACTCGGCACAAAGTTCTGCTCTGGAGCGTTGAACATGATTGTAGAAGAAAAAAAAAAAAAATTCAACTTTTGTTTCGCGTCGTCTCTAGTGTTGATCGGGCGCGTAGACCGATCGGGACTCGGAGACGACGCGTAGACCGATCGGGGCTTAGGAGACAACGCGTAGACCGATCGGGGCTCGGAGACGGCGCGTAGACCGATCGGGGTGTAGATCCGACGCTCGCCCTGACTCGGCACAAAGTTCTGCTCTGGAGCGTTGAACATGATTGTAGAGGAAAAAAAAAAAAAAATTCAACTTTTGTTTCGCGTCGTCTCTAGTGTTGATCGGGCGCGTAGACCGATCGGGACTCGGAGACGACGCGTAGACGGATCGGGGCTTACGAGTCGACGCGTAGACCGATCGGGGCTCGGAGACGGCGCGTAGACCGATCGGGGTGTAGATCCGACGCGCGCCCTGACTCGGCACGAAGTTCTGCTCTGAAGCGTTGAACATGATTGTAGAGGAAAAAAAAAAAAAAAAATTCAACTTTCGTTTCGCGTCGTCTCTAGCGTTGATCGGGCGCGTAGACCGATCGGGTCTCGGAGACGACGCGTAGACCGATCGGGGCTTAGGAGACGACGCGTAGACCGATCGGGGCTCGGAGACGGCGCGTAGACCGATCGGGGTGTAGATCCGACGCTCGCCCTGACTCGGCACGAAGTTCTGCTCTGGAGCGTTGAACATGATTGTAGAGTGGAAAAAAAAAATTCAACTTTTGTTTCGCGTCGTCTCTAGTGTTGATCGGGCGCGTAGACCGATGGGGGCTCGGAGACGACGCGTAGACCGATCGGGGCTTAGGAGACGACGCGTAGACCGATCGGGGCTCGGAGACGGCGCGTAGACCGATCGGGGTGTAGATCCGACGCTCGCCCTGACTCGGCACGAAGTTCTGCTCTGGAGCGTTGAACATGATTGTAGAGTGGAAAAAAAAAAAATTCAACTTTTGTTTCGCGTCGTCTCTAGTGTTGATCGGGCGCGTAGACCGATGGGGGCTCGGAGACGACGCGTAGACCGATCGGGGCTTAGGAGACGACGCGTAGACCGATCGGGGCTCGGAGACGGCGCGTAGACCGATCGGGGCTTAGGAGACGACGCGTAGACCGATCGGGGCTCGGAGACGGCGCGTAGACCGATCGGGGTGTAGATCCGACGCTCGCCCTGACTCGGCACGAAGTTCTGCTCTGGAGCGTTGAACATGATTGTAGAGGAAAAAAAAAAAAAAAAAAAATTCAACTTTCGTTTCGCGTCGTCTCTAGCGTTGATCGGGCGCGTAGACCGATCGGGTCTCGGAGACGACGCGTAGACCGATCGGGGCTTAGGAGACGACGCGTAGACCGATCGGGGCTCGGAGACGGCGCGTAGACCGATCGGGGTGTAGATCCGACGCTCGCCCTGACTCGGCACGAAGTTCTGCTCTGGAGCGTTGAACATGATTGTAAAGTGGAAAAAAAAAAAAATTCAACTTTTGGTTCGCGTCGTCTCTAGTGTTGATCGGGCGCGTAGACCGATGGGGGCTCGGAGACGACGCGTAGACCGATCGGGGCTTAGGAGTCGACGCGTAGACCGATCGGAGCTCGGAGACGGCGCGTAGACCGATCGGGGTGTAGATCCGACGCTCGCCCTGACTCGGCACGAAGTTCTGCTCTGGAGCGTTGAACATGATTGTAGAGTGGAAAAAAAAAAAATTCAACTTTTGTTTCGCGTCGTCTCTAGTGTTGATCGGGCGCGTAGACCGATGGGGGCTCGGAGACGACGCGTAGACCGATCGGGGCTTAGGAGACGACGCGTAGACCGATCGGGGCTCGGAGACGGCGCGTAGACCGATCGGGGCTTAGGAGACGACGCGTAGACCGATCGGGGCTCGGAGACGGCGCGTAGACCGATCGGGGTGTAGATCCGACGCTCGCCCTGACTCGGCACAAAGTTCTGCTCTGGAGCGTTGAACATGATTGTAGAGGAAAAAAAAAAAAAAAATTCAACTTTTGTTTCGCGTCGTCTCTAGTGTTGATCGGGCGCGTAGACCGATCGGGACTCGGAGACGACGCGTAGACCGATCGGGGCTTAGGAGTCGACGCGTAGACCGATCGGGGCTCGGAGACGGCGCGTAGACCGATCGGGGTGTAGATCCGACGCTCGCCCTGACTCGGCACGAAGTTCTGCTCTGGAGCGTTGAACATGATTGTAGAGGAAAAAAAAAAAAAAAAAATTCAACTTTCGTTTCGCGTCGTCTCTAGCGTTGATCGGGCGCGTAGACCGATCGGGTCTCGGAGACGACGCGTAGACCGATCGGGGCTTAGGAGACGACGCGTAGACCGATCGGGGCTCGGAGACGGCGCGTAGACCGATCGGGGTGTAGATCCGACGCTCGCCCTGACTCGGCACGAAGTTCTGCTCTGGAGCGTTGAACATGATTGTAGAGGAAAAAAAAAAAAAAAAAATTCAACTTTCGTTTCGCGTCGTCTCTAGCGTTGATCGGGCGCGTAGACCGATCGGGTCTCGGAGACGACGCGTAGACCGATCGGGGCTTAGGAGACGACGCGTAGACCGATCGGGGCTCGGAGACGACGCGTAGACCGATCGGGGCTTAGGAGACGACGCGTAGACCGATCGGGGCTCGGAGACGGCGCGTAGACCGATCGGGGCTTAGGAGACGACGCGTAGACCGATCGGGGCTCGGAGACGGCGCGTAGACCGATCGGGGTGTAGATCCGACGCTCGCCCTGACTCGGCACGAAGTTCTGCTCTGGAGCGTTGAACATGATTGTAGAGGAAAAAAAAAAAAAAAATTCAACTTTCGTTTCGCGTCGTCTCTAGTATTGATCGGGCGCGTAGACCGATCGGGGCTCGGAGACGACGCGTAGACCGATCGGGGCTTAGGAGACGACGCGTAGACCGATGGGGGCTCGGAGACGGCGCGTAGACCGATCGGGGTGTAGATCCGACGCTCGCCCTGACTCGGCACGAAGTTCTGCTCTGGAGCGTTGAACATGATTGTAGAAGAAAAAAAAAAAAAATTCAACTTTCGTTTCGCGTCGTCTCTAGTGTTGATCGGGCGCGTAGACCGATCGGGGCTCGGAGACGACGCGTAGACCGATCGAGGCTTAGGCGACGACGCGTAGACCGATCGGGGCTCGGAGACGGCGCGTAGACCGATCGGGGTGTAGATCCGACGCTCGCCCTGACTCGGCACAAAGTTCTGCTCTGGAGCGTTGAACATGATTGTAGAGGAAAAAAAAAAAAAAAAAATTCAATCTTTGTTTCGCGTCGTCTCTAGTATTGATCGGGCGCGTAGACCGATCGGGGCTCGGAGACGACGCGTAGACCGATCGGGGCTTAGGAGACGACGCGTAGACCGATGGGGGCTCGGAGACGGCGCGTAGACCGATCGGGGTGTAGATCCGACGCTCGCCCTGACTCGGCACGAAGTTCTGCTCTGGAGCGTTGGACATGATTGTAGAAGAAAAAAAAAAAAAAATTCAACTTTCGTTTCGCGTCGTCTCTAGTGTTGATCGGGCGCGTAGACCGATCGGGGCTCGGAGGCGACGCGTAGACCGATCGGGGCTTAGGCGACGACGCGTAGACCGATCGGGGCTCGGAGACGGCGCGTAGACCGATCGGGGTGTAGATCCGACGCACGCCCTGACTCGGCACGAAGTCCTGCTCTGGAGCTTTGAACATGATTGTAGAGGAAAAAAAAAAAAAAAATTCAACTTTCGTTTCGCGTCGTCTCTAGTGTTGATCGGGCGCGTAGACCGATCGGGGCTCGGAGACGACGCGTAGACCGATCGAGGCTTAGGCGACGACGCGTAGACCGATCGGGGCTCGGAGACGGCGCGTAGACCGATCGGGGTGTAGATCCGACGCTCGCCCTGACTCGGCACAAAGTTCTGCTCTGGAGCGTTGAACATGATTGTAGAGGAAAAAAAAAAAAAAAAATTCAATCTTTGTTTCGCGTCGTCTCTAGTGTTGATCGGGCGCGTAGACCGATCGGGGCTCGGAGGCGACGCGTAGACCGATCGGGGCTTAGGCGACGACGCGTAGACCGATCGGGGTGTAGATCCGACGCTCGCCCTGACTCGGCACGAAGTTCTGCTCTGGAGCGTTGAACATGATTGTAGAGTGGAAAAAAAAAAAAAATTCAACTTTTGTTTCGCGTCGTCTCTAGTGTTGATCGGGCGCGTAGACCGATGGGGGCTCGGAGACGACGCGTAGACCGATCGGGGCTTAGGAGACGACGCGTAGACCGATCGGGGCTCGGAGACGGCGCGTAGACAGATCGGGGCTTAGGAGACGACGCGTAGACCGATCGGGGCTCGGAGACGGCGCGTAGACCGATCGGGGTGTAGATCCGACGCTCGCCCTGACTCGGCACGAAGTTCTGCTCTGGAGCGTTGAACATGATTGTAGAGGAAAAAAAAAAAAAAAAAAAATTCAACTTTCGTTTCGCGTCGTCTCTAGCGTTGATCGGGCGCGTAGACCGATCGGGTCTCGGAGACGACGCGTAGACCGATCGGGGCTTAGGAGACGACGCGTAGACCGATCGGGGCTCGGAGACGGCGTGTAGACCGATCGGGGTGTAGATCCGACGCTCGCCCTGACTCGGCACGAAGTTCTGCTCTGGAGCGTTGAACATGATTGTAAAGTGGAAAAAAAAAAAATTCAACTTTTGTTTCGCGTCGTCTCTAGTGTTGATCGGGCGCGTGGACCGATGGGGGCTCGGAGACGACGCGTAGACCGATCGGGGCTTAGGAGACGACGCGTAGACCGATCGGGGCTCGGAGACGGCGCGTAGACCGATCGGGGCTTAGGAGACGACGCGTAGACCGATCGGGGCTCGGAGACGGCGCGTAGACCGATCGGGGTGTAGATCCGACGCTCGCCCTGACTCGGCACGAAGTTTTGCTCTGGAGCGTTGAACATGATTGTAGAGGAAAAAAAAAAAAAAAAATTCAACTTTCGTTTCGCGTCGTCTCTAGTATTGATCGGGCGCGTAGACCGATCGGGGCTCGGAGACGACGCGTAGACCGAACGGGGCTTAGGAGACGACGCGTAGACCGATCGGGGCTCGGAGACGGCGCGTAGACCGATCGGGGTGTAGATCCGACGCTCGCCCTGACTCGGCACGAAGTTCCGCTCTGGAGCGTTGAACATGATTGTAGAGGAAAAAAAAAAAAAATTCAACTTTTGTTTCGCGTCGTCTCGAGTGTTGATCGGGCGCGTAGACCGATCGGGACTCGGAGACGACGCGTAGACCGATCGGGGCTTAGGAGACGACGCGTAGACCGATCGGGGCTCGGAGACGGCGCGTAGACCGATCGGGGTGTAGATCCGACGCTCGCCCTGACTCGGCACGAAGTTCCGCTCTGGAGCGTTGAACATGATTGTAGAGGAAAAAAAAAAAAAAAAATTCAACTTTTGTTTCGCGTCGTCTCTAGTGTTGATCGGGCGCGTAGACCGATCGGGACTCGGAGACGACGCGTAGACCGATCGGGGCTTAGGAGTCGACGCGTAGACCGATCGGGGCTCGGAGACGGCGCGTAGACCGATCAGGGTGTAGATCCGACGCTCGCCCTGACTCGGCACGAAGTTCTGCTCTGGAGCGTTGAACATGATTGTAGAGTGGAAAAAAAAAATTCAACTTTTGTTTCGCGTCGTCTCTAGTGTTGATCGGGCGCGTAGACCGATGGGGGCTCGGAGACGACGCGTAGACCGATCGGGGCTTAGGAGACGACGCGTAGACCGATCGGGGCTCGGAGACGGCGCGTAGACCGATCGGGGCTTAGGAGACGACGCGTAGACCGATCGGGGCTCGGAGACGGCGCGTAGACCGATCGGGGTGTAGATCCGACGCTCGCCCTGACTCGGCACGAAGTTCTGCTCTGGAGCGTTGAACATGATTGTAGAGGAAAAAAAAAAAAAAAAATTCAACTTTCGTTTCGCGTCGTCTCTAGTATTGATCGGGCGCGTAGACCGATCGGGGCTCGCAGACGACGCGTAGACCGATCGGGGCTTAGGAGACGACGCGTAGACCGATCGGGGCTCGGAGACGGCGCGTAGACCGATCGGGGTGTAGATCCGACGCTTGCCCTGACTCGGCACGAAGTTCCGCTCTGGAGCGTTGAACATGATTGTAGAGGAAAAAAAAAAAAAAAAAAAAAATTCAACTTTTGTTTCGCGTCGTCTCTAGTGTTGATCGGGCGCGTAGACCGATCGGGACTCGGAGACGACGCGTAGACCGATCGGGGCTTAGGAGACAACGCGTAGACCGATCGGGGCTCGGAGACGGCGCGTAGACCGATCGGGGTGTAGATCCGACGCTCGCCCTGACTCGGCACAAAGTTCTGCTCTGGAGCGTTGAAAATGATTGTAGAGGAAAAAAAAAAAAAAAATTCAACTTTTGTTTCGCGTCGTCTCTAGTGTTGATCGGGCGCGTAGACCGATCGGGACTCGGAGACGACGCGTAGACCGATCGGGGCTTAGGAGTCGACGCGTAGACCGATCGGGGCTCGGAGACGGCGCGTAGACCGATCGGGGTGTAGATCCGACGCGCGCCCTGACTCGGCACGAAGTTCTGCTCTGGAGCGTTGAACATGATTGTAGAGGAAAAAAAAAAAAAAAAATTCAACTTTCGTTTCGCGTCGTCTCTAGCGTTGATCGGGCGCGTAGACTGATCGGGTCTCGGAGACGACGCGTAGACCGATCGGGGCTTAGGAGACGACGCGTAGACCGATCGGGGCTCGGAGACAGCGCGTAGACCGATCGGGGCTTAGGAGACGACGCGTAGACCGATCGGGGCTCGGAGACGGCGCGTAGACCGATCGGGGCTTAGGAGACGACGCGTAGACCGATCGGGGCTCGGAGACGGCGCGTAGACCGATCGGGGTGTAGATCCGACGCTCGCCCTGACTCGGCACGAAGTTCTGCTCTGGAGCGTTGAACATGATTGTAGAGGAAAAAAAAAAAAAAAAAAATTGAACTTTCGTTTCGCGTCGTCTCTAGCGTTGATCGGGCGCGTAGACCGATCGGGTCTCGGAGACGACGCGTAGACCGATCGGGGCTTAGGAGACGACGCGTAGACCGATCGGGGCTCGGAGACGGCGCGTAGACCGATCGGGGTGTAGATCCGACGCTCGCCCTGACTCGGCACGAAGTTCTGCTCTGGAACGTTGAACATGATTGTAAAGTGGAAAAAAAAAAAATTCAACTATTGTTTCGCGTCGTCTCTAGTGTTGATCGGGCGCGTAGACCGATGGGGGCTCGGAGACGACGCGTAGACCGATCGGGGCTTAGGAGACGACGCGTAGACCGATCGGGGCTCGGAGACGGCGCGTAGACCGATCGGGGTGTAGATCCGACGCTCGCCCTGACTCGGCACGAAGTTCTGCTCTGGAGCGTTGAACATGATTGTAGAGTGGAAAAAAAAAAATTCAACTTTTGTTTCGCGTCGTCTCTAGTGTTGATCGGGCGCGTAGACCGATGGGGGCTCGGAGACGACGCGTAGACCGATCGGGGCTTAGGAGACGACGCGTAGACCGATCGCGGCTCGGAGACGGCGCGTAGACCGATCGGGGTGTAGATCCGACGCTCGCCCTGACTCGGCACGAAGTTCTGCTCTGGAGCGTTGAACATGATTGTAGAGGAAAAAAAAAAAAAAAAAAAAAATTCAACTTTCGTTTCGCGTCGTCTCTAGCGTTGATCGGGCGCGTAGACCGATCGGGTCTCGGAGACGACGCGTAGACCGATCGGAGCTTAGGAGACGACGCGTAGACCGATCGGGACTCGGAGACGGCGCGTAGACCGATCGGGGTGTAGATCCGACGCTCGCCCTGACTCGGCACGAAGTTCTGCTCTGGAGCGTTGAACATGATTGTAGAGTGGAAAAAAAAAAAATTCAACTTTTGTTTCGCGTCGTCTCTAGTGTTGATCGGGCGCGTAGACCGATGGGGGCTCGGAGACGACGCGTAGACCGATCGGGGCTTAGGAGACGACGCGTAGACCGATCGGGGCTCGGAGACGGCGCGTAGACCGATCGGGGCTTAGGAGACGACGCGTAGACCGATCGGGGCTCGGAGACGGCGCGTAGACCGATCGGGGTGTAGATCCGACGCTCGCCCTGACTCGGCACGAAGTTCTGCTCTGGAGCGTTGAACATGATTGTAGAGGAAAAAAAAAAAAAAAAAAAAAAAAATTCAACTTTCGTTTCGCGTCGTCTCTAGCGTTGATCGGGCGCGTAGACCGATCGGGTCTCGGAGACGACGCGTAGACCGATCGGGGCTTAGGAGACGACGCGTAGACCGATCGGGGCTCGGAGACGGCGCGTAGACCGATCGGGGTGTAGATCCGACGCTCGCCCTGACTCGGCACGAAGTTCTGCTCTGGAGCGTTGAACATGATTGTAAAGTGGAAAAAAAAAAAATTCAACTTTTGTTTCGCGTGGTCTCTAGTGTTGATCGGGCGCGTAGACCGATGGGGGCTCGGAGACGACGCGTAGACCGATCGGGGCTTAGGAGACGACGCGTAGACCGATCGGGGCTCGGAGACGGCGCGTAGACCGATCGGGGTGTAGATCCGACGCTCGCCCTGACTCGGCACGAAGTTCTGCTCTGGAGCGTTGAACATGATTGTAGAGTGGAAAAAAAAATTCAACTTTTGTTTCGCGTCGTCTCTAGTGTTGATCGGGCGCGTAGACCGATGGGGGCTCGGAGACGACGCGTAGACCGATCGGGGCTTAGGAGACGACGCGTAGACCGATCGGGGCTTAGGAGACGACGCGTAGACCGATCGGGGCTCGGAGACGGCGCGTAGACCGATCGGGGCTTAGGAGACGACGCGTAGACCGATCGGGGCTCGGAGACGGCGCGTAGACCGATCGGGGTGTAGATCCGACGCTCGCCCTGACTCGGCACGAAGTTCTGCTCTGGAGCGTTGAACATGATTGTAGAGAAAAAAAAAAAAAAAAAAAATTCAACTTTCGTCCGCGTCGTCTCTAGCGTTGATCGGGCGCGTAGACCGATCGGGTCTCGGAGACGACGCGTAGACCGATCGGGGCTTAGGAGACGACGCGTAGACCGATCGGGGCTCGGAGACGGCGCGTAGACCGATCGGGGTGTAGATCCGACGCTCGCCCTGACTCGGCACGAAGTTCTGCTCTGGAGCGTTGAACATGATTGTAAAGTGGAAAAAAAAAAAATTCAACTTTTGTTTCGCGTCGTCTCTAGTGTTGATCGGGCGCGTAGACCGATGGGGGCTCGGAGACGACGCGTAGACCGATCGGGGCTTAGGAGACGACGCGTAGACCGATCGGGGCTCGGAGACGGCGCGTAGACCGATCGGGGCTTAGGAGACGACGCGTAGACCGATCGGGGCTCGGAGACGGCGCGTAGACCGATCGGGGTGTAGATCCGACGCTCGCCCCGACTCGGCACGAAGTTCTGCTCTGGAGCGTTGAACATGATTGTAAAGTGGAAAAAAAAAAAAATTCAACTTTTGTTTCGCGTCGTCTCTAGTGTTGATCGGGCGCGTAGACCGATCGGGGCTCGGAGACGACGCGTAGACCGATCGGGGCTTAGGAGACGACGCGTAGACCGATTGGGGCTCGGAGACGGCGCGTAGACCGATCGGGGTGTAGATCCGACGCTCGCCCTGACTCGGCACGAAGTTCCGCTCTGGAGCGTTGAACATGATTGTAGAGGAAAAAAAAAAAAAAAATTCAACTTTCGTTTCGCGTCGTCTCTAGAGTTGATCGGGCGCGTAGACCGATCGGGGCTCGGAGACGACGCGTAGACCGATCGGGGCTTAGGAGACGACGCGTAGACCGATCGGGGCTCGGAGACGGCGCGTAGACCGATCGGGGTGTAGATCCGACGCTCACCCTGACTCGGCACAAAGTTCTGCTCTGGAGCGTTGAACATGATTGTAGAGGAAAACAAAAAAAAAAATTCAACTTTTGTTTCGCGTCGTCTCTAGTGTTGATCGGGCGCGTAGACCGATCGGGACTCGGAGACGACGCGTAGACCGATCGGGGCTTAGGAGACGACGCGTAGACCGATCGGGGCTCGGAGACGGCGCGTAGACCGATCGGGATGTAGATCCGACGCTCGCCCTGACTCGGCACAAAGTTCTGCTCTGGAGCGTTGAACATGATTGTAGAGGAAAAAAAAAAAATTCAACTTTTGTTTCGCGTCGTCTCTAGTGTTGATCGGGCGCGTAGACCGATCGGGACTCGGAGACGACGCGTAGACCGATCGGGGCTTAGGAAACGACGCGTAGACCGATCGGGGCTCGGAGACGGCGCGTAGACCGATCGGGGTGTAGATCCGACGCTCGCCCTGACTCGGCACAAAGTTCTGCTCTGGAGCGTTGAACATGATTGTAGAGGAAAAAAAAAAAAAAAAAAATTCAACTTTTGTTTCGCGTCGTCTCTAGTGTTGATCGGGCGCGTAGACCGATCGGGACTCGGAGACGACGCGTAGACCGATCGGGGCTTAGGAGTCGACGCGTAGACCGATCGGGGCTCGGAGACGGCGCGTAGACCGATCGGGGTGTAGATCCGACGCTCGCCCTGACTCGGCACGAAGTTCTGCTCTGGAGCGTTGAACATGATTGTAGAGGAAAAAAAAAAAAAAAAATTCAACTTTCGTTTCGCGTCGTCTCTAGCGTTGATCGGGCGCGTAGACCGATCGGGTCTCGGAGACGACGCGTAGACCGATCGGGGCTTAGGAGACGACGCGTAGACCGATCGGGGCTCGGAGACAGCGCGTAGACCGATCGGGGTGTAGATCCGACGCTCGCCCTGACTCGGCACGAAGTTCTGCTCTGGAGCGTTGAACATGATTGTAAAGTGGAAAAAAAAAAAATTCAACTTTTGTTTCGCGTCGTCTCTAGTGTTGATCGGGCGCGTAGACCGATGGGGGCTCGGAGACGACGCGTAGACCGATCGGGGCTTAGGAGACGACGCGTAGACCGATCGGGGCTCGGAGACGGCGCGTAGACCGATCGGGGCTTAGGAGACGACGCGTAGACCGATCGGGGCTCGGAGACGGCGCGTAGACCGATCGGGGTGTAGATCCGACGCTCGCCCTGACTCGGCACGAAGTTCCGCTCTGGAGCGTTGAACATGATTGTAGAGGAAAAAAAAAAAAAAAAATTCAACTTTTGTTTCGCGTCGTCTCTAGTGTTGATCGGGCGCGTAGACCGATCGGGACTCGGAGACGACGCGTAGACCGATCGGGGCTTAGGAGTCGACTCGTAGACCGATCGGGGCTCGGAGACGGCGCGTAGACCGATCGGGGTGTAGATCCGGCGCGCGCCCTGACTCGGCACGAAGTTCTGCTCTGGAGCATTGAACTTGATTGTAGAGGAAAAAAAAAAAAAATTCAACTTTCGTTTCGCGTCGTCTCTAGCGTTGATCGGGCGCGTAGACCGATCGGGTCTCGGAGACGACGCGTAGACCGATCGGGGCTTAGGAGACGACGCGTAGACCGATCGGGGCTCGGAGACGGCGCGTAGACCGATCGGGGTGTAGATCCGACGCTCGCCCTGACTCGGCACGACGTTCTGCTCTGGAGCGTTGAACATGATTGTAGAGGAAAAAAAAAAACTTCATCTTTCGTTTCGCGTCGTCTCTAGTGTTGATCGGGCGCGTAGACCGATCGGGTCTCGGAGACGACGCGTAGACCGATCGGGGCTTAGGAGACGACGCGTAGACCGATCGGGGCTCGGAGACGGCGCGTAGACCGATCGGGGTGTAGATCCGACGCTCGCCCTGACTCGGCACGAAGTTCTGCTCTGGAGCGTTGAACATGATTGTAAAGTGGAAAAAAAAAAAATTCAACTTTTGTTTCGCGTCGTCTCTAGTGTTGATCGGGCGCGTAGACCGATGGGGGCTCGGAGACGACGCGTAGACCGATCGGGGCTTAGGAGTCGACGCGTAGACCGATCGGGGCTCGGAGACGGCGCGTAGACCGATCGGGGTGTAGATCCGACGCTCGCCCTGACTCGGCACGAAGTTCTGCTCTGGAGCGTTGAACATGATTGTAGAGGAAAAAAAAAAAAAAAAAAATTCAACTTTCGTTTCGCGTCGTCTCTAGCGTTGATCGGGCGCGTAGACCGATCGGGTCTCGGCGAAGACGCGTAGACCGATCGGGGCTTAGGAGACGACGCGTAGACCGATCGGGGCTCGGAGACGGCGCGTAGACCGATCGGGGTGTAGATCCGACGCTCGCCCTGACTCGGCACGAAGTTCTGCTCTGGAGCGTTGAACATGATTGTAGAGTGGAAAAAAAAAAAAATTCAACCTTTGTTTCGCGTCGTCTCTAGTGTTGATCGGGCGCGTAGACCGATGGGGGCTCGGAGACGACGCGTAGACCGATCGGGGCTTAGGAGACGACGCGTAGACCGATCGGGGCTCGGAGACGGCGCGTAGACCGATCGGGGCTTAGGAGACGACGCGTAGACCGATCGGGGCTCGGAGACGGCGCGTAGACCGATCGGGGTGTAGATCCGACGCTCGCCCTGACTCGGCACGAAGTTCCGCTCTGGAGCGTTGAACATGATTGTAGAGGAAAAAAAAAAAAAAAATTCAACTTTTGTTTCGCGTCGTCTCTAGTGTTGATCGGGCGCGTAGACCGATCGGGACTCGGAGACGACGCATAGACCGATCGGGGCTTAGGAGTCGACGCGTAGACCGATCGGGGCTCGGAGACGGCGCGTAGACCGATCGGGGTGTAGATCCGGCGCGCGCCCTGACTCGGCACGAAGTTCTGCTCTGGAGCATTGAACTTGATTGTAGAGGAAAAAAAAAAAAAAAAATTCAACTTTCGTTTCGCGTCGTCTCTAGCGTTGATCGGGCGCGTAGACCGATCGGGTCTCGGAGACGACGCGTAGACCGATCGGGGCTTAGGAGACGACGCGTAGACCGATCGGGGCTCGGAGACGGCGCGTAGACCGATCGGGGTGTAGATCCGACGCTCGCCCTGACTCGGCACGACGTTCTGCTCTGGAGCGTTGAACATGATTGTAGAGGAAAAAAAAAACTTCATCTTTCGTTTCGCGTCGTCTCTAGTGTTGATCGGGCGCGTAGACCGATCGGGTCTCGGAGACGACGCGTAGACCGATCGGGGCTTAGGAGACGACGCGTAGACCGATCGGGGCTCGGAGACGGCGCGTAGACCGATCGGGGTGTAGATCCGACGCTCGCCCTGACTCGGCACGAAGTTCTGCTCTGGAGCGTTGAACATGATTGTAAAGTGGAAAAAAAAAAATTCAACTTTTGTTTCGCGTCGTCTCTAGTGTTGATCGGGCGCGTAGACCGATGGGGGCTCGGAGACGACGCGTAGACCGATCGGGGCTTAGGAGTCGACGCGTAGACCGATCGGGGCTCGGAGACGGCGCGTAGACCGATCGGGGTGTAGATCCGACGCTCGCCCTGACTCGGCACGAAGTTCTGCTCTGGAGCGTTGAACATGATTGTAAAGTGGAAAAAAAAAAAATCAACTTTTGTTTCGCGTCGTCTCTAGTGTTGATCGGGCGCGTAGACCGATGGGGGCTCGGAGACGACGCGTAGACCGATCGGGGCTTAGGAGACGACGCGTAGACCGATCGGGGCTCGGAGACGGCGCGTAGACCGATCGGGGTGTAGATCCGACGCTCGCCCTGACTCGGCACGAAGTTCTGCTCTGGAGCGTTGAACATGATTGTAAAGTGGAAAAAAAAAAAATTCAACTTTTGTTTCGCGTCGTCTCTAGTGTTGATCGGGCGCGTAGACCGATGGGGGCTCGGAGACGACGCGTAGACCGATCGGGGCTTAGGAGTCGACGCGTAGACCGATCGGGGCTCGGAGACGGCGCGTAGACCGATCGGGGTGTAGATCCGACGCTCGCCCTGACTCGGCACGAAGTTCTGCTCTGGAGCGTTGAACATGATTGTAGAGGAAAAAAAAAAAAAAAAAAAATTCAACTTTCGTTTCGCGTCGTCTCTAGCGTTGATCGGGCGCGTAGACCGATCGGGTCTCGGCGAAGACGCGTAGACCGATCGGGGCTTAGGAGACGACGCGTAGACCGATCGGGGCTCGGAGACGGCGCGTAGACCGATCGGGGTGTAGATCCGACGCTCGCCCTGACTCGGCACGAAGTTCTGCTCTGGAGCGTTGAACATGATTGTAGAGTGGAAAAAAAAAAAAATTCAACCTTTGTTTCGCGTCGTCTCTAGTGTTGATCGGGCGCGTAGACCGATGGGGGCTCGGAGACGACGCGTAGACCGATCGGGGCTTAGGAGACGACGCGTAGACCGATCGGGGCTCGGAGACGGCGCGTAGACCGATCGGGGCTTAGGAGACGACGCGTAGACCGATCGGGGCTCGGAGACGGCGCGTAGACCGATCGGGGTGTAGATCCGACGCTCGCCCTGACTCGGCACGAAGTTCCGCTCTGGAGCGTTGAACATGATTGTAGAGGAAAAAAAAAAAAAAAATTCAACTTTTGTTTCGCGTCGTCTCTAGTGTTGATCGGGCGCGTAGACCGATCGGGACTCGGAGACGACGCATAGACCGATCGGGGCTTAGGAGTCGACGCGTAGACCGATCGGGGCTCGGAGACGGCGCGTAGACCGATCGGGGTGTAGATCCGGCGCGCGCCCTGACTCGGCACGAAGTTCTGCTCTGGAGCATTGAACTTGATTGTAGAGGAAAAAAAAAAAAAAAAATTCAACTTTCGTTTCGCGTCGTCTCTAGCGTTGATCGGGCGCGTAGACCGATCGGGTCTCGGAGACGACGCGTAGACCGATCGGGGCTTAGGAGACGACGCGTAGACCGATCGGGGCTCGGAGACGGCGCGTAGACCGATCGGGGTGTAGATCCGACGCTCGCCCTGACTCGGCACGACGTTCTGCTCTGGAGCGTTGAACATGATTGTAGAGGAAAAAAAAAAACTTCATCTTTCGTTTCGCGTCGTCTCTAGTGTTGATCGGGCGCGTAGACCGATGGGGGCTCGGAGACGACGCGTAGACCGATCGGGGCTTAGGAGTCGACGCGTAGACCGATCGGGGCTCGGAGACGGCGCGTAGACCGATCGGGGTGTAGATCCGACGCTCGCCCTGACTCGGCACGAAGTTCTGCTCTGGAGCGTTGAACATGATTGTAGAGGAAAAAAAAAAAAAAAAAAATTCAACTTTCGTTTCGCGTCGTCTCTAGCGTTGATCGGGCGCGTAGACCGATCGGGTCTCGGAGAAGACGCGTAGACCGATCGGGGCTTAGGAGACGACGCGTAGACCGATCGGGGCTCGGAGACGGCGCGTAGACCGATCGGGGTGTAGATCCGACGCTCGCCCTGACTCGGCACGAAGTTCTGCTCTGGAGCGTTGAACATGATTGTAGAGTGGAAAAAAAAAATTCAACCTTTGTTTCGCGTCGTCTCTAGTGTTGATCGGGCGCGTAGACCGATGGGGGCTCGGAGACGACGCGTAGACCGATCGGGGCTTAGGAGACGACGCGTAGACCGATCGGGGCTCGGAGACGGCGCGTAGACCGATCGGGGTGTAGATCCGACGCTCGCCCTGACTCGGCACGAAGTTCTGCTCTGGAGCGTTGAACATGATTGTAGAGGAAAAAAAAAAAAAAAAAATTCAACTTTCGTTTCGCGTCGTCTCTAGCGTTGATCGGGCGCGTAAACCGATCGGGTCTCGGAGACGACGCGTAGACCGATCGGGGCTTAGGAGACGACGCGTAGACCGATCGGGGCTCGGAGACGGCGCGTAGACCGATCGGGGTGTATATCCGACGCTCGCCCTGACTCGGCACGAAGTTCTGCTCTGGAGCGTTGAACATGATTGTAAAGTGGAAAAAAAAAAAAAATTCAACTTTTGTTTCGCGTCGTCTCTAGTGTTGATCGGGCGCGTAGACCGATCGGGACTCGGAGACGACGCGTAGACCGATCGGGGCTTAGGAGTCGACGCGTAGACCGATCGGGGCTCGGAGACGGCGCGTAGACCGATCGGGGTGTAGATCCGGCGCGCGCCCTGACTCGGCACGAAGTTCTGCTCTGGAGCATTGAACTTGATTGTAGAGGAAAAAAAAAAAAAAAATTCAACTTTCGTTTCGCGTCGTCTCTAGCGTTGATCGGGCGCGTAGACCGATCGGGTCTCGGAGACGACGCGTAGACCGATCGGGGCTTAGGAGACGACGCGTAGACCGATCGGGGCTCGGAGACGGCGCGTAGACCGATCGGGGTGTAGATCCGACGCTCGCCCTGACTCGGCACGACGTTCTGCTCTGGAGCGTTGAACATGATTGTAGAGGAAAAAAAAAAACTTCATCTTTCGTTTCGCGTCGTCTCTAGTGTTGATCGGGCGCGTAGACCGATGGGGGCTCGGAGACGACGCGTAGACCGATCGGGGCTTAGGAGACGACGCGTAGACCGATCGGGGCTCGGAGACGGCGCGTAGACCGATCGGGGTGTAGATCCGACGCTCGCCCTGACTCGGCACGAAGTTCTGCTCTGGAGCGTTGAACATGATTGTAGAGGAAAAAAAAAAAAAAAAAAATTCAACTTTCGTTTCGCGTCGTCTCTAGCGTTGATCGGGCGCGTAGACCGATCGGGTCTCGGAGACGACGCGTAGACCGATCGGGGCTTAGGAGACGACGCGTAGACCGATCGGGGCTCGGAGACGGCGCGTAGACCGATCGGGGTGTATATCCGACGCTCGCCCTGACTCGGCACGAAGTTCTGCTCTGGAGCGTTGAACATGATTGTAAAGTGGAAAAAAAAAAAAATTCAACTTTTGTTTCGCGTCGTCTCTAGTGTTGATCGGGCGCGTAGACCGATCGGGACTCGGAGACGACGCGTAGACCGATCGGGGCTTAGGAGTCGACGCGTAGACCGATCGGGGCTCGGAGACGGCGCGTAGACCGATCGGGGTGTAGATCCGGCGCGCGCCCTGACTCGGCACGAAGTTCTGCTCTGGAGCATTGAACTTGATTGTAGAGGAAAAAAAAAAAAAAAATTCAACTTTCGTTTCGCGTCGTCTCTAGCGTTGATCGGGCGCGTAGACCGATCGGGTCTCGGAGACGACGCGTAGACCGATCGGGGCTTAGGAGACGACGCGTAGACCGATCGGGGCTCGGAGACGGCGCGTAGACCGATCGGGGTGTAGATCCGACGCTCGCCCTGACTCGGCACGACGTTCTGCTCTGGAGCGTTGAACATGATTGTAGAGGAAAAAAAAAAACTTCATCTTTCGTTTCGCGTCGTCTCTAGTGTTGATCGGGCGTGTAGACCGATCGGGTCTCGGAGACGACGCGTAGACCGATCGGGGCTTAGGAGACGACGCGTAGACCGATCGGGGCTCGGAGACGGCGCGTAGACCGATCGGGGTGTAGATCCGACGCTCGCCCTGACTCGGCACGAAGTTCTGCTCTGGAGCGTTGAACATGATTGTAGAGGAAAAAAAAAAAAAAAAAAAATTCAACTTTCGTTTCGCGTCGTCTCTAGCGTTGATCGGGCGCGTAGACCGATCGGGTCTCGGAGACGACGCGTAGACCGATCGGGGCTTAGGAGACGACGCGTAGACCGATCGGGGCTCGGAGACGGCGCGTAGACCGATCGGGGTGTAGATCCGACGCTCGCCCTGACTCGGCACGAAGTTCTGCTCTGGAGCGTTGAACATGATTGTAAAGTGGAAAAAAAAAAATTCAACTTTTGTTTCGCGTCGTCTCTAGTGTTGATCGGGCGCGTAGACCGATGGGGGCTCGGAGACGACGCGTAGACCGATCGGGGCTTAGGAGTCGACGCGTAGACCGATCGGGGCTCGGAGACGGCGCGTAGACCGATCGGGGTGTAGATCCGACGCTCGCCCTGACTCGGCACGAAGTTCTGCTCTGGAGCGTTGAACATGATTGTAGAGGAAAAAAAAAAAAAAAAATTCAACTTTCGTTTCGCGTCGTCTCTAGCGTTGATCGGGCGCGTAGACCGATCGGGTCTCGGAGAAGACGCGTAGACCGATCGGGGCTTAGGAGACGACGCGTAGACCGATCGGGGCTCGGAGACGGCGCGTAGACCGATCGGGGTGTAGATCCGACGCTCGCCCTGACTCGGCACGAAGTTCTGCTCTGGAGCGTTGAACATGATTGTAGAGTGGAAAAAAAAAATTCAACCTTTGTTTCGCGTCGTCTCTAGTGTTGATCGGGCGCGTAGACCGATGGGGGCTCGGAGACGACGCGTAGACCGATCGGGGCTCGGAGACGGCGCGTAGACCGATCGGGGTGTAGATCCGACGCTCGCCCTGACTCGGCACGACGTTCTGCTCTGGAGCGTTGAACATGATTGTAGAGGAAAAAAAAAAACTTCATCTTTCGTTTCGCGTCGTCTCTAGTGTTGATCGGGCGCGTAGACCGATCGGGTCTCGGAGACGACGCGTGGACCGATCGGGGCTTAGGAGACGACGCGTAGACCGATCGGGGCTCGGAGACGGCGCGTAGACCGATCGGGGTGTAGATCCGACGCTCGCCCTGACTCGGCACGAAGTTCTGCTCTGGAGCGTTGAACATGATTGTAAAGTGGAAAAAAAAAAAAATTCAACTTTTGTTTCGCGTCGTCTCTAGTGTTGATCGGGCGCGTAGACCGATGGGGGCTCGGAGACGACGCGTAGACCGATCGGGGCTTAGGAGTCGACGCGTAGACCGATCGGGGCTCGGAGACGGCGCGTAGACCGATCGGGGTGTAGATCCGACGCTCGCCCTGACTCGGCACGAAGTTCTGCTCTGGAGCGTTGAACATGATTGTAGAGGAAAAAAAAAAAAAAAAATTCAACTTTCGTTTCGCGTCGTCTCTAGCGTTGATCGGGCGCGTAGACCGATCGGGTCTCGGAGAAGACGCGTAGACCGATCGGGGCTTAGGAGACGACGCGTAGACCGATCGGGGCTCGGAGACGGCGCGTAGACCGATCGGGGTGTAGATCCGACGCTCGCCCTGACTCGGCACGAAGTTCTGCTCTGGAGCGTTGAACATGATTGTAGAGTGAAAAAAAAAAAAAAATTCAACCTTTTTTCGCGTCGTCTCTAGTGTTGATCGGGCGCGTAGACCGATGGGGGCTCGGAGACGACGCGTAGACCGATCGGGGCTTAGGAGACGACGCGTAGACCGATCGGGGCTCGGAGACGGCGCGTAGACCGATCGGGGCTTAGGAGACGACGCGTAGACCGATCGGGGCTCGGAGACGGCGCGTAGACCGATCGGGGTGTAGATCCGACGCTCGCCCTGACTCGGCACGAAGTTCTGCTCTGGAGCGTTGAACATGATTGTAGAGGAAAAAAAAAAAAAAAAATTCAACTTTCGTTTCGCGTCGTCTCTAGCGTTGATCGGGCGCGTAGACCGATCGGGTCTCGGAGACGACGCGTAGACCGATCGGGGCTTAGGAGACGACGCGTAGACCGATCGGGGCTCGGAGACGGCGCGTAGACCGATCGGGGTGTATATCCGACGCTCGCCCTGACTCGGCACGAAGTTCTGCTCTGGAGCGTTGAACATGATTGTAAAGTGGCAAAAAAAAAAAAAATTCAACTTTTGTTTCGCGTCGTCTCTAGTGTTGATCGGGCGCGTAGACCGATCGGGACTCGGAGACGACGCGTAGACCGATCGGGGCTTAGGAGTCGACGCGTAGACCGATCGGGGCTCGGAGACGGCGCGTAGACCGATCGGGGTGTAGATCCGGCGCGCGCCCTGACTCGGCACGAAGTTCTGCTCTGGAGCATTGAACTTGATTGTAGAGGAAAAAAAAAAAAAAATTCAACTTTCGTTTCGCGTCGTCTCTAGCGTTGATCGGGCGCGTAGACCGATCGGGTCTCGGAGACGACGCGTAGACCGATCGGGGCTTAGGAGACGACGCGTAGACCGATCGGGGCTCGGAGACGGCGCGTAGACCGATCGGGGTGTAGATCCGACGCTCGCCCTGACTCGGCACGACGTTCTGCTCTGGAGCGTTGAACATGATTGTAGAGGAAAAAAAAAAACTTCATCTTTCGTTTCGCGTCGTCTCTAGTGTTGATCGGGCGCGTAGACCGATCGGGTCTCGGAGACGACGCGTAGACCGATCGGGGCTTAGGAGACGACGCGTAGACCGATCGGGGCTCGGAGACGGCGCGTAGACCGATCGGGGTGTAGATCCGACGCTCGCCCTGACTCGGCACGAAGTTCTGCTCTGGAGCGTTGAACATGATTGTAGAGGAAAAAAAAAAAAAAAAATTCAACTTTCGTTTCGCGTCGTCTCTAGCGTTGATCGGGCGCGTAGACCGATCGGGTCTCGGAGACGACGCGTAGACCGATCGGGGCTTAGGAGACGACGCGTAGACCGATCGGGGCTCGGAGACGGCGCGTAGACCGATCGGGGTGTAGATCCGACGCTCGCCCTGACTCGGCACGAAGTTCTGCTCTGGAGCGTTGAACATGATTGTAAAGTGGAAAAAAAAAAATTCAACTTTTGTTTCGCGTCGTCTCTAGTGTTGATCGGGCGCGTAGACCGATGGGGGCTCGGAGACGACGCGTTAACCGATCGGGGCTTAGGAGTCGACGCGTAGACCGATCGGGGCTCGGAGACGGCGCGTAGACCTATCGGGGTGTAGATCCGACGCTCGCCCTGACTCGGCACGAAGTTCTGCTCTGGAGCGTTGAACATGATTGTAGAGGAAAAAAAAAAAAAAAAAAAATTCAACTTTCGTTTCGCGTCGTCTCTAGCGTTGATCGGGCGCGTAGACCGATCGGGTCTCGGAGACGACGCGTAGACCGATCGGGGCTTAGGAGACGACGCGTAGACCGATCGGGGCTCGGAGACGGCGCGTAGACCGATCGGGGTGTAGATCCGACGCTCGCCCTGACTCGGCACGAAGTTCTGCTCTGGAGCGTTGAACATGATTGTAAAGTGGAAAAAAAAAAAATTCAACTTTTGTTTCGCGTCGTCTCTAGTGTTGATCGGGCGCGTAGACCGATGGGGGCTCGGAGACGACGCGTAGACCGATCGGGGCTTAGGAGTCGACGCGTAGACCGATCGGGGCTCGGAGACGGCGCGTAGACCGATCGGGGTGTAGATCCGACGCTCGCCCTGACTCGGCACGAAGTTCTGCTCTGGAGCGTTGAACATGATTGTAGAGGAAAAAAAAAAAAAAAAAATTCAACTTTCGTTTCGCGTCGTCTCTAGCGTTGATCGGGCGCGTAGACCGATCGGGTCTCGGAGAAGACGCGTAGACCGATCGGGGCTTAGGAGACGACGCGTAGACCGATCGGGGCTCGGAGACGGCGCGTAGACCGATCGGGGTGTAGATCCGACGCTCGCCCTGACTCGGCACGAAGTTCTGCTCTGGAGCGTTGAACATGATTGTAGAGTGGAAAAAAAAAATTCAACCTTTGTTTCGCGTCGTCTCTAGTGTTGATCGGGCGCGTAGACCGATGGGGGCTCGGAGACGACGCGTAGACCGATCGGGGCTCGGAGACGGCGCGTAGACCGATCGGGGTGTAGATCCGACGCTCGCCCTGACTCGGCACGACGTTCTGCTCTGGAGCGTTGAACATGATTGTAGAGGAAAAAAAAAAACTTCATCTTTCGTTTCGCGTCGTCTCTAGTGTTGGTCGGGCGCGTAGACCGATCGGGTCTCGGAGACGACGCGTGGACCGATCGGGGCTTAGGAGACGACGCGTAGACCGATCGGGGCTCGGAGACGGCGCGTAGACCGATCGGGGTGTAGATCCGACGCTCGCCCTGACTCGGCACGAAGTTCTGCTCTGGAGCGTTGAACATGATTGTAAAGTGGAAAAAAAAAAAAATTCAACTTTTGTTTCGCGTCGTCTCTAGTGTTGATCGGGCGCGTAGACCGATGGGGGCTCGGAGACGACGCGTAGACCGATCGGGGCTTAGGAGTCGACGCGTAGACCGATCGGGGCTCGGAGACGGCGCGTAGACCGATCGGGGTGTAGATCCGACGCTCGCCCTGACTCGGCACGAAGTTCTGCTCTGGAGCGTTGAACATGATTGTAGAGGAAAAAAAAAAAAAAAAAAATTCAACTTTCGTTTCGCGTCGTCTCTAGCGTTGATCGGGCGCGTAGACCGATGGGGTCTCGGAGAAGACGCGTAGACCGATCGGGGCTTAGGAGACGACGCGTAGACCGATCGGGGCTCGGAGACGGCGCGTAGACCGATCGGGGTGTAGATCCGACGCTCGCCCTGACTCGGCACGAAGTTCTGCTCTGGAGCGTTGAACATGATTGTAGAGTGAAAAAAAAAAAAAAAATTCAACCTTTTTTCGCGTCGTCTCTAGTGTTGATCGGGCGCGTAGACCGATGGGGGCTCGGAGACGACGCGTAGACCGATCGGGGCTTAGGAGACGACGCGTAGACCGATCGGGGCTCGGAGACGGCGCGTAGACCGATCGGGGCTTAGGAGACGACGCGTAGACCGATCGGGGCTCGGAGACGGCGCGTAGACCGATCGGGGTGTAGATCCGACGCTCGCCCTGACTCGGCACGAAGTTCTGCTCTGGAGCGTTGAACATGATTGTAGAGGAAAAAAAAAAAAAAAAATTCAACTTTCGTTTCGCGTCGTCTCTAGCGTTGATCGGGCGCGTAGACCGATCGGGTCTCGGAGACGACGCGTAGACCGATCGGGGCTTAGGAGACGACGCGTAGACCGATCGGGGCTCGGAGACGGCGCGTAGACCGATCGGGGTGTATATCCGACGCTCGCCCTGACTCGGCACGAAGTTCTGCTCTGGAGCGTTGAACATGATTGTAAAGTGGAAAAAAAAAAAAAAAATTCAACTTTTGTTTCGCGTCGTCTCTAGAGTTGATCGGGCGCGTAGACCGATCGGGACTCGGAGACGACGCGTAGACCGATCGGGGCTTAGGAGTCGACGCGTAGACCGATCGGGGCTCGGAGACGGCGCGTAGACCGATCGGGGTGTAGATCCGGCGCGCGCCCTGACTCGGCACGAAGTTCTGCTCTGGAGCATTGAACTTGATTGTAGAGGAAAAAAAAAAAAAAATTCAACTTTCGTTTCGCGTCGTCTCTAGCGTTGATCGGGCGCGTAGACCGATCGGGTCTCGGAGACGACGCGTAGACCGATCGGGGCTTAGGAGACGACGCGTAGACCGATCGGGGCTCGGAGACGGCGCGTAGACCGATCGGGGTGTAGATCCGACGCTCGCCCTGACTCGGCACGACGTTCTGCTCTGGAGCGTTGAACATGATTGTAGAGGAAAAAAAAAAACTTCATCTTTCGTTTCGCGTCGTCTCTAGTGTTGATCGGGCGCGTAGACCGATCGGGTCTCGGAGACGACGCGTAGACCGATCGGGGCTTAGGAGACGACGCGTAGACCGATCGGGGCTCGGAGACGGCGCGTAGACCGATCGGGGTGTAGATCCGACGCTCGCCCTGACTCGGCACGAAGTTCTGCTCTGGAGCGTTGAACATGATTGTAGAGGAAAAAAAAAAAAAAAAAATTCAACTTTCGTTTCGCGTCGTCTCTAGCGTTGATCGGGCGCGTAGACCGATCGGGTCTCGGAGACGACGCGTAGACCGATCGGGGCTTAGGAGACGACGCGTAGACCGATCGGGGCTCGGAGACGGCGCGTAGACCGATCGGGGTGTAGATCCGACGCTCGCCCTGACTCGGCACGAAGTTCTGCTCTGGAGCGTTGAACATGATTGTAAAGTGGAAAAAAAAAAAATTCAACTTTTGTTTCACGTCGTCTCTAGTGTTGATCGGGCGCGTAGACCGATGGGGGCTCGGAGACGACGCGTAGACCGATCGGGGCTTAGGAGTCGACGCGTAGACCGATCGGGGCTCGGAGACGGCGCGTAGACCGATCGGGGTGTAGATCCGACGCTCGCCCTGACTCGGCACGAAGTTCTGCTCTGGAGCGTTGAACATGATTGTAGAGGAAAAAAAAAAAAAAAAAATTCAACTTTCGTTTCGCGTCGTCTCTAGCGTTGATCGGGCGCGTAGACCGATCGGGTCTCGGAGAAGACGCGTAGACCGATCGGGGCTTAGGAGACGACGCGTAGACCGATCGGGGCTCGGAGACGGCGCGTAGACCGATCGGGGTGTAGATCCGACGCTCGCCCTGACTCGGCAGGAAGTTCTGCTCTGGAGCGTTGAACATGATTGTAGAGTGGAAAAAAAAAAAATTCAACCTTTGTTTCGCGTCGTCTCTAGTGTTGATCGGGCGCGTAGACCGATGGGGGCTCGGAGACGACGCGTAGACCGATCGGGGCTTAGGAGACGACGCGTAGACCGATCGGGGCTCGGAGACGGCGCGTAGACCGATCGGGGCTTAGGAGACGACGCGTAGACCGATCGGGGCTCGGAGACGGCGCGTAGACCGATCGGGGTGTAGATCCGACGCTCGCCCTGACTCGGCACGAAGTTCTGCTCTGGAGCGTTGAACATGATTGTAGAGTGGAAAAAAAAAAAAAATTCAACCTTTGTTTCGCGTCGTCTCTAGTGTTGATCGGGCGCGTAGACCGATGGGGGCTCGGAGACGACGCGTAGACCGATCGGGGCTTAGGAGACGACGCGTAGACCGATCGGGGCTCGGAGACGGCGCGTAGACCGATCGGGGCTCGGAGACGGCGCGTAGACCGATCGGGGCTTAGGAGACGACGCGTAGACCGATCGGGGCTCGGAGACGGCGCGTAGACCGATCGGGGTGTATATCCGACGCTCGCCCTGACTCGGCACGAAGTTCTGCTCTGGAGCGTTGAACATGATTGTAAAGTGGAAAAAAAAAAAAAATTCAACTTTTGTTTCGCGTCGTCTCTAGTGTTGATCGGGCGCGTAGACCGATCGGGACTCGGAGACGACGCGTAGACCGATCGGGGCTTAGGAGTCGACGCGTAGACCGATCGGGGCTCGGAGACGGCGCGTAGACCGATCGGGGTGTAGATCCGGCGCGCGCCCTGACTCGGCACGAAGTTCTGCTCTGGAGCATTGAACTTGATTGTAGAGGAAAAAAAAAAAAAAAATTCAACTTTCGTTTCGCGTCGTCTCTAGCGTTGATCGGGCGCGTAGACCGATCGGGTCTCGGAGACGACGCGTAGACCGATCGGGGCTTAGGAGACGACGCGTAGACCGATCGGGGCTCGGAGACGGCGCGTAGACCGATCGGGGTGTAGATCCGACGCTCGCCCTGACTCGGCACGACGTTCTGCTCTGGAGCGTTGAACATGATTGTAGAGGAAAAAAAAAAACTTCATCTTTCGTTTCGCGTCGTCTCTAGTGTTGATCGGGCGTGTAGACCGATCGGGTCTCGGAGACGACGCGTAGACCGATCGGGGCTTAGGAGACGACGCGTAGACCGATCGGGGCTCGGAGACGGCGCGTAGACCGATCGGGGTGTAGATCCGACGCTCGCCCTGACTCGGCACGAAGTTCTGCTCTGGAGCGTTGAACATGATTGTAGAGGAAAAAAAAAAAAAAAAAAAATTCAACTTTCGTTTCGCGTCGTCTCTAGCGTTGATCGGGCGCGTAGACCGATCGGGTCTCGGAGACGACGCGTAGACCGATCGGGGCTTAGGAGACGACGCGTAGACCGATCGGGGCTCGGAGACGGCGCGTAGACCGATCGGGGTGTAGATCCGACGCTCGCCCTGACTCGGCACGAAGTTCTGCTCTGGAGCGTTGAACATGATTGTAAAGTGGAAAAAAAAAAATTCAACTTTTGTTTCGCGTCGTCTCTAGTGTTGATCGGGCGCGTAGACCGATGGGGGCTCGGAGACGACGCGTAGACCGATCGGGGCTTAGGAGTCGACGCGTAGACCGATCGGGGCTCGGAGACGGCGCGTAGACCGATCGGGGTGTAGATCCGACGCTCGCCCTGACTCGGCACGAAGTTCTGCTCTGGAGCGTTGAACATGATTGTAGAGGAAAAAAAAAAAAAAAAAATTCAACTTTCGTTTCGCGTCGTCTCTAGCGTTGATCGGGCGCGTAGACCGATCGGGTCTCGGAGACGACGCGTAGACCGATCGGGGCTTAGGAGACGACGCGTAGACCGATCGGGGCTCGGAGACGGCGCGTAGACCGATCGGGGTGTAGATCCGACGCTCGCCCTGACTCGGCACGAAGTTCTGCTCTGGAGCGTTGAACATGATTGTAGAGGAAAAAAAAAAAAAAAAAAAATTCAACTTTCGTTTCGCGTCGTCTCTAGCGTTGATCGGGCGCGTAGACCGATCGGGTCTCGGAGACGACGCGTAGACCGATCGGGGCTTAGGAGACGACGCGTAGACCGATCGGGGCTCGGAGACGGCGCGTAGACCGATCGGGGTGTAGATCCGACGCTCGCCCTGACTCGGCACGAAGTTCTGCTCTGGAGCGTTGAACATGATTGTAAAGTGGAAAAAAAAAAATTCAACTTTTGTTTCGCGTCGTCTCTAGTGTTGATCGGGCGCGTAGACCGATGGGGGCTCGGAGACGACGCGTAGACCGATCGGGGCTTAGGAGTCGACGCGTAGACCGATCGGGGCTCGGAGACGGCGCGTAGACCGATCGGGGTGTAGATCCGACGCTCGCCCTGACTCGGCACGAAGTTCTGCTCTGGAGCGTTGAACATGATTGTAGAGGAAAAAAAAAAAAAAAAAATTCAACTTTCGTTTCGCGTCGTCTCTAGCGTTGATCGGGCGCGTAGACCGATCGGGTCTCGGAGAAGACGCGTAGACCGATCGGGGCTTAGGAGACGACGCGTAGACCGATCGGGGCTCGGAGACGGCGCGTAGACCGATCGGGGTGTAGATCCGACGCTCGCCCTGACTCGGCACGAAGTTCTGCTCTGGAGCGTTGAACATGATTGTAGAGTGGAAAAAAAAAAATTCAACCTTTGTTTCGCGTCGTCTCTAGTGTTGATCGGGCGCGTAGACCGATGGGGGCTCGGAGACGACGCGTAGACCGATCGGGGCTCGGAGACGGCGCGTAGACCGATCGGGGTGTAGATCCGACGCTCGCCCTGACTCGGCACGACGTTCTGCTCTGGAGCGTTGAACATGATTGTAGAGGAAAAAAAAAAACTTCATCTTTCGTTTCGCGTAGTCTCTAGTGTTGATCGGGCGCGTAGACCGATCGGGTCTCGGAGACGACGCGTGGACCGATCGGGGCTTAGGAGACGACGCGTAGACCGATCGGGGCTCGGAGACGGCGCGTAGACCGATCGGGGTGTAGATCCGACGCTCGCCCTGACTCGGCACGAAGTTCTGCTCTGGAGCGTTGAACATGATTGTAAAGTGGAAAAAAAAAAAAATTCAACTTTTGTTTCGCGTCGTCTCTAGTGTTGATCGGGCGCGTAGACCGATGGGGGCTCGGAGACGACGCGTAGACCGATCGGGGCTTAGGAGTCGACGCGTAGACCGATCGGGGCTCGGAGACGGCGCGTAGACCGATCGGGGTGTAGATCCGACGCTCGCCCTGACTCGGCACGAAGTTCTGCTCTGGAGCGTTGAACATGATTGTAGAGGAAAAAAAAAAAAAAAAAATTCAACTTTCGTTTCGCGTCGTCTCTAGCGTTGATCGGGCGCGTAGACCGATCGGGTCTCGGAGAAGACGCGTAGACCGATCGGGGCTTAGGAGACGACGCGTAGACCGATCGGGGCTCGGAGACGGCGCGTAGACCGATCGGGGTGTAGATCCGACGCTCGCCCTGACTCGGCACGAAGTTCTGCTCTGGAGCGTTGAACATGATTGTAGAGTGAAAAAAAAAAAAAAATTCAACCTTTTTTCGCGTCGTCTCTAGTGTTGATCGGGCGCGTAGACCGATGGGGGCTCGGAGACGACGCGTAGACCGATCGGGGCTTAGGAGACGACGCGTAGACCGATCGGGGCTCGGAGACGGCGCGTAGACCGATCGGGGCTTAGGAGACGACGCGTAGACCGATCGGGGCTCGGAGACGGCGCGTAGACCGATCGGGGTGTAGATCCGACGCTCGCCCTGACTCGGCACGAAGTTCTGCTCTGGAGCGTTGAACATGATTGTAGAGGAAAAAAAAAAAAAAAAATTCAACTTTCGTTTCGCGTCGTCTCTAGCGTTGATCGGGCGCGTAGACCGATCGGGTCTCGGAGACGACGCGTAGACCGATCGGGGCTTAGGAGACGACGCGTAGACCGATCGGGGCTCGGAGACGGCGCGTAGACCGATCGGGGTGTATATCCGACGCTCGCCCTGACTCGGCACGAAGTTCTGCTCTGGAGCGTTGAACATGATTGTAAAGTGGCAAAAAAAAAAAAAATTCAACTTTTGTTTCGCGTCGTCTCTAGTGTTGATCGGGCGCGTAGACCGATCGGGACTCGGAGACGACGCGTAGACCGATCGGGGCTTAGGAGTCGACGCGTAGACCGATCGGGGCTCGGAGACGGCGCGTAGACCGATCGGGGTGTAGATCCGGCGCGCGCCCTGACTCGGCACGAAGTTCTGCTCTGGAGCATTGAACTTGATTGTAGAGGAAAAAAAAAAAAAATTCAACTTTCGTTTCGCGTCGTCTCTAGCGTTGATCGGGCGCGTAGACCGATCGGGTCTCGGAGACGACGCGTAGACCGATCGGGGCTTAGGAGACGACGCGTAGACCGATCGGGGCTCGGAGACGGCGCGTAGACCGATCGGGGTGTAGATCCGACGCTCGCCCTGACTCGGCACGACGTTCTGCTCTGGAGCGTTGAACATGATTGTAGAGGAAAAAAAAAAACTTCATCTTTCGTTTCGCGTCGTCTCTAGTGTTGATCGGGCGCGTAGACCGATCGGGTCTCGGAGACGACGCGTAGACCGATCGGGGCTTAGGAGACGACGCGTAGACCGATCGGGGCTCGGAGACGGCGCGTAGACCGATCGGGGTGTAGATCCGACGCTCGCCCTGACTCGGCACGAAGTTCTGCTCTGGAGCGTTGAACATGATTGTAGAGGAAAAAAAAAAAAAAAAAATTCAACTTTCGTTTCGCGTCGTCTCTAGCGTTGATCGGGCGCGTAGACCGATCGGGTCTCGGAGACGACGCGTAGACCGATCGGGGCTTAGGAGACGACGCGTAGACCGATCGGGGCTCGGAGACGGCGCGTAGACCGATCGGGGTGTAGATCCGACGCTCGCCCTGACTCGGCACGAAGTTCTGCTCTGGAGCGTTGAACATGATTGTAAAGTGGAAAAAAAAAAATTCAACTTTTGTTTCGCGTCGTCTCTAGTGTTGATCGGGCGCGTAGACCGATGGGGGCTCGGAGACGACGCGTAAACCTATCGGGGCTTAGGAGTCGACGCGTAGACCGATCGGGGCTCGGAGACGGCGCGTAGACCGATCGGGGTGTAGATCCGACGCTCGCCCTGACTCGGCACGAAGTTCTGCTCTGGAGCGTTGAACATGATTGTAGAGGAAAAAAAAAAAAAAAAAAAATTCAACTTTCGTTTCGCGTCGTCTCTAGCGTTGATCGGGCGCGTAGACCGATCGGGTCTCGGAGACGACGCGTAGACCGATCGGGGCTTAGGAGACGACGCGTAGACCGATCGGGGCTCGGAGACGGCGCGTAGACCGATCGGGGTGTAGATCCGACGCTCGCCCTGACTCGGCACGAAGTTCTGCTCTGGAGCGTTGAACATGATTGTAAAGTGGAAAAAAAAAAAATTCAACTTTTGTTTCGCGTCGTCTCTAGTGTTGATCGGGCGCGTAGACCGATGGGGGCTCGGAGACGACGCGTAGACCGATCGGGGCTTAGGAGTCGACGCGTAGACCGATCGGGGCTCGGAGACGGCGCGTAGACCGATCGGGGTGTAGATCCGACGCTCGCCCTGACTCGGCACGAAGTTCTGCTCTGGAGCGTTGAACATGATTGTAGAGGAAAAAAAAAAAAAAAAAATTCAACTTTCGTTTCGCGTCGTCTCTAGCGTTGATCGGGCGCGTAGACCGATCGGGTCTCGGAGAAGACGCGTAGACCGATCGGGGCTTAGGAGACGACGCGTAGACCGATCGGGGCTCGGAGACGGCGCGTAGACCGATCGGGGTGTAGATCCGACGCTCGCCCTGACTCGGCACGAAGTTCTGCTCTGGAGCGTTGAACATGATTGTAGAGTGGAAAAAAAAAAATTCAACCTTTGTTTCGCGTCGTCTCTAGTGTTGATCGGGCGCGTAGACCGATGGGGGCTCGGAGACGACGCGTAGACCGATCGGGGCTCGGAGACGGCGCGTAGACCGATCGGGGTGTAGATCCGACGCTCGCCCTGACTCGGCACGACGTTCTGCTCTGGAGCGTTGAACATGATTGTAGAGGAAAAAAAAAAACTTCATCTTTCGTTTCGCGTCGTCTCTAGTGTTGATCGGGCGCGTAGACCGATCGGGTCTCGGAGACGACGCGTGGACCGATCGGGGCTTAGGAGACGACGCGTAGACCGATCGGGGCTCGGAGACGGCGCGTAGACCGATCGGGGTGTAGATCCGACGCTCGCCCTGACTCGGCACGAAGTTCTGCTCTGGAGCGTTGAACATGATTGTAAAGTGGAAAAAAAAAAAATTCAACTTTTGTTTCGCGTCGTCTCTAGTGTTGATCGGGCGCGTAGACCGATGGGGGCTCGGAGACGACGCGTAGACCGATCGGGGCTTAGGAGTCGACGCGTAGACCGATCGGGGCTCGGAGACGGCGCGTAGACCGATCGGGGTGTAGATCCGACGCTCGCCCTGACTCGGCACGAAGTTCTGCTCTGGAGCGTTGAACATGATTGTAGAGGAAAAAAAAAAAAAAAAAAATTCAACTTTCGTTTCGCGTCGTCTCTAGCGTTGATCGGGCGCGTAGACCGATCGGGTCTCGGAGAAGACGCGTAGACCGATCGGGGCTTAGGAGACGACGCGTAGACCGATCGGGGCTCGGAGACGGCGCGTAGACCGATCGGGGTGTAGATCCGACGCTCGCCCTGACTCGGCACGAAGTTCTGCTCTGGAGCGTTGAACATGATTGTAGAGTGAAAAAAAAAAAAAAAATTCAACCTTTTTTCGCGTCGTCTCTAGTGTTGATCGGGCGCGTAGACCGATGGGGGCTCGGAGACGACGCGTAGACCGATCGGGGCTTAGGAGACGACGCGTAGACCGATCGGGGCTCGGAGACGGCGCGTAGACCGATCGGGTCTCGGAGACGACGCGTAGACCGATCGGGGCTTAGGAGACGACGCGTAGACCGATCGGGGCTCGGAGACGGCGCGTAGACCGATCGGGGTGTAGATCCGACGCTCGCCCTGACTCGGCACGAAGTTCTGCTCTGGAGCGTTGAACATGATTGTAGAGGAAAAAAAAAAAAAAAAAATTCAACTTTCGTTTCGCGTCGTCTCTAGCGTTGATCGGGCGCGTAGACCGATCGGGTCTCGGAGACGACGCGTAGACCGATCGGGGCTTAGGAGACGACGCGTGGACCGATCGGGGCTCGGAGACGGCGCGTAGACCGATCGGGGTGTAGATCCGACGCTCGCCCTGACTCGGCACGAAGTTCTGCTCTGGAGCGTTGAACATGATTGTAAAGTGGAAAAAAAAAAAATTCAACTTTTGTTTCGCGTCGTCTCTAGTGTTGATCGGGCGCGTAGACCGATGGGGGCTCGGAGACGACGCGTAGACCGATCGGGGCTTAGGAGTCGACGCGTAGACCGATCGGGGCTCGGAGACGGCGCGTAGACCGATCGGGGTGTAGATCCGACGCTCGCCCTGACTCGGCACGAAGTTCTGCTCTGGAGCGTTGAACATGATTGTAGAGGAAAAAAAAAAAAAAAAAATTCAACTTTCGTTTCGCGTCGTCTCTAGCGTTGATCGGGCGCGTAGACCGATCGGGTCTCGGAGAAGACGCGTAGACCGATCGGGGCTTAGGAGACGACGCGTAGACCGATCGGGGCTCGGAGACGGCGCGTAGACCGATCGGGGTGTAGATCCGACGCTCGCCCTGACTCGGCAGGAAGTTCTGCTCTGGAGCGTTGAACATGATTGTAGAGTGGAAAAAAAAAAAATTCAACCTTTGTTTCGCGTCGTCTCTAGTGTTGATCGGGCGCGTAGACCGATGGGGGCTCGGAGACGACGCGTAGACCGATCGGGGCTTAGGAGACGACGCGTAGACCGATCGGGGCTCGGAGACGGCGCGTAGACCGATCGGGGCTTAGGAGACGACGCGTAGACCGATCGGGGCTCGGAGACGGCGCGTAGACCGATCGGGGTGTAGATCCGACGCTCGCCCTGACTCGGCACGAAGTTCTGCTCTGGAGCGTTGAACATGATTGTAGAGTGGAAAAAAAAAAAATTCAACCTTTGTTTCGCGTCGTCTCTAGTGTTGATCGGGCGCGTAGACCGATGGGGGCTCGGAGACGACGCGTAGACCGATCGGGGCTTAGGAGACGACGCGTAGACCGATCGGGGCTCGGAGACGGCGCGTAGACCGATCGGGGCTCGGAGACGGCGCGTAGACCGATCGGGGCTTAGGAGACGACGCGTAGACCGATCGGGGCTCGGAGACGGCGCGTAGACCGATCGGGGTGTAGATCCGACGCTCGCCCTGACTCGGCACGAAGTTCTGCTCTGGAGCGTTGAACATGATTGTAGAGGAAAAAAAAAAAAAAAAAAATTCAACTTTCGTTTCGCGTCGTCTCTAGCGTTGATCGGGCGCGTAGACCGATCGGGTCTCGGAGACGACCCGTAGACCGATCGGGGCTTAGGAGACGACGCGTAGACCGATCGGGGCTCGGAGACGGCGCGTAGACCGATCGGGGTGTATATCCGACGCTCGCCCTGACTCGGCACGAAGTTCTGCTCTGGAGCGTTGAACATGATTGTAAAGTGGAAAAAAAAAAAAAAATTCAACTTTTGTTTCGCGTCGTCTCTAGTGTTGATCGGGCGCGTAGACCGATGGGGGCTCGGAGACGACGCGTAGACCGATCGGGGCTTAGGAGACGACGCGTAGACCGATCGGGGCTCGGAGACGTCGCGTAGACCGATCGGGGCTTAGGAGACGACGCGTAGATCGATCGGGGCTCGGAGACGACGCGTAGACCGATCGGGGCTCGGAGACGGCGCGTAGACCGATCGGGGCTCGGAGACGGCGCGTAGACCGATCGGGGCTTAGGAGACGACGCGTAGACCGATCGGGGCTCGGAGACAGCGCGTAGACCGATCGGGGTGTAGATCCGACGCTCGCCCTGACTCGGCACGAAGTTCTGCTCTGGAGCGTTGAACATGATTGTAGAGGAAAAAAAAAAAAAAAAATTCAACTTTCGTTTCGCGTCGTCTCTAGCGTTGATCGGGCGCGTAGACCGATCGGGTCTCGGAGACGACCCGTAGACCGATCGGGGCTTAGGAGACGACGCGTAGACCGATCGGGGCTCGGAGACGGCGCGTAGACCGATCGGGGTGTATATCCGACGCTCGCCCTGACTCGGCACGAAGTTCTGCTCTGGAGCGTTGAACATGATTGTAAAGTGGAAAAAAAAAAAAAAAATTCAACTTTTGTTTCGCGTCGTCTCTAGTGTTGATCGGGCGCGTAGACCGATGGGGGCTCGGAGACGACGCGTAGACCGATCGGGGCTTAGGAGACGACGCGTAGACCGATCGGGGCTCGGAGACGTCGCGTAGACCGATCGGGGCTTAGGAGACGACGCGTAGATCGATCGGGGCTCGGAGACGGCGCGTAGACCGATCGGGGTGTAGATCCGACGCTCGCCCTGACTCGGCACGAAGTTCTGCTCTGGAGCGTTGAACATGATTGTAAAGTGGAAAAAAAAAAAAATTCAACTTTTGTTTCGCGTCGTCTCTAGTGTTGATCGGGCGCGTAGACCGATGGGGGCTCGGAGACGACGCGTAGACCGATCGGGGCTTAGGAGTCGACGCGTAGACCGATCGGGGCTCGGAGACGGCGCGTAGACCGATCGGGGTGTAGATCCGACGCTCGCCCTGACTCGGCACGAAGTTCTGCTCTGGAGCGTTGAACATGATTGTAGAGGAAAAAAAAAAAAAAAAAAATTCAACTTTCGTTTCGCGTCGTCTCTAGCGTTGATCGGACGCGTAGACCGATCGGGTTTCGGAGAAGACGCGTAGACCGATCGGGGCTTAGGAGACGACGCGTAGACCGATCGGGGCTCGGAGACGGCGCGTAGACCGATCGGGGTGTAGATCCGACGCTCGCCCTGACTCGGCACGAAGTTCTGCTCTGGAGCGTTGAACATGATTGTAGAGTGGAAAAAAAAAAAAATTCAACCTTTGTTTCGCGTCGTCTCTAGTGTTGATCGGGCGCGTAGACCGATGGGGGCTCGGAGACGACGCGTAGACCGATCGGGGCTTAGGAGACGACGCGTAGACCGATCGGGGCTCGGAGACGGCGCGTAGACCGATCGGGGCTTAGGAGACGACGCGTAGACCGATCGGGGCTCGGAGACGGCGCGTAGACCGATCGGGGTGTAGATCCGACGCTCGCCCTGACTCGGCACGAAGTTCTGCTCTGGAGCGTTGAACATGATTGTAGAGGAAAAAAAAAAAAAAAAATTCAACTTTCGTTTCGCGTCGTCTCTAGCGTTGATCGGGGGCGTAGACCGATCGGGTCTCGGAGACGACGCGTAGACCGATCGGGGCTTAGGAGACGACGCGTAGACCGATCGGGGCTCGGAGACGGCGCGTAGACCGATCGGGGTGTATATCCGACGCTCGCCCTGACTCGGCACGAAGTTCTGCTCTGGAGCGTTGAACATGATTGTAAAGTGGAAAAAAAAAAAAAAATTCAACTTTTGTTTCGCGTCGTCTCTAGTGTTGATCGGGCGCGTAGACCGATCGGGACTCGGAGACGACGCGTAGACCGATCGGGGCTTAGGAGTCGACGCGTAGACCGATCGGGGCTCGGAGACGGCGCGTAGACCGATCGGGGTGTAGATCCGGCGCGCGCCCTGACTCGGCACGAAGTTCTGCTCTGGAGCATTGAACTTGATTGTAGAGGAAAAAAAAAAAAAAAATTCAACTTTCGTTTCGCGTCGTCTCTAGCGTTGATCGGGCGCGTAGACCGATCGGGTCTCGGAGACGACGCGTAGACCGATCGGGGCTTAGGAGACGACGCGTAGACCGATCGGGGCTCGGAGACGGCGTGTAGACCGATCGGGGTGTAGATCCGACGCTCGCCCTGACTCGGCACGACGTTCTGCTCTGGAGCGTTGAACATGATTGTAGAGGAAAAAAAAAAACTTCATCTTTCGTTTCGCGTCGTCTCTAGTGTTGATCGGGCGCGTAGACCGATCGGGTCTCGGAGACGACGCGTAGACCGATCGGGGCTTAGGAGACGACGCGTAGACCGATCGGGGCTCGGAGACGGCGCGTAGACCGATCGGGGTGTAGATCCGACGCTCGCCCTGACTCGGCACGAAGTTCTGCTCTGGAGCGTTGAACATGATTGTAGAGGAAAAAAAAAAAAAAAAAATTCAACTTTCGTTTCGCGTCGTCTCTAGCGTTGATCGGGCGCGTAGACCGATCGGGTCTCGGAGACGACGCGTAGACCGATCGGGGCTTAGGAGACGACGCGTAGACCGATCGGGGCTCGGAGACGGCGCGTAGACCGATCGGGGTGTAGATCCGACGCTCGCCCTGACTCGGCACGAAGTTCTGCTCTGGAGCGTTGAACATGATTGTAAAGTGGAAAAAAAAAAAATTCAACTTTTGTTTCGCGTCGTCTCTAGTGTTGATCGGGCGCGTAGACCGATGGGGGCTCGGAGACGACGCGTAGACCGATCGGGGCTTAGGAGTCGACGCGTAGACCGATCGGGGCTCGGAGACGGCGCGTAGACCGATCGGGGTGTAGATCCGACGCTCGCCCTGACTCGGCACGATGTTCTGCTCTGGAGCGTTGAACATGATTGTAGAGGAAAAAAAAAAAAAAAAAAATCAACTTTCGTTTCGCGTCGTCTCTAGCGTTGATCGGGCGCGTAGACCGATCGGGTCTCGGAGAAGACGCGTAGACCGATCGGGGCTTAGGAGACGACGCGTAGACCGATCGGGGCTCGGAGACGGCGCGTAGACCGATCGGGGTGTAGATCCGACGCTCGCCCTGACTCGGCACGAAGTTCTGCTCTGGAGCGTTGAACATGATTGTAGAGTGGAAAAAAAAAAAATTCAACCTTTGTTTGGCGTCGTCTCTAGTGTTGATCGGGCGCGTAGACCGATGGGGGCTCGGAGACGACGCGTAGACCGATCGGGGCTTAGGAGACGACGCGTAGACCGATCGGGGCTCGGAGACGGCGCGTAGACCGATCGGGGCTTAGGAGACGACGCGTAGACCGATCGGGGCTCGGAGACGGCGCGTAGACCGATCGGGGTGTAGATCCGACGCTCGCCCTGACTCGGCACGAAGTTCTGCTCTGGAGCGTTGAACATGATTGTAGAGTGGAAAAAAAAAATTCAACCTTTGTTTCGCGTCGTCTCTAGTGTTGATCGGGCGCGTAGACCGATGGGGGCTCGGAGACGACGCGTAGACCGATCGGGGCTTAGGAGACGACGCGTAGACCGATCGGGGCTCGGAGACGTCGCGTAGACCGATCGGGGCTTAGGAGACGACGCGTAGATCGATCGGGGCTCGGAGACGACGCGTAGACCGATCGGGGCTCGGAGACGGCGCGTAGACCGATCGGGGCTTAGGAGTCGACGCGTAGACCGATCGGGGCTCGGAGACGGCGCGTAGACCGATCGGGGTGTAGATCCGGCGCGCGCCCTGACTCGGCACGAAGTTCTGCTCTGGAGCATTGAACTTGATTGTAGAGGAAAAAAAAAAAAAAAATTCAACTTTCGTTTCGCGTCGTCTCTAGTGTTGATCGGGCGCGTAGACCGATCGGGGCTCGGAGACGACGCGTAGACCGATCGGGGCTTAGGAGACGACGCGTAGACCAATTGGGGCTCGGAGACGGTGCGTAGACCGATCGGGGTGTAGATCCGACGCTCGCCCTGACCCGGCACGAAGTTCCGCTCTGGAGCGTTGAACATGATTGTAGAGGAAAAAAAAAAAAAAAAAAAAAAAATTCAACTTTTGTTTCGCGTCGTCTCTAGTGTTGATCGGGCGCGTAGACCGATGGGGGCTCGGAGACGACGCGTAGACCGATCGGGGCTTAGGAGACGACGCGTAGACCGATCGGGGCTCGGAGACGGCGCGTAGACCGATCGGGGTGTAGATCCGACGCTCGCCCTGACTCGGCACGAAGTTCTGCTCTGGAGCGTTGAACATGATTGTAGAGTGGAAAAAAAAAAATTCAACTTTTGTTTCGCGTCGTCTCTAGTGTTGATCGGGCGCGTAGACCGATGGGGGCTCGGAGACGACGCGTAGACCGATCGGGGCTTAGGAGACGACGCGTAGACCGATCGGGGCTCGGAGACGGCGCGTAGACCGATCGGGGCTTAGGAGACGACGCGTAGACCGATCGGGGCTCGGAGACGGCGCGTAGACCGATCGGGGTGTAGATCCGACGCTCGCCCTGACTCGGCACGAAGTTCTGCTCTGGAGCGTTGAACATGATTGTAGAGGAAAAAAAAAAAAAAAAAAAATTCAACTTTCGTTTCGCGTCGTCTCTAGCGTTGATCGGGCGCGTAGACCGATCGGGTCTCGGAGACGACGCGTAGACCGGTCGGGGCTTAGGAGACGACGCGTAGACCGATCGGGGCTCGGAGACGGCGCGTAGACCGATCGGGGTGTAGATCCGACGCTCGCCCTGACTCGGCACGAAGTTCTGCTCTGGAGCGTTGAACATGATTGTAAAGTGGAAAAAAAAAAATTCAACTTTTGTTTCGCGTCGTCTCTAGTGTTGATCGGGCGCGTAGACCGATGGGGGCTCGGAGACGACGCGTAGACCGATCGGGGCTTAGGAGTCGACGCGTAGACCGATCGGGGCTCGGAGACGGCGCGTAGACCGATCGGGGTGTAGATCCGACGCTCGCCCTGACTCGGCACGAAGTTCTGCTCTGGAGCGTTGAACATGATTGTAGAGGAAAAAAAAAAAAAAAAAAATTCAACTTTCGTTTCGCGTCGTCTCTAGCGTTGATCGGGCGCGTAGACCGATCGGGTCTCGGAGAAGACGCGTAGACCGATCGGGGCTTAGGAGACGACGCGTAGACAGATCGGGGCTCGGAGACGGGGCGTAGACCGATCGGGGTGTAGATCCGACGCTCGCCCTGACTCGGCACGAAGTTCTGCTCTGGAGCGTTGAACATGATTGTAGAGTGGAAAAAAAAAAAATTCAACTTTTGTTTCGCGTCGTCTCTAGTGTTGATCGGGCGCGTAGACCGATGGGGGCTCGGAGACGACGCGTAGACCGATCGGGGCTTAGGAGACGACGCGTAGACCGATCGGGGCTCGGAGACGGCGCGTAGACCGATCGGGGCTTAGGAGACGACGCGTAGACCGATCGGGGCTCGGAGACGGCGCGTAGACCGATCGGGGTGTAGATCCGACGCTCGCCCTGACTCGGCACGAAGTTCTGCTCTGGAGCGTTGAACATGATTGTAGAGGAAAAAAAAAAAAAAAAAAAATTCAACTTTCGTTTCGCGTCGTCTCTAGCGTTGATCGGGCGCGTAGACCGATCGGGTCTCGGAGACGACGCGTAGACCGATCGGGGCTTAGGAGACGACGCGTAGACCGATCGGGGCTCGGAGACGGCGCGTAGACCGATCGGGGTGTATATCCGACGCTCGCCCTGACTCGGCACGAAGTTCTGCTCTGGAGCGTTGAACATGATTGTAAAGTGGAAAAAAAAAAAAAAATTCAACTTTTGTTTCGCGTCGTCTCTAGTGTTGATCGGGCGCGTAGACCGATGGGGGCTCGGAGACGACGCGTAGACCGATCGGGGCTTAGGAGACGACGCGTAGACCGATCGGGGCTCGGAGACGGCGCGTAGACCGATCGGGGCTCGGAGACGGCGCGTAGACCGATCGGGGTGTAGATCCGACGCTCGCCCTGACTCGGCACGAAGTTCTGCTCTGGAGCGTTGAACATGATTGTAGAGTGGAAAAAAAAAATTCAACTTTTGTTTCGCGTCGTCTCTAGTGTTGATCGGGCGCGTAGACCGATGGGGGCTCGGAGACGACGCGTAGACCGATCGGGGCTTAGGAGACGACGCGTAGACCGATCGGGGCTCGGAGACGGCGCGTAGACCGATCGGGGCTTAGGAGACGACGCGTAGACCGATCGGGGCTCGGAGACGGCGCGTAGACCGATCGGGGTGTAGATCCGACGCTCGCCCTGACTCGGCACGAAGTTCTGCTCTGGAGCGTTGAACATGATTGTAGAGGAAAAAAAAAAAAAAAAAAAATTCAACTTTCGTTTCGCGTCGTCTCTAGCGTTGATCGGGCGCGTAGACCGATCGGGTCTCGGAGACGACGCGTAGACCGATCGGGGCTTAGGAGACGACGCGTAGACCGATCGGGGCTCGGAGACGGCGCGTAGACCGATCGGGGTGTAGATCCGACGCTCGCCCTGACTCGGCACGAAGTTCTGCTCTGGAGCGTTGAACATGATTGTAGAGGAAAAAAAAAAAAAAAAAATTCAACTTTCGTTTCGCGTCGTCTCTAGCGTTGATCGGGCGCGTAGACCGATCGGGTCTCGGAGACGACGCGTAGACCGATCGGGGCTTAGGAGACGACGCGTAGACCGATCGGGGCTCGGAGACGACGCGTAGACCGATCGGGGCTTAGGAGACGACGCGTAGACCGATCGGGGCTCGGAGACGGCGCGTAGACCGATCGGGGCTTAGGAGACGACGCGTAGATCGATCGGGGCTCGGAGACGGCGCGTAGACCGATCGGGGTGTAGATCCGACGCTCGCCCTGACTCGGCACGAAGTTCTGCTCTGGAGCGTTGAACATGATTGTATAAGAAAAAAAAAAAAAAAAAAAATTCAACTTTCGTTTCGCGTCGTCTCTAGTGTTGATCGGGCGCGTAGACCGATCGGGCTCGGAGACGACGCGTAGACCGATCGGGGCTTAGGAGACGACGCGTAGACCGATCGGGGTGTAGATCCGACGCTCGCCCTGACTCGGCACGAAGTTCTGCTCTGGAGCGTTGAACATGATTGTAAAGTGGAAAAAAAAAAAAAATTCAACTTTTGTTTCGCGTCGTCTCTAGTGTTGATCGGGCGCGTAGACCGATTGGGGCTCGGAGACGGTGCGTAGACCGATCGGGGTGTAGATCCGACGCTCGCCCTGACTCGGCACGAAGTTCCGCTCTGGAGCGTTGAACATGATTGTAGAGGAAAAAAAAAAAAAAAAAAAAAAATTCAACTTTCGTTTCGCGTCGTCTCTAGAGTTGATCGGGCGCGTAGACCGATCGGGGCTCGGAGACGACGCGTAGACCGATCGGGGCTTAGGAGACGACGCGTAGACCGATCGGGGCTCGGAGACGGCGCGTAGACCGATCGGGGCTTAGGAGACGACGCGTAGACCGATCGGGGCTCGGAGACGGCGCGTAGACCGATCGGGGTGTAGATCCCACGCTCGCCCTGACTCGGCACGAAGTTCTGCTCTGGAGCGTTGAACATGATTGTAGAGGGAAAAAAAAAAAACTTCATCTTTCGTTTCGCGTCGTCTCTAGTGTTGATCGGGCGCGTAGACCGATCGGGGCTCGGAGACGACGCGTAGACCGATCGGGGTGTAGATCCGACGCTCGCCCTGACTCGGCACGAAGTTCTGCTCTGGAGCGTTGAACATGATTGTAGAGGAAAAAAAAAAAAAAAAAAATTCAACTTTCGTTTCGCCTCGTCTCTAGCGTTGATCGGGCGCGTAGACCGATCGGGTCTCGGAGACGACGCGTAGACCGATCGGGGCTCGCAGACGACGCGTAGACCGATCGGGGCTTAGGAGACGACGCGTAGACCGATCGGGGCTCGGAGACGGCGCGTAGACCGATCGGGGTGTAGATCCGACGCTCGCCCTGACTCGGCACGAAGTTCTGCTCTGGAGCGTTGAACATGATTGTAAAGTGGAAAAAAAAAAAATTCAACTTTTGTTTCGCGTCGTCTCTAGTGTTGATCGGGCGCGTAGACCGATCGGGGCTCGGAGACGGCGCGTAGACCGATCGGGGTGTAGATCCGACGCTCGCCCTGACTCGGCACGAAGTTCTGCTCTGGAGCGTTGAACATGATTGTAGAGGAAAAAAAAAAAAAAATTCAACTTTCGTTTCGCGTCGTCTCTAGTATTGATCGGGCGCGTAGACCGATCGGGGCTCGGAGACGGCGCGTAGACCGATCGGGGTGTAGATCCGACGCTCGCCCTGACTCGGCACGAAGTTCCGCTCTGGAGCGTTGAACATGATTGTAGAGGAAAAAAAAAAAAAAAAAAAAATTCAACTTTTGTTTCGCGTCGTCTCTAGTGTTGATCGGGCGCGTAGACCGATCGGGACTCGGAGACGCCGCGTAGACCGATCGGGGCTTAGGAGACAACGCGTAGACCGATCGGGGCTCGGAGACGGCGCGTAGACCGATCGGGGTGTAGATCCGACGCTCGCCCTGACTCGGCACAAAGTTCTGCTCTGGAGCGTTGAAAATGATTGTAGAGGAAAAAAAAAAAAAAAAAAATTCAACTTTTGTTTCGCGTCGTCTCTAGTGTTGATCGGGCGCGTAGACCGATCGGGACTCGGTGACGACGCGTAGACCGATCGGGGCTTAGGAGTCGACGCGTAGACCGATCGGGGCTCGGAGACGGCGCGTAGACCGATCGGGGTGTAGATCCGACGCGCGCCCTGACTCGGCACGAAGTTCTGCTCTGGAGCGTTGAACATGATTGTAGAGGAAAAAAAAAAAAAAAAAAAATTCAACTTTCGTTTCGCGTCGTCTCTAGCGTTGATCGGGCGCGTAGACCGATCGGGTCTCGGAGACGACGCGTAGACCGATCGGGGCTTAGGAGACGACGCGTAGACCGATCGGGGCTCGGAGACGGCGCGTAGACCGATCGGGGCTTAGGAGACGACGCGTAGACCGATCGGAGCTCGGAGACGGCGCGTAGACCGATCGGGGCTTAGGAGACGACGCGTAGACCGATCGGGGCTCGGAGACGGCGCGTAGACCGATCGGGGTGTAGATCCGACGCTCGCCCTGACTCGGCACGAAGTTCTGCTCTGGAGCGTTGAACATGATTGTAGAGGAAAAAAAAAAAAAAAAAAAATTGAACTTTCGTTTCGCGTCGTCTCTAGCGTTGATCGGGCGCGTAGACCGATCGGGTCTCGGAGACGACGCGTAGACCGATCGGGGCTTAGGAGACGACGCGTAGACCGATCGGGGCTCGGAGACGGCGCGTAGACCGATCGGGGTGTAGATCCGACGCTCGCCCTGACTCGGCACGAAGTTCTGCTCTGGAGCGTTGAACATGATTGTAAAATGGAAAAAAAAAAAAAATTCAACTTTTGTTTCGCGTCGTCTCTAGTGTTGATCGGGCGCGTAGACCGATGGGGGCTCGGAGACGACGCGTAGACCGATCGGGGCTTAGGAGACGACGCGTAGACCGATCGGGGCTCGGAGACGGCGCGTAGACCGATCGGGGTGTAGATCCGACGCTCGCCCTGACTCGGCACGAAGTTCTGCTCTGGAGCGTTGAACATGATTGTAGAGGAAAAAAAAAAAAAAATTCAACTTTCGTTTCGCGTCGTCTCTAGTATTGATCGGGCGCGTAGACCGATCGGGGCTCGGAGACGGCGCGTAGACCGATCGGGGTGTAGATCCGACGCGCGCCCTGACTCGGCACGAAGTTCTGCTCTGGAGCGTTGAACATGATTGTAGAGGAAAAAAAAAAAAAAAAAAAATTCAACTTTCGTTTCGCGTCGTCTCTAGCGTTGATCGGGCGCGTAGACCGATCGGGTCTCGGAGACGACGCGTAGACCGATCGGGGCTTAGGAGACGACGCGTAGACCGATCGGGGCTCGGAGACGGCGCGTAGACCGATCGGGGCTTAGGAGACGACGCGTAGACCGATCGGAGCTCGGAGACGGCGCGTAGACCGATCGGGGCTTAGGAGACGACGCGTAGACCGATCGGGGCTCGGAGACGGCGCGTAGACCGATCGGGGTGTAGATCCGACGCTCGCCCTGACTCGGCACGAAGTTCTGCTCTGGAGCGTTGAACATGATTGTAGAGGAAAAAAAAAAAAAAAAAAATTGAACTTTCGTTTCGCGTCGTCTCTAGCGTTGATCGGGCGCGTAGACCGATCGGGTCTCGGAGACGACGCGTAGACCGATCGGGGCTTAGGAGACGACGCGTAGACCGATCGGGGCTCGGAGACGGCGCGTAGACCGATCGGGGTGTAGATCCGACGCTCGCCCTGACTCGGCACGAAGTTCTGCTCTGGAGCGTTGAACATGATTGTAGAGTGGAAAAAAAAAAAAATTCAACTTTTGTTTCGCGTCGTCTCTAGTGTTGATCGGGCGCGTAGACCGATGGGGGCTCGGAGACGACGCGTAGACCGATCGGGGCTTAGGAGACGACGCGTAGACCGATCGGGGCTCGGAGACGGCGCGTAGACCGATCGGGGCTTAGGAGACGACGCGTAGACCGATCGGGGCTCGGAGACGGCGCGTAGACCGATCGGGGTGTAGATCCGACGCTCGCCCTGACTCGGCACGAAGTTCTGCTCTGGAGCGTTGAACATGATTGTAGAGGAAAAAAAAAAAAAAAAAAAAATTCAACTTTCGTTTCGCGTCGTCTCTAGCGTTGATCGGGCGCGTAGACCGATCGGGTCTCGGAGACGACGCGTAGACCGATCGGGGCTTAGGAGACGACGCGTAGACCGATCGGGGCTCGGAGACGGCGCGTAGACCGATCGGGGTGTAGATCCGACGCTCGCCCTGACTCGGCACGAAGTTCTGCTCTGGAGCGTTGAACATGATTGTAAAGTGGAAAAAAATAAAAAATTCAACTTTTGTTTCGCGTGGTCTCTAGTGTTGATCGGGCGCGTAGACCGATGGGGGCTCGGAGACGACGCGTAGACCGATCGGGGCTTAGGAGACGACGCGTAGACCGATCGGGGTGTAGATCCGACGCTCGCCCTGACTCGGCACGAAGTTCTGCTCTGGAGCGTTGAACATGATTGTAGAGTGGAAAAAAAAAAATTCAACTTTTGTTTCGCGTCGTCTCTAGTGTTGATCGGGCGCGTAGACCGATGGGGGCTCGGAGACGACGCGTAGACCGATCGGGGCTTAGGAGACGACGCGTAGACCGATCGGGGCTCGGAGACGGCGCGTAGACCGATCGGGGCTTAGGAGACGACGCGTAGACCGATCGGGGCTCGGAGACGGCGCGTAGACCGATCGGGGTGTAGATCCGACGCTCGCCCTGACTCGGCACGAAGTTCTGCTCTGGAGCGTTGAACATGATTGTAGAGAAAAAAAAAAAAAAAAATTCAACTTTCGTTTCGCGTCGTCTCTAGCGTTGATCGGGCGCGTAGACCGATCGGGTCTCGGAGACGACGCGTAGACCGATCGGGGCTTAGGAGACGACGCGTAGACCGATCGGGGCTCGGAGACGGCGCGTAGACCGATCGGGGTGTAGATCCGACGCTCGCCCTGACTCGGCACGAAGTTCTGCTCTGGAGCGGTGAACATGATTGTAGAGTGGAAAAAAAAAAAATTCAACTTTTGTTTCGCGTCGTCTCTAGTGTTGATCGGGCGCGTAGACCGATGGGGGCTCGGAGACGACGCGTAGACCGATCGGGGCTTAGGAGACGACGCGTAGACCGATCGGGGCTCGGAGACGGCGCGTAGACCGATCGGGGCTTAGGAGACGACGCGTAGACCGATCGGGGCTCGGAGACGGCGCGTAGACCGATCGGGGTGTAGATCCGACGCTCGCCCTGACTCGGCACGAAGTTCTGCTCTGGAGCGTTGAACATGATTGTAGAGGAAAAAAAAAAAAAAAAAAAATTCAACTTTCGTTTCGCGTCGTCTCTAGCGTTGATCGGGCGCGTAGACCGATCGGGTCTCGGAGACGACGCGTAGACCGATCGGGGCTTAGGAGACGACGCGTAGACCGATCGGGGTGTAGATCCGACGCTCGCCCTGACTCGGCACGAAGTTCTGCTCTGGAGCGTTGAACATGATTGTAAAGTGGAAAAAAAAAAAATTCAACTTTTGTTTCGCGTGGTCTCTAGTGTTGATCGGGCGCGTAGACCGATGGGGGCTCGGAGACGACGCGTAGACCGATCGGGGCTTAGGAGACGACGCGTAGACCGATCGGGGTGTAGATCCGACGCTCGCCCTGACTCGGCACGAAGTTCTGCTCTGGAGCGTTGAACATGATTGTAGAGTGGAAAAAAAAAATTCAACTTTTGTTTCGCGTCGTCTCTAGTGTTGATCGGGCGCGTAGACCGATGGGGGCTCGGAGACGACGCGTAGACCGATCGGGGCTTAGGAGACGACGCGTAGACCGATCGGGGCTCGGAGACGGCGCGTAGACCGATCGGGGCTTAGGAGACGACGCGTAGACCGATCGGGGCTCGGAGACGGCGCGTAGACCGATCGGGGTGTAGATCCGACGCTCGCCCTGACTCGGCACGAAGTTCTGCTCTGGAGCGTTGAACATGATTGTAGAGAAAAAAAAAAAAAAAAATTCAACTTTCGTTTCGCGTCGTCTCTAGCGTTGATCGGGCGCGTAGACCGATCGGGTCTCGGAGACGACGCGTAGACCGATCGGGGCTTAGGAGACGACGCGTAGACCGATCGGGGCTCGGAGACGGCGCGTAGACCGATCGGGGTGTAGATCCGACGCTCGCCCTGACTCGGCACGAAGTTCTGCTCTGGAGCGTTGAACATGATTGTAAAGTGGAAAAAAAAAGAAATTCAACTTTTGTTTCGCGTCGTCTCTAGTGTTGATCGGGCGCGTAGACCGATGGGGGCTCGGAGACGACGCGTAGACCGATCGGGGCTTAGGAGACGACGCGTAGACCGATCGGGGCTCGGAGACGGCGCGTAGACCGATCGGGGCTTAGGAGACGACGCGTAGACCGATCGGGGCTCGGAGACGGCGCGTAGACCGATCGGGGTGTAGATCCGACGCTCGCCCTGACTCGGCACGAAGTTCTGCTCTGGAGCGTTGAACATGATTGTAAAGTGGAAAAAAAAAAATTCAACTTTTGTTTCGCGTCGTCTCTAGTGTTGATCGGGCGCGTAGACCGATCGGGGCTCGGAGACGACGCGTAGACCGATCGGGGCTTAGGAGACGACGCGTAGACCGATTGGGGCTCGGAGACGGCGCGTAGACCGATCGGGGTGTAGATCCGACCCTCGCCCTGACTCGGCACGAAGTTCCGCTCTGGAGCGTTGAACATGATTGTAGAGGAAAAAAAAAAAAAAAAAAAAATTCAACTTTCGTTTCGCGTCGTCTCTAGAGTTGATCGGGCGCGTAGACCGATCGGGGCTCGGAGACGACGCGTAGACCGATCGGGGCTTAGGAGACGACGCGTAGACCGATCGGGGCTCGGAGACGGCGCGTAGACCGATCGGGGTGTAGATCCGACGCTCACCCTGACTCGGCACAAAGTTCTGCTCTGGAGCGTTGAACATGATTGTAGAGGAAAACAAAAAAAAAATTCAACTTTTGTTTCGCGTCGTCTCTAGTGTTGATCGGGCGCGTAGACCGATCGGGACTCGGAGACGACGCGTAGACCGATCGGGGCTTAGGAGACGACGCGTAGACCGATCGGGGCTCGGAGACGGCGCGTAGACCGATCGGGATGTAGATCCGACGCTCGCCCTGACTCGGCACAAAGTTCTGCTCTGGAGCGTTGAACATGATTGTAGAGGAAAAAAAAAAAAAAATTCAACTTTTGTTTTGCGTCGTCTCTAGTGTTGATCGGGCGCGTAGACCGATCGGGACTCGGAGACGACGCGTAGACCGATCGGGGCTTAGGAAACGACGCGTAGACCGATCGGGGCTCGGAGACGGCGCGTAGACCGATCGGTGTGTAGATCCGACGCTCGCCCTGACTCGGCACGAAGTTCTGCTCTGGAGCGTTGAACATGATTGTAGAGGAAAAAAAAAAAAAAAAAAATTCAACTTTCGTTTCGCGTCGTCTCTAGCGTTGATCGGGCGCGTAGACCGATCGGGTCTCGGAGACGACGCGTAGACCGATCGGGGCTTAGGAGACGACGCGTAGACCGATCGGGGCTCGGAGACGGCGCGTAGACCGATCGGGGTGTAGATCCGACGCTCGCCCTGACTCGGCACGAAGTTCTGCTCTGGAGCGTTGAACATGATTGTAGAGTGGAAAAAAAAAAAAAATTCAACTTTTGTTTCGCGTCGTCTCTAGTGTTGATCGGGCGCGTAGACCGATGGGGGCCCGGAGACGACGCGTAGACCGATCGGGGCTTAGGAGACGACGCGTAGACCGATCGGGGCTCGGAGACGGCGCGTAGACCGATCGGGGCTTAGGAGACGACGCGTAGACCGATCGGGGCTCGGAGACGGCGCGTAGACCGATCGGGGCTTAGGAGACGACGCGTAGACCGATCGGGGCTCGGAGACGGCGCGTAGACCGATCGGGGTGTAGATCCGACGCTCGCCCTGACTCGGCACGAAGTTCTGCTCTGGAGCGTTGAACATGATTGTAAAGTGGAAAAAAAAAAAAATTCAACTTTTGTTTCGCGTCGTCTCTAGTGTTGATCGGGCGCGTAGACCGATCGGGGCTCGGAGACGACGCGTAGACCGATCGGGGCTTAGGAGACGACGCGTAGACCGATTGGGGCTCGGAGACGGCGCGTAGACCGATCGGGGTGTAGATCCGACGCTCGCCCTGACTCGGCACGAAGTTCCGCTCTGGAGCGTTGAACATGATTGTAGAGGAAAAAAAAAAAAAAAAAAAAAATTCAACTTTCGTTTCGCGTCGTCTCTAGAGTTGATCGGGCGCGTAGACCGATCGGGGCTCGGAGACGACGCGTAGACCGATCGGGGCTTAGGAGACGACGCGTAGACCGATCGGGGCTCGGAGACGGCGCGTAGACCGATCGGGGTGTAGATCCGACGCTCACCCTGACTCGGCACAAAGTTCTGCTCTGGAGCGTTGAACATGATTGTAGAGGAAAACAAAAAAAAAATTCAACTTTTGTTTCGCGTCGTCTCTAGTGTTGATCGGGCGCGTAGACCGATCGGGACTCGGAGACGACGCGTAGACCGATCGGGGCTTAGGAAACGACGCGTAGACCGATCGGGGCTCGGAGACGGCGCGTAGACCGATCGGGGTGTAGATCCGACGCTCGCCCTGACTCGGCACGAAGTTCTGCTCTGGAGCGTTGAACATGATTGTAGAGGAAAAAAAAAAAAAAAAATTTAACTTTCGTTTCGCGTCGTCTCTAGCGTTGATCGGGCGCGTAGACCGATCGGGTCTCGGAGACGACGCGTAGACCGATCGGGGCTTAGGAGACGACGCGTAGACCGATCGGGGCTCGGAGACGGCGCGTAGACCGATCGGGGTGTAGATCCGACGCTCGCCCTGACTCGGCACGAAGTTCTGCTCTGGAGCGTTGAACATGATTGTAGAGTGGAAAAAAAAAAAATTCAACTTTTGTTTCGCGTCGTCTCTAGTGTTGATCGGGCGCGTAGACCGATGGGGGCTCGGAGACGACGCGTAGACCGATCGGGGCTTAGGAGACGACGCGTAGACCGATCGGGGCTCGGAGACGGCGCGTAGACCGATCGGGGCTTAGGAGACGACGCGTAGACCGATCGGGGCTCGGAGACGGCGCGTAGACCGATCGGGGTGTAGATCCGACGCTCGCCCTGACTCGGCACGAAGTTCTGCTCTGGAGCGTTGAACATGATTGTAGAGGAAAAAAAAAAAAAAAAAAAAATTCAACTTTCGTTTCGCGTCGTCTCTAGCGTTGATCGGGCGCGTAGACCGATCGGGTCTCGGAGACGACGCGTAGACCGATCGGGGCTTAGGAGACGACGCGTAGACCGATCGGGGCTCGGAGACAGCGCGTAGACCGATCGGGGTGTAGATCCGACGCTCGCCCTGACTCGGCACGAAGTTCTGCTCTGGAGCGTTGAACATGATTGTAAAGTGGAAAAAAAAAATTCAACTTTTGTTTCGCGTCGTCTCTAGTGTTGATCGGGCGCGTAGACCGATGGGGGCTCGGAGACGACGCGTAGACCGATCGGGGCTTAGGAGACGACGCGTAGACCGATCGGGGCTCGGAGACGGCGCGTAGACCGATCGGGGCTTAGGAGACGACGCGTAGACCGATCGGGGCTCGGAGACGGCGCGTAGACCGATCGGGGTGTAGATCCGACGCTCGCCCTGACTCGGCACGAAGTTCTGCTCTGGAGCGTTGAACATGATTGTAAAGTGGAAAAAAAAAAAATTCAACTTTTGTTTCGCGTCGTCTCTAGTGTTGATCGGGCGCGTAGACCGATCGGGGCTCGGAGACGACGCGTAGACCGATCGGGGCTTAGGAGACGACGCGTAGACCGATTGGGGCTCGGAGACGGCGCGTAGACCGATCGGGGTGTTGATCCGACGCTCGCCCTGACTCGGCACGAAGTTCCGCTCTGGAGCGTTGAACATGATTGTAGAGGAAAAAAAAAAAAAAAAAAAAAATTCAACTTTCGTTTCGCGTCGTCTCTAGAGTTGATCGGGCGCGTAGACCGATCGGGGCTCGGAGACGACGCGTAGACCGATCGGGGCTTAGGAGACGACGCGTAGACCGATCGGGGCTCGGAGACGGCGCGTAGACCGATCGGGGTGTAGATCCGACGCTCACCCTGACTCGGCACAAAGTTCTGCTCTGGAGCGTTGAACATGATTGTAGAGGAAAACAAAAAAAAAATTCAACTTTTGTTTCGCGTCGTCTCTAGTGTTGATCGGGCGCGTAGACCGATCGGGACTCGGAGACGACGCGTAGACCGATCGGGGCTTAGGAGACGACGCGTAGACCGATCGGGGCTCGGAGACGGCGCGTAGACCGATCGGGATGTAGATCCGACGCTCGCCCTGACTCGGCACAAAGTTCTGCTCTGGAGCGTTGAACATGATTGTAGAGGAAAAAAAAAAAAAAAATTCAACTTTTGTTTCGCGTCGTCTCTAGTGTTGATCGGGCGCGTAGACCGATCGGGACTCGGAGACGACGCGTAGACCGATCGGGGCTTAGGAAACGACGCGTAGACCGATCGGGGCTCGGAGACGGCGCGTAGACCGATCGGGGTGTAGATCCGACGCTCGCCCTGACTCGGCACGAAGTTCTGCTCTGGAGCGTTGAACATGATTGTAGAGGAAAAAAAAAAAAAAAAAATTCAACTTTCGTTTCGCGTCGTCTCTAGCGTTGATCGGGCGCGTAGACCGATCGGGTCTCGGAGACGACGCGTAGACCGATCGGGGCTTAGGAGACGACGCGTAGACCGATCGGGGCTCGGAGACGGCGCGTAGACCGATCGGGGTGTAGATCCGACGCTCGCCCTGACTCGGCACGAAGTTCTGCTCTGGAGCGTTGAACATGATTGTAGAGTGGAAAAAAAAAAAAATTCAACTTTTGTTTCGCGTCGTCTCTAGTGTTGATCGGGCGCGTAGACCGATGGGGGCTCGGAGACGACGCGTAGACCGATCGGGGCTTAGGAGACGACGCGTAGACCGATCGGGGCTCGGAGACGGCGCGTAGACCGATCGGGGCTTAGGAGACGACGCGTAGACCGATCGGGGCTCGGAGACGGCGCGTAGACCGATCGGGGTGTAGATCCGACGCTCGCCCTGACTCGGCACGAAGTTCTGCTCTGGAGCGTTGAACATGATTGTAGAGGAAAAAAAAAAAAAAAAAATTCAACTTTCGTTTCGCGTCGTCTCTAGCGTTGATCGGGCGCGTAGACCGATCGGGTCTCGGAGACGACGCGTAGACCGATCGGGACTTAGGAGACGACGCGTAGACCGATCGGGGCTCGGAGACAGCGCGTAGACCGATCGGGGTGTAGATTCGACGCTCGCCCTGACTCGGCACGAAGTTCTGCTCTGGAGCGTTGAACATGATTGTAAAGTGGAAAAAAAAAATTCAACTTTTGTTTCGCGTCGTCTCTAGTGTTGATCGGGCGCGTAGACCGATGGGGGCTCGGAGACGACGCGTAGACCGATCGGGGCTTAGGAGACGACGCGTAGACCGATCGGGGCTCGGAGACGGCGCGTAGACCGATCGGGGCTTAGGAGACGACGCGTAGACCGATCGGGGCTCGGAGACGGCGCGTAGACCGATCGGGGTGTAGATCCGACGCTCGCCCTGACTCGGCACGAAGTTCCGCTCTGGAGCGTTGAACATGATTGTAGAGGAAAAAAAAAAAAAAATTCAACTTTTGTTTCGCGTCGTCTCTAGTGTTGATCGGGCGCGTAGACCGATCGGGACTCGGAGACGACGCGTAGACCGATCGGGGCTTAGGAGTCGACGCGTAGACCGATCGGGGCTCGGAGACGGCGCGTAGACCGATCGGGGTGTAGATCCGACGCGCGCCCTGACTCGGCACGAAGTTCTGCTCTGGAGCATTGAACATGATTGTAGAGGAAAACAAAAAAAAAATTCAACTGTCGTTTCGCGTCGTCTCTAGCGTTGATCGGGCGCGTAGACCGATCGGGTCTCGGAGACGACGCGTAGACCGATCGGGGCTTAGGAGACGACGCGTAGACCGATCGGGGCTCGGAGACGGCGCGTAGACCGATCGGGGTGTAGATCCGACGCTCGCCCTGACTCGGCACGACGTTCTGCTCTGGAGCGTTGAACATGATTGTAGAGGAAAAAAAAAACTTCATCTTTCGTTTCGCGTCATCTCTAGTGTTGATCGGGCGCGTAGACCGATCGGGTCTCGGAGACGACGCGCAGACCGATCGGGGCTTAGGAGACGACGCGTAGACCGATCGGGGCTCGGAGACGGCGCGTAGACCGATCGGGGTGTAGATCCGACGCTCGCCCTGACTCGGCACGAAGTTCTGCTCTGGAGCATTGAACATGATTGTAGAGGAAAAAAAAAAAAAAAATTCAACTTTCGTTTCGCGTCGTCTCTAGCGTTGATCGGGCGCGTAGACCGATCGGGTCTCGGAGACGACGCGTAGACCGATCGGGGTGTAGATCCGACGCTCGCCCTGACTCGGCACGAAGTTCTGCTCTGGAGCGTTGAACATGATTGTAGAGGGAAAAAAAAAAAAAAAAAATTCAACTTTCGTTTCGCGTCGTCTCTAGCGTTGATCGGGTGCGTAGACCGATCGGGTCTCGGAGACGACGCGTAGACCGATCGGGGCTTAGGAGACGACGCGTAGAGCGATCGGGGCTCGGAGACGGCGCGTAGACCGATCGGGGTGTAGATCCGACGCTCGCCCTGACTCGGCACGAAGTTCTGCTCTGGAGCGTTGAACATGATTGTAGAGTGGAAAAAAAAAAAATTCAACTTTTGTTTCGCGTCGTCTCTAGTGTTGATCGGGCGCGTAGACCGATGGGGGCTCGGAGACGACGCGTAGACCGATCGGGGCTTAGGAGACGACGCGTAGACCGATCGGGGCTCGGAGACGGCGCGTAGACCGATCGGGGCTTAGGAGACGACGCGTAGACCGATCGGGGCTCGGAGACGGCGCGTAGACCGATCGGGGTGTAGATCCGACGCTCGCCCTGACTCGGCACGAAGTTCTGCTCTGGAGCGTTGAACATGATTGTAGAGGAAAAAAAAAAAAAAAAAATTCAACTTTCGTTTCGCGTCGTCTCTAGCGTTGATCGGGCGCGTAGACCGATCGGGACTCGGAGACGACGCGTAGACCGATCGGGGCTTAGGAGTCGACGCGTAGACCGATCGGGGCTCGGAGACGGCGCGTAGACCGATCGGGGTGTAGATCCGACGCTCGCCCTGACTCGGCACGAAGTTCTGCTCTGGAGCGTTGAACATGATTGTAGAGGAAAAAAAAAAAAAAAATTCAACTTTCGTTTCGCGTCGTGTCTAGTATTGATCGGGCGCGTAGACCGATCGGGGTGTAGACCAGACGCTCGCCCTGACTCGGCACGAAGTTCTGCTCTGGAGCGTTGAACATGATTGTAGAGGAAAAAAAAAAAAAAAAATTCAACTTTTGTTTCGCGTCGTCTCTAGTGTTGATCGGGCGCGTAGACCGATCGGGCTTAGGAGACGACGCGTAGACCGATCGGGGCTCGGAGACGGCGCGTAGACTGATCGGGGAGTAGATCCGACGCTCGCCCTGACTCGGCACAAAGTTCTGCTCTGGAGCGTTGAACATGATTGTAGAGGAAAAAAAAAAAAAAAATCCAACTTTTGTTTCGCGTCGTCTCTAGTGTTGATCGGGCGCGTAGACCGATCGGGCTTAGGAGACGACGCGTAGACCGATCAGGGCTCGGAGACGGCGCGTAGACCGATCGGGGCTTAGGAGACGACGCGTAGACCGATCGGGGCTCGGAGACGGCGCGTAGACCGATGGGGGTGTAGATCAGACGCTCGCCCTGACTCGGCACGAAGTTCTGCTCGGGAGCGTTGAACATGATTGTAGAAAAAAAAAAAAAAAAATTCAACTTTCGTTTCGCGTCGTCTCTAGTGTTGATCGGGCGCGTAGACCGATCGGGGCTCGGAGACGGCGCGTAGACCGATCGGGGTGTAGATCAGACGCTCGCCCTGACTCGGCACGAAGTTCTGCTCTGGAGCGTTGAACATGATTGTAGAGGAAAAAAAAAAAAAAATTCAACTTTCGTTTCGCGTCGTCTCTAGTGTTGATCGGGCGCGTAGACCGATCGGGGCTCGGAGACGGCGCGTAGACCGATCGGGGTGTAGATCCGACGCTCGCCCTGACTCGGCACAAAGTTCTGCTCTGGAGCGTTGAACATGATTGTAGAGGAAAAAAAAAAAAAAATTCAACTTTTGTTTCGCGTCGTCTCTAGTGTTGATCGGGCGCGTAGACCGATCGGGACTCGGAGACGACGCGTAGACCGATCGGGGCTTAGGAGACGACGCGTAGACCGATCGGGTCTCGGAGACGGCGCGTAGACCGATCGGGGTGTAGATCCGACGCTCGCCCTGACTCGGCACAAAGTTCTGCTCTGGAGGGTTGAACATGATTGTAGAAGAAAAAAAAAAAAAAAAAAATTCAACTTTTGTTTCGCGTCGTCTCTAGTGTTGATCGGGCGCGTAGACCGATCGGGACTCGGAGACGACGCGTAGACCGATCGGGGCTTAGGAGACGACGCGTAGACCGATCGGGGCTCGGAGACGGCGCGTAGACCGATCGGGGTGTAGATCCGACGCTCGCCCTGACTCGGCACGAAGTTCTGCTCTGGAGCGTTGAACATGATTGTAGAGGAAAAAAAAAAAAATCAATTTTCGTTTCGCGTCGTCTCTAGTATTGATCGGGCGCGTAGACCGATCGGGGCTCGGAGACGGCGCGTAGACCGATCGGGGTGTAGATCAGACGCTCGCCCTGACTCGGCACGAAGTTCTGCTCTGGAACGTTGAACATGATTGTAGAGGAAAAAAAAAAAAAATTCATCTTTTGTTTCGCGTCGTCTCTAGTGTTGATCGGGCGCGTAGACCGATCGGGCTTAGGAGACGACGCGTAGACCGATCGGGGCTCGGAGACGGCGCGTAGACCGATCGGGGCTTAGGAGACGACGCGTAGACCGATCGGGGCTCGGAGACGGCGCGTAGACCGATCGGGGTGTAGATCAGACGCTCGCCCTGACTCGGCACGAAGTTCTGCTCTGGAGCGTTGAACATGATTGTAGAGGAAAAAAAAAAAAAATTCAACTTTCGTTTCGCGTCGTCTCTAGTGTTGATCGGGCGCGTAGACCGATCGGGGCTCGGAGACGGCGCGTAGACCGATCGGGGTGTAGATCAGACGCTCGCCCTGACTCGGCACGAAGTTCTGCTCTGGAGCGTTGAACATGATTGTAGAGGAAAAAAAAAAAAAAAATTCAACTTTCGTTTCGCGTCGTCTCTAGTGTTGATCGGGCGCGTAGACCGATCGGGGCTCGGAGACGGCGCGTAGACCGATCGGGGTGTAGATCCGACGCTCGCCCTGACTCGGCACGAAGTTCTGCTCTGGAGCGTTGAACATGATTGTAGAGGAAAAAAAAAAAAAAAAAATTCAACTTTTGTTTCGCGTCGTCTCTAGTGTTGATCGGGCGCGTAGACCGATGGGGGCTCGGAGACGACGCGTAGACCGATCGGGGCTTAGGAGACGACGCGTAGACCGATCGGGTCTCGGAGACGGCGCGTAGACCGATCGGGGCTTAGGAGACGACGCGTAGACCGATCGGGTCTCGGAGACGGCGCGTAGACCGATCGGGGTGTAGATCCGACGCTCGCCCTGACTCGGCACAAAGTTCTGCTCTGGAGCGTTGAACATGATTGTAGAGGAAAAAAAAAAAAAATTCAACTTTCGTTTCGCGTCGTCTCTAGAGTTGATCGGGCGCGTAGACCGATCGGGGCTCGGAGACGGCGCGTAGACCGAGCGGGGTGTAGATCCGACGCTCGCCCTGACTCGGCACGAAGTTCTGCTCTGGAGCGTTGAACATGATTGTGGAGGAAAAAAAAAAAAAAAAATTCAACTTTCGTTTCGCGTCGTCTCTAGTATTGATCGGGCGCGTAGACCGATCGGGGCTCGGAGACGACGCGTAGACCGATCGGGGCTTAGGAGACGACGCGTAGACCGATCGGGGCTCGGAGACGGCGCGTAGACCGATCGGGGTGTAGATCCGACGCTCGCCCTGACTCGGCACGAAGTTCCGCTCTGGAGCGTTGAACATGATTGCAGAGGAAAAAAAAAAAAAAAAAAATTCAACTTTTGTTTCGCGTCGTCTCGAGTGTTGATCGGGCGCGTAGACCGATCGGGACTTGGAGACGACACGTAGACCGATCGGGGCTTAGGAGACGACGCGTAGACCGATCAGGGCTCGGAGACGGCGCGTAGACCGATCGGGGCTTAGGAGACGACGCGTAGACCGATCGGGGCTCGGAGACGGCGCGTAGACCGATCGGGGTGTAGATCCGACGCTCGCCCTGACTCGGCACGAAGTTCTGCTCTGGAGCGTTGAACATGATTGTAGAGGAAAAAAAAAACTTCATCTTTCGTTTCGCGTCGTCTCTAGTGTTGATCGGGCGCGTAGACCGATCGGGGCTCGGAGACGGCGCGTAGACCGATCGGGGCTCGGAGACGGCGCGTAGACCGATCGGGGTGTAGATCCGACGCTCGCCCTGACTCGGCACGAAGTTCCGCTCTGGAGCGTTGAACATGATTGTAGAGGAAAAAAAAAAAAAAAAATTCAACTTTTGTTTCGCGTCGTCTCTAGTGTTGATCGGGCGCGTAGACCGATCGGGTCTCGGAGACGACGCGTAGACCGATCGGGGCTTAGGAGACGACGCGTAGACCGATCGGGGCTCGGAGACGGCGCGTAGACCGATCGGGGTGTAGATCCGACGCTCGCCCTGACTCGGCACAAAGTTCTGCTCTGGAGCGTTGAACATGATTGTAGAGGAAAAAAAAAAAAAAAAAAATTCAACTTTCGTTTCGCGTCGTCTCTAGAGTTGATCGGGCGCGTAGACCGATCGGGACTCGGAGACGGCGCGTAGACCGATCGGGGTGTAGATCCGACGCTCGCCCTGACTCGGCACGAAGTTCCGCTCTGGAGCATTGAACATGATTGTAGAGAAAAAAAAAAAAAAAAAAAAAAAAATTCAACTTTTGTTTCGCGTCGTCTCTAGTGTTGATCGGGCGCGTAGACCGATGGGGGCTCGGAGACGACGCGTAGACCGATCGGGGCTTAGGAGACGACGCGTAGACCGATCGGGGCTCGGAGACGGCGCGTAGACCGATCGGGGTGTAGATCCGACGCTCGCCCTGACTCGGCACGAAGTTCTGCTCTGGAGCGTTGAACATGATTGTAAAGTGGAAAAAAAAAAAAATTCAACTTTTGTTTCGCGTCGTCTCTAGTGTTGATCGGGCGCGTAGACCGATCGGGGCTCGGAGACGACGCGTAGACCGATCGGGGCTTAGGAGACGACGCGTAGACCGATTGGGGCTCGGAGACGGCGCGTAGACCGATCGGGGTGTAGATCCGACGCTCGCCCTGACTCGGCACGAAGTTCCGCTCTGGAGCGTTGAACATGATTGTAGAGGAAAAAAAAAAAAAAAAAAAAAATTCAACTTTCGTTTCGCGTCGTCTCTAGAGTTGATCGGGCGCGTAGACCGATCGGGGCTCGGAGACGACGCGTAGACCGATCGGGGCTTAGGAGACGACGCGTAGACCGATCGGGGCTCGGAGACGGCGCGTAGACCGATCGGGGTGTAGATCCGACGCTCACCCTGACTCGGCACAAAGTTCTGCTCTGGAGCGTTGAACATGATTGTAGAGGAAAACAAAAAAAAAATTCAACTTTTGTTTCGCGTCGTCTCTAGTGTTGATCGGGCGCGTAGACCGATCGGGACTCGGAGACGACGCGTAGACCGATCGGGGCTTAGGAAACGACGCGTAGACCGATCGGGGCTCGGAGACGGCGCGTAGACCGATCGGGGTGTAGATCCGACGCTCGCCCTGACTCGGCACGAAGTTCTGCTCTGGAGCGTTGAACATGATTGTAGAGGAAAAAAAAAAAAAAAAATTTAACTTTCGTTTCGCGTCGTCTCTAGCGTTGATCGGGCGCGTAGACCGATCGGGTCTCGGAGACGACGCGTAGACCGATCGGGGCTTAGGAGACGACGCGTAGACCGATCGGGGCTCGGAGACGGCGCGTAGACCGATCGGGGTGTAGATCCGACGCTCGCCCTGACTCGGCACGAAGTTCTGCTCTGGAGCGTTGAACATGATTGTAGAGTGGAAAAAAAAAAAATTCAACTTTTGTTTCGCGTCGTCTCTAGTGTTGATCGGGCGCGTAGACCGATGGGGGCTCGGAGACGACGCGTAGACCGATCGGGGCTTAGGAGACGACGCGTAGACCGATCGGGGCTCGGAGACGGCGCGTAGACCGATCGGGGCTTAGGAGACGACGCGTAGACCGATCGGGGCTCGGAGACGGCGCGTAGACCGATCGGGGTGTAGATCCGACGCTCGCCCTGACTCGGCACGAAGTTCTGCTCTGGAGCGTTGAACATGATTGTAGAGGAAAAAAAAAAAAAAAAAAAATTCAACTTTCGTTTCGCGTCGTCTCTAGCGTTGATCGGGCGCGTAGACCGATCGGGTCTCGGAGACGACGCGTAGACCGATCGGGGCTTAGGAGACGACGCGTAGACCGATCGGGGCTCGGAGACAGCGCGTAGACCGATCGGGGTGTAGATCCGACGCTCGCCCTGACTCGGCACGAAGTTCTGCTCTGGAGCGTTGAACATGATTGTAAAGTGGAAAAAAAAAATTCAACTTTTGTTTCGCGTCGTCTCTAGTGTTGATCGGGCGCGTAGACCGATGGGGGCTCGGAGACGACGCGTAGACCGATCGGGGCTTAGGAGACGACGCGTAGACCGATCGGGGCTCGGAGACGGCGCGTAGACCGATCGGGGCTTAGGAGACGACGCGTAGACCGATCGGGGCTCGGAGACGGCGCGTAGACCGATCGGGGTGTAGATCCGACGCTCGCCCTGACTCGGCACGAAGTTCTGCTCTGGAGCGTTGAACATGATTGTAAAGTGGAAAAAAAAAAAATTCAACTTTTGTTTCGCGTCGTCTCTAGTGTTGATCGGGCGCGTAGACCGATCGGGGCTCGGAGACGACGCGTAGACCGATCGGGGCTTAGGAGACGACGCGTAGACCGATTGGGGCTCGGAGACGGCGCGTAGACCGATCGGGGTGTTGATCCGACGCTCGCCCTGACTCGGCACGAAGTTCCGCTCTGGAGCGTTGAACATGATTGTAGAGGAAAAAAAAAAAAAAAAAAAAAATTCAACTTTCGTTTCGCGTCGTCTCTAGAGTTGATCGGGCGCGTAGACCGATCGGGGCTCGGAGACGACGCGTAGACCGATCGGGGCTTAGGAGACGACGCGTAGACCGATCGGGGCTCGGAGACGGCGCGTAGACCGATCGGGGTGTAGATCCGACGCTCACCCTGACTCGGCACAAAGTTCTGCTCTGGAGCGTTGAACATGATTGTAGAGGAAAACAAAAAAAAAATTCAACTTTTGTTTCGCGTCGTCTCTAGTGTTGATCGGGCGCGTAGACCGATCGGGACTCGGAGACGACGCGTAGACCGATCGGGGCTTAGGAGACGACGCGTAGACCGATCGGGGCTCGGAGACGGCGCGTAGACCGATCGGGATGTAGATCCGACGCTCGCCCTGACTCGGCACAAAGTTCTGCTCTGGAGCGTTGAACATGATTGTAGAGGAAAAAAAAAAAAAAAATTCAACTTTTGTTTCGCGTCGTCTCTAGTGTTGATCGGGCGCGTAGACCGATCGGGACTCGGAGACGACGCGTAGACCGATCGGGGCTTAGGAAACGACGCGTAGACCGATCGGGGCTCGGAGACGGCGCGTAGACCGATCGGGGTGTAGATCCGACGCTCGCCCTGACTCGGCACGAAGTTCTGCTCTGGAGCGTTGAACATGATTGTAGAGGAAAAAAAAAAAAAAAAATTCAACTTTCGTTTCGCGTCGTCTCTAGCGTTGATCGGGCGCGTAGACCGATCGGGTCTCGGAGACGACGCGTAGACCGATCGGGGCTTAGGAGACGACGCGTAGACCGATCGGGGCTCGGAGACGGCGCGTAGACCGATCGGGGTGTAGATCCGACGCTCGCCCTGACTCGGCACGAAGTTCTGCTCTGGAGCGTTGAACATGATTGTAGAGTGGAAAAAAAAAAAAATTCAACTTTTGTTTCGCGTCGTCTCTAGTGTTGATCGGGCGCGTAGACCGATGGGGGCTCGGAGACGACGCGTAGACCGATCGGGGCTTAGGAGACGACGCGTAGACCGATCGGGGCTCGGAGACGGCGCGTAGACCGATCGGGGCTTAGGAGACGACGCGTAGACCGATCGGGGCTCGGAGACGGCGCGTAGACCGATCGGGGTGTAGATCCGACGCTCGCCCTGACTCGGCACGAAGTTCTGCTCTGGAGCGTTGAACATGATTGTAGAGGAAAAAAAAAAAAAAAAAATTCAACTTTCGTTTCGCGTCGTCTCTAGCGTTGATCGGGCGCGTAGACCGATCGGGTCTCGGAGACGACGCGTAGACCGATCGGGACTTAGGAGACGACGCGTAGACCGATCGGGGCTCGGAGACAGCGCGTAGACCGATCGGGGTGTAGATTCGACGCTCGCCCTGACTCGGCACGAAGTTCTGCTCTGGAGCGTTGAACATGATTGTAAAGTGGAAAAAAAAAATTCAACTTTTGTTTCGCGTCGTCTCTAGTGTTGATCGGGCGCGTAGACCGATGGGGGCTCGGAGACGACGCGTAGACCGATCGGGGCTTAGGAGACGACGCGTAGACCGATCGGGGCTCGGAGACGGCGCGTAGACCGATCGGGGCTTAGGAGACGACGCGTAGACCGATCGGGGCTCGGAGACGGCGCGTAGACCGATCGGGGTGTAGATCCGACGCTCGCCCTGACTCGGCACGAAGTTCCGCTCTGGAGCGTTGAACATGATTGTAGAGGAAAAAAAAAAAAAAATTCAACTTTTGTTTCGCGTCGTCTCTAGTGTTGATCGGGCGCGTAGACCGATCGGGACTCGGAGACGACGCGTAGACCGATCGGGGCTTAGGAGTCGACGCGTAGACCGATCGGGGCTCGGAGACGGCGCGTAGACCGATCGGGGTGTAGATCCGACGCGCGCCCTGACTCGGCACGAAGTTCTGCTCTGGAGCATTGAACATGATTGTAGAGGAAAACAAAAAAAAAATTCAACTGTCGTTTCGCGTCGTCTCTAGCGTTGATCGGGCGCGTAGACCGATCGGGTCTCGGAGACGACGCGTAGACCGATCGGGGCTTAGGAGACGACGCGTAGACCGATCGGGGCTCGGAGACGGCGCGTAGACCGATCGGGGTGTAGATCCGACGCTCGCCCTGACTCGGCACGACGTTCTGCTCTGGAGCGTTGAACATGATTGTAGAGGAAAAAAAAAACTTCATCTTTCGTTTCGCGTCATCTCTAGTGTTGATCGGGCGCGTAGACCGATCGGGTCTCGGAGACGACGCGCAGACCGATCGGGGCTTAGGAGACGACGCGTAGACCGATCGGGGCTCGGAGACGGCGCGTAGACCGATCGGGGTGTAGATCCGACGCTCGCCCTGACTCGGCACGAAGTTCTGCTCTGGAGCATTGAACATGATTGTAGAGGAAAAAAAAAAAAAAAATTCAACTTTCGTTTCGCGTCGTCTCTAGCGTTGATCGGGCGCGTAGACCGATCGGGTCTCGGAGACGACGCGTAGACCGATCGGGGTGTAGATCCGACGCTCGCCCTGACTCGGCACGAAGTTCTGCTCTGGAGCGTTGAACATGATTGTAGAGGGAAAAAAAAAAAAAAAAAATTCAACTTTCGTTTCGCGTCGTCTCTAGCGTTGATCGGGTGCGTAGACCGATCGGGTCTCGGAGACGACGCGTAGACCGATCGGGGCTTAGGAGACGACGCGTAGAGCGATCGGGGCTCGGAGACGGCGCGTAGACCGATCGGGGTGTAGATCCGACGCTCGCCCTGACTCGGCACGAAGTTCTGCTCTGGAGCGTTGAACATGATTGTAGAGTGGAAAAAAAAAAAATTCAACTTTTGTTTCGCGTCGTCTCTAGTGTTGATCGGGCGCGTAGACCGATGGGGGCTCGGAGACGACGCGTAGACCGATCGGGGCTTAGGAGACGACGCGTAGACCGATCGGGGCTCGGAGACGGCGCGTAGACCGATCGGGGCTTAGGAGACGACGCGTAGACCGATCGGGGCTCGGAGACGGCGCGTAGACCGATCGGGGTGTAGATCCGACGCTCGCCCTGACTCGGCACGAAGTTCTGCTCTGGAGCGTTGAACATGATTGTAGAGGAAAAAAAAAAAAAAAAAATTCAACTTTCGTTTCGCGTCGTCTCTAGCGTTGATCGGGCGCGTAGACCGATCGGGACTCGGAGACGACGCGTAGACCGATCGGGGCTTAGGAGTCGACGCGTAGACCGATCGGGGCTCGGAGACGGCGCGTAGACCGATCGGGGTGTAGATCCGACGCTCGCCCTGACTCGGCACGAAGTTCTGCTCTGGAGCGTTGAACATGATTGTAGAGGAAAAAAAAAAAAAAAATTCAACTTTCGTTTCGCGTCGTGTCTAGTATTGATCGGGCGCGTAGACCGATCGGGGTGTAGACCAGACGCTCGCCCTGACTCGGCACGAAGTTCTGCTCTGGAGCGTTGAACATGATTGTAGAGGAAAAAAAAAAAAAAAAATTCAACTTTTGTTTCGCGTCGTCTCTAGTGTTGATCGGGCGCGTAGACCGATCGGGCTTAGGAGACGACGCGTAGACCGATCGGGGCTCGGAGACGGCGCGTAGACTGATCGGGGAGTAGATCCGACGCTCGCCCTGACTCGGCACAAAGTTCTGCTCTGGAGCGTTGAACATGATTGTAGAGGAAAAAAAAAAAAAAAATCCAACTTTTGTTTCGCGTCGTCTCTAGTGTTGATCGGGCGCGTAGACCGATCGGGCTTAGGAGACGACGCGTAGACCGATCAGGGCTCGGAGACGGCGCGTAGACCGATCGGGGCTTAGGAGACGACGCGTAGACCGATCGGGGCTCGGAGACGGCGCGTAGACCGATGGGGGTGTAGATCAGACGCTCGCCCTGACTCGGCACGAAGTTCTGCTCGGGAGCGTTGAACATGATTGTAGAAAAAAAAAAAAAAAAATTCAACTTTCGTTTCGCGTCGTCTCTAGTGTTGATCGGGCGCGTAGACCGATCGGGGCTCGGAGACGGCGCGTAGACCGATCGGGGTGTAGATCAGACGCTCGCCCTGACTCGGCACGAAGTTCTGCTCTGGAGCGTTGAACATGATTGTAGAGGAAAAAAAAAAAAAAATTCAACTTTCGTTTCGCGTCGTCTCTAGTGTTGATCGGGCGCGTAGACCGATCGGGGCTCGGAGACGGCGCGTAGACCGATCGGGGTGTAGATCCGACGCTCGCCCTGACTCGGCACAAAGTTCTGCTCTGGAGCGTTGAACATGATTGTAGAGGAAAAAAAAAAAAAAATTCAACTTTTGTTTCGCGTCGTCTCTAGTGTTGATCGGGCGCGTAGACCGATCGGGACTCGGAGACGACGCGTAGACCGATCGGGGCTTAGGAGACGACGCGTAGACCGATCGGGTCTCGGAGACGGCGCGTAGACCGATCGGGGTGTAGATCCGACGCTCGCCCTGACTCGGCACAAAGTTCTGCTCTGGAGGGTTGAACATGATTGTAGAAGAAAAAAAAAAAAAAAAAATTCAACTTTTGTTTCGCGTCGTCTCTAGTGTTGATCGGGCGCGTAGACCGATCGGGACTCGGAGACGACGCGTAGACCGATCGGGGCTTAGGAGACGACGCGTAGACCGATCGGGGCTCGGAGACGGCGCGTAGACCGATCGGGGTGTAGATCCGACGCTCGCCCTGACTCGGCACGAAGTTCTGCTCTGGAGCGTTGAACATGATTGTAGAGGAAAAAAAAAAAATCAATTTTCGTTTCGCGTCGTCTCTAGTATTGATCGGGCGCGTAGACCGATCGGGGCTCGGAGACGGCGCGTAGACCGATCGGGGTGTAGATCAGACGCTCGCCCTGACTCGGCACGAAGTTCTGCTCTGGAACGTTGAACATGATTGTAGAGGAAAAAAAAAAAAAATTCATCTTTTGTTTCGCGTCGTCTCTAGTGTTGATCGGGCGCGTAGACCGATCGGGCTTAGGAGACGACGCGTAGACCGATCGGGGCTCGGAGACGGCGCGTAGACCGATCGGGGCTTAGGAGACGACGCGTAGACCGATCGGGGCTCGGAGACGGCGCGTAGACCGATCGGGGTGTAGATCAGACGCTCGCCCTGACTCGGCACGAAGTTCTGCTCTGGAGCGTTGAACATGATTGTAGAGGAAAAAAAAAAAAAATTCAACTTTCGTTTCGCGTCGTCTCTAGTGTTGATCGGGCGCGTAGACCGATCGGGGCTCGGAGACGGCGCGTAGACCGATCGGGGTGTAGATCAGACGCTCGCCCTGACTCGGCACGAAGTTCTGCTCTGGAGCGTTGAACATGATTGTAGAGGAAAAAAAAAAAAAAAATTCAACTTTCGTTTCGCGTCGTCTCTAGTGTTGATCGGGCGCGTAGACCGATCGGGGCTCGGAGACGGCGCGTAGACCGATCGGGGTGTAGATCCGACGCTCGCCCTGACTCGGCACGAAGTTCTGCTCTGGAGCGTTGAACATGATTGTAGAGGAAAAAAAAAAAAAAAAAATTCAACTTTTGTTTCGCGTCGTCTCTAGTGTTGATCGGGCGCGTAGACCGATGGGGGCTCGGAGACGACGCGTAGACCGATCGGGGCTTAGGAGACGACGCGTAGACCGATCGGGTCTCGGAGACGGCGCGTAGACCGATCGGGGCTTAGGAGACGACGCGTAGACCGATCGGGTCTCGGAGACGGCGCGTAGACCGATCGGGGTGTAGATCCGACGCTCGCCCTGACTCGGCACAAAGTTCTGCTCTGGAGCGTTGAACATGATTGTAGAGGAAAAAAAAAAAAAATTCAACTTTCGTTTCGCGTCGTCTCTAGAGTTGATCGGGCGCGTAGACCGATCGGGGCTCGGAGACGGCGCGTAGACCGAGCGGGGTGTAGATCCGACGCTCGCCCTGACTCGGCACGAAGTTCTGCTCTGGAGCGTTGAACATGATTGTGGAGGAAAAAAAAAAAAAAAAATTCAACTTTCGTTTCGCGTCGTCTCTAGTATTGATCGGGCGCGTAGACCGATCGGGGCTCGGAGACGACGCGTAGACCGATCGGGGCTTAGGAGACGACGCGTAGACCGATCGGGGCTCGGAGACGGCGCGTAGACCGATCGGGGTGTAGATCCGACGCTCGCCCTGACTCGGCACGAAGTTCCGCTCTGGAGCGTTGAACATGATTGCAGAGGAAAAAAAAAAAAAAAAAAATTCAACTTTTGTTTCGCGTCGTCTCGAGTGTTGATCGGGCGCGTAGACCGATCGGGACTTGGAGACGACACGTAGACCGATCGGGGCTTAGGAGACGACGCGTAGACCGATCAGGGCTCGGAGACGGCGCGTAGACCGATCGGGGCTTAGGAGACGACGCGTAGACCGATCGGGGCTCGGAGACGGCGCGTAGACCGATCGGGGTGTAGATCCGACGCTCGCCCTGACTCGGCACGAAGTTCTGCTCTGGAGCGTTGAACATGATTGTAGAGGAAAAAAAAAACTTCATCTTTCGTTTCGCGTCGTCTCTAGTGTTGATCGGGCGCGTAGACCGATCGGGGCTCGGAGACGGCGCGTAGACCGATCGGGGCTCGGAGACGGCGCGTAGACCGATCGGGGTGTAGATCCGACGCTCGCCCTGACTCGGCACGAAGTTCCGCTCTGGAGCGTTGAACATGATTGTAGAGGAAAAAAAAAAAAAAAAATTCAACTTTTGTTTCGCGTCGTCTCGAGTGTTGATCGGGCGCGTAGTCCGATCGGGACTAGGAGACGACGCGTAGACAGATCGGGGCTTAGGAGACGACGCGTAGACCGATCGGGGCTCCGAGACGGCGCGTAGACCGATCGGGGTGTAGATCCGACGCTCACCCTGACTCGGCACAAAGTTCTGCTCTGGAGCGTTGAACATGATTGTAGAGGAAAAAAAAAAATAAAAATTCAACTTTTGTTTCGCGTCGTCTCTAGTGTTGATCGGGCGCGTAGACCGATCGGGACTCGGAGACGACGCGTAGACCGATCGGGGCTTAGGAGACGACGCGTAGACCGATCGGGGCTCGGAGACGGCGCGTAGACCGATCGGGGTGTAGATCCGACGCTCGCCCTGACTCGGCACAAAGTTCTGCTCTGGAGCGTTGAACATGATTGTAGAGGAAAAAAAAAAAAATTCAACTTTTGTTTCGCGTCGTCTCTAGTGTTGATCGGGCGCGTAGACCGATCGGGTCTCGGAGACGACGCGTAGACCGATCGGGGCTTAGGAGACGACGCGTAGACCGATCGGGGCTCGGAGACGGCGCGTAGACCGATCGGGGTGTAGATCCGACGCTCGCCCTGACTCGGCACAAAGTTCTGCTCTGGAGCGTTGAACATGATTGTAGAGGAAAAAAAAAAAAAAAAAAATTCAACTTTCGTTTCGCGTCGTCTCTAGAGTTGATCGGGCGCGTAGACCGATCGGGACTCGGAGACGGCGCGTAGACCGATCGGGGTGTAGATCCGACGCTCGCCCTGACTCGGCACGAAGTTCCGCTCTGGAGCATTGAACATGATTGTAGAGAAAAAAAAAAAAAAAAAAAAAAAAATTCAACTTTTGTTTCGCGTCGTCTCTAGTGTTGATCGGGCGCGTAGACCGATGGGGGCTCGGAGACGACGCGTAGACCGATCGGGGCTTAGGAGACGACGCGTAGACCGATCGGGTCTCGGAGACGGCGCGTAGACCGATCGGGGTGTAGATCCGACGCTCGCCCTGACTCGGCACAAAGTTCTGCTCTGGAGGGTTGAACATGATTGTAGAAGAAAAAAATAAAATAAAATTCAACTTTTGTTTCGCGTCGTCTCTAGTGTTGATCGGGCGCGTAGACCGATCGGGACTCGGAGACGACGCGTAGACCGATCGGGGCTTAGGAGACGACGCGTAGACCGATCGGGGCTCGGAGACGGCGCGTAGACCGATCGGGGTGTAGATCCGACGCTTGCCCTGACTCGGCAGGAAGTTCTGCTCTGGAGCGTTGAACATGATTGTAGAGGAAAAAAAAAAAAAAATTCAACTTTCGTTTCGCGTCGTGTCTAGTATTGATCGGGCGCGTAGACCGATCGGGGTGTAGATCCGACGCTCGCCCTGACTCGGCACAAAGTTCTGCTCTGGAGCGTTGAACATGATTGTAGAGGAAAAAAAAAAAAAAAATTCAACTTTCGTTTCGCGTCGTCTCTAGAGTTGATCGGGCGCGTAGACCGATCGGGGCTCGGAGACGGCGCGTAGACCGATCGGGGTGTAGATAACACGCTCGCCCTGACTCGGCACGAAGTTCTGCTCTGGAGCGTTGAACATGATTGTAGAGGAAAAAAAAAAAAAAATTCAACTTTCGTTTCGCGTCGTCTCTAGTGTTGATCGGGCGCGTAGACCGATCGGGGCTCGGAGACGGCGCGTAGACCGATCGGGGTGTAGATCCGACGCTCGCCCTGACTCGGCACGAAGTTACGCTCTGGAGCATTGAACATGATTGTAGAGAAAAAAAAAAAAAAAAAAAAAAAAAAAAAATTCAACTTTTGTTTCGCGTCGTCTCTAGTGTTGATCGGGCGCGTAGACCGATGGGGGCTCGGAGACGACGCGTAGACCGATCGGGGCTTAGGAGACGACGCGTAGACCGATCGGGTCTCGGAGACGGCGCGTAGACCGATCGGGGTGTAGATCCGACGCTCGCCCTGACTCGGCACAAAGTTCTGCTCTGGAGGGTTGAACATGATTGTAGAAGAAAAAAAAAATAAAATTCAACTTTTGTTTCGCGTCGTCTCTAGTGTTGATCGGGCGCGTGGACCGATCGGGACTCGGAGACGACGCGTAGACCGATCGGGGCTTAGGAGACGACGCGTAGACCGATCGGGGCTCGGAGACGGCGCGTAGACCGATCGGGGTGTAGATCCGACGCTTGCCCTGACTCGGCACGAAGTTCTGCTCTGGAGCGTTGAACATGATTGTAGAGGAAAAAAAAAAAAAAATTCAACTTTCGTTTCGCGTCGTGTCTAGTATTGATCGGGCGCGTAGACCGATCGGGGTGTAGACCAGACGCTCGCCCTGACTCGGCACGAAGTTCTGCTCTGGAGCGTTGAACATGATTGTAGAGGAAAAAAAAAAAATTCAACTTTTGTTTCGCGTCGTCTCTAGTGTTGATCGGGCGCGTAGACCGATCGGGCTTAGGAGACGACGCGTAGACCGATCGGGGCTCGGAGACGGCGCGTAGACCGATCGGGGAGTAGATCCGACGCTCGCCCTGACTCGGCACAAAGTTCTGCTCTGGAGCGTTGAACATGATTGTAGAGGAAAAAAAAAAAAAAAAATCCAACTTTTGTTTCGCGTCGTCTCTAGTGTTGATCGGGCGCGTAGACCGATCGGGCTTAGGAGACGACGCGTAGACCGATCGGGGCTCGGAGACGGCGCGTAGACCGATCGGGGTGTAGATCCGACGCTCGCCCTGACTCGGCACGAAGTTCTGCTCTGGAGCGTTGAACATGATTGTAAAGTGGAAAAAAAAAAATTCAACTTTTGTTTCGCGTCGTCTCTAGTGTTGATCGGGCGCGTAGACCGATGGGGGCTCGGAGACGACGCGTAGACCGATCGGGGCTTAGGAGACGACGCGTAGACCGATCGGGGCTCGGAGACGGCGCGTAGACCGATCGGGGCTTAGGAGACGACGCGTAGACCGATCGGGGCTCGGAGACGGCGCGTAGACCGATCGGGGTGTAGATCCGACGCTCGCCCTGACTCGGCACGAAGTTCTGCTCTGGAGCGTTGAACATGATTGTAGAGGAAAAAAAAAAAAAAAAATTCAACTTTCGTTTCGCGTCGTCTCTAGTATTGATCGGGCGCGTAGACCGATCGGGGCTCGGAGACGACGCGTAGACCGATCGGGGCTTAGGAGACGACGCGTAGACCGATCGGGGCTCGGAGACGGCGCGTAGACCGATCGGGGTGTAGATCCGACGCTCGCCCTGACTCGGCACGAAGTTCCGCTCTGGAGCGTTGAACATGATTGCAGAGGAAAAAAAAAAAAAAAAAAAATTCAACTTTTGTTTCGCGTCGTCTCGAGTGTTGATCGGGCGCGTAGACCGATCGGGACTCGGAGACGACACGTAGACCGATCGGGGCTTAGGAGACGACGCGTAGACCGATCGGGGCTCGGAGACGGCGCGTAGACCGATCGGGGCTTAGGAGACGACGCGTAGACCGATCGGGGCTCGGAGACGGCGCGTAGACCGATCGGGGTGTAGATCCGACGCTCGCCCTGACTCGGCACGAAGTTCTGCTCTGGAGCGTTGAACATGATTGTAGAGGAAAAAAAAAAACTTCATCTTTCGTTTCGCGTCGTCTCTAGTGTTGATCGGGCGCGTAGACCGATCGGGGCTCGGAGACGGCGCGTAGACCGATCGGGGCTCGGAGACGGCGCGTAGACCGATCGGGGTGTAGATCCGACGCTCGCCCTGACTCGGCACGAAGTTCCGCTCTGGAGCGTTGAACATGATTGTAGAGGAAAAAAAAAAAAAAAAATTCAACTTTTGTTTCGCGTCGTCTCGAGTGTTGATCGGGCGCGTAGACCGATCGGGACTAGGAGACGACGCGTAGACAGATCGGGGCTTAGGAGACGACGCGTAGACCGATCGGGGCTCCGAGACGGCGCGTAGACCGATCGGGGTGTAGATCCGACGCTCACCCTGACTCGGCACAAAGTTCTGCTCTGGAGCGTTGAACATGATTGTAGAGGAAAAAAAAAAATAAAAATTCAACTTTTGTTTCGCGTCGTCTCTAGTGTTGATCGGGCGCGTAGACCGATCGGGACTCGGAGACGACGCGTAGACCGATCGGGGCTTAGGAGACGACGCGTAGACCGATCGGGGCTCGGAGACGGCGCGTAGACCGATCGGGGTGTAGATCCGACGCTCGCCCTGACTCGGCACAAAGTTCTGCTCTGGAGCGTTGAACATGATTGTAGAGGAAAAAAAAAAAAATTCAACTTTTGTTTCGCGTCGTCTCTAGTGTTGATCGGGCGCGTAGACCGATCGGGTCTCGGAGACGACGCGTAGACCGATCGGGACTTAGGAGACGACGCGTAGACCGATCAGGTCTCGGAGACGGCGCGTAGACCGATCGGGGTGTAGATCCGACGCTCGCCCTGACTCGGCACAAAGTTCTGCTCTGGAGCGTTGAACATGATTGTAGAGGAAAAAAAAAAAAAAAAAAATTCAACTTTCGTTTCGCGTCGTCTCTAGAGTTGATCGGGCGCGTAGACCGATCGGGGCTCGGAGACGGCGCGTAGACCGATCGGGGTGTAGATCCGACGCTCGCCCTGACTCGGCACGAAGTTCCGCTCTGGAGCATTGAACATGATTGTAGAGAAAAAAAAAAAAAAAAAAAAAAAATTCAACTTTTGTTTCGCGTCGTCTCTAGTGTTGATCGGGCGCGTAGACCGATGGGGGCTCGGAGACGACGCGTAGACCGATCGGGGCTTAGGAGACGACGCGTAGACCGATCGGGGCTCGGAGACGGCGCGTAGACCGATCGGGGAGTAGATCCGACGCTCGCCCTGACTCGGCACAAAGTTCTGCTCTGGAGCGTTGAACATGATTGTAGAGGAAAAAAAAAAAAATCCAACATTTGTTTCGCGTCGTCTCTAGTGTTGATCGGGCGCGTAGACCGATCGGGCTTAGGAGACGACGCGTAGACCGATCGCGGCTCGGAGACGGCGCGTAGACCGATCGGGGCTTAGGAGACGACGCGTAGACCGATCGGGGCTTGGAGACGGCGCGTAGACCGATCGGGGTGTAGATCAGACGCTCGCCCTGACTCGGCACGAAGTTCTGCTCGGGAGCGTTGAACATGATTGTAGAGGAAAAAAAAAAATTCAACTTTCGTTTCGCGTCGTCTCTAGTGTTGATCGGGCGCGTAGACCGATCGGGGCTCGGAGACGGCGCGTAGACCGATCGGGGTGTAGATCAGACGCTCGCCCTGACTCGGCACGAAGTTCTGCTCTGGAGCGTTGAACATGATTGTAGAGGAAAAAAAAAAAAAATTCAACTTTCGTTTCGCGTTGTCTCTAGTGTTGATCGGGCGCGTAGACCGATCGGGGCTCGGAGACGGCGCGTAGACCGATCGGGGTGTAGATCCGACGCTCGCCCTGACTCGGCACGAAGTTCCGCTCTGGAGCATTGAACATGATGGTAGAGAAAAAAAAAAAAAAAAAAAAAAAAATTCAACTTTTGTTTCGCGTCGTCTCTAGTGTTGATCGGGCGCGTAGACCGATCGGGACTCGGAGACGACGCGTAGACCGATCGGGGCTTAGGAGACGACGCGTAGACCGATCGGGGCTCGGAGACGGCGCGTAGACCGATCGGGGTGTAGATCCGACGCTTGCCCTGACTCGGCACGAAGTTCTGCTCTGGAGCGTTGAACATGATTGTAGAGGAAAAAAAAAAAAATTCAACTTTCGTTTCGCGTCGTGTCTAGTATTGATCGGGCGCGTAGACCGATCGGGGTGTAGACCAGACGCTCGCCCTGACTCGGCACGAAGTTCTGTTCTGGAGCGTTGAACATGATTGTAGAGGAAAAAAAAAAAAATTCAACTTTTGTTTCGCGTCGTCTCTAGTGTTGATCGGGCGCGTAGACCGATCGGGCTTAGGAGACGACGCGTAGACCGATCGGGGCTCGGAGACGGCGCGTAGACCGATCGGGGAGTAGATCCGACGCTCGCCCTGACTCGGCACAAAGTTCTGCTCTGGAGCGTTGAACATGATTGTAGAGGAAAAAAAAAAAATCCAACTTTTGTTTCGCGTCGTCTCTAGTGTTGATCGGGCGCGTAGACCGATCGGGCTTAGGAGACGACGCGTAGACCGATCGGGGCTCGGAGACGGCGCGTAGACCGATCGGGGCTTAGGAGACGACGCGTAGACCGATCGGGGCTCGGAGACGGCGCGTAGACCGATCGGGGTGTAGATCAGACGCTCGCCCTGACTCGGCACGAAGTTCTGCTCTGGAGCGTTGAACATGATTGTAGAGGAAAAAAAAAAAATTCAACTTTCGTTTCGCGTCGTCTCTAGTGTTGATCGGGCGCGTAGACCGATCGGGGCTCGGAGACGGCGCGTAGACCGATCGGGGTGTAGATCAGACGCTCGCCCTGACTCGGCACGAAGTTCTGCTCTGGAGCGTTGAACATGATTGTAGAGGAAAAAAAAAAAAAAATTCAACTTTCGTTTCGCGTCGTCTCTAGTGTTGATCGGGCGCGTAGACCGATCGGGGCTCGGAGACGGCGCGTAGACCGATCGGGGTGTAGATCCGACGCTCGCCCTGACTCGGCACAAAGTTCTGCTCTGGAGCGTTGAACATGATTGTAGAGGAAAAAAAAAAAAAATTCAACTTTTGTTTCGCGTCGTCTCTAGTGTTGATCGGGCGCGTAGACCGATCGGGACTCGGAGACGACGCGTAGACCGATCGGGGCTTAGGAGACGACGCGTAGACCGATCGGGGCTTAGGAGACGACGCGTAGACCGATCGGGTCTCGGAGACGGCGCGTAGACCGATCGGGGTGTAGATCCGACGCTCGCCCTGACTCGGCACAAAGTTCTGCTCTGGAGGGTTGAACATGATTGTAGAAGAAAAAAAAAAATAAAATTCAACTTTTGTTTCGCGTCGTCTCTAGTGTTGATCGGGCGCGTAGACCGATCGGGACTCGGAGACGACGCGTACACCGATCGGGGCTTAGGAGACGACGCGTAGACCGATCGGGGCTCGGAGACGGCGCGTAGACCGATCGGGGTGTAGATCCGACGCTTGCCCTGACTCGGCACGAAGTTCTGCTCTGGAGCGTTGAACATGATTGTAGAGGAAAAAAAAAAAAAAATTCAACTTTCGTTTCGCGTCGTGTCTAGTATTGATCGGGCGCGTAGACCGATCGGGGTGTAGACCAGACGCTCGCCCTGACTCGGCACGAAGTTCTGCTCTGGAGCGTTGAACATGATTGTAGAGGAAAAAAAAAAAAATTCAACTTTTGTTTCGCGTCGTCTCTAGTGTTGATCGGGCGCGTAGACCGATCGGGCTTAGGAGACGACGCGTAGACCGATCGGGGCTCGGAGACGGCGCGTAGACCGATCGGGGAGTAGATCCGACGCTCGCCCTGACTCGGCACAAAGTTCTGGTCTGGAGCGTTGAACATGATTGTAGAGGAAAAAAAAAAAAAAAAATCCGACTTTTGTTTCGCGTCGTCTCTAGTGTTGATCGGGCGCGTAGACCGATCGGGCTTAGGAGACGACGCGTAGACCGATCGGGGCTCGGAGACGGCGCGTAGACCGATCGGGGCTTAGGAGACGACGCGTAGACCGATCGGGGCTCCGAGACGGCGCGTAGACTGATCGGGGTGTAGATCCGACGCTCGCCCTGACTCGGCACGAAGTTCTGCTCTGGAGCGTTGAACATGATTGTAGAAGAAAAAAAAAAAAAAAAATTCAACTTTCGTTTCGCGTCGTCTCTAGTGTTGATCGGGCGCGTAGACCGATCGGGGCTCGGAGACGACGCGTAGACCGATCGGGGCTTAGGAGACGACGCGTAGACCGATTGGGGCTCGGAGACGGCGCGTAGACCGATCGGGGTGTAGATCCGACGCTCGCCCTGACTCGGCACGAAGTTCCGCTCTGGAGCGTTGAACATGATTGTAGAGGAAAAAAAAAAAAAAAAAAAGTCAACTTTCGTTTCGCGTCGTCTCTAGTGTTGATCGGGCGCGTAGACCGATCGGGGCTCGGAGACGGCGCGTAGACCGATCGGGGTGTAGATCAGACGCTCGCCCTGACTCGGCACGAAGTTCTGCTCTGGAGCGTTGAACATGATTGTAGAGGAAAAAAAAAAAAAATTCAACTTTCGTTTCGCGTTGTCTCTAGTGTTGATCGGGCGCGTAGACCGATCGGGGCTCGGAGACGGCGCGTAGACCGATCGGGGTGTAGATCCGACGCTCGCCCTGACTCGGCACGAAGTTCCGCTCTGGAGCATTGAACATGATTGTAGAGAAAAAAAAAAAAAAAAAAAAAAAAATTCAACTTTTGTTTCGCGTCGTCTCTAGTGTCGATCGGGCGCGTAGACCGATGGGGGCTCGGAGACGACGCGTAGACCGATCGGGGCTTAGGAGACGACGCGTAGACCGATCGGGTCTCGGAGACGGCGCGTAGACCGATCGGGGTGTAGATCCGACGCTCGCCCTGACTCGGCACAAAGTTCTGCTCTGGAGGGTTGAACATGATTGTAGAAGAAAAAAAAAAATATAATTCAACTTTTGTTTCGCGTCGTCTCTAGTGTTGATCGGGCGCGTAGACCGATCGGGACTCGGAGACGACGCGTAGACCGATCGGGGCTTAGGAGACGACGCGTAGACCGATCGGGGCTCGGAGACGGCGCGTAGACCGATCGGGGTGTAGATCCGACGCTCGCCCTGACTCGGCACGAAGTTCTGCTCTGGAGCGTTGAACATGATTGTAGAGGAAAAAAAAAAAAAAAATTCAACTTTCGTTTCGCGTCGTGTCTAGTATTGATCGGGCGCGTAGACCGATCGGGGTGTAGACCAGACGCTCGCCCTGACTCGGCACGAAGTTCTGCTCTGGAGCGTTGAACATGATTGTAGAGGAAAAAAAAAAAATTCAACTTTTGTTTCGCGTCGTCTCTAGTGTTGATCGGGCGCGTAGACCGATCGGGACTCGGAGACGACGCGTAGACCGATCGGGGCTTAGGAGACGACGCGTAGACCGATCGGGGCTCGGAGACGGCGCGTAGACCGATCGGGGTGTAGATCCGACGCTTGCCCTGACTCGGCACGAAGTTCTGCTCTGGAGCGTTGAACATGATTGTAGAGGAAAAAAAAAAAAATTCAACTTTCGTTTCGCGTCGTGTCTAGTATTGATCGGGCGCGTAGACCGATCGGGGTGTAGACCAGACGCTCGCCCTGACTCGGCACGAAGTTCTGCTCTGGAGCGTTGAACATGATTGTAGAGGAAAAAAAAAAAAATTCAACTTTTGTTTCGCGTCGTCTCTAGTGTTGATCGGGCGCGTAGACCGATCGGGCTTAGGAGACGACGCGTAGACCGATCGGGGCTCGGAGACGGCGCGTAGACCGATCGGGGAGTAGATCCGACGCTCGCCCTGACTCGGCACAAAGTTCTGCTCTGGAGCGTTGAACATGATTGTAGAGGAAAAAAAAAAAATCCAACTTTTGTTTCGCGTCGTCTCTAGTGTTGATCGGGCGCGTAGACCGATCGGGCTTAGGAGACGACGCGTAGACCGATCGGGGCTCGGAGACGGCGCGTAGACCGATCGGGGCTTAGGAGACGACGCGTAGACCGATCGGGGCTCGGAGACGGCGCGTAGACCGATCGGGGTGTAGATCAGACGCTCGCCCTGACTCGGCACGAAGTTCTGCTCTGGAGCGTTGAACATGATTGTAGAGGAAAAAAAAAAAATCAACTTTCGTTTCGCGTCGTCTCTAGTGTTGATCGGGCGCGTAGACCGATCGGGGCTCGGAGACGGCGCGTAGACCGATCGGGGTGTAGATCAGACGCTCGCCCTGACTCGGCACGAAGTTCTGCTCTGGAGCGTTGAACATGATTGTAGAAGAAAAAAAAAAATAAAATTCAACTTTTGTTTCGCGTCGTCTCTAGTGTTGATCGGGCGCGTAGACCGATCGGGACTCGGAGACGACGCGTAGACCGATCGGGGCTTAGGAGACGACGCGTAGACCGATCGGGGCTCGGAGACGGCGCGTAGACCGATCGGGGTGTAGATCCGACGCTTGCCCTGACTCGGCACGAAGTTCTGCTCTGGAGCGTTGAACATGATTGTAGAGGAAAAAAAAAAAAAATTCAACTTTCGTTTCGCGTCGTGTCTAGTATTGATCGGGCGCGTAGACCGATCGGGGTGTAGACCAGACGCTCGCCCTGACTCGGCACGAAGTTCTGCTCTGGAGCGTTGAACATGATTGTAGAGGAAAAAAAAAAAATTCAACTTTTGTTTCGCGTCGTCTCTAGTGTTGATCGGGCGCGTAGACCGATCGGGCTTAGGAGACGACGCGTAGACCGATCGGGGCTCGGAGACGGCGCGTAGACCGATCGGGGAGTAGATCCGACGCTCGCCCTGACTCGGCACAAAGTTCTGGTCTGGAGCGTTGAACATGATTGTAGAGGAAAAAAAAAAAAAATCCGACTTTTGTTTCGCGTCGTCTCTAGTGTTGATCGGGCGCGTAGACCGATCGGGCTTAGGAGACGACGCGTAGACCGATCGGGGCTCGGAGACGGCGCGTAGACCGATCGGGGCTTAGGAGACGACGCGTAGACCGATCGGGGCTCGGAGACGGCGCGAGGACCGATCGGGGTGTAGATCAGACGCTCGCCCTGACTCGGCACGAAGTTCTGCTCTGGAGCGTTGAACATGATTGTAGAGGAAAAAAAAAAATCAACTTTCGTTTCGCGTCGTCTCTAGTGTTGATCGGGCGCGTAGACCGATCGGGGCTCGGAGACGGCGCGTAGACCGATCGGGGTGTAGATCCGACGCTTGCCCTGACTCGGCACGAAGTTCTGCTCTGGAGCGTTGAACATGATTGTAGAGGAAAAAAAAAAAAATTCAACTTTCGTTTCGCGTCGTGTCTAGTATTGATCGGGCGCGTAGACCGATCGGGGTGTAGACCAGACGCTCGCCCTGACTCGGCACGAAGTTCTGCTCTGGAGCGTTGAACATGATTGTAGAGGAAAAAAAAAAATTCAACTTTTGTTTCGCGTCGTCTCTAGTGTTGATCGGGCGCGTAGACCGATCGGGCTTAGGAGACGACGCGTAGACCGATCGGGGCTCGGAGACGGCGCGTAGACCGATCGGGGAGTAGATCCGACGCTCGCCCTGACTCGGCACAAAGTTCTGGTCTGGAGCGTTGAACATGATTGTAGAGGAAAAAAAAAAAAAAATCCGACTTTTGTTTCGCGTCGTCTCTAGTGTTGATCGGGCGCGTAGACCGATCGGGCTTAGGAGACGACGCGTAGACCGATCGGGGCTCGGAGACGGCGCGTAGACCGATCGGGGCTTAGGAGACGACGCGTAGACCGATCGGGGCTCCGAGACGGCGCGTAGACCGATCGGGGTGTAGATCCGACGCTCGCCCTGACTCGGCACGAAGTTCTGCTCTGGAGCGTTGAACATGATTGTAGAAGAAAAAAAAAAAAAAAAAATTCAACTTTCGTTTCGCGTCGTCTCTAGCGTTGATCGGGCGCGTAGACCGATCGGGGCTCGGAGACGACGCGTAGACCGATCGGGGCTTAGGAGACGACGCGTAGACCGATTGGGGCTCGGAGACGGCGCGTAGACCGATCGGGGTGTAGATCCGACGCTCGCCCTGACTCGGCACGAAGTTCCGCTCTGGAGCGTTGAACATGATTGTAGAGGAAAAAAAAAAAAAAAAAAATTCAACTTTCGTTTCGCGTCGTCTCTAGAGTTGATCGGGCGCGTAGACCGATCGGGGCTCGGAGACGACGCGTAGACCGATCGGGGCTTAGGAGACGACGCGTAGACCGATCGCGGCTCGGAGACGGCGCGTAGACCGATCGGGGTGTAGATCCGACGCTCACCCTGACTCGGCACAAAGTTCTGCTCTGGAGCGTTGAACATGATTGTAGAGGAAAAAAAAAAAATTCAACTTTTGTTTCGCGTCGTCTCTAGTGTTGATCGGGCGCGTAGACCGATCGGGACTCGGAGACGACGCGTAGACCGATCGGGGCTTAGGAGACGACGCGTAGACCGATCGGGGCTCGGAGACGGCGCGTAGACCGATCGGGGTGTAGATCCGACGCTCGCCCTGACTCGGCACAAAGTTCTGCTCTGGAGCGTTGAACATGATTGTAGAGGAAAAAAAAAAAAAAAAATTCAACTTTTGTTTCGCGTCGTCTCTAGTGTTGATCGGGCGCGTAGACCGATCGGGTCTCGGAGACGACGCGTAGACCGATCGGGGCTTAGGAGACGACGCGTAGACCGATCGGGTCTCGGAGACGGCGCGTAGACCGATCGGGGTGTAGATCCGACGCTCGCCCTGACTCGGCACAAAGTTCTGCTCTGGAGCGTTGAACATGATTGTAGAGGAAAAAAAAAAAAAAAAAAATTCAACTTTCGTTTCGCGTCGTCTCTAGTGTTGATCGGGCGCGTAGACCGATGGGGGCTCGGAGACGACGCGTAGACCGATCGGGGCTTAGGAGACGACGCGTAGACCGATCGGGTCTCGGAGACGGCGCGTAGACCGATCGGGGTGTAGATCCGACGCTCGCCCTGACTCGGCACGAAGTTCCGCTCTGGAGCATTGAACATGATTGTAGAGAAAAAAAAAAAAAAAAAAAAAATTCAACTTTTGTTTCGCGTCGTCTCTAGTGTTGATCGGGCGCGTAGACCGATGGGGGCTCGGAGACGACGCGTAGACCGATCGGGGCTTAGGAGACGACGCGTAGACCGATCGGGTCTCGGAGACGGCGCGTAGACCGATCGGGGTGTAGATCCGACGCTCGCCCTGACTCGGCACAAAGTTCTGCTCTGGAGGGTTGAACATGATTGTAGAAGAAAAAAAAAATAAAATTCAACTTTTGTTTCGCGTCGTCTCTAGTGTTGATCGGGCGAGTAGACCGATCGGGACTCGGAGACGACGCGTAGACCGATCGGGGCTTAGGAGACGACGCGTAGACCGATCGGGGCTCGGAGACGGCGCGTAGACCGATCGGGGTGTAGATCCGACGCTTGCCCTGACTCGGCACGAAGTTCTGCTCTGGAGCGTTGAACATGATTGTAGAGGAAAAAAAAAAAAAATTCAACTTTCGTTTCGCGTCGTGTCTAGTATTGATCGGGCGCGTAGACCGATCGGGGTGTAGACCAGACGCTCGCCCTGACTCGGCACGAAGTTCTGCTCTGGAGCGTTGAACATGATTGTAGAGGAAAAAAAAAAAAAATTCCACTTTTGTTTCGCGTCGTCTCTAGTGTTGATCGGGCGCGTAGACCGATCGGGCTTAGGAGACGACGCGTAGACCGATCGGGGCTCGGAGACGGCGCGTAGACCGATCGGGGAGTAGATCCGACGCTCGCCCTGACTCGGCACAAAGTTCTGCTCTGGAGCGTTGAACATGATTGTAGAGGAAAAAAAAAAAAAAAATCCAACTTTTGTTTCGCGTCGTCTCTAGTGTTGATCGGGCGCGTAGACCGATCGGGCTTAGGAGACGACGCGTAGACCGATCGGGGCTCGGAGACGGCGCGTAGACCGATCGGGGCTTAGGAGACGACGCGTAGACCGATCGGGGCTCGGAGACGGCGCGTAGACCGATCGGGGTGTAGATCAGACGCTCGCCCTGACTCGGCACGAAGTTCTGCTCTGGAGCGTTGAACATGATTGTAGAGGAAAAAAAAAAAATTCAACTTTCGTTTCGCGTCGTCTCTAGTGTTGATCGGGCGCGTAGACCGATCGGGGCTCGGAGACGGCGCGTAGACCGATCGGGGTGTAGATCAGACGCTCGCCCTGACTCGGCACGAAGTTCTGCTCTGGAGCGTTGAACATGATTGTAGAGGAAAAAAAAAAAAAAATTCAACTTTCGTTTCGCGTTGTCTCTAGTGTTGATCGGGCGCGTAGACCGATCGGGGCTCGGAGACGGCGCGTAGACCGATCGGGGTGTAGATCCGACGCTCGCCCTGACTCGGCACAAAGTTCTGCTCTGGAGGGTTGAACATGATTGTAGAAGAAAAAAAAAAATAAAATTCAACTTTTGTTTCGCGTCGTCTCTAGTGTTGATCGGGCGCGTAGACCGATCGGGACTCGGAGACGACGCGTAGACCGATCGGGGCTTAGGAGACGACGCGTAGACCGATCGGGGCTTAGGAGACGACGCGTAGACCGATCGGGGCTCGGAGACGGCGCGTAGACCGATCGGGGTGTAGATCCGACGCTTGCCCTGACTCGGCACGAAGTTCTGCTCTGGAGCGTTGAACATGATTGTAGAGGAAAAAAAAAAAATTCAACTTTCGTTTCGCGTCGTGTCTAGTATTGATCGGGCGCGTAGACCGATCGGGGTGTAGACCAGACGCTCGCCCTGACTCGGCACGAAGTTCTGCTCTGGAGCGTTGAACATGATTGTAGAGGAAAAAAAAAAAACTTCAACTTTTGTTTCGCGTCGTCTCTAGTGTTGATCGGGCGCGTAGACCGATCGGGCTTAGGAGACGACGCGTAGACCGATCGGGGCTCGGAGACGACGCGTAGACCGATCCGGGAGTAGATCCGACGCTCGCCCTGACTCGGCACAAAGTTCTGCTCTGGAGCGTTGAACATGATTGTAGAGGAAAAAAAAAAAAAATCCAACTTTTGTTTCGCGTCGTCTCTAGTGTTGATCGGGCGCGTAGACCGATCGGGCTTAGGAGACGACGCGTAGACCGATCGGGGCTCGGAGACGGCGCGTAGACCGATCGGGGCTTAGGAGACGACGCGTAGACCGATCGGGGCTCGGAGACGGCGCGTAGACCGATCGGGGTGTAGATCAGACGCTCGCCCTGACTCGGCACGAAGTTCTGCTCTGGAGCGTTGAACATGATTGTAGAGGAAAAAAAAAAATCAACTTTCGTTTCGCGTCGTCTCTAGTGTTGATCGGGCGCGTAGACCGATCGGGGCTCGGAGACGGCGCGTAGACCGATCGGGGTGTAGATCAGACGCTCGCCCTGACTCGGCACGAAGTTCTGCTCTGGAGCGTTGAACATGATTGTAGAAGAAAAAAAAAAATAAAATTCAACTTTTGTTTCGCGTCGTCTCTAGTGTTGATCGGGCGCGTAGACCGATCGGGACTCGGAGACGACGCGTAGACCGATCGGGGCTTAGGAGACGACGCGTAGACCGATCGGGGCTCGGAGACGGCGCGTAGACCGATCGGGGTGTAGATCCGACGCTTGCCCTGACTCGGCACGAAGTTCTGCTCTGGAGCGTTGAACATGATTGTAGAGGAAAAAAAAAAAAAAATTCAACTTTCGTTTCGCGTCGTGTCTAGTATTGATCGGGCGCGTAGACCGATCGGGGTGTAGACCAGACGCTCGCCCTGACTCGGCACGAAGTTCTGCTCTGGAGCGTTGAACATGATTGTAGAGGAAAAAAAAAAAATTCAACTTTTGTTTCGCGTCGTCTCTAGTGTTGATCGGGCGCGTAGACCGATCGGGCTTAGGAGACGACGCGTAGACCGATCGGGGCTCGGAGACGGCGCGTAGACCGATCGGGGAGTAGATCCGACGCTCGCCCTGACTCGGCACAAAGTTCTGGTCTGGAGCGTTGAACATGATTGTAGAGGAAAAAAAAAAAAAAAATCCGACTTTTGTTTCGCGTCGTCTCTAGTGTTGATCGGGCGCGTAGACCGATCGGGCTTAGGAGACGACGTGTAGACCGATCGGGGCTCGGAGACGGCGCGTAGACCGATCGGGGCTTAGGAGACGACGCGTAGACCGATCGGGGCTCCGAGACGGCGCGTAGACCGATCGGGGTGTAGATCCGACGCTCGCCCTGACTCGGCACGAAGTTCTGCTCTGGAGCGTTGAACATGATTGTGGAAGAAAAAAAAAAAAAAAAAATTCAACTTTCGTTTCGCGTCGTCTCTAGCGTTGATCAGGCGCGTAGACCGATCGGGGCTCGGAGACGACGCGTAGACCGATCGGGGCTTAGGAGACGACGCGTAGACCGATTGGGGCTCGGAGACGGCGCGTAGACCGATCGGGGTGTAGATCCGACGCTCGCCCTGACTCGGCACGAAGTTCCGCTCTGGAGCGTTGAACATGATTGTAGAGGAAAAAAAAAAAAAAAAAATTCAACTTTCGTTTCGCGTCGTCTCTAGAGTTGATCGGGCGCGTAGACCGATCGGGGCTCGGAGACGACGCGTAGACCGATCGGGGCTTAGGAGACGACGCGTAGACCGATCGCGGCTCGGAGACGGCGCGTAGACCGATCGGGGTGTAGATCCGACGCTCACCCTGACTCGGCACAAAGTTCTGCTCTGGAGCGTTGAACATGATTGTAGAGGAAAAAAAAAAAAATTCAACTTTTGTTTCGCGTCGTCTCTAGTGTTGATCGGGCGCGTAGACCGATCGGGACTCGGAGACGACGCGTAGACCGATCGGGGCTTAGGAGACGACGCGTAGACCGATCGGGGCTCGGAGACGGCGCGTAGACCGATCGGGGTGTAGATCCGACGCTCGCCCTGACTCGGCACAAAGTTCTGCTCTGGAGCGTTGAACATGATTGTAGAGGAAAAAAAAAAAAAAAAATTCAACTTTTGTTTCGCGTCGTCTCTAGTGTTGATCGGGCGCGTAGACCGATCGGGTCTCGGAGACGACGCGTAGACCGATCGGGGCTTAGGAGACGACGCGTAGACCGATCGGGTCTCGGAGACGGCGCGTAGACCGATCGGGGTGTAGATCCGACGCTCGCCCTGACTCGGCACAAAGTTCTGCTCTGGAGCGTTGAACATGATTGTAGAGGAAAAAAAAAAAAAAAAAAATTCAACTTTCGTTTCGCGTCGTCTCTAGTGTTGATCGGGCGCGTAGACCGATGGGGGCTCGGAGACGACGCGTAGACCGATCGGGGCTTAGGAGACGACGCGTAGACCGATCGGGTCTCGGAGACGGCGCGTAGACCGATCGGGGTGTAGATCCGACGCTCGCCCTGACTCGGCACGAAGTTCCGCTCTGGAGCATTGAACATGATTGTAGAGAAAAAAAAAAAAAAAAAAAAAATTCAACTTTTGTTTCGCGTCGTCTCTAGTGTTGATCGGGCGCGTAGACCGATGGGGGCTCGGAGACGACGCGTAGACCGATCGGGGCTTAGGAGACGACGCGTAGACCGATCGGGTCTCGGAGACGGCGCGTAGACCGATCGGGGTGTAGATCCGACGCTCGCCCTGACTCGGCACAAAGTTCTGCTCTGGAGGGTTGAACATGATTGTAGAAGAAAAAAAAAATAAAATTCAACTTTTGTTTCGCGTCGTCTCTAGTGTTGATCGGGCGAGTAGACCGATCGGGACTCGGAGACGACGCGTAGACCGATCGGGGCTTAGGAGACGACGCGTAGACCGATCGGGGCTCGGAGACGGCGCGTAGACCGATCGGGGTGTAGATCCGACGCTTGCCCTGACTCGGCACGAAGTTCTGCTCTGGAGCGTTGAACATGATTGTAGAGGAAAAAAAAAAAAAAATTCAACTTTCGTTTCGCGTCGTGTCTAGTATTGATCGGGCGCGTAGACCGATCGGGGTGTAGACCAGACGCTCGCCCTGACTCGGCACGAAGTTCTGCTCTGGAGCGTTGAACATGATTGTAGAGGAAAAAAAAAAAAAATTCCACTTTTGTTTCGCGTCGTCTCTAGTGTTGATCGGGCGCGTAGACCGATCGGGCTTAGGAGACGACGCGTAGACCGATCGGGGCTCGGAGACGGCGCGTAGACCGATCGGGGAGTAGATCCGACGCTCGCCCTGACTCGGCACAAAGTTCTGCTCTGGAGCGTTGAACATGATTGTAGAGGAAAAAAAAAAAAAAAATCCAACTTTTGTTTCGCGTCGTCTCTAGTGTTGATCGGGCGCGTAGACCGATCGGGCTTAGGAGACGACGCGTAGACCGATCGGGGCTCGGAGACGGCGCGTAGACCGATCGGGGCTTAGGAGACGACGCGTAGACCGATCGGGGCTCGGAGACGGCGCGTAGACCGATCGGGGTGTAGATCAGACGCTCGCCCTGACTCGGCACGAAGTTCTGCTCTGGAGCGTTGAACATGATTGTAGAGGAAAAAAAAAAAAATTCAACTTTCGTTTCGCGTCGTCTCTAGTGTTGATCGGGCGCGTAGACCGATCGGGGCTCGGAGACGGCGCGTAGACCGATCGGGGTGTAGATCAGACGCTCGCCCTGACTCGGCACGAAGTTCTGCTCTGGAGCGTTGAACATGATTGTAGAGGAAAAAAAAAAAAAAATTCAACTTTCGTTTCGCGTTGTCTCTAGTGTTGATCGGGCGCGTAGACCGATCGGGGCTCGGAGACGGCGCGTAGACCGATCGGGGTGTAGATCCGACGCTCGCCCTGACTCGGCACAAAGTTCTGCTCTGGAGGGTTGAACATGATTGTAGAAGAAAAAAAAAAATAAAATTCAACTTTTGTTTCGCGTCGTCTCTAGTGTTGATCGGGCGCGTAGACCGATCGGGACTCGGAGACGACGCGTAGACCGATCGGGGCTTAGGAGACGACGCGTAGACCGATCGGGGCTTAGGAGACGACGCGTAGACCGATCGGGGCTCGGAGACGGCGCGTAGACCGATCGGGGTGTAGATCCGACGCTTGCCCTGACTCGGCACGAAGTTCTGCTCTGGAGCGTTGAACATGATTGTAGAGGAAAAAAAAAAAATTCAACTTTCGTTTCGCGTCGTGTCTAGTATTGATCGGGCGCGTAGACCGATCGGGGTGTAGACCAGACGCTCGCCCTGACTCGGCACGAAGTTCTGCTCTGGAGCGTTGAACATGATTGTAGAGGAAAAAAAAAAAAAATTCAACTTTTGTTTCGCGTCGTCTCTAGTGTTGATCGGGCGCGTAGACCGATCGGGCTTAGGAGACGACGCGTAGACCGATCGGGGCTCGGAGACGACGCGTAGACCGATCCGGGAGTAGATCCGACGCTCGCCCTGACTCGGCACAAAGTTCTGCTCTGGAGCGTTGAACATGATTGTAGAGGAAAAAAAAAAAAAATCCAACTTTTGTTTCGCGTCGTCTCTAGTGTTGATCGGGCGCGTAGACCGATCGGGCTTAGGAGACGACGCGTAGACCGATCGGGGCTCGGAGACGGCGCGTAGACCGATCGGGGCTTAGGAGACGACGCGTAGACCGATCGGGGCTCGGAGACGGCGCGTAGACCGATCGGGGTGTAGATCAGACGCTCGCCCTGACTCGGCACGAAGTTCTGCTCTGGAGCGTTGAACATGATTGTAGAGGAAAAAAAAAATCAACTTTCGTTTCGCGTCGTCTCTAGTGTTGATCGGGCGCGTAGACCGATCGGGGCTCGGAGACGGCGCGTAGACCGATCGGGGTGTAGATCAGACGCTCGCCCTGACTCGGCACGAAGTTCTGCTCTGGAGCGTTGAACATGATTGTAGAAGAAAAAAAAAAATAAAATTCAACTTTTGTTTCGCGTCGTCTCTAGTGTTGATCGGGCGCGTAGACCGATCGGGACTCGGAGACGACGCGTAGACCGATCGGGGCTTAGGAGACGACGCGTAGACCGATCGGGGCTCGGAGACGGCGCGTAGACCGATCGGGGTGTAGATCCGACGCTTGCCCTGACTCGGCACGAAGTTCTGCTCTGGAGCGTTGAACATGATTGTAGAGGAAAAAAAAAAAAAAATTCAACTTTCGTTTCGCGTCGTGTCTAGTATTGATCGGGCGCGTAGACCGATCGGGGTGTAGACCAGACGCTCGCCCTGACTCGGCACGAAGTTCTGCTCTGGAGCGTTGAACATGATTGTAGAGGAAAAAAAAAAAATTCAACTTTTGTTTCGCGTCGTCTCTAGTGTTGATCGGGCGCGTAGACCGATCGGGCTTAGGAGACGACGCGTAGACCGATCGGGGCTCGGAGACGGCGCGTAGACCGATCGGGGAGTAGATCCGACGCTCGCCCTGACTCGGCACAAAGTTCTGGTCTGGAGCGTTGAACATGATTGTAGAGGAAAAAAAAAAAAAAAATCCGACTTTTGTTTCGCGTCGTCTCTAGTGTTGATCGGGCGCGTAGACCGATCGGGCTTAGGAGACGACGTGTAGACCGATCGGGGCTCGGAGACGGCGCGTAGACCGATCGGGGCTTAGGAGACGACGCGTAGACCGATCGGGGCTCCGAGACGGCGCGTAGACCGATCGGGGTGTAGATCCGACGCTCGCCCTGACTCGGCACGAAGTTCTGCTCTGGAGCGTTGAACATGATTGTAGAAGAAAAAAAAAAAAAAAAAAATTCAACTTTCGTTTCGCGTCGTCTCTAGTGTTGATCGGGCGCGTAGACCGATCGGGGCTCGGAGACGACGCGTAGACCGATCGGGGCTTAGGAGACGACGCGTAGACCGATTGGGGCTCGGAGACGGCGCGTAGACCGATCGGGGTGTAGATCCGACGCTCGCCCTGACTCGGCACGAAGTTCCGCTCTGGAGCGTTGAACATGATTGTAGAGGAAAAAAAAAAAAAAAAAAATTCAACTTTCGTTTCGCGTCGTCTCTAGAGTTGATCGGGCGCGTAGACCGATCGGGGCTCGGAGACGACGCGTAGACCGATCGGGGCTTAGGAGACGACGCGTAGACCGATCGCGGCTCGGAGACGGCGCGTAGACCGATCGGGGTGTAGATCCGACGCTCACCCTGACTCGGCACAAAGTTCTGCTCTGGAGCGTTGAACATGATTGTAGAGGAAAAAAAAAAAAAAATTCAACTTTTGTTTCGCGTCGTCTCTAGTGTTGATCGGGCGCGTAGACCGATCGGGACTCGGAGACGACGCGTAGACCGATCGGGGCTTAGGAGACGACGCGTAGACCGATCGGGGCTCGGAGACGGCGCGTAGACCGATCGGGGTGTAGATCCGACGCTCGCCCTGACTCGGCACAAAGTTCTGCTCTGGAGCGTTGAACATGATTGTAGAGGAAAAAAAAAAAAAAAAAATTCAACTTTTGTTTCGCGTCGTCTCTAGTGTTGATCGGGCGCGTAGACCGATCGGGTCTCGGAGACGACGCGTAGACCGATCGGGGCTTAGGAGACGACGCGTAGACCGATCGGGTCTCGGAGACGGCGCGTAGTCCGATCGGGGTGTAGATCCGACGCTCGCCCTGACTCGGCACAAAGTTCTGCTCTGGAGCGTTGAACATGATTGTAGAGGAAAAAAAAAAAAAAAAAATTCAACTTTCGTTTCGCGTCGTCTCTAGTGTTGATCGGGCGCGTAGACCGATGGGGGCTCGGAGACGACGCGTAGACCGATCGGGGCTTAGGAGACGACGCGTAGACCGATCGGGTCTCGGAGACGGCGCGTAGACCGATCGGGGTGTAGATCCGACGCTCGCCCTGACTCGGCACGAAGTTCCGCTCTGGAGCATTGAACATGATTGTAGAGAAAAAAAAAAAAAAAAAAAAATTCAACTTTTGTTTCGCGTCGTCTCTAGTGTTGATCGGGCGCGTAGACCGATGGGGGCTCGGAGACGACGCGTAGACCGATCGGGGCTTAGGAGACGACGCGTAGACCGATCGGGTCTCGGAGACGGCGCGTAGACCGATCGGGGTGTAGATCCGACGCTCGCCCTGACTCGGCACAAAGTTCTGCTCTGGAGGGTTGAACATGATTGTAGAAGAAAAAAAAAATATAATTCAACTTTTGTTTCGCGTCGTCTCTAGTGTTGATCGGGCGCGTAGACCGATCGGGACTCGGAGACGACGCGTAGACCGATCGGGGCTTAGGAGACGACGCGTAGACCGATCGGGGCTCGGAGACGGCGCGTAGACCGATCGGGGTGTAGATCCGACGCTCGCCCTGACTCGGCACGAAGTTCTGCTCTGGAGCGTTGAACATGATTGTAGAGGAAAAAAAAAAAAAAATTCAACTTTCGTTTCGCGTCGTGTCTAGTATTGATCGGGCGCGTAGACCGATCGGGGTGTAGACCAGACGCTCGCCCTGACTCGGCACGAAGTTCTGCTCTGGAGCGTTGAACATGATTGTAGAGGAAAAAAAAAAAAATTCAACTTTTGTTTCGCGTCGTCTCTAGTGTTGATCGGGCGCGTAGACCGATCGGGACTCGGAGACGACGCGTAGACCGATCGGGGCTTAGGAGACGACGCGTAGACCGATCGGGGCTCGGAGACGGCGCGTAGACCGATCGGGGTGTAGATCCGACGCTTGCCCTGACTCGGCACGAAGTTCTGCTCTGGAGCGTTGAACATGATTGTAGAGGAAAAAAAAAAAAATTCAACTTTCGTTTCGCGTCGTGTCTAGTATTGATCGGGCGCGTAGACCGATCGGGGTGTAGACCAGACGCTCGCCCTGACTCGGCACGAAGTTCTGCTCTGGAGCGTTGAACATGATTGTAGAGGAAAAAAAAAAAAAATTCAACTTTTGTTTCGCGTCGTCTCTAGTGTTGATCGGGCGCGTAGACCGATCGGGCTTAGGAGACGACGCGTAGACCGATCGGGGCTCGGAGACGGCGCGTAGACCGATCGGGGAGTAGATCCGACGCTCGCCCTGACTCGGCACAAAGTTCTGCTCTGGAGCGTTGAACATGATTGTAGAGGAAAAAAAAAAAATCCAACTTTTGTTTCGCGTCGTCTCTAGTGTTGATCGGGCGCGTAGACCGATCGGGCTTAGGAGACGACGCGTAGACCGATCGGGGCTCGGAGACGGCGCGTAGACCGATCGGGGCTTAGGAGACGACGCGTAGACCGATCGGGGCTCGGAGACGGCGCGTAGACCGATCGGGGTGTAGATCAGACGCTCGCCCTGACTCGGCACGAAGTTCTGCTCTGGAGCGTTGAACATGATTGTAGAGGAAAAAAAAAAATCAACTTTCGTTTCGCGTCGTCTCTAGTGTTGATCGGGCGCGTAGACCGATCGGGGCTCGGAGACGGCGCGTAGACCGATCGGGGTGTAGATCAGACGCTCGCCCTGACTCGGCACGAAGTTCTGCTCTGGAGCGTTGAACATGATTGTAGAAGAAAAAATAAAATAAAATTCAACTTTTGTTTCGCGTCGTCTCTAGTGTTGATCGGGCGCGTAGACCGATCGGGACTCGGAGACGACGCGTAGACCGATCGGGGCTTAGGAGACGACGCGTAGACCGATCGGGGCTCGGAGACGGCGCGTAGACCGATCGGGGTGTAGATCCGACGCTTGCCCTGACTCGGCACGAAGTTCTGCTCTGGAGCGTTGAACATGATTGTAGAGGAAAAAAAAAAAAAATTCAACTTTCGTTTCGCGTCGTGTCTAGTATTGATCGGGCGCGTAGACCGATCGGGGTGTAGACCAGACGCTCGCCCTGACTCGGCACGAAGTTCTGCTCTGGAGCGTTGAACATGATTGTAGAGGAAAAAAAAAAATTCAACTTTTGTTTCGCGTCGTCTCTAGTGTTGATCGGGCGCGTAGACCGATCGGGCTTAGGAGACGACGCGTAGACCGATCGGGGCTCGGAGACGGCGCGTAGACCGATCGGGGAGTAGATCCGACGCTCGCCCTGACTCGGCACAAAGTTCTGGTCTGGAGCGTTGAACATGATTGTAGAGGAAAAAAAAAAAAAAATCCGACTTTTGTTTCGCGTCGTCTCTAGTGTTGATCGGGCGCGTAGACCGATCGGGCTTAGGAGACGACGCGTAGACCGATCGGGGCTCGGAGACGGCGCGTAGACCGATCGGGGCTTAGGAGACGACGCGTAGACCGATCGGGGCTCCGAGACGGCGCGTAGACCGATCGGGGTGTAGATCCGACGCTCGCCCTGACTCGGCACGAAGTTCTGCTCTGGAGCGTTGAACATGATTGTAGAAGAAAAAAAAAAAAAAAAAATTCAACTTTCGTTTCGCGTCGTCTCTAGCGTTGATCGGGCGCGTAGACCGATCGGGGCTCGGAGACGACGCGTAGACCGATCGGGGCTTAGGAGACGACGCGTAGACCGATCGGGGCTCCGAGACGGCGCGTAGACCGATCGGGGTGTAGATCCGACGCTCGCCCTGACTCGGCACGAAGTTCTGCTCTGGAGCGTTGAACATGATTGTAGAAGAAAAAAAAAAAAAAAAAATTCAACTTTCGTTTCGCGTCGTCTCTAGCGTTGATCGGGCGCGTAGACCGATCGGGGCTCGGAGACGACGCGTAGACCGATCGGGGCTTAGGAGACGACGCGTAGACCGATTGGGGCTCGGAGACGGCGCGTAGACCGATCGGGGTGTAGATCCGACGCTCGCCCTGACTCGGCACGAAGTTCCGCTCTGGAGCGTTGAACATGATTGTAGAGGAAAAAAAAAAAAATTCAACTTTTGTTTCGCGTCGTCTCTAGTGTTGATCGGGCGCGTAGACCGATCGGGACTCGGAGACGACGCGTAGACCGATCGGGGCTTAGGAGTCGACGCGTAGACCGATCGGGGCTCGGAGACGGCGCGTAGACCGATCGGGGTCTAGATCCGACGCTCGCCCTGACTCGGCACGAAGTTCCGCTCTGGAGCGTTGAACATGATTGTAGAGAAAAAAAAAAAAAAAATTCAACTTTTGTTTCGCGTCGTCTCTAGTGTTGATCGGGCGCGTAGACCGATGGGGGCTCGGAGACGACGCGTAGACCGATCGGGGCTTAGGAGACGACGCGTAGACCGATCGGGGCTCGGAGACGGCGCGTAGACCGATCGGGGTGTAGATCAGACGCTCGCCCTGACTCGGCACGAAGTTCTGCTCTGGAGCGTTGAACATGATTGTAGAGGAAAAAAAAAAAAAAAATTCAACTTTTGTTTCGCGTCGTCTCTAGTGTTGATCGGGCGCGTAGACCGATCGGGACTCGGAGACGACGCGTAGACCGATCGGGGCTTAGGAGTCGACGCGTAGACGGATCGGGGCTCGGAGACGGCGCGTAGACCGATCGGGGTGTAGATCCGACGCTCGCCCTGACTCGGCACGAAGTTCTGCTCTGGAGCGTTGAACATGATTGTAGAGTGGAAAAAAAAAATTCAACCTTTGTTTCGCGTCGTCTCTAGTGTTGATCGGGCGCGTAGACCGATGGGGGCTCGGAGACGACGCGTAGACCGATCGGGGCTTAGGAGACGACGCGTAGACCGATCGGGGCTCGGAGACGGCGCGTAGACCGATCGGGGTGTAGATCCGACGCTCGCCCTGACTCGGCACGAAGTTCTGCTCTGGAGCGTTGAACATGATTGTAGAGGAAAAAAAAAAAAAAAAAATTCAACTTTCGTTTCGCGTCGTCTCTAGCGTTGATCGGGCGCGTAAACCGATCGGGTCTCGGAGACGACGCGTAGACCGATCGGGGCTTAGGAGACGACGCGTAGACCGATCGGGGCTCGGAGACGGCGCGTAGACCGATCGGGGTGTATATCCGACGCTCGCCCTGACTCGGCACGAAGTTCTGCTCTGGAGCGTTGAACATGATTGTAAAGTGGAAAAAAAAAAAAAATTCAACTTTTGTTTCGCGTCGTCTCTAGTGTTGATCGGGCGCGTAGACCGATCGGGACTCGGAGACGACGCGTAGACCGATCGGGGCTTAGGAGTCGACGCGTAGACCGATCGGGGCTCGGAGACGGCGCGTAGACCGATCGGGGTGTAGATCCGGCGCGCGCCCTGACTCGGCACGAAGTTCTGCTCTGGAGCATTGAACTTGATTGTAGAGGAAAAAAAAAAAAAAAATTCAACTTTCGTTTCGCGTCGTCTCTAGCGTTGATCGGGCGCGTAGACCGATCGGGTCTCGGAGACGACGCGTAGACCGATCGGGGCTTAGGAGACGACGCGTAGACCGATCGGGGCTCGGAGACGGCGCGTAGACCGATCGGGGTGTAGATCCGACGCTCGCCCTGACTCGGCACGACGTTCTGCTCTGGAGCGTTGAACATGATTGTAGAGGAAAAAAAAAAACTTCATCTTTCGTTTCGCGTCGTCTCTAGTGTTGATCGGGCGCGTAGACCGATGGGGGCTCGGAGACGACGCGTAGACCGATCGGGGCTTAGGAGACGACGCGTAGACCGATCGGGGCTCGGAGACGGCGCGTAGACCGATCGGGGTGTAGATCCGACGCTCGCCCTGACTCGGCACGAAGTTCTGCTCTGGAGCGTTGAACATGATTGTAGAGGAAAAAAAAAAAAAAAAAAATTCAACTTTCGTTTCGCGTCGTCTCTAGCGTTGATCGGGCGCGTAGACCGATCGGGTCTCGGAGACGACGCGTAGACCGATCGGGGCTTAGGAGACGACGCGTAGACCGATCGGGGCTCGGAGACGGCGCGTAGACCGATCGGGGTGTATATCCGACGCTCGCCCTGACTCGGCACGAAGTTCTGCTCTGGAGCGTTGAACATGATTGTAAAGTGGAAAAAAAAAAAAATTCAACTTTTGTTTCGCGTCGTCTCTAGTGTTGATCGGGCGCGTAGACCGATCGGGACTCGGAGACGACGCGTAGACCGATCGGGGCTTAGGAGTCGACGCGTAGACCGATCGGGGCTCGGAGACGGCGCGTAGACCGATCGGGGTGTAGATCCGGCGCGCGCCCTGACTCGGCACGAAGTTCTGCTCTGGAGCATTGAACTTGATTGTAGAGGAAAAAAAAAAAAAAAATTCAACTTTCGTTTCGCGTCGTCTCTAGCGTTGATCGGGCGCGTAGACCGATCGGGTCTCGGAGACGACGCGTAGACCGATCGGGGCTTAGGAGACGACGCGTAGACCGATCGGGGCTCGGAGACGGCGCGTAGACCGATCGGGGTGTAGATCCGACGCTCGCCCTGACTCGGCACGACGTTCTGCTCTGGAGCGTTGAACATGATTGTAGAGGAAAAAAAAAAACTTCATCTTTCGTTTCGCGTCGTCTCTAGTGTTGATCGGGCGTGTAGACCGATCGGGTCTCGGAGACGACGCGTAGACCGATCGGGGCTTAGGAGACGACGCGTAGACCGATCGGGGCTCGGAGACGGCGCGTAGACCGATCGGGGTGTAGATCCGACGCTCGCCCTGACTCGGCACGAAGTTCTGCTCTGGAGCGTTGAACATGATTGTAGAGGAAAAAAAAAAAAAAAAAAAATTCAACTTTCGTTTCGCGTCGTCTCTAGCGTTGATCGGGCGCGTAGACCGATCGGGTCTCGGAGACGACGCGTAGACCGATCGGGGCTTAGGAGACGACGCGTAGACCGATCGGGGCTCGGAGACGGCGCGTAGACCGATCGGGGTGTAGATCCGACGCTCGCCCTGACTCGGCACGAAGTTCTGCTCTGGAGCGTTGAACATGATTGTAAAGTGGAAAAAAAAAAATTCAACTTTTGTTTCGCGTCGTCTCTAGTGTTGATCGGGCGCGTAGACCGATGGGGGCTCGGAGACGACGCGTAGACCGATCGGGGCTTAGGAGTCGACGCGTAGACCGATCGGGGCTCGGAGACGGCGCGTAGACCGATCGGGGTGTAGATCCGACGCTCGCCCTGACTCGGCACGAAGTTCTGCTCTGGAGCGTTGAACATGATTGTAGAGGAAAAAAAAAAAAAAAAATTCAACTTTCGTTTCGCGTCGTCTCTAGCGTTGATCGGGCGCGTAGACCGATCGGGTCTCGGAGAAGACGCGTAGACCGATCGGGGCTTAGGAGACGACGCGTAGACCGATCGGGGCTCGGAGACGGCGCGTAGACCGATCGGGGTGTAGATCCGACGCTCGCCCTGACTCGGCACGAAGTTCTGCTCTGGAGCGTTGAACATGATTGTAGAGTGGAAAAAAAAAATTCAACCTTTGTTTCGCGTCGTCTCTAGTGTTGATCGGGCGCGTAGACCGATGGGGGCTCGGAGACGACGCGTAGACCGATCGGGGCTCGGAGACGGCGCGTAGACCGATCGGGGTGTAGATCCGACGCTCGCCCTGACTCGGCACGACGTTCTGCTCTGGAGCGTTGAACATGATTGTAGAGGAAAAAAAAAAACTTCATCTTTCGTTTCGCGTCGTCTCTAGTGTTGATCGGGCGCGTAGACCGATCGGGTCTCGGAGACGACGCGTGGACCGATCGGGGCTTAGGAGACGACGCGTAGACCGATCGGGGCTCGGAGACGGCGCGTAGACCGATCGGGGTGTAGATCCGACGCTCGCCCTGACTCGGCACGAAGTTCTGCTCTGGAGCGTTGAACATGATTGTAAAGTGGAAAAAAAAAAAAATTCAACTTTTGTTTCGCGTCGTCTCTAGTGTTGATCGGGCGCGTAGACCGATGGGGGCTCGGAGACGACGCGTAGACCGATCGGGGCTTAGGAGTCGACGCGTAGACCGATCGGGGCTCGGAGACGGCGCGTAGACCGATCGGGGTGTAGATCCGACGCTCGCCCTGACTCGGCACGAAGTTCTGCTCTGGAGCGTTGAACATGATTGTAGAGGAAAAAAAAAAAAAAAAATTCAACTTTCGTTTCGCGTCGTCTCTAGCGTTGATCGGGCGCGTAGACCGATCGGGTCTCGGAGAAGACGCGTAGACCGATCGGGGCTTAGGAGACGACGCGTAGACCGATCGGGGCTCGGAGACGGCGCGTAGACCGATCGGGGTGTAGATCCGACGCTCGCCCTGACTCGGCACGAAGTTCTGCTCTGGAGCGTTGAACATGATTGTAGAGTGAAAAAAAAAAAAAAATTCAACCTTTTTTCGCGTCGTCTCTAGTGTTGATCGGGCGCGTAGACCGATGGGGGCTCGGAGACGACGCGTAGACCGATCGGGGCTTAGGAGACGACGCGTAGACCGATCGGGGCTCGGAGACGGCGCGTAGACCGATCGGGGCTTAGGAGACGACGCGTAGACCGATCGGGGCTCGGAGACGGCGCGTAGACCGATCGGGGTGTAGATCCGACGCTCGCCCTGACTCGGCACGAAGTTCTGCTCTGGAGCGTTGAACATGATTGTAGAGGAAAAAAAAAAAAAAAAATTCAACTTTCGTTTCGCGTCGTCTCTAGCGTTGATCGGGCGCGTAGACCGATCGGGTCTCGGAGACGACGCGTAGACCGATCGGGGCTTAGGAGACGACGCGTAGACCGATCGGGGCTCGGAGACGGCGCGTAGACCGATCGGGGTGTATATCCGACGCTCGCCCTGACTCGGCACGAAGTTCTGCTCTGGAGCGTTGAACATGATTGTAAAGTGGCAAAAAAAAAAAAAATTCAACTTTTGTTTCGCGTCGTCTCTAGTGTTGATCGGGCGCGTAGACCGATCGGGACTCGGAGACGACGCGTAGACCGATCGGGGCTTAGGAGTCGACGCGTAGACCGATCGGGGCTCGGAGACGGCGCGTAGACCGATCGGGGTGTAGATCCGGCGCGCGCCCTGACTCGGCACGAAGTTCTGCTCTGGAGCATTGAACTTGATTGTAGAGGAAAAAAAAAAAAAAATTCAACTTTCGTTTCGCGTCGTCTCTAGCGTTGATCGGGCGCGTAGACCGATCGGGTCTCGGAGACGACGCGTAGACCGATCGGGGCTTAGGAGACGACGCGTAGACCGATCGGGGCTCGGAGACGGCGCGTAGACCGATCGGGGTGTAGATCCGACGCTCGCCCTGACTCGGCACGACGTTCTGCTCTGGAGCGTTGAACATGATTGTAGAGGAAAAAAAAAAACTTCATCTTTCGTTTCGCGTCGTCTCTAGTGTTGATCGGGCGCGTAGACCGATCGGGTCTCGGAGACGACGCGTAGACCGATCGGGGCTTAGGAGACGACGCGTAGACCGATCGGGGCTCGGAGACGGCGCGTAGACCGATCGGGGTGTAGATCCGACGCTCGCCCTGACTCGGCACGAAGTTCTGCTCTGGAGCGTTGAACATGATTGTAGAGGAAAAAAAAAAAAAAAAATTCAACTTTCGTTTCGCGTCGTCTCTAGCGTTGATCGGGCGCGTAGACCGATCGGGTCTCGGAGACGACGCGTAGACCGATCGGGGCTTAGGAGACGACGCGTAGACCGATCGGGGCTCGGAGACGGCGCGTAGACCGATCGGGGTGTAGATCCGACGCTCGCCCTGACTCGGCACGAAGTTCTGCTCTGGAGCGTTGAACATGATTGTAAAGTGGAAAAAAAAAAATTCAACTTTTGTTTCGCGTCGTCTCTAGTGTTGATCGGGCGCGTAGACCGATGGGGGCTCGGAGACGACGCGTTAACCGATCGGGGCTTAGGAGTCGACGCGTAGACCGATCGGGGCTCGGAGACGGCGCGTAGACCTATCGGGGTGTAGATCCGACGCTCGCCCTGACTCGGCACGAAGTTCTGCTCTGGAGCGTTGAACATGATTGTAGAGGAAAAAAAAAAAAAAAAAAAATTCAACTTTCGTTTCGCGTCGTCTCTAGCGTTGATCGGGCGCGTAGACCGATCGGGTCTCGGAGACGACGCGTAGACCGATCGGGGCTTAGGAGACGACGCGTAGACCGATCGGGGCTCGGAGACGGCGCGTAGACCGATCGGGGTGTAGATCCGACGCTCGCCCTGACTCGGCACGAAGTTCTGCTCTGGAGCGTTGAACATGATTGTAAAGTGGAAAAAAAAAAAATTCAACTTTTGTTTCGCGTCGTCTCTAGTGTTGATCGGGCGCGTAGACCGATGGGGGCTCGGAGACGACGCGTAGACCGATCGGGGCTTAGGAGTCGACGCGTAGACCGATCGGGGCTCGGAGACGGCGCGTAGACCGATCGGGGTGTAGATCCGACGCTCGCCCTGACTCGGCACGAAGTTCTGCTCTGGAGCGTTGAACATGATTGTAGAGGAAAAAAAAAAAAAAAAAATTCAACTTTCGTTTCGCGTCGTCTCTAGCGTTGATCGGGCGCGTAGACCGATCGGGTCTCGGAGAAGACGCGTAGACCGATCGGGGCTTAGGAGACGACGCGTAGACCGATCGGGGCTCGGAGACGGCGCGTAGACCGATCGGGGTGTAGATCCGACGCTCGCCCTGACTCGGCACGAAGTTCTGCTCTGGAGCGTTGAACATGATTGTAGAGTGGAAAAAAAAAATTCAACCTTTGTTTCGCGTCGTCTCTAGTGTTGATCGGGCGCGTAGACCGATGGGGGCTCGGAGACGACGCGTAGACCGATCGGGGCTCGGAGACGGCGCGTAGACCGATCGGGGTGTAGATCCGACGCTCGCCCTGACTCGGCACGACGTTCTGCTCTGGAGCGTTGAACATGATTGTAGAGGAAAAAAAAAAACTTCATCTTTCGTTTCGCGTCGTCTCTAGTGTTGGTCGGGCGCGTAGACCGATCGGGTCTCGGAGACGACGCGTGGACCGATCGGGGCTTAGGAGACGACGCGTAGACCGATCGGGGCTCGGAGACGGCGCGTAGACCGATCGGGGTGTAGATCCGACGCTCGCCCTGACTCGGCACGAAGTTCTGCTCTGGAGCGTTGAACATGATTGTAAAGTGGAAAAAAAAAAAAATTCAACTTTTGTTTCGCGTCGTCTCTAGTGTTGATCGGGCGCGTAGACCGATGGGGGCTCGGAGACGACGCGTAGACCGATCGGGGCTTAGGAGTCGACGCGTAGACCGATCGGGGCTCGGAGACGGCGCGTAGACCGATCGGGGTGTAGATCCGACGCTCGCCCTGACTCGGCACGAAGTTCTGCTCTGGAGCGTTGAACATGATTGTAGAGGAAAAAAAAAAAAAAAAAAATTCAACTTTCGTTTCGCGTCGTCTCTAGCGTTGATCGGGCGCGTAGACCGATGGGGTCTCGGAGAAGACGCGTAGACCGATCGGGGCTTAGGAGACGACGCGTAGACCGATCGGGGCTCGGAGACGGCGCGTAGACCGATCGGGGTGTAGATCCGACGCTCGCCCTGACTCGGCACGAAGTTCTGCTCTGGAGCGTTGAACATGATTGTAGAGTGAAAAAAAAAAAAAAAATTCAACCTTTTTTCGCGTCGTCTCTAGTGTTGATCGGGCGCGTAGACCGATGGGGGCTCGGAGACGACGCGTAGACCGATCGGGGCTTAGGAGACGACGCGTAGACCGATCGGGGCTCGGAGACGGCGCGTAGACCGATCGGGGCTTAGGAGACGACGCGTAGACCGATCGGGGCTCGGAGACGGCGCGTAGACCGATCGGGGTGTAGATCCGACGCTCGCCCTGACTCGGCACGAAGTTCTGCTCTGGAGCGTTGAACATGATTGTAGAGGAAAAAAAAAAAAAAAAATTCAACTTTCGTTTCGCGTCGTCTCTAGCGTTGATCGGGCGCGTAGACCGATCGGGTCTCGGAGACGACGCGTAGACCGATCGGGGCTTAGGAGACGACGCGTAGACCGATCGGGGCTCGGAGACGGCGCGTAGACCGATCGGGGTGTATATCCGACGCTCGCCCTGACTCGGCACGAAGTTCTGCTCTGGAGCGTTGAACATGATTGTAAAGTGGAAAAAAAAAAAAAAAATTCAACTTTTGTTTCGCGTCGTCTCTAGAGTTGATCGGGCGCGTAGACCGATCGGGACTCGGAGACGACGCGTAGACCGATCGGGGCTTAGGAGTCGACGCGTAGACCGATCGGGGCTCGGAGACGGCGCGTAGACCGATCGGGGTGTAGATCCGGCGCGCGCCCTGACTCGGCACGAAGTTCTGCTCTGGAGCATTGAACTTGATTGTAGAGGAAAAAAAAAAAAAAATTCAACTTTCGTTTCGCGTCGTCTCTAGCGTTGATCGGGCGCGTAGACCGATCGGGTCTCGGAGACGACGCGTAGACCGATCGGGGCTTAGGAGACGACGCGTAGACCGATCGGGGCTCGGAGACGGCGCGTAGACCGATCGGGGTGTAGATCCGACGCTCGCCCTGACTCGGCACGACGTTCTGCTCTGGAGCGTTGAACATGATTGTAGAGGAAAAAAAAAAACTTCATCTTTCGTTTCGCGTCGTCTCTAGTGTTGATCGGGCGCGTAGACCGATCGGGTCTCGGAGACGACGCGTAGACCGATCGGGGCTTAGGAGACGACGCGTAGACCGATCGGGGCTCGGAGACGGCGCGTAGACCGATCGGGGTGTAGATCCGACGCTCGCCCTGACTCGGCACGAAGTTCTGCTCTGGAGCGTTGAACATGATTGTAGAGGAAAAAAAAAAAAAAAAAATTCAACTTTCGTTTCGCGTCGTCTCTAGCGTTGATCGGGCGCGTAGACCGATCGGGTCTCGGAGACGACGCGTAGACCGATCGGGGCTTAGGAGACGACGCGTAGACCGATCGGGGCTCGGAGACGGCGCGTAGACCGATCGGGGTGTAGATCCGACGCTCGCCCTGACTCGGCACGAAGTTCTGCTCTGGAGCGTTGAACATGATTGTAAAGTGGAAAAAAAAAAAATTCAACTTTTGTTTCACGTCGTCTCTAGTGTTGATCGGGCGCGTAGACCGATGGGGGCTCGGAGACGACGCGTAGACCGATCGGGGCTTAGGAGTCGACGCGTAGACCGATCGGGGCTCGGAGACGGCGCGTAGACCGATCGGGGTGTAGATCCGACGCTCGCCCTGACTCGGCACGAAGTTCTGCTCTGGAGCGTTGAACATGATTGTAGAGGAAAAAAAAAAAAAAAAAATTCAACTTTCGTTTCGCGTCGTCTCTAGCGTTGATCGGGCGCGTAGACCGATCGGGTCTCGGAGAAGACGCGTAGACCGATCGGGGCTTAGGAGACGACGCGTAGACCGATCGGGGCTCGGAGACGGCGCGTAGACCGATCGGGGTGTAGATCCGACGCTCGCCCTGACTCGGCAGGAAGTTCTGCTCTGGAGCGTTGAACATGATTGTAGAGTGGAAAAAAAAAAAATTCAACCTTTGTTTCGCGTCGTCTCTAGTGTTGATCGGGCGCGTAGACCGATGGGGGCTCGGAGACGACGCGTAGACCGATCGGGGCTTAGGAGACGACGCGTAGACCGATCGGGGCTCGGAGACGGCGCGTAGACCGATCGGGGCTTAGGAGACGACGCGTAGACCGATCGGGGCTCGGAGACGGCGCGTAGACCGATCGGGGTGTAGATCCGACGCTCGCCCTGACTCGGCACGAAGTTCTGCTCTGGAGCGTTGAACATGATTGTAGAGTGGAAAAAAAAAAAAAATTCAACCTTTGTTTCGCGTCGTCTCTAGTGTTGATCGGGCGCGTAGACCGATGGGGGCTCGGAGACGACGCGTAGACCGATCGGGGCTTAGGAGACGACGCGTAGACCGATCGGGGCTCGGAGACGGCGCGTAGACCGATCGGGGCTCGGAGACGGCGCGTAGACCGATCGGGGCTTAGGAGACGACGCGTAGACCGATCGGGGCTCGGAGACGGCGCGTAGACCGATCGGGGTGTATATCCGACGCTCGCCCTGACTCGGCACGAAGTTCTGCTCTGGAGCGTTGAACATGATTGTAAAGTGGAAAAAAAAAAAAAATTCAACTTTTGTTTCGCGTCGTCTCTAGTGTTGATCGGGCGCGTAGACCGATCGGGACTCGGAGACGACGCGTAGACCGATCGGGGCTTAGGAGTCGACGCGTAGACCGATCGGGGCTCGGAGACGGCGCGTAGACCGATCGGGGTGTAGATCCGGCGCGCGCCCTGACTCGGCACGAAGTTCTGCTCTGGAGCATTGAACTTGATTGTAGAGGAAAAAAAAAAAAAAAATTCAACTTTCGTTTCGCGTCGTCTCTAGCGTTGATCGGGCGCGTAGACCGATCGGGTCTCGGAGACGACGCGTAGACCGATCGGGGCTTAGGAGACGACGCGTAGACCGATCGGGGCTCGGAGACGGCGCGTAGACCGATCGGGGTGTAGATCCGACGCTCGCCCTGACTCGGCACGACGTTCTGCTCTGGAGCGTTGAACATGATTGTAGAGGAAAAAAAAAAACTTCATCTTTCGTTTCGCGTCGTCTCTAGTGTTGATCGGGCGTGTAGACCGATCGGGTCTCGGAGACGACGCGTAGACCGATCGGGGCTTAGGAGACGACGCGTAGACCGATCGGGGCTCGGAGACGGCGCGTAGACCGATCGGGGTGTAGATCCGACGCTCGCCCTGACTCGGCACGAAGTTCTGCTCTGGAGCGTTGAACATGATTGTAGAGGAAAAAAAAAAAAAAAAAAAATTCAACTTTCGTTTCGCGTCGTCTCTAGCGTTGATCGGGCGCGTAGACCGATCGGGTCTCGGAGACGACGCGTAGACCGATCGGGGCTTAGGAGACGACGCGTAGACCGATCGGGGCTCGGAGACGGCGCGTAGACCGATCGGGGTGTAGATCCGACGCTCGCCCTGACTCGGCACGAAGTTCTGCTCTGGAGCGTTGAACATGATTGTAAAGTGGAAAAAAAAAAATTCAACTTTTGTTTCGCGTCGTCTCTAGTGTTGATCGGGCGCGTAGACCGATGGGGGCTCGGAGACGACGCGTAGACCGATCGGGGCTTAGGAGTCGACGCGTAGACCGATCGGGGCTCGGAGACGGCGCGTAGACCGATCGGGGTGTAGATCCGACGCTCGCCCTGACTCGGCACGAAGTTCTGCTCTGGAGCGTTGAACATGATTGTAGAGGAAAAAAAAAAAAAAAAAATTCAACTTTCGTTTCGCGTCGTCTCTAGCGTTGATCGGGCGCGTAGACCGATCGGGTCTCGGAGACGACGCGTAGACCGATCGGGGCTTAGGAGACGACGCGTAGACCGATCGGGGCTCGGAGACGGCGCGTAGACCGATCGGGGTGTAGATCCGACGCTCGCCCTGACTCGGCACGAAGTTCTGCTCTGGAGCGTTGAACATGATTGTAGAGGAAAAAAAAAAAAAAAAAAAATTCAACTTTCGTTTCGCGTCGTCTCTAGCGTTGATCGGGCGCGTAGACCGATCGGGTCTCGGAGACGACGCGTAGACCGATCGGGGCTTAGGAGACGACGCGTAGACCGATCGGGGCTCGGAGACGGCGCGTAGACCGATCGGGGTGTAGATCCGACGCTCGCCCTGACTCGGCACGAAGTTCTGCTCTGGAGCGTTGAACATGATTGTAAAGTGGAAAAAAAAAAATTCAACTTTTGTTTCGCGTCGTCTCTAGTGTTGATCGGGCGCGTAGACCGATGGGGGCTCGGAGACGACGCGTAGACCGATCGGGGCTTAGGAGTCGACGCGTAGACCGATCGGGGCTCGGAGACGGCGCGTAGACCGATCGGGGTGTAGATCCGACGCTCGCCCTGACTCGGCACGAAGTTCTGCTCTGGAGCGTTGAACATGATTGTAGAGGAAAAAAAAAAAAAAAAAATTCAACTTTCGTTTCGCGTCGTCTCTAGCGTTGATCGGGCGCGTAGACCGATCGGGTCTCGGAGAAGACGCGTAGACCGATCGGGGCTTAGGAGACGACGCGTAGACCGATCGGGGCTCGGAGACGGCGCGTAGACCGATCGGGGTGTAGATCCGACGCTCGCCCTGACTCGGCACGAAGTTCTGCTCTGGAGCGTTGAACATGATTGTAGAGTGGAAAAAAAAAAATTCAACCTTTGTTTCGCGTCGTCTCTAGTGTTGATCGGGCGCGTAGACCGATGGGGGCTCGGAGACGACGCGTAGACCGATCGGGGCTCGGAGACGGCGCGTAGACCGATCGGGGTGTAGATCCGACGCTCGCCCTGACTCGGCACGACGTTCTGCTCTGGAGCGTTGAACATGATTGTAGAGGAAAAAAAAAAACTTCATCTTTCGTTTCGCGTAGTCTCTAGTGTTGATCGGGCGCGTAGACCGATCGGGTCTCGGAGACGACGCGTGGACCGATCGGGGCTTAGGAGACGACGCGTAGACCGATCGGGGCTCGGAGACGGCGCGTAGACCGATCGGGGTGTAGATCCGACGCTCGCCCTGACTCGGCACGAAGTTCTGCTCTGGAGCGTTGAACATGATTGTAAAGTGGAAAAAAAAAAAAATTCAACTTTTGTTTCGCGTCGTCTCTAGTGTTGATCGGGCGCGTAGACCGATGGGGGCTCGGAGACGACGCGTAGACCGATCGGGGCTTAGGAGTCGACGCGTAGACCGATCGGGGCTCGGAGACGGCGCGTAGACCGATCGGGGTGTAGATCCGACGCTCGCCCTGACTCGGCACGAAGTTCTGCTCTGGAGCGTTGAACATGATTGTAGAGGAAAAAAAAAAAAAAAAAATTCAACTTTCGTTTCGCGTCGTCTCTAGCGTTGATCGGGCGCGTAGACCGATCGGGTCTCGGAGAAGACGCGTAGACCGATCGGGGCTTAGGAGACGACGCGTAGACCGATCGGGGCTCGGAGACGGCGCGTAGACCGATCGGGGTGTAGATCCGACGCTCGCCCTGACTCGGCACGAAGTTCTGCTCTGGAGCGTTGAACATGATTGTAGAGTGAAAAAAAAAAAAAAATTCAACCTTTTTTCGCGTCGTCTCTAGTGTTGATCGGGCGCGTAGACCGATGGGGGCTCGGAGACGACGCGTAGACCGATCGGGGCTTAGGAGACGACGCGTAGACCGATCGGGGCTCGGAGACGGCGCGTAGACCGATCGGGGCTTAGGAGACGACGCGTAGACCGATCGGGGCTCGGAGACGGCGCGTAGACCGATCGGGGTGTAGATCCGACGCTCGCCCTGACTCGGCACGAAGTTCTGCTCTGGAGCGTTGAACATGATTGTAGAGGAAAAAAAAAAAAAAAAATTCAACTTTCGTTTCGCGTCGTCTCTAGCGTTGATCGGGCGCGTAGACCGATCGGGTCTCGGAGACGACGCGTAGACCGATCGGGGCTTAGGAGACGACGCGTAGACCGATCGGGGCTCGGAGACGGCGCGTAGACCGATCGGGGTGTATATCCGACGCTCGCCCTGACTCGGCACGAAGTTCTGCTCTGGAGCGTTGAACATGATTGTAAAGTGGCAAAAAAAAAAAAAATTCAACTTTTGTTTCGCGTCGTCTCTAGTGTTGATCGGGCGCGTAGACCGATCGGGACTCGGAGACGACGCGTAGACCGATCGGGGCTTAGGAGTCGACGCGTAGACCGATCGGGGCTCGGAGACGGCGCGTAGACCGATCGGGGTGTAGATCCGGCGCGCGCCCTGACTCGGCACGAAGTTCTGCTCTGGAGCATTGAACTTGATTGTAGAGGAAAAAAAAAAAAAATTCAACTTTCGTTTCGCGTCGTCTCTAGCGTTGATCGGGCGCGTAGACCGATCGGGTCTCGGAGACGACGCGTAGACCGATCGGGGCTTAGGAGACGACGCGTAGACCGATCGGGGCTCGGAGACGGCGCGTAGACCGATCGGGGTGTAGATCCGACGCTCGCCCTGACTCGGCACGACGTTCTGCTCTGGAGCGTTGAACATGATTGTAGAGGAAAAAAAAAAACTTCATCTTTCGTTTCGCGTCGTCTCTAGTGTTGATCGGGCGCGTAGACCGATCGGGTCTCGGAGACGACGCGTAGACCGATCGGGGCTTAGGAGACGACGCGTAGACCGATCGGGGCTCGGAGACGGCGCGTAGACCGATCGGGGTGTAGATCCGACGCTCGCCCTGACTCGGCACGAAGTTCTGCTCTGGAGCGTTGAACATGATTGTAGAGGAAAAAAAAAAAAAAAAAATTCAACTTTCGTTTCGCGTCGTCTCTAGCGTTGATCGGGCGCGTAGACCGATCGGGTCTCGGAGACGACGCGTAGACCGATCGGGGCTTAGGAGACGACGCGTAGACCGATCGGGGCTCGGAGACGGCGCGTAGACCGATCGGGGTGTAGATCCGACGCTCGCCCTGACTCGGCACGAAGTTCTGCTCTGGAGCGTTGAACATGATTGTAAAGTGGAAAAAAAAAAATTCAACTTTTGTTTCGCGTCGTCTCTAGTGTTGATCGGGCGCGTAGACCGATGGGGGCTCGGAGACGACGCGTAAACCTATCGGGGCTTAGGAGTCGACGCGTAGACCGATCGGGGCTCGGAGACGGCGCGTAGACCGATCGGGGTGTAGATCCGACGCTCGCCCTGACTCGGCACGAAGTTCTGCTCTGGAGCGTTGAACATGATTGTAGAGGAAAAAAAAAAAAAAAAAAAATTCAACTTTCGTTTCGCGTCGTCTCTAGCGTTGATCGGGCGCGTAGACCGATCGGGTCTCGGAGACGACGCGTAGACCGATCGGGGCTTAGGAGACGACGCGTAGACCGATCGGGGCTCGGAGACGGCGCGTAGACCGATCGGGGTGTAGATCCGACGCTCGCCCTGACTCGGCACGAAGTTCTGCTCTGGAGCGTTGAACATGATTGTAAAGTGGAAAAAAAAAAAATTCAACTTTTGTTTCGCGTCGTCTCTAGTGTTGATCGGGCGCGTAGACCGATGGGGGCTCGGAGACGACGCGTAGACCGATCGGGGCTTAGGAGTCGACGCGTAGACCGATCGGGGCTCGGAGACGGCGCGTAGACCGATCGGGGTGTAGATCCGACGCTCGCCCTGACTCGGCACGAAGTTCTGCTCTGGAGCGTTGAACATGATTGTAGAGGAAAAAAAAAAAAAAAAAATTCAACTTTCGTTTCGCGTCGTCTCTAGCGTTGATCGGGCGCGTAGACCGATCGGGTCTCGGAGAAGACGCGTAGACCGATCGGGGCTTAGGAGACGACGCGTAGACCGATCGGGGCTCGGAGACGGCGCGTAGACCGATCGGGGTGTAGATCCGACGCTCGCCCTGACTCGGCACGAAGTTCTGCTCTGGAGCGTTGAACATGATTGTAGAGTGGAAAAAAAAAAATTCAACCTTTGTTTCGCGTCGTCTCTAGTGTTGATCGGGCGCGTAGACCGATGGGGGCTCGGAGACGACGCGTAGACCGATCGGGGCTCGGAGACGGCGCGTAGACCGATCGGGGTGTAGATCCGACGCTCGCCCTGACTCGGCACGACGTTCTGCTCTGGAGCGTTGAACATGATTGTAGAGGAAAAAAAAAAACTTCATCTTTCGTTTCGCGTCGTCTCTAGTGTTGATCGGGCGCGTAGACCGATCGGGTCTCGGAGACGACGCGTGGACCGATCGGGGCTTAGGAGACGACGCGTAGACCGATCGGGGCTCGGAGACGGCGCGTAGACCGATCGGGGTGTAGATCCGACGCTCGCCCTGACTCGGCACGAAGTTCTGCTCTGGAGCGTTGAACATGATTGTAAAGTGGAAAAAAAAAAAATTCAACTTTTGTTTCGCGTCGTCTCTAGTGTTGATCGGGCGCGTAGACCGATGGGGGCTCGGAGACGACGCGTAGACCGATCGGGGCTTAGGAGTCGACGCGTAGACCGATCGGGGCTCGGAGACGGCGCGTAGACCGATCGGGGTGTAGATCCGACGCTCGCCCTGACTCGGCACGAAGTTCTGCTCTGGAGCGTTGAACATGATTGTAGAGGAAAAAAAAAAAAAAAAAAATTCAACTTTCGTTTCGCGTCGTCTCTAGCGTTGATCGGGCGCGTAGACCGATCGGGTCTCGGAGAAGACGCGTAGACCGATCGGGGCTTAGGAGACGACGCGTAGACCGATCGGGGCTCGGAGACGGCGCGTAGACCGATCGGGGTGTAGATCCGACGCTCGCCCTGACTCGGCACGAAGTTCTGCTCTGGAGCGTTGAACATGATTGTAGAGTGAAAAAAAAAAAAAAAATTCAACCTTTTTTCGCGTCGTCTCTAGTGTTGATCGGGCGCGTAGACCGATGGGGGCTCGGAGACGACGCGTAGACCGATCGGGGCTTAGGAGACGACGCGTAGACCGATCGGGGCTCGGAGACGGCGCGTAGACCGATCGGGTCTCGGAGACGACGCGTAGACCGATCGGGGCTTAGGAGACGACGCGTAGACCGATCGGGGCTCGGAGACGGCGCGTAGACCGATCGGGGTGTAGATCCGACGCTCGCCCTGACTCGGCACGAAGTTCTGCTCTGGAGCGTTGAACATGATTGTAGAGGAAAAAAAAAAAAAAAAAATTCAACTTTCGTTTCGCGTCGTCTCTAGCGTTGATCGGGCGCGTAGACCGATCGGGTCTCGGAGACGACGCGTAGACCGATCGGGGCTTAGGAGACGACGCGTGGACCGATCGGGGCTCGGAGACGGCGCGTAGACCGATCGGGGTGTAGATCCGACGCTCGCCCTGACTCGGCACGAAGTTCTGCTCTGGAGCGTTGAACATGATTGTAAAGTGGAAAAAAAAAAAATTCAACTTTTGTTTCGCGTCGTCTCTAGTGTTGATCGGGCGCGTAGACCGATGGGGGCTCGGAGACGACGCGTAGACCGATCGGGGCTTAGGAGTCGACGCGTAGACCGATCGGGGCTCGGAGACGGCGCGTAGACCGATCGGGGTGTAGATCCGACGCTCGCCCTGACTCGGCACGAAGTTCTGCTCTGGAGCGTTGAACATGATTGTAGAGGAAAAAAAAAAAAAAAAAATTCAACTTTCGTTTCGCGTCGTCTCTAGCGTTGATCGGGCGCGTAGACCGATCGGGTCTCGGAGAAGACGCGTAGACCGATCGGGGCTTAGGAGACGACGCGTAGACCGATCGGGGCTCGGAGACGGCGCGTAGACCGATCGGGGTGTAGATCCGACGCTCGCCCTGACTCGGCAGGAAGTTCTGCTCTGGAGCGTTGAACATGATTGTAGAGTGGAAAAAAAAAAAATTCAACCTTTGTTTCGCGTCGTCTCTAGTGTTGATCGGGCGCGTAGACCGATGGGGGCTCGGAGACGACGCGTAGACCGATCGGGGCTTAGGAGACGACGCGTAGACCGATCGGGGCTCGGAGACGGCGCGTAGACCGATCGGGGCTTAGGAGACGACGCGTAGACCGATCGGGGCTCGGAGACGGCGCGTAGACCGATCGGGGTGTAGATCCGACGCTCGCCCTGACTCGGCACGAAGTTCTGCTCTGGAGCGTTGAACATGATTGTAGAGTGGAAAAAAAAAAAATTCAACCTTTGTTTCGCGTCGTCTCTAGTGTTGATCGGGCGCGTAGACCGATGGGGGCTCGGAGACGACGCGTAGACCGATCGGGGCTTAGGAGACGACGCGTAGACCGATCGGGGCTCGGAGACGGCGCGTAGACCGATCGGGGCTCGGAGACGGCGCGTAGACCGATCGGGGCTTAGGAGACGACGCGTAGACCGATCGGGGCTCGGAGACGGCGCGTAGACCGATCGGGGTGTAGATCCGACGCTCGCCCTGACTCGGCACGAAGTTCTGCTCTGGAGCGTTGAACATGATTGTAGAGGAAAAAAAAAAAAAAAAAAATTCAACTTTCGTTTCGCGTCGTCTCTAGCGTTGATCGGGCGCGTAGACCGATCGGGTCTCGGAGACGACCCGTAGACCGATCGGGGCTTAGGAGACGACGCGTAGACCGATCGGGGCTCGGAGACGGCGCGTAGACCGATCGGGGTGTATATCCGACGCTCGCCCTGACTCGGCACGAAGTTCTGCTCTGGAGCGTTGAACATGATTGTAAAGTGGAAAAAAAAAAAAAAATTCAACTTTTGTTTCGCGTCGTCTCTAGTGTTGATCGGGCGCGTAGACCGATGGGGGCTCGGAGACGACGCGTAGACCGATCGGGGCTTAGGAGACGACGCGTAGACCGATCGGGGCTCGGAGACGTCGCGTAGACCGATCGGGGCTTAGGAGACGACGCGTAGATCGATCGGGGCTCGGAGACGACGCGTAGACCGATCGGGGCTCGGAGACGGCGCGTAGACCGATCGGGGCTCGGAGACGGCGCGTAGACCGATCGGGGCTTAGGAGACGACGCGTAGACCGATCGGGGCTCGGAGACAGCGCGTAGACCGATCGGGGTGTAGATCCGACGCTCGCCCTGACTCGGCACGAAGTTCTGCTCTGGAGCGTTGAACATGATTGTAGAGGAAAAAAAAAAAAAAAAATTCAACTTTCGTTTCGCGTCGTCTCTAGCGTTGATCGGGCGCGTAGACCGATCGGGTCTCGGAGACGACCCGTAGACCGATCGGGGCTTAGGAGACGACGCGTAGACCGATCGGGGCTCGGAGACGGCGCGTAGACCGATCGGGGTGTATATCCGACGCTCGCCCTGACTCGGCACGAAGTTCTGCTCTGGAGCGTTGAACATGATTGTAAAGTGGAAAAAAAAAAAAAAAATTCAACTTTTGTTTCGCGTCGTCTCTAGTGTTGATCGGGCGCGTAGACCGATGGGGGCTCGGAGACGACGCGTAGACCGATCGGGGCTTAGGAGACGACGCGTAGACCGATCGGGGCTCGGAGACGTCGCGTAGACCGATCGGGGCTTAGGAGACGACGCGTAGATCGATCGGGGCTCGGAGACGGCGCGTAGACCGATCGGGGTGTAGATCCGACGCTCGCCCTGACTCGGCACGAAGTTCTGCTCTGGAGCGTTGAACATGATTGTAAAGTGGAAAAAAAAAAAAATTCAACTTTTGTTTCGCGTCGTCTCTAGTGTTGATCGGGCGCGTAGACCGATGGGGGCTCGGAGACGACGCGTAGACCGATCGGGGCTTAGGAGTCGACGCGTAGACCGATCGGGGCTCGGAGACGGCGCGTAGACCGATCGGGGTGTAGATCCGACGCTCGCCCTGACTCGGCACGAAGTTCTGCTCTGGAGCGTTGAACATGATTGTAGAGGAAAAAAAAAAAAAAAAAAATTCAACTTTCGTTTCGCGTCGTCTCTAGCGTTGATCGGACGCGTAGACCGATCGGGTTTCGGAGAAGACGCGTAGACCGATCGGGGCTTAGGAGACGACGCGTAGACCGATCGGGGCTCGGAGACGGCGCGTAGACCGATCGGGGTGTAGATCCGACGCTCGCCCTGACTCGGCACGAAGTTCTGCTCTGGAGCGTTGAACATGATTGTAGAGTGGAAAAAAAAAAAAATTCAACCTTTGTTTCGCGTCGTCTCTAGTGTTGATCGGGCGCGTAGACCGATGGGGGCTCGGAGACGACGCGTAGACCGATCGGGGCTTAGGAGACGACGCGTAGACCGATCGGGGCTCGGAGACGGCGCGTAGACCGATCGGGGCTTAGGAGACGACGCGTAGACCGATCGGGGCTCGGAGACGGCGCGTAGACCGATCGGGGTGTAGATCCGACGCTCGCCCTGACTCGGCACGAAGTTCTGCTCTGGAGCGTTGAACATGATTGTAGAGGAAAAAAAAAAAAAAAAATTCAACTTTCGTTTCGCGTCGTCTCTAGCGTTGATCGGGGGCGTAGACCGATCGGGTCTCGGAGACGACGCGTAGACCGATCGGGGCTTAGGAGACGACGCGTAGACCGATCGGGGCTCGGAGACGGCGCGTAGACCGATCGGGGTGTATATCCGACGCTCGCCCTGACTCGGCACGAAGTTCTGCTCTGGAGCGTTGAACATGATTGTAAAGTGGAAAAAAAAAAAAAAATTCAACTTTTGTTTCGCGTCGTCTCTAGTGTTGATCGGGCGCGTAGACCGATCGGGACTCGGAGACGACGCGTAGACCGATCGGGGCTTAGGAGTCGACGCGTAGACCGATCGGGGCTCGGAGACGGCGCGTAGACCGATCGGGGTGTAGATCCGGCGCGCGCCCTGACTCGGCACGAAGTTCTGCTCTGGAGCATTGAACTTGATTGTAGAGGAAAAAAAAAAAAAAAATTCAACTTTCGTTTCGCGTCGTCTCTAGCGTTGATCGGGCGCGTAGACCGATCGGGTCTCGGAGACGACGCGTAGACCGATCGGGGCTTAGGAGACGACGCGTAGACCGATCGGGGCTCGGAGACGGCGTGTAGACCGATCGGGGTGTAGATCCGACGCTCGCCCTGACTCGGCACGACGTTCTGCTCTGGAGCGTTGAACATGATTGTAGAGGAAAAAAAAAAACTTCATCTTTCGTTTCGCGTCGTCTCTAGTGTTGATCGGGCGCGTAGACCGATCGGGTCTCGGAGACGACGCGTAGACCGATCGGGGCTTAGGAGACGACGCGTAGACCGATCGGGGCTCGGAGACGGCGCGTAGACCGATCGGGGTGTAGATCCGACGCTCGCCCTGACTCGGCACGAAGTTCTGCTCTGGAGCGTTGAACATGATTGTAGAGGAAAAAAAAAAAAAAAAAATTCAACTTTCGTTTCGCGTCGTCTCTAGCGTTGATCGGGCGCGTAGACCGATCGGGTCTCGGAGACGACGCGTAGACCGATCGGGGCTTAGGAGACGACGCGTAGACCGATCGGGGCTCGGAGACGGCGCGTAGACCGATCGGGGTGTAGATCCGACGCTCGCCCTGACTCGGCACGAAGTTCTGCTCTGGAGCGTTGAACATGATTGTAAAGTGGAAAAAAAAAAAATTCAACTTTTGTTTCGCGTCGTCTCTAGTGTTGATCGGGCGCGTAGACCGATGGGGGCTCGGAGACGACGCGTAGACCGATCGGGGCTTAGGAGTCGACGCGTAGACCGATCGGGGCTCGGAGACGGCGCGTAGACCGATCGGGGTGTAGATCCGACGCTCGCCCTGACTCGGCACGATGTTCTGCTCTGGAGCGTTGAACATGATTGTAGAGGAAAAAAAAAAAAAAAAAAATCAACTTTCGTTTCGCGTCGTCTCTAGCGTTGATCGGGCGCGTAGACCGATCGGGTCTCGGAGAAGACGCGTAGACCGATCGGGGCTTAGGAGACGACGCGTAGACCGATCGGGGCTCGGAGACGGCGCGTAGACCGATCGGGGTGTAGATCCGACGCTCGCCCTGACTCGGCACGAAGTTCTGCTCTGGAGCGTTGAACATGATTGTAGAGTGGAAAAAAAAAAAATTCAACCTTTGTTTGGCGTCGTCTCTAGTGTTGATCGGGCGCGTAGACCGATGGGGGCTCGGAGACGACGCGTAGACCGATCGGGGCTTAGGAGACGACGCGTAGACCGATCGGGGCTCGGAGACGGCGCGTAGACCGATCGGGGCTTAGGAGACGACGCGTAGACCGATCGGGGCTCGGAGACGGCGCGTAGACCGATCGGGGTGTAGATCCGACGCTCGCCCTGACTCGGCACGAAGTTCTGCTCTGGAGCGTTGAACATGATTGTAGAGTGGAAAAAAAAAATTCAACCTTTGTTTCGCGTCGTCTCTAGTGTTGATCGGGCGCGTAGACCGATGGGGGCTCGGAGACGACGCGTAGACCGATCGGGGCTTAGGAGACGACGCGTAGACCGATCGGGGCTCGGAGACGTCGCGTAGACCGATCGGGGCTTAGGAGACGACGCGTAGATCGATCGGGGCTCGGAGACGACGCGTAGACCGATCGGGGCTCGGAGACGGCGCGTAGACCGATCGGGGCTTAGGAGTCGACGCGTAGACCGATCGGGGCTCGGAGACGGCGCGTAGACCGATCGGGGTGTAGATCCGGCGCGCGCCCTGACTCGGCACGAAGTTCTGCTCTGGAGCATTGAACTTGATTGTAGAGGAAAAAAAAAAAAAAAATTCAACTTTCGTTTCGCGTCGTCTCTAGTGTTGATCGGGCGCGTAGACCGATCGGGGCTCGGAGACGACGCGTAGACCGATCGGGGCTTAGGAGACGACGCGTAGACCAATTGGGGCTCGGAGACGGTGCGTAGACCGATCGGGGTGTAGATCCGACGCTCGCCCTGACCCGGCACGAAGTTCCGCTCTGGAGCGTTGAACATGATTGTAGAGGAAAAAAAAAAAAAAAAAAAAAAAATTCAACTTTTGTTTCGCGTCGTCTCTAGTGTTGATCGGGCGCGTAGACCGATGGGGGCTCGGAGACGACGCGTAGACCGATCGGGGCTTAGGAGACGACGCGTAGACCGATCGGGGCTCGGAGACGGCGCGTAGACCGATCGGGGTGTAGATCCGACGCTCGCCCTGACTCGGCACGAAGTTCTGCTCTGGAGCGTTGAACATGATTGTAGAGTGGAAAAAAAAAAATTCAACTTTTGTTTCGCGTCGTCTCTAGTGTTGATCGGGCGCGTAGACCGATGGGGGCTCGGAGACGACGCGTAGACCGATCGGGGCTTAGGAGACGACGCGTAGACCGATCGGGGCTCGGAGACGGCGCGTAGACCGATCGGGGCTTAGGAGACGACGCGTAGACCGATCGGGGCTCGGAGACGGCGCGTAGACCGATCGGGGTGTAGATCCGACGCTCGCCCTGACTCGGCACGAAGTTCTGCTCTGGAGCGTTGAACATGATTGTAGAGGAAAAAAAAAAAAAAAAAAAATTCAACTTTCGTTTCGCGTCGTCTCTAGCGTTGATCGGGCGCGTAGACCGATCGGGTCTCGGAGACGACGCGTAGACCGGTCGGGGCTTAGGAGACGACGCGTAGACCGATCGGGGCTCGGAGACGGCGCGTAGACCGATCGGGGTGTAGATCCGACGCTCGCCCTGACTCGGCACGAAGTTCTGCTCTGGAGCGTTGAACATGATTGTAAAGTGGAAAAAAAAAAATTCAACTTTTGTTTCGCGTCGTCTCTAGTGTTGATCGGGCGCGTAGACCGATGGGGGCTCGGAGACGACGCGTAGACCGATCGGGGCTTAGGAGTCGACGCGTAGACCGATCGGGGCTCGGAGACGGCGCGTAGACCGATCGGGGTGTAGATCCGACGCTCGCCCTGACTCGGCACGAAGTTCTGCTCTGGAGCGTTGAACATGATTGTAGAGGAAAAAAAAAAAAAAAAAAATTCAACTTTCGTTTCGCGTCGTCTCTAGCGTTGATCGGGCGCGTAGACCGATCGGGTCTCGGAGAAGACGCGTAGACCGATCGGGGCTTAGGAGACGACGCGTAGACAGATCGGGGCTCGGAGACGGGGCGTAGACCGATCGGGGTGTAGATCCGACGCTCGCCCTGACTCGGCACGAAGTTCTGCTCTGGAGCGTTGAACATGATTGTAGAGTGGAAAAAAAAAAAATTCAACTTTTGTTTCGCGTCGTCTCTAGTGTTGATCGGGCGCGTAGACCGATGGGGGCTCGGAGACGACGCGTAGACCGATCGGGGCTTAGGAGACGACGCGTAGACCGATCGGGGCTCGGAGACGGCGCGTAGACCGATCGGGGCTTAGGAGACGACGCGTAGACCGATCGGGGCTCGGAGACGGCGCGTAGACCGATCGGGGTGTAGATCCGACGCTCGCCCTGACTCGGCACGAAGTTCTGCTCTGGAGCGTTGAACATGATTGTAGAGGAAAAAAAAAAAAAAAAAAAATTCAACTTTCGTTTCGCGTCGTCTCTAGCGTTGATCGGGCGCGTAGACCGATCGGGTCTCGGAGACGACGCGTAGACCGATCGGGGCTTAGGAGACGACGCGTAGACCGATCGGGGCTCGGAGACGGCGCGTAGACCGATCGGGGTGTATATCCGACGCTCGCCCTGACTCGGCACGAAGTTCTGCTCTGGAGCGTTGAACATGATTGTAAAGTGGAAAAAAAAAAAAAAATTCAACTTTTGTTTCGCGTCGTCTCTAGTGTTGATCGGGCGCGTAGACCGATGGGGGCTCGGAGACGACGCGTAGACCGATCGGGGCTTAGGAGACGACGCGTAGACCGATCGGGGCTCGGAGACGGCGCGTAGACCGATCGGGGCTCGGAGACGGCGCGTAGACCGATCGGGGTGTAGATCCGACGCTCGCCCTGACTCGGCACGAAGTTCTGCTCTGGAGCGTTGAACATGATTGTAGAGTGGAAAAAAAAAATTCAACTTTTGTTTCGCGTCGTCTCTAGTGTTGATCGGGCGCGTAGACCGATGGGGGCTCGGAGACGACGCGTAGACCGATCGGGGCTTAGGAGACGACGCGTAGACCGATCGGGGCTCGGAGACGGCGCGTAGACCGATCGGGGCTTAGGAGACGACGCGTAGACCGATCGGGGCTCGGAGACGGCGCGTAGACCGATCGGGGTGTAGATCCGACGCTCGCCCTGACTCGGCACGAAGTTCTGCTCTGGAGCGTTGAACATGATTGTAGAGGAAAAAAAAAAAAAAAAAAAATTCAACTTTCGTTTCGCGTCGTCTCTAGCGTTGATCGGGCGCGTAGACCGATCGGGTCTCGGAGACGACGCGTAGACCGATCGGGGCTTAGGAGACGACGCGTAGACCGATCGGGGCTCGGAGACGGCGCGTAGACCGATCGGGGTGTAGATCCGACGCTCGCCCTGACTCGGCACGAAGTTCTGCTCTGGAGCGTTGAACATGATTGTAGAGGAAAAAAAAAAAAAAAAAATTCAACTTTCGTTTCGCGTCGTCTCTAGCGTTGATCGGGCGCGTAGACCGATCGGGTCTCGGAGACGACGCGTAGACCGATCGGGGCTTAGGAGACGACGCGTAGACCGATCGGGGCTCGGAGACGACGCGTAGACCGATCGGGGCTTAGGAGACGACGCGTAGACCGATCGGGGCTCGGAGACGGCGCGTAGACCGATCGGGGCTTAGGAGACGACGCGTAGATCGATCGGGGCTCGGAGACGGCGCGTAGACCGATCGGGGTGTAGATCCGACGCTCGCCCTGACTCGGCACGAAGTTCTGCTCTGGAGCGTTGAACATGATTGTATAAGAAAAAAAAAAAAAAAAAAAATTCAACTTTCGTTTCGCGTCGTCTCTAGTGTTGATCGGGCGCGTAGACCGATCGGGCTCGGAGACGACGCGTAGACCGATCGGGGCTTAGGAGACGACGCGTAGACCGATCGGGGTGTAGATCCGACGCTCGCCCTGACTCGGCACGAAGTTCTGCTCTGGAGCGTTGAACATGATTGTAAAGTGGAAAAAAAAAAAAAATTCAACTTTTGTTTCGCGTCGTCTCTAGTGTTGATCGGGCGCGTAGACCGATTGGGGCTCGGAGACGGTGCGTAGACCGATCGGGGTGTAGATCCGACGCTCGCCCTGACTCGGCACGAAGTTCCGCTCTGGAGCGTTGAACATGATTGTAGAGGAAAAAAAAAAAAAAAAAAAAAAATTCAACTTTCGTTTCGCGTCGTCTCTAGAGTTGATCGGGCGCGTAGACCGATCGGGGCTCGGAGACGACGCGTAGACCGATCGGGGCTTAGGAGACGACGCGTAGACCGATCGGGGCTCGGAGACGGCGCGTAGACCGATCGGGGCTTAGGAGACGACGCGTAGACCGATCGGGGCTCGGAGACGGCGCGTAGACCGATCGGGGTGTAGATCCCACGCTCGCCCTGACTCGGCACGAAGTTCTGCTCTGGAGCGTTGAACATGATTGTAGAGGGAAAAAAAAAAAACTTCATCTTTCGTTTCGCGTCGTCTCTAGTGTTGATCGGGCGCGTAGACCGATCGGGGCTCGGAGACGACGCGTAGACCGATCGGGGTGTAGATCCGACGCTCGCCCTGACTCGGCACGAAGTTCTGCTCTGGAGCGTTGAACATGATTGTAGAGGAAAAAAAAAAAAAAAAAAATTCAACTTTCGTTTCGCCTCGTCTCTAGCGTTGATCGGGCGCGTAGACCGATCGGGTCTCGGAGACGACGCGTAGACCGATCGGGGCTCGCAGACGACGCGTAGACCGATCGGGGCTTAGGAGACGACGCGTAGACCGATCGGGGCTCGGAGACGGCGCGTAGACCGATCGGGGTGTAGATCCGACGCTCGCCCTGACTCGGCACGAAGTTCTGCTCTGGAGCGTTGAACATGATTGTAAAGTGGAAAAAAAAAAAATTCAACTTTTGTTTCGCGTCGTCTCTAGTGTTGATCGGGCGCGTAGACCGATCGGGGCTCGGAGACGGCGCGTAGACCGATCGGGGTGTAGATCCGACGCTCGCCCTGACTCGGCACGAAGTTCTGCTCTGGAGCGTTGAACATGATTGTAGAGGAAAAAAAAAAAAAAATTCAACTTTCGTTTCGCGTCGTCTCTAGTATTGATCGGGCGCGTAGACCGATCGGGGCTCGGAGACGGCGCGTAGACCGATCGGGGTGTAGATCCGACGCTCGCCCTGACTCGGCACGAAGTTCCGCTCTGGAGCGTTGAACATGATTGTAGAGGAAAAAAAAAAAAAAAAAAAAATTCAACTTTTGTTTCGCGTCGTCTCTAGTGTTGATCGGGCGCGTAGACCGATCGGGACTCGGAGACGCCGCGTAGACCGATCGGGGCTTAGGAGACAACGCGTAGACCGATCGGGGCTCGGAGACGGCGCGTAGACCGATCGGGGTGTAGATCCGACGCTCGCCCTGACTCGGCACAAAGTTCTGCTCTGGAGCGTTGAAAATGATTGTAGAGGAAAAAAAAAAAAAAAAAAATTCAACTTTTGTTTCGCGTCGTCTCTAGTGTTGATCGGGCGCGTAGACCGATCGGGACTCGGTGACGACGCGTAGACCGATCGGGGCTTAGGAGTCGACGCGTAGACCGATCGGGGCTCGGAGACGGCGCGTAGACCGATCGGGGTGTAGATCCGACGCGCGCCCTGACTCGGCACGAAGTTCTGCTCTGGAGCGTTGAACATGATTGTAGAGGAAAAAAAAAAAAAAAAAAAATTCAACTTTCGTTTCGCGTCGTCTCTAGCGTTGATCGGGCGCGTAGACCGATCGGGTCTCGGAGACGACGCGTAGACCGATCGGGGCTTAGGAGACGACGCGTAGACCGATCGGGGCTCGGAGACGGCGCGTAGACCGATCGGGGCTTAGGAGACGACGCGTAGACCGATCGGAGCTCGGAGACGGCGCGTAGACCGATCGGGGCTTAGGAGACGACGCGTAGACCGATCGGGGCTCGGAGACGGCGCGTAGACCGATCGGGGTGTAGATCCGACGCTCGCCCTGACTCGGCACGAAGTTCTGCTCTGGAGCGTTGAACATGATTGTAGAGGAAAAAAAAAAAAAAAAAAAATTGAACTTTCGTTTCGCGTCGTCTCTAGCGTTGATCGGGCGCGTAGACCGATCGGGTCTCGGAGACGACGCGTAGACCGATCGGGGCTTAGGAGACGACGCGTAGACCGATCGGGGCTCGGAGACGGCGCGTAGACCGATCGGGGTGTAGATCCGACGCTCGCCCTGACTCGGCACGAAGTTCTGCTCTGGAGCGTTGAACATGATTGTAAAATGGAAAAAAAAAAAAAATTCAACTTTTGTTTCGCGTCGTCTCTAGTGTTGATCGGGCGCGTAGACCGATGGGGGCTCGGAGACGACGCGTAGACCGATCGGGGCTTAGGAGACGACGCGTAGACCGATCGGGGCTCGGAGACGGCGCGTAGACCGATCGGGGTGTAGATCCGACGCTCGCCCTGACTCGGCACGAAGTTCTGCTCTGGAGCGTTGAACATGATTGTAGAGGAAAAAAAAAAAAAAATTCAACTTTCGTTTCGCGTCGTCTCTAGTATTGATCGGGCGCGTAGACCGATCGGGGCTCGGAGACGGCGCGTAGACCGATCGGGGTGTAGATCCGACGCGCGCCCTGACTCGGCACGAAGTTCTGCTCTGGAGCGTTGAACATGATTGTAGAGGAAAAAAAAAAAAAAAAAAAATTCAACTTTCGTTTCGCGTCGTCTCTAGCGTTGATCGGGCGCGTAGACCGATCGGGTCTCGGAGACGACGCGTAGACCGATCGGGGCTTAGGAGACGACGCGTAGACCGATCGGGGCTCGGAGACGGCGCGTAGACCGATCGGGGCTTAGGAGACGACGCGTAGACCGATCGGAGCTCGGAGACGGCGCGTAGACCGATCGGGGCTTAGGAGACGACGCGTAGACCGATCGGGGCTCGGAGACGGCGCGTAGACCGATCGGGGTGTAGATCCGACGCTCGCCCTGACTCGGCACGAAGTTCTGCTCTGGAGCGTTGAACATGATTGTAGAGGAAAAAAAAAAAAAAAAAAATTGAACTTTCGTTTCGCGTCGTCTCTAGCGTTGATCGGGCGCGTAGACCGATCGGGTCTCGGAGACGACGCGTAGACCGATCGGGGCTTAGGAGACGACGCGTAGACCGATCGGGGCTCGGAGACGGCGCGTAGACCGATCGGGGTGTAGATCCGACGCTCGCCCTGACTCGGCACGAAGTTCTGCTCTGGAGCGTTGAACATGATTGTAGAGTGGAAAAAAAAAAAAATTCAACTTTTGTTTCGCGTCGTCTCTAGTGTTGATCGGGCGCGTAGACCGATGGGGGCTCGGAGACGACGCGTAGACCGATCGGGGCTTAGGAGACGACGCGTAGACCGATCGGGGCTCGGAGACGGCGCGTAGACCGATCGGGGCTTAGGAGACGACGCGTAGACCGATCGGGGCTCGGAGACGGCGCGTAGACCGATCGGGGTGTAGATCCGACGCTCGCCCTGACTCGGCACGAAGTTCTGCTCTGGAGCGTTGAACATGATTGTAGAGGAAAAAAAAAAAAAAAAAAAAATTCAACTTTCGTTTCGCGTCGTCTCTAGCGTTGATCGGGCGCGTAGACCGATCGGGTCTCGGAGACGACGCGTAGACCGATCGGGGCTTAGGAGACGACGCGTAGACCGATCGGGGCTCGGAGACGGCGCGTAGACCGATCGGGGTGTAGATCCGACGCTCGCCCTGACTCGGCACGAAGTTCTGCTCTGGAGCGTTGAACATGATTGTAAAGTGGAAAAAAATAAAAAATTCAACTTTTGTTTCGCGTGGTCTCTAGTGTTGATCGGGCGCGTAGACCGATGGGGGCTCGGAGACGACGCGTAGACCGATCGGGGCTTAGGAGACGACGCGTAGACCGATCGGGGTGTAGATCCGACGCTCGCCCTGACTCGGCACGAAGTTCTGCTCTGGAGCGTTGAACATGATTGTAGAGTGGAAAAAAAAAAATTCAACTTTTGTTTCGCGTCGTCTCTAGTGTTGATCGGGCGCGTAGACCGATGGGGGCTCGGAGACGACGCGTAGACCGATCGGGGCTTAGGAGACGACGCGTAGACCGATCGGGGCTCGGAGACGGCGCGTAGACCGATCGGGGCTTAGGAGACGACGCGTAGACCGATCGGGGCTCGGAGACGGCGCGTAGACCGATCGGGGTGTAGATCCGACGCTCGCCCTGACTCGGCACGAAGTTCTGCTCTGGAGCGTTGAACATGATTGTAGAGAAAAAAAAAAAAAAAAATTCAACTTTCGTTTCGCGTCGTCTCTAGCGTTGATCGGGCGCGTAGACCGATCGGGTCTCGGAGACGACGCGTAGACCGATCGGGGCTTAGGAGACGACGCGTAGACCGATCGGGGCTCGGAGACGGCGCGTAGACCGATCGGGGTGTAGATCCGACGCTCGCCCTGACTCGGCACGAAGTTCTGCTCTGGAGCGGTGAACATGATTGTAGAGTGGAAAAAAAAAAAATTCAACTTTTGTTTCGCGTCGTCTCTAGTGTTGATCGGGCGCGTAGACCGATGGGGGCTCGGAGACGACGCGTAGACCGATCGGGGCTTAGGAGACGACGCGTAGACCGATCGGGGCTCGGAGACGGCGCGTAGACCGATCGGGGCTTAGGAGACGACGCGTAGACCGATCGGGGCTCGGAGACGGCGCGTAGACCGATCGGGGTGTAGATCCGACGCTCGCCCTGACTCGGCACGAAGTTCTGCTCTGGAGCGTTGAACATGATTGTAGAGGAAAAAAAAAAAAAAAAAAAATTCAACTTTCGTTTCGCGTCGTCTCTAGCGTTGATCGGGCGCGTAGACCGATCGGGTCTCGGAGACGACGCGTAGACCGATCGGGGCTTAGGAGACGACGCGTAGACCGATCGGGGTGTAGATCCGACGCTCGCCCTGACTCGGCACGAAGTTCTGCTCTGGAGCGTTGAACATGATTGTAAAGTGGAAAAAAAAAAAATTCAACTTTTGTTTCGCGTGGTCTCTAGTGTTGATCGGGCGCGTAGACCGATGGGGGCTCGGAGACGACGCGTAGACCGATCGGGGCTTAGGAGACGACGCGTAGACCGATCGGGGTGTAGATCCGACGCTCGCCCTGACTCGGCACGAAGTTCTGCTCTGGAGCGTTGAACATGATTGTAGAGTGGAAAAAAAAAATTCAACTTTTGTTTCGCGTCGTCTCTAGTGTTGATCGGGCGCGTAGACCGATGGGGGCTCGGAGACGACGCGTAGACCGATCGGGGCTTAGGAGACGACGCGTAGACCGATCGGGGCTCGGAGACGGCGCGTAGACCGATCGGGGCTTAGGAGACGACGCGTAGACCGATCGGGGCTCGGAGACGGCGCGTAGACCGATCGGGGTGTAGATCCGACGCTCGCCCTGACTCGGCACGAAGTTCTGCTCTGGAGCGTTGAACATGATTGTAGAGAAAAAAAAAAAAAAAAATTCAACTTTCGTTTCGCGTCGTCTCTAGCGTTGATCGGGCGCGTAGACCGATCGGGTCTCGGAGACGACGCGTAGACCGATCGGGGCTTAGGAGACGACGCGTAGACCGATCGGGGCTCGGAGACGGCGCGTAGACCGATCGGGGTGTAGATCCGACGCTCGCCCTGACTCGGCACGAAGTTCTGCTCTGGAGCGTTGAACATGATTGTAAAGTGGAAAAAAAAAGAAATTCAACTTTTGTTTCGCGTCGTCTCTAGTGTTGATCGGGCGCGTAGACCGATGGGGGCTCGGAGACGACGCGTAGACCGATCGGGGCTTAGGAGACGACGCGTAGACCGATCGGGGCTCGGAGACGGCGCGTAGACCGATCGGGGCTTAGGAGACGACGCGTAGACCGATCGGGGCTCGGAGACGGCGCGTAGACCGATCGGGGTGTAGATCCGACGCTCGCCCTGACTCGGCACGAAGTTCTGCTCTGGAGCGTTGAACATGATTGTAAAGTGGAAAAAAAAAAATTCAACTTTTGTTTCGCGTCGTCTCTAGTGTTGATCGGGCGCGTAGACCGATCGGGGCTCGGAGACGACGCGTAGACCGATCGGGGCTTAGGAGACGACGCGTAGACCGATTGGGGCTCGGAGACGGCGCGTAGACCGATCGGGGTGTAGATCCGACCCTCGCCCTGACTCGGCACGAAGTTCCGCTCTGGAGCGTTGAACATGATTGTAGAGGAAAAAAAAAAAAAAAAAAAAATTCAACTTTCGTTTCGCGTCGTCTCTAGAGTTGATCGGGCGCGTAGACCGATCGGGGCTCGGAGACGACGCGTAGACCGATCGGGGCTTAGGAGACGACGCGTAGACCGATCGGGGCTCGGAGACGGCGCGTAGACCGATCGGGGTGTAGATCCGACGCTCACCCTGACTCGGCACAAAGTTCTGCTCTGGAGCGTTGAACATGATTGTAGAGGAAAACAAAAAAAAAATTCAACTTTTGTTTCGCGTCGTCTCTAGTGTTGATCGGGCGCGTAGACCGATCGGGACTCGGAGACGACGCGTAGACCGATCGGGGCTTAGGAGACGACGCGTAGACCGATCGGGGCTCGGAGACGGCGCGTAGACCGATCGGGATGTAGATCCGACGCTCGCCCTGACTCGGCACAAAGTTCTGCTCTGGAGCGTTGAACATGATTGTAGAGGAAAAAAAAAAAAAAATTCAACTTTTGTTTTGCGTCGTCTCTAGTGTTGATCGGGCGCGTAGACCGATCGGGACTCGGAGACGACGCGTAGACCGATCGGGGCTTAGGAAACGACGCGTAGACCGATCGGGGCTCGGAGACGGCGCGTAGACCGATCGGTGTGTAGATCCGACGCTCGCCCTGACTCGGCACGAAGTTCTGCTCTGGAGCGTTGAACATGATTGTAGAGGAAAAAAAAAAAAAAAAAAATTCAACTTTCGTTTCGCGTCGTCTCTAGCGTTGATCGGGCGCGTAGACCGATCGGGTCTCGGAGACGACGCGTAGACCGATCGGGGCTTAGGAGACGACGCGTAGACCGATCGGGGCTCGGAGACGGCGCGTAGACCGATCGGGGTGTAGATCCGACGCTCGCCCTGACTCGGCACGAAGTTCTGCTCTGGAGCGTTGAACATGATTGTAGAGTGGAAAAAAAAAAAAAATTCAACTTTTGTTTCGCGTCGTCTCTAGTGTTGATCGGGCGCGTAGACCGATGGGGGCCCGGAGACGACGCGTAGACCGATCGGGGCTTAGGAGACGACGCGTAGACCGATCGGGGCTCGGAGACGGCGCGTAGACCGATCGGGGCTTAGGAGACGACGCGTAGACCGATCGGGGCTCGGAGACGGCGCGTAGACCGATCGGGGCTTAGGAGACGACGCGTAGACCGATCGGGGCTCGGAGACGGCGCGTAGACCGATCGGGGTGTAGATCCGACGCTCGCCCTGACTCGGCACGAAGTTCTGCTCTGGAGCGTTGAACATGATTGTAAAGTGGAAAAAAAAAAAAATTCAACTTTTGTTTCGCGTCGTCTCTAGTGTTGATCGGGCGCGTAGACCGATCGGGGCTCGGAGACGACGCGTAGACCGATCGGGGCTTAGGAGACGACGCGTAGACCGATTGGGGCTCGGAGACGGCGCGTAGACCGATCGGGGTGTAGATCCGACGCTCGCCCTGACTCGGCACGAAGTTCCGCTCTGGAGCGTTGAACATGATTGTAGAGGAAAAAAAAAAAAAAAAAAAAAATTCAACTTTCGTTTCGCGTCGTCTCTAGAGTTGATCGGGCGCGTAGACCGATCGGGGCTCGGAGACGACGCGTAGACCGATCGGGGCTTAGGAGACGACGCGTAGACCGATCGGGGCTCGGAGACGGCGCGTAGACCGATCGGGGTGTAGATCCGACGCTCACCCTGACTCGGCACAAAGTTCTGCTCTGGAGCGTTGAACATGATTGTAGAGGAAAACAAAAAAAAAATTCAACTTTTGTTTCGCGTCGTCTCTAGTGTTGATCGGGCGCGTAGACCGATCGGGACTCGGAGACGACGCGTAGACCGATCGGGGCTTAGGAAACGACGCGTAGACCGATCGGGGCTCGGAGACGGCGCGTAGACCGATCGGGGTGTAGATCCGACGCTCGCCCTGACTCGGCACGAAGTTCTGCTCTGGAGCGTTGAACATGATTGTAGAGGAAAAAAAAAAAAAAAAATTTAACTTTCGTTTCGCGTCGTCTCTAGCGTTGATCGGGCGCGTAGACCGATCGGGTCTCGGAGACGACGCGTAGACCGATCGGGGCTTAGGAGACGACGCGTAGACCGATCGGGGCTCGGAGACGGCGCGTAGACCGATCGGGGTGTAGATCCGACGCTCGCCCTGACTCGGCACGAAGTTCTGCTCTGGAGCGTTGAACATGATTGTAGAGTGGAAAAAAAAAAAATTCAACTTTTGTTTCGCGTCGTCTCTAGTGTTGATCGGGCGCGTAGACCGATGGGGGCTCGGAGACGACGCGTAGACCGATCGGGGCTTAGGAGACGACGCGTAGACCGATCGGGGCTCGGAGACGGCGCGTAGACCGATCGGGGCTTAGGAGACGACGCGTAGACCGATCGGGGCTCGGAGACGGCGCGTAGACCGATCGGGGTGTAGATCCGACGCTCGCCCTGACTCGGCACGAAGTTCTGCTCTGGAGCGTTGAACATGATTGTAGAGGAAAAAAAAAAAAAAAAAAAAATTCAACTTTCGTTTCGCGTCGTCTCTAGCGTTGATCGGGCGCGTAGACCGATCGGGTCTCGGAGACGACGCGTAGACCGATCGGGGCTTAGGAGACGACGCGTAGACCGATCGGGGCTCGGAGACAGCGCGTAGACCGATCGGGGTGTAGATCCGACGCTCGCCCTGACTCGGCACGAAGTTCTGCTCTGGAGCGTTGAACATGATTGTAAAGTGGAAAAAAAAAATTCAACTTTTGTTTCGCGTCGTCTCTAGTGTTGATCGGGCGCGTAGACCGATGGGGGCTCGGAGACGACGCGTAGACCGATCGGGGCTTAGGAGACGACGCGTAGACCGATCGGGGCTCGGAGACGGCGCGTAGACCGATCGGGGCTTAGGAGACGACGCGTAGACCGATCGGGGCTCGGAGACGGCGCGTAGACCGATCGGGGTGTAGATCCGACGCTCGCCCTGACTCGGCACGAAGTTCTGCTCTGGAGCGTTGAACATGATTGTAAAGTGGAAAAAAAAAAAATTCAACTTTTGTTTCGCGTCGTCTCTAGTGTTGATCGGGCGCGTAGACCGATCGGGGCTCGGAGACGACGCGTAGACCGATCGGGGCTTAGGAGACGACGCGTAGACCGATTGGGGCTCGGAGACGGCGCGTAGACCGATCGGGGTGTTGATCCGACGCTCGCCCTGACTCGGCACGAAGTTCCGCTCTGGAGCGTTGAACATGATTGTAGAGGAAAAAAAAAAAAAAAAAAAAAATTCAACTTTCGTTTCGCGTCGTCTCTAGAGTTGATCGGGCGCGTAGACCGATCGGGGCTCGGAGACGACGCGTAGACCGATCGGGGCTTAGGAGACGACGCGTAGACCGATCGGGGCTCGGAGACGGCGCGTAGACCGATCGGGGTGTAGATCCGACGCTCACCCTGACTCGGCACAAAGTTCTGCTCTGGAGCGTTGAACATGATTGTAGAGGAAAACAAAAAAAAAATTCAACTTTTGTTTCGCGTCGTCTCTAGTGTTGATCGGGCGCGTAGACCGATCGGGACTCGGAGACGACGCGTAGACCGATCGGGGCTTAGGAGACGACGCGTAGACCGATCGGGGCTCGGAGACGGCGCGTAGACCGATCGGGATGTAGATCCGACGCTCGCCCTGACTCGGCACAAAGTTCTGCTCTGGAGCGTTGAACATGATTGTAGAGGAAAAAAAAAAAAAAAATTCAACTTTTGTTTCGCGTCGTCTCTAGTGTTGATCGGGCGCGTAGACCGATCGGGACTCGGAGACGACGCGTAGACCGATCGGGGCTTAGGAAACGACGCGTAGACCGATCGGGGCTCGGAGACGGCGCGTAGACCGATCGGGGTGTAGATCCGACGCTCGCCCTGACTCGGCACGAAGTTCTGCTCTGGAGCGTTGAACATGATTGTAGAGGAAAAAAAAAAAAAAAAAATTCAACTTTCGTTTCGCGTCGTCTCTAGCGTTGATCGGGCGCGTAGACCGATCGGGTCTCGGAGACGACGCGTAGACCGATCGGGGCTTAGGAGACGACGCGTAGACCGATCGGGGCTCGGAGACGGCGCGTAGACCGATCGGGGTGTAGATCCGACGCTCGCCCTGACTCGGCACGAAGTTCTGCTCTGGAGCGTTGAACATGATTGTAGAGTGGAAAAAAAAAAAAATTCAACTTTTGTTTCGCGTCGTCTCTAGTGTTGATCGGGCGCGTAGACCGATGGGGGCTCGGAGACGACGCGTAGACCGATCGGGGCTTAGGAGACGACGCGTAGACCGATCGGGGCTCGGAGACGGCGCGTAGACCGATCGGGGCTTAGGAGACGACGCGTAGACCGATCGGGGCTCGGAGACGGCGCGTAGACCGATCGGGGTGTAGATCCGACGCTCGCCCTGACTCGGCACGAAGTTCTGCTCTGGAGCGTTGAACATGATTGTAGAGGAAAAAAAAAAAAAAAAAATTCAACTTTCGTTTCGCGTCGTCTCTAGCGTTGATCGGGCGCGTAGACCGATCGGGTCTCGGAGACGACGCGTAGACCGATCGGGACTTAGGAGACGACGCGTAGACCGATCGGGGCTCGGAGACAGCGCGTAGACCGATCGGGGTGTAGATTCGACGCTCGCCCTGACTCGGCACGAAGTTCTGCTCTGGAGCGTTGAACATGATTGTAAAGTGGAAAAAAAAAATTCAACTTTTGTTTCGCGTCGTCTCTAGTGTTGATCGGGCGCGTAGACCGATGGGGGCTCGGAGACGACGCGTAGACCGATCGGGGCTTAGGAGACGACGCGTAGACCGATCGGGGCTCGGAGACGGCGCGTAGACCGATCGGGGCTTAGGAGACGACGCGTAGACCGATCGGGGCTCGGAGACGGCGCGTAGACCGATCGGGGTGTAGATCCGACGCTCGCCCTGACTCGGCACGAAGTTCCGCTCTGGAGCGTTGAACATGATTGTAGAGGAAAAAAAAAAAAAAATTCAACTTTTGTTTCGCGTCGTCTCTAGTGTTGATCGGGCGCGTAGACCGATCGGGACTCGGAGACGACGCGTAGACCGATCGGGGCTTAGGAGTCGACGCGTAGACCGATCGGGGCTCGGAGACGGCGCGTAGACCGATCGGGGTGTAGATCCGACGCGCGCCCTGACTCGGCACGAAGTTCTGCTCTGGAGCATTGAACATGATTGTAGAGGAAAACAAAAAAAAAATTCAACTGTCGTTTCGCGTCGTCTCTAGCGTTGATCGGGCGCGTAGACCGATCGGGTCTCGGAGACGACGCGTAGACCGATCGGGGCTTAGGAGACGACGCGTAGACCGATCGGGGCTCGGAGACGGCGCGTAGACCGATCGGGGTGTAGATCCGACGCTCGCCCTGACTCGGCACGACGTTCTGCTCTGGAGCGTTGAACATGATTGTAGAGGAAAAAAAAAACTTCATCTTTCGTTTCGCGTCATCTCTAGTGTTGATCGGGCGCGTAGACCGATCGGGTCTCGGAGACGACGCGCAGACCGATCGGGGCTTAGGAGACGACGCGTAGACCGATCGGGGCTCGGAGACGGCGCGTAGACCGATCGGGGTGTAGATCCGACGCTCGCCCTGACTCGGCACGAAGTTCTGCTCTGGAGCATTGAACATGATTGTAGAGGAAAAAAAAAAAAAAAATTCAACTTTCGTTTCGCGTCGTCTCTAGCGTTGATCGGGCGCGTAGACCGATCGGGTCTCGGAGACGACGCGTAGACCGATCGGGGTGTAGATCCGACGCTCGCCCTGACTCGGCACGAAGTTCTGCTCTGGAGCGTTGAACATGATTGTAGAGGGAAAAAAAAAAAAAAAAAATTCAACTTTCGTTTCGCGTCGTCTCTAGCGTTGATCGGGTGCGTAGACCGATCGGGTCTCGGAGACGACGCGTAGACCGATCGGGGCTTAGGAGACGACGCGTAGAGCGATCGGGGCTCGGAGACGGCGCGTAGACCGATCGGGGTGTAGATCCGACGCTCGCCCTGACTCGGCACGAAGTTCTGCTCTGGAGCGTTGAACATGATTGTAGAGTGGAAAAAAAAAAAATTCAACTTTTGTTTCGCGTCGTCTCTAGTGTTGATCGGGCGCGTAGACCGATGGGGGCTCGGAGACGACGCGTAGACCGATCGGGGCTTAGGAGACGACGCGTAGACCGATCGGGGCTCGGAGACGGCGCGTAGACCGATCGGGGCTTAGGAGACGACGCGTAGACCGATCGGGGCTCGGAGACGGCGCGTAGACCGATCGGGGTGTAGATCCGACGCTCGCCCTGACTCGGCACGAAGTTCTGCTCTGGAGCGTTGAACATGATTGTAGAGGAAAAAAAAAAAAAAAAAATTCAACTTTCGTTTCGCGTCGTCTCTAGCGTTGATCGGGCGCGTAGACCGATCGGGACTCGGAGACGACGCGTAGACCGATCGGGGCTTAGGAGTCGACGCGTAGACCGATCGGGGCTCGGAGACGGCGCGTAGACCGATCGGGGTGTAGATCCGACGCTCGCCCTGACTCGGCACGAAGTTCTGCTCTGGAGCGTTGAACATGATTGTAGAGGAAAAAAAAAAAAAAAATTCAACTTTCGTTTCGCGTCGTGTCTAGTATTGATCGGGCGCGTAGACCGATCGGGGTGTAGACCAGACGCTCGCCCTGACTCGGCACGAAGTTCTGCTCTGGAGCGTTGAACATGATTGTAGAGGAAAAAAAAAAAAAAAAATTCAACTTTTGTTTCGCGTCGTCTCTAGTGTTGATCGGGCGCGTAGACCGATCGGGCTTAGGAGACGACGCGTAGACCGATCGGGGCTCGGAGACGGCGCGTAGACTGATCGGGGAGTAGATCCGACGCTCGCCCTGACTCGGCACAAAGTTCTGCTCTGGAGCGTTGAACATGATTGTAGAGGAAAAAAAAAAAAAAAATCCAACTTTTGTTTCGCGTCGTCTCTAGTGTTGATCGGGCGCGTAGACCGATCGGGCTTAGGAGACGACGCGTAGACCGATCAGGGCTCGGAGACGGCGCGTAGACCGATCGGGGCTTAGGAGACGACGCGTAGACCGATCGGGGCTCGGAGACGGCGCGTAGACCGATGGGGGTGTAGATCAGACGCTCGCCCTGACTCGGCACGAAGTTCTGCTCGGGAGCGTTGAACATGATTGTAGAAAAAAAAAAAAAAAAATTCAACTTTCGTTTCGCGTCGTCTCTAGTGTTGATCGGGCGCGTAGACCGATCGGGGCTCGGAGACGGCGCGTAGACCGATCGGGGTGTAGATCAGACGCTCGCCCTGACTCGGCACGAAGTTCTGCTCTGGAGCGTTGAACATGATTGTAGAGGAAAAAAAAAAAAAAATTCAACTTTCGTTTCGCGTCGTCTCTAGTGTTGATCGGGCGCGTAGACCGATCGGGGCTCGGAGACGGCGCGTAGACCGATCGGGGTGTAGATCCGACGCTCGCCCTGACTCGGCACAAAGTTCTGCTCTGGAGCGTTGAACATGATTGTAGAGGAAAAAAAAAAAAAAATTCAACTTTTGTTTCGCGTCGTCTCTAGTGTTGATCGGGCGCGTAGACCGATCGGGACTCGGAGACGACGCGTAGACCGATCGGGGCTTAGGAGACGACGCGTAGACCGATCGGGTCTCGGAGACGGCGCGTAGACCGATCGGGGTGTAGATCCGACGCTCGCCCTGACTCGGCACAAAGTTCTGCTCTGGAGGGTTGAACATGATTGTAGAAGAAAAAAAAAAAAAAAAAAATTCAACTTTTGTTTCGCGTCGTCTCTAGTGTTGATCGGGCGCGTAGACCGATCGGGACTCGGAGACGACGCGTAGACCGATCGGGGCTTAGGAGACGACGCGTAGACCGATCGGGGCTCGGAGACGGCGCGTAGACCGATCGGGGTGTAGATCCGACGCTCGCCCTGACTCGGCACGAAGTTCTGCTCTGGAGCGTTGAACATGATTGTAGAGGAAAAAAAAAAAAATCAATTTTCGTTTCGCGTCGTCTCTAGTATTGATCGGGCGCGTAGACCGATCGGGGCTCGGAGACGGCGCGTAGACCGATCGGGGTGTAGATCAGACGCTCGCCCTGACTCGGCACGAAGTTCTGCTCTGGAACGTTGAACATGATTGTAGAGGAAAAAAAAAAAAAATTCATCTTTTGTTTCGCGTCGTCTCTAGTGTTGATCGGGCGCGTAGACCGATCGGGCTTAGGAGACGACGCGTAGACCGATCGGGGCTCGGAGACGGCGCGTAGACCGATCGGGGCTTAGGAGACGACGCGTAGACCGATCGGGGCTCGGAGACGGCGCGTAGACCGATCGGGGTGTAGATCAGACGCTCGCCCTGACTCGGCACGAAGTTCTGCTCTGGAGCGTTGAACATGATTGTAGAGGAAAAAAAAAAAAAATTCAACTTTCGTTTCGCGTCGTCTCTAGTGTTGATCGGGCGCGTAGACCGATCGGGGCTCGGAGACGGCGCGTAGACCGATCGGGGTGTAGATCAGACGCTCGCCCTGACTCGGCACGAAGTTCTGCTCTGGAGCGTTGAACATGATTGTAGAGGAAAAAAAAAAAAAAAATTCAACTTTCGTTTCGCGTCGTCTCTAGTGTTGATCGGGCGCGTAGACCGATCGGGGCTCGGAGACGGCGCGTAGACCGATCGGGGTGTAGATCCGACGCTCGCCCTGACTCGGCACGAAGTTCTGCTCTGGAGCGTTGAACATGATTGTAGAGGAAAAAAAAAAAAAAAAAATTCAACTTTTGTTTCGCGTCGTCTCTAGTGTTGATCGGGCGCGTAGACCGATGGGGGCTCGGAGACGACGCGTAGACCGATCGGGGCTTAGGAGACGACGCGTAGACCGATCGGGTCTCGGAGACGGCGCGTAGACCGATCGGGGCTTAGGAGACGACGCGTAGACCGATCGGGTCTCGGAGACGGCGCGTAGACCGATCGGGGTGTAGATCCGACGCTCGCCCTGACTCGGCACAAAGTTCTGCTCTGGAGCGTTGAACATGATTGTAGAGGAAAAAAAAAAAAAATTCAACTTTCGTTTCGCGTCGTCTCTAGAGTTGATCGGGCGCGTAGACCGATCGGGGCTCGGAGACGGCGCGTAGACCGAGCGGGGTGTAGATCCGACGCTCGCCCTGACTCGGCACGAAGTTCTGCTCTGGAGCGTTGAACATGATTGTGGAGGAAAAAAAAAAAAAAAAATTCAACTTTCGTTTCGCGTCGTCTCTAGTATTGATCGGGCGCGTAGACCGATCGGGGCTCGGAGACGACGCGTAGACCGATCGGGGCTTAGGAGACGACGCGTAGACCGATCGGGGCTCGGAGACGGCGCGTAGACCGATCGGGGTGTAGATCCGACGCTCGCCCTGACTCGGCACGAAGTTCCGCTCTGGAGCGTTGAACATGATTGCAGAGGAAAAAAAAAAAAAAAAAAATTCAACTTTTGTTTCGCGTCGTCTCGAGTGTTGATCGGGCGCGTAGACCGATCGGGACTTGGAGACGACACGTAGACCGATCGGGGCTTAGGAGACGACGCGTAGACCGATCAGGGCTCGGAGACGGCGCGTAGACCGATCGGGGCTTAGGAGACGACGCGTAGACCGATCGGGGCTCGGAGACGGCGCGTAGACCGATCGGGGTGTAGATCCGACGCTCGCCCTGACTCGGCACGAAGTTCTGCTCTGGAGCGTTGAACATGATTGTAGAGGAAAAAAAAAACTTCATCTTTCGTTTCGCGTCGTCTCTAGTGTTGATCGGGCGCGTAGACCGATCGGGGCTCGGAGACGGCGCGTAGACCGATCGGGGCTCGGAGACGGCGCGTAGACCGATCGGGGTGTAGATCCGACGCTCGCCCTGACTCGGCACGAAGTTCCGCTCTGGAGCGTTGAACATGATTGTAGAGGAAAAAAAAAAAAAAAAATTCAACTTTTGTTTCGCGTCGTCTCTAGTGTTGATCGGGCGCGTAGACCGATCGGGTCTCGGAGACGACGCGTAGACCGATCGGGGCTTAGGAGACGACGCGTAGACCGATCGGGGCTCGGAGACGGCGCGTAGACCGATCGGGGTGTAGATCCGACGCTCGCCCTGACTCGGCACAAAGTTCTGCTCTGGAGCGTTGAACATGATTGTAGAGGAAAAAAAAAAAAAAAAAAATTCAACTTTCGTTTCGCGTCGTCTCTAGAGTTGATCGGGCGCGTAGACCGATCGGGACTCGGAGACGGCGCGTAGACCGATCGGGGTGTAGATCCGACGCTCGCCCTGACTCGGCACGAAGTTCCGCTCTGGAGCATTGAACATGATTGTAGAGAAAAAAAAAAAAAAAAAAAAAAAAATTCAACTTTTGTTTCGCGTCGTCTCTAGTGTTGATCGGGCGCGTAGACCGATGGGGGCTCGGAGACGACGCGTAGACCGATCGGGGCTTAGGAGACGACGCGTAGACCGATCGGGGCTCGGAGACGGCGCGTAGACCGATCGGGGTGTAGATCCGACGCTCGCCCTGACTCGGCACGAAGTTCTGCTCTGGAGCGTTGAACATGATTGTAAAGTGGAAAAAAAAAAAAATTCAACTTTTGTTTCGCGTCGTCTCTAGTGTTGATCGGGCGCGTAGACCGATCGGGGCTCGGAGACGACGCGTAGACCGATCGGGGCTTAGGAGACGACGCGTAGACCGATTGGGGCTCGGAGACGGCGCGTAGACCGATCGGGGTGTAGATCCGACGCTCGCCCTGACTCGGCACGAAGTTCCGCTCTGGAGCGTTGAACATGATTGTAGAGGAAAAAAAAAAAAAAAAAAAAAATTCAACTTTCGTTTCGCGTCGTCTCTAGAGTTGATCGGGCGCGTAGACCGATCGGGGCTCGGAGACGACGCGTAGACCGATCGGGGCTTAGGAGACGACGCGTAGACCGATCGGGGCTCGGAGACGGCGCGTAGACCGATCGGGGTGTAGATCCGACGCTCACCCTGACTCGGCACAAAGTTCTGCTCTGGAGCGTTGAACATGATTGTAGAGGAAAACAAAAAAAAAATTCAACTTTTGTTTCGCGTCGTCTCTAGTGTTGATCGGGCGCGTAGACCGATCGGGACTCGGAGACGACGCGTAGACCGATCGGGGCTTAGGAAACGACGCGTAGACCGATCGGGGCTCGGAGACGGCGCGTAGACCGATCGGGGTGTAGATCCGACGCTCGCCCTGACTCGGCACGAAGTTCTGCTCTGGAGCGTTGAACATGATTGTAGAGGAAAAAAAAAAAAAAAAATTTAACTTTCGTTTCGCGTCGTCTCTAGCGTTGATCGGGCGCGTAGACCGATCGGGTCTCGGAGACGACGCGTAGACCGATCGGGGCTTAGGAGACGACGCGTAGACCGATCGGGGCTCGGAGACGGCGCGTAGACCGATCGGGGTGTAGATCCGACGCTCGCCCTGACTCGGCACGAAGTTCTGCTCTGGAGCGTTGAACATGATTGTAGAGTGGAAAAAAAAAAAATTCAACTTTTGTTTCGCGTCGTCTCTAGTGTTGATCGGGCGCGTAGACCGATGGGGGCTCGGAGACGACGCGTAGACCGATCGGGGCTTAGGAGACGACGCGTAGACCGATCGGGGCTCGGAGACGGCGCGTAGACCGATCGGGGCTTAGGAGACGACGCGTAGACCGATCGGGGCTCGGAGACGGCGCGTAGACCGATCGGGGTGTAGATCCGACGCTCGCCCTGACTCGGCACGAAGTTCTGCTCTGGAGCGTTGAACATGATTGTAGAGGAAAAAAAAAAAAAAAAAAAATTCAACTTTCGTTTCGCGTCGTCTCTAGCGTTGATCGGGCGCGTAGACCGATCGGGTCTCGGAGACGACGCGTAGACCGATCGGGGCTTAGGAGACGACGCGTAGACCGATCGGGGCTCGGAGACAGCGCGTAGACCGATCGGGGTGTAGATCCGACGCTCGCCCTGACTCGGCACGAAGTTCTGCTCTGGAGCGTTGAACATGATTGTAAAGTGGAAAAAAAAAATTCAACTTTTGTTTCGCGTCGTCTCTAGTGTTGATCGGGCGCGTAGACCGATGGGGGCTCGGAGACGACGCGTAGACCGATCGGGGCTTAGGAGACGACGCGTAGACCGATCGGGGCTCGGAGACGGCGCGTAGACCGATCGGGGCTTAGGAGACGACGCGTAGACCGATCGGGGCTCGGAGACGGCGCGTAGACCGATCGGGGTGTAGATCCGACGCTCGCCCTGACTCGGCACGAAGTTCTGCTCTGGAGCGTTGAACATGATTGTAAAGTGGAAAAAAAAAAAATTCAACTTTTGTTTCGCGTCGTCTCTAGTGTTGATCGGGCGCGTAGACCGATCGGGGCTCGGAGACGACGCGTAGACCGATCGGGGCTTAGGAGACGACGCGTAGACCGATTGGGGCTCGGAGACGGCGCGTAGACCGATCGGGGTGTTGATCCGACGCTCGCCCTGACTCGGCACGAAGTTCCGCTCTGGAGCGTTGAACATGATTGTAGAGGAAAAAAAAAAAAAAAAAAAAAATTCAACTTTCGTTTCGCGTCGTCTCTAGAGTTGATCGGGCGCGTAGACCGATCGGGGCTCGGAGACGACGCGTAGACCGATCGGGGCTTAGGAGACGACGCGTAGACCGATCGGGGCTCGGAGACGGCGCGTAGACCGATCGGGGTGTAGATCCGACGCTCACCCTGACTCGGCACAAAGTTCTGCTCTGGAGCGTTGAACATGATTGTAGAGGAAAACAAAAAAAAAATTCAACTTTTGTTTCGCGTCGTCTCTAGTGTTGATCGGGCGCGTAGACCGATCGGGACTCGGAGACGACGCGTAGACCGATCGGGGCTTAGGAGACGACGCGTAGACCGATCGGGGCTCGGAGACGGCGCGTAGACCGATCGGGATGTAGATCCGACGCTCGCCCTGACTCGGCACAAAGTTCTGCTCTGGAGCGTTGAACATGATTGTAGAGGAAAAAAAAAAAAAAAATTCAACTTTTGTTTCGCGTCGTCTCTAGTGTTGATCGGGCGCGTAGACCGATCGGGACTCGGAGACGACGCGTAGACCGATCGGGGCTTAGGAAACGACGCGTAGACCGATCGGGGCTCGGAGACGGCGCGTAGACCGATCGGGGTGTAGATCCGACGCTCGCCCTGACTCGGCACGAAGTTCTGCTCTGGAGCGTTGAACATGATTGTAGAGGAAAAAAAAAAAAAAAAATTCAACTTTCGTTTCGCGTCGTCTCTAGCGTTGATCGGGCGCGTAGACCGATCGGGTCTCGGAGACGACGCGTAGACCGATCGGGGCTTAGGAGACGACGCGTAGACCGATCGGGGCTCGGAGACGGCGCGTAGACCGATCGGGGTGTAGATCCGACGCTCGCCCTGACTCGGCACGAAGTTCTGCTCTGGAGCGTTGAACATGATTGTAGAGTGGAAAAAAAAAAAAATTCAACTTTTGTTTCGCGTCGTCTCTAGTGTTGATCGGGCGCGTAGACCGATGGGGGCTCGGAGACGACGCGTAGACCGATCGGGGCTTAGGAGACGACGCGTAGACCGATCGGGGCTCGGAGACGGCGCGTAGACCGATCGGGGCTTAGGAGACGACGCGTAGACCGATCGGGGCTCGGAGACGGCGCGTAGACCGATCGGGGTGTAGATCCGACGCTCGCCCTGACTCGGCACGAAGTTCTGCTCTGGAGCGTTGAACATGATTGTAGAGGAAAAAAAAAAAAAAAAAATTCAACTTTCGTTTCGCGTCGTCTCTAGCGTTGATCGGGCGCGTAGACCGATCGGGTCTCGGAGACGACGCGTAGACCGATCGGGACTTAGGAGACGACGCGTAGACCGATCGGGGCTCGGAGACAGCGCGTAGACCGATCGGGGTGTAGATTCGACGCTCGCCCTGACTCGGCACGAAGTTCTGCTCTGGAGCGTTGAACATGATTGTAAAGTGGAAAAAAAAAATTCAACTTTTGTTTCGCGTCGTCTCTAGTGTTGATCGGGCGCGTAGACCGATGGGGGCTCGGAGACGACGCGTAGACCGATCGGGGCTTAGGAGACGACGCGTAGACCGATCGGGGCTCGGAGACGGCGCGTAGACCGATCGGGGCTTAGGAGACGACGCGTAGACCGATCGGGGCTCGGAGACGGCGCGTAGACCGATCGGGGTGTAGATCCGACGCTCGCCCTGACTCGGCACGAAGTTCCGCTCTGGAGCGTTGAACATGATTGTAGAGGAAAAAAAAAAAAAAATTCAACTTTTGTTTCGCGTCGTCTCTAGTGTTGATCGGGCGCGTAGACCGATCGGGACTCGGAGACGACGCGTAGACCGATCGGGGCTTAGGAGTCGACGCGTAGACCGATCGGGGCTCGGAGACGGCGCGTAGACCGATCGGGGTGTAGATCCGACGCGCGCCCTGACTCGGCACGAAGTTCTGCTCTGGAGCATTGAACATGATTGTAGAGGAAAACAAAAAAAAAATTCAACTGTCGTTTCGCGTCGTCTCTAGCGTTGATCGGGCGCGTAGACCGATCGGGTCTCGGAGACGACGCGTAGACCGATCGGGGCTTAGGAGACGACGCGTAGACCGATCGGGGCTCGGAGACGGCGCGTAGACCGATCGGGGTGTAGATCCGACGCTCGCCCTGACTCGGCACGACGTTCTGCTCTGGAGCGTTGAACATGATTGTAGAGGAAAAAAAAAACTTCATCTTTCGTTTCGCGTCATCTCTAGTGTTGATCGGGCGCGTAGACCGATCGGGTCTCGGAGACGACGCGCAGACCGATCGGGGCTTAGGAGACGACGCGTAGACCGATCGGGGCTCGGAGACGGCGCGTAGACCGATCGGGGTGTAGATCCGACGCTCGCCCTGACTCGGCACGAAGTTCTGCTCTGGAGCATTGAACATGATTGTAGAGGAAAAAAAAAAAAAAAATTCAACTTTCGTTTCGCGTCGTCTCTAGCGTTGATCGGGCGCGTAGACCGATCGGGTCTCGGAGACGACGCGTAGACCGATCGGGGTGTAGATCCGACGCTCGCCCTGACTCGGCACGAAGTTCTGCTCTGGAGCGTTGAACATGATTGTAGAGGGAAAAAAAAAAAAAAAAAATTCAACTTTCGTTTCGCGTCGTCTCTAGCGTTGATCGGGTGCGTAGACCGATCGGGTCTCGGAGACGACGCGTAGACCGATCGGGGCTTAGGAGACGACGCGTAGAGCGATCGGGGCTCGGAGACGGCGCGTAGACCGATCGGGGTGTAGATCCGACGCTCGCCCTGACTCGGCACGAAGTTCTGCTCTGGAGCGTTGAACATGATTGTAGAGTGGAAAAAAAAAAAATTCAACTTTTGTTTCGCGTCGTCTCTAGTGTTGATCGGGCGCGTAGACCGATGGGGGCTCGGAGACGACGCGTAGACCGATCGGGGCTTAGGAGACGACGCGTAGACCGATCGGGGCTCGGAGACGGCGCGTAGACCGATCGGGGCTTAGGAGACGACGCGTAGACCGATCGGGGCTCGGAGACGGCGCGTAGACCGATCGGGGTGTAGATCCGACGCTCGCCCTGACTCGGCACGAAGTTCTGCTCTGGAGCGTTGAACATGATTGTAGAGGAAAAAAAAAAAAAAAAAATTCAACTTTCGTTTCGCGTCGTCTCTAGCGTTGATCGGGCGCGTAGACCGATCGGGACTCGGAGACGACGCGTAGACCGATCGGGGCTTAGGAGTCGACGCGTAGACCGATCGGGGCTCGGAGACGGCGCGTAGACCGATCGGGGTGTAGATCCGACGCTCGCCCTGACTCGGCACGAAGTTCTGCTCTGGAGCGTTGAACATGATTGTAGAGGAAAAAAAAAAAAAAAATTCAACTTTCGTTTCGCGTCGTGTCTAGTATTGATCGGGCGCGTAGACCGATCGGGGTGTAGACCAGACGCTCGCCCTGACTCGGCACGAAGTTCTGCTCTGGAGCGTTGAACATGATTGTAGAGGAAAAAAAAAAAAAAAAATTCAACTTTTGTTTCGCGTCGTCTCTAGTGTTGATCGGGCGCGTAGACCGATCGGGCTTAGGAGACGACGCGTAGACCGATCGGGGCTCGGAGACGGCGCGTAGACTGATCGGGGAGTAGATCCGACGCTCGCCCTGACTCGGCACAAAGTTCTGCTCTGGAGCGTTGAACATGATTGTAGAGGAAAAAAAAAAAAAAAATCCAACTTTTGTTTCGCGTCGTCTCTAGTGTTGATCGGGCGCGTAGACCGATCGGGCTTAGGAGACGACGCGTAGACCGATCAGGGCTCGGAGACGGCGCGTAGACCGATCGGGGCTTAGGAGACGACGCGTAGACCGATCGGGGCTCGGAGACGGCGCGTAGACCGATGGGGGTGTAGATCAGACGCTCGCCCTGACTCGGCACGAAGTTCTGCTCGGGAGCGTTGAACATGATTGTAGAAAAAAAAAAAAAAAAATTCAACTTTCGTTTCGCGTCGTCTCTAGTGTTGATCGGGCGCGTAGACCGATCGGGGCTCGGAGACGGCGCGTAGACCGATCGGGGTGTAGATCAGACGCTCGCCCTGACTCGGCACGAAGTTCTGCTCTGGAGCGTTGAACATGATTGTAGAGGAAAAAAAAAAAAAAATTCAACTTTCGTTTCGCGTCGTCTCTAGTGTTGATCGGGCGCGTAGACCGATCGGGGCTCGGAGACGGCGCGTAGACCGATCGGGGTGTAGATCCGACGCTCGCCCTGACTCGGCACAAAGTTCTGCTCTGGAGCGTTGAACATGATTGTAGAGGAAAAAAAAAAAAAAATTCAACTTTTGTTTCGCGTCGTCTCTAGTGTTGATCGGGCGCGTAGACCGATCGGGACTCGGAGACGACGCGTAGACCGATCGGGGCTTAGGAGACGACGCGTAGACCGATCGGGTCTCGGAGACGGCGCGTAGACCGATCGGGGTGTAGATCCGACGCTCGCCCTGACTCGGCACAAAGTTCTGCTCTGGAGGGTTGAACATGATTGTAGAAGAAAAAAAAAAAAAAAAAATTCAACTTTTGTTTCGCGTCGTCTCTAGTGTTGATCGGGCGCGTAGACCGATCGGGACTCGGAGACGACGCGTAGACCGATCGGGGCTTAGGAGACGACGCGTAGACCGATCGGGGCTCGGAGACGGCGCGTAGACCGATCGGGGTGTAGATCCGACGCTCGCCCTGACTCGGCACGAAGTTCTGCTCTGGAGCGTTGAACATGATTGTAGAGGAAAAAAAAAAAATCAATTTTCGTTTCGCGTCGTCTCTAGTATTGATCGGGCGCGTAGACCGATCGGGGCTCGGAGACGGCGCGTAGACCGATCGGGGTGTAGATCAGACGCTCGCCCTGACTCGGCACGAAGTTCTGCTCTGGAACGTTGAACATGATTGTAGAGGAAAAAAAAAAAAAATTCATCTTTTGTTTCGCGTCGTCTCTAGTGTTGATCGGGCGCGTAGACCGATCGGGCTTAGGAGACGACGCGTAGACCGATCGGGGCTCGGAGACGGCGCGTAGACCGATCGGGGCTTAGGAGACGACGCGTAGACCGATCGGGGCTCGGAGACGGCGCGTAGACCGATCGGGGTGTAGATCAGACGCTCGCCCTGACTCGGCACGAAGTTCTGCTCTGGAGCGTTGAACATGATTGTAGAGGAAAAAAAAAAAAAATTCAACTTTCGTTTCGCGTCGTCTCTAGTGTTGATCGGGCGCGTAGACCGATCGGGGCTCGGAGACGGCGCGTAGACCGATCGGGGTGTAGATCAGACGCTCGCCCTGACTCGGCACGAAGTTCTGCTCTGGAGCGTTGAACATGATTGTAGAGGAAAAAAAAAAAAAAAATTCAACTTTCGTTTCGCGTCGTCTCTAGTGTTGATCGGGCGCGTAGACCGATCGGGGCTCGGAGACGGCGCGTAGACCGATCGGGGTGTAGATCCGACGCTCGCCCTGACTCGGCACGAAGTTCTGCTCTGGAGCGTTGAACATGATTGTAGAGGAAAAAAAAAAAAAAAAAATTCAACTTTTGTTTCGCGTCGTCTCTAGTGTTGATCGGGCGCGTAGACCGATGGGGGCTCGGAGACGACGCGTAGACCGATCGGGGCTTAGGAGACGACGCGTAGACCGATCGGGTCTCGGAGACGGCGCGTAGACCGATCGGGGCTTAGGAGACGACGCGTAGACCGATCGGGTCTCGGAGACGGCGCGTAGACCGATCGGGGTGTAGATCCGACGCTCGCCCTGACTCGGCACAAAGTTCTGCTCTGGAGCGTTGAACATGATTGTAGAGGAAAAAAAAAAAAAATTCAACTTTCGTTTCGCGTCGTCTCTAGAGTTGATCGGGCGCGTAGACCGATCGGGGCTCGGAGACGGCGCGTAGACCGAGCGGGGTGTAGATCCGACGCTCGCCCTGACTCGGCACGAAGTTCTGCTCTGGAGCGTTGAACATGATTGTGGAGGAAAAAAAAAAAAAAAAATTCAACTTTCGTTTCGCGTCGTCTCTAGTATTGATCGGGCGCGTAGACCGATCGGGGCTCGGAGACGACGCGTAGACCGATCGGGGCTTAGGAGACGACGCGTAGACCGATCGGGGCTCGGAGACGGCGCGTAGACCGATCGGGGTGTAGATCCGACGCTCGCCCTGACTCGGCACGAAGTTCCGCTCTGGAGCGTTGAACATGATTGCAGAGGAAAAAAAAAAAAAAAAAAATTCAACTTTTGTTTCGCGTCGTCTCGAGTGTTGATCGGGCGCGTAGACCGATCGGGACTTGGAGACGACACGTAGACCGATCGGGGCTTAGGAGACGACGCGTAGACCGATCAGGGCTCGGAGACGGCGCGTAGACCGATCGGGGCTTAGGAGACGACGCGTAGACCGATCGGGGCTCGGAGACGGCGCGTAGACCGATCGGGGTGTAGATCCGACGCTCGCCCTGACTCGGCACGAAGTTCTGCTCTGGAGCGTTGAACATGATTGTAGAGGAAAAAAAAAACTTCATCTTTCGTTTCGCGTCGTCTCTAGTGTTGATCGGGCGCGTAGACCGATCGGGGCTCGGAGACGGCGCGTAGACCGATCGGGGCTCGGAGACGGCGCGTAGACCGATCGGGGTGTAGATCCGACGCTCGCCCTGACTCGGCACGAAGTTCCGCTCTGGAGCGTTGAACATGATTGTAGAGGAAAAAAAAAAAAAAAAATTCAACTTTTGTTTCGCGTCGTCTCGAGTGTTGATCGGGCGCGTAGTCCGATCGGGACTAGGAGACGACGCGTAGACAGATCGGGGCTTAGGAGACGACGCGTAGACCGATCGGGGCTCCGAGACGGCGCGTAGACCGATCGGGGTGTAGATCCGACGCTCACCCTGACTCGGCACAAAGTTCTGCTCTGGAGCGTTGAACATGATTGTAGAGGAAAAAAAAAAATAAAAATTCAACTTTTGTTTCGCGTCGTCTCTAGTGTTGATCGGGCGCGTAGACCGATCGGGACTCGGAGACGACGCGTAGACCGATCGGGGCTTAGGAGACGACGCGTAGACCGATCGGGGCTCGGAGACGGCGCGTAGACCGATCGGGGTGTAGATCCGACGCTCGCCCTGACTCGGCACAAAGTTCTGCTCTGGAGCGTTGAACATGATTGTAGAGGAAAAAAAAAAAAATTCAACTTTTGTTTCGCGTCGTCTCTAGTGTTGATCGGGCGCGTAGACCGATCGGGTCTCGGAGACGACGCGTAGACCGATCGGGGCTTAGGAGACGACGCGTAGACCGATCGGGGCTCGGAGACGGCGCGTAGACCGATCGGGGTGTAGATCCGACGCTCGCCCTGACTCGGCACAAAGTTCTGCTCTGGAGCGTTGAACATGATTGTAGAGGAAAAAAAAAAAAAAAAAAATTCAACTTTCGTTTCGCGTCGTCTCTAGAGTTGATCGGGCGCGTAGACCGATCGGGACTCGGAGACGGCGCGTAGACCGATCGGGGTGTAGATCCGACGCTCGCCCTGACTCGGCACGAAGTTCCGCTCTGGAGCATTGAACATGATTGTAGAGAAAAAAAAAAAAAAAAAAAAAAAAATTCAACTTTTGTTTCGCGTCGTCTCTAGTGTTGATCGGGCGCGTAGACCGATGGGGGCTCGGAGACGACGCGTAGACCGATCGGGGCTTAGGAGACGACGCGTAGACCGATCGGGTCTCGGAGACGGCGCGTAGACCGATCGGGGTGTAGATCCGACGCTCGCCCTGACTCGGCACAAAGTTCTGCTCTGGAGGGTTGAACATGATTGTAGAAGAAAAAAATAAAATAAAATTCAACTTTTGTTTCGCGTCGTCTCTAGTGTTGATCGGGCGCGTAGACCGATCGGGACTCGGAGACGACGCGTAGACCGATCGGGGCTTAGGAGACGACGCGTAGACCGATCGGGGCTCGGAGACGGCGCGTAGACCGATCGGGGTGTAGATCCGACGCTTGCCCTGACTCGGCAGGAAGTTCTGCTCTGGAGCGTTGAACATGATTGTAGAGGAAAAAAAAAAAAAAATTCAACTTTCGTTTCGCGTCGTGTCTAGTATTGATCGGGCGCGTAGACCGATCGGGGTGTAGATCCGACGCTCGCCCTGACTCGGCACAAAGTTCTGCTCTGGAGCGTTGAACATGATTGTAGAGGAAAAAAAAAAAAAAAATTCAACTTTCGTTTCGCGTCGTCTCTAGAGTTGATCGGGCGCGTAGACCGATCGGGGCTCGGAGACGGCGCGTAGACCGATCGGGGTGTAGATAACACGCTCGCCCTGACTCGGCACGAAGTTCTGCTCTGGAGCGTTGAACATGATTGTAGAGGAAAAAAAAAAAAAAATTCAACTTTCGTTTCGCGTCGTCTCTAGTGTTGATCGGGCGCGTAGACCGATCGGGGCTCGGAGACGGCGCGTAGACCGATCGGGGTGTAGATCCGACGCTCGCCCTGACTCGGCACGAAGTTACGCTCTGGAGCATTGAACATGATTGTAGAGAAAAAAAAAAAAAAAAAAAAAAAAAAAAAATTCAACTTTTGTTTCGCGTCGTCTCTAGTGTTGATCGGGCGCGTAGACCGATGGGGGCTCGGAGACGACGCGTAGACCGATCGGGGCTTAGGAGACGACGCGTAGACCGATCGGGTCTCGGAGACGGCGCGTAGACCGATCGGGGTGTAGATCCGACGCTCGCCCTGACTCGGCACAAAGTTCTGCTCTGGAGGGTTGAACATGATTGTAGAAGAAAAAAAAAATAAAATTCAACTTTTGTTTCGCGTCGTCTCTAGTGTTGATCGGGCGCGTGGACCGATCGGGACTCGGAGACGACGCGTAGACCGATCGGGGCTTAGGAGACGACGCGTAGACCGATCGGGGCTCGGAGACGGCGCGTAGACCGATCGGGGTGTAGATCCGACGCTTGCCCTGACTCGGCACGAAGTTCTGCTCTGGAGCGTTGAACATGATTGTAGAGGAAAAAAAAAAAAAAATTCAACTTTCGTTTCGCGTCGTGTCTAGTATTGATCGGGCGCGTAGACCGATCGGGGTGTAGACCAGACGCTCGCCCTGACTCGGCACGAAGTTCTGCTCTGGAGCGTTGAACATGATTGTAGAGGAAAAAAAAAAAATTCAACTTTTGTTTCGCGTCGTCTCTAGTGTTGATCGGGCGCGTAGACCGATCGGGCTTAGGAGACGACGCGTAGACCGATCGGGGCTCGGAGACGGCGCGTAGACCGATCGGGGAGTAGATCCGACGCTCGCCCTGACTCGGCACAAAGTTCTGCTCTGGAGCGTTGAACATGATTGTAGAGGAAAAAAAAAAAAAAAAATCCAACTTTTGTTTCGCGTCGTCTCTAGTGTTGATCGGGCGCGTAGACCGATCGGGCTTAGGAGACGACGCGTAGACCGATCGGGGCTCGGAGACGGCGCGTAGACCGATCGGGGTGTAGATCCGACGCTCGCCCTGACTCGGCACGAAGTTCTGCTCTGGAGCGTTGAACATGATTGTAAAGTGGAAAAAAAAAAATTCAACTTTTGTTTCGCGTCGTCTCTAGTGTTGATCGGGCGCGTAGACCGATGGGGGCTCGGAGACGACGCGTAGACCGATCGGGGCTTAGGAGACGACGCGTAGACCGATCGGGGCTCGGAGACGGCGCGTAGACCGATCGGGGCTTAGGAGACGACGCGTAGACCGATCGGGGCTCGGAGACGGCGCGTAGACCGATCGGGGTGTAGATCCGACGCTCGCCCTGACTCGGCACGAAGTTCTGCTCTGGAGCGTTGAACATGATTGTAGAGGAAAAAAAAAAAAAAAAATTCAACTTTCGTTTCGCGTCGTCTCTAGTATTGATCGGGCGCGTAGACCGATCGGGGCTCGGAGACGACGCGTAGACCGATCGGGGCTTAGGAGACGACGCGTAGACCGATCGGGGCTCGGAGACGGCGCGTAGACCGATCGGGGTGTAGATCCGACGCTCGCCCTGACTCGGCACGAAGTTCCGCTCTGGAGCGTTGAACATGATTGCAGAGGAAAAAAAAAAAAAAAAAAAATTCAACTTTTGTTTCGCGTCGTCTCGAGTGTTGATCGGGCGCGTAGACCGATCGGGACTCGGAGACGACACGTAGACCGATCGGGGCTTAGGAGACGACGCGTAGACCGATCGGGGCTCGGAGACGGCGCGTAGACCGATCGGGGCTTAGGAGACGACGCGTAGACCGATCGGGGCTCGGAGACGGCGCGTAGACCGATCGGGGTGTAGATCCGACGCTCGCCCTGACTCGGCACGAAGTTCTGCTCTGGAGCGTTGAACATGATTGTAGAGGAAAAAAAAAAACTTCATCTTTCGTTTCGCGTCGTCTCTAGTGTTGATCGGGCGCGTAGACCGATCGGGGCTCGGAGACGGCGCGTAGACCGATCGGGGCTCGGAGACGGCGCGTAGACCGATCGGGGTGTAGATCCGACGCTCGCCCTGACTCGGCACGAAGTTCCGCTCTGGAGCGTTGAACATGATTGTAGAGGAAAAAAAAAAAAAAAAATTCAACTTTTGTTTCGCGTCGTCTCGAGTGTTGATCGGGCGCGTAGACCGATCGGGACTAGGAGACGACGCGTAGACAGATCGGGGCTTAGGAGACGACGCGTAGACCGATCGGGGCTCCGAGACGGCGCGTAGACCGATCGGGGTGTAGATCCGACGCTCACCCTGACTCGGCACAAAGTTCTGCTCTGGAGCGTTGAACATGATTGTAGAGGAAAAAAAAAAATAAAAATTCAACTTTTGTTTCGCGTCGTCTCTAGTGTTGATCGGGCGCGTAGACCGATCGGGACTCGGAGACGACGCGTAGACCGATCGGGGCTTAGGAGACGACGCGTAGACCGATCGGGGCTCGGAGACGGCGCGTAGACCGATCGGGGTGTAGATCCGACGCTCGCCCTGACTCGGCACAAAGTTCTGCTCTGGAGCGTTGAACATGATTGTAGAGGAAAAAAAAAAAAATTCAACTTTTGTTTCGCGTCGTCTCTAGTGTTGATCGGGCGCGTAGACCGATCGGGTCTCGGAGACGACGCGTAGACCGATCGGGACTTAGGAGACGACGCGTAGACCGATCAGGTCTCGGAGACGGCGCGTAGACCGATCGGGGTGTAGATCCGACGCTCGCCCTGACTCGGCACAAAGTTCTGCTCTGGAGCGTTGAACATGATTGTAGAGGAAAAAAAAAAAAAAAAAAATTCAACTTTCGTTTCGCGTCGTCTCTAGAGTTGATCGGGCGCGTAGACCGATCGGGGCTCGGAGACGGCGCGTAGACCGATCGGGGTGTAGATCCGACGCTCGCCCTGACTCGGCACGAAGTTCCGCTCTGGAGCATTGAACATGATTGTAGAGAAAAAAAAAAAAAAAAAAAAAAAATTCAACTTTTGTTTCGCGTCGTCTCTAGTGTTGATCGGGCGCGTAGACCGATGGGGGCTCGGAGACGACGCGTAGACCGATCGGGGCTTAGGAGACGACGCGTAGACCGATCGGGGCTCGGAGACGGCGCGTAGACCGATCGGGGAGTAGATCCGACGCTCGCCCTGACTCGGCACAAAGTTCTGCTCTGGAGCGTTGAACATGATTGTAGAGGAAAAAAAAAAAAATCCAACATTTGTTTCGCGTCGTCTCTAGTGTTGATCGGGCGCGTAGACCGATCGGGCTTAGGAGACGACGCGTAGACCGATCGCGGCTCGGAGACGGCGCGTAGACCGATCGGGGCTTAGGAGACGACGCGTAGACCGATCGGGGCTTGGAGACGGCGCGTAGACCGATCGGGGTGTAGATCAGACGCTCGCCCTGACTCGGCACGAAGTTCTGCTCGGGAGCGTTGAACATGATTGTAGAGGAAAAAAAAAAATTCAACTTTCGTTTCGCGTCGTCTCTAGTGTTGATCGGGCGCGTAGACCGATCGGGGCTCGGAGACGGCGCGTAGACCGATCGGGGTGTAGATCAGACGCTCGCCCTGACTCGGCACGAAGTTCTGCTCTGGAGCGTTGAACATGATTGTAGAGGAAAAAAAAAAAAAATTCAACTTTCGTTTCGCGTTGTCTCTAGTGTTGATCGGGCGCGTAGACCGATCGGGGCTCGGAGACGGCGCGTAGACCGATCGGGGTGTAGATCCGACGCTCGCCCTGACTCGGCACGAAGTTCCGCTCTGGAGCATTGAACATGATGGTAGAGAAAAAAAAAAAAAAAAAAAAAAAAATTCAACTTTTGTTTCGCGTCGTCTCTAGTGTTGATCGGGCGCGTAGACCGATCGGGACTCGGAGACGACGCGTAGACCGATCGGGGCTTAGGAGACGACGCGTAGACCGATCGGGGCTCGGAGACGGCGCGTAGACCGATCGGGGTGTAGATCCGACGCTTGCCCTGACTCGGCACGAAGTTCTGCTCTGGAGCGTTGAACATGATTGTAGAGGAAAAAAAAAAAAATTCAACTTTCGTTTCGCGTCGTGTCTAGTATTGATCGGGCGCGTAGACCGATCGGGGTGTAGACCAGACGCTCGCCCTGACTCGGCACGAAGTTCTGTTCTGGAGCGTTGAACATGATTGTAGAGGAAAAAAAAAAAAATTCAACTTTTGTTTCGCGTCGTCTCTAGTGTTGATCGGGCGCGTAGACCGATCGGGCTTAGGAGACGACGCGTAGACCGATCGGGGCTCGGAGACGGCGCGTAGACCGATCGGGGAGTAGATCCGACGCTCGCCCTGACTCGGCACAAAGTTCTGCTCTGGAGCGTTGAACATGATTGTAGAGGAAAAAAAAAAAATCCAACTTTTGTTTCGCGTCGTCTCTAGTGTTGATCGGGCGCGTAGACCGATCGGGCTTAGGAGACGACGCGTAGACCGATCGGGGCTCGGAGACGGCGCGTAGACCGATCGGGGCTTAGGAGACGACGCGTAGACCGATCGGGGCTCGGAGACGGCGCGTAGACCGATCGGGGTGTAGATCAGACGCTCGCCCTGACTCGGCACGAAGTTCTGCTCTGGAGCGTTGAACATGATTGTAGAGGAAAAAAAAAAAATTCAACTTTCGTTTCGCGTCGTCTCTAGTGTTGATCGGGCGCGTAGACCGATCGGGGCTCGGAGACGGCGCGTAGACCGATCGGGGTGTAGATCAGACGCTCGCCCTGACTCGGCACGAAGTTCTGCTCTGGAGCGTTGAACATGATTGTAGAGGAAAAAAAAAAAAAAATTCAACTTTCGTTTCGCGTCGTCTCTAGTGTTGATCGGGCGCGTAGACCGATCGGGGCTCGGAGACGGCGCGTAGACCGATCGGGGTGTAGATCCGACGCTCGCCCTGACTCGGCACAAAGTTCTGCTCTGGAGCGTTGAACATGATTGTAGAGGAAAAAAAAAAAAAATTCAACTTTTGTTTCGCGTCGTCTCTAGTGTTGATCGGGCGCGTAGACCGATCGGGACTCGGAGACGACGCGTAGACCGATCGGGGCTTAGGAGACGACGCGTAGACCGATCGGGGCTTAGGAGACGACGCGTAGACCGATCGGGTCTCGGAGACGGCGCGTAGACCGATCGGGGTGTAGATCCGACGCTCGCCCTGACTCGGCACAAAGTTCTGCTCTGGAGGGTTGAACATGATTGTAGAAGAAAAAAAAAAATAAAATTCAACTTTTGTTTCGCGTCGTCTCTAGTGTTGATCGGGCGCGTAGACCGATCGGGACTCGGAGACGACGCGTACACCGATCGGGGCTTAGGAGACGACGCGTAGACCGATCGGGGCTCGGAGACGGCGCGTAGACCGATCGGGGTGTAGATCCGACGCTTGCCCTGACTCGGCACGAAGTTCTGCTCTGGAGCGTTGAACATGATTGTAGAGGAAAAAAAAAAAAAAATTCAACTTTCGTTTCGCGTCGTGTCTAGTATTGATCGGGCGCGTAGACCGATCGGGGTGTAGACCAGACGCTCGCCCTGACTCGGCACGAAGTTCTGCTCTGGAGCGTTGAACATGATTGTAGAGGAAAAAAAAAAAAATTCAACTTTTGTTTCGCGTCGTCTCTAGTGTTGATCGGGCGCGTAGACCGATCGGGCTTAGGAGACGACGCGTAGACCGATCGGGGCTCGGAGACGGCGCGTAGACCGATCGGGGAGTAGATCCGACGCTCGCCCTGACTCGGCACAAAGTTCTGGTCTGGAGCGTTGAACATGATTGTAGAGGAAAAAAAAAAAAAAAAATCCGACTTTTGTTTCGCGTCGTCTCTAGTGTTGATCGGGCGCGTAGACCGATCGGGCTTAGGAGACGACGCGTAGACCGATCGGGGCTCGGAGACGGCGCGTAGACCGATCGGGGCTTAGGAGACGACGCGTAGACCGATCGGGGCTCCGAGACGGCGCGTAGACTGATCGGGGTGTAGATCCGACGCTCGCCCTGACTCGGCACGAAGTTCTGCTCTGGAGCGTTGAACATGATTGTAGAAGAAAAAAAAAAAAAAAAATTCAACTTTCGTTTCGCGTCGTCTCTAGTGTTGATCGGGCGCGTAGACCGATCGGGGCTCGGAGACGACGCGTAGACCGATCGGGGCTTAGGAGACGACGCGTAGACCGATTGGGGCTCGGAGACGGCGCGTAGACCGATCGGGGTGTAGATCCGACGCTCGCCCTGACTCGGCACGAAGTTCCGCTCTGGAGCGTTGAACATGATTGTAGAGGAAAAAAAAAAAAAAAAAAAGTCAACTTTCGTTTCGCGTCGTCTCTAGTGTTGATCGGGCGCGTAGACCGATCGGGGCTCGGAGACGGCGCGTAGACCGATCGGGGTGTAGATCAGACGCTCGCCCTGACTCGGCACGAAGTTCTGCTCTGGAGCGTTGAACATGATTGTAGAGGAAAAAAAAAAAAAATTCAACTTTCGTTTCGCGTTGTCTCTAGTGTTGATCGGGCGCGTAGACCGATCGGGGCTCGGAGACGGCGCGTAGACCGATCGGGGTGTAGATCCGACGCTCGCCCTGACTCGGCACGAAGTTCCGCTCTGGAGCATTGAACATGATTGTAGAGAAAAAAAAAAAAAAAAAAAAAAAAATTCAACTTTTGTTTCGCGTCGTCTCTAGTGTCGATCGGGCGCGTAGACCGATGGGGGCTCGGAGACGACGCGTAGACCGATCGGGGCTTAGGAGACGACGCGTAGACCGATCGGGTCTCGGAGACGGCGCGTAGACCGATCGGGGTGTAGATCCGACGCTCGCCCTGACTCGGCACAAAGTTCTGCTCTGGAGGGTTGAACATGATTGTAGAAGAAAAAAAAAAATATAATTCAACTTTTGTTTCGCGTCGTCTCTAGTGTTGATCGGGCGCGTAGACCGATCGGGACTCGGAGACGACGCGTAGACCGATCGGGGCTTAGGAGACGACGCGTAGACCGATCGGGGCTCGGAGACGGCGCGTAGACCGATCGGGGTGTAGATCCGACGCTCGCCCTGACTCGGCACGAAGTTCTGCTCTGGAGCGTTGAACATGATTGTAGAGGAAAAAAAAAAAAAAAATTCAACTTTCGTTTCGCGTCGTGTCTAGTATTGATCGGGCGCGTAGACCGATCGGGGTGTAGACCAGACGCTCGCCCTGACTCGGCACGAAGTTCTGCTCTGGAGCGTTGAACATGATTGTAGAGGAAAAAAAAAAAATTCAACTTTTGTTTCGCGTCGTCTCTAGTGTTGATCGGGCGCGTAGACCGATCGGGACTCGGAGACGACGCGTAGACCGATCGGGGCTTAGGAGACGACGCGTAGACCGATCGGGGCTCGGAGACGGCGCGTAGACCGATCGGGGTGTAGATCCGACGCTTGCCCTGACTCGGCACGAAGTTCTGCTCTGGAGCGTTGAACATGATTGTAGAGGAAAAAAAAAAAAATTCAACTTTCGTTTCGCGTCGTGTCTAGTATTGATCGGGCGCGTAGACCGATCGGGGTGTAGACCAGACGCTCGCCCTGACTCGGCACGAAGTTCTGCTCTGGAGCGTTGAACATGATTGTAGAGGAAAAAAAAAAAAATTCAACTTTTGTTTCGCGTCGTCTCTAGTGTTGATCGGGCGCGTAGACCGATCGGGCTTAGGAGACGACGCGTAGACCGATCGGGGCTCGGAGACGGCGCGTAGACCGATCGGGGAGTAGATCCGACGCTCGCCCTGACTCGGCACAAAGTTCTGCTCTGGAGCGTTGAACATGATTGTAGAGGAAAAAAAAAAAATCCAACTTTTGTTTCGCGTCGTCTCTAGTGTTGATCGGGCGCGTAGACCGATCGGGCTTAGGAGACGACGCGTAGACCGATCGGGGCTCGGAGACGGCGCGTAGACCGATCGGGGCTTAGGAGACGACGCGTAGACCGATCGGGGCTCGGAGACGGCGCGTAGACCGATCGGGGTGTAGATCAGACGCTCGCCCTGACTCGGCACGAAGTTCTGCTCTGGAGCGTTGAACATGATTGTAGAGGAAAAAAAAAAAATCAACTTTCGTTTCGCGTCGTCTCTAGTGTTGATCGGGCGCGTAGACCGATCGGGGCTCGGAGACGGCGCGTAGACCGATCGGGGTGTAGATCAGACGCTCGCCCTGACTCGGCACGAAGTTCTGCTCTGGAGCGTTGAACATGATTGTAGAAGAAAAAAAAAAATAAAATTCAACTTTTGTTTCGCGTCGTCTCTAGTGTTGATCGGGCGCGTAGACCGATCGGGACTCGGAGACGACGCGTAGACCGATCGGGGCTTAGGAGACGACGCGTAGACCGATCGGGGCTCGGAGACGGCGCGTAGACCGATCGGGGTGTAGATCCGACGCTTGCCCTGACTCGGCACGAAGTTCTGCTCTGGAGCGTTGAACATGATTGTAGAGGAAAAAAAAAAAAAATTCAACTTTCGTTTCGCGTCGTGTCTAGTATTGATCGGGCGCGTAGACCGATCGGGGTGTAGACCAGACGCTCGCCCTGACTCGGCACGAAGTTCTGCTCTGGAGCGTTGAACATGATTGTAGAGGAAAAAAAAAAAATTCAACTTTTGTTTCGCGTCGTCTCTAGTGTTGATCGGGCGCGTAGACCGATCGGGCTTAGGAGACGACGCGTAGACCGATCGGGGCTCGGAGACGGCGCGTAGACCGATCGGGGAGTAGATCCGACGCTCGCCCTGACTCGGCACAAAGTTCTGGTCTGGAGCGTTGAACATGATTGTAGAGGAAAAAAAAAAAAAATCCGACTTTTGTTTCGCGTCGTCTCTAGTGTTGATCGGGCGCGTAGACCGATCGGGCTTAGGAGACGACGCGTAGACCGATCGGGGCTCGGAGACGGCGCGTAGACCGATCGGGGCTTAGGAGACGACGCGTAGACCGATCGGGGCTCGGAGACGGCGCGAGGACCGATCGGGGTGTAGATCAGACGCTCGCCCTGACTCGGCACGAAGTTCTGCTCTGGAGCGTTGAACATGATTGTAGAGGAAAAAAAAAAATCAACTTTCGTTTCGCGTCGTCTCTAGTGTTGATCGGGCGCGTAGACCGATCGGGGCTCGGAGACGGCGCGTAGACCGATCGGGGTGTAGATCCGACGCTTGCCCTGACTCGGCACGAAGTTCTGCTCTGGAGCGTTGAACATGATTGTAGAGGAAAAAAAAAAAAATTCAACTTTCGTTTCGCGTCGTGTCTAGTATTGATCGGGCGCGTAGACCGATCGGGGTGTAGACCAGACGCTCGCCCTGACTCGGCACGAAGTTCTGCTCTGGAGCGTTGAACATGATTGTAGAGGAAAAAAAAAAATTCAACTTTTGTTTCGCGTCGTCTCTAGTGTTGATCGGGCGCGTAGACCGATCGGGCTTAGGAGACGACGCGTAGACCGATCGGGGCTCGGAGACGGCGCGTAGACCGATCGGGGAGTAGATCCGACGCTCGCCCTGACTCGGCACAAAGTTCTGGTCTGGAGCGTTGAACATGATTGTAGAGGAAAAAAAAAAAAAAATCCGACTTTTGTTTCGCGTCGTCTCTAGTGTTGATCGGGCGCGTAGACCGATCGGGCTTAGGAGACGACGCGTAGACCGATCGGGGCTCGGAGACGGCGCGTAGACCGATCGGGGCTTAGGAGACGACGCGTAGACCGATCGGGGCTCCGAGACGGCGCGTAGACCGATCGGGGTGTAGATCCGACGCTCGCCCTGACTCGGCACGAAGTTCTGCTCTGGAGCGTTGAACATGATTGTAGAAGAAAAAAAAAAAAAAAAAATTCAACTTTCGTTTCGCGTCGTCTCTAGCGTTGATCGGGCGCGTAGACCGATCGGGGCTCGGAGACGACGCGTAGACCGATCGGGGCTTAGGAGACGACGCGTAGACCGATTGGGGCTCGGAGACGGCGCGTAGACCGATCGGGGTGTAGATCCGACGCTCGCCCTGACTCGGCACGAAGTTCCGCTCTGGAGCGTTGAACATGATTGTAGAGGAAAAAAAAAAAAAAAAAAATTCAACTTTCGTTTCGCGTCGTCTCTAGAGTTGATCGGGCGCGTAGACCGATCGGGGCTCGGAGACGACGCGTAGACCGATCGGGGCTTAGGAGACGACGCGTAGACCGATCGCGGCTCGGAGACGGCGCGTAGACCGATCGGGGTGTAGATCCGACGCTCACCCTGACTCGGCACAAAGTTCTGCTCTGGAGCGTTGAACATGATTGTAGAGGAAAAAAAAAAAATTCAACTTTTGTTTCGCGTCGTCTCTAGTGTTGATCGGGCGCGTAGACCGATCGGGACTCGGAGACGACGCGTAGACCGATCGGGGCTTAGGAGACGACGCGTAGACCGATCGGGGCTCGGAGACGGCGCGTAGACCGATCGGGGTGTAGATCCGACGCTCGCCCTGACTCGGCACAAAGTTCTGCTCTGGAGCGTTGAACATGATTGTAGAGGAAAAAAAAAAAAAAAAATTCAACTTTTGTTTCGCGTCGTCTCTAGTGTTGATCGGGCGCGTAGACCGATCGGGTCTCGGAGACGACGCGTAGACCGATCGGGGCTTAGGAGACGACGCGTAGACCGATCGGGTCTCGGAGACGGCGCGTAGACCGATCGGGGTGTAGATCCGACGCTCGCCCTGACTCGGCACAAAGTTCTGCTCTGGAGCGTTGAACATGATTGTAGAGGAAAAAAAAAAAAAAAAAAATTCAACTTTCGTTTCGCGTCGTCTCTAGTGTTGATCGGGCGCGTAGACCGATGGGGGCTCGGAGACGACGCGTAGACCGATCGGGGCTTAGGAGACGACGCGTAGACCGATCGGGTCTCGGAGACGGCGCGTAGACCGATCGGGGTGTAGATCCGACGCTCGCCCTGACTCGGCACGAAGTTCCGCTCTGGAGCATTGAACATGATTGTAGAGAAAAAAAAAAAAAAAAAAAAAATTCAACTTTTGTTTCGCGTCGTCTCTAGTGTTGATCGGGCGCGTAGACCGATGGGGGCTCGGAGACGACGCGTAGACCGATCGGGGCTTAGGAGACGACGCGTAGACCGATCGGGTCTCGGAGACGGCGCGTAGACCGATCGGGGTGTAGATCCGACGCTCGCCCTGACTCGGCACAAAGTTCTGCTCTGGAGGGTTGAACATGATTGTAGAAGAAAAAAAAAATAAAATTCAACTTTTGTTTCGCGTCGTCTCTAGTGTTGATCGGGCGAGTAGACCGATCGGGACTCGGAGACGACGCGTAGACCGATCGGGGCTTAGGAGACGACGCGTAGACCGATCGGGGCTCGGAGACGGCGCGTAGACCGATCGGGGTGTAGATCCGACGCTTGCCCTGACTCGGCACGAAGTTCTGCTCTGGAGCGTTGAACATGATTGTAGAGGAAAAAAAAAAAAAATTCAACTTTCGTTTCGCGTCGTGTCTAGTATTGATCGGGCGCGTAGACCGATCGGGGTGTAGACCAGACGCTCGCCCTGACTCGGCACGAAGTTCTGCTCTGGAGCGTTGAACATGATTGTAGAGGAAAAAAAAAAAAAATTCCACTTTTGTTTCGCGTCGTCTCTAGTGTTGATCGGGCGCGTAGACCGATCGGGCTTAGGAGACGACGCGTAGACCGATCGGGGCTCGGAGACGGCGCGTAGACCGATCGGGGAGTAGATCCGACGCTCGCCCTGACTCGGCACAAAGTTCTGCTCTGGAGCGTTGAACATGATTGTAGAGGAAAAAAAAAAAAAAAATCCAACTTTTGTTTCGCGTCGTCTCTAGTGTTGATCGGGCGCGTAGACCGATCGGGCTTAGGAGACGACGCGTAGACCGATCGGGGCTCGGAGACGGCGCGTAGACCGATCGGGGCTTAGGAGACGACGCGTAGACCGATCGGGGCTCGGAGACGGCGCGTAGACCGATCGGGGTGTAGATCAGACGCTCGCCCTGACTCGGCACGAAGTTCTGCTCTGGAGCGTTGAACATGATTGTAGAGGAAAAAAAAAAAATTCAACTTTCGTTTCGCGTCGTCTCTAGTGTTGATCGGGCGCGTAGACCGATCGGGGCTCGGAGACGGCGCGTAGACCGATCGGGGTGTAGATCAGACGCTCGCCCTGACTCGGCACGAAGTTCTGCTCTGGAGCGTTGAACATGATTGTAGAGGAAAAAAAAAAAAAAATTCAACTTTCGTTTCGCGTTGTCTCTAGTGTTGATCGGGCGCGTAGACCGATCGGGGCTCGGAGACGGCGCGTAGACCGATCGGGGTGTAGATCCGACGCTCGCCCTGACTCGGCACAAAGTTCTGCTCTGGAGGGTTGAACATGATTGTAGAAGAAAAAAAAAAATAAAATTCAACTTTTGTTTCGCGTCGTCTCTAGTGTTGATCGGGCGCGTAGACCGATCGGGACTCGGAGACGACGCGTAGACCGATCGGGGCTTAGGAGACGACGCGTAGACCGATCGGGGCTTAGGAGACGACGCGTAGACCGATCGGGGCTCGGAGACGGCGCGTAGACCGATCGGGGTGTAGATCCGACGCTTGCCCTGACTCGGCACGAAGTTCTGCTCTGGAGCGTTGAACATGATTGTAGAGGAAAAAAAAAAAATTCAACTTTCGTTTCGCGTCGTGTCTAGTATTGATCGGGCGCGTAGACCGATCGGGGTGTAGACCAGACGCTCGCCCTGACTCGGCACGAAGTTCTGCTCTGGAGCGTTGAACATGATTGTAGAGGAAAAAAAAAAAACTTCAACTTTTGTTTCGCGTCGTCTCTAGTGTTGATCGGGCGCGTAGACCGATCGGGCTTAGGAGACGACGCGTAGACCGATCGGGGCTCGGAGACGACGCGTAGACCGATCCGGGAGTAGATCCGACGCTCGCCCTGACTCGGCACAAAGTTCTGCTCTGGAGCGTTGAACATGATTGTAGAGGAAAAAAAAAAAAAATCCAACTTTTGTTTCGCGTCGTCTCTAGTGTTGATCGGGCGCGTAGACCGATCGGGCTTAGGAGACGACGCGTAGACCGATCGGGGCTCGGAGACGGCGCGTAGACCGATCGGGGCTTAGGAGACGACGCGTAGACCGATCGGGGCTCGGAGACGGCGCGTAGACCGATCGGGGTGTAGATCAGACGCTCGCCCTGACTCGGCACGAAGTTCTGCTCTGGAGCGTTGAACATGATTGTAGAGGAAAAAAAAAAATCAACTTTCGTTTCGCGTCGTCTCTAGTGTTGATCGGGCGCGTAGACCGATCGGGGCTCGGAGACGGCGCGTAGACCGATCGGGGTGTAGATCAGACGCTCGCCCTGACTCGGCACGAAGTTCTGCTCTGGAGCGTTGAACATGATTGTAGAAGAAAAAAAAAAATAAAATTCAACTTTTGTTTCGCGTCGTCTCTAGTGTTGATCGGGCGCGTAGACCGATCGGGACTCGGAGACGACGCGTAGACCGATCGGGGCTTAGGAGACGACGCGTAGACCGATCGGGGCTCGGAGACGGCGCGTAGACCGATCGGGGTGTAGATCCGACGCTTGCCCTGACTCGGCACGAAGTTCTGCTCTGGAGCGTTGAACATGATTGTAGAGGAAAAAAAAAAAAAAATTCAACTTTCGTTTCGCGTCGTGTCTAGTATTGATCGGGCGCGTAGACCGATCGGGGTGTAGACCAGACGCTCGCCCTGACTCGGCACGAAGTTCTGCTCTGGAGCGTTGAACATGATTGTAGAGGAAAAAAAAAAAATTCAACTTTTGTTTCGCGTCGTCTCTAGTGTTGATCGGGCGCGTAGACCGATCGGGCTTAGGAGACGACGCGTAGACCGATCGGGGCTCGGAGACGGCGCGTAGACCGATCGGGGAGTAGATCCGACGCTCGCCCTGACTCGGCACAAAGTTCTGGTCTGGAGCGTTGAACATGATTGTAGAGGAAAAAAAAAAAAAAAATCCGACTTTTGTTTCGCGTCGTCTCTAGTGTTGATCGGGCGCGTAGACCGATCGGGCTTAGGAGACGACGTGTAGACCGATCGGGGCTCGGAGACGGCGCGTAGACCGATCGGGGCTTAGGAGACGACGCGTAGACCGATCGGGGCTCCGAGACGGCGCGTAGACCGATCGGGGTGTAGATCCGACGCTCGCCCTGACTCGGCACGAAGTTCTGCTCTGGAGCGTTGAACATGATTGTGGAAGAAAAAAAAAAAAAAAAAATTCAACTTTCGTTTCGCGTCGTCTCTAGCGTTGATCAGGCGCGTAGACCGATCGGGGCTCGGAGACGACGCGTAGACCGATCGGGGCTTAGGAGACGACGCGTAGACCGATTGGGGCTCGGAGACGGCGCGTAGACCGATCGGGGTGTAGATCCGACGCTCGCCCTGACTCGGCACGAAGTTCCGCTCTGGAGCGTTGAACATGATTGTAGAGGAAAAAAAAAAAAAAAAAATTCAACTTTCGTTTCGCGTCGTCTCTAGAGTTGATCGGGCGCGTAGACCGATCGGGGCTCGGAGACGACGCGTAGACCGATCGGGGCTTAGGAGACGACGCGTAGACCGATCGCGGCTCGGAGACGGCGCGTAGACCGATCGGGGTGTAGATCCGACGCTCACCCTGACTCGGCACAAAGTTCTGCTCTGGAGCGTTGAACATGATTGTAGAGGAAAAAAAAAAAAATTCAACTTTTGTTTCGCGTCGTCTCTAGTGTTGATCGGGCGCGTAGACCGATCGGGACTCGGAGACGACGCGTAGACCGATCGGGGCTTAGGAGACGACGCGTAGACCGATCGGGGCTCGGAGACGGCGCGTAGACCGATCGGGGTGTAGATCCGACGCTCGCCCTGACTCGGCACAAAGTTCTGCTCTGGAGCGTTGAACATGATTGTAGAGGAAAAAAAAAAAAAAAAATTCAACTTTTGTTTCGCGTCGTCTCTAGTGTTGATCGGGCGCGTAGACCGATCGGGTCTCGGAGACGACGCGTAGACCGATCGGGGCTTAGGAGACGACGCGTAGACCGATCGGGTCTCGGAGACGGCGCGTAGACCGATCGGGGTGTAGATCCGACGCTCGCCCTGACTCGGCACAAAGTTCTGCTCTGGAGCGTTGAACATGATTGTAGAGGAAAAAAAAAAAAAAAAAAATTCAACTTTCGTTTCGCGTCGTCTCTAGTGTTGATCGGGCGCGTAGACCGATGGGGGCTCGGAGACGACGCGTAGACCGATCGGGGCTTAGGAGACGACGCGTAGACCGATCGGGTCTCGGAGACGGCGCGTAGACCGATCGGGGTGTAGATCCGACGCTCGCCCTGACTCGGCACGAAGTTCCGCTCTGGAGCATTGAACATGATTGTAGAGAAAAAAAAAAAAAAAAAAAAAATTCAACTTTTGTTTCGCGTCGTCTCTAGTGTTGATCGGGCGCGTAGACCGATGGGGGCTCGGAGACGACGCGTAGACCGATCGGGGCTTAGGAGACGACGCGTAGACCGATCGGGTCTCGGAGACGGCGCGTAGACCGATCGGGGTGTAGATCCGACGCTCGCCCTGACTCGGCACAAAGTTCTGCTCTGGAGGGTTGAACATGATTGTAGAAGAAAAAAAAAATAAAATTCAACTTTTGTTTCGCGTCGTCTCTAGTGTTGATCGGGCGAGTAGACCGATCGGGACTCGGAGACGACGCGTAGACCGATCGGGGCTTAGGAGACGACGCGTAGACCGATCGGGGCTCGGAGACGGCGCGTAGACCGATCGGGGTGTAGATCCGACGCTTGCCCTGACTCGGCACGAAGTTCTGCTCTGGAGCGTTGAACATGATTGTAGAGGAAAAAAAAAAAAAAATTCAACTTTCGTTTCGCGTCGTGTCTAGTATTGATCGGGCGCGTAGACCGATCGGGGTGTAGACCAGACGCTCGCCCTGACTCGGCACGAAGTTCTGCTCTGGAGCGTTGAACATGATTGTAGAGGAAAAAAAAAAAAAATTCCACTTTTGTTTCGCGTCGTCTCTAGTGTTGATCGGGCGCGTAGACCGATCGGGCTTAGGAGACGACGCGTAGACCGATCGGGGCTCGGAGACGGCGCGTAGACCGATCGGGGAGTAGATCCGACGCTCGCCCTGACTCGGCACAAAGTTCTGCTCTGGAGCGTTGAACATGATTGTAGAGGAAAAAAAAAAAAAAAATCCAACTTTTGTTTCGCGTCGTCTCTAGTGTTGATCGGGCGCGTAGACCGATCGGGCTTAGGAGACGACGCGTAGACCGATCGGGGCTCGGAGACGGCGCGTAGACCGATCGGGGCTTAGGAGACGACGCGTAGACCGATCGGGGCTCGGAGACGGCGCGTAGACCGATCGGGGTGTAGATCAGACGCTCGCCCTGACTCGGCACGAAGTTCTGCTCTGGAGCGTTGAACATGATTGTAGAGGAAAAAAAAAAAAATTCAACTTTCGTTTCGCGTCGTCTCTAGTGTTGATCGGGCGCGTAGACCGATCGGGGCTCGGAGACGGCGCGTAGACCGATCGGGGTGTAGATCAGACGCTCGCCCTGACTCGGCACGAAGTTCTGCTCTGGAGCGTTGAACATGATTGTAGAGGAAAAAAAAAAAAAAATTCAACTTTCGTTTCGCGTTGTCTCTAGTGTTGATCGGGCGCGTAGACCGATCGGGGCTCGGAGACGGCGCGTAGACCGATCGGGGTGTAGATCCGACGCTCGCCCTGACTCGGCACAAAGTTCTGCTCTGGAGGGTTGAACATGATTGTAGAAGAAAAAAAAAAATAAAATTCAACTTTTGTTTCGCGTCGTCTCTAGTGTTGATCGGGCGCGTAGACCGATCGGGACTCGGAGACGACGCGTAGACCGATCGGGGCTTAGGAGACGACGCGTAGACCGATCGGGGCTTAGGAGACGACGCGTAGACCGATCGGGGCTCGGAGACGGCGCGTAGACCGATCGGGGTGTAGATCCGACGCTTGCCCTGACTCGGCACGAAGTTCTGCTCTGGAGCGTTGAACATGATTGTAGAGGAAAAAAAAAAAATTCAACTTTCGTTTCGCGTCGTGTCTAGTATTGATCGGGCGCGTAGACCGATCGGGGTGTAGACCAGACGCTCGCCCTGACTCGGCACGAAGTTCTGCTCTGGAGCGTTGAACATGATTGTAGAGGAAAAAAAAAAAAAATTCAACTTTTGTTTCGCGTCGTCTCTAGTGTTGATCGGGCGCGTAGACCGATCGGGCTTAGGAGACGACGCGTAGACCGATCGGGGCTCGGAGACGACGCGTAGACCGATCCGGGAGTAGATCCGACGCTCGCCCTGACTCGGCACAAAGTTCTGCTCTGGAGCGTTGAACATGATTGTAGAGGAAAAAAAAAAAAAATCCAACTTTTGTTTCGCGTCGTCTCTAGTGTTGATCGGGCGCGTAGACCGATCGGGCTTAGGAGACGACGCGTAGACCGATCGGGGCTCGGAGACGGCGCGTAGACCGATCGGGGCTTAGGAGACGACGCGTAGACCGATCGGGGCTCGGAGACGGCGCGTAGACCGATCGGGGTGTAGATCAGACGCTCGCCCTGACTCGGCACGAAGTTCTGCTCTGGAGCGTTGAACATGATTGTAGAGGAAAAAAAAAATCAACTTTCGTTTCGCGTCGTCTCTAGTGTTGATCGGGCGCGTAGACCGATCGGGGCTCGGAGACGGCGCGTAGACCGATCGGGGTGTAGATCAGACGCTCGCCCTGACTCGGCACGAAGTTCTGCTCTGGAGCGTTGAACATGATTGTAGAAGAAAAAAAAAAATAAAATTCAACTTTTGTTTCGCGTCGTCTCTAGTGTTGATCGGGCGCGTAGACCGATCGGGACTCGGAGACGACGCGTAGACCGATCGGGGCTTAGGAGACGACGCGTAGACCGATCGGGGCTCGGAGACGGCGCGTAGACCGATCGGGGTGTAGATCCGACGCTTGCCCTGACTCGGCACGAAGTTCTGCTCTGGAGCGTTGAACATGATTGTAGAGGAAAAAAAAAAAAAAATTCAACTTTCGTTTCGCGTCGTGTCTAGTATTGATCGGGCGCGTAGACCGATCGGGGTGTAGACCAGACGCTCGCCCTGACTCGGCACGAAGTTCTGCTCTGGAGCGTTGAACATGATTGTAGAGGAAAAAAAAAAAATTCAACTTTTGTTTCGCGTCGTCTCTAGTGTTGATCGGGCGCGTAGACCGATCGGGCTTAGGAGACGACGCGTAGACCGATCGGGGCTCGGAGACGGCGCGTAGACCGATCGGGGAGTAGATCCGACGCTCGCCCTGACTCGGCACAAAGTTCTGGTCTGGAGCGTTGAACATGATTGTAGAGGAAAAAAAAAAAAAAAATCCGACTTTTGTTTCGCGTCGTCTCTAGTGTTGATCGGGCGCGTAGACCGATCGGGCTTAGGAGACGACGTGTAGACCGATCGGGGCTCGGAGACGGCGCGTAGACCGATCGGGGCTTAGGAGACGACGCGTAGACCGATCGGGGCTCCGAGACGGCGCGTAGACCGATCGGGGTGTAGATCCGACGCTCGCCCTGACTCGGCACGAAGTTCTGCTCTGGAGCGTTGAACATGATTGTAGAAGAAAAAAAAAAAAAAAAAAATTCAACTTTCGTTTCGCGTCGTCTCTAGTGTTGATCGGGCGCGTAGACCGATCGGGGCTCGGAGACGACGCGTAGACCGATCGGGGCTTAGGAGACGACGCGTAGACCGATTGGGGCTCGGAGACGGCGCGTAGACCGATCGGGGTGTAGATCCGACGCTCGCCCTGACTCGGCACGAAGTTCCGCTCTGGAGCGTTGAACATGATTGTAGAGGAAAAAAAAAAAAAAAAAAATTCAACTTTCGTTTCGCGTCGTCTCTAGAGTTGATCGGGCGCGTAGACCGATCGGGGCTCGGAGACGACGCGTAGACCGATCGGGGCTTAGGAGACGACGCGTAGACCGATCGCGGCTCGGAGACGGCGCGTAGACCGATCGGGGTGTAGATCCGACGCTCACCCTGACTCGGCACAAAGTTCTGCTCTGGAGCGTTGAACATGATTGTAGAGGAAAAAAAAAAAAAAATTCAACTTTTGTTTCGCGTCGTCTCTAGTGTTGATCGGGCGCGTAGACCGATCGGGACTCGGAGACGACGCGTAGACCGATCGGGGCTTAGGAGACGACGCGTAGACCGATCGGGGCTCGGAGACGGCGCGTAGACCGATCGGGGTGTAGATCCGACGCTCGCCCTGACTCGGCACAAAGTTCTGCTCTGGAGCGTTGAACATGATTGTAGAGGAAAAAAAAAAAAAAAAAATTCAACTTTTGTTTCGCGTCGTCTCTAGTGTTGATCGGGCGCGTAGACCGATCGGGTCTCGGAGACGACGCGTAGACCGATCGGGGCTTAGGAGACGACGCGTAGACCGATCGGGTCTCGGAGACGGCGCGTAGTCCGATCGGGGTGTAGATCCGACGCTCGCCCTGACTCGGCACAAAGTTCTGCTCTGGAGCGTTGAACATGATTGTAGAGGAAAAAAAAAAAAAAAAAATTCAACTTTCGTTTCGCGTCGTCTCTAGTGTTGATCGGGCGCGTAGACCGATGGGGGCTCGGAGACGACGCGTAGACCGATCGGGGCTTAGGAGACGACGCGTAGACCGATCGGGTCTCGGAGACGGCGCGTAGACCGATCGGGGTGTAGATCCGACGCTCGCCCTGACTCGGCACGAAGTTCCGCTCTGGAGCATTGAACATGATTGTAGAGAAAAAAAAAAAAAAAAAAAAATTCAACTTTTGTTTCGCGTCGTCTCTAGTGTTGATCGGGCGCGTAGACCGATGGGGGCTCGGAGACGACGCGTAGACCGATCGGGGCTTAGGAGACGACGCGTAGACCGATCGGGTCTCGGAGACGGCGCGTAGACCGATCGGGGTGTAGATCCGACGCTCGCCCTGACTCGGCACAAAGTTCTGCTCTGGAGGGTTGAACATGATTGTAGAAGAAAAAAAAAATATAATTCAACTTTTGTTTCGCGTCGTCTCTAGTGTTGATCGGGCGCGTAGACCGATCGGGACTCGGAGACGACGCGTAGACCGATCGGGGCTTAGGAGACGACGCGTAGACCGATCGGGGCTCGGAGACGGCGCGTAGACCGATCGGGGTGTAGATCCGACGCTCGCCCTGACTCGGCACGAAGTTCTGCTCTGGAGCGTTGAACATGATTGTAGAGGAAAAAAAAAAAAAAATTCAACTTTCGTTTCGCGTCGTGTCTAGTATTGATCGGGCGCGTAGACCGATCGGGGTGTAGACCAGACGCTCGCCCTGACTCGGCACGAAGTTCTGCTCTGGAGCGTTGAACATGATTGTAGAGGAAAAAAAAAAAAATTCAACTTTTGTTTCGCGTCGTCTCTAGTGTTGATCGGGCGCGTAGACCGATCGGGACTCGGAGACGACGCGTAGACCGATCGGGGCTTAGGAGACGACGCGTAGACCGATCGGGGCTCGGAGACGGCGCGTAGACCGATCGGGGTGTAGATCCGACGCTTGCCCTGACTCGGCACGAAGTTCTGCTCTGGAGCGTTGAACATGATTGTAGAGGAAAAAAAAAAAAATTCAACTTTCGTTTCGCGTCGTGTCTAGTATTGATCGGGCGCGTAGACCGATCGGGGTGTAGACCAGACGCTCGCCCTGACTCGGCACGAAGTTCTGCTCTGGAGCGTTGAACATGATTGTAGAGGAAAAAAAAAAAAAATTCAACTTTTGTTTCGCGTCGTCTCTAGTGTTGATCGGGCGCGTAGACCGATCGGGCTTAGGAGACGACGCGTAGACCGATCGGGGCTCGGAGACGGCGCGTAGACCGATCGGGGAGTAGATCCGACGCTCGCCCTGACTCGGCACAAAGTTCTGCTCTGGAGCGTTGAACATGATTGTAGAGGAAAAAAAAAAAATCCAACTTTTGTTTCGCGTCGTCTCTAGTGTTGATCGGGCGCGTAGACCGATCGGGCTTAGGAGACGACGCGTAGACCGATCGGGGCTCGGAGACGGCGCGTAGACCGATCGGGGCTTAGGAGACGACGCGTAGACCGATCGGGGCTCGGAGACGGCGCGTAGACCGATCGGGGTGTAGATCAGACGCTCGCCCTGACTCGGCACGAAGTTCTGCTCTGGAGCGTTGAACATGATTGTAGAGGAAAAAAAAAAATCAACTTTCGTTTCGCGTCGTCTCTAGTGTTGATCGGGCGCGTAGACCGATCGGGGCTCGGAGACGGCGCGTAGACCGATCGGGGTGTAGATCAGACGCTCGCCCTGACTCGGCACGAAGTTCTGCTCTGGAGCGTTGAACATGATTGTAGAAGAAAAAATAAAATAAAATTCAACTTTTGTTTCGCGTCGTCTCTAGTGTTGATCGGGCGCGTAGACCGATCGGGACTCGGAGACGACGCGTAGACCGATCGGGGCTTAGGAGACGACGCGTAGACCGATCGGGGCTCGGAGACGGCGCGTAGACCGATCGGGGTGTAGATCCGACGCTTGCCCTGACTCGGCACGAAGTTCTGCTCTGGAGCGTTGAACATGATTGTAGAGGAAAAAAAAAAAAAATTCAACTTTCGTTTCGCGTCGTGTCTAGTATTGATCGGGCGCGTAGACCGATCGGGGTGTAGACCAGACGCTCGCCCTGACTCGGCACGAAGTTCTGCTCTGGAGCGTTGAACATGATTGTAGAGGAAAAAAAAAAATTCAACTTTTGTTTCGCGTCGTCTCTAGTGTTGATCGGGCGCGTAGACCGATCGGGCTTAGGAGACGACGCGTAGACCGATCGGGGCTCGGAGACGGCGCGTAGACCGATCGGGGAGTAGATCCGACGCTCGCCCTGACTCGGCACAAAGTTCTGGTCTGGAGCGTTGAACATGATTGTAGAGGAAAAAAAAAAAAAAATCCGACTTTTGTTTCGCGTCGTCTCTAGTGTTGATCGGGCGCGTAGACCGATCGGGCTTAGGAGACGACGCGTAGACCGATCGGGGCTCGGAGACGGCGCGTAGACCGATCGGGGCTTAGGAGACGACGCGTAGACCGATCGGGGCTCCGAGACGGCGCGTAGACCGATCGGGGTGTAGATCCGACGCTCGCCCTGACTCGGCACGAAGTTCTGCTCTGGAGCGTTGAACATGATTGTAGAAGAAAAAAAAAAAAAAAAAATTCAACTTTCGTTTCGCGTCGTCTCTAGCGTTGATCGGGCGCGTAGACCGATCGGGGCTCGGAGACGACGCGTAGACCGATCGGGGCTTAGGAGACGACGCGTAGACCGATCGGGGCTCCGAGACGGCGCGTAGACCGATCGGGGTGTAGATCCGACGCTCGCCCTGACTCGGCACGAAGTTCTGCTCTGGAGCGTTGAACATGATTGTAGAAGAAAAAAAAAAAAAAAAAATTCAACTTTCGTTTCGCGTCGTCTCTAGCGTTGATCGGGCGCGTAGACCGATCGGGGCTCGGAGACGACGCGTAGACCGATCGGGGCTTAGGAGACGACGCGTAGACCGATTGGGGCTCGGAGACGGCGCGTAGACCGATCGGGGTGTAGATCCGACGCTCGCCCTGACTCGGCACGAAGTTCCGCTCTGGAGCGTTGAACATGATTGTAGAGGAAAAAAAAAAAAATTCAACTTTTGTTTCGCGTCGTCTCTAGTGTTGATCGGGCGCGTAGACCGATCGGGACTCGGAGACGACGCGTAGACCGATCGGGGCTTAGGAGTCGACGCGTAGACCGATCGGGGCTCGGAGACGGCGCGTAGACCGATCGGGGTCTAGATCCGACGCTCGCCCTGACTCGGCACGAAGTTCCGCTCTGGAGCGTTGAACATGATTGTAGAGAAAAAAAAAAAAAAAATTCAACTTTTGTTTCGCGTCGTCTCTAGTGTTGATCGGGCGCGTAGACCGATGGGGGCTCGGAGACGACGCGTAGACCGATCGGGGCTTAGGAGACGACGCGTAGACCGATCGGGGCTCGGAGACGGCGCGTAGACCGATCGGGGTGTAGATCAGACGCTCGCCCTGACTCGGCACGAAGTTCTGCTCTGGAGCGTTGAACATGATTGTAGAGGAAAAAAAAAAAAAAAATTCAACTTTTGTTTCGCGTCGTCTCTAGTGTTGATCGGGCGCGTAGACCGATCGGGACTCGGAGACGACGCGTAGACCGATCGGGGCTTAGGAGTCGACGCGTAGACGGATCGGGGCTCGGAGACGGCGCGTAGACCGATCGGGGTGTAGATCCGACGCTCGCCCTGACTCGGCACGAAGTTCTGCTCTGGAGCGTTGAACATGATTGTAGAGGAAAAAAAAAAAAAAAAATTCAACTTTCGTTTCGCGTCGTCTCTAGCGTTGATCGGGCGCGTAGACCGATCGGGTCTCGGAGACGACGCGTAGACCGATCGGGGCTTAGGAGACGACGCGTAGACCGATCGGGGCTCGGAGACGGCGCGTAGACCGATCGGGGTGTAGATCCGACGCTCGCCCTGACTCGGCACGAAGTTCTGCTCTGGAGCGTTGAACATGATTGTAGAGTGGAAAAAAAAAAATTCAACTTTTGTTTCGCGTCGTCTCTAGTGTTGATCGGGCGCGCAGACCGATGGGGGCTCGGAGACGACGCGTAGACCGATCGGGGCTTAGGAGACAACGCGTAGACCGATCGGGGCTCGGAGACGACGCGTAGACCGATCGGGGCTTAGGAGACAACGCGTAGACCGATCGGGGCTCGGAGACGGCGCGTAGACCGGTCGGGGCTCGGAGACGGCGCGTAGACCGATCGGGGTCTAGATCCGACGCTCGCCCTGACTCGGCACGAAGTTCCGCTCTGGAGCGTTGAACATGATTGTAGAGAAAAAAAAAAAAAAAATTCAACTTTTGTTTCGCGTCGTCTCTAGTGTTGATCGGGCGCGTAGACCGATGGGGGCTCGGAGACGACGCGTAGACCGATCGGGGCTTAGGAGACGACGCGTAGACCGATCGGGGCTCGGAGACGGCGCGTAGACCGATCGGGGTGTAGATCAGAAGCTCGCCCTGACTCGGCACGAAGTTCTGCTCTGGAGCGTTGAACATGATTGTAGAGGAAAAAAAAAAAAAAAAATTCAACTTTTGTTTCGCGTCGTCTCTAGTGTTGATCGGGCGCGTAGACCGATCGGGACTCGGAGACGACGCGTAGACCGATCGGGGCTTAGGAGACAACGCGTAGACCGATCGGGGCTCGGAGACGGCGCGTAGACCGGTCGGGGTGTAGATCCGACGCTCGCCCTGACTCGGCACGAAGTTCTGCTCTGGAGCGTTGAACATGATTGTAGAAGAAAAAAAAAAAAAAAAATTCAACTTTCGTTTCGCGTCGTCTCTAGTGTTGATCGGGCGCGTAGACCGATCGGGGCTCGGAGACGACGCGTAGACCGATCGGGGCTTAGGCGACGACGCGTAGACCGATCGGGGCTCGGAGACGGCGCGTAGACCGATCGGGGTGTAGATCCGACGCTCGCCCTGACTCGGCACAAAGTTCTGCTCTGGAGCGTTGAACATGATTGTAGAGGAAAAAAAAAAAAAAAATTCAACTTTTGTTTCGCGTCGTCTCTAGTGTTGATCGGGCGCGTAGACCGATCGGGACTCGGAGACGACGCGTAGACCGATCGGGGCTTAGGAGTCGACGCGTAGACCGATCGGGGCTCGGAGACGGCGCGTAGACCGATCGGGGTCTAGATCCGACGCTCGCCCTGACTCGGCACGAAGTTCCGCTCTGGAGCGTTGAACATGATTGTAGAGAAAAAAAAAAAAAAAATTCAACTTTTGTTTCGCGTCGTCTCTAGTGTTGATCGGGCGCGTAGACCGATGGGGGCTCGGAGACGACGCGTAGACCGATCGGGGCTTAGGAGACGTCGCGTAGACCGATCGGGGCTCGGAGACGGCGCGTAGACCGATCGGGGTGTAGATCAGACGCTCGCCCTGACTCGGCACGAAGTTCTGCTCTGGAGCGTTGAACATGATTGTAGAGGAAAAAAAAAAAAAAAAATTCAACTTTCGTTTCGCGTCGTCTCTAGTGTTGATCGGGCGCGTAGACCGATCGGGGCTCGGAGACGGCGCGTAGACCGATCGGGGTGTAGATCAGACGCTCGCCCTGACTCGGCACGAAGTTCTGCTCTGGAGCGTTGAACATGATTGTAGAGGAAAAAAAAAAAAATTTAACTTTCGTTTCGCGTCGTCTCTAGTGTTGATCGGGCGCGTAGACCGATCGGGGCTCGGAGACGGCGCGTAGACCGATCGGGGTGTATATCCGACGCTCGCCCTGACTCGGCACGAAGTTCCGCTCTGGAGCGTTGAACATGATTGTAGAGAAAAAAAAAAAAAAAAATTCAACTTTTGTTTCGCGTCGTCTCTAGTGTTGATCGGGCGCGTAGACCGATGGGGGCTCGGAGACGACGCGTAGACCGATCGGGGCTTAGGAGACGACGCGTAGACCGATCGGGGCTCGGAGACGGCGCGTAGACCGATCGGGGTGTAGATCAGACGCTCGCCCTGACTCGGCACGAAGTTCTGCTCTGGAGCGTTGAACATGATTGTAGAGGAAAAAAAAAAAAAAAAATTCAACTTTCGTTTCGCGTCGTCTCTAGCGTTGATCGGGCGCGTAGACCGATCGGGTCTCGGAGACGACGCGTAGACCGATCGGGGCTTAGGAGACGACGCGTAGACCGATCGGGGCTCGGAGACGGCGCGTAGACCGATCGGGGTGTAGATCCGACGCTCGCCCTGACTCGGCACGAAGTTCTGCTCTGGAGCGTTGAACATGATTGTAGAGTGGAAAAAAAAAAATTGAACTTTTGTTTCGCGTCGTCTCTAGTGTTGATCGGGCGCGCAGACCGATGGGGGCTCGGAGACGACGCGTAGACCGATCGGGGCTTAGGAGACAACGCGTAGACCGATTGGGGCTCGGAGACGGCGCGTAGACCGATCGGGGCTTAGGAGACGACGCGTAGACCGATCGGGGCTCGGAGACGGCGCGTAGACCGATCGGGGCTTAGGAGACGACGCGTAGACCGATCGGGGCTCGGAGACGGCGCGTAGACCGATCGGGGTGTAGATCCGACGCTCGCCCTGACTCGGCACGAAGTCCTGCTCTGGAGCGTTGAACATGATTGTAGAGGAAAAAAAAAAAAAAAATTCAATCTTTGTTTCGCGTCGTCTCTAGTGTTGATCGGGCGCGTAGACCGATCGGGACTCGGAGACGACGCGTAGACCGAACGGGGCTTAGGAGTCGACGCGTAGACCGATCGGGGCTCGGAGACGGCCCGTAGACCGATCGGGGTGTAGATCCGACGCTCGCCCTGACTCGGCACAAAGTTCTGCTCTGGAGCGTTGAACATGATTGTAGAAGAAAAAAAAAAATTCAACTTTTGTTTCGCGTCGTCTCTAGTGTTGATAGGGCGCGTAGACCGATCGGGAGTCGGAGACGACGCGTAGACCGATCGGGGCTTAGGAGACAACGCGTAGACCGATCGGGGCTCGGAGACGGCGCGTAGACCGGTCGGGGTGTAGATCCGACGCTCGCCCTGACTCGGCACGAAGTTCTGCTCTGGAGCGTTGAACATGATTGTAGAAGAAAAAAAAAAAAAAAAATTCAACTTTCGTTTCGCGTCGTCTCTAGTGTTGATCGGGCGCGTAGACCGATCGGGGCTCGGAGACGACGCGTAGACCGATCGGGGCTTAGGCGACGACGCGTAGACCGATCGGGGCTCGGAGACGGCGCGTAGACCGATCGGGGTGTAGATCCGACGCTCGCCCTGACTCGGCACAAAGTTCTGCTCTGGAGCGTTGAACATGATTGTAGAGGAAAAAAAAAAAAAATTCAACTTTTGTTTCGCGTCGTCTCTAGTGTTGATCGGGCGCGTAGACCGATCGGGACTCGGAGACGACGCGTAGACCGATCGGGGCTTAGGAGTCGACGCGTAGACCGATCGGGGCTCGGAGACGGCGCGTAGACCGATCGGGGTCTAGATCCGACGCTCGCCCTGACTCGGCACGAAGTTCCGCTCTGGAGCGTTGAACATGATTGTAGAGAAAAAAAAAAAAAAAATTCAACTTTTGTTTCGCGTCGTCTCTAGTGTTGATCGGGCGCGTAGACCGATGGGGGCTCGGAGACGACGCGTAGACCGATCGGGGCTTAGGAGACGACGCGTAGACCGATCGGGGCTCGGAGACGGCGCGTAGACCGATCGGGGTGTAGATCAGAAGCTCGCCCTGACTCGGCACGAAGTTCTGCTCTGGAGCGTTGAACATGATTGTAGAGGAAAAAAAAAAAAAAAAATTCAACTTTTGTTTCGCGTCGTCTCTAGTGTTGATCGGGCGCGTAGACCGATCGGGACTCGGAGACGACGCGTAGACCGATCGGGGCTTAGGAGTCGACGCGTAGACCGATCGGGGCTCGGAGACGGCGCCTAGACCGATCGGGGTGTAGATCCGACGCTCGCCCTGACTCGGCACGAAGTTCTGCTCTGGAGCGTTGAACATGATTGTAGAGGAAAAAAAAAAAAAAAAATTCAACTTTCGTTTCGCGTCGTCTCTAGCGTTGATCGGGCGCGTAGACCGATCGGGTCTCGGAGACGACGCGTAGACCGATCGGGGCTTAGGAGACGACGCGTAGACCGATCGGGGCTCGGAGACGGCGCGTAGACCGATCGGGGTGTAGATCCGACGCTCGCCCTGACTCGGCACGAAGTTCTGCTCTGGAGCGTTGAACATGATTGTAGAGTGGAAAAAAAAAATTCAACTTTTGTTTCGCGTCGTCTCTAGTGTTGATCGGGCGCGCAGACCGATGGGGGCTCGGAGACGACGCGTAGACCGATCGGGGCTTAGGAGACAACGCGTAGACCGATCGGGGCTCGGAGACGGCGCGTAGACCGATCGGGGCTTAGGAGACGACGCGTAGACCGATCGGGGCTCGGAGACGGCGCGTAGACCGATCGGGGCTTAGGAGACGACGCGTAGACCGATCGGGGCTCGGAGACGGCGCGTAGACCGATCGGGGTGTAGATCCGACGCTCGCCCTGACTCGGCACAAAGTTCTGCTCTGGAGCGTTGAACATGATTGTAGAAGAAAAAAAAAAAAATTCAACTTTTGTTTCGCGTCGTCTCTAGTGTTGATCGGGCGCGTAGACCGATCGGGACTCGGAGACGACGCGTAGACCGATCGGGGCTTAGGAGACAACGCGTAGACCGATCGGGGCTCGGAGACGGCGCGTAGACCGGTCGGGGTGTAGATCCGACGCTCGCCCTGACTCGGCACGAAGTTCTGCTCTGGAGCGTTGAACATGATTGTAGAAGAAAAAAAAAAAAAAAAATTCAACTTTCGTTTCGCGTCGTCTCTAGTGTTGATCGGGCGCGTAGACCGATCGGGGCTCGGAGACGACGCGTAGACCGATCGGGGCTTAGGCGACGACGCGTAGACCGATCGGGGCTCGGAGACGGCGCGTAGACCGATCGGGGTGTAGATCCGACGCTCGCCCTGACTCGGCACAAAGTTCTGCTCTGGAGCGTTGAACATGATTGTAGAGGAAAAAAAAAAAAAAATTCAACTTTTGTTTCGCGTCGTCTCTAGTGTTGATCGGGCGCGTAGACCGATCGGGACTCGGAGACGACGCGTAGACCGATCGGGGCTTAGGAGTCGACGCGTAGACCGATCGGGGCTCGGAGACGGCGCGTAGACCGATCGGGGTCTAGATCCGACGCTCGCCCTGACTCGGCACGAAGTTCCGCTCTGGAGCGTTGAACATGATTGTAGAGAAAAAAAAAAAAAAAAATTCAACTTTTGTTTCGCGTCGTCTCTAGTGTTGATCGGGCGCGTAGACCGATGGGGGCTCGGAGACGACGCGTAGACCGATCGGGGCTTAGGAGACGACGCGTAGACCGATCGGGGCTCGGAGACGGCGCGTAGACCGATCGGGGTGTAGATCAGACGCTCGCCCTGACTCGGCACGAAGTTCTGCTCTGGAGCGTTGAACATGATTGTAGAGGAAAAAAAAAAAAAAAATTCAACTTTTGTTTCGCGTCGTCTCTAGTGTTGATCGGGCGCGTAGACCGATCGGGACTCGGAGACGACGCGTAGACCGATCGGGGCTTAGGAGTCGACGCGTAGACCGATCGGGGCTCGGAGACGGCGCGTAGACCGATCGGGGTGTAGATCCGACGCTCGCCCTGACTCGGCACGAAGTTCTGCTCTGGAGCGTTGAACATGATTGTAGAGGAAAAAAAAAAAAAAAATTCAACTTTCGTTTCGCGTCGTCTCTAGCGTTGATCGGGCGCGTAGACCGATCGGGTCTCGGAGACGACGCGTAGACCGATCGGGGCTTAGGAGACGACGCGTAGACCGATCGGGGCTCGGAGACGGCGCGTAGACCGATCGGGGTGTAGATCCGACGCTCGCCCTGACTCGGCACGAAGTTCTGCTCTGGAGCGTTGAACATGATTGTAGAGTGGAAAAAAAAAAAATTCAACTTTTGTTTCGCGTCGTCTCTAGTGTTGATCGGGCGCGCAGACCGATGGGGGCTCGGAGACGACGCGTAGACCGATCGGGGCTTAGGAGACAACGCGTAGACCGATCGGGGCTCGGAGACGGCGCGTAAACCGATCGGGGCTTAGGAGACGACGCGTAGACCGATCGGGGCTCGGAGACGGCGCGTAGACCGATCGGGGCTTAGGAGACGACGCGTAGACCGATCGGGGCTCGGAGACGGCGCGTAGACCGATCGGGGTGTAGATCCGACGCTCGCCCTGACTCGGCACGAAGTCCTGCTCTGGAGCGTTGAACATGATTGTAGAGGAAAAAAAAAAAAAAAAAATTCAATCTTTGTTTCGCGTCGTCTCTAGTGTTGATCGGGCGCGTAGACCGATCGGGACGCGGAGACGACGCGTAGACCGATCGGGGCTTAGGAGTCGACGCGTAGACCGATCGGGGCTCGGAGACGGCCCGTAGACCGATCGGGGTGTAGATCCGACGCGCGCCCTGACTCGGCACGAAGTTCTGCTCTGGAGCGTTGAACAAGATTGTAGAGGAAAAAAAAAAAAAAAAAATTCAATCTTTGTTTCGCGTCGTCTCTAGGGTTGATCGGGCGCGTAGACCGATCGGGACTCGAAGACGACGCGTAGACCGATCGGGGCTTAGGAGACGACGCGTAGACCGATCGGGGCTCGGAGACGGCGCGTAGACCGATCGGGGCTTAGGAGACGACGCGTAGACCGATCGGGGCTCGGAGACGGCGCGTAGACCGATCGGGGTGTAGATCCGACGCTCGCCCTGACTCGGCACGAAGTTCTGCTCTGGAGCGTTGAACATGATTGTAGAGGAAAAAAAAAAAAAACTTCATCTTTCGTTTCGCGTCGTCTCTAGTGTTGATCGGGCGCGTAGACCGATCGGGGCTCGGAGACGACGCGTAGACCGATCGGGGTGTAGATCTGACGCTTGCCCTGACTCGGCACGAAGTTCTGCTCTGGAGCGTTGAACATGATTGTAGAGGAAAAAAAAAAAAAAAAAAATTCAACTTTCGTTTCGCGTCGTCTCTAGCGTTGATCGGGCGCGTAGACCGATCGGGTCTCGGAGACGACGCGTAGACCGATCGGGGCTTAGGAGACGACGCGTAGACCGATCGGGGCTCGGAGACGGCGCGTAGACCGATCGGGGTGTAGATCCGACGCTCGCCCTGACTCGGCACGAAGTTCTGCTCTGGAGCGTTGAACATGATTGTAGAGTGGAAAAAAAAAAAATTCAACTTTTGTTTCGCGTCGTCTCTAGTGTTGATCGGGCGCGTAGACCGATGGGGGCTCGGAGACGACGCGTAGACCGATCGGGGCTTAGGAGACGACGCGTAGACCGATCGGGGCTCGGAGACGGCGCGTAGACCGATCGGGGCTTAGGAGACGACGCGTAGACCGATCGGGGCTCGGAGACGGCGCGTAGACCGATCGGGGTGTAGATCCGACGCTCGCCCTGACTCGGCACGAAGTTCTGCTCTAGAGCGTTGAACATGATTGTAGAGGAAAAAAAAAACTTCATCTTTCGTTTCGCGTCGTCTCTAGTGTTGATCGGGCGCGTAGACCGATCGGGGCTCGGAGACGGCGCGTAGACCGATCGGGGTGTAGATCCGACGCTCGCCCTGACTCGGCACGAAGTTCTGCTCTGGAGCGTTGAACATGATTGTAGTGGAAAAAAAAAAAAAAATTCAACTTTCGTTTCGCGTCGTCTCTAGCGTTGATCGGGCGCGTAGACCGATCGGGTCTCGGAGACGTCGCGTAGACCGATCGGGGCTCGGAGACGGCGCGTAGACCGATCGGGGTGTAGATCCGACGCTCGCCCTGACTCGGCACGAAGTTCTGCTCTGGAGCGTTGAACATGATTGTAAAGTGGAAAAAAAAAAAAAATTCAACTTTTGTTTCGCGTCGTCTCTAGTGTTGATCGGGCGCGTAGACCGATGGGGGCTCGGAGACGACGCGTAGACCGATCGGGGCTTAGGAGACGACGCGTAGACCGATCGGGGCTCGGAGACGGCGCGTAGACCGATCGGGGCTTAGGAGACGACGCGTAGACCGATCGGGGCTCGGAGACGGCGCGTAGACCGATCGGGGTGTAGATCCGACGCTCGCCCTGACTCGGCACGAAGTTCCGCTCTGGAGCGTTGAACATGATTGTAGAGGAAAAAAAAAAAATTCAACTTTTGTTTCGCGTCGTCTCGAGTGTTGATCGGGCGCGTAGACCGATCGGGACTCGGAGACGACGCGTAGACCGATCGGGGCTTAGGAGACGACGCGTAGACCGATCGGGGCTCGGAGACGGCGCGTAGACCGGTCGGGGTGTAGATCCGACGCTCGCCCTGACTCGGCACGAAGTTCTGCTCTGGAGCGTTGAACATGATTGTAGAAGAAAAAAAAAAAAAAAAAAAATTCAACTTTCGTTTCGCGCCGTCTCTAGTGTTGATCGGGCGCGTAGACCGATCGGGGCTCGGAGACGACGCGTAGACCGATCGGGGCTTAGGCGACGACGCGTAGACCGATCGGGGCTCGGAGACGGCGCGTAGACCGATCGGGGTGTAGATCCGACGCTCGCCCTGACTCGGCACGAAGTCCTGCTCTGGAGCTTTGAACATGATTGTAGAGGAAAAAAAAAAAAAATTCAACTTTCGTTTCGCGTCGTCTCTAGTGTTGATCGGGCGCGTAGACCGATCGGGGCTCGGAGACGACGCGTAGACCGATCGGGGCTTAGGCGACGACGCGTAGACCGATCGGGGCTCGGAGACGGCGCGTAGACCGATAGGGGCTTAGGAGACGACGCGTAGACCGATCGGGGCTCGGAGACGGCGCGTAGACCGATCGGGGTGTAGATCCGACGCTCGCCCTGACTCGGCACGAAGTTCTGCTCTAGAGCGTTGAACATGATTGTAGAGGAAAAAAAAAAAAACTTCATCTTTCGTTTCGCGTCGTCTCTAGTGTTGATCGGGCGCGTAGACCGATCGGGGCTCGGAGACGGCGCGTAGACCGATCGGGGTGTAGATCCGACGCTCGCCCTGACTCGGCACGAAGTTCTGCTCTGGAGCGTTGAACATGATTGTAGAGGAAAAAAAAAAAAAAAAATTCAACTTTCGTTTCGCGTCGTCTCTAGCGTTGATCGGGCGCGTAGACCGATCGGGTCACGGAGACGACGCGTAGACCGATCGGGGCTCGGAGACGGCGCGTAGACCGATCGGGGTGTAGATCCGACGCTCGCCCTGACTCGGCACGAAGTTCTGCTCTGGAGCGTTGAACATGATTGTAAAGTGGAAAAAAAAAAAAAATTCAACTTTTGTTTCGCGTCGTCTCTAGTGTTGATCGGGCGCGTAGACCGATGGGGGCTCGGAGACGACGCGTAGACCGATCGGGGCTTAGGAGACGACGCGTAGACCGATCGGGGCTCGGAGACGGCGCGTAGACCGATCGGGGCTTAGGAGACGACGCGTAGACCGATCGGGGCTCGGAGACGGCGCGTAGACCGATCGGGGTGTAGATCCGACGCTCGCCCTGACTCGGCACGAAGTTCCGCTCTGGAGCGTTGAACATGATTGTAGAGGAAAAAAAAAAAAATTCAACTTTTGTTTCGCGTCGTCTCGAGTGTTGATCGGGCGCGTAGACCGATCGGGACTCGGAGACGACGCGTAGACCGATCGGGGCTTAGGAGACGACGCGTAGACCGATCGGGGCTCGGAGACGGCGCGTAGACCGGTCGGGGTGTAGATCCGACGCTCGCCCTGACTCGGCACGAAGTTCTGCTCTGGAGCGTTGAACATGATTGTAGAAGAAAAAAAAAAAAAAAAAAATTCAACTTTCGTTTCGCGCCGTCTCTAGTGTTGATCGGGCGCGTAGACCGATCGGGGCTCGGAGACGACGCGTAGACCGATCGGGGCTTAGGCGACGACGCGTAGACCGATCGGGGCTCGGAGACGGCGCGTAGACCGATCGGGGTGTAGATCCGACGCTCGCCCTGACTCGGCACGAAGTCCTGCTCTGGAGCTTTGAACATGATTGTAGAGGAAAAAAAAAAAAATTCAACTTTCGTTTCGCGTCGTCTCTAGTGTTGATCGGGCGCGTAGACCGATCGGGGCTCGGAGACGACGCGTAGACCGATCGGGGCTTAGGCGACGACGCGTAGACCGATCGGGGCTCGGAGACGGCGCGTAGACCGATAGGGGTGTAGATCCGACGCTCGCCCTGACTCGGCACAAAGTTCTGCTCTGGAGCGTTGAACATGATTGTAGAGGAAAAAAAAAAAAAATTCAACTTTTGTTTCGCGTCGTCTCTAATGTTGATCGGGCGCGTAGACCGATCGGGACTCGGAGACGACGCGTAGACCGATCGGGGCTTAGGAGACGACGCGTAGACCGATCGGGGCTCGGAGACGGCGCGTAGACCGATCGGGGTGTAGATCCGACGCTCGCCCTGACTCGGCACAAAGTTCTGCTCTGGAGCGTTGAACATGATTGTAGAGGAAAAAAAAAAAAAAAAATTCAACTTTTGTTTCGCGTCGTCTCTAGTGTTGATCGGGCGCGTAGACCGATCGGGACTCGGAGACGACGCGTAGACCGATCGGGGCTTAGGAGTCGACGCGTAGACCGATCGGGGCTCGGAGACGGCGCGTAGACCGATCGGGGTGTAGATCCGACGCGCGCCCTGACTCGGCACGAAGTTCTGCTCTGGAGCGTTGAACATGATTGTAGAGGAAAAAAAAAAAAAAAATTCAACTTTTGTTTCGCGTCGTCTCTAATGTTGATCGGGCGCGTAGACCGATCGGGACTCGGAGACGACGCGTAGACCGATCGGGGCTTAGGCGACGACGCGTAGACCGATCGGGGCTCGGAGACGGCGCGTAGACCGATAGGGGTGTAGATCCGACGCTCGCCCTGACTCGGCACAAAGTTCTGCTCTGGAGCGTTGAACATGATTGTAGAGGAAAAAAAAAAAAAATTCAACTTTTGTTTCGCGTCGTCTCTAATGTTGATCGGGCGCGTAGACCGATCGGGACTCGGAGACGACGCGTAGACCGATCGGGGCTTAGGAGACGACGCGTAGACCGATCGGGGCTCGGAGACGGCGCGTAGACCGATCGGGGTGTAGATCCGACGCTCGCCCTGACTCGGCACAAAGTTCTGCTCTGGAGCGTTGAACATGATTGTAGAGGAAAAAAAAAAAAAAATTCAACTTTTGTTTCGCGTCGTCTCTAGTGTTGATCGGGCGCGTAGACCGATCGGGACTCGGAGACGACGCGTAGACCGATCGGGGCTTAGGAGTCGACGCGTAGACCGATCGGGGCTCGGAGACGGCGCGTAGACCGATCGGGGTGTAGATCCGACGCGCGCCCTGACTCGGCACGAAGTTCTGCTCTGGAGCGTTGAACATGATTGTAGAGGAAAAAAAAAAAAAAAAATTCAACTTTCGTTTCGCGTCGTCTCTAGCGTTGATCGGGCGCGTAGACCGATCGGGTCTCGGAGACGACGCGTAGACCGATCGGGGCTTAGGAGACGACGCGTAGACCGATCGGGGCTCGGAGACGGCGCGTAGACCGATCGGGACTCGGAGACGACGCGTAGACCGATCGGGGTGTAGATCCGACGCTCGCCCTGACTCGGCACGAAGTTCTGCTCTGGAGCGTTGAACATGATTGTAGAGGAAAAAAAAAAAAAAAAAATTCAACTTTCGTTTCGCGTCGTCTCTAGCGTTGATCGGGCGCGTAGACCGATCGGGTCTCGGAGACGACGCGTAGACCGATCGGGGCTTAGGAGACGACGCGTAGACCGATCGGGGCTCGGAGACGGCGCGTAGACCGATCGGGGTGTAGATCCGACGCTCGCCCTGACTCGGCACGAAGTTCTGCTCTGGAGCGTTGAACATGATTGTAGAGTGGAAAAAAAAAAAATTCTACTTTTGTTTCGCGTCGTCTCTAGCGTTGATCGGGCGCGTAGACCGATGGGGTCTCGGAGACGACGCGTAGACCGATCGGGGCTTAGGAGACGACGCGTAGACCGATCGGGGCTCGGAGACGGCGCGTAGACCGATCGGGGCTTAGGAGACGACGCGTAGACCGATCGGGGCTCGGAGACGGCGCGTAGACCGATCGGGGTGTAGATCCGACGCTCGCCCTGACTCGGCACGAAGTTCTGCTCTGGAGCGTTGAACATGATTGTAGAGGGAAAAAAAAAAAAAAAAATTCAACTTTCGTTTCGCGTCGTCTCTAGCGTTGATCGGGCGCGTAGACCGATCGGGTCTCGGAGACGACGCGTAGACCGATCGGGGCTTAGGAGACGACGCGTAGACCGATCGGGGCTCGGAGACGGCGCGTAGACCGATCGGGGTGTAGATCCGACGCTCGCCCTGACTCGGCACGAAGTTCTGCTCTGGAGCGTTGAACATGATTGTAGAGTGGAAAAAAAAAAAATTCAACTTTTGTTTCGCGTCGTCTCTAGTGTTGATCGGGCGCGTAGACCGATGGGGGCTCGGAGACGACGCGTAGACCGATCGGGGCTTAGGAGACGACGCGTAGACCGATCGGGGCTAGGAGACGGCGCGTAGACCGATCGGGGTGTAGATCCGACGCTCGCCCTGACTCGGCACGAAGTTCTGCTCTGGAGCGTTGAACATGATTGTAGAGGAAAAAAAAAAAAAAAAATTCAACTTTCGTTTCGCGTCGTCTCTAGCGTTGATCGGGCGCGTAGACCGATCGGGTCTCGGAGACGACGCGTAGACCGATCGGGGCTTAGGAGACGACGCGTAGACCGATCGGGGCTCGGAGACGGCGCGTAGACCGATCGGGGTGTAGATCCGACGCTCGCCCTGACTCGGCACGAAGTTCTGGTCTGGAGCGTTGAACATGATTGTAAAGTGGAAAAAAAAAAAATTCATCTTTTGTTTCGCGTCGTCTCTAGTGTTGATCGGGCGCGTAGACCGATCGGGACTCGGAGACGACGCGTAGACCGATCGGGGCTTAGGAGACGACGCGTAGACCGATCGGGGCTCGGAGACGGCGCGTAGACCGATCGGGGTGTAGATCCGACGCTCGCCCTGACTCGGCACGAAGTTCTGCTCTGGAGCGTTGAACATGATTGTAGAAGAAAAAAAAAAAAAAAAAAAATTCAACTTTCGTTTCGCGTCGTCTCTAGTGTTGATCGGGCGCGTAGACCGATCGGGACTCGGAGACGACGCGTAGACCGATCGGGGCTTAGGAGACAACGCGTAGACCGATCGGGGCTCGGAGACGGCGCGTAGACCGGTCGGGGTGTAGATCCGACGCTCGCCCTGACTCGGCACGAAGTTCTGCTCTGGAGCGTTGAACATGATTGTAGAAGAAAAAAAAAAAAAAAAATTCAACTTTCGTTTCGCGTCGTCTCTAGTGTTGATCGGGCGCGTAGACCGATCGGGGCTCGGAGACGACGCGTAGACCGATCGGGGCTTAGGCGACGACGCGTAGACCGATCGGGGCTCGGAGACGGCGCGTAGACCGATCGGGGTGTAGATCCGACGCTCGCCCTGACTCGGCACAAAGTTCTGCTCTGGAGCGTTGAACATGATTGTAGAGGAAAAAAAAAAAAAAAATTCAACTTTTGTTTCGCGTCGTCTCTAGTGTTGATCGGGCGCGTAGACCGATCGGGACTCGGAGACGACGCGTAGACCGATCGGGGCTTAGGAGTCGACGCGTAGACCGATCGGGGCTCGGAGACGGCGCGTAGACCGATCGGGGTCTAGATCCGACGCTCGCCCTGACTCGGCACGAAGTTCCGCTCTGGAGCGTTGAACATGATTGTAGAGAAAAAAAAAAAAAAAATTCAACTTTTGTTTCGCGTCGTCTCTAGTGTTGATCGGGCGCGTAGACCGATGGGGGCTCGGAGACGACGCGTAGACCGATCGGGGCTTAGGAGACGACGCGTAGACCGATCGGGGCTCGGAGACGGCGCGTAGACCGATCGGGGTGTAGATCAGACGCTCGCCCTGACTCGGCACGAAGTTCTGCTCTGGAGCGTTGAACATGATTGTAGAGGAAAAAAAAAAAAAAAATTCAACTTTTGTTTCGCGTCGTCTCTAGTGTTGATCGGGCGCGTAGACCGATCGGGACTCGGAGACGACGCGTAGACCGATCGGGGCTTAGGAGTCGACGCGTAGACCGATCGGGGCTCGGAGACGGCGCGTAGACCGATCGGGGTGTAGATCCGACGCTCGCCCTGACTCGGCACGAAGTTCTGCTCTGGAGCGTTGAACATGATTGTAGAGGAAAAAAAAAAAAAAAATTCAACTTTCGTTTCGCGTCGTCTCTAGCGTTGATCGGGCGCGTAGACCGATCGGGTCTCGGAGACGACGCGTAGACCGATCGGGGCTTAGGAGACGACGCGTAGACCGATCGGGGCTCGGAGACGGCGCGTAGACCGATCGGGGTGTAGATCCGACGCTCGCCCTGACTCGGCACGAAGTTCTGCTCTGGAGCGTTGAACATGATTGTAGAGTGGAAAAAAAAAAATTCAACTTTTGTTTCGCGTCGTCTCTAGTGTTGATCGGGCGCGCAGACCGATGGGGGCTCGGAGACGACGCGTAGACCGATCGGGGCTTAGGAGACAACGCGTAGACCGATCGGGGCTCGGAGACGGCGCGTAAACCGATCGGGGCTTAGGAGACGACGCGTAGACCGATCGGGGCTCGGAGACGGCACGTAGACCGATCGGGGCTTAGGAGACGACGCGTAGACCGATCGGGGCTCGGAGACGGCGCGTAGACCGATCGGGGTGTAGATCCGACGCTCGCCCTGACTCGGCACGAAGTCCTGCTCTGGAGCGTTGAACATGATTGTAGAGGAAAAAAAAAAAAAAAAAATTCAATCTTTGTTTCGCGTCGTCTCTAGTGTTGATCGGGCGCGTAGACCGATCGGGACGCGGAGACGACGCGTAGACCGATCGGGGCTTAGGAGTCGACGCGTAGACCGATCGGGGCTCGGAGACGGCCCGTAGACCGATCGGGGTGTAGATCCGACGCGCGCCCTGACTCGGCACGAAGTTCTGCTCTGGAGCGTTGAACAAGATTGTAGAGGAAAAAAAAAAAAAAAAAATTCAATCTTTGTTTCGCGTCGTCTCTAGTGTTGATCGGGCGCGTAGACCGATCGGGACTCGAAGACGACGCGTAGACCGATCGGGGCTTAGGAGACGACGCGTAGACCGATCGGGGCTCGGAGACGGCGCGTAGACCGATCGGGGTGTAGATCCGACGCTCGCCCTGACTCGGCACGAAGTCCTGCTCTGGAGCGTTGAACATGATTGTAGAGGAAAAAAAAAAAAAAAAAATTCAATCTTTGTTTCGCGTCGTCTCTAGTGTTGATCGGGCGCGTAGACCGATCGGGACGCGGAGACGACGCGTAGACCGATCGGGGCTTAGGAGTCGACGCGTAGACCGATCGGGGCTCGGAGACGGCCCGTAGACCGATCGGGGTGTAGATCCGACGCGCGCCCTGACTCGGCACGAAGTTCTGCTCTGGAGCGTTGAACAAGATTGTAGAGGAAAAAAAAAAAAAAAAAATTCAATCTTTGTTTCGCGTCGTCTCTAGTGTTGATCGGGCGCGTAGACCGATCGGGACTCGAAGACGACGCGTAGACCGATCGGGGCTTAGGAGACGACGCGTAGACCGATCGGGGCTCGGAGACGGCGCGTAGACCGATCGGGGTGTAGATCCGACGCTCGCCCTGACTCGGCACAAAGTTCTGCTCTGGAGCGTTGAACATGATTGTAGAAGAAAAAAAAAAAAATTCAACTTTTGTTTCGCGTCGTCTCTAGTGTTGATCGGGCGCGTAGACCGATCGGGACTCGGAGACGACGCGTAGACCGATCGGGGCTTAGGAGACAACGCGTAGACCGATCGGGGCTCGGAGACGGCGCGTAGACCGGTCGGGGTGTAGATCCGACGCTCGCCCTGACTCGGCACGAAGTTCTGCTCTGGAGCGTTGAACATGATTGTAGAAGAAAAAAAAAAAAAAATTCAACTTTCGTTTCGCGTCGTTTCTAGTGTTGATCGGGCGCGTAGACCGATCGGGGCTCGGAGACGACGCGTAGACCGATCGGGGCTTAGGCGACGACGCGTAGACCGATCGGGGCTCGGAGACGGCGCGTAGACCGATCGGGGTGTAGATCCGACACTCGCCCTGACTCGGCACGAAGTTCTGCTCTGGAGCGTTGAACATGATTGTAGAGTGGAAAAAAAAAATTCAACTTTTGTTTCGCGTCGTCTCTAGTGTTGATCGGGCGCGCAGACCGATGGGGGCTCGGAGACGACGCGTAGACCGATCGGGGCTTAGGAGTCGACGCGTAGACCGATCGGGGCTCGGAGACGGCGCGTAGACCGATCGGGGTGTAGATCCGACGCGCGCCCTGACTCGGCACGAAGTTCTGCTCTGGAGCGTTGAACATGATTGTAGAGGAAAAAAAAAAAAAAAATTCAACTTTCGTTTCGCGTCGTCTCTAGCGTTGATCGGGCGCGTAGACCGATCGGGTCTCGGAGACGACGCGTAGACCGATCGGGGCTTAGGAGACGACGCGTAGACCGATCGGGGCTCGGAGACGGCGCGTAGACCGATCGGGGCTTAGGAGACGACGCGTAGACCGATCGGGGCTCGGAGACGGCGCGTAGACCGATCGGGGTGTAGATCCGACGCTCGCCCTGACTCGGCACGAAGTTCCGCTCTGGAGCGTTGAACATGATTGTAGAGGAAAAAAAAAAAAAAAAATTCAACTTTTGTTTCGCGTCGTCTCGAGTGTTGATCGGGCGCGTAGACCGATCGGGACTCGGAGACGACGCGTAGACCGATCGGGGCTTAGGAGACGACGCGTAGACCGATCGGGGCTCGGAGACGGCGCGTAGACCGGTCGGGGTGTAGATCCGACGCTCGCCCTGACTCGGCACTAAGTTCTGCTCTGGAGCGTTGAACATGATTGTAGAAGAAAAAAAAAAAAAAAAAAATTCAACTTTCGTTTCGCGTCGTCTCTAGTGTTGATCGAGCGCGTAGACCGATCAGGGCTCGGAGACGACGCGTAGACCGATCGGGGCTTAGGCGACGACGCGTAGACCGATCGGGGCTCGGAGACGGCGCGTAGACCGATCGGGGTGTAGATCCGACGCTCGCCCTGACTCGGCACGAAGTTCTGCTCTGGAGCGTTGAACATGATTGTAGAGGAAAAAAAAAACTTCATCTTTCGTTTCGCGTCGTCTCTAGTGTTGATCGGGCGCGTAGACCGATCGGGGCTCGGAGACGGCGCGTAGACCGATCGGGGTGTAGATCCGACGCTCGCCCTGACTCGGCACGAAGTTCTGCTCTGGAGCGTTGAACATGATTGTAGAGGAAAAAAAAAAAAAAATTCAACTTTCGTTTCGCGTCGTCTCTAGCGTTGATCGGGCGCGTAGACCGATCGGGTCTCGGAGACGACGCGTAGACCGATCGGGGCTGAGGAGACGACGCGTAGACCGATCGGGGCTCGGAGACGGCGCGTAGACCGATCGGGGTGTAGATCCGACGCTCGCCCTGACTCGGCACGAAGTTCTGCTCTGGAGCGTTGAACATGATTGTAGAGTGGAAAAAAAAAAATTCAACTTTTGTTTCGCGTCGTCTCTAGTGTTGATCGGGCGCGTAGACCGATGGGGGCTCGGAGACGACGCGTAGACCGATCGGGGCTCAGGAGACGACGCGTAGACCGATCGGGGCTCGGAGACGGCGCGTAGACCGATCGGGGCTTAGGAGACGACGCGTAGACCGATCGGGGCTCGGAGACGGCGCGTAGACCGATCGGGGTGTAGATCCGACGCTCGCCCTGACTCGGCACGAAGTTCTGCTCTGGAGCGTTGAACATGATTGTAGAGGAAAAAAAAAAAACTTCATCTTTCGTTTCGCGTCGTCTCTAGTGTTGATCGGGCGCGTAGACCGATCGGGGCTCGGAGACGACGCGTAGACCGATCGGGGTGTAGATCTGACGCTTGCCCTGACTCGGCACGAAGTTCTGCTCTGGAGCGTTGAACATGATTGTAGAGGAAAAAAAAAAAAAAAAAAATTCAACTTTCGTTTCGCGTCGTCTCTAGCGTTGATCGGGCGCGTAGACCGATCGGGTCTCGGAGACGACGCGTAGACCGATCGGGGCTTAGGAGACGACGCGTAGACCGATCGGGGCTCGGAGACGGCGCGTAGACCGATCGGGGTGTAGATCCGACGCTCGCCCTGACTCGGCACGAAGTTCTGCTCTGGAGCGTTGAACATGATTGTAGAGTGGAAAAAAAAAAAATTCAACTTTTGTTTCGCGTCGTCTCTAGTGTTGATCGGGCGCGTAGACCGATGGGGGCTCGGAGACGACGCGTAGACCGATCGGGGCTTAGGAGACGACGCGTAGACCGATCGGGGCTCGGAGACGGCGCGTAGACCGATCGGGGCTTAGGAGACGACGCGTAGACCGATCGGGGCTCGGAGACGGCGCGTAGACCGATCGGGGTGTAGATCCGACGCTCGCCCTGACTCGGCACGAAGTTCTGCTCTAGAGCGTTGAACATGATTGTAGAGGAAAAAAAAAAAACTTCATCTTTCGTTTCGCGTCGTCTCTAGTGTTGATCGGGCGCGTAGACCGATCGGGGCTCGGAGACGGCGCGTAGACCGATCGGGGTGTAGATCCGACGCTCGCCCTGACTCGGCACGAAGTTCTGCTCTGGAGCGTTGAACATGATTGTAGAGGAAAAAAAAAAAAAAAATTCAACTTTCGTTTCGCGTCGTCTCTAGCGTTGATCGGGCGCGTAGACCGATCGGGTCTCGGAGACGACGCGTAGACCGATCGGGGCTCGGAGACGGCGCGTAGACCGATCGGGGTGTAGATCCGACGCTCGCCCTGACTCGGCACGAAGTTCTGCTCTGGAGCGTTGAACATGATTGTAAAGTGGAAAAAAAAAAAAAATTCAACTTTTGTTTCGCGTCGTCTCTAGTGTTGATCGGGCGCGTAGACCGATGGGGGCTCGGAGACGACGCGTAGACCGATCGGGGCTTAGGAGACGACGCGTAGACCGATCGGGGCTCGGAGACGGCGCGTAGACCGATCGGGGCTTAGGAGACGACGCGTAGACCGATCGGGGCTCGGAGACGGCGCGTAGACCGATCGGGGTGTAGATCCGACGCTCGCCCTGACTCGGCACGAAGTTCCGCTCTGGAGCGTTGAACATGATTGTAGAGGAAAAAAAAAAAATTCAACTTTTGTTTCGCGTCGTCTCGAGTGTTGATCGGGCGCGTAGACCGATCGGGACTCGGAGACGACGCGTAGACCGATCGGGGCTTAGGAGACGACGCGTAGACCGATCGGGGCTCGGAGACGGCGCGTAGACCGGTCGGGGTGTAGATCCGACGTTCGCCCTGACTCGGCACGAAGTTCTGCTCTGGAGCGTTGAACATGATTGTAGAAGAAAAAAAAAAAAAAAAAAAATTCAACTTTCGTTTCGCGCCGTCTCTAGTGTTGATCGGGCGCGTAGACCGATCGGGGCTCGGAGACGACGCGTAGACCGATCGGGGCTTAGGCGACGACGCGTAGACCGATCGGGGCTCGGAGACGGCGCGTAGACCGATCGGGGTGTAGATCCGACGCTCGCCCTGACTCGGCACGAAGTCCTGCTCTGGAGCTTTGAACATGATTGTAGAGGAAAAAAAAAAAAAAATTCAACTTTCGTTTCGCGTCGTCTCTAGTGTTGATCGGGCGCGTAGACCGATCGGGGCTCGGAGACGACGCGTAGACCGATCGGGGCTTAGGCGACGACGCGTAGACCGATCGGGGCTCGGAGACGGCGCGTAGACCGATAGGGGCTTAGGAGACGACGCGTAGACCGATCGGGGCTCGGAGACGGCGCGTAGACCGATCGGGGTGTAGATCCGACGCTCGCCCTGACTCGGCACGAAGTTCTGCTCTAGAGCGTTGAACATGATTGTAGAGGAAAAAAAAAAAACTTCATCTTTCGTTTCGCGTCGTCTCTAGTGTTGATCGGGCGCGTAGACCGATCGGGGCTCGGAGACGGCGCGTAGACCGATCGGGGTGTAGATCCGACGCTCGCCCTGACTCGGCACGAAGTTCTGCTCTGGAGCGTTGAACATGATTGTAGAGGAAAAAAAAAAAAAAAAATTCAACTTTCGTTTCGCGTCGTCTCTAGCGTTGATCGGGCGCGTAGACCGATCGGGTCACGGAGACGACGCGTAGACCGATCGGGGCTCGGAGACGGCGCGTAGACCGATCGGGGTGTAGATCCGACGCTCGCCCTGACTCGGCACGAAGTTCTGCTCTGGAGCGTTGAACATGATTGTAAAGTGGAAAAAAAAAAAAAATTCAACTTTTGTTTCGCGTCGTCTCTAGTGTTGATCGGGCGCGTAGACCGATGGGGGCTCGGAGACGACGCGTAGACCGATCGGGGCTTAGGAGACGACGCGTAGACCGATCGGGGCTCGGAGACGGCGCGTAGACCGATCGGGGCTTAGGAGACGACGCGTAGACCGATCGGGGCTCGGAGACGGCGCGTAGACCGATCGGGGTGTAGATCCGACGCTCGCCCTGACTCGGCACGAAGTTCCGCTCTGGAGCGTTGAACATGATTGTAGAGGAAAAAAAAAAAAATTCAACTTTTGTTTCGCGTCGTCTCGAGTGTTGATCGGGCGCGTAGACCGATCGGGACTCGGAGACGACGCGTAGACCGATCGGGGCTTAGGAGACGACGCGTAGACCGATCGGGGCTCGGAGACGGCGCGTAGACCGGTCGGGGTGTAGATCCGACGCTCGCCCTGACTCGGCACGAAGTTCTGCTCTGGAGCGTTGAACATGATTGTAGAAGAAAAAAAAAAAAAAAAAAATTCAACTTTCGTTTCGCGCCGTCTCTAGTGTTGATCGGGCGCGTAGACCGATCGGGGCTCGGAGACGACGCGTAGACCGATCGGGGCTTAGGCGACGACGCGTAGACCGATCGGGGCTCGGAGACGGCGCGTAGACCGATCGGGGTGTAGATCCGACGCTCGCCCTGACTCGGCACGAAGTCCTGCTCTGGAGCTTTGAACATGATTGTAGAGGAAAAAAAAAAAAAAATTCAACTTTCGTTTCGCGTCGTCTCTAGTGTTGATCGGGCGCGTAGACCGATCGGGGCTCGGAGACGACGCGTAGACCGATCGGGGCTTAGGCGACGACGCGTAGACCGATCGGGGCTCGGAGACGGCGCGTAGACCGATAGGGGTGTAGATCCGACGCTCGCCCTGTCTCGGCACAAAGTTCTGCTCTGGAGCGTTGAACATGATTGTAGAGGAAAAAAAAAAAAAAATTCAACTTTTGTTTCGCGTCGTCTCTAATGTTGATCGGGCGCGTAGACCGATCGGGACTCGGAGACGACGCGTAGACCGATCGGGGCTTAGGAGACGACGCGTAGACCGATCGGGGCTCGGAGACGGCGCGTAGACCGATCGGGGTGTAGATCCGACGCTCGCCCTGACTCGGCACGAAGTCCTGCTCTGGAGCGTTGAACATGATTGTAGAGGAAAAAAAAAAAAAAAAAATTCAATCTTTGTTTCGCGTCGTCTCTAGTGTTGATCGGGCGCGTAGACCGATCGGGACGCGGAGACGACGCGTAGACCGATCGGGGCTTAGGAGTCGACGCGTAGACCGATCGGGGCTCGGAGACGGCCCGTAGACCGATCGGGGTGTAGATCCGACGCGCGCCCTGACTCGGCACGAAGTTCTGCTCTGGAGCGTTGAACAAGATTGTAGAGGAAAAAAAAAAAAAAAAAATTCAATCTTTGTTTCGCGTCGTCTCTAGTGTTGATCGGGCGCGTAGACCGATCGGGACTCGAAGACGACGCGTAGACCGATCGGGGCTTAGGAGACGACGCGTAGACCGATCGGGGCTCGGAGACGGCGCGTAGACCGATCGGGGTGTAGATCCGACGCTCGCCCTGACTCGGCACAAAGTTCTGCTCTGGAGCGTTGAACATGATTGTAGAAGAAAAAAAAAAAAAATTCAACTTTTGTTTCGCGTCGTCTCTAGTGTTGATCGGGCGCGTAGACCGATCGGGACTCGGAGACGACGCGTAGACCGATCGGGGCTTAGGAGACAACGCGTAGACCGATCGGGGCTCGGAGACGGCGCGTAGACCGGTCGGGGTGTAGATCCGACGCTCGCCCTGACTCGGCACGAAGTTCTGCTCTGGAGCGTTGAACATGATTGTAGAAGAAAAAAAAAAAAAAATTCAACTTTCGTTTCGCGTCGTTTCTAGTGTTGATCGGGCGCGTAGACCGATCGGGGCTCGGAGACGACGCGTAGACCGATCGGGGCTCGGAGACGACGCGTAGACCGATCGGGGCTTAGGCGACGACGCGTAGACCGATCGGGGCTCGGAGACGGCGCGTAGACCGATCGGGGTGTAGATCCGACACTCGCCCTGACTCGGCACGAAGTTCTGCTCTGGAGCGTTGAACATGATTGTAGAGTGGAAAAAAAAAATTCAACTTTTGTTTCGCGTCGTCTCTAGTGTTGATCGGGCGCGCAGACCGATGGGGGCTCGGAGACGACGCGTAGACCGATCGGGGCTTAGGAGTCGACGCGTAGACCGATCGGGGCTCGGAGACGGCGCGTAGACCGATCGGGGTGTAGATCCGACGCGCGCCCTGACTCGGCACGAAGTTCTGCTCTGGAGCGTTGAACATGATTGTAGAGGAAAAAAAAAAAAAAAATTCAACTTTCGTTTCGCGTCGTCTCTAGCGTTGATCGGGCGCGTAGACCGATCGGGTCTCGGAGACGACGCGTAGACCGATCGGGGCTTAGGAGACGACGCGTAGACCGATCGGGGCTCGGAGACGGCGCGTAGACCGATCGGGGCTTAGGAGACGACGCGTAGACCGATCGGGGCTCGGAGACGGCGCGTAGACCGGTCGGGGTGTAGATCCGACGCTCGCCCTGACTCGGCACGAAGTTCTGCTCTGGAGCGTTGAACATGATTGTAGAGGAAAAAAAAAAAAAAAAATTCAACTTTTGTTTCGCGTCGTCTCGAGTGTTGATCGGGCGCGTAGACCGATCGGGACTCGGAGACGACGCGTAGACCGATCGGGGCTTAGGAGACGACGCGTAGACCGATCGGGGCTCGGAGACGGCGCGTAGACCGGTCGGGGTGTAGATCCGACGCTCGCCCTGACTCGGCACGAAGTTCTGCTCTGGAGCGTTGAACATGATTGTAGAAGAAAAAAAAAAAAAAAAAAATTCAACTTTCGTTTCGCGTCGTCTCTAGTGTTGATCGAGCGCGTAGACCGATCAGGGCTCGGAGACGACGCGTAGACCGATCGGGGCTTAGGCGACGACGCGTAGACCGATCGGGGCTCGGAGACGGCGCGTAGACCGATCGGGGTGTAGATCCGACGCTCGCCCTGACTCGGCACGAAGTTCTGCTCTGGAGCGTTGAACATGATTGTAGAGGAAAAAAAAAACTTCATCTTTCGTTTCGCGTCGTCTCTAGTGTTGATCGGGCGCGTAGACCGATCGGGGCTCGGAGACGGCGCGTAGACCGATCGGGGTGTAGATCCGACGCTCGCCCTGACTCGGCACGAAGTTCTGCTCTGGAGCGTTGAACATGATTGTAGAGGAAAAAAAAAAAAAAATTCAACTTTCGTTTCGCGTCGTCTCTAGCGTTGATCGGGCGCGTAGACCGATCGGGTCTCGGAGACGACGCGTAGACCGATCGGGGCTGAGGAGACGACGCGTAGACCGATCGGGGCTCGGAGACGGCGCGTAGACCGATCGGGGTGTAGATCCGACGCTCGCCCTGACTCGGCACGAAGTTCTGCTCTGGAGCGTTGAACATGATTGTAGAGTGGAAAAAAAAAATTCAACTTTTGTTTCGCGTCGTCTCTAGTGTTGATCGGGCGCGTAGACCGATGGGGGCTCGGAGACGACGCGTAGACCGATCGGGGCTTAGGAGACGACGCGTAGACCGATCGGGGCTCGGAGACGGCGCGTAGACCGATCGGGGCTTAGGAGACGACGCGTAGACCGATCGGGGCTCGGAGACGGCGCGTAGACCGATCGGGGTGTAGATCCGACGCTCGCCCTGACTCGGCACGAAGTTCTGCTCTGGAGCGTTGAACATGATTGTAGAGGAAAAAAAAAAAAACTTCATCTTTCGTTTCGCGTCGTCTCTAGTGTTGATCGGGCGCGTAGACCGATCGGGGCTCGGAGACGACGCGTAGACCGATCGGGGTGTAGATCTGACGCTTGCCCTGACTCGGCACGAAGTTCTGCTCTGGAGCGTTGAACATGATTGTAGAGGAAAAAAAAAAAAAAAAAAATTCAACTTTCGTTTCGCGTCGTCTCTAGCGTTGATCGGGCGCGTAGACCGATCGGGTCTCGGAGACGACGCGTAGACCGATCGGGGCTTAGGAGACGACGCGTAGACCGATCGGGGCTCGGAGACGGCGCGTAGACCGATCGGGGCTTAGGAGACGACGCGTAGACCGATCGGGGCTCGGAGACGGCGCGTAGACCGATCGGGGTGTAGATCCGACGCTCGCCCTGACTCGGCACGAAGTTCCGCTCTGGAGCGTTGAACATGATTGTAGAGGAAAAAAAAAAAAAAAAATTCAACTTTTGTTTCGCGTCGTCTCGAGTGTTGATCGGGCGCGTAGACCGATCGGGACTCGGAGACGACGCGTAGACCGATCGGGGCTTAGGAGACGACGCGTAGACCGATCGGGGCTCGGAGACGGCGCGTAGACCGGTCGGGGTGTAGATCCGACGCTCGCCCTGACTCGGCACGAAGTTCTGCTCTGGAGCGTTGAACATGATTGTAGAAGAAAAAAAAAAAAAAAAAAATTCAACTTTCGTTTCGCGTCGTCTCTAGTGTTGATCGAGCGCGTAGACCGATCAGGGCTCGGAGACGACGCGTAGACCGATCGGGGCTTAGGCGACGACGCGTAGACCGATCGGGGCTCGGAGACGGCGCGTAGACCGATCGGGGTGTAGATCCGACGCTCGCCCTGACTCGGCACGAAGTTCTGCTCTGGAGCGTTGAACATGATTGTAGAGGAAAAAAAAAACTTCATCTTTCGTTTCGCGTCGTCTCTAGTGTTGATCGGGCGCGTAGACCGATCGGGGCTCGGAGACGGCGCGTAGACCGATCGGGGTGTAGATCCGACGCTCGCCCTGACTCGGCACGAAGTTCTGCTCTGGAGCGTTGAACATGATTGTAGAGGAAAAAAAAAAAAAAATTCAACTTTCGTTTCGCGTCGTCTCTAGCGTTGATCGGGCGCGTAGACCGATCGGGTCTCGGAGACGACGCGTAGACCGATCGGGGCTGAGGAGACGACGCGTAGACCGATCGGGGTGTAGATCCGACGCTCGCCCTGACTCGGCACGAAGTTCTGCTCTGGAGCGTTGAACATGATTGTAGAGTGGAAAAAAAAAAATTCAACTTTTGTTTCGCGTCGTCTCTAGTGTTGATCGGGCGCGTAGACCGATGGGGGCTCGGAGACGACGCGTAGACCGATCGGGGCTTAGGAGACGACGCGTAGACCGATCGGGGCTCGGAGACGGCGCGTAGACCGATCGGGGCTTAGGAGACGACGCGTAGACCGATCGGGGCTCGGAGACGGCGCGTAGACCGATCGGGGTGTAGATCCGACGCTCGCCCTGACTCGGCACGAAGTTCTGCTCTGGAGCGTTGAACATGATTGTAGAGGAAAAAAAAAAAAACTTCATCTTTCGTTTCGCGTCGTCTCTAGTGTTGATCGGGCGCGTAGACCGATCGGGGCTCGGAGACGACGCGTAGACCGATCGGGGTGTAGATCTGACGCTTGCCCTGACTCGGCACGAAGTTCTGCTCTGGAGCGTTGAACATGATTGTAGAGGAAAAAAAAAAAAAAAAAAATTCAACTTTCGTTTCGCGTCGTCTCTAGCGTTGATCGGGCGCGTAGACCGATCGGGTCTCGGAGACGACGCGTAGACCGATCGGGGCTTAGGAGACGACGCGTAGACCGATCGGGGCTCGGAGACGGCGCGTAGACCGATCGGGGTGTAGATCCGACGCTCGCCCTGACTCGGCACGAAGTTCTGCTCTGGAGCGTTGAACATGATTGTAAAGTGGAAAAAAAAAAAAAATTCAACTTTTGTTTCGCGTCGTCTCTAGTGTTGATCGGGCGCGTAGACCGATGGGGGCTCGGAGACGACGCGTAGACCGATCGGGGCTTAGGAGACGACGCGTAGACCGATCGGGGCTCGGAGACGGCGCGTAGACCGATCGGGGCTTAGGAGACGACGCGTAGACCGATCGGGGCTCGGAGACGGCGCGTAGACCGATCGGGGTGTAGATCCGACGCTCGCCCTGACTCGGCACGAAGTTCTGCTCTGGAGCGTTGAACATGATTGTAGAGGAAAAAAAAAAAAACTTCATCTTTCGTTTCGCGTCGTCTCTAGTGTTGATCGGGCGCGTAGACCGATCGGGGCTCGGAGACGACGCGTAGACCGATCGGGGTGTAGATCTGACGCTTGCCCTGACTCGGCACGAAGTTCTGCTCTGGAGCGTTGAACATGATTGTAGAGGAAAAAAAAAAAAAAAAAAATTCAACTTTCGTTTCGCGTCGTCTCTAGCGTTGATCGGGCGCGTAGACCGATCGGGTCTCGGAGACGACGCGTAGACCGATCGGGGCTTAGGAGACGACGCGTAGACCGATCGGGGCTCGGAGACGGCGCGTAGACCGATCGGGGTGTAGATCCGACGCTCGCCCTGACTCGGCACGAAGTTCTGCTCTGGAGCGTTGAACATGATTGTAGAGTGGAAAAAAAAAAAAATTCAACTTTTGTTTCGCGTCGTCTCTAGTGTTGATCGGGCGCGTAGACCGATGGGGGCTCGGAGACGACGCGTAGACCGATCGGGGTGTAGATCCGACGCTCGCCCTGACTCGGCACGAAGTCCTGCTCTGGAGCTTTGAACATGATTGTAGAGGAAAAAAAAAAAAAAATTCAACTTTCGTTTCGCGTCGTCTCTAGTGTTGATCGGGCGCGTAGACCGATCGGGGCTCGGAGACGACGCGTAGACCGATCGGGGCTTAGGCGACGACGCGTAGACCGATCGGGGCTCGGAGACGGCGCGTAGACCGATAGGGGCTTAGGCGACGACGCGTAGACCGATCGGGGCTCGGAGACGGCGCGTAGACCGATCGGGGTGTAGATCCGACGCTCGCCCTGACTCGGCACGAAGTTCTGCTCTGGAGCGTTGAACATGATTGTAGAGGAAAAAAAAAACTTCATCTTTCGTTTCGCGTCGTCTCTAGTGTTGATCGGGCGCGTAGACCGATCGGGGCTCGGAGACGGCGCGTAGACCGATCGGGGTGTAGATCCGACGCTCGCCCTGACTCGGCACGAAGTTCTGCTCTGGAGCGTTGAACATGATTGTAGAGGAAAAAAAAAAAAAAATTCAACTTTCGTTTCGCGTCGTCTCTAGCGTTGATCGGGCGCGTAGACCGATCGGGTCTCGGAGACGACGCGTAGACCGATCGGGGCTGAGGAGACGACGCGTAGACCGATCGGGGCTCGGAGACGGCGCGTAGACCGATCGGGGTGTAGATCCGACGCTCGCCCTGACTCGGCACGAAGTTCTGCTCTGGAGCGTTGAACATGATTGTAGAGTGGAAAAAAAAAAATTCAACTTTTGTTTCGCGTCGTCTCTAGTGTTGATCGGGCGCGTAGACCGATGGGGGCTCGGAGACGACGCGTAGACCGATCGGGGCTTAGGAGACGACGCGTAGACCGATCGGGGCTCGGAGACGGCGCGTAGACCGATCGGGGCTTAGGAGACGACGCGTATACCGATCGGGGCTCGGAGACGGCGCGTAGACCGATCGGGGTGTAGATCCGACGCTCGCCCTGACTCGGCACGAAGTTCTGCTCTGGAGCGTTGAACATGATTGTAGAGGAAAAAAAAAAAAACTTCATCTTTCGTTTCGCGTCGTCTCTAGTGTTGATCGGGCGCGTAGACCGATCGGGGCTCGGAGACGACGCGTAGACCGATCGGGGTGTAGATCTGACGCTTGCCCTGACTCGGCACGACGTTCTGCTCTGGAGCGTTGAACATGATTGTAGAGGAAAAAAAAAAAAAAAAAATTCAACTTTCGTTTCGCGTCGTCTCTAGCGTTGATCGGGCGCGTAGACCGATCGGGTCTCGGAGACGACGCGTAGACCGATCGGGGCTTAGGAGACGACGCGTAGACCGATCGGGGCTCGGAGACGGCGCGTAGACCGATCGGGGTGTAGATCCGACGCTCGCCCTGACTCGGCACGAAGTTCTGCTCTGGAGCGTTGAACATGATTGTAGAGTGGAAAAAAAAAAAAATTCAACTTTTGTTTCGCGTCGTCTCTAGTGTTGATCGGGCGCGTAGACCGATGGGGGCTCGGAGACGACGCGTAGACCGATCGGGGCTTAGGAGACGACGCGTAGACCGATCGGGGCTCGGAGACGGCGCGTAGACCGATCGGGGCTTAGGAGACGACGCGTAGACCGATCGGGGCTCGGAGACGGCGCGTAGACCGATCGGGGTGTAGATCCGACGCTCGCCCTGACTCGGCACGAAGTTCTGCTCTAGAGCGTTGAACATGATTGTAGAGGAAAAAAAAAAAACTTCATCTTTCGTTTCGCGTCGTCTCTAGTGTTGATCGGGCGCGTAGACCGATCGGGGCTCGGAGACGGCGCGTAGACCGATCGGGGTGTAGATCCGACGCTCGCCCTGACTCGGCACGAAGTTCTGCTCTGGAGCGTTGAACATGATTGTAGAGGAAAAAAAAAAAAAAAATTCAACTTTCGTTTCGCGTCGTCTCTAGCGTTGATCGGGCGCGTAGACCGATCGGGTCTCGGAGACGACGCGTAGACCGATCGGGGCTCGGAGACGGCGCGTAGACCGATCGGGGTGTAGATCCGACGCTCGCCCTGACTCGGCACGAAGTTCTGCTCTGGAGCGTTGAACATGATTGTAAAGTGGAAAAAAAAAAAAAATTCAACTTTTGTTTCGCGTCGTCTCTAGTGTTGATCGGGCGCGTAGACCGATGGGGGCTCGGAGACGACGCGTAGACCGATCGGGGCTTAGGAGACGACGCGTAGACCGATCGGGGCTCGGAGACGGCGCGTAGACCGATCGGGGCTTAGGAGACGACGCGTAGACCGATCGGGGCTCGGAGACGGCGCGTAGACCGATCGGGGTGTAGATCCGACGCTCGCCCTGACTCGGCACGAAGTTCCGCTCTGGAGCGTTGAACATGATTGTAGAGGAAAAAAAAAAAATTCAACTTTTGTTTCGCGTCGTCTCGAGTGTTGATCGGGCGCGTAGACCGATCGGGACTCGGAGACGACGCGTAGACCGATCGGGGCTTAGGAGACGACGCGTAGACCGATCGGGGCTCGGAGACGGCGCGTAGACCGGTCGGGGTGTAGATCCGACGCTCGCCCTGACTCGGCACGAAGTTCTGCTCTGGAGCGTTGAACATGATTGTAGAAGAAAAAAAAAAAAAAAAAAAATTCAACTTTCGTTTCGCGCCGTCTCTAGTGTTGATCGGGCGCGTAGACCGATCGGGGCTCGGAGACGACGCGTAGACCGATCGGGGCTTAGGCGACGACGCGTAGACCGATCGGGGCTCGGAGACGGCGCGTAGACCGATCGGGGTGTAGATCCGACGCTCGCCCTGACTCGGCACGAAGTCCTGCTCTGGAGCTTTGAACATGATTGTAGAGGAAAAAAAAAAAAAAATTCAACTTTCGTTTCGCGTCGTCTCTAGTGTTGATCGGGCGCGTAGACCGATCGGGGCTCGGAGACGACGCGTAGACCGATCGGGGCTTAGGCGACGACGCGTAGACCGATCGGGGCTCGGAGACGGCGCGTAGACCGATAGGGGCTTAGGAGACGATGCGTAGACCGATCGGGGCTCGGAGACGGCGCGTAGACCGATCGGGGTGTAGATCCGACGCTCGCCCTGACTCGGCACGAAGTTCTGCTCTAGAGCGTTGAACATGATTGTAGAGGAAAAAAAAAAAAACTTCATCTTTCGTTTCGCGTCGTCTCTAGTGTTGATCGGGCGCGTAGACCGATCGGGGCTCGGAGACGGCGCGTAGACCGATCGGGGTGTAGATCCGACGCTCGCCCTGACTCGGCACGAAGTTCTGCTCTGGAGCGTTGAACATGATTGTAGAGGAAAAAAAAAAAAAAAATTCAACTTTCGTTTCGCGTCGTCTCTAGCGTTGATCGGGCGCGTAGACCGATCGGGTCACGGAGACGACGCGTAGACCGATCGGGGCTCGGAGACGGCGCGTAGACCGATCGGGGTGTAGATCCGACGCTCGCCCTGACTCGGCACGAAGTTCTGCTCTGGAGCGTTGAACATGATTGTAAAGTGGAAAAAAAAAAAAAATTCAACTTTTGTTTCGCGTCGTCTCTAGTGTTGATCGGGCGCGTAGACCGATGGGGGCTCGGAGACGACGCGTAGACCGATCGGGGCTTAGGAGACGACGCGTAGACCGATCGGGGCTCGGAGACGGCGCGTAGACCGATCGGGGCTTAGGAGACGACGCGTAGACCGATCGGGGCTCGGAGACGGCGCGTAGACCGATCGGGGTGTAGATCCGACGCTCGCCCTGACTCGGCACGAAGTTCTGCTCTGGAGCGTTGAACATGATTGTAGAGGAAAAAAAAAAAAACTTCATCTTTCGTTTCGCGTCGTCTCTAGTGTTGATCGGGCGCGTAGACCGATCGGGGCTCGGAGACGACGCGTAGACCGATCGGGGTGTAGATCTGACGCTTGCCCTGACTCGGCACGAAGTTCTGCTCTGGAGCGTTGAACATGATTGTAGAGGAAAAAAAAAAAAAAAAAAATTCAACTTTCGTTTCGCGTCGTCTCTAGCGTTGATCGGGCGCGTAGACCGATCGGGTCTCGGAGACGACGCGTAGACCGATCGGGGCTTAGGAGACGACGCGTAGACCGATCGGGGCTCGGAGACGGCGCGTAGACCGATCGGGGTGTAGATCCGACGCTCGCCCTGACTCGGCACGAAGTTCTGCTCTGGAGCGTTGAACATGATTGTAGAGTGGAAAAAAAAAAAAATTCAACTTTTGTTTCGCGTCGTCTCTAGTGTTGATCGGGCGCGTAGACCGATGGGGGCTCGGAGACGACGCGTAGACCGATCGGGGTGTAGATCCGACGCTCGCCCTGACTCGGCACGAAGTCCTGCTCTGGAGCTTTGAACATGATTGTAGAGGAAAAAAAAAAAAAAATTCAACTTTCGTTTCGCGTCGTCTCTAGTGTTGATCGGGCGCGTAGACCGATCGGGGCTCGGAGACGACGCGTAGACCGATCGGGGCTTAGGCGACGACGCGTAGACCGATCGGGGCTCGGAGACGGCGCGTAGACCGATAGGGGCTTAGGAGACGACGCGTAGACCGATCGGGGCTCGGAGACGGCGCGTAGACCGATCGGGGTGTAGATCCGACGCTCGCCCTGACTCGGCACGAAGTTCTGCTCTAGAGCGTTGAACATGATTGTAGAGGAAAAAAAAAAAAACTTCATCTTTCGTTTCGCGTCGTCTCTAGTGTTGATCGGGCGCGTAGACCGATCGGGGCTCGGAGACGGCGCGTAGACCGATCGGGGTGTAGATCCGACGCTCGCCCTGACTCGGCACGAAGTTCTGCTCTGGAGCGTTGAACATGATTGTAGAGGAAAAAAAAAAAAAAAAAATTCAACTTTCGTTTCGCGTCGTCTCTAGCGTTGATCGGGCGCGTAGACCGATCGGGTCACGGAGACGACGCGTAGACCGATCGGGGCTCGGAGACGGCGCGTAGACCGATCGGGGTGTAGATCCGACGCTCGCCCTGACTCGGCACGAAGTTCTGCTCTGGAGCGTTGAACATGATTGTAAAGTGGAAAAAAAAAAAAAATTCAACTTTTGTTTCGCGTCGTCTCTAGTGTTGATCGGGCGCGTAGACCGATGGGGGCTCGGAGACGACGCGTAGACCGATCGGGGCTTAGGAGACGACGCGTAGACCGATCGGGGCTCGGAGACGGCGCGTAGACCGATCGGGGCTTAGGAGACGACGCGTAGACCGATCGGGGCTCGGAGACGGCGCGTAGACCGATCGGGGTGTAGATCCGACGCTCGCCCTGACTCGGCACGAAGTTCCGCTCTGGAGCGTTGAACATGATTGTAGAGGAAAAAAAAAAAATTCAACTTTTGTTTCGCGTCGTCTCGAGTGTTGATCGGGCGCGTAGACCGATCGGGACTCGGAGACGACGCGTAGACCGATCGGGGCTTAGGAGACGACGCGTAGACCGATCGGGGCTCGGAGACGGCGCGTAGACCGGTCGGGGTGTAGATCCGACGCTCGCCCTGACTCGGCACGAAGTTCTGCTCTGGAGCGTTGAACATGATTGTAGAAGAAAAAAAAAAAAAAAAAAATTCAACTTTCGTTTCGCGCCGTCTCTAGTGTTGATCGGGCGCGTAGACCGATCGGGGCTCGGAGACGACGCGTAGACCGATCGGGGCTTAGGCGACGACGCGTAGACCGATCGGGGCTCGGAGACGGCGCGTAGACCGATCGGGGTGTAGATCCGACGCTCGCCCTGACTCGGCACGAAGTCCTGCTCTGGAGCTTTGAACATGATTGTAGAGGAAAAAAAAAAAAAAATTCAACTTTCGTTTCGCGTCGTCTCTAGTGTTGATCGGGCGCGTAGACCGATCGGGGCTCGGAGACGACGCGTAGACCGATCGGGGCTTAGGCGACGACGCGTAGACCGATCGGGGCTCGGAGACGGCGCGTAGACCGATAGGGGTGTAGATCCGACGCTCGCCCTGACTCGGCACAAAGTTCTGCTCTGGAGCGTTGAACATGATTGTAGAGGAAAAAAAAAAAAAAATTCAACTTTTGTTTCGCGTCGTCTCTAATGTTGATCGGGCGCGTAGACCGATCGGGACTCGGAGACGACGCGTAGACCGATCGGGGCTTAGGAGACGACGCGTAGACCGATCGGGGCTCGGAGACGGCGCGTAGACCGATCGGGGTGTAGATCCGACGCTCGCCCTGACTCGGCACAAAGTTCTGCTCTGGAGCGTTGAACATGATTGTAGAGGAAAAAAAAAAAAAAAATTCAACTTTTGTTTCGCGTCGTCTCTAGTGTTGATCGGGCGCGTAGACCGATCGGGACTCGGAGACGACGCGTAGACCGATCGGGGCTTAGGAGTCGACGCGTAGACCGATCGGGGCTCGGAGACGGCGCGTAGACCGATCGGGGTGTAGATCCGACGCGCGCCCTGACTCGGCACGAAGTTCTGCTCTGGAGCGTTGAACATGATTGTAGAGGAAAAAAAAAAAAAAAATTCAACTTTTGTTTCGCGTCGTCTCTAATGTTGATCGGGCGCGTAGACCGATCGGGACTCGGAGACGACGCGTAGACCGATCGGGGCTTAGGCGACGACGCGTAGACCGATCGGGGCTCGGAGACGGCGCGTAGACCGATAGGGGTGTAGATCCGACGCTCGCCCTGACTCGGCACAAAGTTCTGCTCTGGAGCGTTGAACATGATTGTAGAGGAAAAAAAAAAAAAATTCAACTTTTGTTTCGCGTCGTCTCTAATGTTGATCGGGCGCGTAGACCGATCGGGACTCGGAGACGACGCGTAGACCGATCGGGGCTTAGGAGACGACGCGTAGACCGATCGGGGCTCGGAGACGGCGCGTAGACCGATCGGGGTGTAGATCCGACGCTCGCCCTGACTCGGCACAAAGTTCTGCTCTGGAGCGTTGAACATGATTGTAGAGGAAAAAAAAAAAAAATTCAACTTTTGTTTCGCGTCGTCTCTAGTGTTGATCGGGCGCGTAGACCGATCGGGACTCGGAGACGACGCGTAGACCGATCGGGGCTTAGGAGTCGACGCGTAGACCGATCGGGGCTCGGAGACGGCGCGTAGACCGATCGGGGTGTAGATCCGACGCGCGCCCTGACTCGGCACGAAGTTCTGCTCTGGAGCGTTGAACATGATTGTAGAGGAAAAAAAAAAAAAAAAATTCAACTTTCGTTTCGCGTCGTCTCTAGCGTTGATCGGGCGCGTAGACCGATCGGGTCTCGGAGACGACGCGTAGACCGATCGGGGCTTAGGAGACGACGCGTAGACCGATCGGGGCTCGGAGACGGCGCGTAGACCGATCGGGACTCGGAGACGACGCGTAGACCGATCGGGGTGTAGATCCGACGCTCGCCCTGACTCGGCACGAAGTTCTGCTCTGGAGCGTTGAACATGATTGTAGAGGAAAAAAAAAAAAAAAAAATTCAACTTTCGTTTCGCGTCGTCTCTAGCGTTGATCGGGCGCGTAGACCGATCGGGTCTCGGAGACGACGCGTAGACCGATCGGGGCTTAGGAGACGACGCGTAGACCGATCGGGGCTCGGAGACGGCGCGTAGACCGATCGGGGTGTAGATCCGACGCTCGCCCTGACTCGGCACGAAGTTCTGCTCTGGAGCGTTGAACATGATTGTAGAGTGGAAAAAAAAAAATTCAACTTTTGTTTCGCGTCGTCTCTAGTGTTGATCGGGCGCGTAGACCGATGGGGGCTCGGAGACGACGCGTAGACCGATCGGGGCTTAGGAGACGACGCGTAGACCGATCGGGGCTCGGAGACGGCGCGTAGACCGATCGGGGTGTAGATCCGACGCTCGCCCTGACTCGGCACGAAGTTCTGCTCTGGAGCGTTGAACATGATTGTAGAGGAAAAAAAAAAAAAAAAATTCAACTTTCGTTTCGCGTCGTCTCTAGCGTTGATCGGGCGCGTAGACCGATCGGGTCTCGGAGACGACGCGTAGACCGATCGGGGCTTAGGAGACGACGCGTAGACCGATCGGGGCTCGGAGACGGCGCGTAGACCGATCGGGGTGTAGATCCGACGCTCGCCCTGACTCGGCACGAAGTTCTGGTCTGGAGCGTTGAACATGATTGTAAAGTGGAAAAAAAAAAATTCATCTTTTGTTTCGCGTCGTCTCTAGTGTTGATCGGGCGCGTAGACCGATGGGGGCTCGGAGACGACGCGTAGACCGATCGGGGCTTAGGAGACGACGCGTAGACCGATCGGGGCTCGGAGACGGCGCGTAGACCTATCGGGGTGTAGATCCGACGCTCGCCCTGACTCGGCACGAAGTTCCGCTCTGGAGCGTTGAACATGATTGTAGAGGGAAAAAAAAAAAAAAAAAAAAATTCAACTTTTGTTTCGCGTCGTCTCGAGTGTTGATCGGGCGCGTAGACCGATCGGGACTCGGAGACGACGCGTAGACCGATCGGGGCTTAGGAGACGACGCGTAGACCGATCGGGGCTCGGAGACGGCGCGTAGACCGATCGGGGTGTAGATCCGACGCTCGCCCTGACTCGGCACGAAGTTCTGCTCTGGAGCGTTGAACATGATTGTAGAAGAAAAAAAAAAAAAAAAAAAATTCAACTTTCGTTTCGCGTCGTCTCTAGTGTTGATCGGGCGCGTAGACCGATCGGGGCTCGGAGACGACGCGTAGACCGATCGGGGCTTAGGAGACGACGCGTAGACCGATCGGGGCTCGGAGACGGCGCGTAGACCGATCGGGGTGTAGATCCGACGCTCGCCCTGACTCGGCACAAAGTTCTGCTCTGGAGCGTTGAACATGATTGTAGAGGGAAAAAAAAAAAAAAATTCAACTTTTGTTTCGCGTCGTCTCTAGTGTTGATCGGGCGCGTAGACCGATCGGGACTCGGAGACGACGCGTAGACCGATCGGGGCTTAGGAGTCGACGCGTAGACCGATCGGGGCTCGGAGACGGCGCGTAGACCGATCGGGGTGTAGATCCGACGCGCGCCCTGACTCGGCACGAAGTTCTGCTCTGGAGCATTGAACATGATTGTAGAGGAAAAAAAAAAAAAAAAATTCAACTTTCGTTTCGCGTCGTCTCTAGCGTTGATCGGGCGCGTAGACCGATCGGGTCTCGGAAACGACGCGTAGACCGATCGGGGCTTAGGAGACGACGCGTAGACCGATCGGGGCTCGGAGACGGCGCGTAGACCGATCGGGGTGTAGATCCGACACTCGCCCTGACTCGGCACAAAGTTCTGCACTGGAGCGTTGAACATGATTGTAGAAGAAAAAAAAAAAAATTCAACTTTTGTTTCGCGTCGTCTCTAGTGTTGATCGGACGCGTAGACCGATCGGGACTCGGAGACGACGCGTAGACCGATCGGGGCTTAGGAGTCGACGCGTAGACCGATCGGGGCTCGGAGACGGCGCGTAGACCGATCGGGGTGTAGATCCGACGCTCGCTCTGACTCGGCACGAAGTTCTGCTCTGGAGCGTTGAACATGATTGTAGAGGAAAAAAAAAAAAAAATTCAACTTTCGTTTCGCGTCGTCTCTAGCGTTGATCGGGCGCGTAGACCGATCGGGTCTCGGAGACGACGCGTAGACCGATCGGGGCTTAGGAGTCGACGCGTAGACCGATCGGGGCTCGGAGACGGCGCGTAGACCGATCGGGGTGTAGATCCGACGCTCGCCCTGACTCGGCACGAAGTTCTGCTCTGGAGCGTTGAACATGATTGTAGAGGAAAAAAAAAAAAAAAATTCAACTTTCGTTTCGCGTCGTCTCTAGCGTTGATCGGGCGCGTAGACCGATCGGGTCTCGGAGACGACGCGTAGACCGATCGGGGCTTAGGAGACGACGCGTAGACCGATCGGGGCTCGGAGACGGCGCGTAGACCGATCGGGGTGTAGATCCGACGCTCGCCCTGACTCGGCACGAAGTTCTGCTCTGGAGCGTTGAACATGATTGTAGAGTGGAAAAAAAAAAATTCAACTTTTGTTTCGCGTCGTCTCTAGTGTTGATCGGGCGCGTAGACCGATGGGGGCTCGGAGACGACGCGTAGACCGATCGGGGCTTAGGAGACGACGCGTAGACCGATCGGGGCTCGGAGACGGCGCGTAGACCGATCGGGGCTTAGGAGACGACGCGTAGACCGATCGGGGCTCGGAGACGGCGCGTAGACCGATCGGGGTGTAGATCCGACGCTGGCCCTGACTCGGCACGAAGTTCTGCTCTGGAGCGTTGAACATGATTGTAGAGGAAAAAAAAAAAAAAAAAAAATTCAACTTTCGTTTCGCGTCGTCTCTAGCGTTGATCGGGGGCGTAAACCGATCGGGTCTCGGAGACGACGCGTAGACCGATCGGGGCTTAGGAGACGACGCGTAGACCGATCGGGGCTCGGAGACGGCACGTAGACCGATCGGGGTGTAGATCCGACGCTCGCCCTGACTCGGCACGAAGTTCTGCTCTGGAGCGTTGAACATGATTGTAAAGTGGAAAAAAAAAAAATTCAACTTTTGTTTCGCGTCGTCTCTAGTGTTGATCGGGCGCGTAGACCGATGGGGGCTCGGAGACGACGCGTAGACCGATCGGGGCTTAGGAGACGACGCGTAGACCGATCGGGGCTAGGAGACGGCGCGTAGACCGAGCGGGGCTTAGGAGACGACGCGTAGACCGATCGGGGCTCGGAGACGGCGCGTAGACCGATCGTGGTGTAGATCCGACGCTCGCCCTGACTCGGCACAAAGTTCTGCTCTGGAGCGTTGAACATGATTGTAGAGGAAAAAAAAAAAAAAAAAATTCAACTTTTGTTTGGCGTCGTCTCTAGTGTTGATCGGGCGCGTAGACCGATCGGGACTCGGAGACGACGCGTAGACCGATCGGGGCTTACGAAACGACGCGTAGACCGATCGGGGCTCGGAGACGGCGCGTAGACCGATCGGGGTGTAGATCCGACGCTCGCCCTGACTCGGCACAAAGTTCTGCTCTGGAGCGTTGAACATGATTGTAGAGGAAAAAAAAAAAAAAAATTCAACTTTTGTTTCGCGTCGTCTCTAGTGTTGATCGGGCGCGTAGACCGATCGGGACTCGGAGACGACGCGTAGACCGATCGGGGCTTAGGAGTCGACGCGTAGACCGATCGGGGCTCGGAGACGGCGCGTAGACCGATCGGGGTGTAGATCCGACGCTCGCTCTGACTCGGCACGAAGTTCTGCTCTGGAGCGTTGAACATGATTGTAGAGGAAAAAAAAAAAAAATTCAACTTTCGTTTCGCGTCGTCTCTAGCGTTGATCGGGCGCGTAGACCGATCGGGTCTCGGAGACGACGCGTAGACCGATCGGGGCTTAGGAGACGACGCGTAGACCGATCGGGGCTCGGAGACGGCGCGTAGACCGATCGGGGTGTAGATCCGACGCTCGCCCTGACTCGGCACGAAGTTCTGCTCTGGAGCGTTGAACATGATTGTAGAGTGGAAAAAAAAATAAAATTCAACTTTTGTTTCGCGTCGTCTCTAGTGTTGATCGGGCGCGTAGACCGATGGGGGCTCGGAGACGACGCGTAGACCGATCGGGGCTTAGGAGACGACGCGTAGACCGATCGGGGCTCGGAGACGGCGCGTAGACCGATCGGGGCTTAGGAGACGACGCGTAGACCGATCGGGGCTCGGAGACGGCGCGTAGACCGATCGGGGTGTAGATCCGACGCTCGCCCTGACTCGGCACGAAGTTCTGCTCTGGAGCGTTGAACATGATTGTAGAGGAAAAAAAAAACTTCATCTTTCGTTTCGCGTCGTCTCTAGTGTTGATCGGGCGCGTAGACCGATCGGGGCTCGGAGACGGCGCGTAGACCGATCGGGGTGTAGATCCGACGCTCGCCCTGACTCGGCACGAAGTTCTGCTCTGGAGCGTTGAACATGATTGTAGAGGAAAAAAAAAAAATTCAACTTTCGTTTCGCGTCGTCTCTAGTGTTGATCGGGCGCGTAGACCGATCGGGGCTCGGAGACGACGCGTAGACCGATCGGGGCTTAGGCGACGACGCGTAGACCGATCGGGGCTCGGAGACGGCGCGTAGACCGATCGGGGTGTAGATCCGACGCTCGCCCTGACTCGGCACGAAGTCCTGCTCTGGAGCTTTGAACATGATTGTAGAGGAAAAAAAAAAAAAAATTCAACTTTCGTTTCGCGTCGTCTCTAATGTTGATCGGGCGCGTAGACCGATCGGGACTCGGAGACGACGCGTAGACCGATCGGGGCTTAGGAGACGACGCGTAGACCGATCGGGGCTCGGAGACGGCGCGTAGACCGATCGGGGTGTAGATCCGACGCTCGCCCTGACTCGGCACAAAGTTCTGCTCTGGAGCGTTGAACATGATTGTAGAGGAAAAAAAAAAAAAAAATTCAACTTTTGTTTCGCGTCGTCTCTAGTGTTGATCGGGCGCGTAGACCGATCGGGACTCGGAGACGACGCGTAGACCGATCGGGGCTTAGGAGTCGACGCGTAGACCGATCGGGGCTCGGAGACGGCGCGTAGACCGATCGGGGTGTAGATCCGACGCGCGCCCTGACTCGGCACGAAGTTCTGCTCTGGAGCGTTGAACATGATTGTAGAGGAAAAAAAAAAAAAAAAATTCAACTTTCGTTTCGCGTCGTCTCTAGCGTTGATCGGGCGCGTAGACCGATCGGGTCTCGGAGACGACGCGTAGACCGATCGGGGTGTAGATCCGACGCTCGCCCTGACTCGGCACGAAGTTCTGCTCTGGAGCGTTGAACATGATTGTAGAGTGGAAAAAAAAATAAAATTCAACTTTTGTTTCGCGTCGTCTCTAGTGTTGATCGGGCGCGTAGACCGATGGGGGCTCGGAGACGACGCGTAGACCGATCGGGGCTTAGGAGACGACGCGTAGACCGATCGGGGCTCGGAGACGGCGCGTAGACCGATCGGGGCTTAGGAGACGACGCGTAGACCGATCGGGGCTCGGAGACGGCGCGTAGACCGATCGGGGTGTAGATCCGACGCTCGCCCTGACTCGGCACGAAGTTCTGCTCTGGAGCGTTGAACATGATTGTAGAGGAAAAAAAAAAACTTCATCTTTCGTTTCGCGTCGTCTCTAGTGTTGATCGGGCGCGTAGACCGATCGGGGCTCGGAGACGACGCGTAGACCGATCGGGGTGTAGATCTGACGCTCGCCCTGACTCGGCACGAAGTTCTGTTCTGGAGCGTTGAACATGATTGTAGAGGAAAAAAAAAAAAAAAAAAATTCAACTTTCGTTTCGCGTCGTCTCTAGTATTGATCGGGCGCGTAGACCGATCGGGGCTCGGAGACGACGCGTAGACCGATCGGGGCTTAGGAGACGACGCGTAGACCGATCGGGGCTCGGAGACGGCGCGTAGACCGATCGGGGTGTAGATCCGACGCTCGCCCTGACTCGGCACGAAGTTCTGCTCTGGAGCGTTGAACATGATTGTAAAGTGGAAAAAAAAAAAATTCAACTTTTGTTTCGCGTCGTCTCTAGTGTTGATCGGGCGCGTAGACCGATGGGGGCTCGGAGACGACGCGTAGACCGATCGGGGCTTAGAAGACGACGCGTAGACCGATCGGGGTTCGGAGACGGCGCGTAGACCGATCGGGGCTTAGGAGACGACGCGTAGACCGATGGGGGCTCGGAGACGGCGCGTAGACCGATCGGGGTGTAGATCCGACGCTCGCCCTGACTCGGCACGAAGTTCTGCTCTGGAGCGTTGAACATGATTGTAGAGGAAAAAAAAAAAAAAAAAATTCAACTTTCGTTTCGCGTCGTCTCTAGTATTGATCGGGCGCGTAGACCGATCGGGGCTCGGAGACGACGCGTAGACCGATCGGGGCTTAGGAGACGACGCGTAGACCGATCGGGGCTCGGAGACGGCGCGTAGACCGATCGGGGTGTAGATCCGACGCTCGCCCTGACTCGGCACGAAGTTCCGCTCTGGAGCGTTGAACATGATTGTAGAGGAAAAAAAAATAAAAAATTCAACTTTTGTTTCGCGTCGTCTCGAGTGTTGATCGGGCGCGTAGACCGATCGGGACTCGGAGACGACGCGTAGACCGATCGGGGTGTAGATCCGACGCTCGCCCTGACTCGGCACGAAGTTCTGCTCTGGAGCGTTGAACATGATTGTAGAGGAAAAAAAAAAAAAAAATTCAACTTTCGTTTCGCGTCGTCTCTAGCGTTGATCGGGCGCGTAGACCGATCGGGTCTCGGAGACGACGCGTAGACCGATCGGGGCTTAGGAGACGACGCGTAGACCGATCGGGGCTCGGAGACGGCGCGTAGACCGATCGGGGTGTAGATCCGACGCTCGCCCTGACTCGGCACGAAGTTCTGCTCTGGAGCGTTAAACATGATTGTAAAGTGGAAAAAAAAAAAAAGTTCATCTTTTGTTTCGCGTCGTCTCTAGTGTTGATCGGGCGCGTAGACCGATGGGGGCTCGGAGACGACGCGTAGACCGATCGGGGCTTAGGAGACGACGCGTAGACCGATCGGGGCTCGGAGACGGCGCGTAGACCGATCGGGGTGTAGATCCGACGCTCGCCCTGACTCGGCACGAAGTTCCGCTCTGGAGCGTTGAACATGATTGTAGAGGGAAAAAAAAAAAAAAAAAAATTCAACTTTTGTTTCGCGTCGTCTCGAGTGTTGATCGGGCGGGTAGACCGATCGGGACTCGGAGACGACGCGTAGACCGATCGGGGCTTAGGAGACGACGCGTAGACCGATCGGGGCTCGGAGACGGCGCGTAGACCGATCGGGGTGTAGATCCGACGCTCGCCCTGACTCGGCACGAAGTTCTGCTCTGGAGCGTTGAACATGATTGTAGAGTGGAAAAAAAAAATTCAACTTTTGTTTCGCGTCGTCTCGAGTGTTGATCGGGCGCGTAGACCGATCGGGACTCGGAGACGACGCGTAGACCGATCGGGGTGTAGATCCGACGCTCGCCCTGACTCGGCACGAAGTTCTGCTCTGGAGCGTTGAACATGATTGTAGAGGAAAAAAAAAAAAAAAAAATTCAACTTTCGTTTCGCGTCGTCTCTAGCGTTGATCGGGCGCGTAGACCGATCGGGTCTCGGAGACGACGCGTAGACCGATCGGGGCTTAGGAGACGACGCGTAGACCGATCGGGGCTCGGAGACGGCGCGTAGACCGATCGGGGTGTAGATCCGACGCTCGCCCTGACTCGGCACGAAGTTCTGCTCTGGAGCGTTGAACATGATTGTAGAGTGGAAAAAAAAAATTCTACTTTTGTTTCGCGTCGTCTCTAGCGTTGATCGGGCGCGTAGACCGATGGGGTCTCGGAGACGACGCGTAGACCGATCGGGGCTTAGGAGACGACGCGTAGACCGATCGGGGCTCGGAGACGGCGCTTAGACCGATCGGGGCTCGGAGACGGCGCGTAGACCGATCGGGGTGTAGATCCGACGCTCGCCCTGACTCGGCACGAAGTTCTGCTCTGGAGCGTTGAACATGATTGTAGAGGAAAAAAAAAAAAAAAATTCAACTTTCGTTTCGCGTCGTCTCTAGCGTTGATCGGGCGCGTAGACCGATCGGGTCTCGGAGACGACGCGTAGACCGATCGGGGCTTAGGGGACGACGCGTAGACCGATCGGGGCTCGGAGACGGCGCGTAGACCGATCGGGGTGTAGATCCGACGCTCGCCCTGACTCGGCACGAAGTTCTGCTCTGGAGCGTTGAACATGATTGTAGAGTGGAAAAAAAAAATTCAACTTTTGTTTCGCGTCGTCTCTAGTGTTGATCGGGCGCGTAGACCGATGGGGGCTCGGAGACGACGCGTAGACCGATCGGGGCTTAGGAGACGACGCGTAGACCGATCGGGGCTAGGAGACGGCGCGTAGACCGATCGGGGCTTAGGAGACGACGCGTAGACCGATCGGGGCTCGGAGACGGCGCGTAGACCGATCGGGGTGTAGATCCGACGCTCGCCCTGACTCGGCACGAAGTTCTGCTCTGGAGCGTTGAACATGATTGTAGAGGAAAAAAAAAAAAAAAAAATTCAACTTTCGTTTCGCGTCGTCTCTAGCGTTGATCGTGCGCGTAGACCGATCGGGTCTCGGAGACGACGCGTAGACCGATCGGGGCTTAGGAGACGACGCGTAGACCGATCGGGGCTCGGAGACGGCGCGTAGACCGATCGGGGTGTAGATCCGACGCTCGCCCTGACTCGGCACGAAGTTCTGCTCTGGAGCGTTGAACATGATTGTAAAGTGGAAAAAAAAAAAATTCATCTTTTGTTTCGCGTCGTCTCTAGTGTTGATCGGGCGCGTAGACCGATGGGGGCTCGGAGACGACGCGTAGACCGATCGGGGCTTAGGAGACGACGCGTAGACCGATCGGGGCTCGGAGACGGCGCGTAGACCGATCGGGGTGTAGATCCGACGCTCGCCCTGACTCGGCACGAAGTTCCGCTCTGGAGCGTTGAACATGATTGTAGAGGGAAAAAAAAAAAAAAAAAATTCAACTTTTGTTTCGCGTCGTCTCGAGTGTTGATCGGGCGGGTAGACCGATCGGGACTCGGAGACGACGCGTAGACCGATCGGGGCTTAGGAGACGACGCGTAGACCGATCGGGGCTCGGAGACGGCGCGTAGACCGATCGGGGTGTAGATCCGACGCTCGCCCTGACTCGGCACGAAGATCTGCTCTGGAGCGTTGAACATGATTCTAGAGTGGAAAAAAAAAAATTCAACTTTTGTTTCGCATCGTCTCTAGTGTTGATCGGGCGCGTAGACCGATGGGGGCTCGGAGACGACGCGTAGACCGATCGGGGCTTAGGAGACGACGCGTAGACCGATCGGGGCTCGGAGACGGCGCGTAGACCGATCGGGGCTTAGGAGACGACGCGTAGACCGATCGGGGCTCGGAGACGGCGCGTAGACCGATCGGGGTGTAGATCCGACGCTCGCCCTGACTCGGCACGAAGTTCTGCTCTGGAGCGTTGAACATGATTGTAGAGGAAAAAAAAAAACTTCATCTTTCGTTTCGCGTCGTCTCTAGTGTTGATCGGGCGCGTAGACCGATCGGGGCTCGGAGACGGCGCGTAGACCGATCGGGGTGTAGATCCGACGCTCGCCCTGACTCGGCACGAAGTTCTGCTCTGGAGCGTTGAACATGATTGTAGAGGAAAAAAAAAAAAAATTCAACTTTCGTTTCGCGTCGTCTCTAGTGTTGACCGGGCGCGTAGACCGATCGGGGCTCGGAGACGACGCGTAGACCGATCGGGGCTTAGGCGACGACGCGTAGACCGATCGGGGCTCGGAGACGGCGCGTAGACCGATCGGGGTGTAGATCCGACGCTCGCCCTGACTCGGCACGAAGTTCTGCTCTGGAGCGTTGAACATGATTGTAGAGTGGAAAAAAAAATAAAATTCAACTTTTGTTTCGCGTCGTCTCTAGTGTTGATCGGGCGCGTAGACCGATGGGGGCTCGGAGACGACGCGTAGACCGATCGGGGCTTAGGAGACGACGCGTAGACCGATCGGGGCTCGGAGACGGCGCGTAGACCGATCGGGGCTTAGGAGACGACGCGTAGACCGATCGGGGCTCGGAGACGGCGCGTAGACCGATCGGGGTGTAGATCCGACGCTCGCCCTGACTCGGCACGAAGTTCTGCTCTGGAGCGTTGAACATGATTGTAGAGGAAAAAAAAAAACTTCATCTTTCGTTTCGCGTCGTCTCTAGTGTTGATCGGGCGCGTAGACCGATCGGGGCTCGGAGACGACGCGTAGACCGATCGGGGTGTAGATCTGACGCTCGCCCTGACTCGGCACGAAGTTCTGTTCTGGAGCGTTGAACATGATTGTAGAGGAAAAAAAAAAAAAAAAAAATTCAACTTTCGTTTCGCGTCGTCTCTAGTATTGATCGGGCGCGTAGACCGATCGGGGCTCGGAGACGACGCGTAGACCGATCGGGGCTTAGGAGACGACGCGTAGACCGATCGGGGCTCGGAGACGGCGCGTAGACCGATCGGGGTGTAGATCCGACGCTCGCCCTGACTCGGCACGAAGTTCTGCTCTGGAGCGTTGAACATGATTGTAAAGTGGAAAAAAAAAAAAATTCAACTTTTGTTTCGCGTCGTCTCTAGTGTTGATCGGGCGCGTAGACCGATGGGGGCTCGGAGACGACGCGTAGACCGATCGGGGCTTAGAAGACGACGCGTAGACCGATCGGGGTTCGGAGACGGCGCGTAGACCGATCGGGGCTTAGGAGACGACGCGTAGACCGATGGGGGCTCGGAGACGGCGCGTAGACCGATCGGGGTGTAGATCCGACGCTCGCCCTGACTCGGCACGAAGTTCTGCTCTGGAGCGTTGAACATGATTGTAGAGGAAAAAAAAAAAAAATTCAACTTTCGTTTCGCGTCGTCTCTAGTATTGATCGGGCGCGTAGACCGATCGGGGCTCGGAGACGACGCGTAGACCGATCGGGGCTTAGGAGACGACGCGTAGACCGATCGGGGCTCGGAGACGGCGCGTAGACCGGTCGGGGTGTAGATCCGACGCTCGCCCTGACTCGGCACGAAGTTCCGCTCTGGAGCGTTGAACATGATTGTAGAGGAAAAAAAAAAAAAAATTCAACTTTTGTTTCGCGTCGTCTCGAGTGTTGATCGGGCGCGTAGACCGATCGGGACTCGGAGACGACGCGTAGACCGATCGGGGTGTAGATCCGACGCTCGCCCTGACTCGGCACGAAGTTCTGCTCTGGAGCGTTGAACATGATTGTAGAGGAAAAAAAAAAAAAAAAAATTCAACTTTCGTTTCGCGTCGTCTCTAGCGTTGATCGGGCGCGTAGACCGATCGGGTCTCGGAGACGACGCGTAGACCGATCGGGGCTTAGGAGACGACGCGTAGACCGATCGGGGCTCGGAGACGGCGCGTAGACCGATCGGGGTGTAGATCCGACGCTCGCCCTGACTCGGCACGAAGTTCTGCTCTGGAGCGTTAAACATGATTGTAAAGTGGAAAAAAAAAAAAATTCATCTTTTGTTTCGCGTCGTCTCTAGTGTTGATCGGGCGCGTAGACCGATGGGGGCTCGGAGACGACGCGTAGACCGATCGGGGCTTAGGAGACGACGCGTAGACCGATCGGGGCTCGGAGACGGCGCGTAGACCGATCGGGGTGTAGATCCGACGCTCGCCCTGACTCGGCACGAAGTTCCGCTCTGGAGCGTTGAACATGATTGTAGAGGGAAAAAAAAAAAAAAAAAAATTCAACTTTTGTTTCGCGTCGTCTCGAGTGTTGATCGGGCGGGTAGACCGATCGGGACTCGGAGACGACGCGTAGACCGATCGGGGCTTAGGAGACGACGCGTAGACCGATCGGGGCTCGGAGACGGCGCGTAGACCGATCGGGGTGTAGATCCGACGCTCGCCCTGACTCGGCACGAAGTTCTGCTCTGGAGCGTTGAACATGATTGTAGAGTGGAAAAAAGAAATTCAACTTTTGTTTCGCGTCGTCTCGAGTGTTGATCGGGCGCGTAGACCGATCGGGACTCGGAGACGACGCGTAGACCGATCGGGGTGTAGATCCGACGCTCGCCCTGACTCGGCACGAAGTTCTGCTCTGGAGCGTTGAACATGATTGTAGAGGAAAAAAAAAAAAAAAAAATTCAACTTTCGTTTCGCGTCGTCTCTAGCGTTGATCGGGCGCGTAGACCGATCGGGTCTCGGAGACGACGCGTAGACCGATCGGGGCTTAGGAGACGACGCGTAGACCGATCGGGGCTCGGAGACGGCGCGTAGACCGATCGGGGTGTAGATCCGACGCTCGCCCTGACTCGGCACGAAGTTCTGCTCTGGAGCGTTGAACATGATTGTAGAGTGGAAAAAAAAAATTCTACTTTTGTTTCGCGTCGTCTCTAGCGTTGATCGGGCGCGTAGACCGATGGGGTCTCGGAGACGACGCGTAGACCGATCGGGGCTTAGGAGACGACGCGTAGACCGATCGGGGCTCGGAGACGGCGCGTAGACCGATCGGGGCTCGGAGACGGCGCGTAGACCGATCGGGGTGTAGATCCGACGCTCGCCCTGACTCGGCACGAAGTTCTGCTCTGGAGCGTTGAACATGATTGTAGAGGGAAAAAAAAAAAAAAAAAATTCAACTTTTGTTTCGCGTCGTCTCGAGTGTTGATCGGGCGGGTAGACCGATCGGGACTCGGAGACGACGCGTAGACCGATCGGGGCTTAGGAGACGACGCGTAGACCGATCGGGGCTCGGAGACGGCGCGTAGACCGATCGGGGTGTAGATCCGACGCTCGCCCTGACTCGGCACGAAGATCTGCTCTGGAGCGTTGAACATGATTCTAGAGTGGAAAAAAAAAAATTCAACTTTTGTTTCGCATCGTCTCTAGTGTTGATCGGGCGCGTAGACCGATGGGGGCTCGGAGACGACGCGTAGACCGATCGGGGCTTAGGAGACGACGCGTAGACCGATCGGGGCTCGGAGACGGCGCGTAGACCGATCGGGGCTTAGGAGACGACGCGTAGACCGATCGGGGCTCGGAGACGGCGCGTAGACCGATCGGGGTGTAGATCCGACGCTCGCCCTGACTCGGCACGAAGTTCTGCTCTGGAGCGTTGAACATGATTGTAGAGGAAAAAAAAAAACTTCATCTTTCGTTTCGCGTCGTCTCTAGTGTTGATCGGGCGCGTAGACCGATCGGGGCTCGGAGACGGCGCGTAGACCGATCGGGGTGTAGATCCGACGCTCGCCCTGACTCGGCACGAAGTTCTGCTCTGGAGCGTTGAACATGATTGTAGAGGAAAAAAAAAAAAAATTCAACTTTCGTTTCGCGTCGTCTCTAGTGTTGACCGGGCGCGTAGACCGATCGGGGCTCGGAGACGACGCGTAGACCGATCGGGGCTTAGGCGACGACGCGTAGACCGATCGGGGCTCGGAGACGGCGCGTAGACCGATCGGGGTGTAGATCCGACGCTCGCCCTGACTCGGCACGAAGTTCTGCTCTGGAGCGTTGAACATGATTGTAGAGTGGAAAAAAAAATAAAATTCAACTTTTGTTTCGCGTCGTCTCTAGTGTTGATCGGGCGCGTAGACCGATGGGGGCTCGGAGACGACGCGTAGACCGATCGGGGCTTAGGAGACGACGCGTAGACCGATCGGGGCTCGGAGACGGCGCGTAGACCGATCGGGGCTTAGGAGACGACGCGTAGACCGATCGGGGCTCGGAGACGGCGCGTAGACCGATCGGGGTGTAGATCCGACGCTCGCCCTGACTCGGCACGAAGTTCTGCTCTGGAGCGTTGAACATGATTGTAGAGGAAAAAAAAAAACTTCATCTTTCGTTTCGCGTCGTCTCTAGTGTTGATCGGGCGCGTAGACCGATCGGGGCTCGGAGACGACGCGTAGACCGATCGGGGTGTAGATCTGACGCTCGCCCTGACTCGGCACGAAGTTCTGTTCTGGAGCGTTGAACATGATTGTAGAGGAAAAAAAAAAAAAAAAAAATTCAACTTTCGTTTCGCGTCGTCTCTAGTATTGATCGGGCGCGTAGACCGATCGGGGCTCGGAGACGACGCGTAGACCGGTCGGGGCTTAGGAGACGACGCGTAGACCGATCGGGGCTCGGAGACGGCGCGTAGACCGATCGGGGTGTAGATCCGACGCTCGCCCTGACTCGGCACGAAGTTCTGCTCTGGAGCGTTGAACATGATTGTAAAGTGGAAAAAAAAAAAAATTCAACTTTTGTTTCGCGTCGTCTCTAGTGTTGATCGGGCGCGTAGACCGATGGGGGCTCGGAGACGACGCGTAGACCGATCGGGGCTTAGAAGACGACGCGTAGACCGATCGGGGTTCGGAGACGGCGCGTAGACCGATCGGGGCTTAGGAGACGACGCGTAGACCGATGGGGGCTCGGAGACGGCGCGTAGACCGATCGGGGTGTAGATCCGACGCTCGCCCTGACTCGGCACGAAGTTCTGCTCTGGAGCGTTGAACATGATTGTAGAGGAAAAAAAAAAAAAATTCAACTTTCGTTTCGCGTCGTCTCTAGTATTGATCGGGCGCGTAGACCGATCGGGGCTCGGAGACGACGCGTAGACCGATCGGGGCTTAGGAGACGACGCGTAGACCGATCGGGGCTCGGAGACGGCGCGTAGACCGGTCGGGGTGTAGATCCGACGCTCGCCCTGACTCGGCACGAAGTTCCGCTCTGGAGCGTTGAACATGATTGTAGAGGAAAAAAAAAAAAAAATTCAACTTTTGTTTCGCGTCGTCTCGAGTGTTGATCGGGCGCGTAGACCGATCGGGACTCGGAGACGACGCGTAGACCGATCGGGGTGTAGATCCGACGCTCGCCCTGACTCGGCACGAAGTTCTGCTCTGGAGCGTTGAACATGATTGTAGAGGAAAAAAAAAAAAAAAAAATTCAACTTTCGTTTCGCGTCGTCTCTAGCGTTGATCGGGCGCGTAGACCGATCGGGTCTCGGAGACGACGCGTAGACCGATCGGGGCTTAGGAGACGACGCGTAGACCGATCGGGGCTCGGAGACGGCGCGTAGACCGATCGGGGTGTAGATCCGACGCTCGCCCTGACTCGGCACGAAGTTCTGCTCTGGAGCGTTAAACATGATTGTAAAGTGGAAAAAAAAAAAAATTCATCTTTTGTTTCGCGTCGTCTCTAGTGTTGATCGGGCGCGTAGACCGATGGGGGCTCGGAGACGACGCGTAGACCGATCGGGGCTTAGGAGACGACGCGTAGACCGATCGGGGCTCGGAGACGGCGCGTAGACCGATCGGGGTGTAGATCCGACGCTCGCCCTGACTCGGCACGAAGTTCCGCTCTGGAGCGTTGAACATGATTGTAGAGGGAAAAAAAAAAAAAAAAAAATTCAACTTTTGTTTCGCGTCGTCTCGAGTGTTGATCGGGCGGGTAGACCGATCGGGACTCGGAGACGACGCGTAGACCGATCGGGGCTTAGGAGACGACGCGTAGACCGATCGGGGCTCGGAGACGGCGCGTAGACCGATCGGGGTGTAGATCCGACGCTCGCCCTGACTCGGCACGAAGTTCTGCTCTGGAGCGTTGAACATGATTGTAGAGTGGAAAAAAGAAATTCAACTTTTGTTTCGCGTCGTCTCGAGTGTTGATCGGGCGCGTAGACCGATCGGGACTCGGAGACGACGCGTAGACCGATCGGGGTGTAGATCCGACGCTCGCCCTGACTCGGCACGAAGTTCTGCTCTGGAGCGTTGAACATGATTGTAGAGGAAAAAAAAAAAAAAAAAATTCAACTTTCGTTTCGCGTCGTCTCTAGCGTTGATCGGGCGCGTAGACCGATCGGGTCTCGGAGACGACGCGTAGACCGATCGGGGCTTAGGAGACGACGCGTAGACCGATCGGGGCTCGGAGACGGCGCGTAGACCGATCGGGGTGTAGATCCGACGCTCGCCCTGACTCGGCACGAAGTTCTGCTCTGGAGCGTTGAACATGATTGTAGAGTGGAAAAAAAAAATTCTACTTTTGTTTCGCGTCGTCTCTAGCGTTGATCGGGCGCGTAGACCGATGGGGTCTCGGAGACGACGCGTAGACCGATCGGGGCTTAGGAGACGACGCGTAGACCGATCGGGGCTCGGAGACGGCGCGTAGACCGATCGGGGCTCGGAGACGGCGCGTAGACCGATCGGGGTGTAGATCCGACGCTCGCCCTGACTCGGCACGAAGTTCTGCTCTGGAGCGTTGAACATGATTGTAGAGGAAAAAAAAAAAAAAATTCAACTTTCGTTTCGCGTCGTCTCTAGCGTTGATCGGGCGCGTAGACCGATCGGGTCTCGGAGACGACGCGTAGACCGATCGGCGCTTAGGAGACGACGCGTAGACCGATCGGGGCTCGGAGACGGCGCGTAGACCGATCGGGGTGTAGATCCGACGCTCGCCCTGACTCGGCACGAAGTTCTGCTCTGGAGCGTTGAACATGATTGTAGAGTGGAAAAAAAAAAATTCAACTTTTGTTTCGCGTCGTCTCTAGTGTTGATCGGGCGCGTAGACCGATGGGGGCTCGGAGACGACGCGTAGACCGATCGGGGCTTAGGAGACGACGCGTAGACCGATCGGGGCTAGGAGACGGCGCGTAGACCGATCGGGGCTTAGGAGACGACGCGTAGACCGATCGGGGCTCGGAGACGGCGCGTAGACCGATCGGGGTGTAGATCCGACGCTCGCCCTGACTCGGCACGAAGATCTGCTCTGGAGCGTTGAACATGATTCTAGAGTGGAAAAAAAAAAAATTCAACTTTTGTTTCGCATCGTCTCTAGCGTTGATCGGGCGCGTAGACCGATCGGGTCTCGGAGACGACGCGTAGACCGATCGGGGCTTAGGAGACGACGCGTAGACCGATCGGGGCTCGGAGACGGCGCGTAGACCGATCGGGGTGTAGATCCGACGCTCGCCCTGACTCGGCACGAAGTTCTGCTCTGGAGCGTTGAACATGATTGTAGAGTGGAAAAAAAAAATTCTACTTTTGTTTCGCGTCGTCTCTAGCGTTGATCGGGCGCGTAGACCGATGGGGTCTCGGAGACGACGCGTAGACCGATCGGGGCTTAGGAGACGACGCGTAGACCGATCGGGGCTCGGAGACGGCGCGTAGACCGATCGGGGCTCGGAGACGGCGCGTAGACCGATCGGGGCTTAGGAGACGACGCGTAGACCGATCGGGGCTCGGAGACGGCGCGTAGACCGATCGGGGTGTAGATCCGACGCTCGCCCTGACTCGGCACGAAGATCTGCTCTGGAGCGTTGAACATGATTCTAGAGTGGAAAAAAAAAAAATTCAACTTTTGTTTCGCATCGTCTCTAGTGTTGATCGGGCGCGTAGACCGATGGGGGCTCGGAGACGATGCGTAGACCGATCGGGGCTTAGGAGACGACGCGTAGATCGATCGGGGCTCGGAGACGGCGCGTAGACCGATCGGGGCTTAGGAGACGACGCGTAGACCGATCGGGGCTCGGAGACGGCGCGTAGACCGATCGGGGTGTAGATCCGACGCTCGCCCTGACTCGGCACGAAGTTCTGCTCTGGAGCGTTGAACATGATTGTAGAGGAAAAAAAAAAAAAAAAAAATTCAACTTTCGTTTCGCGTCGTCTCGAGCGTTGATCGGGCGCGTAGACCGATCGGGTCTCGGAGACGACGCGTAGACCGATCGGGGCTTAGGAGACGACGCGTAGACCGATCGGGGCTTAGGAGACAACGCGTAGACCGATCGGGGCTCGGAGACGGCGCGTAGACCGATCGGGGCTTAGGAGACAACGCGTAGACCGATCGGGGCTCGGAGACGGCGCGTAGACCGATCGGGGTGTAGATCCGACGCTCGCCCTGACTCGGCACAAAGTTCTGCTCTGGAGCGTTGAACATGATTGTAGAGGAAAAAAAAAAAAAAATTCAACTTTCGTTTCGCGACGTCTCTAGCGTTGATCGGGCGCGTAGACCGATCGGGGCTTAGGAGACGACGCGTAGACCGATCGGGGCTCGGAGACGGCGCGTAGACCGATCGGGGTGTAGATCCGACGCTCGCCCTGACTCGGCACGAAGTTCTGCTCTGGAGCGTTGAACATGATTGTAGATTAAAAAAAAAAAAAAAAAAAATTCAACTTTCGTTTCGCGTCGTCTCTAGCGTTGATCGGGCGCGTAGACCGATGGGGTCTCGGAGACGACGCGTAGACCGATCGGGGCTTAGGAGACGACGCGTAGACCGATCGGGGCTCGGAGACGGCGCGTAGACCGATCGGGGTGTAGATCCGACGCTCGCCCTGACTCGGCACGAAGTTCTGCTCTGGAGCGTTGAACATGATTGTAGAGGAAAAAAAAAAAAAAAAAATTCAACTTTCGTTTCGCGTCGTCTCGAGCGTTGATCGGGCGCGTAGACCGATCGGGTCTCGGAGACGACGCGTAGACCGATCGGGGCTTAGGAGACGACGCGTAGACCGATCGGGGCTTAGGAGACAACGCGTAGACCGATCGGGGCTCGGAGACGGCGCGTAGACCGATCGGGGCTTAGGAGACGACGCGTAGACCGATCGGGGCTCGGAGACGGCGCGTAGACCGATCGGGGTGTAGATCCGACGCTCGCCCTGACTCGGCACGAAGTTCTGCTCTGGAGCGTTGAACATGATTGTAGAGGAAAAAAAAAAAAAAAAAATTCAAATTTCGTTTCGCGTCGTCTCTAGCGTTGATCGGGCGCGTAGACCGATCGGGTCTCGGAGACGACGCGTAGACCGATCGGGGCTTAGGAGACGACGCGTAGACCGATCGGGGCTCGGAGACGGCGCGTAGACCGATCGGGGTGTAGATCCGACGCTCGCCCTGACTCGGCACGAAGTTCTGCTCTGGAGCGTTGAACATGATTGTAAAGTGGAAAAAAAAAAAAATTCATCTTTTGTTTCGTGTCGTCTCTAGTGTTGATCGGGCGCGTAGACCGATGGGGGCTCGGAGACGACGCGTAGACCGATCGGGGCTTAGGAGACGACGCGTAGACCGATCGGGGCTCGGAGACGGCGCGTAGACCGATCGGGGTGTAGATCCGACGCTCGCCCTGACTCGGCACGAAGTTCCGCTCTGGAGCGTTGAACATGATTGTAGAGGGAAAAAAAAAAAAAAAAAAAAATTCAACTTTTGTTTCGCGTCGTCTCGAGTGTTGATCGGGCGGGTAGACCGATCGGGACTCGGAGACGACGCGTAGACCGATCGGGGCTTAGGAGACGACGCGTAGACCGATCGGGGCTCGGAGACGGCGCGTAGACCGATCGGGGTGTAGATCCGACGCTCGCCCTGACTCGGCACGAAGTTCTGCTCTGGAGCGTTGAACATGATTGTAGAGTGGAAAAAAAAAATTCAACTTTTGTTTCGCATCGTCTCTAGTGTTGATCGGGCGCGTAGACCGATGGGGGCTCGGAGACGACGCGTAGACCGATCGGGGCTTAGGAGACGACGCGTAGACCGATCGGGGCTCGGAGACGGCGCGTAGACCGATCGGGGCTTAGGAGACGACGCGTAGACCGATCGGGGCTCGGAGACGGCGCGTAGACCGATCGGGGTGTAGATCCGACGCTCGCCCTGACTCGGCACGAAGTTCTGCTCTGGAGCGTTGAACATGATTGTAGAGGAAAAAAAAAAAAAAAATTCAACTTTTGTTTCGCGTCGTCTCTAGTGTTGATCGGGCGCATAGACCGATCGGGACTCGGAGACGACGCGTAGACCGATCGGGGCTTAGGAGTCGACGCGTAGACCGATCGGGGCTCGGAGACGGCGCGTAGACCGATCGGGGTGTAGATCCGACGCGCGCCCTGACTCGGCACGAAGTTCTGCTCTGGAGCATTGAACATGATTGTAGAGGAAAAAAAAAAAAAAAAATTCAACTTTCGTTTCGCGTCGTCTCTAGCGTTGATCGGGCGCGTAGACCGATCGGGTCTCGGAGACGACGCGTAGACCGATCGGGGCTTAGGAGACGACGCGTAGACCGATCGGGGCTCGGAGACGGCGCGTAGACCGATCGGGGTGTAGATCCGACACTCGCCCTGACTCGGCACAAAGTTCTGCTCTGGAGCGTTGAACATGATTGTAGAAGAAAAAAAAAAAAAATTCAACTTTTGTTTCGCGTCGTCTCTAGTGTTGATCGGGCGCGTAGACCGATCGGGACTCGGAGACGACGCGTAGACCGATCGGGGCTTAGGAGACAACGCGTAGACCGATCGGGGCTCGGAGACGGCGCGTAGACCGATCGGGGTGTAGATCCGACGCTCGCCCTGACTCGGCACAAAGTTCTGCTCTGGAGCGTTGAACATGATTGTAGAGGAAAAAAAAAAAAAAAAAATTCAACTTTCGTTTCGCGACGTCTCTAGCGTTGATCGGGCGCGTAGACCGATCGGGTCTCGGAGACGACGCGTAGACCGATCGGGGCTTAGGAGACGACGCGTAGACCGATCGGGGCTCGGAGACGGCGCGTAGACCGATCGGGGTGTAGATCCGACGCTCGCCCTGACTCGGCACGAAGTTCTGCTCTGGAGCGTTGAACATGATTGTAGAGGAAAAAAAAAAAAAATTCAACTTTCGTTTCGCGTCGTCTCTAGCGTTGATCGGGCGCGTAGACCGATCGGGTCTCGGAGACGACGCGTAGACCGATCGGGGCTTAGGAGTCGACGCGTAGACCGATCGGGGCTCGGAGACGGCGCGTAGACCGATCGGGGTGTAGATCCGACGCCCGCCCTGACTCGGCACGAAGTTCTGCTCTGGAGCGTTGAACATGATTGTAGAGGAAAAAAAAAAAAAAAAATTCATCTTTCGTTTCGCGTCGTCTCTAGCGTTGATCGGGCGCGTAGACCGATCGGGTCTCGGAGACGACGCGTAGACCGATCGGGGCTTAGGAGACGACGCGTAGACCGATCGGGGCTCGGAGACGGCGCGTAGACCGATCGGGGTGTAGATCCGACGCTCGCCCTGACTCGGCACGAAGTTCTGCTCTGGAGCGTTGAACATGATTGTAGAGTGGAAAAAAAAAAAATTCAACTTTTGTTTCGCGTCTTCTCTAGTGTTGATCGGGCGCGTAGACCGATGGGGGCTCGGAGACGACGCGTAGACCGATCGGGGCTTAGGAGACGACGCGTAGACCGATCGGGGCTCGGAGACGGCGCGTAGACCGATCGGGGCTTAGGAGACGACGCGTAGACCGATCGGGGCTCGGAGACGGCGCGTAGACCGATCGGGGTGTAGATCCGACGCTCGCCCTGACTCGGCACGAAGTTCTGCTCTGGAGCGTTGAACATGATTGTAGAGGAAAAAAAAAAAAAAAAAAATTCAACTTTCGTTTCGCGTCGTCTCTAGCGTTGATCGGGCGCGTAGACCGATCGGGTCTCGGAGACGACGCGTAGACCGATCGGGGCTTAGGAGACGACGCGTAGACCGATCGGGGCTCGGAGACGGCGCGTAGACCGATCGGGGTGTAGATCCGACGCTCGCCCTGATTCGGCACGAAGTTCTGCTCTGCAGCGTTGAACATGATTGTAAAGTGGAAAAAAAAAAATTCAACTTTTGTTTCGCGTCGTCTCTAGTGTTGATCGGGCGCGTAGACCGATGGGGGCTCGGAGACGACGCGTAGACCGATCGGGGCTTAGGAGATGACGCGTAGACCGATCGGGGCTCGGAGACGGCGCGTAGACCGATCGGGGCTTAGGAGACGACGCGTAGACCGATCGGGGCTCGGAGACGGCGCGTAGACCGATCGGGGTGTAGATCCGACGCTTGCCCTGACTCGGCACGAAGTTCTGCTCTGGAGCGTTGAACATGATTGTAGAGGAAAAAAAAAAAAAAAAATTCAACTTTTGTTTCGCGTCGTCTCGAGTGTTGATCGGGCGCGTAGACCGATCGGGACTCGGATACGACGCGTAGACCGATCGGGGCTTAGGAGACGACGCGTAGACCGATCGGGGCTCGGAGACGGCGCGTAGACCGATCGGGGCTCGGAGACGGCGCGTAGACCGATCGGGGTGTAGATCCGACGCTCGCCCTGACTCGGCACGAAGTTCTGCTCTGGAGCGTTGAACATGATTGTAGAGGAAAAAAAAAAAAAAAAATTCAACTTTCGTTTCGCGTCGTCTCCTGCGTTGATCGGGCGCGTAGACCGATCGGGTCTCGGAGACGACGCGTAGACCGATCGGGGCTTAGGAGACGACGCGTAGACCGATCGGGGCTCGGAGACGGCGCGTAGACCGATCGGGGTGTAGATCCGACGCTCGCCCTGACTCGGCACGAAGTTCTGCTCTGGAGCGTTGAACATGATTGTAGAGTGGAAAAAAAAAAATTCAACTTTTGTTTCGCGTCGTCTCTAGTGTTGATCGGGCGCGTAGACCGATGGGGGCTCGGAGACGACGCGTAGACCGATCGGGGCTTAGGAGACGACGCGTAGACCGATCGGGGCTCGGAGACGGCGCGTAGACCGATCGGGGCTTAGGAGACGACGCGTAGACCGATCGGGGCTCGGAGACGGCGCGTAGACCGATCGGGGCTCGGAGACGGCGCGTAGACCGATCGGGGGGTAGATCCGACGCTCGCCCTGACTCGGCACGAAGTTCTGCTCTGGAGCGTTGAACATGATTGTAGAGGAAAAAAAAAAAAAAAAAAAAATTCAACTTTCGTTTCGCGTCGTCTCTAGCGTTGATCGGGCGCGTAGACCGATCGGGTCTCGGAGACGACGCGTAGACCGATCGGGGCTTAGGAGACGACGCGTAGACCGATCCGGGCTCGGAGACGGCGCGTAGACCGATCGGGGTGTAGATCCGACGCTCGCCCTGACTCGGCACGAAGTTCTGCTCTGGAGCGTTGAACATGATTGTAAAGTGGAAAAAAAAAATTCATCTTTTGTTTCGCGTCGTCTCTAGTGTTGATCGGGCGCGTAGACCGATGGGGGCTCGGAGACGACGCGTAGACCGATCGGGGCTTAGGAGACGACGCGTAGACCGATCGGGGCTCGGAGACGGCGCGTAGACCGATCGGGGTGTAGATCCGACGCTCGCCCTGACTCGGCACGAAGTTCTGCTCTGGAGCGTTGAACATGATTGTAGAAGAAAAAAAAAAAAAATTCAACTTTCGTTTCGCGTCGTCTCTAGTGTTGATCGGGCGCGTAGACCGATCGGGGCTCGGAGACGACGCGTAGACCGATCGGGGCTTAGGCGACAACGCGTAGACCGATCGGGGCTCGGAGACGGCACGTAGACCGATCGGGGTGTAGATCCGACGCTCGCCCTGACTCGGCACAAAGTTCTGCTCTGGATCGTTGAACATGATTGTAGAGGAAAAAAAAAAAAAAAATTCAATCTTTGTTTCGCGTCGTCTCTAGTGTTGATCGGGCGCGTAGACCGATCGGGACTCGGAGACGATGCGTAGACCGATCGGGGCTTAGGAGACGACGCGTAGACCGATCGGGGCTCGGAGACGGCGCGTAGACCGATCGGGGTGTAGATCCGACGCTCGCCCTGACTCGGCACAAAGTTCTGCTCTGGAGCGTTGAACATGGTTGTAGCGTGGAAAAAAAAAATTCAACTTTTGTTTCGCGTCGTCTCTAGTGTTGATCGGGCGCGTAGACCGATGGGGGCTCGGAGACGACGCGTAGACCGATCGGGGCTTAGGAGACGACGCGTAGACCGATCGGGGCACGGAGACGGCGCGTAGACCGATCGGGGTGTAGATCCGACGCTCGCCCTGACTCGGCACGAAGTTCTGCTCTGGAGCGTTGAACATGATTGTAGAGTGGAAAAAAAAAATTCAACTTTTGTTTCGCGTCGTCTCTAGTGTTGATCGGGCGCGTAGACCGATGGGGGCTCGGAGACGACGCGTAGACCGATCGGGGCTTAGGAGACGACGCGTAGACCGATCGGGGCTCGGAGACGGCGCGTAGACCGATCGGGGCTTAGGAGACGACGCGTAGACCGATCGGGGCTCGGAGACGGCGCGTAGACCGATCGGGGTGTAGATCCGACGCTCGCCCTGACTCGGCACGAAGTTCTGCTCTGGAGCGTTGAACATGATTGTAGAAGAAAAAAAAAAAAAAAAAAATTCAACTTTCGTTTCGCGTCGTCTCTAGCGTTGATCGGGCGCGTAGACCGATCGGGTCTCGGAGACGACGCGTAGACCGATCGGGGCTTAGGAGACGACGCGTAGACCGATCGGGGCTCGGAGACGGCGCGTAGACCGATCGGGGTGTATATCCGACGCTCGCCCTGACTCGGCACGAAGTTCTGCTCTGGAGCGTTGAACATGATTGTAAAGTGGAAAAAAAAAAATTCAACTGTTGTTTCGCGTCGTCTCTAGTGTTGATCGGGCGCGTAGACCGATGGGGGCTCGGAGACGACGCGTAGACCGATCGGGGCTTAGGAGACGACGCGTAGACCGATCGGGGCTCGGAGACGGCGCGTAGACCGATCGGGGCTTAGGAGACGACGCGTAGACCGATCGGGGCTCGGAGACGGCGCGTAGACCGATCGGGGCTTAGGAGACGACGCGTAGACCGATCGGGGCTCGGAGACGGCGCGTAGGCCGATCGGGGTGTAGATCCGACGCTCGCCCTGACTCGGCACGAAGTTCTGCTCTGGAGCGTTGAACATGATTGTAGAGGAAAAAAAAAAAAAAAAAAAATTCAACTTTCGTTTCGCGTCGTCTCTAGCGTTGATCGGGCGCGTAGACCGATCGGGTCTCGGAGACGACGCGTAGACCGATCGGGGCTTAGGAGACGACGCGTAGACCGATCGGGGCTCGGAGACGGCGCGTAGACCGATCGGGGTGTAGATCCGACGCTCGCCCTGACTCGGCACGAAGTTCTGCTCTGGAGCGTTGAACATTATTGTAAAGTGGAAAAAAAAAAATTCAACTTTTGTTTCGCGTCGTCTCTAGTGTTGATCGGGCGCGTAGACCGATGGGGGCTCGGAGACGACGCGTAGACCGATCGGGGCTTAGGAGACGACGCGTAGACCGATCGGGGCTCGGAGACGGCGCGTAGACCGATCGGGGCTTAGGAGACGACGCGTAGACCGATCGGGGCTCGGAGACGGCGCGTAGACCGATCGGGGTGTAGATCCGACGCTCGCCCTGACTCGGCACGAAGTTCTGCTCTGGAGCGTTGAACATGATTGTAGAGGAAAAAAAAAAATTCAACTTTCGTTTCGCGTCGTCTCTAGTATTGATCGGGCGCGTAGACCGATCGGGGCTCGGAGACGACGCGTAGACCGATCGGGGCTTAGGAGACGACGCGTAGACCGATCGGGGCTCGGAGACGGCGCGTAGACCGATCGGGGTGTAGATCCGACGCTCGCCCTGACTCGGCACGAAGTTCTGCTCTGGAGCGTTGAACATGATTGTAGAAGAAAAAAAAAAAAAAAAATTCAACTTTCGTTTCGCGTCGTCTCTAGTGTTGATCGGGCGCGTAGACCGATCGGGGCTCGGGGACGACGCGTAGACCGATCGGGGCTTAGGAGACGACGCGTAGACCGATCGGGGCTCGGAGACGGCGCGTAGACCGATCGGGGTGTAGATCCGACGCTCGCCCTGACTCGGCACAAAGTTCTGCTCTGGAGCGTTGAACATGATTGTAGAGAAAAAAAAAAAAAAAAAATTCAACTTTTGTTTCGCGTCGTCTCTAGTGTTGATCGGGCGCGCAGACCGATGGGGGCTCGGAGACGACGCGTAGACCGATCGGGGCTTAGGAGACAACGCGTAGACCGATCGGGGCTCGGAGACGGCGCGTAGACCGATCGGGGCTTAGGAGACGACGCGTAGACCGATCGGGGCTCGGAGACGGCGCGTAGACCGATCGGGGCTTAGGAGACGACGCGTAGACCGATCGGGGCTCGGAGACGGCGCGTAGACCGATCGGGGTGTAGATCCGACGCTCGCCCTGACTCGGCACGAAGTTCTGCTCTGGAGCGTTGAACATGATTGTAGAAGAAAAAAAAAAAAAAAAAAAATTCAACTTTCGTTTCGCGTCGTCTCTAGCGTTGATCGGGCGCGTAGACCGATCGGGTCTCGGAGACGACGCGTAGACCGATCGGGGCTTAGGAGACGACGCGTAGACCGATCGGGGCTCGGAGACGGCGCGTAGACCGATCGGGGTGTATATCCGACGCTCGCCCTGACTCGGCACGAAGTTCTGCTCTGGAGCGTTGAACATGATTGTAAAGTGGAAAAAAAAAAAATTCAACTGTTGTTTCGCGTCGTCTCTAGTGTTGATCGGGCGCGTAGACCGATGGGGGCTCGGAGACGACGCGTAGACCGATCGGGGCTTAGGAGACGACGCGTAGACCGATCGGGGCTCGGAGACGGCGCGTAGACCGATCGGGGCTTAGGAGACGACGCGTAGACCGATCGGGGCTCGGAGACGGCGCGTAGACCGATCGGGGCTTAGGAGACGACGCGTAGACCGATCGGGGCTCGGAGACGGCGCGTAGGCCGATCGGGGTGTAGATCCGACGCTCGCCCTGACTCGGCACGAAGTTCTGCTCTGGAGCGTTGAACATGATTGTAGAGGAAAAAAAAAAAAAAAAAAAATTCAACTTTCGTTTCGCGTCGTCTCTAGCGTTGATCGGGCGCGTAGACCGATCGGGTCTCGGAGACGACGCGTAGACCGATCGGGGCTTAGGAGACGACGCGTAGACCGATCGGGGCTCGGAGACGGCGCGTAGACCGATCGGGGTGTAGATCCGACGCTCGCCCTGACTCGGCACGAAGTTCTGCTCTGGAGCGTTGAACATTATTGTAAAGTGGAAAAAAAAAAATTCAACTTTTGTTTCGCGTCGTCTCTAGTGTTGATCGGGCGCGTAGACCGATGGGGGCTCGGAGACGACGCGTAGACCGATCGGGGCTTAGGAGACGACGCGTAGACCGATCGGGGCTCGGAGACGGCGCGTAGACCGATCGGGGCTTAGGAGACGACGCGTAGACCGATCGGGGCTCGGAGACGGCGCGTAGACCGATCGGGGTGTAGATCCGACGCTCGCCCTGACTCGGCACGAAGTTCTGCTCTGGAGCGTTGAACATGATTGTAGAGGAAAAAAAAAAATTCAACTTTCGTTTCGCGTCGTCTCTAGTATTGATCGGGCGCGTAGACCGATCGGGGCTCGGAGACGACGCGTAGACCGATCGGGGCTTAGGAGACGACGCGTAGACCGATCGGGGCTCGGAGACGGCGCGTAGACCGATCGGGGTGTAGATCCGACGCTCGCCCTGACTCGGCACGAAGTTCTGCTCTGGAGCGTTGAACATGATTGTAGAAGAAAAAAAAAAAAAAAATTCAACTTTCGTTTCGCGTCGTCTCTAGTGTTGATCGGGCGCGTAGACCGATCGGGGCTCGGGGACGACGCGTAGACCGATCGGGGCTTAGGAGACGACGCGTAGACCGATCGGGGCTCGGAGACGGCGCGTAGACCGATCGGGGTGTAGATCCGACGCTCGCCCTGACTCGGCACAAAGTTCTGCTCTGGAGCGTTGAACATGATTGTAGAGGAAAAAAAAAAAAAAAATTCAACTTTTGTTTCGCGTCGTCTCTAGTGTTGATCGGGCGCATAGACCGATCGGGACTCGGAGACGACGCGTAGACCGATCGGGGCTTAGGAGTCGACGCGTAGACCGATCGGGGCTCGGAGACGGCGCGTAGACCGATCGGGGTGTAGATCCGACGCTCGCCCTGACTCGGCACGAAGTTCTGCTCTGGAGCGTTGAACATGATTGTAGAAGAAAAAAAAAAAAAAAAAAAAAATTCAACTTTCGTTTCGCGTCGTCTCTAGTGTTGATCGGGCGCGTAGACCGATCGGGGCTCGGAGACGACGCGTAGACCGATCGGGGCTTAGGAGACGACGCGTAGACCGATTGGGGCTCGGAGACGGCGCGTAGACCGATCGGGGTGTAGATCCGACGCTCGCCCTGACTCGGCACGAAGTTCTGCTCTGGAGCGTTGAACATGATTGTAGAGGAAAAAAAAAAAAAATTCAACTTTCGTTTCGCGTCGTCTCTAGCGTTGATCGGGCGCGTAGACCGATCGGGTCTCGGAGACGACGCGTAGACCGATCGGGGCTTAGGAGTCGACGCGTAGACCGATCGGGGCTCGGAGACGGCGCGTAGACCGATCGGGGTGTAGATCCGACGCCCGCCCTGACTCGGCACGAAGTTCTGCTCTGGAGCGTTGAACATGATTGTAGAGGAAAAAAAAAAAAAAAATTCATCTTTCGTTTCGCGTCGTCTCTAGCGTTGATCGGGCGCGTAGACCGATCGGGTCTCGGAGACGACGCGTAGACCGATCGGGGCTTAGGAGACGACGCGTAGACCGATCGGGGCTCGGAGACGGCGCGTAGACCGATCGGGGTGTAGATCCGACGCTCGCCCTGACTCGGCACGAAGTTCTGCTCTGGAGCGTTGAACATGATTGTAGAGTGGAAAAAAAAATTCAACTTTTGTTTCGCGTCTTCTCTAGTGTTGATCGGGCGCGTAGACCGATGGGGGCTCGGAGACGACGCGTAGACCGATCGGGGCTTAGGAGACGACGCGTAGACCGATCGGGGCTCGGAGACGGCGCGTAGACCGATCGGGGCTTAGGAGACGACGCGTAGACCGATCGGGGCTCGGAGACGGCGCGTAGACCGATCGGGGTGTAGATCCGACGCTCGCCCTGACTCGGCACGAAGTTCTGCTCTGGAGCGTTGAACATGATTGTAGAGGAAAAAAAAAAAAAAAAAAATTCAACTTTCGTTTCGCGTCGTCTCTAGCGTTGATCGGGCGCGTAGACCGATCGGGTCTCGGAGACGACGCGTAGACCGATCGGGGCTTAGGAGACGACGCGTAGACCGATCGGGGCTCGGAGACGGCGCGTAGACCGATCGGGGTGTAGATCCGACGCTCGCCCTGATTCGGCACGAAGTTCTGCTCTGCAGCGTTGAACATGATTGTACAGTGGAAAAAAAAAAATTCAACTTTTGTTTCGCGTCGTCTCTAGTGTTGATCGGGCGCGTAGACCGATGGGGGCTCGGAGACGACGCGTAGACCGATCGGGGCTTAGGAGATGACGCGTAGACCGATCGGGGCTCGGAGACGGCGCGTAGACCGATCGGGGCTTAGGAGACGACGCGTAGACCGATCGGGGCTCGGAGACGGCGCGTAGACCGATCGGGGTGTAGATCCGACGCTTGCCCTGACTCGGCACGAAGTTCTGCTCTGGAGCGTTGAACATGATTGTAGAGGAAAAAAAAAAAAAAAAATTCAACTTTTGTTTCGCGTCGTCTCGAGTGTTGATCGGGCGCGTAGACCGATCGGGACTCGGAGACGACGCGTAGACCGATCGGGGCTTAGGAGACGACGCGTAGACCGATCGGGGCTCGGAGACGGCGCGTAGACCGATCGGGGCTCGGAGACGGCGCGTAGACCGATCGGGGTGTAGATCCGACGCTCGCCCTGACTCGGCACGAAGTTCTGCTCTGGAGCGTTGAACATGATTGTAGAGGAAAAAAAAAAAAAAAATTCAACTTTCGTTTCGCGTCGTCTCCTGCGTTGATCGGGCGCGTAGACCGATCGGGTCTCGGAGACGACGCGTAGACCGATCGGGGCTTAGGAGACGACGCGTAGACCGATCGGGGCTCGGAGACGGCGCGTAGACCGATCGGGGTGTAGATCCGACGCTCGCCCTGACTCGGCACGAAGTTCTGCTCTGGAGCGTTGAACTTGATTGTAGAGTGGAAAAAAAAAAATTCAACTTTTGTTTCGCGTCGTCTCTAGTGTTGATCGGGCGCGTAGACCGATGGGGGCTCGGAGACGACGCGTAGACCGATCGGGGCTTAGGAGACGACGCGTAGACCGATCGGGGCTCGGAGACGGCGCGTAGACCGATCGGGGCTTAGGAGACGACGCGTAGACCGATCGGGGCTCGGAGACGGCGCGTAGACCGATCGGGGCTCGGAGACGGCGCGTAGACCGATCGGGGGGTAGATCCGACGCTCGCCCTGACTCGGCACGAAGTTCTGCTCTGGAGCGTTGAACATGATTGTAGAGGAAAAAAAAAAAAAAAAAAAATTCAACTTTCGTTTCGCGTCGTCTCTAGCGTTGATCGGGCGCGTAGACCGATCGGGTCTCGGAGACGACGCGTAGACCGATCGGGGCTTAGGAGACGACGCGTAGACCGATCCGGGCTCGGAGACGGCGCGTAGACCGATCGGGGTGTAGATCCGACGCTCGCCCTGACTCGGCACGAAGTTCTGCTCTGGAGCGTTGAACATGATTGTAAAGTGGAAAAAAAAAATTCATCTTTTGTTTCGCGTCGTCTCTAGTGTTGATCGGGCGCGTAGACCGATGGGGGCTCGGAGACGACGCGTAGACCGATCGGGGCTTAGGAGACGACGCGTAGACCGATCGGGGCTCGGAGACGGCGCGTAGACCGATCGGGGTGTAGATCCGACGCTCGCCCTGACTCGGCACGAAGTTCTGCTCTGGAGCGTTGAACATGATTGTAGAAGAAAAAAAAAAAAATTCAACTTTCGTTTCGCGTCGTCTCTAGTGTTGATCGGGCGCGTAGACCGATCGGGGCTCGGAGACGACGCGTAGACCGATCGGGGCTTAGGCGACGACGCGTAGACCGATCGGGGCTCGGAGACGGCACGTAGACCGATCGGGGTGTAGATCCGACGCTCGCCCTGACTCGGCACAAAGTTCTGCTCTGGATCGTTGAACATGATTGTAGAGGAAAAAAAAAAAAAAAATTCAATCTTTGTTTCGCGTCGTCTCTAGTGTTGATCGGGCGCGTAGACCGATCGGGACTCGGAGACGATGCGTAGACCGATCGGGGCTTAGGAGACGACGCGTAGACCGATCGGGGCTCGGAGACGGCGCGTAGACCGATCGGGGTGTAGATCCGACGCTCGCCCTGACTCGGCACAAAGTTCTGCTCTGGAGCGTTGAACATGGTTGTAGCGTGGAAAAAAAAAAATTCAACTTTTGTTTCGCGTCGTCTCTAGTGTTGATCGGGCGCGTAGACCGATGGGGGCTCGGAGACGACGCGTAGACCGATCGGGGCTTAGGAGACGACGCGTAGACCGATCGGGGCACGGAGACGGCGCGTAGACCGATCGGGGTGTAGATCCGACGCTCGCCCTGACTCGGCACGAAGTTCTGCTCTGGAGCGTTGAACATGATTGTAGAGTGGAAAAAAAAAATTCAACTTTTGTTTCGCGTCGTCTCTAGTGTTGATCGGGCGCGTAGACCGATGGGGGCTCGGAGACGACGCGTAGACCGATCGGGGCTTAGGAGACGACGCGTAGACCGATCGGGGCTCGGAGACGGCGCGTAGACCGATCGGGGCTTAGGAGACGACGCGTAGACCGATCGGGGCTCGGAGACGGCGCGTAGACCGATCGGGGTGTAGATCCGACGCTCGCCCTGACTCGGCACGAAGTTCTGCTCTGGAGCGTTGAACATGATTGTAGAAGAAAAAAAAAAAAAAAAAAAATTCAACTTTCGTTTCGCGTCGTCTCTAGCGTTGATCGGGCGCGTAGACCGATCGGGTCTCGGAGACGACGCGTAGACCGATCGGGGCTTAGGAGACGACGCGTAGACCGATCGGGGCTCGGAGACGGCGCGTAGACCGATCGGGGTGTATATCCGACGCTCGCCCTGACTCGGCACGAAGTTCTGCTCTGGAGCGTTGAACATGATTGTAAAGTGGAAAAAAAAAAATTCAACTGTTGTTTCGCGTCGTCTCTAGTGTTGATCGGGCGCGTAGACCGATGGGGGCTCGGAGACGACGCGTAGACCGATCGGGGCTTAGGAGACGACGCGTAGACCGATCGGGGCTCGGAGACGGCGCGTAGACCGATCGGGGCTTAGGAGACGACGCGTAGACCGATCGGGGCTCGGAGACGGCGCGTAGACCGATCGGGGCTTAGGAGACGACGCGTAGACCGATCGGGGCTCGGAGACGGCGCGTAGGCCGATCGGGGTGTAGATCCGACGCTCGCCCTGACTCGGCACGAAGTTCTGCTCTGGAGCGTTGAACATGATTGTAGAGGAAAAAAAAAAAAAAAAAAAATTCAACTTTCGTTTCGCGTCGTCTCTAGCGTTGATCGGGCGCGTAGACCGATCGGGTCTCGGAGACGACGCGTAGACCGATCGGGGCTTAGGAGACGACGCGTAGACCGATCGGGGCTCGGAGACGGCGCGTAGACCGATCGGGGTGTAGATCCGACGCTCGCCCTGACTCGGCACGAAGTTCTGCTCTGGAGCGTTGAACATTATTGTAAAGTGGAAAAAAAAAAATTCAACTTTTGTTTCGCGTCGTCTCTAGTGTTGATCGGGCGCGTAGACCGATGGGGGCTCGGAGACGACGCGTAGACCGATCGGGGCTTAGGAGACGACGCGTAGACCGATCGGGGCTCGGAGACGGCGCGTAGACCGATCGGGGCTTAGGAGACGACGCGTAGACCGATCGGGGCTCGGAGACGGCGCGTAGACCGATCGGGGTGTAGATCCGACGCTCGCCCTGACTCGGCACGAAGTTCTGCTCTGGAGCGTTGAACATGATTGTAGAGGAAAAAAAAAAATTCAACTTTCGTTTCGCGTCGTCTCTAGTATTGATCGGGCGCGTAGACCGATCGGGGCTCGGAGACGACGCGTAGACCGATCGGGGCTTAGGAGACGACGCGTAGACCGATCGGGGCTCGGAGACGGCGCGTAGACCGATCGGGGTGTAGATCCGACGCTCGCCCTGACTCGGCACGAAGTTCTGCTCTGGAGCGTTGAACATGATTGTAGAAGAAAAAAAAAAAAAAAAATTCAACTTTCGTTTCGCGTCGTCTCTAGTGTTGATCGGGCGCGTAGACCGATCGGGGCTCGGGGACGACGCGTAGACCGATCGGGGCTTAGGAGACGACGCGTAGACCGATCGGGGCTCGGAGACGGCGCGTAGACCGATCGGGGTGTAGATCCGACGCTCGCCCTGACTCGGCACAAAGTTCTGCTCTGGAGCGTTGAACATGATTGTAGAGGAAAAAAAAAAAAAAAAATTCAACTTTTGTTTCGCGTCGTCTCTAGTGTTGATCGGGCGCATAGACCGATCGGGACTCGGAGACGACGCGTAGACCGATCGGGGCTTAGGAGTCGACGCGTAGACCGATCGGGGCTCGGAGACGGCGCGTAGACCGATCGGGGTGTAGATCCGACGCGCGCCCTGACTCGGCACGAAGTTCTGCTCTGGAGCATTGAACATGATTGTAGAGGAAAAAAAAAAAAAAAAATTCAACTTTCGTTTCGCGTCGTCTCTAGCGTTGATCGGGCGCGTAGACCGATCGGGTCTCGGAGACGACGCGTAGACCGATCGGGGCTTAGGAGACGACGCGTAGACCGATCGGGGCTCGGAGACGGCGCGTAGACCGATCGGGGTGTAGATCCGACACTCGCCCTGACTCGGCACAAAGTTCTGCTCTGGAGCGTTGAACATGATTGTAGAAGAAAAAAAAAAAAATTCAACTTTTGTTTCGCGTCGTCTCTAGTGTTGATCGGGCGCGTAGACCGATCGGGACTCGGAGACGACGCGTAGACCGATCGGGGCTTAGGAGACAACGCGTAGACCGATCGGGGCTCGGAGACGGCGCGTAGACCGATCGGGGTGTAGATCCGACGCTCGCCCTGACTCGGCACAAAGTTCTGCTCTGGAGCGTTGAACATGATTGTAGAGGAAAAAAAAAAAAAAAAAATTCAACTTTCGTTTCGCGACGTCTCTAGCGTTGATCGGGCGCGTAGACCGATCGGGTCTCGGAGACGACGCGTAGACCGATCGGGGCTTAGGAGACGACGCGTAGACCGATCGGGGCTCGGAGACGGCGCGTAGACCGATCGGGGTGTAGATCCGACGCTCGCCCTGACTCGGCACGAAGTTCTGCTCTGGAGCGTTGAACATGATTGTAGAAGAAAAAAAAAAAAAAAAAAAAAATTCAACTTTCGTTTCGCGTCGTCTCTAGTGTTGATCGGGCGCGTAGACCGATCGGGGCTCGGAGACGACGCGTAGACCGATCGGGGCTTAGGAGACGACGCGTAGACCGATTGGGGCTCGGAGACGGCGCGTAGACCGATCGGGGTGTAGATCCGACGCTCGCCCTGACTCGGCACGAAGTTCTGCTCTGGAGCGTTGAACATGATTGTAGAGGAAAAAAAAAAAAAATTCAACTTTCGTTTCGCGTCGTCTCTAGCGTTGATCGGGCGCGTAGACCGATCGGGTCTCGGAGACGACGCGTAGACCGATCGGGGCTTAGGAGTCGACGCGTAGACCGATCGGGGCTCGGAGACGGCGCGTAGACCGATCGGGGTGTAGATCCGACGCCCGCCCTGACTCGGCACGAAGTTCTGCTCTGGAGCGTTGAACATGATTGTAGAGGAAAAAAAAAAAAAAAATTCATCTTTCGTTTCGCGTCGTCTCTAGCGTTGATCGGGCGCGTAGACCGATCGGGTCTCGGAGACGACGCGTAGACCGATCGGGGCTTAGGAGACGACGCGTAGACCGATCGGGGCTCGGAGACGGCGCGTAGACCGATCGGGGTGTAGATCCGACGCTCGCCCTGACTCGGCACGAAGTTCTGCTCTGGAGCGTTGAACATGATTGTAGAGTGGAAAAAAAAAATTCAACTTTTGTTTCGCGTCTTCTCTAGTGTTGATCGGGCGCGTAGACCGATGGGGGCTCGGAGACGACGCGTAGACCGATCGGGGCTTAGGAGACGACGCGTAGACCGATCGGGGCTCGGAGACGGCGCGTAGACCGATCGGGGCTTAGGAGACGACGCGTAGACCGATCGGGGCTCGGAGACGGCGCGTAGACCGATCGGGGTGTAGATCCGACGCTCGCCCTGACTCGGCACGAAGTTCTGCTCTGGAGCGTTGAACATGATTGTAGAGGAAAAAAAAAAAAAAAAAATTCAACTTTCGTTTCGCGTCGTCTCTAGCGTTGATCGGGCGCGTAGACCGATCGGGTCTCGGAGACGACGCGTAGACCGATCGGGGCTTAGGAGACGACGCGTAGACCGATCGGGGCTCGGAGACGGCGCGTAGACCGATCGGGGTGTAGATCCGACGCTCGCCCTGACTCGGCACGAAGTTCTGCTCTGCAGCGTTGAACATGATTGTAAAGTGGAAAAAAAAAAATTCAACTTTTGTTTCGCGTCGTCTCTAGTGTTGATCGGGCGCGTAGACCGATGGGGGCTCGGAGACGACGCGTAGACCGATCGGGGCTTAGGAGACGACGCGTAGACCGATCGGGGCTCGGAGACGGCGCGTAGACCGATCGGGGCTTAGGAGACGACGCGTAGACCGATCGGGGCTCGGAGACGGCGCGTAGACCGATCGGGGTGTAGATCCGACGCTTGCCCTGACTCGGCACGAAGTTCTGCTCTGGAGCGTTGAACATGATTGTAGAGGAAAAAAAAAAAAAAAAAATTCAACTTTTGTTTCGCGTCGTCTCGAGTGTTGATCGGGCGCGTAGACCGATCGGGACTCGGAGACGACGCGTAGACCGATCGGGGCTTAGGAGACGACGCGTAGACCGATCGGGGCTCGGAGACGGCGCGTAGACCGATCGGGGCTCGGAGACGGCGCGTAGACCGATCGGGGTGTAGATCCGACGCTCGCCCTGACTCGGCACGAAGTTCTGCTCTGGAGCGTTGAACATGATTGTAGAGGAAAAAAAAAAAAAAAAATTCAACTTTCGTTTCGCGTCGTCTCCTGCGTTGATCGGGCGCGTAGACCGATCGGGTCTCGGAGACGACGCGTAGACCGATCGGGGCTTAGGAGACGACGCGTAGACCGATCGGGGGTCGGAGACGGCGCGTAGACCGATCGGGGTGTAGATCCGACGCTCGCCCTGACTCGGCACGAAGTTCTGCTCTGGAGCGTTGAACATGATTGTAGAGTGGAAAAAAAAAATTCTACTTTTGTTTCGCGTCGTCTCTAGTGTTGATCGGGCGCGTAGACCGATGGGGGCTCGGAGACGACGCGTAGACCGATCGGGGCTTAGGAGACGACGCGTAGACCGATCGGGGCTCGGAGACAGCGCGTAGACCGATCGGGGCTTAGGAGACGACGCGTAGACCGATCGGGGCTCGGAGACGGCGCGTAGACCGATCGGGGCTCGGAGACGGCGCGTAGACCGATCGGGGGGTAGATCCGACGCTCGCCCTGACTCGGCACGAAGTTCTGCTCTGGAGCGTTGAACATGATTGTAGAGGAAAAAAAAAAAAAAAAAAATTCAACTTTCGTTTCGCGTCGTCTCTAGCGTTGATCGGGCGCGTAGACCGATCGGGTCTCGGAGACGACGCGTAGACCGATCGGGGCTTAGGAGACGACGCGTAGACCGATCCGGGCTCGGAGACGGCGCGTAGACCGATCGGGGTGTAGATCCGACGCTCGCCCTGACTCGGCACGAAGTTCTGCTCTGGAGCGTTGAACATGATTGTAAAGTGGAAAAAAAAAATTCATCTTTTGTTTCGCGTCGTCTCTAGTGTTGATCGGGCGCGTAGACCGATGGGGGCTCGGAGACGACGCGTAGACCGATCGGGGCTTAGGAGACGACGCGTAGACCGATCGGGGCTCGGAGACGGCGCGTAGACCGATCGGGGTGTAGATCCGACGCTCGCCCTGACTCGGCACGAAGTTCCGCTCTGGAGCGTTGAACATGATTGTAGAGGAAAAAAAAAAAAAAAAAAAATTCAACTTTTGTTTCGCGTCGTCTCGAGTGTTGATCGGGCGCGTAGACCGATCGGGACTCGGAGACGACGCGTAGACCGATCGGGGCTTAGGAGACGACGCGTAGACCGATCGGGGCTCGGAGACGGCGCGTAGACCGATCGGGGTGTAGATCCGACGCTCGCCCTGACTCGGCACGAAGTTCTGCTCTGGAGCGTTGAACATGATTGTAGAAGAAAAAAAAAAAAAAAATTCAACTTTCGTTTCGCGTCGTCTCTAGTGTTGATCGGGCGCGTAGACCGATCGGGGCTCGGAGACGACGCGTAGACCGATCGGGGCTTAGGCGACGACGCGTAGACCGATCGGGGCTCGGAGACGGCACGTAGACCGATCGGGGTGTAGATCCGACGCTCGCCCTGACTCGGCACAAAGTTCTGCTCTGGATCGTTGAACATGATTGTAGAGGAAAAAAAAAAAAAATTCAATCTTTGTTTCGCGTCGTCTCTAGTGTTGATCGGGCGCGTAGACCGATCGGGACTCGGAGACGATGCGTAGACCGATCGGGGCTTAGGAGACGACGCGTAGACCGATCGGGGCTCGGAGACGGCGCGTAGACCGATCGGGGTGTAGATCCGACGCTCGCCCTGACTCGGCACAAAGTTCTGCTCTGGAGCGTTGAACATGATTGTAGAAGAAAAAAAAAAAAAAATTCAACTTTTGTTTCGCGTCGTCTCTAGTGTTGATCGGGCGCGTAGACCGATCGGGACTCGGAGACGACGCGTAGACCGATCGGGGCTTAGGAGACAACGCGTAGACCGATCGGGGCTCGGAGACGGCGCGTAGACCGATCGGGGTGTAGATCCGACGCTCGCCCTGACTCGGCACAAAGTTCTGCTCTGGAGCGTTGAACATGGTTGTAGCGTGGAAAAAAAAAAATTCAACTTTTGTTTCGCGTCGTCTCTAGTGTTGATCGGGCGCGTAGACCGATGGGGGCTCGGAGACGACGCGTAGACCGATCGGGGCTTAGGAGACGACGCGTAGACCGATCGGGGCACGGAGACGGCGCGTAGACCGATCGGGGTGTAGATCCGACGCTCGCCCTGACTCGGCACGAAGTTCTGCTCTGGAGCGTTGAACATGATTGTAGAGTGGAAAAAAAAAATTCAACTTTTGTTTCGCGTCGTCTCTAGTGTTGATCGGGCGCGTAGACCGATGGGGGCTCGGAGACGACGCGTAGACCGATCGGGGCTTAGGAGACGACGCGTAGACCGATCGGGGCTCGGAGACGGCGCGTAGACCGATCGGGGCTTAGGAGACGACGCGTAGACCGATCGGGGCTCGGAGACGGCGCGTAGACCGATCGGGGTGTAGATCCGACGCTCGCCCTGACTCGGCACGAAGTTCTGCTCTGGAGCGTTGAACATGATTGTAGAAGAAAAAAAAAAAAAAAAAAAATTCAACTTTCGTTTCGCGTCGTCTCTAGCGTTGATCGGGCGCGTAGACCGATCGGGTCTCGGAGACGACGCGTAGACCGATCGGGGCTTAGGAGACGACGCGTAGACCGATCGGGGCTCGGAGACGGCGCGTAGACCGATCGTGGTGTATATCCGACGCTCGCCCTGACTCGGCACGAAGTTCTGCTCTGGAGCGTTGAACATGATTGTAAAGTGGAAAAAAAAAATTCAACTGTTGTTTCGCGTCGTCTCTAGTGTTGATCGGGCGCGTAGACTGATGGGGGCTCGGAGACGACGCGTAGACCGATCGGGGCTTAGGAGACGACGCGTAGACCGATCGGGGCTCGGAGACGGCGCGTAGACCGATCGGGGCTTAGGAGACGACGCGTAGACCGACCGGGGCTCGGAGACGGCGCGTAGACCGATCGGGGTGTAGATCCGTCGCTCGCCCTGACTCGGCACGAAGTTCTGCTCTGGAGCGTTGAACATGATTGTAGAGGAAAAAAAAAAAAAAAAAAAATTCACCTTTCGTTTCGCGTCGTCTCTAGTGTTGATCGGGCGCGTAGACCGATCGGGGCTCGGAGACGACGCGTAGACCGATCGGGGCTTAGGAGACGACGCGTAGACCCATTGGGGCTCGGAGACGGCGCGTAGACCGATCGGGGTGTAGATCCGACGCTAGCCCTGACTCGGCACGAAGTTCTGCTCTGGAGCGTTGAACATGATTGTAGAGTGGAAAAAAAAAAATTCAACTTTTGTTTCGCGTCGTCTCTAGTGTTGATCGGGCGCGTAGACCGATGGGGGCTCGGAGACGACGCGTAGACCGATCGGGGCTTAGGAGACGACGCGTAGACCGATCGGGGCTCGGAGACGGCGCGTAGACCGATCGGGGCTTAGGAGACGACGCGTAGACCGATCGGGGCTCGGAGACGGCGCGTAGGCCGATCGGGGTGTAGATCCGACGCTCGCCCTGACTCGGCACGAAGTTCTGCTCTGGAGCGTTGAACATGATTGTAGAGGAAAAAAAAAAAAAAAAAAAATTCAACTTTCGTTTCGCGTCGTCTCTAGCGTTGATCGGGCGCGTAGACCGATCGGGTCTCGGAGACGACGCGTAGACCGATCGGGGCTTAGGAGACGACGCGTAGACCGATCGGGGCTCGGAGACGGCGCGTAGACCGATCGGGGTGTAGATCCGACGCTCGCCCTGACTCGGCACGAAGTTCTGCTCTGGAGCGTTGAACATTATTGTAAAGTGGAAAAAAAAAAATTCAACTTTTGTTTCGCGTCGTCTCTAGTGTTGATCGGGCGCGTAGACCGATGGGGGCTCGGAGACGACGCGTAGACCGATCGGGGCTTAGGAGACGACGCGTAGACCGATCGGGGCTCGGAGACGGCGCGTAGACCGATCGGGGCTTAGGAGACGACGCGTAGACCGATCGGGGCTCGGAGACGGCGCGTAGACCGATCGGGGTGTAGATCCGACGCTCGCCCTGACTCGGCACGAAGTTCTGCTCTGGAGCGTTGAACATGATTGTAGAGGAAAAAAAAAAAATTCAACTTTCGTTTCGCGTCGTCTCTAGTATTGATCGGGCGCGTAGACCGATCGGGGCTCGGAGACGACGCGTAGACCGATCGGGGCTTAGGAGACGACGCGTAGACCGATCGGGGCTCGGAGACGGCGCGTAGACCGATCGGGGTGTAGATCCGACGCTCGCCCTGACTCGGCACGAAGTTCCGCTCTGGAGCGTTGAACATGATTGTAGAGGAAAAAAAAAAAAAAAATTCAACTTTCGTTTCGCGTCGTCTCTAGCGTTGATCGGGCGCGTAGACCGATCGGGTCTCGGAGACGACGCGTAGACCGATCGGGGCTTAGGAGACGACGCGTAGACCGATCGGGGCTCGGAGACGGCGCGTAGACCGATCGGGGTGTAGATCCGACACTCGCCCTGACTCGGCACAAAGTTCTGCTCTGGAGCGTTGAAAATGATTGTAGAAGAAAAAAAAAAAAATTCAACTTTTGTTTCGCGTCGTCTCTAGTGTTGATCGGGCGCGTAGACCGATCGGGACTCGGAGACGACGCGTAGACCGATCGGGGCTTAGGAGACAACGCGTAGACCGATCGGGGCTCGGAGACGGCGCGTAGACCGATCGGGGTGTAGATCCGACGCTCGCCCTGACTCGGCACAAAGTTCTGCTCTGGAGCGTTGAACATGATTGTAGAGGAAAAAAAAAAAAAAAAATTCAACTTTCGTTTCGCGACGTCTCTAGCGTTGATCGGGCGCGTAGACCGATCGGGTCTCGGAGACGACGCGTAGACCGATCGGGGCTTAGGAGACGACGCGTAGACCGATCGGGGCTCGGAGACGGCGCGTAGACCGATCGGGGTGTAGATCCGACGCTCGCCCTGACTCGGCACGAAGTTCTGCTCTGGAGCGTTGAACATGTTTGTAGAAGAAAAAAAAAAAAAAAAAAAATTCAACTTTCGTTTCGCGTCGTCTCTAGTGTTGATCGGGCGCGTAGACCGATCGGGGCTCGGAGACGACGCGTAGACCGATCGGGGCTTAGGAGACGACGCGTAGACCGATTGGGGCTCGGAGACGGCGCGTAGACCGATCGGGGTGTAGATCCGACGCTCGCCCTGACTCGGCACGAAGTTCTGCTCTGGAGCGTTGAACATGATTGTAGAGGAAAAAAAAAAAAATTCAACTTTCGTTTCGCGTCGTCTCTAGCGTTGATCGGGCGCGTAGACCGATCGGGTCTCGGAGACGACGCGTAGACCGATCGGGGCTTAGGAGTCGACGCGTAGACCGATCGGGGCTCGGAGACGGCGCGTAGACCGATCGGGGTGTAGATCCGACGCTCGCCCTGACTCGGCACGAAGTTCTGCTCTGGAGCGTTGAACATGATTGTAGAGGAAAAAAAAAAAAAAAAAATTCAACTTTCGTTTCGCGTCGTCTCTAGCGTTGATCGGGCGCGTAGACCGATCGGGTCTCGGAGACGACGCGTAGACCGATCGGGGCTTAGGAGACGACGCGTAGACCGATCGGGGCTCGGAGACGGCGCGTAGACCGATCGGGGTGTAGATCCGACGCTCGCCCTGACTCGGCACGAAGTTCTGCTCTGGAGCGTTGAACATGATTGTAGAGTGGAAAAAAAAAAATTCAACTTTTGTTTCGCGTCGTCTCTAGTGTTGATCGGGCGCGTAGACCGATGGGGGCTCGGAGACGACGCGTAGACCGATCGGGGCTTAGGAGACGACGCGTAGACCGATCGGGGCTCGGAGACGGCGCGTAGACCGATCGGGGCTTAGGAGACGACGCGTAGACCGATCGGGGCTCGGAGACGGCGCGTAGACCGATCGGGGTGTAGATCCGACGCTCGCCCTGACTCGGCACGAAGTTCTGCTCTGGAGCGTTGAACATGATTGTAGAGGAAAAAAAAAAAAAAAAAATTCAACTTTCGTTTCGCGTCGTCTCTAGCGTTGATCGGGCGCGTAGACCGATCGGGTCTCGGAGACGACGCGTAGACCGATCGGGGCTTAGGAGACGACGCGTAGACCGATCGGGGCTCGGAGACGGCGCGTAGACCGATCGGGGTGTAGATCCGACGCTCGCCCTGACTCGGCACGAAGTTCTGCTCTGGAGCGTTGAACATGATTGTAAAGTGGAAAAAAAAAAAATTCAACTTTTGTTTCGCGTCGTCTCTAGTGTTGATCGGGCGCGTAGACCGATGGGGGCTCGGAGACGACGCGTAGACCGATCGGGGCTTAGGAGACGACGCGTAGACCGATCGGGGCTCGGAGACGGCGCGTAGACCGATCGGGGCTTAGGAGACGACGCGTAGACCGATCGGGGCTCGGAGACGGCGCGTAGACCGATCGGGGTGTAGATCCGACGCTTGCCCTGACTCGGCACGAAGTTCTGCTCTGGAGCGTTGAACATGATTGTAGAGGAAAAAAAAAAAAAAATTCAACTTTCGTTTCGCGTCGTCTCTAGTATTGATCGGGCGCGTAAACCGATCGGGGCTCGGAGACGACGCGTAGACCGATCGGGGCTTAGGAGACGACGCGTAGACCGATCGGGGCTCGGAGACGGCGCGTAGACCGATCGGGGTGTAGATCCGACGCTCGCCCTGACTCGGCACGAAGTTCCGCTCTGGAGCGTTGAACATGATTGTAGAGGAAAAAAAAAAAAAAAAATTCAACTTTTGTTTCGCGTCGTCTCGAGTGTTGATCGGGCGCGTAGACCGATCGGGACTCGGAGACGACGCGTAGACCGATCGGGGCTTAGGAGACGACGCGTAGACCGATCGGGGCTCGGAGACGGCGCGTAGACCGATCGGGGCTCGGAGACGGCGCGTAGACCGATCGGGGTGTAGATCCGACGCTCGCCCTGACTCGGCACGAAGTTCTGCTCTGGAGCGTTGAACATGATTGTAGAGGAAAAAAAAAAAAAAAAAATTCAACTTTCGTTTCGCGTCGTCTCCTGCGTTGATCGGGCGCGTAGACCGATCGGGTCTCGGAGACGACGCGTAGACCGATCGGGGCTTAGGAGACGACGCGTAGACCGATCGGGGCTCGGAGACGGCGCGTAGACCGATCGGGGTGTAGATCCGACGCTCGCCCTGACTCGGCACGAAGTTCTGCTCTGGAGCGTTGAACATGATTGTAGAGTGGAAAAAAAAAAATTCAACTTTTGTTTCGCGTCGTCTCTAGTGTTGTTCGGGCGCGTAGACCGATGGGGGCTCGGAGACGACGCGTAGACCGATCGGGGCTTAGGAGACGACGCGTAGACCGATCGGGGCTCGGAGACGGCGCGTAGACCGATCGGGGCTTAGGAGACGACGCGTAGACCGATCGGGGCTCGGAGACGGCGCGTAGACCGATCGGGGTGTAGATCCGACGCTCGCCCTGACTCGGCACGAAGTTCTGCTCTGGAGCGTTGAACATGATTGTAGAGGAAAAAAAAAAAAAAAAAAAAAAAACTTTCGTTTCGCGTCGTCTCTAGCGTTGATCGGGCGCGTAGACCGATCAGGTCTCGGAGACGACGCGTAGACCGATCGGGGCTTAGGAGACGACGCGTAGACCGATCGGGGCTCGGAGACGGCGCGTAGACCGATCGGGGTGTAGATCCGACGCTCGCCCTGACTCGACACGAAGTTCTGCTCTGGAGCGTTGAACATGATTGTAGAGTGGAAAAAAAAAATTCAACTTTTGTTTCGCGTCGTCTCTAGTGTTGATCGGGCGCGTAGACCGATGGGGGCTCGGAGACGACGCGTAGACCGATCGGGGCTTAGGAGACGACGCGTAGACCGATCGGGGCTCGGAGACGGCGCGTAGACCGATCGGGGCTTAGGAGACGACGCGTAGACCGATCGGGGCTCGGAGACGGCGCGTAGACCGATCGGGGTGTAGATCCGACGCTCGCCCTGACTCGGCACGAAGTTCTGCTCTGGAGCGTTGAACATGATTGTAGAGGAAAAAAAAAAAAAAAATTCAACTTTCGTTTCGCGTCGTCTCTAGCGTTGATCGGGCGCGTAGACCGATCGGGTCTCGGAGACGACGCGTAGACCGATCGGGGCTTAGGAGACGACGCGTAGACCGATCGGGGCTCGGAGACGGCGCGTAGACCGATCGGGGTGTAGATCCGACGCTCGCCCTGACTCGGCACGAAGTTCTGCTCTGGAGCGTTGAACATTATTGTAAAGTGGAAAAAAAAAATTCAACTTTTGTTTCGCGTCGTCTCTAGTGTTGATCGGGCGCGTAGACCGATGGGGGCTCGGAGACGACGCGTAGACCGATCGGGGCTTAGGAGACGACGCGTAGACCGATCGGGGCTCGGAGACGGCGCGTAGACCGATCGGGGCTTAGGAGACGACGCGTAGACCGATCGGGGCTCGGAGACGGCGCGTAGACCGATCGGGGTGTAGATCCGACGCTCGCCCTGACTCGGCACGAAGTTCTGCTCTGGAGCGTTGAACATGATTGTAGAGGAAAAAAAAAAAAATTCAACTTTCGTTTCGCGTCGTCTCTAGTATTGATCGGGCGCGTAGACCGATCGGGGCTCGGAGACGACGCGTAGACCGATCGGGGCTTAGGAGACGACGCGTAGACCGATCGGGGCTCGGAGACGGCGCGTAGACCGATCGGGGTGTAGATCCGACGCTCGCCCTGACTCGGCACGAAGTTCCGCTCTGGAGCGTTGAACATGATTGTAGAGGAAAAAAAAAAAAAAAAAATTCAACTTTTGTTTCGCGTCGTCTCGAGTGTTGATCGGGCGCGTAGACCGATCGGGACTCGGAGACGACGCGTAGACCGATCGGGGCTTAGGAGACGACGCGTAGACCGATCGGGGCTCGGAGACGGCGCGTAGACCGATCGGGGTGTAGATCCGACGCTCGCCCTGACTCGGCACAAAGTTCTGCTCTGGAGCGTTGAACATGATTGTAGAGGAAAAAAAAAAAAAAAAAATTCAACTTTTGTTTCGCGTCGTCTCTAGTGTTGATCGGGCGCGTAGACCGATCGGGACTCGGAGACGACGCGTAGACCGATCGGGGCTTAGGAGTCGACGCGTAGACCGATCGGGGCTCGGAGACGGCGCGTAGACCGATCGGGGTGTAGATCCGACGCTCGCCCTGACTCGGCACGAAGTTCTGCTCTGGAGCGTTGAACATGATTGTAGAGGAAAAAAAAAAAAAAAAAATTCAACTTTCGTTTCGCGTCGTCTCTAGCGTCGATCGGGCGCGTAGACCGATCGGGTCTCGGAGACGACGCGTAGACCGATCGGGGCTTAGGAGACGACGCGTAGACCGATCGGGGCTCGGAGACGGCGCGTAGACCGATCGGGGTATAGATCCGACGCTCGCCCTGACTCGGCACGAAGTTCTGCTCTGGAGCGTTGAACATGATTGTAGAGTGGAAAAAAAAAAATTCAACTTTTGGTTCGCGTCGTCTCTAGTGTTGATCGGGCGCGTAGACCGATGGGGGCTCGGAGACGACGCGTAGACCGATCGGGGCTTAGGAGACGACGCGTAGACCGATCGGGGCTCGGAGACGGCGCGTAGACCGATCGGGGCTTAGGAGACGACGCGTAGACCGATCGGGGCTCGGAGACGGCGCGTAGACCGATCGGGGTGTAGATCCGACGCTCGCCCTGACTCGGCACGAAGTTCTGCTCTGGAGCGTTGAACATGATTGTAGAGGAAAAAAAAAAAAAAAAATTCAACTTTCGTTTCGCGTCGTCTCTAGCGTTGATCGGGCGCGTAGACCGATGGGGGCTCGGAGACGACGCGTAGACCGATCGGGGCTTAGGAGACGACGCGTAGACTGATCGGGGCTCGGAGACGGCGCGTAGACCGATCGGGGTGTAGATCCGACGCTCGCCCTGACTCGGCACGAAGTTCTGCTCTGGAGCGTTGAACATGATTGTAGAGTGGAAAAAAAAAATTCAACTTTTGTTTCGCGTCGTCTCTAGTGTTGATCGGGCGCGTAGACCGATGGGGGCTCGGAGACGACGCGTAGACCGATCGGGGCTTAGGAGACGACGCGTAGACCGATCGGGGTGTAGATCCGACGCTCGCCCTGACTCGGCACGAAGTTCTGCTCTGGAGCGTTGAACATGATTGTAGAGGAAAAAAAAAAAAAAATTCAACTTTCGTTTCGCGTCGTCTCTAGCGTTGATCGGGCGCGTAGACCGATCGGGTCTCGGAGACGACGCGTAGACCGATCGGGGCTTAGGAGACGACGCGTAGACCGATCGGGGCTCGGAGACGGCGCGTAGACCGATCGGGGTGTAGATCCGACGCTCGCCCTGACTCGGCACGAAGTTCTGCTCTGGAGCGTTGAACATGATTGTAAAGTGGAAAAAAAAAAAAATTCAACTTTTGTTTCGCGTCGTCTCTAGTGTTGATCGGGCGCGTAGACCGATGGGGGCTCGGAGACGACGCGTAGACCGATCGGGGCTGAGGAGACGACGCGTAGACCGATCGGGGCTCGGAGACAGCGCGTAGACCGATCGGGGCTTAGGAGACGACGCGTAGACCGATCGGGGCTCGGAGACGGCGCGTAGACCGATCGGGGTGTAGATTCGACGCTCGCCCTGACTCGGCACGAAGTTCTGCTCTGGAGCGTTGAACATGATTGTAGAAGAAAAAAAAAAAAAAAAAAATTCAACTTTCGTTTCGCGTCGTCTCTAGTGTTGATCGGGCGCGTAGACCGATCGGGGCTCGGAGACGACGCGTAGACCGATCGGGGCTTAGGAGACGACGCGTAGACCGATCGGGGCTCGGAGACGGCGCGTAGACCGATCGGGGTGTAGATCCGACGCTCGCCCTGACTCAGCACGAAGTTCTGCTCTGGAGCGTTGAACATGATTGTAGAGAGGAAAAAAAAAATTCAACTTTTGTTTCGCGTCGTCTCTAGTGTTGATCGGGCGCGTAGACCGATGGGGGCTCGGAGACGACGCGTAGACCGATCGGGGCTTAGGAGACGACGCGTAGACCGATCGGGGCTCGGAGACGGCGCGTAGACCGATCGGGGCTTAGGAGACGACGCGTAGACCGATCGGGGCTCGGAGACAGCGCGTAGACCGATCGGGGTGTAGATCCGACGCTCGCCCTGACTCGGCACGAAGTTCTGCTCTGGAGCGTTGAACATGATTGTAGAGGAAAAAAAAAAAAAAAAAAAAATTCAACTTTCGTTTCGCGTCGTCTCTAGCGTTGATCGGGCGCGTAGACCGATCGGGTCTCGGAGACGACGCGTAGACCGATCGGGGCTTAGGAGACGACGCGTAGACCGATCGGGGCTCGGAGACGGCGCGTAGACCGATCGGGGTGTAGATCCGACGCTCGCCCTGACTCGGCACGAAGTTCCGCTCTGGAGCGTTGAACATGATTGTAGAGGAAAAAAAAAAAAAAATTCAACTTTTGTTTCGCGTCGTCTCGAGTGTTGATCGGGCGCGTAGACCGATCGGGGTTCGGAGACGACGCGTAGACCGATCGGGGCTTAGGCGACGACGCGTAGACCGATCGGGGCTCGGAGACGGCGCGTAGACCGATCGGGGTGTAGATCCGACGCTCGCCCTGACTCGGCACGAAGTCCTGCTCTGGAGCTTTGAACATGATTGTAGAGGAAAAAAAAAAAAAAAAATTCAACTTTCGTTTCGCGTCGTCTCTAGTGTTGATCGGGCGCGTAGACCGATCGGGGCTCGGAGACGACGCGTAGACCGATCGGGGTGTAGATCCGACGCTCGCCCTGACTCGGCACAAAGTTCTGCTCTGGAGCGTTGAACATGATTGTAGAGGAAAAAAAAAAAAAAAATTCAATCTTTGTTTCGCGTCGTCTCTAGTGTTGATCGGGCGCGTAGACCGATCGGGACTCGGAGACGACGCGTAGACCAATCGGGGTGTAGATCCGACGCTCGCCCTGATTCGGCACAAAGTTCTGCTCTGGAGCGTTGAACATGATTGTAGAGGAAAAAAAAAAAAAAAAAATTCAATCTTTGTTTCGCGTCGTCTCTAGTGTTGATCGGGCGCGTAGACCGATCGGGACTCGGAGACGACGCGTAGACCGATCGGGGCTTAGGAGACGACGCGTAGACCGATCGGGGCTCGGAGACGGCGCGTAGACCGATCGGGGTGTAGATCCGACGCTCGCCCTGACTCGGCACAAAGTTCTGCTCTTCAGCGTTGAACATGATTGTAGAAGAAAAAAAAAAAAAAATTCAACTTTTGTTTCGCGTCGTCTCTAGTGTTGATCGGGCGCGTAGACCGATCGGGACTCGGAGACGACGCGTAGACCGATCGGGGCTTAGGAGACAACGCGTAGACCGATCGGGGCTCGGAGACGGCGCGTAGACCGATCGGGGTGTAGATCCGACGCTCGCCCTGACTCGGCACAAAGTTCTGCTCTGGAGCGTTGAACATGATTGTAGAGGAAAAAAAAAAAAAAAAAAATTCAACTTTTGTTTCGCGTCGTCTCTAGTGTTGATCGGGCGCGTAGACCGATCGGGACTCGGAGACGACGCGTAGACCGATCGGGGCTTAGGAGTCGACGCGTAGACCGATCGGGGCTCGGAGACGGCGCGTAGACCGATCGGGGTGTAGATCCGACGCGCGCCCTGACTCGGCACGAAGTTCTGCTCTGGAGCGTTGAACATGATTGTACAGGAAAAAAAAAAAAAAATTCAACTTTCGTTTCGCGTCGTCTCTAGCGTTGATCGGGCGCGTAGACCGATCGGGTCTCGGAGACGACGCGTAGACCGATCGGGGCTTAGGAGACGACGCGTAGACCGATCGGGGCTCGGAGACGGCGCGTAGACCGATCGGGGTGTAGATCCGACGCTCGCCCTGACTCGGCACGAAGTTCTGCTCTGGAGCGTTGAACATGATTGTAGAGTGGAAAAAAAAAATTCAACTTTTGTTTCGCGTCGTTTCTAGTGTTGATCGGGCGCGTAGACCGATGGGGGCTCGGAGACGACGCGTAGACCGATCGGGGCTTAGGAGACGACGCGTAGACCGATCGGGGCTCGGAGACGGCGCGTAGACCGATCGGGGTGTAGATCCGACGCTCGCCCTGACTCGGCACGAAGTTCTGCTCTGGAGCGTTGAACATGATTGTAGAGTGGAAAAAAAAATTCAACTTTTGTTTCGCGTCGTCTCTAGTGTTGATCGGGCGCGTAGACCGATGGGGGCTCGGAGAAGACGCGTAGACCGATCGGGGCTTAGGAGACGACGCGTAGACCGATCGGGGCTCGGAGACGGCGCGTAGACCGATCGGGGCTTAGGAGACGACGCGTAGACCGATCGGGGCTCGGAGACGGCGCGTAGACCGATCGGGGTGTAGATCCGACGCTCGCCCTGACTCGGCACGAAGTTCTGCTCTGGAGCGTTGAACATGATTGTAGAGGAAAAAAAAAAAAAAAAAAAATTCAACTTTCGTTTCGCGTCGTCTCTAGCGTTGATCGGGCGCGTAGACCGATCGGGTCTCGGAGACGACGCGTAGACCGATCGGGGCTTAGGAGACGACGCGTAGACCGATCGGGGCTCGGAGACGGCGCGTAGACCGATCGGGGTGTAGATCCGACGCTCGCCCTGACTCGGCACGAAGTTCTGCTCTGGAGCGTTGAACATGATTGTAGAGGAAAAAAAAAAAAAAAAAATTCAACTTTCGTTTCGCGTCGTCTCTAGTGTTGATCGGGCGCGTAGACCGATGGGGGCTCGGAGACGACGCGTAGACCGATCGGGGCTTAGGAGACGACGCGTAGACCGATCGGGGCTCGGAGACGGCGCGTAGACCGATCGGGGCTTAGGAGACGACGCGTAGACCGATCGGGGCTCGGAGACAGCGCGTAGACCGATCGGGGTGTAGATCCGACGCTCGCCCTGACTCGGCACGAAGTTCTGCTCTGGAGCGTTGAACATGATTGTAGAGGAAAAAAAAAAAAAAAAAAAATTCAACTTTCGTTTCGCGTCGTCTCTAGCGTTGATCGGGCGCGTAGACCGATCGGGTCTCGGAGACGACGCGTAGACCGATCGGGGCTTAGGAGACGACGCGTAGACCGATCGGGGCTCGGAGACGGCGCGTAGACCGATCGGGGTGTAGATCCGACGCTCGCCCTGACTCGGCACGAAGTTCCGCTCTGGAGCGTTGAACATGATTGTAGAGGAAAAAAAAAAAAAATTCAACTTTTGTTTCGCGTCGTCTCGAGTGTTGATCGGGCGCGTAGACCGATCGGGGCTCGGAGACGACGCGTAGACCGATCGGGGCTTAGGCGACGACGCGTAGACCGATCGGGGCTCGGAGACGGCGCGTAGACCGATCGGGGTGTAGATCCGACGCTCGCCCTGACTCGGCACGAAGTCCTGCTCTGGAGCTTTGAACATGATTGTAGAGGAAAAAAAAAAAAAAAAATTCAACTTTCGTTTCGCGTCGTCTCTAGTGTTGATCGGGCGCGTAGACCGATCGGGGCTCGGAGACGACGCGTAGACCGATCGGGGTGTAGATCCGACGCTCGCCCTGACTCGGCACAAAGTTCTGCTCTGGAGCGTTGAACATGATTGTAGAGGAAAAAAAAAAAAAAAAATTCAATCTTTGTTTCGCGTCGTCTCTAGTGTTGATCGGGCGCGTAGACCGATCGGGACTCGGAGACGACGCGTAGACCAATCGGGGTGTAGATCCGACGCTCGCCCTGATTCGGCACAAAGTTCTGCTCTGGAGCGTTGAACATGATTGTAGAGGAAAAAAAAAAAAAAAAATTCAATCTTTGTTTCGCGTCGTCTCTAGTGTTGATCGGGCGCGTAGACCGATCGGGACTCGGAGACGACGCGTAGACCGATCGGGGCTTAGGAGACGACGCGTAGACCGATCGGGGCTCGGAGACGGCGCGTAGACCGATCGGGGTGTAGATCCGACGCTCGCCCTGACTCGGCACAAAGTTCTGCTCTGGAGCGTTGAACATGATTGTAGAAGAAAAAAAAAAAAATTCAACTTTTGTTTCGCGTCGTCTCTAGTGTTGATCGGGCGCGTAGACCGATCGGGACTCGGAGACGACGCGTAGACCGATCGGGGCTTAGGAGACAACGCGTAGACCGATCGGGGCTCGGAGGCGGCGCGTAGACCGATCGGGGTGTAGATCCGACGCTCGCCCTGACTCGGCACAAAGTTCTGCTCTGGAGCGTTGAACATGATTGTAGAGGAAAAAAAAAAAAAAAAAAATTCAACTTTTGTTTCGCGTCGTCTCTAGTGTTGATCGGGCGCGTAGACCGATCGGGACTCGGAGACGACGCGTAGACCGATCGGGGCTTAGGAGTCGACGCGTAGACCGATCGGGGCTCGGAGACGGCGCGTAGACCGATCGGGGTGTAGATCCGACGCGCGCCCTGACTCGGCACGAAGTTCTGCTCTGGAGCGTTGAACATGATTGTACAGGAAAAAAAAAAAAAAATTCAACTTTCGTTTCGCGTCGTCTCTAGCGTTGATCGGGCGCGTAGACCGATCGGGTCTCGGAGACGACGCGTAGACCGATCGGGGCTTAGGAGACGACGCGTAGACCGATCGGGGCTCGGAGACGGCGCGTAGACCGATCGGGGTGTAGATCCGACGCTCGCCCTGACTCGGCACGAAGTTCTGCTCTGGAGCGTTGAACATGATTGTAGAAGAAAAAAAAAAAAAAATTCAACTTTTGTTTCGCGTCGTCTCTAGTGTTGATCGGGCGCGTAGACCGATCGGGACTCGGAGACGACGCGTAGACCGATCGGGGCTTAGGAGACAACGCGTAGACCGATCGGGGCTCGGAGACGGCGCGTAGACCGATCGGGGTGTAGATCCGACGCTCGCCCTGACTCGGCACAAAGTTCTGCTCTGGAGCGTTGAACATGATTGTAGAGGAAAAAAAAAAAAGAAAAAAATTCAACTTTTGTTTCGCGTCGTCTCTAGTGTTGATCGGGCGCGTAGACCGATCGGGACTCGGAGACGACGCGTAGACCGATCGGGGCTTAGGAGTCGACGCGTAGACCGATCGGGGCTCGGAGACGGCGCGTAGACCGATCGGGGTGTAGATCCGACGCGCGCCCTGACTCGGCACGAAGTTCTGCTCTGGAGCGTTGAACATGATTGTAGAGTGGAAAAAAAAAAAATTCAACTTTTGGTTCGCGTCGTCTCTAGTGTTGATCGGGCGCGTAGACCGATGGGGGCTCGGAGACGACGCGTAGACCGATCGGGGCTTAGGAGACGACGCGTAGACCGATCGGGGCTCGGAGACGGCGCGTAGACCGATCGGGGCTTAGGAGACGACGCGTAGACCGATCGGGGCTCGGAGACGGCGCGTAGACCGATCGGGGCTTAGGAGACGACGCGTAGACCGATCGGGGCTCGGAGACGGCGCGTAGACCGATCGGGGTGTAGATCCGACGCTCGCCCTGACTCGGCACGAAGTTCTGCTCTGGAGCGTTGAACATGATTGTAGAGGAAAAAAAAAAAAAAAAATTCAACTTTCGTTTCGCGTCGTCTCTAGCGTTGATCGGGCGCGTAGACCGATGGGGGCTCGGAGACGACGCGTAGACCGATCGGGGCTTAGGAGACGACGCGTAGACCGATCGGGGCTCGGAGACGGCGCGTAGACCGATCGGGGTGTAGATCCGACGCTCGCCCTGACTCGGCACGAAGTTCTGCTCTGGAGCGTTGAACATGATTGTAGAGTGGAAAAAAAAAAATTCAACTTTTGTTTCGCGTCGTCTCTAGTGTTGATCGGGCGCGTAGACCGATGGGGGCTCGGAGACGACGCGTAGACCGATCGGGGCTTAGGAGACGACGCGTAGACCGATCGGGGCTCGGAGACGGCGCGTAGACCGATCGGGGCTTAGGAGACGACGCGTAGACCGATCGGGGCTCGGAGACGGCGCGTAGACCGATCGGGGTGTAGATCCGACGCTCGCCCTGACTCGGCACGAAGTTCTGCTCTGGAGCGTTGAACATGATTGTAGAGGAAAAAAAAAAAAAAAAATTCAACTTTCGTTTCGCGTCGTCTCTAGCGTTGATCGGGCGCGTAGACCGATCGGGTCTCGGAGACGACGCGTAGACCGATCGGGGCTTAGGAGACGACGCGTAGACCGATCGGGGGTCGGAGACGGCGCGTAGACCGATCGGGGTGTAGATCCGACGCTCGCCCTGACTCGGCACGAAGTTCTGCTCTGGAGCGTTGAACATGATTGTAAAGTGGAAAAAAAAAAATTCAACTTTTGTTTCGCGTCGTCTCTAGTGTTGATCGGGCGCGTAGACCGATGGGGGCTCGGAGACGACGCGTAGACCGATCGGGGCTTAGGAGACGACGCGTAGACCGATCGGGGCTCGGAGACGGCGCGTAGACCGATCGGGGCTTAGGAGACGACGCGTAGACCGATCGGGGCTCGGAGACGGCGCGTAGACCGATCGGGGTGTAGATCCGACGCTCGCCCTGACTCGGCACGAAGTTCTGCTCTCGAGCGTTGAACATGATTGTAGAGGAAAAAAAAAAAAAAATTCAAGTTTCGTTTCGCGTCGTCTCTAGCGTTGATCGGGCGCGTAGACCGATCGGGTCTCGGAGACGACGCGTAGACCGATCGGGGCTTAGGAGACGACGCGTAGACCGATCGGGGCTCGGAGACGGCGCGTAGACCGATCGGGGTGTAGATCCGACGCTAGCCCTGACTCGGCACGAAGTTCTGCTCTGGAGCGTTGAACATGATTGTAGAGTGGAAAAAAAAAAAAATTCAACTTTTGTTTCGCGTCGTCTCTAGTGTTGATCGGGCGCGTAGACCGATGGGGGCTCGGAGACGACGCGTAGACCGATCGGGGCTTAGGAGACGACGCGTAGACCGATCGGGGCTTGGAGACGGCGCGTAGACCGATCGGGGCTTAGGAGACGACGCGTAGACCGATCGGGGCTCGGAGACGGCGCGTAGACCGATCGGGGTGTAGATCCGACGCTCGCCCTGACTCGGCACGAAGTTCTGCTCTGGAGCGTTGAACATGATTGTAGAGGAAAAAAAAAAAAAAAAAAAATTCAACTTTCGTTTCGCGTCGTCTCTAGCGTTGATCGGGCGCGTAGACCGATCGGGTCTCGGAGACGACGCGTAGACCGATCGGGGCTTAGGAGACGACGCGTAGACCGATCGGGGCTCGGAGACGGCGCGTAGACCGATCGGGGTGTAGATCCGACGCTCGCCCTGACTCGGCACGAAGTTCTGCTCTGGAGCGTTGAACATGATTGTAAAGTGGAAAAAAAAAATTCAACTTTTGTTTCGCGTCGTCTCTAGTGTTGATCGGGCGCGTAGACCGATGGGGGCTCGGAGACGACGCGTAGACCGATCGGGGCTTAGGAGACGACGCGTAGACCGATCGGGGCTCGGAGACGGCGCGTAGACAGATCGGGGCTTAGGAGACGACGCGTAGACCGATCGGGGCTCGGAAACGGCGCGTAGACCGATCGGGGTGTAGATCCGACGCTCGCCCTGACTCGGCACGAAGTTCCGCTCTGGAGCGTTGAACATGATTGTAGAGGAAAAAAAAAAAAAAAAATTCAACTTTTGTTTCGCGTCGTCTCGAGTGTTGATCGGGCGCGTAGACCGATCGGGACTCGGAGACGACGCGTAGACCGATCGGGGCTTAGGAGTCGACGCGTAGACCGATCGGGGCTCGGAGACGGCGCGTAGACCGATCGGGGTGTAGATCCGACGCTTGCCCTGACTCGGCACGAAGTTCTGCTCTGGAGCGTTGAACATGATTGTAGAGGAAAAAAAAAAAAAAAAATTCAACTTTCGTTTCGCGTCGTCTCTAGCGTCGATCGGGCGCGTAGACCGATCGGGTCTCGGAGACGACGCGTAGACCGATCGGGGCTTAGGAGACGACGCGTAGACCGATCGGGGCTCGGAGACGGCGCGTAGACCGATCGGGGTGTAGATCCGACGCTCGCCCTGACTCGGCACGAAGTTCTGCTCTGGAGCGTTGAACATGATTGTAGAGGAAAAAAAAAAAAAAAAAAAATTCAACTTTCGTTTTGCGTCGTCTCTAGCGTTGATCGGGCGCGTAGACCGATCGGGTCTCGGAGACGACGCGTAGACCGATCGGGGCTCGGAGACGGCGCGTAGACCGATCGGGGTGTAGATCCGACGCTCGCCCTGACTCGGCACGAAGTTCTGCTCTGGAGCGTTGAACATGATTGTAAAGTGGAAAAAAAAAATTCAACTTTTGTTTCGCGTCGTCTCTAGTGTTGATCGGGCGCGTAGACCGATGGGGGCTCGGAGACGACGCGTAGACCGATCGGGGCTTAGGAGACGACGCGTAGACCGATCGGGGCTCGGAGACGGCGCGTAGACAGATCGGGGCTTAGGAGACGACGCGTAGACCGATCGGGGCTCGGAAACGGCGCGTAGACCGATCGGGGTGTAGATCCGACGCTCGCCCTGACTCGGCACGAAGTTCCGCTCTGGAGCGTTGAACATGATTGTAGAGGAAAAAAAAAAAAAAAAATTCAACTTTTGTTTCGCGTCGTCTCGAGTGTTGATCGGGCGCGTAGACCGATCGGGACTCGGAGACGACGCGTAGACCGATCGGGGCTTAGGAGTCGACGCGTAGACCGATCGGGGCTCGGAGACGGCGCGTAGACCGATCGGGGTGTAGATCCGACGCTTGCCCTGACTCGGCACGAAGTTCTGCTCTGGAGCGTTGAACATGATTGTAGAGGAAAAAAAAAAAAAAAAATTCAACTTTCGTTTCGCGTCGTCTCTAGCGTCGATCGGGCGCGTAGACCGATCGGGTCTCGGAGACGACGCGTAGACCGATCGGGGCTTAGGAGACGACGCGTAGACCGATCGGGGCTCGGAGACGGCGCGTAGACCGATCGGGGTGTAGATCCGACGCTCGCCCTGACTCGGCACGAAGTTCTGCTCTGGAGCGTTGAACATGATTGTAGAGGAAAAAAAAAAAAAAAAAAAATTCAACTTTCGTTTTGCGTCGTCTCTAGCGTTGATCGGGCGCGTAGACCGATCGGGTCTCGGAGACGACGCGTAGACCGATCGGGGCTCGGAGACGGCGCGTAGACCGATCGGGGTGTAGATCCGACGCTCGCCCTGACTCGGCACGAAGTTCTGCTCTGGAGCGTTGAACATGATTGTAGAGGAAAAAAAAAAAAAAAAAAATTCAACTTTCGTTTTGCGTCGTCTCTAGCGTTGATCGGGCGCGTAGACCGATCGGGTCTCGGAGACGACGCGTAGACCGATCGGGGCTTAGGAGACGACGCGTAGACCGATCGGGGCTCGGAGACGGCGCGTAGACCGATCGGGGTGTAGATCCGACGCTCGCCCTGACTCGGCACGAAGTCCTGCTCTGGAGCTTTGAACATGATTGTAGAGGAAAAAAAAAAAAAAAAAATTCAACTTTCGTTTCGCGTCGTCTCTAGTGTTGATCGGGCGCGTAGACCGATCGGGGCTCGGAGACGACGCGTAGACCGATCGGGGTGTAGATCCGACGCTCGCCCTGACTCGGCACGAAGTTCTGCTCTGGAGCGTTGAACATGATTGTAGAGGAAAAAAAAAAAAAAATTCAACTTTCGTTTCGAGTCGTCTCTAGCGTTGATCGGGCGCGTAGACCGATCGGGTCTCGGAGACGACGCGTAGACCGATCGGGGCTTAGGAGACGACGCGTAGACCGATCGGGGCTCGGAGACGGCGCGTAGACCGATCGGGGTGTAGATCCGACGCTCGCCCTGACTCGGCACGAAGTTCTGCTCTGGAGCGTTGAACATGATTGTAAAGTGGAAAAAAAAAAAAATTCAACTTTTGTTTCGCGTCGTCTCTAGTGTTGATCGGGCGCGTAGACCGATGGGGGCTCGGAGACGACGCGTAGACCGATCGGGGCTGAGGAGACGACGCGTAGACCGATCGGGGCTCGGAGACAGCGCGTAGACCGATCGGGGCTTAGGAGACGACGCGTAGACCGATCGGGGCTCGGAGACGGCGCGTAGACCGATCGGGGTGTAGATTCGACGCTCGCCCTGACTCGGCACGAAGTTCTGCTCTGGAGCGTTGAACATGATTGTAGAAGAAAAAAAAAAAAAAAAAATTCAACTTTCGTTTCGCCTCGTCTCTAGTGTTGATCGGGCGCGTAGACCGATCGGGGCTCGGAGACGACGCGTAGACCGATCGGGGCTTAGGAGACGACGCGTAGACCGATCGGGGGTCGGAGACGGCGCGTAGACCGATCGGGGTGTAGATCCGACGCTCGCCCTGACTCAGCACGAAGTTCTGCTCTGGAGCGTTGAACATGATTGTAGAGAGGAAAAAAAAAATTCAACTTTTGTTTCGCGTCGTCTCTAGTGTTGATCGGGCGCGTAGACCGATGGGGGCTCGGAGACGACGCGTAGACCGATCGGGGGTTAGGAGACGACGCGTAGACCGATCGGGGCTCGGAGACGGCGCGTAGACCGATCGGGGCTTAGGAGACGACGCGTAGACCGATCGGGGCTCGGAGACAGCGCGTAGACCGATCGGGGTGTAGATCCGACGCTCGCCCTGACTCGGCACGAAGTTCTGCTCTGGAGCGTTGAACATGATTGTAGAGGAAAAAAAAAAAAAAAAAAAATTCAACTTTCGTTTCGCGTCGTCTCTAGCGTTGATCGGGCGCGTAGACCGATCGGGTCTCGGAGACGACGCGTAGACCGATCGGGGCTTAGGAGACGACGCGTAGACCGATCGGGGCTCGGAGACGGCGCGTAGACCGATCGGGGTGTAGATCCGACGCTCGCCCTGACTCGGCACGAAGTTCCGCTCTGGAGCGTTGAACATGATTGTAGAGGAAAAAAAAAAAAAATTCAACTTTTGTTTCGCGTCGTCTCGAGTGTTGATCGGGCGCGTAGACCGATCGGGGCTCGGAGACGACGCGTAGACCGATCGGGGCTTAGGCGACGACGCGTAGACCGATCGGGGCTCGGAGACGGCGCGTAGACCGATCGGGGTGTAGATCCGACGCTCGCCCTGACTCGGCACGAAGTCCTGCTCTGGAGCTTTGAACATGATTGTAGAGGAAAAAAAAAAAAAAAATTCAACTTTCGTTTCGCGTCGTCTCTAGTGTTGATCGGGCGCGTAGACCGATCGGGGCTCGGAGACGACGCGTAGACCGATCGGGGTGTAGATCCGACGCTCGCCCTGACTCGGCACAAAGTTCTGCTCTGGAGCGTTGAACATGATTGTAGAGGAAAAAAAAAAAAAAAAAAATTCAATCTTTGTTTCGCGTCGTCTCTAGTGTTGATCGGGCGCGTAGACCGATCGGGACTCGGAGACGACGCGTAGACCAATCGGGGTGTAGATCCGACGCTCGCCCTGATTCGGCACAAAGTTCTGCTCTGGAGCGTTGAACATGATTGTAGAGGAAAAAAAAAAAAAAAAAAAATTCAATCTTTGTTTCGCGTCGTCTCTAGCGTTGATCGGGCGCGTAGACCGATCGGGTCTCGGAGACGACGCGTAGACCGATCGGGGCTTAGGAGACGACGCGTAGACCGATCGGGGCTCGGAGACGGCGCGTAGACCGATCGGGGTGTAGATCCGACGCTCGCCCTGACTCGGCACGAAGTTCCGCTCTGGAGCGTTGAACATGATTGTAGAGGAAAAAAAAAAAAAAATTCAACTTTTGTTTCGCGTCGTCTCGAGTGTTGATCGGGCGCGTAGACCGATCGGGGCTCGGAGACGACGCGTAGACCGATCGGGGCTTAGGCGACGACGCGTAGACCGATCGGGGCTCGGAGACGGCGCGTAGACCGATCGGGGTGTAGATCCGACGCTCGCCCTGACTCGGCACGAAGTCCTGCTCTGGAGCTTTGAACATGATTATAGAGGAAAAAAAAAAAAAAAATTCAACTTTCGTTTCGCGTCGTCTCTAGTGTTGATCGTGCGCGTAGACCGATCGGGGCTCGGAGACGACGCGTAGACCGATCGGGGTGTAGATCCGACGCTCGCCCTGACTCGGCACAAAGTTCTGCTCTGGAGCGTTGAACATGATTGTAGAGGAAAAAAAAAAAAAAAAAATTCAATCTTTGTTTCGCGTCGTCTCTAGTGTTGATCGGGCGCGTAGACCGATCGGGACTCGGAGACGACGCGTAGACCAATCGGGGTGTAGATCCGACGCTCGCCCTGATTCGGCACAAAGTTCTGCTCTGGAGCGTTGAACATGATTGTAGAGGAAAAAAAAAAAAAAAAATTCAATCTTTGTTTCGCGTCGTCTCTAGTGTTGATCGGGCGCGTAGACCGATCGGGACTCGGAGACGACGCGTAGACCGATCGGGGCTTAGGAGACGACGCGTAGACCGATCGGGGCTCGGAGACGGCGCGTAGACCGATCGGGGTGTAGATCCGACGCTCGCCCTGACTCGGCACAAAGTTCTGCTCTGGAGCGTTGAACATGATTGTAGAAGAAAAAAAAAAAAATTCAACTTTTGTTTCGCGTCGTCTCTAGTGTTGATCGGGCTCGTAGACCGATCGGGACTCGGAGACGACGCGTAGACCGATCGGGGCTTAGGAGACAACGCGTAGACCGATCGGGGCTCGGAGACGGCGCGTAGACCGATCGGGGTGTAGATCCGACGCTCGCCCTGACTCGGCACAAAGTTCTGCTCTGGAGCGTTGAACATGATTGTAGAGGAAAAAAAAAAAAAAAAAAATTCAACTTTTGTTTCGCGTCGTCTCTAGTGTTGATCGGGCGCGTAGACCGATCGGGACTCGGAGACGACGCGTAGACCGATCGGGGCTTAGGAGTCGACGCGTAGACCGATCGGGGCTCGGAGACGGCGCGTAGACCGATCGGGGTGTAGATCCGACGCGCGCCCTGACTCGGCACGAAGTTCTGCTCTGGAGCGTTGAACATGATTGTACAGGAAAAAAAAAAAAAAATTCAACTTTCGTTTCGCGTCGTCTCTAGCGTTGATCGGGCGCGTAGACCGATCGGGTCTCGGAGACGACGCGTAGACCGATCGGGGCTTAGGAGACGACGCGTAGACCGATCGGGGCTCGGAGACGGCGCGTAGACCGATCGGGGTGTAGATCCGACGCTCGCCCTGACTCGGCACGAAGTTCTGCTCTGGAGCGTTGAACATGATTGTAGAGGAAAAAAAAAAAAAAAAAAATTCAACTTTCGTTTTGCGTCGTCTCTAGCGTTGATCGGGCGCGTAGACCGATCGGGTCTCGGAGACGACGCGTAGACCGATCGGGGCTTAGGAGACGACGCGTAGACCGATCGGGGCTCGGAGACGGCGCGTAGACCGATCGGGGTGTAGATCCGACGCTCGCCCTGACTCGGCACGAAGTCCTGCTCTGGAGCTTTGAACATGATTGTAGAGGAAAAAAAAAAAAAAAAAATTCAACTTTCGTTTCGCGTCGTCTCTAGTGTTGATCGGGCGCGTAGACCGATCGGGGCTCGGAGACGACGCGTAGACCGATCGGGGTGTAGATCCGACGCTCGCCCTGACTCGGCACGAAGTTCTGCTCTGGAGCGTTGAACATGATTGTAGAGGAAAAAAAAAAAAAAATTCAACTTTCGTTTCGAGTCGTCTCTAGCGTTGATCGGGCGCGTAGACCGATCGGGTCTCGGAGACGACGCGTAGACCGATCGGGGCTTAGGAGACGACGCGTAGACCGATCGGGGCTCGGAGACGGCGCGTAGACCGATCGGGGTGTAGATCCGACGCTCGCCCTGACTCGGCACGAAGTTCTGCTCTGGAGCGTTGAACATGATTGTAAAGTGGAAAAAAAAAAAATTCAACTTTTGTTTCGCGTCGTCTCTAGTGTTGATCGGGCGCGTAGACCGATGGGGGCTCGGAGACGACGCGTAGACCGATCGGGGCTGAGGAGACGACGCGTAGACCGATCGGGGCTCGGAGACAGCGCGTAGACCGATCGGGGCTTAGGAGACGACGCGTAGACCGATCGGGGCTCGGAGACGGCGCGTAGACCGATCGGGGTGTAGATTCGACGCTCGCCCTGACTCGGCACGAAGTTCTGCTCTGGAGCGTTGAACATGATTGTAGAAGAAAAAAAAAAAAAAAAAAATTCAACTTTCGTTTCGCGTCGTCTCTAGTGTTGATCGGGCGCGTAGACCGATCGGGGCTCGGAGACGACGCGTAGACCGATCGGGGCTTAGGAGACGACGCGTAGACCGATCGGGGGTCGGAGACGGCGCGTAGACCGATCGGGGTGTAGATCCGACGCTCGCCCTGACTCAGCACGAAGTTCTGCTCTGGAGCGTTGAACATGATTGTAGAGAGGAAAAAAAAAATTCAACTTTTGTTTCGCGTCGTCTCTAGTGTTGATCGGGCGCGTAGACCGATGGGGGCTCGGAGACGACGCGTAGACCGATCGGGGGTTAGGAGACGACGCGTAGACCGATCGGGGCTCGGAGACGGCGCGTAGACCGATCGGGGCTTAGGAGACGACGCGTAGACCGATCGGGGCTCGGAGACAGCGCGTAGACCGATCGGGGTGTAGATCCGACGCTCGCCCTGACTCGGCACGAAGTTCTGCTCTGGAGCGTTGAACATGATTGTAGAGGAAAAAAAAAAAAAAAAAAAATTCAACTTTCGTTTCGCGTCGTCTCTAGCGTTGATCGGGCGCGTAGACCGATCGGGTCTCGGAGACGACGCGTAGACCGATCGGGGCTTAGGAGACGACGCGTAGACCGATCGGGGCTCGGAGACGGCGCGTAGACCGATCGGGGTGTAGATCCGACGCTCGCCCTGACTCGGCACGAAGTTCCGCTCTGGAGCGTTGAACATGATTGTAGAGGAAAAAAAAAAAAAATTCAACTTTTGTTTCGCGTCGTCTCGAGTGTTGATCGGGCGCGTAGACCGATCGGGGCTCGGAGACGACGCGTAGACCGATCGGGGCTTAGGCGACGACGCGTAGACCGATCGGGGCTCGGAGACGGCGCGTAGACCGATCGGGGTGTAGATCCGACGCTCGCCCTGACTCGGCACGAAGTCCTGCTCTGGAGCTTTGAACATGATTGTAGAGGAAAAAAAAAAAAAAAAATTCAACTTTCGTTTCGCGTCGTCTCTAGTGTTGATCGGGCGCGTAGACCGATCGGGGCTCGGAGACGACGCGTAGACCGATCGGGGTGTAGATCCGACGCTCGCCCTGACTCGGCACAAAGTTCTGCTCTGGAGCGTTGAACATGATTGTAGAGGAAAAAAAAAAAAAAAAAAATTCAATCTTTGTTTCGCGTCGTCTCTAGTGTTGATCGGGCGCGTAGACCGATCGGGACTCGGAGACGACGCGTAGACCAATCGGGGTGTAGATCCGACGCTCGCCCTGATTCGGCAGAAAGTTCTGCTCTGGAGCGTTGAACATGATTGTAGAGGAAAAAAAAAAAAAAAAAAAAATTCAATCTTTGTTTCGCGTCGTCTCTAGCGTTGATCGGGCGCGTAGACCGATCGGGTCTCGGAGACGACGCGTAGACCGATCGGGGCTTAGGAGACGACGCGTAGACCGATCGGGGCTCGGAGACGGCGCGTAGACCGATCGGGGTGTAGATCCGACGCTCGCCCTGACTCGGCACGAAGTTCCGCTCTGGAGCGTTGAACATGATTGTAGAGGAAAAAAAAAAAAAATTCAACTTTTGTTTCGCGTCGTCTCGAGTGTTGATCGGGCGCGTAGACCGATCGGGGCTCGGAGACGACGCGTAGACCGATCGGGGCTTAGGCGACGACGCGTAGACCGATCGGGGCTCGGAGACGGCGCGTAGACCGATCGGGGTGTAGATCCGACGCTCGCCCTGACTCGGCACGAAGTCCTGCTCTGGAGCTTTGAACATGATTGTAGAGGAAAAAAAAAAAAAAAATTCAACTTTCGTTTCGCGTCGTCTCTAGTGTTGATCGTGCGCGTAGACCGATCGGGGCTCGGAGACGACGCGTAGACCGATCGGGGTGTAGATCCGACGCTCGCCCTGACTCGGCACAAAGTTCTGCTCTGGAGCGTTGAACATGATTGTAGAGGAAAAAAAAAAAAAAAAAATTCAATCTTTGTTTCGCGTCGTCTCTAGTGTTGATCGGGCGCGTAGACCGATCGGGACTCGGAGACGACGCGTAGACCAATCGGGGTGTAGATCCGACGCTCGCCCTGATTCGGCACAAAGTTCTGCTCTGGAGCGTTGAACATGATTGTAGAGGAAAAAAAAAAAAAAAAATTCAATCTTTGTTTCGCGTCGTCTCTAGTGTTGATCGGGCGCGTAGACCGATCGGGACTCGGAGACGACGCGTAGACCGATCGGGGCTTAGGAGACGACGCGTAGACCGATCGGGGCTCGGAGACGGCGCGTAGACCGATCGGGGTGTAGATCCGACGCTCGCCCTGACTCGGCACAAAGTTCTGCTCTGGAGCGTTGAACATGATTGTAGAAGAAAAAAAAAAAAAATTCAACTTTTGTTTCGCGTCGTCTCTAGTGTTGATCGGGCTCGTAGACCGATCGGGACTCGGAGACGACGCGTAGACCGATCGGGGCTTAGGAGACAACGCGTAGACCGATCGGGGCTCGGAGACGGCGCGTAGACCGATCGGGGTGTAGATCCGACGCTCGCCCTGACTCGGCACAAAGTTCTGCTCTGGAGCGTTGAACATGATTGTAGAGGAAAAAAAAAAAAAAAAAAATTCAACTTTTGTTTCGCGTCGTCTCTAGTGTTGATCGGGCGCGTAGACCGATCGGGACTCGGAGACGACGCGTAGACCGATCGGGGCTTAGGAGTCGACGCGTAGACCGATCGGGGCTCGGAGACGGCGCGTAGACCGATCGGGGTGTAGATCCGACGCGCGCCCTGACTCGGCACGAAGTTCTGCTCTGGAGCGTTGAACATGATTGTACAGGAAAAAAAAAAAAAAATTCAACTTTCGTTTCGCGTCGTCTCTAGCGTTGATCGGGCGCGTAGACCGATCGGGTCTCGGAGACGACGCGTAGACCGATCGGGGCTTAGGAGACGACGCGTAGACCGATCGGGGCTCGGAGACGGCGCGTAGACCGATCGGGGTGTAGATCCGACGCTCGCCCTGACTCGGCACGAAGTTCTGCTCTGGAGCGTTGAACATGATTGTAGAAGAAAAAAAAAAAAAAATTCAACTTTTGTTTCGCGTCGTCTCTAGTGTTGATCGGGCGCGTAGACCGATCGGGACTCGGAGACGACGCGTAGACCGATCGGGGCTTAGGAGACAACGCGTAGACCGATCGGGGCTCGGAGACGGCGCGTAGACCGATCGGGGTGTAGATCCGACGCTCGCCCTGACTCGGCACAAAGTTCTGCTCTGGAGCGTTGAACATGATTGTAGAGGAAAAAAAAAAAAGAAAAAAATTCAACTTTTGTTTCGCGTCGTCTCTAGTGTTGATCGGGCGCGTAGACCGATCGGGACTCGGAGACGACGCGTAGACCGATCGGGGCTTAGGAGTCGACGCGTAGACCGATCGGGGCTCGGAGACGGCGCGTAGACCGATCGGGGTGTAGATCCGACGCGCGCCCTGACTCGGCACGAAGTTCTGCTCTGGAGCGTTGAACATGATTGTAGAGTGGAAAAAAAAAAAATTCAACTTTTGGTTCGCGTCGTCTCTAGTGTTGATCGGGCGCGTAGACCGATGGGGGCTCGGAGACGACGCGTAGACCGATCGGGGCTTAGGAGACGACGCGTAGACCGATCGGGGCTCGGAGACGGCGCGTAGACCGATCGGGGCTTAGGAGACGACGCGTAGACCGATCGGGGCTCGGAGACGGCGCGTAGACCGATCGGGGGTCGGAGACGGCGCGTAGACCGATCGGGGTGTAGATCCGACGCTCGCCCTGACTCAGCACGAAGTTCTGCTCTGGAGCGTTGAACATGATTGTAGAGAGGAAAAAAAAAATTCAACTTTTGTTTCGCGTCGTCTCTAGTGTTGATCGGGCGCGTAGACCGATGGGGGCTCGGAGACGACGCGTAGACCGATCGGGGCTTAGGAGACGACGCGTAGACCGATCGGGGCTCGGAGACGGCGCGTAGACCGATCGGGGCTTAGGAGACGACGCGTAGACCGATCGGGGCTCGGAGACAGCGCGTAGACCGATCGGGGTGTAGATCCGACGCTCGCCCTGACTCGGCACGAAGTTCTGCTCTGGAGCGTTGAACATGATTGTAGAGGAAAAAAAAAAAAAAAAAAAATTCAACTTTCGTTTCGCGTCGTCTCTAGCGTTGATCGGGCGCGTAGACCGATCGGGTCTCGGAGACGACGCGTAGACCGATCGGGGCTTAGGAGACGACGCGTAGACCGATCGGGGCTCGGAGACGGCGCGTAGACCGATCGGGGTGTAGATCCGACGCTCGCCCTGACTCGGCACGAAGTTCCGCTCTGGAGCGTTGAACATGATTGTAGAGGAAAAAAAAAAAAATTCAACTTTTGTTTCGCGTCGTCTCGAGTGTTGATCGGGCGCGTAGACCGATCGGGGCTCGGAGACGACGCGTAGACCGATCGGGGCTTAGGCGACGACGCGTAGACCGATCGGGGCTCGGAGACGGCGCGTAGACCGATCGGGGTGTAGATCCGACGCTCGCCCTGACTCGGCACGAAGTCCTGCTCTGGAGCTTTGAACATGATTGTAGAGGAAAAAAAAAAAAAAAATTCAACTTTCGTTTCGCGTCGTCTCTAGTGTTGATCGGGCGCGTAGACCGATCGGGGCTCGGAGACGACGCGTAGACCGATCGGGGTGTAGATCCGACGCTCGCCCTGACTCGGCACAAAGTTCTGCTCTGGAGCGTTGAACATGATTGTAGAGGAAAAAAAAAAAAAAAAAAATTCAATCTTTGTTTCGCGTCGTCTCTAGTGTTGATCGGGCGCGTAGACCGATCGGGACTCGGAGACGACGCGTAGACCAATCGGGGTGTAGATCCGACGCTCGCCCTGATTCGGCACAAAGTTCTGCTCTGGAGCGTTGAACATGATTGTAGAGGAAAAAAAAAAAAAAAAAAAATTCAATCTTTGTTTCGCGTCGTCTCTAGCGTTGATCGGGCGCGTAGACCGATCGGGTCTCGGAGACGACGCGTAGACCGATCGGGGCTTAGGAGACGACGCGTAGACCGATCGGGGCTCGGAGACGGCGCGTAGACCGATCGGGGTGTAGATCCGACGCTCGCCCTGACTCGGCACGAAGTTCCGCTCTGGAGCGTTGAACATGATTGTAGAGGAAAAAAAAAAAAAATTCAACTTTTGTTTCGCGTCGTCTCGAGTGTTGATCGGGCGCGTAGACCGATCGGGGCTCGGAGACGACGCGTAGACCGATCGGGGCTTAGGCGACGACGCGTAGACCGATCGGGGCTCGGAGACGGCGCGTAGACCGATCGGGGTGTAGATCCGACGCTCGCCCTGACTCGGCACGAAGTCCTGCTCTGGAGCTTTGAACATGATTGTAGAGGAAAAAAAAAAAAAAAAATTCAACTTTCGTTTCGCGTCGTCTCTAGTGTTGATCGGGCGCGTAGACCGATCGGGGCTCGGAGACGACGCGTAGACCGATCGGGGTGTAGATCCGACGCTCGCCCTGACTCGGCACAAAGTTCTGCTCTGGAGCGTTGAACATGATTGTAGAGGAAAAAAAAAAAAAAAAAATTCAATCTTTGTTTCGCGTCGTCTCTAGTGTTGATCGGGCGCGTAGACCGATCGGGACTCGGAGACGACGCGTAGACCGATCGGGGCTTAGGAGACAACGCGTAGACCGATCGGGGCTCGGAGACGGCGCGTAGACCGATCGGGGTGTAGATCCGACGCTCGCCCTGACTCGGCACAAAGTTCTGCTCTGGAGCGTTGAACATGATTGTAGAGGAAAAAAAAAAAAAAAAAAAAATTCAACTTTTGTTTCGCGTCGTCTCTAGTGTTGATCGGGCGCGTAGACCGATCGGGACTCGGAGACGACGCGTAGACCGATCGGGGCTTAGGAGTCGACGCGTAGACCGATCGGGGCTCGGAGACGGCGCGTAGACCGATCGGGGTGTAGATCCGACGCGCGCCCTGACTCGGCACGAAGTTCTGCTCTGGAGCGTTGAACATGATTGTACAGGAAAAAAAAAAAAAAATTCAACTTTCGTTTCGCGTCGTCTCTAGCGTTGATCGGGCGCGTAGACCGATCGGGTCTCGGAGACGACGCGTAGACCGATCGGGGCTTAGGAGACGACGCGTAGACCGATCGGGGCTCGGAGACGGCGCGTAGACCGATCGGGGTGTAGATCCGACGCTCGCCCTGACTCGGCACGAAGTTCTGCTCTGGAGCGTTGAACATGATTGTAGAAGAAAAAAAAAAAAAAATTCAACTTTTGTTTCGCGTCGTCTCTAGTGTTGATCGGGCGCGTAGACCGATCGGGACTCGGAGACGACGCGTAGACCGATCGGGGCTTAGGAGACAACGCGTAGACCGATCGGGGCTCGGAGACGGCGCGTAGACCGATCGGGGTGTAGATCCGACGCTCGCCCTGACTCGGCACAAAGTTCTGCTCTGGAGCGTTGAACATGATTGTAGAGGAAAAAAAAAAAGAAAAAAATTCAACTTTTGTTTCGCGTCGTCTCTAGTGTTGATCGGGCGCGTAGACCGATCGGGACTCGGAGACGACGCGTAGACCGATCGGGGCTTAGGAGTCGACGCGTAGACCGATCGGGGCTCGGAGACGGCGCGTAGACCGATCGGGGTGTAGATCCGACGCGCGCCCTGACTCGGCACGAAGTTCTGCTCTGGAGCGTTGAACATGATTGTAGAGTGGAAAAAAAAAAAATTCAACTTTTGGTTCGCGTCGTCTCTAGTGTTGATCGGGCGCGTAGACCGATGGGGGCTCGGAGACGACGCGTAGACCGATCGGGGCTTAGGAGACGACGCGTAGACCGATCGGGGCTCGGAGACGGCGCGTAGACCGATCGGGGCTTAGGAGACGACGCGTAGACCGATCGGGGCTCGGAGACGGCGCGTAGACCGATCGGGGCTTAGGAGACGACGCGTAGACCGATCGGGGCTCGGAGACGGCGCGTAGACCGATCGGGGTGTAGATCCGACGCTCGCCCTGACTCGGCACGAAGTTCTGCTCTGGAGCGTTGAACATGATTGTAGAGGAAAAAAAAAAAAAAAAATTCAACTTTCGTTTCGCGTCGTCTCTAGCGTTGATCGGGCGCGTAGACCGATGGGGGCTCGGAGACGACGCGTAGACCGATCGGGGCTTAGGAGACGACGCGTAGACCGATCGGGGCTCGGAGACGGCGCGTAGACCGATCGGGGTGTAGATCCGACGCTCGCCCTGACTCGGCACGAAGTTCTGCTCTGGAGCGTTGAACATGATTGTAGAGTGGAAAAAAAAAAAATTCAACTTTTGTTTCGCGTCGTCTCTAGTGTTGATCGGGCGCGTAGACCGATGGGGGCTCGGAGACGACGCGTAGACCGATCGGGGCTTAGGAGACGACGCGTAGACCGATCGGGGCTCGGAGACGGCGCGTAGACCGATCGGGGCTTAGGAGACGACGCGTAGACCGATCGGGGCTCGGAGACGGCGCGTAGAGCGATCGGGGTGTAGATCCGACGCTCGCCCTGACTCGGCACGAAGTTCTGCTCTGGAGCGTTGAACATGATTGTAGAGGAAAAAAAAAAAAAAAATTCAACTTTCGTTTCGCGTCGTCTCTAGCGTTGATCGGGCGCGTAGACCGATCGGGTCTCGGAGACGACGCGTAGACCGATCGGGGCTTAGGAGACGACGCGTAGACCGATCGGGGCTCGGAGACGGCGCGTAGACCGATCGGGGTGTAGATCCGACGCTCGCCCTGACTCGGCACGAAGTTCTGCTCTGGAGCGTTGAACATGATTGTAAAGTGGAAAAAAAAAATTCAACTTTTGTTTCGCGTCGTCTCTAGTGTTGATCGGGCGCGTAGACCGATGGGGGCTCGGAGACGACGCGTAGACCGATCGGGGCTTAGGAGACGACGCGTAGACCGATCGGGGCTCGGAGACGGCGCGTAGACCGATCGGGGCTTAGGAGACGACGCGTAGACCGATCGGGGCTCGGAGACGGCGCGTAGACCGATCGGGGTGTAGATCCGACGCTCGCCCTGACTCGGCACGAAGTTCTGCTCTCGAGCGTTGAACATGATTGTAGAGGAAAAAAAAAAAAAATTCAAGTTTCGTTTCGCGTCGTCTCTAGCGTTGATCGGGCGCGTAGACCGATCGGGTCTCGGAGACGACGCGTAGACCGATCGGGGCTTAGGAGACGACGCGTAGACCGATCGGGGCTCGGAGACGGCGCGTAGACCGATCGGGGTGTAGATCCGACGCTAGCCCTGACTCGGCACGAAGTTCTGCTCTGGAGCGTTGAACATGATTGTAGAGTGGAAAAAAAAAAAATTCAACTTTTGTTTCGCGTCGTCTCTAGTGTTGATCGGGCGCGTAGACCGATGGGGGCTCGGAGACGACGCGTAGACCGATCGGGGCTTAGGAGACGACGCGTAGACCGATCGGGGCTTGGAGACGGCGCGTAGACCGATCGGGGCTTAGGAGACGACGCGTAGACCGATCGGGGCTCGGAGACGGCGCGTAGACCGATCGGGGTGTAGATCCGACGCTCGCCCTGACTCGGCACGAAGTTCTGCTCTGGAGCGTTGAACATGATTGTAGAGGAAAAAAAAAAAAAAAAAAAATTCAACTTTCGTTTCGCGTCGTCTCTAGCGTTGATCGGGCGCGTAGACCGATCGGGTCTCGGAGACGACGCGTAGACCGATCGGGGCTTAGGAGACGACGCGTAGACCGATCGGGGCTCGGAGACGGCGCGTAGACCGATCGGGGTGTAGATCCGACGCTCGCCCTGACTCGGCACGAAGTTCTGCTCTGGAGCGTTGAACATGATTGTAAAGTGGAAAAAAAAAATTCAACTTTTGTTTCGCGTCGTCTCTAGTGTTGATCGGGCGCGTAGACCGATGGGGGCTCGGAGACGACGCGTAGACCGATCGGGGCTTAGGAGACGACGCGTAGACCGATCGGGGCTCGGAGACGGCGCGTAGACAGATCGGGGCTTAGGAGACGACGCGTAGACCGATCGGGGCTCGGAAACGGCGCGTAGACCGATCGGGGTGTAGATCCGACGCTCGCCCTGACTCGGCACGAAGTTCCGCTCTGGAGCGTTGAACATGATTGTAGAGGAAAAAAAAAAAAAAAAAATTCAACTTTTGTTTCGCGTCGTCTCGAGTGTTGATCGGGCGCGTAGACCTATCGGGACTCGGAGACAACGCGTAGACCGATCGGGGCTTAGGAGTCGACGCGTAGACCGATCGGGGCTCGGAGACGGCGCGTAGACCGATCGGGGTGTAGATCCGACGCTTGCCCTGACTCGGCACGAAGTTCTGCTCTGGAGCGTTGAACATGATTGTAGAGGGAAAAAAAAAAAAAAATTCAACTTTCGTTTCGCGTCGTCTCTAGCGTCGATCGGGCGCGTAGACCGATCGGGTCTCGGAGACGACGCGTAGACCGATCGGGGCTTAGGAGACGACGCGTAGACCGATCGGGGCTCGGAGACGGCGCGTAGACCGATCGGGGTGTAGATCCGACGCTCGCCCTGACTCGGCACGAAGTTCTGCTCTGGAGCGTTGAACATGATTGTAGAGGAAAAAAAAAAAAAAAAAAATTCAACTTTCGTTTTGCGTCGTCTCTAGCGTTGATCGGGCGCGTAGACCGATCGGGTCTCGGAGACGACGCGTAGACCGATCGGGGCTTAGGAGACGACGCGTAGACCGATCGGGGCTCGGAGACGGCGCGTAGACCGATCGGGGTGTAGATCCGACGCTCGCCCTGACTCGGCACGAAGTCCTGCTCTGGAGCTTTGAACATGATTGTAGAGGAAAAAAAAAAAAAAAAAATTCAACTTTCGTTTCGCGTCGTCTCTAGTGTTGATCGGGCGCGTAGACCGATCGGGGCTCGGAGACGACGCGTAGACCGATCGGGGTGTAGATCCGACGCTCGCCCTGACTCGGCACGAAGTTCTGCTCTGGAGCGTTGAACATGATTGTAGAGGAAAAAAAAAAAAAAATTCAACTTTCGTTTCGCGTCGTCTCTAGCGTTGATCGGGCGCGTAGACCGATCGGGTCTCGGAGACGACGCGTAGACCGATCGCGGCTTAGGAGACGACGCGTAGACCGATCGGGGCTCGGAGACGACGCGTAGACCGATCGGGGTGTAGATCCGACGCTCGCCCTGACTCGGCACGAAGTTCTGCTCTGGAGCGTTGAACATGATTGTAGAGGAAAAAAAAAAAAAAATTCAACTTTCGTTTCGCGTCGTCTCTAGCGTTGATCGGGCGCGTAGACCGATCGGGTCTCGGAGACGACGCGTAGACCGATCGGGGCTTAGGAGACGACGCGTAGACTGATCGGGGCTCGGAGACGGCGCGTAGACCGATCGGGGTGTAGATCCGACGCTCGCCCTGACTCGGCACGAAGTTCTGCTCTGGAGCGTTGAACATGATTGTAAAGTGGAAAAAAAAAAAAATTCAACTTTTGTTTCGCGTCGTCTCTAGTGTTGATCGGGCGCGTAGACCGATGGGGGCTCGGAGACGACGCGTAGACCGATCGGGGCTGAGGAGACGACGCGTAGACCGATCGGGGCTCGGAGACAGCGCGTAGACCGATCGGGGCTTAGGAGACGACGCGTAGACCGATCGGGGCTCGGAGACGGCGCGTAGACCGATCGGGGTGTAGATTCGACGCTCGCCCTGACTCGGCACGAAGTTCTGCTCTGGAGCGTTGAACATGATTGTAGAAGAAAAAAAAAAAAAAAAAATTCAACTTTCGTTTCGCGTCGTCTCTAGTGTTGATCGGGCGCGTAGACCGATCGGGGCTCGGAGACGACGCGTAGACCGATCGGGGCTTAGGAGACGACGCGTAGACCGATCGGGGCTCGGAGACGGCGCGTAGACCGATCGGGGTGTAGATCCGACGCTCGCCCTGACTCAGCACGAAGTTCTGCTCTGGAGCGTTGAACACGATTGTAGAGAGGAAAAAAAAAATTCAACTTTTGTTTCGCGTCGTCTCTAGTGTTGATCGGGCGCGTAGACCGATGGGGGCTCGGAGACGACGCGTAGACCGATCGGGGCTTAGGAGACGACGCGTAGACCGATCGGGGCTCGGAGACGGCGCGTAGACCGATCGGGGCTTAGGAGACGACGCGTAGACCGATCGGGGCTCGGAGACAGCGCGTAGACCGATCGGGGTGTAGATCCGACGCTCGCCCTGACTCGGCACGAAGTTCTGCTCTGGAGCGTTGAACATGATTGTAGAGGAAAAAAAAAAAAAAAAAAAAATTCAACTTTCGTTTCGCGTCGTCTCTAGCGTTGATCGGGCGCGTAGACCGATCGGGTCTCGGAGACGACGCGTAGACCGATCGGGGCTTAGGAGACGACGCGTAGACCGATCGGGGCTCGGAGACGGCGCGTAGACCGATCGGGGTGTAGATCCGACGCTCGCCCTGACTCGGCACGAAGTTCCGCTCTGGAGCGTTGAACATGATTGTAGAGGAAAAAAAAAAAAAATTCAACTTTTGTTTCGCGTCGTCTCGAGTGTTGATCGGGCGCGTAGACCGATCGGGGCTCGGAGACGACGCGTAGACCGATCGGGGCTTAGGCGACGACGCGTAGACCGATCGGGGCTCGGAGACGGCGCGTAGACCGATCGGGGTGTAGATCCGACGCTCGCCCTGACTCGGCACGAAGTCCTGCTCTGGAGCTTTGAACATGATTGTAGAGGAAAAAAAAAAAAAAAAATTCAACTTTCGTTTCGCGTCGTCTCTAGTGTTGATCGGGCGCGTAGACCGATCGGGGCTCGGAGACGACGCGTAGACCGATCGGGGTGTAGATCCGACGCTCGCCCTGACTCGGCACAAAGTTCTGCTCTGGAGCGTTGAACATGATTGTAGAGGAAAAAAAAAAAAAAAAAAATTCAATCTTTGTTTCGCGTCGTCTCTAGTGTTGATCGGGCGCGTAGACCGATCGGGACTCGGAGACGACGCGTAGACCAATCGGGGTGTAGATCCGACGCTCGCCCTGATTCGGCACAAAGTTCTGCTCTGGAGCGTTGAACATGATTGTAGAGGAAAAAAAAAAAAAAAAAATTCAATCTTTGTTTCGCGTCGTCTCTAGTGTTGATCGGGCGCGTAGACCGATCGGGACTCGGAGACGACGCGTAGACCGATCGGGGCTTAGGAGACGACGCGTAGACCGATCGGGGCTCGGAGACGGCGCGTAGACCGATCGGGGTGTAGATCCGACGCTCGCCCTGACTCGGCACAAAGTTCTGCTCTGGAGCGTTGAACATGATTGTAGAAGAAAAAAAAAAAAAAATTCAACTTTTGTTTCGCGTCGTCTCTAGTGTTGATCGGGCGCGTAGACCGATCGGGACTCGGAGACGACGCGTAGACCGATCGGGGTTTAGGAGACAACGCGTAGACCGATCGGGGCTCGGAGACGGCGCGTAGACCGATCGGGGTGTAGATCCGACGCTCGCCCTGACTCGGCACAAAGTTCTGCTCTGGAGCGTTGAACATGATTGTAGAGGAAAAAAAAAAAAAAAAAATTCAACTTTTGTTTCGCGTCGTCTCTAGTGTTGATCGGGCGCGTAGACCGATCGGGACTCGGAGACGACGCGTAGACCGATCGGGGCTTAGGAGTCGACGCGTAGACCGATCGGGGCTCGGAGACGGCGCGTAGACCGATCGGGGTGTAGATCCGACGCGCGCCCTGACTCGGCACGAAGTTCTGCTCTGGAGCGTTGAACATGATTGTACAGGAAAAAAAAAAAAAAAATTCAACTTTCGTTTCGCGTCGTCTCTAGCGTTGATCGGGCACGTAGACCGATCGGGTCTCGGAGACGACGCGTAGACCGATCGGGGCTTAGGAGACGACGCGTAGACCGATCGGGGCTCGGAGACGGCGCGTAGACCGATCGGGGTGTAGATCCGACGCTCGCCCTGACTCGGCACGAAGTTCTGCTCTGGAGCGTTGAACATGATTGTAGAGTGGAAAAAAAAAAAATTCAACTTTTGTTTCGCGTCGTTTCTAGTGTTGATCGGGCGCGTAGACCGATGGGGGCTCGGAGACGACGCGTAGACCGATCGGGGCTTAGGAGACGACGCGTAGACCCATCGGGGCTCGGAGAGGGCGCGTAGACCGATCGGGGTGTAGATCCGACGCTCGCCCTGACTCGGCACGAAGTTCTGCTCTGGAGCGTTGAACATGATTGTAGAGTGGAAAAAAAAAATTCAACTTTTGTTTCGCGTCGTCTCTAGTGTTGATCGGGCGCGTAGACCGATGGGGGCTCGGAGAAGACGCGTAGACCGATCGGGGCTTAGGAGACGACGCGTAGACCGATCGGGGCTCGGAGACGGCGCGTAGACCGATCGGGGCTTAGGAGACGACGCGTAGACCGATCGGGCCTCGGAGACGTGCGCGTAGACCGATCGGGGTGTAGATCCGACGCTCGCCCTGACTCGGCACGAAGTTCTGCTCTGGAGCGTTGAACATGATTGTAGAGGAAAAAAAAAAAAAAAAAAAATTCAACTTTCGTTTCGCGTCGTCTCTAGCGTTGATCGGGCGCGTAGACCGATCGGGTCTCGGAGACGACGCGTAGACCGATCGGGGCTTAGGAGACGACGCGTAGACCGATCGGGGCTCGGAGACGGCGCGTAGACCGATCGGGGTGTAGATCCGACGCTCGCCCTGACTCGGCACGAAGTTCTGCTCTGGAGCGTTGAACATGATTGTAGAGGAAAAAAAAAAAAAAAAAAATTCAACTTTCGTTTCGCGTCGTCTCTAGCGTTGATCGGGCGCGTAGACCGATCGGGTCTCGGAGACGACGCGTAGACCGATCGGGGCTTAGGAGACGACGCGTAGACCGATCGGGGCTCGGAGACGGCGCGTAGACCGATCGGGGTGTAGATTCGACGCTCGCCCTGACTCGGCACGAAGTTCTGCTCTGGAGCGTTGAACATGATTGTAGAAGAAAAAAAAAAAAAAAAAAATTCAACTTTCGTTTCGCGTCGTCTCTAGTGTTGATCGGGCGCGTAGACCGATCGGGGCTCGGAGACGACGCGTAGACCGATCGGGGCTTAGGAGACGACGCGTAGACCGATCGGGGCTCGGAGACGGCGCGTAGACCGATCGGGGTGTAGATCCGACGCTCGCCCTGACTCAGCACGAAGTTCTGCTCTGGAGCGTTGAACATGATTGTAGAGAGGAAAAAAAAAATTCAACTTTTGTTTCGCGTCGTCTCTAGTGTTGATCGGGCGCGTAGACCGATGGGGGCTCGGAGACGACGCGTAGACCGATCGGGGCTTAGGAGACGACGCGTAGACCGATCGGGGCTCGGAGACGGCGCGTAGACCGATCGGGGCTTAGGAGACGACGCGTAGACCGATCGGGGCTCGGAGACAGCGCGTAGACCGATCGGGGTGTAGATCCGACGCTCGCCCTGACTCGGCACGAAGTTCTGCTCTGGAGCGTTGAACATGATTGTAGAGGAAAAAAAAAAAAAAAAAAATTCAACTTTCGTTTCGCGTCGTCTCTAGCGTTGATCGGGCGCGTAGACCGATCGGGTCTCGGAGACGACGCGTAGACCGATCGGGGCTTAGGAGACGACGCGTAGACCGATCGGGGCTCGGAGACGGCGCGTAGACCGATCGGGGTGTAGATCCGACGCTCGCCCTGACTCGGCACGAAGTTCCGCTCTGGAGCGTTGAACATGATTGTAGAGGAAAAAAAAAAAAAAATTCAACTTTTGTTTCGCGTCGTCTCGAGTGTTGATCGGGCGCGTAGACCGATCGGGGCTCGGAGACGACGCGTAGACCGATCGGGGCTTAGGCGACGACGCGTAGACCGATCGGGGCTCGGAGACGGCGCGTAGACCGATCGGGGTGTAGATCCGACGCTCGCCCTGACTCGGCACGAAGTCCTGCTCTGGAGCTTTGAACATGATTGTAGAGGAAAAAAAAAAAAAAAAATTCAACATTCGTTTCGCGTCGTCTCTAGTGTTGATCGGGCGCGTAGACCGATCGGGGCTCGGAGACGACGCGTAGACCGATCGGGGTGTAGATCCGACGCTCGCCCTGACTCGGCACAAAGTTCTGCTCTGGAGCGTTGAACATGATTGTAGAGGAAAAAAAAAAAAAAAAAAATTCAATCTTTGTTTCGCGTCGTCTCTAGTGTTGATCGGGCGCGTAGACCGATCGGGACTCGGAGACGACGCGTAGACCAATCGGGGTGTAGATCCGACGCTCGCCCTGATTCGGCACAAAGTTCTGCTCTGGAGCGTTGAACATGATTGTAGAGGAAAAAAAAAAAAAAAATTCAATCTTTGTTTCGCGTCGTCTCTAGTGTTGATCGGGCGCGTAGACCGATCGGGACTCGGAGACGACGCGTAGACCGATCGGGGCTTAGGAGACGACGCGTAGACCGATCGGGGCTCGGAGACGGCGCGTAGACCGATCGGGGTGTAGATCCGACGCTCGCCCTGACTCGGCACAAAGTTCTGCTCTGGAGCGTTGAACATGATTGTAGAAGAAAAAAAAAAAAAAATTCAACTTTTGTTTCGCGTCGTCTCTAGTGTTGATCGGGCGCGTAGACCGATCGGGACTCGGAGACGACGCGTAGACCGATCGGGGTTTAGGAGACAACGCGTAGACCGATCGGGGCTCGGAGACGGCGCGTAGACCGATCGGGGTGTAGATCCGACGCTCGCCCTGACTCGGCACAAAGTTCTGCTCTGGAGCGTTGAACATGATTGTAGAGGAAAAAAAAAAAAAATTCAACTTTTGTTTCGCGTCGTCTCTAGTGTTGATCGGGCGCGTAGACCGATCGGGACTCGGAGACGACGCGTAGACCGATCGGGGCTTAGGAGTCGACGCGTAGACCGATCGGGGCTCGGAGACGGCGCGTAGACCGATCGGGGTGTAGATCCGACGCGCGCCCTGACTCGGCACGAAGTTCTGCTCTGGAGCGTTGAACATGATTGTACAGGAAAAAAAAAAAAAAATTCAACTTTCGTTTCGCGTCGTCTCTAGCGTTGATCGGGCGCGTAGACCGATCGGGTCTCGGAGACGACGCGTAGACCGATCGGGGCTTAGGAGACGACGCGTAGACCGATCGGGGCTCGGAGACGGCGCGTAGACCGATCGGGGTGTAGATCCGACGCTCGCCCTGACTCGGCACGAAGTTCTGCTCTGGAGCGTTGAACATGATTGTAGAGTGGAAAAAAAAAATTCAACTTTTGTTTCGCGTCGTTTCTAGTGTTGATCGGGCGCGTAGACCGATGGGGGCTCGGAGACGACGCGTAGACCGATCGGGGCTTAGGAGACGACGCGTAGACCGATCGGGGCTCGGAGACAGCGCGTAGACCGATCGGGGTGTAGATCCGACGCTCGCCCTGACTCGGCACGAAGTTCTGCTCTGGAGCGTTGAACATGATTGTAAAGTGGAAAAAAAAAATTCAACTTTTGTTTCGCGTCGTCTCTAGTGTTGATCGGGCGCGTAGACCGATGGGGGCTCGGAGACGACGCGTAGACCGATCGGGGCTTAGGAGACGACGCGTAGACCGATCGGGGCTCGGAGACGGCGCGTAGACCGATCGGGGCTTAGGAGACGACGCGTAGACCGATCGGGGCTCGGAGACGGCGCGTAGACCGATCGGGGTGTAGATCCGACGCTCGCCCTGACTCGGCACGAAGTTCTGCTCTGGAGCGTTGAACATGATTGTAGAGGAAAAAAAAAAAAAAAAAAAAATTCAACTTTCGTTTCGCGTCGTCTCTAGCGTTGATCGGGCGCGTAGACCGATCGGGTCTCGGAGACGACGCGTAGACCGATCGGGGCTTAGGAGACGACGCGTAGACCGATCGGGGCTCGGAGACAGCGCGTAGACCGATCGGGGTGTAGATCCGACGCTCGCCCTGACTCGGCACGAAGTTCTGCTCTGGAGCGTTGAACATGATTGTAAAGTGGAAAAAAAAAATTCAACTTTTGTTTCGCGTCGTCTCTAGTGTTGATCGGGCGCGTAGACCGATGGGGGCTCGGAGACGACGCGTAGACCGATCGGGGCTTAGGAGACGACGCGTAGACCGATCGGGGCTCGGAGACGGCGCGTAGACCGATCGGGGCTTAGGAGACGACGCGTAGACCGATCGGGGCTCGGAGACGGCGCGTAGACCGATCGGGGTGTAGATCCGACGCTCGCCCTGACTCGGCACGAAGTTCTGCTCTGGAGCGTTGAACATGATTGTAGAGGAAAAAAAAAAAAAAAAAAAAAATTCAACTTTCGTTTCGCGTCGTCTCTAGAGTTGATCGGGCGCGTAGACCGATCGGGGCTCGGAGACGACGCGTAGACCGATCGGGGCTTAGGAGACGACGCGTAGACCGATCGGGGCTCGGAGACGGCGCGTAGACCGATCGGGGTGTAGATCCGACGCTCACCCTGACTCGGCACAAAGTTCTGCTCTGGAGCGTTGAACATGATTGTAGAGGAAAACAAAAAAAAAATTCAACTTTTGTTTCGCGTCGTCTCTAGTGTTGATCGGGCGCGTAGACCGATCGGGACTCGGAGACGACGCGTAGACCGATCGGGGCTTAGGAGACGACGCGTAGACCGATCGGGGCTCGGAGACGGCGCGTAGACCGATCGGGATGTAGATCCGACGCTCTCCCTGACTCGGCACAAAGTTCTGCTCTGGAGCGTTGAACATGATTGTAGAGGAAAAAAAAAAAAAAAATTCAACTTTTGTTTCGCGTCGTCTCTAGTGTTGATCGGGCGCGTAGACCGATCGGGACTCGGAGACGACGCGTAGACCGATCGGGGCTTAGGAAACGACGCGTAGACCGATCGGGGCTCGGAGACGGCGCGTAGACCGATCGGGGTGTAGATCCGACGCTCGCCCTGACTCGGCACGAAGTTCTGCTCTGGAGCGTTGAACATGATTGTAGAGGAAAAAAAAAAAAAAAAAATTCAACTTTCGTTTCGCGTCGTCTCTAGCGTTGATCGGGCGCGTAGACCGATCGGGTCTCGGAGACGACGCGTAGACCGATCGGGGCTTAGGAGACGACGCGTAGACCGATCGGGGCTCGGAGACGGCGCGTAGACCGATCGGGGTGTAGATCCGACGCTCGCCCTGACTCGGCACGAAGTTCTGCTCTGGAGCGTTGAACATGATTGTAGAGTGGAAAAAAAAAAAAATTCAACTTTTGTTTCGCGTCGTCTCTAGTGTTGATCGGGCGCGTAGACCGATGGGGGCTCGGAGACGACGCGTAGACCGATCGGGGCTTAGGAGACGACGCGTAGACCGATCGGGGCTCGGAGACGGCGCGTAGACCGATCGGGGCTTAGGAGACGACGCGTAGACCGATCGGGGCTCGGAGACGGCGCGTAGACCGATCGGGGTGTAGATCCGACGCTCGCCCTGACTCGGCACGAAGTTCTGCTCTGGAGCGTTGAACATGATTGTAGAGGAAAAAAAAAAAAAAAAAATTCAACTTTCGTTTCGCGTCGTCTCTAGCGTTGATCGGGCGCGTAGACCGATCGGGTCTCGGAGACGACGCGTAGACCGATCGGGACTTAGGAGACGACGCGTAGACCGATCGGGGCTCGGAGACAGCGCGTAGACCGATCGGGGTGTAGATTCGACGCTCGCCCTGACTCGGCACGAAGTTCTGCTCTGGAGCGTTGAACATGATTGTAAAGTGGAAAAAAAAAATTCAACTTTTGTTTCGCGTCGTCTCTAGTGTTGATCGGGCGCGTAGACCGATGGGGGCTCGGAGACGACGCGTAGACCGATCGGGGCTTAGGAGACGACGCGTAGACCGATCGGGGCTCGGAGACGGCGCGTAGACCGATCGGGGCTTAGGAGACGACGCGTAGACCGATCGGGGCTCGGAGACGGCGCGTAGACCGATCGGGGTGTAGATCCGACGCGCGCCCTGACTCGGCACGAAGTTCTGCTCTGGAGCATTGAACATGATTGTAGAGGAAAACAAAAAAAAAATTCAACTGTCGTTTCGCGTCGTCTCTAGCGTTGATCGGGCGCGTAGACCGATCGGGTCTCGGAGACGACGCGCAGACCGATCGGGGCTTAGGAGACGACGCGTAGACCGATCGGGGCTCGGAGACGGCGCGTAGACCGATCGGGGTGTAGATCCGACGCTCGCCCTGACTCGGCACGAAGTTCTGCTCTGGAGCATTGAACATGATTGTAGAGGAAAAAAAAAAAAAAAATTCAACTTTCGTTTCGCGTCGTCTCTAGCGTTGATCGGGCGCGTAGACCGATCGGGTCTCGGAGACGACGCGTAGACCGATCGGGGTGTAGATCCGACGCTCGCCCTGACTCGGCACGAAGTTCTGCTCTGGAGCGTTGAACATGATTGTAGAGGGAAAAAAAAAAAAAAAAAATTCAACTTTCGTTTCGCGTCGTCTCTAGCGTTGATCGGGTGCGTAGACCGATCGGGTCTCGGAGACGACGCGTAGACCGATCGGGGCTTAGGAGACGACGCGTAGAGCGATCGGGGCTCGGAGACGGCGCGTAGACCGATCGGGGTGTAGATCCCACGCTCGCCCTGACTCGGCACGAAGTTCTGCTCTGGAGCGTTGAACATGATTGTAGAGTGGAAAAAAAAAAAATTCAACTTTTGTTTCGCGTCGTCTCTAGTGTTGATCGGGCGCGTAGACCGATGGGGGCTCGGAGACGACGCGTAGACCGATCGGGGCTTAGGAGACGACGCGTAGACCGATCGGGGCTCGGAGACGGCGCGTAGACCGATCGGGGCTTAGGAGACGACGCGTAGACCGATCGGGGCTCGGAGACGGCGCGTAGACCGATCGGGGTGTAGATCCGACGCTCGCCCTGACTCGGCACGAAGTTCTGCTCTGGAGCGTTGAACATGATTGTAGAGGAAAAAAAAAAAAAAAAATTCAACTTTCGTTTCGCGTCGTCTCTAGCGTTGATCGGGCGCGTAGACCGATCGGGCTTAGGAGACGACGCGTAGACCGATCGGGGCTCGGAGACGGCGCGTAGACTGATCGGGGAGTAGATCCGACGCTCGCCCTGACTCGGCACAAAGTTCTGCTCTGGAGCGTTGAACATGATTGTAGAGGAAAAAAAAAAAAAAATCCAACTTTTGTTTCGCGTCGTCTCTAGTGTTGATCGGGCGCGTAGACCGATCGGGCTTAGGAGACGACGCGTAGACCGATCAGGGCTCGGAGACGGCGCGTAGACCGATCGGGGCTTAGGAGACGACGCGTAGACCGATCGGGGCTCGGAGACGGCGCGTAGACCGATGGGGGTGTAGATCAGACGCTCGCCCTGACTCGGCACGAAGTTCTGCTCGGGAGCGTTGAACATGATTGTAGAAAAAAAAAAAAAAAAATTCAACTTTCGTTTCGCGTCGTCTCTAGTGTTGATCGGGCGCGTAGACCGATCGGGGCTCGGAGACGGCGCGTAGACCGATCGGGGTGTAGATCAGACGCTCGCCCTGACTCGGCACGAAGTTCTGCTCTGGAGCGTTGAACATGATTGTAGAGGAAAAAAAAAAAAAAATTCAACTTTCGTTTCGCGTCGTCTCTAGTGTTGATCGGGCGCGTAGACCGATCGGGGCTCGGAGACGGCGCGTAGACCGATCGGGGTGTAGATCCGACGCTCGCCCTGACTCGGCACAAAGTTCTGCTCTGGAGCGTTGAACATGATTGTAGAGGAAAAAAAAAAAAAATTCAACTTTTGTTTCGCGTCGTCTCTAGTGTTGATCGGGCGCGTAGACCGATCGGGACTCGGAGACGACGCGTAGACCGATCGGGGCTTAGGAGACGACGCGTAGACCGATCGGGTCTCGGAGACGGCGCGTAGACCGATCGGGGTGTAGATCCGACGCTCGCCCTGACTCGGCACAAAGTTCTGCTCTGGAGGGTTGAACATGATTGTAGAAGAAAAAAAAAAAAAAAAAAATTCAACTTTTGTTTCGCGTCGTCTCTAGTGTTGATCGGGCGCGTAGACCGATCGGGACTCGGAGACGACGCGTAGACCGATCGGGGCTTAGGAGACGACGCGTAGACCGATCGGGGCTCGGAGACGGCGCGTAGACCGATCGGGGTGTAGATCCGACGCTCGCCCTGACTCGGCACGAAGTTCTGCTCTGGAGCGTTGAACATGATTGTAGAGGAAAAAAAAAAAAATCAATTTTCGTTTCGCGTCGTCTCTAGTATTGATCGGGCGCGTAGACCGATCGGGGCTCGGAGACGGCGCGTAGACCGATCGGGGTGTAGATCAGACGCTCGCCCTGACTCGGCACGAAGTTCTGCTCTGGAACGTTGAACATGATTGTAGAGGAAAAAAAAAAAAAATTCATCTTTTGTTTCGCGTCGTCTCTAGTGTTGATCGGGCGCGTAGACCGATCGGGCTTAGGAGACGACGCGTAGACCGATCGGGGCTCGGAGACGGCGCGTAGACCGATCGGGGCTTAGGAGACGACGCGTAGACCGATCGGGGCTCGGAGACGGCGCGTAGACCGATCGGGGTGTAGATCAGACGCTCGCCCTGACTCGGCACGAAGTTCTGCTCTGGAGCGTTGAACATGATTGTAGAGGAAAAAAAAAAAAAATTCAACTTTCGTTTCGCGTCGTCTCTAGTGTTGATCGGGCGCGTAGACCGATCGGGGCTCGGAGACGGCGCGTAGACCGATCGGGGTGTAGATCAGACGCTCGCCCTGACTCGGCACGAAGTTCTGCTCTGGAGCGTTGAACATGATTGTAGAGGAAAAAAAAAAAAAAAATTCAACTTTCGTTTCGCGTCGTCTCTAGTGTTGATCGGGCGCGTAGACCGATCGGGGCTCGGAGACGGCGCGTAGACCGATCGGGGTGTAGATCCGACGCTCGCCCTGACTCGGCACGAAGTTCTGCTCTGGAGCGTTGAACATGATTGTAGAGGAAAAAAAAAAAAAAAAAATTCAACTTTTGTTTCGCGTCGTCTCTAGTGTTGATCGGGCGCGTAGACCGATGGGGGCTCGGAGACGACGCGTAGACCGATCGGGGCTTAGGAGACGACGCGTAGACCGATCGGGTCTCGGAGACGGCGCGTAGACCGATCGGGGCTTAGGAGACGACGCGTAGACCGATCGGGTCTCGGAGACGGCGCGTAGACCGATCGGGGTGTAGATCCGACGCTCGCCCTGACTCGGCACAAAGTTCTGCTCTGGAGCGTTGAACATGATTGTAGAGGAAAAAAAAAAAAAATTCAACTTTCGTTTCGCGTCGTCTCTAGAGTTGATCGGGCGCGTAGACCGATCGGGGCTCGGAGACGGCGCGTAGACCGAGCGGGGTGTAGATCCGACGCTCGCCCTGACTCGGCACGAAGTTCTGCTCTGGAGCGTTGAACATGATTGTGGAGGAAAAAAAAAAAAAAAAATTCAACTTTCGTTTCGCGTCGTCTCTAGTATTGATCGGGCGCGTAGACCGATCGGGGCTCGGAGACGACGCGTAGACCGATCGGGGCTTAGGAGACGACGCGTAGACCGATCGGGGCTCGGAGACGGCGCGTAGACCGATCGGGGTGTAGATCCGACGCTCGCCCTGACTCGGCACGAAGTTCCGCTCTGGAGCGTTGAACATGATTGCAGAGGAAAAAAAAAAAAAAAAAAATTCAACTTTTGTTTCGCGTCGTCTCGAGTGTTGATCGGGCGCGTAGACCGATCGGGACTTGGAGACGACACGTAGACCGATCGGGGCTTAGGAGACGACGCGTAGACCGATCAGGGCTCGGAGACGGCGCGTAGACCGATCGGGGCTTAGGAGACGACGCGTAGACCGATCGGGGCTCGGAGACGGCGCGTAGACCGATCGGGGTGTAGATCCGACGCTCGCCCTGACTCGGCACGAAGTTCTGCTCTGGAGCGTTGAACATGATTGTAGAGGAAAAAAAAAACTTCATCTTTCGTTTCGCGTCGTCTCTAGTGTTGATCGGGCGCGTAGACCGATCGGGGCTCGGAGACGGCGCGTAGACCGATCGGGGCTCGGAGACGGCGCGTAGACCGATCGGGGTGTAGATCCGACGCTCGCCCTGACTCGGCACGAAGTTCCGCTCTGGAGCGTTGAACATGATTGTAGAGGAAAAAAAAAAAAAAAAATTCAACTTTTGTTTCGCGTCGTCTCGAGTGTTGATCGGGCGCGTAGTCCGATCGGGACTAGGAGACGACGCGTAGACAGATCGGGGCTTAGGAGACGACGCGTAGACCGATCGGGGCTCCGAGACGGCGCGTAGACCGATCGGGGTGTAGATCCGACGCTCACCCTGACTCGGCACAAAGTTCTGCTCTGGAGCGTTGAACATGATTGTAGAGGAAAAAAAAAAATAAAAATTCAACTTTTGTTTCGCGTCGTCTCTAGTGTTGATCGGGCGCGTAGACCGATCGGGACTCGGAGACGACGCGTAGACCGATCGGGGCTTAGGAGACGACGCGTAGACCGATCGGGGCTCGGAGACGGCGCGTAGACCGATCGGGGTGTAGATCCGACGCTCGCCCTGACTCGGCACAAAGTTCTGCTCTGGAGCGTTGAACATGATTGTAGAGGAAAAAAAAAAAAATTCAACTTTTGTTTCGCGTCGTCTCTAGTGTTGATCGGGCGCGTAGACCGATCGGGTCTCGGAGACGACGCGTAGACCGATCGGGGCTTAGGAGACGACGCGTAGACCGATCGGGGCTCGGAGACGGCGCGTAGACCGATCGGGGTGTAGATCCGACGCTCGCCCTGACTCGGCACAAAGTTCTGCTCTGGAGCGTTGAACATGATTGTAGAGGAAAAAAAAAAAAAAAAAAATTCAACTTTCGTTTCGCGTCGTCTCTAGAGTTGATCGGGCGCGTAGACCGATCGGGACTCGGAGACGGCGCGTAGACCGATCGGGGTGTAGATCCGACGCTCGCCCTGACTCGGCACGAAGTTCCGCTCTGGAGCATTGAACATGATTGTAGAGAAAAAAAAAAAAAAAAAAAAAAAAATTCAACTTTTGTTTCGCGTCGTCTCTAGTGTTGATCGGGCGCGTAGACCGATGGGGGCTCGGAGACGACGCGTAGACCGATCGGGGCTTAGGAGACGACGCGTAGACCGATCGGGTCTCGGAGACGGCGCGTAGACCGATCGGGGTGTAGATCCGACGCTCGCCCTGACTCGGCACAAAGTTCTGCTCTGGAGGGTTGAACATGATTGTAGAAGAAAAAAATAAAATAAAATTCAACTTTTGTTTCGCGTCGTCTCTAGTGTTGATCGGGCGCGTAGACCGATCGGGACTCGGAGACGACGCGTAGACCGATCGGGGCTTAGGAGACGACGCGTAGACCGATCGGGGCTCGGAGACGGCGCGTAGACCGATCGGGGTGTAGATCCGACGCTTGCCCTGACTCGGCAGGAAGTTCTGCTCTGGAGCGTTGAACATGATTGTAGAGGAAAAAAAAAAAAAAATTCAACTTTCGTTTCGCGTCGTGTCTAGTATTGATCGGGCGCGTAGACCGATCGGGGTGTAGATCCGACGCTCGCCCTGACTCGGCACAAAGTTCTGCTCTGGAGCGTTGAACATGATTGTAGAGGAAAAAAAAAAAAAAATTCAACTTTCGTTTCGCGTCGTCTCTAGAGTTGATCGGGCGCGTAGACCGATCGGGGCTCGGAGACGGCGCGTAGACCGATCGGGGTGTAGATAACACGCTCGCCCTGACTCGGCACGAAGTTCTGCTCTGGAGCGTTGAACATGATTGTAGAGGAAAAAAAAAAAAAAATTCAACTTTCGTTTCGCGTCGTCTCTAGTGTTGATCGGGCGCGTAGACCGATCGGGGCTCGGAGACGGCGCGTAGACCGATCGGGGTGTAGATCCGACGCTCGCCCTGACTCGGCACGAAGTTCCGCTCTGGAGCATTGAACATGATTGTAGAGAAAAAAAAAAAAAAAAAAAAAAAAAAAAAATTCAACTTTTGTTTCGCGTCGTCTCTAGTGTTGATCGGGCGCGTAGACCGATGGGGGCTCGGAGACGACGCGTAGACCGATCGGGGCTTAGGAGACGACGCGTAGACCGATCGGGTCTCGGAGACGGCGCGTAGACCGATCGGGGTGTAGATCCGACGCTCGCCCTGACTCGGCACAAAGTTCTGCTCTGGAGGGTTGAACATGATTGTAGAAGAAAAAAAAAATAAAATTCAACTTTTGTTTCGCGTCGTCTCTAGTGTTGATCGGGCGCGTGGACCGATCGGGACTAGGAGACGACGCGTAGACCGATCGGGGCTTAGGAGACGACGCGTAGACCGATCGGGGCTCGGAGACGGCGCGTAGACCGATCGGGGTGTAGATCCGACGCTTGCCCTGACTCGGCACGAAGTTCTGCTCTGGAGCGTTGAACATGATTGTAGAGGAAAAAAAAAAAAAAATTCAACTTTCGTTTCGCGTCGTGTCTAGTATTGATCGGGCGCGTAGACCGATCGGGGTGTAGACCAGACGCTCGCCCTGACTCGGCACGAAGTTCTGCTCTGGAGCGTTGAACATGATTGTAGAGGAAAAAAAAAAAATTCAACTTTTGTTTCGCGTCGTCTCTAGTGTTGATCGGGCGCGTAGACCGATCGGGCTTAGGAGACGACGCGTAGACCGATCGGGGCTCGGAGACGGCGCGTAGACCGATCGGGGAGTAGATCCGACGCTCGCCCTGACTCGGCACAAAGTTCTGCTCTGGAGCGTTGAACATGATTGTAGAGGAAAAAAAAAAAAAAAAATCCAACTTTTGTTTCGCGTCGTCTCTAGTGTTGATCGGGCGCGTAGACCGATCGGGCTTAGGAGACGACGCGTAGACCGATCGGGGCTCGGAGACGGCGCGTAGACCGATCGGGGTGTAGATCCGACGCTCGCCCTGACTCGGCACGAAGTTCTGCTCTGGAGCGTTGAACATGATTGTAAAGTGGAAAAAAAAAAATTCAACTTTTGTTTCGCGTCGTCTCTAGTGTTGATCGGGCGCGTAGACCGATGGGGGCTCGGAGACGACGCGTAGACCGATCGGGGCTTAGGAGACGACGCGTAGACCGATCGGGGCTCGGAGACGGCGCGTAGACCGATCGGGGCTTAGGAGACGACGCGTAGACCGATCGGGGCTCGGAGACGGCGCGTAGACCGATCGGGGTGTAGATCCGACGCTCGCCCTGACTCGGCACGAAGTTCTGCTCTGGAGCGTTGAACATGATTGTAGAGGAAAAAAAAAAAAAAAAATTCAACTTTCGTTTCGCGTCGTCTCTAGTATTGATCGGGCGCGTAGACCGATCGGGGCTCGGAGACGACGCGTAGACCGATCGGGGCTTAGGAGACGACGCGTAGACCGATCGGGGCTCGGAGACGGCGCGTAGACCGATCGGGGTGTAGATCCGACGCTCGCCCTGACTCGGCACGAAGTTCCGCTCTGGAGCGTTGAACATGATTGCAGAGGAAAAAAAAAAAAAAAAAAAATTCAACTTTTGTTTCGCGTCGTCTCGAGTGTTGATCGGGCGCGTAGACCGATCGGGACTCGGAGACGACACGTAGACCGATCGGGGCTTAGGAGACGACGCGTAGACCGATCGGGGCTCGGAGACGGCGCGTAGACCGATCGGGGCTTAGGAGACGACGCGTAGACCGATCGGGGCTCGGAGACGGCGCGTAGACCGATCGGGGTGTAGATCCGACGCTCGCCCTGACTCGGCACGAAGTTCTGCTCTGGAGCGTTGAACATGATTGTAGAGGAAAAAAAAAAACTTCATCTTTCGTTTCGCGTCGTCTCTAGTGTTGATCGGGCGCGTAGACCGATCGGGGCTCGGAGACGGCGCGTAGACCGATCGGGGCTCGGAGACGGCGCGTAGACCGATCGGGGTGTAGATCCGACGCTCGCCCTGACTCGGCACGAAGTTCCGCTCTGGAGCGTTGAACATGATTGTAGAGGAAAAAAAAAAAAAAAAAATTCAACTTTTGTTTCGCGTCGTCTCGAGTGTTGATCGGGCGCGTAGACCGATCGGGACTAGGAGACGACGCGTAGACAGATCGGGGCTTAGGAGACGACGCGTAGACCGATCGGGGCTCCGAGACGGCGCGTAGACCGATCGGGGTGTAGATCCGACGCTCACCCTGACTCGGCACAAAGTTCTGCTCTGGAGCGTTGAACATGATTGTAGAGGAAAAAATAAAATAAAAATTCAACTTTTGTTTCGCGTCGTCTCTAGTGTTGATCGGGCGCGTAGACCGATCGGGACTCGGAGACGACGCGTAGACCGATCGGGGCTTAGGAGACGACGCGTAGACCGATCGGGGCTCGGAGACGGCGCGTAGACCGATCGGGGTGTAGATCCGACGCTCGCCCTGACTCGGCACAAAGTTCTGCTCTGGAGCGTTGAACATGATTGTAGAGGAAAAAAAAAAAAATTCAACTTTTGTTTCGCGTCGTCTCTAGTGTTGATCGGGCGCGTAGACCGATCGGGTCTCGGAGACGACGCGTAGACCGATCGGGACTTAGGAGACGACGCGTAGACCGATCGGGTCTCGGAGACGGCGCGTAGACCGATCGGGGTGTAGATCCGACGCTCGCCCTGACTCGGCACAAAGTTCTGCTCTGGAGCGTTGAACATGATTGTAGAGGAAAAAAAAAAAAAAAAAAATTCAACTTTCGTTTCGCGTCGTCTCTAGAGTTGATCGGGCGCGTAGACCGATCGGGGCTCGGAGACGGCGCGTAGACCGATCGGGGTGTAGATCCGACGCTCGCCCTGACTCGGCACGAAGTTCCGCTCTGGAGCATTGAACATGATTGTAGAGAAAAAAAAAAAAAAAAAAAAAAAATTCAACTTTTGTTTCGCGTCGTCTCTAGTGTTGATCGGGCGCGTAGACCGATGGGGGCTCGGAGACGACGCGTAGACCGATCGGGGCTTAGGAGACGACGCGTAGACCGATCGGGGCTCGGAGACGGCGCGTAGACCGATCGGGGAGTAGATCCGACGCTCGCCCTGACTCGGCACAAAGTTCTGCTCTGGAGCGTTGAACATGATTGTAGAGGAAAAAAAAAAAAATCCAACATTTGTTTCGCGTCGTCTCTAGTGTTGATCGGGCGCGTAGACCGATCGGGCTTAGGAGACGACGCGTAGACCGATCGGGGCTCGGAGACGGCGCGTAGACCGATCGGGGCTTAGGAGACGACGCGTAGACCGATCGGGGCTTGGAGACGGCGCGTAGACCGATCGGGGTGTAGATCAGACGCTCGCCCTGACTCGGCACGAAGTTCTGCTCGGGAGCGTTGAACATGATTGTAGAGGAAAAAAAAAAATTCAACTTTCGTTTCGCGTCGTCTCTAGTGTTGATCGGGCGCGTAGACCGATCGGGGCTCGGAGACGGCGCGTAGACCGATCGGGGTGTAGATCAGACGCTCGCCCTGACTCGGCACGAAGTTCTGCTCTGGAGCGTTGAACATGATTGTAGAGGAAAAAAAAAAAAAATTCAACTTTCGTTTCGCGTTGTCTCTAGTGTTGATCGGGCGCGTAGACCGATCGGGGCTCGGAGACGGCGCGTAGACCGATCGGGGTGTAGATCCGACGCTCGCCCTGACTCGGCACGAAGTTCCGCTCTGGAGCATTGAACATGATGGTAGAGAAAAAAAAAAAAAAAAAAAAAAAAATTCAACTTTTGTTTCGCGTCGTCTCTAGTGTTGATCGGGCGCGTAGACCGATCGGGACTCGGAGACGACGCGTAGACCGATCGGGGCTTAGGAGACGACGCGTAGACCGATCGGGGCTCGGAGACGGCGCGTAGACCGATCGGGGTGTAGATCCGACGCTTGCCCTGACTCGGCACGAAGTTCTGCTCTGGAGCGTTGAACATGATTGTAGAGGAAAAAAAAAAAAATTCAACTTTCGTTTCGCGTCGTGTCTAGTATTGATCGGGCGCGTAGACCGATCGGGGTGTAGACCAGACGCTCGCCCTGACTCGGCACGAAGTTCTGTTCTGGAGCGTTGAACATGATTGTAGAGGAAAAAAAAAAAAATTCAACTTTTGTTTCGCGTCGTCTCTAGTGTTGATCGGGCGCGTAGACCGATCGGGCTTAGGAGACGACGCGTAGACCGATCGGGGCTCGGAGACGGCGCGTAGACCGATCGGGGAGTAGATCCGACGCTCGCCCTGACTCGGCACAAAGTTCTGCTCTGGAGCGTTGAACATGATTGTAGAGGAAAAAAAAAAAATCCAACTTTTGTTTCGCGTCGTCTCTAGTGTTGATCGGGCGCGTAGACCGATCGGGCTTAGGAGACGACGCGTAGACCGATCGGGGCTCGGAGACGGCGCGTAGACCGATCGGGGCTTAGGAGACGACGCGTAGACCGATCGGGGCTCGGAGACGGCGCGTAGACCGATCGGGGTGTAGATCAGACGCTCGCCCTGACTCGGCACGAAGTTCTGCTCTGGAGCGTTGAACATGATTGTAGAGGAAAAAAAAAAAATTCAACTTTCGTTTCGCGTCGTCTCTAGTGTTGATCGGGCGCGTAGACCGATCGGGGCTCGGAGACGGCGCGTAGACCGATCGGGGTGTAGATCCGACGCTCGCCCTGACTCGGCACGAAGTTCCGCTCTGGAGCATTGAACATGATGGTAGAGAAAAAAAAAAAAAAAAAAAAAAAAATTCAACTTTTGTTTCGCGTCGTCTCTAGTGTTGATCGGGCGCGTAGACCGATCGGGACTCGGAGACGACGCGTAGACCGATCGGGGCTTAGGAGACGACGCGTAGACCGATCGGGGCTCGGAGACGGCGCGTAGACCGATCGGGGTGTAGATCCGACGCTTGCCCTGACTCGGCACGAAGTTCTGCTCTGGAGCGTTGAACATGATTGTAGAGGAAAAAAAAAAAAATTCAACTTTCGTTTCGCGTCGTGTCTAGTATTGATCGGGCGCGTAGACCGATCGGGGTGTAGACCAGACGCTCGCCCTGACTCGGCACGAAGTTCTGTTCTGGAGCGTTGAACATGATTGTAGAGGAAAAAAAAAAAAATTCAACTTTTGTTTCGCGTCGTCTCTAGTGTTGATCGGGCGCGTAAACCGATCGGGCTTAGGAGACGACGCGTAGACCGATCGGGGCTCGGAGACGGCGCGTAGACCGATCGGGGAGTAGATCCGACGCTCGCCCTGACTCGGCACAAAGTTCTGCTCTGGAGCGTTGAACATGATTGTAGAGGAAAAAAAAAAAATCCAACTTTTGTTTCGCGTCGTCTCTAGTGTTGATCGGGCGCGTAGACCGATCGGGCTTAGGAGACGACGCGTAGACCGATCGGGGCTCGGAGACGGCGCGTAGACCGATCGGGGCTTAGGAGACGACGCGTAGACCGATCGGGGCTCGGAGACGGCGCGTAGACCGATCGGGGTGTAGATCAGACGCTCGCCCTGACTCGGCACGAAGTTCTGCTCTGGAGCGTTGAACATGATTGTAGAGGAAAAAAAAAAAATTCAACTTTCGTTTCGCGTCGTCTCTAGTGTTGATCGGGCGCGTAGACCGATCGGGGCTCGGAGACGGCGCGTAGACCGATCGGGGTGTAGATCAGACGCTCGCCCTGACTCGGCACGAAGTTCTGCTCTGGAGCGTTGAACATGATTGTAGAGGAAAAAAAAAAAAAAAAAATTCAACTTTCGTTTCGCGTCGTCTCTAGCGTTGATCGGGCGCGTAGACCGATCGGGTCTCGGAGACGACGCGTAGACCGATCGGGGCTTAGGAGACGACGCGTAGACCGATCGGGGCTCGGAGACGGCGCGTAGACCGATCGGGGCTTAGGAGACGACGCGTAGACCGATCGGGCCTCGGAGACGTGCGCGTAGACCGATCGGGGTGTAGATCCGACGCTCGCCCTGACTCGGCACGAAGTTCTGCTCTGGAGCGTTGAACATGATTGTAGAGGAAAAAAAAAAAAAAAAAAAATTCAACTTTCGTTTCGCGTCGTCTCTAGCGTTGATCGGGCGCGTAGACCGATCGGGTCTCGGAGACGACGCGTAGACCGATCGGGGCTTAGGAGACGACGCGTAGACCGATCGGGGCTCGGAGACGGCGCGTAGACCGATCGGGGTGTAGATCCGACGCTCGCCCTGACTCGGCACGAAGTTCTGCTCTGGAGCGTTGAACATGATTGTAGAGGAAAAAAAAAAAAAAAAAAATTCAACTTTCGTTTCGCGTCGTCTCTAGCGTTGATCGGGCGCGTAGACCGATCGGGTCTCGGAGACGACGCGTAGACCGATCGGGGCTTAGGAGACGACGCGTAGACCGATCGGGGCTCGGAGACGGCGCGTAGACCGATCGGGGTGTAGATTCGACGCTCGCCCTGACTCGGCACGAAGTTCTGCTCTGGAGCGTTGAACATGATTGTAGAAGAAAAAAAAAAAAAAAAAAATTCAACTTTCGTTTCGCGTCGTCTCTAGTGTTGATCGGGCGCGTAGACCGATCGGGGCTCGGAGACGACGCGTAGACCGATCGGGGCTTAGGAGACGACGCGTAGACCGATCGGGGCTCGGAGACGGCGCGTAGACCGATCGGGGTGTAGATCCGACGCTCGCCCTGACTCAGCACGAAGTTCTGCTCTGGAGCGTTGAACATGATTGTAGAGAGGAAAAAAAAAATTCAACTTTTGTTTCGCGTCGTCTCTAGTGTTGATCGGGCGCGTAGACCGATGGGGGCTCGGAGACGACGCGTAGACCGATCGGGGCTTAGGAGACGACGCGTAGACCGATCGGGGCTCGGAGACGGCGCGTAGACCGATCGGGGCTTAGGAGACGACGCGTAGACCGATCGGGGCTCGGAGACAGCGCGTAGACCGATCGGGGTGTAGATCCGACGCTCGCCCTGACTCGGCACGAAGTTCTGCTCTGGAGCGTTGAACATGATTGTAGAGGAAAAAAAAAAAAAAAAAAATTCAACTTTCGTTTCGCGTCGTCTCTAGCGTTGATCGGGCGCGTAGACCGATCGGGTCTCGGAGACGACGCGTAGACCGATCGGGGCTTAGGAGACGACGCGTAGACCGATCGGGGCTCGGAGACGGCGCGTAGACCGATCGGGGTGTAGATCCGACGCTCGCCCTGACTCGGCACGAAGTTCCGCTCTGGAGCGTTGAACATGATTGTAGAGGAAAAAAAAAAAAAAATTCAACTTTTGTTTCGCGTCGTCTCGAGTGTTGATCGGGCGCGTAGACCGATCGGGGCTCGGAGACGACGCGTAGACCGATCGGGGCTTAGGCGACGACGCGTAGACCGATCGGGGCTCGGAGACGGCGCGTAGACCGATCGGGGTGTAGATCCGACGCTCGCCCTGACTCGGCACGAAGTCCTGCTCTGGAGCTTTGAACATGATTGTAGAGGAAAAAAAAAAAAAAAAATTCAACATTCGTTTCGCGTCGTCTCTAGTGTTGATCGGGCGCGTAGACCGATCGGGGCTCGGAGACGACGCGTAGACCGATCGGGGTGTAGATCCGACGCTCGCCCTGACTCGGCACAAAGTTCTGCTCTGGAGCGTTGAACATGATTGTAGAGGAAAAAAAAAAAAAAAAAAATTCAATCTTTGTTTCGCGTCGTCTCTAGTGTTGATCGGGCGCGTAGACCGATCGGGACTCGGAGACGACGCGTAGACCAATCGGGGTGTAGATCCGACGCTCGCCCTGATTCGGCACAAAGTTCTGCTCTGGAGCGTTGAACATGATTGTAGAGGAAAAAAAAAAAAAAAAATTCAATCTTTGTTTCGCGTCGTCTCTAGTGTTGATCGGGCGCGTAGACCGATCGGGACTCGGAGACGACGCGTAGACCGATCGGGGCTTAGGAGACGACGCGTAGACCGATCGGGGCTCGGAGACGGCGCGTAGACCGATCGGGGTGTAGATCCGACGCTCGCCCTGACTCGGCACAAAGTTCTGCTCTGGAGCGTTGAACATGATTGTAGAAGAAAAAAAAAAAAAAATTCAACTTTTGTTTCGCGTCGTCTCTAGTGTTGATCGGGCGCGTAGACCGATCGGGACTCGGAGACGACGCGTAGACCGATCGGGGTTTAGGAGACAACGCGTAGACCGATCGGGGCTCGGAGACGGCGCGTAGACCGATCGGGGTGTAGATCCGACGCTCGCCCTGACTCGGCACAAAGTTCTGCTCTGGAGCGTTGAACATGATTGTAGAGGAAAAAAAAAAAAAAATTCAACTTTTGTTTCGCGTCGTCTCTAGTGTTGATCGGGCGCGTAGACCGATCGGGACTCGGAGACGACGCGTAGACCGATCGGGGCTTAGGAGTCGACGCGTAGACCGATCGGGGCTCGGAGACGGCGCGTAGACCGATCGGGGTGTAGATCCGACGCGCGCCCTGACTCGGCACGAAGTTCTGCTCTGGAGCGTTGAACATGATTGTACAGGAAAAAAAAAAAAAAATTCAACTTTCGTTTCGCGTCGTCTCTAGCGTTGATCGGGCGCGTAGACCGATCGGGTCTCGGAGACGACGCGTAGACCGATCGGGGCTTAGGAGACGACGCGTAGACCGATCGGGGCTCGGAGACGGCGCGTAGACCGATCGGGGTGTAGATCCGACGCTCGCCCTGACTCGGCACGAAGTTCTGCTCTGGAGCGTTGAACATGATTGTAGAGTGGAAAAAAAAAAATTCAACTTTTGTTTCGCGTCGTTTCTAGTGTTGATCGGGCGCGTAGACCGATGGGGGCTCGGAGACGACGCGTAGACCGATCGGGGCTTAGGAGACGACGCGTAGACCGATCGGGGCTCGGAGAGGGCGCGTAGACCGATCGGGGTGTAGATCCGACGCTCGCCCTGACTCGGCACGAAGTTCTGCTCTGGAGCGTTGAACATGATTGTAGAGTGGAAAAAAAAAATTCAACTTTTGTTTCGCGTCGTCTCTAGTGTTGATCGGGCGCGTAGACCGATGGGGGCTCGGAGAAGACGCGTAGACCGATCGGGGCTTAGGAGACGACGCGTAGACCGATCGGGGCTCGGAGACGGCGCGTAGACCGATCGGGGCTTAGGAGACGACGCGTAGACCGATCGGGCCTCGGAGACGTGCGCGTAGACCGATCGGGGTGTAGATCCGACGCTCGCCCTGACTCGGCACGAAGTTCTGCTCTGGAGCGTTGAACATGATTGTAGAGGAAAAAAAAAAAAAAAAAAAATTCAACTTTCGTTTCGCGTCGTCTCTAGCGTTGATCGGGCGCGTAGACCGATCGGGTCTCGGAGACGACGCGTAGACCGATCGGGGCTTAGGAGACGACGCGTAGACCGATCGGGGCTCGGAGACGGCGCGTAGACCGATCGGGGTGTAGATCCGACGCTCGCCCTGACTCGGCACGAAGTTCTGCTCTGGAGCGTTGAACATGATTGTAGAGGAAAAAAAAAAAAAAAAAAATTCAACTTTCGTTTCGCGTCGTCTCTAGCGTTGATCGGGCGCGTAGACCGATCGGGTCTCGGAGACGACGCGTAGACCGATCGGGGCTTAGGAGACGACGCGTAGACCGATCGGGGCTCGGAGACGGCGCGTAGACCGATCGGGGTGTAGATCCGACGCTCGCCCTGACAGGACACGAAGTTCTGCTCTGGAGCGTTGAACATGATTGTAGAGTGGAAAAAAAAAATTCAACTTTTGTTTCGCGTCGTTTCTAGTGTTGATCGGGCGCGTAGACCGATGGGGGCTCGGAGACGACGCGTAGACCGAACGGGGCTTAGGAGACGACGCGTAGACCGATCGGGGCTCGGAGACGGCGCGTAGACCGATCGGGGTGTAGATCCGACGCTCGCCCTGACTCAGCACGAAGTTCTGCTCTGGAGCGTTGAACATGATTGTAGAGTGGAAAAAAAAAAATTCAACTTTTGTTTCGCGTCGTCTCTAGTGTTGATCGGGCGCGTAGACCGATGGGGGCTCGGAGACGACGCGTAGACCGATCGGGGCTTAGGAGACGACGCGTAGACCGATCGGGGCTCGGAGACGGCGCGTAGACCGATCGGGGCTTAGGAGACGACGCGTAGACCGATCGGGGCTCGGAGACGGCGCGTAGACCGATCGGGGTGTAGATCCGACGCTCGCCCTGACTCGGCACAAAGTTCTGCTCTGGAGCGTTGAACATGATTGTAGAGGAAAAAAAAAAAAAAAAATTCAACTTTTGTTTCGCGTCGTCTCGAGTGTTGATCGGGCGCGTAGACCGATCGGGGCTCGGAGACGACGCGTAGACCGATCGGGGCTTAGGCGACGACGCGTAGACCGATCGGGGCTCGGAGACGGCGCGTAGACCGATCGGGGTGTAGATCCGACGCTCGCCCTGACTCGGCACGAAGTCCTGCTCTGGAGCTTTGAACATGATTGTAGAGGAAAAAAAAAAAAAAAAATTCAACTTTCGTTTCGCGTCGTCTCTAGTGTTGATCGGGCGCGTAGACCGATCGGGGCTCGGAGACGACGCGTAGACCGATCGGGGTGTAGATCCGACGCTCGCCCTGACTCGGCACAAAGTTCTGCTCTGGAGCGTTGAACATGATTGTAGAGGAAAAAAAAAAAAAAAAAATTCAATCTTTGTTTCGCGTCGTCTCTAGTGTTGATCGGGCGCGTAGACCGATCGGGACTCGGAGACGACGCGTAGACCAATCGGGGTGTAGATCCGACGCTCGCCCTGATTCGGCACAAAGTTCTGCTCTGGAGCGTTGAACATGATTGTAGAGGAAAAAAAAAAAAAAAAATTCAATCTTTGTTTGGCGTCGTCTCTAGTGTTGATCGGGCGCGTAGACCGATCGGGACTCGGAGACGACGCGTAGACCGATCGGGGCTTAGGAGACGACGCGTAGACCGATCGGGGCTCGGAGACGGCGCGTAGACCGATCGGGGTGTAGATCCGACGCTCGCCCTGACTCGGCACAAAGTTCTGCTCTGGAGCGTTGAACATGATTGTAGAAGAAAAAAAAAAAAAAAATTCAACTTTTGTTTCGCGTCGTCTCTAGTGTTGATCGGGCGCGTAGACCGATCGGGACTCGGAGACGACGCGTAGACCGATCGGGGCTTAGGAGACAACGCGTAGACCGATCGGGGCTCGGAGACGGCGCGTCGACCGATCGGGGTGTAGATCCGGCGCTCGCCCTGACTCGGCACAAAGTTCTGCTCTGGAGCGTTGAACATGATTGTAGAGGAAAAAAAAAAAAAGAAAAAAATTCAACTTTTGTTTCGCGTCGTCTCTAGTGTTGATCGGGCGCGTAGACCGATCGGGACTCGGAGACGACGCGTAGACCGATCGGGGCTTAGGAGTCGACGCGTAGACCGATCGGGGCTCGGAGACGGCGCGTAGACCGATCGGGGTGTAGATCCGACGCGCGCCCTGACTCGGCACGAAGTTCTGCTCTGGAGCGTTGAACATGATTGTACAGGAAAAAAAAAAAAAAAATTCAACTTTCGTTTCGCGTCGTCTCTAGCGTTGATCGGGCGCGTAGACCGATCGGGTCTCGGAGACGACGCGTAGACCGATCGGGGCTTAGGAGACGACGCGTAGACCGATCGGGGCTCGGAGACGGCGCGTAGACCGATCGGGGTGTAGATCCGACGCTCGCCCTGACTCGGCACGAAGTTCTGCTCTGGAGCGTTGAACATGATTGTAGAGTGGAAAAAAAAAAATTCAACTTTTGTTTCGCGTCGTTTCTAGTGTTGATCGGGCGCGTAGACCGATGGGGGCTCGGAGACGACGCGTAGACCGATCGGGGCTTAGGAGACGACGCGTAGACCGATCGGGGCTCGGAGACGGCGCGTAGACCGATCGGGGCTTAGGAGACGACGCGTAGACCGATCGGGGCTCGGAGACGGCGCGTAGACCGATCGGGGTGTAGATCCGACGCTCGCCCTGACTCGGCACGAAGTTCTGCTCTGGAGCGTTGAACATGATTGTAGAGGAAAAAAAAAAAAAAAAAATTCAACTTTCGTTTCGCGTCGTCTCTAGCGTTGATCGGGCGCGTAGACCGATCGGGTCTCGGAGACGACGCGTAGACCGATCGGGGCTTAGGAGACGACGCGTAGACCGATCGGGGCTCGGAGACGGCGCGTAGACCGATCGGGGTGTAGATCCGACGCTCGCCCTGACTCGGCACGAAGTTCTGCTCTGGAGCGTTGAACATGATTGTAGAGGAAAAAAAAAAAAAAAAATTCAACTTTCGTTTCGCGTCGTCTCTAGCGTTGATCGGGCGCGTAGACCGATCGGGTCTCGGAGACGACGCGTAGACCGATCGGGGCTTAGGAGACGACGCGTAGACCGATCGGGGCTCGGAGACGGCGCGTAGACCGATCGGGGTGTAGATCCGACGCTCGCCCTGACTCAGCACGAAGTTCTGCTCTGGAGCGTTGAACATGATTGTAGAGTGGAAAAAAAAAAAATTCAACTTTTGTTTCGCGTCGTCTCTAGTGTTGATCGGGCGCGTAGACCGATGGGGGCTCGGAGACGACGCGTAGACCGATCGGGGCTTAGGAGACGACGCGTAGACCGATCGGGGCTCGGAGACGGCGCGTAGACCGATCGGGGCTTAGGAGACGACGCGTAGACCGATCGGGGCTCGGAGACGGCGCGTAGACCGATCGGCGTGTAGATCCGACGCTCGCCCTGACTCGGCACGAAGTTCTGCTCTGGAGCGTTGAACATGATTGTAGAGGAAAAAAAAAAAAAAAAAAATTCAACTTTCGTTTCGCGTCGTCTCTAGCGTTGATCGGGCGCGTAGACCGATCGGGTCTCGGAGACGACGCGTAGACCGATCGGGGCTTAGGAGACGACGCGTAGACCGATCGGGGCTCGGAGACGGCGCGTAGACCGATCGGGGTGTAGATCCGACGCTCGCCCTGACTCGGCACGAAGTTCTGCTCTGGAGCGTTGAACATGATTGTAAAGTGGAAAAAAAAAAAAATTCAACTTTTGTTTCGCGTCGTCTCTAGTGTTGATCGGGCGCGTAGACCGATGGGGGCTCGGAGACGACGCGTAGACCGATCGGGGCTGAGGAGACGACGCGTACACCGATCGGGGCTCGGAGACAGCGCGTAGACCGATCGGGGCTTAGGAGACGACGCGTAGACCGATCGGGGCTCGGAGACGGCGCGTAGACCGATCGGGGTGTAGATCCGACGCTCGCCCTGACTCGGCACGAAGTTCCGCTCTGGAGCGTTGCACATGATTGTAGAAGAAAAAAAAAAAAAAAAAATTCAACTTTCGTTTCGCGTCGTCTCTAGTGTTGATCGGGCGCGTAGACCGATCGGGGCTCGGAGACGACGCGTAGACCGATCGGGGCTTAGGAGACGACGCGTAGACCGACTGGGGCTCGGAGACGGCGCGTAGACCGATCGGGGTGTAGATCCGACGCTCGCCCTGACTCGGCACGAAGTTCCGCTCTGGAGCGTTGAACATGATTGTAGAGGAAAAAAAAAAAAAAAAAAAAAAATTCAACTTTCGTTTCGCGTCGTCTCTAGAGTTGATCGGGCGCGTAGACCGATCGGGGCTCGGAGACGACGCGTAGACCGATCGGGGCTTAGGAGACGACGCGTAGACCGATCGGGGGTCGGAGACGACGCGTAGACCGATCGGGGCTTAGGAGACGACGCGTAGACCGATCGGGGCTCGGAGACGGCGCGTAGACCGATCGGGGTGTAGATCCGACGCTCGCCCTGACTCGGCACAAAGTTCTGCTCTGGAGCGTTGAACATGATTGTAGAGGAAAAAAAAAAAAAAAATTCAACTTTTGTTTCGCGTCGTCTCTAGTGTTGATCGGGCGCGTAGACCGATCGGGACTCGGAGACGACGCGTAGACCGATCGGAGCTTAGGAAACGACGCGTAGACCGATCGGGGCTCGGAGACGGCGCGTAGACCGATCGGGGTGTAGATCCGACGCTCGCCCTGACTCGGCACAAAGTTCTGCTCTGGAGCGTTGAACATGATTGTAGAGGAAAAAAAAAAAAAAAATTCAACTTTTGTTTCGCGTCGTCTCTAGTGTTGATCGGGCGCGTAGACCGATCGGGACTCGGAGACGACGCGTAGACCGATCGGGGCTTAGGAGTCGACGCGTAGACCGATCGGGGCTCGGAGACGGCGCGTAGACCGATCGGGGAGTAGATCCGACGCTCGCCCTGACTCGGCACGAAGTTCTACTCTGGAGCGTTGAACATGATTGTAGAGGAAACAAAAAAAAAAAAATTCAACTTTCGTTTCGCGTCGTCTCTAGCGTTGATCGGGCGCGTAGACCGATCGGGTCTCGGAGACGGCGCGTAGACCGATCGGGGTGTAGATCAGACGCTCGCCCTGACTCGGCACGAAGTTCTGCTCTGGAGCGTTGAACATGATTGTAGAGGAAAAAAAAAAAAAAAAATTCAACTTTCGTTTCGCGTCGTCTCTAGTGTTGATCGGGCGCGTAGACCGATCGGGGCTCGGAGACGGCGCGTAGACCGATCGGGGTGTAGATCCGACGCTCGCCCTGACTCGGCACGAAGTTCCGCTCTGGAGCGTTGAACATGATCGTAGAGGAAAAAAAAAAAAAAATTCAACTTTCGTTTCGCGTCGTCTCTAGCGTTGATCGGGCGCGTAGACCGATCGGGTCTCGGAGACGACGCGTAGACCGATCGGGGCTTAGGAGTCGACGCGTAGACCGATCGGGGCTCGGAGACGGCGCGTAGACCGATCGGGGTGTAGATCCGACGCTCGCCCTGACTCGGCACGAAGTTCTGCTGTGGAGCGTTGAACATGATTGTAAAGGAAAAAAAAAAAAAAAATTCAACTTTCGTTTCGCGTCGTCTCTAGCGTTGATCGGGCGCGGAGACCGATCGGGTCTCGGAGACGACGCGTAGACCGATCGGGGCTTAGGAGACGACGCGTAGACCGATCGGGTCTCGGAGACGGCGCGTAGACCGATCGGGGCTTAGGAGACGGCGCGTAGACCGATCGGGGAGTAGATCCGACGCTCGCCCTGACTCGGCACAAAGTTCTGCTCTGGAGCGTTGAACATGATTGTAGAGGAAAAAAAAAAAAAAAAAATCCAACTTTTGTTTCGCGTCGTCTCTAGTGTTGATCGGGCGCGTAGACCGATCGGGCTTAGGAGACGACGCGTAAACCGATCGGGGCTCGGAGACGGCGCGTAGACCTATCGGGGCTTAGGAGACGACGCGTAGACCGATCGGGGCTCGGAGACGGCGCGTAGACCGATCGGGGTGTAGATCAGACGCTCGCCCTGACTCGGCACGAAGTTCTGCTCTGGAGCGTTGAACATGATTGTAGAGGAAAAAAAAAAAAAAATCAACTTTCGTTTCGCGTCGTCTCTAGTGTTGATCGAGCGCGTAGACCGATCGGGGCTCGGAGACGGCGCGTAGACCGATCGGGGTGTAGATCAGACGCTCGCCCTGACTCGGCACGAAGTTCTGCTCTGGAGCGTTGAACATGATTGTAGAGGAAAAAAAAAAAAATTCAACTTTCGTTTCGCGTCGTCTCTAGTGTTGATCGGGCGCGTAGACCGATCGGGGCTCGGAGACGGCGCGTAGACCGATCGGGGTGTAGATCCGACGCTCGCCCTGACTCGGCACGAAGTTCTGCTCTGGAGCGTTGAACATGATTGTAGAGGAAAAAAAAAAAAAATTCAACTTTCGTTTCGCGTCGTCTCTAGTGTTGATCGGGCGCGTAGACCGATGGGGGCTCGGAGACGACGCGTAGACCGATCGGGGCTTAGGAGACGACGCGTAGACCGATCGGGTCTCGGAGACGGCGCGTAGACCGATCGGGGTGTAGATCCGACGCTCGCCCTGACTCGGCACAAAGTTCTGCTCTGGAGGGTTGCACATGATTGTAAAAGAAAAAAAAAAAAAAAATTCAACTTTTGTTTCGCGTCGTCTCTAGTGTTGATCGGGCGCGTAGACCGATCGGGACTCGGAGACGACGCGTAGACCGATCGGGGCTTAGGAGACGACGCGTAGACCGATCGGGGCTCGGAGACGGCGTGTAGACCGATCGGGGTGTAGATCCGACGCTCGCCCTGACTCGGCACGAAGTTCTGCTCTGGAGCGTTGAACATGATTGTAGAGGAAAAAAAAAAAAAAATTCAACTTTCGTTTCGCGTCGTCTCTAGTGTTGATCGGGCGCGTAGACCGATCGGGGCTCGGAGACGGCGCGTAGACCGATCGGGGTGTCGATCAGACGCTCGCCCTGATTCGGCACGAAGTTCTGCTCTGGAGCGTTGAACATGATTGTAGAGGAAAAAAAAAAAAAAATTCAACTTTCGTTTCACGTCGTCTCTAGTGTTGATCGGGCGCGTAGACCGATCGGGGCTCGGAGACGGCGCGTAGACCGATCGGGGTGTAGATCCGACGCTCGCCCTGACTCGGCACGAAGTTCTGCTCTGGAGCGTTGAACATGATTGTAGAGGAAAAAAAAAAAAAAAAAAAATTCAACTTTTGTTTCGCGTCGTCTCTAGTGTTGATCGGGCGCGTAGACCGATCGGGACTCGGAGACGACGCGTAGACCGATCGGGGCTTAGGAGACGACGCGTAGACCGATCGGGGCTCGGAGACGGCGCGTAGACCGATCGTGGTGTAGATCCGACGCTCGCCCTGACTCGGCACGAAGTTCCGCTCTGGAGCGTTGAACATGATTGTAGAGAAAAAAAAAAAAAAAAATTCAACTTTTGTTTCGCGTCGTCTCTAGTGTTGATCGGGCGCGTAGACCGATGGGGGCTCGGAGACGACGCGTAGACCGATCGGGGCTTAGGAGACGACGCGTAGACCGATCGGGGCTCGGAGACGGCGCGTAGACCGATCGGGGTGTAGATCAGACGCTCGCCCTGACTCGGCACGAAGTTCTGCTCTGGAGCGTTGAACATGACTGTAGAGTGGAAAAAAAAAATTCAACTTTTGTTTCGCGTCGTCTCTAGTGTTGATCGGGCGCGCAGACCGATGGGGGCTCGGAGACGACGCGTAGACCGATCGGGGCTTAGGAGACGACGCGTAGACCGATCGGGGCTCGGAGACGGTGCGTAGACCGATCGGGGCTTAGGAGACGACGCGTAGACCGATCGGGGCTCGGAGACGGCGCGTAGACCGATCGGGGCTTAGGAGACGACGCGTAGACCGATCGGGGCTCGGAGACGGCGCGTAGACCGACGGGGTGTAGATCCGACGCTCGCCCTGACTCGGCACGAAGTCCTGCTCTGGAGCGTTGAACATGATTGTAGAGGAAAAAAAAAAAAATTCAATCTTTGTTTCGCGTCGTCTCTAGTGTTGATCGGGCGCGTAGACCGATCGGGACTCGAAGACGACGCGTAGACCGATTGGGGCTCGGAGACGGCGCGTAGACCGATCGGGGTGTAGATCCGACGCTCGCCCTGACTCGGCACGAAGTTCCGCTCTGGAGCGTTGAACATGATTGTAGAGGAAAAAAAAAAAAAAAAAAAATTCAACTTTCGTTTCGCGTCGTCTCTAGTGTTGATCGGACGCTTAGACCGATTGGGGGCTTAGGAGACGACGCGTAGACCGATCGGGGCTCGGAGACGGCGCGTAGACCGATCGGGGCTTAGGAGACGACGCGTAGACCGATCGGGGCTCGGAGACGGCGCGTAGACCGATCGGGGCTTAGGAGTCGACGCGTAGACCGATCGGGGCTCGGAGACGGCGCGTAGACCGATCGGGGTGTAGATCCGACGCTCGCCCTGACTCGGCACGAAGTTCTGCTCTGGAGCGTTGAACATGATTGTAGAGGAAAAAAAAAAAAAAAAAAAATTCAACTTTCGTTTCGCGTCGTCTCTAGTGTTGATCGGGCGCGTAGACCGATCAGGGCTCGGAGACGGCGCGTAGACCGATCGGGGTGTAGATCCGACGCGCGCCCTGACTCGGCACGAAGTTCTGCTCTGGAGCGTTGAACATGATTGTAGAGGAAAAAAAAAAAAAAAAAAATTCAACTTTCGTTTCGCGTCGTCTCTAGCGTTGATCGGGCGCGTAGACCGATCGGGTCTCGGAGACGACGCGTAGACCGATCGGGGCTTAGGAGACGACGCGTAGACCGATCGGGGCTCGGAGACGGCGCGTAGACCGATCGGGGTGTAGATCCGACGCTCGCCCTGACTCGGCACGAAGTTCTGCTCTGGAGCGTTGAACATGATTGTAGAGTGGAAAAAAAAAATTCAACTTTTGTTTCGCGTCGTCTCTAGTGTTGATCGGGCGCGTAGACCGATGGGGGCTCGGAGACGACGCGTAGACCGATCGGGGCTTAGGAGACGACGCGTAGACCGATCGGGGCTCGGAGACGGCGCGTAGACCGATCGGGGTGTAGATCCGACGCTCGCCCTGACTCGGCACGAAGTTCTGCTCTGGAGCGTTGAACATGATTGTAGAGGAAAAAAAAAAACTTCATCTTTCGTTTCGCGTCGTCTCTAGTGTTGATCGGGCGCGTAGACCGATCGGGGCTCGGAGACGACGCGTAGACCGATCGGGGTGTAGATCTGACGCTCGCCCTGACTCGGCACGAAGTTCTGCTCTGGAGCGTTGAACATGATTGTAGAGGAAAAAAAAAAAAAAAAAAAATTCAACTTTCGTTTCGCGTCGTCTCTAGCGTTGATCGGGCGCGTAGACCGATCGGGTCTCGGAGACGACGCGTAGACTGATCGGGGCTTAGGAGACGACGCGTAGACCGATCGGGGCTCGGAGACGGCGCGTAGACCGATCGGGGTGTAGATCCGACGCTCGCCCTGACTCGGCACGAAGTTCTGCTCTGGAGCGTTGAACATGATTGTAAAGTGGAAAAAAAAAAAATTCAACTTTTGTTTCGCGTCGTCTGTAGTGTTGATCGGGCGCGTAGACCGATGGGGGCTCGGAGACGACGCGTAGACCGATCGGGGCTTAGGAGACGACGCGTAGACCGATCGGGGCTCGGAGACGGCGCGTAGACCGATCGGGGTGTAGATCCGACGCTCGCCCTGACTCGGCACGAAGTTCTGCTCTGGAGCGTTGAACATGATTGTAGAGGAAAAAAAAAATAAAAAATTCAACTTTCGTTTCGCGTCGTCTCTAGCGTTGATCGGGCGCGTAGACCGATCGGGTCTCGGAGACGACGCGTAGACCGATCGGGGCTTAGGAGACGACGCGTAGACCGATCGGGGCTCGGAGACGGCGCGTAGACCGATCGGGGTGTAGATCCGACGCTCGCCCTGACTCGGCACGAAGTTCCCCTCTGGAGCGTTGAACATGATTGTAGAGGAAAAAAAAAAAAAAAAATTCAACTTTTGTTTCGCGTCGTCTCGAGTGTTGATCGGGCGCGTAGACCGATCGGGACTCGGAGACGACGCGTAGACCGATCGGGGCTTAGGAGACGACGCGTAGACCGATCGGGGCTCGGAGACGGCGCGTAGACCGATCGGGGTGTAGATCCGACGCTCGCCCTGACTCGGCACGAAGTTCTGCTCTGGAGCGTTGAACATGATTGTAGAAGAAAAAAAAAAAAAAAAAATTCAACTTTCGTTTCGCGTCGTCTCTAGTGTTGATCGGGCGCGTAGACCGATCGGGGCTCGGAGACGACGCGTAGACCGATCGGGGCTTAGGCGACGACACGTAGACCGATCGGGGCTCGGAGACGGCGCGTAGACCGATCGGGGTGTAGATCCGACGCTCGCCCTGACTCGGCACGAAGTCCTGCTCTGGAGCTTTGAACATGATTGTAGAGGAAAAAAAAAAAAAAATGCAACTTTCGTTTCGCGTCGTCTCTAGTGTTGATCGGGCGCGTAGACCGATCGGGACTCGGAGACGACGCGTAGACCGATCGGGGCTTAGGCGACGACGCGTAGACCGATCGGGGCTCGGAGACGGCGCGTAGACCGATCGGGGTGTAGATCCGACGCTCGCCCTGACTCGGCACAAAGTTCTGCTCTGGAGCGTTGAACATGATTGTAGAGGAAAAAAAAAAAAAAATTCAACTTTTGTTTCGCGTCGTCTCTAGTGTTGATCGGGCGCGTAGACCGATCGGGACTCGGAGACGACGCGTAGACCGATCGGGGCTTAGGAGACGACGCGTAGACCAATCGGGGCTCGGAGACGGCGCGTAGACCGATCGGGGTGTAGATCCGACGCTCGCCCTGACTCGGCACAAAGTTCTGCTCTGGAGCGTTGAACATGATTGTAGAAGAAAAAAAAAAAAAATTCAACTTTTGTTTCGCGTCGTCTCTAGTGTTGATCGGGCGCGTAGACCGATCGGGACTCGGAGACGACGCGTAGACCGATCGGGGCTTAGGAGACAACGCTTAGACCGATCGGGGCTCGGAGACGGCGCGTAGACCGATCGGGGTGTAGATCCGACGCTCGCCCTGACTCGGCACAAAGTTCTTCTCTGGAGCGTTGAACATGATTGTAGAGGAAAAAAAAAAAAAAAAAATTCAACTTTCGTTTCGCGTCGTCTCTAGCGTTGATCGGGCGCGTAGACCGATCGGGTCTCGGAGACGACGCGTAGACTGATCGGGGCTTAGGAGACGACGCGTAGACCGATCGGGGCTCGGAGACGGCGCGTAGACCGATCGGGGTGTAGATCCGACGCTCGCACTGACTCGGCACGAAGTTCTGCTCTGGAGCGTTGAACATGATTGTAAAGTGGAAAAAAAAAAAATTCAACTTTTGTTTCGCGTCGTCTCTAGTGTTGATCGGGCGCGTAGACCGATGGGGGCTCGGTGACGACGCGTAGACCGATCGGGGCTTAGGAGACGACGCGTAGACCGATCGGGGCTCGGAGACGGCGCGTAGACCGATCGGGGTGTAGATCCGACGCTCGCCCTGACTCGGCACGAAGTTCTGCTCTGGAGCGTTGAACATGATTGTAGAGGAAAAAAAAAAAAAATTCAACTTTCGTTTCGCGTCGTGTCTAGTATTGATCGGGCGCGTAGACCGATCGGGGTGTAGACCAGACGCTCGCCCTGACTCGGCACGAAGTTCTGCTCTGGAGCGTTGAACATGATTGTAGAGGAAAAAAAAAAAAATTCCACTTTTGTTTCGCGTCGTCTCTAGTGTTGATCGGGCGCGTAGACCGATCGGGCTTAGGAGACGACGCGTAGACCGATCGGGGCTCGGAGACGGCGCGTAGACCGATCGGGGAGTAGATCCGACGCTCGCCCTGACTCGGCACAAAGTTCTGCTCTGGAGCGTTGAACATGATTGTAGAGGAAAAAAAAAAAAAAATCCAACTTTTGTTTCGCGTCGTCTCTAGTGTTGATCGGGCGCGTAGACCGATCGGGCTTAGGAGACGACGCGTAGACCGATCGGGGCTCGGAGACGGCGCGTAGACCGATCGGGGCTTAGGAGACGACGCGTAGACCGATCGGGGCTCGGAGACGGCGCGTAGACCGATCGGGGTGTAGATCAGACGCTCGCCCTGACTCGGCACGAAGTTCTGCTCTGGAGCGTTGAACATGATTGTAGAGGAAAAAAAAAAAAAATTCAACTTTCGTTTCGCGTTGTCTCTAGTGTTGATCGGGCGCGTAGACCGATCGGGGCTCGGAGACGGCGCGTAGACCGATCGGGGTGTAGATCCGACGCTCGCCCTGACTCGGCACAAAGTTCTGCTCTGGAGGGTTGAACATGATTGTAGAAGAAAAAAAAAAATAAAATTCAACTTTTGTTTCGCGTCGTCTCTAGTGTTGATCGGGCGCGTAGACCGATCGGGACTCGGAGACGACGCGTAGACCGATCGGGGCTTAGGAGACGACGCGTAGACCGATGGGGGCTCGGAGACGACGCGTAGACCGATCGGGGCTTAGGAGACGACGCGTAGACCGATCGGGGCTCGGAGACGGCGCGTAGACCGATCGGGGCTTAGGAGACGACGCGTAGACCGATCGGGGCTCGGAGACGGCGCGTAGACCGATCGGGGTGTAGATCCGACGCTCGCCCTGACTCGGCACGAAGTTCTGCTCTGGAGCGTTGAACATGATTGTAGAGGAAAAAAAAAAATTCAACTTTCGTTTCGCGTCGTCTCTAGTATTGATCGGGCGCGTAGACCGATCGGGGCTCGGAGACGACGCGTAGACCGATCGGGGCTTAGGAGACGACGCGTAGACCGATCGGGGCTCGGAGACGGCGCGTAGACCGATCGGGGTGTAGATCCGACGCTCGCCCTGACTCGGCACGAAGTTCCGCTCTGGAGCGTTGAACATGATTGTAGAGGAAAAAAAAAAAAAAAAAATTCAACTTTTGTTTCGCGTCGTCTCGAGTGTTGATCGGGCGCGTAGACCGATCGGGACTCGGAGACGACGCGTAGACCGATCGGGGCTTAGGAGACGACGCGTAGACCGATCGGGGCTCGGAGACGGCGCGTAGACCGATCGGGGTGTAGATCCGACGCTCGCCCTGACTCGGCACAAAGTTCTGCTCTGGAGCGTTGAACATGATTGTAGAGGAAAAAAAAAAAAAAAAATTCAACTTTTGTTTCGCGTCGTCTCTAGTGTTGATCGGGCGCGTAGACCGATCGGGACTCGGAGACGACGCGTAGACCGATCGGGGCTTAGGAGTCGACGCGTAGACCGATCGGGGCTCGGAGACGGCGCGTAGACCGATCGGGGTGTAGATCCGACGCTCGCCCTGACTCGGCACGAAGTTCTGCTCTGGAGCGTTGAACATGATTGTAGAGGAAAAACAAAAAAAAAATTCAACTTTCGTTTCGCGTCGTCTCTAGCGTCGATCGGGCGCGTAGACCGATCGGGTCTCGGAGACGACGCGTAGACCGATCGGGGCTTAGGAGACGACGCGTAGACCGATCGGGGCTCGGAGACGGCGCGTAGACCGATCGGGGTATAGATCCGACGCTCGCCCTGACTCGGCACGAAGTTCTGCTCTGGAGCGTTGAACATGATTGTAGAGTGGAAAAAAAAAAATTCAACTTTTGGTTCGCGTCGTCTCTAGTGTTGATCGGGCGCGTAGACCGATGGGGGCTCGGAGACGACGCGTAGACCGATCGGGGCTTAGGAGACGACGCGTAGACCGATCGGGGCTCGGAGACGGCGCGTAGACCGATCGGGGCTTAGGAGACGACGCGTAGACCGATCGGGGCTCGGAGACGGCGCGTAGACCGATCGGGGTGTAGATCCGACGCTCGCCCTGACTCGGCACGAAGTTCTGCTCTGGAGCGTTGAACATGATTGTAGAGGAAAAAAAAAAAAAAAAATTCAACTTTCGTTTCGCGTCGTCTCTAGCGTTGATCGGGCGCGTAGACCGATCGGGGCTCGGAGACGGCGCGTAGACCGATCGGGGAGTAGATCCGACGCTCGCCCTGACTCGGCACAAAGTTCTGCTCTGGAGCGTTGAACATGATTGTAGAGGAAAAAAAAAAAAAAATCCAACTTTTGTTTCGCGTCGTCTCTAGTGTTGATCGGGCGCGTAGACCGATCGGGCTTAGGAGACGACGCGTAGACCGATCGGGGCTCGGAGACGGCGCGTAGACCGATCGGGGCTTAGGAGACGACGCGTAGACCGATCGGGGCTCGGAGACGGCGCGTAGACCGATCGGGGTGTAGATCAGACGCTCGCCCTGACTCGGCACGAAGTTCTGCTCTGGAGCGTTGAACATGATTGTAGAGGAAAAAAAAAAAAAATTCAACTTTCGTTTCGCGTTGTCTCTAGTGTTGATCGGGCGCGTAGACCGATCGGGGCTCGGAGACGGCGCGTAGACCGATCGGGGTGTAGATCCGACGCTCGCCCTGACTCGGCACAAAGTTCTGCTCTGGAGGGTTGAACATGATTGTAGAAGAAAAAAAAAAATAAAATTCAACTTTTGTTTCGCGTCGTCTCTAGTGTTGATCGGGCGCGTAGACCGATCGGGACTCGGAGACGACGCGTAGACCGATCGGGGCTTAGGAGACGACGCGTAGACCGATGGGGGCTCGGAGACGACGCGTAGACCGATCGGGGCTTAGGAGACGACGCGTAGACCGATCGGGGCTCGGAGACGGCGCGTAGACCGATCGGGGCTTAGGAGACGACGCGTAGACCGATCGGGGCTCGGAGACGGCGCGTAGACCGATCGGGGTGTAGATCCGACGCTCGCCCTGACTCGGCACGAAGTTCTGCTCTGGAGCGTTGAACATGATTGTAGAGGAAAAAAAAAAATTCAACTTTCGTTTCGCGTCGTCTCTAGTATTGATCGGGCGCGTAGACCGATCGGGGCTCGGAGACGACGCGTAGACCGATCGGGGCTTAGGAGACGACGCGTAGACCGATCGGGGCTCGGAGACGGCGCGTAGACCGATCGGGGTGTAGATCCGACGCTCGCCCTGACTCGGCACGAAGTTCCGCTCTGGAGCGTTGAACATGATTGTAGAGGAAAAAAAAAAAAAAAAAATTCAACTTTTGTTTCGCGTCGTCTCGAGTGTTGATCGGGCGCGTAGACCGATCGGGACTCGGAGACGACGCGTAGACCGATCGGGGCTTAGGAGACGACGCGTAGACCGATCGGGGCTCGGAGACGGCGCGTAGACCGATCGGGGTGTAGATCCGACGCTCGCCCTGACTCGGCACAAAGTTCTGCTCTGGAGCGTTGAACATGATTGTAGAGGAAAAAAAAAAAAAAAAATTCAACTTTTGTTTCGCGTCGTCTCTAGTGTTGATCGGGCGCGTAGACCGATCGGGACTCGGAGACGACGCGTAGACCGATCGGGGCTTAGGAGTCGACGCGTAGACCGATCGGGGCTCGGAGACGGCGCGTAGACCGATCGGGGTGTAGATCCGACGCTCGCCCTGACTCGGCACGAAGTTCTGCTCTGGAGCGTTGAACATGATTGTAGAGGAAAAACAAAAAAAAAATTCAACTTTCGTTTCGCGTCGTCTCTAGCGTCGATCGGGCGCGTAGACCGATCGGGTCTCGGAGACGACGCGTAGACCGATCGGGGCTTAGGAGACGACGCGTAGACCGATCGGGGCTCGGAGACGGCGCGTAGACCGATCGGGGTATAGATCCGACGCTCGCCCTGACTCGGCACGAAGTTCTGCTCTGGAGCGTTGAACATGATTGTAGAGTGGAAAAAAAAAAATTCAACTTTTGGTTCGCGTCGTCTCTAGTGTTGATCGGGCGCGTAGACCGATGGGGGCTCGGAGACGACGCGTAGACCGATCGGGGCTTAGGAGACGACGCGTAGACCGATCGGGGCTCGGAGACGGCGCGTAGACCGATCGGGGCTTAGGAGACGACGCGTAGACCGATCGGGGCTCGGAGACGGCGCGTAGACCGATCGGGGTGTAGATCCGACGCTCGCCCTGACTCGGCACGAAGTTCTGCTCTGGAGCGTTGAACATGATTGTAGAGGAAAAAAAAAAAAAAAAATTCAACTTTCGTTTCGCGTCGTCTCTAGCGTTGATCGGGCGCGTAGACCGATGGGGGCTCGGAGACGACGCGTAGACCGATCGGGGCTTAGGAGACGACGCGTAGACTGATCGGGGCTCGGAGACGGCGCGTAGACCGATCGGGGTGTAGATCCGACGCTCGCCCTGACTCGGCACGAAGTTCTGCTCTGGAGCGTTGAACATGATTGTAGAGTGGAAAAAAAAAATTCAACTTTTGTTTCGCGTCGTCTCTAGTGTTGATCGGGCGCGTAGACCGATGGGGGCTCGGAGACGACGCGTAGACCGATCGGGGCTTAGGAGACGACGCGTAGACCGATCGGGGTGTAGATCCGACGCTCGCCCTGACTCGGCACGAAGTTCTGCTCTGGAGCGTTGAACATGATTGTAGAGGAAAAAAAAAAAAAAATTCAACTTTCGTTTCGCGTCGTCTCTAGCGTTGATCGGGCGCGTAGACCGATCGGGTCTCGGAGACGACGCGTAGACCGATCGGGGCTTAGGAGACGACGCGTAGACCGATCGGGGCTCGGAGACGGCGCGTAGACCGATCGGGGTGTAGATCCGACGCTCGCCCTGACTCGGCACGAAGTTCTGCTCTGGAGCGTTGAACATGATTGTAAAGTGGAAAAAAAAAAAAATTCAACTTTTGTTTCGCGTCGTCTCTAGTGTTGATCGGGCGCGTAGACCGATGGGGGCTCGGAGACGACGCGTAGACCGATCGGGGCTGAGGAGACGACGCGTAGACCGATCGGGGCTCGGAGACAGCGCGTAGACCGATCGGGGCTTAGGAGACGACGCGTAGACCGATCGGGGCTCGGAGACGGCGCGTAGACCGATCGGGGTGTAGATTCGACGCTCGCCCTGACTCGGCACGAAGTTCTGCTCTGGAGCGTTGAACATGATTGTAGAAGAAAAAAAAAAAAAAAAAAATTCAACTTTCGTTTCGCGTCGTCTCTAGTGTTGATCGGGCGCGTAGACCGATCGGGGCTCGGAGACGACGCGTAGACCGATCGGGGCTTAGGAGACGACGCGTAGACCGATCGGGGCTCGGAGACGGCGCGTAGACCGATCGGGGTGTAGATCCGACGCTCGCCCTGACTCAGCACGAAGTTCTGCTCTGGAGCGTTGAACATGATTGTAGAGAGGAAAAAAAAAATTCAACTTTTGTTTCGCGTCGTCTCTAGTGTTGATCGGGCGCGTAGACCGATGGGGGCTCGGAGACGACGCGTAGACCGATCGGGGCTTAGGAGACGACGCGTAGACCGATCGGGGCTCGGAGACGGCGCGTAGACCGATCGGGGCTTAGGAGACGACGCGTAGACCGATCGGGGCTCGGAGACAGCGCGTAGACCGATCGGGGTGTAGATCCGACGCTCGCCCTGACTCGGCACGAAGTTCTGCTCTGGAGCGTTGAACATGATTGTAGAGGAAAAAAAAAAAAAAAAAAAAATTCAACTTTCGTTTCGCGTCGTCTCTAGCGTTGATCGGGCGCGTAGACCGATCGGGTCTCGGAGACGACGCGTAGACCGATCGGGGCTTAGGAGACGACGCGTAGACCGATCGGGGCTCGGAGACGGCGCGTAGACCGATCGGGGTGTAGATCCGACGCTCGCCCTGACTCGGCACGAAGTTCCGCTCTGGAGCGTTGAACATGATTGTAGAGGAAAAAAAAAAAAAAATTCAACTTTTGTTTCGCGTCGTCTCGAGTGTTGATCGGGCGCGTAGACCGATCGGGGTTCGGAGACGACGCGTAGACCGATCGGGGCTTAGGCGACGACGCGTAGACCGATCGGGGCTCGGAGACGGCGCGTAGACCGATCGGGGTGTAGATCCGACGCTCGCCCTGACTCGGCACGAAGTCCTGCTCTGGAGCTTTGAACATGATTGTAGAGGAAAAAAAAAAAAAAAAATTCAACTTTCGTTTCGCGTCGTCTCTAGTGTTGATCGGGCGCGTAGACCGATCGGGGCTCGGAGACGACGCGTAGACCGATCGGGGTGTAGATCCGACGCTCGCCCTGACTCGGCACAAAGTTCTGCTCTGGAGCGTTGAACATGATTGTAGAGGAAAAAAAAAAAAAAAATTCAATCTTTGTTTCGCGTCGTCTCTAGTGTTGATCGGGCGCGTAGACCGATCGGGACTCGGAGACGACGCGTAGACCAATCGGGGTGTAGATCCGACGCTCGCCCTGATTCGGCACAAAGTTCTGCTCTGGAGCGTTGAACATGATTGTAGAGGAAAAAAAAAAAAAAAAAATTCAATCTTTGTTTCGCGTCGTCTCTAGTGTTGATCGGGCGCGTAGACCGATCGGGACTCGGAGACGACGCGTAGACCGATCGGGGCTTAGGAGACGACGCGTAGACCGATCGGGGCTCGGAGACGGCGCGTAGACCGATCGGGGTGTAGATCCGACGCTCGCCCTGACTCGGCACAAAGTTCTGCTCTGGAGCGTTGAACATGATTGTAGAAGAAAAAAAAAAAAAAATTCAACTTTTGTTTCGCGTCGTCTCTAGTGTTGATCGGGCGCGTAGACCGATCGGGACTCGGAGACGACGCGTAGACCGATCGGGGCTTAGGAGACAACGCGTAGACCGATCGGGGCTCGGAGACGGCGCGTAGACCGATCGGGGTGTAGATCCGACGCTCGCCCTGACTCGGCACAAAGTTCTGCTCTGGAGCGTTGAACATGATTGTAGAGGAAAAAAAAAAAAAAAAAAATTCAACTTTTGTTTCGCGTCGTCTCTAGTGTTGATCGGGCGCGTAGACCGATCGGGACTCGGAGACGACGCGTAGACCGATCGGGGCTTAGGAGTCGACGCGTAGACCGATCGGGGCTCGGAGACGGCGCGTAGACCGATCGGGGTGCAGATCCGACGCGCGCCCTGACTCGGCACGAAGTTCTGCTCTGGAGCGTTGAACATGATTGTACAGGAAAAAAAAAAAAAAATTCAACTTTCGTTTCGCGTCGTCTCTAGCGTTGATCGGGCGCGTAGACCGATCGGGTCTCGGAGACGACGCGTAGACCGATCGGGGCTTAGGAGACGACGCGTAGACCGATCGGGGCTCGGAGACGGCGCGTAGACCGATCGGGGTGTAGATCCGACGCTCGCCCTGACTCGGCACGAAGTTCTGCTCTGGAGCGTTGAACATGATTGTAGAGTGGAAAAAAAAAAATTCAACTTTTGTTTCGCGTCGTTTCTAGTGTTGATCGGGCGCGTAGACCGATGGGGGCTCGGAGACGACGCGTAGACCGATCGGGGCTTAGGAGACGACGCGTAGACCGATCGGGGCTCGGAGACGGCGCGTAGACCGATCGGGGTGTAGATCCGACGCTCGCCCTGACTCGGCACGAAGTTCTGCTCTGGAGCGTTGAACATGATTGTAGAGTGGAAAAAAAAATTCAACTTTTGTTTCGCGTCGTCTCTAGTGTTGATCGGGCGCGTAGACCGATGGGGGCTCGGAGAAGACGCGTAGACCGATCGGGGCTTAGGAGACGACGCGTAGACCGATCGGGGCTCGGAGACGGCGCGTAGACCGATCGGGGCTTAGGAGACGACGCGTAGACCGATCGGGGCTCGGAGACGGCGCGTAGACCGATCGGGGTGTAGATCCGACGCTCGCCCTGACTCGGCACGAAGTTCTGCTCTGGAGCGTTGAACATGATTGTAGAGGAAAAAAAAAAAAAAAAAAAATTCAACTTTCGTTTCGCGTCGTCTCTAGCGTTGATCGGGCGCGTAGACCGATCGGGTCTCGGAGACGACGCGTAGACCGATCGGGGCTTAGGAGACGACGCGTAGACCGATCGGGGCTCGGAGACGGCGCGTAGACCGATCGGGGTGTAGATCCGACGCTCGCCCTGACTCGGCACGAAGTTCTGCTCTGGAGCGTTGAACATGATTGTAGAGGAAAAAAAAAAAAAAAAAATTCAACTTTCGTTTCGCGTCGTCTCTAGTGTTGATCGGGCGCGTAGACCGATGGGGGCTCGGAGACGACGCGTAGACCGATCGGGGCTTAGGAGACGACGCGTAGACCGATCGGGGCTCGGAGACGGCGCGTAGACCGATCGGGGCTTAGGAGACGACGCGTAGACCGATCGGGGCTCGGAGACAGCGCGTAGACCGATCGGGGTGTAGATCCGACGCTCGCCCTGACTCGGCACGAAGTTCTGCTCTGGAGCGTTGAACATGATTGTAGAGGAAAAAAAAAAAAAAAAAAAATTCAACTTTCGTTTCGCGTCGTCTCTAGCGTTGATCGGGCGCGTAGACCGATCGGGTCTCGGAGACGACGCGTAGACCGATCGGGGCTTAGGAGACGACGCGTAGACCGATCGGGGCTCGGAGACGGCGCGTAGACCGATCGGGGTGTAGATCCGACGCTCGCCCTGACTCGGCACGAAGTTCCGCTCTGGAGCGTTGAACATGATTGTAGAGGAAAAAAAAAAAAAATTCAACTTTTGTTTCGCGTCGTCTCGAGTGTTGATCGGGCGCGTAGACCGATCGGGGCTCGGAGACGACGCGTAGACCGATCGGGGCTTAGGCGACGACGCGTAGACCGATCGGGGCTCGGAGACGGCGCGTAGACCGATCGGGGTGTAGATCCGACGCTCGCCCTGACTCGGCACGAAGTCCTGCTCTGGAGCTTTGAACATGATTGTAGAGGAAAAAAAAAAAAAAAAATTCAACTTTCGTTTCGCGTCGTCTCTAGTGTTGATCGGGCGCGTAGACCGATCGGGGCTCGGAGACGACGCGTAGACCGATCGGGGTGTAGATCCGACGCTCGCCCTGACTCGGCACAAAGTTCTGCTCTGGAGCGTTGAACATGATTGTAGAGGAAAAAAAAAAAAAAAAAATTCAATCTTTGTTTCGCGTCGTCTCTAGTGTTGATCGGGCGCGTAGACCGATCGGGACTCGGAGACGACGCGTAGACCAATCGGGGTGTAGATCCGACGCTCGCCCTGATTCGGCACAAAGTTCTGCTCTGGAGCGTTGAACATGATTGTAGAGGAAAAAAAAAAAAAAAAATTCAATCTTTGTTTCGCGTCGTCTCTAGTGTTGATCGGGCGCGTAGACCGATCGGGACTCGGAGACGACGCGTAGACCGATCGGGGCTTAGGAGACGACGCGTAGACCGATCGGGGCTCGGAGACGGCGCGTAGACCGATCGGGGTGTAGATCCGACGCTCGCCCTGACTCGGCACAAAGTTCTGCTCTGGAGCGTTGAACATGATTGTAGAAGAAAAAAAAAAAAATTCAACTTTTGTTTCGCGTCGTCTCTAGTGTTGATCGGGCGCGTAGACCGATCGGGACTCGGAGACGACGCGTAGACCGATCGGGGCTTAGGAGACAACGCGTAGACCGATCGGGGCTCGGAGACGGCGCGTAGACCGATCGGGGTGTAGATCCGACGCTCGCCCTGACTCGGCACAAAGTTCTGCTCTGGAGCGTTGAACATGATTGTAGAGGAAAAAAAAAAAAAAAAAAAATTCAACTTTTGTTTCGCGTCGTCTCTAGTGTTGATCGGGCGCGTAGACCGATCGGGACTCGGAGACGACGCGTAGACCGATCGGGGCTTAGGAGTCGACGCGTAGACCGATCGGGGCTCGGAGACGGCGCGTAGACCGATCGGGGTGTAGATCCGACGCGCGCCCTGACTCGGCACGAAGTTCTGCTCTGGAGCGTTGAACATGATTGTACAGGAAAAAAAAAAAAAAATTCAACTTTCGTTTCGCGTCGTCTCTAGCGTTGATCGGGCGCGTAGACCGATCGGGTCTCGGAGACGACGCGTAGACCGATCGGGGCTTAGGAGACGACGCGTAGACCGATCGGGGCTCGGAGACGGCGCGTAGACCGATCGGGGTGTAGATCCGACGCTCGCCCTAACTCGGCACGAAGTTCTGCTCTGGAGCGTTGAACATGATTGTAGAAGAAAAAAAAAAAAAAATTCAACTTTTGTTTCGCGTCGTCTCTAGTGTTGATCGGGCGCGTAGACCGATCGGGACTCGGAGACGACGCGTAGACCGATCGGGGCTTAGGAGACAACGCGTAGACCGATCGGGGCTCGGAGACGGCGCGTAGACCGATCGGGGTGTAGATCCGACGCTCGCCCTGACTCGGCACAAAGTTCTGCTCTGGAGCGTTGAACATGATTGTAGAGGAAAAAAAAAAAAGAATAAAATTCAACTTTTGTTTCGCGTCGTCTCTAGTGTTGATCGGGCGCGTAGACCGATCGGGACTCGGAGACGACGCGTAGACCGATCGGGGCTTAGGAGTCGACGCGTAGACCGATCGGGGCTCGGAGACGGCGCGTAGACCGATCGGGGTGTAGATCCGACGCGCGCCCTGACTCGGCACGAAGTTCTGCTCTGGAGCGTTGAACATGATTGTAGAGTGGAAAAAAAAAAAATTCAACTTTTGGTTCGCGTCGTCTCTAGTGTTGATCGGGCGCGTAGACCGATGGGGGCTCGGAGACGACGCGTAGACCGATCGGGGCTTAGGAGACGACGCGTAGACCGATCGGGGCTCGGAGACGGCGCGTAGACCGATCGGGGCTTAGGAGACGACGCGTAGACCGATCGGGGCTCGGAGACGGCGCGTAGACCGATCGGGGCTTAGGAGACGACGCGTAGACCGATCGGGGCTCGGAGACGGCGCGTAGACCGATCGGGGTGTAGATCCGACGCTCGCCCTGACTCGGCACGAAGTTCTGCTCTGGAGCGTTGAACATGATTGTAGAGGAAAAAAAAAAAAAAAAATTCAACTTTCGTTTCGCGTCGTCTCTAGCGTTGATCGGGCGCGTAGACCGATGGGGGCTCGGAGACGACGCGTAGACCGATCGGGGCTTAGGAGACGACGCGTAGACCGATCGGGGCTCGGAGACGGCGCGTAGACCGATCGGGGTGTAGATCCGACGCTCGCCCTGACTCGGCACGAAGTTCTGCTCTGGAGCGTTGAACATGATTGTAGAGTGGAAAAAAAAAAATTCAACTTTTGTTTCGCGTCGTCTCTAGTGTTGATCGGGCGCGTAGACCGATGGGGGCTCGGAGACGACGCGTAGACCGATCGGGGCTTAGGAGACGACGCGTAGACCGATCGGGGCTCGGAGACGGCGCGTAGACCGATCGGGGCTTAGGAGACGACGCGTAGACCGATCGGGGCTCGGAGACGGCGCGTAGACCGATCGGGGTGTAGATCCGACGCTCGCCCTGACTCGGCACGAAGTTCTGCTCTGGAGCGTTGAACATGATTGTAGAGGAAAAAAAAAAAAAAAAATTCAACTTTCGTTTCGCGTCGTCTCTAGCGTTGATCGGGCGCGTAGACCGATCGGGTCTCGGAGACGACGCGTAGACCGATCGGGGCTTAGGAGACGACGCGTAGACCGATCGGGGCTCGGAGACGGCGCGTAGACCGATCGGGGTGTAGATCCGACGCTCGCCCTGACTCGGCACGAAGTTCTGCTCTGGAGCGTTGAACATGATTGTAAAGTGGAAAAAAAAAAATTCAACTTTTGTTTCGCGTCGTCTCTAGTGTTGATCGGGCGCGTAGACCGATGGGGGCTCGGAGACGACGCGTAGACCGATCGGGGCTTAGGAGACGACGCGTAGACCGATCGGGGCTCGGAGACGGCGCGTAGACCGATCGGGGCTTAGGAGACGACGCGTAGACCGATCGGGGCTCGGAGACGGCGCGTAGACCGATCGGGGTGTAGATCCGACGCTCGCCCTGACTCGGCACGAAGTTCTGCTCTGGAGCGTTGAACATGATTGTAGAGGAAAAAAAAAAAAAAAAATTCAATCTTTGTTTCGCGTCGTCTCTAGTGTTGATCGGGCGCGTAGACCGATCGGGACTCGGAGACGACGCGTAGACCGATCGGGGCTTAGGAGACGACGCGTAGACCGATCGGGGCTCGGAGACGGCGCGTAGACCGATCGGGGTGTAGATCCGACGCTCGCCCTGACTCGGCACAAAGTTCTGCTCTGGAGCGTTGAACATGATTGTAGAAGAAAAAAAAAAAAATTCAACTTTTGTTTCGCGTCGTCTCTAGTGTTGATCGGGCGCGTAGACCGATCGGGACTCGGAGACGACGCGTAGACCGATCGGGGCTTAGGAGACAACGCGTAGACCGATCGGGGCTCGGAGACGGCGCGTAGACCGATCGGGGTGTAGATCCGACGCTCGCCCTGACTCGGCACAAAGTTCTGCTCTGGAGCGTTGAACATGATTGTAGAGGAAAAAAAAAAAAAAAAAAAATTCAACTTTTGTTTCGCGTCGTCTCTAGTGTTGATCGGGCGCGTAGACCGATCGGGACTCGGAGACGACGCGTAGACCGATCGGGGCTTAGGAGTCGACGCGTAGACCGATCGGGGCTCGGAGACGGCGCGTAGACCGATCGGGGTGTAGATCCGACGCGCGCCCTGACTCGGCACGAAGTTCTGCTCTGGAGCGTTGAACATGATTGTACAGGAAAAAAAAAAAAAAATTCAACTTTCGTTTCGCGTCGTCTCTAGCGTTGATCGGGCGCGTAGACCGATCGGGTCTCGGAGACGACGCGTAGACCGATCGGGGCTTAGGAGACGACGCGTAGACCGATCGGGGCTCGGAGACGGCGCGTAGACCGATCGGGGTGTAGATCCGACGCTCGCCCTAACTCGGCACGAAGTTCTGCTCTGGAGCGTTGAACATGATTGTAGAAGAAAAAAAAAAAAAAATTCAACTTTTGTTTCGCGTCGTCTCTAGTGTTGATCGGGCGCGTAGACCGATCGGGACTCGGAGACGACGCGTAGACCGATCGGGGCTTAGGAGACAACGCGTAGACCGATCGGGGCTCGGAGACGGCGCGTAGACCGATCGGGGTGTAGATCCGACGCTCGCCCTGACTCGGCACAAAGTTCTGCTCTGGAGCGTTGAACATGATTGTAGAGGAAAAAAAAAAAAGAAAAAAATTCAACTTTTGTTTCGCGTCGTCTCTAGTGTTGATCGGGCGCGTAGACCGATCGGGACTCGGAGACGACGCGTAGACCGATCGGGGCTTAGGAGTCGACGCGTAGACCGATCGGGGCTCGGAGACGGCGCGTAGACCGATCGGGGTGTAGATCCGACGCGCGCCCTGACTCGGCACGAAGTTCTGCTCTGGAGCGTTGAACATGATTGTAGAGTGGAAAAAAAAAAAATTCAACTTTTGGTTCGCGTCGTCTCTAGTGTTGATCGGGCGCGTAGACCGATGGGGGCTCGGAGACGACGCGTAGACCGATCGGGGCTTAGGAGACGACGCGTAGACCGATCGGGGCTCGGAGACGGCGCGTAGACCGATCGGGGCTTAGGAGACGACGCGTAGACCGATCGGGGCTCGGAGACGGCGCGTAGACCGATCGGGGCTTAGGAGACGACGCGTAGACCGATCGGGGCTCGGAGACGGCGCGTAGACCGATCGGGGTGTAGATCCGACGCTCGCCCTGACTCGGCACGAAGTTCTGCTCTGGAGCGTTGAACATGATTGTAGAGGAAAAAAAAAAAAAAAAATTCAACTTTCGTTTCGCGTCGTCTCTAGCGTTGATCGGGCGCGTAGACCGATGGGGGCTCGGAGACGACGCGTAGACCGATCGGGGCTTAGGAGACGACGCGTAGACCGATCGGGGCTCGGAGACGGCGCGTAGACCGATCGGGGTGTAGATCCGACGCTCGCCCTGACTCGGCACGAAGTTCTGCTCTGGAGCGTTGAACATGATTGTAGAGTGGAAAAAAAAAAATTCAACTTTTGTTTCGCGTCGTCTCTAGTGTTGATCGGGCGCGTAGACCGATGGGGGCTCGGAGACGACGCGTAGACCGATCGGGGCTTAGGAGACGACGCGTAGACCGATCGGGGCTCGGAGACGGCGCGTAGACCGATCGGGGCTTAGGAGACGACGCGTAGACCGATCGGGGCTCGGAGACGGCGCGTAGACCGATCGGGGTGTAGATCCGACGCTCGCCCTGACTCGGCACGAAGTTCTGCTCTGGAGCGTTGAACATGATTGTAGAGGAAAAAAAAAAAAAAAAATTCAACTTTCGTTTCGCGTCGTCTCTAGCGTTGATCGGGCGCGTAGACCGATCGGGTCTCGGAGACGACGCGTAGACCGATCGGGGCTTAGGAGACGACGCGTAGACCGATCGGGGCTCGGAGACGGCGCGTAGACCGATCGGGGTGTAGATCCGACGCTCGCCCTGACTCGGCACGAAGTTCTGCTCTGGAGCGTTGAACATGATTGTAAAGTGGAAAAAAAAAAATTCAACTTTTGTTTCGCGTCGTCTCTAGTGTTGATCGGGCGCGTAGACCGATGGGGGCTCGGAGACGACGCGTAGACCGATCGGGGCTTAGGAGACGACGCGTAGACCGATCGGGGCTCGGAGACGGCGCGTAGACCGATCGGGGCTTAGGAGACGACGCGTAGACCGATCGGGGCTCGGAGACGGCGCGTAGACCGATCGGGGTGTAGATCCGACGCTCGCCCTGACTCGGCACGAAGTTCTGCTCTCGAGCGTTGAACATGATTGTAGAGGAAAAAAAAAAAAAAATTCAAGTTTCGTTTCGCGTCGTCTCTAGCGTTGATCGGGCGCGTAGACCGATCGGGTCTCGGAGACGACGCGTAGACCGATCGGGGCTTAGGAGACGACGCGTAGACCGATCGGGGCTCGGAGACGGCGCGTAGACCGATCGGGGTGTAGATCCGACGCTAGCCCTGACTCGGCACGAAGTTCTGCTCTGGAGCGTTGAACATGATTGTAGAGTGGAAAAAAAAAAAAATTCAACTTTTGTTTCGCGTCGTCTCTAGTGTTGATCGGGCGCGTAGACCGATGGGGGCTCGGAGACGACGCGTAGACCGATCGGGGCTTAGGAGACGACGCGTAGACCGATCGGGGCTTGGAGACGGCGCGTAGACCGATCGGGGCTTAGGAGACGACGCGTAGACCGATCGGGGCTCGGAGACGGCGCGTAGACCGATCGGGGTGTAGATCCGACGCTCGCCCTGACTCGGCACGAAGTTCTGCTCTGGAGCGTTGAACATGATTGTAGAGGAAAAAAAAAAAAAAAAAAAATTCAACTTTCGTTTCGCGTCGTCTCTAGCGTTGATCGGGCGCGTAGACCGATCGGGTCTCGGAGACGACGCGTAGACCGATCGGGGCTTAGGAGACGACGCGTAGACCGATCGGGGCTCGGAGACGGCGCGTAGACCGATCGGGGTGTAGATCCGACGCTCGCCCTGACTCGGCACGAAGTTCTGCTCTGGAGCGTTGAACATGATTGTAAAGTGGAAAAAAAAAATTCAACTTTTGTTTCGCGTCGTCTCTAGTGTTGATCGGGCGCGTAGACCGATGGGGGCTCGGAGACGACGCGTAGACCGATCGGGGCTTAGGAGACGACGCGTAGACCGATCGGGGCTCGGAGACGGCGCGTAGACAGATCGGGGCTTAGGAGACGACGCGTAGACCGATCGGGGCTCGGAAACGGCGCGTAGACCGATCGGGGTGTAGATCCGACGCTCGCCCTGACTCGGCACGAAGTTCCGCTCTGGAGCGTTGAACATGATTGTAGAGGAAAAAAAAAAAAAAAATTCAACTTTTGTTTCGCGTCGTCTCGAGTGTTGATCGGGCGCGTAGACCGATCGGGACTCGGAGACGACGCGTAGACCGATCGGGGCTTAGGAGTCGACGCGTAGACCGATCGGGGCTCGGAGACGGCGCGTAGACCGATCGGGGTGTAGATCCGACGCTTGCCCTGACTCGGCACGAAGTTCTGCTCTGGAGCGTTGAACATGATTGTAGAGGAAAAAAAAAAAAAAAATTCAACTTTCGTTTCGCGTCGTCTCTAGCGTCGATCGGGCGCGTAGACCGATCGGGTCTCGGAGACGACGCGTAGACCGATCGGGGCTTAGGAGACGACGCGTAGACCGATCGGGGCTCGGAGACGGCGCGTAGACCGATCGGGGTGTAGATCCGACGCTCGCACTGACTCGGCACGAAGTTCTGCTCTGGAGCGTTGAACATGATTGTAGAGGAAAAAAAAAAAAAAAAAAAATTCAACTTTCGTTTTGCGTCGTCTCTAGCGTTGATCGGGCGCGTAGACCGATCGGGTCTCGGAGACGACGCGTAGACCGATCGGGGCTCGGAGACGGCGCGTAGACCGATCGGGGTGTAGATCCGACGCTCGCCCTGACTCGGCACGAAGTTCTGCTCTGGAGCGTTGAACATGATTGTAGAGGAAAAAAAAAAAAAAAAAAATTCAACTTTCGTTTTGCGTCGTCTCTAGCGTTGATCGGGCGCGTAGACCGATCGGGTCTCGGAGACGACGCGTAGACCGATCGGGGCTTAGGAGACGACGCGTAGACCGATCGGGGCTCGGAGACGGCGCGTAGACCGATCGGGGTGTAGATGCGACGCTCGCCCTGACTCGGCACGAAGTCCTGCTCTGGAGCTTTGAACATGATTGTAGAGGAAAAAAAAAAAAAAAAAATTCAACTTTCGTTTCGCGTCGTCTCTAGTGTTGATCGGGCGCGTAGACCGATCGGGGCTCGGAGACGACGCGTAGACCGATCGGGGTGTAGATCCGACGCTCGCCCTGACTCGGCACGAAGTTCTGCTCTGGAGCGTTGAACATGATTGTAGAGGAGAAAAAAAAAAAAATTCAACTTTCGTTTCGAGTCGTCTCTAGCGTTGATCGGGCGCGTAGACCGATCGGGTCTCGGAGACGACGCGTAGACCGATCGGGGCTTAGGAGACGACGCGTAGACCGATCGGGGCTCGGAGACGGCGCGTAGACCGATCGGGGTGTAGATCCGACGCTCGCCCTGACTCGGCACGAAGTTCTGCTCTGGAGCGTTGAACATGATTGTAAAGTGGAAAAAAAAAAAAATTCAACTTTTGTTTCGCGTCGTCTCTAGTGTTGATCGGGCGCGTAGACCGATGGGGGCTCGGAGACGACGCGTAGACCGATCGGGGCTGAGGAGACGACGCGTAGACCGATCGGGGCTCGGAGACAGCGCGTAGACCGATCGGGGCTTAGGAGACGACGCGTAGACCGATCGGGGCTCGGAGACGGCGCGTAGACCGATCGGGGTGTAGATTCGACGCTCGCCCTGACTCGGCACGAAGTTCTGCTCTGGAGCGTTGAACATGATTGTAGAAGAAAAAAAAAAAAAAAAAATTCAACTTTCGTTTCGCGTCGTCTCTAGTGTTGATCGGGCGCGTAGACCGATCGGGGCTCGGAGACGACGCGTAGACCGATCGGGGCTTAGGAGACGACGCGTAGACCGATCGGGGGTCGGAGACGGCGCGTAGACCGATCGGGGTGTAGATCCGACGCTCGCCCTGACTCAGCACGAAGTTCTGCTCTGGAGCGTTGAACATGATTGTAGAGAGGAAAAAAAAAATTCAACTTTTGTTTCGCGTCGTCTCTAGTGTTGATCGGGCGCGTAGACCGATGGGGGCTCGGAGACGACGCGTAGACCGATCGGGGGTTAGGAGACGACGCGTAGACCGATCGGGGCTCGGAGACGGCGCGTAGACCGATCGGGGCTTAGGAGACGACGCGTAGACCGATCGGGGCTCGGAGACAGCGCGTAGACCGATCGGGGTGTAGATCCGACGCTCGCCCTGACTCGGCACGAAGTTCTGCTCTGGAGCGTTGAACATGATTGTAGAGGAAAAAAAAAAAAAAAAAAAATTCAACTTTCGTTTCGCGTCGTCTCTAGCGTTGATCGGGCGCGTAGACCGATCGGGTCTCGGAGACGACGCGTAGACCGATCGGGGCTTAGGAGACGACGCGTAGACCGATCGGGGCTCGGAGACGGCGCGTAGACCGATCGGGGTGTAGATCCGACGCTCGCCCTGACTCGGCACGAAGTTCCGCTCTGGAGCGTTGAACATGATTGTAGAGGAAAAAAAAAAAAAATTCAACTTTTGTTTCGCGTCGTCTCGAGTGTTGATCGGGCGCGTAGACCGATCGGGGCTCGGAGACGACGCGTAGACCGATCGGGGCTTAGGCGACGACGCGTAGACCGATCGGGGCTCGGAGACGGCGCGTAGACCGATCGGGGTGTAGATCCGACGCTCGCCCTGACTCGGCACGAAGTCCTGCTCTGGAGCTTTGAACATGATTGTAGAGGAAAAAAAAAAAAAAAATTCAACTTTCGTTTCGCGTCGTCTCTAGTGTTGATCGGGCGCGTAGACCGATCGGGGCTCGGAGACGACGCGTAGACCGATCGGGGTGTAGATCCGACGCTCGCCCTGACTCGGCACAAAGTTCTGCTCTGGAGCGTTGAACATGATTGTAGAGGAAAAAAAAAAAAAAAAAAATTCAATCTTTGTTTCGCGTCGTCTCTAGTGTTGATCGGGCGCGTAGACCGATCGGGACTCGGAGACGACGCGTAGACCAATCGGGGTGTAGATCCGACGCTCGCCCTGATTCGGCACAAAGTTCTGCTCTGGAGCGTTGAACATGATTGTAGAGGAAAAAAAAAAAAAAAAAAAATTCAATCTTTGTTTCGCGTCGTCTCTAGCGTTGATCGGGCGCGTAGACCGATCGGGTCTCGGAGACGACGCGTAGACCGATCGGGGCTTAGGAGACGACGCGTAGACCGATCGGGGCTCGGAGACGGCGCGTAGACCGATCGGGGTGTAGATCCGACGCTCGCCCTGACTCGGCACGAAGTTCCGCTCTGGAGCGTTGAACATGATTGTAGAGGAAAAAAAAAAAAAAATTCAACTTTTGTTTCGCGTCGTCTCGAGTGTTGATCGGGCGCGTAGACCGATCGGGGCTCGGAGACGACGCGTAGACCGATCGGGGCTTAGGCGACGACGCGTAGACCGATCGGGGCTCGGAGACGGCGCGTAGACCGATCGGGGTGTAGATCCGACGCTCGCCCTGACTCGGCACGAAGTCCTGCTCTGGAGCTTTGAACATGATTGTAGAGGAAAAAAAAAAAAAAAAATTCAACTTTCGTTTCGCGTCGTCTCTAGTGTTGATCGTGCGCGTAGACCGATCGGGGCTCGGAGACGACGCGTAGACCGATCGGGGTGTAGATCCGACGCTCGCCCTGACTCGGCACAAAGTTCTGCTCTGGAGCGTTGAACATGATTGTAGAGGAAAAAAAAAAAAAAAAAAATTCAATCTTTGTTTCGCGTCGTCTCTAGTGTTGATCGGGCGCGTAGACCGATCGGGACTCGGAGACGACGCGTAGACCAATCGGGGTGTAGATCCGACGCTCGCCCTGATTCGGCACAAAGTTCTGCTCTGGAGCGTTGAACATGATTGTAGAGGAAAAAAAAAAAAAAAAATTCAATCTTTGTTTCGCGTCGTCTCTAGTGTTGATCGGGCGCGTAGACCGATCGGGACTCGGAGACGACGCGTAGACCGATCGGGGCTTAGGAGACGACGCGTAGACCGATCGGGGCTCGGAGACGGCGCGTAGACCGATCGGGGTGTAGATCCGACGCTCGCCCTGACTCGGCACAAAGTTCTGCTCTGGAGCGTTGAACATGATTGTAGAAGAAAAAAAAAAAAAATTCAACTTTTGTTTCGCGTCGTCTCTAGTGTTGATCGGGCTCGTAGACCGATCGGGACTCGGAGACGACGCGTAGACCGATCGGGGCTTAGGAGACAACGCGTAGACCGATCGGGGCTCGGAGACGGCGCGTAGACCGATCGGGGTGTAGATCCGACGCTCGCCCTGACTCGGCACAAAGTTCTGCTCTGGAGCGTTGAACATGATTGTAGAGGAAAAAAAAAAAAAAAAAAATTCAACTTTTGTTTCGCGTCGTCTCTAGTGTTGATCGGGCGCGTAGACCGATCGGGACTCGGAGACGACGCGTAGACCGATCGGGGCTTAGGAGTCGACGCGTAGACCGATCGGGGCTCGGAGACGGCGCGTAGACCGATCGGGGTGTAGATCCGACGCGCGCCCTGACTCGGCACGAAGTTCTGCTCTGGAGCGTTGAACATGATTGTACAGGAAAAAAAAAAAAAATTCAACTTTCGTTTCGCGTCGTCTCTAGCGTTGATCGGGCGCGTAGACCGATCGGGTCTCGGAGACGACGCGTAGACCGATCGGGGCTTAGGAGACGACGCGTAGACCGATCGGGGCTCGGAGACGGCGCGTAGACCGATCGGGGTGTAGATCCGACGCTCGCCCTGACTCGGCACGAAGTTCTGCTCTGGAGCGTTGAACATGATTGTAGAGGAAAAAAAAAAAAAAAAAAATTCAACTTTCGTTTTGCGTCGTCTCTAGCGTTGATCGGGCGCGTAGACCGATCGGGTCTCGGAGACGACGCGTAGACCGATCGGGGCTTAGGAGACGACGCGTAGACCGATCGGGGCTCGGAGACGGCGCGTAGACCGATCGGGGTGTAGATCCGACGCTCGCCCTGACTCGGCACGAAGTCCTGCTCTGGAGCTTTGAACATGATTGTAGAGGAAAAAAAAAAAAAAAAAATTCAACTTTCGTTTCGCGTCGTCTCTAGTGTTGATCGGGCGCGTAGACCGATCGGGGCTCGGAGACGACGCGTAGACCGATCGGGGTGTAGATCCGACGCTCGCCCTGACTCGGCACGAAGTTCTGCTCTGGAGCGTTGAACATGATTGTAGAGGAAAAAAAAAAAAAAATTCAACTTTCGTTTCGAGTCGTCTCTAGCGTTGATCGGGCGCGTAGACCGATCGGGTCTCGGAGACGACGCGTAGACCGATCGGGGCTTAGGAGACGACGCGTAGACCGATCGGGGCTCGGAGACGGCGCGTAGACCGATCGGGGTGTAGATCCGACGCTCGCCCTGACTCGGCACGAAGTTCTGCTCTGGAGCGTTGAACATGATTGTAAAGTGGAAAAAAAAAAAAATTCAACTTTTGTTTCGAGTCGTCTCTAGTGTTGATCGGGCGCGTAGACCGATGGGGGCTCGGAGACGACGCGTAGACCGATCGGGGCTGAGGAGACGACGCGTAGACCGATCGGGGCTCGGAGACAGCGCGTAGACCGATCGGGGCTTAGGAGACGACGCGTAGACCGATCGGGGCTCGGAGACGGCGCGTAGACCGATCGGGGTGTAGATTCGACGCTCGCCCTGACTCGGCACGAAGTTCTGCTCTGGAGCGTTGAACATGATTGTAGAAGAAAAAAAAAAAAAAAAAAATTCAACTTTCGTTTCGCGTCGTCTCTAGTGTTGATCGGGCGCGTAGACCGATCGGGGCTCGGAGACGACGCGTAGACCGATCGGGGCTTAGGAGACGACGCGTAGACCGATCGGGGGTCGGAGACGGCGCGTAGACCGATCGGGGTGTAGATCCGACGCTCGCCCTGACTCAGCACGAAGTTCTGCTCTGGAGCGTTGAACATGATTGTAGAGAGGAAAAAAAAAATTCAACTTTTGTTTCGCGTCGTCTCTAGTGTTGATCGGGCGCGTAGACCGATGGGGGCTCGGAGACGACGCGTAGACCGATCGGGGGTTAGGAGACGACGCGTAGACCGATCGGGGCTCGGAGACGGCGCGTAGACCGATCGGGGCTTAGGAGACGACGCGTAGACCGATCGGGGCTCGGAGACAGCGCGTAGACCGATCGGGGTGTAGATCCGACGCTCGCCCTGACTCGGCACGAAGTTCTGCTCTGGAGCGTTGAACATGATTGTAGAGGAAAAAAAAAAAAAAAAAAAATTCAACTTTCGTTTCGCGTCGTCTCTAGCGTTGATCGGGCGCGTAGACCGATCGGGTCTCGGAGACGACGCGTAGACCGATCGGGGCTTAGGAGACGACGCGTAGACCGATCGGGGCTCGGAGACGGCGCGTAGACCGATCGGGGTGTAGATCCGACGCTCGCCCTGACTCGGCACGAAGTTCCGCTCTGGAGCGTTGAACATGATTGTAGAGGAAAAAAAAAAAAAATTCAACTTTTGTTTCGCGTCGTCTCGAGTGTTGATCGGGCGCGTAGACCGATCGGGGCTCGGAGACGACGCGTAGACCGATCGGGGCTTAGGCGACGACGCGTAGACCGATCGGGGCTCGGAGACGGCGCGTAGACCGATCGGGGTGTAGATCCGACGCTCGCCCTGACTCGGCACGAAGTCCTGCTCTGGAGCTTTGAACATGATTGTAGAGGAAAAAAAAAAAAAAAAATTCAACTTTCGTTTCGCGTCGTCTCTAGTGTTGATCGGGCGCGTAGACCGATCGGGGCTCGGAGACGACGCGTAGACCGATCGGGGTGTAGATCCGACGCTCGCCCTGATTCGGCACAAAGTTCTGCTCTGGAGCGTTGAACATGATTGTAGAGGAAAAAAAAAAAAAAAAATTCAATCTTTGTTTCGCGTCGTCTCTAGTGTTGATCGGGCGCGTAGACCGATCGGGACTCGGAGACGACGCGTAGACCGATCGGGGCTTAGGAGACGACGCGTAGACCGATCGGGGCTCGGAGACGGCGCGTAGACCGATCGGGGTGTAGATCCGACGCTCGCCCTGACTCGGCACAAAGTTCTGCTCTGGAGCGTTGAACATGATTGTAGAAGAAAAAAAAAAAAAATTCAACTTTTGTTTCGCGTCGTCTCTAGTGTTGATCGGGCTCGTAGACCGATCGGGACTCGGAGACGACGCGTAGACCGATCGGGGCTTAGGAGACAACGCGTAGACCGATCGGGGCTCGGAGACGGCGCGTAGACCGATCGGGGTGTAGATCCGACGCTCGCCCTGACTCGGCACAAAGTTCTGCTCTGGAGCGTTGAACATGATTGTAGAGGAAAAAAAAAAAAAAAAAAATTCAACTTTTGTTTCGCGTCGTCTCTAGTGTTGATCGGGCGCGTAGACCGATCGGGACTCGGAGACGACGCGTAGACCGATCGGGGCTTAGGAGTCGACGCGTAGACCGATCGGGGCTCGGAGACGGCGCGTAGACCGATCGGGGTGTAGATCCGACGCGCGCCCTGACTCGGCACGAAGTTCTGCTCTGGAGCGTTGAACATGATTGTACAGGAAAAAAAAAAAAAATTCAACTTTCGTTTCGCGTCGTCTCTAGCGTTGATCGGGCGCGTAGACCGATCGGGTCTCGGAGACGACGCGTAGACCGATCGGGGCTTAGGAGACGACGCGTAGACCGATCGGGGCTCGGAGACGGCGCGTAGACCGATCGGGGTGTAGATCCGACGCTCGCCCTGACTCGGCACGAAGTTCTGCTCTGGAGCGTTGAACATGATTGTAGAGGAAAAAAAAAAAAAAAAAAATTCAACTTTCGTTTTGCGTCGTCTCTAGCGTTGATCGGGCGCGTAGACCGATCGGGTCTCGGAGACGACGCGTAGACCGATCGGGGCTTAGGAGACGACGCGTAGACCGATCGGGGCTCGGAGACGGCGCGTAGACCGATCGGGGTGTAGATCCGACGCTCGCCCTGACTCGGCACGAAGTCCTGCTCTGGAGCTTTGAACATGATTGTAGAGGAAAAAAAAAAAAAAAAAATTCAACTTTCGTTTCGCGTCGTCTCTAGTGTTGATCGGGCGCGTAGACCGATCGGGGCTCGGAGACGACGCGTAGACCGATCGGGGTGTAGATCCGACGCTCGCCCTGACTCGGCACGAAGTTCTGCTCTGGAGCGTTGAACATGATTGTAGAGGAAAAAAAAAAAAAAATTCAACTTTCGTTTCGAGTCGTCTCTAGCGTTGATCGGGCGCGTAGACCGATCGGGTCTCGGAGACGACGCGTAGACCGATCGGGGCTTAGGAGACGACGCGTAGACCGATCGGGGCTCGGAGACGGCGCGTAGACCGATCGGGGTGTAGATCCGACGCTCGCCCTGACTCGGCACGAAGTTCTGCTCTGGAGCGTTGAACATGATTGTAAAGTGGAAAAAAAAAAAAATTCAACTTTTGTTTCGAGTCGTCTCTAGTGTTGATCGGGCGCGTAGACCGATGGGGGCTCGGAGACGACGCGTAGACCGATCGGGGCTGAGGAGACGACGCGTAGACCGATCGGGGCTCGGAGACAGCGCGTAGACCGATCGGGGCTTAGGAGACGACGCGTAGACCGATCGGGGCTCGGAGACGGCGCGTAGACCGATCGGGGTGTAGATTCGACGCTCGCCCTGACTCGGCACGAAGTTCTGCTCTGGAGCGTTGAACATGATTGTAGAAGAAAAAAAAAAAAAAAAAAATTCAACTTTCGTTTCGCGTCGTCTCTAGTGTTGATCGGGCGCGTAGACCGATCGGGGCTCGGAGACGACGCGTAGACCGATCGGGGCTTAGGAGACGACGCGTAGACCGATCGGGGGTCGGAGACGGCGCGTAGACCGATCGGGGTGTAGATCCGACGCTCGCCCTGACTCAGCACGAAGTTCTGCTCTGGAGCGTTGAACATGATTGTAGAGAGGAAAAAAAAAATTCAACTTTTGTTTCGCGTCGTCTCTAGTGTTGATCGGGCGCGTAGACCGATGGGGGCTCGGAGACGACGCGTAGACCGATCGGGGGTTAGGAGACGACGCGTAGACCGATCGGGGCTCGGAGACGGCGCGTAGACCGATCGGGGCTTAGGAGACGACGCGTAGACCGATCGGGGCTCGGAGACAGCGCGTAGACCGATCGGGGTGTAGATCCGACGCTCGCCCTGACTCGGCACGAAGTTCTGCTCTGGAGCGTTGAACATGATTGTAGAGGAAAAAAAAAAAAAAAAAAAATTCAACTTTCGTTTCGCGTCGTCTCTAGCGTTGATCGGGCGCGTAGACCGATCGGGTCTCGGAGACGACGCGTAGACCGATCGGGGCTTAGGAGACGACGCGTAGACCGATCGGGGCTCGGAGACGGCGCGTAGACCGATCGGGGTGTAGATCCGACGCTCGCCCTGACTCGGCACGAAGTTCCGCTCTGGAGCGTTGAACATGATTGTAGAGGAAAAAAAAAAAAAATTCAACTTTTGTTTCGCGTCGTCTCGAGTGTTGATCGGGCGCGTAGACCGATCGGGGCTCGGAGACGACGCGTAGACCGATCGGGGCTTAGGCGACGACGCGTAGACCGATCGGGGCTCGGAGACGGCGCGTAGACCGATCGGGGTGTAGATCCGACGCTCGCCCTGACTCGGCACGAAGTCCTGCTCTGGAGCTTTGAACATGATTGTAGAGGAAAAAAAAAAAAAAAAATTCAACTTTCGTTTCGCGTCGTCTCTAGTGTTGATCGGGCGCGTAGACCGATCGGGGCTCGGAGACGACGCGTAGACCGATCGGGGTGTAGATCCGACGCTCGCCCTGACTCGGCACAAAGTTCTGCTCTGGAGCGTTGAACATGATTGTAGAGGAAAAAAAAAAAAAAAAAAATTCAATCTTTGTTTCGCGTCGTCTCTAGTGTTGATCGGGCGCGTAGACCGATCGGGACTCGGAGACGACGCGTAGACCAATCGGGGTGTAGATCCGACGCTCGCCCTGATTCGGCACAAAGTTCTGCTCTGGAGCGTTGAACATGATTGTAGAGGAAAAAAAAAAAAAAAAAAAAAATTCAATCTTTGTTTCGCGTCGTCTCTAGCGTTGATCGGGCGCGTAGACCGATCGGGTCTCGGAGACGACGCGTAGACCGATCGGGGCTTAGGAGACGACGCGTAGACCGATCGGGGCTCGGAGACGGCGCGTAGACCGATCGGGGTGTAGATCCGACGCTCGCCCTGACTCGGCACGAAGTTCCGCTCTGGAGCGTTGAACATGATTGTAGAGGAAAAAAAAAAAAAAATTCAACTTTTGTTTCGCGTCGTCTCGAGTGTTGATCGGGCGCGTAGACCGATCGGGGCTCGGAGACGACGCGTAGACCGATCGGGGCTTAGGCGACGACGCGTAGACCGATCGGGGCTCGGAGACGGCGCGTAGACCGATCGGGGTGTAGATCCGACGCTCGCCCTGACTCGGCACGAAGTCCTGCTCTGGAGCTTTGAACATGATTGTAGAGGAAAAAAAAAAAAAAAAATTCAACTTTCGTTTCGCGTCGTCTCTAGTGTTGATCGTGCGCGTAGACCGATCGGGGCTCGGAGACGACGCGTAGACCGATCGGGGTGTAGATCCGACGCTCGCCCTGACTCGGCACAAAGTTCTGCTCTGGAGCGTTGAACATGATTGTAGAGGAAAAAAAAAAAAAAAAAATTCAATCTTTGTTTCGCGTCGTCTCTAGTGTTGATCGGGCGCGTAGACCGATCGGGACTCGGAGACGACGCGTAGACCAATCGGGGTGTAGATCCGACGCTCGCCCTGATTCGGCACAAAGTTCTGCTCTGGAGCGTTGAACATGATTGTAGAGGAAAAAAAAAAAAAAAAATTCAATCTTTGTTTCGCGTCGTCTCTAGTGTTGATCGGGCGCGTAGACCGATCGGGACTCGGAGACGACGCGTAGACCGATCGGGGCTTAGGAGACGACGCGTAGACCGATCGGGGCTCGGAGACGGCGCGTAGACCGATCGGGGTGTAGATCCGACGCTCGCCCTGACTCGGCACAAAGTTCTGCTCTGGAGCGTTGAACATGATTGTAGAAGAAAAAAAAAAAAAATTCAACTTTTGTTTCGCGTCGTCTCTAGTGTTGATCGGGCTCGTAGACCGATCGGGACTCGGAGACGACGCGTAGACCGATCGGGGCTTAGGAGACAACGCGTAGACCGATCGGGGCTCGGAGACGGCGCGTAGACCGATCGGGGTGTAGATCCGACGCTCGCCCTGACTCGGCACAAAGTTCTGCTCTGGAGCGTTGAACATGATTGTAGAGGAAAAAAAAAAAAAAAAAAATTCAACTTTTGTTTCGCGTCGTCTCTAGTGTTGATCGGGCGCGTAGACCGATCGGGACTCGGAGACGACCCGTAGACCGATCGGGGCTTAGGAGTCGACGCGTAGACCGATCGGGGCTCGGAGACGGCGCGTAGACCGATCGGGGTGTAGATCCGACGCGCGCCCTGACTCGGCACGAAGTTCTGCTCTGGAGCGTTGAACATGATTGTACAGGAAAAAAAAAAAAAAATTCAACTTTCGTTTCGCGTCGTCTCTAGCGTTGATCGGGCGCGTAGACCGATCGGGTCTCGGAGACGACGCGTAGACCGATCGGGGCTTAGGAGACGACGCGTAGACCGATCGGGGCTCGGAGACGGCGCGTAGACCGATCGGGGTGTAGATCCGACGCTCGCCCTGACTCGGCACGAAGTTCTGCTCTGGAGCGTTGAACATGATTGTAGAAGAAAAAAAAAAAAAAATTCAACTTTTGTTTCGCGTCGTCTCTAGTGTTGATCGGGCGCGTAGACCGATCGGGACTCGGAGACGACGCGTAGACCGATCGGGGCTTAGGAGACAACGCGTAGACCGATCGGGGCTCGGAGACGGCGCGTAGACCGATCGGGGTGTAGATCCGACGCTCGCCCTGACTCGGCACAAAGTTCTGCTCTGGAGCGTTGAACATGATTGTAGAGGAAAAAAAAAAAAGAAAAAAATTCAACTTTTGTTTCGCGTCGTCTCTAGTGTTGATCGGGCGCGTAGACCGATCGGGACTCGGAGACGACGCGTAGACCGATCGGGGCTTAGGAGTCGACGCGTAGACCGATCGGGGCTCGGAGACGGCGCGTAGACCGATCGGGGTGTAGATCCGACGCGCGCCCTGACTCGGCACGAAGTTCTGCTCTGGAGCGTTGAACATGATTGTAGAGTGGAAAAAAAAAAAATTCAACTTTTGGTTCGCGTCGTCTCTAGTGTTGATCGGGCGCGTAGACCGATGGGGGCTCGGAGACGACGCGTAGACCGATCGGGGCTTAGGAGACGACGCGTAGACCGATCGGGGCTCGGAGACGGCGCGTAGACCGATCGGGGCTTAGGAGACGACGCGTAGACCGATCGGGGCTCGGAGACGGCGCGTAGACCGATCGGGGGTCGGAGACGGCGCGTAGACCGATCGGGGTGTAGATCCGACGCTCGCCCTGACTCAGCACGAAGTTCTGCTCTGGAGCGTTGAACATGATTGTAGAGAGGAAAAAAAAAATTCAACTTTTGTTTCGCGTCGTCTCTAGTGTTGATCGGGCGCGTAGACCGATGGGGGCTCGGAGACGACGCGTAGACCGATCGGGGCTTAGGAGACGACGCGTAGACCGATCGGGGCTCGGAGACGGCGCGTAGACCGATCGGGGCTTAGGAGACGACGCGTAGACCGATCGGGGCTCGGAGACAGCGCGTAGACCGATCGGGGTGTAGATCCGACGCTCGCCCTGACTCGGCACGAAGTTCTGCTCTGGAGCGTTGAACATGATTGTAGAGGAAAAAAAAAAAAAAAAAAAATTCAACTTTCGTTTCGCGTCGTCTCTAGCGTTGATCAGGCGCGTAGACCGATCGGGTCTCGGAGACGACGCGTAGACCGATCGGGGCTCAGGAGACGACGCGTAGACCGATCGGGGCTCGGAGACGGCGCGTAGACCGATCGGGGTGTAGATCCGACGCTCGCCCTGACTCGGCACGAAGTTCCGCTCTGGAGCGTTGAACATGATTGTAGAGGAAAAAAAAAAAATTCAACTTTTGTTTCGCGTCGTCTCGAGTGTTGATCGGGCGCGTAGACCGATCGGGGCTCGGAGACGACGCGTAGACCGATCGGGGCTTAGGCGACGACGCGTAGACCGATCGGGGCTCGGAGACGGCGCGTAGACCGATCGGGGTGTAGATCCGACGCTCGCCCTGACTCGGCACGAAGTCCTGCTCTGGAGCGTTGAACATGATTGTAGAGGAAAAAAAAAAAAAAAAAAATTCAATCTTTGTTTCGCGTCGTCTCTAGTGTTGATCGGGCGCGTAGACCGATCGGGACTCGGAGACGACGCGTAGACCAATCGGGGTGTAGATCCGACGCTCGCCCTGATTCGGCACAAAGTTCTGCTCTGGAGCGTTGAACATGATTGTAGAGGAAAAAAAAAAAAAAAAAAAAATTCAATCTTTGTTTCGCGTCGTCTCTAGCGTTGATCGGGCGCGTAGACCGATCGGGTCTCGGAGACGACGCGTAGACCGATCGGGGCTTAGGAGACGACGCGTAGACCGATCGGGGCTCGGAGACGGCGCGTAGACCGATCGGGGTGTAGATCCGACGCTCGCCCTGACTCGGCACGAAGTTCCGCTCTGGAGCGTTGAACATGATTGTAGAGGAAAAAAAAAAAAAATTCAACTTTTGTTTCGCGTCGTCTCGAGTGTTGATCGGGCGCGTAGACCGATCGGGGCTCGGAGACGACGCGTAGACCGATCGGGGCTTAGGCGACGACGCGTAGACCGATCGGGGCTCGGAGACGGCGCGTAGACCGATCGGGGTGTAGATCCGACGCTCGCCCTGACTCGGCACGAAGTCCTGCTCTGGAGCTTTGAACATGATTGTAGAGGAAAAAAAAAAAAAAAAATTCAACTTTCGTTTCGCGTCGTCTCTAGTGTTGATCGGGCGCGTAGACCGATCGGGGCTCGGAGACGACGCGTAGACCGATCGGGGTGTAGATCCGACGCTCGCCCTGACTCGGCACAAAGTTCTGCTCTGGAGCGTTGAACATGATTGTAGAGGAAAAAAAAAAAAAAAAAATTCAATCTTTGTTTCGCGTCGTCTCTAGTGTTGATCGGGCGCGTAGACCGATCGGGACTCGGAGACGACGCGTAGACCGATCGGGGCTTAGGAGACAACGCGTAGACCGATCGGGGCTCGGAGACGGCGCGTAGACCGATCGGGGTGTAGATCCGACGCTCGCCCTGACTCGGCACAAAGTTCTGCTCTGGAGCGTTGAACATGATTGTAGAGGAAAAAAAAAAAAAAAAAAAAATTCAACTTTTGTTTCGCGTCGTCTCTAGTGTTGATCGGGCGCGTAGACCGATCGGGACTCGGAGACGACGCGTAGACCGATCGGGGCTTAGGAGTCGACGCGTAGACCGATCGGGGCTCGGAGACGGCGCGTAGACCGATCGGGGTGTAGATCCGACGCGCGCCCTGACTCGGCACGAAGTTCTGCTCTGGAGCGTTGAACATGATTGTACAGGAAAAAAAAAAAAAAATTCAACTTTCGTTTCGCGTCGTCTCTAGCGTTGATCGGGCGCGTAGACCGATAGGGTCTCGGAGACGACGCGTAGACCGATCGGGGCTTAGGAGACGACGCGTAGACCGATCGGGGCTCGGAGACGGCGCGTAGACCGATCGGGGTGTAGATCCGACGCTCGCCCTGACTCGGCACGAAGTTCTGCTCTGGAGCGTTGAACATGATTGTAGAAGAAAAAAAAAAAAAAATTCAACTTTTGTTTCGCGTCGTCTCTAGTGTTGATCGGGCGCGTAGACCGATCGGGACTCGGAGACGACGCGTAGACCGATCGGGGCTTAGGAGACAACGCGTAGACCGATCGGGGCTCGGAGACGGCGCGTAGACCGATCGGGGTGTAGATCCGACGCTCGCCCTGACTCGGCACAAAGTTCTGCTCTGGAGCGTTGAACATGATTGTAGAGGAAAAAAAAAAAGAAAAAAATTCAACTTTTGTTTCGCGTCGTCTCTAGTGTTGATCGGGCGCGTAGACCGATCGGGACTCGGAGACGACGCGTAGACCGATCGGGGCTTAGGAGTCGACGCGTAGACCGATCGGGGCTCGGAGACGGCGCGTAGACCGATCGGGGTGTAGATCCGACGCGCGCCCTGACTCGGCACGAAGTTCTGCTCTGGAGCGTTGAACATGATTGTAGAGTGGAAAAAAAAAAAATTCAACTTTTGGTTCGCGTCGTCTCTAGTGTTGATCGGGCGCGTAGACCGATGGGGGCTCGGAGACGACGCGTAGACCGATCGGGGCTTAGGAGACGACGCGTAGACCGATCGGGGCTCGGAGACGGCGCGTAGACCGATCGGGGCTTAGGAGACGACGCGTAGACCGATCGGGGCTCGGAGACGGCGCGTAGACCGATCGGGGCTTAGGAGACGACGCGTAGACCGATCGGGGCTCGGAGACGGCGCGTAGACCGATCGGGGTGTAGATCCGACGCTCGCCCTGACTCGGCACGAAGTTCTGCTCTGGAGCGTTGAACATGATTGTAGAGGAAAAAAAAAAAAAAAAATTCAACTTTCGTTTCGCGTCGTCTCTAGCGTTGATCGGGCGCGTAGACCGATGGGGGCTCGGAGACGACGCGTAGACCGATCGGGGCTTAGGAGACGACGCGTAGACCGATCGGGGCTCGGAGACGGCGCGTAGACCGATCGGGGTGTAGATCCGACGCTCGCCCTGACTCGGCACGAAGTTCTGCTCTGGAGCGTTGAACATGATTGTAGAGTGGAAAAAAAAAAATTCAACTTTTGTTTCGCGTCGTCTCTAGTGTTGATCGGGCGCGTAGACCGATGGGGGCTCGGAGACGACGCGTAGACCGATCGGGGCTTAGGAGACGACGCGTAGACCGATCGGGGCTCGGAGACGGCGCGTAGACCGATCGGGGCTTAGGAGACGACGCGTAGACCGATCGGGGCTCGGAGACGGCGCGTAGACCGATCGGGGTGTAGATCCGACGCTCGCCCTGACTCGGCACGAAGTTCTGCTCTGGAGCGTTGAACATGATTGTAGAGGAAAAAAAAAAAAAAAAATTCAACTTTCGTTTCGCGTCGTCTCTAGCGTTGATCGGGCGCGTAGACCGATCGGGTCTCGGAGACGACGCGTAGACCGATCGGGGCTTAGGAGACGACGCGTAGACCGATCGGGGCTCGGAGACGGCGCGTAGACCGATCGGGGTGTAGATCCGACGCTCGCCCTGACTCGGCACGAAGTTCTGCTCTGGAGCGTTGAACATGATTGTAAAGTGGAAAAAAAAAAATTCAACTTTTGTTTCGCGTCGTCTCTAGTGTTGATCGGGCGCGTAGACCGATGGGGGCTCGGAGACGACGCGTAGACCGATCGGGGCTTAGGAGACGACGCGTAGACCAATCGGGGCTCGGAGACGGCGCGTAGACCGATCGGGGCTTAGGAGACGACGCGTAGACCGATCGGGGCTCGGAGACGGCGCGTAGACCGATCGGGGTGTAGATCCGACGCTCGCCCTGACTCGGCACGAAGTTCTGCTCTCGAGCGTTGAACATGATTGTAGAGGAAAAAAAAAAAAAAATTCAAGTTTCGTTTCGCGTCGTCTCTAGCGTTGATCGGGCGCGTAGACCGATCGGGTCTCGGAGACGACGCGTAGACCGATCGGGGCTTAGGAGACGACGCGTAGACCGATCGGGGCTCGGAGACGGCGCGTAGACCGATCGGGGTGTAGATCCGACGCTAGCCCTGACTCGGCACGAAGTTCTGCTCTGGAGCGTTGAACATGATTGTAGAGTGGAAAAAAAAAAAATTCAACTTTTGTTTCGCGTCGTCTCTAGTGTTGATCGGGCGCGTAGACCGATGGGGGCTCGGAGACGACGCGTAGACCGATCGGGGCTTAGGAGACGACGCGTAGACCGATCGGGGCTCGGAGACGGCGCGTAGACCGATCGGGGTGTAGATCCGACGCTAGCCCTGACTCGGCACGAAGTTCTGCTCTCGAGCGTTGAACATGATTGTAGAGGAAAAAAAAAAAAAAATTCAAGTTTCGTTTCGCGTCGTCTCTAGCGTTGATCGGGCGCGTAGACCGATCGGGTCTCGGAGACGACGCGTAGACCGATCGGGGCTTAGGAGACGACGCGTAGACCGATCGGGGCTCGGAGACGGCGCGTAGACCGATCGGGGTGTAGATCCGACGCTAGCCCTGACTCGGCACGAAGTTCTGCTCTGGAGCGTTGAACATGATTGTAGAGTGGAAAAAAAAAAAATTCAACTTTTGTTTCGCGTCGTCTCTAGTGTTGATCGGGCGCGTAGACCGATGGGGGCTCGGAGACGACGCGTAGACCGATCGGGGCTTAGGAGACGACGCGTAGACCGATCGGGGCTTGGAGACGGCGCGTAGACCGATCGGGGCTTAGGAGACGACGCGTAGACCGATCGGGGCTCGGAGACGGCGCGTAGACCGATCGGGGTGTAGATCCGACGCTCGCCCTGACTCGGCACGAAGTTCTGCTCTGGAGCGTTGAACATGATTGTAGAGGAAAAAAAAAAAAAAAAAAAATTCAACTTTCGTTTCGCGTCGTCTCTAGCGTTGATCGGGCGCGTAGACCGATCGGGTCTCGGAGACGACGCGTAGACCGATCGGGGCTTAGGAGACGACGCGTAGACCGATCGGGGCTCGGAGACGGCGCGTAGACCGATCGGGGTGTAGATCCGACGCTCGCCCTGACTCGGCACGAAGTTCTGCTCTGGAGCGTTGAACATGATTGTAAAGTGGAAAAAAAAAATTCAACTTTTGTTTCGCGTCGTCTCTAGTGTTGATCGGGCGCGTAGACCGATGGGGGCTCGGAGACGACGCGTAGACCGATCGGGGCTTAGGAGACGACGCGTAGACCGATCGGGGCTCGGAGACGGCGCGTAGACAGATCGGGGCTTAGGAGACGACGCGTAGACCGATCGGGGCTCGGAAACGGCGCGTAGACCGATCGGGGTGTAGATCCGACGCTCGCCCTGACTCGGCACGAAGTTCCGCTCTGGAGCGTTGAACATGATTGTAGAGGAAAAAAAAAAAAAAAAAATTCAACTTTTGTTTCGCGTCGTCTCGAGTGTTGATCGGGCGCGTAGACCTATCGGGACTCGGAGACGACGCGTAGACCGATCGGGGCTTAGGAGTCGACGCGTAGACCGATCGGGGCTCGGAGACGGCGCGTAGACCGATCGGGGTGTAGATCCGACGCTTGCCCTGACTCGGCACGAAGTTCTGCTCTGGAGCGTTGAACATGATTGTAGAGGAAAAAAAAAAAAAAAAAATTCAACTTTCGTTTCGCGTCGTCTCTAGCGTCGATCGGGCGCGTAGACCGATCGGGTCTCGGAGACGACGCGTAGACCGATCGGGGCTTAGGAGACGACGCGTAGACCGATCGGGGCTCGGAGACGGCGCGTAGACCGATCGGGGTGTAGATCCGACGCTCGCCCTGACTCGGCACGAAGTTCTGCTCTGGAGCGTTGAACATGATTGTAGAGGAAAAAAAAAAAAAAAAAAATTCAACTTTCGTTTTGCGTCGTCTCTAGCGTTGATCGGGCGCGTAGACCGATCGGGTCTCGGAGACGACGCGTAGACCGATCGGGGCTTAGGAGACGACGCGTAGACCGATCGGGGCTCGGAGACGGCGCGTAGACCGATCGGGGTGTAGATCCGACGCTCGCCCTGACTCGGCACGAAGTCCTGCTCTGGAGCTTTGAACATGATTGTAGAGGAAAAAAAAAAAAAAAAATTCAACTTTCGTTTCGCGTCGTCTCTAGTGTTGATCGGGCGCGTAGACCGATCGGGGCTCGGAGACGACGCGTAGACCGATCGGGGCTTAGGAGACGACGCGTAGACCGATCGGGGGTCGGAGACGGCGCGTAGACCGATCGGGGTGTAGATCCGACGCTCGCCCTGACTCAGCACGAAGTTCTGCTCTGGAGCGTTGAACATGATTGTAGAGAGGAAAAAAAAAATTCAACTTTTGTTTCGCGTCGTCTCTAGTGTTGATCGGGCGCGTAGACCGATGGGGGCTCGGAGACGACGCGTAGACCGATCGGGGCTTAGGAGACGACGCGTAGACCGATCGGGGCTCGGAGACGGCGCGTAGACCGATCGGGGCTTAGGAGACGACGCGTAGACCGATCGGGGCTCGGAGACAGCGCGTAGACCGATCGGGGTGTAGATCCGACGCTCGCCCTGACTCGGCACGAAGTTCTGCTCTGGAGCGTTGAACATGATTGTAGAGGAAAAAAAAAAAAAAAAAAATTCAACTTTCGTTTCGCGTCGTCTCTAGCGTTGATCGGGCGCGTAGACCGATCGGGTCTCGGAGACGACGCGTAGACCGATCGGGGCTTAGGAGACGACGCGTAGACCGATCGGGGCTCGGAGACGGCGCGTAGACCGATCGGGGTGTAGATCCGACGCTCGCCCTGACTCGGCACGAAGTTCCGCTCTGGAGCGTTGAACATGATTGTAGAGGAAAAAAAAAAAAAATTCAACTTTTGTTTCGCGTCGTCTCGAGTGTTGATCGGGCGCGTAGACCGATCGGGGCTCGGAGACGACGCGTAGACCGATCGGGGCTTAGGCGACGACGCGTAGACCGATCGGGGCTCGGAGACGGCGCGTAGACCGATCGGGGTGTAGATCCGACGCTCGCCCTGACTCGGCACGAAGACCTGCTCTGGAGCTTTGAACATGATTGTAGAGGAAAAAAAAAAAAAAAATTCAACTTTCGTTTCGCGTCGTCTCTAGTGTTGATCGGGCGCGTAGACCGATCGGGGCTCGGAGACGACGCGTAGACCGATCGGGGTGTAGATCCGACGCTCGCCCTGACTCGGCACAAAGTTCTGCTCTGGAGCGTTGAACATGATTGTAGAGGAAAAAAAAAAAAAAAAAATTCAATCTTTGTTTCGCGTCGTCTCTAGTGTTGATCGGGCGCGTAGACCGATCGGGACTCGGAGACGACGCGTAGACCGATCGGGGCTTAGGAGACGACGCGTAGACCGATCGGGGCTCGGAGACGGCGCGTAGACCGATCGGGGTGTAGATCCGACGCTCGCCCTGACTCGGCACAAAGTTCTGCTCTGGAGCGTTGAACATGATTGTAGAAGAAAAAAAAAAAAAAATTCAACTTTTGTTTCGCGTCGTCTCTAGTGTTGATCGGGCGCGTAGACCGATCGGGACTCGGAGACGACGCGTAGACCGATCGGGGCTTAGGAGTCGACGCGTAGACCGATCGGGGCTCGGAGACGGCGCGTAGACCGATCGGGGTGTAGATCCGACGCGCGCCCTGACTCGGCACGAAGTTCTGCTCGGGAGCGTTGAACATGATTGTACAGGAAAAAAAAAAAAAAAATTCAACTTTCGTTTCGCGTCGTCTCTAGCGTTGATCGGGCGCGTAGACCGATCGGGTCTCGGAGACGACGCGTAGACCGATCGGGGCTTAGGAGACGACGCGTAGACCGATCGGGGCTCGGAGACGGCGCGTAGACCGATCGGGGTGTAGATCCGACGCTCGCCCTGACTCGGCACGAAGTTCTGCTCTGGAGCGTTGAACATGATTGTAGAGGAAAAAAAAAAAAAAAAAATTCAACTTTCGTTTCGCGTCGTCTCTAGCGTTGATCGGGCGCGTAGACCGATCGGGTCTCGGAGACGACGCGTAGACCGATCGGGGCTTAGGAGACGACGCGTAGACCGATCGGGGCTCGGAGACGGCGCGTAGACCGATCGGGGTGTAGATCCGACGCTCGCCCTGACTCGGCACGAAGTTCTGCTCTGGAGCGTTGAACATGATTGTAAAGTGGAAAAAAAAAATTCAACTTTTGTTTCGCGTCGTCTCTAGTGTTGATCGGGCGCGTAGACCGATGGGGGCTCGGAGACGACGCGTAGACCGATCGGGGCTTAGGAGACGACGCGTAGACCGATCGGGGCTCGGAGACGGCGCGTAGACAGATCGGGGCTTAGGAGACGACGCGTAGACCGATCGGGGCTCGGAAACGGCGCGTAGACCGATCGGGGTGTAGATCCGACGCTCGCCCTGACTCGGCACGAAGTTCCGCTCTGGAGCGTTGAACATGATTGTAGAGGAAAAAAAAAAAAAAAAAATTCAACTTTTGTTTCGCGTCGTCTCGAGTGTTGATCGGGCGCGTAGACCGATCGGGACTCGGAGACGACGCGTAGACCGATCGGGGCTTAGGAGTCGACGCGTAGACCGATCGGGGCTCGGAGACGGCGCGTAGACCGATCGGGGTGTAGATCCGACGCTTGCCCTGACTCGGCACGAAGTTCTGCTCTGGAGCGTTGAACATGATTGTAGAGGAAAAAAAAAAAAAAAAATTCAACTTTCGTTTCGCGTCGTCTCTAGCGTCGATCGGGCGCGTAGACCGATCGGGTCTCGGAGACGACGCGTAGACCGATCGGGGCTTAGGAGACGACGCGTAGACCGATCGGGGCTCGGAGACGGCGCGTAGACCGATCGGGGTGTAGATCCGACGCTCGCCCTGACTCGGCACGAAGTTCTGCTCTGGAGCGTTGAACATGATTGTAGAGGAAAAAAAAAAAAAAAAAAATTCAACTTTCGTTTTGCGTCGTCTCTAGCGTTGATCGGGCGCGTAGACCGATCGGGTCTCGGAGACGACGCGTAGACCGATCGGGGCTTAGGAGACGACGCGTAGACCGATCGGGGCTCGGAGACGGCGCGTAGACCGATCGGGGTGTAGATCCGACGCTCGCCCTGACTCGGCACGAAGTCCTGCTCTGGAGCTTTGAACATGATTGTAGAGGAAAAAAAAAAAAAAAAAATTCAACTTTCGTTTCGCGTCGTCTCTAGTGTTGATCGGGCGCGTAGACCGATCGGGGCTCGGAGACGACGCGTAGACCGATCGGGGTGTAGATCCGACGCTCGCCCTGACTCGGCACGAAGTTCTGCTCTGGAGCGTTGAACATGATTGTAGAGGAAAAAAAAAAAAAAATTCAACTTTCGTTTCGCGTCGTCTCTAGCGTTGATCGGGCGCGTAGACCGATCGGGTCTCGGAGACGACGCGTAGACCGATCGCGGCTTAGGAGACGACGCGTAGACCGATCGGGGCTCGGAGACGACGCGTAGACCGATCGGGGTGTAGATCCGACGCTCGCCCTGACTCGGCACGAAGTTCTGCTCTGGAGCGTTGAACATGATTGTAGAGGAAAAAAAAAAAAAAATTCAACTTTCGTTTCGCGTCGTCTCTAGCGTTGATCGGGCGCGTAGACCGATCGGGTCTCGGAGACGACGCGTAGACCGATCGGGGCTTAGGAGACGACGCGTAGACTGATCGGGGCTCGGAGACGGCGCGTAGACCGATCGGGGTGTAGATCCGACGCTCGCCCTGACTCGGCACGAAGTTCTGCTCTGGAGCGTTGAACATGATTGTAAAGTGGAAAAAAAAAAAAATTCAACTTTTGTTTCGCGTCGTCTCTAGTGTTGATCGGGCGCGTAGACCGATGGGGGCTCGGAGACGACGCGTAGACCGATCGGGGCTGAGGAGACGACGCGTAGACCGATCGGGGCTCGGAGACAGCGCGTAGACCGATCGGGGCTTAGGAGACGACGCGTAGACCGATCGGGGCTCGGAGACGGCGCGTAGACCGATCGGGGTCTAGATTCGACGCTCGCCCTGACTCGGCACGAAGTTCTGCTCTGGAGCGTTGAACATGATTGTAGAAGAAAAAAAAAAAAAAAAAATTCAACTTTCGTTTCGCGTCGTCTCTAGTGTTGATCGGGCGCGTAGACCGATCGGGGCTCGGAGACGACGCGTAGACCGATCGGGGCTTAGGAGACGACGCGTAGACCGATCGGGGCTCGGAGACGGCGCGTAGACCGATCGGGGTGTAGATCCGACGCTCGCCCTGACTCAGCACGAAGTTCTGCTCTGGAGCGTTGAACACGATTGTAGAGAGGAAAAAAAAAATTCAACTTTTGTTTCGCGTCGTCTCTAGTGTTGATCGGGCGCGTAGACCGATGGGGGCTCGGAGACGACGCGTAGACCGATCGGGGCTTAGGAGACGACGCGTAGACCGATCGGGGCTCGGAGACGGCGCGTAGACCGATCGGGGCTTAGGAGACGACGCGTAGACCGATCGGGGCTCGGAGACAGCGCGTAGACCGATCGGGGTGTAGATCCGACGCTCGCCCTGACTCGGCACGAAGTTCTGCTCTGGAGCGTTGAACATGATTGTAGAGGAAAAAAAAAAAAAAAAAAAAATTCAACTTTCGTTTCGCGTCGTCTCTAGCGTTGATCGGGCGCGTAGACCGATCGGGTCTCGGAGACGACGCGTAGACCGATCGGGGCTTAGGAGACGACGCGTAGACCGATCGGGGCTCGGAGACGGCGCGTAGACCGATCGGGGTGTAGATCCGACGCTCGCCCTGACTCGGCACGAAGTTCCGCTCTGGAGCGTTGAACATGATTGTAGAGGAAAAAAAAAAAAAATTCAACTTTTGTTTCGCGTCGTCTCGAGTGTTGATCGGGCGCGTAGACCGATCGGGGCTCGGAGACGACGCGTAGACCGATCGGGGCTTAGGCGACGACGCGTAGACCGATCGGGGCTCGGAGACGGCGCGTAGACCGATCGGGGTGTAGATCCGACGCTCGCCCTGACTCGGCACGAAGTCCTGCTCTGGAGCTTTGAACATGATTGTAGAGGAAAAAAAAAAAAAAAAATTCAACTTTCGTTTCGCGTCGTCTCTAGTGTTGATCGGGCGCGTAGACCGATCGGGGCTCGGAGACGACGCGTAGACCGATCGGGGTGTAGATCCGACGCTCGCCCTGACTCGGCACAAAGTTCTGCTCTGGAGCGTTGAACATGATTGTAGAGGAAAAAAAAAAAAAAAAAAATTCAATCTTTGTTTCGCGTCGTCTCTAGTGTTGATCGGGCGCGTAGACCGATCGGGACTCGGAGACGACGCGTAGACCAATCGGGGTGTAGATCCGACGCTCGCCCTGATTCGGCACAAAGTTCTGCTCTGGAGCGTTGAACATGATTGTAGAGGAAAAAAAAAAAAAAAAAATTCAATCTTTGTTTCGCGTCGTCTCTAGTGTTGATCGGGCGCGTAGACCGATCGGGACTCGGAGACGACGCGTAGACCGATCGGGGCTTAGGAGACGACGCGTAGACCGATCGGGGCTCGGAGACGGCGCGTAGACCGATCGGGGTGTAGATCCGACGCTCGCCCTGACTCGGCACAAAGTTCTGCTCTGGAGCGTTGAACATGATTGTAGAAGAAAAAAAAAAAAAAATTCAACTTTTGTTTCGCGTCGTCTCTAGTGTTGATCGGGCGCGTAGACCGATCGGGACTCGGAGACGACGCGTAGACCGATCGGGGTTTAGGAGACAACGCGTAGACCGATCGGGGCTCGGAGACGGCGCGTAGACCGATCGGGGTGTAGATCCGACGCTCGCCCTGACTCGGCACAAAGTTCTGCTCTGGAGCGTTGAACATGATTGTAGAGGAAAAAAAAAAAAAAAAAAATTCAACTTTTGTTTCGCGTCGTCTCTAGTGTTGATCGGGCGCGTAGACCGATCGGGACTCGGAGACGACGCGTAGACCGATCGGGGCTTAGGAGTCGACGCGTAGACCGATCGGGGCTCGGAGACGGCGCGTAGACCGATCGGGGTGTAGATCCGACGCGCGCCCTGACTCGGCACGAAGTTCTGCTCTGGAGCGTTGAACATGATTGTACAGGAAAAAAAAAAAAAAAATTCAACTTTCGTTTCGCGTCGTCTCTAGCGTTGATCGGGCGCGTAGACCGATCGGGTCTCGGAGACGACGCGTAGACCGATCGGGGCTTAGGAGACGACGCGTAGACCGATCGGGGCTCGGAGACGGCGCGTAGACCGATCGGGGTGTAGATCCGACGCTCGCCCTGACTCGGCACGAAGTTCTGCTCTGGAGCGTTGAACATGATTGTAGAGTGGAAAAAAAAAAAATTCAACTTTTGTTTCGCGTCGTTTCTAGTGTTGATCGGGCGCGTAGACCGATGGGGGCTCGGAGACGACGCGTAGACCGATCGGGGCTTAGGAGACGACGCGTAGACCCATCGGGGCTCGGAGAGGGCGCGTAGACCGATCGGGGTGTAGATCCGACGCTCGCCCTGACTCGGCACGAAGTTCTGCTCTGGAGCGTTGAACATGATTGTAGAGTGGAAAAAAAAAATTCAACTTTTGTTTCGCGTCGTCTCTAGTGTTGATCGGGCGCGTAGACCGATGGGGGCTCGGAGAAGACGCGTAGACCGATCGGGGTGTAGATCCGACGCTCGCCCTGACTCGGCACAAAGTTCTGCTCTGGAGCGTTGAACATGATTGTAGAGGAAAAAAAAAAAAAAAAAAATTCAATCTTTGTTTCGCGTCGTCTCTAGTGTTGATCGGGCGCGAAGACCGATCGGGACTCGGAGACGACGCGTAGACCAATCGGGGTGTAGATCCGACGCTCGCCCTGATTCGGCACAAAGTTCTGCTCTGGAGCGTTGAACATGATTGTAGAGGAAAAAAAAAAAAAAAAAATTCAATCTTTGTTTCGCGTCGTCTCTAGTGTTGATCGGGCGCGTAGACCGATCGGGACTCGGAGACGACGCGTAGACCGATCGGGGCTTAGGAGACGACGCGTAGACCGATCGGGGCTCGGAGACGGCGCGTAGACCGATCGGGGTGTAGATCCGACGCTCGCCCTGAGTCGGCACAAAGTTCTGCTCTGGAGCGTTGAACATGATTGTAGAAGAAAAAAAAAAAAAAATTCAACTTTTGTTTCGCGTCGTCTCTAGTGTTGATCGGGCGCGTAGACCGATCGGGACTCGGAGACGACGCGTAGACCGATCGGGGTTTAGGAGACAACGCGTAGACCGATCGGGGCTCGGAGACGGCGCGTAGACCGATCGGGGTGTAGATCCGACGCTCGCCCTGACTCGGCACAAAGTTCTGCTCTGGAGCGTTGAACATGATTGTAGAGGAAAAAAAAAAAAAAAAAATTCAACTTTTGTTTCGCGTCGTCTCTAGTGTTGATCGGGCGCGTAGACCGATCGGGACTCGGAGACGACGCGTAGACCGATCGGGGCTTAGGAGTCGACGCGTAGACCGATCGGGGCTCGGAGACGGCGCGTAGACCGATCGGGGTGTAGATCCGACGCGCGCCCTGACTCGGCACGAAGTTCTGCTCTGGAGCGTTGAACATGATTGTACAGGAAAAAAAAAAAAAAAATTCAACTTTCGTTTCGCGTCGTCTCTAGCGTTGATCGGGCGCGTAGACCGATCGGGTCTCGGAGACGACGCGTAGACCGATCGGGGCTTAGGAGACGACGCGTAGACCGATCGGGGCTCGGAGACGGCGCGTAGACCGATCGGGGTGTAGATCCGACGCTCGCCCTGACTCGGCACGAAGTTCTGCTCTGGAGCGTTGAACATGATTGTAGAGTGGAAAAAAAAAAAATTCAACTTTTGTTTCGCGTCGTTTCTAGTGTTGATCGGGCGCGTAGACCGATGGGGGCTCGGAGACGACGCGTAGACCGATCGGGGCTTAGGAGACGACGCGTAGACCCATCGGGGCTCGGAGAGGGCGCGTAGACCGATCGGGGTGTAGATCCGACGCTCGCCCTGACTCGGCACGAAGTTCTGCTCTGGAGCGTTGAACATGATTGTAGAGTGGAAAAAAAAAATTCAACTTTTGTTTCGCGTCGTCTCTAGTGTTGATCGGGCGCGTAGACCGATGGGGGCTCGGAGAAGACGCGTAGACCGATCGGGGCTTAGGAGACGACGCGTAGACCGATCGGGGCTCGGAGACGGCGCGTAGACCGATCGGGACTTAGGAGACGACGCGTAGACCGATCGGGCCTCGGAGACGTGCGCGTAGACCGATCGGGGTGTAGATCCGACGCTCGCCCTGACTCGGCACGAAGTTCTGCTCTGGAGCGTTGAACATGATTGTAGAGGAAAAAAAAAAAAAAAAAAAATTCAACTTTCGTTTCGCGTCGTCTCTAGCGTTGATCGGGCGCGTAGACCGATCGGGTCTCGGAGACGACGCGTAGACCGATCGGGGCTTAGGAGACGACGCGTAGACCGATCGGGGCTCGGAGACGGCGCGTAGACCGATCGGGGTGTAGATCCGACGCTCGCCCTGACTCGGCACGAAGTTCTGCTCTGGAGCGTTGAACATGATTGTAGAGGAAAAAAAAAAAAAAAAAAATTCAACTTTCGTTTCGCGTCGTCTCTAGCGTTGATCGGGCGCGTAGACCGATCGGGTCTCGGAGACGACGCGTAGACCGATCGGGGCTTAGGAGACGACGCGTAGACCGATCGGGGCTCGGAGACGGCGCGTAGACCGATCGGGGTGTAGATTCGACGCTCGCCCTGACTCGGCACGAAGTTCTGCTCTGGAGCGTTGAACATGATTGTAGAAGAAAAAAAAAAAAAAAAAAATTCAACTTTCGTTTCGCGTCGTCTCTAGTGTTGATCGGGCGCGTAGACCGATCGGGGCTCGGAGACGACGCGTAGACCGATCGGGGCTTAGGAGACGACGCGTAGACCGATCGGGGCTCGGAGACGGCGCGTAGACCGATCGGGGTGTAGATCCGACGCTCGCCCTGACTCAGCACGAAGTTCTGCTCTGGAGCGTTGAACATGATTGTAGAGAGGAAAAAAAAAATTCAACTTTTGTTTCGCGTCGTCTCTAGTGTTGATCGGGCGCGTAGACCGATGGGGGCTCGGAGACGACGCGTAGACCGATCGGGGCTTAGGAGACGACGCGTAGACCGATCGGGGCTCGGAGACGGCGCGTAGACCGATCGGGGCTTAGGAGACGACGCGTAGACCGATCGGGGCTCGGAGACAGCGCGTAGACCGATCGGGGTGTAGATCCGACGCTCGCCCTGACTCGGCACGAAGTTCTGCTCTGGAGCGTTGAACATGATTGTAGAGGAAAAAAAAAAAAAAAAAAATTCAACTTTCGTTTCGCGTCGTCTCTAGCGTTGATCGGGCGCGTAGACCGATCGGGTCTCGGAGACGACGCGTAGACCGATCGGGGCTTAGGAGACGACGCGTAGACCGATCGGGGCTCGGAGACGGCGCGTAGACCGATCGGGGTGTAGATCCGACGCTCGCCCTGACTCGGCACGAAGTTCCGCTCTGGAGCGTTGAACATGATTGTAGAGGAAAAAAAAAAAAAATTCAACTTTTGTTTCGCGTCGTCTCGAGTGTTGATCGGGCGCGTAGACCGATCGGGGCTCGGAGACGACGCGTAGACCGATCGGGGCTTAGGCGACGACGCGTAGACCGATCGGGGCTCGGAGACGGCGCGTAGACCGATCGGGGTGTAGATCCGACGCTCGCCCTGACTCGGCACGAAGTCCTGCTCTGGAGCTTTGAACATGATTGTAGAGGAAAAAAAAAAAAAAAAATTCAACATTCGTTTCGCGTCGTCTCTAGTGTTGATCGGGCGCGTAGACCGATCGGGGCTCGGAGACGACGCGTAGACCGATCGGGGTGTAGATCCGACGCTCGCCCTGACTCGGCACAAAGTTCTGCTCTGGAGCGTTGAACATGATTGTAGAGGAAAAAAAAAAAAAAAAAATTCAATCTTTGTTTCGCGTCGTCTCTAGTGTTGATCGGGCGCGTAGACCGATCGGGACTCGGAGACGACGCGTAGACCAATCGGGGTGTAGATCCGACGCTCGCCCTGATTCGGCACAAAGTTCTGCTCTGGAGCGTTGAACATGATTGTAGAGGAAAAAAAAAAAAAAAAATTCAATCTTTGTTTCGCGTCGTCTCTAGTGTTGATCGGGCGCGTAGACCGATCGGGACTCGGAGACGACGCGTAGACCGATCGGGGCTTAGGAGACGACGCGTAGACCGATCGGGGCTCGGAGACGGCGCGTAGACCGATCGGGGTGTAGATCCGACGCTCGCCCTGACTCGGCACAAAGTTCTGCTCTGGAGCGTTGAACATGATTGTAGAAGAAAAAAAAAAAAAAATTCAACTTTTGTTTCGCGTCGTCTCTAGTGTTGATCGGGCGCGTAGACCGATCGGGACTCGGAGACGACGCGTAGACCGATCGGGGTTTAGGAGACAACGCGTAGACCGATCGGGGCTCGGAGACGGCGCGTAGACCGATCGGGGTGTAGATCCGACGCTCGCCCTGACTCGGCACAAAGTTCTGCTCTGGAGCGTTGAACATGATTGTAGAGGAAAAAAAAAAAAAAAATTCAACTTTTGTTTCGCGTCGTCTCTAGTGTTGATCGGGCGCGTAGACCGATCGGGACTCGGAGACGACGCGTAGACCGATCGGGGCTTAGGAGTCGACGCGTAGACCGATCGGGGCTCGGAGACGGCGCGTAGACCGATCGGGGTGTAGATCCGACGCGCGCCCTGACTCGGCACGAAGTTCTGCTCTGGAGCGTTGAACATGATTGTACAGGAAAAAAAAAAAAAAATTCAACTTTCGTTTCGCGTCGTCTCTAGCGTTGATCGGGCGCGTAGACCGATCGGGTCTCGGAGACGACGCGTAGACCGATCGGGGCTTAGGAGACGACGCGTAGACCGATCGGGGCTCGGAGACGGCGCGTAGACCGATCGGGGTGTAGATCCGACGCTCGCCCTGACTCGGCACGAAGTTCTGCTCTGGAGCGTTGAACATGATTGTAGAGTGGAAAAAAAAAAATTCAACTTTTGTTTCGCGTCGTTTCTAGTGTTGATCGGGCGCGTAGACCGATGGGGGCTCGGAGACGACGCGTAGACCGATCGGGGCTTAGGAGACGACGCGTAGACCGATCGGGGCTCGGAGAGGGCGCGTAGACCGATCGGGGTGTAGATCCGACGCTCGCCCTGACTCGGCACGAAGTTCTGCTCTGGAGCGTTGAACATGATTGTAGAGTGGAAAAAAAAAATTCAACTTTTGTTTCGCGTCGTCTCTAGTGTTGATCGGGCGCGTAGACCGATGGGGGCTCGGAGAAGACGCGTAGACCGATCGGGGCTTAGGAGACGACGCGTAGACCGATCGGGGCTCGGAGACGGCGCGTAGACCGATCGGGGCTTAGGAGACGACGCGTAGACCGATCGGGCCTCGGAGACGTGCGCGTAGACCGATCGGGGTGTAGATCCGACGCTCGCCCTGACTCGGCACGAAGTTCTGCTCTGGAGCGTTGAACATGATTGTAGAGGAAAAAAAAAAAAAAAAAAAATTCAACTTTCGTTTCGCGTCGTCTCTAGCGTTGATCGGGCGCGTAGACCGATCGGGTCTCGGAGACGACGCGTAGACCGATCGGGGCTTAGGAGACGACGCGTAGACCGATCGGGGCTCGGAGACGGCGCGTAGACCGATCGGGGTGTAGATCCGACGCTCGCCCTGACTCGGCACGAAGTTCTGCTCTGGAGCGTTGAACATGATTGTAGAGGAAAAAAAAAAAAAAAAAAATTCAACTTTCGTTTCGCGTCGTCTCTAGCGTTGATCGGGCGCGTAGACCGATCGGGTCTCGGAGACGACGCGTAGACCGATCGGGGCTTAGGAGACGACGCGTAGACCGATCGGGGCTCGGAGACGGCGCGTAGACCGATCGGGGTGTAGATCCGACGCTCGCCCTGACTGGACACGAAGTTCTGCTCTGGAGCGTTGAACATGATTGTAGAGTGGAAAAAAAAAAATTCAACTTTTGTTTCGCGTCGTTTCTAGTGTTGATCGGGCGCGTAGACCGATGGGGGCTCGGAGACGACGCGTAGACCGAACGGGGCTTAGGAGACGACGCGTAGACCGATCGGGGCTCGGAGACGGCGCGTAGACCGATCGGGGTGTAGATCCGACGCTCGCCCTGACTCAGCACGAAGTTCTGCTCTGGAGCGTTGAACATGATTGTAGAGTGGAAAAAAAAAAATTCAACTTTTGTTTCGCGTCGTCTCTAGTGTTGATCGGGCGCGTAGACCGATGGGGGCTCGGAGACGACGCGTAGACCGATCGGGGCTTAGGAGACGACGCGTAGACCGATCGGGGCTCGGAGACGGCGCGTAGACCGATCGGGGCTTAGGAGACGACGCGTAGACCGATCGGGGCTCGGAGACGGCGCGTAGACCGATCGGGGTGTAGATCCGACGCTCGCCCTGACTCGGCACAAAGTTCTGCTCTGGAGCGTTGAACATGATTGTAGAGGAAAAAAAAAAAAAAAAATTCAACTTTTGTTTCGCGTCGTCTCGAGTGTTGATCGGGCGCGTAGACCGATCGGGGCTCGGAGACGACGCGTAGACCGATCGGGGCTTAGGCGACGACGCGTAGACCGATCGGGGCTCGGAGACGGCGCGTAGACCGATCGGGGTGTAGATCCGACGCTCGCCCTGACTCGGCACGAAGTCCTGCTCTGGAGCTTTGAACATGATTGTAGAGGAAAAAAAAAAAAAAAAATTCAACTTTCGTTTCGCGTCGTCTCTAGTGTTGATCGGGCGCGTAGACCGATCGGGGCTCGGAGACGACGCGTAGACCGATCGGGGTGTAGATCCGACGCTCGCCCTGACTCGGCACAAAGTTCTGCTCTGGAGCGTTGAACATGATTGTAGAGGAAAAAAAAAAAAAAAAAATTCAATCTTTGTTTCGCGTCGTCTCTAGTGTTGATCGGGCGCGTAGACCGATCGGGACTCGGAGACGACGCGTAGACCAATCGGGGTGTAGATCCGACGCTCGCCCTGATTCGGCACAAAGTTCTGCTCTGGAGCGTTGAACATGATTGTAGAGGAAAAAAAAAAAAAAAAATTCAATCTTTGTTTCGCGTCGTCTCTAGTGTTGATCGGGCGCGTAGACCGATCGGGACTCGGAGACGACGCGTAGACCGATCGGGGCTTAGGAGACGACGCGTAGACCGATCGGGGCTCGGAGACGGCGCGTAGACCGATCGGGGTGTAGATCCGACGCTCGCCCTGACTCGGCACAAAGTTCTGCTCTGGAGCGTTGAACATGATTGTAGAAGAAAAAAAAAAAAAAAAATTCAACTTTTGTTTCGCGTCGTCTCTAGTGTTGATCGGGCGCGTAGACCGATCGGGACTCGGAGACGACGCGTAGACCGATCGGGGCTTAGGAGACAACGCGTAGACCGATCGGGGCTCGGAGACGGCGCGTCGACCGATCGGGGTGTAGATCCGGCGCTCGCCCTGACTCGGCACAAAGTTCTGCTCTGGAGCGTTGAACATGATTGTAGAGGAAAAAAAAAAAAAGAAAAAAATTCAACTTTTGTTTCGCGTCGTCTCTAGTGTTGATCGGGCGCGTAGACCGATCGGGACTCGGAGACGACGCGTAGACCGATCGGGGCTTAGGAGTCGACGCGTAGACCGATCGGGGCTCGGAGACGGCGCGTAGACCGATCGGGGTGTAGATCCGACGCGCGCCCTGACTCGGCACGAAGTTCTGCTCTGGAGCGTTGAACATGATTGTACAGGAAAAAAAAAAAAAAAATTCAACTTTCGTTTCGCGTCGTCTCTAGCGTTGATCGGGCGCGTAGACCGATCGGGTCTCGGAGACGACGCGTAGACCGATCGGGGCTTAGGAGACGACGCGTAGACCGATCGGGGCTCGGAGACGGCGCGTAGACCGATCGGGGTGTAGATCCGACGCTCGCCCTGACTCGGCACGAAGTTCTGCTCTGGAGCGTTGAACATGATTGTAGAGTGGAAAAAAAAAAAATTCAACTTTTGTTTCGCGTCGTTTCTAGTGTTGATCGGGCGCGTAGACCGATGGGGGCTCGGAGACGACGCGTAGACCGATCGGGGCTTAGGAGACGACGCGTAGACCGATCGGGGCTCGGAGACGGCGCGTAGACCGATCGGGGCTTAGGAGACGACGCGTAGACCGATCGGGGCTCGGAGACGGCGCGTAGACCGATCGGGGTGTAGATCCGACGCTCGCCCTGACTCGGCACGAAGTTCTGCTCTGGAGCGTTGAACATGATTGTAGAGGAAAAAAAAAAAAAAAAAATTCAACTTTCGTTTCGCGTCGTCTCTAGCGTTGATCGGGCGCGTAGACCGATCGGGTCTCGGAGACGACGCGTAGACCGATCGGGGCTTAGGAGACGACGCGTAGACCGATCGGGGCTCGGAGACGGCGCGTAGACCGATCGGGGTGTAGATCCGACGCTCGCCCTGACTCGGCACGAAGTTCTGCTCTGGAGCGTTGAACATGATTGTAGAGGAAAAAAAAAAAAAAAAATTCAACTTTCGTTTCGCGTCGTCTCTAGCGTTGATCGGGCGCGTAGACCGATCGGGTCTCGGAGACGACGCGTAGACCGATCGGGGCTTAGGAGACGACGCGTAGACCGATCGGGGCTCGGAGACGGCGCGTAGACCGATCGGGGTGTAGATCCGACGCTCGCCCTGACTCAGCACGAAGTTCTGCTCTGGAGCGTTGAACATGATTGTAGAGTGGAAAAAAAAAAAATTCAACTTTTGTTTCGCGTCGTCTCTAGTGTTGATCGGGCGCGTAGACCGATGGGGGCTCGGAGACGACGCGTAGACCGATCGGGGCTTAGGAGACGACGCGTAGACCGATCGGGGCTCGGAGACGGCGCGTAGACCGATCGGGGCTTAGGAGACGACGCGTAGACCGATCGGGGCTCGGAGACGGCGCGTAGACCGATCGGCGTGTAGATCCGACGCTCGCCCTGACTCGGCACGAAGTTCTGCTCTGGAGCGTTGAACATGATTGTAGAGGAAAAAAAAAAAAAAAAAAATTCAACTTTCGTTTCGCGTCGTCTCTAGCGTTGATCGGGCGCGTAGACCGATCGGGTCTCGGAGACGACGCGTAGACCGATCGGGGCTTAGGAGACGACGCGTAGACCGATCGGGGCTCGGAGACGGCGCGTAGACCGATCGGGGTGTAGATCCGACGCTCGCCCTGACTCGGCACGAAGTTCTGCTCTGGAGCGTTGAACATGATTGTAAAGTGGAAAAAAAAAAAAATTCAACTTTTGTTTCGCGTCGTCTCTAGTGTTGATCGGGCGCGTAGACCGATGGGGGCTCGGAGACGACGCGTAGACCGATCGGGGCTGAGGAGACGACGCGTAGACCGATCGGGGCTCGGAGACAGCGCGTAGACCGATCGGGGCTTAGGAGACGACGCGTAGACCGATCGGGGCTCGGAGACGGCGCGTAGACCGATCGGGGTGTAGATCCGACGCTCGCCCTGACTCGGCACGAAGTTCCGCTCTGGAGCGTTGCACATGATTGTAGAAGAAAAAAAAAAAAAAAAAATTCAACTTTCGTTTCGCGTCGTCTCTAGTGTTGATCGGGCGCGTAGACCGATCGGGGCTCGGAGACGACGCGTAGACCGATCGGGGCTTAGGAGACGACGCGTAGACCGACTGGGGCTCGGAGACGGCGCGTAGACCGATCGGGGTGTAGATCCGACGCTCGCCCTGACTCGGCACGAAGTTCCGCTCTGGAGCGTTGAACATGATTGTAGAGGAAAAAAAAAAAAAAAAAAAAAAAATTCAACTTTCGTTTCGCGTCGTCTCTAGAGTTGATCGGGCGCGTAGACCGATCGGGGCTCGGAGACGACGCGTAGACCGATCGGGGCTTAGGAGACGACGCGTAGACCGATCGGGGGTCGGAGACGACGCGTAGACCGATCGGGGCTTAGGAGACGACGCGTAGACCGATCGGGGCTCGGAGACGGCGCGTAGACCGATCGGGGTGTAGATCCGACGCTCGCCCTGACTCGGCACAAAGTTCTGCTCTGGAGCGTTGAACATGATTGTAGAGGAAAAAAAAAAAAAAAATTCAACTTTTGTTTCGCGTCGTCTCTAGTGTTGATCGGGCGCGTAGACCGATCGGGACTCGGAGACGACGCGTAGACCGATCGGAGCTTAGGAAACGACGCGTAGACCGATCGGGGCTCGGAGACGGCGCGTAGACCGATCGGGGTGTAGATCCGACGCTCGCCCTGACTCGGCACAAAGTTCTGCTCTGGAGCGTTGAACATGATTGTAGAGGAAAAAAAAAAAAAAAAATTCAACTTTTGTTTCGCGTCGTCTCTAGTGTTGATCGGGCGCGTAGACCGATCGGGACTCGGAGACGACGCGTAGACCGATCGGGGCTTAGGAGTCGACGCGTAGACCGATCGGGGCTCGGAGACGGCGCGTAGACCGATCGGGGAGTAGATCCGACGCTCGCCCTGACTCGGCACGAAGTTCTACTCTGGAGCGTTGAACATGATTGTAGAGGAAACAAAAAAAAAAAAAATTCAACTTTCGTTTCGCGTCGTCTCTAGCGTTGATCGGGCGCGTAGACCGATCGGGTCTCGGAGACGGCGCGTAGACCGATCGGGGTGTAGATCAGACGCTCGCCCTGACTCGGCACGAAGTTCTGCTCTGGAGCGTTGAACATGATTGTAGAGGAAAAAAAAAAAAAAAAATTCAACTTTCGTTTCGCGTCGTCTCTAGTGTTGATCGGGCGCGTAGACCGATCGGGGCTCGGAGACGGCGCGTAGACCGATCGGGGTGTAGATCCGACGCTCGCCCTGACTCGGCACGAAGTTCCGCTCTGGAGCGTTGAACATGATCGTAGAGGAAAAAAAAAAAAAAATTCAACTTTCGTTTCGCGTCGTCTCTAGCGTTGATCGGGCGCGTAGACCGATCGGGTCTCGGAGACGACGCGTAGACCGATCGGGGCTTAGGAGTCGACGCGTAGACCGATCGGGGCTCGGAGACGGCGCGTAGACCGATCGGGGTGTAGATCCGACGCTCGCCCTGACTCGGCACGAAGTTCTGCTGTGGAGCGTTGAACATGATTGTAAAGGAAAAAAAAAAAAAAAAATTCAACTTTCGTTTCGCGTCGTCTCTAGCGTTGATCGGGCGCGGAGACCGATCGGGTCTCGGAGACGACGCGTAGACCGATCGGGGCTTAGGAGACGACGCGTAGACCGATCGGGTCTCGGAGACGGCGCGTAGACCGATCGGGGTGTAGATCCGACGCTCGCCCTGACTCGGCACAAAGTTCTGCTCTGGAGGGTTGAACATGATTGTAGAAGAAAAAAAAAAAAAAATTCAACTTTTGTTTCGCGTCGTCTCTAGTGTTGATCGGGCGCGTAGACCGATCGGGACTCGGAGACGACGCGTAGACCGATCGGGGCTTAGGAGACGACGCGTAGACCGATCGGGGCTCGGAGACGGCGCGTAGACCGATCGGGGTGTAGATCCGACGCTCGCCCTGACACGGCACGAAGTTCTGCTCTGGAGCGTTGAACATGATTGTAGAGGAAAAAAAAAAAAAATTCAACTTTCGTTTCGCGTCGTCTCTAGTATTGATCGGGCGCGTAGACCGATCGGGGCTCGGAGACGGCGCGTAGACCGATCGGGGTGTAGATCAGACGCTCGCCCTGACTCGGCACGAAGTTCTGCTCTGGAGCATTGAACATGATTGTAGAGGAAAAAAAAAAAAAAAAATTCAACTTTTGTTTCGCGTCGTCTCTAGTGTTGATCGGGCGCGTAGACCGATCGGGCTTAGGAGACGACGCGTAGACCGATCGGGGCTCGGAGACGGCGCGTAGACCGATCGGGGAGTAGATCCGACGCTCGCCCTGACTCGGCACAAAGTTCTGCTCTGGAGCGTTGAACATGATTGTAGAGGAAAAAAAAAAAAAAAAAATCCAACTTTTGTTTCGCGTCGTCTCTAGTGTTGATCGGGCGCGTAGACCGATCGGGCTTAGGAGACGACGCGTAAACCGATCGGGGCTCGGAGACGGCGCGTAGACCTATCGGGGCTTAGGAGACGACGCGTAGACCGATCGGGGCTCGGAGACGGCGCGTAGACCGATCGGGGTGTAGATCAGACGCTCGCCCTGACTCGGCACGAAGTTCTGCTCTGGAGCGTTGAACATGATTGTAGAGGAAAAAAAAAAAAAAATCAACTTTCGTTTCGCGTCGTCTCTAGTGTTGATCGAGCGCGTAGACCGATCGGGGCTCGGAGACGGCGCGTAGACCGATCGGGGTGTAGATCAGACGCTCGCCCTGACTCGGCACGAAGTTCTGCTCTGGAGCGTTGAACATGATTGTAGAGGAAAAAAAAAAAAATTCAACTTTCGTTTCGCGTCGTCTCTAGTGTTGATCGGGCGCGTAGACCGATCGGGGCTCGGAGACGGCGCGTAGACCGATCGGGGTGTAGATCCGACGCTCGCCCTGACTCGGCACGAAGTTCTGCTCTGGAGCGTTGAACATGATTGTAGAGGAAAAAAAAAAAAAATTCAACTTTCGTTTCGCGTCGTCTCTAGTGTTGATCGGGCGCGTAGACCGATGGGGGCTCGGAGACGACGCGTAGACCGATCGGGGCTTAGGAGACGACGCGTAGACCGATCGGGTCTCGGAGACGGCGCGTAGACCGATCGGGGTGTAGATCCGACGCTCGCCCTGACTCGGCACAAAGTTCTGCTCTGGAGGGTTGAACATGATTGTAAAAGAAAAAAAAAAAAAAAATTCAACTTTTGTTTCGCGTCGTCTCTAGTGTTGATCGGGCGCGTAGACCGATCGGGACTCGGAGACGACGCGTAGACCGATCGGGGCTTAGGAGACGACGCGTAGACCGATCGGGGCTCGGAGACGGCGTGTAGACCGATCGGGGTGTAGATCCGACGCTCGCCCTGACTCGGCACGAAGTTCTGCTCTGGAGCGTTGAACATGATTGTAGAGGAAAAAAAAAAAAAAATTCAACTTTCGTTTCGCGTCGTCTCTAGTGTTGATCGGGCGCGTAGACCGATCGGGGCTCGGAGACGGCGCGTAGACCGATCGGGGTGTCGATCAGACGCTCGCCCTGACTCGGCACGAAGTTCTGCTCTGGAGCGTTGAACATGATTGTAGAGGAAAAAAAAAAAAAAATTCAACTTTCGTTTCGCGTCGTCTCTAGTGTTGATCGGGCGCGTAGACCGATCGGGGCTCGGAGACGGCGCGTAGACCGATCGGGGTGTAGATCCGACGCTCGCCCTGACTCGGCACGAAGTTCTGCTCTGGAGCGTTGAACATGATTGTAGAGGAAAAAAAAAAAAAAAAAAAATTCAACTTTTGTTTCGCGTCGTCTCTAGTGTTGATCGGGCGCGTAGACCGATCGGGACTCGGAGACGACGCGTAGACCGATCGGGGCTTAGGAGACGACGCGTAGACCGATCGGGGCTCGGAGACGGCGCGTAGACCGATCGTGGTGTAGATCCGACGCTCGCCCTGACTCGGCACGAAGTTCCGCTCTGGAGCGTTGAACATGATTGTAGAGAAAAAAAAAAAAAAAAATTCAACTTTTGTTTCGCGTCGTCTCTAGTGTTGATCGGGCGCGTAGACCGATGGGGGCTCGGAGACGACGCGTAGACCGATCGGGGCTTAGGAGACGACGCGTAGACCGATCGGGGCTCGGAGACGGCGCGTAGACCGATCGGGGTGTAGATCAGACGCTCGCCCTGACTCGGCACGAAGTTCTGCTCTGGAGCGTTGAACATGACTGTAGAGTGGAAAAAAAAAATTCAACTTTTGTTTCGCGTCGTCTCTAGTGTTGATCGGGCGCGCAGACCGATGGGGGCTCGGAGACGACGCGTAGACCGATCGGGGCTTAGGAGACGACGCGTAGACCGATCGGGGCTCGGAGACGGTGCGTAGACCGATCGGGGCTTAGGAGACGACGCGTAGACCGATCGGGGCTCGGAGACGGCGCGTAGACCGATCGGGGCTTAGGAGACGACGCGTAGACCGATCGGGGCTCGGAGACGGCGCGTAGACCGACGGGGTGTAGATCCGACGCTCGCCCTGACTCGGCACGAAGTCCTGCTCTGGAGCGTTGAACATGATTGTAGAGGAAAAAAAAAAAAATTCAATCTTTGTTTCGCGTCGTCTCTAGTGTTGATCGGGCGCGTAGACCGATCGGGACTCGAAGACGACGCGTAGACCGATTGGGGCTCGGAGACGGCGCGTAGACCGATCGGGGTGTAGATCCGACGCTCGCCCTGACTCGGCACGAAGTTCCGCTCTGGAGCGTTGAACATGATTGTAGAGGAAAAAAAAAAAAAAAAAAAATTCAACTTTCGTTTCGCGTCGTCTCTAGTGTTGATCGGACGCTTAGACCGATTGGGGGCTTAGGAGACGACGCGTAGACCGATCGGGGCTCGGAGACGGCGCGTAGACCGATCGGGGCTTAGGAGACGACGCGTAGACCGATCGGGGCTCGGAGACGGCGCGTAGACCGATCGGGGCTTAGGAGTCGACGCGTAGACCGATCGGGGCTCGGAGACGGCGCGTAGACCGATCGGGGTGTAGATCCGACGCTCGCCCTGACTCGGCACGAAGTTCTGCTCTGGAGCGTTGAACATGATTGTAGAGGAAAAAAAAAAAAAAAAAAAATTCAACTTTCGTTTCGCGTCGTCTCTAGTGTTGATCGGGCGCGTAGACCGATCAGGGCTCGGAGACGGCGCGTAGACCGATCGGGGTGTAGATCCGACGCGCGCCCTGACTCGGCACGAAGTTCTGCTCTGGAGCGTTGAACATGATTGTAGAGGAAAAAAAAAAAAAAAAAAATTCAACTTTCGTTTCGCGTCGTCTCTAGCGTTGATCGGGCGCGTAGACCGATCGGGTCTCGGAGACGACGCGTAGACCGATCGGGGCTTAGGAGACGACGCGTAGACCGATCGGGGCTCGGAGACGGCGCGTAGACCGATCGGGGTGTAGATCCGACGCTCGCCCTGACTCGGCACGAAGTTCTGCTCTGGAGCGTTGAACATGATTGTAGAGTGGAAAAAAAAAAATTCAACTTTTGTTTCGCGTCGTCTCTAGTGTTGATCGGGCGCGTAGACCGATGGGGGCTCGGAGACGACGCGTAGACCGATCGAGGCTTAGGAGACGACGCGTAGACCGATCGGGGCTCGGAGACGGCGCGTAGACCGATCGGGGTGTAGATCCGACGCTCGCCCTGACTCGGCACGAAGTTCTGCTCTGGAGCGTTGAACATGATTGTAGAGGAAAAAAAAAAACTTCATCTTTCGTTTCGCGTCGTCTCTAGTGTTGATCGGGCGCGTAGACCGATCGGGGCTCGGAGACGACGCGTAGACCGATCGGGGTGTAGATCTGACGCTCGCCCTGACTCGGCACGAAGTTCTGCTCTGGAGCGTTGAACATGATTGTAGAGGAAAAAAAAAAAAAAAAAAAATTCAACTTTCGTTTCGCGTCGTCTCTAGCGTTGATCGGGCGCGTAGACCGATCGGGTCTCGGAGACGACGCGTAGACTGATCGGGGCTTAGGAGACGACGCGTAGACCGATCGGGGCTCGGAGACGGCGCGTAGACCGATCGGGGTGTAGATCCGACGCTCGCCCTGACTCGGCACGAAGTTCTGCTCTGGAGCGTTGAACATGATTGTAAAGTGGAAAAAAAAAAAATTCAACTTTTGTTTCGCGTCGTCTGTAGTGTTGATCGGGCGCGTAGACCGATGGGGGCTCGGAGACGACGCGTAGACCGATCGGGGCTTAGGAGACGACGCGTAGACCGATCGGGGCTCGGAGACGGCGCGTAGACCGATCGGGGTGTAGATCCGACGCTCGCCCTGACTCGGCACGAAGTTCTGCTCTGGAGCGTTGAACATGATTGTAGAGGAAAAAAAAAATAAAAAATTCAACTTTCGTTTCGCGTCGTCTCTAGCGTTGATCGGGCGCGTAGACCGATCGGGTCTCGGAGACGACGCGTAGACCGATCGGGGCTTAGGAGACGACGCGTAGACCGATCGGGGCTCGGAGACGGCGCGTAGACCGATCGGGGTGTAGATCCGACGCTCGCCCTGACTCGGCACGAAGTTCCCCTCTGGAGCGTTGAACATGATTGTAGAGGAAAAAAAAAAAAAAAAATTCAACTTTTGTTTCGCGTCGTCTCGAGTGTTGATCGGGCGCGTAGACCGATCGGGACTCGGAGACGACGCGTAGACCGATCGGGGCTTAGGAGACGACGCGTAGACCGATCGGGGCTCGGAGACGGCGCGTAGACCGATCGGGGTGTAGATCCGACGCTCGCCCTGACTCGGCACGAAGTTCTGCTCTGGAGCGTTGAACATGATTGTAGAAGAAAAAAAAAAAAAAAAAATTCAACTTTCGTTTCGCGTCGTCTCTAGTGTTGATCGGGCGCGTAGACCGATCGGGGCTCGGAGACGACGCGTAGACCGATCGGGGCTTAGGCGACGACACGTAGACCGATCGGGGCTCGGAGACGGCGCGTAGACCGATCGGGGTGTAGATCCGACGCTCGCCCTGACTCGGCACGAAGTCCTGCTCTGGAGCTTTGAACATGATTGTAGAGGAAAAAAAAAAAAAAATGCAACTTTCGTTTCGCGTCGTCTCTAGTGTTGATCGGGCGCGTAGACCGATCGGGACTCGGAGACGACGCGTAGACCGATCGGGGCTTAGGCGACGACGCGTAGACCGATCGGGGCTCGGAGACGGCGCGTAGACCGATCGGGGTGTAGATCCGACGCTCGCCCTGACTCGGCACAAAGTTCTGCTCTGGAGCGTTGAACATGATTGTAGAGGAAAAAAAAAAAAAAAATTCAACTTTTGTTTCGCGTCGTCTCTAGTGTTGATCGGGCGCGTAGACCGATCGGGACTCGGAGACGACGCGTAGACCGATCGGGGCTTAGGAGACGACGCGTAGACCGATCGGGGCTCGGAGACGGCGCGTAGACCGATCGGGGTGTAGATCCGACGCTCGCCCTGACTCGGCACAAAGTTCTGCTCTGGAGCGTTGAACATGATTGTAGAAGAAAAAAAAAAAAAAATTCAACTTTTGTTTCGCGTCGTCTCTAGTGTTGATCGGGCGCGTAGACCGATCGGGACTCGGAGACGACGCGTAGACCGATCGGGGCTTAGGAGACAACGCTTAGACCGATCGGGGCTCGGAGACGGCGCGTAGACCGATCGGGGTGTAGATCCGACGCTCGCCCTGACTCGGCACAAAGTTCTTCTCTGGAGCGTTGAACATGATTGTAGAGGAAAAAAAAAAAAAAAAAATTCAACTTTCGTTTCGCGTCGTCTCTAGCGTTGATCGGGCGCGTAGACCGATCGGGTCTCGGAGACGACGCGTAGACTGATCGGGGCTTAGGAGACGACGCGTAGACCGATCGGGGCTCGGAGACGGCGCGTAGACCGATCGGGGTGTAGATCCGACGCTCGCACTGACTCGGCACGAAGTTCTGCTCTGGAGCGTTGAACATGATTGTAAAGTGGAAAAAAAAAAAATTCAACTTTTGTTTCGCGTCGTCTCTAGTGTTGATCGGGCGCGTAGACCGATGGGGGCTCGGTGACGACGCGTAGACCGATCGGGGCTTAGGAGACGACGCGTAGACCGATCGGGGCTCGGAGACGGCGCGTAGACCGATCGGGGTGTAGATCCGACGCTCGCCCTGACTCGGCACGAAGTTCTGCTCTGGAGCGTTGAACATGATTGTAGAGGAAAAAAAAAAAAAATTCAACTTTCGTTTCGCGTCGTGTCTAGTATTGATCGGGCGCGTAGACCGATCGGGGTGTAGACCAGACGCTCGCCCTGACTCGGCACGAAGTTCTGCTCTGGAGCGTTGAACATGATTGTAGAGGAAAAAAAAAAAATTCCACTTTTGTTTCGCGTCGTCTCTAGTGTTGATCGGGCGCGTAGACCGATCGGGCTTAGGAGACGACGCGTAGACCGATCGGGGCTCGGAGACGGCGCGTAGACCGATCGGGGAGTAGATCCGACGCTCGCCCTGACTCGGCACAAAGTTCTGCTCTGGAGCGTTGAACATGATTGTAGAGGAAAAAAAAAAAAAAATCCAACTTTTGTTTCGCGTCGTCTCTAGTGTTGATCGGGCGCGTAGACCGATCGGGCTTAGGAGACGACGCGTAGACCGATCGGGGCTCGGAGACGGCGCGTAGACCGATCGGGGCTTAGGAGACGACGCGTAGACCGTTCGGGGCTCGGAGACGGCGCGTAGACCGATCGGGGTGTAGATCAGACGCTCGCCCTGACTCGGCACGAAGTTCTGCTCTGGAGCGTTGAACATGATTGTAGAGGAAAAAAAAAAAAAATTCAACTTTCGTTTCGCGTTGTCTCTAGTGTTGATCGGGCGCGTAGACCGATCGGGGCTCGGAGACGGCGCGTAGACCGATCGGGGTGTAGATCCGACGCTCGCCCTGACTCGGCACAAAGTTCTGCTCTGGAGGGTTGAACATGATTGTAGAAGAAAAAAAAAAATAAAATTCAACTTTTGTTTCGCGTCGTCTCTAGTGTTGATCGGGCGCGTAGACCGATCGGGACTCGGAGACGACGCGTAGACCGATCGGGGCTTAGGAGACGACGCGTAGACCGATCGGGGCTCGGAGACGGCGCGTAGACCGATCGGGGTGTAGATCCGACGCTTGCCCTGACTCGGCCCGAAGTTCTGCTCTGGAGCGTTGAACATGATTGTAGAGGAAAAAAAAAAAAATTCAACTTTCGTTTCGCGTCGTGTCTAGTATTGATCGGGCGCGTAGACCGATCGGGGAGTAGATCCGACGCTCGCCCTGACTCGGCACAAAGTTCTGCTCTGGAGCGTTGAACATGATTGTAGAGGAAAAAAAAAAAATCCAACTTTTGTTTCGCGTCGTCTCTAGTGTTGATCGGGCGCGTAGACCGATCGGGCTTAGGAGACGACGCGTAGACCGATCGGGGCTCGGAGACGGCGCGTAGACCGATCGGGGCTTAGGAGACGACGCGTAGACCGATCGGGGCTCGGAGACGGCGCGTAGACCGATCGGGGTGTAGATCAGACGCTCGCCCTGACTCGGCACGAAGTTCTGCTCTGGAGCGTTGAACATGATTGTACAGGAAAAAAAAAAATTCAACTTTCGTTTCGCGTCGTCTCTAGTGTTGATCGGGCGCGTAGACCGATCGAGGCTCGGAGACGGCGCGTAGACCGATCGGGGTGTAGATCAGACGCTCGCCCTGATTCGGCACGAAGTTCTGCTCTGTAGCGTTGAACATGATTGTAGAGGAAAAAAAAAAAATTCAACTTTCGTTTCGCGTCGTCTCTAGTGTTGATCGGGCGCGTAGACCGATCGGGGCTCGGAGACGGCGCGTAGACCGATCGGGGTGTAGATCCGACGCTCGCCCTGACTCGGCACAAAGTTCTGCTCTGGAGCGTTGAACATGATTGTAGAGGAAAAAAAAAAAAAATTCAACTTTTGTTTCGCGTCGTCTCTAGTGTTGATCGGGCGCGTAGACCGATCGGGACTCGGAGACGACGCGTAGACCGATCGGGGCTTAGGAGACGACGCGTAGACCGATCGGGGCTTAGGAGACGACGCGTAGACCGATCGTGTCTCGGAGACGGCGCGTAGACCGATCGGGGTGTAGATCCGACGCTCGCCCTGACTCGGCACAAAGTTCTGCTCTGGAGCGTTGAACATGATTGTAGAGGAAAAAAAAAAAAATTCAACTTTCGTTTCGCGTCGAGTCTAGTATTGATCGGGCGCGTAGACCGATCGGGGTGTAGACCAGACGCTCGCCCTGACTCGGCACGAAGTTCTGCTCTGGAGCGTTGAACATGATTGTAGAGGAAAAAAAAAAAAAAATTCAACTTTTGTTTCGCGTCGTCTCTAGTGTTGATCGGGCGCGTAGACCGATCGGGCTTAGGAGACGACGCGTAGACCGATCGGGGCTCGGAGACGGCGCGTAGACCGATCGGGGAGTAGATCCGACGCTCGCCCTGACTCGGCACAAAGTTCTGCTCTGGAGCGTTGAACATGATTGTAGAGGAAAAAAAAAAAATCCAACTTTTGTTTCGCGTCGTCTCTAGTGTTGATCGGGCGCGTAGACCGATCGGGCTTAGGAGACGACGCGTAGACCGATCGGGGCTCGGAGACGGCGCGTAGACCGATCGGGGCTTAGGAGACGACGCGTAGACCGATCGGGGCTCGGAGACGGCGCGTAGACCGATCGGGGTGTAGATCAGACGCTCGCCCTGACTCGGCACGAAGTTCTGCTCTGGAGCGTTGAACATGATTGTAGAGGAAAAAAAAAAAATTCAACTTTCGTTTCGCGTCGTCTCTAGTGTTGATCGGGCGCGTAGACCGATCGGGGCTCGGAGACGGCGCGTAGACCGATCGGGGTGTAGATCCGACGCTCGCCCTGACTCGGCACAAAGTTCTGCTCTGGAGGGTTGAACATGATTGTAGAAGAAAAAAAAAAAAAAAAAAATTCAACTTTTGTTTCGCGTCGTCTCTAGTGTTGATCGGGCGCGTAGACCGATCGGGACTCGGAGACGACGCGTAGACCGATCGGGGCTTAGGAGACGACGCGTAGACCGATCGGGGCTCGGAGACGGCGTGTAGACCGATCGGGGTGTAGATCCGACGCTCGCCCTGACTCGGCACGAAGTTCTGCTCTGGAGCCTTGAACATGATTGTAGAGGAAAAAAAAAAAATTCAACTTTCGTTTCACGTCGTCTCTAGTATTGATCGGGCGCGTAGACCGATCGGGGCTCGGAGACGACGCGTAGACCGATCGGGGCTTAGGAGACGACGCGTAGACCGATCGGGGCTCGGAGACGGCGCGTAGACCGATCGGGGTGTAGATCCGACGCTCGCCCTGACTCGGCACGAAGTTCTGCTCTGGAGCGTTGAACATGATTGTAGAGGAAAAAAAAAAAAAAATTCAACTTTCGTTTCGCGTCGTGTCTAGTATTGATCGGGCGCGTAGACCGATCGGGGTGTAGACCAGACGCTCGCCCTGACTCGGCCCGAAGTTCTGCTCTGGAGCGTTGAACATGATTGTAGAGGAAAAAAAAAAAAACAAAATTCAACTTTTGTTTCGCGTCGTCTCTAGTGTTGATCGGGCGCGTAGACCGATCGGGCTTAGGAGACGACGCGTAGACCGATCGGGGCTCGGAGACGGCGCGTAGACCGATCGGGGAGTAGATCCGACGCTCGCCCTGACTCGGCACAAAGTTCTGCTCTGGAGCGTTGAACATGATTATAGAGGAAAAAAAAAAAAAAAAAAATCCAACTTTTGTTTCGCGTCGTCTCTAGTGTTGATCGGGCGCGTAGACCGATCGGGCTTAGGAGACGGGGCGTAGACCGATCGGGGTGTAGATCAGACGCTCGCCCTGACTCGGCACGAAGTTCTGCTCTGGAGCGTTGAACATGATTGTAGAGGAAAAAAAAAAAAATTCAACTTTCGTTTCGCGTCGTCTCTAGTGTTGATCGGGCGCGTAGACCGATCGGGGCTCGGAGACGGCGCGTAGACCGATCGGGGTGTAGATCCGACGCTCGCCCTGACTCGGCACGAAGTTCTGCTCTGGAGCGTTGAACATGATTGTAGAGAAAAAAAAAAAAAAAATTCAACTTTTGTTTCGCGTCGTCTCTAGTGTTGATCGGGCGCGTAGACCGATGGTGGCTCGGAGACGACGCGTAGACCGATCGGGGCTTAGGAGACGACGCGTAGACCGATCGGGGCTCGGAGACGGCGCGTAGACCGATCGGGGTGTAGATCAGACGCTCGCCCTGACTCGGCACGAAGTTCTGCTCTGGAGCGTTGAACATGATTGTAGAGGAAAAAAAAAAAAAAATTCAACTTTTGTTTCGCGTCGTCTCTAGTGTTGATCGGGCGCGTAGACCGATCGGGACTCGGAGACGACGCGTAGACCGATCGGGGCTTAGGAGTCGACGCGCAGACCGATCGGGGCTCGGAGACGGCGCGTAGACCGATCGGGGTGTAGATCCGACGCTCGCCCTGACTCGGCACGAAGTTCTGCTCTGGAGCGTTGAACATGATTGTAGAGGAAAAAAAAAAAAATTCAACTTTCGTTTCGCGTCGTGTCTAGTATTGATCGGGCGCGTAGACCGATCGGGGTGTAGACCAGACGCTCGCCCTGACTCGGCACGAAGTTCTGCTCTGGAGCGTTGAACATGATTGTAGAGGAAAAAAAAAAAAAATTCAACTTTTGTTTCGCGTCGTCTCTAGTGTTGATCGGGCGCGTAGACCGATCGGGCTTAGGAGACGACGCGTAGACCGATCGGGGCTCGGAGACGGCGCGTAGACCGATCGGGGAGTAGATCCGACGCTCGCCCTGACTCGGCACAAAGCTCTGCTCTGGAGCGTTGAACATGATTGTAGAGGAAAAAAAAAAAAAAATCCAACTTTTGTTTCGCGTCGTCTCTAGTGTTGATCGGGCGCGTAGACCGATCGGGCTTAGGAGACGGCGCGTAGACCGATCGGGGCTTAGGAGTCGACACGTAGACCGATCGGGGCTCGGAGACGGCGCGTAGACGGATCGGGGTGTAGATCCGACGCTCGCCCTGACTCGGCACGAAGTTCTGCTCTGGAGCGTTGAACATGATTGTAGAGGAAAAAAAAAAAAAAATTCAACTTTTGTCTCGCGTCGTCTCTAGTGTTGATCGGGCGCGTAGACCGATCGGGACTCGGAGACGACGCGTAGACCGATCGGGGCTTAGGAGACGACGCGTAGACCGATCGGGGCTCGGAGACGGCGCGTAGACCGATCGGGGTGTAGATCCGACGCTCGCCCTGACTCGGCACGAAGTTCTGCTCTGGAGCGTTGAACATGATTGTAGAGGAAAAAAAAAATTCAACTTTCGTTTCGCGTCGTCTCTAGTATTGATCGGGCGTGTAGACCGATCGGGGCTCGGAGACGGCGCGTAGACCGATCGGGGTGTAGATCAGACGCTCGCCCTGACTCGGCACGAAGTTCTGCTCTGGAGCGTTGAACATGATTGTAGAGGAAAAAAAAAAAAAAATTCAACTTTTGTTTCGCGTCGTCTCTAGTGTTGATCGGGCGCGTAGACCGATCGGGCTTAGGAGACGACGCGTAGACCGATCGGGGCTCGGAGACGGCGCGTAGACCGATCGGGGAGTAGATCCGACGCTCGCCCTGACTCGGCACAAAGTTCTGCTCTGGAGCGTTAAACATGATTGTAGAGGAAAAAAAAAAAAAATCCAACTTTTGTTTCGCGTCGTCTCTAGTGTTGATCGGGCGCGTAGACCGATCGGGCTTAGGAGACGACGCGTAGACCGATCGGGGCTCGGAGACGGCGCGTAGACCGATCGGGGCTTAGGAGACGACGCGTAGACCGATCGGGGCTCGGAGACGGCGCGTAGACCGATCGGGGTGTAGATCAGACGCTCGCCCTGACTCGGCACGAAGTTCTGCTCTGGAGCGTTGAACATGATTGTAGAGGAAAAAAAAAAAAAAATTCAACTTTCGTTTCGCGTCGTCTCTAGTGTTGATCGGGCGCGTAGACCGATCGGGGCTCGGAGACGGCGCGTAGACCGATCGGGGTGTAGATCCGACGCTCGCCCTGACTCGGCACGAAGTTCTGCTCTGGAGCGTTGAACATGATTGTAGAGGAAAAAAAAAAAAAAAAATTCAACTTTTGTTTCGCGTCGTCTCTAGTGTTGATCGGGCGCGTAGACCGATGGGGGCTCGGAGACGACGCGTAGACCGATCGGGGCTTAGGAGACGACGCGTAGACCGATCGGGTCTCGGAGACGGCGCGTAGACCGATCGGGGTGTAGATCCGACGCTCGCCCTGACTCGGCACAAAGTTCTGCTCTGGAGGGTTGAACATGATTGTAGAAGAAAAAAAAAAAAAAAATTCAACTTTTGTTTCGCGTCGTCTCTAGTGTTGATCGGGCGCGTAGACCGATCGGGACTCGGAGACGACGCGTAGACCGATCGGGGCTTAGGAGACGACGCGTAGACCGATCGGGGCTCGGAGACGGCGCGTAGACCGATCGGGGTGTAGATCCGACGCTCGCCCTGACTCGGCACGAAGTTCTGCTCTGGAGCGTTGAACATGATTGTAGAGGAAAAAAAAAAAAATTCAACTTTTGTTTCGCGTCGTCTCTAGTGTTGATCGGGCGCGCAGACCGATGGGGGCTCGGAGACGACGCGTAGACCGATCGGGGCTTAGGAGACAACGCGTAGACCGATCGGGGCTCGGAGACGGCGCGTAGACCGATCGGGGCTTAGGAGACGACGCGTAGACCGATCGGGGCTCGGAGACGGCGCGTAGACCGATCGGGGCTTAGGAGACGACGCGTAGACCGATCGGGGCTCGGAGACGGCGCGTAGACCGATCGGGGTGTAGATCCGACGCTCGCCCTGACTCGGCACGAAGTCCTGCTCTGGAGCGTTGAACATGATTGTAGAGGAAAAAAAAAAAAAAAATTCAATCTTTGTTTCGCGTCGTCTCTAGTGTTGATCGGGCGCGTAGACCGATCGGGACTCGAAGACGACGCGTAGACCGATCGGGGCTTAGGAGACGACGCGTAGACCGATCGGGGCTCGGAGACGGCGCGTAGACCGATCGGGGTGTAGATCCGACGCTCGCCCTGACTCGGCACAAAGTTCTGCTCTGGAGCGTTGAACATGATTGTAGAAGAAAAAAAAAAATTCAACTTTTGTTTCGCGTCGTCTCTAGTGTTGATCGGGCGCGTAGACCGATCGGGACTCGGAGACGACGCGTAGACCGATCGGGGCTTAGGAGACAACGCGTAGACCGATCGGGGCTCGGAGACGGCGCGTAGACCGATCGGGGCTTAGGAGACGACGCGTAGACCGATCGGGGCTCGGAGACGGCGCGTAGACGGATCGGGGTGTAGATCCGACGCTCGCCCTGGCTCGGCACGAAGTTCTGCTCTGGAGCGTTGAACATGATTGTAGAGGAAAAAAAAAAAAAAATTCAACTTTCGTTTCGCGTCGTCTCTAGCGTTGATCGGGCGCGTAGACCGATCGGGTCTCGGAGACGACGCGTAGACCGATCGGGTCTTAGGAGACGACGCGTAGACCGATCGGGCCTCGGAGACGGCGCGTAGACCGATCGGGGTGTAGATCCGACGCTCGCCCTGACTCGGCACAAAGTTCTGCTCTGGAGGGTTGAACATGATTGTAGAAGAAAAAAAAAAAAAAAAATTCAACTTTTGTCTCGCGTCGTCTCTAGTGTTGATCGGGCGCCTAGACCGATCGGGACTCGGAGACGACGCGTAGACCGATCGGGGCTTAGGAGACGACGCGTAGACCGATCGGGGCTCGGAGACGGCGCGTAGACCGATCGGGGTGTAGATCCGACGCTCGCCCTGACTCGGCACGAAGTTCTGCTCTGGAGCGTTGAACATGATTGTAGAGGAAAAAAAAAATTCAACTTTCGTTTCGCGTCGTCTCTAGTATTGATCGGGCGTGTAGACCGATCGGGGCTCGGAGACGGCGCGTAGACCGATCGGGGTGTAGATCAGACGCTCGCCCTGACTCGGCACGAAGTTCTGCTCTGGAGCGTTGAACATGATTGTAGAGGAAAAAAAAAAAATTCAACTTTTGTTTCGCGTCGTCTCTAGTGGTGATCGCGCGCGTAGACCGATCGGGCTTAGGAGACGACGCGTAGACCGATCGGGGCTCGGAGACGGCGCGTAGACCGATCGGGGAGTAGATCCGACGCTCGCCCTGACTCGGCACAAAGTTCTGCTCTGGAGCGTTGAACATGATTGTAGAGGAAAAAAAAAAAAATCCAACTTTTGTTTCGCGTCGTCTCTAGTGTTGATCGGGCGCGTAGACCGATCGGGCTTAGGAGACGACGCGTAGACCGATCGGGGCTCGGAGACGGCGCGTAGACCGATCGGGGCTTAGGAGACGACGCGTAGACCGATCGGGGCTCGGAGACGGCGCGTAGACCGATCGGGGTGTAGATCAGACGCTCGCCCTGACTCGGCACGAAGTTCTGCTCTGGAGCGTTGAACATGATTGTAGAGGAAAAAAAAAAAAAAAAATTCAACTTTCGTTTCGCGTCGTCTCTAGTGTTGATCGGGCGCGTAGACCGATCGGGGCTCGGAGACGGCGCGTAGACCGATCGGGGTGTAGATCCGACGCTCGCCCTGACTCGGCACGAAGTTCTGCTCTGGAGCGTTGAACATGATTGTAGAGGAAAAAAAAAAAAAAAATTCAACTTTTGTTTCGCGTCGTCTCTAGTGTTGATCGGGCGCGTAGACCGATGGGGGCTCGGAGACGACGCGTAGACCGATCGGGGCTTAGGAGACGACGCGTAGACCGATCGGGTCTCGGAGACGGCGCGTAGACCGATCGGGGTGTAGATCCGACGCTCGCCCTGACTCGGCACAAAGTTCTGCTCTGGAGGGTTGAACATGATTGTAGAAGAAAAAAAAAAAAAAAATTCAACTTTTGTTTCGCGTCGTCTCTAGTGTTGATCGGGCGCGTAGACCGATCGGGACTCGGAGACGACGCGTAGACCGATCGGGGCTTAGGAGACGACGCGTAGACCGATCGGGGCTCGGAGACGGCGTGTAGACCGATCGGGGTGTAGATCCGACGCTCGCCCTGACTCGGCACGAAGTTCTGCTCTGGAGCGTTGAACATGATTGTAGAGGAAAAAAAAAAAAATTCAACTTTCGTTTCGCGTCGTCTCTAGTGTTGATCGGGCGCGTAGACCGATCGGGGCTCGGAGACGGCGCGTAGACCGATCGGGGAGTAGATCAGACGCTCGCCCTGACTTGGCACGAAGTTCTGCTCTGGAGCGTTGAACATGATTGTAGAGGAAAAAAAAAAAAAATTCAACTTTTGTTTCGCGTCGTCTCTAGTGTTGATCGGGCGCGTAGACCGATCGGGCTTAGGAGACGACGCGTAGACCGATCGGGGCTCGGAGACGGCGCGTAGACCGATCGGGGAGTAGATCCGACGCTCGCCCTGACTCGGCACAAAGTTCTGCTCTGGAGCGTTGAACATGATTGTAGAGGAAAAAAAAAAAAAAAAAATGCAACTTTTGTTTCGCGTCGTCTCTAGTGTTGATCGGGCGCGTAGACCGATCGGGCTTAGGAGACGACGCGTAGACCGATCGGGGCTCGGAGACGGCGCGTAGACCGATCGGGGCTTAGGAGACGACGCGTAGACCGATCGGGGCTCGGAGACGGCGCGTAGACCGATCGGGGTGTAGATCAGACGCTCGCCCTGACTCGGCACGAAGTTCTGCTCTGGAGCGTTGAACATGATTGTAGAGGAAAAAAAAAAAAAAATTCAACTTTCGTTTCGCGTCGTCTCTAGTGTTGATCGGGCGCGTAGACCGATCGGGGCTCGGAGACGGCGCGTAGACCGATCGGGGCTTAGGAGACGACGCGTAGACCGATCGGGGCTCGGAGACGGCGCGTAGACCGATCGGGGTGTAGATCCGACGCTCGCCCTGACTCGGCACGAAGTTCTGCTCTGGAGCGTTGAACATGATTGTAGAGTGGAAAAAAAAAAAAATTCAACTTTTGTTTCGCGTCGTCTCTAGTGTTGATCGGGCGCGCAGACCGATGGGGGCTCGGAGACGACGCGTAGACCGATCGGGGCTTAGGAGACAACGCGTAGACCGATCGGGGCTCGGAGACGGCGCGTAGACCGATCGGGGCTTAGGAGACGACGCGTAGACCGATCGGGGCTCGGAGACGGCGCGTAGACCGATCGGGGCTTAGGAGACGACGCGTAGACCGATCGGGGCTCGGAGACGGCGCGTAGACCGATCGGGGTGTAGATCCGACGCTCGCCCTGACTCGGCACGAAGTCCTGCTCTGGAGCGTTGAACATGATTGTAGAGGAAAAAAAAAAAAAAAAATTCAATCTTTGTTTCGCGTCGTCTCTAGTGTTGATCGGGCGCGTAGACCGATCGGGACTCGAAGACGACGCGTAGACCGATCGGGGCTTAGGAGACGACGCGTAGACCGATCGGGGCTCGGAGACGGCGCGTAGACCGATCGGGGTGTAGATCCGACGCTCGCCCTGACTCGGCACAAAGTTCTGCTCTGGAGCGTTGAACATGATTGTAGAAGAAAAAAAAAAAAATTCAACTTTTGTTTCGCGTCGTCTCTAGTGTTGATCGGGCGCGTAGACCGATCGGGACTCGGAGACGACGCGTAGACCGATCGGGGCTTAGGAGACAACGCGTAGACCGATCGGGGCTCGGAGACGGCGCGTAGACCGATCGGGGCTTAGGAGACGACGCGTAGACCGATCGGGGCTCGGAGACGGCGCGTAGACGGATCGGGGTGTAGATCCGACGCTCGCCCTGGCTCGGCACGAAGTTCTGCTCTGGAGCGTTGAACATGATTGTAGAGGAAAAAAAAAAAAAAATTCAACTTTCGTTTCGCGTCGTCTCTAGCGTTGATCGGGCGCGTAGACCGATCGGGTCTCGGAGACGACGCGTAGACCGATCGGGTCTTAGGAGACGACGCGTAGACCGATCGGGCCTCGGAGACGGCGCGTAGACCGATCGGGGTGTAGATCCGACGCTCGCCCTGACTCGGCACAAAGTTCTGCTCTGGAGGGTTGAACATGATTGTAGAAGAAAAAAAAAAAAAATTCAACTTTTGTCTCGCGTCGTCTCTAGTATTGATCGGGCGTGTAGACCGATCGGGGCTCGGAGACGGCGCGTAGACCGATCGGGGTGTAGATCAGACGCTCGCCCTGACTCGGCACGAAGTTCTGCTCTGGAGCGTTGAACATGATTGTAGAGGAAAAAAAAAAAAATTCAACTTTTGTTTCGCGTCGTCTCTAGTGTTGATCGCGCGCGTAGACCGATCGGGCTTAGGAGACGACGCGTAGACCGATCGGGGCTCGGAGACGGCGCGTAGACCGATCGGGGAGTAGATCCGACGCTCGCCCTGACTCGGCACAAAGTTCTGCTCTGGAGCGTTGAACATGATTGTAGAGGAAAAAAAAAAAAATCCAACTTTTGTTTCGCGTCGTCTCTAGTGTTGATCGGGCGCGTAGACCGATCGGGCTTAGGAGACGACGCGTAGACCGATCGGGGCTCGGAGACGGCGCGTAGACCGATCGGGGCTTAGGAGACGACGCGTAGACCGATCGGGGCTCGGAGACGGCGCGTAGACCGATCGGGGTGTAGATCAGACGCTCGCCCTGACTCGGCACGAAGTTCTGCTCTGGAGCGTTGAACATGATTGTAGAGGAAAAAAAAAAAAAAAATTCAACTTTCGTTTCGCGTCGTCTCTAGTGTTGATCGGGCGCGTAGACCGATCGGGGCTCGGAGACGGCGCGTAGACCGATCGGGGTGTAGATCCGACGCTCGCCCTGACTCGGCACGAAGTTCTGCTCTGGAGCGTTGAACATGATTGTAGAGGAAAAAAAAAAAAAAAAATTCAACTTTTGTTTCGCGTCGTCTCTAGTGTTGATCGGGCGCGTAGACCGATGGGGGCTCGGAGACGACGCGTAGACCGATCGGGGCTTAGGAGACGACGCGTAGACCGATCGGGTCTCGGAGACGGCGCGTAGACCGATCGGGGTGTAGATCCGACGCTCGCCCTGACTCGGCACAAAGTTCTGCTCTGGAGGGTTGAACATGATTGTAGAAGAAAAAAAAAAAAATATTCAACTTTTGTTTCGCGTCGTCTCTAGTGTTGATCGGGCGCGTAGACCGATCGGGACTCGGAGACGACGCGTAGACCGATCGGGGCTTAGGAGACGACGCGTAGACCGATCGGGGCTCGGAGACGGCGCGTAGACCGATCGGGGTGTAGATCCGACGCTCGCCCTGACTCGGCACGAAGTTTTGCTCTGGAGCGTTGAACATGATTGTAGAGGAAAAAAAAAAAAAATTCAACTTTCGTTTCGCGTCGTCTCTAGTGTTGATCGGGCGCGTAGACCGATCGGGGCTCGGAGACGGCGCGTAGACCGATCGGGGAGTAGATCAGACGCTCGCCCTGACTCGGCACGAAGTTCTGCTCTGGAGCGTTGAACATGATTGTAGAGGAAAAAAAAAAAAAAATTCAACTTTTGTTTCGCGTCGTCTCTAGTGTTGATCGGGCGCGTAGACCGATCGGGCTTAGGAGACGACGCGTAGACCGATCGGGGCTCGGAGACGGCGCGTAGACCGATCGGGGAGTAGATCCGACGCTCGCCCTGACTCGGCACAAAGTTCTGCTCTGGAGCGTTGAACATGATTGTAGAGGAAAAAAAAAAAAAAAAATCCAACTTTTGTTTCGCGTCGTCTCTAGTGTTGATCGGGCGCGTAGACCGATCGGGCTTAGGAGACGACGCGTAGACCGATCGGGGCTCGGAGACGGCGCGTAGACCGATCGGGGCTTAAGAGACGACGCGTAGACCGATCGGGGCTCGGAGACGGCGCGGAGACCGATCGGGGTGTAGATCAGACGCTCGCCCTGACTCGGCACGAAGTTCTGCTCTGGAGCGTTGAACATGATTGTAGAGGAAAAAAAAAAAAAAATTCAACTTTCGTTTCGCGTCGTCTCTAGTGTTGATCGGGCGCGTAGACCGATCGGGGCTCGGAGACGGCGCGTAGACCGATCGGGGTGTAGATCAGACGCTCGCCCTGACTCGGCACGAAGTTCTGCTCTGGAGCGTTGAACATGATTGTAGAGGAAAAAAAAAAAAAATTCAACTTTCGTTTCGCGTCGTCTCTAGTGTTGATCGGGCGCGTAGACCGATCGGGGCTCGGAGACGGCGCGTAGACCGATCGGGGTGTAGATCCGACGCTCGCCCTGACTCGGCACGAAGTTCTGCTCTGGAGCGTTGAACATGATTGTAGAGAAAAAAAAAAAAAAAAAATTCAACTTTTGTTTCGCGTCGTCTCTAGTGTTGATCGGGCGCGTAGACCGATCGGGGCTCGGAGACGGCGCGTAGACCGATCGGGGTGTAGATCCGACGCTCGCCCTGACTCGGCACGAAGTTCTGCTCTGGAGCGTTGAACATGATTGTAGAGAAAAAAAAAAAAAAAAAATTCAACTTTTGTTTCGCGTCGTCTCTAGTGTTGATCGGGCGCGTAGACCGATGGTGGCTCGGAGACGACGCGTAGACCGATCGGGGCTTAGGAGACGACGCGTAGACCGATCGGGGCTCGGAGACGGCGCGTAGACCGATCGGGGTGTAGATCAGACGCTCGCCCTGACTCGGCACGAAGTTCTGCTCTGGAGCGTTGAACATGATTGTAGAGGAAAAAAAAAAAAAAATTCAACTTTTGTTTCGCGTCGTCTCTAGTCTTGATCGGGCGCGTAGACCGATCGGGACTCGGAGACGACGCGTAGACCGATCGGGGCTTAGGAGTCGACGCGTAGACCGATCGGGGCTCGGAGACGGCGCGTAGACCGATCGGGGTGTAGATCCGACGCTCGCCCTGACTCGGCACGAAGTTCTGCTCTGGAGCGTTGAACATGATTGTAGAGGAAAAAAAAAAAAATTCAACTTTCGTTTCGCGTCGTCTCTAGCGTTGATCGGGCGCGTAGACCGATCGGGTCTCGGAGACGACGCGTAGACCGATCGGGGCTTAGGAGACGACGCGTAGACCGATCGGGGCTCGGAGACGGCGCGTAAACCGATCGGGGTGTAGATCCGACGCTCGCCCTGACTCGGCACGAAGTTCTGCTCTGGAGCGTTGAACATGATTGTAGAGTGGAAAAAAAAAATTCAACTTTTGTTTCGCGTCGTCTCTAGTGTTGATCGGGCGCGCAGACCGATGGGGGCTCGGAGACGACGCGTAGACCGATCGGGGCTTAGGAGACGACGCGTAGACCGATCGGGGCTCGGAGACGGCGCGTAGACCGATCGGGGCTTAGGAGACGACGCGTAGACCGATCGGGGCTCGGAGACGGCGCGTAGACCGATCGGGGCTTAGGAGACGACGCGTAGACCGATCGGGGCTCGGAGACGGCGCGTAGACCGATCGGGGTTTAGATCCGACGCTCGCCCTGACTCGGCACGAAGTCCTGCTCTGGAGCGTTGAACATGATTGTAGAGGAAAAAAAAAAAAAAATTCAATCTTTGTTTCGCGTCGTCTCTAATGTTGATCGGGCGCGTAGACCGATCGGGACTCGAAGACGACGCGTAGACCGATCGGGGCTTAGGAGACGACGCGTAGACCGATCGGGTCTCGGAGACGGCGCGTAGACCGATCGGGGTGTAGATCCGACGCTCGCCCTGACTCGGCACAAAGTTCTGCTCTGGAGGGTTGAACATGATTGTAGAAGAAAAAAAAAAAAAATTCAACTTTTGTTTCGCGTCGTCTCTAGTGTTGATCGGGCGCGTAGACCGATCGGGACTCGGAGACGACGCGTAGACCGATCGGGGCTTAGGAGACGACGCGTAGACCGATCGGGGCTCGGAGACGGCGGGTAGACCGATCGGGGTGTAGATCCGACGCTCGCCCTGACTCGGCACGAAGTTCTGCTCTGGAGCGTTGAACATGATTGTAGAGGAAAAAAAAAAAAATTCAACTTTCGTTTCGCGTCATCTCTAGTGTTGATCGGGCGCGTAGACCGATCGGGGCTCGGAGACGGCGCGTAGACCGATCGGGGTGTAGATCAGACGCTCGCCCTGACTCGGCACGAAGTTCTGCTCTGGAGCGTTGAACATGATTGTAGAGGAAAAAAAAAAAAAATTCAACTTTCGTTTCGCGTCGTCTCTAGTGTTGATCGGGCGCGTAGACCGATCGGGGCTCGGAGACGGCGCGTAGACCGATCGGGGTGTATATCCGACGCTCGCCCTGACTCGCCACGAAGTTCCGCTCTGGAGCGTTGAACATGATTGTAGAGAAAAAAAAAAAAAAAAATTCAACTTTTGTTTCGCGTCGTCTCTAGTGTTGATCGGGCGCGTAGACCGATGGGGGCTCGGAGACGACGCGTAGACCGATCGGGGCTTAGGAGACGACGCGTAGACCGATCGGGGCTCGGAGACGGCGCGTAGACCGATCGGGGTGTAGATCAGACGCTCGCCCTGACTCGGCACGAAGTTCTGCTCTGGAGCGTTGAACATGATTGTAGAGGAAAAAAAAAAAAAAATTCAACTTTTGTTTCCCGTCGTCTCTAGTGTTGATCGGGCGCGTAGACCGATCGGGACTCGGAGACGACGCGTAGACCGATCGGGGCTTAGGAGTCGACGCGTAGACCGATCGGGGCTCGGAGACGGCGCGTAGACCGATCGGGGTGTAGATCCGACGCTCGCCCTGACTCGGCACGAAGTTCTGCTCTGGAGCGTTGAACATGATTGTAGAGGAAAAAAAAAAAAAAAAATTCAACTTTCGTTTCGCGTCGTCTCTAGCGTTGATCGGGTGCGTAGACCGATCGGGTCTCGGAGACGACGCGTAGACCGATCGGGGCTTAGGAGACGACGCGTAGACCGATCGGGGCTCGGAGACGGCGCGTAGACCGATCGGGGTGTAGATCCGACGCTCGCCCTGACTCGGCACGAAGTTCTGCTCTGGAGCGTTGAACATGATTGTAGAGTGGAAAAAAAAAAAATTCAACTTTTGTTTCGCGTCGTCTCTAGTGTTGATCGGGCGCGCAGACCGATGGGGGCTCGGAGACGACGCGTAGACCGATCGGGGCTTAGGAGACAACGCGTAGACCGATCGGGGCTCGGAGACGGCGCGTAGACCGATCGGGGCTTAGGAGACGACGCGTAGACCGATCGGGGCTCGGAGACGGCGCGTAGACCGATCGGGGCTTAGGAGACGACGCGTAGACCGATCGGGGCTCGGAGACGGCGCGTAGACCGATCGGGGTGTAGATCCGACGCTCGCCCTGACTCGGCACGAAGTCCTGCTCTGGAGCGTTGAACATGATTGTAGAGGAAAAAAAAAAAAAATTCAATCTTTGTTTCGCGTCGTCTCTAGTGTTGATCGGGCGCGTAGACCGATCGGGACTCGAAGACGACGCGTAGACCGATCGGGGCTTAGGAGACGACGCGTAGACCGATCGGGGCTCGGAGACGGCGCGTAGACCGATCGGGGTGTAGATCCGACGCTCGCCCTGACTCGGCACAAAGTTCTGCTCTGGAGCGTTGAACATGATTGTAGAAGAAAAAAAAAAAAAATTCAACTTTTGTTTCGCGTCGTCTCTAGTGTTGATCGGGCGCGTAGACCGATCGGGACTCGGAGACGCCGCGTAGACCGATCGGGGCTTAGGAGACAACGCGTAGACCGATCGGGGCTCGGAGACGGCGCGTAGACCGATCGGGGCTTAGGAGACGACGCGTAGACCGATCGGGGCTCGGAGACGGCGCGTAGACGGATCGGGGTGTAGATCCGACGCTCGCCCTGACTCGGCACGAAGTTCTGCTCTGGAGCGTTGAACATGATTGTAGAGGAAAAAAAAAAAAAAATTCAACTTTCGTTTCGCGTCGTCTCTAGCGTTGATCGGGCGCGTAGACCGATCGGGTCTCGGAGACGACGCGTAGACCGATCGGGTCTTAGGAGACGACGCGTAGACCGATCGGGCCTCGGAGACGGCGCGTAGACCGATCGGGGTGTAGATCCGACGCTCGCCCTGACTCGGCACAAAGTTCTGCTCTGGAGGGTGGAACATGATTGTAGAAGAAAAAAAAAAAAAAAATTCAACTTTTGTCTCGCGTCGTCTCTAGTGTTGATCGGGCGCGTAGACCGATCGGGACTCGGAGACGACGCGTAGACCGATCGGGGCTTAGGAGACGACGCGTAGACCGATCGGGGCTCGGAGACGGCGCGTAGACCGATCGGGGTGTAGATCCGACGCTCGCCCTGACTCGGCACGAAGTTCTGCTCTGGAGCGTTGAACATGATTGTAGAGGAAAAAAAAAATTCAACTTTCGTTTCGCGTCGTCTCTAGTATTGATCGGGCGTGTAGACCGATCGGGGCTCGGAGACGGCGCGTAGACCGATCGGGGTGTAGATCAGACGCTCGCCCTGACTCGGCACGAAGTTCTGCTCTGGAGCGTTGAACATGATTGTAGAGGAAAAAAAAAAAAATTCAACTTTTGTTTCGCGTCGTCTCTAGTGTTGATCGGGCGCGTAGACCGATCGGGCTTAGGAGACGACGCGTAGACCGATCGGGGCTCGGAGACGGCGCGTAGACCGATCGGGGCTTAGGAGACGACGCGTAGACCGATCGGGGCTCGGAGACGGCGCGTAGACCGATCGGGGTGTAGATCAGACGCTCGCCCTGACTCGGCACGAAGTTCTGATCTGGAGCGTTGAACATGATTGTAGAGGAAAAAAAAAAAAAAAATTCAACTTTCGTTTCGCGTCGTCTCTAGTGTTGATCGGGCGCGTAGACCGATCGGGGCTCGGAGACGGCGCGTAGACCGATCGGGGTGTAGATCCGACGCTCGCCCTGACTCGGCACGAAGTTCTGCTCTGGAGCGTTGAACATGATTGTAGAGGAAAAAAAAAAAAAAAAAAATTCAACTTTTGTTTCGCGTCGTCTCTAGTGTTGATCGGGCGCGTAGACCGATGGGGGCTCGGAGACGACGCGTAGACCGATCGGGGCTTAGGAGACGACGCGTAGACCGATCGGGTCTCGGAGACGGCGCGTAGACCGATCGGGGTGTAGATCCGACGCTCGCCCTGACTCGGCACAAAGTTCTGCTCTGGAGGGTTGAACATGATTGTAGAAGAAAAAAAAAAAAAAATTCAACTTTTGTTTCGCGTCGTCTCTAGTGTTGATCGGGCGCGTAGACCGATCGGGACTCGGAGACGACGCGTAGACCGATCGGGGCTTAGGAGACGACGCGTAGACCGATCGGGGCTCGGAGACGGCGGGTAGACCGATCGGGGTGTAGATCCGACGCTCGCCCTGACTCGGCACGAAGTTCTGCTCTGGAGCGTTGAACATGATTGTAGAGGAAAAAAAAAAAAATTCAACTTTCGTTTCGCGTCATCTCTAGTGTTGATCGGGCGCGTAGACCGATCGGGGCTCGGAGACGGCGCGTAGACCGATCGGGGTGTAGATCAGACGCTCGCCCTGACTCGGCACGAAGTTCTGCTCTGGAGCGTTGAACATGATTGTAGAGGAAAAAAAAAAAAAATTCAACTTTCGTTTCGCGTCGTCTCTAGTGTTGATCGGGCGCGTAGACCGATCGGGGCTCGGAGACGGCGCGTAGACCGATCGGGGTGTATATCCGACGCTCGCCCTGACTCGCCACGAAGTTCCGCTCTGGAGCGTTGAACATGATTGTAGAGAAAAAAAAAAAAAAAAATTCAACTTTTGTTTCGCGTCGTCTCTAGTGTTGATCGGGCGCGTAGACCGATGGGGGCTCGGAGACGACGCGTAGACCGATCGGGGCTTAGGAGACGACGCGTAGACCGATCGGGGCTCGGAGACGGCGCGTAGACCGATCGGGGTGTAGATCAGACGCTCGCCCTGACTCGGCACGAAGTTCTGCTCTGGAGCGTTGAACATGATTGTAGAGGAAAAAAAAAAAAAAATTCAACTTTTGTTTCCCGTCGTCTCTAGTGTTGATCGGGCGCGTAGACCGATCGGGACTCGGAGACGACGCGTAGACCGATCGGGGCTTAGGAGTCGACGCGTAGACCGATCGGGGCTCGGAGACGGCGCGTAGACCGATCGGGGTGTAGATCCGACGCTCGCCCTGACTCGGCACGAAGTTCTGCTCTGGAGCGTTGAACATGATTGTAGAGGAAAAAAAAAAAAAAAAATTCAACTTTCGTTTCGCGTCGTCTCTAGCGTTGATCGGGTGCGTAGACCGATCGGGTCTCGGAGACGACGCGTAGACCGATCGGGGCTTAGGAGACGACGCGTAGACCGATCGGGGCTCGGAGACGGCGCGTAGACCGATCGGGGTGTAGATCCGACGCTCGCCCTGACTCGGCACGAAGTTCTGCTCTGGAGCGTTGAACATGATTGTAGAGTGGAAAAAAAAAAAATTCAACTTTTGTTTCGCGTCGTCTCTAGTGTTGATCGGGCGCGCAGACCGATGGGGGCTCGGAGACGACGCGTAGACCGATCGGGGCTTAGGAGACAACGCGTAGACCGATCGGGGCTCGGAGACGGCGCGTAGACCGATCGGGGCTTAGGAGACGACGCGTAGACCGATCGGGGCTCGGAGACGGCGCGTAGACCGATCGGGGCTTAGGAGACGACGCGTAGACCGATCGGGGCTCGGAGACGGCGCGTAGACCGATCGGGGTGTAGATCCGACGCTCGCCCTGACTCGGCACGAAGTCCTGCTCTGGAGCGTTGAACATGATTGTAGAGGAAAAAAAAAAAAAATTCAATCTTTGTTTCGCGTCGTCTCTAGTGTTGATCGGGCGCGTAGACCGATCGGGACTCGAAGACGACGCGTAGACCGATCGGGGCTTAGGAGACGACGCGTAGACCGATCGGGGCTCGGAGACGGCGCGTAGACCGATCGGGGTGTAGATCCGACGCTCGCCCTGACTCGGCACAAAGTTCTGCTCTGGAGCGTTGAACATGATTGTAGAAGAAAAAAAAAAAAAATTCAACTTTTGTTTCGCGTCGTCTCTAGTGTTGATCGGGCGCGTAGACCGATCGGGACTCGGAGACGCCGCGTAGACCGATCGGGGCTTAGGAGACAACGCGTAGACCGATCGGGGCTCGGAGACGGCGCGTAGACCGATCGGGGCTTAGGAGACGACGCGTAGACCGATCGGGGCTCGGAGACGGCGCGTAGACGGATCGGGGTGTAGATCCGACGCTCGCCCTGACTCGGCACGAAGTTCTGCTCTGGAGCGTTGAACATGATTGTAGAGGAAAAAAAAAAAAAAATTCAACTTTCGTTTCGCGTCGTCTCTAGCGTTGATCGGGCGCGTAGACCGATCGGGTCTCGGAGACGACGCGTAGACCGATCGGGTCTTAGGAGACGACGCGTAGACCGATCGGGCCTCGGAGACGGCGCGTAGACCGATCGGGGTGTAGATCCGACGCTCGCCCTGACTCGGCACAAAGTTCTGCTCTGGAGGGTGGAACATGATTGTAGAAGAAAAAAAAAAAAAAAATTCAACTTTTGTCTCGCGTCGTCTCTAGTGTTGATCGGGCGCGTAGACCGATCGGGACTCGGAGACGACGCGTAGACCGATCGGGGCTTAGGAGACGACGCGTAGACCGATCGGGGCTCGGAGACGGCGCGTAGACCGATCGGGGTGTAGATCCGACGCTCGCCCTGACTCGGCACGAAGTTCTGCTCTGGAGCGTTGAACATGATTGTAGAGGAAAAAAAAAATTCAACTTTCGTTTCGCGTCGTCTCTAGTATTGATCGGGCGTGTAGACCGATCGGGGCTCGGAGACGGCGCGTAGACCGATCGGGGTGTAGATCAGACGCTCGCCCTGACTCGGCACGAAGTTCTGCTCTGGAGCGTTGAACATGATTGTAGAGGAAAAAAAAAAAAATTCAACTTTTGTTTCGCGTCGTCTCTAGTGTTGATCGGGCGCGTAGACCGATCGGGCTTAGGAGACGACGCGTAGACCGATCGGGGCTCGGAGACGGCGCGTAGACCGATCGGGGCTTAGGAGACGACGCGTAGACCGATCGGGGCTCGGAGACGGCGCGTAGACCGATCGGGGTGTAGATCAGACGCTCGCCCTGACTCGGCACGAAGTTCTGATCTGGAGCGTTGAACATGATTGTAGAGGAAAAAAAAAAAAAAAATTCAACTTTCGTTTCGCGTCGTCTCTAGTGTTGATCGGGCGCGTAGACCGATCGGGGCTCGGAGACGGCGCGTAGACCGATCGGGGTGTAGATCCGACGCTCGCCCTGACTCGGCACGAAGTTCTGCTCTGGAGCGTTGAACATGATTGTAGAGGAAAAAAAAAAAAAAAAAAATTCAACTTTTGTTTCGCGTCGTCTCTAGTGTTGATCGGGCGCGTAGACCGATGGGGGCTCGGAGACGACGCGTAGACCGATCGGGGCTTAGGAGACGACGCGTAGACCGATCGGGTCTCGGAGACGGCGCGTAGACCGATCGGGGTGTAGATCCGACGCTCGCCCTGACTCGGCACAAAGTTCTGCTCTGGAGGGTTGAACATGATTGTAGAAGAAAAAAAAAAAAAAATTCAACTTTTGTTTCGCGTCGTCTCTAGTGTTGATCGGGCGCGTAGACCGATCGGGACTCGGAGACGACGCGTAGACCGATCGGGGCTTAGGAGACGACGCGTAGACCGATCGGGGCTCGGAGACGGCGCGTAGACCGATCGGGGTGTAGATCCGACGCTCGCCCTGACTCGGCACGAAGTTCTGCTCTGGAGCGTTGAACATGATTGTAGAGGAAAAAAAAAAATTCAACTTTCGTTTCGCGTCGTCTCTAGTGTTGATCGGGCGCGTAGACCGATCGGGGCTCGGAGACGGCGCGTAGACCGATCGGGGTGTAGATCAGACGCTCGCCCTGACTCGGCACGAAGTTCTGCTCTGGAGCGTTGAACATGATTGTAGAGGAAAAAAAAAAAAAATTCAACTTTCGTTTCGCGTCGTCTCTAGTGTTGATCGGGCGCGTAGACCGATCGGGGCTCGGAGACGGCGCGTAGACCGATCGGGGCTTAGGAGACGACGCGTAGACCGATCGGGGCTCGGAGACGGCGCGTAGACCGATCGGGGTGTAGATCCGACGCTCGCCCTGACTCGGCACGAAGTTCTGCTCTGGAGCGTTGAACATGATTGTAGAGGAAAAAAAAAAAAATTCAACTTTCGTTTCGCGTCGTCTCTAGTATTGATCGGGCGCGTAGACCGATCGGGGCTCGGAGACGGCGCGTAGACCGATCGGGGTGTAGATCAGACGCTCGCCCTGACTCGGCACGAAGTTGTGCTCTGGAGCGTTGAACATGATTGTAGAGGAAAAAAAAAAAAAAAATTCAACTTTTGTTTCGCGTCGTCTCTAGTGTTGATCGGGCGCGTAGACCGATCGGGCTTAGGAGACGACGCGTAGACCGATCGGGGCTCGGAGACGGCGCGTAGACCGATCGGGGAGTAGATCCGACGCTCGCCCTGACTCGGCACAAAGTTCTGCTCTGGAGCGTTGAACATGATTGTAGAGGAAAAAAAAAAAAAAAAAAATCCAACTTTTGTTTCGCGTCGTCTCTAGTGTTGATCGGGCGCGTAGACCGATCGGGGCTCGGAGACGGCGCGTAGACCGATCGGGGTGTAGATCAGACCCTCGCCCTGACTCGGCACGAAGTTCTGCTCTGGAGCGTTGAACATGATTGTAGAGGAAAAAAAAAAAAAATTCAACTTTCTTTTCGCGTCGTCTCTAGTGTTGATCGGGCGCGTAGACCGATCGGGGCTCGGAGACGGCGCGTAGACCGATCGGGGTGTAGATCCGACGCTCGCCCTGACTCGGCACGAAGTTCTGCTCTGGAGCGTTGAACATGATTGTAGAGAAAAAAAAAAAAAAAAAATTCAACTTTTGTTTCGCGTCGTCTCTAGTGTTGATCGGGCGCGTAGACCGATGGTGGCTCGGAGACGACGCGTAGACCGATCGGGGCTTAGGAGACGACGCGTAGACCGATCGGGGCTCGGAGACGGCGCGTAGACCGATCGGGGTGTAGATCCGACGCTCGCCCTGACTCGGCACGAAGTTCTGCTCTGGAGCGTTGAACATGATTGTAGAGTGGAAAAAAAAAAAATTCAACTTTTGTTTCGCGTCGTCTCTAGTGTTGATCGGGCGCGCAGACCGATGGGGGCTCGGAGACGACGCGTAGACCGATCGGGGCTTAGGAGACAACGCGTAGACCGATTGGGGCTCGGAGACGGCGCGTAGACCGATCGGGGCTTAGGAGACGACGCGTAGACCGATCGGGGCTCGGAGACGGCGCGTAGACCGATCGGGGCTTAGGAGACGACGCGTAGACCGATCGGGGCTCGGAGACGGCGCGTAGACCGATCGGGGTGTAGATCCGACGCTCGCCCTGACTCGGCACGAAGTCCTGCTCTGGAGCGTTGAACATGATTGTAGAGGAAAAAAAAAAAAAAAATTCAATCTTTGTTTCGCGTCGTCTCTAGTGTTGATCGGGCGCGTAGACCGATCGGGACTCGGAGACGACGCGTAGACCGAACGGGGCTTAGGAGTCGACGCGTAGACCGATCGGGGCTCGGAGACGGCCCGTAGACCGATCGGGGTGTAGATCCGACGCTCGCCCTGACTCGGCACAAAGTTCTGCTCTGGAGCGTTGAACATGATTGTAGAAGAAAAAAAAAAAATTCAACTTTTGTTTCGCGTCGTCTCTAGTGTTGATAGGGCGCGTAGACCGATCGGGAGTCGGAGACGACGCGTAGACCGATCGGGGCTTAGGAGACAACGCGTAGACCGATCGGGGCTCGGAGACGGCGCGTAGACCGGTCGGGGTGTAGATCCGACGCTCGCCCTGACTCGGCACGAAGTTCTGCTCTGGAGCGTTGAACATGATTGTAGAAGAAAAAAAAAAAAAAAAATTCAACTTTCGTTTCGCGTCGTCTCTAGTGTTGATCGGGCGCGTAGACCGATCGGGGCTCGGAGACGACGCGTAGACCGATCGGGGCTTAGGCGACGACGCGTAGACCGATCGGGGCTCGGAGACGGCGCGTAGACCGATCGGGGTGTAGATCCGACGCTCGCCCTGACTCGGCACAAAGTTCTGCTCTGGAGCGTTGAACATGATTGTAGAGGAAAAAAAAAAAAATTCAACTTTTGTTTCGCGTCGTCTCTAGTGTTGATCGGGCGCGTAGACCGATCGGGACTCGGAGACGACGCGTAGACCGATCGGGGCTTAGGAGTCGACGCGTAGACCGATCGGGGCTCGGAGACGGCGCGTAGACCGATCGGGGTCTAGATCCGACGCTCGCCCTGACTCGGCACGAAGTTCCGCTCTGGAGCGTTGAACATGATTGTAGAGAAAAAAAAAAAAAAAATTCAACTTTTGTTTCGCGTCGTCTCTAGTGTTGATCGGGCGCGTAGACCGATGGGGGCTCGGAGACGACGCGTAGACCGATCGGGGCTTAGGAGACGACGCGTAGACCGATCGGGGCTCGGAGACGGCGCGTAGACCGATCGGGGTGTAGATCAGACGCTCGCCCTGACTCGGCACGAAGTTCTGCTCTGGAGCGTTGAACATGATTGTAGAGGAAAAAAAAAAAAAAAAATTCAACTTTTGTTTCGCGTCGTCTCTAGTGTTGATCGGGCGCGTAGACCGATCGGGACTCGGAGACGACGCGTAGACCGATCGGGGCTTAGGAGTCGACGCGTAGACCGATCGGGGCTCGGAGACGGCGCGTAGACCGATCGGGGTGTAGATCCGACGCTCGCCCTGACTCGGCACGAAGTTCTGCTCTGGAGCGTTGAACATGATTGTAGAGGAAAAAAAAAAAAAAAAATTCAACTTTCGTTTCGCGTCGTCTCTAGCGTTGATCGGGCGCGTAGACCGATCGGGTCTCGGAGACGACGCGTAGACCGATCGGGGCTTAGGAGACGACGCGTAGACCGATCGGGGCTCGGAGACGGCGCGTAGACCGATCGGGGTGTAGATCCGACGCTCGCCCTGACTCGGCACGAAGTTCTGCTCTGGAGCGTTGAACATGATTGTAGAGTGGAAAAAAAAAAAATTCAACTTTTGTTTCGCGTCGTCTCTAGTGTTGATCGGGCGCGCAGACCGATGGGGGCTCGGAGACGACGCGTAGACCGATCGGGGCTTAGGAGACAACGCGTAGACCGATCGGGGCTCGGAGACGGCGCGTAGACCGATCGGGGCTTAGGAGACGACGCGTAGACCGATCGGGGCTCGGAGACGGCGCGTAGACCGATCGGGGCTTAGGAGACGACGCGTAGACCGATCGGGGCTCGGAGACGGCGCGTAGACCGATCGGGGTGTAGATCCGACGCTCGCCCTGACTCGGCACAAAGTTCTGCTCTGGAGCGTTGAACATGATTGTAGAAGAAAAAAAAAAAAATTCAACTTTTGTTTCGCGTCGTCTCTATTGTTGATCGGGCGCGTAGACCGATCGGGACTCGGAGACGACGCGTAGACCGATCGGGGCTTAGGAGACAACGCGTAGACCGATCGGGGCTCGGAGACGGCGCGTAGACCGGTCGGGGTGTAGATCCGACGCTCGCCCTGACTCGGCACGAAGTTCTGCTCTGGAGCGTTGAACATGATTGTAGAAGAAAAAAAAAAAAAAAAATTCAACTTTCGTTTCGCGTCGTCTCTAGTGTTGATCGGGCGCGTAGACCGATCGGGGCTCGGAGACGACGCGTAGACCGATCGGGGCTTAGGCGACGACGCGTAGACCGATCGGGGCTCGGAGACGGCGCGTAGACCGATCGGGGTGTAGATCCGACGCTCGCCCTGACTCGGCACAAAGTTCTGCTCTGGAGCGTTGAACATGATTGTAGAGGAAAAAAAAAAAAAAAATTCAACTTTTGTTTCGCGTCGTCTCTAGTGTTGATCGGGCGCGTAGACCGATCGGGACTCGGAGACGACGCGTAGACCGATCGGGGCTTAGGAGTCGACGCGTAGACCGATCGGGGCTCGGAGACGGCGCGTAGACCGATCGGGGTCTAGATCCGACGCTCGCCCTGACTCGGCACGAAGTTCCGCTCTGGAGCGTTGAACATGATTGTAGAGAAAAAAAAAAAAAAATTCAACTTTTGTTTCGCGTCGTCTCTAGTGTTGATCGGGCGCGTAGACCGATGGGGGCTCGGAGACGACGCGTAGACCGATCGGGGCTTAGGAGACGACGCGTAGACCGATCGGGGCTCGGAGACGGCGCGTAGACCGATCGGGGTGTAGATCAGACGCTCGCCCTGACTCGGCACGAAGTTCTGCTCTGGAGCGTTGAACATGATTGTAGAGGAAAAAAAAAAAAAAAATTCAACTTTTGTTTCGCGTCGTCTCTAGTGTTGATCGGGCGCGTAGACCGATCGGGACTCGGAGACGACGCGTAGACCGATCGGGGCTTAGGAGTCGACGCGTAGACCGATCGGGGCTCGGAGACGGCGCGTAGACCGATCGGGGTGTAGATCCGACGCTCGCCCTGACTCGGCACGAAGTTCTGCTCTGGAGCGTTGAACATGATTGTAGAGGAAAAAAAAAAAAAAAATTCAACTTTCGTTTCGCGTCGTTTCTAGCGTTGATCGGGCGCGTAGACCGATCGGGTCTCGGAGACGACGCGTAGACCGATCGGGGCTTAGGAGACGACGCGTAGACCCATCGGGGCTCGGAGACGGCGCGTAGACCGATCGGGGTGTAGATCCGACGCTCGCCCTGACTCGGCACGAAGTTCTGCTATGGAGCGTTGAACATGATTGTAGAGTGGAAAAAAAAAAATTCAACTTTTGTTTCGCGTCGTCTCTAGTGTTGATCGGGCGCGCAGACCGATGGGGGCTCGGAGACGACGCGTAGACCGATCGGGGCTTAGGAGACAACGCGTAGACCGATCGGGGCTCGGAGACGGCGCGTAAACCGATCGGGGCTTAGGAGACGACGCGTAGACCGATCGGGGCTCGGAGACGGCGCGTAGACCGATCGGGGCTTAGGAGACGACGCGTAGACCGATCGGGGCTCGGAGACGGCGCGTAGACCGATCGGGGTGTAGATCCGACGCTCGCCCTGACTCGGCACGAAGTCCTGCTCTGGAGCGTTGAACATGATTGTAGAGGAAAAAAAAAAAAAAAAAATTCAATCTTTGTTTCGCGTCGTCTCTAGTGTTGATCGGGCGCGTAGACCGATCGGGACGCGGAGACGACGCGTAGACCGATCGGGGCTTAGGAGTCGACGCGTAGACCGATCGGGGCTCGGAGACGGCCCGTAGACCGATCGGGGTGTAGATCCGACGCGCGCCCTGACTCGGCACGAAGTTCTGCTCTGGAGCGTTGAACAAGATTGTAGAGGAAAAAAAAAAAAAAAAAATTCAATCTTTGTTTCGCGTCGTCTCTAGTGTTGATCGGGCGCGTAGACCGATCGGGACTCGAAGACGACGCGTAGACCGATCGGGGCTTAGGAGACGACGCGTAGACCGATCGGGGCTCGGAGACGGCGCGTAGACCGATCGGGGTGTAGATCCGACGCTCGCCCTGACTCGGCACAAAGTTCTGCTCTGGAGCGTTGAACATGATTGTAGAAGAAAAAAAAAAAATTCAACTTTTGTTTCGCGTCGTCTCTAGTGTTGATCGGGCGCGTAGACCGATCGGGACTCGGAGACGACGCGTAGACCGATCGGGGCTTAGGAGACAACGCGTAGACCGATCGGGGCTCGGAGACGGCGCGTAGACCGGTCGGGGTGTAGATCCGACGCTCGCCCTGACTCGGCACGAAGTTCTGCTCTGGAGCGTTGAACATGATTGTAGAGGAAAAAAAAAAAAAAAAAATTCAACTTTTGTTTCGCGTCGTCTCTAGTGTTGATCGGGCGCGTAGACCGATCGGGACTCGGAGACGATGCGTAGACCGATCGGGGCTTAGGAGTCGACGCGTAGACCGATCGGGGCTCGGAGACGGCGCGTAGACCGATCGGGGCTTAGGAGTCGACGCGTAGACCGATCGGGGCTCGGAGACGGCGCGTAGACCGATCGGGGTGTAGATCCGACGCTCGCCCTGACTCGGCACGAAGTTCTGCTCTGGAGCGTTGAAAATGATTGTAGAAGAAAAAAAAAAAAAAAAAAAATTCAACTTTCGTTTCGCGTCGTCTCTAGTGTTGATCGGGCGCGTAGACCGATCGGGGCTCGGAGACGACGCGTAGACCGATCGGGGCTTAGGAGACGGCGCGTAGACCGATCGGGGTGTAGATCCGACGCTCGCCCTAACTCGGCACGAAATTCTGCTCTGGAGCGTTGAACATGATTGTAGAAGAAAAAAAAAAAAAAAAAAAATTCAACTTTCGTTTCGCGTCGTCTCTAGTGTTGATCGGGCGCGTAGACCGATCGGGGCTCGGAGACGACGCGTAGACCGATCGGGGTGTAGATCCGACGCTCGCCCTGACTCGGCACGAAGTTCCGCTCTGGAGCGTTGAACATGATTGTAGAGGAAAAAAAAAAAAAAAAAATTCAACTTTTGTTTCGCGTCGTCTCGAGTGTTGATCGGGCGCGTAGACCGATCGGGACTCGGAGACGACGCGTAGACCGATCGGGGCTTAGGAGACGACGCGTAGACCGATCGGGGCTCGGAGACGGCGCGTAGACCGATCGGGGTGTAGATCCGACGCTCGCCCTGACTCGGCACGAAATTCTGCTCTGGAGCGTTGAACATGATTGTAGAAGAAAAAAAAAAAAAAAAAATTCAACTTTCGTTTCGCGTCGTCTCTAGTGTTGATCGGGCGCGTAGACCGATCGGGGCTCGGAGACGACGCGTAGACCGATCGGGGCTTAGGAGACGGCGCGTAGACCGATCGGGGTGTAGATCCGACGCTCGCCCTGACTCGGCAAGAAATTCTGCTCTGGAGCGTTGAACATGATTGTAGAAGAAAAAAAAAAAAAAAAAAAATTCAACTTTCGTTTCGCGTCGTCTCTAGTGTTGATCGGGCGCGTAGACCGATCGGGGCTCGGAGACGACGCGTAGACCGATCGGGGTGTAGATCCGACGCTCGCCCTGACTCGGCACGAAGTTCCGCTCTGGAGCGTTGAACATGATTGTAGAGGAAAAAAAAAAAAAAAATTCAACTTTTGTTTCGCGTCGTCTCGAGTGTTGATCGGGCGCGTAGACCGATCGGGACTCGGAGACGACGCGTAGACCGATCTGGGCTTAGGAGACGACGCGTAGACCGATCGGGGCTCGGAGACGGCGCGTAGACCGATCGGGGTGTAGATCCGACGCTCGCCCTGACTCGGCACGAAATTCTGCTCTGGAGCGTTGAACATGATTGTAGAAGAAAAAAAAAAAAAAAAAAATTCAACTTTCGTTTCGCGTCGTCTCTAGTGTTGATCGGGCGCGTAGACCGATCGGGGCTCGGAGACGACGCGTAGACCGATCGGGGCTTAGGAGACGACGCGTAGACCGATTGGGGCTCGGAGACGGCGCGTAGACCGATCGGGGTGTAGATCCGACGCTCGCCCTGACTCGGCACGAAGTTCTGCTCTGGAGCGTTGAAAATGATTGTAGAAGAAAAAAAAAAAAAAAAAAAATTCAACTTTCGTTTCGCGTCGTCTCTAGTGTTGATCGGGCGCGTAGACCGATCGGGACTCGGAGACGACGCGTAGACCGATCGGGGCTTAGGAGTCGACGCGTAGACCGATCGGGGCTCGGAGACGGCGCGTAGACCGATCGGGGTGTAGATCCGACGCTCGCCCTGACTCGGCACGAAGTTCTGCTCTGGAGCGTTGAAAATGATTGTAGAAGAAAAAAAAAAAAAAAAAAATTCAACTTTCGTTTCGCGTCGTCTCTAGTGTTGATCGGGCGCGTAGACCGATCGGGGCTCGGAGACGACGCGTAGACCGATCGGGGCTTAGGAGACGACGCGTAGACCGATCGGGGCTCGGAGACGGCGCGTAGACCGATCGGGGCTCGGAGACGGCGCGTAGACCGATCGGGGTGTAGATCCGACGCTCGCCCTGACTCGGCACGAAGTTCTGCTCTGGAGCGTTGAAAATGATTGTAGAAGAAAAAAAAAAAAAAAAAAAATTCAACTTTCGTTTCGCGTCGTCTCTAGTGTTGATCGGGCGCGTAGACCGATCGGGGCTCGGAGACGACGCGTAGACCGATCGGGGCTTAGGAGACGGCGCGTAGACCGATCGGGGTGTAGATCCGACGCTCGCCCTGACTCGGCACGAAATTCTGCTCTGGAGCGTTGAACATGATTGTAGAAGAAAAAAAAAAAAAAAAAAATTCAACTTTCGTTTCGCGTCGTCTCTAGTGTTGATCGGGCGCGTAGACCGATCGGGGCTCGGAGACGACGCGTAGACCGATCGGGGTGTAGATCCGACGCTCGCCCTGACTCGGCACGAAGTTCCGCTCTGGAGCGTTGAACATGATTGTAGAGGAAAAAAAAAAAAAAAAAATTCAACTTTTGTTTCGCGTCGTCTCGAGTGTTGATCGGGCGCGTAGACCGATCGGGACTCGGAGACGACGCGTAGACCGATCGGGGCTTAGGAGACGACGCGTAGACCGATCGGGGCTCGGAGACGGCGCGTAGACCGATCGGGGTGTAGATCCGACGCTCGCCCTGACTCGGCACGAAATTCTGCTCTGGAGCGTTGAACATGATTGTAGAAGAAAAAAAAAAAAAAAAAATTCAACTTTCGTTTCGCGTCGTCTCTAGTGTTGATCGGGCGCGTAGACCGATCGGGGCTCGGAGACGACGCGTAGACCGATCGGGGCTTAGGAGACGACGCGTAGACCGATTGGGGCTCGGAGACGGCGCGTAGACCGATCGGGGTGTAGATCCGACGCTCGCCCTGACTCGGCACGAAATTCTGCTCTGGAGCGTTGAACATGATTGTAGAAGAAAAAAAAAAAAAAAAAAATTCAACTTTCGTTTCGCGTCGTCTCTAGTGTTGATCGGGCGCGTAGACCGATCGGGGCTCGGAGACGACGCGTAGACCGATCGGGGTGTAGATCCGACGCTCGCCCTGACTCGGCACGAAGTTCCGCTCTGGAGCGTTGAACATGATTGTAGAGGAAAAAAAAAAAAAAAAAATTCAACTTTTGTTTCGCGTCGTCTCGAGTGTTGATCGGGCGCGTAGACCGATCGGGACTCGGAGACGACGCGTAGACCGATCGGGGCTTAGGAGACGACGCGTAGACCGATCGGGGCTCGGAGACGGCGCGTAGACCGATCGGGGTGTAGATCCGACGCTCGCCCTGACTCGGCACGAAATTCTGCTCTGGAGCGTTGAACATGATTGTAGAAGAAAAAAAAAAAAAAAAAAATTCAACTTTCGTTTCGCGTCGTCTCTAGTGTTGATCGGGCGCGTAGACCGATCGGGGCTCGGAGACGACGCGTAGACCGATCGGGGCTTAGGAGACGACGCGTAGACCGATTGGGGCTCGGAGACGGCGCGTAGACCGATCGGGGTGTAGATCCGACGCTCGCCCTGACTCGGCACGAAGTTCTGCTCTGGAGCGTTGAAAATGATTGTAGAAGAAAAAAAAAAAAAAAAAAAATTCAACTTTCGTTTCGCGTCGTCTCTAGTGTTGATCGGGCGCGTAGACCGATCGGGACTCGGAGACGACGCGTAGACCGATCGGGGCTTAGGAGTCGACGCGTAGACCGATCGGGGCTCGGAGACGGCGCGTAGACCGATCGGGGTGTAGATCCGACGCTCGCCCTGACTCGGCACGAAGTTCTGCTCTGGAGCGTTGAAAATGATTGTAGAAGAAAAAAAAAAAAAAAAAATTCAACTTTCGTTTCGCGTCGTCTCTAGTGTTGATCGGGCGCGTAGACCGATCGGGGCTCGGAGACGACGCGTAGACCGATCGGGGCTTAGGAGACGACGCGTAGACCGATCGGGGCTCGGAGACGGCGCGTAGACCGATCGGGGCTCGGAGACGGCGCGTAGACCGATCGGGGTGTAGATCCGACGCTCGCCCTGACTCGGCACGAAGTTCCGCTCTGGAGCGTTGAAAATGATTGTAGAAGAAAAAAAAAAAAAAAAAAAAATTCAACTTTCGTTTCGCGTCGTCTCTAGTGTTGATCGGGCGCGTAGACCGATCGGGGCTCGGAGACGACGCGTAGACCGATCGGGGCTTAGGAGACGACGCGTAGACCGATCGGGGCTCGGAGACGGCGCGTAGACCGATCGGGGCTCGGAGACGGCGCGTAGACCGATCGGGGTGTAGATCCGACGCTCGCCCTGACTCGGCACGAAGTTCTGCTCTGGAGCGTTGAAAATGATTGTAGAAGAAAAAAAAAAAAAAAAAAAAATTCAACTTTCGTTTCGCGTCGTCTCTAGTGTTGATCGGGCGCGTAGACCGATCGGGGCTCGGAGACGACGCGTAGACCGATCGGGGCTTAGGAGACGGCGCGTAGACCGATCGGGGTGTAGATCCGACGCTCGCCCTGACTCGGCACGAAATTCTGCTCTGGAGCGTTGAACATGATTGTAGAAGAAAAAAAAAAAAAAAAAAATTCAACTTTCGTTTCGCGTCGTCTCTAGTGTTGATCGGGCGCGTAGACCGATCGGGGCTCGGAGACGACGCGTAGACCGATCGGGGTGTAGATCCGACGCTCGCCCTGACTCGGCACGAAGTTCCGCTCTGGAGCGTTGAACATGATTGTAGAGGAAAAAAAAAAAAAAAAAATTCAACTTTTGTTTCGCGTCGTCTCGAGTGTTGATCGGGCGCGTAGACCGATCGGGACTCGGAGACGACGCGTAGACCGATCGGGGCTTAGGAGACGACGCGTAGACCGATCGGGGCTCGGAGACGGCGCGTAGACCGATCGGGGTGTAGATCCGACGCTCGCCCTGACTCGGCACGAAATTCTGCTCTGGAGCGTTGAACATGATTGTAGAAGAAAAAAAAAAAAAAAAAAATTCAACTTTCGTTTCGCGTCGTCTCTAGTGTTGATCGGGCGCGTAGACCGATCGGGGCTCGGAGACGACGCGTAGACCGATCGGGGCTTAGGAGACGACGCGTAGACCGATTGGGGCTCGGAGACGGCGCGTAGACCGATCGGGGTGTAGATCCGACGCTCGCCCTGACTCGGCACGAAATTCTGCTCTGGAGCGTTGAACATGATTGTAGAAGAAAAAAAAAAAAAAAAAAATTCAACTTTCGTTTCGCGTCGTCTCTAGTGTTGATCGGGCGCGTAGACCGATCGGGGCTCGGAGACGACGCGTAGACCGATCGGGGTGTAGATCCGACGCTCGCCCTGACTCGGCACGAAGTTCCGCTCTGGAGCGTTGAACATGATTGTAGAGGAAAAAAAAAAAAAAAAAATTCAACTTTTGTTTCGCGTCGTCTCGAGTGTTGATCGGGCGCGTAGACCGATCGGGACTCGGAGACGACGCGTAGACCGATCGGGGCTTAGGAGACGACGCGTAGACCGATCGGGGCTTAGGAGACGACGCGTAGACCGATCGGGGCTTAGGAGTCGACGCGTAGACCGATCGGGGCTCGGAGACGGCGCGTAGACCGATCGGGGTGTAGATCCGACGCTCGCCTTGACTCGGCACGAAGTTCTGCTCTGGAGCGTTGAAAATGATTGTAGAAGAAAAAAAAAAAAAAAAAATTCAACTTTCGTTTCGCGTCGTCTCTAGTGTTGATCGGGCGCGTAGACCGATCGGGGCTCGGAGACGACGCGTAGACCGATCGGGGCTTAGGAGACGACGCGTAGACCGATCGGGGCTTAGGAGTCGACGCGTAGACCGATCGGGGCTCGGAGACGGCGCGTAGACCGATCGGGGTGTAGATCCGACGCTCGCCCTGACTCGGCACGAAGTTCTGCTCTGGAGCGTTGAAAATGATTGTAGAAGAAAAAAAAAAAAAAAAAAATTCAACTTTCGTTTCGCGTCGTCTCTAGTGTTGATCGGGCGCGTAGACCGATCGGGGCTCGGAGACGACGCGTAGACCGATCGGGGCTTAGGAGACGACGCGTAGACCGATTGGGGCTCGGAGACGGCGCGTAGACCGATCGGGGTGTAGATCCGACGCTCGCCCTGACTCGGCACGAAGTTCCGCTCTGGAGCGTTGAACATGATTGTAGAGGAAAAAAAAAAAAAAAAAAAAAAAAATTCAACTTTCGTTTCGCGTCGTCTCTAGAGTTGATCGGGCGCGTAGACCGATCGGGGCTCGGAGACGACGCGTAGACCGATCGGGGCTTAGGAGACGACGCGTAGACCGATCGGGGCTCGGAGACGGCGCGTAGACCGATCGGGGTGTAGATCCGACGCTCGCCCTGACTCGGCACAAAGTTCTGCTCTGGAGCGTTGAAAATGATTGTAGAAGAAAAAAAAAAAAAAAAAAAAATTCAACTTTCGTTTCGCGTCGTCTCTAGTGTTGATCGGGCGCGTAGACCGATCGGGGCTCGGAGACGACGCGTAGACCGATCGGGGCTTAGGAGACGACGCGTAGACCGATCGGGGCTCGGAGACGGCGCGTAGACCGATCGGGGCTCGGAGACGGCGCGTAGACCGATCGGGGTGTAGATCCGACGCTCGCCCTGACTCGGCACGAAGTTCTGCTCTGGAGCGTTGAAAATGATTGTAGAAGAAAAAAAAAAAAAAAAAAAAATTCAACTTTCGTTTCGCGTCGTCTCTAGTGTTGATCGGGCGCGTAGACCGATCGGGGCTCGGAGACGACGCGTAGACCGATCGGGGCTTAGGAGACGGCGCGTAGACCGATCGGGGTGTAGATCCGACGCTCGCCCTGACTCGGCACGAAATTCTGCTCTGGAGCGTTGAACATGATTGTAGAAGAAAAAAAAAAAAAAAAAAATTCAACTTTCGTTTCGCGTCGTCTCTAGTGTTGATCGGGCGCGTAGACCGATCGGGGCTCGGAGACGACGCGTAGACCGATCGGGGTGTAGATCCGACGCTCGCCCTGACTCGGCACGAAGTTCCGCTCTGGAGCGTTGAACATGATTGTAGAGGAAAAAAAAAAAAAAAAAATTCAACTTTTGTTTCGCGTCGTCTCGAGTGTTGATCGGGCGCGTAGACCGATCGGGACTCGGAGACGACGCGTAGACCGATCGGGGCTTAGGAGACGACGCGTAGACCGATCGGGGCTCGGAGACGGCGCGTAGACCGATCGGGGTGTAGATCCGACGCTCGCCCTGACTCGGCACGAAATTCTGCTCTGGAGCGTTGAACATGATTGTAGAAGAAAAAAAAAAAAAAAAAAATTCAACTTTCGTTTCGCGTCGTCTCTAGTGTTGATCGGGCGCGTAGACCGATCGGGGCTCGGAGACGACGCGTAGACCGATCGGGGCTTAGGAGACGACGCGTAGACCGATTGGGGCTCGGAGACGGCGCGTAGACCGATCGGGGTGTAGATCCGACGCTCGCCCTGACTCGGCACGAAATTCTGCTCTGGAGCGTTGAACATGATTGTAGAAGAAAAAAAAAAAAAAAAAAATTCAACTTTCGTTTCGCGTCGTCTCTAGTGTTGATCGGGCGCGTAGACCGATCGGGGCTCGGAGACGACGCGTAGACCGATCGGGGTGTAGATCCGACGCTCGCCCTGACTCGGCACGAAGTTCCGCTCTGGAGCGTTGAACATGATTGTAGAGGAAAAAAAAAAAAAAAAAATTCAACTTTTGTTTCGCGTCGTCTCGAGTGTTGATCGGGCGCGTAGACCGATCGGGACTCGGAGACGACGCGTAGACCGATCGGGGCTTAGGAGACGACGCGTAGACCGATCGGGGCTTAGGAGACGACGCGTAGACCGATCGGGGCTTAGGAGTCGACGCGTAGACCGATCGGGGCTCGGAGACGGCGCGTAGACCGATCGGGGTGTAGATCCGACGCTCGCCTTGACTCGGCACGAAGTTCTGCTCTGGAGCGTTGAAAATGATTGTAGAAGAAAAAAAAAAAAAAAAAATTCAACTTTCGTTTCGCGTCGTCTCTAGTGTTGATCGGGCGCGTAGACCGATCGGGGCTCGGAGACGACGCGTAGACCGATCGGGGCTTAGGAGACGACGCGTAGACCGATCGGGGCTTAGGAGTCGACGCGTAGACCGATCGGGGCTCGGAGACGGCGCGTAGACCGATCGGGGTGTAGATCCGACGCTCGCCCTGACTCGGCACGAAGTTCTGCTCTGGAGCGTTGAAAATGATTGTAGAAGAAAAAAAAAAAAAAAAAAATTCAACTTTCGTTTCGCGTCGTCTCTAGTGTTGATCGGGCGCGTAGACCGATCGGGGCTCGGAGACGACGCGTAGACCGATCGGGGCTTAGGAGACGACGCGTAGACCGATTGGGGCTCGGAGACGGCGCGTAGACCGATCGGGGTGTAGATCCGACGCTCGCCCTGACTCGGCACGAAGTTCCGCTCTGGAGCGTTGAACATGATTGTAGAGGAAAAAAAAAAAAAAAAAAAAAAAAATTCAACTTTCGTTTCGCGTCGTCTCTAGAGTTGATCGGGCGCGTAGACCGATCGGGGCTCGGAGACGACGCGTAGACCGATCGGGGCTTAGGAGACGACGCGTAGACCGATCGGGGCTCGGAGACGGCGCGTAGACCGATCGGGGTGTAGATCCGACGCTCGCCCTGACTCGGCACAAAGTTCTGCTCTGGAGCGTTGAAAATGATTGTAGAAGAAAAAAAAAAAAAAAAAAAAATTCAACTTTCGTTTCGCGTCGTCTCTAGTGTTGATCGGGCGCGTAGACCGATCGGGACTCGGCGACGACGCGTAGACCGATCGGGGCTTAGGAGTCGACGCGTAGACCGATCGGGGCTCGGAGACGGCGCGTAGACCGATCGGGGCTTAGGAGTCGACGCGTAGACCGATCGGGGCTCGGAGACGGCGCGTAGACCGATCGGGGTGTAGATCCGACGCTCGCCCTGACTCGGCACGAAGTTCTGCTCTGGAGCGTTGAAAATGATTGTAGAAGAAAAAAAAAAAAAAAAAAAATTCAACTTTCGTTTCGCGTCGTCTCTAGTGTTGATCGGGCGCGTAGACCGATCGGGGCTCGGAGACGACGCGTAGACCGATCGGGGCTTAGGAGACGGCGCGTAGACCGATCGGGGTGTAGATCCGACGCTCGCCCTGACTCGGCAAGAAATTCTGCTCTGGAGCGTTGAACATGATTGTAGAAGAAAAAAAAAAAAAAAAAATTCAACTTTCGTTTCGCGTCGTCTCTAGTGTTGATCGGGCGCGTAGACCGATCGGGGCTCGGAGACGACGCGTAGACCGATCGGGGTGTAGATCCGACGCTCGCCCTGACTCGGCACGAAGTTCCGCTCTGGAGCGTTGAACATGATTGTAGAGGAAAAAAAAAAAAAAAAAATTCAACTTTTGTTTCGCGTCGTCTCGAGTGTTGATCGGGCGCGTAGACCGATCGGGACTCGGAGACGACGCGTAGACCGATCGGGGCTTAGGAGACGACGCGTAGACCGATCGGGGCTCGGAGACGGCGCGTAGACCGATCGGGGTGTAGATCCGACGCTCGCCCTGACTCGGCACGAAATTCTGCTCTGGAGCGTTGAACATGATTGTAGAAGAAAAAAAAAAAAAAAAAAATTCAACTTTCGTTTCGCGTCGTCTCTAGTGTTGATCGGGCGCGTAGACCGATCGGGGCTCGGAGACGACGCGTAGACCGATCGGGGCTTAGGAGACGACGCGTAGACCGATTGGGGCTCGGAGACGGCGCGTAGACCGATCGGGGTGTAGATCCGACGCTCGCCCTGACTCGGCACGAAGTTCTGCTCTGGAGCGTTGAAAATGATTGTAGAAGAAAAAAAAAAAAAAAAAAATTCAACTTTCGTTTCGCGTCGTCTCTAGTGTTGATCGGGCGCGTAGACCGATCGGGACTCGGAGACGACGCGTAGACCGATCGGGGCTTAGGAGTCGACGCGTACACCGATCGGGGCTCGGAGACGGCGCGTAGACCGATCGGGGTGTAGATCCGACGCTCGCCCTGACTCGGCACGAAGTTCTGCTCTGGAGCGTTGAAAATGATTGTAGAAGAAAAAAAAAAAAAAAAAAAATTCAACTTTCGTTTCGCGTCGTCTCTAGTGTTGATCGGGCGCGTAGACCGATCGGGACTCGGAGACGACGCGTAGACCGATCGGGGCTTAGGAGTCGACGCGCAGACCGATCGGGGCTCGGAGACGGCGCGTAGACCGATCGGGGTGTAGATCCGACGCTCGCCCTGACTCGGCACGAAGTTCTGCTCTGGAGCGTTGAAAATGATTGTAGAAGAAAAAAAAAAAAAAAAAAATTCAACTTTCGTTTCGCGTCGTCTCTAGTGTTGATCGGGCGCGTAGACCGATCGGGACTCGGAGACGACGCGTAGACCGATCGGGGCTTAGGAGTCGACGCGTAGACCGATCGGGGCTCGGAGACGGCGCGTAGACCGATCGGGGTGTAGATCCGACGCTCGCCCTGACTCGGCACGAAGTTCTGCTCTGGAGCGTTGAAAATGATTGTAGAAGAAAAAAAAAAAAAAAAAAATTCAACTTTCGTTTCGCGTCGTCTCTAGTGTTGATCGGGCGCGTAGACCGATCGGGGCTCGGAGACGACGCGTAGACCGATCGGGGCTTAGGAGACGACGCGTAGACCGATCGGGGCTTTGGAGTCGACGCGTAGACCGATCGGGGCTCGGAGACGGCGCGTAGACCGATCGGGGTGTAGATCCGACGCTCGCCCTGACTCGGCACGAAGTTCTGCTCTGGAGCGTTGAAAATGATTGTAGAAGAAAAAAAAAAAAAAAAAATTCAACTTTCGTTTCGCGTCGTCTCTAGTGTTGATCGGGCGCGTAGACCGATCGGGGCTCGGAGACGACGCGTAGACCGATCGGGGCTTAGGAGACGACGCGTAGACCGATTGGGGCTCGGAGACGGCGCGTAGACCGATCGGGGTGTAGATCCGACGCTCGCCCTGACTCGGCACGAAGTTCCGCTCTGGAGCGTTGAACATGATTGTAGAGGAAAAAAAAAAAAAAAAAAAAAAAATTCAACTTTCGTTTCGCGTCGTCTCTAGAGTTGATCGGGCGCGTAGACCGATCGGGGCTCGGAGACGACGCGTAGACCGATCGGGGCTTAGGAGACGACGCGTAGACCGATCGGGGCTCGGAGACGGCGCGTAGACCGATCGGGGTGTAGATCCGACGCTCGCCCTGACTCGGCACAAAGTTCTGCTCTGGAGCGTTGAAAATGATTGTAGAAGAAAAAAAAAAAAAAAAAATTCAACTTTCGTTTCGCGTCGTCTCTAGTGTTGATCGGGCGCGTAGACCGATCGGGACTCGGAGACGACGCGTAGACCGATCGGGGCTTAGGAGTCGACGCGTAGACCGATCGGGGCTCGGAGACGGCGCGTAGACCGATCGGGGCTTAGGAGTCGACGCGTAGACCGATCGGGGCTCGGAGACGGCGCGTAGACCGATCGGGGTGTAGATCCGACGCTCGCCCTGACTCGGCACGAAGTTCTGCTCTGGAGCGTTGAAAATGATTGTAGAAGAAAAAAAAAAAAAAAAAAAAATTCAACTTTCGTTTCGCGTCGTCTCTAGTGTTGATCGGGCGCGTAGACCGATCGGGGCTCGGAGACGACGCGTAGACCGATCGGGGCTTAGGAGACGGCGCGTAGACCGATCGGGGTGTAGATCCGACGCTCGCCCTGACTCGGCAAGAAATTCTGCTCTGGAGCGTTGAACATGATTGTAGAAGAAAAAAAAAAAAAAAAAAAATTCAACTTTCGTTTCGCGTCGTCTCTAGTGTTGATCGGGCGCGTAGACCGATCGGGGCTCGGAGACGACGCGTAGACCGATCGGGGTGTAGATCCGACGCTCGCCCTGACTCGGCACGAAGTTCCGCTCTGGAGCGTTGAACATGATTGTAGAGGAAAAAAAAAAAAAAAAATTCAACTTTTGTTTCGCGTCGTCTCGAGTGTTGATCGGGCGCGTAGACCGATCGGGACTCGGAGACGACGCGTAGACCGATCGGGGCTTAGGAGACGACGCGTAGACCGATCGGGGCTCGGAGACGGCGCGTAGACCGATCGGGGTGTAGATCCGACGCTCGCCCTGACTCGGCACGAAATTCTGCTCTGGAGCGTTGAACATGATTGTAGAAGAAAAAAAAAAAAAAAAAAATTCAACTTTCGTTTCGCGTCGTCTCTAGTGTTGATCGGGCGCGTAGACCGATCGGGGCTCGGAGACGACGCGTAGACCGATCGGGGCTTAGGAGACGACGCGTAGACCGATTGGGGCTCGGAGACGGCGCGTAGACCGATCGGGGTGTAGATCCGACGCTCGCCCTGACTCGGCACGAAGTTCTGCTCTGGAGCGTTGAAAATGATTGTAGAAGAAAAAAAAAAAAAAAAAAATTCAACTTTCGTTTCGCGTCGTCTCTAGTGTTGATCGGGCGCGTAGACCGATCGGGACTCGGAGACGACGCGTAGACCGATCGGGGCTTAGGAGTCGACGCGTAGACCGATCGGGGCTCGGAGACGGCGCGTAGACCGATCGGGGTGTAGATCCGACGCTCGCCCTGACTCGGCACGAAGTTCTGCTCTGGAGCGTTGAAAATGATTGTAGAAGAAAAAAAAAAAAAAAAAATTCAACTTTCGTTTCGCGTCGTCTCTAGTGTTGATCGGGCGCGTAGACCGATCGGGGCTCGGAGACGACGCGTAGACCGATCGGGGCTTAGGAGACGACGCGTAGACCGATCGGGGCTCGGAGACGGCGCGTAGACCGATCGGGGTGTAGATCCGACGCTCGCCCTGACTCGGCACGAAATTCTGCTCTGGAGCGTTGAACATGATTGTAGAAGAAAAAAAAAAAAAAAAAAATTCAACTTTCGTTTCGCGTCGTCTCTAGTGTTGATCGGGCGCGTAGACCGATCGGGGCTCGGAGACGACGCGTAGACCGATCGGGGCTTAGGAGACGACGCGTAGACCGATTGGGGCTCGGAGACGGCGCGTAGACCGATCGGGGTGTAGATCCGACGCTCGCCCTGACTCGGCACGAAATTCTGCTCTGGAGCGTTGAACATGATTGTAGAAGAAAAAAAAAAAAAAAAAAATTCAACTTTCGTTTCGCGTCGTCTCTAGTGTTGATCGGGCGCGTAGACCGATCGGGGCTCGGAGACGACGCGTAGACCGATCGGGGTGTAGATCCGACGCTCGCCCTGACTCGGCACGAAGTTCCGCTCTGGAGCGTTGAACATGATTGTAGAGGAAAAAAAAAAAAAAAAAATTCAACTTTTGTTTCGCGTCGTCTCGAGTGTTGATCGGGCGCGTAGACCGATCGGGACTCGGAGACGACGCGTAGACCGATCGGGGCTTAGGAGACGACGCGTAGACCGATCGGGGCTTAGGAGACGACGCGTAGACCGATCGGGGCTTAGGAGTCGACGCGTAGACCGATCGGGGCTCGGAGACGGCGCGTAGACCGATCGGGGTGTAGATCCGACGCTCGCCTTGACTCGGCACGAAGTTCTGCTCTGGAGCGTTGAAAATGATTGTAGAAGAAAAAAAAAAAAAAAAAATTCAACTTTCGTTTCGCGTCGTCTCTAGTGTTGATCGGGCGCGTAGACCGATCGGGGCTCGGAGACGACGCGTAGACCGATCGGGGCTTAGGAGACGACGCGTAGACCGATCGGGGCTTAGGAGTCGACGCGTAGACCGATCGGGGCTCGGAGACGGCGCGTAGACCGATCGGGGTGTAGATCCGACGCTCGCCCTGACTCGGCACGAAGTTCTGCTCTGGAGCGTTGAAAATGATTGTAGAAGAAAAAAAAAAAAAAAAAAATTCAACTTTCGTTTCGCGTCGTCTCTAGTGTTGATCGGGCGCGTAGACCGATCGGAGCTCGGAGACGACGCGTAGACCGATCGGGGCTTAGGAGACGACGCGTAGACCGATTGGGGCTCGGAGACGGCGCGTAGACCGATCGGGGTGTAGATCCGACGCTCGCCCTGACTCGGCACGAAGTTCCGCTCTGGAGCGTTGAACATGATTGTAGAGGAAAAAAAAAAAAAAAAAAAAAAAAATTCAACTTTCGTTTCGCGTCGTCTCTAGAGTTGATCGGGCGCGTAGACCGATCGGGGCTCGGAGACGACGCGTAGACCGATCGGGGCTTAGGAGACGACGCGTAGACCGATCGGGGCTCGGAGACGGCGCGTAGACCGATCGGGGTGTAGATCCGACGCTCGCCCTGACTCGGCACAAAGTTCTGCTCTGGAGCGTTGAAAATGATTGTAGAAGAAAAAAAAAAAAAAAAAAAAATTCAACTTTCGTTTCGCGTCGTCTCTAGTGTTGATCGGGCGCGTAGACCGATCGGGGCTCGGAGACGACGCGTAGACCGATCGGGGCTTAGGAGACGACGCGTAGACCGATCGGGGCTCGGAGACGGCGCGTAGACCGATCGGGGCTCGGAGACGGCGCGTAGACCGATCGGGGTGTAGATCCGACGCTCGCCCTGACTCGGCACGAAGTTCTGCTCTGGAGCGTTGAAAATGATTGTAGAAGAAAAAAAAAAAAAAAAAAAAATTCAACTTTCGTTTCGCGTCGTCTCTAGTGTTGATCGGGCGCGTAGACCGATCGGGGCTCGGAGACGACGCGTAGACCGATCGGGGCTTAGGAGACGGCGCGTAGACCGATCGGGGTGTAGATCCGACGCTCGCCCTGACTCGGCACGAAATTCTGCTCTGGAGCGTTGAACATGATTGTAGAAGAAAAAAAAAAAAAAAAAAATTCAACTTTCGTTTCGCGTCGTCTCTAGTGTTGATCGGGCGCGTAGACCGATCGGGGCTCGGAGACGACGCGTAGACCGATCGGGGTGTAGATCCGACGCTCGCCCTGACTCGGCACGAAGTTCCGCTCTGGAGCGTTGAACATGATTGTAGAGGAAAAAAAAAAAAAAAAAATTCAACTTTTGTTTCGCGTCGTCTCGAGTGTTGATCGGGCGCGTAGACCGATCGGGACTCGGAGACGACGCGTAGACCGATCGGGGCTTAGGAGACGACGCGTAGACCGATCGGGGCTCGGAGACGGCGCGTAGACCGATCGGGGTGTAGATCCGACGCTCGCCCTGACTCGGCACGAAATTCTGCTCTGGAGCGTTGAACATGATTGTAGAAGAAAAAAAAAAAAAAAAAAATTCAACTTTCGTTTCGCGTCGTCTCTAGTGTTGATCGGGCGCGTAGACCGATCGGGGCTCGGAGACGACGCGTAGACCGATCGGGGCTTAGGAGACGACGCGTAGACCGATTGGGGCTCGGAGACGGCGCGTAGACCGATCGGGGTGTAGATCCGACGCTCGCCCTGACTCGGCACGAAATTCTGCTCTGGAGCGTTGAACATGATTGTAGAAGAAAAAAAAAAAAAAAAAAATTCAACTTTCGTTTCGCGTCGTCTCTAGTGTTGATCGGGCGCGTAGACCGATCGGGGCTCGGAGACGACGCGTAGACCGATCGGGGTGTAGATCCGACGCTCGCCCTGACTCGGCACGAAGTTCCGCTCTGGAGCGTTGAACATGATTGTAGAGGAAAAAAAAAAAAAAAAAATTCAACTTTTGTTTCGCGTCGTCTCGAGTGTTGATCGGGCGCGTAGACCGATCGGGACTCGGAGACGACGCGTAGACCGATCGGGGCTTAGGAGACGACGCGTAGACCGATCGGGGCTTAGGAGACGACGCGTAGACCGATCGGGGCTTAGGAGTCGACGCGTAGACCGATCGGGGCTCGGAGACGGCGCGTAGACCGATCGGGGTGTAGATCCGACGCTCGCCTTGACTCGGCACGAAGTTCTGCTCTGGAGCGTTGAAAATGATTGTAGAAGAAAAAAAAAAAAAAAAAATTCAACTTTCGTTTCGCGTCGTCTCTAGTGTTGATCGGGCGCGTAGACCGATCGGGGCTCGGAGACGACGCGTAGACCGATCGGGGCTTAGGAGACGACGCGTAGACCGATCGGGGCTTAGGAGTCGACGCGTAGACCGATCGGGGCTCGGAGACGGCGCGTAGACCGATCGGGGTGTAGATCCGACGCTCGCCCTGACTCGGCACGAAGTTCTGCTCTGGAGCGTTGAAAATGATTGTAGAAGAAAAAAAAAAAAAAAAAAATTCAACTTTCGTTTCGCGTCGTCTCTAGTGTTGATCGGGCGCGTAGACCGATCGGGGCTCGGAGACGACGCGTAGACCGATCGGGGCTTAGGAGACGACGCGTAGACCGATTGGGGCTCGGAGACGGCGCGTAGACCGATCGGGGTGTAGATCCGACGCTCGCCCTGACTCGGCACGAAGTTCCGCTCTGGAGCGTTGAACATGATTGTAGAGGAAAAAAAAAAAAAAAAAAAAAAAAATTCAACTTTCGTTTCGCGTTGTCTCTAGAGTTGATCGGGCGCGTAGACCGATCGGGGCTCGGAGACGACGCGTAGACCGATCGGGGCTTAGGAGACGACGCGTAGACCGATCGGGGCTCGGAGACGGCGCGTAGACCGATCGGGGTGTAGATCCGACGCTCGCCCTGACTCGGCACAAAGTTCTGCTCTGGAGCGTTGAAAATGATTGTAGAAGAAAAAAAAAAAAAAAAAAAAATTCAACTTTCGTTTCGCGTCGTCTCTAGTGTTGATCGGGCGCGTAGACCGATCGGGACTCGGCGACGACGCGTAGACCGATCGGGGCTTAGGAGTCGACGCGTAGACCGATCGGGGCTCGGAGACGGCGCGTAGACCGATCGGGGCTTAGGAGTCGACGCGTAGACCGATCGGGGCTCGGAGACGGCGCGTAGACCGATCGGGGTGTAGATCCGACGCTCGCCCTGACTCGGCACGAAGTTCTGCTCTGGAGCGTTGAAAATGATTGTAGAAGAAAAAAAAAAAAAAAAAAATTCAACTCTCGTTTCGCGTCGTCTCTAGTGTTGATCGGGCGCGTAGACCGATCGGGGCTCGGAGACGACGCGTAGACCGATCGGGGCTTAGGAGACGGCGCGTAGACCGATCGGGGTGTAGATCCGACGCTCGCCCTGACTCGGCAAGAAATTCTGCTCTGGAGCGTTGAACATGATTGTAGAAGAAAAAAAAAAAAAAAAAATTCAACTTTCGTTTCGCGTCGTCTCTAGTGTTGATCGGGCGCGTAGACCGATCGGGGCTCGGAGACGACGCGTAGACCGATCGGGGTGTAGATCCGACGCTCGCCCTGACTCGGCACGAAATTCTGCTCTGGAGCGTTGAACATGATTGTAGAAGAAAAAAAAAAAAAAAAAAATTCAACTTTCGTTTCGCGTCGTCTCGAGTGTTGATCGGGCGCGTAGACCGATCGGGACTCGGAGACGACGCGTAGACCGATCGGGGCTTAGGAGACGACGCGTAGACCGATCGGGGCTCGGAGACGGCGCGTAGACCGATCGGGGTGTAGATCCGACGCTCGCCCTGACTCGGCACGAAATTCTGCTCTGGAGCGTTGAACATGATTGTAGAAGAAAAAAAAAAAAAAAAATTCAACTTTCGTTTCGCGTCGTCTCTAGTGTTGATCGGGCGCGTAGACCGATCGGGGCTCGGAGACGACGCGTAGACCGATCGGGGCTTAGGAGACGACGCGTAGACCGATTGGGGCTCGGAGACGGCGCGTAGACCGATCGGGGTGTAGATCCGACGCTCGCCCTGACTCGGCACGAAGTTCTGCTCTGGAGCGTTGAAAATGATTGTAGAAGAAAAAAAAAAAAAAAAAAATTCAACTTTCGTTTCGCGTCGTCTCTAGTGTTGATCGGGCGCGTAGACCGATCGGGACTCGGAGACGACGCGTAGACCGATCGGGGCTTAGGAGTCGACGCGTAGACCGATCGGGGCTCGGAGACGGCGCGTAGACCGATCGGGGTGTAGATCCGACGCTCGCCCTGACTCGGCACGAAGTTCTGCTCTGGAGCGTTGAAAATGATTGTAGAAGAAAAAAAAAAAAAAAAAAATTCAACTTTCGTTTCGCGTCGTCTCTAGTGTTGATCGGGCGCGTAGACCGATCGGGACTCGGAGACGACGCGTAGACCGATCGGGGCTTAGGAGTCGACGCGTAGACCGATCGGGGCTCGGAGACGGCGCGTAGACCGATCGGGGTGTAGATCCGACGCTCGCCCTGACTCGGCACGAAGTTCTGCTCTGGAGCGTTGAAAATGATTGTAGAAGAAAAAAAAAAAAAAAAAAAATTCAACTTTCGTTTCGCGTCGTCTCTAGTGTTGATCGGGCGCGTAGACCGATCGGGACTCGGAGACGACGCGTAGACCGATCGGGGCTTAGGAGTCGACGCGTAGACCGATCGGGGCTCGGAGACGGCGCGTAGACCGATCGGGGTGTAGATCCGACGCTCGCCCTGACTCGGCACGAAGTTCTGCTCTGGAGCGTTGAAAATGATTGTAGAAGAAAAAAAAAAAAAAAAAAATTCAACTTTCGTTTCGCGTCGTCTCTAGTGTTGATCGGGCGCGTAGACCGATCGGGGCTCGGAGACGACGCGTAGACCGATCGGGGCTTAGGAGACGACGCGTAGACCGATCGGGGCTTAGGAGTCGACGCGTAGACCGATCGGGGCTCGGAGACGGCGCGTAGACCGATCGGGGTGTAGATCCGACGCTCGCCCTGACTCGGCACGAAGTTCTGCTCTGGAGCGTTGAAAATGATTGTAGAAGAAAAAAAAAAAAAAAAAAATTCAACTTTCGTTTCGCGTCGTCTCTAGTGTTGATCGGGCGCGTAGACCGATCGGGGCTCGGAGACGACGCGTAGACCGATCGGGGCTTAGGAGACGACGCGTAGACCGATCGGGGCTTAGGAGTCGACGCGTAGACCGATCGGGGCTCGGAGACGGCGCGTAGACCGATCGGGGTGTAGATCCGACGCTCGCCCTGACTCGGCACGAAGTTCTGCTCTGGAGCGTTGAAAATGATTGTAGAAGAAAAAAAAAAAAAAAAAAATTCAACTTTCGTTTCGCGTCGTCTCTAGTGTTGATCGGGCGCGTAGACCGATCGGGGCTCGGAGACGACGCGTAGACCGATCGGGGCTTAGGAGACGACGCGTAGACCGATTGGGGCTCGGAGACGGCGCGTAGACCGATCGGGGTGTAGATCCGACGCTCGCCCTGACTCGGCACGAAGTTCCGCTCTGGAGCGTTGAACATGATTGTAGAGGAAAAAAAAAAAAAAAAAAAAAAAATTCAACTTTCGTTTCGCGTCGTCTCTAGAGTTGATCGGGCGCGTAGACCGATCGGGGCTCGGAGACGACGCGTAGACCGATCGGGGCTTAGGAGACGACGCGTAGACCGATCGGGGCTCGGAGACGGCGCGTAGACCGATCGGGGCTTAGGAGTCGACGCGTAGACCGATCGGGGCTCGGAGACGGCGCGTAGACCGATCGGGGTGTAGATCCGACGCTCGCCCTGACTCGGCACGAAGTTCTGCTCTGGAGCGTTGAAAATGATTGTAGAAGAAAAAAAAAAAAAAAAAAAATTCAACTTTCGTTTCGCGTCGTCTCTAGTGTTGATCGGGCGCGTAGACCGATCGGGGCTCGGAGACGACGCGTAGACCGATCGGGGCTTAGGAGACGGCGCGTAGACCGATCGGGGTGTAGATCCGACGCTCGCCCTGACTCGGCAAGAAATTCTGCTCTGGAGCGTTGAACATGATTGTAGAAGAAAAAAAAAAAAAAAAAAAATTCAACTTTCGTTTCGCGTCGTCTCTAGTGTTGATCGGGCGCGTAGACCGATCGGGGCTCGGAGACGACGCGTAGACCGATCGGGGTGTAGATCCGACGCTCGCCCTGACTCGGCACGAAGTTCCGCTCTGGAGCGTTGAACATGATTGTAGAGGAAAAAAAAAAAAAAAAAATTCAACTTTTGTTTCGCGTCGTCTCGAGTGTTGATCGGGCGCGTAGACCGATCGGGACTCGGAGACGACGCGTAGACCGATCGGGGCTTAGGAGACGACGCGTAGACCGATCGGGGCTCGGAGACGGCGCGTAGACCGATCGGGGTGTAGATCCGACGCTCGCCCTGACTCGGCACGAAATTCTGCTCTGGAGCGTTGAACATGATTGTAGAAGAAAAAAAAAAAAAAAAAAATTCAACTTTCGTTTCGCGTCGTCTCTAGTGTTGATCGGGCGCGTAGACCGATCGGGGCTCGGAGACGACGCGTAGACCGATCGGGGCTTAGGAGACGACGCGTAGACCGATTGGGGCTCGGAGACGGCGCTTAGACCGATCGGGGTGTAGATCCGACGCTCGCCCTGACTCGGCACGAAGTTCTGCTCTGGAGCGTTGAAAATGATTGTAGAAGAAAAAAAAAAAAAAAAAAAATCAACTTTCGTTTCGCGTCGTCTCTAGTGTTGATCGGGCGCGTAGACCGATCGGGACTCGGAGACGACGCGTAGACCGATCGGGGCTTAGGAGTCGACGCGTAGACCGATCGGGGCTCGGAGACGGCGCGTAGACCGATCGGGGTGTAGATCCGACGCTCGCCCTGACTCGGCACGAAGTTCTGCTCTGGAGCGTTGAAAATGATTGTAGAAGAAAAAAAAAAAAAAAAAAATTCAACTTTCGTTTCGCGTCGTCTCTAGTGTTGATCGGGCGCGTAGACCGATCGGGGCTCGGAGACGACGCGTAGACCGATCGGGGCTTAGGAGACGACGCGTAGACCGATCGGGGCTTAGGAGTCGACGCGTAGACCGATCGGGGCTCGGAGACGGCGCGTAGACCGATCGGGGTGTAGATCCGACGCTCGCCCTGACTCGGCACGAAGTTCTGCTCTGGAGCGTTGAAAATGATTGTAGAAGAAAAAAAAAAAAAAAAAATTCAACTTTCGTTTCGCGTCGTCTCTAGTGTTGATCGGGCGCGTAGACCGATCGGGGCTCGGAGACGACGCGTAGACCGATCGGGGCTTAGGAGACGACGCGTAGACCGATTGGGGCTCGGAGACGGCGCGTAGACCGATCGGGGTGTAGATCCGACGCTCGCCCTGACTCGGCACGAAGTTCTGCTCTGGAGCGTTGAAAATGATTGTAGAAGAAAAAAAAAAAAAAAAAAATTCAACTTTCGTTTCGCGTCGTCTCTAGTGTTGATCGGGCGTGTAGACCGATCGGGGCTCGGAGACGACGCGTAGACCGATCGGGGCTTAGGAGACGACGCGTAGACCGATCGGGGCTCGGAGACGGCGCGTAGACCGATCGGGGCTCGGAGACGGCGCGTAGACCGATCGGGGTGTAGATCCGACGCTCGCCCTGACTCGGCACGAAGTTCCGCTCTGGAGCGTTGAACATGATTGTAGAGGAAAAAAAAAAAAAAAAAAAAATTCAACTTTCGTTTCGCGTCGTCTCTAGAGTTGATCGGGCGCGTAGACCGATCGGGGCTCGGAGACGACGCGTAGACCGATCGGGGCTTAGGAGACGACGCGTAGACCGATCGGGGCTCGGAGACGGCGCGTAGACCGATCGGGGTGTAGATCCGACGCTCGCCCTGACTCGGCACAAAGTTCTGCTCTGGAGCGTTGAACATGATTGTAGAGGAAAAAAAAAAAAAAAAAATTCAACTTTTGTTTCGCGTCGTCTCTAGTGTTGATCGGGCGCGTAGACCGATCGGGACTCGGAGACGATGCGTAGACCGATCGGGGCTTAGGAGTCGACGCGTAGACCGATCGGGGCTCGGAGACGGCGCGTAGACCGATCGGGGCTTAGGAGTCGACGCGTAGACCGATCGGGGCTCGGAGACGGCGCGTAGACCGATCGGGGTGTAGATCCGACGCTCGCCCTGACTCGGCACGAAGTTCTGCTCTGGAGCGTTGAAAATGATTGTAGAAGAAAAAAAAAAAAAAAAAAAATTCAACTTTCGTTTCGCGTCGTCTCTAGTGTTGATCGGGCGCGTAGACCGATCGGGGCTCGGAGACGACGCGTAGACCGATCGGGGCTTAGGAGACGGCGCGTAGACCGATCGGGGTGTAGATCCGACGCTCGCCCTGACTCGGCACGAAATTCTGCTCTGGAGCGTTGAACATGATTGTAGAAGAAAAAAAAAAAAAAAAAAAATTCAACTTTCGTTTCGCGTCGTCTCTAGAGTTGATCGGGCGCGTAGACCGATCGGGGCTCGGAGACGACGCGTAGACCGATCGGGGCTTAGGAGACGACGCGTAGACCGATCGGGGCTCGGAGACGGCGCGTAGACCGATCGGGGTGTAGATCCGACGCTCGCCCTGACTCGGCACAAAGTTCTGCTCTGGAGCGTTGAACATGATTGTAGAGGAAAAAAAAAAAAAAAAATTCAACTTTTGTTTCGCGTCGTCTCTAGTGTTGATCGGGCGCGTAGACCGATCGGGACTCGGAGACGATGCGTAGACCGATCGGGGCTTAGGAGTCGACGCGTAGACCGATCGGGGCTCGGAGACGGCGCGTAGACCGATCGGGGCTTAGGAGTCGACGCGTAGACCGATCGGGGCTCGGAGACGGCGCGTAGACCGATCGGGGTGTAGATCCGACGCTCGCCCTGACTCGGCACGAAGTTCTGCTCTGGAGCGTTGAAAATGATTGTAGAAGAAAAAAAAAAAAAAAAAAAATTCAACTTTCGTTTCGCGTCGTCTCTAGTGTTGATCGGGCGCGTAGACCGATCGGGGCTCGGAGACGACGCGTAGACCGATCGGGGCTTAGGAGACGGCGCGTAGACCGATCGGGGTGTAGATCCGACGCTCGCCCTAACTCGGCACGAAATTCTGCTCTGGAGCGTTGAACATGATTGTAGAAGAAAAAAAAAAAAAAAAAAAATTCAACTTTCGTTTCGCGTCGTCTCTAGTGTTGATCGGGCGCGTAGACCGATCGGGTCTCGGAGACGACGCGTAGACCGATCGGGGTGTAGATCCGACGCTCGCCCTGACTCGGCACGAAGTTCCGCTCTGGAGCGTTGAACATGATTGTAGAGGAAAAAAAAAAAAAAAAAATTCAACTTTTGTTTCGCGTCGTCTCGAGTGTTGATCGGGCGCGTAGACCGATCGGGACTCGGAGACGACGCGTAGACCGATCGGGGCTTAGGAGACGACGCGTAGACCGATCGGGGCTCGGAGACGGCGCGTAGACCGATCGGGGTGTAGATCCGACGCTCGCCCTGACTCGGCACGAAATTCTGCTCTGGAGCGTTGAACATGATTGTAGAAGAAAAAAAAAAAAAAAAAAATTCAACTTTCGTTTCGCGTCGTCTCTAGTGTTGATCGGGCGCGTAGACCGATCGGGGCTCGGAGACGACGCGTAGACCGATCGGGGCTTAGGAGACGACGCGTAGACCGATTAGGGCTCGGAGACGGCGCGTAGACCGATCGGGGCTTAGGAGTCGACGCGTAGACCGATCGGGGCTCGGAGACGGCGCGTAGACCGATCGGGGCTTAGGAGTCGACGCGTAGACCGATCGGGGCTCGGAGACGGCGCGTAGACCGATCGGGGTGTAGATCCGACGCTCGCCCTGACTCGGCACGAAGTTCTGCTCTGGAGCGTTGAAAATGATTGTAGAAGAAAAAAAAAAAAAAAAAAAAATTCAACTTTCGTTTCGCGTCGTCTCTAGTGTTGATCGGGCGCGTAGACCGATCGGGGCTCGGAGACGACGCGTAGACCGATCGGGGCTTAGGAGACGGCGCGTAGACCGATCGGGGTGTAGATCCGACGCTCGCCCTGACTCGGCAAGAAATTCTGCTCTGGAGCGTTGAACATGATTGTAGAAGAAAAAAAAAAAAAAAAAAATTCAACTTTCGTTTCGCGTCGTCTCTAGTGTTGATCGGGCGCGTAGACCGATCGGGGCTCGGAGACGACGCGTAGACCGATCGGGGTGTAGATCCGACGCTCGCCCTGACTCGGCACGAAGTTCCGCTCTGGAGCGTTGAACATGATTGTAGAGGAAAAAAAAAAAAAAAAAATTCAACTTTTGTTTCGCGTCGTCTCGAGTGTTGATCGGGCGCGTAGACCGATCGGGACTCGGAGACGACGCGTAGACCGATCTGGGCTTAGGAGACGACGCGTAGACCGATCGGGGCTCGGAGACGGCGCGTAGACCGATCGGGGTGTAGATCCGACGCTCGCCCTGACTCGGCACGAAATTCTGCTCTGGAGCGTTGAACATGATTGTAGAAGAAAAAAAAAAAAAAAAAATTCAACTTTCGTTTCGCGTCGTCTCTAGTGTTGATCGGGCGCGTAGACCGATCGGGGCTCGGAGACGACGCGTAGACCGATCGGGGCTTAGGAGACGACGCGTAGACCGATTGGGGCTCGGAGACGGCGCGTAGACCGATCGGGGTGTAGATCCGACGCTCGCCCTGACTCGGCACGAAGTTCTGCTCTGGAGCGTTGAAAATGATTGTAGAAGAAAAAAAAAAAAAAAAAAAATTCAACTTTCGTTTCGCGTCGTCTCTAGTGTTGATCGGGCGCGTAGACCGATCGGGACTCGGAGACGACGCGTAGACCGATCGGGGCTTAGGAGTCGACGCGTAGACCGATCGGGGCTCGGAGACGGCGCGTAGACCGATCGGGGTGTAGATCCGACGCTCGCCCTGACTCGGCACGAAGTTCTGCTCTGGAGCGTTGAAAATGATTGTAGAAGAAAAAAAAAAAAAAAAAAATTCAACTTTCGTTTCGCGTCGTCTCTAGTGTTGATCGGGCGCGTAGACCGATCGGGGCTCGGAGACGACGCGTAGACCGATCGGGGCTTAGGAGACGACGCGTAGACCGATCGGGGCTCGGAGACGGCGCGTAGACCGATCGGGGCTCGGAGACGGCGCGTAGACCGATCGGGGCTCGGAGACGGCGCGTAGACCGATCGGGGTGTAGATCCGACGCTCGCCCTGACTCGGCACGAAGTTCTGCTCTGGAGCGTTGAAAATGATTGTAGAAGAAAAAAAAAAAAAAAAAAAAATTCAACTTTCGTTTCGCGTCGTCTCTAGTGTTGATCGGGCGCGTAGACCGATCGGGGCTCGGAGACGACGCGTAGACCGATCGGGGCTTAGGAGACGGCGCGTAGACCGATCGGGGTGTAGATCCGACGCTCGCCCTGACTCGGCACGAAATTCTGCTCTGGAGCGTTGAACATGATTGTAGAAGAAAAAAAAAAAAAAAAAAATTCAACTTTCGTTTCGCGTCGTCTCTAGTGTTGATCGGGCGCGTAGACCGATCGGGGCTCGGAGACGACGCGTAGACCGATCGGGGTGTAGATCCGACGCTCGCCCTGACTCGGCACGAAGTTCCGCTCTGGAGCGTTGAACATGATTGTAGAGGAAAAAAAAAAAAAAAAAATTCAACTTTTGTTTCGCGTCGTCTCGAGTGTTGATCGGGCGCGTAGACCGATCGGGACTCGGAGACGACGCGTAGACCGATCGGGGCTTAGGAGACGACGCGTAGACCGATCGGGGCTCGGAGACGGCGCGTAGACCGATCGGGGTGTAGATCCGACGCTCGCCCTGACTCGGCACGAAATTCTGCTCTGGAGCGTTGAACATGATTGTAGAAGAAAAAAAAAAAAAAAAAATTCAACTTTCGTTTCGCGTCGTCTCTAGTGTTGATCGGGCGCGTAGACCGATCGGGGCTCGGAGACGACGCGTAGACCGATCGGGGCTTAGGAGACGACGCGTAGACCGATTGGGGCTCGGAGACGGCGCGTAGACCGATCGGGGTGTAGATCCGACGCTCGCCCTGACTCGGCACGAAATTCTGCTCTGGAGCGTTGAACATGATTGTAGAAGAAAAAAAAAAAAAAAAAAATTCAACTTTCGTTTCGCGTCGTCTCTAGTGTTGATCGGGCGCGTAGACCGATCGGGGCTCGGAGACGACGCGTAGACCGATCGGGGTGTAGATCCGACGCTCGCCCTGACTCGGCACGAAGTTCCGCTCTGGAGCGTTGAACATGATTGTAGAGGAAAAAAAAAAAAAAAAAATTCAACTTTTGTTTCGCGTCGTCTCGAGTGTTGATCGGGCGCGTAGACCGATCGGGACTCGGAGACGACGCGTAGACCGATCGGGGCTTAGGAGACGACGCGTAGACCGATCGGGGCTCGGAGACGGCGCGTAGACCGATCGGGGTGTAGATCCGACGCTCGCCCTGACTCGGCACGAAATTCTGCTCTGGAGCGTTGAACATGATTGTAGAAGAAAAAAAAAAAAAAAAAAATTCAACTTTCGTTTCGCGTCGTCTCTAGTGTTGATCGGGCGCGTAGACCGATCGGGGCTCGGAGACGACGCGTAGACCGATCGGGGCTTAGGAGACGACGCGTAGACCGATTGGGGCTCGGAGACGGCGCGTAGACCGATCGGGGTGTAGATCCGACGCTCGCCCTGACTCGGCACGAAGTTCTGCTCTGGAGCGTTGAAAATGATTGTAGAAGAAAAAAAAAAAAAAAAAAAATTCAACTTTCGTTTCGCGTCGTCTCTAGTGTTGATCGGGCGCGTAGACCGATCGGGACTCGGAGACGACGCGTAGACCGATCGGGGCTTAGGAGTCGACGCGTAGACCGATCGGGGCTCGGAGACGGCGCGTAGACCGATCGGGGCTCGGAGACGGCGCGTAGACCGATCGGGGTGTAGATCCGACGCTCGCCCTGACTCGGCACGAAGTTCCGCTCTGGAGCGTTGAAAATGATTGTAGAAGAAAAAAAAAAAAAAAAAAAATTCAACTTTCGTTTCGCGTCGTCTCTAGTGTTGATCGGGCGCGTAGACCGATCGGGGCTCGGAGACGACGCGTAGACCGATCGGGGCTTAGGAGACGACGCGTAGACCGATCGGGGCTCGGAGACGGCGCGTAGACCGATCGGGGCTCGGAGACGGCGCGTAGACCGATCGGGGTGTAGATCCGACGCTCGCCCTGACTCGGCACGAAGTTCTGCTCTGGAGCGTTGAAAATGATTGTAGAAGAAAAAAAAAAAAAAAAAAAAATTCAACTTTCGTTTCGCGTCGTCTCTAGTGTTGATCGGGCGCGTAGACCGATCGGGGCTCGGAGACGACGCGTAGACCGATCGGGGCTTAGGAGACGGCGCGTAGACCGATCGGGGTGTAGATCCGACGCTCGCCCTGACTCGGCACGAAATTCTGCTCTGGAGCGTTGAACATGATTGTAGAAGAAAAAAAAAAAAAAAAAAATTCAACTTTCGTTTCGCGTCGTCTCTAGTGTTGATCGGGCGCGTAGACCGATCGGGGCTCGGAGACGACGCGTAGACCGATCGGGGTGTAGATCCGACGCTCGCCCTGACTCGGCACGAAGTTCCGCTCTGGAGCGTTGAACATGATTGTAGAGGAAAAAAAAAAAAAAAAAATTCAACTTTTGTTTCGCGTCGTCTCGAGTGTTGATCGGGCGCGTAGACCGATCGGGACTCGGAGACGACGCGTAGACCGATCGGGGCTTAGGAGACGACGCGTAGACCGATCGGGGCTCGGAGACGGCGCGTAGACCGATCGGGGTGTAGATCCGACGCTCGCCCTGACTCGGCACGAAATTCTGCTCTGGAGCGTTGAACATGATTGTAGAAGAAAAAAAAAAAAAAAAAATTCAACTTTCGTTTCGCGTCGTCTCTAGTGTTGATCGGGCGCGTAGACCGATCGGGGCTCGGAGACGACGCGTAGACCGATCGGGGCTTAGGAGACGACGCGTAGACCGATTGGGGCTCGGAGACGGCGCGTAGACCGATCGGGGTGTAGATCCGACGCTCGCCCTGACTCGGCACGAAATTCTGCTCTGGAGCGTTGAACATGATTGTAGAAGAAAAAAAAAAAAAAAAAAATTCAACTTTCGTTTCGCGTCGTCTCTAGTGTTGATCGGGCGCGTAGACCGATCGGGGCTCGGAGACGACGCGTAGACCGATCGGGGTGTAGATCCGACGCTCGCCCTGACTCGGCACGAAGTTCCGCTCTGGAGCGTTGAACATGATTGTAGAGGAAAAAAAAAAAAAAAAAATTCAACTTTTGTTTCGCGTCGTCTCGAGTGTTGATCGGGCGCGTAGACCGATCGGGACTCGGAGACGACGCGTAGACCGATCGGGGCTTAGGAGACGACGCGTAGACCGATCGGGGCTTAGGAGACGACGCGTAGACCGATCGGGGCTTAGGAGTCGACGCGTAGACCGATCGGGGCTCGGAGACGGCGCGTAGACCGATCGGGGTGTAGATCCGACGCTCGCCCTGACTCGGCACGAAGTTCTGCTCTGGAGCGTTGAAAATGATTGTAGAAGAAAAAAAAAAAAAAAAAATTCAACTTTCGTTTCGCGTCGTCTCTAGTGTTGATCGGGCGCGTAGACCGATCGGGGCTCGGAGACGACGCGTAGACCGATCGGGGCTTAGGAGACGACGCGTAGACCGATCGGGGCTTAGGAGTCGACGCGTAGACCGATCGGGGCTCGGAGACGGCGCGTAGACCGATCGGGGTGTAGATCCGACGCTCGCCCTGACTCGGCACGAAGTTCTGCTCTGGAGCGTTGAAAATGATTGTAGAAGAAAAAAAAAAAAAAAAAAATTCAACTTTCGTTTCGCGTCGTCTCTAGTGTTGATCGGGCGCGTAGACCGATCGGGGCTCGGAGACGACGCGTAGACCGATCGGGGCTTAGGAGACGACGCGTAGACCGATTGGGGCTCGGAGACGGCGCGTAGACCGATCGGGGTGTAGATCCGACGCTCGCCCTGACTCGGCACGAAGTTCCGCTCTGGAGCGTTGAACATGATTGTAGAGGAAAAAAAAAAAAAAAAAAAAAAAAATTCAACTTTCGTTTCGCGTCGTCTCTAGAGTTGATCGGGCGCGTAGACAGATCGGGGCTCGGAGACGACGCGTAGACCGATCGGGGCTTAGGAGACGACGCGTAGACCGATCGGGGCTCGGAGACGGCGCGTAGACCGATCGGGGTGTAGATCCGACGCTCGCCCTGACTCGGCACAAAGTTCTGCTCTGGAGCGTTGAAAATGATTGTAGAAGAAAAAAAAAAAAAAAAAAAAATTCAACTTTCGTTTCGCGTCGTCTCTAGTGTTGATCGGGCGCGTAGACCGATCGGGACTCGGCGACGACGCGTAGACCGATCGGGGCTTAGGAGTCGACGCGTAGACCGATCGGGGCTCGGAGACGGCGCGTAGACCGATCGGGGCTTAGGAGTCGACGCGTAGACCGATCGGGGCTCGGAGACGGCGCGTAGACCGATCGGGGTGTAGATCCGACGCTCGCCCTGACTCGGCACGAAGTTCTGCTCTGGAGCGTTGAAAATGATTGTAGAAGAAAAAAAAAAAAAAAAAAAATTCAACTTTCGTTTCGCGTCGTCTCTAGTGTTGATCGGGCGCGTAGACCGATCGGGGCTCGGAGACGACGCGTAGACCGATCGGGGCTTAGGAGACGGCGCGTAGACCGATCGGGGTGTAGATCCGACGCTCGCCCTGACTCGGCAAGAAATTCTGCTCTGGAGCGTTGAACATGATTGTAGAAGAAAAAAAAAAAAAAAAAAAATTCAACTTTCGTTTCGCGTCGTCTCTAGTGTTGATCGGGCGCGTAGACCGATCGGGGCTCGGAGACGACGCGTAGACCGATCGGGGTGTAGATCCGACGCTCGCCCTGACTCGGCACGAAGTTCCGCTCTGGAGCGTTGAACATGATTGTAGAGGAAAAAAAAAAAAAAAAAATTCAACTTTTGTTTCGCGTCGTCTCGAGTGTTGATCGGGCGCGTAGACCGATCGGGACTCGGAGACGACGCGTAGACCGATCGGGGCTTAGGAGACGACGCGTAGACCGATCGGGGCTCGGAGACGGCGCGTAGACCGATCGGGGTGTAGATCCGACGCTCGCCCTGACTCGGCACGAAATTCTGCTCTGGAGCGTTGAACATGATTGTAGAAGAAAAAAAAAAAAAAAAAAATTCAACTTTCGTTTCGCGTCGTCTCTAGTGTTGATCGGGCGCGTAGACCGATCGGGGCTCGGAGACGACGCGTAGACCGATCGGGGCTTAGGAGACGACGCGTAGACCGATTGGGGCTCGGAGACGGCGCGTAGACCGATCGGGGTGTAGATCCGACGCTCGCCCTGACTCGGCACGAAGTTCTGCTCTGGAGCGTTGAAAATGATTGTAGAAGAAAAAAAAAAAAAAAAAATTCAACTTTCGTTTCGCGTCGTCTCTAGTGTTGATCGGGCGCGTAGACCGATCGGGACTCGGAGACGACGCGTAGACCGATCGGGGCTTAGGAGTCGACGCGTAGACCGATCGGGGCTCGGAGACGGCGCGTAGACCGATCGGGGTGTAGATCCGACGCTCGCCCTGACTCGGCACGAAGTTCTGCTCTGGAGCGTTGAAAATGATTGTAGAAGAAAAAAAAAAAAAAAAAAAATTCAACTTTCGTTTCGCGTCGTCTCTAGTGTTGATCGGGCGCGTAGACCGATCGGGACTCGGAGACGACGCGTAGACCGATCGGGGCTTAGGAGTCGACGCGTAGACCGATCGGGGCTCGGAGACGGCGCGTAGACCGATCGGGGTGTAGATCCGACGCTCGCCCTGACTCGGCACGAAGTTCTGCTCTGGAGCGTTGAAAATGATTGTAGAAGAAAAAAAAAAAAAAAAAAAATTCAACTTTCGTTTCGCGTCGTCTCTAGTGTTGATCGGGCGCGTAGACCGATCGGGACTCGGAGACGACGCGTAGACCGATCGGGGCTTAGGAGTCGACGCGTAGACCGATCGGGGCTCGGAGACGGCGCGTAGACCGATCGGGGTGTAGATCCGACGCTCGCCCTGACTCGGCACGAAGTTCTGCTCTGGAGCGTTGAAAATGATTGTAGAAGAAAAAAAAAAAAAAAAAAATTCAACTTTCGTTTCGCGTCGTCTCTAGTGTTGATCGGGCGCGTAGACCGATCGGGGCTCGGAGACGACGCGTAGACCGATCGGGGCTTAGGAGACGACGCGTAGACCGATCGGGGCTTAGGAGTCGACGCGTAGACCGATCGGGGCTCGGAGACGGCGCGTAGACCGATCGGGGTGTAGATCCGACGCTCGCCCTGACTCGGCACGAAGTTCTGCTCTGGAGCGTTGAAAATGATTGTAGAAGAAAAAAAAAAAAAAAAAAATTCAACTTTCGTTTCGCGTCGTCTCTAGTGTTGATCGGGCGCGTAGACCGATCGGGGCTCGGAGACGACGCGTAGACCGATCGGGGCTTAGGAGACGACGCGTAGACCGATTGGGGCTCGGAGACGGCGCGTAGACCGATCGGGGTGTAGATCCGACGCTCGCCCTGACTCGGCACGAAGTTCCGCTCTGGAGCGTTGAACATGATTGTAGAGGAAAAAAAAAAAAAAAAAAAAAAAATTCAACTTTCGTTTCGCGTCGTCTCTAGAGTTGATCGGGCGCGTAGACCGATCGGGGCTCGGAGACGACGCGTAGACCGATCGGGGCTTAGGAGACGACGCGTAGACCGATCGGGGCTCGGAGACGGCGCGTAGACCGATCGGGGTGTAGATCCGACGCTCGCCCTGACTCGGCACAAAGTTCTGCTCTGGAGCGTTGAAAATGATTGTAGAAGAAAAAAAAAAAAAAAAAATTCAACTTTCGTTTCGCGTCGTCTCTAGTGTTGATCGGGCGCGTAGACCGATCGGGACTCGGAGACGACGCGTAGACCGATCGGGGCTTAGGAGTCGACGCGTAGACCGATCGGGGCTCGGAGACGGCGCGTAGACCGATCGGGGCTTAGGAGTCGACGCGTAGACCGATCGGGGCTCGGAGACGGCGCGTAGACCGATCGGGGTGTAGATCCGACGCTCGCCCTGACTCGGCACGAAGTTCTGCTCTGGAGCGTTGAAAATGATTGTAGAAGAAAAAAAAAAAAAAAAAAAAATTCAACTTTCGTTTCGCGTCGTCTCTAGTGTTGATCGGGCGCGTAGACCGATCGGGGCTCGGAGACGACGCGTAGACCGATCGGGGCTTAGGAGACGGCGCGTAGACCGATCGGGGTGTAGATCCGACGCTCGCCCTGACTCGGCAAGAAATTCTGCTCTGGAGCGTTGAACATGATTGTAGAAGAAAAAAAAAAAAAAAAAAAATTCAACTTTCGTTTCGCGTCGTCTCTAGTGTTGATCGGGCGCGTAGACCGATCGGGGCTCGGAGACGACGCGTAGACCGATCGGGGTGTAGATCCGACGCTCGCCCTGACTCGGCACGAAGTTCCGCTCTGGAGCGTTGAACATGATTGTAGAGGAAAAAAAAAAAAAAAAATTCAACTTTTGTTTCGCGTCGTCTCGAGTGTTGATCGGGCGCGTAGACCGATCGGGACTCGGAGACGACGCGTAGACCGATCGGGGCTTAGGAGACGACGCGTAGACCGATCGGGGCTCGGAGACGGCGCGTAGACCGATCGGGGTGTAGATCCGACGCTCGCCCTGACTCGGCACGAAATTCTGCTCTGGAGCGTTGAACATGATTGTAGAAGAAAAAAAAAAAAAAAAATTCAACTTTCGTTTCGCGTCGTCTCTAGTGTTGATCGGGCGCGTAGACCGATCGGGGCTCGGAGACGACGCGTAGACCGATCGGGGCTTAGGAGACGACGCGTAGACCGATTGGGGCTCGGAGACGGCGCGTAGACCGATCGGGGTGTAGATCCGACGCTCGCCCTGACTCGGCACGAAGTTCTGCTCTGGAGCGTTGAAAATGATTGTAGAAGAAAAAAAAAAAAAAAAAATTCAACTTTCGTTTCGCGTCGTCTCTAGTGTTGATCGGGCGCGTAGACCGATCGGGACTCGGAGACGACGCGTAGACCGATCGGGGCTTAGGAGTCGACGCGTAGACCGATCGGGGCTCGGAGACGGCGCGTAGACCGATCGGGGTGTAGATCCGACGCTCGCCCTGACTCGGCACGAAGTTCTGCTCTGGAGCGTTGAAAATGATTGTAGAAGAAAAAAAAAAAAAAAAAATTCAACTTTCGTTTCGCGTCGTCTCTAGTGTTGATCGGGCGCGTAGACCGATCGGGGCTCGGAGACGACGCGTAGACCGATCGGGGCTTAGGAGACGACGCGTAGACCGATCGGGGCTTAGGAGTCGACGCGTAGACCGATCGGGGCTCGGAGACGGCGCGTAGACCGATCGGGGTGTAGATCCGACGCTCGCCCTGACTCGGCACGAAGTTCTGCTCTGGAGCGTTGAAAATGATTGTAGAAGAAAAAAAAAAAAAAAAAAATTCAACTTTCGTTTCGCGTCGTCTCTAGTGTTGATCGGGCGCGTAGACCGATCGGGGCTCGGAGACGACGCGTAGACCGATCGGGGCTTAGGAGACGACGCGTAGACCGATTGGGGCTCGGAGACGGCGCGTAGACCGATCGGGGTGTAGATCCGACGCTCGCCCTGACTCGGCACGAAGTTCCGCTCTGGAGCGTTGAACATGATTGTAGAGGAAAAAAAAAAAAAAAAAAAAAAAATTCAACTTTCGTTTCGCGTCGTCTCTAGAGTTGATCGGGCGCGTAGACCGATCGGGGCTCGGAGACGACGCGTAGACCGATCGGGGCTTAGGAGACGACGCGTAGACCGATCGGGGCTCGGAGACGGCGCGTAGACCGATCGGGGTGTAGATCCGACGCTCGCCCTGACTCGGCACAAAGTTCTGCTCTGGAGCGTTGAAAATGATTGTAGAAGAAAAAAAAAAAAAAAAAAAAATTCAACTTTCGTTTCGCGTCGTCTCTAGTGTTGATCGGGCGCGTAGACCGATCGGGACTCGGAGACGACGCGTAGACCGATCGGGGCTTAGGAGTCGACGCGTAGACCGATCGGGGCTCGGAGACGGCGCGTAGACCGATCGGGGTGTAGATCCGACGCTCGCCCTGACTCGGCACGAAGTTCTGCTCTGGAGCGTTGAAAATGATTGTAGAAGAAAAAAAAAAAAAAAAAAATTCAACTTTCGTTTCGCGTCGTCTCTAGTGTTGATCGGGCGTGTAGACCGATCGGGGCTCGGAGACGACGCGTAGACCGATCGGGGCTTAGGAGACGACGCGTAGACCGATCGGGGCTCGGAGACGGCGCGTAGACCGATCGGGGCTCGGAGACGGCGCGTAGACCGATCGGGGTGTAGATCCGACGCTCGCCCTGACTCGGCACGAAGTTCCGCTCTGGAGCGTTGAACATGATTGTAGAGGAAAAAAAAAAAAAAAAAAAAAAATTCAACTTTCGTTTCGCGTCGTCTCTAGAGTTGATCGGGCGCGTAGACCGATCGGGGCTCGGAGACGACGCGTAGACCGATCGGGGCTTAGGAGACGACGCGTAGACCGATCGGGGCTCGGAGACGGCGCGTAGACCGATCGGGGTGTAGATCCGACGCTCGCCCTGACTCGGCACAAAGTTCTGCTCTGGAGCGTTGAACATGATTGTAGAGGAAAAAAAAAAAAAAAAATTCAACTTTTGTTTCGCGTCGTCTCTAGTGTTGATCGGGCGCGTAGACCGATCGGGACTCGGAGACGATGCGTAGACCGATCGGGGCTTAGGAGTCGACGCGTAGACCGATCGGGGCTCGGAGACGGCGCGTAGACCGATCGGGGCTTAGGAGTCGACGCGTAGACCGATCGGGGCTCGGAGACGGCGCGTAGACCGATCGGGGTGTAGATCCGACGCTCGCCCTGACTCGGCACGAAGTTCTGCTCTGGAGCGTTGAAAATGATTGTAGAAGAAAAAAAAAAAAAAAAAAATTCAACTTTCGTTTCGCGTCGTCTCTAGTGTTGATCGGGCGCGTAGACCGATCGGGGCTCGGAGACGACGCGTAGACCGATCGGGGCTTAGGAGACGGCGCGTAGACCGATCGGGGTGTAGATCCGACGCTCGCCCTGACTCGGCACGAAATTCTGCTCTGGAGCGTTGAACATGATTGTAGAAGAAAAAAAAAAAAAAAAAAAATTCAACTTTCGTTTCGCGTCGTCTCTAGAGTTGATCGGGCGCGTAGACCGATCGGGGCTCGGAGACGACGCGTAGACCGATCGGGGCTTAGGAGACGACGCGTAGACCGATCGGGGCTCGGAGACGGCGCGTAGACCGATCGGGGTGTAGATCCGACGCTCGCCCTGACTCGGCACAAAGTTCTGCTCTGGAGCGTTGAACATGATTGTAGAGGAAAAAAAAAAAAAAAAAATTCAACTTTTGTTTCGCGTCGTCTCTAGTGTTGATCGGGCGCGTAGACCGATCGGGACTCGGAGACGATGCGTAGACCGATCGGGGCTTAGGAGTCGACGCGTAGACCGATCGGGGCTCGGAGACGGCGCGTAGACCGATCGGGGCTTAGGAGTCGACGCGTAGACCGATCGGGGCTCGGAGACGGCGCGTAGACCGATCGGGGTGTAGATCCGACGCTCGCCCTGACTCGGCACGAAGTTCTGCTCTGGAGCGTTGAAAATGATTGTAGAAGAAAAAAAAAAAAAAAAAAAATTCAACTTTCGTTTCGCGTCGTCTCTAGTGTTGATCGGGCGCGTAGACCGATCGGGGCTCGGAGACGACGCGTAGACCGATCGGGGCTTAGGAGACGGCGCGTAGACCGATCGGGGTGTAGATCCGACGCTCGCCCTAACTCGGCACGAAATTCTGCTCTGGAGCGTTGAACATGATTGTAGAAGAAAAAAAAAAAAAAAAAAAATTCAACTTTCGTTTCGCGTCGTCTCTAGTGTTGATCGGGCGCGTAGACCGATCGGGTCTCGGAGACGACGCGTAGACCGATCGGGGTGTAGATCCGACGCTCGCCCTGACTCGGCACGAAGTTCCGCTCTGGAGCGTTGAACATGATTGTAGAGGAAAAAAAAAAAAAAAAAATTCAACTTTTGTTTCGCGTCGTCTCGAGTGTTGATCGGGCGCGTAGACCGATCGGGACTCGGAGACGACGCGTAGACCGATCGGGGCTTAGGAGACGACGCGTAGACCGATCGGGGCTCGGAGACGGCGCGTAGACCGATCGGGGTGTAGATCCGACGCTCGCCCTGACTCGGCACGAAATTCTGCTCTGGAGCGTTGAACATGATTGTAGAAGAAAAAAAAAAAAAAAAAAATTCAACTTTCGTTTCGCGTCGTCTCTAGTGTTGATCGGGCGCGTAGACCGATCGGGGCTCGGAGACGACGCGTAGACCGATCGGGGCTTAGGAGACGACGCGTAGACCGATTAGGGCTCGGAGACGGCGCGTAGACCGATCGGGGCTTAGGAGTCGACGCGTAGACCGATCGGGGCTCGGAGACGGCGCGTAGACCGATCGGGGCTTAGGAGTCGACGCGTACACCGATCGGGGCTCGGAGACGGCGCGTAGACCGATCGGGGCGTAGATCCGACGCTCGCCCTGACTCGGCACGAAGTTCTGCTCTGGAGCGTTGAAAATGATTGTAGAAGAAAAAAAAAAAAAAAAAAAAATTCAACTTTCGTTTCGCGTCGTCTCTAGTGTTGATCGGGCGCGTAGACCGATCGGGGCTCGGAGACGACGCGTAGACCGATCGGGGTGTAGATCCGACGCTCGCCCTGACTCGGCACGAAGTTCCGCTCTGGAGCGTTGAACATGATTGTAGAGGAAAAAAAAAAAAAAAAAATTCAACTTTTGTTTCGCGTCGTCTCGAGTGTTGATCGGGCGCGTAGACCGATCGGGACTCGGAGACGACGCGTAGACCGATCGGGGCTTAGGAGACGACGCGTAGACCGATCGGGGCTCGGAGACGGCGCGTAGACCGATCGGGGTGTAGATCCGACGCTCGCCCTGACTCGGCACGAAATTCTGCTCTGGAGCGTTGAACATGATTGTAGAAGAAAAAAAAAAAAAAAAAAATTCAACTTTCGTTTCGCGTCGTCTCTAGTGTTGATCGGGCGCGTAGACCGATCGGGGCTCGGAGACGACGCGTAGACCGATCGGGGCTTAGGAGACGACGCGTAGACCGATTGGGGCTCGGAGACGGCGCGTAGACCGATCGGGGTGTAGATCCGACGCTCGCCCTGACTCGGCACGAAGTTCTGCTCTGGAGCGTTGAAAATGATTGTAGAAGAAAAAAAAAAAAAAAAAAAATTCAACTTTCGTTTCGCGTCATCTCTAGTGTTGATCGGGCGCGTAGACCGATCGGGACTCGGAGACGACGCGTAGACCGATCGGGGCTTAGGAGTCGACGCGTAGACCGATCGGGGCTCGGAGACGGCGCGTAGACCGATCGGGGTGTAGATCCGACGCTCGCCCTGACTCGGCACGAAGTTCTGCTCTGGAGCGTTGAAAATGATTGTAGAAGAAAAAAAAAAAAAAAAATTCAACTTTCGTTTCGCGTCGTCTCTAGTGTTGATCGGGCGCGTAGACCGATCGGGGCTCGGAGACGACGCGTAGACCGATCGGGGCTTAGGAGACGACGCGTAGACCGATCGGGGCTCGGAGACGGCGCGTAGACCGATCGGGGCTCGGAGACGGCGCGTAGACCGATCGGGGTGTAGATCCGACGCTCGCCCTGACTCGGCACGAAGTTCCGCTCTGGAGCGTTGAAAATGATTGTAGAAGAAAAAAAAAAAAAAAAATTCAACTTTCGTTTCGCGTCGTCTCTAGTGTTGATCGGGCGCGTAGACCGATCGGGGCTCGGAGACGACGCGTAGACCGATCGGGGCTTAGGAGACGACGCGTAGACCGATTGGGGCTCGGAGACGGCGCGTAGACCGATCGGGGTGTAGATCCGACGCTCGCCCTGACTCGGCACGAAGTTCCGCTCTGGAGCGTTGAACATGATTGTAGAGGAAAAAAAAAAAAAAAAAAAAAAATTCAACTTTCGTTTCGCGTCGTCTCTAGAGTTGATCGGGCGCGTAGACCGATCGGGGCTCGGAGACGACGCGTAGACCGATCGGGGCTTAGGAGACGACGCGTAGACCGATCGGGGCTCGGAGACGGCGCGTAGACCGATCGGGGTGTAGATCCGACGCTCGCCCTGACTCGGCACAAAGTTCTGCTCTGGAGCGTTGAAAATGATTGTAGAAGAAAAAAAAAAAAAAAAAAAAATTCAACTTTCGTTTCGCGTCGTCTCTAGTGTTGATCGGGCGCGTAGACCGATCGGGACTCGGAGACGACGCGTAGACCGATCGGGGCTTAGGAGTCGACGCGTAGACCGATCGGGGCTCGGAGACGGCGCGTAGACCGATCGGGGTGTAGATCCGACGCTCGCCCTGACTCGGCACGAAGTTCTGCTCTGGAGCGTTGAAAATGATTGTAGAAGAAAAAAAAAAAAAAAAAATTCAACTTTCGTTTCGCGTCGTCTCTAGTGTTGATCGGGCGCGTAGACCGATCGGGGCTCGGAGACGACGCGTAGACCGATCGGGGCTTAGGAGACGACGCGTAGACCGATCGGGGCTCGGAGACGGCGCGTAGACCGATCGGGGCTCGGAGACGGCGCGTAGACCGATCGGGGTGTAGATCCGACGCTCGCCCTGACTCGGCACGAAGTTCCGCTCTGGAGCGTTGAACATGATTGTAGAGGAAAAAAAAAAAAAAAAAAAAATTCAACTTTCGTTTCGCGTCGTCTCTAGAGTTGATCGGGCGCGTAGACCGATCGGGGCTCGGAGACGACGCGTAGACCGATCGGGGCTTAGGAGACGACGCGTAGACCGATCGGGGCTCGGAGACGGCGCGTAGACCGATCGGGGTGTAGATCCGACGCTCGCCCTGACTCGGCACAAAGTTCTGCTCTGGAGCGTTGAACATGATTGTAGAGGAAAAAAAAAAAAAAAAAATTCAACTTTTGTTTCGCGTCGTCTCTAGTGTTGATCGGGCGCGTAGACCGATCGGGACTCGGAGACGATGCGTAGACCGATCGGGGCTTAGGAGTCGACGCGTAGACCGATCGGGGCTCGGAGACGGCGCGTAGACCGATCGGGGCTTAGGAGTCGACGCGTAGACCGATCGGGGCTCGGAGACGGCGCGTAGACCGATCGGGGTGTAGATCCGACGCTCGCCCTGACTCGGCACGAAGTTCTGCTCTGGAGCGTTGAAAATGATTGTAGAAGAAAAAAAAAAAAAAAAAAATTCAACTTTCGTTTCGCGTCGTCTCTAGTGTTGATCGGGCGCGTAGACCGATCGGGGCTCGGAGACGACGCGTAGACCGATCGGGGCTTAGGAGACGGCGCGTAGACCGATCGGGGTGTAGATCCGACGCTCGCCCTGACTCGGCACGAAATTCTGCTCTGGAGCGTTGAACATGATTGTAGAAGAAAAAAAAAAAAAAAAAAATTCAACTTTCGTTTCGCGTCGTCTCTAGAGTTGATCGGGCGCGTAGACCGATCGGAGCTCGGAGACGACGCGTAGACCGATCGGGGCTTAGGAGACGACGCGTAGACCGATCGGGGCTCGGAGACGGCGCGTAGACCGATCGGGGTGTAGATCCGACGCTCGCCCTGACTCGGCACAAAGTTCTGCTCTGGAGCGTTGAACATGATTGTAGAGGAAAAAAAAAAAAAAAAAATTCAACTTTTGTTTCGCGTCGTCTCTAGTGTTGATCGGGCGCGTAGACCGATCGGGACTCGGAGACGATGCGTAGACCGATCGGGGCTTAGGAGTCGACGCGTAGACCGATCGGGGCTCGGAGACGGCGCGTAGACCGATCGGGGCTTAGGAGTCGACGCGTAGACCGATCGGGGCTCGGAGACGGCGCGTAGACCGATCGGGGTGTAGATCCGACGCTCGCCCTGACTCGGCACGAAGTTCTGCTCTGGAGCGTTGAAAATGATTGTAGAAGAAAAAAAAAAAAAAAAAAAATTCAACTTTCGTTTCGCGTCGTCTCTAGTGTTGATCGGGCGCGTAGACCGATCGGGGCTCGGAGACGACGCGTAGACCGATCGGGGCTTAGGAGACGGCGCGTAGACCGATCGGGGTGTAGATCCGACGCTCGCCCTAACTCGGCACGAAATTCTGCTCTGGAGCGTTGAACATGATTGTAGAAGAAAAAAAAAAAAAAAAAAATTCAACTTTCGTTTCGCGTCGTCTCTAGTGTTGATCGGGCGCGTAGACCGATCGGGGCTCGGAGACGACGCGTAGACCGATCGGGGTGTAGATCCGACGCTCGCCCTGACTCGGCACGAAGTTCCGCTCTGGAGCGTTGAACATGATTGTAGAGGAAAAAAAAAAAAAAAAAATTCAACTTTTGTTTCGCGTCGTCTCGAGTGTTGATCGGGCGCGTAGACCGATCGGGACTCGGAGACGACGCGTAGACCGATCGGGGCTTAGGAGACGACGCGTAGACCGATCGGGGCTCGGAGACGGCGCGTAGACCGATCGGGGTGTAGATCCGACGCTCGCCCTGACTCGGCACGAAATTCTGCTCTGGAGCGTTGAACATGATTGTAGAAGAAAAAAAAAAAAAAAAAAATTCAACTTTCGTTTCGCGTCGTCTCTAGTGTTGATCGGGCGCGTAGACCGATCGGGGCTCGGAGACGACGCGTAGACCGATCGGGGCTTAGGAGACGGCGCGTAGACCGATCGGGGTGTAGATCCGACGCTCGCCCTGACTCGGCAAGAAATTCTGCTCTGGAGCGTTGAACATGATTGTAGAAGAAAAAAAAAAAAAAAAAAAATTCAACTTTCGTTTCGCGTCGTCTCTAGTGTTGATCGGGCGCGTAGACCGATCGGGGCTCGGAGACGACGCGTAGACCGATCGGGGTGTAGATCCGACGCTCGCCCTGACTCGGCACGAAGTTCCGCTCTGGAGCGTTGAACATGATTGTAGAGGAAAAAAAAAAAAAAAAAATTCAACTTTTGTTTCGCGTCGTCTCGAGTGTTGATCGGGCGCGTAGACCGATCGGGACTCGGAGACGACGCGTAGACCGATCTGGGCTTAGGAGACGACGCGTAGACCGATCGGGGCTCGGAGACGGCGCGTAGACCGATCGGGGTGTAGATCCGACGCTCGCCCTGACTCGACACGAAATTCTGCTCTGGAGCGTTGAACATGATTGTAGAAGAAAAAAAAAAAAAAAAAAATTCAACTTTCGTTTCGCGTCGTCTCTAGTGTTGATCGGGCGCGTAGACCGATCGGGGCTCGGAGACGACGCGTAGACCGATCGGGGCTTAGGAGACGACGCGTAGACCGATTGGGGCTCGGAGACGGCGCGTAGACCGATCGGGGTGTAGATCCGACGCTCGCCCTGACTCGGCACGAATTTCTGCTCTGGAGCGTTGAAAATGATTGTAGAAGAAAAAAAAAAAAAAAAAAATTCAACTTTCGTTTCGCGTCGTCTCTAGTGTTGATCGGGCGCGTAGACCGATCGGGACTCGGAGACGACGCGTAGACCGATCGGGGCTTAGGAGTCGACGCGTAGACCGATCGGGGCTCGGAGACGGCGCGTAGACCGATCGGGGTGTAGATCCGACGCTCGCCCTGACTCGGCACGAAGTTCTGCTCTGGAGCGTTGAAAATGATTGTAGAAGAAAAAAAAAAAAAAAAAATTCAACTTTCGTTTCGCGTCGTCTCTAGTGTTGATCGGGCGCGTAGACCGATCGGGGCTCGGAGACGACGCGTAGACCGATCGGGGCTTAGGAGACGACGCGTAGACCGATCGGGGCTCGGAGACGGCGCGTAGACCGATCGGGGCTCGGAGACGGCGCGTAGACCGATCGGGGTGTAGATCCGACGCTCGCCCTGACTCGGCACGAAGTTCTGCTCTGGAGCGTTGAAAATGATTGTAGAAGAAAAAAAAAAAAAAAAAAAAATTCAACTTTCGTTTCGCGTCGTCTCTAGTGTTGATCGGGCGCGTAGACCGATCGGGGCTCGGAGACGACGCGTAGACCGATCGGGGCTTAGGAGACGGCGCGTAGACCGATCGGGGTGTAGATCCGACGCTCGCCCTGACTCGGCACGAAATTCTGCTCTGGAGCGTTGAACATGATTGTAGAAGAAAAAAAAAAAAAAAAAAATTCAACTTTCGTTTCGCGTCGTCTCTAGTGTTGATCGGGCGCGTAGACCGATCGGGGCTCGGAGACGACGCGTAGACCGATCGGGGTGTAGATCCGACGCTCGCCCTGACTCGGCACGAAGTTCCGCTCTGGAGCGTTGAACATGATTGTAGAGGAAAAAAAAAAAAAAAAAATTCAACTTTTGTTTCGCGTCGTCTCGAGTGTTGATCGGGCGCGTAGACCGATCGGGACTCGGAGACGACGCGTAGACCGATCGGGGCTTAGGAGACGACGCGTAGACCGATCGGGGCTCGGAGACGGCGCGTAGACCGATCGGGGTGTAGATCCGACGCTCGCCCTGACTCGGCACGAAATTCTGCTCTGGAGCGTTGAACATGATTGTAGAAGAAAAAAAAAAAAAAAAAAATTCAACTTTCGTTTCGCGTCGTCTCTAGTGTTGATCGGGCGCGTAGACCGATCGGGGCTCGGAGACGACGCGTAGACCGATCGGGGCTTAGGAGACGACGCGTAGACCGATTGGGGCTCGGAGACGGCGCGTAGACCGATCGGGGTGTAGATCCGACGCTCGCCCTGACTCGGCACGAAATTCTGCTCTGGAGCGTTGAACATGATTGTAGAAGAAAAAAAAAAAAAAAAAAATTCAACTTTCGTTTCGCGTCGTCTCTAGTGTTGATCGGGCGCGTAGACCGATCGGGGCTCGGAGACGACGCGTAGACCGATCGGGGTGTAGATCCGACGCTCGCCCTGACTCGGCACGAAGTTCCGCTCTGGAGCGTTGAACATGATTGTAGAGGAAAAAAAAAAAAAAAAAATTCAACTTTTGTTTCGCGTCGTCTCGAGTGTTGATCGGGCGCGTAGACCGATCGGGACTCGGAGACGACGCGTAGACCGATCGGGGCTTAGGAGACGACGCGTAGACCGATCGGGGCTCGGAGACGGCGCGTAGACCGATCGGGGTGTAGATCCGACGCTCGCCCTGACTCGGCACGAAGTTCTGCTCTGGAGCGTTGAAAATGATTGTAGAAGAAAAAAAAAAAAAAAAAATTCAACTTTCGTTTCGCGTCGTCTCTAGTGTTGATCGGGCGCGTAGACCGATCGGGGCTCGGAGACGACGCGTAGACCGATCGGGGCTTAGGAGACGACGCGTAGACCGATCGGGGCTCGGAGACGGCGCGTAGACCGATCGGGGCTCGGAGACGGCGCGTAGACCGATCGGGGTGTAGATCCGACGCTCGCCCTGACTCGGCACGAAGTTCCGCTCTGGAGCGTTGAAAATGATTGTAGAAGAAAAAAAAAAAAAAAAAAAAATTCAACTTTCGTTTCGCGTCGTCTCTAGTGTTGATCGGGCGCGTAGACCGATCGGGGCTCGGAGACGACGCGTAGACCGATCGGGGCTTAGGAGACGACGCGTAGACCGATCGGGGCTCGGAGACGGCGCGTAGACCGATCGGGGCTCGGAGACGGCGCGTAGACCGATCGGGGTGTAGATCCGACGCTCGCCCTGACTCGGCACGAAGTTCTGCTCTGGAGCGTTGAAAATGATTGTAGAAGAAAAAAAAAAAAAAAAAATTCAACTTTCGTTTCGCGTCGTCTCTAGTGTTGATCGGGCGCGTAGACCGATCGGGGCTCGGAGACGACGCGTAGACCGATCGGGGCTTAGGAGACGACGCGTAGACCGATCGGGGCTTAGGAGTCGACGCGTAGACCGATCGGGGCTCGGAGACGGCGCGTAGACCGATCGGGGTGTAGATCCGACGCTCGCCCTGACTCGGCACGAAGTTCTGCTCTGGAGCGTTGAAAATGATTGTAGAAGAAAAAAAAAAAAAAAAAAATTCAACTTTCGTTTCGCGTCGTCTCTAGTGTTGATCGGGCGCGTAGACCGATCGGGGCTCGGAGACGACGCGTAGACCGATCGGGGCTTAGGAGACGACGCGTAGACCGATTGGGGCTCGGAGACGGCGCGTAGACCGATCGGGGTGTAGATCCGACGCTCGCCCTGACTCGGCACGAAGTTCCGCTCTGGAGCGTTGAACATGATTGTAGAGGAAAAAAAAAAAAAAAAAAAAAAAAATTCAACTTTCGTTTCGCGTCGTCTCTAGAGTTGATCGGGCGCGTAGACCGATCGGGGCTCGGAGACGACGCGTAGACCGATCGGGGCTTAGGAGACGACGCGTAGACCGATCGGGGCTCGGAGACGGCGCGTAGACCGATCGGGGTGTAGATCCGACGCTCGCCCTGACTCGGCACAAAGTTCTGCTCTGGAGCGTTGAAAATGATTGTAGAAGAAAAAAAAAAAAAAAAAAAATTCAACTTTCGTTTCGCGTCGTCTCTAGTGTTGATCGGGCGCGTAGACCGATCGGGGCTCGGAGACGACGCGTAGACCGATCGGGGCTTAGGAGACGGCGCGTAGACCGATCGGGGTGTAGATCCGACGCTCGCCCTGACTCGGCAAGAAATTCTGCTCTGGAGCGTTGAACATGATTGTAGAAGAAAAAAAAAAAAAAAAAAAATTCAACTTTCGTTTCGCGTCGTCTCTAGTGTTGATCGGGCGCGTAGACCGATCGGGGCTCGGAGACGACGCGTAGACCGATCGGGGTGTAGATCCGACGCTCGCCCTGACTCGGCACGAAGTTCCGCTCTGGAGCGTTGAACATGATTGTAGAGGAAAAAAAAAAAAAAAAAATTCAACTTTTGTTTCGCGTCGTCTCGAGTGTTGATCGGGCGCGTAGACCGATCGGGACTCGGAGACGACGCGTAGACCGATCGGGGCTTAGGAGACGACGCGTAGACCGATCGGGGCTCGGAGACGGCGCGTAGACCGATCGGGGTGTAGATCCGACGCTCGCCCTGACTCGGCACGAAATTCTGCTCTGGAGCGTTGAACATGATTGTAGAAGAAAAAAAAAAAAAAAAAATTCAACTTTCGTTTCGCGTCGTCTCTAGTGTTGATCGGGCGCGTAGACCGATCGGGGCTCGGAGACGACGCGTAGACCGATCGGGGCTTAGGAGACGACGCGTAGACCGATTGGGGCTCGGAGACGGCGCGTAGACCGATCGGGGTGTAGATCCGACGCTCGCCCTGACTCGGCACGAAGTTCTGCTCTGGAGCGTTGAAAATGATTGTAGAAGAAAAAAAAAAAAAAAAAAATTCAACTTTCGTTTCGCGTCGTCTCTAGTGTTGATCGGGCGCGTAGACCGATCGGGACTCGGAGACGACGCGTAGACCGATCGGGGCTTAGGAGTCGACGCGTAGACCGATCGGGGCTCGGAGACGGCGCGTAGACCGATCGGGGTGTAGATCCGACGCTCGCCCTGACTCGGCACGAAGTTCTGCTCTGGAGCGTTGAAAATGATTGTAGAAGAAAAAAAAAAAAAAAAAAAATTCAACTTTCGTTTCGCGTCGTCTCTAGTGTTGATCGGGCGCGTAGACCGATCGGGACTCGGAGACGACGCGTAGACCGATCGGGGCTTAGGAGTCGACGCGTAGACCGATCGGGGCTCGGAGACGGCGCGTAGACCGATCGGGGTGTAGATCCGACGCTCGCCCTGACTCGGCACGAAGTTCTGCTCTGGAGCGTTGAAAATGATTGTAGAAGAAAAAAAAAAAAAAAAAAAATTCAACTTTCGTTTCGCGTCGTCTCTAGTGTTGATCGGGCGCGTAGACCGATCGGGACTCGGAGACGACGCGTAGACCGATCGGGGCTTAGGAGTCGACGCGTAGACCGATCGGGGCTCGGAGACGGCGCGTAGACCGATCGGGGTGTAGATCCGACGCTCGCCCTGACTCGGCACGAAGTTCTGCTCTGGAGCGTTGAAAATGATTGTAGAAGAAAAAAAAAAAAAAAAAAATTCAACTTTCGTTTCGCGTCGTCTCTAGTGTTGATCGGGCGCGTAGACCGATCGGGGCTCGGAGACGACGCGTAGACCGATCGGGGCTTAGGAGACGACGCGTAGACCGATTGGGGCTCGGAGACGGCGCGTAGACCGATCGGGGTGTAGATCCGACGCTCGCCCTGACTCGGCACGAAGTTCCGCTCTGGAGCGTTGAACATGATTGTAGAGGAAAAAAAAAAAAAAAAAAAAAAAATTCAACTTTCGTTTCGCGTCGTCTCTAGAGTTGATCGGGCGCGTAGACCGATCGGGGCTCGGAGACGACGCGTAGACCGATCGGGGCTTAGGAGACGACGCGTAGACCGATCGGGGCTCGGAGACGGCGCGTAGACCGATCGGGGTGTAGATCCGACGCTCGCCCTGACTCGGCACAAAGTTCTGCTCTGGAGCGTTGAAAATGATTGTAGAAGAAAAAAAAAAAAAAAAAAATTCAACTTTCGTTTCGCGTCGTCTCTAGTGTTGATCGGGCGCGTAGACCGATCGGGACTCGGAGACGACGCGTAGACCGATCGGGGCTTAGGAGTCGACGCGTAGACCGATCGGGGCTCGGAGACGGCGCGTAGACCGATCGGGGCTTAGGAGTCGACGCGTAGACCGATCGGGGCTCGGAGACGGCGCGTAGACCGATCGGGGTGTAGATCCGACGCTCGCCCTGACTCGGCACGAAGTTCTGCTCTGGAGCGTTGAAAATGATTGTAGAAGAAAAAAAAAAAAAAAAAAAAATTCAACTTTCGTTTCGCGTCGTCTCTAGTGTTGATCGGGCGCGTAGACCGATCGGGGCTCGGAGACGACGCGTAGACCGATCGGGGCTTAGGAGACGGCGCGTAGACCGATCGGGGTGTAGATCCGACGCTCGCCCTGACTCGGCAAGAAATTCTGCTCTGGAGCGTTGAACATGATTGTAGAAGAAAAAAAAAAAAAAAAAAAATTCAACTTTCGTTTCGCGTCGTCTCTAGTGTTGATCGGGCGCGTAGACCGATCGGGGCTCGGAGACGACGCGTAGACCGATCGGGGTGTAGATCCGACGCTCGCCCTGACTCGGCACGAAGTTCCGCTCTGGAGCGTTGAACATGATTGTAGAGGAAAAAAAAAAAAAAAAAATTCAACTTTTGTTTCGCGTCGTCTCGAGTGTTGATCGGGCGCGTAGACCGATCGGGACTCGGAGACGACGCGTAGACCGATCGGGGCTTAGGAGACGACGCGTAGACCGATCGGGGCTCGGAGACGGCGCGTAGACCGATCGGGGTGTAGATCCGACGCTCGCCCTGACTCGGCACGAAATTCTGCTCTGGAGCGTTGAACATGATTGTAGAAGAAAAAAAAAAAAAAAAAAATTCAACTTTCGTTTCGCGTCGTCTCTAGTGTTGATCGGGCGCGTAGACCGATCGGGGCTCGGAGACGACGCGTAGACCGATCGGGGCTTAGGAGACGACGCGTAGACCGATTGGGGCTCGGAGACGGCGCGTAGACCGATCGGGGTGTAGATCCGACGCTCGCCCTGACTCGGCACGAAGTTCTGCTCTGGAGCGTTGAAAATGATTGTAGAAGAAAAAAAAAAAAAAAAAAATTCAACTTTCGTTTCGCGTCGTCTCTAGTGTTGATCGGGCGCGTAGACCGATCGGGACTCGGAGACGACGCGTAGACCGATCGGGGCTTAGGAGTCGACGCGTAGACCGATCGGGGCTCGGAGACGGCGCGTAGACCGATCGGGGTGTAGATCCGACGCTCGCCCTGACTCGGCACGAAGTTCTGCTCTGGAGCGTTGAAAATGATTGTAGAAGAAAAAAAAAAAAAAAAAAATTCAACTTTCGTTTCGCGTCGTCTCTAGTGTTGATCGGGCGCGTAGACCGATCGGGGCTCGGAGACGACGCGTAGACCGATCGGGGCTTAGGAGACGACGCGTAGACCGATCGGGGCTTAGGAGTCGACGCGTAGACCGATCGGGGCTCGGAGACGGCGCGTAGACCGATCGGGGTGTAGATCCGACGCTCGCCCTGACTCGGCACGAAGTTCTGCTCTGGAGCGTTGAAAATGATTGTAGAAGAAAAAAAAAAAAAAAAAAATTCAACTTTCGTTTCGCGTCGTCTCTAGTGTTGATCGGGCGCGTAGACCGATCGGGGCTCGGAGACGACGCGTAGACCGATCGGGGCTTAGGAGACGACGCGTAGACCGATTGGGGCTCGGAGACGGCGCGTAGACCGATCGGGGTGTAGATCCGACGCTCGCCCTGACTCGGCACGAAGTTCCGCTCTGGAGCGTTGAACATGATTGTAGAGGAAAAAAAAAAAAAAAAAAAAAAAATTCAACTTTCGTTTCGCGTCGTCTCTAGAGTTGATCGGGCGCGTAGACCGATCGGGGCTCGGAGACGACGCGTAGACCGATCGGGGCTTAGGAGACGACGCGTAGACCGATCGGGGTGTAGATCCGACGCTCGCCCTGACTCGGCACAAAGTTCTGCTCTGGAGCGTTGAAAATGATTGTAGAAGAAAAAAAAAAAAAAAAAAAAATTCAACTTTCGTTTCGCGTCGTCTCTAGAGTTGATCGGGCGCGTAGACCGATCGGGGCTCGGAGACGACGCGTAGACCGATCGGGGCTTAGGAGACGACGCGTAGACCGATCGGGGCTCGGAGACGGCGCGTAGACCGATCGGGGTGTAGATCCGACGCTCGCCCTGACTCGGCACAAAGTTCTGCTCTGGAGCGTTGAAAATGATTGTAGAAGAAAAAAAAAAAAAAAAAAAAATTCAACTTTCGTTTCGCGTCGTCTCTAGTGTTGATCGGGCGCGTAGACCGATCGGGACTCGGAGACGACGCGTAGACCGATCGGGGCTTAGGAGTCGACGCGTAGACCGATCGGGGCTCGGAGACGGCGCGTAGACCGATCGGGGTGTAGATCCGACGCTCGCCCTGATTCGGCACGAAGTTCCGCTCTGGAGCGTTGAACATGATTGTAGAGGAAAAAAAAAAAAAAAAAAAAATTCAACTTTCGTTTCGCGTCGTCTCTAGAGTTGATCGGGCGCGTAGACCGATCGGGGCTCGGAGACGACGCGTAGACCGATCGGGGCTTAGGAGACGACGCGTAGACCGATCGGGGCTCGGAGACGGCGCGTAGACCGATCGGGGTGTAGATCCGACGCTCGCCCTGACTCGGCACAAAGTTCTGCTCTGGAGCGTTGAACATGATTGTAGAGGAAAAAAAAAAAAAAAAAATTCAACTTTTGTTTCGCGTCGTCTCTAGTGTTGATCGGGCGCGTAGACCGATCGGGACTCGGAGACGATGCGTAGACCGATCGGGGCTTAGGAGTCGACGCGTAGACCGATCGGGGCTCGGAGACGGCGCGTAGACCGATCGGGGCTTAGGAGTCGACGCGTAGACCGATCGGGGCTCGGAGACGGCGCGTAGACCGATCGGGGTGTAGATCCAACGCTCGCCCTGACTCGGCACGAAGTTCTGCTCTGGAGCGTTGAAAATGATTGTAGAAGAAAAAAAAAAAAAAAAAAATTCAACTTTCGTTTCGCGTCGTCTCTAGTGTTGATCGGGCGCGTAGACCGATCGGGGCTCGGAGACGACGCGTAGACCGATCGGGGCTTAGGAGACGGCGCGTAGACCGATCGGGGTGTAGATCCGACGCTCGCCCTGACTCGGCACGAAATTCTGCTCTGGAGCGTTGAACATGATTGTAGAAGAAAAAAAAAAAAAAAAAAAATTCAACTTTCGTTTCGCGTCGTCTCTAGAGTTGATCGGGCGCGTAGACCGATCGGGGCTCGGAGACGACGCGTAGACCGATCGGGGCTTAGGAGACGACGCGTAGACCGATCGGGGCTCGGAGACGGCGCGTAGACCGATCGGGGTGTAGATCCGACGCTCGCCCTGACTCGGCACAAAGTTCTGCTCTGGAGCGTTGAACATGATTGTAGAGGAAAAAAAAAAAAAAAAAATTCAACTTTTGTTTCGCGTCGTCTCTAGTGTTGATCGGGCGCGTAGACCGATCGGGACTCGGAGACGATGCGTAGACCGATCGGGGCTTAGGAGTCGACGCGTAGACCGATCGGGGCTCGGAGACGGCGCGTAGACCGATCGGGGCTTAGGAGTCGACGCGTAGACCGATCGGGGCTCGGAGACGGCGCGTAGACCGATCGGGGTGTAGATCCGACGCTCGCCCTGACTCGGCACGAAGTTCTGCTCTGGAGCGTTGAAAATGATTGTAGAAGAAAAAAAAAAAAAAAAAAAATTCAACTTTCGTTTCGCGTCGTCTCTAGTGTTGATCGGGCGCGTAGACCGATCGGGGCTCGGAGACGACGCGTAGACCGATCGGGGCTTAGGAGACGGCGCGTAGACCGATCGGGGTGTACATCCGACGCTCGCCCTAACTCGGCACGAAATTCTGCTCTGGAGCGTTGAACATGATTGTAGAAGAAAAAAAAAAAAAAAAAAAATTCAACTTTCGTTTCGCGTCGTCTCTAGTGTTGATCGGGCGCGTAGACCGATCGGGACTCGGAGACGACGCGTAGACCGATCGGGGCTTAGGAGACGACGCGTAGACCGATCGGGGCTCGGAGACGGCGCGTAGACCGATCGGGGTGTAGATCCGACGCTCGCCCTGACTCGGCACGAAATTCTGCTCTGGAGCGTTGAACATGATTGTAGAAGAAAAAAAAAAAAAAAAAAATTCAACTTTCGTTTCGCGTCGTCTCTAGTGTTGATCGGGCGCGTAGACCGATCGGGGCTCGGAGACGACGCGTAGACCGATCGGGGCTTAGGAGACGACGCGTAGACCGATTAGGGCTCGGAGACGGCGCGTAGACCGATCGGGGCTTAGGAGTCGACGCGTAGACCGATCGGGGCTCGGAGACGGCGCGTAGACCGATCGGGGCTTAGGAGTCGACGCGTAGACCGATCGGGGCTCGGAGACGGCGCGTAGACCGATCGGGGTGTAGATCCGACGCTCGCCCTGACTCGGCACGAAGTTCTGCTCTGGAGCGTTGAAAATGATTGTAGAAGAAAAAAAAAAAAAAAAAAAAATTCAACTTTCGTTTCGCGTCGTCTCTAGTGTTGATCGGGCGCGTAGACCGATCGGGGCTCGGAGACGACGCGTAGACCGATCGGGGCTTAGGAGACGACGCGTAGACCGATTGGGGCTCGGAGACGGCGCGTAGACCGATCGGGGTGTAGATCCGACGCTCGCCCTGACTCGGCACGAAATTCTGCTCTGGAGCGTTGAACATGATTGTAGAAGAAAAAAAAAAAAAAAAAATTCAACTTTCGTTTCGCGTCGTCTCTAGTGTTGATCGGGCGCGTAGACCGATCGGGGCTCGGAGACGACGCGTAGACCGATCGGGGTGTAGATCCGACGCTCGCCCTGACTCGGCACGAAGTTCCGCTCTGGAGCGTTGAACATGATTGTAGAGGAAAAAAAAAAAAAAAAAATTCAACTTTTGTTTCGCGTCGTCTCGAGTGTTGATCGGGCGCGTAGACCGATCGGGACTCGGAGACGGCGCGTAGACCGATCGGGGTGTAGATCCGACGCTCGCCCTGACTCGGCACGAAGTTCTGCTCTGGAGCGTTGAAAATGATTGTAGAAGAAAAAAAAAAAAAAAAAATTCAACTTTCGTTTCGCGTCGTCTCTAGTGTTGATCGGGCGCGTAGACCGATCGGGACTCGGAGACGACGCGTAGACCGATCGGGGCTTAGGAGTCGACGCGTAGACCGATCGGGGCTCGGAGACGGCGCGTAGACCGATCGGGGTGTAGATCCGACGCTCGCCCTGACTCGGCACGAAGTTCTGCTCTGGAGCGTTGAAAATGATTGTAGAAGAAAAAAAAAAAAAAAAAAAATTCAACTTTCGTTTCGCGTCGTCTCTAGTGTTGATCGGGCGCGTAGACCGATCGGGACTCGGAGACGACGCGTAGACCGATCGGGGCTTAGGAGTCGACGCGTAGACCGATCGGGGCTCGGAGACGGCGCGTAGACCGATCGGGGTGTAGATCCGACGCTCGCCCTGACTCGGCACGAAGTTCTGCTCTGGAGCGTTGAAAATGATTGTAGAAGAAAAAAAAAAAAAAAAAAAATTCAACTTTCGTTTCGCGTCGTCTCTAGTGTTGATCGGGCGCGTAGACCGATCGGGGCTCGGAGACGACGCGTAGACCGATCGGGGCTTAGGAGACGACGCGTAGACCGATCGGGGCTTAGGAGTCGACGCGTAGACCGATCGGGGCTCGGAGACGGCGCGTAGACCGATCGGGGTGTAGATCCGACGCTCGCCCTGACTCGGCACGAAGTTCTGCTCTGGAGCGTTGAAAATGATTGTAGAAGAAAAAAAAAAAAAAAAAAATTCAACTTTCGTTTCGCGTCGTCTCTAGTGTTGATCGGGCGCGTAGACCGATCGGGGCTCGGAGACGACGCGTAGACCGATCGGGGCTTAGGAGACGACGCGTAGACCGATTGGGGCTCGGAGACGGCGCGTAGACCGATCGGGGTGTAGATCCGACGCTCGCCCTGACTCGGCACGAAGTTCTGCTCTGGAGCGTTGAAAATGATTGTAGAAGAAAAAAAAAAAAAAAAAAATTCAACTTTCGTTTCGCGTCGTCTCTAGTGTTGATCGGGCGCGTAGACCGATCGGGGCTCGGAGACGACGCGTAGACCGATCGGGGCTTAGGAGACGACGCGTAGACCGATCGGGGCTTAGGAGTCGACGCGTAGACCGATCGGGGCTCGGAGACGGCGCGTAGACCGATCGGGGTGTAGATCCGACGCTCGCCCTGACTCGGCACGAAGTTCTGCTCTGGAGCGTTGAAAATGATTGTAGAAGAAAAAAAAAAAAAAAAAAATTCAACTTTCGTTTCGCGTCGTCTCTAGTGTTGATCGGGCGCGTAGACCGATCGGGGCTCGGAGACGACGCGTAGACCGATCGGGGCTTAGGAGACGACGCGTAGACCGATTGGGGCTCGGAGACGGCGCGTAGACCGATCGGGGTGTAGATCCGACGCTCGCCCTGACTCGGCACGAAGTTCCGCTCTGGAGCGTTGAACATGATTGTAGAGGAAAAAAAAAAAAAAAAAAAAAAAATTCAACTTTCGTTTCGCGTCGTCTCTAGAGTTGATCGGGCGCGTAGACCGATCGGGGCTCGGAGACGACGCGTAGACCGATCGGGGCTTAGGAGACGACGCGTAGACCGATCGGGGCTCGGAGACGGCGCGTAGACCGATCGGGGTGTAGATCCGACGCTCGCCCTGACTCGGCACAAAGTTCTGCTCTGGAGCGTTGAAAATGATTGTAGAAGAAAAAAAAAAAAAAAAAAAATTCAACTTTCGTTTCGCGTCGTCTCTAGTGTTGATCGGGCGCGTAGACCGATCGGGACTCGGAGACGACGCGTAGACCGATCGGGGCTTAGGAGTCGACGCGTAGACCGATCGGGGCTCGGAGACGGCGCGTAGACCGATCGGGGCTTAGGAGTCGACGCGTAGACCGATCGGGGCTCGGAGACGGCGCGTAGACCGATCGGGGTGTAGATCCGACGCTCGCCCTGACTCGGCACGAAGTTCTGCTCTGGAGCGTTGAAAATGATTGTAGAAGAAAAAAAAAAAAAAAAAAAAATTCAACTTTCGTTTCGCGTCGTCTCTAGTGTTGATCGGGCGCGTAGACCGATCGGGGCTCGGAGACGACGCGTAGACCGATCGGGGCTAAGGAGACGGCGCGTAGACCGATCGGGGTGTAGATCCGACGCTCGCCCTGACTCGGCAAGAAATTCTGCTCTGGAGCGTTGAACATGATTGTAGAAGAAAAAAAAAAAAAAAAAAATTCAACTTTCGTTTCGCGTCGTCTCTAGTGTTGATCGGGCGCGTAGACCGATCGGGGCTCGGAGACGACGCGTAGACCGATCGGCGTGTAGATCCGACGCTCGCCCTGACTCGGCACGAAGTTCCGCTCTGGAGCGTTGAACATGATTGTAGAGGAAAAAAAAAAAAAAAAATTCAACTTTTGTTTCGCGTCGTCTCGAGTGTTGATCGGGCGCGTAGACCGATCGGGACTCGGAGACGACGCGTAGACCGATCGGGGCTTAGGAGACGACGCGTAGACCGATCGGGGCTCGGAGACGGCGCGTAGACCGATCGGGGTGTAGATCCGACGCTCGCCCTGACTCGGCACGAAATTCTGCTCTGGAGCGTTGAACATGATTGTAGAAGAAAAAAAAAAAAAAAAAAATTCAACTTTCGTTTCGCGTCGTCTCTAGTGTTGATCGGGCGCGTAGACCGATCGGGGCTCGGAGACGACGCGTAGACCGATCGGGGCTTAGGAGACGACGCGTAGACCGATTGGGGCTCGGAGACGGCGCTTAGACCGATCGGGGTGTAGATCCGACGCTCGCCCTGACTCGGCACGAAGTTCTGCTCTGGAGCGTTGAAAATGATTGTAGAAAAAAAAAAAAAAAAAAAAATTCAACTTTCGTTTCGCGTCGTCTCTAGTGTTGATCGGGCGCGTAGACCGATCGGGACTCGGAGACGACGCGTAGACCGATCGGGGCTTAGGAGTCGACGCGTAGACCGATCGGGGCTCGGTGACGGCGCGTAGACCGATCGGGGTGTAGATCCGACGCTCGCCCTGACTCGGCACGAAGTTCTGCTCTGGAGCGTTGAAAATGATTGTAGAAGAAAAAAAAAAAAAAAAAAATTCAACTTTCGTTTCGCGTCGTCTCTAGTGTTGATCGGGCGCGTAGACCGATCGGGGCTCGGAGACGACGCGTAGACCGATCGGGGCTTAGGAGACGACGCGTAGACCGATCGGGGCTTAGGAGTCGACGCGTAGACCGATCGGGGCTCGGAGACGGCGCGTAGACCGATCGGGGTGTAGATCCGACGCTCGCCCTGACTCGGCACGAAGTTCTGCTCTGGAGCGTTGAAAATGATTGTAGAAGAAAAAAAAAAAAAAAAAAATTCAACTTTCGTTTCGCGTCGTCTCTAGTGTTGATCGGGCGCGTAGACCGATCGGGGCTCGGAGACGACGCGTAGACCGATCGGGGCTTAGGAGACGACGCGTAGACCGATTGGGGCTCGGAGACGGCGCGTAGACCGATCGGGGTGTAGATCCGACGCTCGCCCTGACTCGGCACGAAGTTCCGCTCTGGAGCGTTGAACATGATTGTAGAGGAAAAAAAAAAAAAAAAAAAAAAAATTCAACTTTCGTTTCGCGTCGTCTCTAGAGTTGATCGGGCGCGTAGACCGATCGGGGCTCGGAGACGACGCGTAGACCGATCGGGGCTTAGGAGACGACGCGTAGACCGATCGGGGCTCGGAGACGGCGCGTAGACCGATCGGGGTGTAGATCCGACGCTCGCCCTGACTCGGCACAAAGTTCTGCTCTGGAGCGTTGAAAATGATTGTAGAAGAAAAAAAAAAAAAAAAAAAAATTCAACTTTCGTTTCGCGTCGTCTCTAGTGTTGATCGGGCGCGTAGACCGATCGGGACTCGGAGACGACGCGTAGACCGATCGGGGCTTAGGAGTCGACGCGTAGACCGATCGGGGCTCGGAGACGGCGCGTAGACCGATCGGGGTGTAGATCCGACGCTCGCCCTGACTCGGCACGAAGTTCTGCTCTGGAGCGTTGAAAATGATTGTAGAAGAAAAAAAAAAAAAAAAAAATTCAACTTTCGTTTCGCGTCGTCTCTAGTGTTGATCGGGCGTGTAGACCGATCGGGGCTCGGAGACGACGCGTAGACCGATCGGGGCTTAGGAGACGACGCGTAGACCGATCGGGGCTCGGAGACGGCGCGTAGACCGATCGGGGCTCGGAGACGGCGCGTAGACCGATCGGGGTGTAGATCCGACGCTCGCCCTGACTCGGCACGAAGTTCCGCTCTGGAGCGTTGAACATGATTGTAGAGGAAAAAAAAAAAAAAAAAAAAAATTCAACTTTCGTTTCGCGTCGTCTCTAGAGTTGATCGGGCGCGTAGACCGATCGGGGCTCGGAGACGACGCGTAGACCGATCGGGGCTTAGGAGACGACGCGTAGACCGATCGGGGCTCGGAGACGGCGCGTAGACCGATCGGGGTGTAGATCCGACGCTCGCCCTGACTCGGCACAAAGTTCTGCTCTGGAGCGTTGAACATGATTGTAGAGGAAAAAAAAAAAAAAAAAATTCAACTTTTGTTTCGCGTCGTCTCTAGTGTTGATCGGGCGCGTAGACCGATCGGGACTCGGAGACGATGCGTAGACCGATCGGGGCTTAGGAGTCGACGCGTAGACCGATCGGGGCTCGGAGACGGTGCGTAGACCGATCGGGGCTTAGGAGTCGACGCGTAGACCGATCGGGGCTCGGAGACGGCGCGTAGACCGATCGGGGTGTAGATCCGACGCTCGCCCTGACTTGGCACGAAGTTCTGCTCTGGAGCGTTGAAAATGATTGTAGAAGAAAAAAAAAAAAAAAAAAAATTCAACTTTCGTTTCGCGTCGTCTCTAGTGTTGATCGGGCGCGTAGACCGATCGGGGCTCGGAGACGACGCGTAGACCGATCGGGGCTTAGGAGACGGCGCGTAGACCGATCGGGGTGTAGATCCGACGCTCGCCCTGACTCGGCACGAAATTCTGCTCTGGAGCGTTGAACATGATTGTAGAAGAAAAAAAAAAAAAAAAAAATTCAACTTTCGTTTCGCGTCGTCTCTAGAGTTGATCGGGCGCGTAGACCGATCGGGGCTCGGAGACGACGCGTAGACCGATCGGGGCTTAGGAGACGACGCGTAGACCGATCGGGGCTCGGAGACGGCGCGTAGACCGATCGGGGTGTAGATCCGACGCTCGCCCTGACTCGGCACAAAGTTCTGCTCTGGAGCGTTGAACATGATTGTAGAGGAAAAAAAAAAAAAAAAAATTCAACTTTTGTTTCGCGTCGTCTCTAGTGTTGATCGGGCGCGTAGACCGATCGGGACTCGGAGACGATGCGTAGACCGATCGGGGCTTAGGAGACGACGCGTAGACCGATCGGGGCTCGGAGACGGCGCGTAGACCGATCGGGGTGTAGATCCGACGCTCGCCCTGACTCGGCACGAAATTCTGCTCTGGAGCGTTGAACATGATTGTAGAAGAAAAAAAAAAAAAAAAAAATTCAACTTTCGTTTCGCGTCGTCTCTAGTGTTGATCGGGCGCGTAGACCGATCGGGGCTCGGAGACGACGCGTAGACCGATCGGGGCTTAGGAGACGACGCGTAGACCGATTAGGGCTCGGAGACGGCGCGTAGACCGATCGGGGCTTAGGAGTCGACGCGCAGACCGATCGGGGCTCGGAGACGGCGCGTAGACCGATCGGGGCTTAGGAGTCGACGCGTAGACCGATCGGGGCTCGGAGACGGCGCGTAGACCGATCGGGGTGTAGATCCGACGCTCGCCCTGACTCGGCACGAAGTTCTGCTCTGGAGCGTTGAAAATGATTGTAGAAGAAAAAAAAAAAAAAAAAAAATTCAACTTTCGTTTCGCGTCGTCTCTAGTGTTGATCGGGCGCGTAGACCGATCGGGGCTCGGAGACGACGCGTAGACCGATCGGGGCTTAGGAGACGGCGCGTAGACCGATCGGGGTGTAGATCCGACGCTCGCCCTGACTCGGCAAGAAATTCTGCTCTGGAGCGTTGAACATGATTGTAGAAGAAAAAAAAAAAAAAAAAATTCAACTTTCGTTTCGCGTCGTCTCTAGTGTTGATCGGGCGCGTAGACCGATCGGGGCTCGGAGACGACGCGTAGACCGATCGGGGTGTAGATCCGACGCTCGCCCTGACTCGGCACGAAGTTCCGCTCTGGAGCGTTGAACATGATTGTAGAGGAAAAAAAAAAAAAAAAAATTCAACTTTTGTTTCGCGTCGTCTCGAGTGTTGATCGGGCGCGTAGACCGATCGGGACTCGGAGACGACGCGTAGACCGATCTGGGCTTAGGAGACGACGCGTAGACCGATCGGGGCTCGGAGACGGCGCGTAGACCGATCGGGGTGTAGATCCGACGCTCGCCCTGACTCGGCACGAAATTCTGCTCTGGAGCGTTGAACATGATTGTAGAAGAAAAAAAAAAAAAAAAAAATTCAACTTTCGTTTCGCGTCGTCTCTAGTGTTGATCGGGCGCGTAGACCGATCGGGGCTCGGAGACGACGCGTAGACCGATCGGGGCTTAGGAGACGGCGCGTAGACCGATCGGGGTGTAGATCCGACGCTCGCCCTGACTCGGCACGAAATTCTGCTCTGGAGCGTTGAACATGATTGTAGAAGAAAAAAAAAAAAAAAAAAATTCAACTTTCGTTTCGCGTCGTCTCTAGTGTTGATCGGGCGCGTAGACCGATCGGGGCTCGGAGACGACGCGTAGACCGATCGGGGTGTAGATCCGACGCTCGCCCTGACTCGGCACGAAGTTCCGCTCTGGAGCGTTGAACATGATTGTAGAGGAAAAAAAAAAAAAAAAAATTCAACTTTTGTTTCGCGTCGTCTCGAGTGTTGATCGGGCGCGTAGACCGATCGGGACTCGGAGACGACGCGTAGACCGATCGGGGCTTAGGAGACGACGCGTAGACCGATCGGGGCTCGGAGACGGCGCGTAGACCGATCGGGGTGTAGATCCGACGCTCGCCCTGACTCGGCACGAAATTCTGCTCTGGAGCGTTGAACATGATTGTAGAAGAAAAAAAAAAAAAAAAAAATTCAACTTTCGTTTCGCGTCGTCTCTAGTGTTGATCGGGCGCGTAGACCGATCGGGGCTCGGAGACGACGCGTAGACCGATCGGGGCTTAGGAGACGACGCGTAGACCGATTGGGGCTCGGAGACGGCGCGTAGACCGATCGGGGTGTAGATCCGACGCTCGCCCTGACTCGGCACGAAATTCTGCTCTGGAGCGTTGAACATGATTGTAGAAGAAAAAAAAAAAAAAAAAAATTCAACTTTCGTTTCGCGTCGTCTCTAGTGTTGATCGGGCGCGTAGACCGATCGGGGCTCGGAGACGACGCGTAGACCGATCGGGGTGTAGATCCGACGCTCGCCCTGACTCGGCACGAAGTTCCGCTCTGGAGCGTTGAACATGATTGTAGAGGAAAAAAAAAAAAAAAAAATTCAACTTTTGTTTCGCGTCGTCTCGAGTGTTGATCGGGCGCGTAGACCGATCGGGACTCGGAGACGACGCGTAGACCGATCGGGGCTTAGGAGACGACGCGTAGACCGATCGGGGCTCGGAGACGGCGCGTAGACCGATCGGGGTGTAGATCCGACGCTCGCCCTGACTCGGCACGAAATTCTGCTCTGGAGCGTTGAACATGATTGTAGAAGAAAAAAAAAAAAAAAAAAATTCAACTTTCGTTTCGCGTCGTCTCTAGTGTTGATCGGGCGCGTAGACCGATCGGGGCTCGGAGACGACGCGTAGACCGATCGGGGCTTAGGAGACGACGCGTAGACCGATTGGGGCTCGGAGACGGCGCGTAGACCGATCGGGGTGTAGATCCGACGCTCGCCCTGACTCGGCACGAAGTTCTGCTCTGGAGCGTTGAAAATGATTGTAGAAGAAAAAAAAAAAAAAAAAAAATTCAACTTTCGTTTCGCGTCGTCTCTAGTGTTGATCGGGCGCGTAGACCGATCGGGGCTCGGAGACGACGCGTAGACCGATCGGGGCTTAGGAGACGACGCGTAGACCGATCGGGGCTCGGAGACGGCGCGTAGACCGATCGGGGCTCGGAGACGGCGCGTAGACCGATCGGGGTGTAGATCCGACGCTCGCCCTGACTCGGCACGAAGTTCCGCTCTGGAGCGTTGAAAATGATTGTAGAAGAAAAAAAAAAAAAAAAAAAATTCAACTTTCGTTTCGCGTCGTCTCTAGTGTTGATCGGGCGCGTAGACCGATCGGGGCTCGGAGACGACGCGTAGACCGATCGGGGCTTAGGAGACGACGCGTAGACCGATCGGGGCTCGGAGACGGCGCGTAGACCGATCGGGGCTCGGAGACGGCGCGTAGACCGATCGGGGTGTAGATCCGACGCTCGCCCTGACTCGGCACGAAGTTCTGCTCTGGAGCGTTGAAAATGATTGTAGAAGAAAAAAAAAAAAAAAAAAAATTCAACTTTCGTTTCGCGTCGTCTCTAGTGTTGATCGGGCGCGTAGACCGATCGGGGCTCGGAGACGACGCGTAGACCGATCGGGGCTTAGGAGACGGCGCGTAGACCGATCGGGGTGTAGATCCGACGCTCGCCCTGACTCGGCACGAAGTTCCGCTCTGGAGCGTTGAACATGATTGTAGAGGAAAAAAAAAAAAAAAAAATTCAACTTTTGTTTCGCGTCGTCTCGAGTGTTGATCGGGCGCGTAGACCGATCGGGACTCGGAGACGACGCGTAGACCGATCGGGGCTTAGGAGACGACGCGTAGACCGATCGGGGCTTAGGAGACGACGCGTAGACCGATCGGGGCTTAGGAGTCGACGCGTAGACCGATCGGGGCTCGGAGACGGCGCGTAGACCGATCGGGGTGTAGATCCGACGCTCGCCCTGACTCGGCACGAAGTTCTGCTCTGGAGCGTTGAAAATGATTGTAGAAGAAAAAAAAAAAAAAAAAATTCAACTTTCGTTTCGCGTCGTCTCTAGTGTTGATCGGGCGCGTAGACCGATCGGGGCTCGGAGACGACGCGTAGACCGATCGGGGCTTAGGAGACGACGCGTAGACCGATCGGGGCTTAGGAGTCGACGCGTAGACCGATCGGGGCTCGGAGACGGCGCGTAGACCGATCGGGGTGTAGATCCGACGCTCGCCCTGACTCGGCACGAAGTTCTGCTCTGGAGCGTTGAAAATGATTGTAGAAGAAAAAAAAAAAAAAAAAAATTCAACTTTCGTTTCGCGTCGTCTCTAGTGTTGATCGGGCGCGTAGACCGATCGGGGCTCGGAGACGACGCGTAGACCGATCGGGGCTTAGGAGACGACGCGTAGACCGATTGGGGCTCGGAGACGGCGCGTAGACCGATCGGGGTGTAGATCCGACGCTCGCCCTGACTCGGCACGAAGTTCCGCTCTGGAGCGTTGAACATGATTGTAGAGGAAAAAAAAAAAAAAAAAAAAAAAAATTCAACTTTCGTTTCGCGTCGTCTCTAGAGTTGATCGGGCGCGTAGACCGATCGGGGCTCGGAGACGACGCGTAGACCGATCGGGGCTTAGGAGACGACGCGTAGACCGATCGGGGCTCGGAGACGGCGCGTAGACCGATCGGGGTGTAGATCCGACGCTCGCCCTGACTCGGCACAAAGTTCTGCTCTGGAGCGTTGAAAATGATTGTAGAAGAAAAAAAAAAAAAAAAAAAAATTCAACTTTCGTTTCGCGTCGTCTCTAGTGTTGATCGGGCGCGTAGACCGATCGGGACTCGGCGACGACGCGTAGACCGATCGGGGCTTAGGAGTCGACGCGTAGACCGATCGGGGCTCGGAGACGGCGCGTAGACCGATCGGGGCTTAGGAGTCGACGCGTAGACCGATCGGGGCTCGGAGACGGCGCGTAGACCGATCGGGGTGTAGATCCGACGCTCGCCCTGACTCGGCACGAAGTTCTGCTCTGGAGCGTTGAAAATGATTGTAGAAGAAAAAAAAAAAAAAAAAAAATTCAACTTTCGTTTCGCGTCGTCTCTAGTGTTGATCGGGCGCGTAGACCGATCGGGGCTCGGAGACGACGCGTAGACCGATCGGGGCTTAGGAGACGGCGCGTAGACCGATCGGGGTGTAGATCCGACGCTCGCCCTGACTCGGCAAGAAATTCTGCTCTGGAGCGTTGAACATGATTGTAGAAGAAAAAAAAAAAAAAAAAAAATTCAACTTTCGTTTCGCGTCGTCTCTAGTGTTGATCGGGCGCGTAGACCGATCGGGGCTCGGAGACGACGCGTAGACCGATCGGGGCTTAGGAGTCGACGCGTAGACCGATCGGGGCTCGGAGACGGCGCGTAGACCGATCGGGGCTTAGGAGTCGACGCGTAGACCGATCGGGGCTCGGAGACGGCGCGTAGACCGATCGGGGTGTAGATCCGACGCTCGCCCTGACTCGGCACGAAGTTCTGCTCTGGAGCGTTGAAAATGATTGTAGAAGAAAAAAAAAAAAAAAAAAAAATTCAACTTTCGTTTCGCGTCGTCTCTAGTGTTGATCGGGCGCGTAGACCGATCGGGGCTCGGAGACGACGCGTAGACCGATCGGGGCTTAGGAGACGGCGCGTAGACCGATCGGGGTGTAGATCCGACGCTCGCCCTGACTCGGCAAGAAATTCTGCTCTGGAGCGTTGAACATGATTGTAGAAGAAAAAAAAAAAAAAAAAAAATTCAACTTTCGTTTCGCGTCGTCTCTAGTGTTGATCGGGCGCGTAGACCGATCGGGGCTCGGAGACGACGCGTAGACCGATCGGGGTGTAGATCCGACGCTCGCCCTGACTCGGCACGAAGTTCCGCTCTGGAGCGTTGAACATGATTGTAGAGGAAAAAAAAAAAAAAAAAATTCAACTTTTGTTTCGCGTCGTCTCGAGTGTTGATCGGGCGCGTAGACCGATCGGGACTCGGAGACGACGCGTAGACCGATCGGGGCTTAGGAGACGACGCGTAGACCGATCGGGGCTCGGAGACGGCGCGTAGACCGATCGGGGTGTAGATCCGACGCTCGCCCTGACTCGGCACGAAATTCTGCTCTGGAGCGTTGAACATGATTGTAGAAGAAAAAAAAAAAAAAAAAAATTCAACTTTCGTTTCGCGTCGTCTCTAGTGTTGATCGGGCGCGTAGACCGATCGGGGCTCGGAGACGACGCGTAGACCGATCGGGGCTTAGGAGACGACGCGTAGACCGATTGGGGCTCGGAGACGGCGCGTAGACCGATCGGGGTGTAGATCCGACGCTCGCCCTGACTCGGCACGAAGTTCTGCTCTGGAGCGTTGAAAATGATTGTAGAAGAAAAAAAAAAAAAAAAAAATTCAACTTTCGTTTCGCGTCGTCTCTAGTGTTGATCGGGCGCGTAGACCGATCGGGACTCGGAGACGACGCGTAGACCGATCGGGGCTTAGGAGTCGACGCGTAGACCGATCGGGGCTCGGAGACGGCGCGTAGACCGATCGGGGTGTAGATCCGACGCTCGCCCTGACTCGGCACGAAGTTCTGCTCTGGAGCGTTGAAAATGATTGTAGAAGAAAAAAAAAAAAAAAAATTCAACTTTCGTTTCGCGTCGTCTCTAGTGTTGATCGGGCGCGTAGACCGATCGGGGCTCGGAGACGACGCGTAGACCGATCGGGGCTTAGGAGACGACGCGTAGACCGATCGGGGCTCGGAGACGGCGCGTAGACCGATCGGGGTGTAGATCCGACGCTCGCCCTGACTCGGCACGAAGTTCTGCTCTGGAGCGTTGAAAATGATTGTAGAAGAAAAAAAAAAAAAAAAAAATTCAACTTTCGTTTCGCGTCGTCTCTAGTGTTGATCGGGCGCGTAGACCGATCGGGGCTCGGAGACGACGCGTAGACCGATCGGGGCTTAGGAGACGACGCGTAGACCGATTGGGGCTCGGAGACGGCGCGTAGACCGATCGGGGTGTAGATCCGACGCTCGCCCTGACTCGGCACGAAGTTCCGCTCTGGAGCGTTGAACATGATTGTAGAGGAAAAAAAAAAAAAAAAAAAAAAAATTCAACTTTCGTTTCGCGTCGTCTCTAGAGTTGATCGGGCGCGTAGACCGATCGGGGCTCGGAGACGACGCGTAGACCGATCGGGGCTTAGGAGACGACGCGTAGACCGATCGGGGCTCGGAGACGGCGCGTAGACCGATCGGGGTGTAGATCCGACGCTCGCCCTGACTCGGCACAAAGTTCTGCTCTGGAGCGTTGAAAATGATTGTAGAAGAAAAAAAAAAAAAAAAAAAAATTCAACTTTCGTTTCGCGTCGTCTCTAGTGTTGATCGGGCGCGTAGACCGATCGGGGCTCGGAGACGACGCGTAGACCGATCGGGGCTTAGGAGTCGACGCGTAGACCGATCGGGGCTCGGAGACGGCGCGTAGACCGATCGGGGTGTAGATCCGACGCTCGCCCTGACTCGGCACGAAGTTCTGCTCTGGAGCGTTGAAAATGATTGTAGAAGAAAAAAAAAAAAAAAAAATTCAACTTTCGTTTCGCGTCGTCTCTAGTGTTGATCGGGCGCGTAGACCGATCGGGGCTCGGAGACGACGCGTAGACCGATCGGGGCTTAGGAGACGACGCGTAGACCGATCGGGGCTCGGAGACGGCGCGTAGACCGATCGGGGCTCGGAGACGGCGCGTAGACCGATCGGGGTGTAGATCCGACGCTCGCCCTGACTCGGCACGAAGTTCTGCTCTGGAGCGTTGAAAATGATTGTAGAAGAAAAAAAAAAAAAAAAAAAAATTCAACTTTCGTTTCGCGTCGTCTCTAGTGTTGATCGGGCGCGTAGACCGATCGGGGCTCGGAGACGACGCGTAGACCGATCGGGGCTTAGGAGACGGCGCGTAGACCGATCGGGGTGTAGATCCGACGCTCGCCCTGACTCGGCACGAAATTCTGCTCTGGAGCGTTGAACATGATTGTAGAAGAAAAAAAAAAAAAAAAAAATTCAACTTTCGTTTCGCGTCGTCTCTAGTGTTGATCGGGCGCGTAGACCGATCGGGGCTCGGAGACGACGCGTAGACCGATCGGGGTGTAGATCCGACGCTCGCCCTGACTCGGCACGAAGTTCCGCTCTGGAGCGTTGAACATGATTGTAGAGGAAAAAAAAAAAAAAAAAATTCAACTTTTGTTTCGCGTCGTCTCGAGTGTTGATCGGGCGCGTAGACCGATCGGGACTCGGAGACGACGCGTAGACCGATCGGGGCTTAGGAGACGACGCGTAGACCGATCGGGGCTCGGAGACGGCGCGTAGACCGATCGGGGTGTAGATCCGACGCTCGCCCTGACTCGGCACGAAATTCTGCTCTGGAGCGTTGAACATGATTGTAGAAGAAAAAAAAAAAAAAAAAAATTCAACTTTCGTTTCGCGTCGTCTCTAGTGTTGATCGGGCGCGTAGACCGATCGGGGCTCGGAGACGACGCGTAGACCGATCGGGGCTTAGGAGACGACGCGTAGACCGATTGGGGCTCGGAGACGGCGCGTAGACCGATCGGGGTGTAGATCCGACGCTCGCCCTGACTCGGCACGAAATTCTGCTCTGGAGCGTTGAACATGATTGTAGAAGAAAAAAAAAAAAAAAAAAATTCAACTTTCGTTTCGCGTCGTCTCTAGTGTTGATCGGGCGCGTAGACCGATCGGGGCTCGGAGACGACGCGTAGACCGATCGGGGTGTAGATCCGACGCTCGCCCTGACTCGGCACGAAGTTCCGCTCTGGAGCGTTGAACATGATTGTAGAGGAAAAAAAAAAAAAAAAATTCAACTTTTGTTTCGCGTCGTCTCGAGTGTTGATCGGGCGCGTAGACCGATCGGGACTCGGAGACGACGCGTAGACCGATCGGGGCTTAGGAGACGACGCGTAGACCGATCGGGGCTTAGGAGACGACGCGTAGACCGATCGGGGCTTAGGAGTCGACGCGTAGACCGATCGGGGCTCGGAGACGGCGCGTAGACCGATCGGGGTGTAGATCCGACGCTCGCCCTGACTCGGCACGAAGTTCTGCTCTGGAGCGTTGAAAATGATTGTAGAAGAAAAAAAAAAAAAAAAAATTCAACTTTCGTTTCGCGTCGTCTCTAGTGTTGATCGGGCGCGTAGACCGATCGGGGCTCGGAGACGACGCGTAGACCGATCGGGGCTTAGGAGACGACGCGTAGACCGATCGGGGCTTAGGAGTCGACGCGTAGACCGATCGGGGCTCGGAGACGGCGCGTAGACCGATCGGGGTGTAGATCCGACGCTCGCCCTGACTCGGCACGAAGTTCTGCTCTGGAGCGTTGAAAATGATTGTAGAAGAAAAAAAAAAAAAAAAAAATTCAACTTTCGTTTCGCGTCGTCTCTAGTGTTGATCGGGCGCGTAGACCGATCGGGGCTCGGAGACGACGCGTAGACCGATCGGGGCTTAGGAGACGACGCGTAGACCGATTGGGGCTCGGAGACGGCGCGTAGACCGATCGGGGTGTAGATCCGACGCTCGCCCTGACTCGGCACGAAGTTCCGCTCTGGAGCGTTGAACATGATTGTAGAGGAAAAAAAAAAAAAAAAAAAAAAAAATTCAACTTTCGTTTCGCGTCGTCTCTAGAGTTGATCGGGCGCGTAGACCGATCGGGGCTCGGAGACGACGCGTAGACCGATCGGGGCTTAGGAGACGACGCGTAGACCGATCGGGGCTCGGAGACGGCGCGTAGACCGATCGGGGTGTAGATCCGACGCTCGCCCTGACTCGGCACAAAGTTCTGCTCTGGAGCGTTGAAAATGATTGTAGAAGAAAAAAAAAAAAAAAAAAAAATTCAACTTTCGTTTCGCGTCGTCTCTAGTGTTGATCGGGCGCGTAGACCGATCGGGACTCGGCGACGACGCGTAGACCGATCGGGGCTTAGGAGTCGACGCGTAGACCGATCGGGGCTCGGAGACGGCGCGTAGACCGATCGGGGCTTAGGAGTCGACGCGTAGACCGATCGGGGCTCGGAGACGGCGCGTAGACCGATCGGGGTGTAGATCCGACGCTCGCCCTGACTCGGCACGAAGTTCTGCTCTGGAGCGTTGAAAATGATTGTAGAAGAAAAAAAAAAAAAAAAAAAATTCAACTTTCGTTTCGCGTCGTCTCTAGTGTTGATCGGGCGCGTAGACCGATCGGGGCTCGGAGACGACGCGTAGACCGATCGGGGCTTAGGAGACGGCGCGTAGACCGATCGGGGTGTAGATCCGACGCTCGCCCTGACTCGGCAAGAAATTCTGCTCTGGAGCGTTGAACATGATTGTAGAAGAAAAAAAAAAAAAAAAAAAATTCAACTTTCGTTTCGCGTCGTCTCTAGTGTTGATCGGGCGCGTAGACCGATCGGGGCTCGGAGACGACGCGTAGACCGATCGGGGTGTAGATCCGACGCTCGCCCTGACTCGGCACGAAGTTCCGCTCTGGAGCGTTGAACATGATTGTAGAGGAAAAAAAAAAAAAAAAAATTCAACTTTTGTTTCGCGTCGTCTCGAGTGTTGATCGGGCGCGTAGACCGATCGGGACTCGGAGACGACGCGTAGACCGATCGGGGCTTAGGAGACGACGCGTAGACCGATCGGGGCTCGGAGACGGCGCGTAGACCGATCGGGGTGTAGATCCGACGCTCGCCCTGACTCGGCACGAAATTCTGCTCTGGAGCGTTGAACATGATTGTAGAAGAAAAAAAAAAAAAAAAAAATTCAACTTTCGTTTCGCGTCGTCTCTAGTGTTGATCGGGCGCGTAGACCGATCGGGGCTCGGAGACGACGCGTAGACCGATCGGGGCTTAGGAGACGACGCGTAGACCGATTGGGGCTCGGAGACGGCGCGTAGACCGATCGGGGTGTAGATCCGACGCTCGCCCTGACTCGGCACGAAGTTCTGCTCTGGAGCGTTGAAAATGATTGTAGAAGAAAAAAAAAAAAAAAAAAATTCAACTTTCGTTTCGCGTCGTCTCTAGTGTTGATCGGGCGCGTAGACCGATCGGGACTCGGAGACGACGCGTAGACCGATCGGGGCTTAGGAGTCGACGCGTAGACCGATCGGGGCTCGGAGACGGCGCGTAGACCGATCGGGGTGTAGATCCGACGCTCGCCCTGACTCGGCACGAAGTTCTGCTCTGGAGCGTTGAAAATGATTGTAGAAGAAAAAAAAAAAAAAAAAAAAATTCAACTTTCGTTTCGCGTCGTCTCTAGTGTTGATCGGGCGCGTAGACCGATCGGGACTCGGAGACGACGCGTAGACCGATCGGGGCTTAGGAGTCGACGCGTAGACCGATCGGGGCTCGGAGACGGCGCGTAGACCGATCGGGGTGTAGATCCGACGCTCGCCCTGACTCGGCACGAAGTTCTGCTCTGGAGCGTTGAAAATGATTGTAGAAGAAAAAAAAAAAAAAAAAAAATTCAACTTTCGTTTCGCGTCGTCTCTAGTGTTGATCGGGCGCGTAGACCGATCGGGACTCGGAGACGACGCGTAGACCGATCGGGGCTTAGGAGTCGACGCGTAGACCGATCGGGGCTCGGAGACGGCGCGTAGACCGATCGGGGTGTAGATCCGACGCTCGCCCTGACTCGGCACGAAGTTCTGCTCTGGAGCGTTGAAAATGATTGTAGAAGAAAAAAAAAAAAAAAAAAATTCAACTTTCGTTTCGCGTCGTCTCTAGTGTTGATCGGGCGCGTAGACCGATCGGGGCTCGGAGACGACGCGTAGACCGATCGGGGCTTAGGAGACGACGCGTAGACCGATCGGGGCTTAGGAGTCGACGCGTAGACCGATCGGGGCTCGGAGACGGCGCGTAGACCGATCGGGGTGTAGATCCGACGCTCGCCCTGACTCGGCACGAAGTTCTGCTCTGGAGCGTTGAAAATGATTGTAGAAGAAAAAAAAAAAAAAAAAAATTCAACTTTCGTTTCGCGTCGTCTCTAGTGTTGATCGGGCGCGTAGACCGATCGGGGCTCGGAGACGACGCGTAGACCGATCGGGGCTTAGGAGACGACGCGTAGACCGATTGGGGCTCGGAGACGGCGCGTAGACCGATCGGGGTGTAGATCCGACGCTCGCCCTGACTCGGCACGAAGTTCCGCTCTGGAGCGTTGAACATGATTGTAGAGGAAAAAAAAAAAAAAAAAAAAAAATTCAACTTTCGTTTCGCGTCGTCTCTAGAGTTGATCGGGCGCGTAGACCGATCGGGGCTCGGAGACGACGCGTAGACCGATCGGGGCTTAGGAGACGACGCGTAGACCGATCGGGGCTCGGAGACGGCGCGTAGACCGATCGGGGTGTAGATCCGACGCTCGCCCTGACTCGGCACAAAGTTCTGCTCTGGAGCGTTGAAAATGATTGTAGAAGAAAAAAAAAAAAAAAAAAATTCAACTTTCGTTTCGCGTCGTCTCTAGTGTTGATCGGGCGCGTAGACCGATCGGGACTCGGAGACGACGCGTAGACCGATCGGGGCTTAGGAGTCGACGCGTAGACCGATCGGGGCTCGGAGACGGCGCGTAGACCGATCGGGGCTTAGGAGTCGACGCGTAGACCGATCGGGGCTCGGAGACGGCGCGTAGACCGATCGGGGTGTAGATCCGACGCTCGCCCTGACTCGGCACGAAGTTCTGCTCTGGAGCGTTGAAAATGATTGTAGAAGAAAAAAAAAAAAAAAAAAAAATTCAACTTTCGTTTCGCGTCGTCTCTAGTGTTGATCGGGCGCGTAGACCGATCGGGGCTCGGAGACGACGCGTAGACCGATCGGGGCTTAGGAGACGGCGCGTAGACCGATCGGGGTGTAGATCCGACGCTCGCCCTGACTCGGCAAGAAATTCTGCTCTGGAGCGTTGAACATGATTGTAGAAGAAAAAAAAAAAAAAAAAAATTCAACTTTCGTTTCGCGTCGTCTCTAGTGTTGATCGGGCGCGTAGACCGATCGGGGCTCGGAGACGACGCGTAGACCGATCGGGGTGTAGATCCGACGCTCGCCCTGACTCGGCACGAAGTTCCGCTCTGGAGCGTTGAACATGATTGTAGAGGAAAAAAAAAAAAAAAAAATTCAACTTTTGTTTCGCGTCGTCTCGAGTGTTGATCGGGCGCGTAGACCGATCGGGACTCGGAGACGACGCGTAGACCGATCGGGGCTTAGGAGACGACGCGTAGACCGATCGGGGCTCGGAGACGGCGCGTAGACCGATCGGGGTGTAGATCCGACGCTCGCCCTGACTCGGCACGAAATTCTGCTCTGGAGCGTTGAACATGATTGTAGAAGAAAAAAAAAAAAAAAAAAATTCAACTTTCGTTTCGCGTCGTCTCTAGTGTTGATCGGGCGCGTAGACCGATCGGGGCTCGGAGACGACGCGTAGACCGATCGGGGCTTAGGAGACGACGCGTAGACCGATTGGGGCTCGGAGACGGCGCGTAGACCGATCGGGGTGTAGATCCGACGCTCGCCCTGACTCGGCACGAAGTTCTGCTCTGGAGCGTTGAAAATGATTGTAGAAGAAAAAAAAAAAAAAAAATTCAACTTTCGTTTCGCGTCGTCTCTAGTGTTGATCGGGCGCGTAGACCGATCGGGACTCGGAGACGACGCGTAGACCGATCGGGGCTTAGGAGTCGACGCGTAGACCGATCGGGGCTCGGAGACGGCGCGTAGACCGATCGGGGTGTAGATCCGACGCTCGCCCTGACTCGGCACGAAGTTCTGCTCTGGAGCGTTGAAAATGATTGTAGAAGAAAAAAAAAAAAAAAAAATTCAACTTTCGTTTCGCGTCGTCTCTAGTGTTGATCGGGCGCGTAGACCGATCGGGGCTCGGAGACGACGCGTAGACCGATCGGGGCTTAGGAGACGACGCGTAGACCGATCGGGGCTTAGGAGTCGACGCGTAGACCGATCGGGGCTCGGAGACGGCGCGTAGACCGATCGGGGTGTAGATCCGACGCTCGCCCTGACTCGGCACGAAGTTCTGCTCTGGAGCGTTGAAAATGATTGTAGAAGAAAAAAAAAAAAAAAAAAATTCAACTTTCGTTTCGCGTCGTCTCTAGTGTTGATCGGGCGCGTAGACCGATCGGGGCTCGGAGACGACGCGTAGACCGATCGGGGCTTAGGAGACGACGCGTAGACCGATTGGGGCTCGGAGACGGCGCGTAGACCGATCGGGGTGTAGATCCGACGCTCGCCCTGACTCGGCACGAAGTTCCGCTCTGGAGCGTTGAACATGATTGTAGAGGAAAAAAAAAAAAAAAAAAAAAAAATTCAACTTTCGTTTCGCGTCGTCTCTAGAGTTGATCGGGCGCGTAGACCGATCGGGGCTCGGAGACGACGCGTAGACCGATCGGGGCTTAGGAGACGACGCGTAGACCGATCGGGGCTCGGAGACGGCGCGTAGACCGATCGGGGTGTAGATCCGACGCTCGCCCTGACTCGGCACAAAGTTCTGCTCTGGAGCGTTGAAAATGATTGTAGAAGAAAAAAAAAAAAAAAAAAAAATTCAACTTTCGTTTCGCGTCGTCTCTAGTGTTGATCGGGCGCGTAGACCGATCGGGACTCGGAGACGACGCGTAGACCGATCGGGGCTTAGGAGTCGACGCGTAGACCGATCGGGGCTCGGAGACGGCGCGTAGACCGATCGGGGTGTAGATCCGACGCTCGCCCTGACTCGGCACGAAGTTCTGCTCTGGAGCGTTGAATATGATTGTAGAAGAAAAAAAAAAAAAAAAAAATTCAACTTTCGTTTCGCGTCGTCTCTAGTGTTGATCGGGCGTGTAGACCGATCGGGGCTCGGAGACGACGCGTAGACCGATCGGGGCTTAGGAGACGACGCGTAGACCGATCGGGGCTCGGAGACGGCGCGTAGACCGATCGGGGCTCGGAGACGGCGCGTAGACCGATCGGGGTGTAGATCCGACGCTCGCCCTGACTCGGCACAAAGTTCTGCTCTGGAGCGTTGAACATGATTGTAGAGGAAAAAAAAAAAAAAAAAATTCAACTTTTGTTTCGCGTCGTCTCTAGTGTTGATCGGGCGCGTAGACCGATCGGGACTCGGAGACGATGCGTAGACCGATCGGGGCTTAGGAGTCGAGGCGTAGACCGATCGGGGCTCGGAGACGGCGCGTAGACCGATCGGGGCTTAGGAGTCGACGCGTAGACCGATCGGGGCTCGGAGACGGCGCGTAGACCGATCGGGGTGTAGATCCGACGCTCGCCCTGACTCGGCACGAAGTTCTGCTCTGGAGCGTTGAAAATGATTGTAGAAGAAAAAAAAAAAAAAAAAAATTCAACTTTCGTTTCGCGTCGTCTCTAGTGTTGATCGGGCGCGTAGACCGATCGGGGCTCGGAGACGACGCGTAGACCGATCGGGGCTTAGGAGACGGCGCGTAGACCGATCGGGGTGTAGATCCGACGCTCGCCCTGACTCGGCACGAAATTCTGCTCTGGAGCGTTGAACATGATTGTAGAAGAAAAAAAAAAAAAAAAAAAATTCAACTTTCGTTTCGCGTCGTCTCTAGAGTTGATCGGGCGCGTAGACCGATCGGGACTCGGAGACGACGCGTAGACCGATCGGGGCTTAGGAGACGACGCGTAGACCGATTGGGGCTCGGAGACGGCGCGTAGACCGATCGGGGTGTAGATCCGACGCTCGCCCTGACTCGGCACGAAGTTCCGCTCTGGAGCGTTGAACATGATTGTAGAGGAAAAAAAAAAAAAAAAAAAAAAAAATTCAACTTTCGTTTCGCGTCGTCTCTAGAGTTGATCGGGCGCGTAGACCGATCGGGGCTCGGAGACGACGCGTAGACCGATCGGGGCTTAGGAGACGACGCGTAGACCGATCGGGGCTCGGAGACGGCGCGTAGACCGATCGGGGTGTAGATCCGACGCTCGCCCTGACTCGGCACAAAGTTCTGCTCTGGAGCGTTGAAAATGATTGTAGAAGAAAAAAAAAAAAAAAAAAAAATTCAACTTTCGTTTCGCGTCGTCTCTAGTGTTGATCGGGCGCGTAGACCGATCGGGACTCGGCGACGACGCGTAGACCGATCGGGGCTTAGGAGTCGACGCGTAGACCGATCGGGGCTCGGAGACGGCGCGTAGACCGATCGGGGCTTAGGAGTCGACGCGTAGACCGATCGGGGCTCGGAGACGGCGCGTAGACCGATCGGGGTGTAGATCCGACGCTCGCCCTGACTCGGCACGAAGTTCTGCTCTGGAGCGTTGAAAATGATTGTAGAAGAAAAAAAAAAAAAAAAAAAATTCAACTTTCGTTTCGCGTCGTCTCTAGTGTTGATCGAGCGCGTAGACCGATCGGGGCTCGGAGACGACGCGTAGACCGATCGGGGCTTAGGAGACGGCGCGTAGACCGATCGGGGTGTAGATCCGACGCTCGCCCTGACTCGGCAAGAAATTCTGCTCTGGAGCGTTGAACATGATTGTAGAAGAAAAAAAAAAAAAAAAAAAATTCAACTTTCGTTTCGCGTCGTCTCTAGTGTTGATCGGGCGCGTAGACCGATCGGGGCTCGGAGACGACGCGTAGACCGATCGGGGTGTAGATCCGACGCTCGCCCTGACTCGGCACGAAGTTCCGCTCTGGAGCGTTGAACATGATTGTAGAGGAAAAAAAAAAAAAAAAAATTCAACTTTTGTTTCGCGTCGTCTCGAGTGTTGATCGGGCGCGTAGACCGATCGGGACTCGGAGACGACGCGTAGACCGATCGGGGCTTAGGAGACGACGCGTAGACCGATCGGGGCTCGGAGACGGCGCGTAGACCGATCGGGGTGTAGATCCGACGCTCGCCCTGACTCGGCACGAAATTCTGCTCTGGAGCGTTGAACATGATTGTAGAAGAAAAAAAAAAAAAAAAAAATTCAACTTTCGTTTCGCGTCGTCTCTAGTGTTGATCGGGCGCGTAGACCGATCGGGGCTCGGAGACGACGCGTAGACCGATCGGGGCTTAGGAGACGACGCGTAGACCGATTGGGGCTCGGAGACGGCGCGTAGACCGATCGGGGTGTAGATCCGACGCTCGCCCTGACTCGGCACGAAGTTCTGCTCTGGAGCGTTGAAAATGATTGTAGAAGAAAAAAAAAAAAAAAAAAATTCAACTTTCGTTTCGCGTCGTCTCTAGTGTTGATCGGGCGCGTAGACCGATCGGGACTCGGAGACGACGCGTAGACCGATCGGGGCTTAGGAGTCGACGCGTAGACCGATCGGGGCTCGGAGACGGCGCGTAGACCGATCGGGGTGTAGATCCGACGCTCGCCCTGACTCGGCACGAAGTTCTGCTCTGGAGCGTTGAAAATGATTGTAGAAGAAAAAAAAAAAAAAAAAAAATTCAACTTTCGTTTCGCGTCGTCTCTAGTGTTGATCGGGCGCGTAGACCGATCGGGACTCGGAGACGACGCGTAGACCGATCGGGGCTTAGGAGTCGACGCGTAGACCGATCGGGGCTCGGAGACGGCGCGTAGACCGATCGGGGTGTAGATCCGACGCTCGCCCTGACTCGGCACGAAGTTCTGCTCTGGAGCGTTGAAAATGATTGTAGAAGAAAAAAAAAAAAAAAAAAATTCAACTTTCGTTTCGCGTCGTCTCTAGTGTTGATCGGGCGCGTAGACCGATCGGGGCTCGGAGACGACGCGTAGACCGATCGGGGCTTAGGAGTCGACGCGTAGACCGATCGGGGCTCGGAGACGGCGCGTAGACCGATCGGGGCTTAGGAGTCGACGCGTAGACCGATCGGGGCTCGGAGACGGCGCGTAGACCGATCGGGGTGTAGATCCGACGCTCGCCCTGACTCGGCACGAAGTTCTGCTCTGGAGCGTTGAAAATGATTGTAGAAGAAAAAAAAAAAAAAAAAAAAATTCAACTTTCGTTTCGCGTCGTCTCTAGTGTTGATCGGGCGCGTAGACCGATCGGGGCTCGGAGACGACGCGTAGACCGATCGGGGCTTAGGAGACGGCGCGTAGACCGATCGGGGTGTAGATCCGACGCTCGCCCTGACTCGGCAAGAAATTCTGCTCTGGAGCGTTGAACATGATTGTAGAAGAAAAAAAAAAAAAAAAAAATTCAACTTTCGTTTCGCGTCGTCTCTAGTGTTGATCGGGCGCGTAGACCGATCGGGGCTCGGAGACGACGCGTAGACCGATCGGGGTGTAGATCCGACGCTCGCCCTGACTCGGCACGAAGTTCCGCTCTGGAGCGTTGAACATGATTGTAGAGGAAAAAAAAAAAAAAAAAATTCAACTTTTGTTTCGCGTCGTCTCGAGTGTTGATCGGGCGCGTAGACCGATCGGGACTCGGAGACGACGCGTAGACCGATCGGGGCTTAGGAGACGACGCGTAGACCGATCGGGGTGTAGATCCGACGCTCGCCCTGACTCGGCACGAAATTCTGCTCTGGAGCGTTGAACATGATTGTAGAAGAAAAAAAAAAAAAAAAAAATTCAACTTTCGTTTCGCGTCGTCTCTAGTGTTGATCGGGCGCGTAGACCGATCGGGGCTCGGAGACGACGCGTAGACCGATCGGGGCTTAGGAGACGACGCGTAGACCGATTGGGGCTCGGAGACGGCGCGTAGACCGATCGGGGTGTAGATCCGACGCTCGCCCTGACTCGGCACGAAGTTCTGCTCTGGAGCGTTGAAAATGATTGTAGAAGAAAAAAAAAAAAAAAAAATTCAACTTTCGTTTCGCGTCGTCTCTAGTGTTGATCGGGCGCGTAGACCGATCGGGACTCGGAGACGACGCGTAGACCGATCGGGGCTTAGGAGTCGACGCGTAGACCGATCGGGGCTCGGAGACGGCGCGTAGACCGATCGGGGTGTAGATCCGACGCTCGCCCTGACTCGGCACGAAGTTCTGCTCTGGAGCGTTGAAAATGATTGTAGAAGAAAAAAAAAAAAAAAAAATTCAACTTTCGTTTCGCGTCGTCTCTAGTGTTGATCGGGCGCGTAGACCGATCGGGACTCGGAGACGACGCGTAGACCGATCGGGGCTTAGGAGTCGACGCGTAGACCGATCGGGGCTCGGAGACGGCGCGTAGACCGATCGGGGTGTAGATCCGACGCTCGCCCTGACTGGGCACAAAGTTCTGCTCTGGAGCGTTGAACATGATTGTAGAGGAAAAAAAAAAAAAAAAAAAAAAAATTCAACTTTCGTTTCGCGTCGTCTCTAGAGTTGATCGGGCGCGTAGACCGATCGGGGCTCGGAGACGACGCGTAGACCGATCGGGGCTTAGGAGACGACGCGTAGACCGATCGGGGCTCGGAGACGGCGCGTAGACCGATCGGGGTGTAGATCCGACGCTCGCCCTGACTGGGCACAAAGTTCTGCTCTGGAGCGTTGAAAATGATTGTAGAAGAAAAAAAAAAAAAAAAAAAAATTCAACTTTCGTTTCGCGTCGTCTCTAGTGTTGATCGGGCGCGTAGACCGATCGGGACTCGGAGACGACGCGTAGACCGATCGGGGCTTAGGAGTCGACGCGTAGACCGATCGGGGCTCGGAGACGGCGCGTAGACCGATCGGGGCTCGGAGACGGCGCGTAGACCGATCGGGGTGTAGATCCGACGCTCGCCCTGACTCGGCACGAAGTTCCGCGCTGGAGCGTTGAACATGATTGTAGAGGAAAAAAAAAAAAAAAAAAAAAATTCAACTTTCGTTTCGCGTCGTCTCTAGAGTTGATCGGGCGCGTAGACCGATCGGGGCTCGGAGACGACGCGTAGACCGATCGGGGCTTAGGAGACGACGCGTAGACCGATCGGGGCTCGGAGACGGCGCGTAGACCGATCGGGGTGTAGATCCGACGCTCGCCCTGACTCGGCACAAAGTTCTGCTCTGGAGCGTTGAACATGATTGTAGAGGAAAAAAAAAAAAAAAAAATTCAACTTTTGTTTCGCGTCGTCTCTAGTGTTGATCGGGCGCGTAGACCGATCGGGACTCGGAGACGATGCGTAGACCGATCGGGGCTTAGGAGTCGACGCGTAGACCGATCGGGGCTCGGAGACGGCGCGTAGACCGATCGGGGCTTAGGAGTCGACGCGTAGACCGATCGGGGCTCGGAGACGGCGCGTAGACCGATCGGGGTGTAGATCCGACGCTCGCCCTGACTCGGCACGAAGTTCTGCTCTGGAGCGTTGAAAATGATTGTAGAAGAAAAAAAAAAAAAAAAAAATTCAACTTTCGTTTCGCGTCGTCTCTAGTGTTGATCGGGCGCGTAGACCGATCGGGGCTCGGAGACGACGCGTAGACCGATCGGGGCTTAGGAGACGGCGCGTAGACCGATCGGGGTGTAGATCCGACGCTCGCCCTGACTCGGCACGAAATTCTGCTCTGGAGCGTTGAACATGATTGTAGAAGAAAAAAAAAAAAAAAAAAAATTCAACTTTCGTTTCGCGTCGTCTCTAGAGTTGATCGGGCGCGTAGACCGATCGGGGCTCGGAGACGACGCGTAGACCGATCGGGGCTTAGGAGACGACGCGTAGACCGATCGGGGCTCGGAGACGGCGCGTAGACCGATCGGGGTGTAGATCCGACGCTCGCCCTGACTCGGCACAAAGTTCTGCTCTGGAGCGTTGAACATGATTGTAGAGGAAAAAAAAAAAAAAAAAATTCAACTTTTGTTTCGCGTCGTCTCTAGTGTTGATCGGGCGCGTAGACCGATCGGGACTCGGAGACGATGCGTAGACCGATCGGGGCTTAGGAGTCGACGCGTAGACCGATCGGGGCTCGGAGACGGCGCGTAGACCGATCGGGGCTTAGGAGTCGACGCGTAGACCGATCGGGGCTCGGAGACGGCGCGTAGACCGATCGGGGTGTAGATCCGACGCTCGCCCTGACTCGGCACGAAGTTCTGCTCTGGAGCGTTGAAAATGATTGTAGAAGAAAAAAAAAAATAAAAAAAAAATCAACTTTCGTTTCGCGTCGTCTCTAGTGTTGATCGGGCGCGTAGACCGATCGGGGCTCGGAGACGACGCGTAGACCGATCGGGGCTTAGGAGACGGCGCGTAGACCGATCGGGGTGTAGATCCGACGCTCGCCCTAACTCGGCACGAAATTCTGCTCTGGAGCGTTGAACATGATTGTAGAAGAAAAAAAAAAAAAAAAAAATTCAACTTTCGTTTCGCGTCGTCTCTAGTGTTGATCGGGCGCGTAGACCGATCGGGTCTCGGAGACGACGCGTAGACCGATCGGGGTGTAGATCCGACGCTCGCCCTGACTCGGCACGAAGTTCCGCTCTGGAGCGTTGAACATGATTGTAGAGGAAAAAAAAAAAAAAAAAATTCAACTTTTGTTTCGCGTCGTCTCGAGTGTTGATCGGGCGCGTAGACCGATCGGGACTCGGAGACGACGCGTAGACCGATCGGGGCTTAGGAGACGACGCGTAGACCGATCGGGGCTCGGAGACGGCGCGTAGACCGATCGGGGTGTAGATCCGACGCTCGCCCTGACTCGGCACGAAATTCTGCTCTGGAGCGTTGAACATGATTGTAGAAGAAAAAAAAAAAAAAAAAAATTCAACTTTCGTTTCGCGTCGTCTCTAGTGTTGATCGGGCGCGTAGACCGATCGGGGCTCGGAGACGACGCGTAGACCGATCGGGGCTTAGGAGACGACGCGTAGACCGATTAGGGCTCGGAGACGGCGCGTAGACCGATCGGGGCTTAGGAGTCGACGCGTAGACCGATCGGGGCTCGGAGACGGCGCGTAGACCGATCGGGGTGTAGATCCGACGCTCGCCCTGACTCGGCACGAAGTTCTGCTCTGGAGCGTTGAAAATGATTGTAGAAGAAAAAAAAAAAAAAAAAAATTCAACTTTCGTTTCGCGTCGTCTCTAGTGTTGATCGGGCGCGTAGACCGATCGGGGCTCGGAGACGACGCGTAGACCGATCGGGGCTTAGGAGACGACGCGTAGACCGATCGGGGCTCGGAGACGGCGCGTAGACCGATCGGGGCTCGGAGACGGCGCGTAGACCGATCGGGGTGTAGATCCGACGCTCGCCCTGACTCGGCACGAAGTTCTGCTCTGGAGCGTTGAAAATGATTGTAGAAGAAAAAAAAAAAAAAAAAAAAATTCAACTTTCGTTTCGCGTCGTCTCTAGTGTTGATCGGGCGCGTAGACCGATCGGGGCTCGGAGACGACGCGTAGACCGATCGGGGCTTAGGAGACGGCGCGTAGACCGATCGGGGTGTAGATCCGACGCTCGCCCTGACTCGGCACGAAATTCTGCTCTGGAGCGTTGAACATGATTGTAGAAGAAAAAAAAAAAAAAAAAAATTCAACTTTCGTTTCGCGTCGTCTCTAGTGTTGATCGGGCGCGTAGACCGATCGGGGCTCGGAGACGACGCGTAGACCGATCGGGGTGTAGATCCGACGCTCGCCCTGACTCGGCACGAAGTTCCGCTCTGGAGCGTTGAACATGATTGTAGAGGAAAAAAAAAAAAAAAAAATTCAACTTTTGTTTCGCGTCGTCTCGAGTGTTGATCGGGCGCGTAGACCGATCGGGACTCGGAGACGACGCGTAGACCGATCGGGGCTTAGGAGACGACGCGTAGACCGATCGGGGCTCGGAGACGGCGCGTAGACCGATCGGGGTGTAGATCCGACGCTCGCCCTGACTCGGCACGAAATTCTGCTCTGGAGCGTTGAACATGATTGTAGAAGAAAAAAAAAAAAAAAAAAATTCAACTTTCGTTTCGCGTCGTCTCTAGTGTTGATCGGGCGCGTAGACCGATCGGGGCTCGGAGACGACGCGTAGACCGATCGGGGCTTAGGAGACGACGCGTAGACCGATTGGGGCTCGGAGACGGCGCGTAGACCGATCGGGGTGTAGATCCGACGCTCGCCCTGACTCGGCACGAAATTCTGCTCTGGAGCGTTGAACATGATTGTAGAAGAAAAAAAAAAAAAAAAAAATTCAACTTTCGTTTCGCGTCGTCTCTAGTGTTGATCGGGCGCGTAGACCGATCGGGGCTCGGAGACGACGCGTAGACCGATCGGGGTGTAGATCCGACGCTCGCCTTGACTCGGCACGAAGTTCCGCTCTGGAGCGTTGAACATGATTGTAGAGGAAAAAAAAAAAAAAAAAATTCAACTTTTGTTTCGCGTCGTCTCGAGTGTTGATCGGGCGCGTAGACCGATCGGGACTCGGAGACGACGCGTAGACCGATCGGGGCTTAGGAGACGACGCGTAGACCGATCGGGGCTCGGAGACGGCGCGTAGACCGATCGGGGTGTAGATCCGACGCTCGCCCTGACTCGGCACGAAATTCTGCTCTGGAGCGTTGAACATGATTGTAGAAGAAAAAAAAAAAAAAAAAAATTCAACTTTCGTTTCGCGTCGTCTCTAGTGTTGATCGGGCGCGTAGACCGATCGGGGCTCGGAGACGACGCGTAGACCGATCGGGGCTTAGGAGACGACGCGTAGACCGATTGGGGCTCGGAGACGGCGCGTAGACCGATCGGGGTGTAGATCCGACGCTCGCCCTGACTCGGCACGAAGTTCTGCTCTGGAGCGTTGAAAATGATTGTAGAAGAAAAAAAAAAAAAAAAAAAATTCAACTTTCGTTTCGCGTCGTCTCTAGTGTTGATCGGGCGCGTAGACCGATCGGGACTCGGAGACGACGCGTAGACCGATCGGGGCTTAGGAGTCGACGCGTAGACCGATCGGGGCTCGGAGACGGCGCGTAGACCGATCGGGGTGTAGATCCGACGCTCGCCCTGACTCGGCACGAAGTTCTGCTCTGGAGCGTTGAAAATGATTGTAGAAGAAAAAAAAAAAAAAAAAATTCAACTTTCGTTTCGCGTCGTCTCTAGTGTTGATCGGGCGCGTAGACCGATCGGGGCTCGGAGACGACGCGTAGACCGATCGGGGCTTAGGAGACGACGCGTAGACCGATCGGGGCTCGGAGACGGCGCGTAGACCGATCGGGGCTCGGAGACGGCGCGTAGACCGATCGGGGTGTAGATCCGACGCTCGCCCTGACTCGGCACGAAGTTCCGCTCTGGAGCGTTGAAAATGATTGTAGAAGAAAAAAAAAAAAAAAAAAAAATTCAACTTTCGTTTCGCGTCGTCTCTAGTGTTGATCGGGCGCGTAGACCGATCGGGGCTCGGAGACGACGCGTAGACCGATCGGGGCTTAGGAGACGACGCGTAGACCGATCGGGGCTCGGAGACGGCGCGTAGACCGATCGGGGCTCGGAGACGGCGCGTAGACCGATCGGGGTGTAGATCCGACGCTCGCCCTGACTCGGCACGAAGTTCTGCTCTGGAGCGTTGAAAATGATTGTAGAAGAAAAAAAAAAAAAAAAAAAATTCAACTTTCGTTTCGCGTCGTCTCTAGTGTTGATCGGGCGCGTAGACCGATCGGGGCTCGGAGACGACGCGTAGACCGATCGGGGCTTAGGAGACGGCGCGTAGACCGATCGGGGTGTAGATCCGACGCTCGCCCTGACTCGGCACGAAATTCTGCTCTGGAGCGTTGAACATGATTGTAGAAGAAAAAAAAAAAAAAAAAAATTCAACTTTCGTTTCGCGTCGTCTCTAGTGTTGATCGGGCGCGTAGACCGATCGGGGCTCGGAGACGACGCGTAGACCGATCGGGGCTTAGGAGACGACGCGTAGACCGATCGGGGCTCGGAGACGGCGCGTAGACCGATCGGGGCTCGGAGACGGCGCGTAGACCGATCGGGGTGTAGATCCGACGCTCGCCCTGACTCGGCACGAAGTTCTGCTCTGGAGCGTTGAAAATGATTGTAGAAGAAAAAAAAAAAAAAAAAAAATTCAACTTTCGTTTCGCGTCGTCTCTAGTGTTGATCGGGCGCGTAGACCGATCGGGGCTCGGAGACGACGCGTAGACCGATCGGGGCTTAGGAGACGGCGCGTAGACCGATCGGGGTGTAGATCCGACGCTCGCCCTGACTCGGCACGAAATTCTGCTCTGGAGCGTTGAACATGATTGTAGAAGAAAAAAAAAAAAAAAAAAATTCAACTTTCGTTTCGCGTCGTCTCTAGTGTTGATCGGGCGCGTAGACCGATCGGGGCTCGGAGACGACGCGTAGACCGATCGGGGTGTAGATCCGACGCTCGCCCTGACTCGGCACGAAGTTCCGCTCTGGAGCGTTGAACATGATTGTAGAGGAAAAAAAAAAAAAAAAAATTCAACTTTTGTTTCGCGTCGTCTCGAGTGTTGATCGGGCGCGTAGACCGATCGGGACTCGGAGACGACGCGTAGACCGATCGGGGCTTAGGAGACGACGCGTAGACCGATCGGGGCTCGGAGACGGCGCGTAGACCGATCGGGGTGTAGATCCGACGCTCGCCCTGACTCGGCACGAAATTCTGCTCTGGAGCGTTGAACATGATTGTAGAAGAAAAAAAAAAAAAAAAAATTCAACTTTCGTTTCGCGTCGTCTCTAGTGTTGATCGGGCGCGTAGACCGATCGGGGCTCGGAGACGACGCGTAGACCGATCGGGGCTTAGGAGACGACGCGTAGACCGATTGGGGCTCGGAGACGGCGCGTAGACCGATCGGGGTGTAGATCCGACGCTCGCCCTGACTCGGCACGAAATTCTGCTCTGGAGCGTTGAACATGATTGTAGAAGAAAAAAAAAAAAAAAAAAATTCAACTTTCGTTTCGCGTCGTCTCTAGTGTTGATCGGGCGCGTAGACCGATCGGGGCTCGGAGACGACGCGTAGACCGATCGGGGTGTAGATCCGACGCTCGCCCTGACTCGGCACGAAGTTCCGCTCTGGAGCGTTGAACATGATTGTAGAGGAAAAAAAAAAAAAAAAAATTCAACTTTTGTTTCGCGTCGTCTCGAGTGTTGATCGGGCGCGTAGACCGATCGGGACTCGGAGACGACGCGTAGACCGATCGGGGCTTAGGAGACGACGCGTAGACCGATCGGGGCTTAGGAGACGACGCGTAGACCGATCGGGGCTTAGGAGTCGACGCGTAGACCGATCGGGGCTCGGAGACGGCGCGTAGACCGATCGGGGTGTAGATCCGACGCTCGCCCTGACTCGGCACGAAGTTCTGCTCTGGAGCGTTGAAAATGATTGTAGAAGAAAAAAAAAAAAAAAAAATTCAACTTTCGTTTCGCGTCGTCTCTAGTGTTGATCGGGCGCGTAGACCGATCGGGGCTCGGAGACGACGCGTAGACCGATCGGGGCTTAGGAGACGACGCGTAGACCGATCGGGGCTTAGGAGTCGACGCGTAGACCGATCGGGGCTCGGAGACGGCGCGTAGACCGATCGGGGTGTAGATCCGACGCTCGCCCTGACTCGGCACGAAGTTCTGCTCTGGAGCGTTGAAAATGATTGTAGAAGAAAAAAAAAAAAAAAAAAATTCAACTTTCGTTTCGCGTCGTCTCTAGTGTTGATCGGGCGCGTAGACCGATCGGGGCTCGGAGACGACGCGTAGACCGATCGGGGCTTAGGAGACGACGCGTAGACCGATTGGGGCTCGGAGACGGCGCGTAGACCGATCGGGGTGTAGATCCGACGCTCGCCCTGACTCGGCACGAAGTTCCGCTCTGGAGCGTTGAACATGATTGTAGAGGAAAAAAAAAAAAAAAAAAAAAAAAATTCAACTTTCGTTTCGCGTCGTCTCTAGAGTTGATCGGGCGCGTAGACCGATCGGGGCTCGGAGACGACGCGTAGACCGATCGGGGCTTAGGAGACGACGCGTAGACCGATCGGGGCTCGGAGACGGCGCGTAGACCGATCGGGGTGTAGATCCGACGCTCGCCCTGACTCGGCACAAAGTTCTGCTCTGGAGCGTTGAAAATGATTGTAGAAGAAAAAAAAAAAAAAAAAAAAATTCAACTTTCGTTTCGCGTCGTCTCTAGTGTTGATCGGGCGCGTAGACCGATCGGGACTCGGCGACGACGCGTAGACCGATCGGGGCTTAGGAGTCGACGCGTAGACCGATCGGGGCTCGGAGACGGCGCGTAGACCGATCGGGGCTTAGGAGTCGACGCGTAGACCGATCGGGGCTCGGAGACGGCGCGTAGACCGATCGGGGTGTAGATCCGACGCTCGCCCTGACTCGGCACGAAGTTCTGCTCTGGAGCGTTGAAAATGATTGTAGAAGAAAAAAAAAAAAAAAAAAAATTCAACTTTCGTTTCGCGTCGTCTCTAGTGTTGATCGGGCGCGTAGACCGATCGGGGCTCGGAGACGACGCGTAGACCGATCGGGGCTTAGGAGACGGCGCGTAGACCGATCGGGGTGTAGATCCGACGCTCGCCCTGACTCGGCAAGAAATTCTGCTCTGGAGCGTTGAACATGATTGTAGAAGAAAAAAAAAAAAAAAAAAAATTCAACTTTCGTTTCGCGTCGTCTCTAGTGTTGATCGGGCGCGTAGACCGATCGGGGCTCGGAGACGACGCGTAGACCGATCGGGGTGTAGATCCGACGCTCGCCCTGACTCGGCACGAAGTTCCGCTCTGGAGCGTTGAACATGATTGTAGAGGAAAAAAAAAAAAAAAAAATTCAACTTTTGTTTCGCGTCGTCTCGAGTGTTGATCGGGCGCGTAGACCGATCGGGACTCGGAGACGACGCGTAGACCGATCGGGGCTTAGGAGACGACGCGTAGACCGATCGGGGCTCGGAGACGGCGCGTAGACCGATCGGGGTGTAGATCCGACGCTCGCCCTGACTCGGCACGAAATTCTGCTCTGGAGCGTTGAACATGATTGTAGAAGAAAAAAAAAAAAAAAAAAATTCAACTTTCGTTTCGCGTCGTCTCTAGTGTTGATCGGGCGCGTAGACCGATCGGGGCTCGGAGACGACGCGTAGACCGATCGGGGCTTAGGAGACGACGCGTAGACCGATTGGGGCTCGGAGACGGCGCGTAGACCGATCGGGGTGTAGATCCGACGCTCGCCCTGACTCGGCACGAAGTTCTGCTCTGGAGCGTTGAAAATGATTGTAGAAGAAAAAAAAAAAAAAAAAAATTCAACTTTCGTTTCGCGTCGTCTCTAGTGTTGATCGGGCGCGTAGACCGATCGGGACTCGGAGACGACGCGTAGACCGATCGGGGCTTAGGAGTCGACGCGTAGACCGATCGGGGCTCGGAGACGGCGCGTAGACCGATCGGGGTGTAGATCCGACGCTCGCCCTGACTCGGCACGAAGTTCTGCTCTGGAGCGTTGAAAATGATTGTAGAAGAAAAAAAAAAAAAAAAAAAATTCAACTTTCGTTTCGCGTCGTCTCTAGTGTTGATCGGGCGCGTAGACCGATCGGGACTCGGAGACGACGCGTAGACCGATCGGGGCTTAGGAGTCGACGCGTAGACCGATCGGGGCTCGGAGACGGCGCGTAGACCGATCGGGGTGTAGATCCGACGCTCGCCCTGACTCGGCACGAAGTTCTGATCTGGAGCGTTGAAAATGATTGTAGAAGAAAAAAAAAAAAAAAAAAATTCAACTTTCGTTTCGCGTCGTCTCTAGTGTTGATCGGGCGCGTAGACCGATCGGGGCTCGGAGACGACGCGTAGACCGATCGGGGCTTAGGAGACGACGCGTAGACCGATCGGGGCTTAGGAGTCGACGCGTAGACCGATCGGGGCTCGGAGACGGCGCGTAGACCGATCGGGGTGTAGATCCGACGCTCGCCCTGACTCGGCACGAAGTTCTGCTCTGGAGCGTTGAAAATGATTGTAGAAGAAAAAAAAAAAAAAAAAAATTCAAATTTCGTTTCGCGTCGTCTCTAGTGTTGATCGGGCGCGTAGACCGATCGGGGCTCGGAGACGACGCGTAGACCGATCGGGGCTTAGGAGACGACGCGTAGACCGATTGGGGCTCGGAGACGGCGCGTAGACCGATCGGGGTGTAGATCCGACGCTCGCCCTGACTCGGCACGAAGTTCCGCTCTGGAGCGTTGAACATGATTGTAGAGGAAAAAAAAAAAAAAAAAAAAAAAATTCAACTTTCGTTTCGCGTCGTCTCTAGAGTTGATCGGGCGCGTAGACCGATCGGGGCTCGGAGACGACGCGTAGACCGATCGGGGCTTAGGAGACGACGCGTAGACCGATCGGGGCTCGGAGACGGCGCGTAGACCGATCGGGGTGTAGATCCGACGCTCGCCCTGACTCGGCACAAAGTTCTGCTCTGGAGCGTTGAAAATGATTGTAGAAGAAAAAAAAAAAAAAAAAAATTCAACTTTCGTTTCGCGTCGTCTCTAGTGTTGATCGGGCGCGTAGACCGATCGGGACTCGGAGACGACGCGTAGACCGATCGGGGCTTAGGAGTCGACGCGTAGACCGATCGGGGCTCGGAGACGGCGCGTAGACCGATCGGGGCTTAGGAGTCGACGCGTAGACCGATCGGGGCTCGGAGACGGCGCGTAGACCGATCGGGGTGTAGATCCGACGCTCGCCCTGACTCGGCACGAAGTTCTGCTCTGGAGCGTTGAAAATGATTGTAGAAGAAAAAAAAAAAAAAAAAAAAATTCAACTTTCGTTTCGCGTCGTCTCTAGTGTTGATCGGGCGCGTAGACCGATCGGGGCTCGGAGACGACGCGTAGACCGATCGGGGCTTAGGAGACGGCGCGTAGACCGATCGGGGTGTAGATCCGACGCTCGCCCTGACTCGGCAAGAAATTCTGCTCTGGAGCGTTGAACATGATTGTAGAAGAAAAAAAAAAAAAAAAAAAATTCAACTTTCGTTTCGCGTCGTCTCTAGTGTTGATCGGGCGCGTAGACCGATCGGGGCTCGGAGACGACGCGTAGACCGATCGGGGTGTAGATCCGACGCTCGCCCTGACTCGGCACGAAGTTCCGCTCTGGAGCGTTGAACATGATTGTAGAGGAAAAAAAAAAAAAAAAAATTCAACTTTTGTTTCGCGTCGTCTCGAGTGTTGATCGGGCGCGTAGACCGATCGGGACTCGGAGACGACGCGTAGACCGATCGGGGCTTAGGAGACGACGCGTAGACCGATCGGGGCTCGGAGACGGCGCGTAGACCGATCGGGGTGTAGATCCGACGCTCGCCCTGACTCGGCACGAAATTCTGCTCTGGAGCGTTGAACATGATTGTAGAAGAAAAAAAAAAAAAAAAAAATTCAACTTTCGTTTCGCGTCGTCTCTAGTGTTGATCGGGCGCGTAGACCGATCGGGACTCGGAGACGACGCGTAGACCGATCGGGGCTTAGGAGTCGACGCGTAGACCGATCGGGGCTCGGAGACGGCGCGTAGACCGATCGGGGTGTAGATCCGACGCTCGCCCTGACTCGGCACGAAGTTCTGCTCTGGAGCGTTGAAAATTATTGTAGAAGAAAAAAAAAAAAAAAAAATTCAACTTTCGTTTCGCGTCGTCTCTAGTGTTGATCGGGCGCGTAGACCGATCGGGGCTCGGAGACGACGCGTAGACCGATCGGGGCTTAGGAGACGACGCGTAGACCGATCGGGGCTTAGGAGTCGACGCGTAGACCGATCGGGGCTCGGAGACGGCGCGTAGACCGATCGGGGTGTAGATCCGACGCTCGCCCTGACTCGGCACGAAGTTCTGCTCTGGAGCGTTGAAAATGATTGTAGAAGAAAAAAAAAAAAAAAAAAATTCAACTTTCGTTTCGCGTCGTCTCTAGTGTTGATCGGGCGCGTAGACCGATCGGGGCTCGGAGACGACGCGTAGACCGATCGGGGCTTAGGAGACGACGCGTAGACCGATTGGGGCTCGGAGACGGCGCGTAGACCGATCGGGGTGTAGATCCGACGCTCGCCCTGACTCGGCACGAAGTTCCGCTCTGGAGCGTTGAACATGATTGTAGAGGAAAAAAAAAAAAAAAAAAAAAAAATTCAACTTTCGTTTCGCGTCGTCTCTAGAGTTGATCGGGCGCGTAGACCGATCGGGGCTCGGAGACGACGCGTAGACCGATCGGGGCTTAGGAGACGACGCGTAGACCGATCGGGGCTCGGAGACGGCGCGTAGACCGATCGGGGTGTAGATCCGACGCTCGCCCTGACTCGGCACAAAGTTCTGCTCTGGAGCGTTGAAAATGATTGTAGAAGAAAAAAAAAAAAAAAAAAAAAATTCAACTTTCGTTTCGCGTCGTCTCTAGTGTTGATCGGGCGCGTAGACCGATCGGGGCTCGGAGACGACGCGTAGACCGATCGGGGCTTAGGAGACGACGCGTAGACCGATTGGGGCTCGGAGACGGCGCGTAGACCGATCGGGGTGTAGATCCGACGCTCGCCCTGACTCGGCACGAAATTCTGCTCTGGAGCGTTGAACATGATTGTAGAAGAAAAAAAAAAAAAAAAAAATTCAACTTTCGTTTCGCGTCGTCTCTAGTGTTGATCGGGCGCGTAGACCGATCGGGGCTCGGAGACGACGCGTAGACCGATCGGGGTGTAGATCCGACGCTCGCCCTGACTCGGCACGAAGTTCCGCTCTGGAGCGTTGAACATGATTGTAGAGGAAAAAAAAAAAAAAAAAATTCAACTTTTGTTTCGCGTCGTCTCGAGTGTTGATCGGGCGCGTAGACCGATCGGGACTCGGAGACGACGCGTAGACCGATCGGGGCTTAGGAGACGACGCGTAGACCGATCGGGGCTCGGAGACGGCGCGTAGACCGATCGGGGTGTAGATCCGACGCTCGCCCTGACTCGGCACGAAATTCTGCTCTGGAGCGTTGAACATGATTGTAGAAGAAAAAAAAAAAAAAAAAAATTCAACTTTCGTTTCGCGTCGTCTCTAGTGTTGATCGGGCGCGTAGACCGATCGGGGCTCGGAGACGACGCGTAGACCGATCGGGGCTTAGGAGACGACGCGTAGACCGATTGGGGCTCGGAGACGGCGCGTAGACCGATCGGGGTGTAGATCCGACGCTCGCCCTGACTCGGCACGAAGTTCTGCTCTGGAGCGTTGAAAATGATTGTAGAAGAAAAAAAAAAAAAAAAAAAATTCAACTTTCGTTTCGCGTCGTCTCTAGTGTTGATCGGGCGCGTAGACCGATCGGGACTCGGAGACGACGCGTAGACCGATCGGGGCTTAGGAGTCGACGCGTAGACCGATCGGGGCTCGGAGACGGCGCGTAGACCGATCGGGGTGTAGATCCGACGCTCGCCCTGACTCGGCACGAAGTTCTGCTCTGGAGCGTTGAAAATGATTGTAGAAGAAAAAAAAAAAAAAAAAATTCAACTTTCGTTTCGCGTCGTCTCTAGTGTTGATCGGGCGCGTAGACCGATCGGGGCTCGGAGACGACGCGTAGACCGATCGGGGCTTAGGAGACGACGCGTAGACCGATCGGGGCTCGGAGACGGCGCGTAGACCGATCGGGGCTCGGAGACGGCGCGTAGACCGATCGGGGTGTAGATCCGACGCTCGCCCTGACTCGGCACGAAGTTCCGCTCTGGAGCGTTGAAAATGATTGTAGAAGAAAAAAAAAAAAAAAAAAAAATTCAACTTTCGTTTCGCGTCGTCTCTAGTGTTGATCGGGCGCGTAGACCGATCGGGGCTCGGAGACGACGCGTAGACCGATCGGGGCTTAGGAGACGACGCGTAGACCGATCGGGGCTCGGAGACGGCGCGTAGACCGATCGGGGCTCGGAGACGGCGCGTAGACCGATCGGGGTGTAGATCCGACGCTCGCCCTGACTCGGCACGAAGTTCTGCTCTGGAGCGTTGAAAATGATTGTAGAAGAAAAAAAAAAAAAAAAAAAAATTCAACTTTCGTTTCGCGTCGTCTCTAGTGTTGATCGGGCGCGTAGACCGATCGGGGCTCGGAGACGACGCGTAGACCGATCGGGGCTTAGGAGACGGCGCGTAGACCGATCGGGGTGTAGATCCGACGCTCGCCCTGACTCGGCACGAAATTCTGCTCTGGAGCGTTGAACATGATTGTAGAAGAAAAAAAAAAAAAAAAAAATTCAACTTTCGTTTCGCGTCGTCTCTAGTGTTGATCGGGCGCGTAGACCGATCGGGGCTCGGAGACGACGCGTAGACCGATCGGGGTGTAGATCCGACGCTCGCCCTGACTCGGCACGAAGTTCCGCTCTGGAGCGTTGAACATGATTGTAGAGGAAAAAAAAAAAAAAAAAATTCAACTTTTGTTTCGCGTCGTCTCGAGTGTTGATCGGGCGCGTAGACCGATCGGGACTCGGAGACGACGCGTAGACCGATCGGGGCTTAGGAGACGACGCGTAGACCGATCGGGGCTCGGAGACGGCGCGTAGACCGATCGGGGTGTAGATCCGACGCTCGCCCTGACTCGGCACGAAATTCTGCTCTGGAGCGTTGAACATGATTGTAGAAGAAAAAAAAAAAAAAAAAAATTCAACTTTCGTTTCGCGTCGTCTCTAGTGTTGATCGGGCGCGTAGACCGATCGGGGCTCGGAGACGACGCGTAGACCGATCGGGGCTTAGGAGACGACGCGTAGACCGATTGGGGCTCGGAGACGGCGCGTAGACCGATCGGGGTGTAGATCCGACGCTCGCCCTGACTCGGCACGAAATTCTGCTCTGGAGCGTTGAACATGATTGTAGAAGAAAAAAAAAAAAAAAAAAATTCAACTTTCGTTTCGCGTCGTCTCTAGTGTTGATCGGGCGCGTAGACCGATCGGGGCTCGGAGACGACGCGTAGACCGATCGGGGTGTAGATCCGACGCTCGCCCTGACTCGGCACGAAGTTCCGCTCTGGAGCGTTGAACATGATTGTAGAGGAAAAAAAAAAAAAAAAATTCAACTTTTGTTTCGCGTCGTCTCGAGTGTTGATCGGGCGCGTAGACCGATCGGGACTCGGAGACGACGCGTAGACCGATCGGGGCTTAGGAGACGACGCGTAGACCGATCGGGGCTTAGGAGACGACGCGTAGACCGATCGGGGCTTAGGAGTCGACGCGTAGACCGATCGGGGCTCGGAGACGGCGCGTAGACCGATCGGGGTGTAGATCCGACGCTCGCCCTGACTCGGCACGAAGTTCTGCTCTGGAGCGTTGAAAATGATTGTAGAAGAAAAAAAAAAAAAAAAAATTCAACTTTCGTTTCGCGTCGTCTCTAGTGTTGATCGGGCGCGTAGACCGATCGGGGCTCGGAGACGACGCGTAGACCGATCGGGGCTTAGGAGACGACGCGTAGACCGATCGGGGCTTAGGAGTCGACGCGTAGACCGATCGGGGCTCGGAGACGGCGCGTAGACCGATCGGGGTGTAGATCCGACGCTCGCCCTGACTCGGCACGAAGTTCTGCTCTGGAGCGTTGAAAATGATTGTAGAAGAAAAAAAAAAAAAAAAAAATTCAACTTTCGTTTCGCGTCGTCTCTAGTGTTGATCGGGCGCGTAGACCGATCGGGGCTCGGAGACGACGCGTAGACCGATCGGGGCTTAGGAGACGACGCGTAGACCGATTGGGGCTCGGAGACGGCGCGTAGACCGATCGGGGTGTAGATCCGACGCTCGCCCTGACTCGGCACGAAGTTCCGCTCTGGAGCGTTGAACATGATTGTAGAGGAAAAAAAAAAAAAAAAAAAAAAAAATTCAACTTTCGTTTCGCGTCGTCTCTAGAGTTGATCGGGCGCGTAGACCGATCGGGGCTCGGAGACGACGCGTAGACCGATCGGGGCTTAGGAGACGACGCGTAGACCGATCGGGGCTCGGAGACGGCGCGTAGACCGATCGGGGTGTAGATCCGACGCTCGCCCTGACTCGGCACAAAGTTCTGCTCTGGAGCGTTGAAAATGATTGTAGAAGAAAAAAAAAAAAAAAAAAAAATTCAACTTTCGTTTCGCGTCGTCTCTAGTGTTGATCCGGCGCGTAGACCGATCGGGACTCGGCGACGACGCGTAGACCGATCGGGGCTTAGGAGTCGACGCGTAGACCGATCGGGGCTCGGAGACGGCGCGTAGACCGATCGGGGCTTAGGAGTCGACGCGTAGACCGATCGGGGCTCGGAGACGGCGCGTAGACCGATCGGGGTGTAGATCCGACGCTCGCCCTGACTCGGCACGAAGTTCTGCTCTGGAGCGTTGAAAATGATTGTAGAAGAAAAAAAAAAAAAAAAAAAATTCAACTTTCGTTTCGCGTCGTCTCTAGTGTTGATCGGGCGCGTAGACCGATCGGGGCTCGGAGACGACGCGTAGACCGATCGGGGCTTAGGAGACGGCGCGTAGACCGATCGGGGTGTAGATCCGACGCTCGCCCTGACTCGGCAAGAAATTCTGCTCTGGAGCGTTGAACATGATTGTAGAAGAAAAAAAAAAAAAAAAAAAATTCAACTTTCGTTTCGCGTCGTCTCTAGTGTTGATCGGGCGCGTAGACCGATCGGGGCTCGGAGACGACGCGTAGACCGATCGGGGTGTAGATCCGACGCTCGCCCTGACTCGGCACGAAGTTCCGCTCTGGAGCGTTGAACATGATTGTAGAGGAAAAAAAAAAAAAAAAAATTCAACTTTTGTTTCGCGTCGTCTCGAGTGTTGATCGGGCGCGTAGACCGATCGGGACTCGGAGACGACGCGTAGACCGATCGGGGCTTAGGAGACGACGCGTAGACCGATCGGGGCTCGGAGACGGCGCGTAGACCGATCGGGGTGCAGATCCGACGCTCGCCCTGACTCGGCACGAAATTCTGCTCTGGAGCGTTGAACATGATTGTAGAAGAAAAAAAAAAAAAAAAATTCAACTTTCGTTTCGCGTCGTCTCTAGTGTTGATCGGGCGCGTAGACCGATCGGGGCTCGGAGACGACGCGTAGACCGATCGGGGCTTAGGAGACGACGCGTAGACCGATTGGGGCTCGGAGACGGCGCGTAGACCGATCGGGGTGTAGATCCGACGCTCGCCCTGACTCGGCACGAAGTTCTGCTCTGGAGCGTTGAAAATGATTGTAGAAGAAAAAAAAAAAAAAAAAAATTCAACTTTCGTTTCGCGTCGTCTCTAGTGTTGATCGGGCGCGTAGACCGATCGGGACTCGGAGACGACGCGTAGACCGATCGGGGCTTAGGAGTCGACGCGTAGACCGATCGGGGCTCGGAGACGGCGCGTAGACCGATCGGGGTGTAGATCCGACGCTCGCCCTGACTCGGCACGAAGTTCTGCTCTGGAGCGTTGAAAATGATTGTAGAAGAAAAAAAAAAAAAAAAAAAATTCAACTTTCGTTTCGCGTCGTCTCTAGTGTTGATCGGGCGCGTAGACCGATCGGGACTCGGAGACGACGCGTAGACCGATCGGGGCTTAGGAGTCGACGCGTAGACCGATCGGGGCTCGGAGACGGCGCGTAGACCGATCGGGGTGTAGATCCGACGCTCGCCCTGACTCGGCACGAAGTTCTGCTCTGGAGCGTTGAAAATGATTGTAGAAGAAAAAAAAAAAAAAAAAAAATTCAACTTTCGTTTCGCGTCGTCTCTAGTGTTGATCGGGCGCGTAGACCGATCGGGACTCGGAGACGACGCGTAGACCGATCGGGGCTTAGGAGTCGACGCGTAGACCGATCGGGGCTCGGAGACGGCGCGTAGACCGATCGGGGTGTAGATCCGACGCTCGCCCTGACTCGGCACGAAGTTCTGCTCTGGAGCGTTGAAAATGATTGTAGAAGAAAAAAAAAAAAAAAAAAATTCAACTTTCGTTTCGCGTCGTCTCTAGTGTTGATCGGGCGCGTAGACCGATCGGGGCTCGGAGACGACGCGTAGACCGATCGGGGCTTAGGAGACGACGCGTAGACCGATCGGGGCTTAGGAGTCGACGCGTAGACCGATCGGGGCTCGGAGACGGCGCGTAGACCGATCGGGGTGTAGATCCGACGCTCGCCCTGACTCGGCACGAAGTTCTGCTCTGGAGCGTTGAAAATGATTGTAGAAGAAAAAAAAAAAAAAAAAAATTCAACTTTCGTTTCGCGTCGTCTCTAGTGTTGATCGGGCGCGTAGACCGATCGGGGCTCGGAGACGACGCGTAGACCGATCGGGGCTTAGGAGACGACGCGTAGACCGATTGGGGCTCGGAGACGGCGCGTAGACCGATCGGGGTGTAGATCCGACGCTCGCCCTGACTCGGCACGAAGTTCCGCTCTGGAGCGTTGAACATGATTGTAGAGGAAAAAAAAAAAAAAAAAAAAAAAATTCAACTTTCGTTTCGCGTCGTCTCTAGAGTTGATCGGGCGCGTAGACCGATCGGGGCTCGGAGACGACGCGTAGACCGATCGGGGCTTAGGAGACGACGCGTAGACCGATCGGGGCTCGGAGACGGCGCGTAGACCGATCGGGGTGTAGATCCGACGCTCGCCCTGACTCGGCACAAAGTTCTGCTCTGGAGCGTTGAAAATGATTGTAGAAGAAAAAAAAAAAAAAAAAAATTCAACTTTCGTTTCGCGTCGTCTCTAGTGTTGATCGGGCGCGTAGACCGATCGGGACTCGGAGACGACGCGTAGACCGATCGGGGCTTAGGAGTCGACGCGTAGACCGATCGGGGCTCGGAGACGGCGCGTAGACCGATCGGGGCTTAGGAGTCGACGCGTAGACCGATCGGGGCTCGGAGACGGCGCGTAGACCGATCGGGGTGTAGATCCGACGCTCGCCCTGACTCGGCACGAAGTTCTGCTCTGGAGCGTTGAAAATGATTGTAGAGAAAAAAAAAAAAAAAAAAAATTCAACTTTCGTTTCGCGTCGTCTCTAGTGTTGATCGGGCGCGTAGACCGATCGGGGCTCGGAGACGACGCGTAGACCGATCGGGGCTTAGGAGACGGCGCGTAGACCGATCGGGGTGTAGATCCGACGCTCGCCCTGACTCGGCAAGAAATTCTGCTCTGGAGCGTTGAACATGATTGTAGAAGAAAAAAAAAAAAAAAAAAAATTCAACTTTCGTTTCGCGTCGTCTCTAGTGTTGATCGGGCGCGTAGACCGATCGGGGCTCGGAGACGACGCGTAGACCGATCGGGGTGTAGATCCGACGCTCGCCCTGACTCGGCACGAAGTTCCGCTCTGGAGCGTTGAACATGATTGTAGAGGAAAAAAAAAAAAAAAAAATTCAACTTTTGTTTCGCGTCGTCTCGAGTGTTGATCGGGCGCGTAGACCGATCGGGACTCGGAGACGACGCGTAGACCGATCGGGGCTTAGGAGACGACGCGTAGACCGATCGGGGCTCGGAGACGGCGCGTAGACCGATCGGGGTGTAGATCCGACGCTCGCCCTGACTCGGCACGAAATTCTGCTCTGGAGCGTTGAACATGATTGTAGAAGAAAAAAAAAAAAAAAAAAATTCAACTTTCGTTTCGCGTCGTCTCTAGTGTTGATCGGGCGCGTAGACCGATCGGGGCTCGGAGACGACGCGTAGACCGATCGGGGCTTAGGAGACGACGCGTAGACCGATTGGGGCTCGGAGACGGCGCGTAGACCGATCGGGGTGTAGATCCGACGCTCGCCCTGACTCGGCACGAAGTTCTGCTCTGGAGCGTTGAAAATGATTGTAGAAGAAAAAAAAAAAAAAAAAAATTCAACTTTCGTTTCGCGTCGTCTCTAGTGTTGATCGGGCGCGTAGACCGATCGGGACTCGGAGACGACGCGTAGACCGATCGGGGCTTAGGAGTCGACGCGTAGACCGATCGGGGCTCGGAGACGGCGCGTAGACCGATCGGGGTGTAGATCCGACGCTCGCCCTGACTCGGCACGAAGTTCTGCTCTGGAGCGTTGAAAATGATTGTAGAAGAAAAAAAAAAAAAAAAAATTCAACTTTCGTTTCGCGTCGTCTCTAGTGTTGATCGGGCGCGTAGACCGATCGGGGCTCGGAGACGACGCGTAGACCGATCGGGGCTTAGGAGACGACGCGTAGACCGATCGGGGCTCGGAGACGGCGCGTAGACCGATCGGGGCTCGGAGACGGCGCGTAGACCGATCGGGGTGTAGATCCGACGCTCGCCCTGACTCGGCACGAAGTTCCGCTCTGGAGCGTTGAAAATGATTGTAGAAGAAAAAAAAAAAAAAAAAAAAATTCAACTTTCGTTTCGCGTCGTCTCTAGTGTTGATCGGGCGCGTAGACCGATCGGGGCTCGGAGACGACGCGTAGACCGATCGGGGCTTAGGAGACGACGCGTAGACCGATCGGGGCTCGGAGACGGCGCGTAGACCGATCGGGGCTCGGAGACGGCGCGTAGACCGATCGGGGTGTAGATCCGACGCTCGCCCTGACTCGGCACGAAGTTCTGCTCTGGAGCGTTGAAAATGATTGTAGAAGAAAAAAAAAAAAAAAAAAAATTCAACTTTCGTTTCGCGTCGTCTCTAGTGTTGATCGGGCGCGTAGACCGATCGGGGCTCGGAGACGACGCGTAGACCGATCGGGGCTTAGGAGACGGCGCGTAGACCGATCGGGGTGTAGATCCGACGCTCGCCCTGACTCGGCACGAAATTCTGCTCTGGAGCGTTGAACATGATTGTAGAAGAAAAAAAAAAAAAAAAAAATTCAACTTTCGTTTCGCGTCGTCTCTAGTGTTGATCGGGCGCGTAGACCGATCGGGGCTCGGAGACGACGCGTAGACCGATCGGGGTGTAGATCCGACGCTCGCCCTGACTCGGCACGAAGTTCCGCTCTGGAGCGTTGAACATGATTGTAGAGGAAAAAAAAAAAAAAAAAATTCAACTTTTGTTTCGCGTCGTCTCGAGTGTTGATCGGGCGCGTAGACCGATCGGGACTCGGAGACGACGCGTAGACCGATCGGGGCTTAGGAGACGACGCGTAGACCGATCGGGGCTCGGAGACGGCGCGTAGACCGATCGGGGTGTAGATCCGACGCTCGCCCTGACTCGGCACGAAATTCTGCTCTGGAGCGTTGAACATGATTGTAGAAGAAAAAAAAAAAAAAAAAAATTCAACTTTCGTTTCGCGTCGTCTCTAGTGTTGATCGGGCGCGTAGACCGATCGGGGCTCGGAGACGACGCGTAGACCGATCGGGGCTTAGGAGACGACGCGTAGACCGATTGGGGCTCGGAGACGGCGCGTAGACCGATCGGGGTGTAGATCCGACGCTCGCCCTGACTCGGCACGAAATTCTGCTCTGGAGCGTTGAACATGATTGTAGAAGAAAAAAAAAAAAAAAAAAATTCAACTTTCGTTTCGCGTCGTCTCTAGTGTTGATCGGGCGCGTAGACCGATCGGGGCTCGGAGACGACGCGTAGACCGATCGGGGTGTAGATCCGACGCTCGCCCTGACTCGGCACGAAGTTCCGCTCTGGAGCGTTGAACATGATTGTAGAGGAAAAAAAAAAAAAAAAATTCAACTTTTGTTTCGCGTCGTCTCGAGTGTTGATCGGGCGCGTAGACCGATCGGGACTCGGAGACGACGCGTAGACCGATCGGGGCTTAGGAGACGACGCGTAGACCGATCGGGGCTTAGGAGACGACGCGTAGACCGATCGGGGCTTAGGAGTCGACGCGTAGACCGATCGGGGCTCGGAGACGGCGCGTAGACCGATCGGGGTGTAGATCCGACGCTCGCCCTGACTCGGCACGAAGTTCTGCTCTGGAGCGTTGAAAATGATTGTAGAAGAAAAAAAAAAAAAAAAATTCAACTTTCGTTTCGCGTCGTCTCTAGTGTTGATCGGGCGCGTAGACCGATCGGGGCTCGGAGACGACGCGTAGACCGATCGGGGCTTAGGAGACGACGCGTAGACCGATCGGGGCTTAGGAGTCGACGCGTAGACCGATCGGGGCTCGGAGACGGCGCGTAGACCGATCGGGGTGTAGATCCGACGCTCGCCCTGACTCGGCACGAAGTTCTGCTCTGGAGCGTTGAAAATGATTGTAGAAGAAAAAAAAAAAAAAAAAAATTCAACTTTCGTTTCGCGTCGTCTCTAGTGTTGATCGGGCGCGTAGACCGATCGGGGCTCGGAGACGACGCGTAGACCGATCGGGGCTTAGGAGACGACGCGTAGACCGATTGGGGCTCGGAGACGGCGCGTAGACCGATCGGGGTGTAGATCCGACGCTCGCCCTGACTCGGCACGAAGTTCCGCTCTGGAGCGTTGAACATGATTGTAGAGGAAAAAAAAAAAAAAAAAAAAAAAATTCAACTTTCGTTTCGCGTCGTCTCTAGAGTTGATCGGGCGCGTAGACCGATCGGGGCTCGGAGACGACGCGTAGACCGATCGGGGCTTAGGAGACGACGCGTAGACCGATCGGGGCTCGGAGACGGCGCGTAGACCGATCGGGGTGTAGATCCGACGCTCGCCCTGACTCGGCACAAAGTTCTGCTCTGGAGCGTTGAAAATGATTGTAGAAGAAAAAAAAAAAAAAAAAAAAATTCAACTTTCGTTTCGCGTCGTCTCTAGTGTTGATCCGGCGCGTAGACCGATCGGGACTCGGCGACGACGCGTAGACCGATCGGGGCTTAGGAGTCGACGCGTAGACCGATCGGGGCTCGGAGACGGCGCGTAGACCGATCGGGGCTTAGGAGTCGACGCGTAGACCGATCGGGGCTCGGAGACGGCGCGTAGACCGATCGGGGTGTAGATCCGACGCTCGCCCTGACTCGGCACGAAGTTCTGCTCTGGAGCGTTGAAAATGATTGTAGAAGAAAAAAAAAAAAAAAAAAAATTCAACTTTCGTTTCGCGTCGTCTCTAGTGTTGATCGGGCGCGTAGACCGATCGGGGCTCGGAGACGACGCGTAGACCGATCGGGGCTTAGGAGACGGCGCGTAGACCGATCGGGGTGTAGATCCGACGCTCGCCCTGACTCGGCAAGAAATTCTGCTCTGGAGCGTTGAACATGATTGTAGAAGAAAAAAAAAAAAAAAAAAAATTCAACTTTCGTTTCGCGTCGTCTCTAGTGTTGATCGGGCGCGTAGACCGATCGGGGCTCGGAGACGACGCGTAGACCGATCGGGGTGTAGATCCGACGCTCGCCCTGACTCGGCACGAAGTTCCGCTCTGGAGCGTTGAACATGATTGTAGAGGAAAAAAAAAAAAAAAAAATTCAACTTTTGTTTCGCGTCGTCTCGAGTGTTGATCGGGCGCGTAGACCGATCGGGACTCGGAGACGACGCGTAGACCGATCGGGGCTTAGGAGACGACGCGTAGACCGATCGGGGCTCGGAGACGGCGCGTAGACCGATCGGGGTGTAGATCCGACGCTCGCCCTGACTCGGCACGAAATTCTGCTCTGGAGCGTTGAACATGATTGTAGAAGAAAAAAAAAAAAAAAAAAATTCAACTTTCGTTTCGCGTCGTCTCTAGTGTTGATCGGGCGCGTAGACCGATCGGGGCTCGGAGACGACGCGTAGACCGATCGGGGCTTAGGAGACGACGCGTAGACCGATTGGGGCTCGGAGACGGCGCGTAGACCGATCGGGGTGTAGATCCGACGCTCGCCCTGACTCGGCACGAAGTTCTGCTCTGGAGCGTTGAAAATGATTGTAGAAGAAAAAAAAAAAAAAAAAAATTCAACTTTCGTTTCGCGTCGTCTCTAGTGTTGATCGGGCGCGTAGACCGATCGGGACTCGGAGACGACGCGTAGACCGATCGGGGCTTAGGAGTCGACGCGTAGACCGATCGGGGCTCGGAGACGGCGCGTAGACCGATCGGGGTGTAGATCCGACGCTCGCCCTGACTCGGCACGAAGTTCTGCTCTGGAGCGTTGAAAATGATTGTAGAAGAAAAAAAAAAAAAAAAAAAATTCAACTTTCGTTTCGCGTCGTCTCTAGTGTTGATCGGGCGCGTAGACCGATCGGGACTCGGAGACGACGCGTAGACCGATCGGGGCTTAGGAGTCGACGCGTAGACCGATCGGGGCTCGGAGACGGCGCGTAGACCGATCGGGGTGTAGATCCGACGCTCGCCCTGACTCGGCACGAAGTTCTGCTCTGGAGCGTTGAAAATGATTGTAGAAGAAAAAAAAAAAAAAAAAAAATTCAACTTTCGTTTCGCGTCGTCTCTAGTGTTGATCGGGCGCGTAGACCGATCGGGACTCGGAGACGACGCGTAGACCGATCGGGGCTTAGGAGTCGACGCGTAGACCGATCGGGGCTCGGAGACGGCGCGTAGACCGATCGGGGTGTAGATCCGAAGCTCGCCCTGACTCGGCACGAAGTTCTGCTCTGGAGCGTTGAAAATGATTGTAGAAGAAAAAAAAAAAAAAAAAATTCAACTTTCGTTTCGCGTCGTCTCTAGTGTTGATCGGGCGCGTAGACCGATCGGGGCTCGGAGACGACGCGTAGACCGATCGGGGCTTAGGAGACGACGCGTAGACCGATCGGGGCTTAGGAGTCGACGCGTAGACCGATCGGGGCTCGGAGACGGCGCGTAGACCGATCGGGGTGTAGATCCGACGCTCGCCCTGACTCGGCACGAAGTTCTGCTCTGGAGCGTTGAAAATGATTGTAGAAGAAAAAAAAAAAAAAAAAAATTCAACTTTCGTTTCGCGTCGTCTCTAGTGTTGATCGGGCGCGTAGACCGATCGGGGCTCGGAGACGACGCGTAGACCGATCGGGGCTTAGGAGACGACGCGTAGACCGATTGGGGCTCGGAGACGGCGCGTAGACCGATCGGGGTGTAGATCCGACGCTCGCCCTGACTCGGCACGAAGTTCCGCTCTGGAGCGTTGAACATGATTGTAGAGGAAAAAAAAAAAAAAAAAAAAAAAATTCAACTTTCGTTTCGCGTCGTCTCTAGAGTTGATCGGGCGCGTAGACCGATCGGGGCTCGGAGACGACGCGTAGACCGATCGGGGCTTAGGAGACGACGCGTAGACCGATCGGGGCTCGGAGACGGCGCGTAGACCGATCGGGGTGTAGATCCGACGCTCGCCCTGACTCGGCACAAAGTTCTGCTCTGGAGCGTTGAAAATGATTGTAGAAGAAAAAAAAAAAAAAAAAAATTCAACTTTCGTTTCGCGTCGTCTCTAGTGTTGATCGGGCGCGTAGACCGATCGGGACTCGGAGACGACGCGTAGACCGATCGGGGCTTAGGAGTCGACGCGTAGACCGATCGGGGCTCGGAGACGGCGCGTAGACCGATCGGGGCTTAGGAGTCGACGCGTAGACCGATCGGGGCTCGGAGACGGCGCGTAGACCGATCGGGGTGTAGATCCGACGCTCGCCCTGACTCGGCACGAAGTTCTGCTCTGGAGCGTTGAAAATGATTGTAGAGAAAAAAAAAAAAAAAAAAAAATTCAACTTTCGTTTCGCGTCGTCTCTAGTGTTGATCGGGCGCGTAGACCGATCGGGGCTCGGAGACGACGCGTAGACCGATCGGGGCTTAGGAGACGGCGCGTAGACCGATCGGGGTGTAGATCCGACGCTCGCCCTGACTCGGCAAGAAATTCTGCTCTGGAGCGTTGAACATGATTGTAGAAGAAAAAAAAAAAAAAAAAAAATTCAACTTTCGTTTCGCGTCGTCTCTAGTGTTGATCGGGCGCGTAGACCGATCGGGGCTCGGAGACGACGCGTAGACCGATCGGGGTGTAGATCCGACGCTCGCCCTGACTCGGCACGAAGTTCCGCTCTGGAGCGTTGAACATGATTGTAGAGGAAAAAAAAAAAAAAAAAATTCAACTTTTGTTTCGCGTCGTCTCGAGTGTTGATCGGGCGCGTAGACCGATCGGGACTCGGAGACGACGCGTAGACCGATCGGGGCTTAGGAGACGACGCGTAGACCGATCGGGGCTCGGAGACGGCGCGTAGACCGATCGGGGTGTAGATCCGACGCTCGCCCTGACTCGGCACGAAATTCTGCTCTGGAGCGTTGAACATGATTGTAGAAGAAAAAAAAAAAAAAAAAAATTCAACTTTCGTTTCGCGTCGTCTCTAGTGTTGATCGGGCGCGTAGACCGATCGGGGCTCGGAGACGACGCGTAGACCGATCGGGGCTTAGGAGACGACGCGTAGACCGATTGGGGCTCGGAGACGGCGCGTAGACCGATCGGGGTGTAGATCCGACGCTCGCCCTGACTCGGCACGAAGTTCTGCTCTGGAGCGTTGAAAATGATTGTAGAAGAAAAAAAAAAAAAAAAAAATTCAACTTTCGTTTCGCGTCGTCTCTAGTGTTGATCGGGCGCGTAGACCGATCGGGACTCGGAGACGACGCGTAGACCGATCGGGGCTTAGGAGTCGACGCGTAGACCGATCGGGGCTCGGAGACGGCGCGTAGACCGATCGGGGTGTAGATCCGACGCTCGCCCTGACTCGGCACGAAGTTCTGCTCTGGAGCGTTGAAAATGATTGTAGAAGAAAAAAAAAAAAAAAAAATTCAACTTTCGTTTCGCGTCGTCTCTAGTGTTGATCGGGCGCGTAGACCGATCGGGGCTCGGAGACGACGCGTAGACCGATCGGGGCTTAGGAGACGACGCGTAGACCGATCGGGGCTTAGGAGTCGACGCGTAGACCGATCGGGGCTCGGAGACGGCGCGTAGACCGATCGGGGTGTAGATCCGACGCTCGCCCTGACTCGGCACGAAGTTCTGCTCTGGAGCGTTGAAAATGATTGTAGAAGAAAAAAAAAAAAAAAAAAATTCAACTTTCGTTTCGCGTCGTCTCTAGTGTTGATCGGGCGCGTAGACCGATCGGGGCTCGGAGACGACGCGTAGACCGATCGGGGCTTAGGAGACGACGCGTAGACCGATTGGGGCTCGGAGACGGCGCGTAGACCGATCGGGGTGTAGATCCGACGCTCGCCCTGACTCGGCACGAAGTTCCGCTCTGGAGCGTTGAACATGATTGTAGAGGAAAAAAAAAAAAAAAAAAAAAAAATTCAACTTTCGTTTCGCGTCGTCTCTAGAGTTGATCGGGCGCGTAGACCGATCGGGGCTCGGAGACGACGCGTAGACCGATCGGGGCTTAGGAGACGACGCGTAGACCGATCGGGGCTCGGAGACGGCGCGTAGACCGATCGGGGTGTAGATCCGACGCTCGCCCTGACTCGGCACAAAGTTCTGCTCTGGAGCGTTGAAAATGATTGTAGAAGAAAAAAAAAAAAAAAAAAAAATTCAACTTTCGTTTCGCGTCGTCTCTAGTGTTGATCGGGCGCGTAGACCGATCGGGACTCGGAGACGACGCGTAGACCGATCGGGGCTTAGGAGTCGACGCGTAGACCGATCGGGGCTCGGAGACGGCGCGTAGACCGATCGGGGTGTAGATCCGACGCTCGCCCTGACTCGGCACGAAGTTCTGCTCTGGAGCGTTGAAAATGATTGTAGAAGAAAAAAAAAAAAAAAAAATTCAACTTTCGTTTCGCGTCGTCTCTAGTGTTGATCGGGCGCGTAGACCGATCGGGGCTCGGAGACGACGCGTAGACCGATCGGGGCTTAGGAGACGACGCGTAGACCGATCGGGGCTCGGAGACGGCGCGTAGACCGATCGGGGCTCGGAGACGGCGCGTAGACCGATCGGGGTGTAGATCCGACGCTCGCCCTGACTCGGCACGAAGTTCCGCTCTGGAGCGTTGAAAATGATTGTAGAAGAAAAAAAAAAAAAAAAAATTCAACTTTCGTTTCGCGTCGTCTCTAGTGTTGATCGGGCGCGTAGACCGATCGGGACTCGGAGACGATGCGTAGACCGATCGGGGCTTAGGAGTCGACGCGTAGACCGATCGGGGCTCGGAGACGGCGCGTAGACCGATCGGGGCTTAGGAGTCGACGCGTAGACCGATCGGGGCTCGGAGACGGCGCGTAGACCGATCGGGGCTTAGGAGACGACGCGTAGACCGATTAGGGCTCGGAGACGGCGCGTAGACCGATCGGGGCTTAGGAGTCGACGCGTAGACCGATCGGGGCTCGGAGACGGCGCGTAGACCGATCGGGGCTTAGGAGTCGACGCGTAGACCGATCGGGGCTCGGAGACGGCGCGTAGACCGATCGGGGCTCGGAGACGGCGCGTAGACCGATCGGGGTGTAGATCCGACGCTCGCCCTGACTCGGCACGAAGTTCTGCTCTGGAGCGTTGAAAATGATTGTAGAAGAAAAAAAAAAAAAAAAAAAAATTCAACTTTCGTTTCGCGTCGTCTCTAGTGTTGATCGGGCGCGTAGACCGATCGGGGCTCGGAGACGACGCGTAGACCGATCGGGGTGTAGATCCGACGCTCGCCCTGACTCGGCACGAAGTTCCGCTCTGGAGCGTTGAACATGATTGTAGAGGAAAAAAAAAAAAAAAAAATTCAACTTTTGTTTCGCGTCGTCTCGAGTGTTGATCGGGCGCGTAGACCGATCGGGACTCGGAGACGACGCGTAGACCGATCGGGGCTTAGGAGACGACGCGTAGACCGATCGGGGCTCGGAGACGGCGCGTAGACCGATCGGGGTGTAGATCCGACGCTCGCCCTGACTCGGCACGAAATTCTGCTCTGGAGCGTTGAACATGATTGTAGAAGAAAAAAAAAAAAAAAAAAATTCAACTTTCGTTTCGCGTCGTCTCTAGTGTTGATCGGGCGCGTAGACCGATCGGGGCTCGGAGACGACGCGTAGACCGATCGGGGCTTAGGAGACGACGCGTAGACCGATTGGGGCTCGGAGACGGCGCGTAGACCGATCGGGGTGTAGATCCGACGCTCGCCCTGACTCGGCACGAAGTTCTGCTCTGGAGCGTTGAAAATGATTGTAGAAGAAAAAAAAAAAAAAAAAAAATTCAACTTTCGTTTCGCGTCGTCTCTAGTGTTGATCGGGCGCGTAGACCGATCGGGACTCGGAGACGACGCGTAGACCGATCGGGGCTTAGGAGTCGACGCGTAGACCGATCGGGGCTCGGAGACGGCGCGTAGACCGATCGGGGTGTAGATCCGACGCTCGCCCTGACTCGGCACGAAGTTCTGCTCTGGAGCGTTGAAAATGATTGTAGAAGAAAAAAAAAAAAAAAAAATTCAACTTTCGTTTCGCGTCGTCTCTAGTGTTGATCGGGCGCGTAGACCGATCGGGGCTCGGAGACGACGCGTAGACCGATCGGGGCTTAGGAGACGACGCGTAGACCGATCGGGGCTCGGAGACGGCGCGTAGACCGATCGGGGCTCGGAGACGGCGCGTAGACCGATCGGGGTGTAGATCCGACGCTCGCCCTGACTCGGCACGAAGTTCCGCTCTGGAGCGTTGAAAATGATTGTAGAAGAAAAAAAAAAAAAAAAAATTCAACTTTCGTTTCGCGTCGTCTCTAGTGTTGATCGGGCGCGTAGACCGATCGGGGCTCGGAGACGACGCGTAGACCGATCGGGGCTTAGGAGACGACGCGTAGACCGATCGGGGCTCGGAGACGGCGCGTAGACCGATCGGGGTGTAGATCCGACGCTCGCCCTGACTCGGCACGAAGTTCTGCTCTGGAGCGTTGAACATGATTATAGAGGAAAAAAAAAAAAAATTCAACTTTTGTTTCGCGTCGTCTCGAGTGTTGATCGGGCGCGTAGACCGATCGGGACTCGGAGACGACGCGTAGACCGATCGGGGCTTAGGAGACGACGCGTAGACCGATCGGGGCTCGGAGACGGCGCGTAGACCGATCGGGGTGTAGATCCGACGCTCGCCCTGACTCGGCACGAAATTCTGCTCTGGAGCGTTGAACATGATTGTAGAAGAAAAAAAAAAAAAAAAAAATTCAACTTTCGTTTCGCGTCGTCTCTAGTGTTGATCGGGCGCGTAGACCGATCGGGGCTCGGAGACGACGCGTAGACCGATCGGGGCTTAGGAGACGACGCGTAGACCGGTGGGGCTCGGAGACGGCGCGTAGACCGATCGGGGTGTAGATCCGACGCTCGCCCTGACTCGGCACGAAGTTCTGCTCTGGAGCGTTGAAAATGATTGTAGAAGAAAAAAAAAAAAAAAAAAAATTCAACTTTCGTTTCGCGTCGTCTCTAGTGTTGATCGGGCGCGTAGACCGATCGGGACTCGGAGACGACGCGTAGACCGATCGGGGCTTAGGAGTCGACGCGTAGACCGATCGGGGCTCGGAGACGGCGCGTAGACCGATCGGGGTGTAGATCCGACGCTCGCCCTGACTCGGCACGAAATTCTGCTCTGGAGCGTTGAACATGATTGTAGAAGAAAAAAAAAAAAAAAAAAATTCAACTTTCGTTTCGCGTCGTCTCTAGTGTTGATCGGGCGCGTAGACCGATCGGGGCTCGGAGACGACGCGTAGACCGATCGGGGCTTAGGAGACGACGCGTAGACCGATTGGGGCTCGGAGACGGCGCGTAGACCGATCGGGGTGTAGATCCGACGCTCGCCCTGACTCGGCACGAAATTCTGCTCTGGAGCGTTGAACATGATTGTAGAAGAAAAAAAAAAAAAAAAAAATTCAACTTTCGTTTCGCGTCGTCTCTAGTGTTGATCGGGCGCGTAGACCGATCGGGGCTCGGAGACGACGCGTAGACCGATCGGGGTGTAGATCCGACGCTCGCCCTGACTCGGCACGAAGTTCCGCTCTGGAGCGTTGAACATGATTGTAGAGGAAAAAAAAAAAAAAAAATTCAACTTTTGTTTCGCGTCGTCTCGAGTGTTGATCGGGCGCGTAGACCGATCGGGACTCGGAGACGACGCGTAGACCGATCGGGGCTTAGGAGACGACGCGTAGACCGATCGGGGCTTAGGAGACGACGCGTAGACCGATCGGGGCTTAGGAGTCGACGCGTAGACCGATCGGGGCTCGGAGACGGCGCGTAGACCGATCGGGGTGTAGATCCGACGCTCGCCCTGACTCGGCACGAAGTTCTGCTCTGGAGCGTTGAAAATGATTGTAGAAGAAAAAAAAAAAAAAAAAATTCAACTTTCGTTTCGCGTCGTCTCTAGTGTTGATCGGGCGCGTAGACCGATCGGGGCTCGGAGACGACGCGTAGACCGATCGGGGCTTAGGAGACGACGCGTAGACCGATCGGGGCTTAGGAGTCGACGCGTAGACCGATCGGGGCTCGGAGACGGCGCGTAGACCGATCGGGGTGTAGATCCGACGCTCGCCCTGACTCGGCACGAAGTTCTGCTCTGGAGCGTTGAAAATGATTGTAGAAGAAAAAAAAAAAAAAAAAAATTCAACTTTCGTTTCGCGTCGTCTCTAGTGTTGATCGGGCGCGTAGACCGATCGGGGCTCGGAGACGACGCGTAGACCGATCGGGGCTTAGGAGACGACGCGTAGACCGATTGGGGCTCGGAGACGGCGCGTAGACCGATCGGGGTGTAGATCCGACGCTCGCCCTGACTCGGCACGAAGTTCCGCTCTGGAGCGTTGAACATGATTGTAGAGGAAAAAAAAAAAAAAAAAAAAAAAATTCAACTTTCGTTTCGCGTCGTCTCTAGAGTTGATCGGGCGCGTAGACCGATCGGGGCTCGGAGACGACGCGTAGACCGATCGGGGCTTAGGAGACGACGCGTAGACCGATCGGGGCTCGGAGACGGCGCGTAGACCGATCGGGGTGTAGATCCGACGCTCGCCCTGACTCGGCACAAAGTTCTGCTCTGGAGCGTTGAAAATGATTGTAGAAGAAAAAAAAAAAAAAAAAAAAATTCAACTTTCGTTTCGCGTCGTCTCTAGTGTTGATCCGGCGCGTAGACCGATCGGGACTCGGCGACGACGCGTAGACCGATCGGGGCTTAGGAGTCGACGCGTAGACCGATCGGGGCTCGGAGACGGCGCGTAGACCGATCGGGGCTTAGGAGTCGACGCGTAGACCGATCGGGGCTCGGAGACGGCGCGTAGACCGATCGGGGTGTAGATCCGACGCTCGCCCTGACTCGGCACGAAGTTCTGCTCTGGAGCGTTGAAAATGATTGTAGAAGAAAAAAAAAAAAAAAAAAAATTCAACTTTCGTTTCGCGTCGTCTCTAGTGTTGATCGGGCGCGTAGACCGATCGGGGCTCGGAGACGACGCGTAGACCGATCGGGGCTTAGGAGACGGCGCGTAGACCGATCGGGGTGTAGATCCGACGCTCGCCCTGACTCGGCAAGAAATTCTGCTCTGGAGCGTTGAACATGATTGTAGAAGAAAAAAAAAAAAAAAAAAAATTCAACTTTCGTTTCGCGTCGTCTCTAGTGTTGATCGGGCGCGTAGACCGATCGGGGCTCGGAGACGACGCGTAGACCGATCGGGGTGTAGATCCGACGCTCGCCCTGACTCGGCACGAAGTTCCGCTCTGGAGCGTTGAACATGATTGTAGAGGAAAAAAAAAAAAAAAAAATTCAACTTTTGTTTCGCGTCGTCTCGAGTGTTGATCGGGCGCGTAGACCGATCGGGACTCGGAGACGACGCGTAGACCGATCGGGGCTTAGGAGACGACGCGTAGACCGATCGGGGCTCGGAGACGGCGCGTAGACCGATCGGGGTGTAGATCCGACGCTCGCCCTGACTCGGCACGAAATTCTGCTCTGGAGCGTTGAACATGATTGTAGAAGAAAAAAAAAAAAAAAAAAATTCAACTTTCGTTTCGCGTCGTCTCTAGTGTTGATCGGGCGCGTAGACCGATCGGGGCTCGGAGACGACGCGTAGACCGATCGGGGCTTAGGAGACGACGCGTAGACCGATTGGGGCTCGGAGACGGCGCGTAGACCGATCGGGGTGTAGATCCGACGCTCGCCCTGACTCGGCACGAAGTTCTGCTCTGGAGCGTTGAAAATGATTGTAGAAGAAAAAAAAAAAAAAAAAAATTCAACTTTCGTTTCGCGTCGTCTCTAGTGTTGATCGGGCGCGTAGACCGATCGGGACTCGGAGACGACGCGTAGACCGATCGGGGCTTAGGAGTCGACGCGTAGACCGATCGGGGCTCGGAGACGGCGCGTAGACCGATCGGGGTGTAGATCCGACGCTCGCCCTGACTCGGCACGAAGTTCTGCTCTGGAGCGTTGAAAATGATTGTAGAAGAAAAAAAAAAAAAAAAAAAATTCAACTTTCGTTTCGCGTCGTCTCTAGTGTTGATCGGGCGCGTAGACCGATCGGGACTCGGAGACGACGCGTAGACCGATCGGGGCTTAGGAGTCGACGCGTAGACCGATCGGGGCTCGGAGACGGCGCGTAGACCGATCGGGGTGTAGATCCGACGCTCGCCCTGACTCGGCACGAAGTTCTGCTCTGGAGCGTTGAAAATGATTGTAGAAGAAAAAAAAAAAAAAAAAAAATTCAACTTTCGTTTCGCGTCGTCTCTAGTGTTGATCGGGCGCGTAGACCGATCGGGACTCGGAGACGACGCGTAGACCGATCGGGGCTTAGGAGTCGACGCGTAGACCGATCGGGGCTCGGAGACGGCGCGTAGACCGATCGGGGTGTAGATCCGACGCTCGCCCTGACTCGGCACGAAGTTCTGCTCTGGAGCGTTGAAAATGATTGTAGAAGAAAAAAAAAAAAAAAAAAATTCAACTTTCGTTTCGCGTCGTCTCTAGTGTTGATCGGGCGCGTAGACCGATCGGGGCTCGGAGACGACGCGTAGACCGATCGGGGCTTAGGAGACGACGCGTAGACCGATCGGGGCTTAGGAGTCGACGCGTAGACCGATCGGGGCTCGGAGACGGCGCGTAGACCGATCGGGGTGTAGATCCGACGCTCGCCCTGACTCGGCACGAAGTTCTGCTCTGGAGCGTTGAAAATGATTGTAGAAGAAAAAAAAAAAAAAAAAAATTCAACTTTCGTTTCGCGTCGTCTCTAGTGTTGATCGGGCGCGTAGACCGATCGGGGCTCGGAGACGACGCGTAGACCGATCGGGGCTTAGGAGACGACGCGTAGACCGATTGGGGCTCGGAGACGGCGCGTAGACCGATCGGGGTGTAGATCCGACGCTCGCCCTGACTCGGCACGAAGTTCCGCTCTGGAGCGTTGAACATGATTGTAGAGGAAAAAAAAAAAAAAAAAAAAAAAATTCAACTTTCGTTTCGCGTCGTCTCTAGAGTTGATCGGGCGCGTAGACCGATCGGGGCTCGGAGACGACGCGTAGACCGATCGGGGCTTAGGAGACGACGCGTAGACCGATCGGGGCTCGGAGACGGCGCGTAGACCGATCGGGGTGTAGATCCGACGCTCGCCCTGACTCGGCACAAAGTTCTGCTCTGGAGCGTTGAAAATGATTGTAGAAGAAAAAAAAAAAAAAAAAAATTCAACTTTCGTTTCGCGTCGTCTCTAGTGTTGATCGGGCGCGTAGACCGATCGGGACTCGGAGACGACGCGTAGACCGATCGGGGCTTAGGAGTCGACGCGTAGACCGATCGGGGCTCGGAGACGGCGCGTAGACCGATCGGGGCTTAGGAGTCGACGCGTAGACCGATCGGGGCTCGGAGACGGCGCGTAGACCGATCGGGGTGTAGATCCGACGCTCGCCCTGACTCGGCACGAAGTTCTGCTCTGGAGCGTTGAAAATGATTGTAGAGAAAAAAAAAAAAAAAAAAAAATTCAACTTTCGTTTCGCGTCGTCTCTAGTGTTGATCGGGCGCGTAGACCGATCGGGGCTCGGAGACGACGCGTAGACCGATCGGGGCTTAGGAGACGGCGCGTAGACCGATCGGGGTGTAGATCCGACGCTCGCCCTGACTCGGCAAGAAATTCTGCTCTGGAGCGTTGAACATGATTGTAGAAGAAAAAAAAAAAAAAAAAAAATTCAACTTTCGTTTCGCGTCGTCTCTAGTGTTGATCGGGCGCGTAGACCGATCGGGGCTCGGAGACGACGCGTAGACCGATCGGGGTGTAGATCCGACGCTCGCCCTGACTCGGCACGAAGTTCCGCTCTGGAGCGTTGAACATGATTGTAGAGGAAAAAAAAAAAAAAAAAATTCAACTTTTGTTTCGCGTCGTCTCGAGTGTTGATCGGGCGCGTAGACCGATCGGGACTCGGAGACGACGCGTAGACCGATCGGGGCTTAGGAGACGACGCGTAGACCGATCGGGGCTCGGAGACGGCGCGTAGACCGATCGGGGTGTAGATCCGACGCTCGCCCTGACTCGGCACGAAATTCTGCTCTGGAGCGTTGAACATGATTGTAGAAGAAAAAAAAAAAAAAAAAAATTCAACTTTCGTTTCGCGTCGTCTCTAGTGTTGATCGGGCGCGTAGACCGATCGGGGCTCGGAGACGACGCGTAGACCGATCGGGGCTTAGGAGACGACGCGTAGACCGATTGGGGCTCGGAGACGGCGCGTAGACCGATCGGGGTGTAGATCCGACGCTCGCCCTGACTCGGCACGAAGTTCTGCTCTGGAGCGTTGAAAATGATTGTAGAAGAAAAAAAAAAAAAAAAAAATTCAACTTTCGTTTCGCGTCGTCTCTAGTGTTGATCGGGCGCGTAGACCGATCGGGACTCGGAGACGACGCGTAGACCGATCGGGGCTTAGGAGTCGACGCGTAGACCGATCGGGGCTCGGAGACGGCGCGTAGACCGATCGGGGTGTAGATCCGACGCTCGCCCTGACTCGGCACGAAGTTCTGCTCTGGAGCGTTGAAAATGATTGTAGAAGAAAAAAAAAAAAAAAAAATTCAACTTTCGTTTCGCGTCGTCTCTAGTGTTGATCGGGCGCGTAGACCGATCGGGGCTCGGAGACGACGCGTAGACCGATCGGGGCTTAGGAGACGACGCGTAGACCGATCGGGGCTTAGGAGTCGACGCGTAGACCGATCGGGGCTCGGAGACGGCGCGTAGACCGATCGGGGTGTAGATCCGACGCTCGCCCTGACTCGGCACGAAGTTCTGCTCTGGAGCGTTGAAAATGATTGTAGAAGAAAAAAAAAAAAAAAAAAATTCAACTTTCGTTTCGCGTCGTCTCTAGTGTTGATCGGGCGCGTAGACCGATCGGGGCTTGGAGACGACGCGTAGACCGATCGGGGCTTAGGAGACGACGCGTAGACCGATTGGGGCTCGGAGACGGCGCGTAGACCGATCGGGGTGTAGATCCGACGCTCGCCCTGACTCGGCACGAAGTTCCGCTCTGGAGCGTTGAACATGATTGTAGAGGAAAAAAAAAAAAAAAAAAAAAAAATTCAACTTTCGTTTCGCGTCGTCTCTAGAGTTGATCGGGCGCGTAGACCGATCGGGGCTCGGAGACGACGCGTAGACCGATCGGGGCTTAGGAGACGACGCGTAGACCGATCGGGGCTCGGAGACGGCGCGTAGACCGATCGGGGTGTAGATCCGACGCTCGCCCTGACTCGGCACAAAGTTCTGCTCTGGAGCGTTGAAAATGATTGTAGAAGAAAAAAAAAAAAAAAAAAAAATTCAACTTTCGTTTCGCGTCGTCTCTAGTGTTGATCGGGCGCGTAGACCGATCGGGACTCGGAGACGACGCGTAGACCGATCGGGGCTTAGGAGTCGACGCGTAGACCGATCGGGGCTCGGAGACGGCGCGTAGACCGATCGGGGTGTAGATCCGACGCTCGCCCTGACTCGGCACGAAGTTCTGCTCTGGAGCGTTGAAAATGATTGTAGAAGAAAAAAAAAAAAAAAAAATTCAACTTTCGTTTCGCGTCGTCTCTAGTGTTGATCGGGCGCGTAGACCGATCGGGGCTCGGAGACGACGCGTAGACCGATCGGGGCTTAGGAGACGACGCGTAGACCGATCGGGGCTCGGAGACGGCGCGTAGACCGATCGGGGCTCGGAGACGGCGCGTAGACCGATCGGGGTGTAGATCCGACGCTCGCCCTGACTCGGCACGAAGTTCCGCTCTGGAGCGTTGAAAATGATTGTAGAAGAAAAAAAAAAAAAAAAAATTCAACTTTCGTTTCGCGTCGTCTCTAGTGTTGATCGGGCGCGTAGACCGATCGGGACTCGGAGACGATGCGTAGACCGATCGGGGCTTAGGAGTCGACGCGTAGACCGATCGGGGCTCGGAGACGGCGCGTAGACCGATCGGGGCTTAGGAGTCGACGCGTAGACCGATCGGGGCTCGGAGACGGCGCGTAGACCGATCGGGGCTTAGGAGACGACGCGTAGACCGATTAGGGCTCGGAGACGGCGCGTAGACCGATCGGGGCTTAGGAGTCGACGCGTAGACCGATCGGGGCTCGGAGACGGCGCGTAGACCGATCGGGGCTTAGGAGTCGACGCGTAGACCGATCGGGGCTCGGAGACGGCGCGTAGACCGATCGGGGCTCGGAGACGGCGCGTAGACCGATCGGGGTGTAGATCCGACGCTCGCCCTGACTCGGCACGAAGTTCTGCTCTGGAGCGTTGAAAATGATTGTAGAAGAAAAAAAAAAAAAAAAAAAAATTCAACTTTCGTTTCGCGTCGTCTCTAGTGTTGATCGGGCGCGTAGACCGATCGGGGCTCGGAGACGACGCGTAGACCGATCGGGGTGTAGATCCGACGCTCGCCCTGACTCGGCACGAAGTTCCGCTCTGGAGCGTTGAACATGATTGTAGAGGAAAAAAAAAAAAAAAAAATTCAACTTTTGTTTCGCGTCGTCTCGAGTGTTGATCGGGCGCGTAGACCGATCGGGACTCGGAGACGACGCGTAGACCGATCGGGGCTTAGGAGACGACGCGTAGACCGATCGGGGCTCGGAGACGGCGCGTAGACCGATCGGGGTGTAGATCCGACGCTCGCCCTGACTCGGCACGAAATTCTGCTCTGGAGCGTTGAACATGATTGTAGAAGAAAAAAAAAAAAAAAAAAATTCAACTTTCGTTTCGCGTCGTCTCTAGTGTTGATCGGGCGCGTAGACCGATCGGGGCTCGGAGACGACGCGTAGACCGATCGGGGCTTAGGAGACGACGCGTAGACCGATTGGGGCTCGGAGACGGCGCGTAGACCGATCGGGGTGTAGATCCGACGCTCGCCCTGACTCGGCACGAAGTTCTGCTCTGGAGCGTTGAAAATGATTGTAGAAGAAAAAAAAAAAAAAAAAAAATTCAACTTTCGTTTCGCGTCGTCTCTAGTGTTGATCGGGCGCGTAGACCGATCGGGACTCGGAGACGACGCGTAGACCGATCGGGGCTTAGGAGTCGACGCGTAGACCGATCGGGGCTCGGAGACGGCGCGTAGACCGATCGGGGTGTAGATCCGACGCTCGCCCTGACTCGGCACGAAGTTCTGCTCTGGAGCGTTGAAAATGATTGTAGAAGAAAAAAAAAAAAAAAAAATTCAACTTTCGTTTCGCGTCGTCTCTAGTGTTGATCGGGCGCGTAGACCGATCGGGGCTCGGAGACGACGCGTAGACCGATCGGGGCTTAGGAGACGACGCGTAGACCGATCGGGGCTCGGAGACGGCGCGTAGACCGATCGGGGCTCGGAGACGGCGCGTAGACCGATCGGGGTGTAGATCCGACGCTCGCCCTGACTCGGCACGAAGTTCCGCTCTGGAGCGTTGAAAATTATTGTAGAAGAAAAAAAAAAAAAAAAAATTCAACTTTCGTTTCGCGTCGTCTCTAGTGTTGATCGGGCGCGTAGACCGATCGGGGCTCGGAGACGACGCGTAGACCGATCGGGGCTTAGGAGACGACGCGTAGACCGATCGGGGCTCGGAGACGGCGCGTAGACCGATCGGGGTGTAGATCCGACGCTCGCCCTGACTCGGCACGAAGTTCTGCTCTGGAGCGTTGAACATGATTGTAGAGGAAAAAAAAAAAAAATTCAACTTTTGTTTCGCGTCGTCTCGAGTGTTGATCGGGCGCGTAGACCGATCGGGACTCGGAGACGACGCGTAGACCGATCGGGGCTTAGGAGACGACGCGTAGACCGATCGGGGCTCGGAGACGGCGCGTAGACCGATCGGGGTGTAGATCCGACGCTCGCCCTGACTCGGCACGAAATTCTGCTCTGGAGCGTTGAACATGATTGTAGAAGAAAAAAAAAAAAAAAAAAATTCAACTTTCGTTTCGCGTCGTCTCTAGTGTTGATCGGGCGCGTAGACCGATCGGGGCTCGGAGACGACGCGTAGACCGATCGGGGCTTAGGAGACGACGCGTAGACCGATTGGGGCTCGGAGACGGCGCGTAGACCGATCGGGGTGTAGATCCGACGCTCGCCCTGACTCGGCACGAAGTTCTGCTCTGGAGCGTTGAAAATGATTGTAGAAGAAAAAAAAAAAAAAAAAAAATTCAACTTTCGTTTCGCGTCGTCTCTAGTGTTGATCGGGCGCGTAGACCGATCGGGACTCGGAGACGACGCGTAGACCGATCGGGGCTTAGGAGTCGACGCGTAGACCGATCGGGGCTCGGAGACGGCGCGTAGACCGATCGGGGTGTAGATCCGACGCTCGCCCTGACTCGGCACGAAGTTCTGCTCTGGAGCGTTGAAAATGATTGTAGAAGAAAAAAAAAAAAAAAAAATTCAACTTTCGTTTCGCGTCGTCTCTAGTGTTGATCGGGCGCGTAGACCGATCGGGGCTCGGAGACGACGCGTAGACCGATCGGGGCTTAGGAGACGACGCGTAGACCGATCGGGGCTCGGAGACGGCGCGTAGACCGATCGGGGCTCGGAGACGGCGCGTAGACCGATCGGGGTGTAGATCCGACGCTCGCCCTGACTCGGCACGAAGTTCCGCTCTGGAGCGTTGAAAATAATTGTAGAAGAAAAAAAAAAAAAAAAAATTCAACTTTCGTTTCGCGTCGTCTCTAGTGTTGATCGGGCGCGTAGACCGATCGGGGCTCGGAGACGACGCGTAGACCGATCGGGGCTCGGAGACGGCGCGTAGACCGATCGGGGCTCGGAGACGGCGCGTAGACCGATCGGGGTGTAGATCCGACGCTCGCCCTGACTCGGCACGAAGTTCCGCTCTGGAGCGTTGAACATGATTGTAGAGGAAAAAAAAAAAAAAAAAAAAATTCAACTTTCGTTTCGCGTCGTCTCTAGAGTTGATCGGGCGCGTAGACCGATCGGGGCTCGGAGACGACGCGTAGACCGATCGGGGCTTAGGAGACGACGCGTAGACCGATCGGGGCTCGGAGACGGCGCGTAGACCGATCGGGGTGTAGATCCGACGCTCGCCCTGACTCGGCACAAAGTTCTGCTCTGGAGCGTTGAACATGATTGTAGAGGAAAAAAAAAAAAAAAAAATTCAACTTTTGTTTCGCGTCGTCTCTAGTGTTGATCGGGCGCGTAGACCGATCGGGACTCGGAGACGATGCGTAGACCGATCGGGGCTTAGGAGTCGACGCGTAGACCGATCGGGGCTCGGAGACGGCGCGTAGACCGATCGGGGCTTAGGAGTCGACGCGTAGACCGATCGGGGCTCGGAGACGGCGCGTAGACCGATCGGGGTGTAGATCCGACGCTCGCCCTGACTCGGCACGAAGTTCTGCTCTGGAGCGTTGAAAATGATTGTAGAAGAAAAAAAAAAAAAAAAAAATTCAACTTTCGTTTCGCGTCGTCTCTAGTGTTGATCGGGCGCGTAGACCGATCGGGGCTCGGAGACGACGCGTAGACCGATCGGGGCTTAGGAGACGGCGCGTAGACCGATCGGGGTGTAGATCCGACGCTCGCCCTGACTCGGCACGAAATTCTGCTCTGGAGCGTTGAACATGATTGTAGAAGAAAAAAAAAAAAAAAAAAAATTCAACTTTCGTTTCGCGTCGTCTCTAGAGTTGATCGGGCGCGTAGACCGATCGGGGCTCGGAGACGACGCGTAGACCGATCGGGGCTTAGGAGACGACGCGTAGACCGATCGGGGCTCGGAGACGGCGCGTAGACCGATCGGGGTGTAGATCCGACGCTCGCCCTGACTCGGCACAAAGTTCTGCTCTGGAGCGTTGAACATGATTGTAGAGGAAAAAAAAAAAAAAAAAATTCAACTTTTGTTTCGCGTCGTCTCTAGTGTTGATCGGGCGCGTAGACCGATCGGGACTCGGAGACGATGCGTAGACCGATCGGGGCTTAGGAGTCGACGCGTAGACCGATCGGGGCTCGGAGACGGCGCGTAGACCGATCGGGGCTTAGGAGTCGACGCGTAGACCGATCGGGGCTCGGAGACGGCGCGTAGACCGATCGGGGTGTAGATCCGACGCTCGCCCTGACTCGGCACGAAGTTCTGCTCTGGAGCGTTGAAAATGATTGTAGAAGAAAAAAAAAAAAAAAAAAAATTCAACTTTCGTTTCGCGTCGTCTCTAGTGTTGATCGGGCGCGTAGACCGATCGGGGCTCGGAGACGACGCGTAGACCGATCGGGGCTTAGGAGACGGCGCGTAGACCGATCGGGGTGTAGATCCGACGCTCGCCCTAACTCGGCACGAAATTCTGCTCTGGAGCGTTGAACATGATTGTAGAAGAAAAAAAAAAAAAAAAAAAATTCAACTTTCGTTTCGCGTCGTCTCTAGTGTTGATCGGGCGCGTAGACCGATCGGGTCTCGGAGACGACGCGTAGACCGATCGGGGTGTAGATCCGACGCTCGCCCTGACTCGGCACGAAGTTCCGCTCTGGAGCGTTGAACATGATTGTAGAGGAAAAAAAAAAAAAAAAAATTCAACTTTTGTTTCGCGTCGTCTCGAGTGTTGATCGGGCGCGTAGACCGATCGGGACTCGGAGACGACGCGTAGACCGATCGGGGCTTAGGAGACGACGCGTAGACCGATCGGGGCTCGGAGACGGCGCGTAGACCGATCGGGGTGTAGATCCGACGCTCGCCCTGACTCGGCACGAAATTCTGCTCTGGAGCGTTGAACATGATTGTAGAAGAAAAAAAAAAAAAAAAAAAATTCAACTTTCGTTTCGCGTCGTCTCTAGTGTTGATCGGGCGCGTAGACCGATCGGGTCTCGGAGACGACGCGTAGACCGATCGGGGTGTAGATCCGACGCTCGCCCTGACTCGGCACGAAGTTCCGCTCTGGAGCGTTGAACATGATTGTAGAGGAAAAAAAAAAAAAAAAATTCAACTTTTGTTTCGCGTCGTCTCGAGTGTTGATCGGGCGCGTAGACCGATCGGGACTCGGAGACGACGCGTAGACCGATCGGGGCTTAGGAGACGACGCGTAGACCGATCGGGGCTCGGAGACGGCGCGTAGACCGATCGGGGTGTAGATCCGACGCTCGCCCTGACTCGGCACGAAATTCTGCTCTGGAGCGTTGAACATGATTGTAGAAGAAAAAAAAAAAAAAAAAAATTCAACTTTCGTTTCGCGTCGTCTCTAGTGTTGATCGGGCGCGTAGACCGATCGGGGCTCGGAGACGACGCGTAGACCGATCGGGGCTTAGGAGACGACGCGTAGACCGATTAGGGCTCGGAGACGGCGCGTAGACCGATCGGGGCTTAGGAGTCGACGCGTAGACCGATCGGGGCTCGGAGACGGCGCGTAGACCGATCGGGGCTTAGGAGTCGACGCGTAGACCGATCGGGGCTCGGAGACGGCGCGTAGACCGATCGGGGTGTAGATCCGACGCTCGCCCTGACTCGGCACGAAGTTCTGCTCTGGAGCGTTGAACATGATTGTAAAGTGGAAAAAAAAAAAAAAAATTCAACTTTTGTTTCGCGTCGTCTCTAGTGTTGATCGGGCGCGTAGACCGATCGGGACTCGGAGACGACGCGTAGACCGATCGAGGCTTAGGAGACGACGCGTAGACCGATCGGGGCTCGGAGACGGCGCGTAGACCGATCGGGGCTCGGAGACGGCGCGTAGACCGATCGGGGTGTAGATCCGACGCTCGCCCTGACTCGGCACGAAGTTCCGCTCTGGAGCGTTGAACATGATTGTAGAGGAAAAAAAAAAAAAAAAAAAAAATTCAACTTTCGTTTCGCGTCGTCTCTAGTGTTGATCGGGCGCGTAGACCGATCGGGGCTCGGAGACGACGCGTAGACCGATCGGGACTCGGAGACGACGCGTAGACCGATCGGGGCTTAGGAGACGACGCGTAGACCGATCGGGGCTCGGAGACGGCGCGTAGACCGATCGGGGCTCGGAGACGACGCGTAGACCGATCGGGGCTTAGGAGACGACGCGTAGACCGATCGGGGCTCGGAGACGGCGCGTAGACCGATCGGGGTGTAGATCCGACGCTCGCCCTGACTCGGCACGAAGTTCTGCTCTGGAGCGTTGAACATGATTGTAAAGTGGAAAAAAAAAAAAAAAATTCAACTTTTGTTTCGCGTCGTCTCTAGTGTTGATCGGGCGCGTAGACCGATGGGGGCTCGGAGACGACGCGTAGACCGATCGGGGCTTAGGAGACGACGCGTAGACCGATCGGGGCTCGGAGACGGCGCGTAGACCGATCGGGGCTTAGGAGACGACGCGTAGACCGATCGGGGCTCGGAGACGGCGCGTAGACCGATCGGGGTGTAGATCCGACGCTCGCCCTGACTCGGCACGAAGTTCTGCTCTGGAGCGTTGAACATGATTGTAGAGGAAAAAAAAAAAAAAAAATTCAACTTTCGTTTCGCGTCGTCTCTAGTATTGATCGGGCGCGTAGACCGATCGGGGCTCGGAGACGGCGCGTAGACCGATCGGGGTGTAGATCCGACGCTCGCCCTGACTCGGCACGAAGTTCTGCTCTGGAGCGTTGAAAATGATTGTAGAAGAAAAAAAAAAAAAAAAAAATTCAACTTTCGTTTCGCGTCGTCTCTAGTGTTGATCGGGCGCGTAGACCGATCGGGGCTCGGAGACGACGCGTAGACCGATCGGGGCTTAGGAGACGACGCGTAGACCGATTGGGGCTCGGAGACGGCGCGTAGACCGATCGGGGTGTAGATCCGACGCTCGCCCTGACTCGGCACGAAGTTCCGCTCTGGAGCGTTGAACATGATTGTAGAGGAAAAAAAAAAAAAAAAAAAAAAAATTCAACTTTCGTTTCGCGTCGTCTCTAGAGTTGATCGGGCGCGTAGACCGATCGGGGCTCGGAGACGACGCGTAGACCGATCGGGGCTTAGGAGACGACGCGTAGACCGATCGGGGCTCGGAGACGGCGCGTAGACCGATCGGGGTGTAGATCCGACGCTCGCCCTGACTCGGCACAAAGTTCTGCTCTGGAGCGTTGAAAATGATTGTAGAAGAAAAAAAAAAAAAAAAAAATTCAACTTTCGTTTCGCGTCGTCTCTAGTGTTGATCGGGCGCGTAGACCGATCGGGACTCGGAGACGACGCGTAGACCGATCGGGGCTTAGGAGTCGACGCGTAGACCGATCGGGGCTCGGAGACGGCGCGTAGACCGATCGGGGCTTAGGAGTCGACGCGTAGACCGATCGGGGCTCGGAGACGGCGCGTAGACCGATCGGGGTGTAGATCCGACGCTCGCCCTGACTCGGCACGAAGTTCTGCTCTGGAGCGTTGAAAATGATTGTAGAAGAAAAAAAAAAAAAAAAAAAAATTCAACTTTCGTTTCGCGTCGTCTCTAGTGTTGATCGGGCGCGTAGACCGATCGGGGCTCGGAGACGACGCGTAGACCGATCGGGGCTTAGGAGACGGCGCGTAGACCGATCGGGGTGTAGATCCGACGCTCGCCCTGACTCGGCAAGAAATTCTGCTCTGGAGCGTTGAACATGATTGTAGAAGAAAAAAAAAAAAAAAAAAAATTCAACTTTCGTTTCGCGTCGTCTCTAGTGTTGATCGGGCGCGTAGACCGATCGGGGCTCGGAGACGACGCGTAGACCGATCGGGGTGTAGATCCGACGCTCGCCCTGACTCGGCACGAAGTTCCGCTCTGGAGCGTTGAACATGATTGTAGAGGAAAAAAAAAAAAAAAAAATTCAACTTTTGTTTCGCGTCGTCTCGAGTGTTGATCGGGCGCGTAGACCGATCGGGACTCGGAGACGACGCGTAGACCGATCGGGGCTTAGGAGACGACGCGTAGACCGATCGGGGCTCGGAGACGGCGCGTAGACCGATCGGGGTGTAGATCCGACGCTCGCCCTGACTCGGCACGAAATTCTGCTCTGGAGCGTTGAACATGATTGTAGAAGAAAAAAAAAAAAAAAAAAATTCAACTTTCGTTTCGCGTCGTCTCTAGTGTTGATCGGGCGCGTAGACCGATCGGGGCTCGGAGACGACGCGTAGACCGATCGGGGCTTAGGAGACGACGCGTAGACCGATTGGGGCTCGGAGACGGCGCGTAGACCGATCGGGGTGTAGATCCGACGCTCGCCCTGACTCGGCACGAAGTTCTGCTCTGGAGCGTTGAAAATGATTGTAGAAGAAAAAAAAAAAAAAAAAAATTCAACTTTCGTTTCGCGTCGTCTCTAGTGTTGATCGGGCGCGTAGACCGATCGGGACTCGGAGACGACGCGTAGACCGATCGGGGCTTAGGAGTCGACGCGTAGACCGATCGGGGCTCGGAGACGGCGCGTAGACCGATCGGGGTGTAGATCCGACGCTCGCCCTGACTCGGCACGAAGTTCTGCTCTGGAGCGTTGAAAATGATTGTAGAAGAAAAAAAAAAAAAAAAAATTCAACTTTCGTTTCGCGTCGTCTCTAGTGTTGATCGGGCGCGTAGACCGATCGGGGTTCGGAGACGACGCGTAGACCGATCGGGGCTTAGGAGACGACGCGTAGACCGATCGGGGCTTAGGAGTCGACGCGTAGACCGATCGGGGCTCGGAGACGGCGCGTAGACCGATCGGGGTGTAGATCCGACGCTCGCCCTGACTCGGCACGAAGTTCTGCTCTGGAGCGTTGAAAATGATTGTAGAAGAAAAAAAAAAAAAAAAAAATTCAACTTTCGTTTCGCGTCGTCTCTAGTGTTGATCGGGCGCGTAGACCGATCGGGGCTCGGAGACGACGCGTAGACCGATCGGGGCTTAGGAGACGACGCGTAGACCGATTGGGGCTCGGAGACGGCGCGTAGACCGATCGGGGTGTAGATCCGACGCTCGCCCTGACTCGGCACGAAGTTCCGCTCTGGAGCGTTGAACATGATTGTAGAGGAAAAAAAAAAAAAAAAAAAAATTCAACTTTCGTTTCGCGTCGTCTCTAGAGTTGATCGGGCGCGTAGACCGATCGGGGCTCGGAGACGACGCGTAGACCGATCGGGGCTTAGGAGACGACGCGTAGACCGATCGGGGCTCGGAGACGGCGCGTAGACCGATCGGGGTGCAGATCCGACGCTCGCCCTGACTCGGCACAAAGTTCTGCTCTGGAGCGTTGAAAATGATTGTAGAAGAAAAAAAAAAAAAAAAAAAAATTCAACTTTCGTTTCGCGTCGTCTCTAGTGTTGATCGGGCGCGTAGACCGATCGGGACTCGGAGACGACGCGTAGACCGATCGGGGTTTAGGAGTCGACGCGTAGACCGATCGGGGCTCGGAGACGGCGCGTAGACCGATCGGGGTGTAGATCCGACGCTCGCCCTGACTCGGCACGAAGTTCTGCTCTGGAGCGTTGAAAATGATTGTAGAAGAAAAAAAAAAAAAAAAAAATTCAACTTTCGTTTCGCGTCGTCTCTAGTGTTGATCGGGCGTGTAGACCGATCGGGGCTCGGAGACGACGCGTAGACCGATCGGGGCTTAGGAGACGACGCGTAGACCGATCGGGGCTCGGAGACGGCGCGTAGACCGATCGGGGCTCGGAGACGGCGCGTAGACCGATCGGGGTGTAGATCCGACGCTCGCCCTGACTCGGCACGAAGTTCCGCTCTGGAGCGTTGAACATGATTGTAGAGGAAAAAAAAAAAAAAAAAAAAATTCAACTTTCGTTTCGCGTCGTCTCTAGAGTTGATCGGGCGCGTAGACCGATCGGGGCTCGGAGACGACGCGTAGACCGATCGGGGCTTAGGAGACGACGCGTAGACCGATCGGGGCTCGGAGACGGCGCGTAGACCGATCGGGGTGTAGATCCGACGCTCGCCCTGACTCGGCACAAAGTTCTGCTCTGGAGCGTTGAACATGATTGTAGAGGAAAAAAAAAAAAAAAAAATTCAACTTTTGTTTCGCGTCGTCTCTAGTGTTGATCGGGCGCGTAGACCGATCGGGACTCGGAGACGATGCGTAGACCGATCGGGGCTTAGGAGTCGACGCGTAGACCGATCGGGGCTCGGAGACGGCGCGTAGACCGATCGGGGCTTAGGAGTCGACGCGTAGACCGATCGGGGCTCGGAGACGGCGCGTAGACCGATCGGGGTGTAGATCCGACGCTCGCCCTGACTCGGCACGAAGTTCTGCTCTGGAGCGTTGAAAATGATTGTAGAAGAAAAAAAAAAAAAAAAAAATTCAACTTTCGTTTCGCGTCGTCTCTAGTGTTGATCGGGCGCGTAGACCGATCGGGGCTCGGAGACGACGCGTAGACCGATCGGGGCTTAGGAGACGGCGCGTAGACCGATCGGGGTGTAGATCCGACGCTCGCCCTGACTCGGCACGAAATTCTGCTCTGGAGCGTTGAACATGATTGTAGAAGAAAAAAAAAAAAAAAAAAAATTCAACTTTCGTTTCGCGTCGTCTCTAGAGTTGATCGGGCGCGTAGACCGATCGGGGCTCGGAGACGACGCGTAGACCGATCGGGGCTTAGGAGACGACGCGTAGACCGATCGGGGCTCGGAGACGGCGCGTAGACCGATCGGGGTGTAGATCCGACGCTCGCCCTGACTCGGCACAAAGTTCTGCTCTGGAGCGTTGAACATGATTGTAGAGGAAAAAAAAAAAAAAAAAATTCAACTTTTGTTTCGCGTCGTCTCTAGTGTTGATCGGGCGCGTAGACCGATCGGGACTCGGAGACGATGCGTAGACCGATCGGGGCTTAGGAGTCGACGCGTAGACCGATCGGGGCTCGGAGACGGCGCGTAGACCGATCGGGGCTTAGGAGTCGACGCGTAGACCGATCGGGGCTCGGAGACGGCGCGTAGACCGATCGGGGTGTAGATCCGACGCTCGCCCTGACTCGGCACGAAGTTCTGCTCTGGAGCGTTGAAAATGATTGTAGAAGAAAAAAAAAAAAAAAAAAAATTCAACTTTCGTTTCGCGTCGTCTCTAGTGTTGATCGGGCGCGTAGACCGATCGGGGCTCGGAGACGACGCGTAGACCGATCGGGGCTTAGGAGACGGCGCGTAGACCGATCGGGGTGTAGATCCGACGCTCGCCCTAACTCGGCACGAAATTCTGCTCTGGAGCGTTGAACATGATTGTAGAAGAAAAAAAAAAAAAAAAAAAATTCAACTTTCGTTTCGCGTCGTCTCTAGTGTTGATCGGGCGCGTAGACCGATCGGGTCTCGGAGACGACGCGTAGACCGATCGGGGTGTAGATCCGACGCTCGCCCTGACTCGGCACGAAGTTCCGCTCTGGAGCGTTGAACATGATTGTAGAGGAAAAAAAAAAAAAAAAAATTCAACTTTTGTTTCGCGTCGTCTCGAGTGTTGATCGGGCGCGTAGACCGATCGGGACTCGGAGACGACGCGTAGACCGATCGGGGCTTAGGAGACGACGCGTAGACCGATCGGGGCTCGGAGACGGCGCGTAGACCGATCGGGGTGTAGATCCGACGCTCGCCCTGACTCGGCACGAAATTCTGCTCTGGAGCGTTGAACATGATTGTAGAAGAAAAAAAAAAAAAAAAAAATTCAACTTTCGTTTCGCGTCGTCTCTAGTGTTGATCGGGCGCGTAGACCGATCGGGGCTCGGAGACGACGCGTAGACCGATCGGGGCTTAGGAGACGACGCGTAGACCGATTAGGGCTCGGAGACGGCGCGTAGACCGATCGGGGCTTAGGAGTCGACGCGTAGACCGATCGGGGCTCGGAGACGGCGCGTAGACCGATCGGGGCTTAGGAGTCGACGCGTAGACCGATCGGGGCTCGGAGACGGCGCGTAGACCGATCGGGGTGTAGATCCGACGCTCGCCCTGACTCGGCACGAAGTTCTGCTCTGGAGCGTTGAACATGATTGTAAAGTGGAAAAAAAAAAAAAAAATTCAACTTTTGTTTCGCGTCGTCTCTAGTGTTGATCGGGCGCGTAGACCGATCGGGACTCGGAGACGACGCGTAGACCGATCGAGGCTTAGGAGACGACGCGTAGACCGATCGGGGCTCGGAGACGGCGCGTAGACCGATCGGGGCTCGGAGACGGCGCGTAGACCGATCGGGGTGTAGATCCGACGCTCGCCCTGACTCGGCACGAAGTTCCGCTCTGGAGCGTTGAACATGATTGTAGAGGAAAAAAAAAAAAAAAAAAAAAATTCAACTTTCGTTTCGCGTCGTCTCTAGTGTTGATCGGGCGCGTAGACCGATCGGGGCTCGGAGACGACGCGTAGACCGATCGGGACTCGGAGACGACGCGTAGACCGATCGGGGCTTAGGAGACGACGCGTAGACCGATCGGGGCTCGGAGACGGCGCGTAGACCGATCGGGGCTCGGAGACGACGCGTAGACCGATCGGGGCTTAGGAGACGACGCGTAGACCGATCGGGGCTCGGAGACGGCGCGTAGACCGATCGGGGTGTAGATCCGACGCTCGCCCTGACTCGGCACGAAGTTCTGCTCTGGAGCGTTGAACATGATTGTAAAGTGGAAAAAAAAAAAAAAAATTCAACTTTTGTTTCGCGTCGTCTCTAGTGTTGATCGGGCGCGTAGACCGATGGGGGCTCGGAGACGACGCGTAGACCGATCGGGGCTTAGGAGACGACGCGTAGACCGATCGGGGCTCGGAGACGGCGCGTAGACCGATCGGGGCTCGGAGACGGCGCGTAGACCGATCGGGGTGTAGATCCGACGCTCGCCCTGACTCGGCACGAAGTTCCGCTCTGGAGCGTTGAACATGATTGTAGAGGAAAAAAAAAAAAAAAAAAAAAATTCAACTTTCGTTTCGCGTCGTCTCTAGAGTTGATCGGGCGCGTAGACCGATCGGGGCTCGGAGACGACGCGTAGACCGATCGGGGCTTAGGAGACGACGCGTAGACCGATCGGGGCTCGGAGACGGCGCGTAGACCGATCGGGGTGTAGATCCGACGCTCGCCCTGACTCGGCACAAAGTTCTGCTCTGGAGCGTTGAACATGATTGTAGAGGAAAAAAAAAAAAAAAAAAATTCAACTTTTGTTTCGCGTCGTCTCTAGTGTTGATCGGGCGCGTAGACCGATCGGGACTCGGAGACGATGCGTAGACCGATCGGGGCTTAGGAGTCGACGCGTAGACCGATCGGGGCTCGGAGACGGCGCGTAGACCGATCGGGTTGTAGATCCGACGCTCGCCCTGACTCGGCACGAAGTTCTGCTCTGGAGCGTTGAACATGATTGTAGAGGAAAAAAAAAAAAAATTCAACTTTTGTTTCGCGTCGTCTCGAGTGTTGATCGGGCGCGTAGACCGATCGGGACTCGGAGACGACGCGTAGACCGATCGGGGCTTAGGAGACGACGCGTAGACCGATCGGGGCTCGGAGACGGCGCGTAGACCGATCGGGGTGTAGATCCGACGCTCGCCCTGACTCGGCACGAAATTCTGCTCTGGAGCGTTGAACATGATTGTAGAAGAAAAAAAAAAAAAAAAAAATTCAACTTTCGTTTCGCGTCGTCTCTAGTGTTGATCGGGCGCGTAGACCGATCGGGGCTCGGAGACGACGCGTAGACCGATCGGGGCTTAGGAGACGACGCGTAGACCGATTGGGGCTCGGAGACGGCGCGTAGACCGATCGGGGTGTAGATCCGACGCTCGCCCTGACTCGGCACGAAGTTCTGCTCTGGAGCGTTGAAAATGATTGTAGAAGAAAAAAAAAAAAAAAAAAAATTCAACTTTCGTTTCGCGTCGTCTCTAGTGTTGATCGGGCGCGTAGACCGATCGGGACTCGGAGACGACGCGTAGACCGATCGGGGCTTAGGAGTCGACGCGTAGACCGATCGGGGCTCGGAGACGGCGCGTAGACCGATCGGGGTGTAGATCCGACGCTCGCCCTGACTCGGCACGAAGTTCTGCTCTGGAGCGTTGAAAATGATTGTAGAAGAAAAAAAAAAAAAAAAAATTCAACTTTCGTTTCGCGTCGTCTCTAGTGTTGATCGGGCGCGTAGACCGATCGGGGCTCGGAGACGACGCGTAGACCGATCGGGGCTTAGGAGACGACGCGTAGACCGATCGGGGCTCGGA